>CM028131.1:293357500-295857500 GCA_016271365.2 Neoceratodus forsteri | reverse complement strand
CCACTAAACCACTAGACTGCCAGGTATTTGAAGAGGTGTACTGTACTGTGATTTGCCAAAGAGAAAGTCAGTTGGATTACAACACAAGTTCAGCACATTAAAATAAAATGAACAAAATCATTGCCTAACATGTGTATCAATCAAAATAATCTGCATGTTGAGTCAGGGTTTTGATCATTTTGGTGAAACAATTCTAAACAAAGGGGGAAAACAGAACTAGTTAGGACCATAGAGAGCATTGTAATTCTCTGCCTCTATCTCCAATGATGTCATCACTTCACAAATTTGGTAGCCATTTTAGGGAACAGGCAGAGCAGGTTTTTTCACTTGGAAGACTGAGGCTTACTTTTTCAGATTTACAAAATTGCATTTATGTTATTCAGATAAACATAATGTTAGCGTCAATATAAACAGCAGCCTTTCCTTCTCCTCTCTACGGAGCCGGATTTTTAAATTGTTTCTTTCTAAAAATAGGTTGTTTAGGTGTCCTTTAAAGTGCAAAATGAAAAAATTACTCACCTTAGTAATGTTGTTTCTTCTAATGGAGTCTTGCTATATTATAGACATTAGCAGTTTGTTCCAGCTCTAGAACTGCCCCGGAGTGAAATGGTTAAAACCATTCCAAAATAGAATTTTGGCACGAGAGCAGCTCTATCTGTGTCATTTCAAACTTGAGCTGTCAGATCTTTACGAGCCAAACTCACTAAGGTCTGTGTGGAAGCTGTAACCTACACTAGCCAAATGGCTACCTAAATAATAACAACCATTGATGGTCCCAACACCCAAGACTCAAGTCAGGGGACCAGAAATACTAACACCATTCTAATAATATGAAAATGGAACATAAGTATAATAAAACACACACGCTGTTACACATACACACCCCAAAGTCCCAAAGGGACAAAATGCTAACAGGACATAAGTAGTGCCCATACAAAGTTGCCCGCACCCCACCAAGTAGAGGTTCTGAGAGGGGCAGGTTGGGGAGGTCTATAATATAGCAAGACTCCATTAGAAGAAACAACATTACTAAGGTGAGTAATTTTTTCTTCAAACAACATGAAGTCTTGCTATATTATAGACATTAGCAGAATACACAGCAGTACCTCCATGGAGGAGGGGCAGAACCTACTTAGGGAATAGGCTCTGAAGAACAGCTGTGCCAAACCGAGCATCTCTCCTGGCCTGGACATCCAGGGAGTAATGATTGGTAAAAGTGTGTACCATTTTCCAAGTAGCAGCCTGGCAAATCTCTAATAAAGGGATATCTCTGGCAGCAGCTAGAGACGAGCTGCACTCCTCAGAATGAGCCTCAAACCGGGGTTCTGCCCACTTTCTGATAACAAAATTGGATACAAGAGACAATCCACCTGGCTATTGATCTCTTAGTGGCAGGTTTGCCTTTCCCAACTTCACCATAGGTAAGGAAAAGTTGGAGGATTCGAACCTGTGACCTTTAGTCACTCTATATAATAACTAAGAGCTCTCTTAACATCCAGGCTGTGCAACCTCCTCTCACCGAAGAGGGTGATCAGTGAAAAATACTGGAAGGAGATAGATTGATTAAGATGGAAATCTGAAACCACCTTAGGCAAAACTTCCTATTAGTCCTAAGGACTACCTTATCCCTGTGGAAAGAAATAAAGTCAGTCTCCACTGACAAGGCTTGCAATTCACTTATCGTCTGGCAGAAGTGATAGCCACTAGAAAACAGTTTTCCCAGTTAGGAACTTAAGCTCTGCGAAGACAGAGATTCAAAGGGGTTGCATTAACTGGGCAATGCAACATTAAGGTCCCAAGCAGGGCGGTTCAAGGAGGATTAGTATGGAGTAATCCCTTAAAAAACTTGGAAAACACAGGATGAGAGGAAAGAGGGGATGACTTTCCTGCTGACACAAAGGCAGACACAGCTGCCAAATGAACTCTCAGGGTAGCTGGTCTGAGACCCAAGGAATTAAGATGTACCATGTAATCTAACAAAATGGGCAATTCAGCAGATTCTGGGGAAATATTTTTCCCAGCACACCAAATGGAAAACCTTTTCCATTTAGAACTATAAGTAGCCCTAGTGGAAGGCTTTCTGGAAGCCTTTAGGATCTCAAGAACACCCTGAGAGAGGTGTAAATCAGCAAACTCTAACTCCTCAAAAGCCAGGCCTTGAGGTTGAGGTTGAGGTCCGGATACCAAACCCTTCCCTGGGCACAAGTCAACAGATTGTGATTCCTGGGAGGCACAGGGAAGATGGACTGTCAGAGACAGAAGGAGTGGGTACCAGGGCTGCCTGGCCCAATCCGGGGCAATCAGAATCACCCTGCAAGGCTGAGATCTGATTTTGACTAGTACTTTGAATAGGAGAGGAAAGGGGATAGCATAGAAGAACTTCCTCCCAATCCAGAAGAAGGGCATCCAGGGAACTGAGCCCAACACTGGAGGCCTGCAACAGAACAGAGGAAGTTTTTGATTGTCTGGGGCTGCAAAAGATCTATCTGAGGGATGCCCCACCTGGCAAAACTATCCCCAGCACTTGAGGATCCAGGGACCATTCGTGATGGCCCTGGGAAATCCTGATGAGGAGCATCGCTGGGTTGTTGTCCTTCCCTGGAAGATGAACTGCTATGAGGGAAGTGTTCAGGGAATAGGCCAGAGACCACAACTTCATTGCCTCGTGCACAAGGTCAAGACCGAGTGCCCCCTGTTTGTTGATGTACCAAATTGTTGTGGTGTTGTCTGTTCTGACTTGTATCACCTTGTCGTGGACAGATGCAGAAAAAGCTTGAAGAGCTAAAAAGACAGCTCTGAGTTCCAGCAAATTGATGTGGAGCAGAGATTCCTGGGGACCAGACTCCTGAGTGGAAAGGTCACCCATGTGGGCTCCCCAACCCAGAAGGAAGCATCTGTAGTGAGAGTCAAGTTGTGAGAATGGGAAATGAAGGGACCCCTCTTAAATTGCTCTGATCCTGCCACCACTGGAGAGCTAGGATCAAGGTTAAGTCACTGGGACCAACTTGGAAAGGGGTCTCTTCTCTGAGACAAAAGGTTCTCAAGTGAAACTGAATGTCTCTCATCTGAAATCTGGCTCCCTGCACAACAGCTGTGGATGCAGCCATGTGCCCAGGAGCTGCAGAAAGTGTCTTTGGTGAGGAGACCTGCAGAGTGAAGGAAGAGGCCAGAGCCACTAAATTCCTTACCCTTTCTGGGGAAGAAAGGCTCTGGCTAGCTTTGTGTCCAATTCTGCCCCTATAAAGGTGAGTACCTGGACTGGTTCCAGAACCGACTTTGGTAGGTTTAGCAGAAAACCCAGGGAGGTGAGAAGCTGCTGGGTGACCTGCAGGTGAGATTTTACCTGTTCTGGGGACTGGCCTACAATGAGCCAGTCATCTAGATAGGGAAAAACAGCAATCCTCTGCCTCCTTAAGTGGGTCACTGCCACTGCTAGACACTTTGTGAATACCCTTGGAGCAGAGGTAAGGCCGAAGGGCATTGCTCTGAACTGGTAATGACCTGAGGCAGTTCGAATCTGAGGTACTTTCGATGGGATCTTCTGATTAGGACATGGAAATAGGCATCCTTGAGGTCCAGGGAGGCTAGCCAGTCCCTGGCCTTAGGAAAAGTAAAATCATTGCCAGAGTTACCATTTTGAACTTTGGTTTCAAAAGATGCTTGTTCAGATATCTGAGATCTAAAATGGGCGCCATTCGCCTGTCTTTTTGGGGTAAGGAAGTATCTGAATACAGACCCTGCCCTGATGCAGGGAGGAACCTTTCTACTGCTCTGAGAGCTAACAGGATGAGACCTCTGTTTCGAGAGCGAGGGTCTCTGAAGCACTTGCAGGTAGAAAAGTCTGCTTCTCAACTTGGGAAACTTTTGAAGCTGAGAACCAGACCCTGACTACTACTTCCAGAACCCACTTGTCTGAGGTTAAAGAAGCCCAATTCTGACTGAAGTAAGCCAGCCTGCCCCCCACTGGTACAGGAGAATCGGCCCTGGGGTGCCTGTTTCGCAGGAGCTTTAGGCTGGGGGATGGAAGCAGGTCTGCCCACCCCTCATCTGCCCCTGCCTCTGAAGAAGCCCCTCTGAGCATAGGCAGAGGAGGCCTGAGTCTGGTAGAAAGACCTGTGAAAAGGCCTACCCCTACCCCTTGGGGCATGCCTTTGAGGAGTGGCTTGCCGCTCCTTAGCCTGGGCACTCTTGTAAGTAGTCCTATATTCATCCATCTTCTTCATGTAATTCTCTGTCTGCTCTCCAAACAGAGAATTTCCCACCACCAGGAAAATCCATAGCCTTAGTCTGGGTATCCCAGACAAACTAGTACACCTGAGCCAGGCCAACCACTTAAAAGCTACAGATGTGGCCATGACCCTAGAGACATCATTAACATCCACAGCAGCATGAAACTGAACCTTAGAAGCTTCAATGCCATCAGCAGCCACCTGTTCTAGTTCACTAGCCAGCTGGCCATGGGCCTGCTGGCCAATTACATAACAGTATCCCATCTAGATTTCTGATACCTAGCTACATAAGCCATATAATTTGCTTGCCTGAGTCCCAGAGAGCTGCCATATACTGTTTTTTACCATGGCATCAATCCTCCTGGAATCCTTGTCAGGAGGATGTGAAGCCAAGGGAATATTAGTTTATCACAGGCAGCAGCCTGAACTACCCCAACATGACTGCATTGCTGAGAAAGGAATTCTGTATCAGGGCCTGACAATGTATACCTTCTGTCCATCTTTTTATCTACAGGAGGCACAGAATTAGGAGCTTTTAAAATTTTAATTGTTTGTTTCCTAAAAGACTTATGTAAAGGAATAGACAATCTCCTAGACTCTGGAATATCCATCATTTCTACAAAATCAGGCTCCTCTTGCTCATCCACAGCCTCTTCTAAAGGAAGCTGGAGGGTTTCAGCAACTTTTTTATAAAACATAAAATGAGATGGGACTCAGACAGCATAGGGGAGATTCTAAAGGTCTGTCTGGGGAAATGTCCGTTCAATGGGCACACCCAGACCTTCCCAGCCACATTCATACTGTTCATAATCCTCCTCCCCTCCTCTGGTTCATAAAATTCCTCAATATCATAATCCTGAACCACTGGGACGGACGAACCGACCTTTTACCAGATAGTGGTGGTTCGGACGGACCCTGAGACAGTGACTGGACAATTTGTATGGCTTTGCTATCTCTGCAGCAGTTGGAGAAGGAATTTTGGACTCCAGACCTGCTGATTTTCTTGTTTTCTTTACTGGAATTGGTTCCTCAGAACCAGCTTTTCTTTTGCCCGAGGAAGTCTGGCCCTGGTCAGAGGGCACTCCCTCTGGTTCGGTTGGCACCGAACCGGGCTGGCCATCCGGGTCAGCGGACTTTTTGGCCTCTCGTTCCCTGAGCCTGCCCAATCTTTTTTCCAGGGTGGCTGCAGGGAAATTCTTACATACCTGGCAGTCTGACTGGAGGTGGTCAAACTCCAGACAATAAACACATGTGGTGTGTGGGTCAGCCTTGGCAAAGACTTCCCCACAAACATCACAGTGTTGAAACCAATGGGCAGTTTTTTCTTTTGGGTTTCTCAGACATAATGCCAGCTAACCAAAAACTTGCCCTTTACGGCAGAGTGCCAGGCAAGACACCCTTATCGGTTCTAACCGTGTCACGGGTATTGAAAACCGTAATAACCGCTTTTTTTAGAACCGATAAGAACCGGAACCGCACTCTAAAATAGTAACTTTTAGTTTTAAATGAGTTTTAAACCCACTGATCGGTTCAAAACCGAACCGATAACTTCAAGTTCCACACAGACAAAACCTTCATTTACTTACGGTTACCACAGATAGAGCTTGAACGAGCGGTTTTGCAGTTAAAATAAAACTATTCTCGGTTAAATCCAACCGAGAAAACACTTTAAACCGAGAAATGAACCGAGCAGAAGGAGAAATCTCCGGAGCGACTGTTCACTGAGGCGGAGTAAAGAATCTGACAGTTCAAGTTTGAAATGACACAGATAGAGCTGCTCTCGTGCCAAAATTCTATTTTGGAATGGTTTTAACCATTTCACTCCGGGGCAGTTCTAGAGCTGGAACAAACTGTTAATGTTTATAATATAGCAAGACTTCATGTTGTTTGAAATTGGGTTTAACATAGAACTGGCTGTTGAACCCGAATATAGGGGCACTATTGCACCCCTATTATGTATATGTATATATATATATATATATATAGAGAGAGAGAGAGAGAGAGAGATAGATAGATATATAATATACTGTATACAATATATACATACATATATTTACAATATCACAGACTTTATTGTCATACAGAAGCCATTAGCAGTCACCAACAAACCCACCAATGTTTCAGGGTATCCTAATACTAGAGCTCGCTCTGCTACATGGGATTAAGCAATAAATGGAAGGAAAAGGTCACTGAAGGGAAAGAGGGGCTAGGAAGCAACATGGGGGACCCAGGGAGGGAGTAGGATGAAAGGCCAGAGATACATATGGGGAGGGATAGGGCAGACTAGATGGGCCGATGAAGTCCTTTTCTGCCAACACATTTCTATGTTTCTATCAGGGAAAGAGGAACTGAGAATTTTGAAAGGCCAAATTGGAATGAAGTCATAGCTTTGAGAGTGATACGGTGTGTTGGTGTACACACAAAGATATTAGAATCACCTACCATCCTGAGGAAAGGGCATTAGGACACCAAAACATGTTGGTGGGTTTATTGGTGACTGTTAATCGTTTGTATATGGCAATAAACTGTGCCACTATAGTTAGTGTTGCGTTGTCATTTTTATGTTAAACCTCAAATTTTGCACTTTAATAACTTTGCAACCATTTGTCTGATTTACCTGGAATTTGGAATGGAGGAAGGTTTTTGGTAGTTCTCCAGATCTGGAAATAGTTGTGTTGATTGGCTTTACAGTTGTGGAATCGTGGAGCACTGAAAAACGTGAAAAATCCCAACATTCCATTTTCTTTAGACATCCACTTTGTACTGAAGACTGCATCTGAGTGGGTTCAAATTGGATGGGCTACACGGGTCCTGGGTTGCAGATGTGCCTTTTGAAGCTTCCGTGTAAAAATCTTGTTCCGTTCAAAAGTTATAGCATTTCTAGTGCCCCATTATATCCTGTGGGAAAATTTATATGTGCAGCTCGAAAACTGTCGTGATAGTATTTTTCAGTGTCCAGCTTGCCAAAAATAGTGTCGTGCTGCTGCCATCTTGTTTTCAGTTAGCAAGAGAGAAAAAAACAATATAACTCAAAAAATACTGCACTTTTCAACACACCAACCATTGGGTTTACCATTTCGGGGCCTGAGGAACAGGAATCTGGCATTAGTTTTTCAGCACCTGGTCTGGAAATGTGGTTTTCAGATTTTTTTCACCATTTTCCATTTTGTGATAGCGATACTGTCTCAAAGTGCCGTGGCAATATGCACGAGCATAAAAATACAACCGCGACACTATTTTTTACATTCGTGGTTCGTGGTTGTATTCTCATTATAAAGATAGGAGTGTCATGATCATATTTTAAATGACCACAGTAATACTGCACAACCACATTTTCTGAAATGCTGTTTTCTTTGTCACTTGATTGTGGCAAGCTGGATTGTGATATTGGCCTGCAATTTACAGGGTGGCAAGCCCTAGTGTTGCAGAAGTGCTTTTCAGTGGTTTGGTTCCAAAACATTCACCACGTCCCTAGTTATAGCATTCCAAAGTTATGAATTTTCCCATAGGATAACATTGTGAGAGTCGTTTTCTTTGTCACTTCATTGTGGCTACATGCATTGTGGTATTGACCTGAAATTTTCAGAGTGCAAAGCCCTACCCTTGCAGGTGTGCCTTTTGGTGGTTTGGTACCAAACCATTGAACATCGCCATACTTCCAGGATTGTGAAGTCTGGAAATTTCCCCATAGGATAACACTGTGGTGCTGGTTTCTCTTTGTCGCCTCATTGCCTCCATGTGCATTGCAGTATTACCCTGAACCTTTCAAGATGAAAAGCCCTAGTCTCACAGGTGTGCCTTTTGGTGGCTTGCTGCAAAAACATTCAGCAGGGCCAGAGCTACAGCATTCCATAGTTCCAAATTTTCTGTATAGGATAACATTGTGGCCCCCGTGACATCTTTCAAGGCCTGTATCTTGAAAACGGTTCGAGATACAGACTTTTTGTCAGAAAATTTTTTAGCCCACTGCTAGGAGGCTAAGTATAGAAGTAGGTTAGAAAGCCTTTAAACCCCTGAAATTTGAATACTGTTTCTAGTGTGTACGGTTCCTGAGATATTTGTGAATTAATGTTCTAATTGGTGATTTTCATGTGCGTGGGCCACTATTAAGCTCAGATTAAGCACTCACATTGCATTTTGGTGCATGTATCTCAGAAACAATGCAAGATACAGGTTTGGCCATTTTACGTGGTTGCGAGAACTGCACACTGTCATGATTACAATGACACTTCAATTTTCTTTCTACCTGCTATGGTTCCAAAGATATGGGCAAATTATTGTTGCTAAGCCTCCTTGCCTTATAGGACTGCTGTATGGCTCCATGCTTATATATAAGTGGGAGCACAGGGCCTGCACTCCCACCCACACATACATTATGCACAACTAGGTGGCTTGGTGGGAGGGCCCCGCACTCCTCCAAGTCGCCCCTTTCTATTACTACTTACATTACATTTTTAAAAAAAGAAAGGAAATTCTTTGCAAAAACTTCATTAATGCATCAGTTAGGGTTCTTTCTATACCACAAAAAGTGTGGAAATTCAGAGTTAGGGTTACCACCTCTACCACCCACCCCAGCCCCCCGCATCAGGGTGTGCATTGGGGTCATCGTGCCTAACTCTCACCCCATTCTCCTATACTGTACCACCTCAGCTTCTTTACACATGGAATGGGGTGAGAGGTAGTCCGATGACCCCAGTGCACACCCTGATGCCTGTTGGTGGGGTGGGGGTGGCGTGGGGTGGTAGGAGTGTTAACCCTAATATTGAATTTCCACACTTTTGTTGGTGTAAAGAATCCTAACTGATGCATTACCAATGTTTTGCAAATATATGTATATATATATATATATATATATATGGCAAAAACTCTGTTTAATACATCAGTTAGGGTTGTTCCACAGCGACAAAAGTGAGGATATTCGATGTTAGGGTTCCCACCCTTGCACCCCACCCCACCCCACCAACAGGCATCGGGGTGTGCGTTGGGGTCATCGGTCCTAACTCTCACCCTATTCTCCTATACTGCATCACCTCAGCTTGTTTACACATGAGATGGTGTGAGAGTTAGGACCAATGACCCCAACACACACCCCAACGTCTGTTGGTGGGGGCGGGTAGAGGGTGGAGTGCAAAGGATGGGAACCCTAACATTGAATTTCCTCACTTTTGACGCTGTGGAACAACCCTAACTGATGCATTAAACAGAATATTTTGCCATGCACATATATATATATGTTGTCAGTGTCAGTGGCTCAGTAGGTAGCACATTCGCCTCTGAGGCCGGGAGATCAGAGGGCTGTGGGTTCAGTTCCCACATCTGGCACTTGGGTTAATATCCCAGTACTGACACTGTAATGCAGCATGAGAGGGGTGCTGCATTTCTGAGGTGCCATCTTTCGGATGAGACGTTAAACCGAGGTCCCATCTGCCTGGATTGGTGGTAGTTCAGGTGGATGTTAAAGATCCCATGGCACTTATCGAAAAGAGTAGGGGAATTTCCCCGGTGTCCTGGCCAAATTTCCCTCATTCACTAAAAATACCACCAACAGCTTAATCTGGTTCAAGGTCAGTTGGCATTCATCTGTATCCCCCTCCCCCGGGTCGTGCCTGAAAATAGGCAGGATTTGTCTAGTGCACTTACCCGGTCAACAAAAGCTAAATAAATAAATAAATAAATAAATAAATAAATAAATATTATGGTAGAGGAGCCATTTCTATGTTAAACCCAAAATTTTGCACCTTAATAACTTTGCAACTGTTTGACTGATTTGCCTGAAATTTAGAATACATGATCAAGAATCATAGGCCTTGGGATCTGCCAAGTTTCGTACCGGTCGGATATACAGCTGCGGAGTTATTAAGCGTGATCTGCGCGTGCGTTTACACTTTCTGGAATTCTACGGTTTAGCCTACAGGTTGCATGGTTTGCGCGACCTGCCCAAAATCTTCAGGGAATGTGCGGCGGGGTCCCGATGTGCCTTTTGAAGATTTGGTGAAAAAATATTAAACGGTTCAAAAGTTATTCAAAAAACAATTTCCCATTATAAGTCAATGGGAAAAGTTAACAAAAAGTTCGACAGTGTCGCAAATGCATTTTTACTTTCGCAAATGGCCCTGTTACTTTCACAAATCCACCATTTTGTTTTCAGTTAGTGATCAGAAAAATGCTTGGCATTTAAATTTGAGACCCTCTAGCAACCTAATTATTTTGTATTCACCTAGTCAGACCCTGAGGATACTAGCCATGTCTTTATTTTGGGGTAAAACACCCCAGAAATATGTTTTTAAAATTTCTGGAAAAAGTACTTTCACAAAGTACTTTCATGCTCATGAAAGTGTCGCAAATTTTTGCGAAAGCTTTTGCAAATTGCGACAGTAGTTTTCTAGTCTGTGGGAAAATGACAGCAATTATTTGGCACTGCGCTGCAAAAGAACGGTTGGGAGTTTTGGGCTGAAATTTGGAGGCAACGCGGCCGACATCTCACAGATGTGCCTTTCAGTGTTGTGTTGAAAAAATATTACACAGTGGCAAAGTTACGGCACTCCAAATTTGACATTTTTCCATAGGATAACATTACGACAACGATACAGGAATCCTTTGGCACCCTGCTGCAAAATAGCGGTTTGGTCTTTATTCCTGAAATTTGTAGGGAAGACAGCCAACAGTGCACAGATGTGCCTTTCAGTGGTTTGGTGAAAAAAATATTACAGGGAGGCAAAGCTATTGCGCTCTGAACTTCTCTTTTTTTCCTATAGGATAACATTACGGCGTTCGCCACGCCTTTCAGGACCCGTATCTTGGAAGTGGTGGACTTTTCGTTGGAGAAAACTTAGCCCCTACTGAGGGCTAAGTAGAAAACTAGCCAGGGCAGTCATAAATCATATGACTTTTACATTTTTTTTCTACATCGTACAGTTCCTGAGATATAACCTATTCAGTATTCCAAGTCCTCATTTTCTGCTCTGATACCCATCATTATGCATACATTCTTTGTACTCACTGTCTTTCTCTATGCAGGTTTTGGGGAAAACCAGCCTGTGCGCTTACATTACTGTTACCATTGCCCTTTCCGCTTGCGGTTCCGTATCCGTTTCACTTACCGTTGACGTCTACGCCACCATGTGCGTTATCCTTTGCGTTTTCATTTGCGCTTGCATTTCTGTTATTTTTTGCCATTTGTGTCTACAGTACTGTTTCTCTTTCTGTTTCACTTCTGCGTCACCATGCCCATTGACATTTCTGTTTGCAGGTACCATGTTACTATGTGACAACACATCACGTGGCAGACCGTTCCGTCTACGCCACCGTGATGCTATCCTTTCTGTTCTCATTCACGCTGCGTTACCATGTCGCCACTGATAGCGCTTCTGTTTGCAATGCTGTTCCTGTTACTATGCCACAAGACATCACGTGGCAGGAGGCGGGAGCTGCCACATTATGTGGGCGGGGCGTGGGGCCCTTTGGGCCCGATGCTCCCGCCACTGCGTTATTCACTATTTCTTGTTATCATTCTCAAAGAAGGAAATTAGAGGCAAGAAACTCTGTTTAATGCATTAGTTAGGGTTGTTCACAGCGACAAAGTGAGAATTCGATGTTACGGTTGAAACCCCCTTGGACCCCCACCCACCCTCCCAACCGGCATTGGGGTGTGCATTGGGGTCATCGGTCCTAATTCTCACCCCATTCTCCTATACTTCTGCAGCTTTACACATGTGATGGGGTGAGAGTTAGAGACTGGCGACCCCAATGCACCATAATGCCGGTTGGGGGTGGGCGGGGGGTCCAAGGGGGTTTTCAACTTATTTGATTTCTCCTTTTGTTGCTGTGGAATAACCCTAACTAATGCATTAAATGGAGTTCTTGCCTCTATATATATATATATATATATATATATATACACACACACACACACACACACACACACACACATATATACATATATATATATATATACATATATATATATATATATATATATATTCATGAAAAAAATCCATTTAGTGCATCAGTTAGGGTTGTTCCACAGCAACAAAGTGAGGAAATTCAATGTTAGGGTTCCCACCCTTGCACCCCACCCCACCCCGCCCCCACCAACAGGCGTCGGGGTTTGCTTTGGGGTCGTCGGTCCTAACTCTCACTCCATTCTCTATGCTGCATCACCTCAGCTTTTTACACATGGGATGGGGTGAGAGTTGGACCAATGACCCCAATGCACACCCGATGCCTGTTGGGTGTGGGGACTCTAACATCAATTTCCTCGCTTTGTCGCTGGAACTACCGAACTGATGCATTAAATGGAGTTTTTTGCCATGAATTTCCATTCTTTTTGAGAATGTGCACTATAAATAGTGAAGTAACGACAACGCAAACGCAAGCACAAACACTAATGCACATGGTGACGCTAACATAGATGATAATGCAAACGGTAATAGAAACACAAGCTCAAATGATAGTGAAAACAGAAATGCTAATGCAGTCACTTATGGTAACAGCAATGATGACGCTAAAGTAAACACAAACAGAAATGGAAACGCACACGGTGACGAAAAAGGAAATGCAAACAAAAACAGTAATGGAAACGCAAATGTTAACAGTAACGCAAATGCAAGCACAAATTAAAATGCAAAGGATAATGCACATGGTGGCATAGACAGGAACGCAAACAGTAACGGAAACGCAAGTGGAAATGCAAAGTGTACCAGTAATGAAAATGCACAGCCTTTTTTCCCCAAAAGCTGCATAGAGAAAAACACAGTGAATGCAAAGAATGTATGCATTATAATGGGCCTTGAAGCAGAAATTAACACTTGGAATACTAAATTGCTGATTTCTCAGGAACCGTATGATGTATAAAAAAAATAAAAATGTCATATAATTTATGATTATCCTGGCTAGTATAAGTATTTTTCTGATGAAAAGTCCGTATCTTGAAGCGTTTTCGAGATACGGGCCTTAAAAGGCACGGCGGACACCGTCATGTTATCCTATGGGAAAAACTATTAACTTCTGAGTACTGTAACTTTGCAGCCCTGTAATATTTTATCACCAAACCACTGAAACGCACATCTGTGGGATCTTGGCTATCTTTCCTTCAAATTACAGCACAAAAGACCAAACTATTCTTTTGTAGTAGGGTGGCAAAGATTTCCTATTCTTTTGGGCATAGTGTCGCAAAGTAGTGTCGCAAATCATGACACTTTTGCAAAAAAAAATCACGAAAGTGTCACAAGTTTGACACTACTTTGTGACACTACAGTTTACAAAAATTTGAAAAACATATTTCTGGGGTGTTTAACCCCCCAAAAAAGAGTTGGCTAGCATCCTCAGGTCTCGACTGGGTGAACACAAAAAGAATTGTGTCCCTAGAGGGTCCCAAATTTAAATGGCAAGCATTTCTGTGACCAGTAACTGAAAAAGAAATGGCTGACTCACGACACTACAGGAGTCATTTGCAACGCTAAAAACTGCATTTGCGACATTGTCGAACTTTTTGTTAACTTTCCCATTGACTATAAGGATAAACTTGTTTTTTTGAATAACTTTTGAACCGTTAAATATTTTTTCATGAAATCTTTGAAAGGCACATTGGGGACCCTGGCTGCATGTTCCCTGAAGGTTTCAGACCAGTCACGCAAACCATGCGACCTGTAGGCACAAGCAAAGAATGAGCAAAAAAGCATAAATGTGACTTTGTAATGCACTTTATAGCTCCACAACTGTTTATCCAACCATTAGGAAACTTGGCAGATTCAGACATCTATGGTACCACTCCATGCCTGCCAAGTTTCAGGCAAATCCATCATATAGTGACAAAGTTATTAAGCTGCAAAATTTCACACTTTAACCTTAAATGGGGTACTCAACCCTAACTATAGTGGCACTACCATGCCACTATTTTATATATATATATATATATATATATGTATGTATAAATATTTTTTTCCTCTTGGCTTTCATAGGAACAGACTACACCCTTACTTGAGTTTATTTTTGCCTAGGGAGGACTTGGACATCCCTTGATGTTGATGGGTTCTGCCAGCACAATAAATCCTGCAGTTGGACCAGGGTGCTTGCTCTGGCTGCAGAAGGTATGCTGAGCATGTGCAAGGCCAGCCTTGGCTGTTCCCTTGCCTGGGAAGGTAGGAGGAGCTCAGAAAGTGAAAAACTGGAGAAGAAAAAGCAGTTTGACCATAGCAGAATGAAGTCTGTGCCCACCCTCAGACCCTGCACTACTGACCATGGCTCCCATCTCCCCGTGATCTGGACAACGGAAGAGAAGAAGGATAACAGCCTCCACTGGAGGAGGAAAGGGGGGTCCATGATGTTGAGATGTGGCAATTCCTGGAGATCGTTGAGGTTTGTGGGCTAGTCAGAAGGGACAGGCCAGACAGAGGACAACAATCTCTCTGGGAAAAAAAAATAGTGGTGGGCCCCATTTTCAATGTGGATCCAGACTGGTTGCTGCTGCAGATCTGTGACAGTTAGTTCAAGGACACCCAGCCCAATAACACCTAGCTGCAGCCATTCAGCCTAATGACATTTTCTGTAACATGACAACTGGCAAAAACAACCCTGACACCCACCGCCAGTGGGAAGGTAAGCATGGTAGAAGGCAGTCACGTGATAAATGATGCTACCTCACAGTTGTACTCACTGCGTTAGAGCAAACATCTCTTAGGCCAAACCAGTACAAGGCCAAAATTCCTAGGCCAAACGTCGCAAGGCTGCATGTCTTTGCTCCAAATGTAGTGCCACATGCTGCTCCATCCAAACCAGGATTTAGGCAGGGCCATGCATTCATACCTCTATGACCAACACTCAAAAGGCTTCAGAAGTCACTATCCATACAGAAGACTGGATGCAGGTGAACCAATCTGCAGCAACTGCAGTACCAAGAAAGATGTGCATGCATGTCTACACCCAGGACTGGGAGGGATCATTTCCTTTTGACTGAAACAAAACAAGTGTAGGACAAAGTTCACATTTCACTCCAAAAGGGCTCCTAGACAGACTTTCATGAGGGCATTACAGCGTCACATCAAATGGGTGGATGCACCCACTGATTGGTGAAAACAAACCCCACAGAATTGGTTCAGCACAGTATCAGTTTGGTATTTTTTTTTTGCCAACCAATCTGACATCACAATGTGCAAGTGTGAAATGCCCTATACTAAGGAGAAGGTGGAGAGCCTCCTAACATTGGTGGATGCTCAGCCCGACCTTCTGTGCAGCACTGGTGGTGGGAGGGTGAGGAAGGTGACAAGGCAAGCAGTACAGGTGAAGGTGCATCAGCAGGTTAATGGTGGAGAGTAGTGGCTATCAACGCCTGGAGTCTTGAGAATAAGATAGCTGATCTCCAGGCCATGATCATGCAGAGTCAAGCAGATCTGGTGGTGATTATGAAGACTTTGGTAACCATGAACCATGACTAGGGTCCCTCTAGTCTAAGATTTACCCTCCAGACAAAGGACAGACTAGGGGGGAGGGAGAGAGGTAGCACTTAACATTAAGGAAGGGATCACTGCCACATGAGAGGACATGGGGAGAGAGGGGGCACAGAGTCAATCTGAGTGCAGAGCCAGACTGAGGGAGGGAGAAAAATAAGGGTGGGAGTGGTGTATTGGTCACCAAACTAGAATGAAACCACAGACTGGGAGATGGAGGATCTGATCAGAAAAGTTGCAGATAAAAGGAGAGGTGGCAATAGTGGGAGACTTCAACCTGCCTTATGTGGATATGAGCATTCCACAGGCCAGCAAGAGCTAAACACTCCTGGATGCAGTCCAAGATGTGTTCTTAACCCCGGGGGTGATGGATCCAGCTAGAGTTTGGGCCATCAGAGCTTTAGTAATGAAAAACTGTGATCAAGTCAGAGGCATCAGTGTAGCCAAGCCCCTGAAGATCAGTGATCACCATTCACATTCAGTATGGTTTCATCTGTGCAGCCCTTACAATGGCCAAAAGCGGCATTTTGCAACCAGGACTCCCCTAACTTGTTCAGAGACAAAGTATCAAACCATAAGCTGGCCTAAAATAGATATCACCCTTGGCACTAGGGTAAATACCTGGCTCGGCATCTAAGAGGTTAGGGAGTTAGAGCGCAAAATAACATATATTTACACCGCGTTCTGGGAAGGAGGTGCTATGGCTATGCTATGTCTCCTATCTGAGGGGGCCCATAAACAGTTTCACACTGGGAAGCACAGATGGAATGTCCAATACTAGAAATGAGATTGTGTAGTATGGTTTTATTCTGACACAGATAGAAAGCAGAAAGCGGTGGTCCCCCCAGGTCAGTACTGTACATTATAGACAATCATCAAGCACTTTTCTTTTCCAGCACAACACAGTTCGGGCTTTTCCTAGATTTTTTCCTCATAGAACCTCAAACAGTCCATCCCTGTTTGCTAGGGACCTCAAGTACATTATTTTCCCATAAGTGTCTGTTACGTTTGGGGGTTCGACACACTTAAAACATTACATTCCTCTTGGCATGATGGACTTAGTTAACATCCGCAGGGTAACCTTGTGCCCTTCTGGTAACCAGTTAGCCCTGACTGGAGTTTTAGATGAGGTTCAGCCCACCCTGGCCCCAACCAGCCTCTGCCATTATATCCAGGTTACACAAACAGAGTAGTCAGCCCCCTCAGATTTCTAAAGGTCTATACACTTTCAAATTCTTTCATTCAGCACATTGTTGTGGTGATATTTGGGGCCATGAGTGGTGTACTCCAGCCTTGTCATTGGGCACATACACCACCAGAGGACTTCCTCTGAAACATTCCCATGTAGCTTTACTCACAGTTTGTTTGTCCCTTTGTTACAGACATGGGCCTTGGAAGAAACACACTTCTCCCCTTTTCATAGAAACATAGACTTTGACGGCAGATAAGGACCACCTGGCCCACCTAGTCTTCCCATTTCCCTACCTACAGGATAAGCTGCAGATTTTTCTGGTAGTTTTCACTGAGATGCTGTCTCTGTCTCTGATCTGAACAGCTGGACAATCTTCGGTCCCTGAGGAGATTGCCTCTTGGACCCATTGGATGTCACAGTCCCATCCACGTCTCACAAGAGTGACCCACTGGGGTCTCATAAATTATAGGTCTCCATCACTTTCTGTGGTACTGCTGTTGTCTCACACACTGGGGTGAGAAAAACAACCAGAGGTCCTTCACCCAGCCTCAGGGCAGGCTGGCAGGCACCTTCACACTGGGAGCTCCTCTCTCCACTGCTCCCACACTCAGACTCTCCACTCAACTGCACTGACTGAACCCAACATTCTAAACTGTTCCCCTAGCAGCAGATTCCACTGTGGCTCAAGCTGCTGCAAGAGTTCTAAATCACCTCAGTCATTTCTAACTCAGGCTAGCTAGGTAAACAATGAGAAGTCTGCAGAGAGCTTCTAATAAACTCCTTACCAGCTGCCCACTACCTTCTTAATCTAACAATGATGAGATTCTAGTAACCACAGGGGACTGGGTGGTTACATCTGGAAAGAAGAGGGAGGTACTGAACACACAATCACATGTTCGGGACTTTAAAGAAACTGCAGGGGCCCAATATTTAAAACTGGGCAAAAGGGAGTGCAAACATTTGCACTGTGCCTTGCGGTTGTCTGGGTGTCCAAAAATGCCATATTCAGTGGAATAGTGCACTGGCATTATTCAACTGAATATAGGGTCATTGCAGCCCAGCGCTATGCCACTTAGCGCAGGGCAGACATGGCTCCCAAAATAGGGAGTCATAATGGTCTGCACCCATGCTAAATTTCCGATATTCAAACGGACCCACACAAATGAGCTCATTGAGCACATAAGGTGCTAAGGGTTCATTTGCATGCCCATTATGGGCTTATTTGCATGTGCATGAGTAGTCCAGCAATTTAGAGTGGCGCTGGCCTACCCTTGCCTGGACCCAGAGAGCTATCCCTGGTGTTGGTGGTCCACCTTGCTGATTGCCGGTCCAATGCTTAAAAATAAACATTTTCTTTTGCCGGCTTAATGTTTAGATTTACATTGTCCCTGGTGATTAGTGCCCCCCCCCCCACCAATCACTGGCCCAATGATTAACAGTGAACTTTTCCTAGAGTCTAGTGGTCCCCCCCCCAACTGATCGCTGCCCGATGCTTAACAGTAAACTTTCCCTGCTATCTAGGGTCCCCCACCCAGCTGACTGACAGCCCAATTTGGTCCCTTCCTCCCCCTGCACCCATCTCTGATGTAGAACTGGTTATCCCTGGTGTCCAGTGGTCCCTTCCCCACCCGGGCCCATACCCACTGTGTCAATAAATATTCCCTGGTGTCCAGTGTACCCCCATCCTGATTCCCTGTATTATACAGTAAACATAGAAACATAGAAACATAGAATTTGACGGCAGATAAGGACCGCTTGGCCCACCCAGTCTGCCCATTTCCATACCTAATGGATAAGCTGCAGATCCTAGTTAACCAGCAGCCTACGTCTTCCTACCCCCACCCCTTAGAATTGCCTTATGACTGTCCCATGCATGCTTGAATTCCACCACTGTTTTTGACTCCACAACCTCCTCCGGAAGGCTGTTCCATGCATCCACAACCCTCTCTGTGAAAAAATACTTCCTTAAATTACCTCTGAGCCGCTCCCCCTCTATCTTCAAATTGTGCCCTCTTGTTCTTGCACACCTCTTTTTTTGAAAGATGCTACCTCTTGGACTTTGTTGATTCCCTTGAGGTACTTGAAAGTTTCTATCATGTCCCCCCTCTCCCTCCTTTCCTCAAGGTTATACATATTAAGCTCCTTAAGTCTCTCTTCATATGTCTTCCAGTGCAGACCCTGCACCATTTTAGTTGCCCTCCTCTGGACAGCTTCCATCCTGTCTATGTCTTTGCGTAGATTGGGTCTCCAGAACTGCATGCAATACTCTAGATGGGGTCTCACCAGCTGTCTGTACAGAGGGATAATAACTTCCTGTTTTCTACTGGTGATGCCTCTCCCTATGCATCCCAGTATCCCCCCAGCCCTCCTTGCTGCCCTCTCACATTGCTTGCCCACCTTTAGGTCATCTGATATGACTACCCCCAGGTCCCATTCCATTTTTGTTGTTGTTAGTATCTCACCCCCCATTGTGTACTCTTCCCCTGGGTTTTTGTTTCCCAGGTGCATTACCTTGCACTTCTTAGCATTGAATCTAAGCTGCCATACATTTGACCATTCTTCTAACCTTGCCAAGTCCCTTCTCATCCCTTCTACCCCACCTTGTGCATCAACTCTGTTGCAGATCTTTGTGTCATCTGCAAAGAGACATACTTTTCTTCCAGTCCCTCTGCAATGTAAACATAAAGACATTGAAGAAAACCGGTCTAATACTGAACCCTGCAGTACCCACTAGTAACCCCCTTTCTTCAGAGTGGACTCCATTTACTATTACTCTCTGTGTCCTATTCTCCAGCCAATTCTTTACCCAGGCTGTCATCTTGGGACCCACTCCCAGGCTGGTTAACTTGTATATTAATCTTTTGTGGGACTGTGTCAAATGCCTTACTAAAGTCTAGGTAGGCCATGTCCACAGCCCCTCCCTGATCTACTACTTTGGTCAGCCAGTCAAAGAAATCTATCAGATTTGTCTGGCATGACCTTCCCACTGTGAATCCATGCTGCCTTGGGTCCTGTGCACCTCTGGCCTCTAGATACTAGACAATTCTTTCCTTCAGAAGTGATTCCATCATTTTCCCTACCACTGAGGTTAAACAAACAGGTTTGTAGTTTCCTGCTTCTGCCTTGCTCCCACTTTTGTGAAGGGGAATCACATCTGCCCTCCTCCAGTCCTCGGGTACCACCCCATCCTCCCATGATTTGTTAAAGAGGGTAGTCAGTGGTGTCACTAGTTCTACCCTTAGTTCTTTTAGAATTCTGGCATGAATCCCATCAGGCCCCATTCCTTTGTCCACCTTCAGTTTTAAAAGTTCTTTCAGAACCCTTTCTTCCGTAAATGGGCTGGTATCAACTTCTGTATCCAGAGTGTTTCTACTGTGTGTTTGGGTACCTCCCCTCTTCCTTTGTAAATACTGAGCAAAAATATTTGTTTAGTATATCTGCCTTTCACAGTCACCTCTGCCCACCCTCCCTCCCTTTATTAAGCCTCACTATCCCTCCTGGTCTTCCTTCCTCCTGATGTACCTATAAAAGGTTTTATCCCCTTCTTAACTGAGTTGGCTATCTTTTCCTCGGTTTGGGCCTTTGCTGTTCTGACTGCCTTCCCAGCTTCCTTTTGCTTTAACTGATACAGTTCTCTTTCCTGCTCCTTCTGTGATTCCTTGTACTTCCTGAATGCTTTCTTTTTCTCTTGAACCTTCACTGCCACTTCCTTTGAGAACCATAGTGGATTCTTACATTGTTTTGTTTTGTTTATTTGCTTCACACAAAGGCTTGTTACCTCAATGATGGCAGTTTTTATTATTCCCCATTGTTCTTCCACCCCTCCTTCCTGCCCATTTGCTAGTGCATTCCTTAGGCACTCACCTATTTTGACAAAGTCAGCCCTCCTAAAGTCCAGTACTTTTGCCTTTGTATGGCTTGACTCTATTGCTGTGTTTATTGTGAACCATACTGTTCGATGGTCGCTAGTTCCCAGATGGCTACCCACTTCTACATCTGTGATCCTCTTCATCTCCATTTGAGAGAACCAGGTCTAAGATTGCTCCCTCTTGAGTGGGCTCCAATACTAATTGTCTAAGGCATGCCTCCTGTAGGGCATCTAGAATAACCCCACTCTTCGAAGTGGCTGCTGCAACTGCACTCCAGTTAACATCTGGCATATTCAGATCACCCATCAGCAATATCTCCCCTTTTTCTGCCATTCTAAGTATACTTTCTATCATTTCCTTGTCCATTTCCTCCCCCTGAGAAGGGGGTCTGTATACAACCCTTGTGCGGATTGTGGTGCCATTGCCGGTCTCCAAATTTACCCACAGTGCTTCTTCTCCTCCCTGTTTTCCCTTTGTTCTGTTGCTTTGAGTCCTTCCCTTATGTAAAGAGCTACTCCTCCTCCTCTCTTACCCTCCCTGTCCCTCATGTAGATAGTGTATCCTGGTATGTTTACGGCCCAGTCATGGTTTTGTGTGTACTATGTTTCTGTGACTGCCATGATATCCAGATGCTCCTCCTCCATCAAGGCCACTAATTCAGGAAGCTTGTTACCCAGACTACGGGCATTGGTACTCATTGCTCTCCATTTTTTGATGGCTTTACCTTCTGTTGCAGCATCCCCCACTGACCTTTCTACCTTGGTCTTTTTCTCATTTAGTACCCTGTTTTGTAGGGAGAGGCTGGGATTTTCCTGCTGCTTATCAGTACCTCCCCCTTGACTAGTTTAAAAGCTTGCTAATGAAGCATTTAAACCGATTGCTCAAAAGACTTGTTCCCTTCCTGGACAGATGCAGACCATCCTGCCAGTATAGGCTGGTGTCCCTCCAGGTGGAACCCCAGTCCCCAATGAAGCCAAACCCCTGTGCTCCATATCATTTTTTCAACCATTCATTAAACTGCATGGTGCAAAGTACCCTCGCCTCACTCATGCCATTGACAGGCAGCACCTCTGAGAAGGATACTGTGTGTGCTACTTGTCTTAGGCCCCTCCCCAATTCTACAAAGTCCTTCTGCACTGCTCTAATCTCATGATGAGCCAAGTCATTTGTCCCTAGGTGGACAATGACGTCCAGCTCAGACTCCCGTGCAGTTGTTCTCATGATCCTGAGGATGCGCTCCCTGTCCCTCCAAGCCATGGCACCAGGCAGGCACCTTACTTCAGTTTTCCCTGCTCCCTCCAGTTCTAGCCCCCTAATAATTGAGTTCCCCACCAGGAGGTGCTTCAGTTCCCTGTGGTGTCCTCTGCCTCCTTCCTGTGGGCCTCCCTTGTGACAGTTGTCCTCAGCCTCTTTAGTCTCCTCTGCGGGTGCATCCATAGGGGAGCTATGCTTCCCCAGAATGGTGTATGGATTGTGGAGTGGAACAACTGACTGGGTGTGCCTCTGTGCCACCATCCTCACCCTCTCTGAGCCCACTGTGGTCCAAATGCTGTGCTTTCTTCGCAACCTCTGAGGTAGTGGTGGTGGTGGCTCTGGTGCTGCCTGGATGGGGGAGGTTCCCTTCCTACCGTCCAGTGTGGCCTGGGGGAAGGTTCCCTTACTACTGTCCAGTGTGGCCTGAAGACGGGCAACTTCCTCCCTCAGGGCAGAGAGTTGTCTGCAAATAGGGCAGCATCTCAGCCTCCAGAAAGACTCCCGGAAGGCTACTGCCCCACAGCCATTACATTGCACTACTCCCCACATGTTTATCTACTTTTTTTTTTTGTGTGTGTGTGTTTGTGTGTGTGATTGGTTTGTCATATAGAAATATATATATTATACAATGTGTATGCTTATATTGTCAGTGCAGTGTTAAATATGTTTGGTACCGTAGGTCCTAAACAAAAGTCAAAGTGGAGACAACTTACAAGTAAGCACACTCATGAACACTTACAACTGTACAAAGGTGATGCAACTGGCTATTCACCCTATCTCATGTTTGGAAAAGAAGCCTGTGGACGTTTGTTTTGGAATATATGCTGATGAGCACACCCTGAAATCTATCTGCGGTATGTGCAAAGGTTTCAGGATCAATTGTATTGTGCTTCAGAAATGTCTGGAAAGAGAAACCAAGCCAAAAAAAAGCAACCTATGATAAGAAAGTGAGAGCTCAAGGACTGTTACCAGGAGACAGGGTCTTGGTGAGGAATTAAAAATTACTCACCAAAGCAATGTTTTTTCCAAAGAGATCCCTCACTATGCTTAACAAATGCAATCTTTCCCCTTGAGTGAGCCACCATGGAGCATTTAGAATTTTGTGCTAATTATGGAATTTAGAATGAAATTCAAACTCTATTGCGTGGTCAAGCTCGTCCATGCACTCTAACGTCAGATGTATTTCTAAAGCTAGGATGAGCAGTGACCATACTAAAAGATAGTAAAATTGTTTCAAAAATTTGACAAGTAGTTAAAACAAGGCAGAACAATGTTAACTGTTACGAAATTTTAGTTGGCTGAGCAACAATTGTAAAGGCACTTTAAGAAGTAATGCTCAAGCAAATAGAAATGACTGATTGTTGCTTGAACCTTTTACCAGGTTCTGGAAAGGGAGGTAGGGAACAGGGATTGTTAACCATAGTGAGGGATCCCTTTGGAAGAAACATTACTAGTGTGAGCATTTTTTTTCAAACTCCAGGAATCCTTCACTTACTGTATGCTTCCTTATTGGAAGATACAGGTGATATACAGTCTCTGAAAAATCCCTTGAAAATGGGTTGTGATATCACTGACCTGTCTTTGCCAGCTGATGCGTAAGCTGACTCTGCTGCCAAATAAACCTTCCATGGTTGAGGGCCTGAGGCCCAAGGACAGAAAATAGACAATCTACTGTTTCATTCTATGCATTCTCTACCTGATACCGGTCACCGCTTCCCTTCAGGAATTGGACCACTATTCCCCATTTGCCTTCAACATCCTACCTCTGCCTGGCAGCACTGAATAAAGGTAATTTCACCGCGACTACCAGGGACAGGAGCATGTATCTGCAATTGACTGTTTCAACCTTCTGCATTCTCTTTTTTCTTTTTTTGCAATTAAGTAAACTTTATTGAAAATTAACTTGACAGTTCAATTACAATGGATCGATCCCATACAGTCAGCTTTTATATAATTAAACCTAAGACACAACAAAATTACATAAACCAAAAGAAATACTGAAAACAATGCAATCCCCCACCCCCCAATATAACAAACATTTATCACAAGTCAAAGGAATGGATTCATTTCCACCACCACCCCTACAACCCCCCAATACCACCACAAATCACTTCCACCCACCCACCCCCGCATTCTCTACTTGATACCCAGTTGCCACTTTCCTACAGGAACTAAGCCACTGTACCCCCACTTGCTTTCAACAACCTACCTCTGCTTGGTGGCATTGAATGATGGTCGTCTCGTGCCACCTACCAGGGGCAAAAGCCTGTGTCTGCAATCAACTACTTCATCCTTCTGCATTTTCTGCCTGACTACCCGGTTGCCACTTTCCTTCAGGAATGGGACCACTGTACCCCATTTGTCTTTAACATCCTCTGCCTGACAGCCTCAAGTGTAGGTCATCTCACCTTGTCTACCTGGGATGACAGCCTGTGTCTGTACTCCACTGTTTCAACCTTGTACATTCTCTATCCGAATATGCAGTCACTGCTTCCCCTTCAGGAATGGGACCTCCTTACCACATCAGCCTTCCCCATACTACCTTACCTGGAGGCATTGAATGAAGATCATCTAGCCTTGAATATCCTGGCTGGGAGCCTGTTTCTGTACCCAACTGTTCCAGCCTCATGCATTTTCTACCTGATACCCGACTGCCACTTCCCTTCAGACATGGGACCCCGGTACTTCATCTGCCTTCCACATCCTTCTTCACCAGTCTATGTCCTGTATTTCCATGGAATCATCGTACTCGTCCCCACCTTGACCTCCTCATGCTCTGGATTTGGACTCCACCAGCTTGTTCCATCACTGTCTCCATTCAGTTCGATTGCCTCCTGGACTTCCTTGCTGCTGTTCACCCCTTCCTGACAACCATGTGAGTTCACGTCTCCATCTGATGTGGGATCCTCTTGCTTCATCACTGTAGCACCTTATGTTCTCTGCACTTTTTGTTCACCGTCATCTTCAGTCGTGGGACTCTCATATCTCAACATTGTAGCTCTTGGTACCTGGATTCGATTATTTATCTTCCATGGATCCATCTTATGGCCTGTGGCCATTTTCCCCATTCTAATTCAGTTTGCCGTGGCGCTGACCCCTGTTCTGTTCCTGTCTGCATCTGTTGAAGTCAGTACACTTGGCCTCTGTGGTCGTCTTCTCAGACTCCTACCTCCAGTCCATGGACATCTGCTCTGGACTTTCCCCTTCATCCTTGGACAGCTGCCTTCTCCTTGCCATTCTGGTGGCTTGGGGCTCCTTCCTGTTTGCTGTGGCTAATTTTAGGCAGTAAACACCTATTTCAGACCAGTATTCCTACCCAATCAACTATGCCTCCCATTCATTTATTTCATACTCCTACCTTGGCCATCCTAGCAGCTCCCATCCACTACTTGACTGAGCATTTGTTCATATCACATGAGGAACACTTCTGCTAGCAAACATTCCTTGGACAACATGCCTCATAGACTCTTACATCACCATAGAGTTATTTATACTTACCAATCATCTCCCCAGGATCAGTTCTGGATTCCCATTTGACTGGACTATAGAAAGATCTCATCCTTCATCCAACTCTACTAGATTCTCCGTACACATCCTATCAATCCAAGCACTATGGCTTCCCTATCTCTCATGTCTTATAGGATCTAAGATTTAGAAGAGCCTTCTCCACTCCTATCATTTGCATGGAAAAGAGACCTAATTCCTTTTGTCATGCACTGACTCTGTATCCATCATCGCTGTTACAGATAACAAGATACCTCATAGCAGTACTAACATCATCTATTTTACCTTTTCATAGCTCTCCTACAAGCTCTGACTCTGTTGATCATGTTACTTGAATCCTACTTCCTCAATAGCCATTGGATGTCCTAAGACCTTCACAGCTACCTTCCCAGAACTCCCATCATTGGATCTCCAGTGCCTAGCTGCCTTACTAAAGGTATTCTGTCCAAACCACTGTTTTCTAGCCCCTGGATGTCACCATACTTTATACAATCATCTACATTCCTTCATCATATTACCGTCAATTAGGTCAGCTGCCCAGTCAGCAGTCCTTCTAGCTCATTCCTTATGATTCACCTCCGAAAGTCCCTCCAGCAAAGACTTTCACCAAGAGCAGGCTTCCATTGATTCTCAATCTGCATGTCCACAACTGATCTGGCTGTCTCATTATCCCAGTCTTGCCCCTCAATAGATCTATATTCGACTAAAATGTTAGGCACCCCTGGCATTCTATAACACTCTCGACTTCCCATTGCCACATCGGTCAATAGACTATTTCATATACCCATTTTCAGGCTTCCCACAGTATTTAGACATTGGATCACCTGTAAGGCAAAACAATCATGAACACCTCAGCACATGTCACGGGCAATTACGCCACAGAAATACTCGTAGCTACTTTTTCTACTGGCTGACCAGCAAGAGACTATACAAGTATCAGTATGACATCAATACCCAAATCAACTTTTGAATTCCTCGTACTGAACTTCCAGTTATTCTTTATACATTCAGTTACCATCTCTACTGCATATACCAATCTTCCACGTCACTACTTCTATCAGGCACATAAAGATTCTGTCTGACTCCTTCACCTGCTGCATGGATGCCTACATCACAACTCATCACTCACCGCTTAACTCCTTGCCTCTAGACTCTAACTTGAATGTCAAATCTTCTATAAAGTTAGATTGTTTACCCCATGACATCATAACCCACAATATTTCCCACCGTTCAAAGTGTGGTAGAAAATGTATCAAATCATGCTCTTGCTGTTCCTGCTCATTAGTCTCTATTATCCTATCGGACATCATCCATCATCACCTGGAAACCTGAACTAAATTTTTCCTTTTTCAACTGGACCTACTCCACTATCAGGATTTGGATGCTCCTTCAGAACAGATCTACTTCTTCAGCCTCAGAATCGTCCTTCCAGAATGCATCATACATGGATTCAAAGATGGACTGGCATCTCTCCAAGCAGTTCACCTTCCTCAAGAATCAGCTTATGGTTGCTAGAACCTAGGTTCATCTCCTCTTAGTTTGCCTAGAGGACAGGCATGTCTCGTAGCCATGGATCCTTAAAGGTTTCCTCCACCTGGTGGGGTTTTATCTCTTGCTTGCTACTGGTCATACAGTCCGTGAGTTGGAGGAGGTAATCATACTCTTTGAACATTCATTGGTAATTATTTTGGGCTTTCTATTCCCTACTCACTACCCAGCTTACCTACCAAGGGCAGGAATAGAGAAAAGTCAAAAGTAAACTACAGTTACACAAGCACTACTAATCTATACTCTGTCCACCCAAACATTGAATGGGAGGGCAATAGGCCGAGGTTCAGTGTGGGAATAGCTCCTCCCACATCCTCTTCAAAGGCCAGCCTCCCTTGTCAGTTCTCCGCTTAGCGCATTGTGAAAAACCCACCATCCACCACTGCCTCCTCCTCCTCCAGCACTCTACTCACCCTTGGTGCTGGGCTTTCTATTCCCTACTGACTACCCAGCTTACCTACCAAGGGCCGGAACAGAGAATAGCCAAAAGTAAACTACAGTTACATAAGCACTACTAACCCCAAACTCTCTTCACCCAAACACTGAACCCCCAAATTAGGCCCTTTGCCTGCCGCCTTGGGGTGCACCCCTAAATGTCATTGTTGTGGTGGGTACCACACCAGATAGAAATGCAGGCCTGAGAACTTTCGTCGGGGCCCAATAATTTGACACATGCATCACATTAAATCTTGCTTTTTCCCAACTTTTACGTTCACTTGTAACCTTTACTCTTAACTTTGACCAAACTTTGCCTTTCCCATAGTTCTTTTGGGTATTGCCCCAGCAATCTAACTAGCTAGCTAACTATTTAAACTCCCCAAAGCTGCAGCTCAGTGTACTCACAGTTTTGCAGTCCACACAGCTGTATAGCAGCCAGGTGAATTGCAGTTCACTTGTCGATGCACAGTACTGTAGAGGTTTCTAAGTGATGCAAACAACAATACAGAAGAAAAAATTACTCACCTTAGTAATGTTGTTTCTTCTAATGGAATCTTGCTATATTATGACATATGCAGTATGACCGCAGGTTAGAACTGCTCCGGAGGTGAAAGAGTTAACTTTCCATGCAGAGCATGGAACCTTGAGCATGAGCTTGGTTGAACACTCTGTCTATTGTAGCTCAAACTTAAACTGTCAGATCTTTACGAGCAAAAACTCACTAAGGTTCTGTGTGGAAGCCATAAACCTACACTAGCCCACTGGCTACTAACTACAAAAACACATTTTTGTTCTTGATCCCAAAACAAAGACTCAAGTCAGTGGATTCAAGAAAGAAAAATAAAACATAACACCTAAGCACCCTAAGAAAGGGTGAAAATAAAGTGGGCATCTATGAAGTGCCAACATTGCACTGTCCACCCACATCCCAAAAGTAGAGGTTCTGAGAGGGGCAGGCTGGGGGGGAGGTCATAATATAGCAAGACTCCATTAGAAGAAACAACATTACTAAGGTGAGTAATTTTTTCTTCAACAACATGAAGTCTTGCTATATTATGACATATGCAGAATACACAGCAGTACCTCCATGGAGGAGGGACAGAACCTACTTAGGAAATAGGCTCTGAAGCACAGCTGTGCCAAATCGAGCATCACTCCTAGCCTGGATATCCAGGGAGTAATGCTTAGTAAAAGTGTGAACAGTTTTCCAGGTAGCTGCTTGACATATCTCTAGGATAGAGATGTCCCTGGCAGCAGCCAGAGACGTAGCTGTACCTCTGGTAGAGTGAGCCCTCAGGCCTGAGGAGGAATCTTACCCAGTTTTTCATAGCAAAATTGGATACAAGAGACAATCCACCTGGCAATGGATCTTTAGTGGCAGGTTCATCTTTACCAACCTCACCATAAGTGAGGAACAATTGGAGGATTCAAACCTGTGACCTTGGTATGTTCTATATAGTAACTAAGGGCTCTTTGACATCTAAACTGTGCAATCTCCTCTCGCCAGAGGAGGAATGGCCAGTGAAGTACACAGGAAGAGACATGGATTGATTAAGGTGGAAGTCTGAAACCACCTTAGGCAAAACTTTCTGTTAGTCCTGAGGACCACCTTATCTCTGTGAAAGGAGATAAAATCAGGCTCCACTGACAATGCTTGCAGCTCACTTATGCGCCTGGCAGAAGTGATGGCTACAAAAACACAGTTTTCCAAGTCAAGTACTTAAGCTCTGCTGAAGACAATGGCTCAAAAGGGTTGCATAAGCTGGGCAATGCAAATATTAAGATCCCAAGCAGGGCAGGGTCCCTGAATGGAGGGTTGTGTGAAGCAACCCTTTAAAAAACTTGGAGAATACAGGGTGAGCTGAAAAAGAAGATGGCTTACCTGCTGATAAGAAAACAGACACAGCTGCCAGGTGCACTTTTAGGGTAGCTGGTCTCAGCCCCAAAGAATTCAAATGCACCAAATAATCCAGGATCATGGACACGTCAGCAGATTCTGGGGGAATATGCTTGCCAGCGCACCATATGGAAAATCTCTTCCATTTTGAATTATAAGTAGTCCTGGTAGAAGGCTTTCTAGAGGCCTTCAAGATATCCAATACACCTCGGGAAAGGTGTAGGTCAGCAAACTCTAATTCTTCAAGATCCAGGCCTTGAGATTGAGAGATTTGAGGTTCGGATACCAAACTCTCCCCTGGGCACAGGTTAACAGGTTGTGATTCCTGGGAAGACACAGGGGAAGGTGGACTGCTAAGGACATGAGGAGTGGGTACCAGGGCTGTCTGGCCCAATCTGGGGCAATCAGAATCATCTTGCAGGATTGAGATCTGATTTTGACTAGCACCTTGAAGAGAAGAGGGAAGGGGAAGCATAGAGAAACTTCCCTTCCCAACTGAGTAGGAAGGCATCCAGAGGGACTGAGCCCAACACTGGGGGCCTGCAGCTAAAAGGGGAAGTTAGTGATTGTCTGGGGCTGCAAAGAGATCTATCTGCGGGGTGCCCCATCTGGCAAATACTACCTCCAGTACTAGGGGGTCCAGTGCCCATTCGTGATGGCCCTGGGAAATCCTGCTGACAGCATCTGCTAGGACATCGTCCTTGCCTGGGAGGTGAACTGCCGTGAGAAAGGCGTTCAGGGAATAAGCCAGAGACCACAACTTCATTGCTTCGGTACACAAGGCCGTAGACCGAGTGCCTCCTTGCTTGTTGATGTACCACATTGTAGTGGTATTGCCTGTTCTGACCTGAACAACCTTGTTCTGAACAGATGTGGAAAAAACCTGGAGTGCTAGAAAAACTGCTCTGAGTTCCAACAAATTGATGTGGAGCAGAGATTCCTGAGGGGACCACAACCCCTGGGTAGTAAGGTCGCCCATGTGAGCTCCCCACTCCAAGAGGGATGCATCTGTAGTAAGGGTCAAGGAGTGACACTGGGGAGTGAAAGGAACCCCTTGTCTCAGATTGCTCTTATCCTGCCACCACTGAAGGGCCTGGATCAGGGTTCGAGTCACTGGGATCAATTTGGTTAGAGGGTCTGTCCTTTGAGACCAAAAGGCTCTCAAATGGAACTGGATGTCCCTCATCTGAAATCTTGCTCCCTGCACTACTGCTGTAGAAGCAGCCATGTGCCCTAGGAGCTGTAGAAAATGCCTTGCTGGTCGAGAGACCTGCAGGGTGAAAGAGGAGGCCAGAGAGACCAAGGTCCTTGCTTTTTCCAGAGGGAGGAAGGCTCTGGCTTCTTTTGTGTTCAGTTCTGTGCCTATGAAGGTGAGATGCTGGACAGGCTCTAGAACTGACTTTGGAAGATTGAGAAGGAAACCTAGAGATGTGAGCAGTTGCTGAGTTACCTGAAGGTGTAGTTTGACCTGGTGTGGGGACTGGCCTACAATGAGCCAGTCGTCCAGATAAGGAAAGATGGCAATCTTTTGCCTTCTTAAGTGGGCAACTGCTACTGCCAGACATTTTGTGAACACCCTCGGGGCCGAGGTGAGGTCGAAGGGCATTGCTCTGAACTGGTAATGGCCTGAGGGCAGTCTAATCTGAGGTACTTTCGATGGGAGCTTCTGATAAGAACATGGAAGTAGGCATCCCTGAGGTCCAGGGAGGCTAGCCAGTCCCTGGCCTTAAAGAGGGTAAAATAATTCCCAGAGTCACCATTTTGAATTTTGGTTTTAAAAGGTGCTTGTTTAGATACTCTGAGATCCAGAATGGGCCCCATTCTCCTGTCTTTTGGGGTAAGGAAGTACCTGGGTACAACCCTTTGCCCTGGTATGAGGAGGAACCCTTTCCACAACTCTGAGAGCCAGGAGGGTGGAAACTTCTGTTTCTAGGGTACATGCCTCTGATGGATTTGCAGGTGGAAAGGACCTGGCTCTCATCTTTGGAAATTTCTTGAAGCTGAGAACCAGTCCCTGGTTTACTATTTCCAGGACCCACTTGTCTGATGTTAAAGACTTCCAGTCCTGGACAAAGTAAGCCAGCCTGCCCCCTACCGGTAGTGGAGAAACGGCCCTGGCCACCCCATCAGGGATCCTGCTTGGCAGGGGCTTTGGGCTGAGGAGTAGAAACAGGCTTACTTGTACCCTGTCTGCCTCTCCCTCTAAAGAACCCCCTCTGGGCATAAGCAGAAGAGGAGGCCTGGGTTTGGTAAAAAGGCCTATGAAAAGGCCTGCCCTGCCCCTGACATGCTGTCTTTGAGGAGTGGCTTGCCTTTCTGTGGCCTGTGCAATCCTGTAGGTGGTCCTATATTCATCCATTTTCTTCATATAATTCTCTGTCTGCTCCCCAAACAGAGAATTGCCCACAACAGGAAAATCCATGGCCTTAGACTGGGTATCCTGTGACAGGGTAGTACATCTGAGCCAAGCCATTCTGCGAAGAGCCACAGATGTAGCCATGACCCTTGATGACACATCATTAGAGTCCACTGCAGCATGAAATTGCACCTTGGATGCCTCAATACCATCTGCAGCCACCTGTTCCAGCTCCCTGGCAAGCTGGTCAGGCCTGTTTTGCTAGGGGCCAGCACAGTATCCCATCTGGATTTCTGGTACCTAGCATAAGCCATATAGTTTGCCTGTCTGAGTCCTAAAGATGCTGCCATGTACTGTTTCTTTGCCATGGCATCCATCCTCCTGGAATCCTTTTCAGGGGGGTGAGAGGCTAGAGGAATATTTGCCTTGTCACAGGCAGCAGCCTGCACTACCCCCACATGGCTGCATTACTGAGTGAGGAACTCCGTATCAGAGCCTGATAAAGTATACCTCTTGTCCATCCTTTTATCCACAGGGAGGATAGAATGAGGAGTTTTTAGAATTTTTACTGTCTGTTTCCTAAAGGATTTGTGCAAGGGAATAGACAGTCTCCTAGACTCTGGAATATCCATCATTTCCACATAATCAGGCTCTTCTTGGTCATCAACAGCTTCCTCAATAGGAGTTGAGAGTTTCAGCAACTTTCTTATAGAACATAAAATGAGAAGGGGACTCAGATAGCCTGGGGAACTCCTGATCGCCTGTCTGAGAGATGTCCGGTCAATGGGCACATCCAGACCTTCAAAATCAAATTCACTCTCCTCATACCCTCCTCCCTTCCTCCGTTCATAAAATCCTCAAAATCATAATCTTGAACCAGTGGAACCGTCCAACCGAGCGCTCTTGATGGTGCCAGTTCGACGGAACCGGGAAAGGGACTGGACAATTTGAATAGCTTTAGCTATTTCTCAGCGTGTTGGAGAAAGAACTTTGGCTCCACACTAGCTGACTTTCTAGCCCTTTTAGTTGGAACCAGCTCCTCAGAGCTGGCTCTTCGTTTGCCCGAGGAAGTATCACCCTGGTCAGAGGGCACTCCCTCAGATTCGGTTGGAACCGAACCGGGCTGGCCATCCGGGTCAGCAGACATTTTGGCCTCCCTTTCCCTGAGCCTACCAACTCTCTTTCCACGGTGGCAGCAGGAAAATTGTTACAAATCTGGCAGTCTGCATTGAGGTGGTCAAACCCCAGACAATATACACAGGTGGTGTGTGGGTCAGCCTTAGCAAAGGCTTCCCACAAGAGGTACAGTGCTGAAACCCAGTGGGTCCGGTTTTCTTTTGGTTTCTCAGACATAGTGCCAGCTTAACCAAAATTTGCCTATTAATGGCACTCGCTGCAAGACTTCTTATCGGTTCCTAAACGTGTTAACGGGTCATGGAAAACGTAATAAAATCCGTTTTTTAGAACCGATAAGAACCGGAACCGCACTCTAAAGGACTAGAAAGTTATTTTAAAACTAATCTGATCGGTTCAAACCGAACCAAAAAGACGCTAAAGTTCCACAAGAAGAAATAAATGTAAGCTTATCTATTACTTACAATATCACAGACAGAGCTTGAACCGACTGAATGCGGTTTAATTTCGGTCAATAAACCGAAAATTACAACTTTTTAACCGACAAACGAACCGAGCAGCAGGAGGAATCTCCGGAGCGACTGTTCAGTGAGGCGGAGTAAAGAATCTGACAGCTTAAGTTTGAGCTACAACAGACAGAGTATTCAACCAAGCTCGTGCTCAAGGTTCCATGCTCTGCATGGAAAGTTAACTCTTTCACCTCCGGAGCAGTTCTAACCTGCGGTCATACTGCATATGTCATAATATAGCAAGACTTCATGTTGTTTGAAGCACTGAAGAGCAGAAGCAGTTGATTTTCACCCGCCTAGCCTTGCCAGCTTCGCTGGGAGGCCTTTGTAGACAGTGCTCACTAGGCAGGCCTCTTTCGTCCCATGGTGCAGGTCTTCAGCCTAAGGGTGGTGAATAGCACTTGGTCCCCTAGGCCCTCTCAGTCACTCACACTGGGCGAATAACTTATAGATGTATTTTACAGTCTCCTGTCCCAGCTCTATGCTTTTCTTTTTTCTGTCACAGGAAGGCTGGTCCTTTCACAGTTTCTGACCACCAGCACTCAGTTACTCCCCTTGCTGAAGTACTTGCAATGAAACACTCCTTCGAGGATGGAAGGCTCAGACTCAGCTACAAGGGTTCCTTCCACTGGAGCATTCAATCAGCCTTAAACAGTCTCTTGGCTCCAAAGTCAAACAGCATTGAACAAATCTCTCAGTTCCAAATCCAAACAGCTTTGAACAAATCTCTCAGTTCCAAATCCAAACAGCAGTGAACGAGTCTCTGTTGCTTTTACAGCTTTCAACTCACTTTTCTCACTCTGCAGAAGCTCTGGCACTGAGTCATCTGCAGCCACTTCCAAAACCTGGTTCTACTTTCTGTTGCAAACTCAATGTTTGCTCTGTACTGTAGTTTTCAGTATACTTTGATCCTTTTTGCTTTGAGGCCTGAGTGCAGCTATGGGGCTGTGAAGCTCACTTTGGCTGTCCTGCACTCCCCCTCTGTGTAATCCCCCTTTTAGGTGGGCTGCCAGTCCTATTTATAGTCTTTCTCCAGCCCTTCACTGATTAGCTGTTGCAGTCCCTGGCAAATTCAATGCCCTACCACCTCTACCCAGCAGCCCTCTGTGTTTTGTAGTCCTGTGGGGGCTGCCATCTTGGAGTACATTAATCTTAAAACAATACAATCCTTAAATATGAGCACATGAGCTCTTAAAAGAGTTGAAAACAGTTTCCCCTAAAACTGGAGACTTTCGAATTACTATTTCACTTGGTCCCTGGCTCCCATGTCTTCTCAGGAGCCCAGGATACCACTTAATAGTGACTGAAATACCCACACCTCAAAGAGAGCCGAGGCTCCTTTAGATTTGGCTCCTGACAGTTGTACATGTTCATTGAAGCCCAGACCACCATGTCGTTTATATACATTTTCATACTGGGCTCACACCACCTCCGAGACCCCAACACAAAACTGTCCAGCACCCAGAGGTGCAAATACAGTACTGAAGCTCAGCCCCCATGTATGCATGGGGTCAAGACATAGGCAGCTTGCAGCCACAGAGGCAATTATGGGACCACCGGGTCCAGAGTCCAACCGGAGTCACTAATGGGGCATCAACATGGGAGTGATGGGGCCACAGCCCTACAAGGTAAGCCTATTTGGGGGGCTTACAGTTGTTGCTGATTTCCTGCGGACCTTCAGCACTTCCATCACTTTCTTACAAAGATTTAGACTGGAGAACTCTAACTCTTCAAGAACCATGCTCTGAGAAGCAAAGTTCTCGGATCTGGGAATATTATCCTGCCCTGGGACAGAGTCAGCAGATTGTAACTCAGGGGTAGGTTGCTAAGAGACCTGTTGGAGAGGGACACGAACATGAAGTACCATATCTGCCTGGCCCAGTCTGGAGCTATGAGAATCATTGTTGCTGACTGTCTTCTCAGTTTGAGCAGTACCCTCAGCAAAAGTGGGAAAGGTGGGAAAGCATAGTAGAAATTGTTTTGACCACTTAAGAACTGGAACATCCTTTGGGAATGTACCTACTGATGGGGGTCTGCAACATAACAGAGGGAGTCAGTTGTTCTCCCAAGAAGCAAATGCGTCTATTTGTGATGTACCCCACCATCTGAACACTGCTTTCAGCACCTGCTAATTCAGAGTCCATTCATAATTTCTCTGATTGATTCTACTCAGGGAATCTGCCAGCACATTGTCTTTTCCTTGCAGATGTACTGCTGAATGCTGAACTTCCAGGAGTATGACAGGTTCCAGATCTTCATTGCTTCTGTGCACAGCCCTGAAGATCTTGTTCCTCCCTGCTCGTTTATGTGATACATTGTCTGTTCTGACCAGAGAGACTGGCCCCTGATCTGGAAGGAAAAAGCATGCATTGCCAGAAACACTAGTGAGATCCAGAAGATTTATGTGCTCCTAAGTCTCCTGTGTGCTCCTAATACCACTTAAAGTGATGTCCTCCAGATGGGTGCCCCAGCCTAGGAGAGAGGCATCTGTTGTGAATATAGCCATAGGTGATTGCTGAGGGAAGGTAATTCCCTCTCTAAGGCTGCATTCTTCCTTCCATCAATCCAGTGCCCTTAGCAAAGACTTTTGTGACAGGCACTAATTTGGACAGTGGATCCCATCTCTGAGACCAATGGTCCCCAAGGAGATACTGCTCATCTCTCATTTGGACCCCGGTCCCTGGTACCACTGCAGTGGACGAGGCATGTGCCAAAGTAAACACAGAAAATCTCTTGCAGATTTTGGCTGACCTGCCTTGAAGGATTCTGCAGCTGCAATCAGATTTGCTACCCTTGCTTGGGGGATGACTGCCTTCCCTTGCAAGGTAACCAGCTCTGCACTTATGAAGTCCAGAACTTGAACTGGTTCTGCCTGGGACTTTTGAAGGTGTATGAGGAAGCCCAGGTTCTCCAATGTGCCTTATGTCAGCCACAAAGAAGACTTTGGTTCCTGCTGTTTTTTTTCTGAGACCAGACCATCAACCAGGTAGGGGAAAAACACTACCACCCCTTGCCTTCTCAAATGTGCTGGTATCACAAATAGGCACTTTGTAAACACTCTTGGAGATGAGGTGAGGCTGAAGAGAAGGGCTGTGATCTGGTACTGGCAGTTCCCTAGTCTGAACCTGAGGTGCTTTCTGTGGCTGTGCCAGATTGGTATATGAAAGTGTAGGTGTCATTCAGATCCAGTGACCCTAGCCAATCTTCGTTTTGCAGAGTTGTAATCACAGAGCCTAGTGTTACCATCTTGATTGCTGCCTGGAGTCCTACTTTCCACTGGCTTCCAGGAACTCCTCGATTCTCTCCTTGAGCTGGGATTCCATCAGGCTTCCCACCACAGAGGTCAGACTGACTGGTCTGTAGTTTTCTGACTCTTTCTTGCTTTCCCCTTTGTGAATAGGGACCACTGTGGCCCTCCTCCAGTCCTCCAGGACTACTTCTTGTAGACTTGTTATACAGATCCATCAGGGGTGCTGTTAGCACCTCTCTGGTATCCAGTAATAAAAGTGACTGTAAATGAGCAACTCTCAAAAGAGCGACTCATTTACAGCACTACCCTGTTGAGCTACCCTGTAAGGGTAGTGACAGAATGCAAATGTGACAGTGAGGATGAGCAAGGGAGCGTGACTGGAAGGGGAGGGATAGGGAAGAAGGTTTGTGTGGGGTCGTTTGTGGTGCTGCCACCAAGCTAGCTGTGTGGTGTGATGGTGAGGGTGGCTAGCTTCGGTGCAGCAGTTACTGAGTTTGAGGCTAGGGACCGGGGAATATTTTATTGCTGCCGTAGTGCTTTTTTTTATTTTTCAGACTGTCTCCTCCTCCCCGACATGCACCTCCTGGAGTAGGTTATATTTAGGCAGGGGGGTGGGGGGAGGCACAGCTCCCCTGCATAAATACTGTTTTAACTTGCCTGATGTGTTGTCGCTCGCAAGTGCACATCATCGTTGTGCTTTTCAGTGATGTACACTTGCTCTAATGGTGATCACTCTTTTGTGATCACCATTATGACATGGAATCCACCTCTCTTAGTTCTCTTATTATCCTTTGATGGATCCCATCTAGACCTATGGCCTTGTCTGATTTCAGCTTTGCTAATTCTTTCATAACCCTTTCTACTGTAAATGGGTAAACACCTTTGGCCTATATGGTTCCAGCTGTCAAGGTGGGTCTATCTCCCTCCGCTTTGTTTGTAAATATTGAGCAGAAGTATTTGTTTAGTGTTTCCGCCTTTTTGATGTTCCCTTGTACCATACCCCTTCCCCCAATTTGAGCCTGACTATTCCCCCTTTGTTCTTCTTCCTATCACTAATATATCTAAAGAAATTCTTTGTGCCTCCTGAGATGTCTCGTGCACTATTTTCTTCTGCCTGTGCCTTGGCTGTCCTGATTATTCTACTGGCTTCCTTCAATTTTATCCTACAGAGATCCATGTCCGCCTCCTGTTTAGAGACTTTATAATTTTTAAATGCCTTTTTCTTTTCCCTTATCATGCCTTGTAATTCTCTTGTAAACCAAATCGAGTTTCTTCTTTTTGTTTTTCTGACTAGTCTTATGCAACCTTCTGCCACCTTGTTTAATACCTCTTTAAGGTGGTTCCAACTCTCCTCTACTCCCGCAGGTGGCTTTCCTTCCAGTGCACTCCTGAGGCAACATCTCATCTCTGTGAAGTTTACTTTCTTGAAATCGTAGACCTTGATCCTTCAGTGGCTAGGGTCCTCTTTTGCACTGATTTCAAGCCACATAGTTTTATGGTCACTTGATCCCAGATAACTCCCAACTTCAACCCCTATAACCTTGTTACCGTTTGTCAGGACTAAGTCCAAGATAGAGTCCCCCCTTTTTGGGATCATCAACAAGTTGCTCAAGTCCAGCTCCCCTCATGGCTCTGATAATGTCCATACTTCTGGATGAAGTGGCTATGGAGGATTTCAAATTTACATCTGGTAAATTGAAATCTCCCACCAAGATCACTTACCCCATGTAGGTCATGTTTGTTGTGTTTTCTAGCAGGCTTTTGACTGCCTCTGCATTGTGTGCTGGAGATGTGTAGGCTACATCAACCCATGTGACTGAGCCTTTGCCTTCTTGAATCGTGATCCATAGGATCTCTGGCCCTGTTTGTGCTCCTTGGACCTCTGTCACTGTTATGCCTTCCCTTACATACAATGCTACCCCTCCCCTTTTTTCCCTTCCTGTCCCTTCTAAAGAGATTAAAACCTGAGATAGCTACATCCCATTCATGGTTATCCTTGAACCATGTTTCAGTCACTGCTACTCAGTCAAGTTTTACATCACCAATGAAGGCTATTAGCTCTGCCATTTTTTTGGTAGAGTGTGCGCATTTACTACCATTGCCTTCCATGTCTGTTTTATCAGTTTTGTTGCATTTCTGTTTACTTTGTGTTCTTTTTATCCTTGTATTTTGTTTTTGTGAAGTGTTTTCTGTCTGTAGTGTGGAGAGAGGTGACCTGGACTTTGTTTTATAGGTCCAGTTTAGCCACAGTCTCCCCACCCTCTAGTTTAAACTCCCCACAAAAACATAGAGTTTCTAACCAAACGCTCTTGCCCCTTCCCTGGTGAGGTGGATACCATCCCACCTAAACAGCCTTCTGTTCCAAAAGTCATTCAAATCACCGATATAGTGATGCCCTTTTTCTAGGCACCAAGCTTACATCCATGTGTTTAGCTCATTGATATCCTTTCCCCTGATTTTGTTTAAGCTGTACCCCTTCTCCCATACTGGTAGTACCTCAGAGAAGATTAGGATGGATGAAAAAGGGAGCACTTTGCCATCGAGTGTCGAGATGTGTGTTTTGGTTTTCTCCACTGATTTACCCATGATACCATTTGTCCCAATGTGAATGACAATGCCCTTTATGTCATTTTCTAGCTCCATAATCTTGGCAATATGTTCCTTGTCTTAATGTGCCACAGCTCCCCAGATACACCTAACTTTGATCTCCTTGGGGGTTTTGTCCCACAGGTAAGGTTCAATTCCCTTTATCATGGAATCCCCCATGATTATTATTTTATTTTTGCCCTTATCTTCTGATGTCCTGTTTTGTTGTTGTTGTAGAATTAATTTGCTGCTCTACTGCAATAACCTCTGTCTGCTCGGTGTCAGAGTCCAGGAGTAGTGAGAACCTGTTGCTTCCTGCTATGAACATACGAAATTTTCCAGCAGATAAAGGCCAAGAGGTCTAGCAAGTCTGCTTGAATGTGCAGCTAGCACCCCTTATTCTGCAGCTGCCCCTCCCTTCCACCCTTCCTCTTCATTGACCCTTCCCCTTGTCCTGTCCCATCCCCTTTTGAAGCAGTCCACTTTTCTACTGGATACCACTTCTGCAGGTAATGTATTCCACCCAGCCACCACCCTCTCTGTAAAAAAAGTGTCTCCTCATCTCCCTCCTGAACCTTCCTCCCTCCAGTCTCATATCATGGCCCCTGGTGTCCCTCCCCTCCACCACTTTGAACAGCCCCTCTGTACCTGTCTTGTTTATTCCTTTCATGTACTTAAAGGTTTCAATCATGTCCCCCCATCCCTTCTCTCCTCCAGTGAGTATATGTTCAACTCCCTCAGCCTCCTCTCGTATGATAAGTCCCCCAGCCCCTTGATCATCTTTGTCACCCTGCGCTGCACCCCCTCCAGTAACTTAACGTCCCTCTTCAGATATGGGCACCAGTACTGCACGCAGTACTCCAGGTGCGGTCTAACTAATGACCTATATCTATATCTACTGTGGAAGTCCTTTGTCTCCTCCTTGTTTGGCTTGGCCCAGTCACAACTACCCCTACCCCTGGACACCACCTGCCATCTGCCTGGCATTTTTCTTTGCAGTAGTGGTGCCCCTTGGGGTATGGCCGACCCACAGGTTTAGGGTGATGATAGGGTCCCTGTGGGCATGAAACCCCCCACAGGGCTATGATGCTAAAGGAGTCCATTTGGAGGACAAATCATCATAGGGTCTGGGTATGGCTGAGGGTAATTCCAAGAGAGGGTTGCGACCTCCAGCTGATGCTGGAGCTAGCAAATATTGTCCCTTGCCTTTTGGAGCTGTGTTCTGAGGTCCTGTATAGCCCAGAATGAGATGCATTTCCCTGGGGTGCTCTGGGTAGCGGTGCTGTATAACCCCCCACATTGCCATCAATCTGTGTACTCCATGGAAAAGGTTTAATGGACAAAAGGCAAACAGAAAGAAATATAAATTTTTGGGTTTTTTTTTGAGCACTAGATAAGCAGTATGTCCCACCCCTTCCTCTCCTGTGCTGGAAAGGTGTGGTAGACATAGATATAGATATAGATATAGATATAGATATAGATATAGATATAGATATAGATATATAAGATAAATATGTAGATATATAATATATATGAGCTAGGGGTGGGTGGGTGGTTCCTTGAGTGGTTCTCTGTGTGGAATGGGCCTTCCGCCGTTCGCTCATTCACTTGTAAGTCAGCAATTCTGAGCCCGAAACTAACGATGAATAATAAAAAAAGAACACTGCAGTTAAGACTGAGGGGAAAAGAATAGCGGACGGAAGGAATTTGTTGTGGCTCCAAACTTCGCTGGCCGCTCTGTCCTACTGCGGACTTGCGAGGGGGCCCAGCAGTGTTGTGGTGGCAAAGGGAAGAGAGAGTAGTGAAGGGGACACGAAAACACATCAAAAGTCGCCTCCCCGGGCTGCGCCTGCAGACGGGTTAGGACCCAAAACAGAGTGCTGGACCGTCACCTGGGAACTGCTGCACGGTGGTGTCTTTTTGAGGGGAGAAGCTGTGAACCAACATTAGAGAGCAGTCAAGCTGTTTACTCAAGTCTACCCGGTTCAGCGGCAGTGTTCCCGGTGAGGGGTAGGAGGAGGTGGTTGTCATTGCTTATCAACCATTCGGATTACTTCGCTGCAATCTGTTGGATTTAGGGACTTTGGGGTTCATATTCCAGCTATAGATTGCCCTATTTAGTGAATTTCTGGCTCCCAGAGCTGTAACAGTACAGGGGTTGGGTCTTCACCGCTGGGGAGCCAGCGGGTGGTAGCCTTTTCCTCTAGGGAACCCCTGGGAACCTATTTGGTTGGGTTCTGCTGGGGTCCTTTAGTAACTGTTGTAGGCTGGTGGTAGACTGGGGTTTAACTTTCTGGGTTTTAGCTGGGGAATGAAGCCAGTACCAAAGATGTTTTGTTGATCCTTCATCGGACAGACTGTTCTATTTTATATAAAACCTCTACCTGAACAGTGAAAGTGTTCTTGGGGATTTTATCCACTTGAGTTATGTGCTGAGTTTTTGGTTTATCTGTGTTTTATATTATTACTTTATATCTAGTACTAGTACTGAGAATCCCTGTGCCTTCATGAAGTTCTGGCAGTGAGAGTGCACAGGTTGGGAATCTTCTGACTGTCCTGACTCTCCGATAGCAAGTGCTGCATATGAATTGAATTTTTACCTCAGAGGTTGTGAGAGAACCTCTGTGGTTTTAATGACTGATTGAAAGATCCTCCTATTGGTAGTGAGAGTGCCTTTCGGATATTCATCTGCGGACTGCTTTTTGGGACTTGGGCCCCTATGGACTTATTGATTGTGGGTCTAAGAAATCTTTGGGATCCTTTTAGAGGAACCAGTGGCTGGTGAGAGCGGTGCTGGGGCTTCTTGAGGATTATATTATATTTTGGACTTTTCTTGGGAATTTGACTGTTGAAAGATTCCGGAAATTATGAATAGAAAGTGACAGTGCCATTCTGTGTATTGGCATTTTTATTTGATTTGTAGTTCTTGAATTTTTTTTTTTTTTCCGTAAATTAAATTTTATTTAGTGTTTGGTTTTAGGGAAGTGTTTTGGGGGCGTTTGTTTGATTTGTGTGTGTGTGAGTGAGTGTGTGTGTTTTGTTTTTGATTGAGATTACATAATTGGGGAGGATGTGTCTGGGAATGCATGTAAACTTGGGTCAGGCAGGATAGTGTATCTCAGCTCTTTGATCTTCGGCTCTTTTTCAGTCCTCCTATATCAGATACTACAGCTAGGCACTGTAGGGAGGTTGGAATTGGGAAGAATCATAGGACTCGACTGGGGCTGGGTGCCCCATGCACTATGGGTGGTAGGATTGAGTTGGTGAGGTGTAGAAGGCTCCCTGGAATTAGATCGGACTTGGGAAGAGGTCCAACATGTTTAGTTCCTGTCACCAGGGTTCCCATTAGATCGAGGGGGCAGGTAGCCAATAGGGCTGCATTGTCCACTAATCCCCTGAGGGCGATGCTTTGAAATGCCAGATCGGTCAGAAACAAGACTGCAATTATAGCGGACTTGGTTTCTCTGGTTGATCTGGCTTGCATTAAGGAAACCTGGATTGGTGATGATGCTGGCCCAGTTTTAGAGGCTGCCATCCTGTCCGGGTATACTGTAGTGCACTGCCCCAGACTGGAACACAGGGGTGGGGGGTAGCCATTTGTTTTAGATCTGAGCTGGGCTTCACCGTGCACCCAGTGAGAACACCATGTTCCTTTGAGTGTGTGGCCATTCACGGGGGACCAGGCGCAGGTTGCTTGGTCCTCCTGATTTATCGCCCTGCTGGGGCGTCGGGAGAATTCCTTCATGAAGTGGCCGATTTCATTGTCGGTGAAACATTGGAGGCCCCCAGAAGTTTAGTACTGGGGGACTTCAATGTTTGGGCTGAGGATGAATCGTCTCGGCTGGATTATAATTTCCTCCAGATGATGTCCTCTCTGGGCTTCGTGCAGGGAGTATCTTCTGCAACTCATCAGGGTGGCCACATGCTGGATTTGGTGTTCTGCTGGGGCTTGAGATAAATGGTCTCAGTGTTGATAGGGTAATTTGGTCCAATCATTGCACGGTGAAGTTCTGGTTTGGGGCCCCCCCGGGTAGTTTTCCCCCTGCAGAGATGGTCAACTACCGCCCTTTGAGGGGGCTTACCCCCGAGGGTTTTTTGGCAGTGGCTGACCTATCTAGAGTGGACAGTGCATGCGGGGGGGTGTGAGCAGTAGTGGATGCCTATAATAGGGCGCTTGGTGTACTTGACTCCCTCGCACCAGTCTGTGTATGACCCAGGTCTTCTCACTTGAGGTCCCCTTGGTTTGATGGGGAGCTCAAGGAGATGAAGACTCTGGGTCGGAGATAAGAGTGCTGCTGGCGGAAGTCTGGCCTGGAGGCAGATAAACTGGCCCTGTGTGTGCACTATGGTGCATATCAGGGGGCAATCAACCGTAAGAAGGCAGAATTTTTGTCTAGGGAGATTGCTGCCAGGAGGAACCGACCAACTGTGCTCTTTCAGACTGTGGACAGGCTTCTTCATCCTGCCTGTCTACAGCCGAAGGTAGTTTTTTCAGATGCACTGTGGGATGGATTTGCTCAGTTCTTCTCGGACAGGGTGTCTGCCATCAGGCAGGGGGTTCCACCAGTGGACCAGAATCTGGTCGACAGTGGTCGCCATGGGCTTCCAAAGAGCACTCCACCTGTTTAGGATGAGTTTAGACTGGTGGAGGTTGCTGAGGTCATTGAGATTGTTTCTAGACTTCGGCACACCTTTTGTGAACTGGACCCAGTGCCAACTCATTTCTTAATGAGATATGTTGACTCTGTTGGCCCAGTGTTTGCCTTGATTGTCCGGTGTTCCTTGTCAGAGGGGGTCTTTCCTAATGTCTTGAAGGAAGCATTGGTGAGGCCCCTTCTGAAAAAAACATTGTTGGACCCTGACATCAAGGCGAATTACCGTCCTATCTCCAATCTTCCATTTTTAGGTAAGATTGTTGAGAAGGTGGTGGTGCTTCAGCATTAGGAGCATCTCATGACCCATAATCTTTATGAACTATTCCAGTCGGGGTTTCGTGCAAGGCATAGCATGGAAACTGCAGTAGTTCGGGTGCATAATGACCTCCTTAGGGCTAGAGATTGAGGGGAAGGGACAATTCTTGTTCTCCTCGATCTCTCCTCACCGAGTGTTACTTGACCACCTGAGGGAATTCTGTGGACTTGCCAGCTCTGTCATCTGCTGGTTTGAGTCTTTTTTATCCAACAGGAGGCAGAGGGTAGTGATGGGGAATTTCTCCTCCTCCCCTGACTACCTGTTGTGTGGAGTTCCCCAGGGTTCGGTCTTGTCGACGATGTTATTTGCCATGTACATGCTACCCCTGGGAGCGCTCATTAGGAAGTAGGGCTTGGGTTTTCATTGCTATGCTGATGATACCTAGCTGTACTTTTCCTTTGCCCCTGGAACATCTTGTGCAGTAGAAATGCTTAACAACTGCCTTGCTGAAATCAATGACTGGATGGCCTCCAGTTGGTTGCGACTCAACCCAAGTAAGACGGAGGTACTGGTGGTAGAGTCGAACAGAGGACGTGATAGGTTTGCCTCTGGTGCAGAGACAGGACTTTACCTTGGCTCTGTACCATTGAATGCCTCCTCTAGGGTGCATGATCTGGGTGTAATTCTTGACAGCGGTTTGACACTTGAATTTCAGGTGTCTTCCATTGTACGTACTAGTTTTTATCATCTGAGGAATATCGCCAGGATCAAGCCCTTAGTTCCGCCTCTGGACCTCCCCACTTTGATGCATGCCTTTGTGACGTCCAGGCTTGACTACTGTAATGCACTCTATCTCGGGGTCTCTGGGGGTACCTTCCACCGACTGCAGTTGGTGCAGAATGCGGCGGCGAGATTGTTGACAGGACAATCTAAATACTGTCGTATAACCCCGGTGCTACGTCATCTGCACTGGCTGCCAGTTAGGTGGAGGGTCCTCTTTAAGGTGGGTTTGCTCACCTTTAAGGCCCGACATTGCCTGGGCCCAGGCTACCTGAATGACCTTCTTACATCTGCTGTCTCGGGCTGTTCCCTGCGTTCCTCCTCTTGGGGCCTCCTTGCGATTCCCAGGACGAGGTTAAGAACTGCAGGCGACAGAGCATTTAGTGTCGCCGCTCCCATCCTGTGGAATTCGCTTCCTATAGTTGTTAGGGAGGCCCCGACTGTTGAGGCTTTTAAGGCCCGTCTTAAGACGTTTTTATTTGATCAGGCATTCCCTGACTATGTTTTATAAGCTTATATTGTTTACATTTTTAATAAGGAAACAAATTGCGTAACAATACAAGGTTTTAATTGCTTGGAGTTGTATATTGTATTGATTATATGGTGTTGTGTTGTATTTATTTGATCAATGTACGGCACCCAGATCCTCCGGGTTGGGCATCGTTTTAAATAAAATTTGCTTTGCCTTGCCTTTTCTTGCTGCTCAGGAGACAAGATACAGTGGAATACAAAACTAATCAGCCACAGTAAGTGTTTGTGAGCCTTGCAATAGAAGCAATTTAAACGGACACCAGCCCAATTGCTGTACACACTACGGTATCCCCATTTAGTGTCAGCAGTTGGCTAGTGTATCTGCTACAGGACACACATAATGCAGTGTAGTTTAAAACCCACAGCTATGAATACTGTGGTACCAATGTACCATTTCAGTTGTAGCTCTGTTTGTTTTGCCTTAAACAAGATGTGTTTGCAGCTGCATGACTGGAAGAAAAAGAATAACACCCTTACAGTTATGAGCCTGGAAAAAAACAAAAACTGTCAAAGCCTGGAAAAATAATATTTACTATTACCACATTTAGTCCCTGTCCCAAGCAGAACACACTTACTAATACCTTTGGTGTCCTCGAGGTTGCCCCTTTCCCATATGGGAAGCAGCTTTGCTGCCCAGCTAGCAGTGGTAGGCATGGCCGTAGATTTTAAAAATAACTGCTGTTATCCTGTAGTGCCAACCCCTTTACTCCAAGCATTTGGGGGAGTGTCCACTGGAGATCCCCTCACCTGAATGCTAGTGGCAGTGACCCGTGAAGCTGGAGCCATGGAAAGTGTCCCTCAGAGCTCCATGTCTATGGCAGAATTTGAGGGAGTGGGATCCACTAGTAGCCCCCTCTCTGTCTCTGGCAGTATTTAAGGACAGCAATCCTTTTGTTTGTATGCGGTGCCTTTTCACAGCACCCCTATTGGCTAGCTGTCTCCCACATGACCAGGAAAAATATAGTTTGTCTCCCTGGTTAGCATCTACCCTGATGGCACTTCCCTGGCTGCTTAGTGTACTCACTACATGACACACATAATGCAGTGTAGTTTAAAACCCATGCCTATGAATACTGTGGTATCGATGTACCATTTCAATTGTAGCCCTGTTTGTTTTGCCTCAAACTAGATTCGCTGGGAGCTTCATGACTGGAAGAAAAAGATTAACCCCTTTACAGTTGTGTGCCTGGAAAAGAAGAAAAAAGTACTCACCTTAGTAATGTTGTTTCTTCTAATGGAGTCTTGCTGTATTCTGACTATATGCAGTTAGCCCCAGCACTTGAACTGCTCTGGAGAGTAAAGGGGTAACTCTATGCAAAGACATAGAACGTTGAGCTCGAGCTTGGTTTTCAAACCTCTGTCTGTGATACTCTGAAGTGTAACCGTCAGATTCTTATGATCACTAAACTAACTAACTCAAAGGTAGAAATTGTTTCTAAAATTTTTGTGCCAGGTGGCAAAACAAGGTTTTTAGGGTCAAAAGACTCAAGTCAAGAACCCCAAAAAGAACACAAGCAGGTAGTGAACTAACACAAAAAATGCAATAATGATAACTAGAAGAAACCTCCTAATGAGATGGAGGCATGTCCAGTATGCCTCTGGGGTGCAGCACTGTGTCTGCCACACCACATCCCAAAACTACTAGGTTCCAGGAGGGGAGGCAGGGAGGAAGGTCAGAATACAGCAAGACTCAATTAGAAGAAACAACATTATTATGGTGAGCATTTTCTTCAAACAACATGAAGTCTTGCTGTATTCTGACTACATGCAGACTACCAAGCAGTACCCTCTTGGAGGAGGGAGTCACAGAACCTATTTTGGGAACAAACTCTGCAGCATAGCAATGCCAAACCTAGCATCACTTCATGACTGAATGTCCAGAGAGTAATGCTTGGTAAATGTGTGAACAGATTTCCAGGTGGCTGCTTTACAGATGTCCACTAAAGGTATATCTCTAGCTGCTGTGACCGAAGCAGCTGTACCTCTGATAGAATGAGCCCTCAGATCTGAGGGAGGTTCTTTCCCAAGCTTTGAATAGCAGAACTGGATACCAGAGACAATTCACGTGGCAATTGTTCTCTTGGTAGCAGGTTTGCCCTTTCTCACTTCTCCATAAGTGAGAAACAACAGAGAACAGTCATATGAGGAGGTTGTGGAGTCAAGAACAGTGGGGGAATTCAAGAATGCATGGGACAGGCATAAGGTAGTCCTAGTGGGGGGTAGGAGGAAGTAAGCTGTTGGTTAACTAGGATCTATAGCTTATCTGTTAGGTAGGAAAATGGGCAGACTAGGTGGGCCAAGAGGTCCTTATCTGCCGTCAAATTCTATGTTTCTATGTTTCTATTCCTATGGGCCTTAGTATGCTCCACATAGTAACTAAGATCCCTCTTTACATCAAGACTGTGTAATCTCCTCTCCCCAGAGGAAGAATGGTCAGTGAAAAATACAGGCAATGACATAGACTGATTCAAATTAAAGTCTGATAACACCTTAGGAAGAAACGTTCTGTTGGTTTGAAGGACAGCCTTATCCCTGTGAAATGAAATGAAATTAGGTTCCACTGATAAAGCCTGTAATTCACTGATTCTCCTGGCAGAAGTAATGGCTACCAGGAACACAGTTTTCCAAGTCAAGTATTTCAGCTCAGCTGAGAATAAAGGCTCAAAAGGGGGCTGCATAAACTATGCTATACAGATATTCAGATCCCAAGAAGGGGTAGGCTCCCTGAAAAAAGGATTAACATGTACTAAACCCTTGAAAAATTTATTGAAAACTGGATGAGAAGCTAGGGGAGATCCCTTACCAGCAGAAAGGAAGACAGACATAGCTGCCAAATGTACCTTGAGAGTAGTAGTAGGCCAGAGGCCTAAACTGTTAAGATGTACCAAATAGTTAAAAACAGTGGCAGTATCAGCCAGCTCTGGCTTGACATGCTTTTGAGAACACCAAAAGCCAAATCTTTTCTATTTGGAGTTGTGAGTCTTTCTAGTAGCAGGTTTCCTGCTAACCTTTAAAATATCCAAGACTGATTGGGACAGGTGCAAGTTTGCATATTCTAGCTCTTCAAGAGCCAGGCTTTGAGCCTGAGAGTCTGAAGGTTGGGATACAGAATCCTCCCCTGAGAGGAAGTGAGGAGATTGTACTGTATGGGAAGACACCAAGGCATTGTTACTGACAGAGACAGCAGTAGAGGATACCAAAGCTGTCTGGCCCAATATGGAGCCACCACAATTACTTTGCAAGGTTGAGACCTGATCTTGATCAGGACCCAGAATATCAGAGGAAAGGGAGGAAATGCATACAGGAATCTGCTTGTCCAATTCAGTAAAAGAGCATCTTGAGGGACAGGACCCAGCAGAGGTGGTTTGCAACAATGAAGAGGAAGTTGATGATTGTCCAGGGCTGCAAAGAGATCTGTCTCTGGAGTGCCCCATCTCTTGAAAATGACTTGAAGAACTAGAGGGTTCAGGGTCCATTCGTGGTGGCCCTAGGAAATCCTGCTGAGAGCATCTGCTAGAATGTTGTCCTTCCCTGGGAGATGCACAGCCATCAGGGAAGCCTGAAGGGAATAAGCTAGAGACCATACTTTCATGGCCTCTGTGCATAAGGCCGAGGACCGAGTGCCTCCCTGCTTATAGATGTACCACATGGTTGTGGTATTGTCTGTCCTGATCTATACCACTTTCCCTCGAACAACAGTTGAGAATGTCTGAAGTGCTAGAAAGACAGCTCTCAATTCTAGAAGATTTATGTGTAGAAGGGACTCCTGGAGTGACCATGTTCCCTGAGCTGTAAGATGATCTAGGTGAGCACACCAACCTAGTAGGGAGGCATCTGTGGTGAGAATCACAGAAGGAGCCTGACTGATAAGTGGGACACCTTGTTGAAGATTGTCCTCCTCCAGCCACCACTGGAGGGCCTGAACTAGAGTTTGAGACACTGAAACCAATTTGGAGAGAGGGTCTCTTTTCTGAGACCAGTAAGATCTGAGATGAAACTGAATATCTCTCATCTGAAACCTTTCTCCCTGGACCACAGCTGTGGATGCTGCCATGTGGCCCAGCAACTGTAGAAAGTGTCTGGCTGGATGAGAAACTAGAGGATGAAAAGAAGAAGCCAGAGTGACCAGGGACTGAACCCTTGCGAGAGGGAGAAATGTTCTTGCCTAAATAGTGTCTATTTCCACCCCATGAAGGTGAGAACCTGGGCTGGTTCCAGAACAGACTTTTCTAGATTCAGAATGAAACCCAGGGATTCCAGAAGTCTTTGAGTGACCTCTAAGGCTGACTTGACTTGATCTGAGGACTGGCCCACTAGGAGCCAACCGTCCAGGCATGGGAACAGAAGGATATCCTGTCTCCTGAGGAATGCCACCACTACTGCAAGACACTTAGTGAACACTCTTGGAGCAGATGTTAGGCCGAAGGGCATAGCTCTGAATTGGTAATGGCCTGAGGGCAACTTGAACCTGAGGTACTTTCTGTGGAAATGTCTGATAGGTATGTGGAAGTAGGCATCCTTGAGATCCAGAGAAGCTAGCCAATCTTCTGGTCTCAGAGAGGGAAGAATTACTCCCAGAGCCACCATCTTGAATTTTGGTTTTGTTAAATGTTTGCTCCAGTACCTTAACTCTAGGATGGGTCACCATTCCCCTGTCTTTTTTGGGGTAAGGAAGTATCTGGAATACAGTCCTTTTCCCCTGCGACAAAGAGATACCTTCTCTACTGCTTGTAGAAGCAGAAGACAGGAGACTTATGACTCTAAGGCCTTTGTCTCCAAGGGAGAGGGAGGATTGAAGGACCTTGCTCTCATTCTTGGGAACCTTTTGAAATTGAGAGCAAGTCCCTGGCTCACTACTTCCAGGACCCATCTGTCTGAAGTAACAGACTCCCAGGCCTGGGAGCAGTGAGCCAGCCTGCCCCCTACTGGAACTGGGGAGGCAACCCTGACCAACACCTCAGGGTGACTGCTTGACAGGGGGCTTAGACTGAGTGGATGATGGGGTCCTAGTCACCCCTCATCTGCCTCTTCCCCTAAAGAGCCCCCTCTGCTGGAAAGAAGTGGAGGAGGCCTGAGCTTGGTAAAAAGGCCTGTGAAAAGGCCTGCCCCTGCCCCTAAACTGCTGCCTCTGAGGAGTGGTCTACTTTTTTTTGGCTGCAGCACTCCTATAGGTGGTCCTGTCTTCATCCATCTTCTTCATGTAATTCTCTGTTTGGTTCCCAAAGAGAGAATTACCAGTTACAGAAAAGTCCATGCCCTTAGCCTGGGTATCCTGTGAGAGGTTGCTACACCTAAGCCATGCAAATCTCCTCATGGAGATAGATGTAGCCATGACCCTGGAATGAACATCATTTGAGTCTACAGCAGTGTGGAATTGCATCTTGGATGCCTCAATACCATTTGCAGCCACCTGCTCCAGCTCCTTGGCTAGCTGGGGAGGGAGATTCCTAGCCAGCTCCAGAACCGTATCCCACATAGATTTCTGGTACCTGGCTGTATATGCCATGTAATTCAATTGCCTGAGTCCCAAAGAGGATGACAAGTACTGTTTTATTGCCATGGCATCCACTTTCCTGGAATCCTTATCTGGGGACTGAGATGTCAGGGGGATATTAGCCTTGTCACAGGCTGCAGCTTGCACTACCCCAACATGGCTGCTATGATTTGAAAGGAATTCCATCCCAGGACCTGACAAAGCATACCTCCTGTCCATTCTTTTTTCCACAGGAGGAATGGATGTAGGAAATTGTAAAAATGTTTGTGTCTGCTTCCCCAAGGATTTGTGTACGGGGATAGACACCCTTTTTGACTCTGGGACATCCATCATTTCCAGATAGTCAGGTTCTTCCTGGTCTTGTTCAGCCTCTTCCATTGGAAGCTGAAGAGTCTCAGCCACTTTCTTGTAAAACAAGAAATGGGAAAGGGACTCAGAAAGCCTGGGAGGAGAAGCCTGAGAAGGCCTGTCTGGGGAGATGTCAGGCTCTACTGGCTCATCTAGGCCTTCACACTCTTCTTCATAATCTTTATCCTCCTCCCAATCACCCTCATAGTATACTTCAGGATCTATATCCAAAGCAGTTACTTCCGACCGAACTGATCGGCTCTGAACCGATACCAGTTCAGTCGGAACCGGGCAAAGCAATTGCACTATGGAAATTGCTTTCGCTATCTCCTCAGCGGTCAGACCATGTGAAGTCAGATCCAAACCGGCTGACTTTCTCTTTCTCTTAGCTGGAACCCATTCCACAGAATCAGCTTCCATTTGCCCAAGGAAGTATCACCCAGGTCAGTGTGCACCTCCTCAGTTTCAGTCGCAACCGAACCAGGCTGGCCATCCGGGTCAGCGGACTTCTCGGCCTGCCTCTCCCTCAGCCTACTCAAATGTTTTTCCAGAGTGGCTTTGGGACAGTTCTTACAGATCTGGAAGTCTTCTTTGAGGTGGTCAAACCCCAGACAATACACACAGACGAGGTGAGGATCGGCCTTAGCAAAGGCCTCCTTACACTCGGTACAGTGCTGAAACCCAGTGGGCCCGGTTTTCTTTTTGGGTTTCTCAGACATGCCTAAATATCAAAAGTCACCCTTGTCAGTGGTTAAGCCAGGTGACTAACAACTTATCAGTTCCAACTGTGTCACAGGTCGGTTAAAAAATCCCTAAAATATCAGATTTTTTTAGGAACCGATAAGCACTGGAAAACCACACTACAAATGTAGAAAAACAACAAATCACAATAAATTTTGGTTCTGAACTGGACTGACCGGCAAAGAACCGAAGGTAATACAATTTCTAAAAAAAATCACTAAAATAACCACTACCTACTACTACCACTTACTGTTACAGAGACAGAGGTAAAAATATTGAAAAATACAGGAGCTGCGGTTGAAAAAAACAGACCGATTCAAACTTTTACCAAACCAAAGGGATCTCCAGAGCGACTTCACAGTTAGGTGGAGTAAGACATCTGATGGTTACATTTCAGAGTACCACAGACAGAGGTTTGAAAACTGAGCTCGAGCTCAACGTTCTATGTCTTTGCATAGAGTTAACCCTTTACTCTCTGGAGCAGTTCAAGTGCTGGGGCTAACTGCATTTTGTCAGAATTTATTCATTTATTGATTTAGTTTTTTTTTACTGGGTAAGTGCCATAGCCAAAACATGACTATTTTCAGGCTCGACCCTGGAGATTACAATAGGTAGGCAGTGAAAACTTCTGATGTCAGGGAGAAACAAAGTACAGAGCAAACAAGATAGACAAATCATAAGTAGGAACTAATGTTAAGTAGGAGCAAGATTATACAAATTATATTGCATGGGTAACAAGAGTAGGTCAGTAGTTCACTAACAGTAGCAAAATGCAATGATTACAAATGCATATGGCTAAGCAACAAATAGGTTAAGAGCACCTGAAAGCAAAACCACATAAAGTCATAAGTGCCTAAGAACAATACCCGGGTGGGTAGGCTGTCAGGAACAGATTGAAGCAGTGATGGACTGAGAACGAGGCCCGGGAGCAAAAATTCAAGGAGGTTTGAAGCAGGCAGAGGATGCCTGTCTGAAGAGGAAATAGCGACAGTAGGTTTTAAACTGGGTATGGCAGGGGGCTAGGTGAACATTAAGAGCTAGGAAGTTCCAGAGCTTAGTCGACGAGTAAGAGAAAGCAAGGGTTCCTTTGATTGACTTACATCTAGGTATTGTCAGGAGCAATTTGTCAGAAGATCTGAGGCCATGGGAAGGGGACAGTGGAGTTAATAGGGAGGCCAGTGATGCTGGGATCCCTGTTCTTATAACATTATCAGTCAGGGAGCCAAGGGCAAGAGTTCGAGCAGAATCGGGGGTAGCCAATTTAAGGTCGCATAGAGCTGACAATGGTTCTTTGTCCTGGGTGAGGCTGAGGCATACCTACAGATGCTGTTATAAGTGGTATCCCACTTTCTAAGGAGAGTGGAGGATGGACCGAGATAGGTGACTACTTCATAGGATAATGACGGGAGCAGGATGCCCTGGGCTATGGCTAATCTAGCCGATTTCATGAGGACATAGCTGGTTTTGTAGGCAGCTCCAATTTTAGCATTGACTGTTTTACAGGTAGATGTTTTTTGTTTCTCAAAATTGAGGTTTTCATCAAGGAATACTCCAAGATACTTGAAACAGCATACTGTTTTGAGGACCATACCATCCTGACCAGATACTTTAAATAGATAACGGTTATTGTTTGACTGTTGAACCAAACAACATAGTATGTGTTTTATCAACATTAAGAATTAGTTTATGAAGGGAAAGCCGGGACTGAATAGATTTAAAAGCAGTTGTAAGGGTCTGGTTTATATGGTGTATAGTCTTCCCATTACAGTACAGGACCAGGTCATCTGCATAGAGGATAGCCGAGCAGTCAGGGCTATTTGATGCAATACTAGTAATAAAAATGGAGAAGAGGAGGGGTCCTAATATCGATCCTTGGGGAACTCCTAGGTTGTTTGCCATGGGGCTGGACACAGCAGAATTGAATCTAACACATTGTGTTCTATTTGTTAGATAGCTATTAAACCAATCAACCAATTTAGGTGAAAAGCCAAGAGATAGGAGACTGTCTAGTAGAAGGGGATGGTCGACGTCAAATGCCTTGGTCAAGTCAATAAAAACTGCACCTGTGAGGTGGCCACTGTCCATGGTGGTTAACGTATCATTTGTAAGGAGGAGCAAGGCCGGGGAGGTGCCATGAACTTTATAAAAGCCATATTGAATTGGTGAGAGAAGGTTATATTTAGTCATGAATTCAGTAACTTGAGGTGATACTAGTTTTTCTAATATTTTACTTAGCACTGATAGTATAGCTATTGGCCGGTAGTTAGCCATATCTCTTTTATCACCTTTCTTGAACACTGGAGTGATTCTGGCCATTTTCCATACATCAGGGACAACTCCATTGCAGAGAGAGAGGGTAAAAGTCTGTGATAACGGTTGAGCAATAAATGGTGCGGTCAGTTTCAGAAGTTTGTGTTCTAAGCCATCAGAACCTATGCTAGTGTTGTCAGAAATTGTATTTAGTAGGCCTAGGACATCAGATTTTGAAATAGCATTGAAATAGAATGGAGGGTGAAGAGCAGTAGGGGTGGGTGGAGTGGATGGAGGAAAAAGCTGGCCTTGGAGGAAGCCAGATGTAAGGCTAGATAAGCCAGATAATTGTCTATTAAATGCTTCTGCAGTGGTCCTAGGGTTGTTACAATACACCCCACTTATGATCATTTCATCACCCAAATGAGTATTCTTTGAACCTAGAAAAGATTTGATGTGTGCCCAGAATTTTCTGGAGTCACCTGACGCTTCCAGTAGAAGCCCCTTACAATATGTGCTTTTGCTATTCTAATTTGCTTTTTACAAGGACTTCTCTGGGTTCTGTATGTATGGTAGTCAGCAGTAAGGCCAGTTTGTCTGAAGCGCCTCCAGCTTTTATCCCTGGTGTGCAAAGCAGCCAGTAGATCTTGGTGTAACCATTTAGTAGGTACCACGCAAACTCGTCGGGTCACAAGGGGTGTAGGTCTATCCTGAACTGCACGAAACTGAACTAGAAAGTAGTATAGTGTGTTTTTTGTCAGTAGGCAAGCCCTCTTCTCTATCAGCCCATCCTGTATTTTGCAAATTCTTCAAGGGATTGCTACACACCAATACTCCCTTCAGGGACCCTGCTGCTGCTTGGGACCTTAATGTTTGCATTGCCCAGCTTATGCAACCCCTCTTTGAGCCTTTGTCCTCTGCAGAGCTTAAGTACTTGACTTGGAAAACTGTGTTTTTGGTAGCCATTACTTCTGCCAGGCACAGCAGTGAATTGCAAACCCTGTCAGTGGAGCCTGATTTCATCTCTTTCCACAGAGATAAAGTGGTCCTAAGAACTAACAGGAAGTTTTTGCCTAAGGTGGTTTCAGATTTCCACCTTAATCAGTCTATGTCTCTCCCTGTTTTCTTCACTGACCATTCCTCCTCTGGGGAGTGTTGAAACCCAGTGGGCCTGGTTTTTTTTCTTGGGTTTCTCAGACATGGCCAATCCTATCCAAAACTTACCCTTTTTTTTGGCAATCCACCAGGCAAGACATCCCTATCGGTTCCTGACCGTGTTACGGGTCTTGGAAAAAAAACTAATCAAATCCATTTTTTTTAGAACCGATACAGACCGGTTACCACACTCTAATAATTTCAAAAGTTTTTTAAAACCAATCTGATCGGTTCAAACTGAACCAATCCAATGTTTACAAGTTCCACACAGAAACTAAATGCAAAACCTATCTAGTACTCACGGTACCACAGATAGAGACTTAAACCGACAGGTTCAGTAGCAGAAATTCGGTAGAAACCGAGCGAAAAAGCGACACTTTAACTGACTTTTTTGAACCGAGGAAAGGAGAAATCTCCGGAGCGACTGTTCAGTGAGGCGGAGTAAAGAATCTGATGGTTGGAGTCCAAACAACAGCAGACAGAGACCCCACCCGAGCCTGCACCAAATGCCCCACGCCGGCCACGGAAAGCCAACCCCCCACTCTCCAGGGCAGCCAAAAGGCAGGACCCAACTGCAACAGCCAGAACACAGCAAGACTTCATGTTGTTTGAAACTACAGACCTGTCAGTTTGACCTCTGTGGTAGGGAAAGTGATGGAATCACTTCTGAAGGAAAGAATTGTTGAGTACCTAGAGGCCAGTGGGGCACAGGATCCAAGGCAGCATTGGTTCACATCGGGAAGGTCATGTCAGACGAATCTAATTGATTTCTTTGTCTGGGTGACCAAAGTAGTAGACCAGGGAGGGGCTGTGGACATGGCCTACCTAGACTTTAGCAAGGCATTTGACACAGTCCCACACAAAAGATTAGTAGTCAGACTGCACAGCCTGGATGTAAAAAGAGCCCTTAGCTACTACATAGAGCGCACCAAGGGTCACAGGTTTGAGTCCCTCCAGTTGTTCCTCACTTATGGGGAGGTCTTTAAGGGCAAACCTGCCACTAAAAGATCTATTGCCAGGTGGATTGTCTCTTGTATACAGTTCTGCTATGAGAAATTGGGTAGAACCCCACCCTCAGGCCTGAGGGCTCACTCCACTAGAGGTACAGCTGCTTCCCTGGCTGCTGCCAGGGATATTACTATCTTAGAAATCTGTCAAGCAGCCACCTGGAAAACAGTCCATACATTCACCAAGCATTACTCTGGATATCCAGGCTAGGAGTGATGCTCGGTTTGGCACAGCAGTACTGCAGAGCCTTTTCCCAAAGTAGGTTCTGTCCCTCCTCCTTGGAGGTACTGCTTGGTAGTGGCTGTGTCTGAGAGCTAGAGTGTTGCCACACACAGAATATAGGGGAGTGATCAGATATGCTATCCAACAGAGGACCAGCATCCACAATTCTGTCAACTCTATTTGTTAACACCCAGTCCAGCAGCGTGCTAGACATTTCCTTAGGGGAGATCCTTGTGGGCTCAGTTATCACTTGATGTAGGTTATAGCTCTGGGTTACAGATAGAAGTAACTCATGGATATGTCCAAGCCAATTTAAGTACATATCCCCTAGGATAATAAACTCATTATGGTCAGCAAGTTTGTCTGTATCCTCCAGCAGATTAGTGAAGACAGTCAATCCTCCCTTGGGTGGGTTACAAGCAACAGCTATGTGTAGATTTTTCACACCTAGGCGGAGGATAGTATGAAGGGATTCACAGATGGAGGATTCGGGTTTTGTTGTCAACAAGACATTTAGATGCACTTTGTAGAATAGTGCGACACCCCCGCCCCGCTTAGAAGATGACCTGTCATTCCTGATAAGGCAATAACTCAGTAACGAGCAGATTGAATCGGGGTAGGGCTTGAGCCACGTCTCAGAAAGGCACAGTATATCTGGATTGTGGGTGGCGACCCAAGCCTCCAGCTCCGTGAAATTATGTGTGAGACTCCTAATGTTTAGATGGGCTATGCGGAGCCAAAAAGCAGTAGCCCAGGAGGCCTTTTTGCACAGTTGAGGGTTTAAGGGACCAGGGTTCTGTTCCACATCACCTGCCAATAGGATAGCAAGCAGCATCAGATACCAGAGTTTGCGATGGATAAAAGAAGTAGGCATAGTAGTTTTGGAGCAGAGAGTATAATGTAGGTGTGCTGACACAAGGTAGTAGATGAGCCATGGGACTAACAGAGGAGTGATTTCAAGGCATTCAATAGGTCTAACCAGCATATTGGATAAATTGAAATTTCTAACTGAGTTCTGTTGCCAGGCACTACTGTATGAGCAAGGGGGGTAGGAAGAGTCTAGAGAGAGAGAGCAGAGGAGCAGGCTGGTCACCAGAGGGAGAAGGGTTTTGAGAATCATGATGTGCAGCAATACCACAGATTGCCGAAAGGCAGGAAGAAGAGGAAACAGCACTCTTTCTGCTAGAAACGTCAATTTACAGATAAATCAAGAGCACTAGAAGACAGACCAATGCCCCTAGTGGTAGTAAGAGATAAGGAGCTAAAGGAAAAGTGGCCCTGTTAGATGTCAGGTGAAACTGACAAAGTCTGTCTATATAGGTAAATGGTGAGATAGGGTGGGCAGATGGGGGGTGGGTGGGGAGCCGGCGCTCAGCCCCTAACAGTTACCTTGTGTTTTTTCTGAGACAGCGGGTGGTCTTCTGCAAGCAGAACCACCTGGGTGATGAGAACTGGGGTTAAATGTCCATGGAGGTTCCAAGTCACACCACTGCGGGTGGGGGTAACCTGGGGAAAGAGGAGAAAGGAAGGGATTTAAGTAGGGAGAAAAGGCAGTACTCAGCGTGCTAACAAAGACAGTGGTACAGGGTTAGCGTTACAGCAGTAGGAAAGAATTAGATTTCATTTGCAGACTCAGCCCTCAGCTTATACTTGTAAATTTTGCTGGATTTAGAAATCAATTTGCTAGCCTACCTTTACAGTACGTTCTAAGTAAGAGTGCAGACAAAACTGACCTTGCCACTATTAGCAATTTTAAAACACGCAGGAGTGTCAACAAATGTTGTCCCAAGCATTGCAGTCCTACAGCTTAGTCAGCTGAGAAACAGCGCCAAAACTCAAATTCAAAATCCTTCACTTTCTACTTGCTGGCTGGTTGCATGGTTTGTGCCCCTAACAGTTACCTTGTGTTTTTTCTGAGACAGCAGGTGGTCTCCTGCAAGCAGGACCACCTGGGTGATGAGAGCTGGGGCTAAAATGTCTGTGATGGATCCAAGTCGTGCCCCTGTGGGCGGGGTAACCTTGTGTTTTTTCTGTGTCAGCGGGCGGTCTCCTGCAAGCAGGATGATGAGAGCTTGGGCTAAAATGTCCGGAGTTGTGCCCCTGTGGGTGGGGGTACAGCAAGACTTCATGTTGTTTGAACAATAATTGTCAAAGCCTGGAAAAAGAATAATTATTATTACCACATTTAGTCCCTGTCCAAAGCAGAACACACTATTACCTTTAGTGTCCTCAAGGCCACCCCTTTCCCACTATGGGAAGCAGTTCAGGTGCCCAGCTAGTAGCGGTAAGTATGTCCACAGATTTTAACAAGCATTTGTTAATGCCAAATGTTTCCTTGCATTTTATACATAGCAGTGTGGCAGGCAGCCACCAATATGGAAAGCGGTTCACTTGCCGCACCGCACTGTGGGGGTGTGTAAGAGCAAGGAGCAAGGACCGGGAACAGAAAGCTGGTGTGTGGAAGGAGCTGCCAATAAGGAAAGCCATATGGTGGCTAATATGGAAGTATGGGGGATCAGAGGAGCAAGGACCAGGCACAGAGAGTGCGGCAGGTGATGGGGAGTGGATGGTGCCTGGGTGGATAGCATGCAGTAGGAGGGAGCGGGAGGGTTTCATTAGATGCTGAGGCTTGGATGGGAACGGAGGGAGTGGGGTGGACAGTACACAGAAGGAAGGAGCGGGAGGGTTTCATTACATGCCAGGGTTTGGATGGGAATGGAGGGACCCAGGAGGATAGTACGCAGTGGGAGGGAGCGGGAGGGTTTCATTACATGCCAGTGCTCAGTCAGGGAACAGAGGGAGTGGGACAGACAGCATGCAGAGAGAGGGAGCAGGAGGATTTGATTACATGCCCGGGCTTGGATAGGAATGGAGGGAGCGGGGTGGACAGCATGTAGTGAGAGGGTTTCATTACATGCTGGGGCTCAGATGGGAATGGAGGGTGAGGGGCATACAGCACGCAGCGGGAGAGAGTGGGACGATTTCATTACATGATGGGGCTCAGAGAGAGAACAGAGGGTGCGGGTCAGACAGCACACAGTGGGAGGAAGTGGGAGCACTTCATTACATGCCAGGGCTTGGAAGGAAATGCAGGGAGCAGGGCAGACAACACTCAGTGGGAGGGAGCAGGAGGGTTTCATTACATGCCAGAGGGTGGGGGCTGACAGCGATATGCAAATGAAAGAAATGAAATGCTCTCATTGGTGCACTTCATTTCTTTCAACTAGAGAATGGCTTCCAGCTGTGAAACTCAAATTAGTGTCACAGTCTGGTTGCATTCTCAATGGTCTGTCAGGGATGAGCTCACTGTATAGTGTTGTGCACTGGACTTGTCCCTGACACACACCTAAAAATTGTTCTGCCACAAGATGTTTCTTCCACACTTGCAAGGAAACATAAAAATAGCTGGTGGTATCCCATAATGCCGTCTCCTTTACTCCAGGCATTTGGGGAGTGTCCGCTGGACATCCCCTCACCTGAACACTTGCAGGGGTGACCTATGAAGCTGAAGCCATGGGAAGTGTCCCTCAGATCTCTGCATCTATGGCAGAATTTGAGGGAATGGGATCCGTTAGTGGCCCCCTCTCTGTCTCCTCTTTCGCAGTGCTGGCGTATGAACTTTTTGCCCATGGTATCCAGTTTCCTGTAATCTATTTTCAGGAGGCTGTGGGGGAGGGGCAGTTTGGCCTTGTCGCAGGCTGCAGTCTGGACCTCTTCCTCATGATCAGAGTGGGAATATAAATACTCAGAGCCCTGTTTTCCACCTGATATTTTTTATGTTTTCTGATCTATGCCAGCAGCTGAGGTGGGTGCTGACATCATTTTATAAGTGACTTTTCTAAGGCATTTCTGGATGGGCAGTATCAACCTCTTTGTGGGAGCTAAGCTTATTATTTTCATGCTTTTTACCTTATCCTCATCCTTCTTGGTTTCCTATGGGGAGATTTTTAGGATATTTATCATGTGCCTTACAGCGGTATGGTGAGAGGTATAATCATCTGAACTTGAAGGCCTAGGTGGAGAGACAAATTAGAAACATAAACATAGACTTTGATGGCAGATAAGGACTGCTTGGCCCATCCAGTCTGCCCATTTCTGCCCACCTACACTATTAACACAGAAGGTGCCCAATCTGCAGCTCTTTCTCCTCCCCCCTTGCTTTGCACTATGATCCCCTTGTGCTTTCCCTATGGATCCTCGAACCCCACTACTGTTTTCACCCCCACTACCTCCAGTGGAAAGCTGTTCTAGGAATCCAGCACTCATTCTGTGAAGAAGTACTTCCTTACATCTGTCCTGAATCTAACTCCCAGCTTCATAGCATCTCCCCTTGTTCTTGAGCAACTTTTCTTCTGAAAAATACATTCCTTCTGTATCTTATTTACCCCTGTGAGGTATTTAAATGTCTCTATCATATCCCCCTTCTCCCTCCTCTGTTTTAGGCTGTACATATCAAGGTCCTTTAGTCTCTCCTTTCAGGGCTTTTGATGTAGACCGTGCACTATTTTAGTCGCCCTCCTGTGGACCGCCTACACTCTGTCTATGTCCTTTCAGAGATGTGGTCTCCTTAACTGGACACAGTACTCTAGGTGGGATCTTACCAGCAATCTATACATAGCCACCACCTACTGTTTTCTGCCAGTGATAACCCTCCCTATGCACCCCAGCATTCTACTAGCCCTCCTGATTGCCTTGTTCCACTGCCTGGCCACCTTTAGGTTATTCAGAATGATTAACCCCAGGTCTCTTTCCTGCTTGGTTGTCGTCAGTACCACTCCATTCATTTTGTATTCCACCCCTGGGGTTTTTTGCCACAAGTGCTTTATTTTGCACGTTTTCACTTTGAAACCCAGGTGTCATACCCTTGCCCACTCCCCTACTTTTCTCAGGTCTCTGCTCATCCTCCCTCCTCCCCCAGAGTGTCCACCCTATTGCAGATTTTGGTGTCATTTGCAAGGAGGCAGATCTTCCCTTCCACCTCCTCTATAATGTCACCTATAAAGACATTAAAGAGGACTAGTCCCAGCACTGATCCTTGAGGCACCCTGTTGGTCACCCTTCCTTCCTAGGAGTGAACTCCAGTTACCACCGCCCTCTGTCACCTATCCCCTAACCAATTTATTATCCAGTTTACCACCTTTGGACCCACTCCTGAACCACCCAGCTCTCTTACTAGTCTCCTATGTGAAACAGTGTTGAAGTCTTATTGAAATCTAGGCAGGCCATGTCCACCACTCCACAATGATCTTCTCAGACATCCCTAGGTAAACTCGATATTCTGTTAAACTCCTGCTGCTTCACCACAGCTTCCTCTTCTTTCACCCACCACTTTCTTCTTTACTCTGCCCTATCACTTGCTCCCCTTTCCCACAGGAGACTGGTTCACTGTGCATCTTTCACTGCTAAATTCTGGTTTGGTCCCCTTCCCTCCTATCTCTCCCACCGCTTCTCCCAGGCGGCCACCTCAATCTACTCACTTCATCACAGAGACCCTCAAACCTTCTCTTCCCCTCATCCCCCACTCTGTTTCTGGGCAATCTGCTTTCTCCTTTTGTTTCCCCTCTCTCTGGAATAAACAACCCCCTGACCTTCGTCTAGCCTCCTTCCGCCTCTTTTTCAAAAGGCTCCTCAGACTTCTCTCCTTCCAGCTTTGCTCCCAGTGTCCCCAATCCGTACCACCCTGATGTTCTGTATTCCCTGTTCATCACCTACTTAGGCTGATCTGCACAACTCACTTCTCTGATATTTGCTTAATCCGTCTCTCACTTCTTGCTGCTCATTTTGCATACTTATTTTCCCTTATAGCTCAGTCACCCCCTACCTCCCACTGACAAATTACTTCCACTCTTTCACCCTTCCTTGTGCTAGGTCCTCTGTAATATACTTGCTTTTCTCCTGGCTCACTCCCTTCCTCCTGGAATTATCCTCCTCCAACAGCCCGCCTCACCCCGGCCAGTCCTGCACTGAAGCACCAACTCAGACTGCTCCCAGTTACAGTCTGCTCCTGTCCACAGTTCAAGCTCATGACTAAAACCTCTGTCCTCCCCTCTGCCTTCTATCACATTTTAAAATTGCTACCTCTGTTTATGCTCTGACATACGATACCATTCTCATTTTCCCTTTTGAATAAATGACTTGTATTCTGACTTGAAAAGTGTACTATTTTTTGTATGTTTATTTTTTCTGTATTTTGTATTTTTTACAACCCTTTGTTTGCTCTGTACCACCTGTCCCTGGGTTGTACCTGGAAAAGAGCCTTGGCTCTGTGTGCTTTTCCTGGTTAACAAATTTTAAACAAAAAAATAAAATAAATTATCTAAATCTAAAGCCAAATTCTTGTTCAGGAGAAGCACGTGGTACTATGGGTTCTCCTTCCTCCTTATCTTCATGGTACATTTCAACCTCCTGAGCCTGGGTAGCTGGATAGGAATACTAATGAATTCCCCATAGCTTGGAATGCTTGGAAAAATTGCCATGCCTTTGTCATGTCCTCACGTGAGTGGCATTTTGTTTGTGTCCACTGGTATCTCCTTTCCTTCTTCATGAGGAGGGCCAGTGAAATGTTTTTCTTTTTGTCTTTTCTTGATAGGCACCATCTCCAGTGTCTGCTCTGAAACTGTTTTACTTTTACTGTATTCAGGGTTCCCCCTTTGTACACCCTGAGTTCTGAGTCATCTTTTGCAGCTTTATCTTTCTTTTCTGTCACCTTTGACAGGGATTGCTGCTTACTTCAAGGAGCGAGACCCTCCTCTGAGCCTTGAGGTAACATGGAGGCAGATGGAGAAGCTATAATAGCTTCTGATATTTTTTAGCCCTTTTGTTTTGCATTTTGGAGCAAAAGTTTTAAATTTTTTTTTTAATTTTATTTATTATATCTTGGAATTACATAATCTTTGAGTCAGGGACTCATTTACAAAGGCTCCACATCAGAGAATACAGTTTACAAGTTATAGTGCATAGTACAAAAAAAAATGACAGTAAACAACAACAGTAAGTATTGGGTGACAGATACAAAACAGTGAGGAATGTTAAAACAATAGCAGTTACAGCTGGCCCATTGGCACAGTGGTTGGATTTCTGCTTGCGGCACCAGCTACCTGGATTCAGGAATGAGCCCGGGAGCTGGAAGGCCAGCCGGGGTGGGGAGGCTTGAGCATTCCAGGGACAACTCATCTTCTCCAGGGAAGGGGTAGTATCTCTGCACTTGACTGGCCCCAGGCAGAAGTCTGGGGCATGGCAAGCATCGAGGCAGGCAGAGCGGGAGGACATCAGCGCTATGCGCCTTGACGCCAGTGCACACGTGACATCCACAAAAAAAAAGGAAGAAAATGCCTTCCAGCTCCAAGGAGACAGAGTGCCAAAGCTAGACCCTAATGTGCTTCCACCTACCTGGCCACCTGAACCTGATGAAACAAAGAAGTATTCGGGGTGTACGGGACCCACTTCATCCCCAAACAGAGGGCAAAACCGAGGCTTCATGGGGGAATAGGATGGACTAGATAAGGTGGCTAGCAGGGACAGACTCCACTGGCACTCCTGAGGAACCAGAGCTTGAGGGGTGTAGGGGGGAGATAGAGATTTAAAAAAAAAAAAGCAACTAGCAGTTACTCCAACAGTAAGGAATCAAGTACATTACAGAATGTATGTTAGATAAACAGTGTTGAAATACAACATGGAGCAATGGTAGGAGAACTACAGTTCAGTAGAGGCAAATGCAGGCAGTAATGGCACATCCAAAACAAACCAAGATAGCAGGTAACAGTCTAAACAGACATAGTCATCAGTGGCATAGACAGGCAAATCCAATAACTGACCAAACAATTGCAAGTAACAGTCTAAGCAGACATAGTCATAGATGACATAGAGGAGCAAGAATCGGGGGGAGGAGTATAGGAATGCCGTAAGTTTAATTGCAGTCACAGGAGCTACTGGATAGGGGGTACTGCCGAAGCTTATATTTAAAGGGTCACAACTTTTGTTTGGCCAAGACTTCTATTGGCAAGCTATTTAACCAAACTGGAGCCCTGTACATGAAAGCCCACTGGCATTGGGATGTTCTGCAGAGTGAGACATTGAAGGATGCTTAGGTGGTACTTCTCGTGAACCTGGGAGTGGCTGTATGTGAGAGAAGCAATTGCGCGGAGGGAGGGGTGAGGCCGAGGGTGATTTTCTTGGCTAGCAGGCAGGACTGGCAGGTGACCTGACCCTTAAAGTTTAGCCAATTAGTATACAAGTAAAGGTTGCATGTGTGGGTGAGTCTGCAGGCACCAGTTACTAGGTGGCATGCTTTATTGTGGGTAACATTGACTGTACTGAGGACAGTATCAGTGGCAGAGTCATGGATAACTATTCCATAGCTGATGATAGAAAGGATTGAACTAGTTACTGCCAGTTGAAGGGCTTCAGGAGTCACACAGCGCCTATGTCTGTGGAGTAACCCAATCCTATATTCACCACCTTGCAAACTAAGTTGGCATGCTCCCGAAATGACAGGGAGCAGTCAAGGGTAACTCCAAGGTACTTGAAGCTGCTGACTTGTTCCAACAGTTGGCAGTGATTATTGTGGATGTTGAGGCATGCCCCCTTGTGCTTATTTTGGGAGGTGGCAAATACCATAACCTTGGTCTTTTTATAGTTAATTATGTGGCGAACACAGGCATGTTAAACACAACTTGTGGCAGTCTGCCTTTGCCAGGAGTTGAAAACAAACTTACTTTACAGTAGGTCCTGTCTTCTTTTGGGATCTGTCAGTCATGCCAAACTCTGACGACCCTGGGAAGACATTTGCAATTCCCAGTAGAAAAAGTTTCAATTATAAAAAGTCCAATGATTGTTAAAAAGGGGTTTAAAAAAGGAAAAATGCAGTTTGGGTCATCAAAAATTAAAAACCGTAACTTAAAAATACCTCAAAAGAGGTTTCTTAGTAAAATTGTCAAATCGCACCTCAGTTCCCAAAAAACAAGATCCAAGAATAATCTAAAATAAAACTGCAAAGTGGTTTAATTAAAAAAAAATGTATTCTTTTTTCTTTCTAAAGCAAAAAAATAGTGGTTCTCTGAAAGCGGGAACTGCATCAAAAATGACCGTCACTGGTTCTTGGGAACCGATAGGGGACTGGAAAAAAGATGAAATTACACATAAAATAACAAATAGCATGCTAACTAATATTGCAAAGCACTGAAAAGTTAACTAACTCAGTTAAACACTTTAAAATATTCAAATTATAAACCATAAACTGGCCAGAAGTGTAGAGAAGACTTTGGGGTGACTGCTTTCTTTAGGTGGAGAAATAAATCTGATAATAGTGCATGGGTTAGCGTGAACGCACTGTAGAGTTTGAATTTCATTCTAAATTCCATAATTAACCTAAAATTCAAAAAGCTCCAGGGTGGCTCATTCCAGGAGAATGATTGCATTAATGCATTTATTAATGTAACCCCCCTATAAATGGGGGTTCCTGAAAAGTCTTCCTTGAGCTTGCCTAAACGCTCACTGCCAGGCTGGTGTTCTGCATTTTAGCAGTTTAAATGTATTGCCAGAGAGTGCCTATATAGCCTCTGAGTACTGTCTCTTCAAGAGCTGCCTGGATTGCAGTCATAATTAATCTGAGAGGGAGTTATGTTAGAAGATGTACTTGTTTGCTGATCATTTGTTAAAGTAGTAATAATATTGCAGTTTGTTCTAGCCTGCCTTCTTTGCAGCATGGACAGTTCTGTTTGTTTCCATCATCTTGGTCCTGGATTGCAGAATGGACCAATCAGTACATCTGGGACTCTAAAATGGAGCCTGCCTACAGTGGCTTGGTGAGGCCAAAACTTGTAGGAATTGTAGTTTTGGGCTTTTGGTGCCTAAAATAACCTGGAGGGGGATCCCTTGTTGTGACTGACAGACAGATCAGCTAACTGAACCTTTTGGATCTCGGGGAAAGTCCCACACTGCTTGCAGTTTCAGTTAGATCTGAATTGGGAAGTGAAGAAGTAACAGCTCGAGATATTTCAAGCAGCAATCCATAGTGGATTTGCATGGGAGAACTGTGGAAAGGCCTGAGTTTAGCCTCCATGCCTATCTGCTGTCCCTGAGAGGAAACTTGTGTTTTCGGACTGAATCCAATTTAGAGGCCGAATTAAGCCACTGAATTGTGACCAGGCTTTAACCTGGAAGAAGACCCGAAGAGTTGCTGAGATCGATCCAGCCCTGTCAGGACTTCAGCTACCTCGAACTCCCAGATTGTGCAGAGACTCTGTAATTGCAACCGGAGTGCCATTTGCCCGGTACAGTGGAATTTCCTTACATGTGAATGTGCTGTGTGCTTATAGTGGGTCGTGATTTGGTTCCCCACTGTGTGTCTGAACTGTGTTTTGCTTGCCTTGTATACAGCTCCACGGACTGAATCCATATCCATTTCCATTTGCCTGGGCTCTGCTACACTGGCCCAGCCAGAATACCTGCTATGTAGAGAAAGTCATCGCCAAGAGACCAGCCTGGAGATCAGCCCCCTGATCAACGCCTTGAACAGGAACGACACCTCGGTGATTCATGTGGGCCCTGCTTCTCCAGGCACTCCAGCTTACCAGCCTGCAGTCTCGATTTCATCCTACCTGTGTCCAGTATTAGGTATCGTGAGTAAACATCAGGGTAGCTCCCTGCAACAACAGCTAAACCTAAAAGTGTCATCTGATTGTCATGTTGCCTTTTCTTTCATGAACTGAGCCCTCCAGCTCCGGATTACAAATAGTGTGTGTTGTGCATGTTGCTTTCTTCCATCACGGGGCCTCAACCAGCTGCAACGTTCCTGGTTAGCCCATTTTCCTACCTGGGTACCTAGAGTGTGTGACTGTGTAGGAACTCTGAACTGTATGCACAACTGTCTGATTAATATAGTTTTTAAGCAAATCAACCTGATTACGCCCCTTCCTTGTTCAAGTCCCCTGAATAAATCGGATTTAACCTTGTTTGCATTTAACCTGACTGTGATTCCAGTTTGTGCCAAAAGTATTGTACTGTTGCTATTTGCTGTGCTTACCCTTATTTTACAGGGAGTCCCCAGGGTCAAGCTAGAGGAACCAGCCCTGGTGGTAAGTGCAAACAGAGTGGGTAATTGCCAGGTGAATAAGGGTCATTGTGAAAGTAATTATTGTATACTGTTCAGGCCACTAGAAGAGAAAGGGAGGGTTACAGTGTCCCAGAGGGCTGTGCCCAGGTTAGCTTGACCACTAACAACCCTGACCTCCAAGTGTAGGAATCCGTTTCATAACCCAGGCCCCTTAACCTGCTACTAGCCAAGCAGGCAGAGGTAGTAGCACTTGGGATAGTGCCACCTATGGGTTACATTAAGCATAAGTGAGATGTTCTTGGGATTTGAATCTTGGTTTACCGGAAAAACACAAGATTGTTAAGTGGCATGTCAGTGTACAAAATACAGCTTGTAGGAGATTCATAGAAACATAGAAGTTGTTGGCAGATAAGGACCTCTTGGCCCTCCTAGTTTACCCAGTTTTTCTTGCCTACTATGCCACCGCAGACCCTACTTGATCTCCAGTTGTCTCCTTCCCTTGCCTTACTACCAAGGGGCCTCTTATATCTGTCCCATGCATGCTTGAATCCCTCACCATTTTGGCACCCATCACCTCCACTGGAAGGCTGTTCTAGGCATCCACCACCCTTTCAGTGAGGAAGTATTTCTTCACATTTCCTCTGAGCCTCCCCCCTCCAACTTTATAGCATGACCCCTTGTCCTCGAACTTCTTTTTCTATGGAAAATGCTACCTTCCTGTACCTTATTAATACCTGTTTGGTATTTGAATGTTTCTATTATATCCCCCCCTTTCCCTCCTCTCCTCCAGAGAGTACATATTCAGTTCCTTGAGTCTCTCCTCGTAGTGCTTTTGATGCAGGCCCTGCCCCATTTGGTACCCCTCTTTTGTACCGCCTCCACCTTATTAATGTCCTTCCAGAGGAGGGGCCTCCAGAACTGGACATGATACTCGATGTGGGGTCATACCAGTGATCTGTACATGGGTAATATTACCTCCTTCTTCCTACTGGTGATGCCCCTCCTTATGTGCACAAGCATCCTGCTAGCCTATTCCACTGGCTTATCACTGCTTGGCTACCTTCGGGTCATTAGAAATAATTACCCCAGGTCCCTTTCCTGTTTGTTGGTTGTGGGTACTTTCCCTCCCAATTGGTACATAGCTCCAGGATTTCTGTGCCCCAAGTGCATGATTTTGCAGTTTTCTGCATTGAAACTCAGCTGCCAAACCCTTGACCATTCTTCCAACTTTTTCAAATCATCCCTCAACCCCCCCCAGTGTGTCTACTCTGTTGCAGATTTTTGTGTCATCCACAAAGAAGCATCCTTTCCCTTCTAGTCCTTCCACAATGTCACCCCTGCCATGTGTAGCATCTCCCGGAGCCCTTTCTTCCCCAATGGAAAAAGCTGGTGATCAGCACAGGTCTCCTCACACAGGTCCACACTTGTTGGGCCCCTGCAGTGCGGAGCATCTCCCAGAGCCCTCCCTTCCCCAACGGAGCAAGCTGGCGATCAGCACACATCAGGTCTCCTCATACAGGCCCACACTTGGTGAGCCTCTGCATCGTGGAGCATCTCCCAGAGCCCTCCCTTCCCCAATGGAGCAAGCTGGCGATCAACACACATCAGGTCTCGTCACACAGGCCGACACTTGGTGAGCCCTGCATCGTGGTGCATCTCCCAGAGCCCTCCCTTCCCCAACGGAGCAAGATGGCGATCAACACACATCAGGTCTCCTCACACAGGCCCACACTTGGTGAGCCCCTGCATCGTGGCGCATCTCCCAGAGCCCTTCCTTCCCCAACGGAGCAAGCTGGCGATCAGCACACATCAGGTCTCCTCATATAGGCCCACACTTGGTGAGCCCCTGCATCATGCAGCATCTTCCGGAACCCTCCCTTCCCCAACGGAGCAAGCTGACGATCAGCACAGGTGAGCACTGGAAACAAAAGAAAAGATATGTAACTATGTGCATAGCATTCCCAGGACCTTCTGATTAGCTCCTTTACATGGACAATTGCTATTGGCTAAATGGGCTGATAGTTTTTGCTCTGAAGTTTTGTTTCTATCCACACCAGCTTTTGTGATGTGTGCTGCGGTTATCATAAGAGCCATTTACTTGTGTATACCTCACTTTATGCTGTGCAGTAGAGCTTAAGGAATGTTTTTTTAACTGCTAATGCCTTGCCATACAAGTTTGCTGGATTCTTTTTACCTCTCTAGTAGGGGATTTTTGTTCCCATTTTGGTTTGGCACCATTGCTGCTGCTCAGGCTGTGCATGTGCAGTTTGTCGCACCCCCGCCTTCTTCTTGCATCCCTCTCCCAGTCCTATGTTCTGCCTTGGTTTTCCTCCCCCTAACACACTGTCTCGCTTATCCAGCAGCTCTCCTCACACAGGCCCACACTCGGTGAACCCTCTCTTCCCCAACAGAGCAAGCTGACGATCAGCACAGGTGAGCACTGTGCTAGCCCATCGCTGCTATATGGCGACTGCCCCACCCTCCACCACGCCTACCCTTGATCGTCATTTCCTTCATGGATTGCTGTGAGTCACATGACCAGTCACATGTCTCCAGCCTTATTTCTCCAACACCTCACTTCCTCATCAGTTCCTTATACTTTACGACCACTAGGAGTCACTATTTCATATCCCTTTCTCCCTCACACACTTTCTTCTCTTCTGAGGTACTGAGAGACCCAAAACTCACCCCTGCCCTCTACTGTCCACCTCCAGGACTCCACTCTCCTTTGGATCCAACTCTTCAGCTCCCTCTAGGATTTGAATTCTGCACCCTGTGCTCCAAAGGCAGTGACACTAACCACTACACTAACTGAGAGCCTTAACCACTCAGCACATTTACAACCCTTTATCCTACCAAATAAAATACCTTTGAACTCCTATACTACTGTCCTGCGCTACTCATTATTTACCCTCTCCCTCTGGTTTCTTACCTACCACATCACTCCTTCCCCATCTCCCGTTATGTCTGCTCATTCCCTTTCTGCCCCCTCACCTATGCTCCCACCCACTCAGGTCCCCTGGTTCTTGCTTTTTTTTTTTTTTACCAGGAGAGCACACTCAGCTGAAAGCTTGTTTACAGGTGCGACCTGTGAGCACAAGAAAGTTAAGTGACTTGCTCAGGGTCACACAGTAAGCAAGTGGGGGCTATGGAATTCAAACCCAGGTCTCCAGGTTTACAACTCAGAGCCTCAAACCACTGCGCTGTACTGCCTCCACTTCCCCCCCGCTTCTCCCACTCCCCACCACTGTACTAGCTCATCTGCTCTCACACCTTCTGACCTCCCTCCCTCTGGTTTCTTACCTGCCATGTCACTCCTTCTTCTCCTCCTGTTATGTCTTCTCTCTCCCTTCCTACCCCCTCACCAATGCTCCCACCTGCTCGGGTCCCCTGGTTCCTCCACTCACCCCAATTCTCCCACTCCTCACCACTGTACTAGCTCATCTCCTCTCACACCTCCTGACCTCCCTCAGACTCCCATCAACCCACCCCAGATTACCCCATTTCTCTTCTCAACCACCCCCTCTCCCTATACAGCCCCTTGTGTCTCTCCCTGGGTGCGACTACCATTACTGTCAAATGATGCACATCTAAAAATTGAAAGTTGCTCCCTTTTATCTCAATTTTCTCCAGGACCCTCATTTTCCTCCTACTCCTCACTAGTACCATCCATCCCAACCCCTGCCCAAGAACCCCCCTGACTCTCCCACCCAGCAGCCCCTCCTGAATAAAGATAAAAATATCAGTTTTGTCCACCTAAACATTCAGAATCTCCCAGCTAAATTTGATGCATTCCAAGCCTGGGTATCCATGAATGATTTTGACATAATGACTCTCTCCAAAACTTAGCTTTCCCACAAGATCTCTGACGGGGAGATCGAACTAAGTGGCTACATCCTCCTCAGAAAAGATAGATTAAGAAAGAAAGGAGGGGGTTGCATGTTCTATATCTCTAGCAAATTCTCCTTCCCTGAATACTTACCCAGCAGTGATTCCGCCCTTCTTGAAACCCTCTCTGTCCACCTCCTCCTAGGACAAAATAAAACCCTTACACTTACCACCCCCTATCTGCCCCCGGGAACCTTGCTCTCTGACCTCAAATCTCTACTAGCCCTCAAACACTCCCTCTCTCCCTCTCAACAGAGAGTGGATCCTCCTTGGGGACCTTAACATCAACTGGGTCTCCAGCCAAGCCGACATTGCCAAGTCCTGTATTGCAAATATAGGTCTCTACCAACTTATCACCTCACCGACTAGGTATAACTATGAAACTGGATCTCAATCACTTATTGACTGACTAATAGTCTCTCACCCCACCCACATCATTGACACTGGAGTTCTTCCAGATTCTGTCAGTGATCATTGTGCCACCCATTGCCTTTGGTCTGCTTGGCTGCCCAAACACCCCTGCTCCAAATTTATTTTTGCCAGAAGATTGACTCATCACAACAACAAACTAATAACCAGTGATCTCAACCTAGTCGACTGGTCTTTCACCGAAGGGCCTGGCGATTGCGACTGTATTCTTCAGAAATTATCCAGCATCATTGTCAGTATCTGTGATAAACATGCCCCACTCAAAAAAATCAAAACCTGGGATAAAATCAATGATTAGGTCACTCCAGATATTATCAAGATGATAAGATCCAGGCACAAAGCCTGGGCCCAATAATCGAAACACAAAGACCCACCCAGCTCTCCTTTACAGGTCTCTGCAACAAGTGCAAATTAGGTATAAGAAAGGCTAAAAATGATTTCTTACATGATAAACAACTTGGGAGTCCTTGTGCCCCCATCAGATGTGGGGTGCCCTCAACTCTCTACTTGGTAAAACCAAAACTTCTGAGCCTATCTCCTTATTCCATGGTGGTAGACAATTCAACAACCCAACCGAGTGGCTAACATCTTTAACTCCTCCTTCTTTGGTGATCTTGAAAATACAAACCTACACCCTCCTCTTCCCCCAGCAAGCCTGTCCTCCTTCTCACCCCTTCTGCCCCAACACGACAGACAGACCCCTCCCCAAATTCTACTTTAAGGCCCTGAAACAGGCTGACATCATCAAACTAATTTGTAGGAACAACTCACAACCCAGCAAAGGCATCGACGGTATTGAGTACATATTTCTGAAACTGTCCATCAATGCCCTAGCAGTTTCCATCACCAATCTACTCAACCACTCCCTCTGTTCTAGTTCTTTCCCCAATACCTGGAAAACCACCACCATTAGACCATTACTGAAGTCTGGGTCCAGAAATAAAGTTAGTAACTACTGCCTCATTTCCCTCCTCGCTCCCCTGTCAAAAATTATTGAGAAAGTTGTCCACTCTCAACTCACTGCCTACCCCGAATCCTACAACTTACTCTCTTGTGTCCAGCATGGGTTCACAAATGGACACAGCACTAAAACAGCCCTGGTCAGGTTCACTGAGGACATCCTTAAGGCCAACTACAAAGGGCTTTACACCGAGTCTGTCTCTGTAGACTTAATCAAGGCTTTTGACCTTGTGGATCATCCCCTCCTCTTAAACGCCCTTATAAATCTACACTTCTCAGATAATGTAGTTAACTGGATAGGATACTACCTTTCTGGGAGATCCCATCAAACCTCCATCGAAGGTCACCTCTCTGCTAAATGCCCAATTAAACATGGGGTACAACAGGGCTCTATCCTGGGCCCTCCTCTTTTCTCACTTTTTATAAATTTCCTTCCCTCTATCTGCCAAGCTACACAAGTCATCCTATACACTGATGATGCAGCTCTTTTCTGCAGTGACAAACAGGGCCGGCCTTAGGGTATATGTTGCCCCCAGACGAACCTGGCAGTGGCGCCCTCCCATTTATTTTTTTTGTCTTCTCACCCCAACACAAACCATGACATTCTTAATGGCAGATCACTTTATTTAAGCAATAAGGCACAACAGGAATAGCAGCACTGTCCAGAACTGATAGCACCAACACCCCTGTCCCTGTTAACTATATTCAGCCTCAACATGGAAATCAGACCATTGGGCATGGAAACCTTTTATTGAACCACACTGTACGGTGATTGCTGGACCCCAGGTTGTCCCCCACTGTGATGTCAGCAACACTGTCAGTAGTATTAAGGATGATCCACAGAAATCATCTGTTGCAATCAGACTAACAGATACAAATGCAAATCAGGAGGTGTCTGAATCACCCAAAGACACCAAACCAGATCTGTAACTCAGAAATACAAACACACCTCATCCTAGCAGTGATTCACAAACAGAAGCCTCCACAAGTACACAGCAAGCTACAGTCCCACAAGTACGTAAGCTGCTTTTTCCTTTTTACCACAATGTATAATAATGTATTTAATTGTATATAATTTATCCTGTGCTTGTGCCTAATTTTCCTGCTTCATACATGTTATTTCACATTGTGTATATATATATATATATATATATATATATATAACCATGTGTTTTGTTACAAATTGTATATATACACCTCTGGTACAAATGGACAACTGAATGCTTGTGCGAGCAATTCTGCCCACATGCCTTTCCAGTATAAAATAAAAATTAATGAAAGTAGTGCCAGTGGATTCTTCTGCTGATCAAATGGAAACTGACCAGTACTATTCCATGGAGGACATTTCTAACCTTCTCAGGGAGGTCATTGCCATGCTAGCACTCAGTAAAATAATGCTCCGGTGAACACCGAAGTTGAATTAGTTATGCATGGGGATGCAAGATCAGAAACTGAAGAGGATGTTCAGCCTGTAGATGTGGAGGAAGACATGGAAGAGACATGGAGGAGCTCAGTGCACCCAAGGAAACAGAACAAGCCATCCCAACTGAGGACCCTTTTTTTTTTTGCTGGATAAGGAGGACTAGGAAGTGCATCAGAGTGTCCAGGAAGAATGACTTTACAGCTGAGTTGCTCAGAAATACCAGTCAAGCCAATACTAAAGCTTTCCTACAATGCTTCCAGTGCCTCCACCAATTTGCCCATGCACACATGGTATACAAAGGTATGTATATATATTTATTGATAGATAGATATAGATATATCAGCCCCAGGTCTTTGGCCCAAATCAGGTTCAGCAATTCTCATGGATAATATGCTTTATTAAATGTGGAATGTGGATATTTTAAACTATACCTAGATAGCATGCATTTATCTAGATTGACTGTGATCCTGAACTGTGAGTTTGTCAGTCTAGATTCAGTTGTTTAGGAAGGGCACATTGTATATATGGAATGTATATATGTGTTGCCAGTTAGGAATCAGGTGTCTAGACAGAAAGTATATATGTGTAAATAGGGACTTCTGCACTGTAATCATCCCCTGAATCTTGGATTGACAGGGAAGTCAATCTTTTCCAGCAAGGAAAGTGTGTAACCCCCTTCAAAGGTGGGACTTACCTGTTGAGCTATCGGACTCTGGGTAGGTCCATCAGTGATGCCTACATCCTTCTGCTGGAACTTGTGCTAGGGGCCAGAGCAAGAGGAATGCACCTAAACCTTGCTGCTTTCTTGTTATGTGCCAAAGGGGGATCATCACTGTGCGTGGGACACTGTTATGTCTGGACAAATCTGAGGGCAAGATGCCAACCATGCTGGGCTGCCATCTGCTTGGGATCTGATACCTAAGCTACAAAACCATTTTTAAATGCTGTTTGATAGCATTTGTTACCTGGATTCATAATTTCTATGATTAGCTGATTGAGGATAATCCTTTTTCTTTTTAGTATTAGTATTAGGGGTTTTAGTATTAGGCATGGCTTGACAGTGAGTTAGCACAGGAGTGCAGGTTTTATTTTTAGTTAGGCTGACACTGGAGATTACTAAGGAGGTTGTGCTGCAGCTCGGGTATCATTCTTGGCTTTCCTGATATCGAGGAGCACTGAAGGAATTTTGTGGCTGTCACCTGATGGCACGAGGATGTTGCAGGAGCAGGCGCCACTGGAGTTATGGACTTACAGATTGCCAGCTCTACTGGGTTGAATCTTCTGGCCAACTACTGATCTTGAAGAATGTGAGTTCATTGCTGGAGACCACTTCAGGGGTGAGTAGAGTGTCTTGCTGGGCTGGAGGTGGTTGAGCAGTGGGGGTAACCATGTAGTAAGAGGTAGGAGCTCCGCTGCCCCCCAAAGAAACCTCACCTGTCTCCCGATTGCCTGGATTCAAGTGGCAAGGCCACTCCTGGGCCCTAGAGAGGCATCCCATTTATTTTCTATCTGCTGGGGGTGAGGAATCTTTTCCCCAAGGACTCCTTCTTGGACTAGCCAGATTTGCTTTCTGTCCCTTTTGCAAGTTGCCTGCCCTCTGTACTGGCACTGGGAACTATTGTTGCTTGGAGCTGATTTTTAATGCAAGGACCTAGTGAGGCCTCATCTTCCAGTTTTCTTTGGACCTTTCCAGCTTCTAGAATAAGTGCCCAAGATCTCAAAGATCTTTTGGAGACTGGTTTCGAGGTTGAGCTGGTGAGAGTTGAGCCACCTTGAACTCATGCTTTGCAGGGGGCTCCTTGATAACTGAAATCCACACTACTTATAGTACTGTGCATCATTAAAATCTTTTGAACTTTAGTGGTGTGAGCACCATAGTTTCTCTTCGCACGCTGAGATACTTTCAAGCCTAAAAAGGCTTGGAACTTTTGACTGGACAGTTAAATTTTATCCACTTGGAACTTTCTGTATTTGCTTTTCCTGTAACTTACTTAAGCACATACTCTTTTATTTATTTTTTTCTTTGATGGTTATTTTAATTGTTTATTTTGTTATTTGCAATTGGGTGGAGGGGTTATTTTTTAACAGAAGTTATTGTGTGGGGTGTATAATTGGAGTGTGTGAATGTTTTATATAAAGTTTCTATAACTGGAGTGAGTGGGTGTGTGTGTGTGTGTGTGTTTGTTTCTTAGTTTGCTGTTTAGTATAACTAAGTTCAGGTTTATTAGTTAATAATTGTTTTAAATTGGTTTCTTCTGGTTTGGCTAGTATACCAGGCAGTGATGTGTTGGGATCATGGCCAGGCATAAATCACCTATGCTGCTTCTCTGCTTTGCGATCTCTGCCTCTTTAATGACTTCCCAGTATCATTTACAGCTGCCTGGCACTGCAGGGAGGTTGGAATTACAAGGAGGCAGGTGGGTTGCGGTTGGCGGAGGGCAGCTGAGGAGGGGTGGTGAGTAGCATTAAGGTTGTAAGGTACAGGAGATGCCCTGTGTTTTAAAGGAGATGCCAGACATGTTTGGTCTCTGTACCCAAGTGTCCCACCGGACTGAGTTCGAAGGTAGCTAGAGGGCTGGCTGCCTCCTCTAATCCTCTTCAGGCAGTGCTTTGCAATGCCAGGTCGATCAGGAACAAGGCCGCCATTTTTGTGGACTTGATTTCCTCTGTCGACCTGGCTTGCACTACGGAGACCTGGCTGGGTCACAATGCTGGTCCAGTTTTAGAGGCTGCCATCCCCGCTGGGTACTCCATGGTGCACTGCTCATGGAAGGATCGCAGGGGTGGGGGAATGGCCATAGTTTTTAGATCCAACCTGGGCTTCATAGTGTACCAAGTTGGCAATACCAGATCTTTTCAGTGTGTTGCCATGCATGGGGGTCCAGGTGCAGGTTGCAGGATTCTCCTTGTTTACTGCCCTCTGGGGCCAGGAGGAGATTTCCTGCAGGAGGTAGCAGACCTTGTCATCAAACAGGTGTTGGAGTCCCCCAGGTGTTTAATCCCAGGGGACTTCAATGCCTGGGTTGATGACGAATCCTCACATTTTGGTTATGACCCCCTCCAGTTGATGTCATCACTGGGACTGACACAAGCAGTTGCTTCTGCGACCCACCAGCATGGCCACACACTCGATCTGGTGTTCCAGCTGGGTCTTGGAGTTACAGTTCCAAAGACAGGCTCCTGACATTGAAAGCCGCTTAGCTGTTTGCTGACACAATTTCATGTAAATCAAAAGACCGAAGTCCTCTTTGATTGGAGAGGCTTTGGTTCTTTGAATTACACACAGTTTCAGCCCACCAAGCAGAGAGTTGCATCACAACCACAATGCGTTGTCATTGGTCTAGACTGCCAAGTATTGAGAACTGTAATGGGCTCAGCAGTGACTCCCCCCAAAACCTCCTTGCATTCATCACAAAACATTTGTTGCATGCACATCAAATGTAACAAAAGGAGCAGAAGTTTAAAAATACCAAGGACCCCAGATTATACAGAGAAATTTCCATTCTCAAAATGGAATACAGTGAGGCCCACACTAAACAAATTGAGAGAGTGCTTGGGATTCAAAGGCCATATTCTATGAAATGGGAAATAAATGTGATAAGTTTTTAGCTTATCAGTTAAAACAGGAAGGAGCACAGTGACATATAAATGGAATGCAGGCAGCAGATGCATTCGTGCACCTGGACCCCGAAGCAATTAATTGCAACTTTCTGTCAATTTCCAGGCCTTATGTACTGTACATCTAGATCTGGTAACCCATAAAATGTCCCAGACATTGAAAATAATTTATTTTACTTCCATTTATGGTCCCTTTCTGAAGAAGAGGTGCAGGTGTTAGAGTGATGCACAACAATGCAGGAAAATCTTAGGGCTATAGGGAAGTTAACTACAGGAAAGGCCCTGGTCCTGATTGATTTATACAAAAGAGTTGCCCCCACTATTCTAGATTCTTTATATGATACTTTGACAGCTGCATTTGACTCTGGGAAATTACCTGACTGTTTTTTTGTAGCCAGAATAACAGTTCTACCAAAGCCGGGCAAACCAAAGGATTATGTAGCCTCCTACTAACGAATCTCGTTACTGAATGCAGATTTCAAAATTTACACTACGATATCGGCCTGTAGACTGGAGAAAGTCTTGCCAAAGTAGATTAAACAGCAGGTCAAAGACCTGTATGGGGCAAACTTTCCTCCACTTTTGGACAAAACAATTCAGCTGTGTAAAACAATGGCAGGATTTACTGTTATCTCTCCTGGGCTGCTTGAATGATCTAAAAGAAAAAAATACTCACCTTAGTAATTATGTTTCTTCTAGTGGAGCCTTGCTGCATTCTGACTATTGCAGTTAGGTCCTGCCTTTCAACTGCCCCGGAGAACTAAGGGTTAACTTTTCTATGCCTTGCATAGAACGTTCATCACAAGCTTGGTTGAAGTCCCTGTCTGTTGTTGTTCAAACTGCAACCGCCAGATCTTTACAAGCAAAAACTCACTAGGTGTTCTGTGTGGAAACTGTAAAGATTTTTACTAGCCAACTGCAAATATATAATGTTTCAGGTTTCAAAGGAAGACTCAAGTCAGGAAACCCAAAAAGAAAAACACATCCAAAACACAACATTCCACCCAAACAAAAAAGAGGGTGTAAAAAGGACACCCCTAGGGTGCCAACACTGCTCCTGCCCACCCACATCCAAAAACTAGGTTCTGAGAGGGGAGGCAGGGGGAGTCAGAACACAGCAAGACTCCACTAGAAGAAACATAATTACTAAGGTAATTATTTTTTCTTCATACAACATGAAGTCTTTTTGTATTCGACTATTGCAGACTACTAGACAGTACCTCCATGGAGGAGGGACAGAATCTACTTTGGAAATAGGCTCTGAAGTACTGCTGTGCCAAACCAAGCATCACTCTTAGCCTGGATATCCAGAGAGTAATGCTTGGTGAAAGTACAGACTGTTTTCCAGGTGGCTGCTTGACAGATTTCTAAAAGAGGAATATCCCTGGCAGCAGCCAGGGAAGTGGCTGTACCTCTTGTCTAATGAGCCATCAGGCCTGAGGGTGGAGTTATACCCAGTTTTTCATAGCAGAATTGTATACAAGAAACAATCCACCTGGCAACAGATCTCTTAGTGGCAGGTTTGCCTTTACCAACTTCTCCATAAGTGAGGAACAACTGGAGGGATTCAAACCTGTGACCCTTGGTATGCTCTATGTAGTAGCTAAGGGTTCTTTTAACATCCAAACTGTGCAGTCTCCTCTCTCCTGAGGATGAATAGTCTGTGAAGAAAACAGGGAGAGATATAGACTGGTTGAGGTGGAAATCTGAAACCACTTTAGGTAAGAACTTTCTGTTAGTTCTAAGGACCACTTTATCTCTATGAAAAGAGATGAAATCAGATTCCACTGACAGAGCTTGCAATTCACTGATATGTCTGGCAGAGGTAATGGCTACCAAAAACACACTTTTCCAAGTCAAGTACTTAAGCTCTGCTGAGGACAAAGGCTCAAAGGGGGGCTGCATAAGCTGAACAATGCAAACATTAAGGTCCCAAGCAGGAGCAGGATTCCTAAAGGGGGGATTGATGTGAAGCAATCCCTTGAAAAACTTACAGAATACAGGATGGGATGACAGAGAGGAAGCCTTGCCTACCGACAGGAAAGCAGAAACAGCTGCCAAGTGTACCTTGAGGGTAGCTGGTCTGAGGCTTAGGCCATTAAGATGGACCATATAATCCAGAACTGTAGGCAATTCAGCAGAGTCTGGAGAAATATTCTTCTTAGAACACCAAATGCTGAATATTTTCCATTTGGAGTTGTAAGTCTTTCTAGTGGAAGACTTTTGAGAAGCCTTAAAGGAGACAGGAAATGTGTGCTAATTGGCAGCGGTTGGTAATGTTCCTAGTAAGAGAAGCGATAACCTTGCCCTCAAATGAGCCATGTTTAATTGTACCTTAACAAACACTGATGTTTATTGGAGCAGGTGGCTGCAGATGGGATCGAGGCATCAAAAGTTCAGTTTCATGCTGCTGTAGACTCCAATGATGTATCATCAAGAGTCATGGCTACATCTGCCCTCTGTACTGGTACTGGGAACTACTGTTGCTTGGAGCTGATTTTTAATGCGAGGACCTACTGAGGCCTCGTCTTCCAGTTTTCTTTGGACCATTCCAGCTTCTAGGGTAAGTGCAACTGTGTTTTCAATTGTATTCTTTTTTATGGACAACATTCTGCACAGTTCTCTTCATGAAACCAGTGATTTGGAGTGTTTACTATGTCACGTTTGAGTACAGAATGCTAAATGTGAGCTGTTGTCCTATCAGAACCTTGCTTAGAGTTCTTTTCTCAAACCGTGACATAGTTAAAACTCCAGATCACTGGTTCTGTGAAGAGAACTATAACAGAATGCTGCCCATAAAATCAAAACAATGCAAAATACTGTTTTTCACATTGCTTTTTTGTTCCAGTACAGTTACCTATGGATCATTGACGCTTATGCATATTATTTCTGTAAGTGGTAACATCATAAACAGCTGCATATTAGAACTCATTTCCTGTCCTCTTTAAGGATATCCAGAACCCCTTGGGAAAGATGCAGATCTGCAAACTCTAACTCTTCAAGAGCCAAGCCTTGAGATTGAGAGACTGAAGATTCAGGTACCAAATCCTCCCCAGAGAGGATGTTAACAGGTTGTAATTCCTGGGAAGAGACAACAGAAGGTGGACTGCTAGGGACAGCAACAAGGGGTACCATGGCTGTCTGGCCCAGTCCAGAGCAATCAGAATCAATTTGCATGGTTGTAACCTTATCTTGACTAACACCCTGAACAGCAGAGGGAAGGGGGGAAAAGCGTACAGAAATTTCCCTTCCCAGTTCAGAATCAGAGCATCCAGGGGGACTGAGCCCAAGACTGGGGGTCTGCAGCAAAAGAGAGGAAGTTGGTGATTGGCTGGGGCTGCAAAACGATCTATCTCTGGAGTGCCCCACCTTGAGAAAATCACTTTCAAAACCAAAGGATCCAGGGTCCATTCATGATGGCCCTGGGATATTCTGCTCAGTGCATCTGCTAGGACATTGTCCTTCCCTGGGAGGTGAACTGCTATCAGAGAGGTTTGCAGGGAATAGGCCAGGGACCACAACTTCATTTCTTCTGTGCACAAGGCCTTAGACCAAATGCCTCCCTGCTTGTTGATGTGCCACATGGTGGTAGTGTTGTCTGTTCTGACCTGAACCACCTTGTTCTGTACAGATCTGGAAAAAGCTTGTAGTTCCAGAAACACTGCTCTGAGTTCCAAGAGACTGATGTGAAACAGGGATTCCTACAGTGACCACAGTCCATGGGTGGTAAGATCCCCCAAATGGGCTCCTCAGCCCAGCAGGGAAGCATCTGTGGTGAGTACCACTGAATGAGACTGAGTGACAAATGGAACCCCTTGTCTCAAATTGTCCTTACCCTGCCACCATTGCAAGGCTTGGATCAGGGTTCGAGTCACTGATATCAGTTTGGTAAGGGAATCTTTTCTTTGGGACCAAAAGGCTCTTAAGTGGAACTGAGTGTCCCTTATTTGGAATCTTGCTCCCTGGACCACTGCTGTGGAGGCTGCCATGTGGCCCAGTAGCTGAAGGAAATGCCTTGCTGGTCGAGACACCTGAAGGGTGAAAGAAGAGGCCAGTTCCATAAGGGCCCTTGCCCTTTCCAGGGGAAGGAAGGCTCTTGCCTTTACCATATCCAGTTCTGCACCTATGAAGGTGAGAAGCTGCACTGGTTCGAGAACTGACTTTGGTAGGTTGAGAAGGAATCTCAAGAAGTGAGCACTTGCTGGGTCACTTGCAGATGTGACTTGACTTGGTCTGGAGACTGACCTGCTATGAGCCAGTCATCCAAGTATGGGAAAATGGAAATCTTTTGTCTTCTTAGGAAGGCAACAACTACTGCCAGGCACTTTGTGAAGACCCTTGGGGCTGATGTTAGGCCAAAGGGCATTGCTCTGAATTGATAGTGGCCTGAGGGCAACTCAAACCTGAGGTACTTTCTGTGGGAGCACCTGATGGGAATGTGAAAGTAGGCATTTTTGAGGTCCAAGAAGGCTAGCCTGTCCCCTGGCTTTAGAGAGGGAAGGATAATTCCCAGAGTTACCATTTTGAATTTTGGCTTTGACAGACGTTTGTTCAGATATCTTAGGTCCAGGATGGGTCGCCACTCTCCTGTCTTCTTGGGGGTTAGGAAGTACCTGGAGTACAATCCTTTGCCCCTGTGTAGGGTGGGAACTCTCTCTATAGCTCTGAGAGATAGGAGAGAAGAAACCTCTACCTCTAGGGCAAGGGTCTCTGAGAGATTTGCAGGTGGAAAAGATCTGGCTCTCATCTTCAGAACTTTTTTGAAGCTGAGAACCAGTCCCTGGCTTACTACTTCCAGGATCCACCTGTCTGATGTAAGAGACATCCAGTCCTGGACAAAGTAAGCCAGCCTTCCCCCTACTGGTATTGGAGAATCGACCTGGGCAGACCTATCAGGGTGTCTGCTTGGCAGGGGCTTTAGGCTGAGGGGTGGATGCAGGCCTGCTCATTCCTCATTCTGCCTCTCCCTCTAAAGAATCCCCTCTGAGAAAAAGAATAAGAGGTGGCCTGAGCTTGGTAAAAAGGTCTTTGGAAAGGCCTTCGCCTGCCCCTGGACTGCTGCCTTTGAGGAGTAGCTTGCCTTTCTTTGGCCTGAGCACTCCTGTAAGTGGTCCTGTATTCGTCCATTTTCTTCATGTAATTCTCTGTCTGCTCCCCAAACAGAGAATTACCAACTACAGAAAAATCCATGGCCTTAGCCTGTGTATCCTGTGAGAGGCTGGTACATCTGAGCCAAGCCATTCTCCGAAGAGCCACAGATGTAGCCATGATTCTTGATGATACATCATTGGAGTCGACAGCAGCATGAAACTGAACTTTTGATGCCTCAATCCCATCTGTAGCCACCTGCTCCAGCTCCTTGGCAAGCTGGGGAGGAGCCTGTTTAACCAATGCCAGTGCAGTGTCCCATCTGGACTTCTGGTGCCTGGCTGCATAGGCCATATAATTAGCCTGCCTGAGTCCCAAAGATGATGCCATGTATTGTTTCTTTGCCATGGCATCACTCTTCCTGGAGTCCTTGTCTGGGGGGGGTGATGCCAAGGGAATGTTTGCCTTATCACAGGCAGCAGCCTGCACAACCCCTACATGGCTGCATTGCTGAAAAAGGAACTCTGTGTCTGAGCCTGAGAGAGTGTACCTCTTGTCCATTCGTCTGTCCACAGGAGGTATAGAATTTGGAGACTTAAGAATTTTTTGTGTCTGTTTCCCAAAGGATTTGTGGAGGGGAATAGACAGTCTCCTGGACTCTGGGATGTCCATCATCTCAACAAAATCAGCCTCTTCCTGATCCTCAACTGCTTCCTCCACAGGAAGCTGGAGGGTATCAGCCACCTTTCTGTAGAACATGTAGTGTGAAGGGGACTCAGAAAGCCTAGGAGGAGAGACACCTGAAGGTCTGTCTGGGGAGATGTCTGGGTCAATAGGCACGTCCAGACTTTCACCATCACCACAGTCATCCTCAAACTCCGGTTCATGAAATTCTTCCAAAGTATAATCCGGAACTGGGGGAACCGACCAAACCGAGACTCTGCCAGAAGGTGCCGGTTCGGTTGAAACTGAAGTAAGCGATTGCACAATTCTAATTGCCTTGGCTATCTCATCGGCAGTCAGAGTATGAGATTCTGGGTCTGAACCGGTCAATTTGTCTTTTCTTTTTCTTGTTGTTGGAACTGATTCCTCAGAATCAGCTCTCCTTTTGCCCAAAGAAGTATCGCCCTGGTCAGAGGGCACTCCTTCTGGTTCGGCGGAACCGAACCGGGCTGGCCATCTGGGTCAGCAGACTTCTCAGCCTCCCTTTCCCTCAGTCTGCCTAATCTTTTTTCCATGGTAGATTTGGGAAAATTCTTGCAAATTTGGCAGTCTGAATCGAGGTGGTCAAACCACAGACAATAAACACAGGTGGTGTGGAGATCAGCCTTAGCAAAGACCTCCCCACACACACTGCAGTGTTGAAACCCAGTGGACCCGATTTTCTTTTTGGGTTTCTCAGACATGGCCAACCTAACCAAAAACTTACCCTTTTTTCGGCAATCCGTCTTGCAAGACTCCCCTATTGGTTCCTGACCATGTCACGGGTCTTGAAAAAAAACGTAACTAAAATCCATTTTTTTTTAGAACCGATATGGACCGGTTACCACACTCTAAAGCAAAGCACAAGTTTTTATCTCAGTTTGATTGGTTCAGCCGAACCGATCCACAGTTTACAAGTTCCACACAGAAACAGAACAAAAACCTATCTAGTACTCACGGTACCACAGACAAAGACTTGAACCGACTATGCGGAAACAACAATTCGGTAGAAACCGACTGAAAACCGACACTTCAACCGACTTTTGTACTGAGCAGCAGGAGGAATCTCCAGAGCGACTGTTCAGTGAGGCAGAGTAAAGAATCTGGAGGTTGCAGTTTGAATAACAACAGACAGGGGCTTCAACCAAGCTCGTGATGAACGTTCTATGCAAGGCATAGAAAAGTTAACCCTTAGTTCTCCGGGGCAGTTGAAAGGCAGGACCTAACTGCAATAGTCAGAATACAGCAATACTTCATGTTGTTTGAAATTATTATTTTACCGAAACTATTGTATTTATTTCAGGTGCTCCTGTTTCCGGTACCAGATAGTTTCTTCAAGAAACTTTGCATATGTGCCTCTGCTTGGCTGTGGCACAACAAGACCCCCAGAGTTAAATTAGACCAGTTAGTACAAGAGAGAAAACTTGGTGGCATGAGCACCCCTCATTTCCAGTATTACTATTGAGCTACACAACTGGCTAGTTTCAGACACGCATGATGGAAATCGTCAGAACATGGGAATTTTAATGGCAAAAGGATGGATGTAGTTGACCAAGCTCACAGATTATAGTGGCGTGGTAGCACCACTATAGTTAGGGTTGAACTGGTGTTTCTATGTTAAACTCGACATTTTGCACCTTAGTATTTTTTGCAACTGTTCAATGGATTTGCAAAAAATGTTGCATGTGTAGTCTCATGTGGTAAATCTCTGAATGAACCAAGCTTTGTTCTGGTCGAATGTGTGGCTTCCGAGATCTGGATAGTGAAAAAAGTGAATTTACCTTAGTTTAGTTCCCATTGTTTTAAATGGGATTTCTTTGAATTTTGCTGCAGCCCAAACTATTTGGAATTTTGGTCTGAAATTTTCAGGGTAGAAGGGGACTGTCCCACATATTTGCCTTTCACTGGTTTGGTGAAAAAACATTAATCTGCTCCAGACTTGTTCCAATTTAAAATGTTCATAAATTGGTTCTGAGCATGCTTAGTAAGCACCTCAAGATAGCTGTATGAGACCAAAAAGGAATTATTTTGTCATACTGATATTCATTTTCATTTGAGAAAAATTCTTTTTCATTTGGCTGCCATCTTGCTTTCAGTTTTGCCTCAAAATTCAAATTTGGAAACTCCAAAAATGATATTCTAGGGAGGGACCAACACATGTAGCTTGCTTATCAGTACCCCCTTAACTGGATTCTGCTCTTATCTGTTTCAGAAATGCCCTTAATATTTTTTTAAACATTATAAATCTTTTTTCATATAACATGATACGAAACAAGATTCTTGTTTTGCATGAGTCATGAATCAAGATCTTTTTTTGTATGGAGAATCAATGTATTTCAATTGGGTTTTCAACTTTTGTGCATTACTTTGACAGTTTTTCATATTTTTATACCAATTTTCAGTATCACCTTTATGAGATCCCACGTCATGAACCATGTCAGAGGAAGTACACAAATCTGGCCAGAAATGAGATTTTGCAGTCGCTTGGGGCAATGACCTTTTGGTTTGGATTTAAACATTTTCACTACCCTTGTTCATCAGGTGGGGTCATAAGAAGATTGTGTTGAGATGTTGGGGTCAAAATATGTAAGAATGCCAAAGTTATGCACATACGTTGAAATTGTGCTATGCTTCCTCATAACTTTGGAAACTTTAAATATTTTGACTCTGATATATCAACATAGACATTTTTTTTACACCACCTCATGAACCTGACAGCTGTCATTTTTCAAACCCTGGCCAAACTGTGTTTTGCACCTTTAGTGGCATAGTAACGTGCCATTGATGAGGAATCTGCAGCAAGCGGATTTCCAATTTTCATTACTGGGTTCATGAGATGGGGTAATAAGAAGGCTATGCTGACAATTTCATCCCTATTTTACTACAAATGCAACACAGCAACATATAGGTACGCATCTAAGGAGGGATGGAGGGCCCACTGCTCCAACAGGCAAATGGGGATACAATTACACTGTCTGAAAAATTAGGGCTGACAACCCAAAGGCACACCTCATGCCTGATTAGTGAAGATGTAGGAGAGGTGGAACAGTAATGTTTTTTTCTGTTGCTGTCTGGTGGGAGGGGGTGAGGTGTTAGGGTTGAAAACCCTAACATCACATTTCCCTATTTTTGTCACTTCAACCCTAACTAGTGCGTTAACAATGTTTTTGCAAAGAATCTTATATATAGCTCCTCTGGACACAATGTAGTGGGGGTCAATAGCTAAATAAATGCTTGCAGCAGTTGTTATTTAGGCTCTGTTGTTACCACAGAGATGGTCCACAAGGAAGCAACAGCACAATTGTTTAATTCACAAAATCTTTCAAGACCATAACATGATGTTGCTTAATACAACATAGTATACTAGGAATGTGATTTCTAGTGTGTATACTGTCATTTTGAGGTAGTTTGTGAATGTAACTGTCATAACAAGAAATAAAACTACATTTTTCAATGACTAAAAAGAAATAAGAAATTCCAGAAAAATTAAAAGATAAATTATAAAAATTAAAAAGAATTTTATGGGTCTATAATAGTTATGGGATATATGTGGTATTTCTTTACTGGGTCACTTATATGCTGAGGTTCAATTAATGTCCTTGTTTGAACTTGGTCAGAGGTAAAGTATTCCCCCTTCACATTACTTCAGGTTTTTGCAGCTGAAACACCTTCTAGGTTTGGTAAGGAATATAAATTACAGGACCCCTCTGGGATAGCCAACATATTAGCTAATGCACAGGATACAAAGGGTCTGATGACACAATTATAAAAGAATTTGATGAGTCCAATGGCAAATACAATGGATAGCTTGCACTTAAATGGTAAGAGGAACTGGGGGTAGTACTGGATCCATAGGATTGGATGACTCTCCTAGATAAAGAGTTACAGCATCCTATTCAGGCCAAATATAAGGTACTTCAATTTATGACAGTCCACAGGACATATTACATGCTGGCTAGATTGGCCAGATTTGGTCCCCACTATGATAGCAACTGCCCTAGATGTACTCAGACTGGTACTGATTTTAGTGCACATGATCAGTTGCCCTCATTTATTGGCTTATTGGCATAAAATAGAAGGTGCTCTCACTGAGATCACTGCCATGTCAGTGTTTATTACCCTTTCTTTATTTATTTATTTCAGATTTGGATTAATACCTTTGAGCCAGGGCTCATTTACAAAAGTTCCAAGTCAGAGAGAGAGAGACAGTACAATACAGTACAATGCAATGCAATGCAATACAATACATGGGTTACAGATCAAGAAGGAGGAATAATCATCAGATAAGATATGTTTGCTGGGATACAGTTGTTGACAAAAAATGAGAATATTACACGATGACGACTGCATGATTTCACTTTGAATGGTTCTTCTCGAGGACATAATGGATGCAGAGGAGCTCTTGGCTACACAATGCAGACTGATGTTCTGGGCTATTGCTGTTTCCAGACTGAGTATTTTTATGAGATAGAAACAGGTACAACCACCCTATTTCAAATATTGGCTGAGCACCGTGGCAGAAAATATGACCTTAAACAGCTGATTTATAAAGTGAGGGACTGGATGGAGACATATGAGACCATGTGGGCCCCATTTGAGCACTATATGACTAGCTACCCTTTGCAGGAAGAAACTGAAATTATTGATTGATATTCTTAATTCTAAGGAAATGCGCAGGTTTGAGCAGTTTCGTCAGACCTTGATTGTTAAGTTGGAAAAATCTCCCCGCTGTTCTATGCACCATACTCACTGTGGTTTAGTAGCGATTATACCAGTTTCATATTCCCTTCTGAAGGGTGCATTATGATATGTACACAAATGCTGATTTACCTTTGCACATATGTCTGTTGTTTTTTTTTTTTCTTCATGATCTACGGTATTTGTGTTTTATTGTTGATCTATTTATGGACACATTACTGACTGTCTTGAAATTGCTGACCTTATATACTGAAAGGCAGTTGTTAACACTTTTTTTGGTAAATTATATTTTGAAAAAAAAAAGAGAATCAGCTGTCAAAACACTGAAAATTATCAAAGATATGAGCATGCATTGGAAATTTTCAAGGTACACTGATAACTTTGTTGTTTTTTAATATTTGTACCTCAAAATTTCAATATAGCCTTCTTGTCCTTCATGAACAAGGGTGGAGAAAATTTCCAGATCCTGCCCAAAAGGTGATTTCATAACACAAATGCAAAAACACATTTTGGCCTGATTTGAAAAATGACAACTGTTGCATTCATGAGGTGATGTGAAAAAATGACTATGTTGCAAATTGGGGGTCAAAGTATTGAGAATTACCAAATATATGAGTGTGCATTGAAAAATTTCAATGTAAGCTCATACCTTTGTGTTTTTTAATATGTGTACTCCAAAATTTCAATATAGCCTTCTTATAACCCCTATTCATGAACAAGGGTGAAGAAAATGTTAAAATCTTCCCCAAAAGGTGATCTTGTGCAGCGATCACAAAGTCACCTTTTGGGACAGATTTGCGTAATTGCAGTACATTTGTTTATGAGGTGGAGTCCCAAAAAGGAGATATTGAAAATTTGGGGAAAAATCTTAAAAAACGACCAAGTTATGAGGACAAGTTCAAAAGCCACTGAAATACACTGAACCACATTTATTTGTATACATTAAATATATATATATAATATATATATAGTATTATCTTTTTATTGAAAAGCTAAAAAAATAGTTTCTCAACCACACAGCATCAATACATCTCCGCAGTATACAATACATTTTATGTCAGCTACAATTCAACTGATCTGATGTTTTACACTAGCCTTAAAATTAAATATTTTATAAGTATAAACAGTTTATAAAACGACAATCATCACAGGTATGTTTTAATTAATTCTGATCTATCATATCACTTTTAACCCTTTTTTTAGTCTTATATCTTAAATTAATCCACCACTTACTTTGCTAGGGGTATACTTCTGTATTTAATGTTAGGCATTTTACCATCTATTTATTTTTTATTTTGCATGTGATTACTAGGTAGGGGCACTGATCCAATTGATCACGTTCAGCCATGACCCGGGCCATGAAGATGGCACAATTATGAAGGTACAGGTACATAATACATAACAGGAATGACAATAATGACAATAGAACCAGTACAACAGTCTGAGAATGCAGTACTGTAGGTAAGGTGCAGTTATATAATACATACAGTAATGCCATTGGAGCTAGTACGGCAGACAGGGAGGGATATAATTCAGTAGATACAATGCTGTGCATTGAAAAATGCAGCATAGCATAAAGACAACATTACACAGTTAAACAAATAAGCATAACAATGCAGGATAGTGTAATGCATAGCTTGGCCATCGTATTGGCCACAGGCATAACATTGTATGTCTGGAAGTGCACAGGATACAGTGTATTTGTATAGTAATGCCTAGTTACCATTTGAGGATAGGAAGTAACAGTGTGCTCACATATGAGTAATCTGGGTTCCAGGGACAGCCTCAGTTCCTGGTCCAGTATTAAAGAGTGAAGATGTGTCTCCGGTCCAGAAAGGATTACAGCATCGGACCCCCAGTAGGTAAGTAAGTAAGGGGTGTGGTGTGGTGGGTGCTGAGTGGAAGGGTCAAGGGGTTGTAATTGCAGTGGTATGCCAGTGGCAGCAACAGACATGAATGGATGTTTTTCTTTCTTATAGGATATATAAAAATAAAAAAGTCTACAAGGGGCATTTTTCTTTATTTCAGTGTTGGTATTGTGTTTGGCGGCACTGGACCTGGGCTCCCTGTTGTCAAACATTGAAAATGGTTGGGATGGAGGGCTAAGAGCCAGTACTAGAGATTGAGCAACCAAGTACTGGAAAATGAAAAAAGTCTATGAAGGATGGTTTTCTTTATTTCGGAAACTGACACTGGAGATTGTGCACCCCAGTGTCAGTGTCCTGTTTGACAACACTGGGGGTGGGCTCCCCAGTGTTGCACACTAAAACCATGTGGGGTGAGGGGTACTAGCCAGCACCAAGGATTGGGTACCCTAGTATTGGAAAATAAAAATTGAGGGGTGGGGGGTTCTGAGTGGGAGATTCAGGTGGGGGGAGGGTAATGGTGGTGGTGTGCCAGTGGCAGGAACACATATTACAGGGTGTATAAAGATAAAAAATAAAATTCTGTGAGGGGGCAGTTTTATTTCAGGTACTGACACTAGGGATTGGGCATGTGTCAGTGTTATGTTTGGCGACAGTGGGGACAGTGGGGGTGGACTCCCCTGTGTGCACAGAGAAAAGGTGCTGTGTAGTGTGTACTAGCCGGCAGCTGGCATTGGGCACCTGGTGTCAGAAAATTAAGAAGAGGAAAGCAATGGTAGGTGGGAGGGATACTTGGCAAAGGGTGGAAGGGATTGCTTTTACACTGAATGGCAGACCACAGAGCTGGCAGATCATGATGCTGATCAACTCTGCTTGCTGGGAGGCTTGTACACATCAAATGAAAGAGCCACCCTACAATTGTGTTGCCTCTTTGTTTTTGAACTACATGAAGTTTCCACACGACAAGGCAAAAACAGTGTCATGATCAGCCTGGCTGATGACTGGTCTGACACTGACAAGCCCATTGCAGACTGTCCTACACTGGACCAACAGTGACACACCTCTCAAAACCCACTATCATACCAATATGTTCATTTTGAGCAGGTGCAAGGGTGAACATAAAAAGAGATGAACTAGATGGAGGCAGTACAGAAAAGATCTTCAAGGATGATTCAGAGTCAACAGGGTCTCTCACATGGGCAAAGGCTGTTGAATCTAGACATGTGCTCTAACGAGAAAGAAGGGAGTGAGGGAAGATGATAGAGATATTTAAGTACCTTAAAAGTACTAAAAAGGCTGCTCTTGGTGACCTTTTTAGGTTCAGCAACAACAAGAATGAGGAGGCACAATTGCAAATTGGTGGGAAGAAGGTTCCGGAAGGAGGCCAGGAGACACTTCTTCATGGAGAGAGTGGTAGCATGGTGGAACAAGCTGCCAGAGGGTTTTTTCAACCAGAGAAGCTTTGGAAATTTAAAAAGCAGAGAGATAAAGTCAAGGGGAAGATACGAATGTCAGGGGAAGGGGGACAGAGTGCCATATAACATGATTTGCATGAGTTCCACAACAAACAGACTTGATAGACCACAATGGCCTTCTTCTGCTGAAAATGCCATATGTTCATATGTACATATTCTTTTAGATTTGCCTGCCTAACCAAGCCATCATTTCTAAAAGACTACCATGATATGAAGCAGCTGTCAATGGACAAGCTGCTACACCAGACACATGCCTTACATAGAAACATAGAATTTGTCAGCAGAAAAAGGACCAGTGAGCCCATTCAGTGTGCCGTGTTTGTCCCCACCTATTCTGACACCTAAGACCCTATTTGGTTGCGAGTGTCTCTCCCATCTCCCTTCCCTCTACTTATTATGCCCGTGTGCCTATCCCATGCATGCTTAAAGCTCCCCAGTGCCTTCGCACCCACCACCTCTTCTGGCAGGCTGTTCCAGGCATCCACTACTCTTTCTGTGAAGATGTACTGTATTTCCTCACATCACTCTTAAACTCCCCCCTTTCATTGCATACCCCCTTCTTCCAGTTCTTTTCATCCTCTGAAAAAGACTCCCCACCTGCACATTGTTCTGAGGAATTTATAGGTCTCCATCATGTCCCTCTTACTCTGTTCCCCAGGGAGAATATGTTGAGATCCCACAGCTTCTCCTCATATGGCTTACTGTGCAACCCCCTCACCATTTTTGTAGCCCTTCTCTGGACTGCTTCCACTCTGTCAATTTCCTTGTAGAGGTGCAGCCTCCAAAACTAGACACAGTACTCTAGGTAGTGTCTCACTAATGAGTGGTAAAGTGTGGCAGCAGCATCTCCCTTCTCCTGCAAGAAATCCCCTTCTCTATCCACCCCAGCAACCCACTAGCCTTGTCTACTGCCTTGACACACTGCCTTGTCACCTTGAGATATCAGATATGATTACCCCAGGTCCCTTTCTTGCTTGGTGATTGTAAGTACCTCCCCCATCTTATACACAGCTTCTGAGTTTCCCCACATCAGGTGCATGACTTTGCACTTTTTGGCATTGAAACCCAGCTGTCACACCATAGACCACTCCTCCAGTTTCCTCGGTTCCCTTTGCATTCTCTCCACCCCTTCCTGAATGTCCGTGTTGCAGATATTTTGTCTGCAAAGAGACACACTTTCCCTTCCAGCTTCTTGGCAATGTCACTTATGAAGAGATTGAAGAGGGCAGGTCCCAGTACTGATCCCTGTGGCACCACTTTGGTAACTCTACCATCTCCTGAGTGTCTTCTGTTTATCACCACCCTCTGCCTCCTATCCTTCAGCCAGTTTGACACCCAGCTTACCACTTTCTCCCCAGCTCCCAGGCTGATTAGGTTCTAAGTTAACTTCCTGTGAAGCACAGTGTTTAAAACCCTACTGAAGTTCATATAGACCACATGCAGTGCCTTCCACTAATCCACCTCCCTAGTCACCCAGTTAAAGAAATCTATGAGATGTGTATGGCATGTCCTTCCCCCATGAAATCATGCTGCCGGTGGTCCTGTAGTTCATTTACCCTCTAGTACTTCATCTGCCGTTCCTTCAGCAGGGTCTTCATTAATTTCCCCACCACTGAAGTGAGACTGACTGGCCTGCAACTGCTAGCATTCTCCCTGCTGCCTCTATTGTGCAGAGGAACTGCATTTGCCCTCTCCAGTCCTCTGGAACTATCCCTGTCTCTAATGAGGTGCAGAATAGTGTTACCAAAGCAGCAGCTAGCACAGTGCTCTGTTCTTTTGGAATCCTTGGGTGAATCTGGTCTAGTCTCATCGTTTTGTTTTCCTTTAGAGCTTCCAATCCTCTTTGGATTCTCTCCTCCAAAAATGTACTTGTATCCGCTCCCCTGATGTCTGCAGATACATGTTGGTCCATCCTCTCCCCACTGTGAAGACTAAGCAGAAGTACTCATTTAAATGTTGCCTTTTTCCTAGTCTTCCTCTGCGCAGTCCTCCCACTCTCCTGATTCTTACTGACCCTCCCCTTGCTTTCCTCTTTTCTCTCACATATCTGAAGAAAGTTGTATCCCTATTTATTTATTTATTTTTATTTATTTTATTTAAAAGTTGATAAACAGGAAAGGCACACTGAGCCGTTGCTCATTTCCAGGTGTGACACGGGGTAGGGGACAATACATTGGTTCGATGTGCTTATGCAACCGGATGAGATGATATGAGATGATGCTTGTATAACTTGATTTACTTTGTGGCTTTCCACCCCTCTATCCATGGGATATACCACCCTGTAGGGGTACAACACAAGGAACCCTAGAGGAGGGTTCCCCCCTTACAGGTGCCATAGGAATGAATACGTCGGCTAAAGATAGGTTAGGAAGAAGCCCATGGGTAACAGAGATGAGCCACCAGAGGAGGAGGGGTGGATGGTGGGCAATGAAAAATGAACCCTGATGAGGCCCAGGATGTGTGACATTTTAAGCCCAATGGGGGAGTGATGTTGTTGCTCTGCCCATTGAACCGCAGGCTTATAGCCCTCCCATTCGATGTGCTTATGTAACCGGATGAGATGATATGAGATGATGCGTGTGTAACTTGATTTGCTTTGTGGCTTTCCACCTCTCTATCCATGGGATATACCACCCTGTAGGGGTACAACACAAGGAACCCTAGAAGAGGGTCCCTCCCCACAGGTGCCATGGGAATGAATGCGTCAGCTAAAGGTAGGTTAGGAAGAAGCCCAAAAAGAATACCCAAAGATGTCAAGCTTCAAAGAGGTGAGGATGATGAATGAATTCAAAGAAGATAAGGACGGACTTCCTAAGGAGAGAGGGGAAAATCAGGGCCACCATCCGCCTCCATCCAACACTGGAACCTAAATAACTAACCCGAAGAAAGCACTAACTTTAACTAATATTATGACCATTGGCACGAAGGAGAGGAAAAATCTCCTTTGAGGAGGAAACCTCTGGGGATCCAAGGCCTAGGTCACCTTCCCTCCAGGCTGATGATATTTGATTTGAGGATGTATGTTGGTAAAGAGGCTGGCTCATTAATGAGCAAAATAAATAGGGAGGATGACAATGGGATAGGGAAAAACTCCAAAGAAGCGCAGATTAAAGAAGTAACATGAGGCAGCAGGGACCCAAGGAGGGTATGCTCGAGTAGTCGATGGGAGGGAGTAGATCCATGTAGTAGTCAGAGGAGCAAGGGGTATCCAGATGTGTTCATGAGGAGATTCCAGATGAGCTCATGAGGAGACCGAGGATAATGCAGACTAGCTTGATTGAGCAATGTGAGTGAGCAGACACTAAGGTAGATGATTAAGCGACGTGAATGATTATACCTTAAACAATTAGACCCTGAGGTTGTAGTCGATGAGGTAGCATAGGATTCAATGATAGGAATACTCAAGTAAGCAATGTAAATAGATGAATCTTGAGGTAAGGTTGAATGAATAATGACTAGAGTTATGTATCCAATACATGCGGCAGGATGACTGCGTATTGATAAGATGGGATAGGAGTCATGTTAGGTATGCCCAAAAAGAAATAGCGATGCAAAGCCATGAGTGGAGTGAGTCCTAGAAGGCTGGTATGGAATTGAAAGAGGAGGAGACAGGAATGAACTTGAAAATGAACAGGTTCGAAGGCAGGAATAGTAAGTAGACTCCTTGAAAACAGGCAGACTCTGAGGCCAAGAAGGCATGTCTAGAACCAGAGGCAATTCAGGGTGAGTGATCGAGGAGCAAAAGTGGATGATGTATGAGGATGGCAAAAGTGGACAATGTATGATGAGGAGTGAAACTAACAGTGAAGTGAAGCCACGATGGCTGGCATTAGAAAAGGCGCTAGGACAAGGAAGCTAAAATTTTAGAAAATGGAGGAGATGGATGATGTATTGAAGCTAGGGAGGCTGGTACAGGAAAGCAAGGTATGAAAGGACAAATGATGGTAGAGAGGTCAATGGGGGTAGCATAGGACCCAGCTGATACGGAATGAGAACTGCAGTAAGGCGCTCAGGAGGAGCATCAGAGGGTAGGATGAGAAAACTACCTGGTAGTGGTAACTATGGGAGACCAGAAGTAGGCACCAGGACACCAGATGGACTAAGTAGGAGGATATGAGCAGGGAAGGTGATGCCAGCAAGGGGCTCAAGTAATCGATGTGAGAGTGAGGAAGATGAGACAGGAAATTAACTTGAATGAATTAAGGAGAATCCTCAAAAGGAGGTAGATTCAGAAATTAACTTGGAAAGAAACCTGAAAGATGGTGGAGAGCCTCCAGCCAGCCCTCAGCAAAGGGCGATAGACAGGAAGGCATTATGGAGGGGAGGCCATGAATGAAGTGATCCCTTGATGGCATGTACGAAAGAAGGCATTGTGAGAGATGGAAGCCCTGAGTGAAATGAATCCTTGATGGCTGATGATGGAATGAAGCCATGAGTGCAGGTTCAATGAGACAGGGAAAGGTTAATGACAACCGGAATCAGGAACCTGATACATGAGGCAGGAGGGCCACGGATCGATGAGGTTGCATACGATCAATGATAGGGAAGCCCAAGAGAAACATCAATTGAAGGACAGAGGGAGGCGGCCAAGGCATGCAGAGAGAGAGAGAGAGTGAAATAGAGGAGCAGAACGAGGTGCTCCAAAAGAAAGCAAAGATCAGAGGAGAAGAGGAACGGTGGGCAGAGGAAACCAGAGGAGGAGGGGTGAGAGGAGAAGAGGATTAACTTGAGGGGGATTGCAAGCCATGATTGGAGTGAAGGCTCGATGGCCGGTGTAGGATGAGAACTGCAGGGCCAGGCAGAATGAACCAGAGACAGCCAGACGGAAGCAGCCGATCGAGGCAAGGTATTGTGAATCCGAGAGGCCCATTATTTTTTTTTTATTATTTGATAATCTTTTGGTAATTCCTCAGTAAGGTTCAGAGGAATTAAAGAAATCTAGCAGGGCACACCCATGCACAAGCACAGCTCTCATGGTAGTGAAAGAAATACATCTTAGGATAAGATAACTGAGATGAGTAGGAAAATGACAAGTCAAGAACCATTGTACTCATCATACTGAAGAAAGCAATCCAGCCAGGACACTGTGGCTCAGTTGGCCTTTAGATCTCGGGTTCAAAACCCAGCAGTGACGATCCATACCTTCACATGTAAAAACAGTCCTAACATACTACAGAGAGACATAACAGAAATATGAAACTGGATGAAGAAATTACTGGTGCTGGAAGTCCTCCAGGCAGTCCTATCAAAGGAAGCAATCAAACTCGACATGCAAAATGCAAAGGAAGCCTGAAGTGCCAAGTAAATGCAGTGATGGGTAAAGCAAAGAAGGCGGGCTCTGTAATAGTGAGGCAGAACAGCATGCAGCGGCTAAAGCGCTGCAAATCCGTCAGCTAGACAATTGATCCAGGAGCAGGCTAAATGAATGGCTGTTGCAAAGGGAAAGAGTACAGCAGAGCGCCCCAAAGCTAGGCACTGATGCGGCCCTGAGACCAGGCCCAGCAGAGAGCACCAGAGAGATGAGAAATGGAGCAAAGCTCCCAGAGTCAGGGAAGGCAGAATATGCAAGCGGTACCTATCCAGTATGGCCAGGAAGCCAGGTCGCTACACCAGAGGCAGCACTGAACTTGTGACGGCATTATGAAGCTGACAGGAACTAACGGTGAAAGCGGGGAACGAAAGTGAGCCAGAGACATCGCAACTGCAAGAAAAGGAGTCACTGGTACCAAAAGAAGAGACCTGAAAGGTAGGGGAGAGAGACGGGAGTGTGGGTGGTGTGGGAGCAGAGACACTAAGGAGCCACAGAGGGAGTGGCGGGGAGAAGAACATGGCAGGAGGGAACAGCGAAGGTGAGTAATAGACGACAGGCAGGCAACAAGCAGCAGACAGGTGAATGAGAATGAGCAGAATTGGAAGGAAGACAGAGGGAGGATCGAGGAGTGCAGAGTCTCCATCCGACAATGAAAAATGAATCCTGGTGAGGTTCAGGATGTGTGACCTTTTAAGCCCGATGGTGGAGTGACGTTGTTGCTCCATCCATCGAACCTCGGACTTAAAGCCCTCCCATTACATAGTAATCAAGAACATTTCAATAATACAAATTTCATGCTAAAAATACAGTATGTATAGTGAATATACAACAAGTGAGAAATATATATACAGTAGCATCAGAAGAAGTTAAGAATAATGTACAACAGATTTCAGCTTTTGATAATGTACAGCACAATACAAGCAATAAATATACAGTAGCAGCAGATTTAATATTCTGTAGCTGAGCAACACAATGCAGGGTGGAGAATAAGAGAGTACATGGTGGAAACTAGGGTCGAGAGAAGAGTAGGAGAACTAGATGAGGATATAGTAGGAGAATTCAACAGGAGATTCAGGCCAGGTAACTGTGAATCCTTAGCTAGTGGAGGAAAGGTAGAGTAATAAGAGAGGAGGTGAGGCAAGGTTGGGACATGTGGAGGCATGGTCTGGGATGAGGGGAATGGCAAGAGCATATTGTGGTGGAGGCAGCTTGGAGCTAGGATTTAAGGGCAGAGAAGGTGGGGGAGTGGCAAGTTTCCCGAGGGACTTAATTCCAGAAGTATGGGAGATGGTAAAAGAATGCAGTCTTCCCTGAGCAGGAGCAAGGATGGGGAAGGGAGAAATTACAAACATCCCTAGATCAGACAGAGAGAGTACGTGGAGAAGGTTACTAGTTACAGGCAGAAGATGAGGTAAGGGGGAGGGTCCCAAAAAAGAATTTGGAAATGAAAGTGAGGCTATGCATATGGTGCCTAGCAGGAAGAGGCATTAGGGAAAGGGTGGAATAGTGGGTGCAGCGGTGAGTGAGGGGGGGGAGGAGGTGATGAAATGACAGAATGAGTTAAGTAGAGTGTCAAGTCTAGTAAGGGAGGTAGTGGGTGCGGAGCCATAAACAATGTATGCATAGTCGACTACTGGTATGATGATTTTGGTGACTAGATCACAACGAGTGGTCAAGGGGAGGCAATCCTTGTGGCAGTAGAAGGCTCCTAGCTTAGGACATAGCTTGGTGCAGATGGCGTCAATGTGTGCAGTGAAGTCGAGGTTGCTGTCAAGTCAGACCCAGAGATATTTGAATGATTTGACAGTGTCTACATATGACCTGTCCAGGATGGCAAAGACAGGGGTGTTTGGGGATTTGAATAATCTTTGCATGGATCCAAAAAACATGGAGACTGTTTTCTTAGAGTTCTTAGAGTTCAGTTTAAGCTGATTTTGCCTGAACCAAGACTGAACTTTATTGAAGTTGCGCTTCAGGCATCATCAGTGGCATTTGGACCAGAAAGGTCATCCTCATAGATGCGGATTTTGGAAGGAGAACAGAGGGATGGGAGGTAATTTAAAAATAATATGAAAGGGATAGGGCTGAGTATGGATCCTTGGGGAATGCTGGTTTGGATTAGGAGGGGAAGGGAAAGGGTGTTGCCTACCTGAACATATTTCTATCTGTTTTGGAGGTAGGAACTGAACCAGTTTGCAGTGGACTGGGTTGACCAGAGGACAGAAGTTTGTGGGTCAGGAGATGTGAGAGACAGAGTGAAAGGCCTTTGTCCATTGCTGACTGGATATGGTCAGTAACACGAACCAGGATGAGACTGTGAAATGCTGCTTCTTGAAGCCTAACTGGAAAGGAGAGAGACAGCTGGTAGCAGTGAGATATTCCAGGAGCCTTGAGTAGATAAGAGACTCCTGGAGTTTGGCGTGGTTGTCACCCAATCCCCAGCCATCATCTTTTATAGTGTATGGTCATGAAGAAAAAATTACTCACCTTAGTAATGTTGTTTCTTCTAATGGAGTCTTGCTATATTATGACTATTGCAGTTTGTCCCAGCCTTAGAACTGCTCCGGAGGTGAAAGAGTTAACTTCCATGCAGAGCATGGAGTTTAGAGCGCGAGCTCGGTTCAGAAGCTCTGTTAGGCTGGTTTCAAACCGAAACCATCAGATCTTTACGAGCAAAAACTCACTAAGGTTCTGTGTGGAAGTTGTAACCTACATCAGCCAACTGGCCACTAATATATTAACACATTTTCCTGGTCCCAACACAAGACTCAAGTCAGTGGACCAGAAAAATAAGATAAAATAACTAAATAAACACAACACCCAAACATGAAAGAGGGCATCAATAAATGCCCACAGAGGGCTACCCACCCCATACCCAAAGTAGGAGTTCTGAGAGGGGCAGGCTGGGGGGGAGGTCATAATATAGCAAGACTCCATTAGAAGAAACAACATTACTAAGGTGAGTAATTTTTTCTTCAAACAACATGAAGTCTTGCTATATTATGACTATTGCAGACTACACAGCAGTACCTCCATGGAGGAGGGACAGAACCTACTTAGGGAATAGGCTCTGAAGCACAGCTGTGCCAAACCGAGCATCCCTCCTGGCCTGAATATCCAGGGAGTAATGCTTGGTGAAAGTGTGTACTGTCTTCCAAGTAGCTGCCTGACATATCTCCAAGATAGGGATGTCTCTAGCAGCAGCTAGAGATGCAGCTGTACATCTGGTAGAGTGAGCCCTCAGGCCTGAGGGGGGAACCTTACCCAGCTTTTGATAGCAAAATTGGATACAAGAAACGATCCACCTGGCAATGGATCTCTTAGTGGCAGGTCTCCCTTTCCCAACCTCACCATAAGTGAGAAACAGTTGGAGGGAGTCAAACCTGTGACCCTTGGTACGCTCCATGTAGTAACTTAGGGCCCCTTAACATCTGTTGTGCAGCCTCCTCTCACCAGAGGAGGAATGGTCAGTGAAGAACACTGAAATGAAATAGATTGGTTAAGGTGGAAATCTGAAACCACCTTAGGACAAAACTTCCTGTTAGTCCTGAGGACTACTTTATCCCTGTGAAAGGAAATAAAGTCAGTTTCTACTGATAAAGCCTGTAACTCACTTATACGCCTGGCAGAAGTGATGGCTACCAGAAATACAGTTTTCAAGTCAATACTTAAGCTCTGCGAAGACAGAGGCTCAAAGGGGGTTGCATTAGCTGAGCAATGCATACATTAAGATCCCAAGCCGGGCAGGTCCCTGAATGGAGGATTGGTGTGAATCAATCCTTTAAAAACTTGGAAAATACAGGATGAGCAGAAAGAGAAGAGGGCTTCCTGCTGAAATGAAGGCAGAGACAGCAGCCAAGTGCACTTTCAGGGTGGCTGGTCTCAGTCCCAGAGAATTAAGATGGACCATGTAGTCCAATACAGTGGGTAAATCAGCAGATTCTGGGAAACATGCTTCCCAGAACACCATCTGGAAAACCTTTTCCACTTGGAGTTATAGGTAGCCCTGGTGGAAGGCTTCCTAGCAGCCTTCAGGATTTTGAGAACACTTTGAGAAAGTTGCAAATCAGCAAACTCTAACTGCTCAAGAGCCAAGCCTTGAGGTTGAGGGATTTGAGATTCGGATACCAGACTCTCCCCTGAGCACAGGTTAACAGATTGTGGTTCCTGGGGAGACACAGTGGAAGATGAACTGCTAAGGACAGAAGGAGTGGGTACCAGGGCTGCCTGGCCCAGTCTGGAGCAATCAGGATCATTTTGCAGGGCTGAGACCTGATTTTGACTAGTACTTTGAACAGGAGAGGAAAGGGGTAAAGGCATAAAGAAACTTCCCTTCCCAATCGAGGAGAAAGGCATCCAGGGGAACTGAGCCCAACACTGGGGGCCTGCAACAAAACAGTGGAAGTTGATGATTGTCTGGGGCTGTGAAAAGATCTATCTGAGGAGTGCCCCATCTGGCAAACACTATCCCCAGTACAAGGGGATCCAGTGACCATTCATGATGGCCCTGGGAAATCCTGCTGAGAGCATCTGCCAGGACATTGTCCTTGCCTGGGAGGTGAACTGCTATGAGGGAAGTGTTCAGGGAGTAAGCCAGAGACCACAACTTCATCGCCTGCACACAAGGTCAAGACCGAGTGCCCCTTGTTTGTTGATGTACCACATTGTAGTGGTGTTGTCTGTTCTGACCTGTGCCACCTTGTTCTGAACAGATGCAGAGAAAACCTGAAGTGCTAGAAAACAGCTCTGAGTTCCAACAGATTGATGTGGAGCAGAGATTCTGAGGGGACCATAATCCCTGGGTGGAGAGGTCGCCATGTGAGCTCCCATCCCAAGAGAGATGCATCTGTAGTAAGGGTCAAGGATTGGGACAGAGGATGAAAGGCACCCCTGTCTCAGATTGCTCTGATCCTGCCACCACTGAAGGGCCTGGATCAGAGTTCGAGTCACTGGGATTAACTTGGATAGAGGATCTCTTCTTTGAGACCAGAAAGCTCTCAAATGGAACTGAATGTCCCTCATCTGAAATCTTGCTCCTTGCACCACAGCTGTGGAGGCAGCCATGTGCCCTAGGAGCTGCAGGACATGCCTTGCTGGTCAAGAGACCTGCAGAGTGAAGGAGGTGGCCAGGGCCACTAAGGTCCTTACCCTTTCCAAGGGAAGGAAGGCTCTGGCCTGCTTTGTGTCCAGTTCTGCGCCTATAAAGGTGAGTACCTGGACCGGTTCCAAAACTGACTTTGGAAGACTGAGAAGAAATCCCAGAGAGGTAAGCAGCTGCTGGGTAACTAGCAGGTGTGATTTGACCTGGTCTGGAGACTGACCCACAATGAGCCAGTCTTCCAGGTAGGGAAAAATGGCAATCTTTTGCCTTCTTAGATGAGCGACTGCTACTGCCAGACATTTTGTGAACACCCTTGGGGCAGAAGTGAGGCCGAAGGACATTGCTCTGAACTGATAATGGCCTGAGGGCAGTCTAATCTGAGGTACTTTCGATGGGAGCTTCTGATAAGAACATGGAAGTAGGCATCTTTGAGGTCCAGGGAGGCTAGCCAGTCCCCTGGCCTTAGGGAGGGTAAAATCATTCCCAGTGTCACCATTTTGAACTTTGACTTTAAAAGGTGCTTGTTTAGATATCTTAGATCCAGGATAGGCCGCCACTCTCCTGTCTTTTTTGGGGTAAGGAAGTACCTGGAGTACAGACCCTTGCCCTGGTGAAGGGGAGAAACCTTTTCTACAGCTCTGAGAGCCAAGAGGGTTGAGACTTCTGTTTCCAAAGCAAGAGTCTCTAAAGGGTTTGCAGGTGGAAAAGATCTGGCTCCCATCTTTGGAAATTTCTTGAAGCTGAGAACCAGACCCTGGCTCACTACTTCCAGGACCCAAATGTCTGAAGTTAAAGACTGCCAGTCCTGGACGAAGTGAGCCAACCTGCCCCCTACCGGTAGTGGAGAGCTGACCCTGGGCATCCCATCAGGGTGCCTGTTTGGCAGGGGCTTTAGGCTGAGGGGTGGGAGCAGGCCTGCTCGAACCCTGTCTGCCCCTCCCTCTGAAGAACACCCTCTGTACATAGGCTGAAGAGGCGGAGGCCTGGGTCTGGTAAAAAGGCCTGTGAAAAGGCCTACCCCTACCCCTACGGGGCTGCCTCTGAGGAGTGGCTTGCCATTCCTTGGCTTGTGCACTCCTGCAAGTGGTTCTATATTCATCCATTTTCTTCATATAATTCTCTGTCTGCTCCCCGAACAGAGAATTTCCCACCACAGGAAAATCCATAGCCTTAGACTGGGTATCCTGTGACAAAGTAGTACACCTGAGCCAGGCCAATCTCCGAAAAGCCACAGATGTAGCCATGACTCTAGAGGATACAGCGTTAGAATCCACTGCAGCATGGAATTGCACCTTAGATGCCTCAATACCATCAAGAGCTACCTGCTCCAGCTCCTTTGCAAGCTGGCCAGGGACCTGTTTGGCTAAGGCCATGACAGTATCCCATCTAGATTTCTGGTATCTTGCAACATAAGCCATATAGTTAGCTTGTCTGAGTCCCAAGGATGCTGCCATGTATTGTTTTTTGGCCATGGCATCAATCTTCCTGGAATCCTTGTCAGGAGGATGTGAAGCCAGTGGAATATTAGCTTTATCACAGGCTGCAGCCTGAACTACCAACATGACTGCATTGCTGTGAAAGAAAATCTGTATCAGGACCTGACAAAGTGTACCTCCTGTCCATCTTTTATCCACAGGAGGCACAGAATTAGGAGCTTTTAAAATTTGTATTGTTTGTTTTCTAAAGATTTATGTAAAGGGATGGACAACCTCCTGGACTCTGGGATATCCATCAGCTCCACATAGTCAGGCTCCTCTTGCTCATCCAAAGCCTCCTCTAGGAGGCTGGAGGGTCTCAGCAACTTTTTATAAAACAAAAATGAGAAGGGACTCAGAAAGCCTAGGGGAGACTCCACCAAGGTCTGTCTGAGGAGATGTCCGTTCAATGAGCACATCCAGACTTTCAAAGTCACATTCACACTGATCATAATCCTCATCCCCCTCCTCTGGTTCATAGAACTCTTCTATATCATAATCCTGAACCACTGGAACCGACCGAACCCTTTTGCCAGACAGTGGCGGTTCGGAGGGAACCGGGGACAGGGACTGGACAATCTGTATTGCCCTGGCTATCTCTGCAGCAGTTGGAGAAGGAATTTTGGACTCCAAACCTGCTGATTTTTTAGATTTCTTTGCTGGAACTGGCTCCTCAGAGCCAGCTTTTCGTTTGCCCGAGGAAGTCTCGCCCTGGTCAGAGGGCACTCCCTCCGGTTCGGTTGGCACCGAACCGGGCTGGCCATCCGGGTCAGCGGACTTTTTGGCCTCTCGTTCCCTGAGCCTGCCCACTCTCTTGTCCAGGGTGGCTGCAGGGAAATTTTTACAAATCTGGCAGTCTGAATTGAGGTGGTCAAACCCCAGACAATAGACACATGTAGTGTGTGGGTCAGCCTTGGCAAAGGCTTCCCCACAGACACTACAGTGTTGAAACCCAGTGGGCCCGGTTTTTCCTTTGGGTTTCTCAGACATGATGCCAGCCTAACCAACAAACTTTCCCTTTTAATGGCAGTGCCAGGCAAGACACCCTTATCGGTTCCAAACTGTGTCATGGGTTGTGGAAAAAAACGTAATGAAATCCGTTTTTTTTAGAACCGATAAGAACCGGGAACCGCACTCTAAGAAGCCTTAAAAGGTTTTAAACTTATATTTTAATACAATTCGATCGGTTCAACCGAACCGATAACACTTTACAAGTTCCACACAGAAAAAACCCTATCTATTACTTACGATTACCATAGACAGAGCCTGAACCGATCAGTTTTGCGGTTAAAATAATTAAATCGCGGTTAAATTAAACCGAGAAATAGCGCTTTAAACCGAAGAAATGAACCGAGCAACAGGAGGAATCTCCGGAGCGACTGTTCAGTGAGGCGGAGTAAAGACTCTGATGGTTTCGGTTTGAAATCAGACTAACTGAGCTTCTGAACCGAGCTCGCGCTCTAAGCTCCATGCTCTGCATGGAAGTTAACTCTTTCACCTCCGGAGCAGTTCTAAGGCTGGGACAAACTGCAATAGTCATAATATAGCAAGACTTCATGTTGTTTGAAGAAAAAATTACTCACCTTAGTAATGTTGTTTCTTCTAATGGAGTCTTGCTATATTATGACATATGCAGTGAGTCCCAACCTTCGAACTGCTCCGGAAGTGAAAGAGTTAATTTTCCATGCAGGCATGGAACCTTGAGCGCGAGCTCGGTTGAAAACTCTGTCTGTTGTTAATCAAACTCAAACTGTCAGATCTTTACGAGCAAAACTCACTAAGGTTCTGTGTGGAAGCCGAAAACCTACACTAGCCAACTGGCTACTAAATATAAGAACACATTTTTCTTGGTCCCAAAACAAAGACTCAAGTCAGGGGATCCAAAAAATTAAAAACATAACACCCAAACACCCCAAAAAGGAAGGGTGAAAAAATAAGGTGGGCATCTACTAAGTGCCAACACTGCACTGCCCACCCACATCCCAAAAGTAGAGGTTCTGAGAGGGGCGGGGAGGTCATAATATAGCAAGACTCCATTAGAAGAAACAACATTACTAAGGTGAGTAATTTTTTCTTCAAACAACATGAAGTCTTGCTATATTATGACATATGAAGACTACACAGCAGTACCTCCATGGAGGAGGGACAGAACCTACTTTGGAAATAGGCTCTGAAGCACAGCTCTGCCTAACCGAGCATCACTCCTAGCCTGGATGTCCAGGGAGTAATGCTTGGTAAAAGTGTGAACTGTTTTCCAGGTAGCTGCTTGTCATATCTCTAGGATAGGGATGTCCCTGGCAGCAGCCAGAGACGCAGCTGTGCCTCTGGTAGAGTGAGCCCTCAGGCCTGAGGGAGGAACCTTACCCAGTTTTTCATAGCAAAATTGGATACAAGAGACAATCCACCTGGTAATGGATCTTTTAGTGGCAGATTTCCCTTTACCAACCTCACCATAAGTGAGGAACAGTTGGAGGAGTCAAACCTGTGACCCTTGGTACGTTCTATGTAGTAACTAAGGGCTCTTTTGACATCTAAACTGCGTAGTCTCCTCTCATCAGAGGAGGAATGGTCAGTGAAGTACACAGGGAGAGACATAGATTGATTAAGGTGGAAGTCTGAAACCACCTTAGGCAAGAACTTTCTGTTAGTCCTGAGGACCACCTTATCTCTATGAAAGGAGATAAAATCAGATTCCAATGCTTGTAACTCACTTATGCGCCTGGCAGAAGTGATAGCTACCAAAAACACAGTTTTCCAAGTCAAGTACTTAAGCTCTGCTGAAGACAAGGGCTCAAAAAGGGGGTTGCATAAACTTAGCAATGCAACTATTAAGATCCCAGGCAGGGGCAGGGTCCCTGAATGGAGGGTTGGTGTGAAGCAACCCCTTGAAAAACTTGGAGAATACAGGATGAGCCAAAAGAGAAGAGGGTTTACCTGCTGATAAGAAAGCAGACATGGCTGTCAGGTGCACTTTTAGGGTAGCTGGCCTCAGCCCCAAAGTATTCAAATGCACCATATAATCCAGGACTGTGGGTAAGTCAGCAGATTCTGGGGAAATATGCTTACCAGAGCACCAAATGGAAAATCTCTTCCATTTGGAATTATAAGTAGCCCTGGTGGATGGCTTCCTAGAAGCCTTCAATATATCCAATACACCTTGGGAGAGGTGTAGGTGTAGGTCAGCAAACTCTAACTCTTCAAGAACCAGGCCTTGAGATTGAGAGATTTGAGATTCGGGTACCAACCCCTCTTCTGAGCACAGGTTAACAGGTTGTGATTCCTGGGAAGACACAGGGGAAGGTGGACTGCTAAGGACAAAAGGAGTGGGTACCAGGGCTGTCTGGCCCAATCTGGTGCAATCAGGATCATCTTGCAAGGTTGAGATCTGATTTTGACTAGCACCTTGAACAGAAGAGGGAAGGGGAAGGCATAAAGAAACTTCCCTTCCCAACTGAGAAGGAAGGCATCCAGAGGGACTGAGTCCAACACTGGGGGCCTGCAGCAAAAAAGGGGAAGTTGGTGATTGTCTGGGGCTGCAAAAAGATCTATCTGCGGGGTGCCCCATCTGGCAAATACTACCGCCAATACTAGGGGATCCAGTGACCATTCGTGATGGCCCTGGGAAATCCTGTTGAGAGCATCTGCCAGGACATTGTCCTTGCCTGGAAGGTGAACTGCCATAAGGGAGGTGTTCAGGGAATACGCCAGAGACCACAACTTCATTGCTTCGGTGCACAAGGCCGTAGACCGAGTGCCTCCTTGCTTGTTGATGTACCACATTGTAGTGGTGTTGTCTGTTCTGATCTGCACAACTTTGTTCTGAACAGAGGTAGAAAAAACTTGAAGTGCTAGAAAAACTGCTCTGAGTTCCAACAGATTGATGTGGAGCAGAGATTCCTGAGGGGACCACAATCCCTGGGTAGTGAGATCGCCCATGTGAGCTCCCCACCCCAAGAGGGATGCATCTGTAGTAAGGATTAGGGAGTGAGACTGAGGGATGAAGGGGACCCCCTGTCTCAGATTGCTCTGGTCCTGCCACCATTGAAGGGCTTGGATCAGGGTTCGAGTCACTGGGATCAATTTGGTCAGAGTGTCTCTCCTTTGAGACCAAAAGGCTCTCAAATGGAACTGGATGTCCCTTATCTGAAATCTTGTTCCCTGCACAACTGCTGTAGAAGCAGCCATGTGCCCCAGGAGCTGCAGAAAATGCCCTGCTGGTTGAGAGACCTGCAGGATGAAAGAGGAGGCCAGAGAGACCAAGGTCCTTGCTCTTTCTAGAGGAAGGAAGGCTCTGGCCTCTTTTGTGTTCAGTTCTGCACCTATGAAGGTGAGAAGCTGGACAGGCTCTAGAACTGACTTCGGAAGATTGAGAAGGAAACCTAGAGATGTGAGCAGTTGCTGAGTTACCTGAAGGTGTAGTCTGACTTGTTCTGGAGACTGGTCTACTATGAGCCAGTCGTCCAGGTAAGGAAAAATGGCAATCTTTTGCCTTCTTAAGTGGGCAACTGCTACTGCCAGGCATTTTGTGAATACCCTCGGGCAGAGGTGAGGCCGAAGGGCATTGCTCTGAACTGGTAATGGCCTGAGGGCAGTTCGAATCTGAGGTACTTTCGATGGGAGCTTCTGATAAGAACATGGAAGTAGGCATCCTTGAGGTCCAGGGACGCTAGCCAGTCCCCTGGTCTTAGAGAGGGTAAAATAACTCCCAGAGTCTCCATTTTGAATTTTGGTTTTAAAAGGTGCTTGTTTAGGTATCTGAGATCCAGGATGGACCGCCATTCTCCTGTCTTTTTTGGGATAAGGAAGTACCTGGAGTACAGCCCTTTGCCCTGGTGTAGGGGTGGAACCCTTTCCACAGCTCTGAGAGCCAGGAAGGTAGAAACTTCTGTTTCTAGGGCAAGTGCCTCTGATGGATTTGCAGGTGGAAAGGACCTGGCTCTCATCTTCGGAAATTTTTTGAAGCTGAGAACCAGTCCCTGGCTTACTACTTCCAGGACCCACTTGTCTGATGTTAGAGACTTCCAGTCCTGGACAAAGTAAGCCAGCCTTTCCCCTACCAGTAGAGGAGAATCGGCCCTGGCTACCCCATCAAGGTGCCTGCTTGGCAGGGGCTTTGGGCTGAGGGGTGGAAGCAGGCTTGCTTGCACCCCATCTGCCTCTCCCTCTAAAGAACCCCCTCTGGGCATAAGCAGAAGAGGAGGCCTGGACTTGGTAAAAAGGCCTATGAAAAGGCCTGCCCCTGCCCCTGGGATGCTGCCTTTGAGGAGTGGCCTGCCTTTCCTTGGCCTGTGCACTCCTATAGATGGTCCTATATTCATCCATTTTCTTCATGTCATTCTCTGTCTGCTCCCCAAACAGAGAATTGCCCACAACAGGAAAATCCATGGCCTTAGACTGGGTATCCTGTGACAGGGTAGTACATCTGAGCCAAGCCATTCTGTGAAGTGCTACAGATGTAGCCATGACCCTTGATGACACATCATTAGAGTCTACTGCAGCATGAAATTGCACCTTAGATGCCTCAATACCATCCGCAGCCACCTGTTCCAGCTCCCTGGCAAGCTGGTCAGGGACCTGTTTTGCTAGAGCCAGCACAGTATCCCATCTGGATTTCTGGTATCTAGCAGCATAAGCCATATAATTTGCCTGTCTGAGTCCCAAGGATGCTGCCATGTACTGTTTCTTTGCCATGACATCAACCCTCCTGGAGTCCTTTTCAGGGGGGTGCGAAGCTAGAGGAATATTTGCCTTGTCACAGGCTGCAGCCTGCACTACCCCCACATGGCTGCATTGCTGTGTGAGGAACTCCATATCAGAGCCTGATAATGTATACCTCTTGTCCATCCTTTTATCAAGAGGAGGTATAGTGTGAGGAGTTTTTAGAATTTTTACTGTCTGTTTCCTAAAAGATTTATGCAGAGGAATAGACAGTCTCCTAGACTCTGGAATATCCATCATTTCTACATAATCAGGCTCCTCTTGGTCATCAACAGCTTCCTCAACAGGGAGCTGGAGAGTTTCAGCAACTTTCTTATAAAACATAAAATGAGAAGGGGACTCAGATAGCCTAGGAGGAGAAACCCCTGATGGTCTGTCTGGAGAGATGTCCGGTTCAATGGGCACATCCAGACTTTCAAACCCACATTCACTCTCCTCATACTCCTCTTCCCTCCCCGGTTCATAAAAATCCTCAAAATCATAATCTTGAACTGGTGGAACCGGCTGAACCGATCTCTTCCCTGATGGTATCGGTTCGGTCAGAACCGGGGAAAGTGACTGGACAATTTGAATTGCTTTAGCTATTTCCTCAGCGGTTGGAGAAAAAACTTTTGGCACACTAGCTGACTTTCTAGTCGTTTTAGTTGGAACAGGCTCCTCAGAGCTGGATCTTCTTTTGCCCGAGGAAGTATCGCCCTGGTCAGAGGCCACTCCCTCCGGTTCGGTTGGAACCGAACCGGGCTGGCCATCCGGGTCAGCGGACTTTTTGGCCTCCCTTTCCCTGAGCCTACCAACTCTCTTCTCAATGGTGGCAGCAGGAAAATTACTACATATCTGGCAGTCTGCATTGAGGTGGTCAAACCCCAGACAATACACACAGGTGGTGTGTGGGTCAGCCTTAGCAAAGGCTTCCCCACAAACACCACATTGTTGAAACCCAGTGGGCCCGGTTTTTCTTTTGTGTTTCTCAGACATAGTGCCAGCCTAACCAACTTGCCCGTTTATGGCAATCCGCCAAGAAAGACTCCCTTATCGGTTCCCAACCGTGTCACGGGTCGTGGAAAAAACCGTAATGAAATCCGTTTTTTTTAGAACCGATAAGAACCGGGAACCATACTCTAAATAAGGACTAGTAAAGTTTTAGAACAACCTGATCAGTTCAAACCGAACCGAAACACGTTTTACAAGTTCCACACAGAATAAAATAAATGTAAGCCTATCTATTACTTACAATACCACAGACAGAGCTTGAACCGACCGGTTGCGGTTTAATTTCGGTAAAAAAAATGATAAAATAACACTTTAACCGACAAAATGAACCGAGCAGAAGGAGAAATCTCCGGAGCGACCGTTCAGTGAGGCGGAGTAAAGAATCTGACAGTCTGAGTTTGATTAACAACAGACAGAGTTTTCAACCGAGCTCGCACTCAAGGTTCCATGCCTGCATGGAAAGTTAACTCTTTCACCTCCGGAGCAGTTCGAAGGTTGGGACTCACTGCATATGTCATAATATAGCAAGACTTCATGTTGTTTGAAAACACTGTTTGCCCCATTCACTTGTATTTCCTACCTTACTGATGAATTAGGATTGCTGGACAAGGTTTAAACGGCCAACATTTGTTTTGTAACAGTACAGTGATGTGTCTACATAGAAAGACCTAGTGGTCTGAAAACCACAATAAAACAAGTAGAATAAATAAATAATTTTTAGATAAATGTCCATTTCTGCGATATTTTCAAAGGATGCATTTAAAATTTACAGTGTGAAATGATCTGGTTGGTCTCTGGTGATCATGTGGGCATGGTAGAAGTTGATGCGAATTGTGGGATGCGACGCTGCATGCTCTTCTTGTGCCCAAACAACCACACAAACCAAGTGTCATGGATCAGCATACATGCAAGGTAATCTGTTAGGGAAAATTCACCCACGTTATTTATGTTTCTGCCATTGTGATCGCAAGACTCGGTAGACGTAAACTGTCACGGTTGGAATACTGTTTCGAATCATTTACCAAGGCATGCGGTCGCATTCTATGTGTGAGAATTATGGAACTCTGGTGCATTCTTTTTTGTTATGCCACTGCTTGGAAATTCTGCAGTGTGGTTAACAGCTTTTAACATTCTGAACAGTGGCATAACAAGGCTGTGTTACTGCTGATTATGGTGGTTAGTAAGGGCTTATCATACATTATATAGAGGATAATGGCTGGGTATCGGGTGATAACCACGCTGTAATCACCGTGAGTGGTTGCTAGGGCAACATGGTAAACCTTGAGAGCACAGTTTGAGAGGTTTACTGTAGCCCTAGCAACCATGAGAGGTGATTTCAGCGTTGTTGTCACCCGATCCCCAGCCATCATCTTTTATAGTGTATGGTCAAAAAAACACTGTTTGCATTCTATGTGTGAGAATTATGGAACTCTGGTGCATTCTTTTTTGTTATGCCACTGTTTAAAAGTTCTGAAGTGTGGTTAACAACTTTTTAAATTCTAAACAGTGCATAACAAAGCTGTGTGACTGCTGATTATGGTGGTTAATAGGCACTTACCATACATTATAGGTCTGTAGTTACCAGGCGAGGTGGGGTCCCCACCTTTGTGAAAGGGGATCACTTTGGCCACTTTCCAAGTCTGGGGGATGGTGCAAGCCATGAGGGAGAGGTTTAGGAGATAAACAAGGGGGTGGCTATTGTAGGTGCAGATATGCAAAATATACCTTGGGGTGTGGGCCATCTGGACTGGTTTTAGTGGAGCTGAGTGACATTACATATGAGCATACGAAGGTGCCAGCAGAACAGACCTACTGGTCTATCAAAGTCTGCTTGACTGTGCAGTTAGCTCTCTAGCAGGCAGCTGCCCCTTCCCCATCCTCCTTGTCCTCCCTTCATTGACCTCCTCACCCACCCTTACCCACTCTGTATTCTGTCCCGTGCGTTCTTAAAGCCAACCACGTTTTTGCTCTATCACCCCTTCTGGCAGTGCATTCCACCTTGTAACTACTCTCTCTGTGAAGTAATGCCTCCACATCTACCTTCTGAATCTTCCTTCCTCTATTCTTTGCCCATGCCCCCTAGTTTCCCTCCCACTCCTTAGTTTCAACACGCCCTCCCCCCTTGTTGATACCCTTCAGGTACTTGAAGGTCTTGATTATGTCCCCCCTCTCCCTCCTCTCACCCAGTCCATACATATTCAGCTCCATTAGCCTCATGTCATAGTCCATTCCCTCCATCCCCTGAATCACCCTCATCACCCTCCACTGCACCCCCTCCAGCAGCTTGACATCCCGCCTCAGGTATGGCCTCCAGAGCCGCACACAGGACTCCAAGTGCAGCCTGACCAATGCCCTGTAGAGGGGCAAGATCACCTCCCTGTGCCTGGATGTGAATTCCTGGGCTATGCACCCTAGCATCTTGTCTGCTTTTGCCACTGCTCTCCTGCATTGGGCAGTATTGTTCATGCTCACTGTTATCAAAACCCCCCCAGTCTTTTTCCTCCTCAGTGCTCCCCAGCTTGAACACCTCTAGCCAGTAATCCCTCCTTGGGTTCCTAGCCCCAAAATGCAACACCTTGTATTTTTTTGCACTTAACCCCAGCTGCCACTTCTCTGGCCATTTCTCCAGCTTGGTCAAGTCCTTCTGTAATAGCATCCATCCCTCCTTCTCATCTACTACTGCTCCCATTTTGGTGTCGTCAGCGAGCAGGCTAATCCTGCTCACCACCCCTTGTGCAATGTCTGAGATGAATAGCCCTAACAGCACTGGGCCCAGCACCAAGCCCTGCGACACCCCACTTGTCACAGCTCTAGGGTCCCAGACTTCCCTCACCACCACCACCCTTTGTAGCCTACCACGTAGCCAGTTTGATATCCAACATGCCATCTTCATCCCCACTCCCACCCTGGACAACTTCACCCCTAGTTGCCGATGGGGCACTGAATCAAAGGCCTTTCTGAAATCCAAGTACAGCACATCCACAGCATTGTCCCCATCTAGATTCCTAGTCACCTGATCATAGTACTGGATAAGATTGGTTTGGCAGGATCTCTCCAAAATGAACCTGTGCTGCCTCCCATCCTATAGGTCATTGCCCTCCTGAAATGCCACCAGCCTTTCTTTTAATATCCTTTCCATGAGCTTCCCTTTATGGATGTCAGACTGACTGGCCTATAGCTCCATGGCTCATCTCTTGGTCCGCTTTTATGTAATGGAACCATGTGGGCCATCCTCCAGTCCTAGGGCACCTCCCCCATTTCCACGGAGGTGCTGAATAGGTCCACCAGTGGTTCCACTAAAACCTGCGCCATCTCCTGCAGCACACTGGGGTGGATACCATCTGGCCCCGGTGCTTTGTTCACATTCAGTGTCCTCAGCCCCTCAAAAACTCTGCTACTCTCTATCCTGCCATCTGTTACCTCACGCCTACATCCCCCCTCCTTCCCAACCAGGGTGGTAAAGGACTCCCCTCCTTGCTTGTAAACACTGAGCAGAAGTACTCATTCAGTGCTTCCACTTGTTCCCCCCTTTACCACCCACTCCTCCCCCCTTTTATGCTCACTATACTGTCCCTGCACTTCCTTTTCTCCCTGATGTACCTAGAGTCTTTCTCCCCCTTCTTTTATTCCCTGCACTAATCTGACTTTCCTAGTAGCTTTCGCACCCTTTACCCTCTTGGTCACCACCTTAGACCATTTGGTGTACTCCTCCCTGTCCTCCTCTTTCCCTGTTCTGAACTTCAGGTATGCCGCTCATTTTTCCCTCTCCCCCTCTGTCACCTTGCTGTTCAGTCAGCATGTCCTCTTTACTCTGCTCTTGTTACTCTGTATCCTGGTGCATGTTTCTGTCACCTCCATGATTCCTTGCTTTATTATGTCCCATCTCTGTGCTGTCTCCATCCTGTTTTATTCCTTCACATCTTTCCTTCAGCAATTCCCTCATTCTCCCAAAGTCTGCCTTCCTGAAATCCACCACCTTTGTTGCTGATCCCTCTGGCTCCCTCCTCATTGTGACATTGAACCACACTGTCTGATGTTCGCTGTCAGCTAACGGATCCTCCACCCTTATGTGCCTCACTGCCTCATTGTTAGATAGTACCAGGTCAAGCATGTTCCCTAGTCTAGTGGGTTCAGCAACCAGCTGTGTCAGGAAACCCTCCTGAAATGCATCCAGGAGGACCATCTCCCTAGCACTGGAGCTGACTGACTGGCAAGGTCCAGTCCACCACTGGCAGGTGGAAATCCTCTACTTTGACCACCTTCCCCCTCCTACATACTCCACTGATTTGGTTCACCAGTTCCCTGTTCTTATCTACTGTCGGGGATGGTGACCTATACACCATCTCAAACTTCAACTTCCTTCTCCTGGAGTCCAGGAACTGTAGCCATATTGCCTCTGTCCCCCTCTCTTCCCTTTCATCCCTTGTACATTTGATACCCTCCCTCACATAGACAGCCACCCCCTCCACTCCCTTCTCCACTGTCCTTTCTGTACAGTCTAAACCCTGAGACTGTCAGATCCAGTCCCGGTACTCTGTGGCCACATTTCTGTGATGGCCCTGAGGTCCATCCTCCCTACAGCCAAGAGCCCCGTAGCTCTGCTGCCTTGTTGCCAAGGCTTCTTGCATTCACAGAGACCACCCTCCACCCTGCTGCCCTCTCCTCCTTTTCTAGATCCCCTTCCCCACCGTGCCCCTTCTGTACTAAATTCCCTAGTACTTCCTTATTAGCTTTGGAGGTAGGCTCACACAGTCCCTGGGTACCTTGCCTACCGTCTGACCACCCACCTCCCCCCAGCTAGTTTAAACCTCATTTTTGTTATGTTATTATATACCCCTGCAGCTTCTGCATCTCAGGGGGAGGCAATGGACAATGAAATGATAGAAGACATCCTTAGAATGGCAGAAAAAGGGGAGATATTGTTGATGGGGTACCTGAATATGCCAGATGTTAATTGGAGCACCTTTGCTGCAGCCACATCCAAGATCAGGGTTATTCTCGATGCCCTACAAGGGGCATGCCTCAGACAACTAATAGTGGAATCCACTCGGAAGGGAGCAATATTAGACCTGGTGCTGTCAAATGGGGATGGAGAAAGGATTTCAGATTTAGAAGTGGGTAGCCAGCTGGGAACAAGTGACCACCAAACAGTATTGTTCACGATAAACACAGCCATAGAGTCAAGGCATACAAAAGCAAGAGTATTGGACTTTAGGAGGGCTGACTTTGGGAAAATGGGAGTGTGCCTCAGAAAAGCACTAGCAAACAGGCAAGGAGGAGGGGTGGAGGAACTATTGGGAAAAAATCAAAACAGACATCACAGATGCAACAAGCCTTTGTACAAAGCAAATCAACAAAGCAAAATGAAGGAAAAAACTACTATGGTTTTCAAAAGAAGTGGTGGTGAAAGTTAAGGAGAAAAAGTTAGCATTCAGGAAGTATAAGGAAACACAGAAGGACCAGGACAGAGAACTGTACCAGTTAAAGCAGAAGGAAGCAGGGAAGACAGTCAGACTAGCAAAGGTCCAAGCTGTGGAAAAGACAGCCAGCTCAGTTAAGAAGGGAGATAAAACCTTTTATAGGTCCATTAGGGAGTGAAGAAAGACCAAGGAAGGGATATTGAGGCTTAATAAAGGGAAGGGAGGGTGCACAGAGGGGGACAGTGAAAAAGTAGGGATACTGAACGAATACTTCTGCTCAGTATTCACAAAAGAAGAGAAGGGGGAGGTACCTAAATCAAAAAATAGAAGCACTCTGAATAGAGAGGTAGATACCAGTCCATTCACAGAAGAAAGGGTTCTGAAATCATTCTTAAAACTGAAGATGGAAAAAGCAATGGTGTCTGACAGGATTCACCAAAGATTTCTAAAAGAACTAAGGGTAGAACTAGTGACACCACTGGCTACCCTTTTTAACAAATCATGGGAGGATGGTGTGGTACCTGAGGACTGAAGGAGGGCGGATGTGATTCCCCTTCACAGAAGTGGGAGCAAGACAGAGGCAGGAAACTACAGACCTGTTAGTTTGACCTCAGTGGTAGGCAAAATGATGTAATCACTTCTGAAAGAAAGTATTGTTGAATTCCTAGAGGCCAGTGGGGGCACAGGGCCCAAGGCAGCATGGATTCACAGTAGGAAGGTCATGTCAGATGAATCTAACAGATTTCTTTGACTGGGTGACCAAAGTAGTAGACGAGGGAGGGACTGTGGACATGGTCCACCTAGACTTTAGCAAGGCTTTTGAGACAGTAGCACACACAAGCTTAATATACAAGTTAGCTAGCCTTGGGGTGGGTCCCAAAGTGGTAGTCTGGGTAAAAAATTTGGACAACAGGATGCAGAGGGTAATAGTAAACGGAGTTCACTCTGAAGAAAGTGGGGTTACTAGCAGGGGACAGCAGGCTTCAGTACTGGGACCGGTCCTCTTTAATGTCTTTATAAGTGACATTGCAGAGGGACTGGAAGGAAAAGTATGTCTCTTTGCAGACGACACAAAGATCTGCAACAGGGTCGATACAGAAGGTGGGGTGGAAAGGATACAAAGGGACTTGGCAAAGTTGGAGGAATGGTCAAATGTATGGCAGTTTAGATTCAATGCAAAGAAGTGCAAAGTAATGCACCTGGGAAACAAAAACCCAGGGGAAGAGTACACAATGAGGGGTGAGATACTAACAGTAACAAAAATGGAAAGAGACCTGGGGGTAGTCATATTAGATGACCTTAAGGTGAGCAAGCAGTGTGAGAATGCAGTAAGGAGGGCTGACAGGATACTGGGATGCATAGGGAGAGGCATCACCAGTAGAAAACAGGAAGTTGTTATCCCTCTCTACAGACAGTTGGTGAGACCCCATCTGGAGTATTGTGTGGAGTTCTGGACACCCCCATCTCTGCCAGGACATAGATAAAATGGAGGCTGTCCATAGGAGGGCAACTAAAATGGTGCAGGATCTGCACCAGAAGACATACAAAGTGAGATTAAAGGAGCTTAATATGTATACCCTCAAGGAGAGGAAGGAGAGGGGGGACATGATAGATACTTTCAAGTACCTCAAGGGAATCAATAAAGTCCAAGGGGGTAGCATCTTTCAGAAAAAAAGATGTACAAGAACAAGGGGGCACAATTAGAAGATAGAGGGGGTACGGTTCAGAGGTAATGTGAGGAAGTATTTTTTTCACAGAGAGGGTAGTGGATACATGGAACAGCCTTCCTGAGGAGGTAGTGGAATCAAAAACAAAGGGAGAATTCAAGAATGCATGGGACAGACATAAGGCAATTCTAGTGGGGGGTAAGAGGAAGTAGGCTGTTGGTTAACTAGGATCTGCAACTTATCCATTAGGTAGGAAAATGGGCAGACTAGGTAGGCCAAACAGACCTTATCTGCCATCAAATTCTATGTTTTAATACTCCCTTTCCCTTCCCACTTAGTGCCTTGTAGACTTCCTGGGAGGAAATGGGGGGAAAGATGAAGCCAGAGCCAGGAAGGGAGGGAGGGAGGTGGTCATGTAGGGATTGCAATGGGATGCAGGTTGTAAAGAAAGTGTTAAAGGTGTCTGTGATTGAGACTGGATCTGTGATTGCCAAATTTTTGTGGTTTAGGATGAAGGGGGCTTGTGATGTAGGGGAAGGGTCTAAGAAAGAGTGGAGAACTTTCCAAATGTTAGATGGGGAGTTGGATCTAGTCTGCAGCTGGGATTTGAAGAAGTTCAATTTGGCTAATCTGATGGCCTTGGTCCAAGTGTTCCTGTTGGACTTAAAAAGTTATAGATGTGATGGTAGGAGAGAAGCCTTGTAAGTGGCCTAGCATTTATCCTGGGTTCTGCAGAGGATAAGTAGGTCAGGAGTAATCCACAGGTGTTGATTGCACTTTACTCTGGTCTTTTTTATTGAAGCATGGATTTTCCAAATACCATTTAGGGTATCAGAAAAGAACTGGAAAGCTGAATCAACATCTGGGGCTACATATAAAGGGAACCAGTCAACTTGAGTCAGGTTCTGTTGAAGGGAATTAGTGTCCAAGGTGCAAAGAAAATGATGCAGTAAATATTTGGGGGTTGATAGGAGGATAAAGATTTTCCTTATGCAGAAAGTGATGCATTGATAACTGAGGATGTCAGGGAGTATTCCAGTGGTAGAGATGCAGTGGGGTGGGAGACAAGCACCCAGTCAAGGAGAGAGTGGTTTGGGGATATGGGGCTGAGGCAAGTTGGTTCAGAAATCCTCTGACACAGATTTAGTGACTCAATGTTAAGAGTAGATGATTTGGCGGGGGGACAATCTGGATTGAAGTCACCTCCTTCATGATCCTCTCCTATTTGTGCCTTAGCTGTCCTCACCCTCCTTCCAGTCTACCTTTGTTTTTCCAGCTATACCTCCCTGTCTACCTCAGTTTGGGTTTCCATGTACTTCCTAAAACCTGTTTTTTTCTCCCTTACCACCTTAGCCACCACCTTGTAAAACCATAGTGGCTTCATCCTCCTCCTACCCCTGCTTACTTCCTTCAAACAGCATGCCATGGCCTCAGCTATTTCCTCCTTGATTTTTTTCCACTGAGTCTCCACTCCCTCCAGCCACGCTCTCCAAAGTATTGACTGAGACAGTCTCCCATTTCTTTAAAATCTGCCCTCCTAAAGTACAAGACCCTTTTCTTAGTGTGTTTTTTCTCCTGCCCAATCTGTATACCAAACCTCACAGTATGATGATCGCTTGTACACAGGAAACTACCCACTGTAACATTTGCAATGCTGTCCAATTTCATAAATACTGGGTCCAGTACTGCTCCATCTCTTGTGGGCTCCCTAACCAGCTGCCTGAAAAATTCCCCCTGCAAGAAGTCAAGTATGGATCTGCTTTTTATGGCTGTAGGGCAGAGCTCTGCAGACATTTTACTAGCAAATAGAAAAATGGACCTCAGCAGATCCCTAATGGATATCATAAAATTGAATTTTTTTCAATCCCTTTGCTCAGCAGTCTGTTTATCGCACTTGTTTTTCTCTGTTAGTCAGTGTTTCCCAGTGAAGAATGAGGTTCAGATTTCATTCAGATCAACACAGAATGAAGTGTTGTTAGCACTGCAGGAGATCTGCAAGAGATTAAAAGAAGTCTGTCATCTGTAACTATACTATCCTGCAGTGGTTGGTAAGAAGCATTTTTCTTTCTTTCACTCTGATAGTGTTTTTAAGTTTTGATGGGAAATAATGGTCACAATAACAGTACATATATTTCAATCTTAATTTGTGCATAACAGGACTTGTGTGAGAACATGGTTACTAGTGTCTCCAAGTCTGAGTAGACACAAAGGCAAGTTATTTACACCACTTATTTAAGCAGTTTTAACTGTCTGCAACAGTGCAATTAAAAACTTTTTTATAGCCAGCTACTGAGAGAGAGAGAGAGAGAGAGAGAGATGTCCAGTTTGTAGCCAGAGTTGTACCAGGCATTTGTAATAAGAAAACAGAAGTCTTTGCATGTTCACTTGCTGGCTTGTTAATTTTATTTATATTGAAATGTGATTTGCTAGTCTTTGGAACCTAAATAACTTACTGACATAATTTGCAAAAGAGGACACAGCAAGCTTTTAGAGGAAATTCCACAGGCATTTCAAATTACTTTATGACTTTCAAGTGTGTGTGTGTGTGTGTGTGTGTGTGTGTGCAAGAAGAAAAAATTACTCACCTTAGTAATGTTGTTTCTTCTAATGGAGTCTTGCTATATTATGACATATGCAGTTTGTCCCAGCCTTAGAACTGCTCCGGAGGTGAAAGAGTTAACTTCTATGCCAGGCATGGAATCTTGAGCGCGAGCTCAGTTGAAAAAACTCTGTCTGTTGATCTTCAAACTGAAACTGTCAGATCTTTATGAGCAAAACTCACTAAGGTTCTGTGTGGAAGCTGTAAACCTACACTAGCCAACTGGCTACTAAAATATTAACACATTTTTCTGGTCCCAAAACCAAGACTCAAGTCAGGGGATCCAAAAAATAAAATAAAATAAAATACAACACCCAAACACCCCAAAAAAGAGGGGTGAAAACACAAGGTGGGCATCATTAAGTGCCAACACTGTACTGCCCACCCACATCCCAAGAGCAGAGGTTCTGAGAGGGGCAGGCAGGGGGGGAGGTCATAATATAGCAAGACTCCATTAGAAGAAACAACAGTACTAAGGTGAGTAATTTTTTCTTCAAACAACATGAAGTCTTGCTATATTATGACATATGCAGACTACACAGCAGTACCTCCATGGAGGAGGGACAGAACCTACTTAGGAAAGAAAAAATTACTCACCTTAGTAATTGCTTTTCTTCTCATGGAGTCTTGCTATATTATGACTATATGCAGTCAGCCACTGCAGCTGAACTGCCCCGGAGAGGAAAGAGTTAACTCCAGAGAGTCTGTAGTTCCACAGCGTGAGGGCGCTATACCAAAGCTCTATCTGGCCAGTTTCAAATGAAACTGTCAGATCTTTACTAAGCTAACACTAAGCAACAAGTCTGTGTGGAAAGCTCTACACTAGCCAAGTGGCTACCTACTAGTAGGAATAACAACAATATAAACAACAATATAAACAGCAATAATAATAATAACAATGAATAATAGTATTATTAGTTTCTCCTAACAAGCACTATTAGACCCCCTTCCCCCAAGACTCAAGTCCAGGAAGGGGCCAACTATACTTAAAACAGAAATACCTAATTCCCTAACCCTAAATAAAGGCGAAGGAAGAACTAAAATGGCATGACACAGTGCTTGCACTAATTTGCCACCCTACCCAAGTAGAAGTTCTGGAGGGGCAAGAGGAGAGTGGTCATAATATAGCAAGACTCCATAAGAAGAAAAGCAATTACTAAGGTGAGTAATTTTTCTTCAAACACCAGAAGTCTTGCATATTATGACTATATATCAGATACAGCAGTACCTCCATGGAGGAGGGTCAGAACCTACTTAGGAAATAGGCTCTGAAGCACAGCTGTGCCAAGCGAGCATCTCTCCGGACTGAATATCCAGGGAATAATGCTTGGTAAAAGTGTGAACTGTTTTCCAAGTAGCAGCTTGACAGATTTCAGAATGGGAATATCTCTAGCAGCCACTAGAGATGCAGCTGTACCCCTGGTGGAGTGAGCCCTCAGTCCTGAGGGGGGGTTCTCTACCTAGTTTTTGATAACAAAATTGGATACAAGAGACAATCCACCTTGCAATTGTCCTCTTAGTGGCAGGTTTCCTTGCCAACCTCGCCATAGGTAAGGAAGAGTTGGAGGATTCGAACCTGTGACCCTTAGTGCGTTCCAAATAGTAGCTTAAGGCTCTTTTGACGTCCAAGCTGTGCAGAACTCCTCTCACCTGAGGAAGAATGCTCAGTGAAAATACTGGAAGAGAGATGGATTGGTTCAGGTGGAAATCTGAAACCACTTTAGGCAAAAACTTTCTGTTAGTCCTGAGGACTACCTTATCTCTGTGGAAAGAGATAAAATCTTCTTCCACTGACAGGGCCTGTAGTTCACTTATGCATCTGGCAGAAGTGATAGCCACTAGGAAAACAGTTTTCCAAGTCAGAAACTTGAGCTCTGCTGAGGACAGAGGCTCAAAGGGGGGTTGCATTAACTGAGCAATGCAAACATTCAGGTCCCAAGCGGGAGCTGGTTCTCGAAAAGGAGGGTTGGTGTGAAGTAACCCTTTAAAAAACTTGGAAAGCACAGGGTGAGAAGAAAAGGAAGCAGGCTTCCCTGCTGACAGAAAAGCAGAGACAGCTGCCAGATGAACCTTTAAGGTAGCTGGCCTAAGGCCTAAGGAATTTAAATGGACCAAATAGTCCAGTAAAATGGGCAGATCAGCAGATTCTGGGATAATCTGCTTCTCAGAGCACCAGATGGAAAACCTTTTCCACTTAGAATTGTAAGTGGCCCTAGTGGAAGGCTTCCTTGAAGCCTTTAAAATATCCAAAACACCTTGAGAAAGGTGTAAGTCAGCAAATTCTAACTCCTCAAGAGCCATGCCTTGAGATGGAGGGATTTGAGGTCCGGATACACACTCTCCCTGTGCACAGGACAGTAAGTCGTGGACTCTGGGCAAGCTCAGGGCAGGGTGGACTGTCAAGGACAGAAGCAGTGGGTACCAGGGCTGTCTGGCCCAATCTGGAGCAATCAGAATCACCTTGCAGGGCTGAGATCTGATTTTTACTAGTACCCTGAAAAGAAGGGGAAAGGGGGGAAAGGCATACAGGAACTTCCCTTTCCAATCCAACTGAAAGGCATCCAGGAGACTGATCCAGCACTGGAGGCCTGCAACAAAACAGAGGAAGTTGGTGGTTGTCTGGGGCTGCAAAAGATCTATCTGAGGGGTGCCCATCTGGCAAAGACTGATCCCAGCACCTGAGGATTCAGAGCCCATTCATGATGGCCCTGAGAAATCCTGCTGAGGGCATCCGCCAGGACATTGTCCTTCCTGGAAGGTGAACTGCTATCAGGAGGTGTTCAGGGAGTAAGCCAGAGACCACAACTTCATTGCTTCAGTGCACAAGGCTGATGACCGAAGTGCCCCTTGCTGTTGATGTACCACATTGTTGTGGTGTTGTCTGTCCTGACTTGAACTACTTTGTTCTGGACAGAAGCTGAAAATGCCTGAAGAGCTAAAAGGACAGCTCTGAGTTCAAAAGATTGATGTGGAGCAGAGATTCCTGGAAACCACACTCCCTGAGTGGACAGGTCGCCAAGTGAGCTCCCCACCCTAACAGGGAAGCATCCGTGGTGAGGGTGAGGGAGTGAGTAGCGAGGAATGAAAGGAACCCTTGTTTTGATTGCTTTGATCCTGCCACCAGTGTAAGGCCAGGATCAGGGTTTGGGTCACTGGAACCAATTTGGAAAGGGGGTCCCTCCTTTGAGACCAATAGGCCCTCAAATGGAACTGAATGTCCCTCATCTGGAATCTTGCTCCTTGCACTACAGCCGTGGAAGCAGCCATGTGCCCTAGGAGTTGCAGAAAATGCCTTGCTGGTCGAGAGACCCGCAGGGTAAAGGAGGATGCCAGGGCAATGAGTCTGTCTACCCTTTCCGAGTGGAGAAATGCCCTGGCTAACTTTGTGTTCAATTCTGCACCTATGAAAGTTAGTACCTGAACTGGTTCGAGAACTGACTTTGGTAAATTCAGCAGGAATCCCAGGGAAGTGAGAAGCTGCTAGGTGACTTGCAAGTGGGATTTTACCTGATCTGGGGACTGACCCACTATGAGCCAGTCGTCCAGGTAGGGAAACACAGCAATCCCTTGCCTTCTTAAATGAGCCACTACCACAGCTAGACATTTCATGAATACCCTTGGCGCAGAGGTAAGGCCGAAGGGCATTGCCTGAACTGGTAGTGGCCTGAGGGTAGTTCGAACCTGAGGTACTTTGGTGAGAAGGCCTGATCAGAACATGAAAATAGGCATCCTTGAGGTCCAGGGAAGCTAACAGTCCCCTGGCCTCAGGAGAGCAAAATCATTGTCAGAGTTAACATTTTGAACTTTGGTTTCAAAAGATGCTTGTTCAGGTACCTTAAATCTAAAATGGGCCACCATTCTCCTGTCTTTTGGGGTAAGAAAGTATCTTGAGTACAGCCCTTGCCCTGATGGCAAGGAGGGACCCTTTCTACTGCTTTGCAGTCCAAAGAGAAGAAACCTCTGCTTCCAAAGCAAGGGCTTCTGAAGGATTTGCAGGTGGAAAATGTCTGGCTCTCATCTTGGAAACTGTTTGAAGCTGAGAACCAGACCCTGGCCTAATACCTCCAGAACCCACCTGTCCGAGTTAGGGACACCCAGTTCTGGCTGAAATAAACCAACCTGCCCCCCACTGGTACAGGAGAATCGGCCCTGGGCACCCCATCAGGGTGCCTGCAGCAATGTGCTAGGCTGAGGGAGGGGACAGTTTACTTGTGCCCCATCTACCTCTGCCTCTAAAGAAACCCCTCTGTGCAAATGCAGAGGAGGCCTGAAATTGGTAAAAAGGCCTGTGGAAAGGCCTGCCCCTACCTCTGGAAGCATGCCTCTGTGGAGTGGCATGCCTCTCCTTAGCCTGGGCACTTTTGTAGGTAGTTCTGTATTCATCCATCTTTTTCATATAGTTTTCTGTTTGCTCCCCAAATGGAGAATTACCCACAGCAGGAAAATCCATAGCCTTTGACTGAGTATCTTGGGACAGATTAGTGCATCTGAGCCATGCCAACCTACGGAAAGCTACAGAAGTGGCCGTGACCCTAGAGGAAACATCATTAACATCAACAGCAGTATGAAATTGAACTTTAGAGGCTTCAATGCCATCAGCAGCCACCTGTTCCAACTCACTAGCCAGCTGGCCATGGGCTTGCTTGGCTAACTGCAATACTGTGTCCCACCTAGATTTCTGATATCTAGCCATATAAGCCATATAATTTGCCTGCCTGAGTCCCAAAGAAGCTGCCATATACTGTTTTTTCGCCATGGCATCAATCTTCCTGGAATCCTTATCAGGAGGATGTGAGGCCAGAGGAATATTAGCCTTGTCACAGGCTGCAGCTTGTACCACACCTACATGACTACACTGCTCAGTGAGTAAGTCTGTATCAGAGCCTGACAAGGTATATCTTCTGTCCATTTTTTTATCTACAGGAGGGACAGAATGAGGATTTTTAAAAATCTTTGTTGTTTGCTTCCTAAATGACTTATGCAAAGGAATAGACAACCTCCTAGACTCTGGTATATCCATCATTTCTACATAATCAGGCTCATCTTGCTCATCCACAGCTTCCTCTAAAGGAAGCTGGAGGGTTCTACAACCTTTTTGTAAAACATAAAATGAGAAGGGGACTCAGACAGAATAGGAGGAGATTCTAAAGGTCTGTCTGGAGAAATGTCCGGTTCAATGGGCACGTCCAGACCCTCCCAGCCACACATGTAATGATCAAATTCGTCCTCCCTCTCCTGTGGTTCATAAAATTTCTCAACATCATACTCCTGAACCACTGGCACTGAATGAACCAACCTTTTACCAACTGTAGGTGGTTCGGCAGGACCCTGAGACAGTGACTGGACAATCTGTATGGCTTTAGCTATTTCTGCAGCAGTTGGAGAGACAATTTTGGACTCAAACCTACTGATTTCTTTGTCTTTTCACTGAGACTGGTTCCTGAACCAGCCTTCCTTTGCCGAGGAAGTCTCGCCCTGGTCAGAGGGCACTCCTCTGGTCCAGTGGGTACTGGACTGGGCTGGCCATCCAGGTCCAGCGGACTTCTTGGCCTCTCATTCCCTGAGCCGGCCCAATCACTTTTCCAGGGTGGCTGCAGGGAAATTTGTACACACCTGGCAGTCTGACAGGAGGTGGTCAGACCCCAGACAATAAACACAAGTGGTGTGTGGGTCAGCCTTGGCAAAGGCTTCCCCACAGACATCACAGTGTTGAAACCCAGTGGGCCCAGTTTTTCTTTTGGGTTTCTCAGACATAATGCCAGCCTAACCAAAATCTTGCCCTTTTGATGGCAGTGCCAGGCAAGACACCCTATCGGTTCCTAACCGTGTCACGGTATTTGAAAAACCTATTTTAAAAGCAAGGCTTTTTAGAACCGATAAGAACCGGAACCGCACTCTAAAAGCCCAACCACACTTTAAATTAAATTAAGCAAACCGATCGGTTCAAAACCGAACCGATAATTGAATTTCCACACAGACTTTAAATTTTCTACTTACGGTTTACCAGAACCGAAATGCGGTAAAATAAATACTTTTTGCCAGTTCAAATGAACCCAAAATACTAGCTTGAACCGAAATGAACCAATGTGAAGGAGCTGATCTCCGGCGACTGTTCAGTGAAGCGGGTAAAGAATCTGACAGTTTCATTTGAAACTGGCCAGATAGAGCTTTGGTATAGCGCCCTCGCGCTGTGGAACTCCAGACTCTCTGGAGTTAACTCTTTCCTCTCCGGGGCAGTTCAGCTGCAGTGGCTGACTGCATATAGTCATAATATAGCAAGACTTCATGATGTTTGAATAGGCTCTGAAGCACAGCTGTGCCAAACCGAGCATCACTCCTAGCCTGGATGTCCAGGGAGTAATGCTTGTTGAAAGTGTGTACTGTTTTCCAGGTAGCTGCTTGACATATCTCTCAGATAGGGATGTCCCTGGCCGCAGCTAGGGACGCAGCTGTACCTCTGGTAGAGTGAGCCCTCAGGCCTGAAGGGGGAACCTTACCCAGTTTTTGATAGCAAAATTGGATACAAGAGACAATCCACCTGGCAATGGATCTTCTAATGGCAGGTTTCCCTTTACCAACCTCACCATAAGTGAGGAACAGTTGGAGGGAGTCAAACCTGTGACCCTTGGTACGCTCTATGTAGTAACTAAGGGCTCTCTTCACATCTAAACTGTGCAGCCACCTCTTGCCAGAGGAGGAATGGTCAGTGAAGTACACTGGAAGAGATATAGATTGATTAAGGTGGAAATCTGAAACCACCTTAGGCAAGAACTTCCTGTTAGTCCTGAGGACTACCTTATCTCTGTGAAAGGAAATAAAATCAGGCTCCACTGACAAAGCTTGCAATTCACTTATGCGCCTGGCAGAAGTGATGGCTACTAGAAACACAGTTTTCCAAGTCAAGTACTTAAGCTCTGCTGAAGACAAAGGCTCAAAGGGGGGTTGCATTAGCTGAGCAATGCAAACATTAAGATCCCAGACAGGAGCAGGGTCCCTGAATGGAGGGTTGGCATGAAGCAATCCCTTGAAAAACTTGGAGAATACAGGGTGAGCAGAAAGAGAAGAGGGCTTTCCTGCTGAAATAAAAGCAGAGACAGCTGCCAGATGCACTTTCAGGGTAGCTGGCCTCAGCCCCAAAGTATTTAGATGGACCATATAGTCCAGGACTGTGGGCAAATCAGCAGATTCTGGGGAGATATGCTTTCCAGAGCACCACATGGAAAACCTTTTCCATTTAGAATTATAAGTAGCCCTGGTGGAAGGTTTCCTAGAAGCTTTCAAGATATCGAGTACACCTTGACAAAGGTGTAGGTCAGCAAACTCTAACTCCTCAAGAGCCAGGCCTTGAGGTTGAGGGATTTGAGATTCAGATACCAAACTCTCCCCTGGGCACAGGTTAACAGATTGTGATTCCTGGGGAGACACAGGGGAAGGTGGACTGCTAAGGACAGAAGGAGTGGATACCAGGGCTGTCTGGCCCAATCTGGAACAATCAGAATCATCTTGCAAGGTTGAGATTTGATTTTGACTAGCACCTTGAACAAGAGAGGAAAGGGGGGAAAGGCATAGAGGAACTTCCCTTCCCAACTGAGAAGGAAGGCATCCAGAGGGACTGAGCCCAACACTGGGGCCTGCAACAAAAAGCAGAAGTTGGTGATTGTCTGGGGCTGCAAAAAGATCTATCTGAGGGTGCCCCACCTGGCAAATACTAACCCCAGTACTAGGGGATCCAGTGACCATTCACGTGATGGCCCTGGAAATCCTGCTGAGAGCATCTGCCAGGACATTGTCTTTGCCTGGGAGGTGAACTGCCAAGAGGAGGTGTTCAGGAATAAGCCAGAGACCACAACTTCATCGCCTCGGTGCACAAGGCCAAGACCGGTGCCCTTTGCTTGTTGATGTACCACATTGTAGTGGTGTTGTCTGTTCTGACCTGTACCACTTTGTTCTGAACAGATGCAGAAAAACCTGAAGTGCTAGAAAACAGCTCTGAGTTCCAACAGATTGATGTGGAGCAGAGATTCCTGAGGGGACCACAATCCCTGGGTGGTGAGGTTGCCCATGTGAGCTCCCATCCCAAGAGGGACGCATCTGTATAGGGTCAAGGAGTGATATTGAGCGATGAAAGGAACCCCTGTCTCAGATTGCTCTGATCCTGCCACCACTGCAGGGCCTGGATCAGGGTTCGAGTTACTGGGATCAATTTGGCTAGAGGATCTCCTTTGAGACCAGAAGGCTCTCAAATGGAACTGGATGTCCCTCATCTGAAATCTTGCTCCTTGCACTACAGCTGTGGAAGCAGCCATGTGGCCAAGGCTGTAGAAAGTGCCTTGCTGGTGAGACCTGCAGAGTGAAGGAGGAGGCCAGAGCCACCAGGGTCTTTCTCTTTCTAGAGGAAGGAAAGCTCTGGCCTGCTTTGTGTCAGTTCTCGCCTATGAAGGTGAGTAGCTGAACAGGCTCTAGAACTGACTTTGGAAGATTGAGAAGAAAACCTAGAGATGTAAGCAGCTGCTGGGTAACCTGAAGGTGTGATTTGACTTGGTCTGGAGACTGACCCACTATGAGCCAGTCGTCCAGGTAAGGAAAGATGGCAATCTTTTTCCTTCTTAAGTGAGAAACTGCTACTGCCAGGCATTTGGTGAATACCCTTGGGGCAGAGGTGAGGCCGAAGGGCATTGCTCTGAACTGGTAATGGCCTGAGGGCAGTTTGAATCTGAGGTACTTTCAGTGGGAGCTTCTGATGAGAACATGGAAGTAGGCATCCTTGAGGTCCAGGGACGCTAGCCAGTCCCCTGGCCTTAGGGAGGGTAAAATAATTCCCAGAGTCACCATTTTGAATTTTGGTTTTAAAAGGTGCTTGTTTAGGTATCTTAGATCCAGGATGGGCTGCCATTCTCCTGTCTTTTTTGGGGTAAGGAAGTACCTGGAGTACAGTCCTTTGCCCTGGTGTAGGGGAGGAACCCTTTCTACAGCTCTGAGAGCCAGGAGGGTTGAGACTTCTGTTTCCAAAGCAAGAGCTTCTGATGGATTTGCAGGTGGAAAGGATCTGGTTCTCATCTTTGGAAATTTTTTGAAGCTGAGAACCAGTCCCTGGCTTACTACTTCCAGGACCCACTTGTCTGATGTTAAAGACTCCCAGTCCTGGATGAAGTAAGCCAGCCTGCCCCCTACAGGTAATGGAGAATCAGCCCTGAGCATCCCATCAGGGTGCCTGTTTGGCAGGAGCTTTAGGCTGAGGGGTGGGAGCAGGCCTGCTCGTAGCCCGTCTGCCTCTCCCTCTGAAGAACCCCCTCTGGGCATAAGCTGAAGAGGAGGCCTGGGCTTGGTAAAAAGGCATGTGAAAAGACCTGCCCCTGCCCCTGGAAAGCTGCCTTTGAGGAGTGGCTTGCCTCTCCTTGGCCTGTGCACTCCTATAAGTGGCCCTATACTCATCCATTTTCTTCATGTAATTCTCTGTCTGCTCCCCAAACAGAGAATTACCCACAACAGGAAAATCCATGGCCTTAGCCTGGGTATCCTGTGACAGGCTAGTACACCTGAGCCAAGCCATTCCACGAAAAGCCACAGATGTAGCCATGACTCTTGAAGATACATCATTAGAGTCCACTGCAGCATGGAATTGCACCTTGGATGCCTCAATACCATCAGCAGCCACCTGTTCCAGCTCCTTGGCAAGCTGGCCAGGGACCTGTTTCAGCTAAAGCCATAACAGTATCCCATCTGGTTTCTGGTATCTTGCAACATAGGCTATATAATTTGCCTGTCTGAGTCCCAAGGATGCTGCCATGTATTGTTTCTTTGCCATGGCATCAATCCTCCTGGAGTCCTTGTCAGGGGTGTGAAGCCAAGGGAATATTTGCCTTATCAAGGCTGCAGCCTGCACTACTAACGTGGCTGCATTGTTGTGAAAGGAACTCCATATCAGAGCCTACAATGTGTACCTCCTGTCCATCTTTTTATCCACAGGTGGTAAGAATTAGGAGCTTTTAAAATCTTTATTGTCTGTTTCCTAAAAGATTTATGTAAAGGAATAGACAATCTCCTAGACTCTGGGATATCCATCATTTCCACATAGTCAGGCTCCTCCTGCTCATCCACAGCTTCTTCCAAAGGAGCTGGAGGGTTTCAACAACTTTTATAAAACAGAAAATGAGAAGGGACTCAGAAAGCCTAGGGGACACTCCTGAAGGTCTGTCTGGGGAGATGTCAGTTCAGTGGGCACATCAGACTTTCAAAATCACATTCACTCTCTTCATAATCCTCCTCCCCTCCTCCGGTTCATAAAATTCTTCTATATCATATTCTTGAACCGGTGGAACTGCCCGAACCGACACGTTTACCTGATGGTGCCGGTTGCGACGGAACCGAGAAAGCGACTGGACAATTTGGATCGCTTTGGCTATCTCTGCAGCGGTTGGAGAAGGAAATTTTGGCTCCACACCTGCTGATTTTCTAGTCCTCTTTGCTGGAACTGGCTCCTCCGAGTCAGCTCTTCTTTTGCCCGAGGAAGTATCGCCTGGTCAGAGGCACTCCCTCGGTTCAGTTGGCACCGAACCAGGCTGGCCATCCGGGTCAGCGGACTTTATGCCTCTCGTTCCCTGAGCCTACCAACTCTCTTATCCAGGTAGCTGCAGGAAATTCTTGCAAATCTGGCAGTCTGCATTGAGGTGGTCAAACCCGAGACAATAAACACATGTGGTGTGTGGGTCAGCCTTGGCAAAAGCTTCCCCACAGACACTACAGTGCTGAAACCAGTGGGCCGGTTTTCTTTTGGGTTTCTCAGACATAATGCCAGCCTAACCAAAAACTTGCCCTTTTCCGGCAAATCGCCAAGCAAGACACCCTTATCGGTTCCCAACCGTGTCACGGGTCGTGGAAAAAAACGTAATGAAATCTGTTTTTTTTAGAACCGATAAGAACCGGGACCCGCACTCTAAATGTAATTTAATAAGTTTTAACAACAACCTGATCGGTTCAAACCGAACCGATAACATTTGCAAGTTCCACACAGAGAAATGTAAAACCCATCTATTACTTACGATACCACAGACAGAGCTTGAACCGACCGGTTGCGGTTAAAATATATAATTGCAGTTTAGAAAACCGAGAAATAACACTTTTTTAACCGACAAATGAACCGAGCAGTAGGAGGAATCTCCAGAGCGACTGTTCAGTGAGGCGGAGTAAAGAATCTGACAGTTTCGGTTTGAAGATCAACAGACAGAGTTTTTTCAACCGAGCTCACGCTCAAGATTCCATGCCTGGCATGGAAGTTAACTCTTTCACCTCCGGAGCAGTTCTAAGGCTGGGACAAACTGCATATGTCATAATATAGCAAGACTTCATGTTGTTTGAAACAATTACTCACCGGAGTAATATTACTTCTTCAAAGGTATTCTTTAGCATTATTGACAGATGCAGCATGCCAGCTGGGTTCAGCTGCCCCGGAGAGGAGGAGTCAATGCAAATGAGGAAGGTATTGGCCAATCAGGATACAGTTAGAGTTGAGTGCTGCCTGCAGTCAGCCTGAGGGACCTTAGAATGCATTTTGGAGCTGAAAAAGAGCAAAAACTGTGCCTGCTAGGGGCAAAAAAACTGTTAGCAATAGCCCACCATATATTCTAACCCACTATTATGAATTTTTTTTTATTTTTTTGCTAAAATCACATGAATGAATGACAGTCATCAAATTTGGCTAAATCCCCTAGCAGAGCCTTTAGACAAGGTTTCCAGGGGAGGAAGGGTGGGAGTGTCAATAATGCTAAAGAATACCCTGGAAGAAGTAATATTACTTCGGTGAGTAATTGTTTCTTCTCACTCCAGGAATTCTTTAGCATCTATTGACAGATGCAGACTTCAAAGAAGTGTAGTTGGGAGGAGGGCACAGAAACCTATTTTAAGAAGAGGCTCTGAAGTAGCATCCTGCCAAAATTGGCATCCTATCAGATTCCACATACAAGAAAAGATCTTATTGAATGTGAGAAGCAAATTTCAAATAAGTGGTCTGCACACGTCTAGTGAGGATATAGCCTTGAACGCTGCCCACGAGGCAGCTGGTCTCCAGGAAGTAGGCCCTAAGTATGAGAAGGGCTGAATGTCAGCCTTACTGTACCAGACCCAAAATATGGGAAAACAGTCCCATGGGAAAATACTATTGGTCACTGGTTTCTCCTTTTCTGCAAAAACGCAAGAAAGGAAGGAAGGAATGATAATGACAGTACCTGAACTGCTAGGACTGCTGACACAGACTGGCAGGATTAATTCATACTCCATTCAAGCAGCTTGAGATAGCCTAGACAGGACTTGCCTGAGAGTAGTACAGGCAGAGAAAAAGGGTTGATGAGGGTGAAAATGGTAGAACACTTGGGAAAAGGATTTTCTATCCATCCAGAGGACTAAATTGTTCTTAAAGGCACTGAGAGGATAAGGCCTGAGAGAACAACATGAAACTCTGAAACACGTCTGACAGAGGAAAGACAAACAGAAAGGTTGTCTTCAATGTTAATCGCTTCAGGACAGAATTTCCACAGGTTCAAAGGGACACCCAATGAACTTGAACATACAGAGGTTTGTGTTACATGGGAAGAAACTCCGGTCCCTAGAAAGGTCTGGAAGTGAAATGGCCCCTTGCAGAATTCTTTGAAATGGTCTGAGAAATGACAGATTTCTCTTGCCTGGCAGAAAAAGAATCCGAGTAACCGCTAGGTATACCCCAAAAAAAGAGGCCTACTGTCCTACTTTAGGAAGGAAAATAAAAACCTTTATATTTTTACAGGAAACAAGTCACAAAGACCAAACTAGTCCCAAGTACAAGACAGTAATGCCTGGATATGAACTAAATAATCCAATCATGAGAGGAAAGAGGATTGAAAAAATCTAGGCTCTTGTCCTGTACCAAAGGGAAAAGCCGCTTCCACTATGAAAACGGAGGTTTTCGTGGTACTAAATTTTTTTTTCATGGACATTCCAGGCTTTGTTTGGATACAGGGACTCTAGGATATCTAGCCTCTCAAGAACCAGGCCTTGAGAAGAAAAGACCGGCAGCTGAGAAAAACACTACTCCTGTGCAAGAAAGGAAGTAGCTTGTGGAAACGAAAGCAGCCAGAAGGCTGTTTAACTGAAACTTTTTTTTTATCAGAAAGTACTATGGTTGTCTAGAGCCACCAGGATCGTGGTGGCAGATTCTTTAACTAGAGAGGTACTTAGGAAACAAGGGATATATGGAGAGAGAAAGCTTCTCAGGCCAGTCCTGAGATAAGAAAATCCATTGGATGGAACCCTGACCTGGGGTCTGCAACAGGAAAAAGGAAAAAACTGGTGGTTCAGGCTGGAGGCAGAAATTCAGATGTGGACCTGACCTTACCCCCTGAATGATGTGGCTAGGACTTGTGTGCTGAGGGCTCACTTGCGGTGACCCTGACTACTGTGGCTTAGGGGATCTGCTAAAGGGCCCACTTGTGGTGGCTCTGACTATGCTAAAGTGTTTTCCTTGCCCGACAGATGGATAAGTGACTAAGACACCTCCAAAGAAGCCAGCTAGAGATCACAACTCATAGCTATTGTGGAGAGATTGGAAGCCCTGTGTCCCAAATGCTCGTTGGTGTGATACAGGGCAGGGATATGATGCGGTCCTTTCTGAACTAAATGACCTCTGGACTAAAAAAATGCAGGCCTGATAGAGATGCTCTGAGATTCCAGGGACTGGTGAAAGAAGGACTCTCTCAGAAACCAAGACCCAATGATGGAAGCTCCCGAAGGGAAGCGCCCACAGGAAGGAAGCCTCTGTACCGAAGAGTTGAAGGGGAGAGGTGTAAAGTTCATTGTTTCCTTACACCAGCCCAGCTTGTAACAGGGTTCAGGCTTCATGAAAAATTCTCTTGTTTGGAATCTAACCTAGAGACCTAGCCCCTGGGACTCTAGTGACAAAATGATGCACCATATACAGGGAACGAACTTCCTCTGACAAGAGATGAGCATTGCCCCTAAGAGTTGCCGAGATTTAAATAGTTTGGGAACTTTTTTCTAGTAGGTACAAATAATCCCCAGGACTGTAGGAAATAGCATGTCAGACTTAGAGCTTGAAAACCAAAGTAAAGGAGAATCGGCTAAGGTCAGCCAAGCCTCTGATAAGGGAAACTAGAGATTCCCTGTCTTCAGGTGAGAACCGCCAACCTACCCAGATACCTAGAGAACAGCCTGATTTTTACTCCATATCTGAGAACACTCTGGAGGCAGTCTAAACAGCATGGAAGAAAACTGCCTGAGAAAAACCCTGTACTAAGGAACTGAGAACACAGAATGTATCGAGGGAGACGAGAAAAATCCCTACATTTGTAAAAGAAAGACCTGAGTCAAGGAAGCATCCTGACCCCAATTTGTGAAAGTTGATAATGATTTTCTGTTCCCCATTTTCCTTTAAAATTCAGGTAATAGCCTGAGAAAAAGGTCCAACTCCCAAGGAGGAGGGAACCCTTTCACGACTTTGACCTTCACGAGGTTCTAGTGCTCTAGTTACCACTGCTGACATGCTACTGAAGAACAACAGAGAATGCAGCACTTGAAGGTAAACCTTAGATACTTATTTACTTATCATGTACATAGATATACTGTATATATTTATATGTCAATATCTGCATACATCTATCTCCCTTTATTTAATTTGTTTTAATTTTTTACACCAACCAAAGAAGGGGTAAAAACTTGAACCAAGAAGAAAAGTAACTGAAGAAAAAAGGGATTACCAAGAATGAAAAGAGCATTCCTGCCTAGACCCCTGGAAAACTTTACATTTGGAAATTTCCTAATGTGTTGACGTAAGGAAAAAAAGTTAGAGGGAGAATAATTCCTACCCGAAGCCACCCATTGAGACTTCTGGGGAAGGAACACTTATCTTCAACTGAGTACTAGGAGAGTTAAACTCATCCATACGTGCCTGTCAGCCTCAGTTTGCCATAAAGACAAACCAAAATTTGCACCAAAGCATAACCCAAAAGGTTGGAACTTTTCAGACAGGCAAGCCTGAGGGAAATGACCTACGCCAAGACTCTAGAAGCTGTAACATTATGACTTACTATGAGAACATAGTCCTACTATATGCCACTTGGGTATTACAGCAAACCTCCTTGTGAATAGTGCTCCAGAGCTGTTGCACTATGGCAAGGATAGTATACATCAAAACACTTTTAATATATAATAGCGTATGCTACAAAGGTAGGAGGCATTGGGTAAAATTTCTTACACATGGTATATGATTATCTAGAGTCTATCTATGGAGGGAAAGCAGACAGTGGCATGAGGCTGAGAAGCAGGCCACTGTTTGTACTAACTCTCTTTAATCTGAAAGTGTACAGATAAAAACAGCAGAACACTTACCGAGCTGGTAATTCCTCTGAATGCTTCTGTCAACCCTGAAAGAGAAGGACGGGTTTCCAGAACCTACCTGTAGGTGTCTTCAGAGAGTTGTCAACTTCTTTGGAGGAGAGCAACCACCAGATCTACAAAGTCATCATCTTCCACCTCTTTATCGGTGTCATCCTGGAGGGGAAAGTCCAGGGAGTCCACCGGTTGAATATACATGCCTTATTATACCATAACCCGAATCAACCTCAGCATGACCGACTGGAATTAGTGGGCCCCAAGAGGAATTCATGAAGGAAAATCCTCTCCTAAATTACTACTACTAATAATAATAATAACAATAATATCCTTAGGCATAAGGATTAACAAGGAGAGGAATACTCGTACCCGAAGGAGCTGAGAACACGCCCAGAAAAATAAAGTCTGGAATAATTGCCAAGCTCTCAGAAATTCAGCTGCAGAGGGCATAATTTTATCAACCCCTGATGACTCCTTAAGTCTTTCAGGAGGGAGGGTCAGGGGAGATTAACCTCTATCCTTGTGCAGGGAAGCGGACACCCTGCCTAATTTCAAATTAAAGGCTTGGACAGAGAAACAACTACTACGGAACCAGACTGGTAATAATAGAAGTCCCAAGGGGACTTGTCATTTCTTTTGTGTTAACTTGAGGTACCTTCTTCAGCGCTTTTAGAGGAGGGGAAGGTAGACTAAAAGCCCAGATAATAATAGTTAGGCCTAAGCTTAAACAAATCAAAATCAACTTTAAGAGATTATTTTTTTTTTTCACAAAGAGGAAAAAACAGAACCACCTCCACACCTCTTGTCAAAAGATCCCACTGCACAGCAAACAAGAGAGTCTTACTCCAAAAGAGAGGGGATTAACCTTCAAATATCAATCATTTTGAATTTAAATAGAGAAAAAAGGGTTCCAAGAATTTGCACCGGTGCGCAATGGAAAAAATGTGCATGCACGTGAAAAAAACAAATCAATGATTTTAGCGCAAAAGCATTAAAAACCACCCATAAATACTAAAAACTAACAAATTAAATAAAAATGACACAATTTATCGAGCACGCGAGCAAATTTTTCTTCAGAAAAAAAACACCAAAGCGGGAAAAATATGAAAAAATCCAGCAACAGCGCAGAGCCCAGCGCAGATACAGTAAAAATAGATAAAATGAAGAAAATATACAGAATACCTTAAAAGCAGCACTCAGAAAGAAAATGGCACAGGAAGATCTCTGAAGAGGAGAGCTCCAGAGCAGTGTTATCAGTTCAGCGGAGAAAAAGTTCTGAGGTCCCTCAGGCTGACTGCAGGCAGCACTCTACTCTAACGGTATCTTGATTGGCCAATGCTTTCCTCATTTGCATTGACTCCTCCTCTCTGGGGCAGCTGAACCCAGCCAGCATACTGCATCTGTCAATAGATGCTGAAGAATTCCTGGGTTGAGAATGATTTATCTTCTCTGAAGGGCTGGTTTATGTTAACCCTTTCAGGATCTAACTAATTGTTAGTGGCATTGGAACACTTATGGCTTTATATTTGTAGGAGGGGTAAATGTTAGGCAATTAGTGTTTAAGGGTTGCCAGTGCTTACTAGGAGCATCATAAGAGGTTGCAAAGAAATCATAGCGGTGACAACTGCAACACATGGCTACTGTGTAATGCATACCTCTCACTGTGCCAGGACCAAAATGAGGGAAACTGCCCAGAAAAATCAGGGACAAATGCTCACAGAGACACTATTCTTACTTGACATACAGTGCAGTGTCACAATTTTTATGTTTACTCAAATGCACTCCACAATACATCCTAAGGGTAATATTGTGCACTGGCATTAATACATACTGTGCTCTCTTGTAACAGGCGTGCATAGGTAAACCAAAAGTTAACTGGCTGAACTGAATTGCAGCCGTGTTACAAGTGATTTCCCCCAAAATAAATTAAGTGGTTAAAAAATCAAAGTCTCAAATTGTGAGCAGCATCATTGGCTGTGTGTAGTTACTGTGTAGACAATATCTGGATTATTAAAAAAAATCCCATATAATATCTTATTCAACATTGGTATACAGCTGGATACCATCATAATACAGTAACTTCATACAGTATGTACCTGTCATTATGTCACCACTCTATGAGGAGTATATTCCTTCACACATGTTCCCCTTGATTTGTTCTCCCTTGCTCAATGCATATGTTATTACTGATTTGACTATCATGTCTGTAGCATAGTACAATGTGAATTATTTGTACCACACAATTTACAGTATCGACATTGTGCATATTAATAATTTTACACTGTATCCATTTGAAGCGCATAACCTGTCATACATAGAAACATAGGAACTGATGGCAGATGATGACCACTGGCCCCATCTAGTCTAACCATTTTTAATTATGATCAGTTTTGCTGGAGATCCAACTTGATCTACATCACTTTCTCTTCCATCCCCTTCCTTCCTCCAAGGGTTCCTTTATGCCTATCCAAGGCATTTTTTTTAAACCCACCACATGTTTCATCCCCATTGCCTCCCATGCAAGGCGGTTCTAGGAATCCACCACCCTTTCTGTAAAGAAGTACTTCCTCCCATCTCTCCTGAATTCTCCTCCTGCCTGCATTATATCATGACCCCTTATTCTACAGCACCTTTTTCTCTGAAACACACCTCCCTTCTGTACCCTATTAACCCCTGTGGGGTATTTAAAGAGCTCCATCATATCCCAATTCTCCTTCCTCTCCTTCAGTGTGAACATACTGAACTCTTTCAGTTTCCTCTAATAGGGCTTCTGATGCAGACCTTGCACCATTTTGACATCCCTCAGCTTTCTTCTTGTTGCTCTCTCCTTTTTCCAATTGCTCATCCTTCCTTACCTATCTTCTTTGACTGATGCTTTTCCCCTTCCTCCTTTGCTAACCCCCTGCTTGGGATTTCCCTACTCTCTATCACAGCCTGTGGTGGCCCACTTTCTGCCTCTTCCATTTCTTCCATCTCCCCCCCCCGGCTACTTTAAATGTCCATTGAAGTAACATTTAAACTGTGCACAGAGGATTATGGTTCCATCCTTAATGGAAGCTGGCCATCACCTCAGTATAGGCTCTTATCCTTCGAGGTTAGCCCTCAGGCCCCATAGTAGCCATACCTCTCCTCTCTGCACCATTTCTTATACCTTTACTTAAAGGCATTGGTGCCAAGATCCCTCTCCTTCCCAACATAGTACAAGACACACACACCGCTCACATTTTAAACAAATGGGAAACATAGGATAAACCAGATAAATGATCTACGATTATCAAAAATCAAATTTACACACAAAGCTGATTACAGCAATTCATCTTTACATTTAAACCAATGAAACACCCTTATCAAGTTAATGCATTAGCATCTGTAGTGGCTGTGACCAAATCTTGTTGTAGCTATGGCCAGAATGCTCCAATCTACATCCAGCAGATTAAAGTACCCCATAATCAGCCAGCCCAGTGGCACTGAGGGTTGAGACACTGGATGCCACCCCCGCACTATGCCGGTGGCCTGGGTTCAGTAATGACCATGGGTTACTGGGGTGCCATGACGAGGGGGACGGGGGAGCTGGATCGAGTGTTAGCTCTCCTCTCCCGAGTAAGGGGTGGGGGGGTCACCCACTCATAGTCCTGCTGTCAATGAATGGAGGTTCATTGCTGGTATAGGTGGTCAACATAGTGACTGGAAGGGAGGGGTTTCCCCGAACAGCATGCATGCGCGTGCCTCAACACACACACACTACATCGGGGATGCATGGGTTTAGGGGCCAGGCAAAAACCCAGAAACTTCCTGTTAGAAAGAAAAGTACCCTATAATCAGTACCTTCCCTTTGCTTGCCGTTTTGTTCCTCTGGCCTCCCACAAAACCTTGTCTAATTCCTCTCCCTGTGTTGGTGGTCTGTACACCACCCACATGTGGATAAAACACACCAGATCCTATTTCTGAGTTAATCCAAAGTGCCTCCAACCCTTCTTCATCCCCCTGGTGTCCCTGAATCTCTATGGCCTTTCCTCTCCTCTCAACAGTACCCCCACCATCTTCCTTCCCTTCCTGTTTTCAGTCTTTGCTCCTCAGGTTTCCCCAGTACGGTCCTCTCTTTTTAATTATCCTTCTGTCCACCCTTCATAACCTTTCTCTCAGCTTTAAATACACCTTCTGCTCCACCTGTAATGCAGCCCCACCTTGTCCTTATACACCTCTGTCCCTGGGGAATTAATTTGTCCTGTGTTTCTCCTCTCTGTTGCTTTCTTCTCTGGGGGGGTGGGGCAATCTCTGCCTCCCTCATTTTTTCTGCCTCCCCATTGGCTTGACTTCCTGGAAGTTGGTGTCCTATACAGGAAGAGGCCAACCTGAATGTGCAGAGTCTTCAGTAGCAGAACCAGAAAAACTGAGGGAATTTGAACATGTGCTCAACAAGTATGCATGCAGCACAACTGGAATACAGGAAGAATAGCACGTGGGGAGGGAGGGAGGACTGTAAGTTTGAATTCAATATTTTTTTAGAAGTGAGGAAAAAAAAAATGCCCTAGCTAAGATCTGAACACAGGCCTGCTTGTAGTATCATTCTGCTGCACGAACCAGTTGAGCTCTCTAAAATAAATCTAGAGACCCAGGACCTCCGTAGACACTCATTTTTATTGATGCACAACCTGTCACTACAGAAGTAGGATTATTTTTTATTTAGGGGAGTGCAGTACACATATAGTAATACCGAAATACATTTAGGAGAGTACAGTACACATGCAGTAATACTGAAATACATTTAGGAAAACGCAGTACATATACAGTAATAATGAAATAAAGTTTTTTAAAAGTGAGAAACAAATAAGTGCCTTTTCTAGGATTTGAAATCAGGTCTGCCAGGACACTATTCCACTGCTTCAATCAGTTGAGCTACTAGGAGAACTGGAAACCTACCTCTCCCGTACACATTCATCTTTCTCAGTGCACAACCTAGACCTACACATATGTGACTGAATTTAATGTAGATGACTGTGGTGTGGTGTGGATACATTTGTAATGCAATTTGTTTTAGAAGAGAGAAAGAAAGGTGTCCTTGCTGGAATTTTAATCTAGACCTGCTCAAAATATTGTTCTGTTGCTCTAACCATTTAAGCTACTCTACCAGAACAGCTGGAAACCTATTGGCTCTTGCACCCACTAGGGTTGCTTGGAATATGTTGTTTAGAATCTGATTAATCAGATTTGGATCCAATTTTTGGATTTTTGGATTTTTGGAATTGCAGTCAGAAAATTAATTTTTTTACGTAGAAATTTTGGATTTAGGATTCTAAATCTGAATCCTGTTCCCATTTTGAGTTCCTTTTATGATTTAAATTGGAATCAGATTAGGAATCTGAATCGCCTATAATCCTGAACAGTCCTGCTTGACAAGAATTGGCCAAGTCTGAGTATTCTTAATACAAACTCATCTTTCTCAATGTACACCCTAGAACTAGACAAATAGGATTACATTTTTACTTAAAAAATGTGGTATGCATACACTATATCTGAAATGCAATCATGTTTAGAACTGAAAATGAAATACATGCCATTGTAAATTTTATTTCAAATAGATGGGCTCCCTAAATTGTATATCAAATATAATTGCTCCACACTCTTCTAAATAAAATGTATTTTTTTTGATGTAGCACATATATTGCTGCTTGACTTGCATGTCTAGCCCAATGCAGGGCTTGGTGCAGTGATAGAATGTGGTAACACCCTTTCCAGATTGGGACACACTGCCAGGGAAAGCACTTACACATCGCTGGCCACCTGAGTGCAAGTAACCCAAGCTCGCTCCCAGACCTGAGTCATCTGCATGGCTACACGATGAGCCACCTCTTAGCCACCAGAAGCAGCACGTACCATTGCTGGCCACCTGAGCACAAGTGGCCAAGCTCTCTCCCAGACCTGAATCAGCTGCATGGCTGCACAATGGGCAGCTCTCAGTCACCAGGTGCAGCACTTACACATCATTGGCCACCTGAGCATGAGGAACCCAAGCTCACTTTGAGACCCATGACACCAGTGTGGTGGCACAGTGCACCACCTCTCAGTCACCTGAGGCAACATCTGCCCATCACTGGCCACCTATATAATATGCCACCCGTCAGCCACTGGGTAGCCCAGGCAGGGTTTGGAAAGTATTTTTTACCCATTATTGCCCAAATATCAAGTACCAAATACAGATTATTTGGGGGTGCCAAGAACAAATACATTCATAATATTTATGTAAAGGTACCTGCAAAGTAGCAGAGCAGGCAATGCGCTACACTGGAATGCAGCACAAAAAATGGCCAAAATGTGATCTATAGAAAAGAATTTAGTGCACACAATATACTGCAAAAGTGGTCACATTTATTCCATACAAAAAACACACAACCCCACACACACAGGACCAATTCTACCCCACTGCTGTGAGGCTCACTGCTTTTTCATCAGGGTGTGTGGCTAAGTCCTACAATCTACTATTGGTGCTTCACTATAACACTGACACCTTCCAGGATCTGTGTTTAAATCCTATTTCATTGATTGCTTAGTTAAAATCTTTATAGAAAATTACACATTTATTTTCACATTTCTACACACCAATGCTAAAGAGGAAAGAAGGAATAAGTAAGCAATAATACTCGACAGGGTGGGTGGTATAGGGAAATACCAGACTGCCCAGGGGCGTAATGAGCCCTGATGCCACAGGCAGAGGGCCTTATAGCCTCTGGAAGGTCTGGTATTTTCCTATACCACCCACCCTGGAGGGAATTATTGCACTTAGAAAATGGGCACTGTCAAGGAAAAAAAAGAAAAAAGTTATAAAAAAAAATATATAAAAATACAAAATCAGCTTCAAATAAGTTTTGTGATAAAGTAATCCCTCTGGCCCGTTTTGATTTTTGTACTATTGGGGACTCCATAGTGTGGGAGGGGACTTTGCTGGCATGCAGTTTGTGACAGAAGCTGCCAGGTTCGGGAGGGCTCTGAATATGCGATCGGGATACTGGGTGACCACTCAGTGAAGAGAGTTTTTTTTTATGCTACTCTGTGTCTGCCAGTAGTTTGGGAGAGAAGCACGGTTCGTAAATGCAGTAGCGGGACTTGTGGCATTTGTTTTTGGATTTTGTGAATTGGGCCAGGGACGAGTCACAGCACTTTCCTGACTTGCAGTGCCGGTGAATGGAGACGTGCTGCTGGCTTTCACCATGTAATGGATTACCCCGGTCTTTGGGAGACCATGGAACATGGCATTTTGTTTTAGCTGTTTGCTGGTAGATATCATTGTTTTTAAGTTTTATTATGATGAGAACTGTGCTTCTGTTGGGTTGTGTGTGTGTGTGTGTGTGTGTGTGCGTGCATGGGGGGGCAAGGGACATCGTGGCCTCATTCAGTCGTTTACTGAGCGGTAGAAAATGGCAGTTGGGAAGCTTGAAGATTCAGGGTGCCCACAAATATCCCAAGTAATTCGGCACCCCAAATAGGAACTTGTTTTCTAGCGGCCATCTATTGAAAAATACCGGCCCACTGACATTGATGATATAGCCAATCAGAAGGGTAGGATTTTTGGACCCATTTTCTAAAATGCATATAGTCAGTGGATGGATATGGGAAGGTATGGGGAAGTTTAAAAGGAACAAGACTGACAGTACAGAACTAGAGACTTAAGGTAGTTAAAGAAAAAGATGAAAACTAAAGACAGGGACACTGGTTAATGAGTAGGGATGGGGGAAAGACCGGGGATAGGTGAAGTAAGAAACATAAAGTAGAACGTGAAAGGATCAGAAAGTCACCTTGAAAAGAAGTGAGTGCACATAGTGAAACAAACAAACTCTGTATTACTTTAAAGGAAAGGTCATAGAACCAAGTATAGCACAGTGTGTGAAACACATTAACAGGTATGGTGACAATGACCACAACAGACGGTAAACATGACTGAAATATTGTGTTCATGAGTCATGGACTTGTGTCTCCATAAGGTATAGCCTTGATTCCAGCCACAGAATGATTTTAATTAAATTCTGAAAAATTAGAGAAATAGAGAGTGCATCGATTGTGATAGTACAATCTGTAATGGATATATCACTTTTTTGTCACATTTCACGATAAAGCAGTATAATCTAATTCTTCATTTAGTCCATTCAGTTGTAGTGCCTTTAAATAAAAATCCACTAAGCTTATTTTGTAGTAGAAACGTGGTTCTATCTCCCTCTTTATATCTGGGGGGCAACTTCAATCACAGTAAACTTTGCTATGATGAGTTTGCCTGGTGCATTTCCAAAAAGTGCCTACCTGCTGCTGTGCCACAGTTCCCATTTCTAAGTCTCTAAGGAAATGCCCTTACATCCTTGGCTATGTTAGCCATTGCTAGAGGCATTCTGTATCCAGCTCTTAAATACTGTGCGGACATCTATATACTGTAGGTGCATCCAAAGTCTCTCTTCATAGATGGGACACAACATACAACAATATCTGCTGTTATGCATCGCTTCTCCTCATTGTAAGCACCACTGCCAGCTCTATATGGAACTAAATTGGCCCTCCCCAACTGTCCATCTTCTCCTCTCCCTTGGCTCCATAACACTCAACATCATCAGTTTTAAAACCCCTGCATCCCTAGCCTCTGTGCTGCTCCAGTGAACCACCTCAGATGGTCTCAGATCTGCAGAACAAATCCCCCCTCCATATCACAAGGTGCAAAACAATAAAGGGAACCCATGCCTACTCCCATGCTGCCCCTCTTTACTGGAACTCACTTCCCTTAGCTATCCACAAAGCACCTAGTCATTACCTCTTCAAAAAGGCACACCTTGAATATCTTACCAAGCTAGTTGTCTGCACATGTTTTAATCCACCTTAAGCCTCCCCTCTTTCCCTCATATCTCATCACTAACTACTACTCTTGTCTCCCCTTTCCACTTGTTCGATTATCCTAACCCTATCCACCTCTACGCCTCTCCTCTGCTTACTATCACCCCTCTTCACTCTATGTCCACCCTCGTGCATATACCTATTCCTTGATGACTCCTGGGCTATAACTATTGTACCATTTTAAACCAATTGTAATGGCAGCACTTGTTTTAATTGTTCATTACATTTGCTTTCCTAGTTTTGTTAACACTTTCTCTATATCCTTCCTGAACTTAGTGTACTATCTTCAATGTTTAACTAATTTTGTACTAACTGTTCTCTTGCACTGCATTTTATTCTACTGCGTGAGCATTGTTTTATTCTACCACTATTGTTGTTTTGTATTGTATTTCATCATAATGTAACCTCCTGGGTCATGCCTAAAAACAAGCATTTTTATACGTCTAGAACACCTACCCAGTTTTCAAAAACAAATAATAAATAAGGCAATCCAGTTCCTTCCCACCTATTCAATTAGTGCATGCCATGCAGTGACCAAAAGATAAAAATCCTTCAGGTTTTGGTGGTAGCCATGTGGGCCTCATGTCATTTTGTGGAGCAAGATGGTTGTGAGTGATTAAGTCTTTCAGACTCTTCCCATGGCTACATGTGACTGTAGGTGAGTCTAAAAACAGAGCTGGGGAATTGCAGAGTTGCAGTAGTGGGCAATTTTTATGTTCGCTGTGTACTTGCACTTGTGAACATATTGTTATGAGAGTGAGTTTTGAGAGGTGTGTCACTGTCGTCCAATTCAGGGCAGCCTGCAAGGGGATCATCAGTGTCACACCAATCATCAGCCAGGCTGATCAAGACACCGTTCTGACTTGCTGGGTGACAAGTTTGTGTAGTTCAAAGGAAAAAGCCTACCTAATCATAGGGTGACTCACTCCTTTGATTTGCATGATGCCTCCCAGCAAACAGCTGATTGGTCTTCTGATCAGCATGCCCCATATTCCCCACTTTCGGTTTGCTCGCCCCCCCCCCCGAGATGAGTCTGCAACCTGCTTGCTTTAATGTCCAGTTGTAATGATCCTTCCACTAAGCAAAACTTCCCCTTATTCCACTGTGAACATCTCTAGATACAAATGGTCTTTAGAAAATGGGTAAAAAAAAGAGTTCTTCCATAAGAATTCTAACAGTAGTCTAAATAGAGGTTCTGAGCCTCTGGTAACCCTCTAAAACTGCCTGTACCCACAACACTTTAAATGTTTAAATTCATTCTTAGTCTCAATGAGGGCTGGGGGCTTTCTCGCTGCTATACTGAATTACTATGTAGCAACTGTCTATGAGGCAAAATCAAGCTTAGCTTGATTTTGATAGAGCACCCATGATTTGTTCTTTTAGTCAGTGCAGCAACTTCACAAATCTCACCAATGATCTGGTGTTGCTCTGGAGAAGGGAGATGCCAGGATTGCCATGAGATACCACGCTGGAGAAGCTCAAATTGTAGAGCTCAACGCCTTTCAGTGATAGATCTCTGTGGGCTGAATTCAGCAGTGGGTGAGATGGAATCTTGCAAGAATGCATGGACCAACATTCTGTTTTTTTAATGGCAGTTTAGAGCCTTGACACCTGAGAACTGTGGCTACACTGCTCAAGAGGACTGTAGCCTTGATAGGCAGCACACAGATTAGTGGTTTGGAACCCTGAGTTACCGATGACACGTGCTGAGAGCCATGGCACAGACATGCGACAGGAGCCATGGCACATGGGGCACGCAGACAGCGGCTTAGAGCTGTGACAGGGTGATCGGAGCCCTAGCTGAGACTCTGCACAAGGACAGTAGTTTGGAATAGTCATGCAACCCTGGGAGATGGCTAGGGGTTTGATGGCGCTGGACATGGACCCACTGTTCCTGGCCTGGTGCTACATCAGATGCAAGAAGTTTCAGCTCTGCTCCAACCTCTGCGCTCAGGTGTTGGAAAAGACAGAGAGAGGAAGGAAGGGGTGACACATCGCTCCGGATCTGACCACATGGAGACCAGAAGAAAACATAATTTCTTACTTTACTTAAAATAAGCCTAAGAATATGTCTTCTGAAAATCAATATAAAAAAGGAGCCTTGGTTTTCAATGTCTTAACAGACATCACCTTTTGGAGTTAGAAAAATGACAGGTCATTTTTCCAAAATGACAAACTGCCATAGTGAAAACAGTGTTATAAATGCTTTGATTAGGTTTTCTTGGCTGGTAGAAACCCCAGGTGGGAGAGATTCATTTTGGCAAGTTTGAGCCAGAGACACTTTGTTGGGCCATCCGACATAGATAGGTGAAGTGACCTGCTGAAGGGATGTCTTTGTGGCCCCCATAGTGGTGTACTAGAACATCTTTGTACAGTGTCTGAGGTGGTCCAGTAACAAGGTAGCTCATGAAAAGAGTTTCATTTTCTAAAGACCATTTGTGTATACTAAGTCCCTTATTCTACCAGCTTCCTGAGTAGATAACACCAATGTTTCAAATGTGTCCCTGATTTTGGTCATTTGTCCCTGACTAATGAGGCAGTTTATTGAGATGCACTAGAACTAGCTATTCATGCATAAAACTGAATATCGTATGAGACACAAGGCACCTCGGATTAATTCTTAACTGCACTCTATGCTGCTTTGCACTGAGACCTACACTGTCATTTGCACTTTAATATTGGTTTGCACTTTAATATTAGTTTGCACATTGAAATACTGTTTTGCATTTTGAAAGACCTGCCTACTTTGAATGAATATAAACTAATCATTTTTCTACATTGACCTGTTAAACTATTGCAAAGTAATGCAAGCTGTGAACATTCGTCACTGACAAATGCTTGTTTAGAATTATCTTGAAGATGCACTCAAGTCAGGAAATAGCGCCACTGGTAGCACTAAATATAGAATAGTATAGGGGGAACCATGCACAAGGATGATTCCACCTCAGGTGTTACCATGATGACAGAATCAGAAAAGATTTTTAGTTGCATTTGACTGTTACATATACTTGGCTGTTACCTATTTAACTAGCTCATTATTTTTTTGTCTGATTTGAAAAAGCTGCTGTTATAGTACTGCTCTCTGCCCTATCTGTGTATTGTACTTTAATTAATATTAGTCGGCAGAGGGCAAGTGACTGATTCTGAATTTTCTGAATTTATTTTTACTCCCCTTACCTGTGCATTTCTATCTCAAACTCCTTAATTTGGAATATCTTGTTCTTTCACACCAGCCCTCCTCTGGACACCAAATTTTGTGCATACTCAGTTCGATCCCCCCCCCATCCTTTTCTTCTCCTTTCCCGCTTCTGCTATCTAGCCCTTTGTGTTTTAAACATTCCCCATATTTAATTCTTCATTACCCTCTGTCCCCTCTCTCTACAGGCTCCCTCCCCAGGCCCACACCCACACACGGAGCTCTCATCAGCACCGGACAACACTGGAGCATATGACTTTAAAGGTAGCTTGAGGAGCGCAGTTTGTGCGACTGGGTTAGCCCACCCACCTGGGCCTTTCCTAGATTTATAGGACCCTGGAGGTCACATGACAAGTCACTTAACCCTCCATTAGGCTTTGTTATAGTCACTACTCCATTTGCGGCTTTTTCTCTCTGAGCAATAAGGGGGTCAGTTTTGAGCTCACTCTCTTCTCTTCCTTTCTACCCGTTCCCTGTGTTCACCTTTTCTATTACCTACCTATTTCCTGTCCCCTCTCTATTCCACTCTCCCTATTTTGCCCCTATTCTTTCCTTTCCCCTCCTACTCCTACCTGGGACCGAACCCTCGACTTCTGTCACCAGAGGCATTAATCCTACCACTTCACCATTCAGTCCTGCCCATTTAAGTGTGTCTCTTTGTTACCGCTATACCTCTTGTCCTCCCAGCACTACCTCCCTGTAACACCTGGTTGAAGTTATGTTCACCCTCAATAGTATACGTCTGTCTCTGTTACTTATACTCTGAGCCACCCCCCACTACACTTATGCTACCATGCTCCAGTTAAGCACACTGAGTAATATTATAACTTCTTATATTTCTGTCACAGCTAGTATTGTTCCCTTTCTATCCCCTCCCTTCCTGGTAAAGACTGCCTGCTCAGTATTCTCCAACTGCCACCCTTTAGTGCTCTTTGAATCTTTTCTTCGCTACTTGCCTCTGCCTATCTCCTGTGACAGGCCCACCCCTAGGAAATTGCTACACCATCCAGAACTACTTGAACATGTGCTTTTTAATCACAGGTTTCTCTTACTACTTCTCTCAGGCAACAGTCACTCCAACCCTGGTCCTATCTCTCTGCCCTATCCAACTGCTAATAACTCTGTTGGTCTTAAGTTAGCCTCAGTTAACATCTGTAGCCTGCTGCAGAAAACTGATCCACTTCAAGTCTGGGCTACTCAACATAAACCCCATATCCTAGCAGTAGTCAAGACCTGGCTGTCTCCAAACATACCAGACTCTGCTATCTCCCTGAATGGCTATACTCTTTATAGAGATGATAAGCTAGGAAAAAGGGGAGTGCTATCTGTCTCTTTGACTCCCTTAAAGGACAAGTATTTTCAACGTTCATCTCAGGTACTTTTACACACTTTTACCAAGCATTACTCTTTGGACATCCAGTCACGAAGTGATGCTAGGTTTGGCATGGCTGTGCTGCAGAGCCTGTTACCAAAATAGGTTCTGTAACTCCCTCCTCCAAGGGGGTACTGCTTGGTAGTCTGCATATAGTCAGAATACAGCAAGACTTCATGTTGTTTGAAGAAAAATTATTCACTGAAGTAATGTTGTTTCTTGTAATGGAGTCTTGCTGTATTTTGACCTCCCTCCTCCCTCCTGCCTCCTCCTGGCACCTAGTAGTTTTGGGATGTGGTGGGGCAGGCACAGTGATGCATCAGAAGTGTACTGGACATGCCTCCATCTCTTAGGGGGGTTCTTTAGTTTGTTTATTAAGGATTTTTGATAATCACTACCTGTTGTGTTCTTTTTGGGTGTTCTCAACTTGAGTCTTTTGACCCTAAAAACCTTGTTTTGCCATTTGGCACAACATTTTGGAAACAATTTCTTCCTTTGAGTTAGTTAGCTTAGTGCTTGTAAGAATCTGACAGTTACACTTCAGAGTACCACGGACAGAGGTTTGAAAACCGAGCTTGAGATCAATGTTCTATGTCTTTGCATAGCGTTAACCCTTTACTCTCCAGAGCAATTCAAGTGCTGGGGCTAACTGCATATAGTCAGAATACAGCAAGACGTCATGTTGTTTGAATGACAAATGCTTGTTTTTTTTTGTCATCACAAAAATCATGAGCAAACCCTACTAGAGAGTGTACATTCACTTACTACCCCTTGAGAACTTGGTATCTGTCAGTTCAGTTCTGGTACCAAACAGTGGAGAACACCAGGATGTTTGGATCACAGAGACAGGAAAGCAGCATCAGACCATGTCTGTACAGTGGCTAATTAAGTTCACAAGTGGCTAAAACACTGGGTGCATTTTAGCCAGTGGCTAATATTTAAACCCTAGCATTTACTCAGTTGGCATGAAGCACATAGAAACAGAAACATAGAATCTGATGGCAGATAAGGACCGCTTGGCCCACCCAGTCTGCCCATTTCCTTACCTAGTGAATAAGCTGCAGATCCTAGTTAACCAGCAGCCTACTTCTTCCTACCCCCACCCCCTAGAATTGCCTTATGACTGTCCCATGCATGCTTGAATTCCACCACTGTTTTTGACTCCACAACCTCCTCCGAAAGGACGTTCCATGCATGCACAACCCTCTCTGTGAAACAATACTTCCTTAAATTACCTCTGAGCCGCCCCCCCCATCTTCAAATTGTGCCCCCTTGTTCTTGCACACCTCTTTTTTTGAAAGATGCTACCCTCTTGGACTTTGTTGATTCCCTTGAGGTACTTGAAAGTTTCTATCATGTCTCCCCTCTCCCTCCTTTCCTCGAGGCTATATATATTAAGCTCCTTAAGTCTCTCTTCATATGTCTTTTGGTGCAGACCCTGCACTATTTTAGTTGCACTCAGGGCCAGATCAAGTCTTTGGGGGGCCTGGAGCACTGGACATCTGGGGGGCCCACAGGTACACAATGTTTATGACACGTCAAAATCCCCCCAAAATCTAGGAGGGTCCGGGGGCATGCCCCCCCGGGAAATTTTGAAAAAAATGGTTGAAAATTGTGCATTTTAGGGGATTTCCTTACTGTTTTCAGTTTTTTTTTCTACTGTAAGAAGTGGCATTTTATGCTGGAAAAGTACTGTACGTGTCACTGCCTTAAATCATATATTGTATGTTTCCATAGTTACATATCTATCTGGATAGTGCAAATTTGTATGCACTTTCAGGATATGAATATGTAAACATACATTGGTTATTACTACAAATATAATATTTGCACATGGTATGTTTCCTGGCCGGAGGGGGCGTGGGGGCTCAGGCTGAAAACTAAAACAAGTGAGACAGTGTGGGGTAAGGGCTGTGTTTAAACTTTGGGGAGGTCTGATGGGGGGGATTTGAGTCTGGAAGGTGTGCACTACTCCCTTCATAAAATAAAGGGTCCTACAAGAGCTTGCTAAGCTCAGGTTGGACAAGGCAATGGGACCTGATGGCATACATCCCAGGGTGCTAAACGATCTAAGGGTGGAGTTAGGATAGCCATTATCAGAACTGTTTAGTGTGTCTCTCAGCACAGGAGACACCCCAGTTTTTGTTTTACTTTTTTGAGTGACATCTTGAAGGAGTGCCTGAAGAATTGCTAGTACATAGAGTACTCAGCGCGAGAACAATGGTCAAGATGATTCACTGTCCACTAAGGTGGACGTCGATGGGGATAAGGCACTGACTCCAGAGTCTGTTGGTGCCAGAGTCTCTCACCACTTCTGTTGGTGCCAAGAGAAGGGCCAGAACTGGGCTATGTCGGAGTCCCTATGGAAGATATCTAGGGCACCAAAAAACTCTCTGTATTTCTCCTACATTAGTGGATCATCAGGGCCTGAATGTGAGCAACCTCTCTAAAAAGCTGTGAGGCTCCAGAAGAAGACAAGACTCAGCATGTACATCAGGGAAAAGAAAGGGGGAACCTAGATGAATATGGATTTGCAGGACTGGACTAAACAGTCCAAGGTAGTAGAGATGTGTTCATCTCCCACAGCACCCTTACAGGTAGTAGACAAATAGCCCAGTTACACAAGAATGAAAGGGGCATACCAATCAAGACAGTCTAACATAGTCAATAAGAAACTATTTCATCAAGAAAATGGGACAGCTTCTCCAGCATCCACAGGGATGTACCCGGTGTAAGAGCTAATGTAGTCAATCCAAAAAGATGCATTGCACCTCCCACGCGCAGAACAACTTCCAAGCAGAGTTAGACTGAATAGTGCACAGGGTCATGTGCTGCATTCAGTAACTAATAGGAATATACCACAGGCAGGGAGGAGGAGGACAGGAAAGAAGAAAAAGGGAGAAATGAGCTGCATTACAGAAAATCCCTTGTTTTGGTTGGTGGAAGGGCCCACAGGGTCCTCACCCATGACAATTGGTTGTTTGTCACCCCATTCTCTATTCGGCATATTTTCCCCAGTAGAAAATCAATTTATGCTAGGAGAACATGGCATTTGCGTGACTTAGCAGTTGCAAATGTATCAATAATGTCATCAAAGCTGATTTGTCGAAGTATATCACTTTCAATACTTAGAAGAGTGAGTGCACTCAGACGCTCATCTCGCATTGTAGATCGCAGTTTGTTTTTAATGAGGGCCATTTTTGCTGAATGAGCGTTCACCTGAGCAGTTAGTCACCATCAGTGACAGGTACATGCGAAGAGCAACAGAAACATTCGGAAAGGTCTCTTGCAGTTCTTCAGTATGCAGTAGTGATGCTCGAGATACTGGTGAATCACAACCTCTTGCCTTTGCAAAGCTGATGAACTGAGACATTTCACCAGGGAAGACTTCAGCAGACAAGTCTGATGGGTATTCTTGAGCTAATTTCTGAGCCTCAAGATGTATTTCCTCATCAGTTAAGATGTCAGAGTCCACTATAACTTTGAAGCGATCATAGACTGTTTGGTAAGCTGAAATCCTGTGATTCAAAGCCATAATGAGGCAATCTATTATAACCAAGTAGGTCTCAGTCCGAATTTCTCTCTGCCAGTTAGAACAACTCCCTCAGATTGCACGTCGTCATAATGCATGTTTCTTTTCCTCTTCCTTGAGTGGTCTGTCCTGTAATTAGAGGAGCCAGATAATTCTTGTGCTCGCATTTCAAATGTACCAAAACGATCACGCAATGTGTTGACAAAGCTTCTTAGAGACATCAGTAATTCAACAGCTGATTTAAGATCAATTTTGCTGTGTTGCAAAGATTTGTTCGTAGCATTGAATCTGACAAGAATGGTATTCCACAGATCACAAAGAAATGCTGTTTCGACTAACTCCATTGTTTGGGACAAGGAGTCTGCCTCATGTCTTGAGGTGCCATTCTGATGTTGATCATCAGCTATTTCCTCCAGAGCAGCTTTGATGTCGGCGTAGCTGTCAAAGAATGCCTTGGGTGCATCAGCACCTGCAGACCACCGTGTATCAGACAGTGACTTCAGTGTCAATCCACCACCTTTCTCCTTTAAGTGTTTCATGAACACTGACCAACGGTGAGTAGATGCAGAGAAGAAAGTGTATACTTTCTGCAGAAAGCCAAAGAAGTTGACTGCCTCGACGCAGCAATCAACGGCATTAGAACCAACTAGGTTAAGAGAATGGGCAGCACAAGGTATGAATATTGCAAAGGGGGTTCACTTGTCTAAGTCGTGCTTGCATGCCAGAGTATCGTCCAGCCATGTTATTCGCATTGTCATAAGACTGACCACGGCAATCCATGAAATCAATGGCTTCACTCTTCAAGTACTCTAGCAAACTATTTGCTAGGTCTTCAGCCATATGACTGCTGATTTGCAAGAAAGTCAAGAACCGCTCAATTGCCACACCATTTAACACATACCGAGCAATCAGTCAGCTGATCAACGTGAGTTAAATCAGGCGTTGAATCAACAGATAACCGAAAAATACTTGGCCATTGTGATTTCTCTAACAATGGTGCTCTAACGTGGTTCGCCATGATTTGAACAAATTCTTCAAAAATAGTTGAGGACAAATAAGCAGGCTTTCCTCGACCAGCATTACCAAAGTTTTCTATATGTGTGGCCAGAAAGGGATCAAACTTCGCTATCAATTCCATGCAACCAAGGAAGTTGCCATTATGCTTTGATCCAATTATCTCATCATCTCCTCGGAGGGCCAGGCCTCTCTCAGCCAGAAGAGTAACAACAGCCACTACCCGACATAATACATCACGCCAATACTGCTTTCTCTCCTGACACTGCTTTTGCAAACTCGCGTCAACATGCCAATTTTCTTTCTGACCGGTTGCAAAGTCTGAGAATGCAATCTCTGTGCATGTCACTTTCTTCATGGGTGCGGATTCTGTCATCAGCTTTCTTCCAGTCACTAAAACCCTCAACTTGCTAAACTGTCTTTCTGACTTGTCATCAGTGTGCAGAAGAAACAGTATAGAGATCCTTTTGAAGGACTATATAGCATCCATTTCCGCAGATGCATCTCACCATTCAGCCGCCTGGCATAGATCATGTGATTTTTCAAGAACCGGAAATGTCCCTTTGGTTGTCTCTGTGTCGGGTTGTAGTAACACTTTGACTTCATGTAACTGTCAGAGTCAGTCTTATTCTGGCAACTGTCTGGTCCTTTCTCAACCCAGAAGTCCACTGTGGCAGAACGTATGGGGAACCACTCTGCAGGATCTGTTGATCGCATTCACATTCATCATGTATTGAGTGAGATGAATTGCTGGTAGGTTCCTCCTGAGCCAAAGACATGTCATCAACATTTTCATTTGTGGAAGTGGCAGTCAAAGGACACTGGTGGACAACCACAGTATTGTCTTTGACATGTTCTAAATCACATTCCGCATTAGGATGTGCCAGTGATACTTCAGAGTTGATAGTAGAATTCACACTTGCTGAGGGATAACTAGTTGGGGTGACAATGACTTCAGCTGATGCAGAAGCATTAGTTGCAAAAAATTGGGTGAGTCGAGGAGTCTTTGCCAACACGGAACTCAGTTTATCTTGCTTCTCCTTAGCAATGCGACGTTTCAGAGCACCTGATTGCAAAACCCTTCGTGGCATTTTCTTTAATCTTATACACACGCTGTCTCCACACGTCCCAGTCAGACCTGGGGAACAAAATGAGGGATTGGAAAAGCACTGCATACAGTAGTACTTGTTAGCAATGACAACGTTCACTGGCAACATAGTTGGAATCCACAATAATGTTAGTCTCTGGCAAAAACTGTAAGACACACATTTTTTTTTCTTTCATTCCTATACCAAAATACTATGGGATGAAGTTTTTAAATGTTTCCTCTCCTGAGTCATTTCCACCAAATAAAAATGTAATTGACATCCTTGGTACAAACAGTATTAAAGCAGCAGTGCAAGAAGCTAGTGAAATTTTTACCTATACCTTTTTATGCAATTTTAGATTGTCACTCACCTCCTGACTTGTATAATATCCTTCTTTCCACAATTTGCAGCTGCCGAAGTACTTTTTTTTCATGTTTGAAATTATAAAAGAGTTCTCTTTTAATATGGTTCGGACTAGGACTTCATCAGTATTCTCTGCTGATTTTGTCCATCAGTTGTTTAAATAGCACTTCTGTTGTGTCTAAAATGAACTATCACGCCTTAGGCAGTGCTCCCTGACCTTATGGAATAATAGGTGTTCAAAGACAGCTGAGAATATTGATGAAGACCTGGCCCAGGCTATATTGAGAGGCGCTCCTTTTATTATTTCAAACATGGAAAAGTACTAAAGCAGACTCACATTGTGGAAAATGGGTGTCATACAAGTCAGAAGGTAAGTGCCACTCTAAAATAGCATAAAAGGTATAGGTCAACATTTTCACCAGATTCATGCACTGCTGCTTTACCCAAATGATCAGAAACATGTGGAGCACCGTTATTCATCCTCTCAAGCTCCCACTTAGAAAATGGTTAAAAGTATTCCAGGCTACTGATTGGTTGAGGGACTTCTCTAGCTGGGCATCTATCAAACAACAGATGCCTGGCTGTTAAAAGTACTAGCCCAGCCAACCCCATCGCCACAATCCTGCTGCCCAACCTGGTTTCCAATTGGCTAAAACCCCCTTATTTCATTTTCAAATCTCCGTCATTTTATTTGTCTCACTTAGCGAGAGCTGAGACCAAACACCAGTCCACAAGACATTTTCCCAATAAAATTATAAACCTAATGAGTATCCCTGCTGAAACATGCAAAGCAAAGCCAGTAGTAAAGAAATAAATGAACGTGTTTTCACAAAGTTGCTTTTCTTTCTATTATCTCGCTTGACCTCTCTCACTTCTGTGTTCCATGTCCACAGCTGAGCCGGCAAGATTTGATAGTACAATGGGCATCATGGCATTTTTCCCCATTACCCACAGAAATCATCCCACTTTCAAATTCTAAAACTTAAAACCGCCATTTTTCTACCAGTCACCAAGAGAGCCACTGAGCTGGCGATGCTCCAACCCTCACACATACGCAGACACCACCAAAATGGCAATCTAAATAAAGATCTCCATTCCAATACACTGTATCAGTCCGAGAGATGACACTTTCTCCAAAACAACAAAAGACTTCATTTTCAAAATATGAGTGCTGGCACGTCGTCTGCTCAACACCAGTCACATCCCTTACCACCTCGCCAATGCTCACCCCCCTCTCTTAACCCAAATATAAGCAACTCTATTTTTTTCAACTTACAAAGTCCTGCATAGCCACTGCGCTTCCATGCTCGATCGTAGTATGCCTCATGTAACTCGAAACTGTGCTGCAACCTGACCCTCTTTCTCACACAACTCTAACTGCATTCTTTGCGGTGGTGCCTCTAACAAATTAACAAAAAAACTAAACAAATAAAATAGACCACTGGCGAACGTTAGTGGGGGGGTGTAAAAACTGCACTGCCCTCTGCTATTAAAGTATACCAGTAGAGCTGTAGAAGGACTACTTTACTATCAAAAGCAGTTTAAATACATTTGTACAAAATGTTCTATTAATGTTTCTGATTTCTTTTTTCTTTTTTAAAAATCCACATATAACCTCATTTTCTAAGCACAATAATACCCACCAGGGTGAGCGGTATGGGCTATACCTGCCCTCCCAGGGGCTATAAGGCCCTCTGCCTGTGGTGTTGAGCCTCATTACACCCCTGGGTGGGTGGGTATTGCCCAATACTGCCCACCCTGTTAGGTATTATTGCTTGCACACTGCACACAGCATGTATCAAACATGCTTTTATTTGAAATTGCAAGGCATGATGTGGTTCTCACACAGATATGTACTGTACACTATTCCCATCCATTTAAGAACAAAATGATGATGAAAACTAAAGGCACTCTTACTTACCTCTGATAAACTCTCCTCTCAGTCTGAAAAAGAAAGAACTACTCAAAGGCGGGGTCTTCCTTTTGTAGTCAGACTCTATAGCAAAATGCACTAAAACAGAAAAACATGAAAATAAATACCATGTCTTTTAGTCACATAAAGCACTCTGAACTATAAAGACCATTACAGCACTTGCTGCTGTGCACATTGATAAATGGGACCTCAGTTTCACATCTCATCCTAAAGACGGCACCTCAGAAGTGCAGCACCTCCCTCATGCGGGTACCTTAGCAATAGGTAGGTGAAGAACAAATACAGAGATCAAGTTGGGTCTTTAGGTTTTGCAGCAGGTGGGGCAAATGGGCACATGCACATTGACTTGGGTCCACACCTAATTAAGCCAATTTTGGGATGATGCACCCAATATAAAAGAATCCATTTGAGGCAGATGCAGGATAGAGTAGGGACCCAGCTTATGGGTGGTCTGCCTCAACATTGGTAGCTGGGTCACTTCACAGCAGGGGCCTGAGGTGAATACCAAGAGACTACCCACTCCTTTTGAATTCAGATTAGTAAATTGCAATCCAGGCTGAAATAAATATGTTTATTGTTACATTTATCCCTTTGGGGGTTCATGTGTGCATGTTTACAGAGCATTGTGTACTATGCCCATTATGGCAGAAAGCACTCCTGACAAGAGTGCAGAGATCTCTCGATGATTGAAGTCCTCCATTTTTAGCTTGTACCACTTCTGCTGCCAGTGTGTCTGTTCTAACGCCTACCACCCTTTCAGTGAAGAAATAGTTCCTCACATCTCTCTTGAGACTGGACACACAGTATACCAGGTGGGGTCTCACCAATGAGTGGTACAGTGGCAACACACCTCCTCCCTCCTGCTGGATAGCCCTTTCCTATTTACCCTAGCATCTCACTGCTTTGTCACACTGCCCTGCCACTTTGAGGTCCTCAGATATGATATAACCTAAAGGTCTCTTTCCTGTTTAATGACTGTCAGTACCCCCACCATCCTATGCTCAGCTACTTGGTTACTGTGTTTTAGGTGCATGATTTTGTACTTTTTAGCATTAAACACCAACTGCCATGCTTTTGACCACTCCTCGACATTCACAAAATCCCTGCTCATTCTCTCACTCCCTTCCTGACTGTCCACCCTGTTTCAGATTTTGGTGTCATCTGCAGAAGTACTTTCCCTACCAGTATTCTGCAGTGTCACCTATGAAGACACTGAAGAGGACTGATCCCAGTCCTGAGGTACCTCACTGGTGACTCTCCCATAAAAAAAAACGATTTGTCAAGCATGGGCTTTGAACCTGCTAGACAGTATAACAATCTGCAGTGAGAGAGATTTGCATGCTAAGACGCATTGGCTGGAGGGTAGAGGGAACCAGTGGGTGGAAATTAGTTACTACAGTGTGCAGCCAGTAAACATCCTGCTTAGCCCGCAGGCAGAGCACTAGAGCTTCTGACTCCAAAAGGTTATATGACCAGCGCTAAAAAGATAAGCCAAGTTGGAGCTAAACTGCAGTACCAGTTAAACAGCACCTATGTACTTCAACATGTAGTTTTATTTAATACTTATAAATGGGTAGGCTGTTCCAGCCAATCAGAAACATTCCTCAGCATGCATGAAATCTGTTCCATGCATGGGTAAAAAGAGCTGGTAGTAAAAGGCCAAGATTCTTGTGCCATAGAATGTTGGCATTTTACTGGCAGCCATCTTTTCTTTACCCACTCCGTGTGGGGACAAAAACATGCAGGCTGCTTTATGAACAGCAATGCTGAGAGACAGAGCATGCATACCAACTCAGGTGCGTGGGCAAGAAAGCGAGAGCGGAGGGAAGTGGTGAGCGAGCGAACTCTGCGAGCACGGTGGAAGCCGGAAGGTGCATGGGCAAGAAACCGAGAGCGGAGGGAAGTGGTGAGCGAGTTAACCCGTGGGTACAGCGGAACTCCGAGGTTTCTCTTCAGAGCTTCAGGTTAGTAGCGTCAGGTAGTGGAGCTGCCTCACCCTCTGCTGTCTCAGGTAAAGTCCCTTCATCAGTCACGGGCAGCACAGGGACGGAAGCAGCTGGTCCATGTCCAACATGAGCTGCTGCAGGCACTACTGCTGCGGGTGCTCTTTGTCCGGCTGCCGGTGGGGCTTGTTAACTGGTAAGCCCCAGTGACCCAAATGATGCATCCTCACACAAAACAAAATTGAAGTCTACCCTAAATGTTGGAGCATTGGACTGTGACCTTAAAGACCCAGCAGACCTGGGTTTGAATCCCACTGCCACATGCATGGTGTGTGACCGTATGTCACGTAACCGTACTGCGCTCATGTGTAGTACCTGCGATCGTAGGCATATTGTGCCTTCCTGGACCAAAAAGCAACATAACACAGTAATGAAGTTACAGTGAATTAAATGGAGTGCCCCCTGTTTTTTCATTTCTCTACAAGTTCTCTAACTTTGTCTAGTACAGACATGACATCATTATGTGGTAGGCGGAAGGACTATTTTATGTTAAATTAGCATAACTAACTGCTGTTTGACATGTAAAAATGATTTTTACTGCAAAAAGTTTTTTTAAAGGCAGCCCATTTTATAAGTGCAATAAGACACTCCAGGGTTGTGCATGGAGCGGATTTTGCCGCCGGGGAGCTAAAGCACTCGACCAAGGCCTCGTGCCTTATACGCCCTGGCCGCAAGCGGTAAAATCTGTTCCATGCACACCCTGTCATGTCTTACTTATTCAATCATGCCAGTTTACTAGAGAATACAATTTCACCTTTCCTTTCCATGTTTTAGAACACATCTTAATAGTCTATCCAGAAAGGCCATTTATAATTATTCCTCAGCCACTCACTGACTCTCACCACTGCTCATCCTTCAGGCTGTAACCTTGACATCTCACACATGTACTCAAACAACTTGGCTCCCATCCAGAATGATCCTGCTTACCTATTATGGAGTTCAGTGGTTTGCCCCACATGGCAGGACCCCAAACAGTCACTATTTATAAAATGGGTAGGCTAAATCCAACAATGTGATTGGCTAGTTACCCATGCATGAAATATGTTCCATGCATGGGTAAAAAAAAGGGCTGGCAGTAAAAAGGCCAATATCCATAAGCCATGGAACGTTGGCATTTTTACTGTCTGCCATCTTTACATTTGCCAAGCAGGACAAAAAGCTACAGATTATTGTAACAAAAAGTGAGACGTAGTGTGAAAAAAAAGAAAACAAATCAATAAGCCGTTCAAATGTTCCTTATGCAAATGCTGCCTTTTTTATTTATTTTTTTTTTTACACACACACACACACACACACACACACACACACACACACACAGTCTGTAACGCAGCTCATCAAGCGCTCGCCAACCGATCGGGGAAACTCTGGTGCCTCTGCCTCATGCTTCACAGGCTAAAATGAACGTCCCTGATAACAGTTTAAAAAAAATCTACTGACTTTTACATTTGTCACATGGTCTCGCCAACTGATCGGGTAACCTTAGTTGCAACTTGCTCTCCCGCTTCATAGGCTATTTGAGCAAGGCTGTGATGTGCTGTCTAGCGAACCGAAAAAAATGTGCAGTTTCAGGCTTTCAAGAGTGGCGCTTGGCTGTGGAGAGGCAAGTAGAGATCGGCATGTGTGTGCGCCCATCTGTAGACTCTACAGTTTACAAATACCGCCAGGACTTGTGGCTGGCCATGTAAATTGTGGCGCAGCTCTATTTATCGTTTTCCTCCGTGGCAAAAGTACACTTGCTTCCTTAGTAACACCAGTGTGTGTGTGTGTGTATATATACCGCTAGCTGCTACTTCTGGGGAAAAAACAGTTGTCTCTCTCTCTCTCTAGTTCTCTACTTTCAAAGAGCTCCTTAATATTAAAAACTCCAGAACACTACATGTTAATAAACAAAGCAAAAAACAAAACAGTACTTGTTTGGGGAGTGTGCTTGCATCACTTTGTCTGTCACAGACATAATTACATCACAATGATGTCATTATGTGGTAGGCGAAGGACTATTTTATCTTAAGTCTACATAAACAAATACTGTTTTCCACATTTAAAAACAATTTTTCTAACTGAAAAAAGTTGTAAAGCAAGAGGCCCCATTTTATAAGCGCAATAAGACATGACAGTGTGTGCATGGAACATAGTTTACTGCACGCCAGGGGCTAAAGGCACTCGGCCAAGGCCTCGTGCCTTATTACGCCCCTGGCCGTGTGGTAAAATATGTTCCATGCACACCCTGTCGTGTCTTATTGCTTACATGCTATCTGACCACTTTGGGAGAAATCCTAAGATGTTAGAGGCAGCTTGGAGGGTCAGCTGGCTTTTTACAGCCGGGCAACGCATTTTTTATTTCCCCAAGTGACAAAAACTGTAACAACTGATGGCAGCTATGTGAAATGTGACCACCATTTTTATTTATTTATTTACAAAGATGTTATTTACTCCCAGTCCGTCCCCGTGTCACGTTTGGGAAGTAGAGAGTCAGTGGTGGTGAGTAGAGTTGGGCACCCGACCGACCCCGCACAACAGACAAACAGACTAGCCCATCCACTCTGCCCTGTTTTACTCCAGAACCTAATGTCTGGTTGGGGTAGTTCTCTCATCCCCCTCCCCTACTGCTTTCCCTTACCTAACTGTTAAGCATTTTATTGGGTCCCAGTCATGGGACAGAGTAAAAAAAGCCTCTAGCACCATGGAATGTTCACATTTAAACATCGGCCTGCTGGATTGGGGCACGTACCACTAGCACCAGGGAACATTTACTGTTTCACATCCGGCTGGGGATTGGCAGGTGGGGGTTCCCTAGAACCAGGGAATGTTTCATGTAACCATTGGGCCAGCGATCTGTGGGAGGGACCACTAGACACCAGGGACTACTGTGTTGGGGGTGGGGTGTGGGGCAATGCATTTCCTTTGCCAACTGCTAGGGAGTACGTCGAGGTTTCATTCAGCGCAGCGCAAGAGTACTGAGCAAAACAGACTTGTGTGGTGCACATACTCTGAATATTGGACTGTGCCAGTATTCAGGTCTCTGCCCCTTCATTGCGCCCCCCTATGAATATTGCATGGGCACAAGCCCTGTTTGCCCACATTACCGGGCTTTCCACTGCACCATTTACCAAAAATTACCATATTCAAAAGCCCGGTTAGCGCATAAAATTTTACAAGCAGGGATTTGTGCCTGGGGCCAATTTTTAAATATATGACCCCTGATCCCCTCTTTTACCCAGATGCCTCCTGGAATCCCTTCCCCTGCAAGGTTGTTAGTGTGGGGCTAGCGTACCCAAACAGGTCCATAAAAATAGACCCTGACAGGACCAACAATGGCTGTGGGAAAACAAAATTCTCCATAGAAAATAAAACCCTTCCAGTCATTGTGGAAAGCTTATTCTTAGTAAATAAGTTACAGGTTATAATTTCTACTTTCAGAGTCTGATTTTAAAGCACCTACTTTGTGTTGGCAACTTTCGACATGTAGGGGTCAAAGAAGGGGCAGTTGAGTGGTATTATAGAACGCCAACGCTTACATCTTCAGTACAGAGTCAGTGCTGCGCTGGCCTGTAAGGACTGAGTACGTGTACGCGTCGCTTGCTGAGTTGCTGCTGTCCCTCCCAGCCCCCACTCAGTCAGTCAGTCAGCATACGCACCCCCCGCACCGGATGGTTGGTCCTAGGCTACACCTTAACCCGCCAGGCCTCACTTAGTTGCCCTCCAGATCTCCTGACAAGTTTTTTCTTATATCTTTGATTTGCTCCGCTCCCTCCCGGCTTGCTTCCTTCATGTACCTGCTGTAACTTGCAAGTCTAACTTTATTCTTCAACCTAGTATAGCACTGAAGCACAGTAGCTAATTTCAAATTGTAACGAAGTTGAACCAGAGCCTCAAGCCCGCGTCTGCTCTGCTCTCCGCCCCGCCTCCTAACAACACTGCGGCGGCGCTAGGAAGGTGGTGTGACTATGCAGCGTGCACTGCATTTACCACATGACTTCTAGTCAGCTTCTTCTGCACACCATGTGACTCCCCCATTCTCAGAGTCCCAAGGGCGAGTCGGGCGACACTACTGGTGAAAAGAGGAACAGCAGGGACAGCCAGCACCGGCAGTAAGTAATTTAAAGCAGCTGCTTTTAAAGAGCAGTTGCCAGCAGTTGCACGCAAGTGCTGCCATTTCGGGGGGGCCTCCTATGGTGGGGGGCCTGGGGCATTTGCCCCATTTGCCCCCCTCTTAATCCGGGCCTGGAAACATCACAAAATACTTTGTGGAGTAAGGCTGCTCCTCTTCAGACACTTTTAGAGGAGAGGCAGACAGAGAAAACAGGTTGAACAGCCATGGTTTTTCAGTGAGGTACGGACAAGATACAAGAGTAAGTAGAGCAGTGAGCTTGAGGAGAGTTAGCAGGGAAGGAAGCTAATGAGTATTTACAAAGGACAAGCAGTGAGACACTCTCCGAGATGCTGGGGAGGATGTGGTTAACACGGAGGGAACTGTGGCAGGTACGGGAAGAACAAGTTGTGAACCAATTGTAGCACAAGTCCTGGTGCAGTCTCGCTACTAAGGTCTTCCAGTCCACACCATCCATACTACACAGCTGTGTAGTCAAACACTGGGACCAAGTCAATAATATAGGATTGCATACCTATTACAGTCAACAAGTAGGGGTACATGTTGGTCTTCTCATAGACTTCATTAAGATTTTCAACAAGCACAAGTGTAATATGCACAACAGTTGCCTGCAGAAATGTTTAAAATCAGGCGAGCAGAGAGATAACTTGTTAAAAGAAGTTATAAAATACAGCACCAGTAAACACGGAATTTGGTTTGGCAGACACTAGTGACAACACCAGTTTTACCTTTCTGCAAAACGGATTTTGCTCTTAATGTTTTTTTTTTTTTTTACTCAAAGTTCATTGTGAAAATATGCATAAAATACAGCGTCATACAGTCTTATTTTATGCAGGTGCAATTGCGAAAAATAAAGGAGTCCTATGACCGAAGTAAGAGATGGGACTCAAGGGTTTTGCAACATGTTGTATTTTATAGTTCATAAAGTTCATCATTCAAGTCCTTCTTTGTATGTTGGCTGGAGACAAAATATTATAGTTTGTCAGCACTCGAATGGAAGGGATGTTCTGTATGACTTCATGTTGGTATGTATGACCATAAACATAAAATAATTGAGACAACAAGTTAGCAAGAATTAAAAAAAAAACACAGTTAAAACGTTAAAACTGGGTCTGTTGTATTCCGTAGTACACTACTATAAAACTGGAGGCCCCTGTTGAGATATATTACCTTTAATGCACAGTAACATGAGTCCAGTGTACCAAGGCCCCATCAGTGCAGGGAGGTATTGTATCTTTCCCATCTTTCCCACTTAATCAAGATATTTTTCTCTGCTTAGGTGGAGCTCGACTGTTATTTTCTCCATATTTAACACCTGCTGAGCTCTTGAACTCCATTTACTGAGAGAAGGCATGGAGGCAGAAAGCCAATGGCAGGTAAGTGCCTTGCCTGCTGAGAGGCAAAGAGCACGAACTACCTCCCTATTTTTCTTTTTCTTCAATCCCAGGGGAACTAAACCCAGTAAAAGGGTTTTATATTTAAAAGGGATCTGAATGCCCCAAATAACCTCCAATTCTGCATGAATACCTGTCCAAAACCTTTGAATTTGGGAACAACTACAAAAGATCTGGTAATGAGTACTCCTATCTGGGCAACCTCTCCAGCAAGCATCCAATGTATATTGATGGAAATGGGCCATTTTTGTGGGAATATGGAAACATTTTATCATAATTTTCCATCTATATTCTCTCCACCCTTGGGAGGTAGTGACCTTCCACCCCCTCTCCAAGACTTATTGCTATTTGATGTCTGCCATTGGGACTTCCAGATGCTCCCTCCCACCCCTCTCAGATCTCATCTAGAGAGTGGTCACTAACTGTCTGAAGCAATTTGTCCATATTAGCAATGGTTTTCCCACTGTCTCTAAGATGATTTGTCCAATGAAAATAATCTTCCAGTTTAAACATTTCCCTGGTCGCATTAACTTTATCTTCCCCATCAGGAGGTAATGACTTACTTGCAGGAATCTGAAGTGGTCACTACTGGGGAAGTTAAATCTAACATTCAGATCTACAAAAGGTAAACATATTCACCCTATGATGAATTAAGAGTATGCTGCAAGTCCCAGTTGGTTCCAGCGGTGAAAGCCAGGGTCACCAGTGATTACCTTGAGGGGGTAATTCCTCCTTTCGTGCATGTGAGTCAATGCAACCATTGTAATATTTTAAAGGAGGCCCTCGTCTAGGGGTTTGTCAGTTGTCAGATATGTTGGGGGGTCCAGTTCACAAATGGTAAATTATACAAAGGACTTGGGAGGTCTGTTGTGTTTTCTAGGCTGTACCATCCTGAAGCAGCATTTTGTCTGAGAATAGAGGTTAATTGAGTGGATTGGGTGGCCAGTAATTCCATTCAAAATTGGGGAGCCCTATTCCTTATTTCTCTCTGGGTAAGGACAGTGTATTGAGCCCCACTCTAATTCTATGGCCCGCTGCCACAAAACTTTAATGTGAGCCCTTCGAGTTTTCTCCAGAAAGACCTAGGAATCATAGGGAAGGTTTATAATAGAAAAGCAGCCTTGGAAGAACATTTATTTTTAATGTGCCTACTCATCCTCCCCCCAGGACAGTGGGAGTAAGGTCAAAGTATCTAGATAATCCGCAGTTTTTTGCATGAGACTGAGGTGGTTAAGTTGGAAGAGTTTGGACAACTGTGGAGTTATTTTGACTCCAAGATATCTAATGGTGTTCTGGGCAGCCCACTTGAATGGATGGAATCATTAAAATTAGATGGATGGTGCTCAGAAACCAGCAGTGAAACCTAGAAACATAGAACTTGACAGCAGATAAGCACAGTCTGGCCTACCTAGTCTGCTCATTTCCTTACCTACTGTATAAACTCCAGATCCTATTGATCTGTGGCCTACCTCCTCCTTCTTACCATTAGTTTTGCCTCCTGCCTGCCCCATGCATTCTTGAATTTGACAACTGTTTTTGGCCCCACAGCCTCCTATAGGAGGCTGGTCCCTCCATCCACCACCCCTTCTGTGAAAAAATACTTCCTCACATTGCCCCTGAGTCTTCCCTCCCAGCCACATATTGTTACTCCTTGTTCTTGCACATCCATTTTTCTGAAATATACTGCCCTCTTGAACTCTGTTGATCCCCTTGAGGTATTTGAATGTCTCTATCATATCCCTCCCTCTCCCTCCTGGCTTCTAAAATATAAATTTGAGTTCTCTCAATCTCTCCTCAAATGGGTTCTGGTGTAGCCTCTGCACCATTTTCGTTGCCCTTCTCTGGACTGCCTCCACCCTGTTGATGTCCTTTCAGATATGAGATCTCCAGAACTGCACGTAGTACTCTGGATGAGGTCTCACCAACTGACTGTACAGTAGCATCATCATCTCCTGTTTTCTACTGGTGATACCTTTCCCTATGCACCCCAGCATTCCACTGAGTTTCCTCACTGTCTTCTCACATTGTTTGGATACTTTTAGATAATCTGTTATGAGTACCCCGAGGTCCCATTCGACTTTGATTGTTGTTAGTACCTCCCGTCCCCCAAGTCTTCATTTCTCCCCTGGGTTTTTGTTCCCCACATGCATCATTTTGCACTTCTTGGCATTGAAACCGAGCTGCCACACTCTTGACCACTCCTCCAACTTGCCTAAGTCTCTCCTCATTTGCTCTACCCCCCTGGAATGTCAACCCTATTGCAGATCTTGGTGTCATCTACAAAGAGGCATACTTTTCCTTTGAGTCCATCCACAATGTTGCTTATAAAGACATTAAAAAGAACTGTCCCCAGCACTGAACCCTGTGGCACCCTGCTGATTATCTCTCTTTCTTCAGATTGAACTCTGTTTACTACCACCCTCTGATTCCTGTTCCTAAGCCAATTTCTGACCCAGTTTATCACCTTGGGACTTTCTCTCAGATTGCCTAACTTGTTTACTAACTTCTTGTGCGGGATTGTGTCAAATGCCTTGCTAAAATCTAGACAGGCCATGTCCACCACCCCTCCCTGATCTACTATCTTTGTCACTCAGTCAAAAAAATCTATCAGATTCGTTTGACATGACCTTCCTGTTGTGAATCCATGTTGCCTTGGGTCCTGTGCCCCACTGGCTTCTAGATATTCTACAGTCCTTTCCTTTAACAGTGATTCCATCATCTTTCCCACCACTGAGGTCAAACTGACTGGTCTATAGTTACCTGCTTCTACCTTGTTTCCACTTTTGTGAAGGGGTATCACATTTGCCCTCCTCCAGTCCTCTGGTACTACTCACTCCTCCAGTGATTTGTTGAACAGGGCTGTCAGTGGTGGCAGTATCACCTCTCTGAGCTCTTTTAGTTTTCTGGGATGTATCCCATCCGGCCCCATTGCCTTATCCACCTTCAGTTTCAAGAGTTCCTTTAGGACTATTTCCTCTGTGAATGGACTAGTGTCCACCCCTCTCTCCTGTGTATCTAATTGCTAATATTGGTCCATCCCCCTCCTCTTCTTTTCTGAATACTGATAAAAAGTATTTGTTCAGTATCTCAGTCTTCTCTAGGTCCCCCTCGGCCCACTCCCCCCTTTACTAAGCCTCACTATCCTTTCTTCTTTCCCTTATGTACCTGAAGAAGGTTTTGTCTCCCTCCTTCACTCTGTAGGCTATTCTTTCCTTTGTTTTTGCCTTTGCACTTCTGGCTGCTTTACCCACCTCCCTCTGCTTTGCATGATGCAGTTCCCTGTGTTCCTTCCTTTGTGTTTCCTTGTATTTCCTGAATGCCTTTTTTTCTCTCTAACCTTCCCTGCCACTTCTTTTGAAAACCATAATGGTTTTCATTTTCTTCTGGCTTTGTTCACAAGCTTCACACAAAAGCTCGTTGCCTCTGTTATGGCTCTCTTGAGGTTCTCCCATTGCATCTCTACTCCCTCTCCCTCTTCCAGTTTATTGTAGTTGAGTTTGCAGTCTGAGATTACACCAAATGTGTCCAGCTCTTGACAAAGGGACAGTGTACAGGTTGCTGGCTCTCTAAGAAAAAAGATGACGTCATCTGCGTAAAGACCTATCTTCTGTTCTGACTGCTGCAGTTGAATGCCCTGAATCTGTGGGTTGTGCCATACTGCAACTATTAGGAGTTCACTACACAGAGCAAAAAGGAGGATGATAAGAGATACCCTTGCCATGTGCCCTGCTGCAGGGGTACGCATGAAGAGATCACTCAATTGACCCACACTGCTGCTTCTGGGGTATCATAGAGGCTATCTATGCATTGTTGAAAGTTACACCCAAACCCCATGGAAGAAAACATGTGTTGTAGGAAGTCTCGCTACACTTGGTCAAAAGCCTTCTCAGCATCCATTATTACGGCAGTTTGGAAGTGGGATTGCTATGCTGAGAGGAAAGGATGTTAAGGAGGCACAGGATATTGTCCTGAAGGTCCTGACCCTTAATGAATCTGGTTTGATCCAGGTGAACCAGGCCTCCCACCACCATCTGCAACCTACATGCCAAAGGAAATTTTTGATTCGCTGTTACCAAGAGACAGGGAAGGTAACATTGTTTAACAAGGAGTAGCACACTAAGCCGAAGCTTGTTTCCAGATGTGACCTGAGAGCACAAGGAAGTTAAGTGACTTGCTCAGGATCACACAGTATGCACCTAGGTGGTTGTGGGATTTAAACAAGGAAATAGGGTGGTATGATTCACATACATTGGGGTCTTTGCTGGGCTTCAGCAATACCAAAATCAGTTCCCTCTGCCAGGCCCTGTGTGCCCACTCTCCTTCCATGACCCCCCCCCCCTCGAACAACCTGAGCAATTCAGGGGCAAAACCATCTTAGAAAGTTTTATAGAATTCACCAGTGAAGCCATCCATCCCTGGGGATTTCCCATTTTTCTGATCTTTGATCACTCCCTCTATTTCCACAGAGAAGACAGGTCTCTCAAGCTCCTCCACAATTTGCTGGGATAGTCTGGGTAAGTTGAGTTTTGCAGAATAAGCCTGTATTAGTTCCTCATGGTTCAGCTTCTTTTCTTTAATATAGAATGAATGGTAATACTCCTTAGACTGCCAGAAGATTCAGAGTGTATAGGTCCTTAGGACAAGTATACTGTACCTGTTGGCAGCAACCTACAGTAATAATCTACGAAGACTGCAGCAATCTTCCCCAGATGAGTGACCAGCTGTCCCTGTTCCCCTCTTTCCTGAAGTCTTACCATCCCGTTTGCCTGCCACGTCCTAATTTGCCATACTAGTAGTCTACTTCCTCTAATACCAACTTCATAAAATTGCTACCTAGCAAATCTTAACAGCTCCTCTGTTTTTTGTTCCAAATACAGCTGTAATTTCTTTTTGCACTCCTTTATTTTAGGAAGTAAATCATCATCATACAAGTCCTGTTCTAGGGCTGTCCATTTGGCAATATCTTCCTTTTTTTCTGTGAGGCATACTGCAATACATCCCCTGTCAGGGAGGCTTTAAGACTGTCCCAACAGTCCCCGAAGGATGTATCACCCCCTTTATTATGATAAAAATATTCTCACATTTTTGTACACAGTAAAGTTACAAACTCAGGAGAGTTAAGGAGGGAATTATTATGACTCCAACTAGAATTCTTACAGAAGGGCCAACATTCAAACCCGTTAGGGTAGGGGCTGACAAGATACAGTAATGTCTCCTACTGCAGTCTCCTAAAAGGTATATAACCACTCTGTGAGCAAAAAGGTCATGTCTATTCTTGAACAGGATTTTTACGGGGCTGAATAGAACATAAAATCACTATCCTGGGGGTGTAGAAATCTGCATGTCTCCTCCATCCCCAACTCCTTTAGTAATGGTGTATGTTATATGCAGTATGTATATTACATGGTAAATGTATTTGTATTGTGTTTTGTAAGTTTTGTACTATTTTTGCCACAATTGTAGTGACCCAGGTCATTCCTGAAATGGGATCTTTAGCTTAGACTGGTTAACAAAGTAAATAAATAAATAACTTTTTTAGGACCACACTACTTCTTTCCTGAGCTAGCAACTTCTCACCCTGAGCCCTCCTGTCCATCTGGTTGTTCAAAGTCATGTTGAAGTCACCCCCCCCCCAAATAAATAAAGTCCCAGCAACTGGGGGGAACTTCAGAAAGACATTTTTATAAAAAGCCACCCTCTCCTGATCTGAGCAGGAAGCATATATGTTCAGTAAAGCAAAGGGTATGTCTCTGTATGAGCCTTCTATAGAAATAAACTGCCTGTTAACATCTTCTTCTACTCTGTTAATCTGTAAGGGGAGCACATCCTCACAAAGATGGTGACTCCTCCATCGTGGGGATGTTGTAGGAAGAAGGAGGAAGAGGAGGAACACTCCCTCACCCAGGATAGTTTTAATTTTTGATGCTAAGTCTTGGAATTGTGTGTCTTTTCTACAGCAGGGCAAAGGAAACCAGCTCAGAAAGGTATGTATTCTACAGCAGGGCTAGGGAAACCAGCTCAGAAAGGTATGGTTTCTACAGCAGGGCTAAGGAAACCAGCTTGGAAAGTTGTGTTTTCTACAGCAGGGCTAAGGAAACCAGCTCGGAAAGGTGTGTTTTCTACAGCAGGGCTAAGGAAACCAGCTCGGAAAGGTGTGTTTTCTACAGCAGGGCTAAGGAAACCAGCTTCCACTGTGACTCTTGCAAAACTCTACAACACTTCACTGAACTGGATATCCCTTTACATTATAGGTGACAATATTTAAGTCACAGTGACCTACCATGGCTGTTTAAGTGGGTTGCACTCATGGTAGACCTATAAAGCACAGGGCTCTTGACCGTATTTGTGAGCATGTGGATTTGAAAGACAGACTTTATAAAACATGGAACCATAACAAACCCCCAAAATAACAATACAACATCAACTTAAGGTGTAGAGATGTGAGTAGCACAAATGTTGGGTATGCTCCCCCCATCTCTGGGTATATACCCTGCCGTGCCTAACCAAGGCACCCATAAAACCTGGCTTGCTTTTCTGACCTCTGTCAGGCAGGTCTGAAGTTCTGTCAACACCAATGTGATAAAGTAACATCTGTATGCACCAGCTAGCTCCTCCATCCCATATCAGTTACTGTGTAGAAAAATACTGTGTGTCTGTCAAGGTCCTTGAGGTACCCCCTCATAATTATTACTACCCAATGAGTCATGTGCCCCAATTAGAGGGGGACAATTTTTGATCCTTTGATCTAGTAGATCATAATTTTTTGATCTCCTCGTTAAGCTCCTTGGGGGTGGGTGGGTCTGCTCTTAGGTGGTTTTGTAGGGCACGGGGTCATAACGTCACAAGGCATTATGCCACATGCATATATTGTGCTGCCAATACAGCACGATATATTGCATGCAGCATAACTAGAACCCCCATTATGGGGGGGGCTGCACCCCCCAACCCCCCCAACTAAAATATCTAACTCTAGCGGGGGGGGGTCAGTAAATATCACACAAAGTGCAAAAAAAAAAGAAAATTTTCATGGGTCTGGGACCAGGAATCAAACCCGGTCCCAAATGCTCTGCCTGCTTCCTTTTCTGCCAGTGGCTCTTCCCTTCGAGCCACGGCAGCTGCTCACCGGAGAGGTATTATCCTCTGCCTGTGACAGTGAGAGGGTGCAGTACCGCACACAGAACCATTCATATTATTGCACCCTCTCGCTGTCCTACACTGCGCTGTTGCAGTTTCGGGGTTTAGACGTATGCTATTTAGCGTACAACATATTGGCCCAGTAGGGTTTTGGAATTACCTTACTGACAAGTTTCAAAAGGTGAAATCTGGTGGGGTCACATCTGCTTTAGCATCAGTAAAGTGTGGAATCCCTCAGGGCTCCATACTGGGTCCATTGTTTTTCTCTGTTTTTGATAGAATGGGTGGGGCTCTTACTAAATCAAACTTTACATTATATGCAGACAATGCTGTTATTTACATTTAAAGTAGATCTGCCACACAGATAAATTCTATATTAAATGAAGAGATGCATGCTGTACAACGCTGGCCTGAAACCAATAGATTAGTCCTGAATAGGACCAAAACCAAGGTGTTGTTATCTGGTGCAAGAACAAGAGTTCAGGATAACAATCAGTGTCTCAGTATTACAACCCTTGAAGGGTCCTGTTTTGAGCAAGTCTCCAGTTTATGTTACCTTGGGGTCACTTTGGACCCTGTGTTAAGTTTTGAACCAGATTTTGTAAAAGTTACATCTGTGACCCAGTTTTACCATGCCACCTCAACAGCTACTGTATCACAGAGACATCCCCGACAGCGACAGTCACAGTGCCGACAGTCAACATTGCAGTGTCAGGGATGCCTCCGTGTTCCATGTGGGGGGCACCGCCCACCCCCCCAGTCTCTAGGATTACAACTCCAAGTCAGAGTTGGACCGGGGGGCCGAAACATCCAGCAGGGCAGTCTCGGGCACTGCACAGACCATCACAGCGACATGCAGGTTTTGCCCGATTCCTGTCACTGTGATGGTCTTTGCAGTGTCAGAGTCGCTCCGGTGTCGGTATACCCTGTGATCCATTCTAAAATCAATATGCTATATAGGCTTTACTGTTTTCTAACCACTGATACAAGAATGGCTATTGCCAAGCAATGCCTTGCTCCTGTGGTGAATTATGCTACTTTGGTTACTCACAACATATCCTTGATGGTATTAACAAAGAAGGCAGCCTTACTCCAGCTTATTGGCAAATTTGCTTTATCTTTACCACATACTATACACCACTGTGTGATCTTACAACAAATGGGTTGGCTACCAGTTCCTTTACATTTTAGGTTAATAGTCGCTAGGTTTTCTTTCAGGATTATAAATACAAGTATTCCTCTATGATTATTTAACTATTTTCAATATTGTAATCTGGGATTTTTCTCTAGAAATAGAGTAGATAAAAGAGCCCTAAAAGTGCCTATTATAAGAAGTGTAAATGGTCAGAGGTCTGTGCATATACTGGGACAAGCATATGGAATAGCCTTCCTCTTGATATAAGACCCAAACCACTGTCATCACTTTTAATGGATTATTGTTTTTTTTTATATAGTTGGCTCATTTAAATGTGAATGTATGACATCTTAAATTTGTTATATTGTATATTGAATATGATGTATGTTTTGCATTTTTTGTGAGACACACCTGCAAAAGGAACTTCTGTTCTATTGTGTTCACTCATTAAGCCAATAAACAAACAATTATTCATGTGGCCAGAATGTGGTTGAAAGAACACCAATTTGTCAGCTTAGGAGCAACATATTGTCCAAGCAAGCCAATATTTCAGGTCAGTTCAGGCGGACTTATGATCAGACTGTGTAACCAGAAGGCGAGACACAGCCCAGGGAGTCGAGTACCACCCCCACCATCCAGGTGCCCACATTGTTCACGATATAGGTAGGGATCTGAGCCAGCTTAGTGAAGTACAGTAATGCCAGAGAGCACCCCCAGACAGAAATCCGGAAAAGATACATGCTCCATTCTGCAGCACTACAACTGAGAAGGGAGCCACATGGCCAAGTATTAGCCACCTTTCCCCCTGGGCATATGTAGAAGGTGAGCTATGATTCATGCACAGCATTGCTCAGTCTCATATTGAGAGTGGTAACTACTCCTGGCATGATGAAATTGAAGGCTGGCTGGTATGGTTCTTGTGTGATGTATCTCTCTCTGCTCAGTCTCCTCTTTCACATACCAAATCATGCATTGGGCTCCCTGTTAAATGGTGTTATCCCCCCCACCACCACCCCAGCCACCGATGCACAATGACTACTACCGCTGCCATGCACCACATGGAGTGGAATGGCATAGCAGATGAGCAGCTTGCCAGATTTATGAAAGCACACAGTGAGGTGAAGGCCCTCCCAGACCCAGACATGCCCCCCCCATTGCCCTCTCAATAATAAACAGTGAAACAGTATATTGTAAAGCTATTAGCAACCCAAACACTCATAAAATTTATGTTAACAGCAGTTGCATGGAAAAAGAAAACAATATTTAGCCCCTCCACAGCACAAGGAGAGGAAGAAGATAGTAAGTTGGTGACCTTGCTGTCATACAAAGTCGAGTCCCACCCTTCCCCTTGTAAACCTGTAACTTTATATTGGGAGTATTTCTTGGAGCCACTGGTCCATGGGAGAAAATGCAGAAGACCAATCAATGTGGCAGAAAAAGGGGAAGTAGGGTGCCCTCTAATAACTAAATAATATATTCAGTTCATGTCCAGACCTCATCCCATTTGCAATGCAGTGGACGATCCTGGTGCACTGTCTTGTCATCTTGCACAGAAGACTCTGTGCCAGGCCTCATTCAAGATGTCATGTGATTTGCTTTTCCCACCATTGGTTGAGGCAGCCAGGGTCCATTCTTACTGCTGTAGATGTGCCATAGCTGCTGTTAATTCGAGGTGATCTGGAGATGGAGGGGTAATTCACAGTTGTGTGAGCATGTTTCTGGTATAGTTGAGCCTTTAAAAGAATTTCAGGCTGACTTCTGGTGACATCATTTAGTTGATAGCAGCCTGATTTTAGAGCTCCATCTCGACTTGCAAAATCTAACCTAATCCTTGCAATAGAAATCTACTATCCAACAAGAAAATGGTCATTGACTGAAGTAGTCATGACTACAAGATAGAGGCTTAAGATATTTTCAGCAACTGCTACTCCGTTGACAAATGCAGCATCATCAGATCTTCCATGAGGCAGGAGTGTTATCAGTTTCCCATATGGCCCCAACGCCCCTGCCTACCAGTGACCCAGGAGATGAGGAGGAATTCATGATAACATCAAAAGAAATTATGCTCACAATTGCAGGATATTTGTGACACCCTCTGCCACCTTGAGACCATGGCTGCAGATGGCAGAAGAAACCTCAGGATACTTGAATCAAATCAAATCATTCTTTATTTCTAAAAAAGCATTTTTCTAGAGATCAAAGCACTTGCACATAAAACCATATAAATAGAGCAATTAAAACAATCATAACCAACCAGAACATATATAAATAAATAGCAGACTGAAGATCATACACTAAAATGTAAGATCATACAATAAAGTCTGGATATGCCAAGCTACATAAATATGTCTTTAATGCTGTTTTGAAGCTCTGGATGGTCAGGCACTGAAAAATGGACTGAAGTGGTGGAAACCTTGCTCTTGGACTACACCCATATTGTTGATGTTCATAATGCAGCTCTCCTAGTACTACATCATTGGGGCCAATAACTGGAACAAAAGGTTGAAGAGTTGGAGACAAAGCATCACAGAAATAATATCAGACTCTGTGATCTGCCGGAGAAAATAGAGTAATGGGATATGATTAAATTTATGGAAGGACTGATGCAGTAAATCCTGGGACTCCCAAAAGACAAATCCTTAAGCATCATCAGAGCCCATAGAGCCCTGGCTGCCCCCCTAAAGGATCCTAATGTATGCCCTTGCTCAATCATGTTGGCATTTTTGGAATACCGAACCAAAGATGAACTGCTCTGTATGGCATGAGCTAAGAAGGAAGTATTCATTAGCGATAGAAGAGTATACTTAAAGCATAATTTTGCTTCTTCGATGGTCCTACACCATCAACAAGTCCTTACTGTACAAAAGGCTCTAACAGATGGGTGTAATGGCATACCTTGAAGATCTAACCAGATTGTAGGCACATAACATGGAGGGCACTTGTTGATTTGCCAACCTTGAAGAAGCCACAGAATTCTTGGCAATTCATGGCACCCACCTGGCTGATCTTCAAAAACATTTCAAGCAGCAAGAAGTACAGAGTCAATCTTGACAGCAGTGTCAACTCATGCATAAGGCCCAACAGAAGAACACATCAGAAATGTGGGGCTCCATTGCCAACCATGCTCAAGAAACCATCCCCATGGCAACTGAGAAGACCATGGAAGGCTGGGCTTCCTCAAGTGCATAAAAGCAAGTTGCACTGGATGCTCGAGCCCCAGCCACCTAAGGACTGAAAATGCTGCATCCTGGAAGTGGGGCTACATGACAGCTTTAACTCTTCCTTTGACTTTTTTTTCTTGGATGGTGACTTTTCCTTGGGCTCACACCCTTTAATGGAATGGAATTTAAACACAGGAGGAAGGTCTTTTACTCCCAGGCTTACTTGGGAGAGTGAGGTGGGTGCTCAGGCCAGGGGGGTAGTCAGTGGGCAGAGAGCAACATTTATGTATTTATTTAAAAGTTTCACCAGGAGAGCATACTGAGTGGACTACCGCTCAATTCCAGACACGACCTGTGGGAAGGGGGATCTGGGTAGTCAACAAACAGATATATAAATACATCAAATAATACATAAAACAGTTATTAACATCAATTGCACAAGTTCAGTATATACAGGTGAATTTTTACAGACATCATGTACAATGCAGGAATGGAAATTAGACGATATGCTGAATATAGGACAGTGGGACTAGTGACCGAGGATAGCCAGCAAAATGAGATCATCACCAAGACCAACACATGCGGATTTTGGATTATTCTGAGGGAAGGAATAGCTGGAGTTTAATTGTCTGAGCACCCTAACAAGAGTTAGAAAAAGAGAGTGATGCAGCTGATGACGGGAGCTGGTCATCTTGGGTTGTATTAAAGAGTGGAGCAGTGTGAGACCAGGGGGGCTTGATGGACACGTTTTTGGGGCTTGGTTAGTCACAGGAGCAGGTGGAGGAGAAATGGCCTTAGAGAAGACCATTAAGGTGATGGGAGGGAGAGGATTGCTGAATGTCAGAAGGCAGGGAGTTCCATAGTTTAGGCATATGGTAGCTGAATGCTGCTTGGCCAGCTGAGGTGGAACTGTGGAGGATATGCAGGAGGTGAGTGTCGAGGTTCCTAAGTACGTACGCTGGAGGGGGGAGAGCACACAGGACTGCAGAGAGGTAGAGGGCAGGGACTGATCCCAAAATTTGGCAGTTCAGCATGCACAGTGGGCCATTCTGTGGTTTTGAAGGGAGGGAAATCCCAAGGACTGATATAGGGAACAGTGGGGGGTGTTGTAAGCACAGTCGAGGGCAAAACAACAGAAGGAGTGACAGAGGGGGCCCAGTCTAGACAGGGCGGACTTAGTTGCTGCACTATGGACTACATCGCTGTAGTCTAAGATAGGCAGGATCATTTCCTATACAATTTCATGGCGGGCCAGCAGCAGGATGCAACCACGATTATGGTAGAGGGCACCCAACCTGGGGCACAGTGTTTTGTGAATAGCATTAAAATGTACAGAAAAGTCGAGGTGCTGGTCGGGCCAGACCCCAAAGTACCTGAAGGAGGAGCAGGCCTCCAGAGGAATCCCGTCCAGGGTGTGGAATGTGGGGGTGGAGGGGGGATGAGAAAGTCTCTACCTTGTGCTGAAGGCCATGGAGGCAGTTTTCTTGGCATTGAAGTTAAGCTGATTGGAGCGAAACCAGCGCTAGACACTGTTGAAGTCCTGCTGCAATATGGTTGCCACTTCAGTAGTGGAGGGGCCAGATGAGTACAGTACCGTATCATTCACATACATGTGGATGGAAGAATGTGGGCAGGCTGAGGGCAGGTCATTTAGGAAGATTGAGAAGAGGAGAGGCCCCAGGACTGAACCCTGAGGTACTCCAGGAGAGACAGCATGAGATTAGTGGGAGCCCGATTAAAGGGTAATGTGAGAAAGTTCTTTTTCACAGAAAGGATGGTGGATGCATAGAACAGCCTATCTCAGAAAGTGGTGGATATGAATACAGTGCAGAGCTTCAAACAGGCATGGGATAGACATAAGGGAGCAATACAGATGAGTATGAATAGATAGGCCATTGACAGAGTACAGGCCTATGGTACATTAATAAGGTAGAAAAAATGGGCAGACTGGATGGGCCTTGCGGTCCTTATCTGCCGTCAATTTCTATGTTTCTATGACAGGGAGGGGATCAGAGATGGAGCTACCAATCCTGACAGCCTGTTTCTGGCCAGCCATAATAGGATCAGAACCAGTTGGTGGCAGAGCTAGAGAGCCCTGCACAGGTGAGCTTGGTCAGGAGGAGGGGGGTGGGATACGGTGTTCAACGCCTTTGCTAGGTCGACAGAAATGGCTGAGATCATGTGCCCCTTGTTCATGGCAGAGAGTATGGAGTCCGTGACCCTCAGTAGGGAGGTGGTGGTGGAATGGGACTTCCTGAACTCAGACTGGTAAGGTGAGAAGAAGGATGAGGAGTCGAGGAAGAAGGAGAGTTGAGAGAGGACAAGCTTTTCTTGGATTTTAGCTAGAATGGGTAGGGGGGAATAGGGCGATAATTTTCTGGAGTGGCAGGATTGCCACCTTTGTGGAGTGGAATGACTATGGTGTACTTCCACTCAGCATTAAAAATCGCTGCCAGAGGTGAGGCAATAGCAGGGGCCAATAGGTACAACATTTTTGAATTGAGGGAGGCGGGGCATTTGCCTTTAGATGGGTTGAGTGTATGGAGGGCATTGTAGACTTCGGGTGCCGTAACTGGACGGAAGGAGAAGAAGGATGCCTGGGGATGGCAGGGCGCTGGGATGGGGTGGAAGGGTTGGGGAGAAGGGAGGGAGGATAACAGTGCAGAAGTGCAATGTGTGAAGTACTGTAGGAGTGGAAGGCTGCAGCTACAGCAGGAAGTTCAGTAACTGAGGTTTTGCCTATGTTTAAGGAGGGTGTTGGGGACTGGGGGGGTCAGAAATGGATGTGACGACCTTCCAGAATATGACTGGATGGTTTATGTAAGAGTGTAAGGCAGTGGTGAAGTACTTTGCTTTTGCCTGGCGAATTAACCTTGTGCATACATTCCATAGTGCATGCTGCTTTTGGTGTGCTTGGGGTGAGCCAGATTCCTTAAATGCTTTCCAGGCTTGGTCTCTTGTTCTGAGGTGAGAAATGACATCAGTTGTGATCCAGGTGAGGTGGGCACAGCGCACCCTGGACCGTCTAAGTGGGGCATAGTCATTCCAGACTGCGAGGAGCCTGGATTTGAAACCTTCAAAGGCAACATCACTAGAGGGGGCTTTCTGGATGAAAGACCAGTCAGTGATGTTTGGGTCCTGAACAAGAGAAGCGAGGTCAAGGGATATGTAGGATCTATACTGCAAGATGTGTGGGGGGACCGCCTTAGGTTTGAAGATTTTTCTGACCATGAAAGTCATGTGGTGATCACGTAGTGAGTCAGGATGCAGGCCGGCTGCTATAATCCTGTGAGGGTGGGAGGTTAGTGGCCAGTCCAAGAGCGAGTGATTTTGTGTTTTGTGGTTTAGACAGGTTGGTTCGGTGAGCATCTGAGATAGATTTAGGGCGTCAACTTTTTTTTGTAGAGTTTTGTTTGCACGAGAGAGCCAGTTATGATTGAAGTCTCCAAGGATGTGGAGCTCGCCACCAATGACCAGGGAATTTAGGTCACCAAGGTGGTCCAGGATGTTGGGCAAAGGGGCACCAGTTGCACAGTAGGAGCCTGCAATGAAAACAGGTGCAGTTTTGGGAAGGGTTAGTTTTAATAGGAGCACATTGATGGGATGCATGTGAGGAGGTAGGGTGGTATTTGTGAACTGCAGCGTTGATGCGTTGTGTATTGCAATGCCGCCACCCCGTTTGGGGCCTTGGCAGTCATCACATATACCTCACAGGTTAAAAGGGAGAGAGCAGCCAGACAAATTTCATTAGAAAGACATATTGCAAATCAAAAATGCCAACATAAAATTATCATAGATCAGGGAGTGAAGTAACAGCAGATAACAAGATCTAGCCAGAGACGATACGACTGTGGCAAGCTGCCAAATGACCAAAGTTACACATGTGCGTAGAAAATTTTTAATGCACTGGTGTACTCAGCCATTTTTGTGAGTTGTTTCACCAAATTTTCAACATGTCTTTTTTGGGACACCACCTCATGAAGAGTACCACTGTCATTTCATTCACTTGTCCCGAAAGGTGATTTCGAAGAGCGACTGTACCATTCTGTGCTGCAGGTGCAAAAATATGTTTTGGTCAGGATGTAAAAAATGACAAAACCTAGCATCACGTCTTGACTGGATGTCAAGAGAGTAATGCTTGGTAAATGAGTGAACAGTTTTCCAGGTGGCTGCTTTATAGATTTCCACTAAGGGTATGTCTCTAGCTCCTGCGACCAAAGCAACTGTACCTCTGGTGGAGTGAGCCCTCAGGCCTGAGGGTGGCTCTTTCCACAACTTTAAATAGCAAAACTGGATACAGAAGACAATCCACCTGGCAATAGTTCTCTTAGTAGCAGGTTTACCTTTTCCCACATCTCCATAAGTGAGAAACAGCTGTGAACAGTCATTTCTATGGGCCTTAGTGTGTTCTATATAATAACTAAGGGCCCTCTTTACATCAAGACTGTGTAGTGTTATCTCCCCAGAGGAAGAATGGTCAGTGAAAAATACAGGTAATGACACAGACTGATTCAAATGAAAGTCTGATACCACCTTGGGAAGGAACTTTCTGTTGGTTCGAAGGACCACCTTATCCCTGTGAAATTAAATGAAGTCAGATTCCACTGATAAAGCCTGTAATTCACTGATTATCCTGGCAGTGGTAATGGCTACCAGGAACACAGTTTTCCGAGTCAAGTACTTTAGCTCAGCTGAAGATAATGGTTCAAAGGGGGGCTGCGTAAGCTATGCAATACAGATATTCAGATCCCAAACAGGAGCAGACTCCCTAAAAGGAGGACTGATATGAAACAGACCTTTGAAAAATTTCTTGAAAACTGGATGAGAGGCTAGGGAAGAGCCATTGCCAGCTGAAAGGAAGGCAGAGATGGCTTCCATGTGTACTTTGAGAGTGGTAGGCCTGAGGCCTAAACTGTTAAGATGCACCAAATAATCAAAAGCAGTGGCAATGTCAGCTAAATCTGGCTGAATATGCCTCTGAGAACACCAGAAGCCAAATCTCTTTCATTTGGAATTGTAAGTTTTTGGTAAAAGTGTGAACGTTTTCCAGGTAGCTGCTTGACATATCTCTAAGATAGGAATATCCCTGGCAGCAGCCAGGGAAGCAGTTGTACCTCTGGTAGAGTGAGCCCTCAGGCCTGAGGATGGAACCTTACCTAATTTTTCATAGCAAAATTGGATACAAGAGACAATCCACCTGGCAATGGATCTTTTAGTGGCAGGTTTTCCTTTACCAACCTCACCATAAGTGAGGAACAGTTGGAGGGAGTCAAACCTATGACCCTTGGTACATTCTATATAGTAGCTAAGGGCTCTTTTCACATCTAGACTGTACAGCCTCCTCTCACCAGAGGAGGAATGGTCAGTGAAGTACACAGGAAGAGACATAGATTGGTTAAGGTGGAAGTCTGAAACCACCTTAGGCAAAAACTTCCTGTTAGTCCTGAGGACCACCTTATCCCCACGGAAGGAAATAAAGTCAGACTCCACTGACAGGGCTTGTAGCTCACTTATGCGCCTGGCAGAAGTGATGGCCACCAAAACACAGCTTTCAAGTCAAGTGCTTCAGCCTGCTGGAGGACAAGGCTCAAGGGTTGCATAAGCTGAGCAATGCAAACGTTAAGATCCCAAGCAGGGCAGGGGCCTCGAATGGAGGATTGGTATGAAGCAATCCCTTAAAAACTTGGAGAAAACAGGGTGAGCTGAAAGAGAAGAGGGCTTACCTGCTGAAATGAAAGCAGAAACAGCTGCCAGATGCACCCTTAGTGTAGCTGGTCTGAGCCTAAGCCTTCAGAATGGACCGTATAGTCAAGGACTGTGGGCAGATCCGCAGACTCTGGGGAAATATTCTTCCCAGAGCACCATATGGAAAATCTTTTCCACTTAGAATTATAAGTAGTTCTGGTGGAAGGCTTCCTAGAAGCCTTTAGAATATCCATAACATCTTGGGAGAGGTGTAAATCAGCAAACTCTAACTCTTCAAGAGCCAGACCTTGAGATTGAGAGATTTGGGATTCGGGTACCAAACCCTCCCCTGAGCACAGGTTAACAGGTTGTAATTCATGGGAAGAGCCAGGGGAAGATGGATTGTTAAGAACAATAGGAGAGGATACCAGGGCTGTCTGGCCCAGTCTGGAGCAATTAGGATCACTTTGCAGGGTTGAGACCTGATTTTGACTAGTACTTTGAACAGGAGAGGGAAGGGGGGAAAAGCATACAGGAACTTCCCTTCCCAACTGAGAACTAAGGCATCCAGGGGGACTAAGCCCAACACTGGGGACCTGCAGCAAAAAAGGGGAAGTTGGTGATTGTCTGGGGCTGCAAAAAGATCTATCTGTGGGATGTACCATCTGGAGAATATCACCTCCAAGACCAAGGGATCCAGTGACCATTTGTGATGGCCCTGAGATATCCTGCTGAGAGCATCTGCCAGGACATTGTCCTTGCCTGGGAGGTGTACTGCTGAGAGGGAGGTGTTCAGGGAATAAGCCAGAGACCACAACTTCATTGCTTCTGTGCACAAGGCCGTAGACTGAGTGCCTCCTTGCTGGTTGATGTACCACATTGTAGTGGTATTGTCTGTTCTGATCTGAATTACTTTGTTCTGAACAGACTTGGAAAAAGTTTGAAGTGCTAGAAATACTGCCTGCTCTGAGTTCTAACAGATTGATGTGGAGCAGAGATTCCTGAGGAGGCCACAACCCTGGGTGGTCAGGTCGCCCAAGTGAGCCCCCCACCCCAAGAGGGAGGCATCTGTAGTAAGGATTAAGGAGTGAGACTGAGTGGCAAAGGAAACTCCTTGTCTTAGATTGTTCTGATCCTGCCACCACTGCAAGGCCTGGATCAGAGTTCGAGTCACTGGGATCACTTTGGTCAGGGGATCCTTTTTCTGAGACCAAAAGGCTCTCAAATGGAACTTAATGTCCCTCATCTGAAATCTTGCTCCTTGCACCATTGCTGTAGAAGCAGCCATGTGCTCCAGGAGCTGCAGAAAATGCCTTGCTGGTCGAGACACCTGTAGGGTGAAAGAGGAGGCCAGTGTGATAAGAGTCCTTGCCCTGTCCAGGGGAAGGAAAGCTCTGGCATTTTCTGTATCTAGCTCTGCACCTATGAAGGTGAGGAGCAGAACAGGCTCTAGAACTGACTTTGAAAGATTCAGAAGGAAACCCAGAGAGGTGAGCAGTTGCTGAGTTATCTGTAGGTGTAACTTGACCTGGTCTGGGGACTGGCCTACTATGAGCCAGTTGTCCAGGTATGGGAAAATGGCGATCCTTTGCCTTCTTAGAGAAGCAACTACTATTGCCAGGCATTTTGTGAACACCCTTGGAGCAGAGGTTAGACCGAAGGGCATTGCTTTGAACTGGTAATGGCCTGAGGGCAACTCGAACCTGAGGTACTTTCGATGGGAGCTTCTGATGAGAATATGGAAATAGGCATCCTTGAGGTCCAGGGAAACTAGCCAGTCCCCTGGCCTTAGAGAGGGTAGAATTATTCCCAGAGTCACCATTTTGAATTTTGGCTTTAAAAGGTGCTTGTTTAAGTATCTGAGATCCAGGATGGGCCGCCATTCTCCTGTCTTTTTTGGGGTAAGGAAGTACCTGGAATACAATACTTTGCCCTGGTGTAGGGGTGGAACCCTTTCCACAGCTCTGAGAGCCAGGAGGAAAGAGACCTCTGCCTCTAGGGCAAGTGCCTCTGAGGGATTTGCAGGTGGAAAGGATCTGGTTCTCAGCTTTGGAAATTTTTTGAAGCTGAGAACCAGTCCCTGGCTTACTACTTCCAGGATCCACTTGTCTGATGTTAGAGACTTCCAGTCCTGGACAAAGTAAGCCAGCCTGCCCCCTACAGGTAGTGGAGAATCGGCCCTGGCAAACCCATCAGGGTGCCTGTTTGGCAGGGGGTTTTGGCTGAGGGGTGGAAGCAGGTCTGCTTGTACCCCTTCTGCCTCTCCCTCTAAAGAACCCCCTCTGAGCATAAGCAGAAGAGGAGGCCTGGGCTTGGTAGAAAGGCCTATGAATAAGCCTGCCCCTGCCCCTGGGATGCTGCCTCTGAGGAGTGGCCTGCCTTTTCTTGGCCTGGGCACTCTTATAGGTGGTCCTATATTCATCCATTTTCTTCATGTAATTCTCTGTTTGCTCCCCAAACAGAGAATTACCCACAACAGGAAAATCCATGGCCTTAGTCTGGGTATCCTGTGACAGGCTAGTACATCTGAGCCAAGCCATTCTACGCAGTGCCACAGATGTAGCCATGACTCTAGATGACACATCATTGGAGTCCACTGCAGCATGGAATTGCACCTTGGATGCCTCAATACCATCAGCAGCCACCTGCTCCAGCTCCTTGGCAAGCTGGCCAGGGACCTGTTTTGCTAAAGCCATGACAGTGTCCCATCTGGATTTCTGATACCTAGCAGTATAGGCCATATAGTTGGCCTGTCTGAGTCCCAAGGATGCTGCCATGTACTGTTTCTTTGCCATGGTATCAATCCTCCTGGAATCCTTGTCTGGGGGGTGTGAAGCCAAGGGAATATTTGCCTTATCACAGGCTGCAGCCTGCATTACCCCAAGATGGCTACATTGTTGTGCAAGGAACTCCGCATCTGAGCCTGACAATGTATACCTCTTGTCCATTCTTTTATCCACAGGAGGTATGGTATTACGAGTCTTTAAAATCTTAAATGTCTGTTTCCAAAAAGATTTGTGTAAGGGAATAGACAGCCTCCTAGACTCTGGGATATCCATAATTTCCACATAGTCAGGCTCCTCCTGGTCATCCACAGCTTCTTCCATAGGAAGCTGGAGGATTTCAGCCATTTTTTTATAAAACATGAAATGGGGGGGGGACTCAGAAAGCCTAGGAGGAGACACTCCTGAAGGTCTGTCTGGGGAGATGTCCGGGTCAATAGGCACATCCAGACTTTCAAAACCACATTCACTTTCCTCATACTCCTCTTCCTCCTCCTCCGGTTCATAATATTCCTCTAAATCATAATCTTGAACCGGTGGAACCGGCCGAACCGAGCGCCTCCCTGATGGTGCCGGTTCAGTCGGAACCGGGGAAAGCGACTGCACAATTTTTATCGCTTTAGCTATTTCTTCAGTGGTTGGAGAAGAAAGTTTTGGATCCACACCAGCTGATTTTTCCTTTCTTGTTCTCTTAGCTGGAACCGACTCCTCAGAATCGGCTCTCCTTTTGCCCGAAGTTTTGCCCTGGCCAGAGGGTACTCCTTCTAGTTCGGTTTGAACCAAACCGAGCTGGCCATCCTAGTTCAGCGGACTTTTTGGCCTCCCTTTCCCTGAGCCTACCAACTCTCTTTTCTAGGGTAGCTGCAGGGAAATTTTTACAAATCTGGCAGTCTGCATTGAGGTGGTCAAACCCCAGACAATAAACACAGGTGGTGTGGGGGTCAGCCTTAGCAAAGACTTCCCCACACACACTGCAGTGTTGAAAACCAGTGGGCCCGGTTTTTCTTTTGGGCTTCTCAGACATTGTGCCAGTCCTAACCAAACTTACCCTCTTAATGGCAATCCGCCAGGCAAGACCCTCTTTTCGGTTCCTGACCGTGTCACGGGTCGTGGAAAAAACCGTAATAAAATCAGTTTTTTTAGAACCGATAAGAACCGATAACCACACTCTAAAAGTTCAAATAAAGATTTTTTAACAACTTGATCGGTTCAAACCGAACCGATGAACCGTTTACAGGTTCCACACAGAACAGAAAATAATATAAACCTATCTAGTACTCACAAATACCACAGACAGAGACTGAACCGACAGGTTACGGTTTAAATTCAGTCGAAAACCGAGGAAAAATGGTACTTTAACCGACAAATTGAACTGAGCAGAAGGAGAAATCTCCAGAGCGACTGTTCAGTGAGGCGGAGTAAAGAATCTGACAGTTTGAGTTCAAACAGCAACAGACAGAGTCTCAACCGAGCTTGAGCTCAGCGTTCCATGCCTGGCATGGAAAGTTAACTCTTTCATCTCCGGGGCAGTTCGAAGGTGGGACTCACTGCTACTGTCAGAATACAGCAAGACTTCATGTTGTTTGAAGAGATTTCTGCCTCTAAGGCCTTTGTCTCCAAGGGAGATGGAGGACTGAAGGACTTTGCTCTCATTTTTGGGAACTTTTTGAAACTGAGAGCAAGTCCCAGGCTCACTACTTCCAGGACCCATTTGTCTGAAGTGATAGACTTCCAAGCCTGGAAATAGTGAGCCAGCCTGCCCCCTACTGGAACTGAGGAGATGACCCTGACTGACACCTCAGGGTGTCTGTTTGGCAGGGGGCTTGGACTTAAGTGGAGGATAGAGTCCTGTTCATCCCCCTTCTGCCTATTCCCCTAAAGAACCCCCTCTGCTGGAAAGAAGAGGAGGCCTGGGCTTGGTAAAAAGGTCTGTTAAAAGGCATGCCCCTGCCAGCCCTAGATTGCTGCTTCTGAGGAGTGGCCTGCTTCTCTTGGCTGCAGCACGTCTGTAGGTAGTCCTGTACTCATCCATCTTTTTCATGCATGTCTCTGTTTGCTCCCCAAACCGAGAGTTACCAGTAGCAGGAAAATCCATGGCCTTATTCTGGGTATACTGTGACAGACTGGTACATCTGAGCCAAGCAAATTTTCTCATGGAGACAGATGTAGCCATGACCCTGGAATGCACATCATTCGAGTCCGCCGCAGCATGGAATTGGAGTTTGGATGCCTCAATACCATCCACAGTCACCTGCTCCAGCTCCTTGTCCAGCTGGGGAGGGGCATTTTTAGCCAGCTCCAGAACCATATCCCACATAGATTTCTGGTATCTGGCTGTATATGCCATGTAATTAGCTTGCCTGAGTCCCAAAGAGGATGCCAAGTACTGTTTCTTGGCCTTGGTATCCACTTTCCTGGAATCCTTATCGGGGGGGGGGGTGAGATGCCAGGGGAATGTTAGCCTTGTCACAGGCTGCAGCTTGCATTACCCAACATGGCTGCAATGATTTGCAAGGAATTCCATCCCAGGACCTGACAAGGTATGCCTCCTGTCCATCCTTTTATTCAAAGGAGGTATAGATGTTGGAAACTGCAGAATTTTTTGTGTCTGTTTCCCCAGGGATTTATGCAAAGGGATAGACACTATTTTTGACTCTGGGACATCCATCATTTCAACATACTGTAGTCAGATCCCTCCTGACCCTGTTCAGCCTCTTCCACTGGAAGCTGAAGAGTATCAGCCACTTTCTTGTAGAACACAAAATGGGAGGGGGACTCAGAAAGACTGGGAGGAGACAAATTAGAAGACCTGTCTGGGGAGAAGTCAGGCTCTACTGGCTCATCTAGGCCTTCATATTCCTCTTCTTCATAGTCTTCTTCTCCTTCCCAATCACCCTCATAAAATGCTTCAGGATCAATTTCAGAAGCAATAGTTTCTGACCCAATCGATTGTCTTTGAGTCGGTGTCGGTTCGGTTGGAACCAGGCAAAGCGACTGAACAATAGTAATCATTTTAGCAATTTCTTCAGTTGTCAGAACATGGGAACCAGGATCTGAAATGGCTGACTTGCACTTTCTCTTAGATGGAACAGACTCTGCAGAGTTGGCTCTCCTTTTGCCCGAGGAGGTATTGCCCAGGTCAGTGGGCACCCCCTCAGGTTCGGTTGGAACCGAACCGGGCTGGCCATCTGGATCAGCAGAGTTCTCGGCCTCCCTTTCCTTCAGCCTACTTAAACATTTATCTAAAGTGGCTTTGGGAGAGTTTTTGCATATTTGACAGTCTTCTTTGAGGTGGTCAAACCCCAGACAATAAACACAGACGCGGTGGGGATCAACCTTAGCAAAGGCCTCCCCACACTCGGTGCCGTGCTGAAACCCAGTGGGACCGGTTTTCTTTTTGGGTTTCTCAGACATGCTGGAATAGTAAAAGTTACTCTTAACAGCATTTAAGTCAGGCAACTACAAGACCTATTGGTTCCAACCGTCTCATGGGTTGGTTAAAAAAATGAAGAAAACTGTTGTTTTTTTTTTAGGATCCGATAGGTACCGGAAAGCACAAATTATAGAACAGAACACAAGAAAAAAATCAACACAGAATTTGTTTCGGTTCCCAACCAGACCGACCAGTAGAAAACCGAACAAAAAACAATTTCTACTAACAAAACTCTAACTACCTACTAGCTACACTTACTGTACCATAGACAGAAATCTGAATACTGAATAAAATAAGAAAAGCAGTTGAAAACTGACCGATTTTTGCTTAAACCGAACCGAAGCGCAGGCGAAGTAAAAAATCTGACGGTTATACTGAGGAGTACCAGGGACAGAAGTTTGAAAACTGAGCTCAAGCTCAACATTCTATGCCTTGGCATAGAGTTAACCCTTTACTCTCCAGAGCAGTTCAAGTGCTGGGGCTAACTGCTCATGGTCAGAATACAGCAAGACTTCATGTTGTTTGAACAGCAGACAGGGAGTAATTTAGATAAAGGTGGCATTAATACTTAACTGCTAAATCAGTGTAAATATTAATTTTGCCATATTCTTACTGGGAAATGCCATGGAGTGCAACAGACACTCATAAAATACTTAAAGTTTATAATTCCCTTAGCGCATATTCTTTGTCAATCACATATAGGGCCCCTGGTGTTCTGCGGCAGAATTTTCTAATTTCTGCGGCAGCGCTCCTTGACTTCTGCTGCAGCATTTTCCTATTTCTGCGGCATTATTTATTCATTTGTTGGACAGAATGCAGTCCTATCATTGGCTAAATATGATGTGATGTCATCGATGACATCATAAGCTGAGCATAGAGGAAGGGCTTCAGGATAAACGAGGTGGGAAAGAAAGCCTGACACTATGGAAAAACAGTATATTTATATGAAAATTCACCAAAAAGAATGAATTCTACGGCACTATATATATTCTGCGGCATGATGCAAATTCTGCGGCAAATTCCGCAACCACAGAACTGCAGAATTCCAGAGGCCTTGCATATACCTAAGAAAAAATTACTTACCACAGTAATGTTGTTTCTTCTAATGGAGTCTTGCTGTATTCTGACTAAATGCAGTTAGCCCCAGCACTTGAACTGCCCCAGAGAGTAAAGAGTTAACTCTATGCAGAAGCCTAGAACATTGAGCTCGAGCTTGGTTTTCAAACCTCTGTCTCTAGCACTCTGAAGTGTAACCATCAGATTATTACAAGCACTAACTAATAAAAGTAATAGGTGGAAATTATTTCAACTCTTGTAAGACAAATGGCTGCACAAATTGTTTTTAGGGTCAAAAGACTCAAGTTGAGAACCCCAAAAAGAATGCTAAATATAAAGCCAAAGTAGGTAGAAAGCTAAAACATAACTAAAACCCATAAGATATGGCAAGCCAAGTACACCTCTGGGGTGCAGCACTGTGCCTGCCCACCCACATCCCAAAACTACTGGGTTCTAGGAGGGGAGGCAGGGAGGGAGGTCTGAATACAGCAAGACTCCATCAGAAGAAACAACATTACTATGGTAAGTAATGTTTTCTTCAAACAACATGAAGTCTTGCTGTATTCTGACTAAATGCAGACTACCAAGCAGTACCCCCTTGGAAGAGGGAGTCACAGAACCTATTTTGGGAACAGGATCTGCAGCACAGCTGTGCCAAAGCTAACATCACTTCTAGACTGAATGTCCAGAGAATAATGCTTGGTAAATGTGTGAACAGTTTTCCAGGTGGCTGCTTTACATATTTCCACTAAAGGTATATCCCTAGTTGCTGCGAGCGAAGCAGCTGTACCCCTGGTAGAATGAGCCCTCAGGCCTGAGGGAGGTTCCTTCCCAAGTTTTGAATAGCAGAATTGGATACAGGAGACAATCCACCTGGCAATAGTTCTCTTTGTGGCTGGTTTGCCCTTTCCCACCTCACCATAGGTGAGAAATAACTGAGAACATCCATTCCTATAGGCCTTAGTATGCTCCACATAATAATTAAGGGCCCTTTTCACATCGAGACTGCATAATCTTCTTTTCCCAGAGGAAGAATGGTCAGTAAAAAACACAGGCAATGTTATAGATTGGTTCAGATGAAAGTCTGAGACTACTTTGGGAAGAAACTTTCTGTTAGTTTGAAGGACCGCCTTATCCCTGTGAAAAGAAATAAAATCAGGTTCCACTGATAAAGCCTGTAACTCACTGATCCTCCTGGCAGAGGTAATGGCTACCAGGAATACAGTTTTCCATGTCAAGTATTTCAGCTCTGCTGAAGATAGAGGCTCAAAAGGGGGCTGCATAAGCTGTGCTATACAGATGTTCAGATCCCAAGAAGGGGTAGGGGCTCAAAAGGGAGGATTAACATGAATCAGACCTTTGAAGAATTTCTGGAAAACTGGATGAGAGGCTAAGGAAGAGCCCTTCCCAGCTGAAAGAAAGGCAGACACAGCTGCCAAATGCACCTTAAGCGTAGTGGGCCGAAGGCCTAAACTATTAAGATGCAGCAAATAGTCCAATACAGTAGCAATGCCAGCTAATTCTGGCTGAACAGGTATCTGGGAACACCAAAAACCAAATCTTTTCCACTTGGAATTGTAAGTTTTTCTTGCAGCAGGTTTTCTGCTAACCTTTAGAATATCCAAAACTGATTGAGAAAGGTTTAGATGTGCATATTCTAACTCTTCAAGAGCCAGGCCTTGAGCCTGAGAGCCTGAAGATTGGGATAGAGGATCCTCCCCTGAGAGGATGTCAGCAGACTGAAGTGGCTGGGAAGACACAGAGGCCTTGTCACTGACAATGACAGTAGTAGAGGACACCACGGCTGTCTGGCCTAGTCTGGTGCCACTAGGATCACCCTGCAAGGTTGAGATCTGGTCTTGATCAGAACCCTGAAAATCAAAGGAAAAGGAGGAAATACATACAGAAACCTGTTGTCCAATCCAATGGTACAGCCTCCTGGTGTACATAGCCCAGTAGAGGAGGCCTGCAACAAAAGAGAGGAAGTTGATGATTGTCCGGACCTGCAAAGAGATCTATCTCTGGAGTCCCCCACCTGTTGAAGATAACCTGAAGGACCAGAGGATTCAGAGTCCGTTCATGATGACCCTGAGAAATTCTGCTGAGAGCATCTACTAAGATGTTGTCCTTCCCTGGCAGGTGTACAGCCACCAGGGAAGTGTAAAGGGCATAAGCCAGAGACCATACCTTGATGGCCTCTGTGCACAAGGCCAAGGACCGAGTGCCTCCCTGCTTGTTGATGTACCACATGGTTGAGGTACTGTCTGTCCTGATTTGTACTACTTTCCCCTGAACCACAGTTGAGAATGTCTGCAGAGCTAGAAAGACAGCCCTCAACTCCAGAAGGTTTATGTGAAGGAGGGACTCCTGATGATACTTGGTTCCCTGAGCTGTAAGCTGGTCCAGATGGGCCCCCCAGCCCAGGAGAGAGGCACCCGTGGTGAGAATCACTGAATGAGCCTGACTCATGAATGGAACACCTTGCTGAAGGTTGTCCTCCTCCAGCAACCACTGGAGTGCCTGAACTAGAGTCTGGGACACTGGAACCAATTTGGAGAGAGGGTCCTTTTTCTGAGACCAGTAAGATCTGAGATGAAACTGAATATCTCTCATCTGAAACCTTGCTCCCTGAACCACAGCTGTGGAGGCTGCCATGTGGCCCAGTAACTGAAGAAAATGTCTGGATGGATGAGGAACTAGAGGATGAAAAGAGGAAGCCAGAGTGACTAGAAACTGAACTCTTGAAAGAGGAAGGAATGCTCTTGCCTGGGTCATGTCTATGTCTGCCCCATGAAAGTGAGCAGCTGAGTTGGTTCCAGAACCGACTTTTCCAGGTTTAGAATGAAGCCCAAGGACTCCAGGAGCCTTTGGGTGACCTCTAAGGCTGACTTGACTTGGCATGGGGACTGACCTACTAGGAGCCAGTCATCCAGGTATGGGAACAGGAGGATACCTTGTGTCCTGAGGACTGCTACCACTACTGCCAGGCACTTGGTAAACACCCTTGGACCTGATGTTAGGCCGAAAGGCATGGCTCTGAACTGATAATGGCCTGAGGGCAATTCGAATCTGAGGTACTTTTTGTAGGAATGTCTGACGGGTATGTGGAAATAGGCATCCTTGAGATTCAGGGAGACTAGCCAGTCTCCTGGTCTCAGAGAGGGGAGAATTACTCCTGGAGTCACCATCTTGAACTTTGGTTTTGTTAAGCGTTTGTTGAGGTACCTTAAATCTAGGATGGGTTGCCACTCCCCTGTCTTTTTTGGGGTAAGGAAGTATCTGGAATACAGTCATTTTCCGCTGTGACAAAGAGGTACCTTCTCTACTGCTCACGTGAGCAGAAGAGAGGAGACATCTGCCTCTAAGGCCCTTGTCTCCAAGGGGGAGGGGGGGCTGAAAGATCTTGCTCTCATTTTTGGGAACCTTTTGAAACTGAAGACAAGACCCTGGCTCACTACTTCCAGGACTCATTTGTTTGAGGTAATGGAATCCCAGGCCTGGGAATAGTGAGCCAGCCTGCCCCCTACAGGAATTGGGGAGGCGACCCTGACTGACACCTCAGGGTGTCTGTTTGGCAGGGGGCTTGGACTGAGTGGATGCTGGGGTCCTGGTCATCCCTCGTCTGCCTCTTCCCCTGAAGAACCCCTTCTGCTGGAAAGAAGAGGAAGTCTAGGCTTGGTAAAAAGGTCTATTAAAAGGCCTGCCCCCTGCCAGCCCTAAACTGCTGCTTCTGAGGAGTGGCCTGCTTCTCTTTTGCTGCAGCACTCCTGTAGGTGGTCCTGTACTCATCCATCTTCTTCATGTAAGCCTCTGTTTGTTCACCAAACAGACAGTTACCAGTAGCAGGAAAATCCATGGCCTTAGTCTGGGTATCCTGTGACAGATTGGTAAATCTGAGCCGAGCTAATCTCCTCATGGAGACAGATGTAGCCATGACCCTGGAATGCACATCATTCGAGTCAACAGCAGCATGAAATTGGACCCTGGATGCCTCAATACCATCTGCAGCCACCTTCTCCAGCTCCTTGGCTAGCTGGGGAGGGGCATTCTTAGCCTGTTCCAGAACCGTATCCCACCTCGATTTCTGGTGCTGTATATGCCATATAATTGGCTTGTCTGAGTCCCAAAGAGGATGCCAAGTATTGTTTCTTGGCCATGGCATCCACTTTCCTAGAATCCTTATCTGGGGGGTGAGATGCCAAGGGAATATTAGCCTTATCACAGGCTGCAGCCTGCACTACCCCAACTTGGCTGCAATGAGTTGTAAGAAATTCTATTCCAGGACCTGACAAGATATATCTCCTGCCCATCGTTTTATCCACAGGAGGTATAGAAGTTGGAAACTGAAAAATTTTTTGTGTCTGTTTCCCCAGGGATTTATGCAGAGGGATAGACACTCTCTTCAACTCTGGGACATCCATCATTTCCGTGAAGTCAGGTTCCTCCTGATCCTGTTCAGCTTCTTCCACTGGGAGCTGAAGAGTATCAGCCACTTTCTTGTAAAACAAGAAATGGGAGGGGGACTCAGAAAGTCTGGGAGGAGACACACTGGAAGGCCTGTCTGGGGAGATGTCAGGCTCTACAGGTTCATCTAGACCTTCATCTCCCTCTTCATCATATTTTTCTTCTCCATCCCAATCGCCCTCTTAGAAAGCCTCTGGATCAATGTCAGAGGTGACTATGTCCGACTGAACCGAACCTCTATGAACCATTGCCGTTTCGGTCGGAACCGGGCAAAGTGACTGAACAATAGAAATCGCTTTAGCAATCTCCTCAGCGGACGGATCATGGGAAGTAGTATCCGAACTGGCTGATTTTCATTTCCTTTTGCTAGGAACCAGTTCCACAGAATTGGCTCTCCTTTTGCCCGAGGAGGTATCGCCCAGGTCAGTGGGTACCCCCTCAGGTTTGGCAACCGCCAAACCGGGCTGGCCATCCGGGTCAGTGGACTTCTCTGCCTCCCTCTCTCTTAGCCTACTCAAACATTTTTCCATAGTCACTTTGGGAAAGATTTTACAGATTTGGCAGTCTTCTTTTAGGTGGTCAAACCCCAGACAGTAAACACAGACAGGGTGAGGGTCGGCCTTAGCAAAGGCCTCCTTACACTAGGTACAGTGCTGAAACCCAGTGGGACTGGTTTTCTTTTTGGGTTTCTCAGACATGCCGGAATACTGAAAAGTTACCCTTACCAGCTATTACGCCAGGCAACTAAAAACTGATCGGTTCCAACCGTGTCACGGGTCGGTTAAAAAAACCCGGAAATCTGAATTTTTTTAGGAACCGATGAGTACCAGAAACCACAGTAATATTTAGAAACAAGATAGAAATAAAATGGGGTTCGGTTCCAAACTGGACCGAACGGAGAAGAACAGAAGGCAAAAACAATTTCCACAATAATACAACAACTACCTACTACTACCACTTACTGTTAACGAGACAGAGGTAAGAAGACCAAAATAAAGAAATGGTTAAAACTGACCGATTTAAACTGATACTGAACTGAAGTGCAGGAGGAATCTCTGGAGCGACTTCACAGTTAGGCAGAGTAAAAAATCTGATGGTTACACTTCAGAGTGCTAGAGACAGAGGTTTGAAAACCAAGCTCGAGCTCAACGTTCTATGCTTCTGCATAGAGTTAACTCTTTATTTATTTATTTAGTTTTTGTTGACTGGGTAAGTGCACTAGGCAGATTCTGCTTGTTTTCAGGCACGACCCGGGGAAGGGGGGATACAGATGAAATGCCACCTGACCTTGAGCTAGAGTAAGCTGTTGGTGGTATATTTTTAGTGAATGAGGGAAATTTGGCCAGGGTACTGGGGAAATTCCCTTACTCTTTTTGATAAGTGCAATGGGATCTTTAATATCGACCTGAACTATCACCAGAAGAGGCAGATGGGACCTTGGTTGAATGTCTCATCCAAAAGATGGCACCTCAGGAGTGCAGCACCCCCCCCCCATGCTGCACTATAGTGTCGGTATTGGGATATTAACCCAAGTGCCTGGTGTGGGGATAGAACCCACAGTCTTCTGATCTCCCGGCCTCAGAGGTGAGTGTGCTACCTGCTGAGCCACTGACACTTATTCTCGGGGGCAGTTCAAGTGCTGGGGCTAACTGCATTTAGTCAGAATACAGCAAGACTTCATGTTGTTTGAAGACAGTAGTGTGCTTGCCCCTCTACAGAGGTACTTTAAAGTCGACCATATCTATTATAAAATCTTTTTCTGTTTTAATTTTTACCCAATACTTTCCCCCCATCCTGTAACTTTTTTTCACCCAGCTATTTCTCCCATCGCCATCTGTACCTTTTAATTGTGGTAGCTCTACTACCTATGTCAGGCTATGTTCGAGTCTCATCGTGCCTATAATCACTATTAAATAAAAACAGTTCATATGCCTTACCCAAGGTCCTATTATATAATTAAGGTATGTGCTTGAAGCTGGATACTGCTTACCTAATAATAATTGCAGTTCTGCTCATTGAGGGAACTTGCTGAGCCTAGCTCATAGTTTCAGCAAATCCCTCTGGAATATTAAATGAGGCCATTTTCAAGCACATTAACCCTTCAGTGCTTTCCTTGGGTGAAAAATAACTATTTTTTTGTTTGTTTCTATAAGGAACCATCGGTCTCGAAGCCTGTGCTACACCTTTACCAGATTGAATTATCCTATATACTCATGGATGCTATCAAGGCTGGGTGTTATCTATATTTAATTGATAATATAACTGGGCCTTATCCCTATTAAGGAGTTGTCTGTTGCACAGTTACTCTCTTTTTCTTATTTACTTTTATTAAATATGCCCCTGGTCTAATTGCTATCCTGCCTTGCTTGTGTAATTACATATGCATTTGCTTTCAACTATTTAAATAGACATATTTTTATGGAAACAATCCAATCTCTTTTTTTTTTCATTTCGGGGACATTAATAAAACTTTGGCTTTTCACACTTATGAGCTGTCATTTTTTGCAAGTTATCCTGGTTGTTTTGCTAAATTCAAACTATCTTAAGTACTCTGAATTCTCTTTCAGTGTTGTGGCTGATATACTGGTACTTCCTTGAATTGTGTATCTGTATTTTAGCCTCAACCTAGTTTGAGTCAATCTATTTACCACATTTATAGGTTAATGTTATTACTTGACAATTCAAATTTTATATAAATTAAGGGTAATACTTTCTAGCTTTAGTGATATAAGTATCGCCTGCCCAATTGCTCACTGAGAGAGTCTCTGTACTCCGGTACTGACTCATATCTCATTGTGCAATCTAAAGTGCTCTATAGTTGTATATAAAATGTTATTATATAAGTGTTGGTTAACATGTTCTCTAATTTTTGTTCCTCAGTTCATGTTAAAGAGACACATCAACAATAGGTGTTGTAAAACTATATCTTTGCAACTTACACTACTCTTTTGGTCCTGCAAATAATCCCATATTCATTTATATATTTCTAGTAGACTAACCAATCCAGTTGACCTGTCAGTGCCCTCCTCCATGGTATCCTTTGAGTCCCTTTCATCATACAAACTATACTTTGATCTTACATAAAATATGGCTGATCTACTATTATACTCATGGAATGTTAAAAGGCTCAATTCTCCTTGTAAGTGCAAACAAATTCTCTCACACCTAAAGAAACATAATGCAAGGATTGTATTCTTATGAGACCAAACTTTTGGCGGAGGACACTGACAGACTTAAACGGGATTGGGTTGGTCATATATTTGCTTCCTCTCATTCTTCTAAAAAAAAGAGTGGAAATACTGATCCATAAAAGTGGACCCATATAAAATGATTACTGACACAGAAGGTAGATGGGTGATAGCTTGTCTTAATACCCCCTCTGGGCCCTTAACATTGGTGAATGTGTATACCCCAAATTCTGACTCCCCTGAATTTTCTCATAATCTAGTTCAACAAATGTTGTCTAATAATGTAAATAATGCACCTATATTGATGGGTGGGGACTTAAATCTTGCATTAGATGCCCATTTAGACAGAAGTAATATCTCTCTTGATGCACACCCTAGAAGTATCAGTGCGCTTTCCCAATTCATGGAAGATTTTGGACTTACAGATCTCTGGAGGCTCTTCCACCCTAGAGATCAAGACTACACTTTCTACTCTTCACTTCATAAATTCTACGGTAGAATTGACTACTGGTTTGCATCCCACTCTGTTATAGACAAAATAATTGAAGCCTCCATTCTCCCAATGGTCTTATCAGACCACTCTCCTGTCTGTATACATTTACTCTGGGGTTCTCCAATGCCTAAATCTCCTTTATGGTGTTAGGATACTCAATTAAAGATCCAGAATTCCTCCCATGGTACTGGAATTCCTTTCTTTTAATAAATCTTCAGATACTTCCATGAGCACATTATGGGAAGCTTTAAAAGTTACCATTCAGGGGAAAATTATAAGTTTTGCATCTCATCAAAGAAGGATGAGAGAACAACAGCTAGCTGCCTTGGAGAATCAACTAAAAGAAAAGGAAGCCCTCTATTTTAAATCTTCAAAACCTAATCCTAACTCACCCCTTCACTTTGAAATTCTGAATCTCAGAATAAAAATTAACGAGCTCCTAACTCGCAAAATGGAATTAGCCCTATTTTAGCTCAAACATAAATACTGGGAACAGGGAGATAAATGTGGCAAATTACTCGCCTACCAACTTAAAAATCAACAGTTAGAAAGACACATTGTGGGTATTAGAGACCAAACAGGTCAATTACATACGGACGTTTTCTCTATGACCAAAATGTCCTTTTACAAAAAAATTATATGCTGTACCTAATTCAGTCCCTTACTCTCAAATACAACAATTCCTAGATATGATACATCTTCCACACCTCTCAGATCAAGAGAAGAAAGAAAGAATTAGATTTGCCTTGTACTTTGCAAGAAATTCATAATGCTCTTACCTCTTTAAAATCTGGTAAATCTCCATGTGGAGATGACTTCCCGGCTGACTTCTATAAAGCACTCTCTGATACTTTATGACATTTGTTTTCAAAGTCTTCCAGGAAGCTACTCAAACTGGTAGACTACCTCCTTCAACGTCAGAATCTATTATAACTATACTGCCAATAAAAGACAAAGACACTTCTCTCCCCTCTAGCTATAGGCCGATTTCTTTGCTAAACACAGATGGGAATATCTTTGCAAAACTCCTGACTTCTCGGTTAGAACCACTTATCTCTAAATTAGCGCATAAATCCTAGGCGGGCTTCATTAAGGGTAGAAATGGTTCCGACCATCTTCACTCATTAATCAATCTAATAAAGAGGGCTAAATCTCTTAAAACCCCTGCAGCTGCAATAGCTACTGACTTTGAAAAAGCCTTTGATTCTCTGAACTGGAATTATTTATACCTGACGCTGAATTTATTTTGGTTTCACTAGTAGATTCTGTTCCTGGATTAAATTACTTTAAACATCCCCTTCGGCTAGAATATTAACAAACTCTGCACTTTCTTCTTCTTTTTCTTTGGCTAGAGGTATCAGACAAGGCTGCCCATTATCACCCTCCTTTTTCATCTTAGCAATGGAACCCCTTCCTGCTCGCCTTCGTCTTTCTAATATTATTATAGGGATTCCCATTGGTAACATTCGCTGTATGTCATTATCATATGCAGACAACCCTTTAATTCTTCTAGAAAATCTTAAAGAAGCAGCACAACCGCTGGTGAATCTACCTAATGAATTTGCCACAGTCTCTGGTCTAGCCTTAAATTTCAATAAAACAAAAACACTATCTTTACACTCTCTCTCTCTCTCTCTCTACACCCTTTATGAATAACCCCTTGGGTTTTCGATGGGCTCCTCGGGATCTAACATATATTGGTATTAAAATTGTCCTGAATTTAAAGAAAATGTGAGAAACCAATTTTACCCCTATTAGCTAACATCAGAACCACTCTAGACCATTGGAAGTTACTTAACTGAACCCTCTCCAGGAAGACAGTAGATATCAAAATGTCCATTTCACCCAAAGTATTCTACCTCTTTGCTAATATCCCTTTAATTTTCTCCACCAGTTTTCTGAATAAAATTGATAAACTTATAGGCAACTTTATATGACAAGAGAAAACTCAGAGGATCAGGTGTACCAAACTTCATTCCCACTGGTCTAAAGGGGGTTTCAGGTTGCCTTGGTTTATGGCTTACTTATGGGCCTTTTGCACCACTCAAACTTCTAAATCTTAACCACCAGCTATCTACAAGATGCTGAAATCCTTTCTCCTACAAATTCTCCTTATGCTGCTCCTGCTCTCAGGAAATGTTCACCCCAACCCAGGACCACCTGGGCAGCCAGCAGTGGCACCAATCAGAAGGACAGGGACACTTACCATGGCATCCATCAATGCCTGCAGCATCCTCAACAAACTTGACTCCCTCCAAACATGGATCCTACAGCACAACCCTGATGTCCTCTCAGTTGTGGAAACATGGCTAAACCCTAAAATCCCTGATACCTCAGTCTCTATCCTAGCTACTGCATTTTCAGACAAGACAGGATTGTTAAACGGGGTGGGTGCTGTGCCATCTATCTTAAGGATACCCTTATGGGTCACATCATCCCATCCCCTAGCCTGAGCAACTCCTCTCAGGTCCTCACAATCAAAATCCTCCTTGGTGCACATAACAAGGAACTCACTGTCATCTCGGTTTACCTACCCCCAAGAGACCAGGCTGCTGGCTTCCATAGCATCATGGAATATCTAAGGGTCCAGCAACATAATTCTGAAACAATAATCATGGGGGATTTTAACATTAACTGGCTCTCCGCTGAGGCTGCTACCTATAAGGATGCAGCTGAGGCGCATCACCTCACTCAACTGGTCAATGCCCCCACCAGGTGTAACTATAGGACAGACTCCCTTACGCTTTTAGACTGGATTCTATCTAACCACCCTGAACGCATCTCCAATGTTTCTGTACTCCTGGATACAATAAGTGACCACTCGCCTGTCATCTGCTCCTGGTCAAACAAATACCACAAGCCGCCTCCCAAGCTTATCTATGCCAGGGTTATCAAACAAGGGCACCTCCAGCTGTTAAAATCCCATCTAACCAGGCTGAACTGGGCAGTGCTTGACTCCCTCAATGACACCAACAAAGCTCTGGACGTATTTATCAAACGTTTCAACGAAGCCTGTGACAGCTAAGCACTAGTGAAAAAGATGAAGGTCAAAGGACAGACTAACCCCTGGGTTACTACTGACCTTTTAACTCTGCTCAAGCACAGAGACCACCTCTGGCATTGTGCTCGTGCAACTCTGACACAAGTAAACATACAATTATACAAAGCAGCCAGAAATGATTGCACTCGAAGAATACGGAATGCTAAACGCAGCTATTACAAAGAGGCTCTGACCAACTCTTGGGGCCAGGGAAACAAATTCTGGAACAACATGAAAGAACTCACAGGCAAGGATCCTAAAACACCACCCACTATGCTCAACCTTCATGGCACTCCTACACTCGACCTAGGTATCATCACCAGCACTTTTAATAATGCATTTACAAACCTGGACAGTGTCCTTCCACCAAATTTTTTCGATGACCTCCCCTCCAGCTCCTCCCAAGTTACCCCCCAACTAGAACGTACAACCCCAAAGTTTTTTTTTAAGGAGGTCCCACCACATGTAGCTAGAAAATACATTCAAAAGGCCATCGGCAAACAAGGGTACAGTGGTGACTCCCTTGACCTGAAACTGCTGGCACAAGTCCTCGATGAAATCTTAGAACCACTTACAAAGATCTTTAATCTCTCGCTTAGATTGGGCCATTTCCTCTCTCTGGAAAACACCGTCACACGGTTCACAAAGCGGAGATAGGACACTGCACACCAATTACAGACCGATCTCACTCCTCCCCCCACTATCCAAAGTGCTGGAGCGAATAGTGTTGGACCAACTAGTTGAATTCCTGGATAAGTACAATGTACAGTGCCCAGAGCAGCATGGCTTCAGAAAAGGGCACAGCACCACCACTGCACTACTGGAATTTACAACCTTCATCCATGCCATGCTTGACAAAGGGAATTGTGGAGGGGCAGTATTTATAGACCTTACCAAGGCATTTGACACAATTAACCACCCCTTACTGCTCAAGCAACTGTCCTCCATTGAGATCTCCAGTGATGCCCTTCCATGGTTCACCAGCTACCTTGATAATCGGATCCAATGTGTAAGAATTGCAGGGATCTCTTCGGATGAGAAACCGGTCCGCTCCGGAGTCCCCCATGGGTCTATTCTGGGCCCTCTACTCTTCTCCCTCTTCATCAATAATCTCCCCAGTACCTGCCACCAAAAAATATTACTATACGCAGATGATGCAGTCCTGTTTTCCAGCCACCATGACATTACAGTCCTTGAATCCCAGCTGCAGCTTGACTTCAATCGCATCAAAGACTGGTTCAATTCTCATAAACTTGTCCTGAACCACAGCAAGACTAAAGCCATGTCCTTCTGTAACTGACAGAGCAGGCACAACTCTTGTCCTCACCATCAAGAACCACGCTGGGAACCCACTTGAACATGTCAAGGAGTTCAAGTACCTTGGTATTACCCTGGATAGTACCCTCTCCACCACCTCGGCATATGACACTGTTGCCAAGACTGCCAATATCACGGATTGGACTACTACACAAACACAAGCACTTATGCCCTGCGGATGCCCTTAAACTAGCCATCTACAGCTTTGTCACCTCTATCATTGAATATGGCCTTGCCATCTATGGCTGTGCCCCAACAAGTGCCCTCCGCAGGATCTCAGTTGCTCTCAACAAAGCCTGTAGACTACTGATGGGTGCAGCCCGACAAACTCACACCTGTGGCCTCTATGCACAGACCAGCTGGCGACCCCTACGCAGCAGAATACAATACCAGACCTGCTTACTTACCAAAAAGATTCTCCTTGGTCTCATGCCACCTGGTGTTAGCTCACTCCTTACTGCCTACAGTGGCACTCAACAAGCACGTGGTGCCCAATCTCTAACCTTTCAGGTTCCCAGATGCCGTACCTCCATGGGTCAGCGGTCCTTTATCTATAGAGCCGCTCAATGGTTCAATTCCCTCAATAAAGAAGCACTTTCCTCTACTACACTTGGACCCTTCAAAAGGAATCTCAAACTTTACCTCACCTCAACCACTCAATGTGACTGTTTCGTTGAACAGAGATCTCTCTAAATACCTCCCAGCTCACTCATGTCTCACAGCCCGCCCTTTCCCAATCTCATTCCCTCTGGCACTGGGCCTTCCTTGTGACTCCTTTCCTGCTTCACATCTCCACTGGTACAAGACATTTTCCACCATTGGACAGTGGCCCATTAGCCTGCCGACTTCCTCTCCCGGTCGCACGCCTGCAATACTAACTGCCTATGGTGCCCTCTATCTCTTATTGTTACCGCAGCCAGCTGCCTACTCAAGCTGCTCGTTTTATGACTATTATCACAATGTATGTTATAACTGAGTATCATTATTTTTTCTTTTAGTTGTTTTGGTTGTTTATTGTGCATTCTTTTACTACCTCTGTATGTATGTTGACCCTCATCCTTTGACGTGGAACCTTTGTAAACGAGCAGTTTCTGCTCAAAGGTATTTGTAATCCGAGAATATAATAAATAAATAAATAAATGATTTTGCAAAAATATACCCCAAACACCTCTTTGGGTAGAAATGGAATCCTCATACAGATAAGGAAATGCCCTACCACCTTTATTTATAACTCTTTTCTTCCAATTTAAGATTGCACCACACTATCTTCTCTTCTGTATATTATTGGAAACAAATACACAAGCAAGTAAAATCTAACCCAACCCCTTGTTTTATGCTCCCATTTGAGGTAATCAAAATATCTCTCTTGAGAGACACCCAATTTTTTGTCACTCGTGGCACAATAAAGGCATATTTTTTCTGGGGGATATCCTGGAAAAAAATCCCTTATCTTAAAACCCTTCAGTGAACTTTGCACTCATTGGGATATTCCAAAACAAGACTTTTGGAACTACCTTTGATTACGCATTGCATGTAATGCTCTTTTCCAGCATTCATATGTACAGGATTTACACAATCAATATGTTTCTTTATGGATCAGCGCTGTCTCAAACTTAACTAGTGCCATCTATAAGGATATCAGAAATGCTTTACTGGATCAATCTCTGAAAGCCAAAACTAAATGGAGCCAAATTCTGAACTATAACATATCTGACTTACAGTGGCGTAAATGCTGGCACCTTACTTACAAAACATTCAAAGACACTCAGAGCACTTTAATTCAAACAAAGATTCTACATCTCTGGTACAGAACACTTCAGTTCTACACCGTATGGGCTTGCTTAACTCCAGCAATTGTTGGCGATGCAATGAACCAAATGGAGACTTACTTCACATATTATGGTACTGTGACCCCATACTTAAACTCTGGTCTAAGGTACAACAATTTGCCTCTAAAGTACTTGGACACAATGTCACTTTTGACCCTAAGTTATTCTTACTTAGAATTTTGTCTTCCCCTAATGTCTCCTTTTCTCAATCTCAAAATAAATGGCTTAACCTACTGTTTCTCCAAGTTAAGCGACTCATAGTGATGTTCTGGAGAACTACCAGTATCCCTTCTTTTTCTGATATCCTTAAAATTCTTTCACACTGTGCCTCTTTAGAATGTATTACCTACTCTGCTCTTAACCAACAATGAATATGGTAAATGTTGGCAGGACTACTGTAATTACCTTAATAACACAAACATTTAATGGATTATTAAAGAAACTCTTTCTGGAGACTATACATTAGCATATATAATAGCCCCATACATGTATAGTCACCAGCAAAGATAATGTAAGTACGTTTAGGCAGCCCCGCCTTCTCAATCCTATTGCAATCTCCATAGAGTGCGTGCAACCACATTCCCTACCTCATGTCATCATTATACTGTTTCTGGGGGTGGGGCTACAGCACTCAGTGGATGCTTCTATTATACAAGGAAGTTAAGAGCTGGGCTTTACGGAGGAAATAACTCTTTTTGTAAATAACCAAAAAATGTGATATATGGCTCGCATAGCTCCAGGGCAGTCAACTCCATTAAATGGGTTGCCTGCCTGGAGCATGTCAGTTGCTTTTTAAAACCTTGCTCTGTCTCAGAAAGATGACAGATTTTCTGCACACTTTGGGGCCCTTTACTTTAATCAGACACCACAAACCTTTATTTCTCCCATGGTTAGAACAAAGGTTTAGCTACTAGAAACATAGAGGCTTAGCCAGATTTGGACAATTGGTTTCTAATGGGAATGTCTCCCTTTTCACACACTTTAGGAAAATATTTCATTTGAGACAGGAGGACTATTTCCTGTTCCTCAAAGTTAGGCATTTGATATTAGAACAAAATAATGTAACACAGATCTTGAGGCCACAGACAGCTCAGGAACAGTTATTTTACTGATTAGCGGTACTAAAAGCAAAAGGCCAGAGGGCTATCACATTTTCATTAATGCTCCTTGCACCTGCTTCAATGCTCCCTAACTTGACTTCAAGTCCAGACAAAATGCTTTGTGACTACTCTCAAAAAATGTCTGTTGTATTCGAGTCAGCATGTAAGTGTGTTCAGTGAAACATAATTAATAACTTTAATGTTATCCAAACTCACCTGTATTCTTCATTTCCTCCCACCACCACCCCCGGGTCACACCTGGAAATGAGCCTCAGCTCAGTGTGCCTTTCCAGGTTACCAAATTTTAAACAAAATCAATAAATAAACTACTATTAATAACCCCCCACGAAGAACACATCTGGCCCTCTGGGAAACAGAGAGTGGTGTGTCAATATCTAGTACTCATTAAGAAAAGAGACTAGATGGGGTTGGGACATTACAGCTTCTCCTACGTGGAGGGAATTCAATTTGTGAATACTTACCATATACTTTAGAGCCCCCATGGTCACAAAACATTTTAATCCCATATACACAGATGCTTTTTGGAAGCAATGTGGGGCTAGGGGAACCCACCACCATATATTTGGGCTTGTCCTAAAATATAACCCTTCTCGGTGGGACATACACGCAGAGTTACAAAAACTAACTACTGTACTATCCCAATCTCCTCTCAGGACATGGTTCTGGGCCTCCCTACCTTTCTGCATGACTGCAGAAAGAAATGGAAACTGATTCAGATGTTAAAGTTAGCAGCCCTCAAATGTATCACACTTAACTGGCTGACCATCCAACCTCCTACACTGGATCTCTGGAAGACAAAAGTTGCAGAGACAGAAGTCATGGAACACACTACTACCTCACTACAATTCCATCTTCCAAAATATTTAGAGATATGGTAGCCATGGCAATATGACCAGGCATTACAAACGGAGGACTCCGATTCTGGGGAGGAGAGGGGCTACAAGACAACTCCAGTGACTGGTAAACACCTTTGACTGTGGAACATGGGATAAGACTGCAAATAACCACAAGACACAGAAATTGTGAGTTCTTGGCTCAGCTTTAATGTTATAATGTTAACGGGTCTGGAACCAGGCACCTTTATGAAATATATTGTCTCTTTATGGGTTACAACACATCAAATTAAATTGATTTCACCTAGAATCTCAGTGACACATTATATGATGGGCATGATTTAATGGACTCCAACTTATTGCCATTGTTTAAAGGTTCTGTATTTCTTTTCATTGATTATACTTTATTAATTTAGTTGTTTTATTATCTTAACATAATGACAATATAACAGTACTGCAATTAAGGGAAAACAGTTCCAAGACTGTCAGTTCAGACAGAGTTATTATATGCATGTACTGAAATATGCAACAGGTAAATGAAACATAGAAACATAGACTCTGATGGCAGATAAGAAGAAGAAGAAGAAACAGTATTTATATAGCACTTTTCATACACAGTGTATCTCAAAGCGTTTTACAAACAATGCTAGACTGGCCCACCTAGTCTGCCCATTTCCCTACCTATTGGATAAGCTGCAGATCCTAATTAACCAACAGCCTACTTCCTCCTACCCCACTAGAATTGCCTTATGTCTGTCCCATGCATTCTTGAATTCCCCCACTGTTTTTGATCCCACGACCTCTTCAGGAAGGCTGTTCCATGCGGCCACCACCCTCTATGTGAAAACAATACTTCCTTATGTTGCCCATGAACCATCCCCCCCCGCCTTCAAATTGTGCTCCCTTGTTCTTGCACATCTGTTTTTCTGAAAGATGCTACCCTCTAGACTTTGTTGATTCCCTTGAGGCACTTGAAAGTTTCTATCATGTCCCCTCTCTCCTTCTTTTCCTCCAGGGTATACACATTAAGCTATTTTAGTCTCTCTTCGTATGGCTTCTGGTGCAGTCCCTGTACTATTTTAGTTGCCCTCCTCTGGACTGCCCCCATCCTGTTTATGTCCTTGCGGAGATGGGATCTCTAGAATTGCATGCTGTACTCCAGATGGGGTCTCACCAGCTGTCTGTACAGAGGGATAACAGCTTCATGCTTTCTACTGGTTATGCCTCTTGCTATGCATCCCAATATCCCCCCAGCCCTCCTTACTGCCTTCTCACATTGCTTGCCTACCTTTAGGTCATCTGATATGACTACCTCTAGGTCCTTTTCCATTTTTGTTGTTGTTAGTACCCCCCCCCCCATTGTGTACTATTCATCTGGGTTTTTGTTTCACAGGTACATTACTTTGCATTTCTTTGCATTGAATCCAAGCTGCCATACTTTTGACCATTCCTCCAACCTTGTCAAGTCCCTTCTTACCCCTTCCACCACCCCCTTGTGTATCAACACAATACTTTGTGTACATGTAATGACTATATCAAATTGACTGTCTTGCAATTATGAAACTTAAATTAACTTGAAGTTTAAAGAGGGAAAAAAAAGAGAATTTGGGGCTTTTGTCTGTGAAGATGCATGGTTGTGTTGGAGCTAGGAGGTGAGCTCTGTGATTTTTTTTCCCTGAGAAACCTGAGGGCCATCAAAATCTTCCATCATTTGTCCATTAGTCTTCGGGAGTTTGAAATGAATGGCAACAGTACAGGCAGCAATCTTATAGGGCACAATTTAATGTGTGTCCATAAGCCATCATTTGTGTAGTACAATGGAGTCCAAGGTGTATATTGTAGCAACCACATTAGACCTCTATTACAAGCATAGGATTGTATCTCTTCTTGCTAGGGGAAGTCAGAAGTGGGCAGGCACATTAAGGTTTTGACAGGGCTTGTACACAAAGAGATGGTGGCAATCCATCAAGGAAAGGAAAGCAACAAGCTTCAAGACATAGTTTGTTTGCAGCAGCGTCCTCTGCTATGAACACAAAATCATCATCATCATCCTCCACCTCCCTTCATAGGTACTAGGCAACAGCAGCAACCAAGCAATGGCACTTCTATAAATCCTCTATGGGTTGTTCTTTCCCTGTTGGATGTGTCCAGATAAAAGGTGGTTCCATCCCATCCAGAGAGTTGTATGTTTGTGGCATCTGTTGTGCAGGCATACAAGGATGACCCAGAGCAGCTTGGGCCCAATGCTGAACCTTTGCAGTATTGGTAGAGTGAGTTTGATGTGAGGCCTGCTCTAGCTTCAATTGCTTGAGTATCTAGCCTACCCAGTAGCCAGTGAGAGTTCATTGAGAGGTTTTAGTGCAACAAGGACTATGGGAAGTGACTGGAGAACTTTTCTGTCACAAAAATATTGAAATATTAACATTCAGCAAAGTGAATAAAGAACACATCTCACCAGATTACAGAATAAGTATGAAACCTAGGTTCCATGAGGAGGAAGAGGAAGACACAAGCCACCAGTCACAGATGAGGATTGAGGAAGAGGGTGACAGTATCTTCCCTGATAACCTGACGAGGATAGTGCAGAGAGACATTAAGACTAAGAGCACTGTAAGCAAACCATGGGTAACAGGAATAGTCCAGCAAATGTAATGCACTCTGATGCAATTCCACATGAACAAACATCAGTAATAATAAAAAATATCAAACATTATACATATTTTTGGGGAAATGAGCTGATAACAGCTCAGTAGGAATTTCCTAGTGAAACTTTTGAAATACATAAATAAGTTATTGCTTTAATTTTACACATTGTAATGTTTTATAGATACAAGTGTAGTAGGGCCACTGAAGGAAAAAGGAAAAATAATAGATAAGAAAGATCAGATGGTCAATATCCTTAATACATTATTTGGCTCTGTTTTTCAACATCTAAGCTAAGTGAGGTAGAATTAACACAGGGGAATGAACCGGTAATGGTGGAAGAGAATGACGTTTTGAAGCTCCCGAATAACCTAAGGTGTCCTGGGTCTACATCCTATGGTACTTAAAGAACTGGGGCAGGAACTCACTGGACCAATAACCCTGATATTTAATTCAAGCCTGATTCAGGGGAGGATACCTGTAGTATGGAAGATAACAACTACTGTACCAATATTTAAGTAGAGAAGTAGGGCACTGGGAGAAAATTACAGACTGATGAGTTTGACATCTGTGATGTGGAAGCTACTAGAGACACTTGTAAGAGATGAATAACTTTTAAACAGAAAACAACTTTGGGGATGTTACATAACATAGATTTAGGCAGGGAGATCATGCCTGACAATATTAATGAATTTCTATGAAAAGGTTAGCCTTGCTCTTGATAGCGGAGAACCAGTGGATGTCATCTGTTTGGACTTAAGTAAGGCATCTGATACTGTACAACATGCAGATCTAGTCAGGTGTCTAATTAAAATCAATCTCAGTTCTAAAATAATAAATTGGATTAGGTCTTGCCTTACTGATAGGACACAGGTTGCCAGAGTAAATGAATATGAATCAAATGAGGTGGATAAGGCTTACTTATGGGCAAATGGGTCCCTCTCCTCCTGATCACCCTACAGCCCCAACAGGGCAGCCCCATCCCCACTTTTATTTGCCCTCTGTATTGAACCTCTAGCCATTAAAATTCCAATATCTAAAGACATTCAAGACTGCATACCCTACCTCTCATGCCCCAACAATTCTACCTTCAGCCCTGGAACAAGCCCATATCTCAATTCATATGGGGAGCGGGGGATGCCCTATGGTTCATTTCACTTTATTATAAGCTGCCTTATGATAAAGGGGGATTAAATCTACCCAACCTCAAGGGTTAAGCACTTGCAGACCATCTGCACTAATTTGTCAGTGGTCATCGAAGAATTATAAAGCTCATTGGAATGACATAGAATTTGTACTCAATAAGCTACACAACATTTAAAAGGTGTTATATGTTAAACTCCCAGGTTATCTGCCCTATGCAAGGTTTTATAACTTCACAGCAAATGCCCTGAAGAGCATGGCATGTAATATGGAGAGGGGCCCAATTTCATGATACAGTTGGATGGCTCAAGGCCCTTAGCAGAGACACCAACTGACCAATAAACTCCATAGATCCCTTTCTTAAACACTGGACCAGAAGAGGGCTGGTATATATCAATCAATCAATCAATCAATCACTTTATTTAACCAGGCATAAAGACCATTGAGCAAGCTCATTTTCAAGGTGGTCCTGGGCATTACTACAATACAGAACACTTCATAAGATTACAATTACAGTGGACAATGGTGCAAAAAAAAAAAATTGTGAAGGTGCCAGTCAATATGGGCCTATACATACTGGTCAACATAATTAACATGCAAAGGTACATAATGATATGCTTTACTGAAATGAGAAGAGACAACAATCCCATATAGTCTCCGTTAAGTAAGAGCTCATGCCTAAATGATAAAAAATAAGGAGGTATTAAGGAATAGAGTAGAAATTGGGGTGAAAGAGTAGGCTGCCAAAAGGGAGACCAGAATAGGTAAAAGGTAGAGAATAGGCAGGGCCATCTTGGATTAAGGGAACTAGGCTTGTAGTTCCTAGGTTTCTGTTGTTAGTAATGTGAGGTGGATGAGATACTTAGGCGTAGGATTTGAGAGTGGCACCCGGGGCTTAGGGGTCATCGGCATCTGAAACAGTTGCATGATTCCTTCAGATAATTCGTTAATAAAGCTTTGAATGTGAAAATGCTTGGAAGTGAGGATAATTTTAACGAGTCTTGCATAATGTTCCAAAGTGATGGAAGTGAGAAGTTGATTGCTGCTGAGCCAAGGGTAGTTTTCAGTCTAGGAATCTGGAAGCAGATTAAGGAGAAGCGCCTCAGGCCATAGGAACCTTTAGCCCATTTGAAGATGTTTGAGATGTGTGCAGGGAGGTTATCAGATAATGCTCTAAAAAAACACAGGAGAGCATTCCTTTTTCTTCTAGTTGAGAGTGAGGTCCATCCCGAAACCTGGTATAGACGATAGTGATGTGTACTACGGGGTACATTTAAAATAAATCTTAAAGCCCGGTGGTAAAGGGTGTCCAGTTTGTTTAGCATCGTTGATGGGCAATGGCTGTAAAGGAAGTCAGCATAGTCCAGTATAGGTAGGAATGTAGTTTGTACTAGTCTTATTCTGGCTTCTAATGTGAGTAGGTGTTTAATGCGATAGAATAAACCAAATCGCTGTCTTAGTTTCTTCGAGGTTTCATTTAAGTGGCACAGAAAGTTGAGCTTATTATCCAGCCAGAACCCTAGGTATTTAAAGGTATCAACTACTTCAAGGGGTTCATCTAAGAGTGTTTGGATCTGTGTGATATGTGGACATCCGGAAGTAGACTTTGGTGAGAGAATCATTGCTTTAGTCTTTTTGGCATTGAGGAGAAGCTTATGAGTGAGAAGGTTGTATCGGAGGGTGACGAAGTCTTTCTGTAAGTACTCATGGGCCTGATCCAAGGATGAATTTGTGGTATAGAGTACAGTATCATCTGCAAATAAGTGCACATTTACTGCGCCCAGCTGCAAATCCAGATTATTGATGTGTATTGCAAAGAAGATAAGGCCCAGCATGGAGCCTTGTGGGACTCCTCATAACAAGGATTTTTGTGGGGACAGATCTCCTATGGCTTTGACTTGTTGTAACCTATTGGTTAGGTAGCTGGTGAACCATTTAATGGCAGAACTATCAAGTCCGATGTTACTCAGTGCAGTAAGCATGATGGTATGATCCACAGTATCGAAGGCCTTACTTAGATCAAGGAAGAGGGCAAATACATGCTTCTTAGAGTACAAGGCCATTTGCCAGTCTGTAGTTACTTTGGCAAGAGCCAATACTGTACTGTGTTTGGTTCTGAAGCCGGATTGAGCTGGGTTTAGCAACTTTTGTGAATTCAAATGTTCTCTAAGTTGGATGTTAATAATTTTTTCAAGTAATTTAGAGAGGACAGATAGTATAGAAATAGGCTAGTAATTGTTCAGATCACTCGGATCCCCAGTCTTGAATAAAGGTAGGATGTGGGCAGTTTTCCACAAGACAGGTAGCTCACCTTGAATCAGAGAGGTGTTGAATAAGTGTGTAATGGGGGCAGTCAGATAGGTATGGCCAAGTTTTAGGAAGTAAGGTTCAATATTATCTGCACCCGCACTCTTTTTTGTCTCCAGAGAAAGGAGGAGGTCCTCCACTTGCTTGAATGTAATTGTGAACGTATATGCATCAACTAGTGCACTAGGAGGGAATTACTCTATAGCCTTCCAATTATTATGAGAAAAATATAGTTTGCCCATGGCAGACCACTTCAGATACCTCCAGATCCATACCTACATTAAGAACCTGGGAGAAACCAGATGTAAACTACCTGAGAAACTACTGTACCTTCCCTGTTGACCTTATTACTTTACCAGCAGACTTGGGGGACTGGGACCCATCTGGTGGGACAGCTTTACACAGTCCTGTCTGAATACTCCTGGGACAACACAGCCTGGATGTTAGGTAAGTGGAACGAGGAGTTATGAGCCTCCTGGTCATATGACCAATGGTTAAAATACACACTTTCTGAATATAAATTTACTATGCCCACCTCCCCCACCCCCACCTCAGGGAATTCACCTGAAAGTGTAGAACCCGCTTCTTTTGGACACCAGCATTCCAGATGAAATTCCTGGGTATAGAAAGCCATAGATGCTGGAGGAAATTTGTTGAATGAAAAGCTGATCAACTACACATTTTCTGCAGCTGCCCTAAGCTCACTGAATACTGGACTCCTGTAAGGAATATGGTCAATATGATGTATGTTGCCCCAGGCCTGGTTATCCCAGCACTGGTGCTAGTATCAGTCCATGTAGAACGGGCAAGAATTAGGGGAAGACAACTGAAATGCCCACTCATTCTACTGACAAGAGCAAAAAAGGTGCTTACATGTCTTTGGCTTAAACCGACTAGCCCCACAGTAGACAAATGGGATGCAATGATTGATTCTATCTACTGTATCAGCTTGAAAGGCAAACTTATTGATTAACAGAGTCAACATATATCTGAGGAAATATGGCAATGTTGGGTTAGAAACAAATTAGAAACTGACACCAATTGTGTACCATGGGTGTTTAATATGTAACAAATCAACTCTGTATATGAATTCATAATTTTTGGATAACAGCACTGGAAAATGATCTCACTTGCCTGTCACATCACCCACCCTCCTGCAGGATATCTTAAGGGACTGTAACGCCCACACCTCTGTTTGTTATTTCAACTGCTGTCTGCTACCTTGTCATATCTGTGTTTTTTTGTTGTTGTTTCAAAAGCCTTCTTAATAAACATCAATTATAAAAGAAAAGACAGCAAAGGGAGTGAGGAGCAAGGAAAGAATGGGCTAAACTACTAATGGGTATTCAGCCTATGCCTTGTCAAGGGTAGGCTGGTATGGCACTCAGAAAGGACAATAGGCAGACAAGGACTGCACATCTTTTTCTGCCAACACCTTCTTATGTTTTTGTGTTTCTATTATGTGATATTGTGTGGACTGAGTTTCATACAGATGCAGGGGCACCATCTCTGAAGACATGTCTACCTGTACCATTCGGGTACATTCCAGGGTACAGAATTTGTGGAACAGTGTTGAGCACCCTCAACAGATGTGAGACATACTTAGGTAGGTGTGTGAGAAAGAAGTATTCAGGCCCAGGGTAAGTGCTGGGGGAGAGAAAAGCTTGTTATGCCTGCTCCTTGGCAAAGATTCCACAGAAGGCAGTGAATTAGAATGCAAAAGTATTTCCAGTAATTATGACCATCACAGAAGAAAAAATTACTCACCTTAGTAATGTTGTTTCTTCTAATGGAGTCTTGCTATATTCTGACAATAGCAGTGAGTCCCAACCTTCAAACTGCCCCGGAGATGAAAGAGTTAACTTTCCATGCCAGGCATGGAACGCTGAGCTTGACCTCGGTTGAGACTCTGTCTGTTGCTGTTTAAACTCAAACCATCAGATCTTTACGAGCTAAACTCACTAAGGTCCTGTGTGGAAGCTGTAAACCTACACTAGCCAACTGGCTACTAAACATAAAAACAGATTTTTTGGTCCCAAAACAAAGACTCAAGTCAGGAGACCCAAATAATAAAAAACACAACACCCACTCACCCAAGAAAAGAGGGGTGAAAACAACAAGGTGGGGCACCTCCCGAGTGCCAACACTGCCACTGCCCACCCACATCCCAAAAACATAGGTTCTGAGAGGGGAAGGTGGGGGGAGGTCAGAATACAGCAAGACTCTATTAGAAGAAACAACATTACTAAGGTGAGTAATTCTTTCTTCAAACAACATGAAGGCTTGCTGTATTCTGACAATGGCAGACTACCAAGCAGTACCTCCATGGAGAAGGGACAGAACCTACTTAGGAAATAGGCTCTGAAGCACAGCTGTGCCAAACCGAGCATCACTCCTAGCCTGGATATCCAGGGAGTAATGCTTGGTAAAAGTGTGAACAGTTTTCCAGGTAGCTGCTTGACATATCTCTAGAATAGGAATATCCCTGGCAGCAGCCAGGGAAGCAGCTGTACCTCTGGTAGAGTGAGCCCTCAGGCCTGAGGGTGGAACCTTACCCAGTTTTTCATACCAATACTGGATACAAGAGACAATCCACCTGGCAATGGATCTTTTAGTTGCAGGTTTCCCTTTACCAGCCTCACCATAAGTGAGGAACAGTTGGGGGGGGAGTCAAACCTGTGACCCTTGGTACGTTCTATGTAGTAGCTAAGGGCTCTTTTCACATCTAAACTGTGCAGCCTCCTCTCACCAGAGGAAGAATGGTCAGTGAAGAACACAGGAAGAGACATAGATTGGTTAAGGTGGAAATCTGAAACCACCTTAGGCAAAAACTTCCTATTAGTCCTGAGGACCACCTTTCTCTATGGAAGGAGATAAAATCAGGCTCCACTGACAGGGCTTGTAACTCACTTATGCATCTGGCAGAAGTGATGGCTACCAGAACACAGTTTTCCAAGTCAAGTACTTAAGCTCTGCTGAAGACAAAGGCTCAAGGGGTTGCATAAGCTGAGCAATGCAAACGTTAAGGTCCCAAGCAGAGGGCGGGTCCCTGAATGGAGGGTTGGTATGAAGCAATCCCTTAAAAAACTTGGAGAATACAGGGTGAGTTGAAAGAGAAGAGGGCTTACCTGCTGAAATGAAAGCAGAAACAGCTGCCAGATGCACCTTTAGTGTAGCTGGTCTAAGTCCCAAGCTATTCAAATGGCCCATATAATCAAGGACTGTGGGCAGAACAGCAGACTCTGGGGAAATATGCCTTCCAGAGCACCATATGGAAAATCTTTTCCACTTGGAATTATAAGTAGTCCTGGTGGAAGGTTTCCTAGAAGCCTTCAGAATATCCATTACACCTTGGGAGAGGTGTAAATCAGCAAACTCTAACTCTTCAAGAACCAGGCCTTGAGATTGAGAGACTTGAGATTCGGGTACCAAACCCTCTCCTGAGCACAGGTTAACAAGTTGTAATTCCTGGGAAGACACAGGGGACGATGGACTGCTAAGGACAACAGGAGAGGATACCAGGGCTGTCTGGCCCAATCTGGAGCAATCAGGATCACCTTGCAGGGTTGAGACCTGATTTTGACTAGCACTTTGAACAGGAGAGGGAAGGGGGGAAAGCATACAGGAACTTCCCTTCCCAACTGAGAACTAAGGCATCCATTGGGACTGAGACCAACACTGGGGGCCTGCAGCAAAAAATGAGAAGCTGGTGATTGTCTGGGGCTGCAAAAAGATCTATCTGTGGGGTGCCCCATCTGGAGAATATCACCTCCAAGACCAGGGGATCCAGTGACCATTCATGATGGCCCTGAGATATCCTGCTGAGAGCATCTGCCAGAACAGTGTCCTTGCCTGGGAGGTGTACTGCTGTGAGGGATGTGTTCAGGGAATAAGCCAGAGACCACAACTTCATTGCTTCTGTGCACAAGGCCATAGACCGAGTGCCTCCTTGCTTTTTGATGTACCACATCGTGGTCGTATTGTCTGTTCTGACCTGAATAACTTTGTTCTGAACAGATTTGGAAAAAGCTTGAAGTGCTAGAAGAAAAAATTACTCACTTTAGTAATGTTGTTTCTTCTAATGGAGTCTTGCTATATTATGACAATTGCAGTATGACCGCAGGTTAGAACTGCTCCGGAGGTGAAATAGTTAACTTCCATGCAAGGCATGGAATCTTGAGCACAAGCTCAGTTAAGGAAGCTCTGTCTGCTTGCTTTCAAACCAAAACCGTCAGATCTTTACGAGCTAAAACTCACTAATGTTCTGTGTGGAAGCTGTAAACCTACACTAGCCAAATGGCTACTACCCTAACAAACACACTTGTTGGTCTCTAAAAAAGACTGAAGTCAAGAGACCCAATAATGAAATAAAAACACACTCACCCTAGGGAGGGTGAGACAAAACAACAAAGTGGCAAGAAAAACAGAGTGCCAATCCTGTGATGCCCACCCACAGCACAAAAACAAGGTTCTGAGAGGGGCAGGCAGGGAAGGAGGTCATAATATAGAAAGACTCCATTAGAAGAAACAACATTACTAAGGTGAGTAATTTTTTCTTCAAACAACATGAAGTCTTGCTATATTATGACAATTGCAGACTACACAGCAGTACCCTCATGGAGGAGGAACAGAATCTACTTAGGGAATAGGCTCTGAAGGACAGCTGTGCCAAACTGAGCATCACTCCTAGCTTGAATGTCCAAGGAATAATGCTTGGTAAAAGTGTGAACCGTTTTCCAGGTAGCTGCTTGACATATCTCTAGAATGGGGATGTCTCTGGCAGCAGCCAGAGAAGCAGCTGTACCTCTGGTAGAGTGAGCCCTCAGGCCTGAGGGGGGGGAGACTTACCCAATGTTTCATAACAGAATTGGATACAAGAGACGATCCACCTGGCAATGGATCTTTTAGTGGCAGGTTTCCCCTTTCCAACCTTCCCATAAGTGAGGAACAGTTGGAGGGAGTCAAACCTGTGACCCTTGGTATGCTCTATGTAGTAGCTAAGGGCCCTCTTCACATCTAAGCTGTGCAGCCTCCTCTCATCAGAGGATGAATGATCAGTGAAGTAAACAGGGAGAGAAATAGATTGATTTAGGTGGAAATCCGAAACCACCTTAGGCAGGAACTTTCTATTAGTCCGAAGGACTACCTTGTCTCTGTGAAAGGAGATAAAGTCTGGCTCCACTGACAATGCTTGTAATTCACTTATGCATCTGGCAGAGGTGATAGCTACCAAAAACACAGTTTTCCAAGTCAGGAACTTAAGCTCAGCTGAAGACAAAGGCTCAAAAGGAGGTTGCATGAGCTGAGCAATGCAAACATTGAGGTCCCAGGCAGGAGCAGGGTCCCTGAATGGAGGGTTAGTGTGAAGCAAACCCTTAAAAAACCTGGTAAATACAGGGTGAGATGAAAGAGGCGAGGGTTTACCTGCTGAAAGAAAAGCAGAGACAGCTGCCAAATGTACCTTCAGGGTAGCTGGTCTCAGCCCTAAAGTGTTTAGATGGACCATATAATCTAGGACTGTGGATAATTCAGCAGTGTCTGGGGGAATATTCTTTTCTGAGCACCATATGGAAAATCTTTTCCATTTGGAGTTATAAGTAGCCCTGGTAGAAGGCTTCCTAGAAGCCCTGAGTATATCCATTACACCTTGAGAGAGGTGTAGGCCAGCAAACTCTAGCTCTTCAAGAACCAGGCCTTGAGATTGAGAGACTTGAGATTTTGGTACCAAACCCTTCCCTGGGCACATGTTAACAGATTGTGATTCTTGGGAAGGCACAGGGGAGGATGGACTGCTAAGGACAGGAGGAGAGGATACCAGGGTTGCCTGGCCCAATCCAGGGCAATCAGAATGATCCTGCAAGATTGGGCTCTGATTTTGACTAGCACTTTGAACAGGAGAGGGAAAGGAGGGAAGGCATAGAGGAACTTCCCTTCCCAGATGAGGGCTAAGGCATCCAGAGGGACTGAGCCCATGACTGAGGGCCTGCAGCAAAAGAGAGGAAGTTGATGATTGTCTGGAGCTGCAAAGAGATCTATTTGTGGGGTGCCCCATTTGGCAAATACCACTCCCAGGACCAGGGGATCCAGGGACCACTGGTGATGGCCCTGAGAGATCCTGTTGAGAGCATCTGCCAGGACATTGTCTTTGCCTGGGAGGTGAACTGCTGAAAGGGAGGTGTTCAGGGAGTATGCCAGAGACCACAACTTCATGGCTTCGGTGCACAAGGCCATAGACCGAGTGCCCCCTTGCTTGTTGATGTACCACATTGTAGAGGTGTTGTCTGTTCTGACCTGCACAGTCTTGTTCTGAACAGATTCTGAGAAATCTTGAAGTGCTAGAAAAACTGATCTGAGCTCCAACAGGTTGATGTGGAGCAGAGATTCCTGTGGGGACCACGGTCCCTGGGTAGTGAGGTCGCCCATGTGGGCCCCCCACCCCAAGAGGGATGCATCTGTAGTAAGGATTAATGAGTGAGGCTGAGTGACAAAGGGAACTCCTTGTCTCAGATTGCTCTGATTCTGCCACCACTGAAGGGGTTGGATCAGGGTTCGAGTAACTGGGATCAGTTTGGTAAGAGGATCCTTTCTCTGTGACCAAAAAGCCCTCAGATGGAACTGAATGTCTCTCATTTGAAACCTTGCTCCTTGCACTACTGCTATGGAAGCAGCCATGTGCCCTAGGAGCTGAAGAAAATGCCTTGCTGGTCGAGAGACCTGCAGGGTGAATGAAGAAGCCAGGGAGACAAGGGCATTTGCCCTGTCTAGAGGGAGGAAGGCCCTGGCTTCCTGGGTGTTCAGCCCTGTGCCTACGAAGGTTAAGAGCTGGACAGGCTCCAGTACTGACTTTGAGAGATTCAGAAGGAAACCTAGTGATGTAAGCAGTTGCTGGGTTATCTGAAGATGTAGGTTGACCTGATCTGGGGATTGTCCTACTATGAGCCAATCGTCCAAATAAGGAAAGATGAAAATCTTTTGCCTTCTTAGGCAAGCTACTGCTACTGCCAGGCACTTGGTAAATACCCTTGGAGCCGGAAGTGAGTCCGAAGGGCATTGCCCTGAACTGGTAATGGCCTGAGGGCAGCTGGAACCTGAGGTACTTTCGGTGGGGGCTTCTGATGAGAATATGGAAGTAGGCATCCTTGAGGTCCAGGGATGTTAGCCAGTCCCCTGGCCTTAGGGAAGGTAAAATGATTGCCAGTCACCATTTTGAACTTTGGTTTTAAAAGGTGCTTGTTTAGGTATCTGAGATCGAGGATGGGCCGCCATTCTCCTGTCTTTTTTGGGGTAAGGAAGTACCTGGAGTACAACCTTTTGCCCTGGTGTAGGGGTGGAACCCTTTCCACGGCTCTGAGAGTGAGGAGGGTGGAGACCTCTGACTCTAAGGTGAGTGCCTTCGATGGAGATGCAGGAGGAAAAGATCTGGTCCTCAGCTTCGGAAATTTTTTGAAGCTGAGGACCAGTCCCTGGCTTACTACTTCCAGGACCCACTTGCCTGATGTGAGAGACTTCAAGTCCTGGACAAAGTAAGCCAGCCTGCCCCCTACCAGTAGAGGAGAAGCGGCCCTGGCTACCCCATCAGGGTGCCTGCTTGGCAGGGGCTTTGGGCTGAGGAGCGGAAGCAGGCCTGCTTGAACCCCTCCTGCCCCTTCCTCTAAAGAATCCCCTCTGGGTATAGGAGGAAGAAGAGACTTGAGCCTGATAAAAAGGCCTATGAAAAGGCCTGCCTCTGCCCCTGGAGGGCTGCTTCTGAGGAGTGGCCTGCCTTTCCTTGGCCTGTGCACTCCGATAGGTGGTCCTGTATTCATCCATTTTCTTCATATAATTCTCTGTTTGCTCCCCAAACAAAGAATTGCCAATCACAGGAAAATCAATGGCTTTTGACTGGGTATCCTGTGAAAATGTGGTGCATCTGAGCCAGGCCATCCTGCAAAGAGCCACAGAAGTAGCCATAACTCTAGAAGATACATCAATAGAGTCCACCGCAGCATGAAATTGCATTTTTGATGCCTCAATACCATCTAAAGCTACCTGTTCCAGATCCCTGGCAAACTTGTTAGGGAGTTGTTTGACTAGAGCCAGCACAGTATCCCATCTGGATTTCTGGTATCTGGCAGCATAAGCCATGTAATTTGCTTGTCTGAGCCCCAAGGATGCTGCCATGTACTGTTTCTTTGCCATAGCATCAATCTTCCTGGAGTCCTTTTCAGGAGGATGTGAAGCTAGGATGTTTGCCTTGTCACAGGCTGCAGCCTGCACTACACCCACATGGCTGCATTGCTGTGTGAGAAATTCTATGTCAGAACCTGATAAAGTATACCTTCTGTCCATCCTTTTATCCACAGGAGGTATAGAATGAGGAGTTTTTTAAAACTTTTACTGTCTGTTTCCTGAAAGATTTATGAAGGGGAATAGACAGTCTTTTAGATTCTGGCGCTGGAGGCCTCAATAGGGGAAAAAGACCTAGGGGTCATGGTGGATGCATGTATGAATAACTCTGAGCAGTGCAGGAGAGCGGCTAGCAAGGCAAACAGGATGTTGGGATGCATCATAAGGGGGATCACCTCTAGGAGCAAGGAAGTGATTCTGCCCCTGTACAATGGACTGGTTAGACCACACCTTGAGTACTGTGTACAGTACTGGAGACCACACTTGAAGAGGGACATACAGCTCCTGGAGAGGGTACAGAGGAGGGCAACAAAGATGATACGAGGGCTAGGGGATTTGACGTATGAGGACAGACTTAAGGAGCTCTGCCTGTTTTCATTGGAGGAGAGGAGAGACGGGGGGACATGATTGAGGTCTTCAAGTACCTCAAGGGAATAAATAGGGTAAACATGGAGGGGATCTTTAGACTAAAGCAGGGAGGTATCACCAGAGGGCATGGTTTGAAGTTGGAAGGTGGAAGGGTGAGGGGGGAAAAGAGGAGGAGGTTTTTCACTGAGAGGGTGGTGGACCCTTGGAATGCACTGCCTGGTGAGCTGGTTCAGAGATCCACAGTGGAGGGCTTCAAGAGAGGGTGGGACAGACACAGAAAGTGGATGTATCAGATGATGGCCTGTCCCAGGGGGGTGGGGATGGATGATAGGGGTTTCTGGAGCACAAGGGATGGGAGGGTCTCGGCACCCAACTAAGGATCTAAGGTTCGAGCAGACTCGATAGACCGTAAGGCCTAATCTGCTGGCAAATAGTATGTATTCTGGAATGTCCATCATTTCCACATAATCAGGCTCTTCCTGATCATCCACAGCTTCCTCAACAGGAAGCTGAAGAGTTTCAGCAACCTTCTTGTAAAAAATGAAATGAGCAGGGGACTCAGAAAGCCTAGGGGGAGAACCCCTAAAGATCTGTCTGGAGAGGTATCTGGCTCAATAGGAGCGTCCAGATCCTCCAGACCATAATTACTCTCTTCATACTCTCCTTCCCCCCCCCCCCCCCATGGTTCATAAAATTCCTCAAAATCATAATCCTGAACCGATGGGACTTGGTGAGCCAAACGTCTCCCAGATGGGGACGGTTCAGGAACCGGAGAAAGAGACTGGACAATTTGGATTGCTTTGGCTATCTCTTCAGCTGTTGGGGAAAGGACTTTTTCCACAGCAGCAGACTTTCTAGTCCTTTTTGCAGGAACTGGCTCCTCGGAGCCAGCTCTTCGTTTGCCCGAGGAAGTCTGGCCCTGGTCAGAGGGCACTCCCTCAGGTTTGGTTGGCACAGAACCGGGCCAGCCATCCGGGTCTACGGACTTTTTGGCCTCTCTTTCCCTGAGCCTACCAACTCTCTTTTCAACGGTGGCAGCAGGGAAATTCTTGCAAATCTGGCAGTCTGAATCCAGGTGGTCAAACCCCAGGCAATAAACACAGGTGGTGTGAGGGTCAGCCTTGGCAAAGGCTTCCCCACAGCCATCGAGTGCTGAAACCCAGTGGGCCTGGTTTTTCCTTTGGGTTTCTCAGACATTATGCCAGCCTAACCAAAAACTTGCCTGTTTATGGCAATCTGCCAAGCAAGACTCTCCTATCGGTTCCCAACCGTGTCACAGGCCGTGGAAAAAAACGTAATGAAATCCGTTTTTTTTAGAACCGATAGGAACCGGGAACCGCATTCTAAAAAAGGACAAGCAATTGAAAAAAATGCAACCTAATTGGTTCAAACCGAACCGATAAATGTTTTACAAGTTCCACACAGAAATCGAATGTAAAACCTATCTATTACTTACGTTACCACAGACAGAGCTTGAACCGAACGGTTGCGGTTAAATTTACTATTTTTAAACTGTTTTAAACCGCGAAAATGAACTGAGCAAAAGGAGAAATCTCCAGAGCGACTGTTCAGTGAGGCGGAGTAAAGAATCTGATGATTTTGGTTTGAAAGCAAGCAGACAAAGCTTCCTTAACCGAGCTTGTGCTCAAGATTCCATGCCTTGCATGGAAGTTAACTATTTCACCTCCGGAGCAGTTCTAACCTGCGGTCATACTGCAATTGTCATAATATAGCAAGACTTCATGTTGTTTGAAATACTGCTCTGAGTTTCAATAGATTGATGTGAAGCAGAGATTCCTGAGGGGATCACAACCCCTGGGTAGTCAGGTCGCCCAAGTGAGCCCCTATCCCAAGAGGGAGGCATCTGTAGTAAGGATTAAAGAGTGGGACTGAGTGACAAAGGGAACTCCCTGTCTTAGATTGTTCTGATCCTGCCACCACTGTAAGGCTTGGATCAGGGTTCGAGTCACTGGGATCAATTTGGTCAGAGGTCCTTCTTTGAGATCAAAGGCTCTCAAATGGAACTGAATGTCCCTCATCTGAAATCTTGCTCCTGCACCACTGCTGTGGAAGCAGCCATGTGCCCCAGGAGCTGCAGAAAATGCCTTGCTGGTCGAGACACCTGCAGGGGTGAATGAGGAGGCCAGTGTGATAAGGGTCCTTGCCCTGTCCAGGGGAAGGAAAGCTCGGGCCTTTTCTGCATCTAGCTCTGCGCCTATGAAGGTGAGGAGCTGAACAGGCTCTAGAACTGACTTTGAAAGGTTCAGAAGGAAACCCAAAGAGGTGAGCAGTTGCTGAGTTATCTGTAGGTGCAACTTGACTTGGTCTGGGGACTGGCCTACTATGAGCCAGTCGTCCAGGTATGGGAAGATGGCAATCCTTTGCCTTCTTACAGAAGCAACTACTACTGCCAGGCATTTCGTGAACACCCTTGGAGCAGAGGTTAGACCGAAGGGCATTGCTCTTAACTGGTAATGGCCTGAGGGCAGCTCGAACCTGAGGTACTTTCGATGGGAGCTTCTGACGAGAATATGGAAATAGGCATCCTTGAGGTCCAGGGAAACTAGCCAGTCCCCTGGCCTTAGAGAGGGTAGAATAATTCCCAGAGTCACCATTTTGAATTTTGGTTTTAAAAGGTGCTTGTTTAAGTATCTGAGATCCAGGATGGGCCGCCATTGTCCTGTCTTTTTTGGGGTAAGAAAGTACCTGGAGTACAATCCTTTGCCCTGGTGTAGGGGTGGAATCCTTTCTACAGCTCTGTGAGGCAGGAGGAAAGAGACCTCTGCCTCTAAGGCAAGTGCCTCTGAGGGATTTGCAGGTGGAAAGGATCTGGTTCTCAGCTTTGGGAATTTTTTGAAGCTGAGAACCAGTCCCTGGCTTACTACTTCCAGGACCCACTTGTCTGATGTTAGAAACTCCCTGTCCTGGACAAAGTAAGCCAGCCTGCCCCTTACAGGTAATGGAGAATCGGCCCTGGCAAACCTATCAGGGTGCCTGTTTGGCAGGGGGTTTTGGCTGAGGGGTGGAAAAAGGTCTGCTTGTACCCCTTCTGCCTCTCCCTCTAAAGAACCCCCTCTGAGCATAGGCAGAAGAGGAGGCCTGGGCTTGGTAGAAAGGCCTATGAAAAGGCTGGCCCCTGCCCCTGGGGTGCTGCCTCTGAGGAGTGGCCTGCCTTTCCTTGGCCTGTGCACTCCTATAGGTGGGCCTATATTCATCCATTTTCTTCATGTAATTCTCTGTTTGCTCTCCAAACAGAGAATTACCCACAACAGGAAAATCCATGGCCTTAGTCTGGGTATCCTGTGACAGGCTAGTACATCTGAGCCAAGCCATTCTACAAAGTGCCAGAGATGTAGCCATGACTCTAGATGACACATCATTGGAGTCCACTGCAGCATGGAATTGCACCTTGGATGCCTCAATGCCATCAGCAGCCACCTGCTCCAGCTCCTTGACAAGCTAGCCAGGGACCTGTTTTGCTAAAGCCGTGACAGTGTCCCATCTGGATTTTTGATACCTCACAGTATAGGCCATATAGTTGGCCTGTCTGAGTCCCAAGGATGCTGCCATGTACTGTTTCTTTGCCATGGCATCAATCCTCCGGAGTCCTTGTCTGGGGGGTGTGAAGCCAAGGGAATATCTGCCTTATCACAGGCTGCAGCCTGCACTACCCAAACATGGCTGCTTTGTTGTGTAAGGAACTCCATATCAGAGCCTGACAATGTATACCTCTTGTCCATTCTTTTATCCACAGGAGGTATTGTGTTAGGAGTCTTTAAAATCTTAAATGTCTGTTTCCAAAAAAGATTTGTGTAAGGGAATAGACAGTCTCCTAGACTCTGGGATATCCATCATTTCCACATAGTCAGGCTCCTCCTGGTCATCCACAGCTTCTTCCATAGGAAGCTGGAGGGTTTCAGCCACTTTTTTATAAAACATGAAATGGGAGGGGGACTCAGAAAGCCTAGGAGGAGACACTCCTGAAGGTCTGTCTGGGGAGATGTCCGGGTCAATGGGCACATCCAGACTTTCAAAACCACATTCACTTTCCTCATAGTCCTCTTCCTTCTCCTCTGGTTCATAATATTCCTCTAAATTATACTCTTGAACTGGTGGAACCAGCCGAACCGAGCGCCTCCCTGATGGTGCTGGTTCGGTTGGAACCGGGGAAAGCGACTGCACAATTTTTATCGCTTTGGCTATTTCTTCAGCGGTTGGAGAAGAAAGTTTTGGATCCACACCAGCTGATTTTTGCTTTCTTGTTCTCTTAGCCGGAACCGACTCCTCAGAATTGGCTCTCCTTTTGCCCAAAGAAGTCTCGCCCTGGTCAGAGGGCACCCCCTCTGGTTCAGTTTGAACCGAACCGGGCTGGCCATCTGGTTCAGCGGACTTTTTGGCCTCCCTTTCCCTGAGCCTACCAACTCTCTTTTCTAGGGTAGCTGCAGGAAAAGTTTTACAAATCTGGCAGTCTGCATTGAGGTGGTCAAACCCCAGACAATAAACACAGGTGGTGTGGGGGTCAGCCTTAGCAAAGACTTCCCCACACACACTGTAGTGTTGAAACCCAGTGGGCCCAGTTTTTCTTTTGGGTTTCTCAGACATTGTGCCAGTCCTAACCAAACTTACCCTTTTAATGGCAATCCGCCAGGCATGACCCTCTTATCGGTTCCTGACCATGTTACGGGTCATGGAAAAAACCATAATAAAATCTGTTTTTTTTAGAACTGATAAGAACCGGTAACCACACTCTGAAAGTACAAATAGAGATTTTTTAACAACTTGATCGGTTCAAACCGAACCGATGAACCGTTTACAAGTTCCACACAGAATAGAAAATAATATAACCCTATCTAGTACTCACTAATACCACAGACAGAGACTGAACCGACAGGTTACGGTTTAAATTCGGTCGAAAACCGAGAAAAGCGGTACTTTAACCGACAAATTGAACCGAGCAGAAGGAGAAATCTCCGGAGCGACTGTTCAGTGAGGCGGAGTAAAGAATCTGATGGTTTGAGTTTAAACAGCAACAGACAGAGTCTCAACCAAGCTCGAGCTCAGCGTTCCATGCCTGGCATGGAAAGTTAACTCTTTCATCTCCGGGGCAGTTTGAAGGTTGGGACTCACTGCTATTGTCAGAATACAGCAAGACTTCATGTTGTTTGAAGGTATTAGCAACTGTGTGCAGTATTTCTGAATATGTGCCTTTTTTGGCAAGGATTTTTAGATGCTGTGTATAACTGTTTTCTGAGTATATCTATTCATTATATATGGTGTTATTATTTTTTGTTCTGGCTTTCTTACCCTCCACTGTTTCACATCAGACACCCTGGTCAGGGGAACCATCTAGCATCATCCACCCTTAGCCCATGGTAGACCTCCTCCGTGGTCCCCCCCCCCATGAGGCCCAGGGGAGGTATATCTTCCCCTCGGCCAACATAATCAGGTGGGCAGCCAGATCTGTGGCTTGAGCCCCATGTCAATCCTGGCCACCATTCGGATGTCAAGTGTTTTCTTTTTTTCTCCCTTCACCCTCCACCCACTAGATGGTACTGCCAGCCCAGCTGAGGCCTCAGTTTCATCAGTGGAATCTCTGGATGGAGCAAACTCCCTGGCCCACTACAGGGGTGGTTGTGGTACCAGATGTGCTGCTATCCCTTTCCCAGACTGGGAAGCGCTACTATCTCCCAGACTGGCCACCTACTTCATGTATCCAGGTACCCCCCCAATCCTTGATCATCAGTATAGCAGCATGCTGGACCAACATGCAGCCCATATATGTTATTTCTTATTCAGATTTGAATACGTACATGCTGTATAAATGTCAAATATGTTTACATAGTTGCAATCAATAAAGAAAATTATATTGAAAACTTGAACTGTGGATCACATGTTTGAATCCCACAACAGCCACAGTCTCACTTTGTGACCCTGAGCAAGTCATTTTCCTCTCTGTGATTTAGTGTCTTCAAACATATAACTGGACAGCAGAGGGACATCCCTGTAAATGTGTTTGTCTGTCTATTTATTTATTTATTTCAAACATTTTAGCAGAAAGACCTACTGAGCTGATCACAAGTCATTTCCAGATGCATCCTGGGGGATGTGGGAAGTAAATAATAGAAAAGGCGATGAGAAAATTAGAAGTAACATACAGTAAGGTGCAAGAGTAATCAATTAAAATACATTACGGTTGAGCAGATACATAGGTGAGGCAGGTGAATCAGTGCAACCCAAAATAAAAAGGTGCAAGGTCAAAACAATATGATACAAGTGCAGTGCAATACCAGGTGTGAACTCCAGATTAGGGGCGGATATAATGATAAGGTACAATAGTAAGGCACAGGTGCAACACGATTCCAGATATGAGCACATATTAAAAAGAAATGAACACATTTTAGGAGCAGGTTAAAGGCACACACAGGCTGGGGGCCGAAGGTGGACATAATACGTGCTCTGAGCTGGGGAGGCATGAAATAATGGGGGTAGGGGGACACTATGGTCAGAAGTCAGGTACAGTTGCAGGAGGGGGAGGTGAAGTCATGAAGACTAGATTTAAGAGGTAGATTTATGTAAATAAGATGTTGCTTTTCAATTGCTATATTCTGTGTAAATAGATTGTAAATACAGTAGATTGTAACTACAATAAAATCATCTGACAGGTTCACCCACTAATAGTGTTCTTGTCCTACTTTACACTAGTCCCTTCACAAAAGAAAGGGTCTTACAAGAGGTTGCTAAGCTCAGGGTGGACAAGGCAATGGGACCTGATGGCATACATCCCAGGGTGCTAAAGGAGCTAAGGGTGGAACTAGCAGAGCCATTATTAGAACTGTTTAGTGAGTCTCTGAGCACAGAAAATGTCCTAGAAGACTGGAGAAGGACTCAGGTGATCCCACTCCACAAGAGTTGTAGCAGGAGGTGGCAGGGAACTACAGACCAGTCAGTCTTACCTCAGCAGTGGGCAAGATTATGGAGGCTCTCCTTAAGGAAAGGATAGTGCAACACCTGGAATCCACGGGAGCACAGGATCCAAGACAGCATGGGTTTACAACAGGAAGGTCCTGTCAAACTAATCTCATAGATTTCTTTGACTGGGTAACCAGAGTGGTGGACCAAGGGGGAACAGTTGATGTCAGCTACCTTGACTTCAGCAAAGCTTTCGATACTGTTCCACATAGAAGACTGAGTAATAAGCTGGGTAGGCTCAAGGTGGGTCAGAAGTTGGTCAACTGGGTGGCAAACTGGTTGACAAGCAGAAAACAGAGAGTGGGGGTAAATGGTATACAGTCAGAAGAGATGCAAGTCACAAGTGGGGTACCTCAGGGATCAGTCCTGGGGCCAGTCCTCTTCAATATCTTCAACAGTGACATAGCAGATGGACTGGAGGGTAAGGTTTGTCTGTTTGCATATGACACCAAGATCTGCAACAGAGTAGATGATCCAGATGGGGCGGGCAGAATGAGAAGCGATCTGGATAAAATGGTCGGAAGAGTGGCAACTGGGTTTAACGCAAAGAAGTGCAAGATCGTGCACATAGGGAAGAGAAACTCTGAAGCCACCTATAGGCTGGGAGGGGAGTTGCTGGCAGTCACAAGGGAAGAAAGAGACTTGGGTATTATCATCATAGATGACCTGAAATCATCCAAGCAGACCACTACAGCAGTAGTTAAGGCTAGGGGGATGTTGGGGTGTATTAGTATGGGCAACAAGTCATAAGAGGGAGGTAATAATCCCTCTTTACAAGACACTGGTTAGGCCCCATTTGGAGTACTGCATGCAGTACTGGAGGCCATACCTTCACAAGGACATTAACCAAACTGAGGCAGTCCTGAGAAGGGCAACCAAAATGGTGCAGGGACTGCATCAGAAAATACATGAGGACAGATTAACGGAGCTCAATATGTATACCCTAGAGCAAAGAAGGGAGAGAGGTGATAAGATCGAAACATTCAAACACCTTAAGGGCATTAACAAGGTGAAAGAGTCTAATGTTTCAATATAAGAAAAATAGCAAGACAACAGGACACAGCATGAGATTAGAGGGAAGCCGATTAAGGGGTAATTTGAGGAAGTTCTTTTTCACAGAAAGGGTGGTGGATGCATGGAACGGCCTACCTCAGGAAGTGGTGGATATGAATACAGTGCAGGGCTTCAAACAGGCATGGGACAGTCATAAGGGAGCAATACATATGAGTATGAATAGATAGGTCATTGACAGAGCAAAGGCCTATGGCACATTAATAAGGTAGAAAAAGAAATGGGCAGACTTGATGGGCCTTGTGGTCCTTATCTGCCATCAGCTTCTATATTTCTATGTTTCTATGCTTCTATTGCTTTACATGGCACCAAGTTCTGACTTTCTACCTCTGGCCAAGTGGGAAACCCAAAAATGTGTCTTTTGTCTGTCTGCCTTTCTTTGAAAGATCATGGTTCACCAACTTGTTAATTTACCCCAGAGTAATTATAGGTACTTGTGGATGGACACAAAGAATGTCAGTCATCAAACTGTCTCACATACTAAGTTTGAGGTCAGACCAAGCTTGTGGTAAAATGTATGTTCTGAAAAGACATCCTTTTACGTGCTTGTGGTTAAGTGCAGTGAAGCAGCTAATAACAAGTTTATAATACGTTTCTTTTAATCTCAAGTTGTTTGGGTAATGAGAAATAGACTAAAATTTATATTATTAGACATGCAAGATAGTGAGATAAGAACTGTGCAAATCTCTGAATGTTCAAAATTATGCATATTATGGGTGAAACTAGGTAAAACGTGAATTGTGCACATAGGCTCGCCCGGGTTAGACACAAATGAAATGGAAAATTTTGCACTTCAGTGCCTCAAATAAGGTCAGAGCATACATGATAAAATGGATGAAAATCAAAGGAAATAGTGTTAAAAGGAGTTTTAGAGGTTATTGTACACAGTACTCTGAGATCAGGCAGCACAAGCTGGCTAATATGATACTTTGATGCATTAAGTGGGGAATACATTAGAGTGCAAATATTTTGGAATAACTATGATTTAACCCAGTGAAGATATAATTAAAGTAAGTTTGCCACTTTCAGGAAATTATGAAAACCGTAATATTTAGACACAATTCAACTTATTTATTTTATTTATTTATTTATTTGCATCTTGGATTACAACCTTTGAGCTGGAAGCTCATTTACAAAGGTTCCACATCAATTTAGGCATACAAGAATAAGTAGAACAAACATATTGTCAGAGTTACATCAATGAGGTAGCAATGCAATTGAATACATTAAGAACATTTTTTGACATTTGGTGTTAGGCTCAATTACAAAACTGCGTTGATAGTAAAAACACAACAAGCAAGGTAAGACAATTCATAATAGCAGCTGCATTGTAATCATTGATTCTGAAATAGGAAACCCAGAAAAAATACTAAGAGGTAGAGGCATGAAGGGTTAGATGGGGGAAAGGGGGTGCTAACTATACTTTAGGTGAGTGAGGTCGAGAGGGAAAAAGAAGATGATTAATAGCCAGGAACTGTGGCTCCAAAGTTCACTTTGTCAGGGGGTGAAAATGGGGAGGGGGGATTACAGAGAATTTGTAGTCGGGAGAAAGGAGGATAGAAAAGGAGGGAGTGGGATTGATGTGAGGAAAGGCAGTGGGGGGATGGGATGTAGGGCATGGGAGGGAGGGTGAGGAAGGGAGGGTGAGAGGAAGGGGAAATGTAAGGAGGGAAGGGGAGAAGGTTGGGTTGAGTGGGGAAGTAGAATGGGAGTCACGGGAAAGATGGGGAGCCTGAGGTGGCAGATAGGGGGGAATAAGTGCAGGAAGGTCTCAGGAGACATTTTATATGCCGTATTTCAGTTTTTCTATTGCTTTTCATCCTCATTACTAGGTTGATTGATATGGAAACAGGATCTTTGTCCCTGACCCCTACCATTGATGTACTCTAGCCGCTTAGCCCAGTGTTGAAGTCACATTTCACATCATAATCATTTCCACTGCAACACCTATCAACTTCAGCAAAGAATCAAGCAGCTGAAGTAGATGAACTGAGAGGACAAGGATCCTATTTCCATGAAAATTAACCAGGTAATGAAGGACAAAAGAAAGAGAAATCCAGGCAATATATGCTAGTAAGCTCAACTGTGTCATAGTATTGTTTTTAAATTTTTTCTTAAATGTGACGATCTCACTGTGACAAATGAGATCAGATATTTAAGGCACTTGGAAGTAACATACCGGACAGGTAGTTTGGAAGAAGAGTAGACTGTAGGATGAGAAATGGATGCATGGAGAGAACAAATATCCAAATTTAATATAACTAATAAATGAGATGTCAGACAGTAGGGTCCAGTTGTCAGAGATTATGACTGGAAGCCAGAAGATCCAAGGTTTTTGAGTCCCATCATAGCATCACTGATTCATTGTATAATCATGAGCATGTCACTTGACAACCCTGTTCTGTCATCTGCCATCAGCAGTGCCTCACTTAATATGAGTTGTTGTTACTCATTTGTTTCACACTAAGGGCTGGATATTCAGAACTGCACTAGAGCACAGCGCATATCTGATGCACAGAGGCGCAACAGGAGTGATATTCAGAGGTTGCACATGCCGAAGTGCGCCAGCGCAACCCATCTGAATATGGCACTGTTGCGCAATGACGCAACAGACAATGCACCATGGTGCAAGGAATGGTGCACCATGGCGCAAGAGGAGGTACGCCATGGCACACAAACACACACAGTTGCGCCACAGCAGCAGAGCAATGGGGGGGTACAGCACATAGAGGGACCCATGAACAGAACAAGGGAGGCACAGCAACAGGCAACAGTAGGCCACCACCAGCAAGGCACGGCAGGGTGTGAACAGCCACCCACGCCCCCCCGCCACCATGCACAATAGTGGCACCATAGTAAGGAACCAGGTGTAGCCAATGGGCAACTGAGGGCCACCAAGGGGACCCCCGCAGGCTGCACACCATGCCCCCCCCACAGCCAGACCAGTGCAGGACACAGCCAGGACCAAGCAGCCATGCACACACCCACAACACACCCCTGACAGGCCACCCATGGACACCCCATGACACACCCACTAACCGGGGTGGGGACACCACCACAGTGGGACACACCACAGCACACATCAGGGATCCACAGCAGCACAACAGGCACCCTGACACATGCACGTGATATAGACAGGCACTGGGCCACTGCAGCATGGCACCGCACACCACCTGCAAAGCAGACACTGACACAGGCAGGTAGGGCAAAACAATGTAATGAGGAACACAACAGCCAACTATGTACAATAAAATGGGGGGAGGGAAGGCATAGGACTGAGAGGGATGGGGACAGGGAATAGGGACTGTACAGTGGGAAGGTGGACTGATGGGGGAACAGCAGGGGACACCAAGAATGGTAGGGCATCCATCAGCGGCAGCCACACTGTGCCAGCCCATGTCATCCATGGCGTCCATTGGCAAACACCCGCTGGTGTATTTGGATCAATGCCTCCATCGTGGTCGATGTGATCAAGATGATCTGCCACAACAGCTGGCAGTACAGTGGCAACCTCGCCCGCCTCCGAATACCTACGGGAAGGGACAGGACAGACCATCAGTGCAGTGACCCTAAATGCCATGACCAACCACTGCGCACATAGGGCAGTGGGAACCACACACCCCCAGAGGGCCTGCACAGGCCACCCGCAGGAGGATGGACCTACGTCTGCCAGCAAAACGGAACACCACAACAGTGCATATCAGTGGCACCTGCTGCACAGTAGACACCCGACTGCACATTGCCAGTCACTTGGCACAGTGCCCATGCAGCACCACAGCACCAACAGTGGTGGCCAGGTGCACTCCCACCCCACCAACAGCTGCCACATGTGTACAATGGATGCACCACAGTGGCGGGTACCAAGCACAGTGCAATACACCCAGCCCCCACGGCACACAGCACAGGTGGCTGTGTCCAAACCCATGCCCCCACCAACCTCCATAGACATGTGGAGGACCATGGCAGTGCCTACCTGCCCTCCGTGGCCCTGCAGGTGCTGGGGCTGCTCTAGTGTCACCTCCTGGTCCCGCAGCCACCTGCTGCATCAGCCACCACAGCTCTCCTCTGATCCTAAGGGTCTGGGAATGGAACAAGAACAGGAACACATCAGTACACAGCCACTGGACAGCCCCCCCAGCACAGTGTGTCCCCTGCCTGGCGCAGTCCGCACAGCAACAGGGCAACACAAGTGGCAGTGGTGATGCAACCCCACGATGCACACGATGACAGCCCACCAACCTGCGGGACACGTCAGGTGGCCCATAGCCCACCATAGTACAGCACCAGGGCACACATGCATGCTGGGCCTATTCACCTGGTTGTGGCACTCGGCCATGCCTGACACGTGCCTCCAGGCATCGGAGACATCCTGGATCCCTGCGTAGGAGGTCCCCTTACTGGTGCCAGCACTGGTCACTGGTCCTGGCCACCCCAGTATGCTGCACTGGTGCAGCAGCAATATCATCCCAAATAGTGACACGGGGGCCGCTGCAATGGGGCCTGACTGAACAGCTGTGGTGCGTGGGGCTGGACACAGGCCACGAGGTTGGTCAGCTCCACCTATGTCCAGTTGCTCGCATGATGGGTCACGCTCCACTGTGCCATAAGACTGCTGTGTATCGAGGTACAAAATAGCACCCATAGATGCACGTGCCAGCAGCATGTGCCAGATGCATGAGCCAAGGGGATATGCGCTGTACCCACCAATTGCGCCACGGCGTGAATGCATGAAATAGGTGTGGTGGGGGGGCACATGTGCAGCTCGGTCAGGGGAGAGGTCACTGCAGGGGTTAGGGGCAGGGCATGCCATGCACAGTGCGGCGACTGCGCAGTAGAAGCCATGGTGCACACACAGTGCCATGGCTGCTATTGCACAGTCACCACACTGTGCACAATAGGCAGTGAAGCATCATGCAGAACATGTGCACAGCACCACTGTGCACTGCGCATGTGTGCATGATGCACCATGGCATGCTTCGGCGCATCCAACTGACTTGGTCCGGAGCACTCTCACTGCGAATGGCACAAATACAAGATATTCAGCCACCACATGCTAATGAGCTCATCAGCCAATGTGTGGCACAATGGGGGAATTAGCATATCATTACCGTTGCGCTAAAGCACATTTGCATACAATGCACCATATAAGTGCCACAGACCAGCACAGGCCATGGACCGGTATTGCATCCTTGTGAGGTAAGTTGCGCATGCTGCAGGAGCACACTGAGCACAGAGGGCACAGCATGAGGGAGGGCACTGGGAGCTGCAGCCACTGATGTACTGTGCCGTCCATTATCACAGGAAGCTACATGTCGGGACCTGAGGAGGTTGGGGAGCGTGGGCCTGCCTGCAAGTGCAGGCCCAACTACATGAAGGCAGAGACAGATGCCCTGTTTGAGGCCTACCTCGACAGGGATCCACTCCTGAGCAGTGCCACAGGCACACCACAGGCCAGGGCTGAGGCCTGGGTGGAGGTGGCCGACTGCATCAAGAAGCAGGGAAGCCACCAGCAGTCAGTGCAGGAATGCTGCAAGAAGATGGGCACTGACAGGAGGTGGATTAAAAAGAAGGTGGCGGCCATCTGTGCTGCCTGGACTGCCACCGGAGGGGGGTACCTGATGTTGCGCCACAGCTCACAGCACAAGAGGAGCTGGAGGTGGCCACCATGCACCGCAGTACAGTGGAGGGTGTGCCTGGCAGTGGATTCCAGATTGGTGGTAGCCCATCCCTGCATGGTATGTATGCCGGCATCATACAGCATGCTGTGGCATGATGATGGGGGGGTGCACATGTGACCACTGCTTCACTAACTCATCCTTTCTGTCTTACAGCAATGGCATGCCTGCGGTAGGAGGACAGGGCACCGGCAGTGGCCATAGAGGCTAGTACAGCCCCGGATGACCAGCCATTCACCTCCACGGGCATCCAGGGGCCTGGGAGGCTGCAGCACACCACCACTGTCCGGCCATATGTCCTGGGCAAGGAGTCGGACAAAGCCCTGGATGCGATCCTACAGGATGTCAGACATGGCGTCCTGTGCATGGAGACACAGGTCAGGACGGGGTCCGACACCGATGACGACCTCACCATAATTCCGGGCAGCATTGGCTGTGTGGTGTAGAAGGGGAGGCACCCATCCCAGGCTCGGGCAGTGTGCCCGTCAACCTGTCGGCAGGGGGACCAGCTGCCAGCCACCACTGTGGGTGCTGTCGTGTGTGCTGACACTGCGGTGCCATGCAGTGGTGGTGGTGGTGCAGCTGCACAGGTGCTGGGCATGGGGCAGCGGCTGGAGGGACAGCGGCAGCAGGCTGCTGGAGCCACAGGGCAGCCAAATGCAGGGTCCGCCACAGGGGCGCCAAGTAGGGACACACTCCAAGAGGGCCCCACTGTGCAGCATCCACCAGAGAGGGGGGGCTGTGTAGCATGGCTGGTCACCACAGGAGCGACGGCGTCCCACCCAGATTCCCCAGGATGTCGACCCAATGGCTGAGCACACCCGTTTGCTCCAGGCCTCTGTTGAGCAACAGGTGCAGGTTGCCACTGGTCTGCATGCACTGCACATGGAGGTGCACCAGCTGACCGAGCAGTGCGAGAGGGGCATTGTGCAACTCCTGGAGGGGATGCAGCACATGCAGGAGGTCTCGACAGCATCCATGGATCGCATTGCACAGGCGGTCTCAGGTGGCTTTGTGCTGCTGGCTGCCACAGAGTGTGGCCAGCCACCACGGACACCATGCAGTGCATTGTCCATCCCACGTTCCCAGCATCAGGCGACACCTACACTGTCGACGCCATGCTCTGCTGTTGGTATCCTAGGTACACCTGGGGCGGGCCTGTTTGGGCACCTACACCCTTCCATGGGGACCCGGTCGTGGTCCCACGGGTCGACCCCTGGGGAGGTGTTGCAAATACCCCATCACTGGTGAGCAGCCCATGGCTGCCAATTGACCCTGGTGCTGCTTCCCCCATGACCGTGGTAGTCAGGGATCAGTGCGGCAGCCCTGAAGTGCGGCCCACCCTGTCCCCAGTCTGCTGCTGCTGCCCAGTGCATGCATGGATGGCGTGTGCATGTGCATACCACAGGCATGGTGCCTGTGTCATGCCACATGCCACCTGTGTGTGTGCTTGTCTGGTCACTGGCCCATGTGGCGTGGGCGTGATGAGTGCTGTCCTGTGCCAGATGCGCCTGTGCACTGGTGCTATGCTTCTGGTCTGCACCACATGCCAACACCAGGGAGTGTGTGTGTGTGTGTGTGTGTGTGTGTGTACGCGCGCGCGCACGTGCATGCATTGCTGTGTGCTGCTGTGTGCAGTTGTGTGTGGTGGGGTGCCGCCATCCCCATGTCCCTGCACCACACCTCTGTGTGTGCATGCCAATCGTCATGCTCGCCCCTGCCTGTGTGCTATGCCTGTGTGTGTGGCTCTTGCATCTGCATGGCACCACCTACCTTGGTGCACCATAGTGCTCCTGCACAATGGTGTTGCATTGTTATCAGGCCTGCCTCATCAACCTTGAATCCCTCCACCCAGGGGGGTGCTGTCCACCACCCTCCAGCACATTGCCTTTATCATCCCCACTACTGTCGCACTCATCAACCTCGACAGCTATCCCATGGTCAATGGCCATGTTGTGCAATATGCAGCAGGCCAGGAATAGGCCACAGGCTTTTGAGGGGCTGTTCTGTAGGGCTCCGCCTGACCTGTCCAGGCAACGGAAGCGTGCCTTCAGCATTCCAAATACACGCTCTATGATGTTCCGTGTCCTGGCATGTGCCTTGTTGTAGCATTCCTCAGAAGGGGATGATGGGCACTGGTAGGGGGTGAGCAGCCAGGGCCTCAATGGGTAGGCGCTGCCACCTGTGTGGATGGAGACATGGTTAGCTCTCTGCCTGCCCTTGCTGTGCCCCTTGCTTGCCCAGGTGCTCACCTGCATTCCCACCCTGCCCACCCTGCTCCATTGCCTGCCCTGCCTGTCACCCTGCCCATCCAATACTCACCCACTAGAAGGCCTGTGGGATGTTCCCACATTCGAATCTGTGGCACAGTATGGAGCTGTGCCAGATGAAGACATCATGTGTGCTTCCAGGGTGTGTGGCACAAACATTGATGATGCACCCCGTGGCATCACACACCACCTGGTAGTTGATGCTCAGGCTCCCCTTCTGGTCAATGTACGCAAGGCCCTCTGGGTCAGGTGGCATGTGGATGCCCACATAGGTGCAGTCAATGGCCCCGAGCATGCCAGGCATACTGTACGTGCTACCCTGTGGAAGTTCTGTATGGCTGCTGTACATTCCGCCTGTGTGCTGGGGAAATGGATGTATTCCGAAGCATGTGGCAGCAGAGCATTGAGGAACTGTGTGAGGAGTCATGATGTGACCAACTGGGTTATGCCTGTGGAGTTCTCCACTGGTCTCTGGAAAGTGCCCATGGCGAGCAGGCACATGACCGCTGTGACTTTCGTCTCCACTGACATTGCATGACTCCGTCTGGTGGGTGCCTGCATCTCCTCACTGCACAGCTTACAGCGCTGCCTCAAGATTGCCCTGTTCAGGTGGTACCAGTCCACAATCACTGTGTCGGTGAAGTTCTTGAATGTGGTGCTGGCATGGTACCACCTTTGTAGGGCATACCGTTGATGGACCCTTCCTCAGCTATGTTGCTGTTTCACCTGCCCCCTCACACCTCTCATTATGGCCTCCATCATGTATGGTGCACTGTCCATGGCCCCTGTTGTGTCATCACCCCCGGGTGGTTGGCTGCAAATGGGTGTGTGGTGCCCTGGTGCACCGTCTGGCACTGTGCCTGCCACTCCCTCTCACTCCCAGTGCCCCTTCTCCCATTGCAGTGGTGCTTGTGTCACACTCTCTCTGTGGCGACCTCCATCTGTCTCTCTGTGCCCTTCTTTCCCTCCTTCTGTCTTTCTCTCTTTCTTCCCTTATTCCTGTCTTTTTTTGGTCCGGCTGTCTCTCTCAGTCTCTATCTCCCCCCCTCTCTCTCTCCCTCTCTCTCTCTCTCTGTGTCTCCTTCTCTCTCTCTCTCTCTCTCTCCTCTCTTCCCTCTCTTACCTGGCACAAGTGCTGTCCATGTGCTTGTGCTTGGTTTTTATAGGCTCAAGTCTGCTCTGCGCATCTTGGCTTTGCTCCTCACATGTGCCATGGTTCCACAGTTCAATATCGCACTGCGCTGGATATGCATGGGCACGTCCCCTGCTGTTGCACCTGCATTCATAGTCATTGTGCATTGGTGCACTGGTACTTGCACTGCACATTGGCTCCCGCTGAATATGCCTCCATGGCGCAGTTCCATACTGGCGCCAGCGCAATGCTGATGCGCCATGCGCAACTGCTTTGAATATCCAGGCCTAGGTGAATAAATTGTAAAATTGGAAAATAAAAATGTAACAGCTTCTAACAAAGAGGAACAGATAATTCACACAGAAAGTACTTAACTCAGTGTAACTGCCTCCCCAGATGGTGTACTAGAGGGCCCTCCAAGCTGGGGAGGCAACCAGGGTTTAATGCAGTCAGTAGGTGGGACCAGGGAAGAGGTCTGGGAGGCACCAGTACATATTTAAATGCATTAAGCTAAATGCCTGCCCCTTTTGCTAGAGTCCACCAGTAGGAACTTTATTGGCATCATCTTTTAGTCACTGTCTGACATCTAGCAAATTAGCGGCTCCTACAATGAGGCTGAACAGCATGCATGGGCCTTTAAATTTCCTGTACCTCTAACACCCCCACAACCACAGAATACATTCAGGGAACAAGAAGGGTGGCAACAAACAGTTCAGTCTGAAGAAGGAAGGATGAGCAGCAGGGTTCCACAGGGTTCAGTGCTGGGACCAATCTTCTTTAATGTCTTTATAAGTGACTTTGCAGAGGAGTTGGTATGGAAGGTCTGCCTCTTTGCTGTTGACACCAAAATCTGCAATACTCGGGGTGTGAAAAGGATGAGAAGGGGCCTGAGAAAACTAGACAAGTGGTCAAGGGTGTGGCAGCTGGGTTTCATTGTGAAAAAGTGTGAAATAATGCACTTAGGGCTCAAAAATCCAGGGGTGGAGTACTAAATTGGTGGAGTGGTATTGATGACCACCAAGCAGGAAAGAGACCTGGGGTAATCATATCAGATGACCTGAAAGTAGTCAGGCAATGTGACAAGGCAGTTAGGAGGGCTACTGATATGCTGGGGTGCACTGGGAAGGGAATCACCAGCAGAAAGAGGGAGGTGGTGTTGTCTCTTTATAGGTCACTGGTTAATGTTTTTGTGGCAATGGAGGTGCAAGTCTCCTGTTTTTTTTTTTTTTTCCAATGGGCATTAATAACCATTTATATTGGAGGAGCTGATGTCTGGTGTGATTTTGAAACCTCTCAACGTGATGGTAGAGTGGGTTTATGCTGTGGTCCCTTAATTGCGGCTTGCATTCCAGTGAAGCACTACAGGTCAGACTTTCAGTTTAAAAGCAGTTTTCGGCATGGTATCATGCTGTGCAGTTGGAAAACCAAGAGAGTTTGTTTTTCTACGTGTGTGTGTGGGGTGGGAGGTTAGTAAGGAGACTCTGTGCAAAGGTGTGGTTTCTCACAGAATACCTGCTTAGCTGTTTGGAGTTCCAGAGTTTGACAGTGCGGGTGCAACGATATGTCAGCCGTGCTGCGGTGGGTGCTTTTGAAGTAGTGCAGGTTGGCTAAATATGCCCTGATAAGGACACAGCTCTAACAGGCTCTTAGCCAATGAGAGTCATGGAAATATTTTGCCCATTTTATAACAGTCAGAAGCAGCTGGCACCAGTTAGCACATGGTGGGATCTATTCCATTCCCTTCTCTCAGTCACCATCTCCACCTCAGGCTAGAGCACAGTGGGACATGTCATGGCATATCAGGCACTGGGGCACTAAGACATTATGACACTTGATTTACACTACAGCGTACAACATCAGTGATCTCAGTATCTTCTCCTGGGCACCACACAGCTGTGTTGCAGTTCTTAATAAATTCTCAACTTTCACTCACAGACCAAGTCGAAAAAATTACTCACTGCAGTAATCTGCTTTCTTCCATGGGGTCCTTTAGCATCAGTAACTTTTTTTTGCACTTAGCTGGCTAGGTGCAATTGCCCTGGAGGTGTGCCTTTAGGAGAGATTTAATGAGCGTAGGGCCAAGCCAATCAAAAGACAGGAGGGGGTGTGAACTGAGTGAGAGCTGTTCACTGCTTCAGAATTTTTTCAAGGAAAAACGAGGGCAAATGCTCTTAAAAAGAATTAACAGGATTAAAAAAAACATGCAAATGTCCAAAAGTGGAAACAGAAACAACAGCAACACGAGGTAAAAACTCATCAATAAGAAATGCCAAATTTGGTAAAAGGCGACGTAAGAGCCCTTCTCCGACAGGTGAACCAGGGAGGAAGGGTGGAAACTTACTGATGCTAAAGGACCCCATGGAAGAAAGATTACTGCAGTGAGTATTTTTTTCCTCTTACCCCAGGAGTCCTTTAGCATCAGTAATTTTTTTGCAGACTACCAAGCAGCACCAAATGGGAGGCAGACAAAGAACCTACTTAGGAAAGAGGCTCTGCAGAACTGCCCTGCCAAATTTGGCATCAGATCTGGTCTGCATATCCAAACTGTAGTGTTTCACAAAGGTGTGCACAGATTTACAGGTATCTGCTTTGCAGACATCCAGTAGGGGAATGTCCCTTGCTGCTGCAAGCGAGGCTGCAGTGCCCCTGGTGGAATGGGCCCTGAGCCCCAATGGAGGCTGTTGACCAGCTTTCCCATAGCAGAATCTAATACAAGAGACCAACCAATGAGAAATAATTCTCTCGGTAGCTGGTCTTCCTCTGCCTACATCCCCGTAGGTGAGGAACAACTGAGTGGAAGAGCCTCTGGACTGTCTAGTATGCTCTAGGTAGTGAAAGATGGCTCTTTTGACATCCAAGCTGTGGAGCTTTTGCTCGCCAGGAGTGGATGGCTCAGTAAAGAAGACAGGCAGAGTAATGGACTGGTTCAAGTGAAACTCTGAAACCACCTTTGGCAGAAATTTCCTGTTTGTCCTGAGCTCAACTTTATCATTGTGAGGGATGATGTAATTCAGCTCAGTGCACAGGGCCTGTAGCTCTGAAATCATCCTGGCAGATGTAATGGCTACAAGGAAGAGGAAGACGGTCTTCCCAGTTACAAACTTGATGTGGGCCATGGAAATAGGCTCGAAAGGTGGATTCATGAGCCCATCTATGGAAGGATTCAGGCTCCAAGGAGGAACAGGGTCCCTTGTTGGAGACTGAAGGTGCAAGAGGCTTTTGAAAAACTGTTTAACAATGTGGGAAAAAATAATTTCTTCTTTTCCACTGAAAGGTAGGTGGAAATTGCCGCCAGGTGTAGATTGAGTGAAGATGGTTTCAAGCCTGATGCCTATAGGTGCACCAGGTAGTCAAGCAGCTGAGGGTCTGAAGCTGATAGGGGTTCAACCTTTTCACTTCTGCACCAGAGGAAAAACCTTTCCCATTTGGCTGCATAAGTCTTCTTAGTGTTCATTTTTTCAGCCATCCTCAGTATCTTAAGGACCTGTTTGGAGTACCGTGAGGATGGAAACTCTAACTCCTCAAGAACCAGGCTTTGAGGTGAAGAGAGTATACGTCTGGGTACTGCACTCCCATCTGAGGAAGGGTCAGCAGGGAGCGAGTCAGGGGCAGGTGAATGGGCCTGTTGCAGGACACTGAGAGAAGGAGAGGGTACCAGGCTTGCCTGGGCCAGTCTGTAGCCACTAGGATCATGGATGCAGGTTGCTGCCTGAGTTTCAGCAAAACCCTGAATATCAGGGGAAAGGGAGGAAATGTGTATAGGAACCTCCCTAACCAGTCCAGGATCAGGGCATCCAGAAGAATTGTTCACAGAACTGGGGGCCTGCAACAGTACTGAGGAAGCTGAAAATTGAGAGGTGAGGCAAACAGATCCAAGTCTGGTGTGCCCCACTGCCTGAACACTGTGGCTAGTACTTGCTTGTTCAGTGTCCATTCACTCTGACCTTGACTGATGTGGTTTAGAGCATCCACCAGAGTATAGAGTTTGACTGGGAGCATAGCTGGTGTTAGGCACCAGTGAACCCTGCAGTCGCTGGGGGCCCCCTTCTTATGGAGGGGTCCACAATCAGAGCAGTTTATCTTAATTATTTTTAAAATTTCTTAAATCTTATCTTCTTAAAACAGCAACAAAGTGGTTGTGCAACACCTTTTAATGTGGCATCCTGATGTCAAGAAATGCCTTACTAAGCTATGACCCAGACAATAAGAGGCAGATGGCTGGCGATGGATGTGATAGCAGTAACAACCCCATGGACTAATACTGCTGTCTCCTCCTAAAAAATTTAAAGATACCCCTGGTTGCACTGATAATAAAATAAAATTATGTGTGTATTGGTTACATTCAGACATATGAGGTGAAGGTCGGCCAAGTAAGGGGAACCCATGACTTCAAGTAATCCTGCTGAGGGCCCCCAAGACTCTAAAGCCAGCCCTGCCTGGGAGGTGAATAGCTGAGAGGCTGACTCCCAAGGAGAAAGCTAGAGACCAGAGCTTCAGAGCTTCCAAACAGAGCATTCCTGATCTGGTACCACCCTACTTGTTTATGTAAAACATTGCAGTGGTGCTGTCCATTCAAATTTGAACTGCCTGTCCTTCTATGTTGGGAGCGAAAGCTTTGAGAGCTAGTAAGACTGCTCTGAGTACCAAAAGATTTATGTGCAACTATGACTCTTCAGGAGTCCAGTTGCCACTTACTGAGGCACTGTCTAGATGAGCTCCCAGCCCAACAGAGAGGAATCTGTGGGTGATCACCTTTGTGAGAAGAGGAGCTTGAAAGGGAACCCCTGCCTGCAAATTTGCAGGGTCCTTCCACCACAGCAAGTTTTGGAGGAACTGCTCTAACACCAGTATTGACTTTGAAAATGTGTTGCTTCTCTGAGACCAGCGAGTTCTGAGGTAGGCTTGCAGGGATCTCATCCTGTACTTGACCCCTGGGACTACTGTAGTCATAGAGGCCCTATGTCCCAGAAGTTTGAGGAAATGTCTGGCTGGTCTTGGCTGTCCCTGGGTGAAAGAATCTGACACTGAAAGGAAATTGAATCATTTCCTGTGGGAGGAAAGCATTTCCCTTCTGAGTGTCCAGCTGGGCCCCTATGAAGGTGAGCAGCTGGGTGGGTTCCGGGTGAGATTTCTTGAGATTTACCAGGAAACCCAGAGACTCCAGAGTGCATTCTGTGAGGGAAAGAGACTCATTGACTTGGCAAGGAGACTGCTACTATGAACCAGTCATCCAGATAGAGGTAGAGAGTGACATCCAGTCTCCTGAGATGTGCTTCTACCACTGCGAGACACTTGGTAAAGACTCTTGGGGCTGAGGACAGACCGAAGGGCATTGCGGTGAACTGATAGTGACCTGAAGGAAGTTTGAACCTGAGAAACCTCCTGTGAGATCTCCTTATGGGTATGTGGAAGTAGGTGTCCTTTAAGTCGAGCGAGGCTAGCCAGTCGCCCTGCTGTAAGGACTGTATGACCAGTGACAGAGTGATAATTTTGAATTTAGTTTTTTTCAGATATTTGTTTAAATATCTGAGATCTAAGATAGGTCGCCACTCCCCAGTTTTCTTTTGTGTCAGAAAATACCTGAAGTAGAGGCCCTTTCCCTTCTCGTGGTTGGGGACCCTCTCCACTGCTCGTAAAGCCAGAAGGTTTTGTACTTCCATTTCCAACAGCGGTATCTGTGATGGTGACAGAAGTCTTGACACCTGGGTTAGCTTGAGGTGTGGAAGCTGCTTGAACTGTAATGACAGACCCTTCTCCACTATCTCCAGCACCCACTTGTCTGACGTGATGAGGGACCAGTGCTGATGAAAGTGAGAGCATCTGCCTCCAACCGGAAATGGGGAGGCGACTTGGACACTCACATCAGGACTTAGACTAAGAGGCAGATGGCTGGGTAGAGATGGCTCTTCTTTGGCCCCTTCTGCCCCTGCCTCTGAAAGACCCCTGTACTGGCTAAAGTCAGACTAGGGATAGGGATTGTAAGGCCTGGGAACAAAACTTCTGCCCCTACCACCCCTGGGATGGGATTTCTGAGGGGTGGTGAGTTTAGGCTTGGATGAATGGCTCTACCAGGAGGCCTTGTACTCACTGACCTTTTTTATGTAGTCAGTGGTTCTGTAATCAAACAACATATTTTGATTGTAGGGAAAATCCATGGCCTTGTTCCGAGTGTCTGTGGTCAGACTGGTTATTCTAAGCCAGGCGAAGCGTCTCAGAGATATGGCATGGGCCATCGCCCTAGAGACTGCATCATTATTGTCATTTGCCATGTGGAATTGGTACATAGTAGCTTCCAAGGCGGTTTTTGATGTGTCCACCAGCTTCTGCACCATAGAATCTGATCCTTTGCTGGCTATAGCCTGGACAGATTTCCAAAGGGCTTTCTGATATTTGGCTGTGAATGCCATGTAAGAAGAAATCCTGAGAAGCAGGGAAGCTGTGGCATACATTTTCTTTGCTATAACATCAATTTTCTTGAAATCCTTGTCAGGGGGAGAGGGTGACAAGGAGACTCCAGCTTTCTCACAAGCTGCCTGCTGCACTATACTCTCGTGGCTAGGGTGTGCTGACAGGAACTCGGTACCATTTTTAGACAATTTATATTTCCTCTCAGGCCACTTATCAACCCCTAGTACTGAAGTGGGGTGTTGAAGCACCTTCATGGTATTTTTTCTAAATGCATTATAGATTGGGATGACCAGAGTCTTTGAAGATGAAAGACCCTTCATCTCCCTATAATCTTCGTCTTCATCGACATCCTGGTTGGGCTCCTGCATAGGGAGGTCTAGGGTATCCAGCATATTTTGTATAAATGTAAACATAGAAGAAGGATCCTCGTGGTCACCCGGAGAATCCCCAAGGCAAGGGTCTGGAGACTCCTGGGGCTCAAGGCCCTCAAAATCCATGTCAGGGGCATCATAAAATTGATCATTATCTGCGTCACCCTCACAGTCTACATAACAGAGAACTGTGGAAGACTGCTTACCAGTCCCAGTAAATTCAGGACCCAACTTTTGAAGGGTCTGAAACAGTTGCCCTACGTTTTCCATATATTGCACTGATGGAAGAACCTGCGCAGATTGTAAGTGTTTCATTTTTTCGGTATGCTTTAAGCTGCCTGTTGTCTCACTATTGGCTTTCCCAGGAGCAACGTGAGCATATCTTTCTTGACAGAGTTTCTTTTTAGCCACTTCATCAGAGGCTTGATCAAGCTTCCTTTTTTCGTCACTCTTACTATTTTTCAATTTATGAGGAACTTCATCTTTGGAAGCTTTATTTTTTGACTGGGATCTGGAGGGTCCTTCAGCACCTCTGCTTTTGGTATTAGTACTTTTGAATGGCCCCTCATCGGAAGCCTTTGATTTATCCTCAGTCATAATTATCGAAGGTTTGTCTGCTATGTTAACCAATTTAAGCAAAGCAAACCAGTTCTGGACCTATGAACTGAGTGCAAGTTTCTGTGAAAAAGCCACCAGTCAGTCCTGCCCCAGTTAATAAACTCTGTCTATTACCAGTGCCTTTTTTTTTGGTTATAAAACAGGGTTCTATACCAGTGCCAATCTTAATAGAAAGCCAGTAATACTCAACTGCGCACAGGTGGCTGCTGGACCCTTAAGGACAGTCCTGACACAGATGATACTAAGGTCTAGTAATAAAACAAAAAAGGTTTCCTCGTAATTGCCAGTCTAGAGAGAAAACTCCCAGGCACTGTTTAAGTTTGAAATCTACTGCAGGTGCCTCGTGGTAAACCCCACGAGGTAGGCAACTGTCCCTAATTCGACTCTTCCCATAATAATTTAGCCAAAAATGAAGGAAACCATTGAAAATAAACACCCATAATAAAATTAGGCTTTAAAGTAAATAGTCATAGTAAAAATAAAGTCTAAATTTGCACAGCATTAATGAAAAAGTAACATTTTTCACTCAACACACTAAAGGAAATAATTTATGAGGAAAACTTTACCCAGATAAGCATTAGGAGGCTGTCAACAAGGAAGATTGGAAGACACCTCAGAGGCAATATTGCTCAGTCCAGCGGAGAAAAAATCCTGAAGCAGTCAACAGCTCTCACTCAGTTCACACCCCATCCTGTCTTTTATTTGGCTTGACCCTACGCTCATTAAACTCTCTTAAAGGCACACCTCTGGGGCAATTGCACCTAGCCTGCTAAGTGCAAAAAAAAGTTACTGATGCTAAAGGACTCCTTGGGTAAGAAAGCAATGTTTTCTTTTACCTTTTTCATGGCAAGGGAATGCAAAATGGCCACTTCCACTTCAGCTACAGACAGGTGGTAAACCTTCTCCAAAGAAACTCTTTGGCCACTGCTGGACAGCAGGAGATGTTCTGCTGCTGCTGCTGCTCAGTGTTGGACTGGGCATGTATGGGCCCCGAAAGAAGGTGCAGACAAGGGGCCCCCCTCACAATGGCAGATGCAAAAATCCTACACATGCATTAGAAGCGCATGTACATTGCAGAATTCCGGACTCCTGCAGCACCCTCTATTCTATTGGTGTCCCCGTCCCATTTTGCCCACAGGTCTCCACCAGGAGGCAGTCATTCAGTGGAACTGCCAACCAACCCACCCTCCTCAGAAGAGGAGAGCTGTCCTCTGGATGCTCGATCCTCTCCCTCCCTGGCCAACCCGCAGCGACCCGCTTGCACCACGAACATGGGTTGCCTGTGCAGCATGAGGCAAGGCAGCAATGCCTCTGTTCTCCATGCCACTGGCCCAGCCACTCCATGCCATTTTAAATTAAAGACTTAAGTCAATGCTAGCATGGGAGTAGGACTGAAGAACAACAGGAACTATAAAGATAAACAGCATTTAAAATTGCAGTATAACTCAATAACAAGCCCGCAAGGTCCCCCCCTAAAAAAAACAGTCAACTGTCTCCAGTCTCCACACAGTGATATAGACTAGAAAAGGAAAAAAACAAACAACAATACACAGCAGACTACTAGCTAGCACCAGCCTAAACCTACCTAGGCTACCTGTGGCCTCTCTTGAAATAAGATACTAGTGTAGTATAGCACCCCTTCCTACGCACATACCATCAGTACTTCCTGACTGGAGGGAATAGGGCAACATTAACTATATAAACAAGCCAGCAGCACAGCACATATAATCTAAGAATGATATATTGCATTATAGGTCCGTGACAGCAGATTTACAGGCAGTTAATTCATGCATAATACATGGAAAATAACAGTGCTACTTCTAGTTTCAAATACACAGGATGGAAGCAAGCCATTAGGTAAAACATCCAAACCCAAAAGGTAAGACCAAGCACTATTCTACTTATAATTTTAGTACAATAAGTGGAAGTTTATCTCCCCTCTAATATTGGCAGTCCTCTATCATACATAGCATACTGTGTGACCCTGAGCAAGTCACTTAACTTCCTTGTGCTCCCAGGTCGCACCTGTAAACAAGCTTTCAGCTTAGTGTGTCTCTCCTGGTAAAAAAAATATATATATATTATTCCACTGAAATAAACATATGCAACCTCCTCCATATTTTAAAAATATATCTTGCACCTATTATTGACACTGGCAATATTTGTTTCTATTTTCAGAGTATCCAGCATTTCACTGTGCCACTACCTGTACAAGGGGACCTCTCAGTCCAGCCAGTGTCTTGTGAATTCTGTTTGTCTACAGTTGCCACCATAGTCACTTGTCATTTTTGCATACCAAGAACCAGGAGGTCTCCATAGTTCCCTAGCAAACAAATCTCAAGGGATGTCAAGGGTTAGCACATCTCGCAGTCCCAGCAAGGGGGGCAAAGTTTACTTGAATTACTGACCACACCTTTGAATACTCCCATAATATATACAGGAGGGATCATTCTTGCTCTCCACATCTTATACATCTAGGGGTGTCACAATGTCCCATTCTATCGAACCTATGGGCTATAAAGCAGAAGTTATTTAAAATCCCGGACCTGTACTATGCAAGTCATAAGTTGCCCATTTTCAAATATGTATGCACATTTTCCCTTCCCAAATGGTTTTCCATGACCAACCATACTGTCTGCTGTCCTGCATCCCACTGGCCTCCAGTACAGCCACCAGCCTTTTCTTAAGGATTGTCTCCATCAGCTTTCTTACTATGGATCTGAGGTTCACAAGCCTATAGTTCCCCGGTTCATCCTTGGGCCACTCTAATGGATGGGTGCCAAGTGAGCCATCCTCCAATCCCGAGGTACACACCCCGCATCCAATAGGACACTGAACAAGTCTGCAAGGGTCCCACTAGGACCTCTGCCAGTTCTTTCAGTAACCTGGGGTGGACACCATCCAGCCCTGGTGCTTTGTTCACCCTCAGATCTCGCAATCCCTCAAACACCCTCTCTCTGTGATTACCCCGTCTGTCACCTCTTCCCCCTCTGTTCCCACCCTTACCCCCTTGGGTATCTCCACCCCCTTTCTCCTTAGTAAATACTGAGCAGAAATAGTCGTTAAGTGCTTCTGCCTTTTCTCCCCCCTTTTCCACCCTCCCCCTCTGTTCTAATCCTCACTATCTGTCCCTTGCAGCTCATTTTCTCCCTGATGTACTTAAAGAAGTCTTTCTCCCCTTCTTAATGCTTTGTGCCAGCCTGAGCTCCTTTGATGCCTTTGCTGCTCTTACTGCTCTTGTAACCTCCCTTGCTACTTTCAGGTACTCCTCCCTGTCCTCCCCTCTCCCTGTTTTCTTGTATCTCCTAAAGGCCTTTTTTTCCTCCTTATGCCAAGAATGAGACCCTAAATGCATGGTATTAGATAGCATGCTTTTCAATTGCAGGATTTTTTTTATTTTTGTTCGGTTCCCATACCAGCAGCATCCGTCACTCTTCCTAACCTGCTCTGCACTCTAGCATCCATGCTGGCAAATTGGTTTCCAATCCTTTTCAGCCACCACTGGTGAGAATAGAGATATTTTTGTCAGAATTTGACCATTGTCATAAAAGTCTTTCTTTGTGGGGGTTAGCTTTAAAAAGCAGTCTACTTACTTTACTCCTCAGACTCCTCTGGGGTGTGCAGCATGCTGTAGTAGTGGCTCTGTCCATTGCCGAGAGTCTCTGACCCTGACCCACTCCGGGTCCCTGGGCCCCCCTGGGCTGGCTGTAGTGTCCCACTAACCAAAAGACACTCCCCATTGGTCCTCCAACTGTCCGCAAAGAGGGTAGGCCACTAGGCTACCAGCCAGGGTGTAATTCAAAGAAGAGCCTAGAGCAGAGCTGATGAGCCATCACTCGGCACTTCAGTGGTGCAGCAGGCAGCACCACTGATGGCTGGCCTGTCTCGCCTCCTTCAGTGGAGCCTCTTGCTGTCACTGGCATCGCTGCTGGGGGCCTGGACTGCTGGGATGCACTAAAAAAATTCCACAACTACCTCACCTCAACCAACTGACCATCTCACTTCACAATCCTTCTCCCAACTTGACTCCCCAAGTCTCCAGGCCCAGCCTGTTCATCTCCTGACTCCTTCCGACTGAATCCGCCATTGACTACTTGAGTCATGACAGTGTCTGCTAGCAGCTAGCCCAAAGATTAAGAGAAGCCAGCCCATAGCCCAATGTGCACTCCTCCCAAGCAGTGGCAGCAGCAAATGGACATGGTGGCAAAAGGTGCCAAAACGTACTCAGCCAGAAGGATTGCTGCTGGGTGCGTGCACATGCATGGTTCAGGTAACATTCAGGGAAGCTGGAAGCAAGTTTTGTGACACACATGTAAAGTGCATGGTGACAACTCTCAAGCGAGCGAGGGACTAGACTAGGGCACACTACTGTGGCATGGGCATGGCTGGGGGATAAAAAAACAAAGACAAAGTGTACAAATTATACTTGTGTATTTTTTTTTATTTCCTACCACTCACCCATGGGCCAGGGAAAACTTGAAACTTAGGGTTTACCCTGAAAAAAAAAGTGCTGCCCAGCCATAGGGGTACCCTAAGGGGTGGGGACCCCAGGGGATTTTCCCTGTACCCCTGTGGGCCAGTCCAACCCTGCTGCTGCTGCTGCTGCTGCTACTGCTACTGGCGCTTTTCTCAGACTAACTCTGACTACCCAGTGTCCCTCAAGAGACAGCCTAACTCCACCCATATGACAGCAATGCCACGTCCCTATGTCACATGACAGGTGCGAGAGAGAGAGAGAGAGACAGAGAGAGACTACTAGTTAACCCTTAACTGCCTTGGCAGACTTAAGTCACTATACAGGAACACCAGTTGTACCTAGGGGTTACATTAGCATTTGTAGTGACCATGATGTTGGAGTGTTGTCAATTAGGAAACAAAGGCTCAAGCAGCAAACATAGGTGATCTCTAAAGGGCAAAGATCATGTTTCTATGAAAACTATCCATCTCTGGAAAACACATGGAAGAGAAAAGCGGACAAAATATATAAAATCTAAACTGAAGCAGCCGCCTGGTGGTATGGTGGTAGCACTACCACCTGCCACGCCAGTGATGCTGGTTCAGAAGTGGACCCAAGTCAACTGGGGGACTGCTGGGGGGGAGATAGGAGTGAGCCTGATAAGGATGGCTCTCTTACTCTCTCTTTGGGAGGAGGATTTGACATTCCACCCTTGGTCTGCCATCTGGAGGAGGCCAGCTGGCAGTTTAGTGGTGTTGCCTCAGCAGAGGAAGGACCACCCTCAGATGCTGACACGTGTGGCACAAACACTGCAATACTGCTAGTTGGTGGCCCTGAGGAGAAAATGCTGCAAAAAAAATTCCCTACCGAATCGGAAACTCACTGGCCCCCAAAAGCCTCCACATGAGTGACTGGGCACGGCTCCAGAACCTGGGCTATGTTCTGAGGGTGGACAGCCCTCCTTCCTATGGCTCTGCCATGGGAAGGGGATCCATGGGAACTTATTGAAGCCAGGTAAGTCTCAGAAATGGTAGGTCATAGGGCTTGTGGGGAGCCAGGTATAATTGGGCTGGCTGGCAGAAGGAAGGCTTAATAAATAATGAAAAAAAATATATATATATATATATATATATATATATATATATATATAATTATATGGGCACAGTTGTGCCCCTATATTTAGGGTTGTATGGGCACATTAATGTTAAACTCCCAAATCTGCACTTTGAAAACTTTGCAACTCTTCAACAGATTTGCATGAAATTTGCATGCCTTGTCTCATGGGACAGATTTCTTCACGTACCAAGTTTTGTTCTGGTCGGTTTTGTGGATTCTGAGATACATATAGTGCAAAAAGTGAATTTAACATAATTGTTGCCTATTAGATTGAATGGATTTTCTGTCAACTTGGCTAGTGCCCAGACAGTTTTGAATTTTGGCCTGAAATGTTCTGGGTAGAAAGGCGCTGGTCCTCAGAGGTGCCTTTTATTTGTTTGGTGAAAAAATATGAATCCATTCCAAAGTGATTTAATTTCGAATACTTGGTTCTGAGCATGCTCAGTAAGCACTGAAAAATAGCAGTATGAAATGAAAAAAATAATCTTTTTTCATATGGGGACAATCTTTTTTTCATGCAGGGAAGACCATTGTCTTGTTTGCTGCCATCTTGTTTGCCCTTTTTCCATAAATATTCACATCTGACAACCCACAAAAATGTCATTAGTGAGAGGAACCAAATGAAAAAATTACTCACCTTAGTAATTATATTTCTTCTAATGGAGTCTTGCTGTATTCTGACTATTGAAGTTAGCCCAAGCACTCAAACTGCCCCGGAGTGTAGAGGATTAATTTCTATGCTGAGCATAGAATGTTGAGCTCGAGGTCAGTTCAAACCTCTGTCTGCTGCACTTTGAAGCACAACTGTCAGACTCTTACGAGTCAATACTAACTAACTACTATGTGGAAATTGTAAAAATTTTACTAGCCAAATGGCAATCAAATATTTTGGATCCCCAAAAGACTCAAGTCATGAAATCCCAAATCAGAAACCAGGTAGTGAACAACTTAAGACTGTTAAATTAATAATATAACCCACTCCCCTCTCTAAAAGGAGGGAGTGCCCAAATGCACCCCTGGGGCGCAACACTGCACCTGCCACCCCACTTCCCAAAAACAGGTTCTGAGATGGGAGGTAGGGAGGGAGGTCAGAATACAGCTAGACTCCATTAGAAGAAACATAATTACTAAGGTGAGTATTTTTTTCTTCAAACAACATGAAGTCTTGCTGTATTCTGACTATTGCAGACTACCAAGCAGTACCTCCATGGAGGAGGGAATTGAATCTACCTTGGGAATAGGGTCTGCAGTACTGCTGTACTAAACCGAGCATCACTCCTAGCCTGGATGTCCAGGGAGTAATGCTTGGTAAATGGATGGACTGTTTTCCAGGTGGCTGCTTTACATATCTCTAGCAAAGGAATATCCCTGGCCGCAGCCAGGGAAGCAGCTGTACCTCTAATCAAATGATCCCTCATGCCTGAGGGAGATATTTTGCCTAGCTTCTCATAGCAGAATTGAATACAAGAGACAATCCACCTAGCAATAGTTCTCTCAGTGGCAGGTTTGCCCTTACCCACTTCCCCATAAGTGAGAAACAACTGAAGGGAGTCAAACCTGTGAGCCTTAGTACGCTCAGTGTAGTAACTAAGGGCTCTTTTAACATCCAAACTGTGTAAACTTCTTTCTCCTGAAGAAGAATGATCAGCGAAGAACACAGGGAGAGAAATAGATTGGTTCAGATGAAAATCTGAAACCACTTTAGGTAAAAACCTCTCATTAGTTCTAAAGACTACCTTATCTCTATGGAATGAGATAAAATCGGGCTCCACTGACAGAGCTTGCAATTCACCGATACACCTGGCAGAGGTAATAGCTACCAGGAACACAGTTTTCCAAGTCAAGTACTTAAGCTCTGCTGAAGACAAAGGCTCAAAAGGGGGTTGCATAAGCTGAGCAATGCAAACATTAAGATCACAAGCAGGGGTAGGATCCCTAAATGGGGGATAGGTATGAAGCACTCCCTTGAAAAATTTACAGAATACAGGGTGAGATGACAATGAAGAAGGCTTTCCCGCTGACAGAAAAGCAGAAACGGCTGACAAATGTACTTTGAGAGTAGCTGGTCTGAGGCCTAGGCCATTAAGATGAACCATATAATCCAGAACTGTAGACAATTCCACAGTGTCTGGGGATATATGCTTCTTGGAACACCAAATGCTGAATTTTTTCCATTTGGAGTTGTAAGTTTTTCTGGTGACAGGCTTTCGAGAGGCTTTGAGAATATCCAGAATCCCTTGGGACAGATGCAAATCTGCATACTTTAACTCTTCAAGAACGATGTCTTGAGATTGAGAGATCGAAGATTGGGGTATCAAATCCTCCCCTGAGAGGAGGTTAACAGGTTGTAATTCCTGGGAAGAGACAGGGGATGATGGACTGCTAGGGACAGCAACAGAGGGTACCAAGGCTGCCTGGCCCAGTCTGGAGCAATCAGAATCACTTTGCAAGGTTGTGACCTTACCTTGACCTGAACCTTGAACAGTAGAGGAAAGGGAGGGAAGGCATATAGAAATTTCCCCTTCCCAGTTCAAAATCAGAGCGTCCAGAGGGACTGAGCCCAAGACTGGGGGTCTGCAACAAAACAGAGGAAGTTGGTGAGTGTCTGGGGCTGCAAAGAGATCTATCTCTGGAGTGCCCCACCTTGAAGAAATCACATTCAACACCAGAGGGTCCAGGGACCATTCATGATGGCCCTGGGAGATCCTGCTTAATGCATCTGCTAGCACATTTTCCTTCCCTGGAAGGTGGACTGCAGAGAGATCTGCAGAGAATAAGCTAGGGATCACAATTTCATGGCTTCCGGGCACAAGGCCATGGACTGAGTGCCTCCCTGCTTGTTGATGTACCACATGGCGGTGGTGTTGTCTGTCCTGACCTGAACCACCTTGTTCTGCACTGACTGAGAGAAAGCTTGCAGAGCCAGAAAGGCCGCCCTGAGTTCCAAGAGATTGATATGAAGAAGGGATTCCTGAAGGGGACCACAGTCCCTGGGCTGTGAGAGCCCTCAGATGGGCTCCCCACCCCAATAGAGAAGCATCCATGGTTAGGACCACAGAGTGAGATTGTGTGATGAATGGGACTCCTTGCCTGAGGTTGCCCTGATCCTGCCACCATTGGAGAGCCTGGATCAGAGTCTGGGTCACTGGAACTAGTTTGGTTAGAGAATCTTTCTTCTGAGACCAAAAGGCCCTCAGGTGAAACTGAATGTCCCTCATCTGAAATTTGGCCCCTTAGACCACTGCTGTAGAAGCTGCCATGTGGCCCAGAAGCTGAAGGAAGTGCCTTGCTTGCCAAGAGACCAGAAGGTGGAATTAAGAAGCCAGCTCTACAATAGCCCTTGCCCTTTCCAGGGGAAGAAAAGCTCTTGCTTTGACTGTATCTAACTCTGCCCTTATGAAGGTGAGGAGCTGTACAGGCTCGAGAACTGACCTGGGAAGATTGAGAAGGAATCCAAGGGAAGTGAGCACTTGCTGAGTCACTTGAAGGTCTGACTTGACTTGGTCTGGGGACTGACCCACAATGAGCCAGTTGTCCAGGTATGGAAATATGGAAATATTTTTCCTTCTTAAAAAAGGCCACTACTGCTGCTAGGCATTTTGTGAATACCCTTGGAGCTGATGTCAGGCCGAAGGGCATAGTTTTGAACTGATAATGGCCTGAAGGCAATTCAAACCTGAGGTAGTTTCTGTGGGAGCACCTGATAGGAATGTGAAAGTAGGCATCTTTTAAGTCCAGGGAGGCTAGCCAGTCCCCTGGCCTTAGAGTGTGAAGGATTATTCCCAGAGTTACCATTTTGAATTTTGGTTTTAAAAGATGTTTGTTCAAGTATCTTAAGTCTAGGATGGGTCACTACTCCCCTGTCTTTTTTGGGGTAAGGAAGTACCTGGAGTACAGACCTTTGCCCCTGTGCAATGTAGGAACTCTCTCTACAGCCTTTAGAGCCAGTAGAGATTAAACCTCTGCCTCTAGGGCAATGGTTTCAGAGATGCTTGCAGGTGGAAAAGATCTGGCCCTCAGCTTTGGAAATTTCTTGAAGTTGAAAACCACCCCCTGGCTTACCACCTCCAGGACCCACTTGTCTGAGGTAACAGACATCCAGTCCTGGACAAAGTAAGCCAGCCTGCCTGCTTCCTACAGGAATGGGGGAGTCGACCCGGACTGAGATACCAGGGTGTCTGTTTGGCAGGATCCTTAGGTTGAGGGATGGATGCAGCTCTGCTCATCCCCCTTCTGCCTCTCACTCGGAAGAACCCCCTCTGAGAAAAGGGAGAAGAGGCCTGTGCTTGGTAAAAAGGCCTATGAAAAGGCCTGCCCCTGTCCCTAGCCTGCTGCCTTTGAGGAGTTGTCTGCCTTTCCTTGGCCTGTGCATTTCTATAGGTGGTCCCATACTCATCCATCTTTTTCATGTAATTCTCTGTCTGCTCCCCAAACAGAGAATTACCCACCACAGGGAAATCCATGGCCTTAGCCTGGGTGTCTTGTGAGAGGCTAGTACATCTGAGCCAAGCCATTCTCTGAAGAGCCACAGATGTAGCCATGACTCTAGATAACACATCATTGGAGTCCACAGCAGCATGGAACTGTACCTTAGATGCCTCAATCCCATCAGCAGCCACCCCCTCCAGCTCCGAGGCTAGATGGGGGAGGCCTGCTTAGCCAGTGCCAGTACAATGTCCCACCTGGACTTCTGGTACCTGGCTGCATAGGCCATATAATTAGCCTGCCTGAGTCCCAAGTCGGATGCCATATACTGTTTCTTTGCCATGGCATCCAGCTTCCTAGAATCTTTATCTGGGGAGGGTGTGAAGCCAAGGTATATTAGCCTTATCACAGGCTGCAACCTGAACAACCCCAACATGGCTGCATTGTTGATACAAGTACTCTGTACCTGAACCTGATAAGGTGTACCTTTTGTTCACCCTTCTGTCGACAGGAGGTACAGAATTTGCAGTTTTTAAAATCTTTTGTGCTTGTTTCCCAAAAGACTTATGAAGGGGGAATAGACAGTCTTGTGGACTCTGGGACCTTCATCTCCACATAATCAGGTTCCTCTTGTTCCTTTACACCTTCTTCCATAGGGAGTTGGAGGGTTTTTGCCACTTTCCTGTAAAACATTTAGTGGGGAAGGGACTCAGAAAGCCTAGGAGGGGAGGAAGGGAAACACCAGAAGGTCTGTCTGGGTAGATGTCCAGTTCAATGGGCTCAACCAGACCTCCTACACCATCATCATCACCATCATAAATCTTCATCCCCCTTCAAATCTGGTTCATATAAATCTTCAGGGGCATAATCTTGAACCGGAGGAACCGACCGAACTGAGCACCTGTCAGAAGGCGCCGGATCAGACGGAACCGGGTGAAGCAATTCTACAATCCTTATCGCACTGGCAATCTCTTCGGCAGTCGGAAAATGGGTCTCTGGATCTAAACTGGCCGATTGTTCTTTTCTTTTTCTTTTTGTAGGAATGGATCCCTCAGGATTGGCTCTCCTTTTGCCCAAAGAAGTATTGCCCTGGTAAGAGGGCACTCCCTCAGGTTCGGTCGGAACCGAACTGGGCTGGCCATCCAGATCAGTGGACTTCATGGCCTCCTTATCCCTGAACCTACCTAATCTTTTTTCCAGGGTAGACTTAGGGAAATTTTTACAGATTTGGCAGTCTGAATCAAGATGGTCAAACTCCAGACAATAAACACGGGTGGTGTGGGGATCAGCCTTAGCAAAGACCTCCCCACACACATTGCAGTGTTGAAACCCAGTGGGCCCAGTTTTTCTTTTGGGTTTCTCAGACATAGCCATCCTAACCACAAACTTACCCTTTTTATGGCAAACAGCCAGGTAAGACACCATTATCAGTTTCTAACCATGTCACGGGTATTGGAAGAAAACACAAGAAAATGCTTTTTTTTTAAACCGATAAGGACCAGTAACCACACTCTAAGTTTAAAAACAAAGACAGAATATATAAATCACTAAACGGCTGTTTCAGCCGAACTGGTCGAAAAATCAATTTTTACAATTTCCTCAAGTTTACTATGTCTAGTTCACTACGTAGTACTTACTGTACCACAGACAGAGACCTGAACCAAAACTTGTGAAAAAATAATCGGTAAAACCGAGGACTTTAACCAACTTTCGAACTGTGAGCAAAGGAGAAATCTCCGGATCGGCCATTCAGTTAGGTGGAATAAAGAATCTGACAGTTGCACTTCAAAGTGCAGCAGACAGAGGTTTGAACCAAGCTCGAGCTCAACGTTCTATGCTCTGCATAGAAATTAACCCTCTACTCTCTGGGGCAGTTTGAGTGCTGGGGCTAACTGCAACAGTCAGAATACAGCAAGACTTCATGATGTTTGAACATGTACAGTAGCTTGCTTATTGAGACCCCATTAGATGGATTCTGCACTTAACTGTTGAAGAAATACCCTTAAAATGTTGTTTTTTAAAGATTATAAATCCTGTTTCATGACCCATGATACGAAACAAGATTCTTGTTTCATATGACAACTCACGAAAAAAGATATTTTTTTCGTATGTGGAATTAATGTATTTTAATGGGGTTTTCAACTTTGCTGCATAACTTTGTAATTTTTTAAGATTTTGACACCAAATTTTCAACTTGCCCTTTTTGATACCCCACTTCTTGAACAATGTTGGTGTAATTTTGCAAATCCTGCCAGACTGGTGATTTCGCAGTCAGTTGGCGAAATCACCTTTTGTGCAGGATTTCAAAATTTTCACTGTACTTGTTCATTAGGTGGGGTCATAAAATTGGTATGTTGAAAATCTGGGGTCAAAATATGCTAAAATTGTAAAGTTGTGTGAATCTGCTGACATTTTGCTATGCTCTTGTGCACATTTTCTTAATTTTCAGTATTTAAACCCCAAATTATCAGCATAGCCATTTCTTTACACCACCTCATGAATGTGATAGCTGTCATTTATCAAATATTGCCCAAAATGTCTTTCGGTGCCCCTCCCGTGAAATTATGCTGCGGTGGCGTGGAATGACATGTTGGTGGGGATTTGACAATTTGTACTACTGGGTTGATGAGGTGGGATAATAGGAAGGATGTGTTGACAATTTGATTGCTGTTGTCCTACAAATGAAAGCGCAGGGCCCAGAGGGCACTGTGCATAACTATAAACATACATATATGCATCTATGGAGTGATGGGTGCACAGGGTCCGGAAAGCCCTGTGCTCCATCAGACAAATAAGGATATGTTTACATTTTCTCAAAAAGTATGCATGCATGGTGCTCTGCACTACAACAGGAAAATGAGGAAACCATTATACAATTTCAAAAAGTAAGGAAATTCATTGCAAAAACTGTGTTAACCCTTAGGCTCCCAACAGAATTAGAACATATAGGAATTCAGTACTGATCTGTCAGTCCACGGCTCAGCAAGGGTTAACGCAACATTTAGGGTTCAGGCTAAAGCAGCAAAAGTAGGGAAACATGGGGAGCATGGCTTAGCCATCTACAAGTTGGCTGCTTAATTCTGAGGAGCATTCTACCCAGGGCTCAAAAGCCTCCTCAGTTTTGTTTCAACCTGAACAAAAAGATATAAGAACCTTACCGAAGGCCATCTGAAAGTGTCAGCTCTCAGTGGATCTTCTTTTTAAAGTGCTCCATTACCACTTCGACCTTTCAGCTCCAACTCCGGCCAGGCCAACCAAATACTGCATGGCGAACTGCAGCAGGAGTAACATGGAGCCCTCTATCCAGGACATGTTCTCGTCACTCATGCACTGCATGGAGGAGGTCACATTTGCATCCAATAATACCACATTGGCCCTCCATCATCTTGACATGTGAATCAACCAAGTTAAGCAGAAAACTGCAGCACATGATAAAATGCTTGATACCCACTGTGTAACTTTGAGGGGAACAGGCCCAACAAATCCAAGCCATCCAAGAAAAAATAGACAACCTAGAAAACAAGAGCCACCAAAATAACTTGTGGCTCCTGGGGGTTCTAAAAGGCAGCAAACCAGGTAGGACACCTGACTTTCTGCAAAAGGCCCTCCCACGAATCCTCCAGCTCCTGGAAGGCACTCATCTTACAATCAAGTGGGCTTATTGATTCCTGCAATCCAGACCACAGGACGACGAGAGGCCAAAGCCAATCCTAGCCAGAGTCCTTAATTTTACCGAAAAAGAGGCCATCCAGGTGAGGGCCATGAAACTCAGTGCCCTGAACTAGAACAGGCACCAAATCCTGATTTTTCAGGATTACTCATGGGACCTGGCATAGAAAAGGAAGGAATTTACTGAAGCAAGGTGGCCGCCTACATTAACTGAAGATCCTGTTTTCCTTGAGGTACCCGACTGTGCTGAAAATCACCCACAATGGCACCTCACTCCAGTTGAACATCCCAGAGTTGATCCTTGAATTGCTCAACATGAACTGGCCACCAATGACAAGATATGAAAATTACGTACCTACCGTAATTATGATCTTTCTGTGTATCTTCGCCATTCATCACAGATGGTATCTGCTGGAGGTCAGGACCCGAGGAAGCTTTTTTAAGGGTGGCGGGAGCCGGTTAACACTTTCGGTACCAATTAGCCGACGACCGCGTGGGTGCTCGTGGGTTGGCCATTAGGCTGTGTCAACTCCGCCTGCCTGCCAGTTCTGAGTCGCTGGAGAGGTAGGAGGAAGGGAGTGGAGGGTGGGACAAGAGAGTCCAAGGGACATAAAAAGGAAAAGATGTATGATCTAAAAGGAGAAATAATGACTGAGAGGACAGAAAAGAAAGAGGTTAGAAACCAAAGGGGATTGGGAGGGGCCCCAATCTCTGGAAGCAGAGGAAGAGGGGGTAGGCTGGGTAAAGAATTTAGGAGAGAGGAGAGAAGGATAAGATATCCCAGACCCTGCTCCGTCTCCAGATTGTATAGGAACTGCAAGGAGTAGCAAAGCTTTCTGCCAGAATTCAAGGCACAGAATAACTGGCAAACACTCCAGATAAGCAGAGTCGGCTATTCTGGAAGAAGGACAGGATACAGGGATTCAGCACCCTCTCAAGGAAAGATTTTTTGTGAAAAAAAGTTTTTTGGTTTTTAGGAGAAATAGGTTGGATGGAAACAGGGAGGAGGAGGAGAGAAGGAGGGCAACTACCAACTCTCAGCCCACAGGGGTGGAGTCAAGGTCCTGGAGGAGTGCCGCCTGCTGTCCACCTTTCCTGAAAATACTCCCTGTGTGTCCCTATTTTATGCCACTCCAAGGAGGAGAGGGGAGTCACAGAGAGGAGGGGACCCAGAGCTGAGGCCCAGGGGATGGAGGTGGGGTTGTGATGAATGGTGAAGATACACAGAAAGATCACAATTATGGTAGTACGTAATTTTCATATCTTATCTGTGTCAGTCTTCACCATTCATCACAGATGGGTGAGTACCGAGCCCCCCGAAGGAGGTTTTCTTTTACACCCTTATGGGACAAGGTCCCTTAACCCTCAGTGGGTGACACACTAAGGGGGAGGACTTCAGGACCTGGAGAGGCCCGAGAGTGGGGAGAGAGAGACGGAGTCCCTCCAGAGGGGAAAGGAAGTTGCCCCGAAAAGCGCCGTCTCACTCTTCGGGAGAAGAGATAGGTTCCCTGGTGGGCGGAGTTAATCACCCTACGCCGGGCCAAGGGTGACAACCAGGAAAGACGTAGCCATGCCGTCCGCCCCTAGTACAGATCGCTGGTCCCACGCCCCTGGTAGCTACCTCGTTGGCATCATAGGATGCCCTCGCTTGGTGCCTTGCTAGCTCCAGGCCACGCGCAGAGAGTGCAATGGCTTGTCTGGTTTGCTCCGTGTCAGGCAATGAGGCTAGGAGCTGACCTAGCCTGGACCACAAGAACCTGTCATAGGCTGCATAGTGGGCCTGATGTGCAGAGATAGAGAGAAGTAACCATGCCAAGTAGAAAGTCCTCCTACCCCAGAAATCAAAATCCAAGGAGTCTTGATCTGGGGGCCGGTTACGGTGAAGGGCGCGAAGTCCATAAGGAGTATCCAACTGTGTCAATCCAGACTGTGGGTGAGGCATGAAACCTGGAGACTCCGGGGGTGCGCAATACCTCTGGCTGAGATCCCTTGGGGCAGGAACTCCAGAAAAGGGCCTCTGCCAGGAATGCAACGATGCCTCCTGAAAGGGAGTCAGCCAGGGCGGCACCACAAGGGTGCCTCATCAAAATCACCTAGAAAGGCATGCACCGAGTGTTCAGGATTGCTAATAGTGGAAGGAGTAAGGTGCAAATCTTCCAATATCCTCACGAGGAATCGCTGATACTCAGAGAGATCAGCAGCAGGAGAGATGTGGACAGAGGGTTCCTCTTCCCCTGAAGAGGGGATGAGGAGTTGGAGGTCACCGTCTGTTCAGTGGGTGGCTGCACGAGGGGAGGTTGAAAAACCTGGCTGTCCATTGCCCTAACATAAGCAGGGAACTGAGCAGCCACTGCTCTGAACTGATCCCAGGTGAGAGGCCCACTAGGACTGAGGATGCCTGGGAGTGCAGGAGAGCGTGACAGAGGGATGGGGACAGAGCCGAGAAGAGATGTCGGCTGACCTCCGCCTGGGCTAAGGAGCGGACCGTGGGCACCCACGGAAGAAGGTGCCCTGAAAGACCCCACAGCCAACAGCTGAACAGCCACATCGGTCCTGCCTTGGCTGCACCTGAAAGAATCCCCCCTGTGAGGCGACTGGGGCTGTATAGGTCCAGAAGGACAGTCCCCTACCTCAAAAGAACCAGACTCTCTCAAAGAGACCGAGGAGGAAGAGCAGAGATCCGCGCTATGGCTTCTCCCAGGGCCCAAGTGGACCCCAGAAAAAGGCCGACATGCTGATCCCACACCCCTCAACCCCTCAGAGTCTGAAAGAGCCCTCCTCCTCGAGAGGGCCAGCCTAGGTAGCTGGCATTTCTGGGCAGTCCCCAAAGAGGTTATCCAGGGTGCAGTACCCTCCCCCCTGCAAGCACTCCGATTGGCCCCAAAGTTGGGCGATCAATGCACACCACTGGAGGGGGGTACCACAACTGAGGGGTCAGTGAAACTGCCAAGACCAGGCTGCAGAGCTATGGTGGCCTGCACCACTGTCTGCTGGTCAGCACCTCTGACCCTAGTCTCGGTAGCCACTGACCTCACCTCAGAAGGGGGCTGACTCTGACTGGTCAAAGGGACTACCGTGCTGCCCACCTCAACAGCCAACCCCGAGGGGTCAGACTGTACATCCGACTCAGAGCTCGACTCCGTCTCCGAGGAGGTAAAGTCAGAGGCCCTGTGCCAAACTGTGGGAGGGTAGGCAGTGCCATCCTTACCACCAGGTCCAGAGACCACAGCTGTGCCCAAGTCAGTGTCAGTGCCTCCCTCAGCCCTCCGAGTAGAATCTGCGGGAGGCATGGCCCAGCCGGAGCCAGAGATCCAGAGCCAGGACCAGTCATGGCACCATCTGGTCCCATGGCACCACGAGCAGTGCCAAGGATGGAGACAGCACCAGACAGCCCCAGCGGCACCATTGGCAATGCCGATGGTACTGCCCGGCTCCCTGGTGCCGTAAACGGCGCCGAGGGCAGGGGTGACCCTGAGGATGGCACTGAAGGCGGACACAGCACAGAGCACAGTGCCAAGGGCAGGGGTGATGCTGAAGACAGCGCCGACTGAGGAAAATGAAGGCCCCATGGCACCAAGCCTCGAGGACACAGCACCATGCTCAACCTCAGTGCCGAGGACGGTGCCAAGGTGAAACATGGAGAAGGGCGGCATTGTAGTAGATCTCACGGCACCACTAGCAGTGTCAGCACCGCGAATGGCTCCGACAGAGATCATGGCACTGTGTGACAAGTCGGCACCAATGATGGCCCCGTCAGGGCCTTTTGGCGCCGCAAATGGCACCGAGGCTTCCGACGACACTGGCCGACGGCATCGAGGACGGTGCCGACTCGGGCTTTGCTAGCTGCGGGAGTGACACTGGGGGAGCCTTCAGCCCCAAAAGGGTGATTGTCATGGCGGCGCCTCCCACCCGCTCCCGGGAAGGAGTGGGATGGGTCTTCTGCACCGCGGAAGAAGCCTCGGCAATGGTTAGGCTACAAGTAGCCGAGGCTCCCTCCTCCTCGATCCGTACAGAACCGGGAAGGGACCCGGAGGAGAGGTCAAGAGAGCGTGGCTTGGCCCGACGCATGGCACCCGACCCCCAAAAGCCGGTGGCACTCACCCCACTTTCCACGCATGTTGTTCAAGGACCTGGTGGTCCATGGAGAAGCAGGCATCAAACGAATCCATGTCATGAAGTGGGCCAAGACACGAGAGACACTGGTCGTCGTGCTGGTCGGTGATGGAGAATTTTCGGCCGCATGGCCACTGTGGCATGGGGGGGCTGACCCGTCTTGGAAGATTTCTTGCCCTCTGACTGAGACATGGCCTACGGGAAAAAAACACCAACAACAGACTCGACGTCTCAAAAAAGAATAATAATGGAAAGATCTTAACGGGCGACGTCGAGTAAAGCAACACAGAACCGGTAGGAATCACCGACAGACTTCGGCACAATATACTGCGTAACGGTAGAACACTACGAAGCAGGCCTCAAATCTCTTTGGCTTCCACACGAGGTGACCTCTACGGTGGGAGGCAAAGAACTGGCAGGCAGGTGGATTCGACACAGCCTAATGGCCAACCCGCGCGTGCCACGCAGTGCGTCGGCCCCGAGGGTGGCACTAATGGTGTGTCGGCTCTGTCTACCCTTAAAAAAGCTCCCGGGGGGGTCCTGACCTCCAGCAGATACCCATCTGTGATGAATGGTGAAGATTAACACAGATAAGATCTCCAACTAGCTCTACATCTGGCTGACAGAGCACACCGCCATGGCAACAGGAGACTACTCAACCACCAGAGGGAAGATAGGCCCTGGAGCAGAACTCCAGTGACTGCAACTGCTGAGACAACAACCAACAGAACCAGTGGTCCCTACCCCCCCAGACCCCATTACAGGTTCCAGCAGAGCCGTCACTCAAGGAAGGAATATCTGATCAATCAAGAGAGCGGCTGATCTTAACAGAAGTCTGGGGGGTGAAGCATGATCCCAGGACTTAAACACTCTTAGTCCTTGGTTTGCCCAGAATCGCTATGCCCCGATCCAGCAGACCTCTTTAATGCTGCACCAGTCTGAGGATCCAGTGATAGACTTCCTGAGCTCTCCAACATCCGACCAGGTCTTCAGCCCAGTGCAACAGTCTTGGGCCACCTCAGCAGAGGATAGTTTGGCAATTGAGGCTGATGCCGCATGATCCCACATAGGCTCCAATCCAACAGTGACTCAGACAACCAAGGAAAGACCCAAAGAGGTGGTTCAGAAGTGGAAATTCAGGGAAGGAATAGCAATGAGTGAAGAGGTGGCTGCTGTCTTAGGGGAAAGGAAGTAACTGCAACATAAAGTGCTTTCATTTTTACCTGTTTGTATTGGTGTTTGTTCCAGGCTCTGGGGGGCTGTGCATATAGATGAGGAATTTTACTTTGGTTGCCTGATTGTTTTTTGTGGGAGCAGGGGGCAGCAACATAACTCCCACCCACCACTGTACTCATTCTACCTTTATAGGTACCTGAGTCATACCACTTTCTGGATTTTCTTAAGGTGGTAACTTAGTCATAAGAACTTCCTGCATTTTCTTGAGGGAAAACAGACCACTTATCTACATAACACTACATAACCCAGCTACTCCACATTTATTAGGGAAGGGCCACATTGCAATAGATGGATAGTACAGCCAGGAGTAGACACTAGCTGACTCTGGTCATCCCTGTAATTCACAGGTAGATAACAAAAGAAAAAAAAACTACAAAAAATTAAAAACAACTGGAAATAGAAACAGGTGCTGTAATTGTGTTAGGTTAGAGCCAAAGAACACATCTGTACAATATAAGGCACTGCAGTATAGGGGGATCCAGCACAGAGATTAGGAGTACCAGTATGGGGACTAGAAGAATAACAATGTGGCACACTAGTGAAGGTCACAATAGGTGAGAATTACAGCTGCAGGACAGGGGTTGGCGGCAGGGGGCAGGAGGACCACAGTCAATCCAGGATGGGAAGAATAGTGGGTTGCAATGAATATGGGGCAGCTATCTGGATGGACACATTATGGAAGGTGGGGGGTGTCCAATTTATCACAGGCTGAGGAGTCTGGAAGCAGAAGTATAGTGGCTAGGAAGGGAGTTAGTGTGGACTGGGGGAAGAGAGGGGTGACTGGTATACGATGGCCACCCCCTCTCAGAATCAGGAGCACAGAACAAGTGGAAACAAAGAGGCTAGGGAACAGGGTAAACAATTACAGAAGCAGCAAAGGAGAATCTAGGGATAGCACAAGGGGAGAAGCAAACAGTAGAAGCATTGGGTCCAGCAGTAGGTTCGCTTTGCTGGCCTCAATGGTGGATGATGAGGGAGGGTCTCTCCAAGTGGGAGCAGGAGGAAGGGGGGTAATATAAGCCCAGGGGGCACAGCAACTCTTCCTGCCTCAACTGCTTCTGTTTCTACTCCTCTAGAACCCTGTCCATCTTCTGTTCTCTGTTTCTCCACTGCAGGTGCGGTTGTCTCATTATGCCCCATTATTTTTTTCTTAGCACCACCATCCTTCTTAGAACTCTTTCTTTGCTCTTTTTGTGGCCCTGTAGTCCTCATCATCATCCCATTCTCCAGAACTGCTGCTACTTGACAGACTAACTGCTACTTTATCTACTACAGTCTCAGGATCTGTTCCACTGATTTCCTCCTTGGTTTCACCTGTCTTCTGCTCCTCATCATCATCCATCACTCTGCTTACTAAGACTGGCTACTGTACTATGATGGCCTTTGTGCTCATCCTCTGAGTACCATGATGGGTTACTCATGCAATGTCCTGAATTTTCTGTACTGTTGTCACTGATGCCTGGATTGTCTAGGAAGTGCTGCTGTTTTTTTTACCACCCATGGCTGCGTTGAGTCAAGTACTTTAAGCAGAAAAACACAGGGATATTTTCTCCCTAACAAGTAACCACTGCACTGCTGGCTGGGTTAAGTCAAGTGCTTAGGCAGTAAAACACAGGGGTATTTTCTCCCAGACTGCTAAATACAGCACTACTGGCTGCATCAAGTCAAGTACTTTAAGTAGTAAAACACAAGGAGATTATTTCCCAGACAAGTAAAGACAGCACTGCTGGCTGTGTTGAGTCAGGTACTTTAAGTAATAAGACACAGGGAAATTTGTTCCCTAACAGGTAAATACAGCACTGCTGGCTGCATCAAGTCAGGTACTTTAAGTAGTAAAACACAGGGAAATTTGTTCCCAAACAGGTAAATATAGCACTACTGGCTGAGTCAAGTACTTTAAGTAGCAAAACACAGGGATATTATTTCCCAGACAGGTAAAGACAGCATTGCTGGCTGCATCGAGTCAGGTACTTTAAGTAGTAAAACACAGGGATATTTGCTCCCTAACAGGAAAATACAGCACTGCTGACTGCATCAAGTCAAGTACTTTAAGTAGTAAAACACAGGGATATTTGTTCCCTAACAGGTAAATACAGCACTGCTAGCTGCGTCAAGTCAAGTTAGTACTTTAATTAAGTAGTAAAAAAAAATAGAGGGAGGTTTTCAAACACAGATCAGTAAGTAGTAATGGGTGGGTTGGGTGCTGTGAATCAGGAGAATAATTTTAATGGTATTTATTTTAGATTTGTGTATTGGCAGCTTATATAACCCAATTACAATTTACACCACCACCCCTATGTGCAATAAGCTCAGATCAATAACTGTCACTAATCCAGTTAATTACCCTTACACTTTGCCCTTTTTTCCACCAAGCTGCTCCCTGTCCCAGACTGAAAGATTACTCTCTCTTGAGATGATTTTTTTTTAATTATCTGTAAAATGATTTTAGGTTTTGACTGTGACTGTGCTCATGTACACACACACTCATCTATACACAGAATAAACACACTTATGCCTGAACTTTATTAAACACAGACACTAACAACTTGATACAGTCTGCTGCTAACTTCTGTGTGTGTGGCTGATGAATTGCACAATCTTTAAAACATGAATCAGATCAGGGAGCTCTCATGAATACTAAAGCCAGCCACCCCAAACTTCACACAAGACAACATATGGCCTCAGTCACACCACTCCACCAAAGCTGTCTGCCAGGCCCAACACGTCCTATGCTCGTTTTTTTATCACAACGAAGTTTAACTTTTTCTCCCCTCCCAAAACAAAAGCTGCCTAAGCCAGCTCCTCCACCTTACTGCATATCACAAAAAGAATGAGGGAGAGATAGGAAACATACAATTGTTTTTTTTTTTAACTGATCCACTGCCAAATGCCTGAGAGAACAGATAAGACACAACCGCTCTCTCAGTGCTCTACAAAATGTGCTGTGCACACTGCAGCAAACTGCTCCAGAAGTATGATCCACATGGGTCTCTCTGTGACACCCTCCAATAGATGAGTGACTTACTGTAGGGTCACATAGGGCCATCATCCAAAACCAATCCTCCTTTCCCATGTAGCAGGTACACCATCCCTTTCTCCACATTTTCTCAGTTTCTTCCAAAAGGGACTGGTGCCTGCGTGCTTGTCGTGCTGTGAGAGGCGCATCACATGTGCTATACTGGAAAGAAACTGAAGAAGCATGCGCAGCACTGCAGCCCAGCATCTGGTATGTGCTTTTTGTTTTTACTTTTTAGGGTGAACCAAAGTTCACAAAGTTCGTGTTTTTTTTTATACAAGTTCTACCACTGGCAGACTATTAAGAACCATATAGGTTCAACCTTTTTTAACTTTGGTCGAACTGAACTTGCAGCCCTAGTTAAGAATGGAAAGAAGCAGCTTAAGGAAGGGAAGGGAACAAGTTGAAGGGTCATCTCTCTGAATACAAGAGGCCTGGGGAACAAAGCAGCTGAGTTACAGGCTCTCTTGGCAGTGGGATTGGTGGACATTGCAGCCATTACAGAGACTTGGGCCACCCAATACCAGGATTGGGATCTGATGATTTCATGGTATAGGATGTACAGAAAGGATGGAGGCAAGGAGAAAGGGGGGTGGGGTGGAAATTTATGTAAAGGAGGTGATAAGGTGTGTAAGTGAAGATGGGGAGAAGGGTAGGACTGAGGCATTATGGATGCAGTTCCAGGATTAATAAAGCAGGACACTTAGGATGGGAGTGGTGTACAGGCCACCAGCTCAGGCTGAGGACTTGGACAGGGAATTACTGAAGCAGATCAGGAGGGTCTGTACGAAGGGGAACACAGTGATTGTGGGGGACTTCAATCTACCAGGAGTGGACTACAGCACCCCAGCCACCTTGAGTGCAAGGGAACAGGTTCTACTGGATGCATTTCAGGACAGCTTCCTGGCACAGATGGTTAATGAGCCAACTTGGTTGGGAAAAACTCTAGACCTAGTACTGTCTAATGGGGAGGCTGTAAGGGAGTTGGGGGTGAAAGACCCACTGGCTGCGAGTGACCATAACTCGATGTGGTTCACGCTTAACATGGGCAAGGATGCAGTAGGTACAGGAACCAGGGTGGTTGACTTCAGAAAAGGTGACTTTGTTAAGATGTGGAAATTTTGGAGAGGCGCCTGGCAGGAATTCATCCACGCTTGGATGCTTGCCAAAAATGGGAAATCATCAAGCTGGGGCTAGTTGAAGCTACTGGGCCATGTACCAAGATACAGAGCAAGAAGGGTAGGGCCAAGAAACCACGCTGGTTGAATTGTGAGGGCTTGGAAGGGGTGAAGGCAAGAAAAGCAGCATTTAGGAGGTTCAGGACATCCAGGAGGGGGGAGGACAGGGGAGTGTATGTGAAGAAGTCCAAAGAGGAGCTGCAAGGACCAGATAGTGAGGCTTAGGAAAGACAGGAGGTGGGTGGAGAAACGGGTGGAGCAGGCAGAAGCACTAAATGAATACTTCTGTATTCACAAACGAGAAGGTCAGGCAGCTGCCTCAGGGGATGGGGAAGTTGGGCAAGGGTGGAGAGGGGGTGACAGATGAGGTAATTACAAAGAGCAGGGTGCTGGAGGATTTGAAGGCTCTGAGGGTGGATAAGGCACCAGAACCAGATGGCATTCACCCTAGGGTACTGAAACAAATGGCTGAGGTCCTGGCCGGGCTGCTGGCAGACCTGTTCAATATCTCCCTGGACACATGATGCATACCACAGGACTGGAGGATGGCTCATGTGGTGCCCCTCCACAGAAGTGTCTCAAAGGATGAACCAGACAATTACAGACCAGTAAGTCTCACATCCACTGTAGGGAAACTAATGGAGGCAATTCTGAAAGAGAGGCTGGTCACCTTTTTGGAAGACAATGGGTTCCAGGACAGTCAGTAACATGGCTTCATCTCAGGGAGATCCTGCCAGACCAACCTAGTTGAGTATTACCACTGGGTGATGAGAAAACTGGACAAGGGCTATGTAGAGGATGTCCTGTATTTGGACTTCAGCAAGGCCTTTGATTTAGTGCCTCATGGGCAGTTGGGGGAAAGTTGGAGTATGTTGGGGTGGGGACAAAGATGGTAAACTGGATTGTGAATTGGCTGAAGGGGAGGCAGCAAAGGGTGGTGGTGGTGGGGGGGAGCTCTCATCCCCAAGGGCTGTGATGAGCAAGGTTCCACAGGGCTCAGTACTGGGCCTGGTGCTGTTTGAGATTTTCATATCAAATATCTCATATCAGTTTGTTCGCTGATGATACCGAGATGTGGGCAGTGGTGGACAGCACAGTAGGGTGGCAAGGGCTACAAGATGACCTAACTAAACTGGAAGAGTGTTCAGAAATGTGGCAGCTGGGGTTCAAAGCTAAGAAGCACAAGGTACTGCACTTCAGAACAAGGAACCCTGGGAGGAGCTACCAGTTGGGAGGGGTTCAGTTAGGTACCACCGAGGAAGAAAAGGATCTAAGGGTTGTTATAACGGAGAATATAAACAACTTAACTCAGTGCAGGATGACAGCATCTAAAGACAACAGGGTGCTGGGGTTTATTGTGAGAGGAATCTCCTCCAGAAGAAGGGAGGCGATCCTGCCTCTGTAAAGGTCACTGATCAGACCACACCAGGAGTACTGCATGCAGTTCTGGCACCTGTTTCTCAAGAAGGATGTAAGATTACTGGAGGGAGTACAGCACAGGGCAACAAAGATGACCCAGGGTTTGGAGAACAGACCCTACAAGGACAGGCTGAGGGAGCTGAATATGTACTCACTGGAGGAGAGAAGGGATAGGGGGATATGAATTAGACCTTTAAATACATGATGTGGATAAACAAGACAGGTACAGAAGGGGTATTTAAGTTGAGGTGGGGGAGGGACATGAGAGGGCATGGTCTCAGACTGGAGGGGGGGAAGATATAGGAGAGAGAGATGAGGAGACATTGTGTCACAAAGAGAGTGGTGGCTAAGTGGAATGCTCTGCCCCAGGAGGTGGTATCCTGTAGGACGGTGAGCAGTTTTAAAAGGGGATGGGACAGTGTGCGTGGGGGGTAAATGTGAGGAGGATGGAGGGGGAGCTGTAATGTAGGGGGCTAGCTGCACATTCGAGCAGACTTGCCAGACCATGAGGCCTGTTTCTGCTGGCAAATCCGATGTTCATATGTTCAGCAGCAATCATCGTGTTCCGTGCTGCCAAAATGACATGGCTGGGTTCACATAAGTACCACTTCTCATTAAAGGGGTAGAGCATATATGGGGCTTATTTAGGGGAGAGGGAGGTCAGATAAGAGGGAAGGGAAGCCCAGACCCTTTAGGTGGTAGGCCTCCAAAACACAGACCCCCCCCAAAGCTGCTAGAGTTCTAGGGGGCAGGTTGCTGAAGTTATTACCTATTCCCCCCTCATGCTCACCCCCATTGTAAAGGGCTTATGTACTTTTAGACAGTTAAAGGTTTTAATATATCCCTCTGACATTGTTAGGAGCAATGATCTGTAATGGTGCCCCTGGTGGACAGAAGAAGAAGATTACCCCTTCCCCCTTTTCATCACTGAGGGTGTACATAGGGCGAGGGAGTGCCCTGCCTGAATAGATTCCGACACTTGGGGCGTACACCTTGTCGCCTTTCCCCCAAACCTGGTTGAGCTCCATGGAGCTAGTGGCTTTTCTTTCTCTTTTTCTATGTTTGTCCTCCCTCCTGTTTTCTGGACTTGCACAACTGGCCCTAGTCGACAAATGGGACCCCTAGCATGCTAGCTCCCAGAGAAGATGATTTTCACCTCCACCATGGAATTTGCTGGCATCCAGGTCGGGGTATTCGCAGTAATACCCCACTTTGACTGGGGACATTGTACAAATCGGTGTGCCAGGGCACAGCTTTATACCAGGCCAACTATGCCACAACATCCCTAAATTACAAGCCCACAGGGGCTAGGTACTACCCTCCGCTCCCTATCTACTCTCCTCCTCCTGCTGTTTCTTCTTGCTGTATCGCATCCTCCTATTCCCCCCCATCCAAAGTTGGCTGTAAGGGTGGTAACAGGGAGTAAAGGGCTGGGGACACAAAGCCCAGTTGCTCTCACATAATGTCCCTCCAGCCCCCCCCCCATATCCCATCAGGTGAACTCCTGGTCAAGTGAAGGCAGAGCCAGTAGAACCAGGGGGAGGTTTTTCACTCCATGTGGCTCTCCAAAAAGAGAAGCCATGAAATTCAGCTTCAGATAGTCTGCGCTAGCACTGGGTAGAAGTTGCTGCAACAGTCTAGTCCAAATCCAACTACACAGCAGCGCTTTATTGAGTTCGAAGGTTGACTCTGAGATAGCACCATACAAGCTGCTCCCCTTCCCCTCTACACCCCCGTGCTGTTGCTAGCTCATATTCTGGGATTTATATCCCACCCTCATCCCCAGGGTAAGCCTGACTAGCCACTTGGTGCAGACTGCATTCGGGTAAGGGTCAGGCCTACACCCCAAGACAATTTTTGTTTTGTAGTAGAGTAAATAGTTGCTGGTGTCTCACCCAGCTTGTGTTCTATTTTTGGTGCCTAACAGCTTGCTACTTACACCTCTTCTCGATCCCAGTGAGAAGGACTCAGACACATAAGAGGGATAACTGTGCCATAACGGTGAGGGTCCAGTCTTATACTGAGTTTAGTGGGTGGGCTGGAGACAGTTTTGGGGGCATACTTTGCTTGGAGAGAGGGGCCTTTCCTCTTTGGCCACTTGTGATCTGTCCATACCCACACAGTCTATAGCCACTCCCCTGACAGACCATGGGTGAGATTGTCTGTCACTTGTGGAATGTCAGAGGACTTAACACATCAGTAAAAAGGAAAAAGGTCCTCTCCCACCTAAAGTGGCTTGGGTCCTAAGTGGCCTTTCTCCAAGAGACTAAGCTAACACAAAGTGATCATGTCTCATTGGTCAGGGATTGGGTGGAGAAGGAGGTGTATGCAGGGGTCCCAACCAGAAAGAGAGGTGTAGCCATACTTGTCCATAAATCCCCCCAATGGTCCCTGACAGTCTCAGTTGCAGACCCCGATGCTAGATAGGTAATGGCTAGCTACGCCATCTAGACAGGCCCCATCATGCTATGTAACACTTACACTCCCAACCATGAAGACCCACAGTTTTTCCATGGGCTGTCAGGAACTCTTAGTGCTTCTGTGGCACCCAACTGTTCCCTGCTGATTGGTGGAGACTTCAGTCTTACTCTTGTTCCTAAGCTGGACAGGAGTAACTCCAGCAGGGAAACCCACACCAGAGGATCTCATGCCTTACACCAACTAATAAAGGACTTTGGGCTGACAGATGAATAGCATGTCTTTCTTCCCCATACTAGGGACTACACCTTCCACTCAGAGGTCCATGCTTCTTATAGTAGATTGGACTTCTGGCTGGCCTCCCCTCTGCTATTGCAGAACGTGTTAGACTCATCCATCCTACCCTGTCTGATCTCTGACCATGCCCCAGTCCAGCTACTTTTTACCATGGGCCCAGTCTTCTCCCCTCTTGCTGGCAATTGGAGGTTGGATCCCCTCCTCATGAGGGACCCAGAGACTGTCTGCTGGGCACAAAAAGAGGCCTCCTTCTTCACGGACAGCAACCCCATTTTGGATACTTCAGCAGGAAACACCTAGGAGGCATTCAAAGCCACCATGAGGGGAAAATTATGGGGTACGCAGTGGCCAAATGCAGAGAGAGGGAAAAAAGATTGGTGGACCTCGAACTGAAACTGGCCCAGGTGGAAACAACATACAAAACTATGCCCTTCCCTCCCCACATCCCCATTGGTCAGGAAATTCTTGGGCTTTGGCTGGAAATAAACCAACTCCTAAACAGGAAGGCAGAGGTAGTCATCCTAAGGCTACAGCACAACTTTTGGGTGGGCAGAGATAAAGGGTGGAAGGTGCTTGTCTACCAGCTGCAGAAGAAGCAGGCTGAAAGGCACATTACCAGCTTGAAGAACCCAAAAGGACAAATTGTCACAAACCCACAAGGTATCACCAAAATTATGGCCTCCCTTTACTCAGACCTATATACCACTACCCACAACACTCCCCTGTCTAGGTCTCAAATCTTCCTGGATAGCCTCAGTCTACCCAAACTAACACTCCAGCAAGCCCAGGGTCTGGATGGCCCGATAGAAATAGCAGAGGTTAGGGCAGCCATTCAGGCCTTGCAGCCAGGGAGGTCCCCTGGAGTAGATGGCTTTACCATCGACTTCTTCCAAGCTCTGGTTCCTCAGGCTGCCCCTCCTTATTAAGGCATACACTGAGGCAGAATCACTTGGCTGCTTTCCTCCTATCCTTAGTGAGGCAGTAATCATGGTCATCCCCAAAGAAAGGTAAAGACCCCATCCTAGCTGGGAGCTACAGACCAATTTCATTGATGAACATGGACAGCAAAATCTATGTCAATGTGTTCACTACTAGATTGAGTCCCCTATTAAATTACCTCATTCACCTATCCCAGGTGGACTTTATCCCTGGGTGATACAGTACAGATCACATAAGGTCTCTAGTAAATCTCATGCACCTCGCAGAAGGCCTCTGAAACCCGGCTGCAACCATTGCAGTGGATTTCGAGAAGGCATTTGATTCCCTTAAACGAGATTACCTACAAAGATTTCTGAGCCACCTGGGAGCGGATGACAGGCACACGACATGGGTGTGCTCAATATATGCAGCACCAGTGGCTCAAGTAATTACAAACAGACTCCTGTCTGTCCCCTTTCCCCTAGAGCAAGGAATCCACCGGGGTTGTCTCCACTCTCCTCTATTATTCATACTTGCTGTGGAACCGCTGGCAGTGGTTGTCCAACAACACCCAGAGATCATGGGCATGGAAATTGGCACTATCAAGTATGCCACTGTAACAGGGTGTTCTGTTATGAACAGAAAGTGTTTAGACAAAATCCTTCCAGATACAGTAACCCCCTCCTTTTACTGTTTCCTTGTTCACTCTATCTTGTCCTCTTCTATTTTCAATAACTATCCTATATTTCTTGTCAGGGTGGCCAACCTAGCAATCTTATATCTCTGCTATACTACCCCTTTATGCCCAAATCTCTTGCTCTGCATCTAACTGTAACCCCCCTGCAAATGGGGGTTCCCAAAAGACTTCCAGGAGCTTGCTTGAATGCTCCAAGCCTGAATGGTGTTTGGCGTTTAAGCCATTTATCTGTGAGTGTTTTTAGAGCCTCTGGTACTGTCTCTTTAAGAGCTGTCTGCTTGCAGACATAATTAGTTGTATGGGGGACTGTGTGTTCTCTGCTTGAGTACCACTCAGAGCTGCTGCCAATTCCTCCATTTTGCAGTCACTAGGAGTGCAAAGGAACCTATCTGAAAGATGTAACTGTTTCCCAGAAATCATTTAGAGTAATAATGAAAATACAGTTTGTCTAACCTGCTTTCTTTGCAGTCAGAACTGTGTTTGCCTAGTTCCCATTCTAGTTTTGAACTGCTGAACTGGACCAATCAGTGTGGGTTAAGGTAGCTCTAAAATGGTGCCTTGGGCGAATCAGAACTTGGACTCGTAATCTGAGCCAGCCACAAGAGGATTGTATGGGCAGTGACTCTGGGAGATGCAGTTTGGACTTGGCGCCTTTTGGACCAACAGGGCAGTCTATTGTGAGTGACAGCCAATCCAGCCAAGAACTGGGAGGAACTCAAAGGAAGTGCCGGTTTTGTCTGCTGGAGTTTCAGTTGAGCTCTGGCAGTGAGAGGGAAGGAGCCCTCTGCTTTTTCGGTGTGCAGTTTTAGTCGGGAAACACGTGTAAGGCCCCGAGTTCCAGTCTGCAGCTTGTGTAACTGCTTGTTAGGACTGAATCCGTCCTGTGAAGAGAATCAAAGGATATCTGAAGAGTAGAAACCAGGCTCACCCTGTAGAAGACTGGAGAAATTGCTGAATTGCGCTCGGTCTGTCAGGAACTGAATCTGCTGTGTGTTCTCCCAGGTATTGTGCAGTAATTGCGATTGGGATGAAGCAGCCTGCCTGGTATAGTACTTTCTTTTACCATATAAATGTGTGAGGAGGCTGTGTAGCTCAAGTGAATCCTGCTGCCATTAAAGGACTTTTGCCTGTTACTGTTTACCATATAAATGTGTGAGGAGGCTTGTGTAGCTCAAGTGAATCCTGCTGCCATTAAAGGACTTTTGCCTGTTACTATTTACCATATAAATGTGTGAGGAGGCTTGTGTAGCTCAAGTGAATCCTGCTGCCATTAAAGGACTTTTGCCTGTTGCAGTTTGCCATATAAATGTGTGAGGAGTCTCGTGGAGCTCAAGAGTAGCCCTGCTGACGTTGAAGGACCCTATCTTGTTTGGAGGTTGTGAGTACTAATTCAGGGTCGCTCCCTGTTGAATTGCCACATTGAATCCAAATGGAATTACTGTACTGCTGAAAGTTTAACTCATTTTCTTTTCTCTGTGTGAAAGGGCCCCTACCAGCTGCCACGGTTTGGACTAGCCACTAGGGCTTGGGTACCCAGGGACAGTAACTGGTAGGGATAGGCTCTGCACAGAGCCATAGTAGATGAGTAAGTGATAAGCTAATTAACCTGATTTCCCGTCCTTGATATATCCCTAAATAAATCAGAGCTGCTTGTTTCAGCAAAGTTATACTGCCTGAGGTATTTGTCTATGTTAAAGTATTGTACTGTGATCGTTGCACTGTATCTTCTTATTTTACAGGGGGTCCCAGCGCCTGAACCAGTCCTGGGGGTAAGTGTATACTGTGAAGGTAATTCTGATATACTGTGTGGGCCACTAGTGGGAAGAAAGGGGGGTTGCAGTGTCCCAGAGGGCTGTGACCAAGTTAGTTTAACTATTGCAAACCCTGACCTCTGGTTGGAGGCACCCGCCATCGGATCCACGCCCCTCAACCTGTTAGTGGCAAATCAGGCAGGGGTAGTAGCCCCTGGGATAGCGCCATCTAGGGATTACATAAATGTAAAGAGATCCTTTAAATATTGAAAGACTGAGCAGTTTGCCTGTAATGTATATATGCCCTCGTAGAGAGATATGCAGCCAAACCCCTATTCTGTTCATGTTGTAAAGCCTTTTGATGTGAAAAGGTAGAAAAAGTGTTTAAATTCCATAAAGCAGTGCTTTGCACTTGTAAAATAGAAAGCAAGTGGTAGAGGTGGCGAAATGTGCGCACGTTTGCACATTTGCACACTCGCACCATCACGCTGGTCCCTGCACACGTTCGCGTAGGAAGAAACTCCCCGGAAGTGAGCTTTAAGCTCAAATCTTGACACCGCTCACTGCGGTAAAGGAAAACAGCTAGAGAGTGCTTGCTCTGTTAAAAAGGAGGGTGCAGCTGTGTACTGCTGCTAGGGAGCAGCTCCTCACTGTCCCGATGTACTAAAATTGTATCCGCTTCACAGATACTATGTAAGGGGAGACTACTGTTTACAACTAAATGCAGGACACTATAGTGCCCTTAACAGTGTGCAAATGGGTTTTTCTTTTGCTTTGTGCAGCCCCAGAGTTACAGAAGAGGCTGTAGGTTGACACCAGGCCAAAATGACAGATTTCAGCTGTTGGCTGCAGTTCCAAGCGGTCAGATAAGACTGCTGCCTTGGAAAGCATTCTAAATGTGCCATAATGAATCGTGCAATCTGAAAAGAAGATAGTATATGAATTTCCAGAATCAAACATATGAAATGAAGTTGTTCTCAAAATAAAAATGCATTTCTTCTGGGAAGTAGAATCTTAACCTTGCAGGGACACAGATAGGGAGCACGCCCCTCATCTGTTGTTGTCTGCTAAGATTAGAGATTCACTCTCAAACATATTAACCAGGTTATTTTGCCTTCTGTATTTATAAAACACTGTTATTTACCTAAATGATGTATACTCTGGAAAGTGCCTATTATAGGGCTGGCAGCCCCTGAAATTGCTGATTATATAGGAACCAGAAAGGACAAGTCACATAAGTGGGAGGGGCTTAACTCCAAACCACGTCCCCTCCAGTAAATTAAGGTCCCTAAAAGAATCGTAGAGCTTAATATGTGGGTGTTGAGAAATATATTAATATACATATATGTGTCCTGATTAGCATACACAGACCAGTGTGAAGGTTCTAGAAAGAATAGAAATTAGCTTTTCATCTTAATTGTATGTCACATGGTTGTGATGTAATAGCTTCAGGCACTATATAAACTCTCCAGCAGGGATACATAGGGAGAGAGGTGGGTCAGTATTCGACTGACCACAGGTTGAGAAGGTTATGTACAGAATTTTCACGCAAAGTACTTTATTGATTGAAAGGAAAAGACATTATTCAGGAGCTTGGAGCAAGACGTATTTCCTGTGTTTGATGCGTGTGAAGTTAACACCAATATTTTCCTCTCTGTGGACTTTATTTATTTATTTTTTTTTTGGGGGGGGTTCTTTCAAAATAAAATGACAAACGCATTCTTATGCGTTTTTTATGCATCTTGAATACTGTCTGGACATCTGTTATTTCGCACGCTTCTACAGCCACCCTTATATATGCAGATGACCTGCTCATCCCCCTGGCCAACGCGCAACACTCTCTCCCTCCCCTCCCCTCCTCGTGCTTCTAGAATCATTCACCCAATATTCTGGACTGCATTTGAATCAATCCAAAAATGGAGATGATGCCCCTTAACCAATACTGTACTGAGCAAATTTCCATAAGCTCAGAGTTCTTATAGGCCCCACGGGGAATTACATACCTCGGCATTAAGATCACCACTAAGATATATGAGCTCTGGCATGCCAATCTCCAACCTCTGATACAAACTACTAAAACCAAATTTGAAAGATGGAGACTGTTCAGCCTCACACTGGCAGGCAAGATAGCAGCCATAAAAATGGTCATAGCACCCAGGTTTTTCCTACCTACTCACCCATATCTCATTACTCCTGCCCCAAAAATGGTACCAAACTATTGATCAGTTATTGGGAGACTTCTTGTGGGAGGGGGCCAAACCCTGCTTCATCCAGAATAAACTCAGGGCACATTGGGCAGGGGGGATGAAATCTGCCATGGTTTGAGGGCTACAAGTGGGCCTTTCAATCAGTCCAGTCCATGCACTAGTTTCGCCCCTGCTTGGACCACTCTCCTCAGTGGGTGCACATGGAAATTGCACAGGGCCAGGTTGAGGTCACAGCCTCGCTACTATACTCCCCCAATGGTAGGAAGTACCCCCAGCATCTGACCATTGCACCGTCAGTTACCTATTGGCACCGTGTACACAAAAGACTGAGGATGGCCCTGCTCCCACTGACATATGCACCTCTATGGCAGAACCCTCAAATCAAAATAGATAACAAGATCATCTCCTGGCCTCACTAGCTGTCCAGAGGTATTTCTCAGCTTGCAGACATTCTGGAGCACCCACACCTTAGCATAGCCCCATCCCCAACATTACAGGAAAGATGGGGCTCCAGCAGAAGGACTTTTGGCGCTACCTACCAATCAGGGACGCCATCCGACCCTTACTAAAGACCTTCACCTTAACCCAACTCCCCAATGAACTAAACTCATGGATGTCCCAGGCCAAGGGTCTAGCAGGTAAAATCTAGGCAAAACTAAGGGATGCTCTCCCCTCCCAAACGGATGACTCTACGTTCCGGTGGGAAATGTTAATACGCTGTAAGATTACAGAGGCACAATGTGGCCAGGCATGGAAGGATGCTCATAGTTGGCTTAAAGATGACCACACCAGGCTAATACAGAACAAAGTCTCACATGCCTGGTACAGGACTCCTGTAATTCTCTACAAAGTCAAACTGTTAGACAGCGACAGATGTTGGAGATGTCCGGCTCTAGGTGGGGACCTGTACCATGTACTCTGGTCCTGTCCCAAACTATGGAACCTCTGGAGACAAATCTCCCACACGGCTAGCCAGGTCCTTATCAAGCCCATCCCCCTCTCACCCCATTCATTCTGCTGGGAATTAAAACTAACCAGCCACACCTTAAGACTCTGGAACTCCAGTGGCTGGCTATATTGGCAATATAGGCCAAGAGAGTCATCCTCTGTAAATGGCGTATCACCCAAGTCCCCAGCTTGGGAGAGATTCTGGCCTCCCTCATATCCCTAGCAATATTGGACAGGATGCAAAGCAATCAGATGATTAAATTCCACACCTACTGTGGTCCATATATGGCTTTCGCCAGTACTCCTATGGGAGTAGGTTAAGTGGGCCCCCAACCAGTGGTTGCAGGTCCACTTGACCTTCTACTTCCAGTTTTGGTAATGCACTTAATCTAAGTGCCCCCTTCAATATCAACATCACAGGACCTTTCCTATCCACCAACCCTTAGCATCAGGAATACATGCAGGATAGCATGTCTGAACACTCTCTCATGAATATGTCTGACCATTGCAATGTAGTATGTGTATTAGTCCAGCTTCTGTGTAGAATTAGGAATTCTTTGTGTGTATGTTGTTCTGTTTCAGAGGGTTGCAGAGGTCTAGGAAGTACAGGTATGTGCATGCCCCAGAGCCTTGATTCTGCAGGATGCCTTGAAGATGCAGTCTGGATCCCACCAGATGACCCCTCCAGAGACCAAACCCAGTGTAGCTGAGTAAGAACTCGCTATATCTTAGTCCTCAGTCTCCATTGCTTGCAGGCAACATCACCATCCTGGTCTTCCATTATACTGTATACAGTGGTTTTACCCTGCACCCTTTTCAGAGTGTTGTATAAAGTTTCAATACCTGTTACAAATGTCCTGCACTCTGTAACCATTTGCAGATACCAGTGTTCTGTTGTATGTACTTTATAAAGTGAAAATAAAAAAAGTAGGGAAAAGTGGCTTTAGGGATTCCAACCCTAAAACCCCAACACCACCCCTAAAGCAGAGGCAGAGTCTACCTAGGGGTTGCCAACCCTAAAGCTCATCCCATTCTATACACTCCAGAAACATACACACCCAATGGAGTGAGCTTTGGGGTTGACAACCCCTTGGAAAACTCTGCCCCTGATTTGCTTTAGGGTTGGGGTTTTAGGGTTAGAAACCCTAAAGCCACATTTCCACACTTTTGTCACTTAAGCCTGAATCCTAAATGTTGCGTTAGCGCAGTTATTTTACAAAGTATATATATATATCCTATACACACACACACACATATACTGTATATATTATAGGGGCACGGTAGCACCCCCTATTGTTAGGGTTGGTACAGCACTTCAATGTTAAATTCAAAATCTTGCACTTTAATAACTTTGGCGTACTTCGACAAAACAGCCCCAAATTTGGCATTCACGATTATTTTGCCAGAGTCTCAAAACATGAAGGGCAGGATTCTCAAAGCTTTGGGAAGGTGCAAAACCTTCCTTAAGTCCCCAAAACTTCCTCAGCTATGGAAAAAAAGGAGAGTTTGCTCCAAGTGCTATTCACAAAACCCTCCACAGCTGCGGGAAAAACCACTATGTACTGTGGAAAAAAGTGCAGCTGCGGAAGTCCCTCTAGACAAAAAGGTATGAGATAAGTAAGGCACAGCCCCTGAAAGGCTATTTACAGCCAGTTTTTTCTGCAGCTGAGAAAAGAATGTTACACACAGTGGAATGAGGTGTAACTCTCTCTCAGCACACTGCAGCAGTGCCCCAGCAATTGGAATCAATTAAGGTGGAGGTGAGGCACGGGTAATAGCATCCCAGATAGTATAGCAGTGGCTGTTGGTACAGCAACAAATGCACACATTGCCATGATATGGCAACAGGCAACAACCACCAGACCCAGTGTAGCCCATGATGGAGCCCCACAGGCAGTAGAGCCTGGCCAGTCTGCAGCAAGTGCTACCCCTGCAGGCCACAGGAACACCCCAGGGAGGGACAACCAGCAGTGACAGTCAGCCACTGTGGTACCATGGTATCGCTGGTACCTGTGGTGCTGCAGTGGTCCCAGCTGAGGGACTCGTTGCAGGTCTCTTTGTGTGTGATGTCAGCTTCATATTATGGCAGCAATGTTAAAGTCTGCTGCTTCAGCTACATAGATTTACTATTGCTGTGCCTCCTCAGCCATTTCCACAGCTGCAGATTCGCAGCACTTGCAGGATTCCTGCAGCTGCTGCAGTTCCACAGCTGTGGGACTTTTTGCGGAATTCCCTTAGCTGCGGGATTTTCTTTAAGAATACCATGCAACTGCATTTCTGCAGTGCTGCAAGCTTTTTTTCCACAGCTATGGAATTTTTGCTGTTCTTTGAGAATCCTGCCTGAAAAGTTTTGTGATGGCATCTTGTGCTCCAAAGGTGGTAAGATAGATGTCAACTTTTGCTGGGTTTCCACATCACTATAAAACGCGGTAAATAAAGCAACTGTGTCGATAACACCAGTAACTTGCACACAAATTACTAACACAGGTTCCAAATGGGTGGATGGTGGCACTGAACAAAGAGAGGTGAGAGTCAGAAATAGGTTCCAAATACTTCTCAGAGTTTTTATTCGTACAAAACCAACAAGGGAAAACACGGTCACAGGGAACACTTATTATCCCTATTCTCCTATATGAGGAGAACTCTAAATGCAATGACTGTAACAGCTTCACTTTACGAGTGGTCTATACTCTGTAATCAGCAAATCACTAAGCAGTCTTTCCAGTACTACCCTGAGGTGCACCTCTACCTAGGGCCTATTACTTGGAGTACTCCACTCTAAGGAACTCTAGAACGTAGTGCTGTAACAATCTACATTAGTCATAAAAGGTAGTTTGTGCATGGATGAGCTTTCTGTGTCATCGGGAAGAAACTGGATTACAGGATAAAACAAAGGGGAACACCTGGTTGACTGAGCTAACAACTAAGGGACTGAACAGAGGATTTTGTACAGGCCATGAATCTGTCGGCCACACCCCACCTCTCTAGGGTTGCTGGACTTTTAGGAACAAAGCAAAGAATTCCTCGGCTCAGAACCCACTGAGGGCCACCGGAACTGAAGCACAACAAACCCGGCCACAGCCCGCTTCTGGACTGCAGGGGTAAGATGAAGAAGAGGATGCTGAACAACCAGCCCAAAGCCCTCTTCCAGACTGCCAGGGAAAGCAAAGAAGAAGAAGAAGATGCTGAACCACCAGCCCAAAGCCCTCGTCTGGACTGCCAGGACATGAAGAAGATTCACTGAAGAAAGGAAGTCTGTGAAACATGAGCAACAACGGGTTCTGGGCACCAAGACCGGATGAGCCAAGGACTACGTAAAATAGGAAAGAGGATGATGATGCAAGATACTGCGTCAGAAAATTAGGACAACACTTCGATATGAATGATAAAACAAGAAAATGGATGGTACCTTTCTACTAGGCAAGGCCGTACTTTCGGGAAACTTGAAGAGCAGAACACAATAAACGACGTTGCAAATGACTGCGGCACGGTTCCTTGAAGAAATGCTGCTGTCTGCTTCGAAGATTTACTGAAGACAACTTCAGGAGTACAATAAAGAAGACTGATCTGGATACCAATGGTGAAAGGATTCTGGAACAGTTCTGAAGACTGATTCAAATATCTTGTAACTAGAAATGCTGGCAACAAAGCAATATTGTCTGGCACATCCACTGTTTGTAGCAATAATAGCAATGCACGTAAAATCTCAGTTCTTGTTGCAGTGGTTAATTATTCAGTCTCAATGTCCAGACCACAGTAAATATACAGGCAATTCACTTTTCTTATGTGAACCCTAGCACTGGTGGACCTATCTAACAGGGGTCCCTCTGACTAGATCATGTTCTTCCTGTTACTGTATTTCTGTATGGCTAGCTAGACTCCTTAAACATCCAGGGTCACTAATGCTACTGGGCCCCTATAACACCTGGAGAATCTAAATGGCTAGCAGTGGGCCTAACGTACCCTTTTGATGACAGTGAAACGTAGCGGTGGGTCTATTTTGCCCCTTTAAACATCTGTGGGCCTAGGGTGCACTGTAAATACCAGGCCTATAATGCCCTTTTAACTATCTGGTGAGCCTCTAACTGGCTGGCCCCTTTAACTATCTCTTTGACTTCAGTCAGGACCTTTTCTGCCCTTGCCCCACCTTAACTTGGCCTTCGGGGCTTCCCTCTATTAATATTTCCAACGTATCCTTTCAGAGCCTCTCTACCAGCCCCCTCCCCGGGTGTCATTAAATCCAGATGAATATTAATCTATTTAAATACAGCCCTCTGGCCTGCTTCACGGCTCTCAGCTGTTCCTATGCAGTGCCAACTGTGCTGCAAAATAAATAACTTTTACTGTAAAAGAAAAATAACTTTAGGCGGTCAGCATCTAGCTGCTGGTGCTGCCACCAACTCACCGCTCTGGCATGGGGTAAAGACAGTGTTGAGGTAGGCGGGAGGAACTGCTGGAAGAGGGAAAGCTTTTCTTGCAGGCAGGCACAGGACATCTGGGGACTCTGCAAGGTCCTAGCGACACAATGGCTCTGCAACCATCTCACTTCACGATGCAGCGCTGCTACAGCTGCCTTCGGGGGACAGGAAACTACTTTAAATATTAAAAAATAACACGCTGAACAGGACACTGTCTTCTTCTTACAAGGTGACCCAATGGAACTTCAGACAGCACAGGTGCTTCCCAGACTGGAGGTTGGCAGGATCAAGGACTGGAGGTAGCAGAGGCACGTGGACAAGCTCCCAGGGACAGTTCAACCCTACAAGTAAGCTCTGTGGTCCCCCTATGCTTTCTGTGTCCTCTCTCCTCCACAGCCACCAGGATTCACACTGTAACATCTTACTTTTTAAAGAGCAACACTCTGGGTTCTAATTCTGGAAGCATGGCAGGTGCAACAGTGAGCATTTCATCAGCTCATCCCGGCATTCTATTTGTTGCAGCATAGCATAAAGGCTTAATTTTTGCATTGTTTCTGAACTATTTACAATACTTTGGCAGGCTTTGTAACAAGGTTAGATGTTGGCATTTTAAACTGGGCACCTGGTAATTTATTGGGAACCTTCTTACTGTACTGATGAACCTATTAACAGAGCACTTTTCTATTTCTTTATATTTCTGTGGTGCCCTCAACTCTGGGGCACTACAGTCTTATATGGTGTTTGAGATCTAAAGTGGTAAAAACCAGAAAAAAAAACACCTTTTTCCTATTGGTTAACAAGGGATTTTTTTGCCGTCATCTACAGATCAAAATGAAATTTGGCCCCGTAATTTTCATGAACGTTGGGGTCTGTGCCAAGGGTGTGACTTTGGAATGTTTGATGAAAAAATATTTTACCACTTTTTAATTATAGCAATTTTTATGGCTGTGGGCAGAGCCTATAGCCATCTTGCTATCTGTAGCTGGAAAATGGAGTATTGTGGAACATTTGTTTTGGACTTTTCAATGTATCCTTTCATGCCAACTAAAAAAATACTCCCTTCTTTCTGTTAAGAATGTTGGAGACATAACTCCAAGCTGCTTATCAGATGCCATTAGGAAACTGAAACAGCTTGTTAAATATTTGGTAAATATTGGTTGCCTATTAAACTGGAGATTTGTTTACCCCTTTGGAATGTAACAACCTGTACATTTAAATACTTAGCATTTAAACAGCTTCTTTATACTAGTTTCACCTGGGAATGTCTTCTCTTTCAAGAAAGATTCATACCTCATAAATGTCATCCTTTCCCAGCAAATCTATGATTTATACAGTTTCTTTTAACCTCTAAAGACACTATGTGATAAGCACTGTCTCAAGATGTCTTCAATGAACTGCCCAGACTAAATATGTAGCAATCAGCAGGCATTTTCTACTATGCTTTTTGGGAAAGAAATCTATTGAGCTACAGCAAACACACACACACACACACACACACACAATCTGTACACACCATCCTCATGGCCACAACATTCAAAATAAATGTTTCATTCTAATATGTTATAAAGAAACTGTTTATGTTAGTGAACACAGTGAAGTTCAGTTTAGAGTAGATTTCCTTTAAATATTTACATAGAAACATAGAAACAAAGAAGTGCGATGGCAGAAAAGGACCGACAGGCCCACCTAGTCAGCCAATTTGTCTAGCTATCTGCTAGGACATGCCCCCCAACAATCTCGTGTCTGTCCCATGCCCTTTTGAAGTCTTCCATTGTTGCTTCTCCAATCAACTCCTCCGGGAGCCTATTCCACTTATCCACCACCCTCTCTGTGAAATAGTACTTCCTAATGTTACCCTTGAACTGTCCCCCCTCAATCTATAACCCATGCCCCATCGTTCTCTCATTCCCTTTCAGCTGGAAGATGCTTCCCACTGGCACCCGGTTTATACCCTTAAAGTACTTGAAGGTCTCAATCATGTCCCCCCTCTCCCTCCTCTGTTGCAGGGAGTACATGTTCATTTTTCCCAATTTTCCTCATAGGACAGGTGGCTGAGCCCCTTAACTATCTTTGTTGCCCTCCTCTGAACTCGCTTCAGCCTCCCCACATCCTTTTTGAGGTATGGCCTCCAGAACTGGATCCCATATTCCAAATGCAGTCTGACTAGATGGGTGAACAAGGGTACTATGACCTCCTTTTTTTTTACTGGTAATTCCCCTTCTGATGCAGCCCAGCATTCTGCTGCCCCTAGGCATTGCTAGCCACTGCTCCCTTGAAGTGCCTTTCCACCTTCAGGTCCCTTGATATAGTGATGCCTAGGTCCCTTTCCTGTTTTGTTACTTCCAGGTCTCAGCCCCATACAGTACCCTGCCCTCTGGTTACTGTATCCAAGATGCATGATCTTACACTTGTCCACGTTGAACGAAAGCTGACACCTCCCTGACCATGCCACGAGCCTCCCCAGATCTCTACGTAGTCTTTCTACCCCTTCCGGAGTGTCCACCTTATTGCAAACTTTAATATCATCTGCAAAGAGACTCACACCCCATTCAAGGCCCTCCACAATGTCCCCTACAAATAGATTGAACAGTAGGGGCCCTAACACTAACCCCTGAGGGACCCCACTTGTGACCATGCCCTCTCCAGATGCCACCCCATTTATAATGAGCCTCTGCCTCCTGTCCCCCAGCCAGTTTCCCATCTATTTAACCATCTTCTGCCCCAGCCCTGGGCATGACAGCTTATACAGCAATCTCATGTGTGGCATGGAGTCAAATGCCTTCTTGAAATCAAGATAAGTGACATCTACTGCCCTCCTCTGATCCAGTTCCTTTGTGACCGCGTCAAAAAATTCTATCAAGTTTCTTTGACAGGATCTATCCCTGGTAAAGCCATGTTGCCTTGGATTCATCAGTCCTCTAACCTCTAGGTAGTTTGTGATCCTGACTTTCATTAGTTTCTCCATGAGCTTGCCCACCACCAATGTCAAACTCACAAGCCTGTAATTTCCCACCTCCGCCCTCCCTCGCTCCCCCCTTATGTAGAGGGACCACATTTGCCTGCCTCCAGTCCTGCAGTACCACTCCAGACTTCAGGGACCCATTGAAGAGTGTAGTCAAGGGTGCCGCCAGTATATCTTTAAGTTCCTTCAATACCCATGGGTGCACCCCATCTGGCCCCATCGCCTTGTCCACCTTCATGCAGCCTAGTTCTCCCAGAGTCTCCTCCACCCTAAATCCCCTGTCTTGAGTTCTCCTGCTCTGCTGCCTACCCCTTCTTCCTCCTTAGTGAACACTGAGCAAAAATAGTTGTATAGTAGTTCTACCTTCTCTCTGTTCCCTTGTATCAGCTCACCCTCATTTGTTTTTAGCTGGAGTATTCCCTGCCTAGTTTTTCTCCTTTCACTGACATACCTAAAAAAAGTTTTATCCCCTTTTTTGACCTCGCTAGCTATGCTCTCCTCTGTCCGTGCCTTCGCCCTCCTTACTTTTATCCCTGCTTCGCTCTGGCTCACCTGGGACCTTTCACAGTCCTCTTCAGCCTGTCTTACCTTGAACGTCTTAAAGGCCTTACTCTGTGCCCTGACCTTTTCTGCTACAACCCTATTAAACCACAGGGGTTTCCTCCTCCTCTTATTTTTACTTGATTTCTTGGTGCATAGGTCCGTGGCCTCCACAATAGCTTCTTTTACCCTCTCCCACATGTCATCCACATCTGTTAACTCCTCCCCCCCCTCCAGAGCCCTCTTCACTACTTCCACACATTCTCCTGAAATCTTCTCTCTTAAAATCAAGCACCCTCAACTTAGACCGGTGAACCTCCGCAGTGTTCCTTATTTTGAACCAAACTGTGTTGTGGTTACTCGTAACAAGGTGTTCACCCACCAATACCTCTCCTACCTTATCCCCATTTGTCAGGACCAGATCAAGAATAGCTCCTGCCCTGGTTGGCTCCTTCACCAGTTGCCTCGGGAGGGCCATTTGCATGGAGTCCAATATTTCCCTGCTGCTGGCTGATGATGCTGATAGGGTATCCCAGTCCACATCTGGTAGGTTCAGGTCTCCCATCAGCTCCACCTCCCTTTTAGCCACCATTTTCATGACTTCATAAGCCATGCATCTATCCACAGATTCCTGCTGTGCTAGGGGCCTGTAAACCACCCCAGTATGCACCATCTCCCCCTTCCACACCGCCAAGGAGACCCATTATTCATTTAGCCTCCCCCCACTTGTCTTGCAGTTCTGATGCCCTGATATCCTCCTTGACATAGAGTGCAGTCCCTCCTCTCTTTTCCTCCATGTCTGTTCTGAACAGTGTATACCCTGGTATCTCCATGTCCTATCCTTGCTCTCAGTGGCACCATGTTTCTGTTACCCCCACAATTTCAAGGCTCTCCTCAACCATTGTCGCTGCTAGATCTGGGTTCTTCCTACCCATATTTCTGGCATTTGCACACATGACCCTCCAACTCCCTCCTCCCTGTTCCCTGCTTGCTACACACCCTATATTTCCTATCCTTGTGCCTGTTGTCTGTTGGGGTAGGGCTTGCTGCCCCCTGACCATGTGTCCTACAGGTAGAGTTCCCCTTGCCCTCCCCCTCCAAGTTTAGTTTAAATGATAACACTTTTCAACATAATCTTCCAGCTTGCATTTGAGCATTGCTTTCCCCTCCCCAGTTTAAATGCAGCCTATCTGGGGCATAGAGGCTATCATTGCTCCACGTTGTTCCCCAATCTCCTACCACTCCATATCCCCTCTGAGCACACCATCCTGCTAGTCAACTGTTGAGTTACTCTATTTTTTGTTTCACCTCTATGCTGGCTCTTGGTACTGGCAGCACCTCAGAGAATGTCAGGGATTTAAAATCCAAGCTGCTGCAGAAGCTAGCCAGTCCCATAAACCATGCCTGCAACTCCATCACACTACTCCTCGTAAGGTCATTTGTCCCTAAGTGGAACATAAGATGTGTTCTCTCATCCAGTGCCTTCCCCCTTGAGGGGATCTAGTGTATGACTGGTCGCCATCATTCCTGATAGGAATTCCACCCATATTTTTCCCTCCTCTACTTCCCCTTCTCCCCCATGTAACACCTTTTACAACAGAGTCCCAGACTATTAAACCCCTGTCCCCTTCCTCCTACTGGGGACCTGTCACTACTGTGTCTCTCCCACCCTTTCCCAAGTTATCCTGATCTTTACCCTTGCTATTTTTCCCCCCTGAACTTTCTTGAGACCTCCTCTCCCCATCCTCTTCCTCCTGTTCATCTCCCTGAGCCAGTGTCTGGTTCCTTGGCTCCTCTGTGCTGCTACCTGCCCCTGTGCCCTGCTCCATTTGGACTCCCCCAGTTATTTCCCCTCCATTCCCTTTACCCCCTGCTTCAATTTCAGGTCCATGCCCCAGTCCCCAGCCCTTCCCGTAGAAGTCCCCGTCCCCTGCATCCTTTCTCCCTGTCTGGGTTGTTCCCGCACAGTTTTCGCAGTTTCCTGCCTGGGTTGTTTCTGCACAGTTCTCACAGGTCTCACCCTTGCTGCACCTATCTGTGCATTTTTACAGAGTCCTGATCTGAGGGCCCCCGCTCCCACCTTCATTTCCTGCCACAATTTCACGCCTTCCATTACTATGAGGACCCCCTGCCCCCACTGTGTCCCTCTGCACATTTACACCCCCATGCTTCCCGACAGCCAGACTGTCAGCTCCCCTGATCCATGTGTGTTTCTATGCAAAAACTCTTCTGCTTCTCCTGTTTACCAGGCCATTTACGTGCCCACCCCGCCCTCTTTTCCACCTCTGCTGGGCTGATCACAACTCCAGCCCCCAGAGTGGGTTTATCTAACATACCACCCCTGCTTCTCCTGTTGTCCTGGTGATCCCCCATGCCCAGCCCACTCTTGAGCCCCCTTTTCCACCACTGCTCCATTTACAACATCCTCCCCATACTTCATCAGAAGTGGAAGCTCGAATCTGGTATTAAGGTCCAAGCCAACTACCTTTTTTCCCATGTTGTCGTCCCCCCCAGCTTGCTCCTGTCTGGGCCACCCTGACCCTCTGCACCCTACATAACATACTGCCAGCCTTTGCAGCCCTTGTCGAATTTGGTCCCCCTTCCTGTACTCCCTGTCACCCCCCCGTGCTCCATCTCCAACACTCCCATTTGGCTAGTATCTTCAGTCCCTGGTGCAGCAGCTGTGTCCATAAAGCCTGCCTCATATCCTCCCCAGCCCTCATCCCCACTCCTCCTACCAGGACAGTCTCCCTTCTCCCCCCCCACCTAGGTTCCATTTTATTCATCTTACCTTCTCCCTTAATTGTGCCGTATTTTGACATACCAAATAGCCCCCATTCCTCCAAGCCAAGGCCAGAACCTTGGCCAGACTGCACCCCGTACACCCCACCACGCTACCAAAGATGCCGGCCCTAGTGATTTGTGGCCCCTGCTTAAACCCCCCATCCTCATCCTATTGAATGACAAGTAGGAATTTTAGTGTTTCTACTGAAGGCCCCCCTCACACCTTCCCTGACAAAATGCCCCACAGATACTGTACAATTATATAGAGCCTATAAAGTTTACACAACAATAGAGACCTTAAGCTAGAGTCCTTATACTTTTACCCCTACAATGTTACCACAATACAGTCCTTAAAATAGAGTCCTTGAATTTTGATGCCCCCCAGCTGTGTAGACTCAGTCTAGGGTAGCCATTCCCCCTGGCCTGTAGATGCACTTCAAAACTTCAGCAGCGGCCACGGCTCCTCCTACGCAGTCCTGGAGTCTCAACAGAAGTACCCCACAGCAGTCACCGGAGAAACCTTTTGCCAAGTTCGTGATTCTTCTGGCCAATCAGTGAGGCCTTTCCTGATGTTCCCTTGAGTTCTTAAAAGCGGTTGGGGTTGGAGAGGGTGGGCAAGAGAAAAAACTCATTCCCTTTCAGACACAAGGTTGTTTGCAACTGGGCTCTGCTGCTTTTATGACAAACAAAAAGCACACTCAAAAACTTTGCATTGCTCACAAAATGCAATTCACATTTCTGGTGAAGGGTGCTACTGGTGTGTAGCATCCAGTGCACCCCGCCCACCCCCCAAAAAAAACAACATGGCATATATTCAATTGGTTTTTCTTACTTTTAACTCCATGAAAAAGGGGGTCCTCTTAGTTTTCAGATTGGAATTCCAATGTGAGCAAGCTATACCACCACTTCACGGTGGGACGCATTCAATATAGTCCCTACACTAGCTTCTCAGCTCTGAAATGCCTGCAGTGGCTACTCATAAATATAGAGTGCTGCCTGAATTGGCTTAAAGTGCATTGCCTAATTGGCTCCTTTAAATAAAGTGCTTTCATCTAGGACAGGGAGCATGCTAAAAGGAGTACCACAACTCCCAAAACTCTAAAGACAAATAAAAAGCATGCTCAAAACCTTTGCATTGCTCACAAAACGCAATTCACATTTCTGGTGAAAGGTGCTACTGGTGTGTGGCATCCCCCCAAAAAAACATGGCATATATTCAAAATTAAACTGCCTATTGGCTATTGTGCTCTGGCATTTTGTTTTTTGTCTGCTGGTTTTATGCCCATTCACCCCTTTAAATCTCACGCCCTTGGCCCTGATTGGCTTTTTGGGCCTGCTGCCAAAATCCTGCTCTTCTGGTTTCTGGCTCTCCCATCACCAATGCAGCCGAAAACACCCCAGGCCTCTCCTGCCCCAACCTGCTGCTGATCCTGCTTTTTGTCTCCCACAACTGATGTGGCAGAGAAACCTCAGCTCTCCTATGTGGTCAGTCCACTGCCTCTGCCACCACCGATGCAGCCAAAAAATAGCTCTCTTTCAGATACAAGGTTGTTTGCGACTGGACTCTGTTGCTTTTATGCCCAGTTGTTCCTTTGAATCTCGCGCATTTGGATATTTTGTATCCTGGATATATATTTATATTACAGGCAAAAAACTCCATTTAATGCATTAGTTAGGGTTATTCCATAACGACAAAAGCGAGAATTTAAGGTGTTAGGTTGAGCATACCCTTGGACCCCCGCCCCACACCCCAACCGACATCGGGGGTGAGCAGTGGGGTTCCCGGCCATAACTCTCACCCCATTGCATGTGTAAAGAAGCAGAGGTATAGGAGAATGGGGTGAGAGTTAGGACCCGACAACCCCAATCGCAAGCCGATGCAGTTAGGGGTGTGCGTGGAGGTCAGGGGACTTTCAACCCTAACACGAATTTTCTCATTTTGTCGCTAGTGAACAACCCTAACTAATGTATTAAACTGAGTTTTTGCCTCTAATTTCTTCTTTTTGAGAATGGTAACGAAATCTTGAGTGTAATCGGCGCGGGGCTGGGGCAAACACAAATGGTAATGTGCATGGTGGCGAGTGAAACAGAAGAGAAACAGTACTGTAGACACAAATGGTAAAAATACGCATAGCACAAATGAAGACAGCAAAGGGTAAGCACATGGTGGCATAGGCAGGAACGGTAGTGGAAACAGTGCAGAACATAGCATGTAACAGGAATGTAGCGCTGGCTGGTTTTCCCCAAAAGCTGCATGGAGAAAGACAGTGAGTACAAAGAATGTATGCATAATTATGGGTCTCGGAGCAGAAAATGAGGAGTTGGAATACTAAATTGCTTAAATCTCAGGAACCGTACGACGTAGAAAAAAAAATGTAAAAGTCATATGATTTATGACTTTCCTGGCTAGTTTTGTACTTAGGCTCCATGGGGCTGAAATTTTCCAACGAAAGTCCGTATCTCGCACGTTCCGGATACGGCCCTGAAAGGCACGGCTAACGCTTTTTAATGTTTATCCTATGGGGAAAAGAGAAGTTCAGAGTGCCATAACTTTGGCTTCCTGTAATATTTTTTCACCAAACCACTGAAAGGCACATCTGTGCGATGTTGGCTTTCTTCCCTCCCAATTTCAGCCCAAAAGACTAAACTGTTATTTTGCAGCAGGGCGCCAAATGATTCCTGTAATGCGGCAGATGCCGTTATGTTATCCCATGGGAAAAAGTGTCAACTTTGTAGTGCCGTAACTTTGCCGCCCTGTAATATCTTTTTACCAAAATAGTGAAAGGCACATCTGTGAGATGTTGGCTGCAATCTGTCCAAATTTCAGCCCAAAAGGCCAAACTGTTCTTTTGCAGCAGGGTGCCAAAGAATTGCTGTCATTTTCCCACAGCCTGGAAAAGTACTGTCGAACTTTGCGAAAGCTTCCTCAAATTCATTCGCCAGTGTAATGTGTGCAAAAGTACTTAGTGGAAGTACTTTTTCCAGAAATTTGGAAAACGTATTTCTGGGGTGTTTTACCCCAAAATAAAGACATGCCTAGCATCCTCAGGGTCCGACTAGGTGAATACAAAAAGAATTAGGTTGCTAGAGGGTCCAAAATTTAAATGTCAAGTTTTTTTCTGATAACCAACTGAAAACAAAATGGTGGATTTGCGACAGTAAAAGGGTCATTTGCGAAAGTAAAAACTGCATTTGCGACACTGTCGAACGTTTTGTCAACTTTTTCCATTGACTTATAATGGGAACTTGTTTTTTGAATAACTGTTGAACCATTTAATATTTTTTCACAAAATCTTCAAAAGGCATATCGGGGACCCTGGCCACACATTCCCTGAAGATTTTGGACCGATCACACAAACTGTGCAACCTGTAGAGACGACCACAGGATTCCAAAAAAGCGTAAACAAGCGTGCAGATCATGCTTAATAACTCCGCAGCCGTATATCTGAACAGTACACAGTTGGCAGATCCCAAGATCTATGGTTCTTGATCACGTATTCCAAATTTCAGGCAAATCCATTGAACGGTTGCAAAGTTATTAAGGTGCAAAATTTTAGGTTTAACATGTAATGGTTCCTTTAAATTTAATTATGGTAGCACGCGGTTACCATAATATATATATATGATATATATATATATATATATATATATATATATATATATATATATATATATATCTACACACACACACACACACGAACACTGCTAACACCATCCTCACGGCCACAATACTGTCAGGCAGCCTGGGTTCAAGTCCCAGCTGAGGCACTTATTCCTTCTCACCTCTGTTTGTATGTGTTCCATAAAATATGCACACCACACTCCTGTGTGATTGTTACAAGTAAATATTTGTGTTACCATTGGGTTGTGCATTGAGAAAGAGTAATGTACTTGGGGATGACCCATGTTCCAGTTGTCTCAGTGGCACAGCTGGTTAGCACAATCGGAATAATATTCTGGGTGGCCTGGGTTCAAGTTCCACCTGAGGCACTTATTCTTTCTCACCTCTGTTTGTATGTGCTCCATAAAATAGGCACACCACACTACTGTGTGATTGTTACAAGTAAATATTTGTGTTGCCATTGGGTTGTGCATTTGAGAAAAAGTAATGTGCTCGGGGATGGTCTAGGTTCTAGTTGTCTCAGTGGCGCAGCTGGTTAGTGCAATCAGAACGGTATTCCGGGAGGCCTGGGTTCATGTCCCAGCTGAGACACTTATTCTTTCTCACTTCTGTTTGTATGTGTTCCATAAAATATGCACACCACACTCCAGTGTGATTGTTACAAGTAAATATGTGTGTTACCATTGGGTTGTGCGCACACACACACACCATCCTCATGGCCACGATACTGTCAGGCAGCCTGGGTTCAAGTCCCAGCTGAGGCACTTATTCTTTCTCACCTCTGTTTGTATGTGTTCCATAAAATATACACACCACATCCCTGTGTGATTGTTACAATAAAGAAACTGTTGTTTTGTTTTTTTAAGTCAGTGACCACAGTGAAGTTCATTTTAGAGTACATTTGCTTTAAATATTTTGTATTCTGTACATTTCCTTTAAATATTTTGTATTCTATATTTCGTATCCTGGATAACGCAGGGGAGATGCTACATCTCATTGTCATAGGGATCTTCATTTTACACATTTTTGCACTGTATTTACTCAGGCTGTCCCAGATTAGATGCAATATCTTGTTTTTAGTGGGGTCATGATTTTACCATTTTGATAATGTATTTCTTTAGAGTAGCCTAGTCCAGGGCCACCATATCCAAAGGAGATGCGTGGAGCGTCATGGTAGAAAAGGGAGATGTGCCAGGCAACTCCAACAATGCACCACGACTTGATAACCAAATGTGCAGGATGCACCTGCCACAAGGGAATGGGCCAGGGTGCACACAAATAATATGCTGTGCAAGTCAAGCGTGTGTTCCCATGCATATGCCACGCTGCATCATACTCAGTGGGAATGCGTCCCTCGCAGCCCAAAGCAGCACAGGCCATGTTTAGGCCATGAATAGCTGGCCTAACCCAGCCAGCCACCCACAGGTGGGCTCCAGATGCGCACCCAGTTGCACAGCAGCCTGGCAGCCCTGGTGGACTAGAGGTACCCCCTCCCATCCCCGACCGATCCAACTCCATCCTCAAAGAGCTCCATAGTGTAGGGCCCCCCTGGACCCAATGGCATGAGAGAAAACCACGGTCCATATCCATAACATAGAGGACTTCCCCACTGCCTTGGTATGTAGACACCCCCACTCCCCCATAACCAACCTGTTGCGAGACTGGCACTGCCCTCCACACCCTGCCACGGCCAGCAGTTGACTGCACTGGACCCGGGCCAAGGACCTGCACTCCAGAATGACCCAAGTGGCTGTACTGTACATTGAGGCACTACAGAATCTGCGGACCCATCAGTGTATGCAGCTGTGTGTATGTCCCTGGCAAACGGTAAGAGGGAATTGACATACCTCCAATGCATGCCTTGTCGATGCTGTATCTTCCTGCTGTCACACACCGCTACAGGCCCACACTCTCCCCTGTTCCCCTGAGTAACATGTCACCCTCCAGACTGCTGAGATATCCTGGGTGCCATGGGGTGCGGTATCCTGCAATGCCATTTGCAGTGTATGCTCCAGGCTATGGATAGTGTGTTTGCGGTTCCCCGATTGTACAAACAAATGGGTGGTTGGCTATAACATGCCTGTTCCGGGACCTGTGTGAGTGAGTACAGCACTGGCTGTCACCCACACTGAGCAGTGCAACAGCACCGGGATGATGGAACCGCATGCGAGTGCCTGAGGTGTATGGCCACTGGGCTTTATCACCCGCATACAGTTTGTGCCTATGTATGACACATTCCCGTGTCCTACTGGCAGTGCTCTGCCACCCAAAAATAAGATGCCATTTCATCTGTGAATTATTCAGGCTAAATATATAGCAATCAGCAGGCATATTCTAGGAATATACATTGTAAAAATGTGTAAAAGGAAGATCAACATTGAAACTGCCTCTCAGCAGATCTGCATTGTGCAAATTCATTAGAAATAATGGGTAAAAGCATCCCAAAAGCTCTCCACAGTCATATCGGCTCTGACCGGAGCTTGTCAAGATAGCTGCAAGAGAGACAGGTAAATGAAAACAGCTCAAACAGAAAATTTACTGGTCCTGCTCAGAGAAAATACTGCTTGTGATGCCAGTCATCTTGTTTTTCTAACAATTCGAAAAACTGTATTGTACACAGCTACTACCTGATAAGGACAGCACAACACTGTATTTAGATCTCAGTGATTTCCTTCATTTGACCCTTGCCTTATCATTAGTATCTCTACAGGGCCAATATGTGTTTTTTTACTGATAATCATGTCCCCCGTCACTCGCTAAGTAATTATTATTCGATTTGTTAACTGTTCAAACAGTAAATAACCATATGCACTTATTAATATTTTAAACTTTACTGTTCAAACAAAAAATGATGTCTGATCACAGTCCCCATGCCCACAAAATATTTCCCAGGTAGTCTAGTGGTCCCTCCCCCCTTCCCTGTTCTCTGATCACTGTCCCCAGTAATAAACATCAAAGCCCTGGTGGTCTAGTGGTCCCCCCTCCCCATTCTTTGATCATCGTCCTCGGTAATAGACATCAAAACCCTGATAGTCTAGTGGTCCCTTCCCCCTTCCCTGTTCAACGATTGCCATTTCTGGTAATAGACATCAAAGCTCTTGTAGTCTAGTGGCCCCTTCCCTCACCCCTGTTCTCCAATCACCATCTCTGGTAACAGACATCAAAGCCCTGGTAGTCTAGTGGTCCCTTCCACCTCCCCTGTTCTCCAATGACTGTCTCCAGTAATAGACATCAAAGTCCTGGTAGTCTAGTGGTCTCTCCCCCTTCCCTGTTCTTTGATCACCATCCCTGGTAATAAACATGAAAACTCTGGTAGTCCAGTGATCCCTCCCAACTCCCCTGTTCTCAGATTGCCGTCCCCTTACCAAACAAACATTTCCCTGGTAGTCCAGTGATCCTGCCACCTCCCCCATTCTCCAATCACCATCTCATTGGTAGTCCAGTGGTCCCTCTCCTCTCACCCATTGTGCAATCGCCATCTCCATGCTGCAATTTATGTCCCTGATGTCTAGTGGCACCTCCCCATAACCTGCCCTTACCTGGAAAAAGAAAACCGTCCCTTGATGTTTTTTTCCTGAAGAAAATGTCCCTCACTGATTGGCCTCCCCACCTCTACCTCCCACTCAGCACCCACCACCACCCCCAGTACACCCCACACACCCTCACTCACCTAAACAGGTCCCAGGTTCAAGATCCACTGGCTGAATGAAGACACGTCTTGCTGCTGGAGCCGGCGACTGCAACATGAGAAACCAAGGAAAATGGGGTTCAATGTATTTTGATGGGATTTTCAACTTTTATACATAACTTTACAATTTTTTTTAACATTTTAACCTCACATTTTCAACATGGCATTTTTGGGACCCTACCTCATGAACAATATGACTGTCATTACGTAACTCCCACCTGAAAAGTGACTTCATGGTCATTTGGTGAATTTACGTTTCAGGTGGGATTTGACAATTTGTCTTGACCTTGTTTATGAGGTGGGGTCATAAGAAGGCTATGTTGAAAATTTGGGGCCAAAATATATGAAAATGGCAGAGTTATGACCTTTCATTTTAATTTCACTACGCACACATTCGTAACTTCGGAAATTTTAAATATTTTGACCCCAGATTTTCAAAATAGATTTCTTCTTATACCACCACATGTATGTCACAGCTGTGATTTTTCAAATCCTGGTCAAAATGTCTTTTTGCACCTGTGGCATGGAATGGCGTTGCAGTTGCATGGAATTACGTTTAGGTGGGGATTTGAATATTTTCAGTACCGGGTACATGAGGTGGAGTAATAAGAGTCTATGTTGACAATTTGGTCACTGTTGTCCTATAAATGGAAATGCAGGGCCCTTTTACAGCTACATACATATATGCATCTATAGAAGTATGAGAGCGCACAGCCCAAAGGGCCCTGCACTTCCTCAGGCAAATAAAGATATGATTACTCTATCTTAAAAACTATGAGTGGGGGGGGGCACAGGACCAGGATGGTCCTGCACTCCCACAGGCAAATAATGCTATGATTACATTATCTCCAAAAGTAAGGAAATTAATTGCAAAAAACTATGTTAATGCATCAGTTGGGGTTGAGGATAAAGCAACAAACATAGGGAAATATGAGGTTAGTGTTTCCAAATCTAAAACACCTTCCCCAACCCTCGAAGCGAATGAGGGGTGTAGTCTTCCTTGGGGTTGTCAACCCTAACGCTCACCCCACTGTATACACTCATGAAACATGCACACCTGACTCCATCACATCTTAGCTTTTCTGTCACTGCAATGGGGTGAACGTTAGGGTTGAGAACTCCAAGGAAGACTACACCCCTCATTTGCTTCAGGGGTGGCCAGATGCTTTAGGGTTGGAATTCCTAATGTCATATTTCCCAACATTTGTCGCTTTAGCTCCAACCTTAACTGATGCATTAACATAGTTTTTTTGCAATGAATATATATATCAGCTGAAGCGTGTCTAAATAATGTCTTTTTCAAATTTTTCTAAAAAATTAGATCAGGTATTTAGTGCACTCAGAATAGTACAGTGTCAATGAGTTGGGCTCTTAAAGGAAAGGTCCCCTCAGCCTTTTATTCTGTTTCCTTGTGTAGTTTGTAGGCGTACAGAATGATTGGCTCTATTGCACCTTCGTAGTTTCATCAGGATGTAAATGTAAATGAAGGTACTTAAGTCTGGTGTTAAAACCTGCTTAACTCCATCACGAAGGTCATGACCTGATTCATGAAAGGTATCCTGGAATTTTATAATGTTTTGATGCTAAAGCCTGCATTAGTTACACTGTGTTAGTCAGTGCTATTGCTGTCTTCTGCAGTCCTTATGTTCTTGTCTTATGCTAGCCATGAAACATTTCAAGGCATAGCAAGTGCCCTGCTGTTTTCTGTAGTTTGAAGTATATATGAGCTAGAAAAAAATGCATTTAGAGAATACAGGGACTTTACAAGACATGTAACAACTGAATAGGAGCATAACTTCTGCTGGCTTGTGTATGTGCACATCATCAACTCCCATGATGCCTTGCATGAGTGGGGTCATGGCCTTTGGAATGGAAACACACAGCTTTTCATTCCAGGTGACCTCATTTATATTTAAAATAGAATGAAATTAGGGGGCTTTAATAGAAGGAATCATTGCCCATGCTTACAAACTTCACAGGTATATAGGAAATAGGTTGAGGGGACTTTCCCTACAGCTTTGACGTACACAACAGACCACTGCTAGATGTAAGATAACTTTCACAGTTCACAGGCCTTTAAAAAGCACATTTGCATGCAAGAAACACTGGTGTGGGTTGAGTGCTGCTGTGTTTAATCTTTTTTGAAATAAACTTTGAAAGTTATCCTATGACCTAGCAGTGGTCTGTTTTGTACTTCAAAGCTGTTAAAGAGCCTGACTTACTGTTACTGTATGGCATTATTTTCGTTGTGGATCCAGAATGTTGTCCCGTGACCAGCCTTCAGTGACTGAACTCTTGGAAGAAGAGCAGAGTGTAGGATGTGAAATGGATACATGAAGAGAACAAATACCCAGGGCCCCTAGTGCTCTGTGGCAGAACTTTCTGATTTCTGCAGCAGGGCTCCTTGGTTTCTGCGGCAGCATTTTCTGATTTCTGCAGCATGATTTATTCATTTCTCTGGCAGAACACAGTTCTGCCATTAGTTAAATATGATGTGATGTCATCAATGACATCATATGCCGAGCATAGAGGAGGGGCTTCAAAATAAACAAGATGGGAAAGAAAGCCTGGAACTATGGAAAAACAGTGTATTTGAATAAAAATTCACCAAAAACAGTGACTTCTGCGGCGCTATATACAATCTGCAGCATGATGCAAATTCTGTGGAAAATTCCGCAACCACAGAATAGCAGAATTCCCGGGGCCTTGCAAATACCCAAATGTAACAACATTAATAAATGAGATTTCAGAGAGTGTAGCCCAGTTGTTAGAGATTATGATTGGGAGCCAGAAGATCCAAGGTTTCTGAATCCTATCACAGAGTCACTGACTCATTATATAACCATGAGCATGTCACTTGACAACCCTGTTCTGTCATTTCCCATGAGCACTGCCTCACTTAATATGAGATGTTGCCCTTATTTGTTCCACACGGGGTGAATGAATTGTAAAGTAAGAATATGGCAACCTGCAACAAACAGGCACAAATAATTCACTCACGCAGAAAAGTACCTAAATTATTCAGGAGGGACAGGGAAGTAGGAAAAAGGGAGAGGTGGTGGTTTACATCAAGGAGGGTATCATTTGTACAATGGAGGAGTTGGAAGAGGGGAAGACCAAAGCAATGTGAATTCAATTACTGTTGAATGAGAAAAGAAAGGTGAGATTGGGGTGGTATACAGACAACCAAACCAGGAGGATGAAAGAGACAGGGCACTGAACTCACAAATAAAGAATGCTGCAGGGAAGGGAGAGGTGGTAGTAGTAGTAGACTTTAACCTGCCCAAGGTGAACTGGAAGGTATCGCCCATGGCCTGCACCAGTAGCCAGGTGATTCTAGCTGCTCTGCAATGTGGATTCTTCACACAGGGCATCACAGAACCCACCAGGGAGGGGGCAGTCCTTGACCCAAACCAAAAAGTATTGTGCTTGGGTTGTGTAGTGGTGCAGGCAAAAGAGTTAGCAACCCCAACATGACAATACTACAACCAGAATAACCACATTCAAGAGCAAGAAGCAGCTCTGTGAATAAAGTTCAACACAGGTTGCTCCAATTAAAATTGAAAATTTATTTTGACAAATTCACACGATACAACAGAGATGAAAAAAACCAATGACTACTGAATGCAGTTACCCCTGTGTTGGACTTTATTCACAGAGCTGCTTCTTGCTCTTGAGTGCAGCTATTCTGGTCATAGTAGGGGACAGTCTTTGACCTGATGCTGACAAATGGGGACCATGTCCAGGACAGGAGTGACCACTGCACAGTGTGGTTCCAGTTGGACCTGGGCAGGGAAGAGGCCCCACTAGCACTACAATCCTGGATTTTAGAAGGTGAACTTCATAAAGATAGGAGAGTTGCTAATGAGTCACCTGATAAGGCTCAGAAGGGATTTAAGCAATTTACCATGGGATGGGTGTGGGTTACGTTAGGATTTACAATGGGTGGTGTCTGGTCATGAGGCCAATAGGCCAAGTGAGCAAAATACACCACCCATTGTAAATCCTAGCATGACCCACACCCTTCGCATGGTAAATTGCTATTATACAATTTCTTCTTTTTTTGTAGTTTTTTTGGGGTGCATTTATATGTATTTAAATAAGATTTTATGTGTTTTTCGTGGTAGTGTTGGTCCGCAAGGAAAAGTAGTTACATGGTACTTTTCAGTGTAGTGAGAAGTAATGTTGATGGATAGTTTTATTAGTATTTTTTTTTTAATTAGTAACAGGTATTTCTGAGTATTTTAAAACTTTTTTTTTAACATTTTTAAACTTTTTGATGTTTATTGTTATAGGAATCCAATTTATATTATTGTTGTCCATATCGGAGCTGTCAGCCAGCACAGCGAATACTTGCATGAGTTCGTGTAAGTCAATTAGACAGAATGAGGATTTTATTTTTTTTGTATTTACCCATGGTTTTGTGCATCTCTGGTCAGTGACTTGAAAGTAGGTATAGTGTTCGTTGCATGAGTGTGGCTGCATTGCATTGATACGTGCCAGGTGGCCTGGTGGTACAGATAGTTGGCACTTCTTCCAGATGGTACTAGTCAGGATTTACAATGGGTTAGAAATGCCAACCAGCCAATCAGAGAACAGCGTTTTTGGGACCCATTGTATAATAAGGGATTAAGGATGGACCAAAGGTGGTCCATCATCAAGAAGGGAATAATGGTAGAAACACAGAAACAGCATTTGACAGCAGATAAGGGCTGCTTGGCCCACCTAGTCTGCTCGCTTTTGCTTTATTTATTTTTTTTGCTGCAGACCCAACTTAATCTATGGCGCTGTTTCTTTCCCCCCTTCCTTACCCCTACAATACCCTTGTGCCTGTCCCAGGCATTTTGAACCCTCCTCCCACTGTTTTTGCCCCCACCACCTACACTGATAGGCTGTTCCAGGAATCTTCCACTCTTTCTGTGAAGAAATACTTTCTCACATCTCTCCTGAATCTACCTCCAATTCAGCTTCATACCATGTCCCCTTGTTCGAGAGTATCTTTTGTTCTGAAAAATACTCCCTTCTTGTACCTTATTCACCCCAGTGAGGTATTTAAAGGTCCCGATCATCTCCCCCTTTTCCCTCATCTCCTCTAGGGTTTACATATTGTGCTCTTTTAGCCTCTTCACATATAGCTTTTGATGTGGACCCTGCACCATTTTGGCAGCCCTCCACTGGACCAACTTCATGCTGTCTATGTCCTTCTTGAGATGTGGTGACCAGAACTGGACATAATACTCAAGGTGGGTTATTACCCATGATTTATATAGAGGCAACACCACCTCCCTCTTTCTGCTGGTGATTCCCCCTTCCTATTCATCCCACTAGCCCTCCTGACTGCCTTGTCACACTGCCTGGCCACCTTCAGTTCATCTGATATGGGCCCAGGTATCTTTCCTGCTTTGTCATTGTCAGTAATACTCCATTAAATTTTGTACTCCACCCTTGGGTCTCTATGGCCCAAGTGCATTATTTTACACTTCTTGCTTTGCATTAAAATCCAGCTACCAAACGTTTGACCACTCCTCCAGTTTTTTTCAGATTCTTGCCCATCCATTACAACAAACCTACCCTCCACCTGAAAGTGTTCACTCTGTTGCAGATCTTGGTGTCATCTGCAAAGAGGCAGACTTTCCCTTACAGTTCCTCTGATATGTCACTTATAAAGACATTAAAGAGTACCAGTTCCAGCACTGAACCCTAAGGCACCCCACTGGTCACCCTCCCTTCCTTGGAACAAATTCTGTTTACCACTACCCTCTGTCTCCTATCCCCTAACCAGTTCCTTACCCAGGTTACCACCTTGTTGCCCACCCCCAAGCTAGCCAAGTTGCATACCAGTCCCCTATGTGGAACGGTGTCAAAGGCCTTGCTGAAATCCAGGTAGGCCACATTCACTGCACCTCCCTGATCCAGCTCCTTGGTCACCAGTCAAAGAAATCTATTAGATTAGTTTGCCATGATCTCCCCCCTCAGAAAACCACGTTCCTCATATCCTGTAATCCACTGGATTCCAGATATTCCACAGTTCTCCTTTAGGAGTGTTTCCGTTAACTTACAAATTACCTATGTCAGGCTGAGAGGTGTATAATTACTGCCTTCTTCCTTGCTACTACCTTTCTGAAGTGGAACTACATCTGCCCTTCTCCAGTCCTCTGGGACCACACTGGTCTCTAGAGATCTGTTAAGTTGGTCTGTCAGAGGTGCCTCTAGCACCTTCTTGAGTTCCCTCAGAGACCATGGATTAAAAAGAAGTTCAAAATTAATTTATTGTTCAGCTACAAGCCATTACAAAATACAATCCACATTATGGAGTTTACAGAGGATCATGTAGGTAGAATACAAACTACATTTAAAAACACTTACTAAAATAATTCAGATGCAATATTATCTAAACATCCTGACATCTGTAAAAAATTCTAGCAATATAATATACATAAACATTACACATCTAAGCAGTCATTTAATGATGTCATACTTTTTATAGACATTGTACATATACATGCCAGTGCCTCCAGATATTCTTACAGGTATTTCCAACTTTGTACAGAGATCTTCTATAGACTACATACATTCTTATCTGACATAATTCATAAATGTAGAGCTGCTGAAAAAAGCACAAAGTTTGTGTATGATGATACAGTCAGAAATATTTAATAACAATCGAATAATTTGGTCATGGGAAAATTTAGGGTGCCCGGGATGGTACCAAGCCATTCATTTCTCCTTTTTGAGTATAAGGGACACAGTAATAAAATATGTTTCAAGTCATCTTTGCACTGGAGACCACATCTGCATTGTGGATTAGAGACACCTGGTCTCTTTTGGTTAAAATGTATGTAATTGGCATTGTGTAATTCCATCCTGAATCTTGTAAGCAATCACCTTTTCTGAGAATTGAATACAAATTTAGATAAGGCTCCAATTGTATAGTTTTAATTGTCTTGTATCATCGATAATGTTTCAACATCGAGAGTCGTTGGAAATATTTTGTTATTGTGGTGTTCTTGACCCTTTTTTTAATTTGATAAATGATATCCTCTTTAGAGTTAAGTAAGTAAGTAAAAATGTATCTGTTAAGCACCTTTCAGGTTGTTAAGATAAATTTCAAATAGTATGTGTCCCAGCCCTTTGGGACATAGGCTCTTTTGGATTAATTGATTGGAGAGAAATACAAATCCTCTTGTAGTATATACTATTTCCTCCTCTAGAAAATATCTGGGCAGAAGAGACTCTGGCAACTGGAAAAGAGAAAGTAGGAATATTAATTGCCTTTCTAGAATCAATGTTTCTAATGAATGCTGACCTAGCTGTAGCCTCAAAATTTCAGCAGAAACTGATTGAGGTACCTTGAGCAGATGGCGATACAGTTTATTTAAGATGATTTCCAATGTTTTAGTTTCCGTGGTAGCCCATATTTCTGCTGCCTAAAGAATACTAGTCTTAATTTTGGCATTAATTACCTTTAGCGCTTCAGATATGGAACCTTTCCATAAATGTAAATTAAAGCTTTTAAATGCATTAGAAGCTACTTTCATTTTTGCTTGTAAATAAAGAGAATGACTTTTCCATTGAAAGTTTTCTGCATATCTTACTCCTAGGTAGTCATAATATTCATCAGTTTTAATCTTCTCCTTGTTAATAAAATGGCTAGTTTTTTTTTTTTACTTTTATTCCCGAAAATTACCATTTTTGTATTTTCTCTATTAATATTTAATCTGTTTACCTTACATAGATCTGCCAAGGAATTCCATTTTCTCTGCAGACCAAAAAAGGAAGCAGACAGTAAGATCACATTATCCGCACGTGCAAGGCAGGAAATCTGCTTATTCATTACTGTAGAAGAATAGAAATCAGGGTGCTCCAAATTATCAAGAATAGAATGTATGCAAATGTTAAATAGAGTGGGGGCCAGAAGACAGCCTTGGCATACCCCACGAATAGTAAAGATAGAAGAAGTAACACCCCCATATTGATTAAATGGTACCATTATCCAGGTATCTGAATGGGGGAAGGGGAAATTGTTTAACCAGGAAAGGGACACTAAGCCAAAGCTTGTTGCCAGGTGCTACCTGGGAGCACATGGAAATTAAGTGACTTGCTCAGCATCACACAGTATGCAAGTGGGGGTTGTGGGATTCAAACCCAGGTCTCTAGGTTTGCAGTGCAGTGCCCTTAACCACTATGCTATGCTGCTTCCTAAATGAATGAATGAATGAGTGAATGAAGACAAATCAGAATGTCTAGTAACACTGGATTAATATTATATCTTTCCAATTGTTGCCAAAGCAAGGTACAACTTATACTATTGAAAGAAGCACTTCAATCAACAAAACAACAGGTGGTTTTCTTTACATTCTCATAATTTCTAAATTAAGTGAGATAAAACAAAACAGTGTTGAACTGTTGACTGACCTGCTCTGAAACCATTCTGAAGTTCACTTAAGATTTGATTTTCTTTTATCAGCCCTGAAGTCTCTGTAGTATGATTTTGCAGAACAGTTTTTGGGATGCATCTATAAGATTGATTGGTCTGTTCATATTAGGATCATATGAATTACCTTTTTTGAATAGTGGGTAAATAATGCTTCCTTTCCAGCTGCTGGGAAGATGACTGCCTTGTACAAAATAATTAAATAATATGCTTAATTAAGGCACTCACCAATCTGGGGAGGATCTATAGATGTCTACTAATATTTGTTCTGGTCTGGGGGCATTATTTGAAGATGATATGGATATAGCTTGTCTCTTCCTCCTGGATACAAATAGGGTGGGGGAGGGAAGTCTGAACTAAATATTGAACAAGAACCAAAAGGTTTAAATGTCTGTAGTGACTATCATTTTCCTAAGCCTTTCCCACATACCTTTGAAATATTTTCCCCGTTCTTTGTCAAGTAGCTTCTTATACTTCTTCCTTGCTTTGTTCAACTTATTTAGGTTTTCAAGAGGTTTGAACCTTTTACAATGATAGACAAGTATATTTAATTTATAGTTAGCGTGTCTGCATGTTTTATTAAACCAGGTAGTAGACAGTTTCCTCTGAGTACAACTGGTTCTAAAAAAGGGTCTAATGAATGTGTTAATTTTGGACCATTCCTCCAAAATTGTTCCACTATCAGTAGGTTCTATAATTTCAAAACATAAAGTAGTAAAAGTAACATCATTAGGAAGTTCAGAAAATAAACTATTGTACTTCCTTTGCCATCTTATTCTCTTATCATTATGTATTTCCAAACTCCCAATATTAGTTAATGAATTAGCTCTGTCTATAGTTGATATATGAGTCGTAAAGTTAAGAGAATGGGAAAATGTGCAGAATCAGAGCACTCTAGAACTGATAAATCATAAGCAATTTTCAAGGCCCTCAGATTGACCCATATTAAATCTATATTCGAGGACCTGAGATGACCCATAACAGTAAACTCACCCTTTTCATCTCCAGGAAGGCAACCGTCACCCACACAGAAATTTTTTTCAGACATTAATTTAAAGAGGTCCCTGCCTCATGGAATACATTTTTTATCTTTAGTATTTTCTTATCTGACTAACCCTTGGGATCACAATTGGTAAATTCTGAATCAGGTCAGTATAAATGCTTTCCAGTTGTTTACCGATAGAGATTCTTGCATTGGAGTCTCCATCTGTAAAACTATGATCCAATTCAAGTCTCCCAAGAATATCAATGAAACTTGCCATAAACTGAACCTGAATGTCTAGTATTAGGTGACAGATAAACATTTAAAAGAATAGTTTAACAAAATTATTCTTCCATTTGTAAAGGTAAAATGGAGTCTGTCTGGGAGGTCAGTACAGTAACTTTATAATTCAAAGAGGTCTTTTTATATATGGCTAGGCCAGCTTTATTATGACCATACTTTCTATTCCTAAGAACTGGGATGACAAAGTTTGAATATCCAGGAATCAGAGGGGGAAAAGATGAACACCATGTTTCCTGTAAACATATGATGTCATATAACATTAGAAAACGTTTGGTTTCGTCATCAGCCAATTTATATATTAAACCCTCTATGTTCCAACACAAGAGAGTAACCTTCCCTACCTGATCTGGAATTTGATAAGTAACTATATTTTCATTTTGTCATTTCAAGTTAGTAGGATGTAATAAAGAGAAATGGCTGACAGCTGACAGAATTAAAGGATCAAAATTCATCCTGTCCTTGGCTGTAATGAGGTTTGGTTGTGAATCTCCTATTTGAAAAGGCATTATAAAATTTTTGCTTCCTGGGTTTCCCTGTAAGTCTAGTGTTCCAATATCTACTATTAAAACCCTCAAGTCTATCTAGTACAGGGAAAGCCTTCAAAACTGTATCTGCCAGCTTGGAATTTGTGAAAGTAACATCAAATCAGGGAGTTTCTATAATTCTTTTATGGATTTTAATCTAGTCAATTGAACAGTGTGTTTTGTTAATTTCATAACAGCAAGACAAAAAAGTGGCCAGATCTTGATTAATTGTTCCATTAGATTATTCCTCAGTTGTTTTCTAGCCAAAGATGGAAAGCGTGTTACATTCCCAGGACTGAGATAATTTATGTTCATATTTGGCAATAACTTCCTGAACTCTTTTTACTCTCCCTATGTCTTCTTCATCTATTTCCTTATGTGATGAGTCAAGCAATTCCCCCTAGAGATGGGTTTTGAGGGGCAGGGACCCCCATCAGTGAGAGTTCCTTAATTCCACTTAATTTTTGAATACATTCTTGTTTCCAAATGTTGAAAACCTACTCCTCTGATTTAGAATATAGGGGAGTGCAATCTTGGAAAAGAAGATTGAGTGGGTGGTGAACATAAATATCATCATCTGAATCTGAAATAGGCAGCGAATGTTTTATTCATTTTATCAATTTTTCAGGCATTTCATAGTCTAACTTTTTAATGCCATATATTTCAATCTGATATTCAGATTCTGGTCACAGCTGTTTCGTACGTGGGTTATATGAATTAAAAGAAGCCAGCACATACTTTAGTGTGGGACCAGAGCCTCCCAAACCTTTTCCCATAGCTTTATCCTGAAGGACCATTCTCTCGATGCCCCCCTGACCAAAACATCATCTTGTACAAGTTAGTTCAGTACTTGATTACCTTTGACTTCATCAGTCTCTTCCATAGGAGTATAAACTGAATGGATTATTTGTTCAGCATCAGAATGTATTATTAACTGTTCATTTTCCCTCCTTTAGTTTGTGTCCCTGTTTTTTTAGTAGAAATAGTACCTACAGGTTTTGCTTTTTCCCTCATTTTTTTGGTTTTTTAGTTTATTAATTTTCTTTCTTGTAGTCAGCCTGGTGGCACTGAGGCTTGAGGCACTGGACACCACACCTCGTGCCACGCCAGCGACCTGGGTTGGGGAATGAGCCTGGACTGCTGGGGGTCAGCAGGGGAGTGAGAGGATTGAGCATCCAGAGGACAGCTCTCCTCTCCCTGGGGTGGGTTTGGGGTCTCCTCAGCACAGTAGTGACACTGAGTGGAGACCGAGTGTACTACCTCTGCCTGGAACACAAGGGGAGGAGCGCGGCAGATGCTTACAGCTTCTCCATGCAGGTGTCACTGCATGTCTGGCTCCTGGGAATTCTCACACAACAAAGGAAAAACCCCTTGCACCTGGATAGGCAACGGCTCCCCTCAGGGCCACCACCACATGCCACTATCAAGCCTTGCCTCTGCCTCTCTCTCCCCTCCTCCTCGGCCAGTACTAAATTGTAGATAGAGCACCAGATGGAGTGGTGGCCCTGCCCCAGGGGGCTCAGAGCTGGTGGGTTCTTGGTGGGAGGTTGGTGGAGGGGTAGCATCTCTGTGGAGGCAAGGCATCAGGTCGGCATAGAGTGGTCAATGAGCAAAGACAGCCCGAGAGAGTTCCAGGTCACAAGGTGTATAAATAGAATTAAAAAAAAATTTATTTCTCATAGGACTGACTTCAAAGACCAATATAACTACCGGTTGTTCTTTAGAAAATGGAGGGGGAAGACAGACCCGTATGTCTTTACATTTTGTAGATTTTGTTGTTTCTGAGTGAAGGTCCGAAAAAGAATTATCTGAGCTTGACTGTTCAACTTTTCTTAACTGTTTAAGTATGGCTTGGTTAAAGAAAACATCAGCTCTTGAGTTTGTAATTTCTTCCTTTATAGCTCAAATATTTTCTAAAAGGATTACATTAGTGTAGTAAGGATTCTTAATTAATTATTTCCAGTAACTATTTGGAAAGAGAGGAGGAGGATACAAGGTTCCCCATATCAGTAAAATATTCTTTATTGTACATTGGGATGTATCTGGCCTAATGCCCATAGTTGGTGTAGATAAATTGGACAGGTTGGGCATAGGCATCCTCCTGTTGCCCTCATTTCCTATGGTACTGTTATTCAGATTTGATGGAACAAATCTCTTAAGGCCAGCTATTGTATTACTAAGATCTTGCAATAACCAATGTTAGATTATCATGTTTTTTTTTGGGGGGGGGGGCTTAAAATGAGCATATATTTTCTTTGTTCTGGATCTAAGGGGAGGAGGAGATACTAATAAGTAAACCGAATAGGAGGAAGCCAGTTCTTCTTGGGGCTGGTCCTGAGGCGAGAAAGTAATAAGATTGGAATCAAAGCTTGAATTATCTAAGACTGAAATAGTAGAATCAAATGATTCCCAATCATATGAGAATAAAGAAATGCCTTTGGCTGTTTATTTAGTTGTATTAGTTGGAAATACCCCAGGTTCTATTGGATTAGTCTGAATGATTGCCGAGAGCCCTTCATTGAGGGTCACTATGTTCCCATGACAATCCTGTTTGATTGGGATAGGAATAGAGCTAGGGCTCAAAAGGGCTACTGAGGTAGGGATAACTCCTGGAAAAAGTTGGTAATCTTAGACTGTTTGGTATTTTCTATAACCAGAATTTCTTCCCCATTAAAGGTTGTATGCTTCCTTGGTTTTGAGTACTTTCAAGCACGTTCCTGATCAGTATGTTTATTCTCAACAGTGATAAAATGGTTATTTCTGCTCCAGGTGTGAACCATGATTTTCAGTATATGTTTTTAAAGAGAAGTAAAGCGCTTTTTTGATAGACCCAGCTATGCAAATGGCACCAAAGCCAAAGCTGCTCTCAGAACAATATGCAAGTAAACCTCCAATACCAGTAGGAAGAAAATTATTCACAAATGTTTGTTGATTCAGCTAGTATAAATGAAAATGTCCTTCTAGCTTAAAAATCAACTTTGTATTAGATACTATGAAATAAAATGTATTAATATATTAATAAATATTGATCAAATAGAGTCCCGGTTTTGACCTTCTTTCAGTGGTTTAGATCTGAAACCCAAATCCTTTCCAGGGTGGAGTAAATTGTACCATAGTTTAATACCCAGGTCGTAGGGTTATTCAGTCAAGTCAGGTCACAGACAAGGAACCCTCAGGCACCAGAAAGAAGCAGTGTTTAACAAATTTGGAGCCTAAGTCCAATATCCTTCTCTTGTTGTACTTCTTTCTTGTTGGCTCTGGTATTGTCTAGTTGAAGGGAAAAAAGAGAAAACCTGACAGTCGAGGAGGAGTTCTATAGTTCACTATTAGAAAATTAAATAATGGACTAATTAAATAAAAAATAATGGTGCAGCAACTTTTTACTTTTCTCTTATAAGGGGAGTTCAGATAGTAATCCAAAATATCTCAATATGTACTTTGCCTGTTAAGATTAGGATGCCTAGGATGCACTTAAAAACACTTTAATGCACTTAAAAGTACTTTAGTAAAGGTTAGTAAAATGCACTTTAGAATAAATGTAACATAAATATGAGGAAATGCAGTGAAATGTGCTTAAACAATATATCTAAGTAAGCTAACACACACTAGAATGAAATGCCAAAAAAAGGAGCTGCTCCCATTCATTTTATTATGCTAAATTAAAACAAAAACTTTTTAGATTCACCGGCCCAGTGGCGTGGAGGGCTGAGGCATAATGCCTTGCCTCCTGCCATGCCAGTGACCCATGTTCACAGTGCAAGCGGGTTGTCGGGGGCTGGCCAGGGAGGGAGAGGATCGAACACCCAGGAGACAGATCTCCATTCCTGGGGAGGGTGGGGAACACAGACCAGCACTTGCCTGACACCTAGCGGAGGCTAGGTGTTGGCATGCTGAGTCCCATACATTGGGGCATGGAGGACGAGCAGTCGATGGTGTGCAGCATTCAGACACATCTGCTGCATGCCACCCTCAGCATTGCATGCTCCCCCTCAGCAAAAACCAAAATGGAAAAAGGTCCTGACCAAGTGGCATGAATCCATCCCCCGCAGGCGCTGCCCTCGAGATGGCAGCTTCCTGGCACTAGATCCATTCCCAGTGGGTTGAGTTGCTCCCCACCATCTTGCCATGAAGGGTAAGTCATGGGGCATGAAGGGAGGGGACCTGATACTTGGGGGACGGTGCTAGGGGGACAAAAGAAGAAGAAAGTTGAAGGAGAGAGCCGGTCGGGACCACGGTGGGGGGACTTACAAAAACAAACCTCTCTAGATTCAACATTATCATTGACTATATAAAAAAATCTAAGTGTAATACTGATATTATCAATATTTTAAATAATAATAATAAACTACCTTAGCAGGCAAATGGTGGCAAAATTCATTTCAGGAAATATTCCCAAAAATGTCTGCAAGCCTGTTCGTCTAGGATTCTATAGTAAACTGAGAATTCAAGACAGAGCAGACTCCATCCAATATGCTTCTGGAAAAGGGAATGCGACAGGTTAATACTGCCTCATTAACCAAATCTAAAAGGTTTAGACAAAGGATTCAGTTATAAAAAGGCACATTATCTTCAAGAGAAATACCTTCCAGCAGAGAGAGCAAGATGCATCCTGTTCCCCGAACAGCTCATAAACTGCGATTGCTCAGAACAGGGTGCCAATGCATGCACAGTTAAAGCAGGAAGCTGATCACGTGATCTCTTTAGAAACAATGCAGGAAATATAAAATTCTACTATGGTCTCTTAAATTTTCAGAATAAAAATAGTTCTTTTTATAAAATACAATGAATTTGCCACCATTAATTAAATATACCCACCTTGTTGTGGAAACCAACAACCTTACAACTCAGAAAATGGAACAAGGAGATGAATCTACAAACAAGTAATAACATTAAAATAAAGCAGGTCTCGCCGGCCTGGTGGCACAGAGGGCTGAGGCGCTGGATGCTTCACTTCACAGCATGCCGGCGGCCCGGGTTCGGAAACAAGCCTGGGTCGCCGGTGGTCGGCATGGGGGGGGAGGGCAGAGCTGGATGGAACTGCCAGCAGGCAACGCTCCCTCTCCGGGGGTGGTGGTGTGGCAGCTCTCGTCTAATGGTTGCCCCCTGATGGAGGCCAGGAGGCAGCGCAGGCAGGGTGCCACCATGGGCTCCTCTCAAAAAGTTACTGCAGCAGAGTTTGCAGTGCAAAGGCAAATAATACTAGTGACACAAGTTAGCCTGGAAAGGGTGTGCAAAATGATTACAAGCACTAAGGATAACAGCAAAATCTTGTTTAATTATATTTAAAAATCTATTAGTGCAGAGGTAACTGTGGCATACCTGCAGTAATCAGATTTTTTCCTTTGCACAGCCTTGCTGTCATTGTTCCTCATCAGCAGTATAGCATTCAGTCACGCCTTCTCCCAGCATACTCTCATTCAACCCATGGAATCACCCTGACTGGCCTCATAGCTTTTTCCACTTTCAGATAAGTGAGTGCTTTCCTGATTTTCTCCTTGGAAAAAGAACTAGTGTCCATTTCCCTCCCAGCAAAGGTCATTGTGCCCCTTTCCTTTCTACTCTAAACACTGAGCAGAAGCATTCGTTCAAGTTGTCTGCCTTTTCTTGATCCACCTAAGTACATCACCCTTAACTGTACAATCCCTACCAATGTCTTCCTTTTCTCACTCACATATGTAAAAAATATTTTGTCCCCTTTTGATATTGCCTGAGCTAGTTTTTCCTCTGTTTGTGCCTTTGCGTTCCTTACTGTTTTGCCTTTTCTCTGCCTTCCTGTTTCCCCTGATACACTTCCCTCTCCTCCTCTCTCTGGGTCTCCTTATACCTTCTGAATGCTACTCTTTTAGGCTTTACCTTTTCTGACACCTCTTTTGAGAACCATAACAGTCTTCTCTTCCTTTAACTTTTGCTTACTAACTTGATGCAGAGGTTTGTTGCCTTCACAATGCCCTATTTTAGTTTGGCTCACTTTTCTTCACCCCCCAGTTCTCTCCCTTGCCAGGTCATTCCTGATGCATTCTCCCATCTTTTTAAAATAAGCCCTTCTGATGTCCAGGACCCTCCTTCACTCCCTTGTGGTAGTCACAAGGTAATGCTTTAGGCTCAAAGGGAAGAACTCGAAGGCCAAAGCACCCAGCTGGTTTAACACAGAGGACACCCCGGCAGTAACAGATAAAAGGTCAGCCTACAAGAAGTTCAGGAGCACCCAGAGGGAGGAACACAAGAAGGACTAACTGAAGATGGGTAATGTAGGAGGTAGAGTAATCAAGTGGGCTAAAGCTCAGAAGGAACTGCAGCTAGCTAAGGGAATTAAAAAGAGGGAAATACCTTTTTCCACTGTATTAGTGAGAAAAGAGACATGAAAGATGGGATTGTTAGGCTCTGAAAAGGGGATGGGTGGGTAGAGGAAAATGGGGGGAAAAGCAGAAGTACTTCTGTTCAGTCTTCGCTAGGGAGAGAGATGGATCAGTGCCACTAGGGGCAAGGAGAGGAAATGTGGGATGGAGCACTGATGTTTTGATAGAGGTGGGCAGGGTCAAGAAAGGATTGCTAGCATTAAGGGTAGATAAATCCCCAGGCCTGGATGGTAATAATATACATTCAAGGGTGCTGAGGGAGCTGGCAGAGAACCTTCTAGGTCCTCTGGCTGACATGTTCAATACTTCACTGGAGTGGGGTGTAGTATCGCAGGACTGCAGAATGGCACCTGTAGTGCCCCTCAATAAGGTCGGTCCAAAGGATGAACCGAGGAACTACAGACTAGTCAGCCTGACCTCAATCACATGCAAGCTAATAGAGACTATACTTAGGGAAAGGTTAGTAGAGTATCTGGAAGAGAATGGATTCCAGGATTAGCAGCAACAAGGGGTTATGGGAGGAAGATTGTGTCAAACAAATCTGATTTACTTCTTTGACTGGGTCAAGTAAAACAGAAGACAGGGGCCAAGTGATGGAAATCTTTTACCTGACTTCAGCAAGGTCTTTGACTTTGTATCCACAAGAGGTTGATCAGGAATTTGGCAGATCTAGGGGTTGGGAAGAAGTTGACTGGGGCGGTGGAAAACTGGGTGAAGGGGCTCTATACTCAGACCAGTGCTTTTCAATGCCTTCATTGATGATTCTGGGGGTGGCATTATGGGCACAATTTGCCTATTTGAGGACAACGCCAAGCTCTGTGGGAGGGTGGATACAGCAGAATGAGCACTGGTCCTAAGGGGAGATCTGGAAAAGTTAGAGATGTGGTCTGGGATGTGACAGCTTGACTTTAATGCAAACAAATGCAAGGTTATACACACTGGAGCCAAGCACCTGAGGACTGAGTACAGCTTGGGTGGGGTCCATACCTTAAAAAGGATATAAACCTGCTGGAGAACATCCAAAGGAGGGCAACTAGGATGATCTTCATGCAGAAGGATAGGATATACAAAGAGAGATAAGAGGCTCTGAACATGTACTCCATGGAGAAGAGGAGAGGAGAGAGAGGGGGATTTGATTGACATCTTCAGCTATTTGAAGGGTATAAATAGGGTGAAAAGCGAGGGTCTCATCAAGCTCATTGGGAACTGAAATATGAGGGGACACAGTCTCAAGCTGGAGAGGAGGAGGCTTGCAAGAGGGACTAGGAGACATTTCTTCATGAAGAGGGTGGTGGCAGGTTGGAATGGTCTTCCTGAGGAGGTAGTTTTGTTGAAAACGGTAGGCAGCTTCAAGAGGGTTTAGGACAGAGTCAAGCAAAAACTAAAGGTCAAGAGGGGCAAACTGAGGAGAAGGGTTGATTGGGGAGGGGGACAAGGTTATTAATGTCGTAAAAGGTCCCAATGTCCTTATTATGCTGACTTCATTGTATATTCATTTGTCATACGTATGTACCTACCCTAGCATTAGTACAAGCAGAACATTGCAGTTTTGTTACTTATGGAGACTGGAGAGTGATGTGAGTTCCAGTAAGAATTTACATATTGTATTATAAATCATGACATCATTTTTAGACAATCAAGATTGCTTAATTCTAAACATTTCAGACTGGTCAGGAGCATTCCCTCAGTCTATTTTTTTTTATTAGTTGTTTAACCAGGACTAGCACACTAAGCTGAGAGCTTTTTTACAGGTGCAACCTGGGAGCACAGGGAAATTAAGTGACTTGCTCAGGGTCACACAGTATGCAAGTAGAAGTTGTGGGATTCAAACCCAGGTATAGTCTGCTGGATATCACCAGATTTGCAGCTCAGAGCCTTAAACCACTGTTCTATAATAACCATAAAAGTGTGTCTCATGCAAACAGTTATTAAATTCTGAAGTTCTAAGCTCAGTTGGCACAGTCCATTTCCCAAACAGGGGTTTCTCTTATTTTCTACAAGTTAAACATTTTGGTTTTAAACTCAAGTTCCATTTTTTTTAAAACAGAAGTTTTAACATGATTTATAGTATGTTTATATGTGCAGTTCTAGCATTTCTTATGTTTCTGAAGTTCTTTGTGTGGTGGAGCTACTCTGCTTTATTGATGGTAAATGTTAGCCAGAATACAGGGGAATCCCCCTACTCTTGGTAGGGGGTGCTGCTCAGAGGATCCTGGAATGGAGGATGACAGAGCTACTGGGGTTGGGAAGCTGACCTCCATTCCTCCCCCTGTGTCATAGGAGGTGAAAGAGGATACAGTCACGGACATTGTTTTTGGTCCTGTAAAATAACCTGTGGAGATAGATTTCAATTATGAGGAGAAAAGGCTACAGTGGGAGTTAGCAGAGAGAAAAAAACAATTGTTGCTGTCAGTGTTGGAGAAAGACAAATCAAACATAAAAAAGCAAAAGGAAAAATTGGAGCCGGGTTTGTAAAATTTTTGATGGGGCCCAGGGGTCAGGGTTCAAGGCCCCGGCCCCTTGTCAGAGGTGAACCACTGGGTTCTAGGGGTCAAAGCCCCGGCCCATGGGCTGGGGGTCAGAGGTCAGCCCACCACCACCACCAGGGGTCTATGGGAGCAGAGCACCTTGTATCATAATGTAGGTGTCTGCGTGTTAAGTACGACATATTTAAAAATAATAATAATAATCCAGCTCAATCCGCCATTTATTCAGATAGTTTTCAAACATCCCCTTGTTTTGTAATTCCCAGACTGGTAACTGAAAGTCCATTCTTATTCTTGTTTAGTTATTGCAGCATGGGTAACATTTACCAAATTACACCATCGTCATTCTCTAACAAAACTGAAAATTGAGGAGGATGGAGGGAGCCAGAACTAGAGGGCACAGCCTCAGATTGCAAGGAAATAGGTTTGGGGCAATGGAAAGGGTGGTGGAGCCCTAGAACAGACTGCCAGATGGAGTAGTGGGGGCTGAAATGGTGGAGGAATTTAAGAGGGCATGGGACAGACATATGGGACTGAGTATTGGAAGGAGGTTTGGGGCAGGTGGGGATGGGGGTATGTGAAAGGGGAGGGCTGGGCAGACTAGATGGGCCAGAAGGGTTCTTTTCTGCCGTCAAATTTCTATGATTCTACGAACAGACTGGCATTTGTTAAAATAAGTTTCAATGTGCCTGCCCCTTCTCAAGCATGGGCTAAGCAGCCCAGAGTATACTGTGAGCTGAAGTGCCTAAGAAGCAGGCAAACCCTGAGCGCATGGGATTTGTTTCCTAGCCTGATGGCCTATCCAAAGAGTTTCTTGTTCACCATGTGCTGAATAATGCAATTCAGCTCTATGGAAACCCTCCTGAATATTGAGGGCTACACCACCTCCTCTATGTTTTTGTCAGTCTTTTCTACTGTATATGAGGCATAACCTCAAAGATCCTCATCCCACTCACCATTAGAGTCCCACCAAGTCTCAGAAACAGCTATTATATTTGGTTTCTGAGATTGTACCAGCATCTTGAATTCACTGAATTTATTAACTAAACTTTTTGCATTTAGTTATAACACAGAGGATTTAGTTTTCCTCCTCAAATTACTCATTCCTTTCTTAACCGCGGGTGATGCGTCAGCACCAGATTCCCCCACATGCCATAGCATAGCTTCCCAGGGTGTTTAATACTGCTAATGTAATAACTTCTACCCATGTAGGATTACTGAAATATGTACAGTTTGTGAGCAAATCTTACAGACCAGAGATTGTTCTCTGCATTTGGGCCCCATGCCCTTGGTAGACAGATTAAGGCATACATACAGCATTATGTTCAAGGACAAAGATTTGAGTGTTTTAAATTAAGAAAAACTGAAGGGACAGTAGTACATTATAACTTGCTGTCCTTTTAAAAACCAACACCTGACCTGTCCTAGCCTTGATGATACTGAACCCCAAAATATGGGAAAAATTCAGCTTCACAACTTCAAGTCTTACTGTATGAGGCTCTAAGGGGTGTATAACAGGGCCAGAACATATATGGAAAATGAAATAGAAGCTGGATCTCTTCTGTAAGAAAAGAGGCACTGAGGGGGGTATTAGGTGTAATCTACTTGAGGGACATACAACATCACACAGCAGCTTCTGTCAAGTTACCATCTTTATTCTAAACTGCCAACCTGGCACACTAGGCATGACAGGAACCAACATGGCCTGTACATATAAAGGTAAATGATTAAATACAACATTGCCTCCAATAACTTCCTGGTTGAGTAACCAGATATACTACATTAGGCACATGCAACTATCCCAGCATTTAACCAGAAAGTGTTTTGCAGCATAAAACACAATTTTATTTGTCATGTATCCACTCCACCCCACCAGCAAGCTTTTAGAAACCTAAATGGGCCCTGGCAGCTGCCCATAGTTTCTGAGCAATACAATATGATATATGAACATAACATAGCCCACAAATCCCAATTCAGGCACCACTCACTCAATTGAACAAACAAGCCCTGTAATTAACTTCTTTCTCTAAATGAAAAAGCATTGTTTTTGCCGTATCACCATCGGGAGACCCCCGGGCCCTCACTGTGCACCCCACACTGGTCAACCAAAGTGTCAGCGGCACACTGTAAGTTCCACTAGAGGCTGCTGCATGATCAGAACCTGGGAACGTACCTCAGGAGGAGGAGACAGACCATGTGAACACTCCTAATCCTCCTCACCGACCTCCACTCCTCAGGAGGAAAGGACTTGAGGGTAATAATCAGCAGTGTGATGTAGCAGCTAGCAAAGCAAATATAATCACGGTGTACATCAAGAGAAAATCTCAGAGCCAACGATTTCCCATTTTCAACAGAAAACGCCAGCAGAAAGGGAATTTGCCATTTTTAAACCAGCACCTTGTGAGTCAATTTTTCATGAAAAAAATGCTATATGCATCACTCCTGCACTTGCATGCTCCACCTCGCTGGAACATTACATTGGCAATTCTTGGGGGGGGGGAGGCAGCTGGCTATATTCTGGCTATATTCTGGCCTATGAAAGGGGCTTTAGAAACTCAGATCAATCATTTTGTTCAGACTCTTCCAACTAAGTGGCAGGCCCCAGCATTCACACTGGTAGAGTATGATGTAAAGCCAAGCCACTCTGGTCTAGTTGATCGGATGTGTACTCTTAGAAGGATAGGTTTACATGAGCCTCATCAAAGGCTGAAAACCACGCCCTGAAGGTACTAACAGCACAGTGTTTGATGTGGAGTTAATTTAGTTAAAGCTTCCTTTACGTTATAAAAAGTATCACAAGCTAACTGAATGTAAATAAAACCTAAGTTTTGTTTTTGTCTAAGTGTTTGTCTGGAGTCTTAACTTAGACCTTTATGGGCCATGAAGGGAATGCCCAAAGAGTGATGTGTACCATACTTTTAATAGGCCATAAGGATTTAATAACTGCTCTTCCTCTTTTAATAAATAGCAAAAAATATAACAGAAAAGCTCTTTCTCTTAATAAACAGCATATGCTGTTGCTGCCTACCTTTGTTGGGGATGCTGGCTGTCCACTCTCCTCCTCTGCCTGGGTGCCTGGACTGAAGGACCCCACCCTACCACTTGTAGGCCTGCCATTTCGCCTGCCTAAACCTCCCTAACCCCACCCAGCATGCTGCTCGAATCGCCCACTCACTGTACTCCCCCTCTGCAGCACTAATCTGCTGCTCAGCCTGCTTCTCTTGTGTTTGTTGTGATTTGCTGCTGGCTGCTGCCCTGCCCGCCGGTGACCGTACATGTCTGCAGCTGGTCTGGTTCCACTCAGTGGCCACCCAACCCCAGGTCCTCCCACTCCCTCCTCGCCAGCCCAACTCCTGCTTGGACTATGAGTGGTCTTGGCTCAGGCCTGCTGCGCTGCCTCACTGCTGCTGGTGTGGTGTCCCAGACTCCCAAACTCCAGGCCGACTGCTGACTCCCACCACACCACTGGTCTTTGGCTGTTCTCTCCGGCTCCTCTCTCTTCTGGCTGGATGCCTGGACCACCACCTCTTCTTCTCTTCTCAGTCTCTCCCACCACATGATGAAAATCATTGCCTGAGCACCTCCTCACACACACAGAATCGCTCCAATGCATGCAGGTGTATCGCGCCCATTTAAAGTCCTTCTCCCGGCCAATCACAGTGCAGCAAGAAAAAATGCCAAGCAGTCACAATTATTTTTGGGGGAGGAGGGCAAGGCAAAGAAGGTGACAGTTTTAAATCCAGCCACGCTGACAGCCAATTAAACAGCGGGGGGGGGGGGGGCGCAGTCACAGTCAACAGAGGGCACAAGCAGAGAAACCAATCAGGGGAAAAAATACTTAAAAAAAAAAAAGCAGCATTTGGCAAAATATTGCTGGGGCTCAGCACAGGTAAAAAAAATATTGCTGGGGCCAGTGCTCATGAGCCCATAAAACCCAGTGCCTATGATCAGAGGTGGAGAAGATGAACACCATGTTTCCTGTAAACATATGCTGTCAAATGACATCAGAAAACTTTTGGTTTTGGTATCCGCCAGTTTATATATTAAACCCTCTATGTTCCAAGACAAGAGAGTAATATTCCCTATCTGATCTCCCAGAATTTGATAGGTAACTATATTTTCATTTTTTCATTCAATTTAGTGGCATGTAATAAAGAGAAACGGTTGATAGTTGACAGAATTAAAGGATTAAAATTCTGCCTATCCTCGGCTATAATAAGGTTTGATTGTGAATCTCCTATTTGAAAATTCGTTATTGAATTTTTGCTTCCTGGGTTTCCCTATATGTCTAGTGTTCCAATAACTACTATTAAAACACCAAGTCTATCTAGGCAAAGGCAAAGGCAAGTTTATTTAAAAAGACGCCCAATCCCAAAGGCTCTGGGCGCCGCACACAAAGATACACAGCATTTCATACCCATAAAATATATAAAATAATAATAATAAATATAAATAATCAAATTATACCCCAAAAGCTTGCAAAAATAGAAGCTGAAAGCGAACCTTAAAAGAAGTTATAGTGGGGCCTCCTTAACTATAGCTGGTAAGGAGTTCCAAAGAGCGGGGCGGCAACACACTAAAGGCTCGGTCGCCTGCAGATTTTAATCTCACTCTGAACGGCTAGGAGGCCACCACTAGAAGAGCAGAGATTAGGAGGAAGAGAAGACGGTACCAGGAGAACTGGACAGGTAATCAGGCCTGTCCATGTAGGGCCTTATAGGTGAGAAGCCCCACCTTGAAGAGCAATCTCCACCCGACAGGCAGCCAATGCACCACACAACACAGGTGTAATATGGCAAAATTTACTTTGCCCAGTCAAAAGCTGGGCAGCAGCATTTTGCTGTAGCTGCAGTCTGTGAAGAGAGCCCCCACAGACCCCGAGGTAGAGGGCATTACAGTAGTCAAGCCTAGAAGTGACTAAGGCATGTATCAAGGTAGGGAGGTCCAGAGACGGAACAAGGGGCTTAATCCTGGCAATGTTATGAAGATGGAAAAAACAGGAACGGACCACGGAAGATATTTGAACCTCCATGGGCAAATTCCTGTCAAACATCATACTAACATACTAACATACTATTTGCCAGCAGATTAGGCCTTACGGTCTATCGAGTCTGCTCGAACCTAGATCCTTAGTTGGGTGCCGAGATCCTCCCATCCCTTGTTCTCTAGAAACCCCTATCATCCATCCCCACCCCCCCGGGACAGGCCATCATCTGATACATCCACTTTCTGTGTCTGTCCCACCCTCTCTTGAAGCCCTCCACTGTGGATCTCTGAACCAGCTCACCAGGCGGTGCATTCCAAGGTCCACCACCCTCTCGGTGAAAAACCTCCTCCTCTTCCCCCTCACCCCTTCCACCTTCCAACTTCAAACTATGCCCTCTGGTGATACCTCCTGCTTTAGTCTAAAGATCCCTCACATGTTCCCTATTTATTCCCTTGAGGTACTTGAAGACCTCAATCATGTCCCCCTGTCTCTCCTCTCCTCCAATGAAAACAGGCAGAGCTCCTCAAGTCTGTCCTCATAAGTCAAATCCCTAGCCTCGTATCATCTTTGTTGCCCTCCTCTGTACCCTCTCCAGGAGCTGTATGTCCCCTTCAAATGTGGTCTCCAGTACTGTACACAATACTCAAGGTGTGGTCTAACCAGTCCATTGTACAGCGGCAGAATACTTCCCTGCTCCTAGAGGTGATCCCCTTACATGCATCCCAACATCCTGTTTGCCTTGCTAGCTGCTCTCCCACTGCTCAGAGTTATTCATACATGTATCCACCATGACCCCTAGGTCTTTTTCCCTATTGAGACCTCCAGCTGCCTCCTCCCAGGGTGTACCTGTGTTTAGGTTTCCCGACCAAGATGCAACACCTTGCACTTGGTGATATTGTAATTTCCATGTGTGAGCCCAGCTTTCCAGGGTGTCCGGTCCCTGCAGGTCCACCCTCCCCTCTTCTCCCTCAACTTCTGCTCCCATCTTGGAGTCATCCTGAAGAGACTCATTTCACACCTATACCCTCTGATGTCCGATATGTATGCATTAAATAGGATGGACCCAGGACCGAGCCATGGTACCCACACCAACCTCTGGGTTGAGGGGCTCCCCTGACCACTACTCTCTGAGTGCGTCCAGCTAGCCAGTTTTCAATCCATCTGACCATCAAAAGGCCTACTCCTAACCCCATCAGTTTCTCCACCAGACCATTGTGGGGACAGAGTCAAACGCCTTGCTGAAGTCCAAGAATAATACATCCACAGGCTTACCCCTGTCCAGTTCTGATGTTACCCAATCATAGAACTCACAGGTTGGTTGACATGATCTACCTGGCACAAACCCATGTTGCCCGACTATCCAGACTTCTCCACCTCTTCTCCAAGTGATACACCCCAATCGTTCCTTTAGAATACTCTCCATTAATTTTCCCACCACGAGGTCAAACTCAGTGGGTCTATAATTACCTGGTACTTCCCTCGACCCCCCTTTATGGATTGGTACCACATGTGCTCTCGCCAACCCTCAGGTACCCTCCCTGTCTCAAGTGACCTGCTGAAAAGCTCCGCCAGAGTGCAGCCAGTATGTCCGCCAATTCCCATAGTACTCTCGGATGGATGCCATCCGGCCAGAAGATTTGTTTTCTTTAGGGCCTTGAGGGCTAACCACACCCTTTTGGTGGAGATAGCATCATCCGTCCCCTCCCCTTACTGGTCTTTTATCCTTATCCAGATGTGACCCCCTGGGGTACCTTCCCTCCCTCTTGCTCCATTTCTGTTGTCCCCTGATCCCACTCCTGCGCTTCCATCCCCTTCATGCCTTGTTTTTAGATGTCCCATCCCTCCTAGTGAACACAGAGGCAAAATACTTATAATACCTCTGCCTGGTCCCTCGCTCTTCCACCCACCCTCCTTCTGATCTCAATCTGCTGAGATGGCCCTTAGTTTTCTCCCGCTCCCCAATGTGCGGAAGAACCCCTTTTCCCCTCCATGCTGTCCCTGTGCCAGCCCGCTGCTCTTTTACTGGACTTTGCTCCCCTCACCACTCTGGTGACTTTTCTAGATGCAAGCTAGTACATTCCTTATCCCTATCCCTCTTGTTGTTTTATATTTTTGTGACGCCTTCTTTTCTCTGACTGCTACCTGTACCTCACTGGACCACCAGCATGGTTTACGTGACCTTGCTCCCTTACGTTTTCAACTTAGCGCAGATCCTGACTGCTTCATGAAGTCCCGTTTATGACCTCCCATCTCCTTTCCACACTTGTCATTGAGGTAATCCCTTCAAGTGATCCTTGAGAATATTTCCCATGCCCATAAAGTCTGCCCCTGAGTCCACTGCCAGTGTCCTAGATCTCACCCCACTCCCCATGCTTATTTGAAAACCAGACAGATTGTGGTCACTCCCAGTCAGGGGTCCTGTACAGATATGTCCCTTACCAGATCCCCATCTGCCAGAACCACATCCAGGACATGCCCCTCCCTTGTGGGCTCCATCACATGCTGTGTTAAGAACACATCCTGGAAGCCATCCAGCAGCCTCTGCTCCTTGGCCACCTTAGAGGACATGGTTCCCCAGTTTGTACCTGGCATATTAAGGTCCCCCATCAACACCACTCCTTCCCCTTTTGGACCACACTGGGCAATGATGTTGTCCAGCAAACCATCCTCTAGAACATCACTCATCCCGGGGGGCCTATATGCTACTCCCAGCTTGACCTTATCTCCTGCTGGGGATCGTGGGTGACCCATAAGGCCTCCACGCTTCCCTCTGCCTCTCTACTATAGCAATTTCTATATCATCTTCTAATGAGACATAGCCACTCCACCCCTCTGACCTCCTTTCTATCCTTCCTAAGCATAGTGTACCCTGTACATTTTAGGTCCCAGTCGTGGTTTTGTTGTTGCCTTCTCCTCCGTGACCGCCGCCACATCCACCCCCTCAACAGCATGGCCTGGAACTCCGGCAACTTGTTTCCCAAGTTCCTGGCATTTACTAACACCAACCCCACCCCTTATCCCTGATCCTCTTTGTCGACCCTCCCAGATTCCTTATGCTTCCATCCTCCCCTGCTCCTCCTGAAACCTCCACCTCCAGTCTGTTTCCCCTCCCCTCTTGGGCTTGACGCTCATCCCTCATCTGGAGGGAGAGGGCTTGTCAGCCCTCCTCATCCCTTCCCCCTTGGCAAGTTTAACCCCACCTTTCTTGTATGTAGTCAGCCATCCCTGTTTAAGGACTTCCTTCCCTAATGGGGCAAGATGAAACCTGTCCTTGGCATATAGTCCCTTATCCTCCCAAACTCCATTCCAGTTCCCTAACACTAACCCATTCTCTTCACTCCACTTCCTGAGCAGTCATTAACCTCTGTAGTGCTTTTTTTTCTCCACTGAGGCCTTTGTACTGGCAATATCTCCAAAAAGGAAATGTTGCATCCATTATCCACGACAGACTCTGGCAAGTTCTTGGAACCTTGCTTGATTCCAAAATGATATTTCCTCTAGATCATTAGTTCCCAAATGTCACCAGGAACTGGGTTTCCTCCATAATCTCTCAACCATTTCATACACCATATGAACCTTTGTTCTGTAATTGCCAGCCCTCCAGAGATACCACTACCTTCACCTGGCTATGGCATCCACCCCCTGTCCTCCCAATGGATGCCTCATCATCGAGTCTCCCAGTAACAGAACCTTAACACCGCCCATCATCCTTATGGTTACCTCCACTATGCCCTCTCAGCCCCTTCCCCTTTATTCATGATCTCAATTTCATGGGAGTCTTCCTGCCTTATTAGAGACCTCTTGTCACCTCCTTTCTGCCTCCCCTTGCTTTGCCCACTTAACTCAAACCCCTCTGAATAGGTGTCCCTTTAACTGCTCTCTATCTGAACCATTTATCCTGGCCCTGATGGTTTCCCCTTCCCACACCACCATCCTCCCCTTGTAATAGTACCCCTGCTTCCAGAGGTTCTCTGTGGGTCCCCTTTAGCTAGGGCCCCATCCTGGTACTGACCTCCCAGCTGAAGGGGGCCTCTCTCACCTCCTTGTCTCCCAGTTTCTTCCAATCATGCTCTCCTCCCTCATGTCTGGAATATGTTGCATCTCCCATTTGCTTAACATATATGTTTTCCCCTTCTCTGGGACTATGTCTATCCTTTCCATAGCTGGTCTGTGATGCCCTATGGTATCCGACTCCCTCCCCGGCCTCTGTATAAGTTTCCTCATTTCACCAACCCCTTCCTCCCCTCTAGGTTGCTTAGTAGCTCAAATTTATTGTGACACTCTATATCAGCCTCCATCATGTAACCTGAGTTTCCTGACTGCATCTCTAAACTGACCCTCTTCTTCCTCTCTTGCACTGTTCACCTTAGGACTCCCTTCCCACAGTCTGCTGTTTTGGGCTTCCACAACAGCCCCTCCTGACCTCTTCCCTCCAGTCTCTTTGTATTCAGAATGTTCACCCTGTACGCTTTCCCTTAGCATCAACTTCCTATCTCAAGGGTCTCTCTGTCCCTACCATCCCCTCCTGCTTGCTGTAACATAACGTCCTGTAATTTCAGGCATTGCCCCAGCCTCCCTCAGCCCCACCCTTCTGCTGCCCTATCCACACCCCTTATCCTTGGACACCCCCAGCTCCCACAGCTTACTCCTTAACCAATACCTCCTCCTGATACAAGATAGCTGTCTACAGAGTGGGCAGCCTCTCTCTCCAGGCCCAATTTAGAATTATTGCCATCCCACAGCCTGTGCAGCCTACAACCCTTCCAAAGATGCCTGCCATGGTGGAATATGGCCACCTGATTTTCCCCTCTGTTTATAATAGCACACCCCTTTTCTCAGTCCCTTTCCCTGGAGTACAGTTTCTCTCTATACTGACTGTAGTTATTTACAAACCCAATTCAACCCCACCAATAATGTTCCCAAGTCTTACAAACACATACAGTCCAGTGTGTTCAGTCCCACTAACAGTGTATGTGGGCAGACATCAGGTACCACGATGTCACAGGCCCACCAGCTCCTGTTGCCTACTAGTCCTAAACAGAAATACTCAGCTCTTCAATCCCAACCCCAGTGGCTTTTCAGTATTTAAGAAGGCATACAAAATGGGTGGGTGGGAGGGCTCTTACCAAACACCAGGAAACAACACATTTAAATTTGCCTCTAAGTATCCCTGCACAAACAACTATCCACAAGCCACCAAAGTTACAATGTAACAGTTCTAATTCAAGGTAATAATTTTTAACACATAAAACTAATTTCACTTACAAACTATTCAAATATTTCAGTTAAAACAGAATATAACTCAATCCCTCCTTCCTACCTGGCTGCTGCTTAAGCTCCCAAGTGAACAATGAAAGCCAAGTTAATTCCTGTTTAGAGACAAGGTAACTGCAGCTAATGTCCCATCCCCCAAACACCAGGCAAACAACACATTTAAATTTCCCTCTAAGTATCCCTGCCAAACAACTATCCACAAGCCACCAAAGTTACAATGTAACAGTTCTAATTCAAGGTAATAATTTTTAACACATAAAACTAATTTCACTTACAAACTATTCAAATATTTCAGTTAAAACAGAATATAACTCCATCCCTCTTTCCTACCTGGCTGCTGCTTAACGCCAAGATTTCGCACCCAAGGGGAGGCCATCAATGACGTAGCTCCTAGCACAAGTCCAGTTGTGGAGTCAGAGGCCAACCCATCATGAGCTCTATTCGACCCCACTACCAATACCTCAGTCTTGTCAGGGTTCAGTCTAAGCCAGTTGGAGGCCATCCAGTCACTAATCTCAGCCAGACAGATATTTTACACATCCACTGCGTTTGATGTTCCTGGGGCAAAGGATAAGTATAACTGAGTGTCATCAGCATAGCAATGAAAACTTAGACCATACTTCCTAATGAGTCCCCAGGGCGACTTATATACTGCAGAACAGTGGGGCCAATACCGAACCCTGAGGGACTCCACACAAAAGAAGGCAGGGTGTAGATGAGAAATTTCCCATCACAACCCGCTGTCTCCTATTGGTCAGAAAGGACTCAAACCATTTGATGACAATACCGGTGAGTCCACACAACTCCCTCAGGCGGAGAAGCAACACACAATGGCTCACAGTATGGAATGCTGAAGAGAGATCGAGGAGAACAAGACCTATCTAGCATAGGGGAAGCCTTCAAAGCTGTATCTGCCAGTTTGGAATTTTTGAAAGTAACATCAAATCAGGGAGCTTCTGTAATTCTTTTTTGGATTTTAATCTAGTCAATTGAACTGTGTGTTATGTTAATTTCATAAAAGCGAGACAAAAAAGTGGCCAGATCTTGTTTAATTGTTCCATTAGACTATTCCTCAGTTGTTTTCCACCCAAAGATGGAAAGAGTGTTATATTCCCAGGAGTGAGATAATTTATGCTCATATTTGGCAATAACTTCCTGAACTCTTTTTACTCTCCCTATGTCTTTTTCATCTATTTCCTTATGTGATGTGTCAAGCAATCCCCATGGAGATGGGTTTTGAGGGGCAGGGACCCTCATCAGAGAGAGCACCTTAATCCCATTTAATTTTAGAATACATTCTTGTTTCCAAATATTGAAAACCAACTCCTCCGATTTAGAATATAGGAGAGTGCAATCTTGGAAATGAAAACTGGGTGGGCGGTGATCATAAATATCACCATCTGAATCTGAAATAGGCAGCAAATGTTTTATTCATTTTACCAGTTTTTTAGGAGTTTCATAGTTTAACTTTTTAATGCCGTATATTTCAATCAGATATTCAGATTCTGGTTGCAGCAGTTTCTTATGTGGGTTATATGTATTAAAAGAAGCCAGCACATACTTTAATGTGGGCTCAGAGCCTCCCAAACCTTTTCCCATAGCTTTATCCTGCAGGACTACTCCCTCAATTCCCCCCTGACAGAAACATCATCTTGTACAAGTTGGTTCGGTACTTGATGATCTTTGACTTCATCCATCTTTTCCACAGGATATTAACTGAATGGATTATTTGTTCAGCATCAGAATGTATTATTAACTGTCCATTTTCCCTCCTTTATCTTGTGTCTCTGTTTTTTTAGTGGAAAGAGTACATACAGGTTCTGCCTTTTCCCTCGGTTTTCTATTTTTTAGTTTATTAATTTTCATTCTCGTAGGATTCACTTCAGAGACTAATATAACTACCGGTTGCTCTTTAGAAAAGGGAAGAGGAAGACAGACCTGTATGGCCGTATATTTTGTAGACTTTGTGGTTTCTGAGTGAAGCTCTGAAAAAGGATTCTCTGCTGGCCCAGTGGCGCTGAGGGTTGAGGCGCTGGACACCACATCTTGCGCCACGCTGACAACCCAGGATCAAGAGCGACCTTGGGTATTGGTGGGTCAGCCAGGTGGAGGTAGATTGAACATCCCAGGGACTGCTCTCTTCCTCCAGGGAGGGTGGGGATGACATCCGTGACTGTGCTGGCTCCTGGCAGTGGCTGGAGGCTAGTGCATACCATGGGATAACAGAAGGGTCGGTGCCAGCAGATGTCCAACATGTCGTGCACGGAAGCATGCACTGCACCGTCACTGACATCTTTGCCATGTGGGTTCCAAGGGAGAAAATCAGCCCCAACCCTCAGGCTCGCTTGAAGGTCTGCCCCCGCGGCGCAACATCAATCACTCCTAGGTAGCTCCCTCTGGTCCTGACTCCCTCTGTGGTCTTCCGCACTGTTGGGGGTGTGTGATGTGGCCAAGGATAGGTTTAGAGGGCAAGGAGGTTGCAGCTCGGGCATGGCAATTGGTGCAGGAGACGCCCGGGGTTAAGAACGAATGAAAAATAAACCATAGGACCACCCTTGCTGAGGACGCAAGGCGACAAACGAAATAAAGAAAAAAAAGGAAAAGAATTTTCTGAGCTTGACTGTTCAACTTTCCTTAACTGTTTAAGTATGGCTTGGTTAAAGAAAACATCCGCTCTTAAGTTTGCAATTTCTTCCTTTATAGCCCAAATATTTTCTAAAAGTACTATATTAGTGTAGTAAGGATTCTTAATTATTTCCAGTAACTGTTTGGAAAGAGAGGAATAGGATACAAGGTTCCCCTCAGTAAAATATTTCTTATTGTACACTATTTGGAGTGTATCTGGCCTAATGCCCATAGTTGGTGTAGATAAACTGGACAGGTTGGGCATAGGCATCCTCCTGTTGCCCTCATTTCCTATGGCATTGTTATCCAGATTTGAAGGAACAAATCTCTTAAAGCCATCTATTGTATTATTAAGATCTAGCATAACCAATGTTAGATTATCAGGTTTTTTTTTGGGGGGGGGGTTAAAATGAGCTGATTTTTTCTTTGTTTTGGATCTAAGGAGAGGAGGAGATACTAATAAGTATATTGAATAGGAGGAAGCCAGTTCTTCCTGGGGTGGGTCCTGAGGCCAGAAAGTAATAAGATTGGAATCAAAGCTTAATTTATCTAAGACTGAAATAATAGAATCAAATGATTCCCAATCATATGAGAATAAAGAAATGCCTTTGGCTATTTATTTAGTTGTATTAGTTGGAGATATCCCAGGTTCTATCGGATTAGTCTGAATGATTGCCGAGGGCTCTTCATCGAGGGTTACTATGTTCCCATGACAGTCCTATTTGATTGGGATAGGAATAGGGCTAGGGCTCAAAAGGGCTACTGAGGTAGGGATAACTCCTGGAAAAAGTTCGTAATCTTGGACTGTTTGGTATTTTCTACAACCAGAATTTCCTCCCCATTAAAGGTTTTATGCTTCCTTGGTTTTGAGTACTTTCAAGCACGTTCCTGATCAGTATGTTTATTCTCAACAGTGATAAAATGGTTATTTCTGCTCCAGGTGCTAACCATGATTTTCAGTATTTGTTTTTAAAGACAAGTAAAGAGCTTTTTTGATAGACCCAGCTATGCAAATGGCACCAAAAGCTAAAGCTGCTCTCAGAACAATATACAAGTAAACCTCCAATACCAGTAGGTAGACACATTATTCACAAATGTTTGTTGATTCAGTTAGTATAAATGAAAATGTCCTTCTAGCTTAAAAGCCAACCCTGTATTAAATACTATGAAATAAAATGTATTAGTGAATATTGATCAACTAGAGTCCCCGTTTTGACCTTTTTTTCAGTGGTTTAGATCAGAAACCCAAATCCTTTCCAGGGTGGAGCAAATTGTACCATAGTTTAATACCCAGGTCATAGGTTCATCTAGTCAAGTCAGGTTACAAACAAGGAACCCTCAGGCACCAGATAGAAGCAGAGTTTAAAAAATTTGGAGTCTAAGTCCAATATCCTTCCCTTGCTGTGCTTCTTTCTTGTTGGCTCTGGTATTGTCTAGTTTATTTATTTTATTTATTTATTTAAGTCTAGGAGTACAAGTACCTTTGAGCCGAGACTCTTTTACAAAGGTTCCACATCAGAGACTGCACAATACAGTAGTACACAGTGGAGCAAGTGCAATACTCAGTAAAGCAGTGCAAAATTAAGGAGGATAAAACAGATTTAACACACAGTTGTAGATGAAACCAAAGAATATTTATAGGAAAATACAGACAGAGGTACTAGGGGTAACAGAGGAGAGGGGGATGCTGAAGGGGTGAGGGCTTGCCAGAGGCAGTTGTCAACTAGAAGAGAATACAGGTAGTGGGGCAGGGGTGGGAGGGAGGGGAAGGGGGATGGGGAGAGGGAAGGTAGGGAAAGGAGAAGTGCTGGTAGGGGACAAATGCGACTAGAACTGCAGGATAGCTGTGAGGGCCTGCAGGTATGGCAGCTCGAGGTGCTGGAGGCAGAGAGGCGGAGCTGGAGCCTTAATTTGAATGGGCCTAGCTTGGGAGTGGAGGAGATCTCAGTGCTGAGGCTATTCCATTAGCAAGGAGCCCGGTAGGCAAACGAGCATTGACCCAGGGAGGTTCTGCAGAGTGGGAACAACAAGCATTGTGATTCAGAGCCCCTGGTGTGGCAAGGGTTACTACTTGGGCAGAGGAGAGATAGTACCCCTGTGGGGGGGCGAGGTCCATAGCGATCGTCTTATCCATAGTGCAGGTTTGGTATTTTATATGACTGGATAGTTGTAGCCAGCCAGTTTGGGCGTAGAGGTCGCATGTGTGGGTTAGACATTGGGAACCCATAATAAGTTGACAGGCTTTGTTGAGTGAAGTTGAGATACATCTGAGAGCTGTTGAAGTGGCCAATCCGTAAATGATGAGGCCATAGTTGATGATGGAGACAATCGAGCTTTGAACTGCAATGCATAAGGCAGCAGGGGTTAAGTTAGTCCTATGCCTGTAGAGAAGGCCAAGCCACATGTTGGCAGCCTTTGCAACGTTGTCAATATGGGTCCCATAGGACAGGTTACTATCAAGAGTGATCCCCAAGTATTTAAAGGTTAGAACCTGTTCGAGAGTTGTCCCATGTTGGTTTGAGATTATCTGGGGGCAACCTGTGTTTGCTGTGGGAGTTACTGAAAAGCATGGTCTTTGTTTTTTTAAAGTTGAGAATAAGTCTCTGTGTGCTGAATCAGTTTTTCACTGATGCAAAACCAAGTTGGAGATTATTTTGCAAGGAGTGTGGGTCCTTATGGGAGGAGAGAATTATGGCATCATCAGCATAGATTATAATTTGTTCTGGACAGGATTTAGGGAGATTATTCAGGAAGAGGGGAACATAGAAGCGGCCCCAGTATAGAGCCCTGAGGAACTCCAAAGCAGACTGACATAGCATTAGAGAGAATACTAGCAATCTTTACTCATTGCGATCATTTTTCCAAGTAGCTTTGGAACCAGGCCATAGAGTCAGGGGAGAGCCCAGCAATTGAGAGCTGGTCCAGTAGCAGTTTGTCGTGGACGGTATCGAAAGCCTTGGTTAAATCGATGAAGACTGACCCAGCAAGGTGACCGTTATCCAGGGAACTGTGGATGGTTCCAGTAAATTCCAAGAGGGCAGATGTGGTGCTTTGACCTTTTCTGAAGCCATGTTGCTCAGTACATAAGATATTGTGGTTGTCCAGGTAGTCAGTGAGTTGGTCAGCAACAATGCATTTGAGAGCCTTGGAGAGGGGAGATAGTATGGAGATCGGTCAGTAGTTTCCATGGTAGGTCTTATTGCCATTCTTGTGTACTGGGGTGACGATAGTGGATTTCCATCTGTCAGGGAACTGGCCAAGGCAGAGGGAGAGGTTAAAGATCTTGGTGAGTGGTCTGATAACTTCATCAAGAGTAAGGGACAGCAATTTTAGGTCCAATGAGTCCCCTGCTATTTCTTGTTTTGGCGATGGCCTTACTAATGTATTTGTGAGCTTCATGCTGCTTGACTGCTTTGAAATAGAAGGGGGTTAGGAAGTACAGTGAGGAGTGCTGGTAGGATCAGCAGAGGTGTCGGATTCATTGAAGAAGTTGGGGGAAAGAACAGAGCTGAGGTCAGTGAAGGCGATATTGAAGGTATTAGCAATAGTTATGGGGTCATGTGTTATAGTTCTGTCAATGTTGAGCATATTTGGGGATGTTTTTGGATGTTTACCGGTCACTTCTTTGATGTTGTTCCAGAAGGCTCTTCCATTTCCCCATGTATTAGTGAGGGCTTCCCTGTAATAGGTGCTTTTGTGTAGTCAAATAGCCTTAGTGCAGTCATTCCACGCTCGTTTGTAGCTCTGAATGGCAGTTGGAGACCCAGAGTCTCGGGCCAGCAGCCAGAGGTAGTCCCTCAATTTTAGCTGCGCTATTAGGTCAGCAGTAAGCCAGGGATTACAAAGAGCCTTAACTTTACGCTTTTTGAAGGGGGCATAGGTGTCACAGGCTGCATTGAAGATGGAGATGAAGGAGTCCAAGGCTGCATTGATATCCTTTGCATTGAAGACAGGCAACCAATCCAGGTGCCTGAGATGGGATTTAAGGAGATTCAAGTTCCCACAGGGTGGGATTCTACTGGTGATGACTGATGGTGGAGGTTTGCAGAATTTGTTAGACCACACACAGGTAATAGGAGAGTGATCACTAAGAGAATCCGGAAGGATGGAGATATTGGAGATTCCGGTAGGGTGGCTGGTTAGAACCCAGTCCAGTAGGGAGCTGGTACCAGTTCTGTAGTTGTGCCTGGTCGGGGAGGCTACCAGTTGTGAAAGGTTAACAGAGGAGATGGCATCCTTGAGGCCTCCAGGATCTGGGGCAAGCCAGTTTATATTAAAATTGCCAAGCATGATTAACTCGGAACCAGGTGGTTGCAATCGGGTGAATTCCAGGACAGTATTGAGGCCTTTCACTTGGTCCTTAGGAGGGATGTAGACAGCGGCGATTGTGAGGACTTTGCCATGGGCTCCAAGGATGATAATTATTGGGAGGATCTGTGCAGATGAGTCTGAGGGTGGTGCAGTCAGGGGGTGGCCCAGGAGGGAATGTTTGAGGTATAGTGCACAGCCCCCTCCTTGTTTAGCCTGCCAATCCAGCCTAAAAATAGTGTAGCCAGGTAGGGCAATTGCGAAGTCAGGGACTTTGGGTTTCAACAACTGCGATGATGTCATGTTTATACTGGTTGGTGAACACTTGCAGGGCATCAAGCTTGGGAAGAAGGCTGCAAATGTTTAGGGTTGCAAAGGAGAGAACTCCAGTGTGTTACACTTTCTTGGCTGGCCCAATGGTTAGGGGGCCAGGGTTAGGGTGAATATTTTCAGACAGTAGTAACAGAAGGAGTAGAAGCTTCAGGGAAGACAATTGTAAGGCCCTGAGGGAGAGTTTACGAGACCGCTCAGTGTTGCTAGGTCGAGCAGGCAGTTGGTGCTGTTCCCAGAGTGATGTCATAAGGTCTAAAAGGGAGAGAGGTGGTGGGAGAGCCAAGGGACCATGGGCAGAAGTTCCTGAGAGGTGCCATTTAGAGCATGTGGTAGGTACAGGGGTGCAGAGAGGAAAAAGGGTAAGGGTGCCTGTGAGGTAGTGGATGAAGTCAAAATGGTAATTGGGTAGGGGGAAGGGGTAGCAGGCCCCAGGGAGGTGGAAGAGTGGAAGTAGTGACGAGAGAATGAGGAGTCGAACAAGCATAGTGGAGAATAATTAGAGCCTCCAACAGCCGTGGTAGGTAAGCAAGGTTGGCAGCAGGGGAGCACACAAGAAAGAAGAAAATGTTGAAACAAGATGCAGGGGAGGGAGGGAGGAGAGAGAGAGAGATGGGAGGGGGAGGACAGGCAATAGCAGGAGTGGCGGGGGAGGTTAATAGGGCCCAATAGAGATTGGGGTAGGGAGGTGGCTGGAGAAAAGGGAGGAGCTTACGGACTATTTAATTAAGGTTGGGGTGGGGGCGGGCATAAAATTTACGCTTTCCAATGTGTTACAATGGGTGCTGAAGTCCAGGACAGCGTTTGGAAGCCAGACCAATCACAGGCAAAGGCGTAAAGGCCAAGTCCAATCGGAGGTGGCAGCAAACAGCGCTAGCCAATGGAAGCTTCTCAGAGCTGTCCTGGTTGGTCTGCGGTCTTACCCAGCTTCTGGAGCTCCTGGGTGGCTAATGGAGGTGGTGAGGGTGGGCAGCTAGCTTTCCAAGCCGCGGCCGCTCCAGTGGCAGATGGAAGCCCGATCAGGGGCTGAAATCTGTGAGAGAGAGAGAGAGGAGAGAGGGGATCACAGATAAGCACAGGAGGGACAAAGGAACAGTGACGCAGGTGCGAAATGGGGGGCAGGGGAGACTGCAGGGGGTCAGGAGCAAGAAAAAAAATTAACACAGTTAAAAGAGTAAAGGAAGTGGGGTGGGGGGGCAGCCAAGAACAAGAGAGAGACACTATTGACCTGCCCTGGTGCCACGGGGGGGAGGGATGAGATAGGAGTGATTGCCAAAGAGTGTTAGACAGGGGGCACAACAGATAGACAGCAGGAGAATAGAAGCTGTGATAGGGGCAGGGAGATAAGGCCAGAAAGTGGGCAATGGGGGGAGGGGGTGCAGGAGTTGCAGAGCTAGGCAAGTTGGCTTGAGGATACAGGGAGTGAAAAAAAACAAAATGACACAAAAGCTAAGGAATAAGTAAGGCAGGGCAAACAAATCATCAGAATTAACAGCTACTTTTTCAGGATTAAGTACAGATTGCAATGCAGATTACAGCAGGCAGTAAATTAAGCTAAAAACAGGAAGCTAAAGAGAGAAAACTAAATCGAGCTAAAATGTCAGCGCTTTCCAATGTGTTATAATGGGCGCTGAAGCCCAGAACAGCATTTGGAAGCCGGACCAATCACAGGCAAAGGCGTAAAGGCCAAGTCCAATCGGAAGCGGCAGCAAACAGCACTAGCCAATGGAAGCTTCTCAGTGCTGTTCCGGTCGTTCTGCAGTCTTACCCAGTTTCTGGAGCTCCTGGGGTGGCTAACAGAGGTGGTGAGGGTGGGTGGCTAGCTTCCTGAGCCGTGGCCGCTCCAGCAGCAGAGGCGAGCCCGATCAGGGGCCAAAATCTGGCTTCTGGAGCTCCTGGGGCAGATAACAGAGGTGGTGAGGGTGGGCGGCTAGCTTCCTGAGTCACGGCCACTCTGGCAGCAGAGGCAAGCACGATCAGGGGCCGAAATCCGGCTTCTGGAGCTCCTGGGGTGGCTAACAGAGGTGGTGAGGGTACCTTCTGAATGCTACTCTTTTAGGCTTTATCTTTTCTGGCACCTCCTCTGAGAACCATAGCAGTCTCCTCTTCCTTTAACTTTTGCTTACTAACTTGATGCAGAGGTTTGTAGCCTTCACAATGCCCTATTTTAGTTTGGCTCACTCCCCCAAGTCCACTACCCTTGCCAAGTCATTCCTGACGCATTCTTCCATCTTTTTAAAATAAGCCCTTTTGATGTCCAGGACCCTCCTGCACTCCCTTGTAGTAGTCACAAGGTAGTCCTTTAGGCTCAAAGGGAAGAACTCGAAGGCCAAAGCACTCAGCTGGTTCAACACAGAGGTCACCCAGGTAGTAACAGATAAAAGGTCAGCCTACAAGAATTTCAGAACCACCCAGAGGAAGGAACACAGAAACGACTACCTGAAGATGGCTAGTGTAGGAGGTAGGGTAGTCAAGTGGGCTAAAGCTCAGAAGGAACTGCAGCTTGCTGAGGAAATTAAAAAGGGGGAAAATACCTTTTTTCATTGTATTAGCGAGGAAAGAGAAAAGAAAGATGGGATTGTTTGGCTCTGGAAAGGGGGCGGGTGGGTAGAAAAAAATGGGGGAAAAGCAGAAGTACTTCTGTTCGGTCTTCACCAGGGAGAGAGATGGAGTGGTGCCACTAGGAGCTAGGAGAGGAAATGTGGGATGGAGTACTGATGTTTTGATAGAGGTGGGCAGGGTCAGGAAAGGGCTGCTAGCATTAAGGGTAGATGAATCCCCAGGTCTGGATGGTAATAGTATACATCCAAGGGTGCTGAGGGAGCTGGCAGAGAAGATTGCAGGTCCTCTGGCTGACCTGTTCAATACTTCACTGGGGTGGGGTGTGGTATCGCAGGACTGGAGAATGGCACATATAGTGACCCTCCATAACGTCGGTCCAAAGCATGACCCAAGGAACTACAGACTAGTCAGTCTGACCTCAATCACATGCAAGCTCATGGAAACTATACTTAGGGAAAGGTTAGTAGAGTATCTGGAAGAGAATGGCCTCCAGGATAAGCAGCAACAAGGGGTTATGGGAGGAAGATTGTGTCAAATAAATCTGATTGACTTCTTTGACTGGGTCAGTAAAACAGTAGACAGGGGCCAAGTGGTGGACATCTTTTACCTGACTTCAGCAAGGCCTTTGACTCTGTACCCACAAGAGGTTGGCCAGGAAATTGGCAGATCTAGGGGTTGGGAAGAAGTTGACTGGGGCGGTGGAAAACTGGATGAAGAGGACTTCCAGTTCCGGCATGTGAGGCTAGACACCTACCCCGCAAACCCCCCTCGCTTTATTTACAAATATTTACCTCCCCACTGCTAAACCACCACAATATTTCCTCAGATCTAATTATACTAACATGTCGGGAGGCAGCTTGAACAATTTCTCCCCAAGGAAAATGGCAAAAACTTACCGTAACCACTTCCAACCAATTGTGGACCTCGAGGAGACGGACAACCCGGGGCCTTCCAACAATGAGTAGCCATGGGGAAATCAGAAGCTTGAGGGGGAAAAAATTAACTCCAGCCACAGCAGCAGCAAATACCGTGGGTAAGAGAAAGGGATTTGACCAACAAGCAGAGGAAAATATCCTCAGAGCTATTTCGGACTTTCGGGGTGAGATGCAGGACTCCATTCGGGAGCTTTGCATAGACATTTCCACACTACAAATCCACATGGAGGAGGCCAACCACCAGATTTCTCTCAATGCTTTAAAGTTAGACAACCTGGAAGGCACAGTCAAAAAACTCATCTCAAAACAGCTTTACATGGTACTCTACCAGGAAGACGCCGAAAATAGGAGTAGCCGGAAAAATATTAGAATTTATGTTCTTCCTGAGGGAGATGAAGGTGAAGACCCAGTGGCATTCATGGATCACCTATTCCACTCACTTCTTGATCTGGATCCATCCTTCCAGCTGGACATAGAGCGGACCCACATAGCGTTGGGCCCCAAGCCCTCCCGAGCTGATGCCAGGTCCAGATCTTTTGTTGTAAAATTTCAGAGTTTTCAGATAAAGGACCAACTGCTAAAAAAGGCCTGGCAAAAGGGTCGAACAATGCATGGTTCACACCGCCTCCTCCTGGATAATGATTATGCCCCCCACACACAACAGCTACATTGAAGAATATGCCCCACTGTTCCCAATTCTCAGAGCCCAAAATATTATGTTCTGCACTCCCTATCCTGCAAGGCTCTTGGTACAATTGCCATCGGGCTCAGTAACCTACTCTTCGGCCCAGGAGGCGATAGAGGATCTCACCTCAAAGGGTGTTTTGAGGGAATGTATTCCTGGACCTCGATTTCCACAATGGAATCGCCGTGTAGCCACAGATGAGAGAGCCCTCGACCTCCCTCTCCTGGACTTGTTGGAGAAACTTCGTCAGGACCGAAATCCGACCCTCACCTTCTGAAAGACAGTGAGTATGGTCATACAGTGTTCCCCTTCCCTTAACCGGCCTCCTCCTGTGTTGCTTCCTTGGGCCTTGGGGTTTTGGGAGTGAGGGGGGGGCTTTGATTGTCCCCAGGTGTTGTCCGGCAACTATGATGCTCAGGGCTAAACCATATTAAAATATATATTTTGCATGGGCTGCTATTCTGGGCTCCGGTCATCCGATGACAGGGGATTCTCCCCAGGCTGGATGATTGTGTGCAGGGCTTTGGGGCGCTACCTGATGGATGGGCCCTCCTTCCCTTTTCCCACCCACATAGAGCTACTTTAATGTATTTTTAAAGGCTTGTGACTTTGTGACCTGGAACTTTTCTGGGCCCGAGGGGCGGCAGGGGGGAGGCTCCTGAAGAGGGTTGAGGGAGGCCTGACCTGTTTCGGGTGATCCTTGGACTACGAAATAAGGGAGGAGAAGTGAAGAGGATGACCGGAGGGGGAGAGAGAAATGGAGGAGATGAGCTGAGAGGGGAATTTCCCCCTTCCTTACCAGACACTGTTATTAAAGTTAAATAATGGAGTAGATGGTCATACCAGTTAACATCCTCCAAACAAAATGAACTGCCTGCATGGGACTCACCGTTTGTCACTCTTCCTCTGCCCCTTCCCCTCCCTTTCCCTCCTACCCCTTTTTTTCCTCCTTTTATTATATATTTTGTTTTTATTTTTCCTCTCCTATCTCTTTTTACCAGCTGGAGAGACTATGGTGCACAGGGGTGCGGATGGTGATATTGAACTGTACTGCTCGAATCTGGGGGGGGGGGTGGGAACTGTGAGTCCTGGGTGGGGGCATGAGGGGACTCAAGCCTTGAACATTGTATATGACTCCAAAGAATGGTAATGTAATATCAGGTCTCAACTGTGCTTTTTGCCGTCCTCAGCTTTTCCCGCTTAGATGGGGGAGGATACCGATGTTCGCACCACCATCGATTTGCTCCCTTGGGAATATCGGGAACTGTCGTTCTCCTCGCCCCCTTTTTTTGTGGGCTCTATTGATTACCAATCAGAAAGGTTGGTTACTTTTAATTTACAGGATTGTTTTTTTATGCTTCTCCTCTACCTTTTGATCCTCTTCCCCTGTTCTTGTTTCTCCCTTTCCCCCTTCCCCCGGGCCCCATACTTTGTAGCCATAGTAAATTTATCATTTGGTTGCCCGGGTCTCCCTCTCCTCGACTTCTAAGGGATAATCCTCGGGAGACTTAACTGGTTTAATTTATGGGGATGGGGGGGGTTCTATTATTGCCATGGTAGCCTTAAGACAAGCTCATACCGAACCACATTCAGGGCACCTCCCATTTTGGGGAATTAGCTCTGTGGGGGATTCCTTGGATCCTTGGGTAGGTCTTATCCCCCCTGGGGACCATGGGAATCCTCAATCCCATTACACCCCTTTTGAGGGTCATGTTGGGAACTTACAGGGGTGTTCTTTTGTTGATACCCCACAGTTGGGAGTCACCATGGTTAAAATTAAGGTTCTGGCCTCAGGGGTTACAGAGGCCAGCCAAGGTTACCGATTGGTTTTACAGTTGTTATTATTGTTTTCCTACTTTTTTCTTTTTTTATATAACTGGGCCACGATTATGCCTGGTTGGTTGTTCATTAAGGTTACAAAAATTAGAATGAGACACAATGGAAAAAACATACACACAGTTTTTTTATGGGATGGTTTATTACTGCAGGAGATGGAACATCTCTGAGGGTATGCTGGGTCCACTCAATTGCTGGGGGAGTGGACGGCACCTGAAGAGAGGTCCATTTTCATCTTCTTCTTCCCTCCTTCCTGGGGAGAAAAGAAAATATCTAAAAACAAAAATGGCAGTAAACCCAGCTAAACTATATTCTATTAATATAAATGAACGTCATAGCCCAATAAAGAGAGCACATTTAATGCAGTCCCTAAGGAGGCAGGCAGCCAATGTCTATTACCTACAAGAAACCCACCTTCCAGATATGGAACACCAGAAATTAAAATGGGGGTAGATACATGGTCTATGCATCTTCACACCCTAGTGGTTGTAAGAGAGGGATGGCTACCCTTAAGCCAGCCTCAACTCCTTGGGAGCTAAGGGAGATGACTGTGGACACTCAGGGATGGTTTGTGATCCACACCGGTATTATGTATTCCCAAGAAGTCACTCTTGTGAATGCGTACCTACCCCCTCAGTCATCTTGAGCTGTGTTTAGTTTCTTTCTCAACAAGGTTGTTGATAACCTCTGAGGCACTCTAATAATGGGAGGGGGTGTTAACCTTGCTTTATCCCCGCAGTCGGATTCCTCTTCCCCAAGAGCTCATAGGTCTACTAGTGCATTAAAATATTTAAAGGGAATGTTGTCACACCTGGGTATAGTGGATGTCTGGAGGAAATTATATCCTACGAACTCGGGTTTCACATACTTTTCTCCTCGTTTCAAAATGTTTTCCTGACTAGATTATTTTTTTGTCTCTTGAGAATGCTTCTCCCGGGTACAGGACCTGACCTTGGGCCCCCATGTCCTATCCGATCACCATCCCCTGATTTTCAAAATTAATTTGGGAAAACCTAAATTTTCAAAAATGTGGAAGTTTAATCCCCTTCTGCTTAAAGACCCAGAGTATATAGATTTAATGAAAACAAAAATTCCCTAAATATTAAATGACAACGCTTCCCAGGATACTACCGACCCTATCATATGGGACACTTTAAAGGCGGTCCTTAGAGGTGAAACTGTTGCCTTTACAATTAGGAAAAGATGGAAAATGGAAGCCTCCTATAATTACTTGCTTGAACAGTTGCAGTCTTACCAACTACTCTACAGAGAGGGAGAAAGGATACTCCAGAGGAAAATTGGACTGGTAAAACAAGCAATACAAAAAATTATAGATCTTAAGATCCTATAGACTCTTACTTGCCTAAAACTATCAGACTATGAGGGGGGAACAAGGGGCACATGGATGTTGGCTCGTAGGCTCAGAGAGAGGAAACGGGCATCAACTGTTCTTAAAATAAAACACCCGATTACTAAACAGTTTTCTCATACTGATGAACATATACACTCAGCTTTTTTCCTCTTACTACCAATCACTTTATACATCACCCCAGATCTCTCACTAGTGAATGAAAGGAAGGTGTTCCTTTCCCAACTCTCCCTCCCCAAGTTGACAGAAGCTCAACAGTCCTTTTCGGAGACCCAGATCAGACCAGACAAGATCTTGTCCCACATTAAGGCCCTTAAGCTGGCTAAATGCCTTGGCTCCAACAGCTTTATGGTGGAATGGTACACAAAACTTTCAGAGTCCCTTCTCCCTACTCTTCTATCCACATATAGAGCTATAGCGGAGTTTGGCCCCCCCTCGTGGAACTATGCAATCTTAACCCCAATTTTAAAACAAACAAAGATACAGCAGATATTTCTTCTTACTGCCCAATCTCCATTTTAAATGTGGATTACAAAATTTACACTGCAATATGGACTTCGAGGTTAGAAACACTTTTGCCGACTCTCGTGAACCCAGATTAATCCGGGTTTATAAAACATTGCAGTACCACGGACAGTATTAGACACACCATGTTACTTTTGGAGCATGTACATTCCAGACAAATTCCTTTAGCACTATTAAGCCTCGACGCAGAGAAGGCCTTTGATAGGGGGTCGTGGGACTTTCTTTGGGAGACTTTAAGGACGGCAGCAGCCTAGAAGAGTGCCACATAAATGGCACGGTATCAGGGGGGGGCGAGGCAAGAAATGTAACCACAGTAAGGGCAACCGTCCGAAAAAGGAGAACGACAGCACAAGAGTGAAAAGCTCTGCCACACAGTAATAGCACCCCACGAACAGCAGACAGCAGCATTGTGAGCACTGGCAGGCCGCCAGGTAGGAGAGGCGCCTCCGGCAGGGAGACATCGCTAAATGACTAGCACTGGATGGTGCGAACAGCGGGCCATGATCAGCGGTAGCAACCGGAGGCAATGGGCAAGAGCAGGGTAGGCCACACAGAGGACAGCACCGCTGCAGTGGGACACATCATGAGGCACCGTTGGTGAGGCACAGTGCTGGGGGGGGGGGACATACAAGCCCATACCACCTGGCTGTTCCAGGGCCACACACATGGACAGAGTGCAGGACAACAACCCCAACCCCATGCCCACTACAGCAGACACATACACCTACCTCACAGGACAGCATGGGGATTGATGGAGCCCACAGCATTGCACAGCCACAGGAGCAACACAGCGGAGGGTGTCAGTCCACGATACACAGGGCCCACGTACAGGACAATGATGGGGAGGGGGTGCAGAACAACAACACTGGATAAGCAGCACAGACAGGAAGTGGGCGTGTCCAGGCAGAAGCTGGGCGGGGCACCCAGTGCCCATAACAATCATAGCCACAGCACAGCCCTCAGATGTAACATCTACAATATGGAGGTGCGTTACATACAGAGCCAGAAGGGCAAGCCAATGGCTGTCCACAATGGCTTCGTATATCGCAAGGATAAGGAGGGAACAGAGAAAATATACAGGAGGTGTGCCGAGGCGAGAAGGTACCATTGTATGGCCCGCCTGCACACAGCTGAGGATATGGTGGTAGCCACCATAGGGGAGCACAACCACCCCCCGACACGGCTGATGTGGGCATGTGGTGAGTAATGGGAATGCTGCGGGACAGGGCACGGCGTACCATGGATTCCGCTTCTCAGGTCATTGTGGCAAGATGTCGGGCATCCCTGTGGCCATGGCCAGTCGACTACCCGGAGTGTGTCTGCTGCACCGGATGGTACAGCGTGTGTGTCACGTGGCACGTAGCTGGCCAACCACCTCACAGTCCGTCGAGAACCTAATCATCCCAGAGGAGTATACCCATGCGTCAGATGGCACGCGCTTCGTCCTGTACGACAGTGGGAGGGAGCGAGACTGCATTGTCATCTATGCCACGGACCATGGCATGCAGCATGGACTGGTTCATGGATGGAACATTCAGGGTGTGCCCTGCCCTGTTTGACCAACTGTACACCATACACGCCATCCAGTCGGGTACAGTTCTGCCCGCCGTCTATGCCCTGACGTGCACCAGGCAGGCACAGACATACATCAGACTGCAAGGCCAGCTGAAGCTGCACATCCCTGACATAACACCTACCATGGTCCTGCTGGACTTTGAGCATGCCAGCTGGTGCAGGGTCACCACCGTATTCCCCGAGTCACGGGTCAGAGGCTGCTTTTCCCACTTCACCCAGGCCCTGTGGCACAAGGTACAGCAGTTGCCAGAAGTCCTGGCATGGTACACCCAGGATCCTGACTTAGCGCTGCATGTCCGGATACTGCTGGCATTGGCTTTCCCACTATCTGCCGATGTATCAGCAGTCCTCGAGGAGCTCAGGGAGTGGGAGTTCTTCGCCAGCAATGAGGACGTCCTCCAGCCCCTGCTGGACTATGTGGAGGACACGTGGGTTGGCTGGCCCACTGGGCGTTCAGGACGCCGGCATACCCCATTCCCAATCGAGCAGTGGAACTGCTATGACTCCACCCTCCAGGGCCTGGTGAGGACTAACAATGCAGTGGAAGGGTGGCACAGGGCCTTCAACACCCGGGTCGGTGCCTGCCACCCCAGCATCTGGCGCCTCCTTGAGTGCCTAAGGGAGGAGAAGCGACTTACTGCTGTGCATTCTGAGATGCTATTGTCTGGGGCGGAGGCACCACAACCATGGAGATGGTATCGTGACCCTGATGCCAGGATCTGAGCCATCATGTCCGACTATGCCACCAGAAGCCACTATGACTACCTTCGTGGGCTGGCGCATAACTGTGTTTTCAACGTCTAACCCGCCGTATGTCTGCCCCATGCATGCACCGGCCCCTGCTGCCGATGTCCAGCCTTGGGCAGTGTCACCCTCTGCAGCACCACATGGTGCACAGTGTGTGCCCAATAACACCACCTGCATGGGTATGCCCTTCCAGGGTTTCCTACGCATCCGCCGCTCCCTGGAGTCGCCCTTTTGACCCCTCATGCATGTCAGGGTCCTCACACATTCACGACTTGACACACGCTGGAGGGTGGCATCCACACTGTGGCCCTCTGCACTACCCCTTGGCTGCGACCCCTGGTGATATGGCCATCCCCCTGCCCAGTGTGTGTGCCCATGTGCTGGGCTCCCCAGTGCCTGGGTGGCGGCTCAATGCCACTGCCATTTCCCCCCTTGTGGTCGTGCCCATCCCGACCATCCATGGTCACTCATACTCCAGGGCTCACCCTCACCATTGGGCGGCCTTCCAGGCCTGGCCACGCCGCACCGTGCTTCCTGTCCACTGCCTTGCAGGGTGTGCCGTGTGCTCGGCGCCCTTCTAACCATTCTCTGCCTCTGTCGTCCTTTTGACCTGTCTGCGCTGTTGTGCGGTCGCCTTTGTGGCATTCGCTTTGTCTTCCATGCTGTTCTGGGTGGCGCGATTGCAGATGTGCCCTTATCACATAAAACCTTAAGAACCTTTTCTTTTCCTGACTCTTTTCTTACTTGGCTACAAAATTTATATATACAACCTAGGGCCCATATCTGCATCAAAGGGAATTTCTCTTCCCCATTTTCATTGACACAGGGAACCCAACAGGGATGCCCCCTTTCCCCAGCCTTACTTGCCTTGTATATCGAACCCTTGGTGGCCACCCTACGTCTAGATCCTAGGGTGGAGGGGATCCCTCTGGGGCAAAAAATGTACAAGATTTCACTGTTCGCTGATGATATTCTTCTGACCCTTCTTTCTCCGGAACTTTCTATCCCCGTGTCCTGGAAGATTTTCTGTCAATATGAATGTTTGGCAAACTTTAAATTAAATATTTCAAAAAGAGAAGCATTAATGCTCTACTATTCCCCATCTAACACCCTTAGGGGCTCCCTCCCATTGAAGTGGCGATGCACTAAATTTAAATACCTTGGAATTTACATCCCTCTCAATTTGCTGCATCTCGAATTAGTAAATTATGACCCTATCTCTGTTCAGGTTCAAGATGATTTAAACAGATAGGGATGCCTAAAACTTACCTTTTTTCAACCTATAGAGACTATACGTATGAACATTCTTCCAAGATTATTGTATTTATTCCAGAACATTCCAATCTTTCCGTTGGACTTTTATTTTAGGTCCTAGAACAAAACTATATCCTCTTTCATTTGGGAGGGTCAGAGGCCCAGGATTCGTTTTTCTATACTAACACTTGCTCTAGAGCAGGAAGGAGCCAACCTCCCCAACTTAAAACACTACGCATTGGCTGCTTTTTTAAAAATATTTATAATTTGGCTCTCTCCGACATCTCAGTTGTTATGGAAGGATATTGAATTCCTACTCAATGACCTATATGTAATGGAAAAATAGCCTTTGCTTCTCATGAGCGTGTCCCCGTGGCACTTCTCCCAATTTACAGCCCAGGTTCTAAGGATTTGGCTAAAAATAAAACAAAAAACATCCCTAAAACAAATATTTTTCCCATTCACCTTAATTTCAGTTGATGAATCATTTTTACCAGCTAGCCTTGATTCTACATTTAAGGCATGGAGGAGGTCGAGCCTTAACTTCTACTGGCAATTTCTTAACACCACAGGGGTAATCCCCTTTTCTGACTTATAAAGTCAATATTCCCTCCCTGAGAGGGATTTATTCGACTATACCCAGGTGAGAAACTTCATACTCAGGCAGCGAGAGACTTCCGCCTGCTTGTCTTCCCCTCTTCCTGCTTTATGGGAACTACTAGGTGACACTCAGAGGCAATCCACGGGGTAAATTAATTGGCCACCTCTACAGGATAATAAGGGATGCATTGGGGGGCTCTTCCCTATCAATACTGGAAGCCTGGAATAGGGACCTACAATTAGCAGTTCCCATTGAAATGTGGACGGAGGCAACTTTAAAAGCTATTAAAATTACTGCCTCAAATACATGGAGGAGATTTGTGTGGAAGTCCCATTCTCGGTATTTCCACTCCCCGGCGATACTTATAAAATACCTCCCTGTCTCCTATTGTTTCTGCTAGGGAGGCTGCAATAGCAGTTTGGCTCATTTAGGCCATATATTTTGGTTTTGCCCTAGGTTGACACCCTTCTGGTGGACCTTACAGGTGGAATCATTGTGGTGCCTGGGAGAGAATATCGAATTAACGGTAGAGATAGTACTTTTGTCTATTTATCCCCCTCACATACCACGCTGGCACAGGACTTTACTCCCCTTATTTATTTTAGCAGCCAGAAAGACCAGCACTCAATGATGGATGACACTCACGATACCCTCCACTGGAGACTGGCGTAATATAATAAAGGAAATTTACCATTACGAACAGCTTATAGCTAAATTCAAAGACAGACTCCCTCAGTTTGAATTAAAATGGCACAGATAGCCGGCCCGGTGGTGTAGAGGGCTAAGGCACTGGTGCCTTACCTTGACCCAAGCCGGCGATCTGGGTTCGGGTATGGACTCGGGGCATCGGAGGTCGGCAGAGGAGGAGAGGATTAAGCATCTGGAGGACTGCTCTCCTCTCCTGGGGTGGGTTGTGGGAGTGCATCACTCTGCAGTGACCTCTAGTAGAAACCAGGGGTGCAAGAGAGGGAACGTTACCAGAAATATGGAAACTGGCTTCGCGCTCGACCGGAGGATGGCTGCCTGGCAGTCTGATGCCATCAATGTCCTGGGAACCATCCATACCACAGCAGTACCCTAGGGCTAAGTAGTGCACTTGCCTGCCCCACAGGTGCCTCTCCCCTCGGAGGAGGGGGGGCACGCCCAGCAAAGGGTCATGCCCAGGTCACCCAGGGGATGACTGCAAATACAGGAACAGGACAGATCAGAGGTGCCTTGGCACAGCCTGAAGGAGTGGCTGAGAGCAGTAGCACATAGGGAAAAAAAGATAATACAAAAAAAATGGCATAGATGGATGTTCCATGCCTCAGGGTCTGACCCGGAATTTATTTCTTGAGTGGAGTGGTCTCAGCTGGACAGCGGTTGCCCCAGGGGAAGGGCTCCATCTCCCCCCATATGTGAAGGGAGGGATGAGGACAATGGGTAATGGAAAATTTGAAGGCTTTATACCTTGCGAATGAGTCAGCTGCCTGCCCCTGGGAGAGGGAGAAGTAATAGAAAGGCAGAAATATAAGAGAGAAAAGAACTATGTGAAGGCTGTATGTAATTATATGCAGAAATGCTCATTGCCATGCAGTCAAATTTGCTGTAGTGACTGTACGCTATGGAGGTATGTTAATGGCAGTCATCAGCATGTACCAATATGTCTATTCTCAATAAAAATTAATTTATAAAAAAAAAGAAAACTGGGAGAAGGGGCTCACTACTCAGCTCAGTGCTTTTCAATGTCTTCATCAATGATACTGGGGGTGGCATTATGGGCACAATTTGCCTATTTGAGGACAACGCCAAGCTCTGTGGGAGGGTGGATACAGCAGAATGAGCACTGGACCTAAAGGAAGATCTGGAAAAGTTAAGAGAGGTGGTCTGGAATGTGACATCTTGATTTTAATGCAAACAAATGCAAGGTTATACACACTGGAGCCAAGTACCTGAGGACTAAGTACAGCTTGGGTGGGGTCCAGGTATCTGCATCCAAAGAGGAGAAGGACCTGGGAGTGATAATAAGTAGTGACCTAAAGCACTCTATGTAATGTAGGAAAGAAGCAACAAAGGTGAATAAATTGTTGGGCTGCATTGCCAAAGGGATCAGAAGTAGGCAGGAGGAGGTAATTCGGTCCTTGTACAGGTCATTAGTGAGGCCACACCAGGAGTATAGCATACAGTACTGCTGCCTATACCTTAAAAAGGATATAAACCTGCTAGAGATCATCCAAGGAGGGCAACTAAGATGATCTTTGGCCAGAAGGGTAGGATATACAAGGAGAGGTAAGAGGCCTTGAATGTGCACTCTCTGGAGGAGAGGAGAGAGAGGGGATTTGATCGACATAGGGTGAAAAGGGAGGGTCTCTTCACACTCAGTTGGAACTGAAACATGAGGGGACACAGCCCCAAGCTGGAGGGGAGGAGGTTTACAAGAGAGACTAGGAGACATTTCTTCACGAAGAGGATGGTGGCAGATTGGAATGGTCTTCCTGTGGAGGTGGTTTTATTGAAAATGGTAGGTAGCTTCGAGAGGGTCTGGGACAGAGTCAAGCGGAAACTAAGGGTCAAGGGGGGGCAAACTGAGGAGAAGGGTTGATTGGGGAGTGGACAAGGTTATTAATGTCCTAAAAGGATCTAATGTCCTTATTCTGCTGACTTCATTGTATATTCATGTGTCGTACATATGGGCTCTACCATGCCGGTTCGACATTCATTATGTCGACTGGCATTTCACTGACAGGAATCATGTCGACCGCAAGTTGCAGTCTACATGATTCCTGTGTCTATCTCAGTCCTGTATTTTTGTTGGGGGCTCTGCCCCCGCCCCCCCGTCTTTTAGATTCCCAACTCCAGTCGGAGTTGATTCGGGGTGGGGGTGCAGGACCGGGAGACAGTATGCCCCTGTCTTGAGCACACCAATACATCGATCTGTCGGCAAAGTGTCAATTTTGCCTACAGCTGCGTATTTCACTGTGTTGGTGTCATCGTGGGGGGGACATACCTTATGTATGTACCTACCATAGCATTAGAAGAAGCAGAATTTTGCAGTTTTGTCACTTATGAAGACTGGGGAGTGATGTGTGTTCCAGTAAGAGTTTACACATTGTATTATAAATCATGCCATCATTTTTAGACAATCAAGATGGTTTAATTCTAAACATTTCAGACTAGTCGGGAGCATTCCCTCAGTCTATAAAAAATGTAAAAGTGTGTCTCATGCAAACAGTCATTACATTCTGAAGTTCTAAGCTCAGTTGGCACAGTCCATTTCCCAAACAGGGGTTTCTCTTATTTTCTACAAGTTAAACATTTTGGTTTTAAACTCAAGTTCCATTTTTTTTTTTAAAACAGAAGTTTTAACACAATTTATAGTATATTTATATGTACAGTTGTGATATTTCTTACGTTTCCCAAGTTTTTTATATGGCAGAGCTACTCTGCTTTGCTTCTCAGTTCTCCCACCTAAAGAACTTAAGAAGGCACACTTATAAGAAATTCCAGAAATGTATATATAAACATACATTTACATTTTTGACCAGGAAAGGCACACTGAGCTTTGAAAGCTCTTTTCCATGTGCAGACAGTGGGAAGGGGGAGTTATACTGACCTGCTTCATTGATGGTAAATGTTGGCCAGAACACAGGGGAATCTCCGTACTCTTGGTAGGGGGTGCTGCTCAGAGGATCCTGGAATGGAGGATGACAGAGCTGCTGGGGTTGGGGAGCTGCCTTCCATTCCTCCCCCTGTGTCAAAGGAGGGAAAAGAGGATTCAGGCATGGACATTGTCTTTGGTCCTGTAAAATAACCCATGGAGATAAATTTCAATAAAGAGAAGGAAAGGCTACAGTGGGAGTTAGCAGAGAGAAAAAAACAATCTTTGCTGTCAGTGTTAGAGAAAGACAAAGCAAACATCAAAAAGCAAAAGAAATAATTGGAAGCACTCAATTGAAGCAAATTACATGTACAAAGCACCTGAATCAGCACAACATGCTACTGAAAGCCCAGCTCGTAAACTGATGACTGCTTCAGACTGTGATCCCGCTCTCACAGAAGGTGCTACTCAGAGACTTCGTGTGGGACAGCTGGCAGCAAGAAAAATGAATAAACAATTTCAAGTACATGCAGTTTACCAAAAGGGCAGCTGGTCTACTGAGCAAGCACTCTTAGCAGCAGGCTGGATAAGAGATTTGAAAGAAGACCGCTATGTACTGGATCCAAATCTGATGCTGTTAGGAACGTCTGACAGTAGTTAGGGCATGGCCTGCCAATCAGTTGGGCAGGCCGCATCAAGGGCCGCCAACTGAAGCATTGCAGAGTACAGCCCAGAGCTGCACATTGACTCAGGTATGTGTGCTAATGTTATTTCTGGACAACAAGTGCGGCAGGGCAATGGGGAAGCCAGTATATCAAACACTAAAAGGGTCCCTGAAGTGGAAGGGGATGTAAAAATAATACAGAGCCACAAAGCCAGCAGCAACAAACTGCTGATGATGATTAAAGGGAAGAAGGGGGTATATTTTCTGTATTAATCTCAAACCTGCAAAGACATAAACAAACTACAATGTCAGGAGACTCAGCAGCCCACTCCTCCAAAAGACGCCATAATCAACAAGATGGCTGCTCAGGGAAGGGATAGCACCAGGGGACCATTCAGAATGATAGATTTAGTTTAGACTCATGAAGAACCTGCACTGAGGAGGAATGTATTGTGAATAAAATACAAAGGTGATCTAGAACTTACATAGAAACATAGACTTTGACGGCAGATAAGGACCACTTGGCCCACCCAGTCTGCCCATTTCCCTACATACTGGATAAGCTGCAGATTCTAGTTAACCAACAGCCTACTTCCTGCCACCCCCCACTACAATTGCCTTGTGTCTGTCCCATGCATGTTTGAATTCCCCCACTGTTTTAGCCCCAACAACCTCCCCAGGAAGGCAGTTCCATGCATCCACCACTCTCTCTGTGAAAAAAGATTTCCTCACATTACCCCTGAGCTGTCCCCCTCTATCTTTAAATTGTGTCCCCTTGTTCTTACACATCTCTTTTCTGAAATATGCTACCCTCCTGGACTTTGTTGATTCCTTGTGGTACTTGAATGTTTCTATCATGTCCCCCTGTCCCTCCTTTCATGAGGTATACATTAAGCTCTCTCAGTCTCCTCTTCACTTATGATTTCTTCACATAGACCCTGCACCATTTAGTTGCTCCCTCTGGACTGCTTCCATCCTGTCTATGTCCTTGAGTAGATGAGGTCTCCAAACTACACACGGTACTCAGATGGGGTCTCACCAACTGTCTGTACAGAGGGATAACCGCTTCCTATTTCTACTTGTGATGCCCCTTCCTATGCATCCCAGTATCCCCTGGCTCTCCTTTGACTTCTCACATTGCTTACCAACCTTTAGATCATCTGATATGACTACCCTCAAGTCCCGTTCTATTTTGTTGTTGTTTACCTCCTGCTATGTGTGTACTCTTCTCCTGGTTTTTTGTTTCCCAGGTGCATTACTTTGCACTTCTTTGCATTGAATCTAAGTTGCCATATGTCTGACCATTCCTCCAACCTTGCCAAGTCCCTTCTCATCCTTTCTACCCCCCTGTGTATCAACTCTGTTACAGATCTTTGTATCATCTGCAAAGAGACATACCTTTCCCTCCAGACCCTCTGCAATGTCACCTATAAAGATGTTAATGAGGATTGGACCCAGTACTGAGCCCTGAGGTACTCCACTAGTGACCCCCCTTTCTTCGGAATGTGCTCCACTCACTATTACCTTCTGTGTCCTGTTGTGTAGCCAGTTTGCAACCCAGGTTACCACCCTGGGACCCACTCCCAGGCTGGCTAACTTGATTATTAATCTTTTGTGCGGCACTGTGTCACATGCCTTGCTAAAGTCTAGGTAGGCCATATCCACAGCCCCTCCCTGGTCTATTACTTTGGTCACCCAGTCAAAGAAATCTATTAGACTCATCTGACATGAGCCTTCCTGCTGTAAATCCATGCTGCTTTGGGTCCTGTGCCCCGTTTCGCCTCTGGGTACTCAACAATTCTTTCTTTCAGAAGTGATTCCATCATTTTTCCTACCACTGAGGTCAAACTTACAGGTCTGTAGTTTCCTGTTTCTGCCTTGCTCCCACTTTTGTGAAGGGGAATCACATCTGCCCTCCTCCAGTCCTTAGGTACCACCCCATCCTCCCATGATTTGTTAAAAAGTGTGGTCAGTGGTGTCACTAGGTCCTCCCTTAGTTCTTTTAGGATTCTGGGGTGAATCCCATCAGGCCCCATTGCTTTGTCCACCTTGAGTTCTAGGAGTTCTTTCAGGACTCTTTCTTCTGTAAATGGACTGGAGTCAACCCCCCCTACCCAGAGTGCTTCTATTGTCTGGTTTAGGTAACTCCTCCTAATCTTCTTTTGTGAATACTGAGCAAAAGTATTCATTCAGTATCTCTGCCTTTTCACTGTCTCCCTCTGCCCACTTCCCCTCTCCCTTATTAATCTTCACTATTCCTCCCTTAACCTTTCTATGCTCCCTAATGTACCTATAAAAGGTTTTATCCCCCTTCTTAACTGACTTGGCTATTTTTACCTCAGTTTGGGCTTTTGCTATTCTGACTGCCTTCCCCACTTCTTTCTGCTTTAATTGATACAGTTCCCTGTTGTTCTCCTTCTGTGATGCCTTATACTTTCTGAATGCAGCCTTTTTCTCCTTAACCTTCCCTGCCACCTCTTTTGAGAACCATAGTGTTTTTTTACTCTGCTTTGTTTTCTTTATCTGTTTCACACAAAGGCTTGTTTCCTCTATGATGGCAGTTTTGATTTTCTCCATTGTTCTTACCTCTCTTTTTGGCCATTTGCTAGTGTATTCCTCAGGTCACCCATTTTGCCAAAGTCAGCCCTTCTAAAGTCCAGTATGCTTGTTTTGTATGGCTTGTCTCCATGGTTGTGTGACTGTGAAGCACCACTGTGCAGTGGTCGCTTGTTCCCAGGTGTCTACTGACTTCTAAATTTGTGATCCTCTCCATTTGGAAGTACCAGGTCCTAATGTTGCTTCCTCTCAAGTGGGTTCCAACACTAGCTGTCTAAGGCCTCCCCCCTGCAGGGCGTCGAGAATGACCCTGCTCTTGGATGTGGCTGCAGTACATGTCATCCAGTTAACATCTGGCATATTCAGTTCCCCCATCAACAGTATCTCCCCTTTTTTAGCCATTTTGAGAATGTCCTCTATCATTTTCTTGCCCATTTCCTCCCCTTGAGATGGGGGTCTGTATACAACACCTGTAGGGATTGTGATGCCATTCCCTGTCTCCGAGGTGATCCAGAGTGCCTCTTGTCCTCCCCTTTTACTTTTTAGTTCTGTAGCTTTGATCCCTTCCCTTATGTATAGAGCTACTCCACCTCCTCTCCCCCCCCCCAGCAGCAAATAGGGTCCAGGTTGCTCAGAATTTGTGAAAATATTCCATTTAACTTCTTCGAAACAGAAATACACTATATGCCCTGATTCATTCTTATGATGTCACCAGTCATCCACATCATTTTCAAGAAATCATCAGCTTTGGACAGGTTTTGGATGCCGTATCACAAGATGAAAAATATCCCTATGTACAGCATTTGAGGCCATCCACTTGACAAAACCAGCAGTCATAATGGTGACAATCTTATTAAAAAACAAAGGAGTAACTGTTTCTGATGTGATTCTTTTGGTTACAGTAGTGATGTAAGGTGCTACAGAAGCCCACCCTTATTTTGAGTACTGAAAATAGATGAACTAGTAGCTAGAAAGTCAAACTCAAATTGCAGCATTTAGACACAGGCCTATTACACCTGCCTAGTAACTGTGTTATTGCATGAGACCATGCCCTATGCTTTTGTCGAGGACAACACAAGTCACATCACAAATGAGGCTCCAGGCAACAACTCAGCAATGCCTGTGATAAACTGAGGTGTGGATTTTGCTTCAAATATGGTCGTGTGAAGCTTTGCTGTCCAACCCATGCCACTGTAATTAATGCAAAGAGAGAGGGCATTCCTACAGCCAATGCCCATGGGTAGCACATAATAGGGAGGACAATTTAGAGCAACACTCCCATGCCATCCAAGCTAAAAAGCTAAGAACACAAAGGATTCCAATAGGTCCCAGCTGGAGGACTGACCACATCTACAGTACTTCAACTGCTCTTCAGACACTTATAGCAACATCATGGGATCATACAGACACAGGTCCAACTCCTGACTTCAAGTGCCTGTGATTGCAACTGAACTCTGCTCTCTCCCCTCCTCCTTATCCACTGACAATGGCCACTGGCCTGACTCTTCCCTCCCCCTACTTTTGTGCCTAACCTGAATCTGTCGGGTGGTGCTTCATATCTGCATTCAACCTGTATTGTGTAAGACCTGCACTAAGTAACCCTAGCATTTGAATGTTAGCCTTTGCTGTTCTTTGTAACAAACTGAACTTTATCACTGAACAATCCTTAGTAATGTCTGTCTGTATTTAATCTCTGTGATGTGGAACCTTTGTAAATGAGTCTATGACTCAAAGGTATTTTCCAAATCCAAATAAATAAATAAAATAAATAAATTAACACTGAGCCACAAATGGCAGTCATTGCCACAGAACCGGAGAGGAGACCTGAAAATAAGGAAATGGAAAAACAAGACCAACAGATGGATTTTCAGTGGTCGGAAGACACGGAATCCATGCCCTTCCCCATTACCAACTGAAACTGGGATAACATGAGTGAACTAGGAAAAAGAGAACCCATGGGCAACAATGAAAACAAAAAAATGCCAAAAAAGAAGCTCCCCTAGGGAGCCTGTTCTGTCTGCTCCAGGAACTCAGAGACATCTTCTGTAGCATCCTCCCCAAAAGACCCTTGTTTGGACATGGAAAGTTTACAATCTGAGTCAGTGCAAACAAAAAAGGCAGGTCTGGATCAAGGACTAAAGTGGGAAAATCTTAACACAAATAAAGAGAATGCTGTTAGTCTGTTTTTTAGCATTATGGCATCGCTGCAAATTCTAACTCTGAATGTCAACAGTGTAAATAATATTCATTACAGGCTCACTGCATTCTCTGTCTTACATGAAGCAGCAGCAGAAGTTATTTTCTTACAAGACACATCATTAAGATCTGTCTATGATAGCCGGCTCGGTGGTGCAGAGGCTTCAGGAGCTGGTACCTTACCTCAGCCCATGCCGGTGACCTGGGTTCGGGAATGGACTCAGAATGCTGGGGGCTGGCAGGGGAGGGACAGGATCGAGAATCCATGGGACTGCTCTTCTCTCCTGGGGTGGGAGCTGGGATGGTGTTGCTCGGCAGCAGCCTCTGGTGGAGACCAGGAGTACTGCTCATTGGCGCAAGGAGGGAGAACACATAGAAACATAGAAACATAGAAACATAGAAGTTGATGGCAGATAAGGACCGCAAGGCCCATCCAGTCTGCCCATTTCTTTTTCTACCTTATAAATGTGCCATCGGCCTTTGCTCTGTCAGTGACCTATCTATTCGTAGTCATTTGTATTGCTCCCTTATGCCTATATCCCATGCCTGTTTGAAGCCCTGCACTGTATTCATAGCCACCACTTCTTGGTAAGCCATTCCATGCATCTACCACCCTTTCTGTGAAAAAGAATTTCCTCACATTCCCCTTAATCGGCCTCCCTCTAATCTCATGCTGTGTCCTCTTGTCCTGCTATTTTTCTTATATTTAAACATGTTGACTCTTTCACCTTGTTTATGCCCTTAGGTGTTTAAATGTCTCGATCATATCACCTCTCTCCTCCTTTGCTCAAGGGTATACATATTGAGCTCCGTTAATCTGTCCTCATATGTCTTCTGATGCAGTCCCTGCACCATTTTGGTTGCCTTCTCTGGACTGCCTCAATTTGGTTAATGTCCTTGTGAAGGTGTGGCCTCCAATACTGCCGTAGTACCCAGATGGGGCCTAACCAATTCTTGTACAGAGGGATTATTACTCCCTCTTACGGCTTGTACCCTACTAATACACCCTAACACCCCTAGCCTTACCTACTGCTTTAGAGGTCTGCTTGGATGATTTTAGGTCATCAGTGATGATGATGCCCAAGTCTCTTTCTTCCTTTGTGACTGCTAGCAACTCCTCCCAGCCTATAAGTGGCTTCAGGGTTTCTCTTCCCTATGTGCATGATTTGCACTTCTTTGCATTAAATCCCAGTTGCCACTCTTCTGACCATTCTGCTAGTTTATCCAGATCTCTTCTCATTCTGCCCACCCCATCTGGATCATCTACTCTGTTGCAGATCTTGGTGTCATCTGCAAACAGACAAGCCTTACCCTCTAGTCCATCTGCGAGGTCACTAATGAAGATGTTGAATAGGACTGGCCCCAGGACTGATCCTCTGAGGTACCCCTACTTGTGACTTGCATCTCTTCTGACTGTATACCATTTACCACCACTTGTTTTCTGCCAGTCAACCAGTTTGCCACCCAGTTGGACCAACTTCTGGACCCACCCCGAGCCTACCTAGCTTATTTATCAATCTTCTATGTGGAACAGTGTCAAAAGCTTTGCTGAAGTCAAGGTAGGCGACATCAACTGCTCCCCCTTGGTCCGCCACTCTGGTTACCCAGTCAAAGAAATCTATGAGATTAGTTTGACAGGACCTTCCTTTATAAACCCATGCTGTCTTGGATCCTGTGCCCTATGGATTCCAGGTGTTGCACTATCCTTTCCTTAAGGGTGCCTCCATAATCTTGCCCACTACTGAGGTAAGACTGACGGTCTGTAGTTCCATCCTCCTCCTGCTACCACTCTTGTGGGGTGGGATCACATGAGCCCTTCTCCAGTCTTCTGGGACCTCTCCTGTGCTCAGAGACTCACTAAACAATTCTGCTAATGGCTCTGCTAGTTCCTCCTTTAGCTCCTTAAGTACCCTGGGATGTATGCCATCAGGTCCCATTGCCTTATCCACCTGAGCTTAGCAAGCTCTTGTAGGACCCTTTCTTTGTGAAGGAGTAGTGCTCACCTCCTCCCCTGTGTCCATGATGCTGAGCTGTGGGCCCTGCCCTACCTTCTCTTCAGTAAATACTGAGCAAAGTATCTATTTAGGATAGATGCCTTTACAGGTCCTCCTCCTCACATGCTCCCTTTTCTCCATTAAGCTTAGCAATCCCCTCTGGACTTTCTCCTTTCACTAATGTATCTATAGAAAGTCTTGTCACCTTCTTTACTGTTCGTGCTAGTGTTTCCTCAGTTTGGGACTTTGCCTGCCTTACTGCCTTACCTGCTTCCCTTAGGGCAGTTTGGTATGCTCCTCTATCTTCATCCCGCTGTGTTCCTTATATTTTCTGAAGGCCAGCCTTTGCTCTGACCTTTTCTGCTACTGTATTTGAGAACCAAAGTGGTTCCTTCTTCTTTACACTTCCTTTTCTGTCTAACACAATGGGATGTTGCTTCAAGTATTGTATCCTTAAGCTTGCCCACTTTGCCTGTACCTCCTCACCTGTGTTTCTTTGCCAGGGCTAGCTTAACTTGCTGGCCATCTTATCAAAGTCAGCTCCTCTGAAGTCCCATATTTTTGCCTTGGAATGGGATGATTTAGATGTAGTAGCCAAATTGAACCATACCATGTGATGGTCACCAGAAAAAAGTGGAAAACCCACCCCACGCTCAGCCGGATGATAGCTGTTCTGCTCGCCGATGCCACCAACCCTGCGAGCCGTACCCGCCCCAGCAGCACCCTGGAGCTGAGTAGCTGTGCTGGTCACCTCCCCTGGTGCCTTCCCCCTTGAAGGAGGGGGACCCATCTGGCGAAGGGTAATGCCGGACTACCCTGGGGAGTGGCTGCTATGTGAGGTTGGGAGCTCTCGGGTCAGGTAGGTCGGAGGGAGCCTTAACAGCCGGAAGGAGTGGCAGGACGTGGTGGCAAGTAGGAGGGGTAAAAAGATAATACAAAAAAAGGTCTGTCTAAGGTATAAATACAGAAAACATGAGTATGGGGACCATCTTTCTGGTCATTACCTTCTTGCACAAACTTTTCTGCTTTTAGAGATTTACCACCTAATACTATCTTAGCCACAACAGATGTGAACTCTCTCTACACTAGTATCCCACATACTGATAGGATTTCAGCCTGTCTTAAATATCTACAAGAGAAAGGACAGCACCATGACATCCACCCAAAATTCACTGCCAGACTTATCAAATTTATTGTGACCCACAATAACTTCAGCTTCAAAAGCAAACAGGAGGTCAAGGGTAAGGGACAACAGACTTCTAGAAAAACTTAAAGTTATCTTATGAGCTTAAATGGGCAGACTGGGTGGGCCATAGGCCCTTATCTACTGGCAGTATCTATGTAACATTATGTTCAAACTATGGGAACAGCAGTGGGCACCAGGATGGCTTCACAAGATGACAACCTTTTCATGGTCAATTTGGAAGACAATTTCCTGGGACAATATAAAATCAAACCACTTGCATACTTCTGATATACTGGTGATATCTTCAGAATTTGGACAGAAGGTACTCACATAGTATAAGGATTTCATCAGGAATTTAACATCCTCGACCCATCCATTAAACTTTCCCTGGAGTACTCGGACATCAGCATTAATTTCCTTGACACCGCAGGTTACCATCAAAGATGGAACTTTACAGACCTCTATCTGCAGGAAACCAACATACAGACAGAGAACTAGAAAAGAACCCCAGAGCAAATGCCCTGAGGCATGGGTTATCCTGGAAAATATTGGCCATACAGCCAAGTTATAAAGGAAACACAATTGTACATACCCCAATAATGCAAAGCATCATGGGAAACATATGCAAATCCCCATGAGAGAATGTGGACTGGCTCTACTTTAAGCAGAATTGCATGGTGCCAAAAGGCCTCACAGTGCAATCAGCAAAGGCCAAGAACAGCAGACACATACACGTGTTTTGTCCTCATTTGGACACAGACAGACAGTATCTCTACAGACAGAGATACCTATACAGAAACAGCACTTGCCCTAGGCACACAAAAAATGTATAATGTACAGACAAGCACTTCAATACCATCAAGTCTGTTCGAGTGAAGAGGACAAAGATAGACAACCTGTCACATTGAAAAAAAACATTTACTGAACAGTGACACTCCTCTAGAGAAATTGACAGAGCTGTGGAACATGCCACACTTATGTCAAGAGACAAATTGCTACAATATAAAGAAAAGGCAACCACCAACCGAACAGTTTTGGTTGTTACATGCAACCCAGATCTGGAGCCCCTACGAAAAATGGTTATGGACCTACAACCATTATTCAGTGAGGATGACACCTTAAAATATATTTTCCAGGAACCACCTTTACGCCTTTCAAACAACCAGCTAACTTATCAAGCCTGATTGTCAGGAACAGACCTATACTGACCAAAACAGAACACTAGGAGGCACTAAATCCTGTAATATTCCTAAATATAAAACGTGAACACATTTTGACTTCAGACTTGATCAGTACCCCCGAAACAAGCAATTCAAGATATAGGGGAGTGATACATATGGATCCCAGAATGCACAATTGCACATACCCCAATAATGCAAAGCATCATGATAAACATATGCAAATCCCAATGAGAGCATTTGGACTGGCTCAACTTTAAGCAGAATTGTATAGTGCCAGAGGCCTTACAGTGCAATCAGCAAAGGTTAAGAACAGCAGACACATACATGTGTTTCATCCTCATTTGGACTCATCAGTGTGCCATATCTGTGTCTTAGCCCAGGGAGAGAGAGAGACAGCCACCCCTTAAGGGGGATGTTATTTGTTTGGGCCATGAGGAGCCCAAAATAGAGATGGAAAAAAACTACAAAAGAACCCCAGAATGTTGTGTATTACATCCACTGCAAGAAGTTTCTACATACAGACTATACAGGGGAAGCCAGGCAACTCCTTCAAACCTCCATGAACTCACACAGGCACAACATAAAGGAGAAAAGGTCTAAAAAACAATGGGACATTTCTTTCAATCTGATCATTTTATCTCACGCTCAATGGCTGACTAAAATATCAATCCTGTCTTTTGGCCAAAAAGATCTGCCTTGGTCAGCCACCACCAGGGGTCCAACAACTTCTGGTTCCCAGCAATAATCCACGGCACACCCATAACTCTAAACACCAGACCTTCCTAAATCTGAAATTTCGAACATCCCAAGGACAAAGGTCCTTTGCTTACCATGCACCGCTGTGGTTCAACTCCCTCCAGGAGATCATTGCGTGCCTGCCCACACTGGATACTTTCATAATGAACTTAAAGCTCCTCAAGATACGTGAATCTCGATGTGCCTGCCATCACTAGCACCACCTTTACACCCCCATCACTACTTCCATCCCTTGCCCCCTCAACCCTTCCCTCTCTCCCCTGAGTAGGCCCTTCTGCTCCCCCACACACCTAGCACCCTCTCCCTCTGCCTCCAGTCTAGTCACCTCCCTCCGATCCCTACTGCTATACTGATATTATGCTCTCTTTTTGCACATTGCACTTGGGCTCCTCCCCTTGACTCCCCTTTTTTTTTTTCTTTAGCACTTAGCAATGCTCCAAACAAGCTCTTGTTTGCTGACAACTGACTGCTTTCACCGTAAGGCACTGTAAATTGCCTGTTTCCCTGTGACCTGTACTGTGTTTGATATATAATCCTGTTTGTTTACTTTTGTATTTCTGCAATCCTTTGTATAATTTCACCTATCTGTTGTACTGAAATGTCCTGACGTGGAACCTATGTAAAGAGCCCTGAGCTCAAATCATTTTATGAGTACCGAAATAAATAAAATAAATAAATCTCTGACTTCTCAGTCCTGCTTCACAAAGGACACTTCAAAAATACACAAGAAAAGTGAACTTAGGACCTTAAACTTATTTGCCTCCTTGATACTAAAAATAATTGACTGAATATAGACCTTGGTTTCCTGACCCACACACACACAATCTGTATAGAAACATAGAAACACAGAAGTTGATGGCAGATAAGGACCGCAAGGCCCATCCAGTCTGCCCATTTTTTCTACCTTATGAATGTGCCATAGGTCTTTACTCTGTCAATGGCCTATCAATTCATACTCATCTGTATTGCTCCCTTATGCCTATCCCATGCCTGTTTGAAGCCCTGCACTGTATTCATATCCACCACTTCCTGAGGTAGGCTGTTCCATGCATCCACCATCCTTCCTGTGAAAAAGAATTTCCTCACATTACCCCTTAATTGGCCTCCCTCTAATCTCATGCTGTGTCCTTTCGTCCTGCTATTTTTCTTGTATTGAAACATGTTAGACTCTTTCACCTTGTTAATGCCCTTAAAATGTGTGAATGTTTCGATCATATCACCTTTCTCCCTCCTTTGCTCTAGGGTATACATATTCAGCTCTGTTAATCTGTTCTCATATGTTTTCTGATGCACTCCCTGCACCATTTTGGTTGCTCTTCTCTGGACTGCCTCCTATTTGTTAATGTTCTTGTGCAGGTGTGGCCTCCAGTACTGCATGCAGTACTCCAGATGGGGTCTAACTAGTGTCTTGTAAAGAGGGATTATTACCTCCCTCTTATGACTTGTGATGCCCCTACTAATACACCCCAACATCCCTCTAGCCTTACCTACTGCTTTAGTGGTCTGCTTGGATGATTTCAGGTCATCTCTGATGATGATGCCCAAGTCTCTTTCTTCCCTTGTGATTGTCAGCAACTCCCCTCCCAACCTATAGGTGGCTTCAGGGTTTCTCTATCGGGAGGCTCTTTGAATATAAACATCTGTAACCCCCCTCCTAAGTCGTGAGCTTACCTGAGGGCCCCCCCACCTGAAGCTCCTGCTGCCAGCATTCACTCTTCATTCCCCCGGCCAGCTCCTAGACTGCAACCAGGGCCGGGGAGCAGAATTACTTGTTGCAGTGCCCTGAGTGCCTGATCCTTGCAGCCGGCAAGCCGCTTAGCCACCTTGCTCCCAGATCAATCCTGGACTGCTGCCAGAGCTGGGGAGCACACCAGACTGTTCTTGGTGCCTCAATATGCCCCGAAGAGGAGCGGCCAGTGAGCCACACACTTATATTGCTTCCCCACCCCCTCAAACTGCCACACAGCAGGGTGGGGAGCACAGGATAAGGTTGCAAGCATTCCTGGCACCTCAACCATGCACCAAGAGTCACAGCAGAAGCATTGCTTAACTACTTCTCTCACCAGTCCCATCGGACATCAGTGGGAACTGGGGGGAACAAAAATAAATAACTTTAAGAGGCTCCTCGACCCAATTCATGCCTCCAGTGGGTCGGGGAGTAGAGGGGACCTGATGGCCACTGGTACTGTAAGTCCCATGATTCCTAGAGGCTAAGAGTGCCATTTTAGAGACTGCTCCTGATGGGGAGCTCACCAAATGGAGCTTCCGACAGGGCTCCTATCTCCTCTAGTCCTAGCGACCACCAGAAGGGATCAAGATGGTCCTAACCATGCAGTTAGAGGCTGCCAACACTGTTTAATTGCTATTATTTTGGACTGAGATGAACAAAACTGAATGCGGGTGGCCATATTGGACGTGGTCTGCCTGAAGACAGTGAGTGAACCCTATTGGTAGCTGCAGTACAACCAATCAGAGTGTGGAGCTTGAGACTTCTGTGGGCCAATGAGATGTTGTGATTCAAACTAAATATTCTGGGGTTGACAGTTTGACCCTGGGTCTGTCATCATAAGTTTCTGAGGAGAAACAACTGATTTTTGATAGCTCATGCTGTCACATCCAAAAAACATTTAGTTTGTGCCAAAACAAACTAAGGACTTCTGAACTTGTTTCTAATTGTCTGGTAAATCCCAAATACATGAGGATTTACCACAACCTGGACTGAACTGCTGATATTTGGCAATCCAAATATCAGTGACTGCTGAAAGAAATATATTATCTGTGCTTGTGTGAGGTGACAAATCCACTGCCTCACTGTCCTGATACAAAAGACTGTCATTTCTGCCAGGGGACCTGAGCTCTGAGGTGCTGCCTGCCTGCCTAACTGCTGGACTACCTGCAAGGTGGGTGAAGACAAGCACCTCTGTATGGTGAAGACAATGACCTGCTTATCGGTCAAGGTGGGTGAAGACAAGTCCCTCTGTGGGGTGAAGAGGATCATCGTCTGCATCCACACCAATTCGACCTGTTCTCCCCGATTGCCTGCAAGGGGAGACATCGCCAACTCCTGCATCATCTGTTCACTAAAATGTCATGAATACTGGGTTTTACCCAAACAAATACCTTTCAAGCTGTTCAACTAGCTAACTAGTTAACTTACCATCCAGGCTCCCTGTGCGACCATAGCTAAGTCCACAGCCACAGTTATAGCCAAGATAAATTGTACATTTACATCCACTGGTGCAGTTTATAACTTGCATCTGCAGCATCCAACCATTGCAATGGTGCTACACCCATTGTCTACAAGTCATAAGCCTGTGACTCTTCAGTGTGCACAAGGTAGTTGGGAGCTCCCACTGGGACTGTGGAGTGAACTGGTGCACCAGTGGGGGGAGAGGGACTGGGACTGGGAATACTGTATTGAAACGCACTGCGGTATCTGATTATTCTGCCTGATTACAGTAGTTATTATAAGGCTTTTGTTGAATGTTTTACTACCTGTGACCTGCCACTCTTGAGGACTGACCTTTTCTTAAATCTGTTGCAACAGTTCTTCTGCTTCTGAGCCTAATCTATCCTTTACTATTTCTAGTCCATAAGGTTGGCCACCTATGGGCTCCCCCTTCTACCCCCCTTGACTATGCTACAGTGTCCTCTTTAATTTTCCTTTTCCCTCTCAGGTCCTCGTACAGGGAAGGTATTGTGGTGACCTCCAGATGTATGTAAAACAAGTTGTGTTAATCATTGTTGGATTTAGTATGTAATAGCAATATGTCATAATATACAGTACCTTATGTTTATAAAACCTGTAATGTTGAAAATACCATGGCACTAGGTGTTTTTGATAATAGTAAAAAGTACTAGATGACTATTACAGAAACTAAGCTAGTTATGTTATTTAAAATACATGTATATTGTTGTAAACTTAAGTAAGAAATGTCACAATGATTTGCATATGTCCCATGATGCATTGAATTATGGAAGTATGTATGATGTTGTATTTCTTTGAAATTGGATTTGTTGCCAATGCCCTTTGGGGTAGACCTTCTTTCAATGATTCTGCATTGAGATTATTTGTCTATAGCTTGTTTTTTTTTTTTTTGGCCCCCACTACCCGAGCAAATGGGGCCTGCATAGAGGTGGTGGCTTTATCTCAACTAGTGAATTGGATCAGAGAGCTATGTCAGTAGGTGCTGGCTAAGTGCAGAGAAAAGATATGCATAGTCTGATGTTGTAAACTGATGTACTGAAGAAGAAATATGCCATTGCAGAAGGTTATTTCTTGTATTTTAAATAAACATCACACAGAGATTGTGTGTTGAACCTGAAGTTTGGTGTCTGGTTTATCTGTTATCCCACAACCCCTCCACAGACTTGGTGTCGGAAGTGGGATAACTTGCTGGAAGTGTCTGGACTGGCTGAAGTGGGACATTTTCTGGTGGATATCGCCCAGATATTCCAGGTAGACCGATGCACCAGGAGCTGCCAGAGGAGAACCTGGAGAAGAGAGTCTGTGGGGTTCTGACCAGAACCATGGCTGACAGACGGAGAGAAGCTGCTGCCTGGACTGGACCTGGGAGCTCGGAGGAAGGCCAAGCCTGAAGACAATGAAGAGATGCAGGTCGAGACATACTGGCGGTGCGAGAGACAACACCCTGGAGGTGGACACCCTGATGAGGATGGTCCACTGGATGAGTGGGCAATGGCTGGAGGCAGACCGACTACACAGAGAGGCAGAACACTGGTGCCAGGAGCTTGAGAGGTTCCTGCTGGAGAGCTTGGACAAAGTGTCAGAGGAGAATTTTTTGTGGGCTTAGTTTGAGGAGGACCCCCTGACTGAGCAGAATATTCCTTTGTTTCCTGTGTTCCCAAAATGTTACCTGTTGGAGGTCGGAGATGCAAGTATGGAACTTGAATGTGAGACCCCAGGTAAGACTGTGCCTAGTGGTATTGTGCTGGGGTTGAAGACTCCAAGCAAGCAAGAAGAAGTCTATGAGGCTGAAGGGACTTTTTCTTGTATTGTTGCAGCTAATTAACAGTATTGACTGGGGTATACTTCATGCTAAAAGTAATAATATTATCAAACTGTTACAGTATGTTAAAGTTAGGAGGGTAGAGGTCATTTAAAAAAATGTCACCCTTGGAAAAATAGGTTACAAGGTATTAGATGGTAACAAATGGCTGAAAACAGCATAGTGATTAAAAGGATGTTTACTAAGACACCCCAGAGTTAAAAGGTTTAGGAACCTGCTGTTTAACGTTGTAGGGTATTCAGAATGAGAGGTTCCTTGGGATCCTGTAGGTTTCTGTAGAGATCTGCCTGGGGATAAGATGACCAAGGATTTGGGGTCATAGGTTATAAAAGGTTGAAACAGGAGAGTAGAAACTACTATTGCTCCTTCCATATTCCCACAGGCACTTTGTGTAAGACAGAGGGGTCAAGTTAGTTGCAGGCAAGTCCAGAGATGGCTCTGCAATGGTCCCTTTCTGTAGGCAAAAGTGTAGCATGTTTGGTCAGTGGGTGGGCCTGATGTCAAAGAAAGAGGTACCCAAGGGCAGACAAGGAGTCTGAGGTGGTATGTGTGTTTTATTCTTTTCTGAGTGAAAACCTACAAAGGAGAAGTGGGTGGAAAATGGTTTAGAACCTGTGCTGGGGTAACACATTGAGTGTCTACCCTCAGGTGACTATATCTGTAACAAGTAAAATGAATCAAGAGTCATAGTGGGTTTATGTAGAGGGGCTGAACCTAGGTCTGGGCATCTGCTTAAAACTGACATATCTGGTGGGTCTGGAGCAGGTAATTACTTATCTCAGAGAAAGTTTCTCTATGGTACTGGACTTAACAAATGTCCAGACCTTTGGTTAAATATGACAAGAGTTTCCCTAAAAGGAGATGGGAATGTACCATTAGTCTCTGTTGAGAAATGTGTTAATGCCTCAGGGTAAAGAATGATGATATCCACTATGTTTATGATAGAATGTTTATCGTTAATAGGAACCCTGAGACAGAGCTTCTGAAGATGGATGGCAGAAACTCCATCCCTTCCTGGGACAGGAAGGTGGTAAGCAGTCTGCAATAACTGCTTCCTTCTTAAGGAGGGGGATATGTGACCGGGAGCTCCTGCCACGCTTGAGGACCGACCTTTTCTTAAATCTGTTGCAACAGTTCTTCTGTTTCTAAGCCTAATCTATCCTTTACTATTTCTAGTCCATAAGATTGGCCACCTACGGGCACCCCCTTCTCCCTCCCTTGACTATGCTATAATGTCCTCTTTAATTTTCCTTTTCCCTCTCAGGTCCTCGTACAGGGAGGGCATTGTGGTGACCTCCAGATGTATGTAAAACGGGTTGTGTTAATCGTTGTTGGATTTAGTATGTAATAGCAATATGTCATAATATACCTTATGTTTATGAAAGCTGTAATGTTGAAAATACCATGGCACTAGGTGTTTTTGATAATGGTAAAACGTACTGGGTGACTATTATAGAAACTAAGCTAGTTGTGTTATTTAAAATACATGTATATTGTTGTAAACTTAAGTAAGAAATGTCTTGATTTCCATATATCCCATGATGCATTGCATTATGGAAGTATGTATGATGTTGTATTTCTTTGAAATTTGATTTGTTGCCAGTGCCCTTTGGGGTAGACCTTTTTTCAGTGATTCTGCATTGAAATTATTTGTCTATAGCTTTTTTTTTTCCTTTTTGGGGCCCCACTACCTAGCAAATGGGGCCTGCATAGGGGTGGTGACTACATCTCAACTAGTGAATTGGATCAGAGATTAGTGTCAGTAGGTGCTGGCTAAGTGCAGAGAAAGGACATTCAGAGTCTGTTGCTGCGAACTGATGTCATGAAGAAGAAATGTGCCATTGCAGAAGGTTATTTCTTGTATTTTGAATAAACATCACACAGAGATTATGTGTTAAACCTGAAGTTCAGTGTCTGGTCCATCTGTTATCCCACAACCCCTCCACACTACCCTTTGCTTCCCTTGTCCCTTACCTCATTATCCTAACTCAAAATCAACCCCCTTGTTTATTTTACTGCAATTGCTGAATTATTTGCATTATTGTGTAGTGCAATATTTCAATGCTTAGAGTGATAAGTTGAAGGCAGATTGTGTATTGTTCTACCTGTCACCAAGGGAGGGGGCTGTATTTTATTTCCTGTGAGGAAGCACTCTGGCAGTATGCTGTTATAAGGATCCCCATAGGTGGAGGCACCATGCCATTTGCCAAGGCAATTATAACCACAAACTCAGGCACCGAACAATATCCCTTTGGCAGCACTACTTATGTGTGGGTGTGTAGACAGAAGAGTAGGGGTGGTTACAAATTTGGAGGCTACTGCTTGGATTTGGGGGCATTTCTGCAGCACTCTGTTTTTAGTGGGAATAGTCTGGTACCCCCCCAAAATTACAAAGTCCCGATGGATCGCATCTCATTACTAGACTGGTGTAAGAGTATGGAAATTGATCCGAAAGAAGCAATTTTAGTAAAGGGATCCCTGAAGCATTCCCAAGGGACCGTATTGAAAGTGTCATAGGCAGCATAAAATGTCTGGGAAAAGTGACTTGCGTGGGAGTATTTATAGTTCTATTCAGCAAGCATTTCATGTTTTGATGGAGTGCCAAGAGGATGTTAATCCTTCCAAAGTGCCTGATCAGCTTCATGCTGATGGAGACCCCACCCCATGGATCTTAATTACCCATGCAAGCCTGGATCCTCCTTTTGAGGACCCTGAAGAACCAAGTGAATTTAAAAATAAATTATACTCGCTGTTAGCCATTGAGGGAAAGACTATTCAAGATGGTAGAGCAATGTTCCAAGAAAGTGACCCAACAAAGACAAAACCTACTGGTGAACCCAGAGTAGGAGGACATGACTGGTCCCCTTATTTGGTCCCGCCTTTCAAACAGTACAAGAGGCTGCATACTTTCCCTGGTGCTAGCCCCACTCCCTCTGGAGAGGATGACTACAAGAACTGGATTAGTCAAGCCACCCAGATGGAGAAAGTATGGAAATGTTCGGATGATGAGAAAGGCAAACGCATAGTAGAGAGTTTGAGAAGTATGGCAATGGATGTCATCCGATCAGTGCAAGCCTGCCAACCAGATTGCACTGCTAGTGACCATCTTGCCATGCTGAGAAGTTCTTTTGGAGCAGTTCAGCATAAGGAAGACCTCATTTTTCAGTTGACAGTCACCACCCAGAAAAAGGGAGAGCAATTGTCTCACTACATGACCTGAGTGGAGACAATGATTCGTAAGATAGTTGAGGCTGGAGGAGTTACCCCTGCACAATTACTCAAATGAGACTTGACCAGATCTTGTGAGGTGCTGTGTATTCCTGATGGACTCTGATAATGCTGAGACTGAAAGAACGCAGAGCCAATCCCCTGAGTTTCAGGCCACTACTTGATGAGGTGAGGGAGGAAGAGTCACAGGAAGCCATTGCCAATTCACTGCAAGCACCCACTGGGAAAGCCATCCCCCTGTAGCCTCAAGTTGACAGTAGCCAAGAACACAGTGATGGCTCAGACATGAAAATGCAGTTGAAAGAACTCTGTGAGTGTGTCACAGCCTTGCAGATGACACAAGCATCTCATTCACGAGCCAACCCCTTGCCACCTGGGTGCGGACACCCACTGAATCCTCCCTCTGATCCAAGGGTCATCCCTCGATCCTCACCTGTACCCAGAGGTGAACTGCTCTGTTTTCATTGCGGAGAAGATGGACATTTTGCATGAGGTTGTGGCAGACCTGAGAACCAGCAGCTGGTGAATCAGAAATGGGAAAGACAGCAACAGCCACACTGAAATGACAACGGAGTCCAGTGAGGGAGTGACCTGGGACTCTGATATTATACAGCTCCATAAGATGGACAAACCCCACTGCATCTGTTAGTAACAAGTTCCCATCAGGATTGATGGGTCCTACTCCTACCATAAAGATTGTTGATAAAGCGTACCTGTGTGAAGCCATACTGGACAGTGGGTCACAAGTCACCATCATCTATCGATCCTTTTACCAGACCTACATGAAGCATTTACCTTTGCAATCGTTAGAGGGACTTTCTGTGTGGGGGTTGAGTAATGCCAGCTACCCCTATGATGGCTACATTGCTGTGCAAATTGAATTTCCAGAGACTTTTGCTGGAGTCTTGCAAAGGAGCAACACTTTAGCTCTCATTTGTCCTGATGCCCAGATATTGGACAAGATATCTGTGTTGATAGGAACAAATGCCAACATGTTTGGACACCTGGCTTACATGTGCACAGAAGGCAGGGGAAAGAAACTATCAGGCTTTACTGATCCATGCCACTGTGAGTACTGCCCACCAGGAGAGGGAGAACCAACCTCTGCAACCACTCTGAGGAGATTGTCAGTGTCATCAAGAAAGAAGGGAAAGATCCTCTGATTGTGCCCCCTGGCAGCGAGTGCTTGGTGAAAGGAGCTGTGGATTGCAAAGAATTTCTGTCCAACCAAATCATCATTGTAGAGTCAGCAGGAAGAGGTTTGCCCAGTGGTCTGATGGTTCAGTGAGGAGTGCTGCCTGGAACCAATGTGATGGTCAAAAGAATCAATGTAAAGTTTAAGAATGAGACTCACAAAGATCTGATGGCATATTTTTGGTACAATAATAAGCAACCTGTACACAGCTGATGTGGTTGTGACCACCTCCTTTCCAGAGAAGACTACTCAACTGGATGAAGGGGTATTCAATGTTGGATCTTCTCCCATTTCTACCAGCTGGAAGAACCAATTACAGAAGGAATTTGTTGACTGATCAGATGTCTTTTCCTGCCATGAATGGGATGTAGGATATGCAAAAGGAAAGGAGAAGCACATATGCCTGCATAATGACCACCCATTCCGAGAAAGGTCGAGAAGATTGGTGCCTGCTGACACTGAAGATGTTAGGCGACATCTGCAAGAGCTCCTGAAGGCAGGGATAATAACTGAGTCTCGCAAACCCTATGTTTCACTGATAGTGGTGGCCCAGAAAAAGAATGGAACCATAAGAATGTGCATTGACTATCGCACCCTAAACCAATGTACAGTGGCCGATCAGTACACCATGTGTCAAGTGCAAGATGCCTTGGAAAGCCTCACCAGTAGTAAATGGTTCTGTGTTCTGGACTTGCACAGTGGCTACCACCAAATACCGATGGCTAAGAAAGATAAGGAGAAGACTGCATTTATCTGTCCACTAGGATTTTACCAGTTCGAGTGAATGCCACAAAGGATATCTGGTGCCCCAGCCACCTTCCAGCACCTGATGGAGAAGGTGGTAGATGATATGTGTGTCCTATAAGTCTTAGTCTACCTGGATGACTTGATAGTGTTTGGGAGGACACTGGAAGAACATAAAGCCTGACTACTCAAGGTACTGGATAGACTGAAGGAACATGGTTTAAAATTCTCCCCTGGACAAGTGTCAGTTCTGCCAGACTTCCATGAAGTATATGGGACATACTGTTTCTGATCAAGGTGTCAGCACTGATCCAGAAAAAGTGAAAGCTCTTACTACATGGCTGAGGCCTACCAACTTGAAAACACTTCAGCCTTTCTTAGGATTTTGTGGATATTATAGATTTGTAAAAAAACCCCTCCTCGGTGGTGAGGCCTTTGCACAGACTAGCTCAGGGATATCCTCCGACTCAGAAGAGCAAATCTCTAGGAACCAAAAAGACATCCCCAGTGAATATTTCAAGACTAGTGAACCTTTCAAGAGATTATTAGACTCCTAAATGAAGCTTCTGTTTTATTTTTTTTTTTTTTATTTATTTATTGATTTTTATCCTTGGGGGAACTTGCCAGATGGCTCCAGTGCCTCCCTCGGAGGGACTCAGTCTCAGGCCCCACCTTTTCCCACCCCCGACTACCCTGGCAATCCCCCAAGGGTTGCCCTCCCATGACAGGGCCGGAGCGAGGCGTGCCTGCTTCTCCCCAACCCCTGAACACAAATCCAGATTCCGGGTGTCAGTACAGGTGCTTGTGGAGTCATCATGGAGCCATGCAGCTCCATTTTCCTGGTTTGCTCCCTTCTCCCCTCTCAGCTGACATCGCATTTTGGCTTGAGCTTCCCGACCCATATCTCCCCCCAGCCATTGCTAAAGGGCGATCAAGGGGCAGGACAGCTATCCTTCCCTCTCTGAGAGGACAGCAGTCCTCTGGACACTCAATCCTCTCTCTCTCGCCCCTGTCAACCACCAGTGGCCCAGGCTCATTCACAAGCCCGGGTCACCGACATAGTTGAAGTGTGGCATCCAGTGCCTCAACCCTCCGCACCACCAGGCCACCAGAAGCTCCTGTTTTAGTCTTTGATGACTACACCAAGTCATACACCCTTCACATTGATGACAGCATGGAAGGACTGGGTGCCGTAATCTACCAAGAACATAATGGCTCTACGATGCCGAGTTGACAACTAACTCTTGACCGGCATCGCAACACCAGGCTCCCTGTCAGCCAAGAATTTCAGTAGGCAGGGAGTCGCGCACAGCAGGGTACTATGTTTTCTATGGGGGGGGCATCAATTCTGAATTCCTCACATGCCCCCGCACCCCCTGTACTTATGGATACCAACTCCAGGTCAGAGTCGGTTCGGGGAAGGGGTACAAGATAGGGAGAGTGTTGCCGGGTCCTGGGCGCATCCCCTACAGTGGCTTGGTGCTGTTGTTGGCAGCGACGTATGTTGCTGCAGGAAGTGCATACCGAAGATAACAAGGGTATGAGACCAGTTGCTTATGCCAATCGAAGTTTGACTCCTTCTTAAAAGAACTATCCATTCCATAAGCTAGAGTTCCTTGCACTGAAATAGGCAGTGACTGATCAATTTTATGAGTATCTGTATGGAGCAAGATTCATTGTGCTAACTGGCAATAATCCACTGACTTGTCTTGAGCTGGCAGTATAGCCTAGAGGTAAGAGTAACGAGCTATGAATGAGCTTGGTGTATCCAGCAGACCAGGTTTGATTCTCACAACCTCCACTTTTATTTTTTTATTTTTCTGTTGTTTTACCAGGAGAGACATACTAAGCTGAAAGCTTGTTTACAGGTGCAACCTGGGAGCACAAGGAAGTTAAGTGACTTGCTCAGGGTCACACAGTATGTAAGTGGGGGCTGTGGGATTCAAACCCAGGTCTCCAGGTTTGCAGCTCAGAGCCTTAAACCACTGCACCATACTGCCTCCTTGTGTGCCACTTGCATACTGTGTAACTCTGAGTAAGACACTGAACTGCCCAGTGCTCCCAGGTCACCCCTGCAAACAGGCCCTTGTGCCTAGTGGGCCTTACCCGGTTACCAAAGACTAAAATGTAAAAAAAAAAAAAGTATGTGCTGATGACTGCCAAGATGGATCTCTGCCCTATCTGTTTACAATTTCCGCTTGCAGTATCATTCTGGATGAAACAACACAGATATGCAGATGCACGGTCCAGACGCCCCCATAATACTCCTTCCACAGAGGGGCCCTGGACCTATGTTACAGAAGATGGAGTGAAAGCCATTTACCAGATGATGGTGCCTGATAACCAACCCACCATCATCAAACCAGACTGTGCTGTGGACCCACTTGGAGTACATCCTGATGCCATAATGGAAGTGTACACGTGATTCACCACACTACACAACACTTCCTTGCCTCTCTTATCTTCTACAGATTTAAGAAAAGCACAGCGAACAAATCCTTGTTTGAGAGACATCATCTTAGCCAAAGAAAAGAGTTTGCTATCCTCTCACATTAAATCAAACCTGCCTGATGTATCACTTCTCCTGACAGAGTGGGACAAGTTTTCGTTAAAGCATGGACTGTTGTATCGAATCAACAAAACACAAACTCAGTTGCCCAAAGAGCAACTGCTGCTGCTGCCCCAAAAGCATCACAGAATGGATTTGCAAGCACTTCATGAAGACATTGGGCATCTAGGAACTGATAAGATGCTGGGCATTGTACAAGACCACTTCTACTGGCCACATATGGCTATGGAGGTGGAAAGACATTGCAAAAGCTGAAACAGGTGCATCACCCATAACACTTTACCCAAACGAGCTGCTCCTCTTGTAAACATTACCAGTAGTGGGCCAATGGACCTGATCTGTATGGACTTCCTTTTCCTTGAACCTGATTAGAAAGGGACCAGTAACATTCTAGTAGTAACAGACCACAACACCCGCTATGTACAGGCTTTCCCCACAAAAGACCAAAAAGCGACCACTTAGAAACATAGACTTTGATGGCAGATAGGGACCGCTTGGCCCACCTAGTCTGCCCATTTCCCTACCTACAGGATAAACCACAGATCCTAGTTAACCAACAGCCTATTTCTTCCTACCCCCCACAAGAATTGCCTTATGTCTGTCCCACTGTGGCTAAAGTTTTGTGTGAAAAGTATTTTGTACACCATGGACTCCCAAAACACCTGCACACTGATCAAGGGAGAGACTTTAAGAGTTGCCTTATCAAAGAACTCACAAGCATTTTGGGCATCAAGAAGTCTTGTACTACACCATACCACTCTCAAGGTGACCCTCAGCCTGAGAGATTCAATAGCACATTGCTTAATATGCTGGGAACATTGGACCCTAACAGAAAGTTATACTGGAGCCAGGAAGTACCTTTCCTAGTCCAAGTCTACAACTGTGCTAAAATGACACCACCAGGTTCTCACCCTATTTCGTAATGTTCAGGCAAGAAGCCAGATATCTAGTGGACTTATGTTTTTGGGTGTCAGCAGATGGCCCCCTACCAGAGACACACTTGGAGTATACCAGGAGGCTGTGAGCACAACTGACAGAAACCTACAGAGTGGCCCAGGAAGTAGCTGCAAAGTCAGCCCTAGCAAACAAAAACAGATACAACAAGAGAGTCTGAGAACAAGCTCTTAAACCAGGAGACAGAGTATTGATTTGGAACTTAGGGGTCCCAGGAAAACACAAGATTGAGGACCGATGGAAACCTGAGCATTATGTAATTGTGGAACAGCTTCCAAACTTGCCAGTATACAGAGTAAGAATGGAAAGAGGAACATGGTGGTTAAAATGCTGCATCAAAACCATCTCTTGCCAACTGGTCAACTGTTGCCAGAACTTGTTAATTCAGTACCTCTCTCTCCACCATGTAGACTGGTCACTAGGAATGAGACAAAGCAAAGAATAAACAGTCAAGTTCAACTGCAAGTACCTGTTGCTCCACCGGTGACTCAGTCTGATGTGTTCAACAGTAGTTCTAGTTCTGAGTATGAAGAACCTTACATTTGCCAAATACCACATCAGTATGGGCCTGCACCATTTCTCATGGACTTCTTTTTTCAGCACCTGGAGGGAGTAAGGCGAGTCATTCCAGGCCACTGAATCCAGCTACAGTACCCTTTGTTCTGACTGACACTGGGTCCACAGTAATGAACCATGTTTCAAATGCAAAGAATGTTGAGACTCCAGTAATAGAACCAATCCAGGACATTGAAAGATGTAAGCCCATTGTGGCTGAGTATGCAGAACCCATTAATGATCCTGATCAAATCATTGCCGAGGAATATGCAGTACCTCAACGCGCTGGTAGAGAAGTCAAGCACAGAGTAAAACTCACCTGTGATGTCCCTGGTGTTCCTTCCAATCTCTCTGTCAATGTGGTGCATAAAAAGGTTAATCTGCTGCCAAGCCCGTTATTGCTGTCCCGCTTGTGCTGCTCCCATGTTATAATAGGGGGGAGTACATGTAAACCATTGTGGGAAAGTAATTATGCCAGTCCATGCTCTGTGTTTTAAGAAATGCAATGCTAATGTTGGTTAGTTAGGCATCAGGTGTATTAGATAGCATGTAATGTATTGCATTGCAATGTTTGATGTTTCAGGCCTTGATGAGGATGCCAAGGATTTCAAAGGGGGGAGAATGTAATCCCCCTCCCAAGTCGGGTGCTTACCAGAGGGCCCCCTAATCCTCCTGCCTCCTGAAGCTCCTGCTGCATGTGCTCACTCTTCACTCCCCCAGCCTGCTCCTGGACTGCAACCCAGGCTGGGGAGCAGAATAACTTCTTGTAGTGCCCCAAGCACCTGATCCTTGTGGCCAGCAAGTCATTTAGCCTTCCCATTCCCCTGCCTGATCCTGGACTGCTGCCAGGGCTGGGGAGCACACCTGACTGGTCTTGCCACCTCAATGCACCCAAAGGGAGGTGGCCAGTGAGTTGCACACTTATATTGCTTCCCTGCCCCCTCAAACTGCACTGCAATGGGGCTGGGAGCATAGGATAAGGCTGAAAACATTCTTGGTGCTCAAGCACCCACCAAGAGTCGCAGCAGAAACACCGCTTAACCACTTCTCTCCCAAGCCCCATCAAACATCAGTGGGGGCTGGGGGGTAACAAAAACAAATAACTTCAAGAGGCTTCCCAACCCAATCCATGCCTCCAGTGGGTCAGGGAGTACAGGGGACATAATGGTCACTGGGACTACAAGTCCCATGATTCCTAGCAGCCGAGAGTGCCATTTTAGAGACTGTTCCTGCTGGGGAGCTCACCAAACAGTGTTTCTGATGGGACTCCTGCCCCCTCAACGTGCCCCCTGGCCCTAGTGACCACCAGAAGGGACCAGAAGGGTCCTAGCCTTGCAGCCAGATGCTGCCAACACTGTTTAATTGCTATTATTATGTACTGAGATGAACAGAACTGTATGGGGGTGGCCATATTGGACGTGGTCTGCCTGAAAACAGCGAGGAACCATATTGGTAGCTACAGTAGAGCCAATCAGGACGTGGAGTTCGAGACTTCTGTGGACCAATGAAATGTGAGTCAAACTAAACATTCTGGGGTTGATAGTTTGATTCTGGATCTGCCGTTGTAAGTTTCTGAGCAGAAATAACTGATTTTTGACAGCTCTTGCTGCTGTCACAGCCAAAAAACATTTAGTCTGTGCCAAAACAAACTAAGGACTTCTGAACTTGTCTCTAACTGTCTGGTAAATCCCAGACACAAGGGGATTTACCTCAACCTGGACTGAACTGCTGATGTTTGGCAATCTAGATATCAGTGACTGCTGAAAGAAGTATTTTATCTGTACTTGTGTGAGGTGACAAATCCACTGCCTCACTATTCTGATACAAGAGACTGTGATTTCCACCAGGGGACCTGAGTTTTGAGGGCCTGCCTGCCTGTTTAACTGCTGGCCTACCTGCAAGATGGGTGAAGACAAGTCCCCCTGTGGGGTGAAGACAATGGCCTACCTACCTGTCGTGGTGGGTGAAGACAAGTCCCTCTGTTGGGTGAAGACAATGGTCAGTTTACCTGTCAAGGTGAGTGAAGACAAGCCTCTCTATAGGGTGAAGAGGCACATCATCTGCATCCACACTAGTTCTACCTGTTCTTCCCAACTGCCTGCAAGGGGAGAGTCCCCCATCTCCTGCATCATCTGTTCACCAAAAGGTCATGAGTACTGAGTTTTGCCCAAACAAATACTTTTCAAACTGTTCAGCTAGCTAGCTCATTAACTAACCTTCCGGGCTTGCTGCATGACCGTAACTGAATGTGCAGCCACAGTTACAGCCAGGATAAACTGTGCATTTACATCCACTGGTGTAGTTTATAACTTGCATCTGCAGCATCCAACCACTGCGAAGGTGCTGCACCCAGTGTCTACTGTTCATAGGCCTGCGACTCCTCAGTGCGCACAAGGTAGTTGGGAGCTCCCACCGAGACTGTAGGGTGAACTGGTGCACCAGTGGGGGAGGAGGGACTGGGACAGGGAATATTGGATTGTTATGTACTGTGGTATCTGATTTTTCTGCCTGATTACAGTAGTTATTATAAGGTTTTTGCTGAATGTTTTTGTTACCCTTTGCTTCCCTTGTTCCTTACCTCATTGTCCTTGGCCTCCTGCTGTTTTCTGTCTTCCTAAACAACCTGCTGTCTGCCTGCCCCAACACCTTTATCCATATGTATGTGGATGACACCTTCTTGTTTGCATCTGGGCCCTCCATAACTGAAGTGGCGACCACACTCCAGAGTAACTTTGATAATGTTCAGTGGTGGTTTCGCTCAAACCAACTTGTCCTAAATGCCAAGAAGACAGTCTCCATGACCTTCAGCACTAGGCAGAGACTTTCTCAGCTATACTCCCTTTCTCTCTTCCATACCCTGGATGGGACTCTGTTAGAGGACTACTCCTCCTTTAGATACCTTGGGGTCTGGCTCAACCAGCACCTCAGTTTTTCTGTACACATAGATGCCATTCACAAGAAACTGCTCCTTAAACTAGGTGCCCTGTACCGCAACTGTGACTGAATCCCACTGCCGGCCCATCGGTCTATTGTACAGAAAATTTTCCTCCCCATATTCTACTGTGGGGATGTGGTTTACAGTGCCACTCCCTCCACCTCTTTAACAATACTGGACACACTCTTCCACTCCTTCTGTCGCTTCTCCCTTGACTGTCCTTCCTTTGCTTACCACTGTACCCTAGCGCTCCCCTCCATAGAAGACAGACGGCATTCCCATTGTGATACTTTCATGGCAAAATACTGGGCTCAGTCCCTACCTTCCTACCTATCTTCCTCTCTTGCCATCTTCCCTTTCCCTCCTATTTGCTCAGATACCCAGACCCTCTCACCTTGTCTATCCCTCTTCGGACTTCCTCAGCGGGTCAGGCTGCCCTTTCCTATAGCGTCCAAGCTCTTTGGAACTCCTTTGCATACAGCATCCACTCTGCCCCCTTCCCTCATGCTCGCTCAACCCTTATTGAAAATAATTTCATCACCCCCTGCACCTGTTTCTAACATACCTGGCACCCTCCCTCCCCTCCTTCAACTATATCCCACTTTGGTCTCACTAATCCTGTGTGTTCTCCCTGCAATTGGATTGAAAATATTTCCAGAAATTAAACTGTATTCACTTTGTATTATAATGTATAAATCTGTATCTGTATTTAACTGGTATTTAATGTATATATTTATGCTGTATGTTTGCTCTATCTCTACTGTATTAATGCTCCTATTCTGTGTGTTACTTGTATGCCCCCCCCCCGGGACACATCTGGAAATGAGCACTTGCTGCTCAGTATATTCCTCCTGGTAAAACTTTCAATAAATAAATTATCCAGACCCAAAATAAACCCCCTTGTTTATTTTACTGTAATTGCTGAATTATTTGCATTATTGTGTAGTGAAATATTTGAATGCTTAGAGTGATAAGTTGGAGGGCGATTATATATTGTTCAACCTGTCACCAATGGAGGGGGCTGTATTTTATTTCCTGCTGGGAAGCACCCTGGCAGCAGACTGCTATAAGGATCCCCATAGTTGGAGGCACCACGCCACTTGCCAAGCCAATTAAAACCACGAATCCAGGTGCCAACCTATATCCCTTAGACAACGCCGCTTGCGAGTGCGTGTGTAGACAGAGGGGTAGGGGTGGTTACACATCTTATAATTTATAGAAACAAAACAAAATGGTAATATTAAATGCATGCTGAAAATAGAGTTAGAATGGACATCTCGACCATAGGTCTTCTTCAGGAATTATTTAAAAAACAAAAAGGCAAAGTTTGTGGAAAGGTAAGGGGAAATAAGGGATACATATGAAGGAAAGAAAATAGGGGGAGAATCTAGGAGAAAAAGGTAATAATAGGCTAGCTAAAAATAAAAGCTGGGTATGAAAAGGCACAGTAGGAGTGAACGAGCTGAGGAGTCCTTACATGATAACTAATTGACAGGTCATAGTAAGAAGGCTAAAGGTGACAAATGTGGGGGAAGGAGACAGAGACCTCTGAAGAAAAATGAATATAGATGTGTACAAGTAGCTGGAATGCCCATGAGAGTGAGCAATCACACACACACACACACACACACACACACACACACACACACACACACACACGCGTACACACTCATATCTGTCTCCTTCCCCCACATCTGTCACCTTTCAGCCTTCTTACTAGGTCTGTCAGTTAGTCCCCTCTTGAGGATTCCACAGCCCATTAACTTTTCTACTGCAAAAAAAGTCTGTCATAGGGAATCCTATTGGATTTACAGTCTAGGAGCATATGACTGGCCAGGATTAAATTATGGATTTAACCTGCTACCATTTTTAAAAACAAAAAGACCTATCAATTTTGTTAGTTCAGATTCTGTAGTGTGGTCCCTGTAATAACAATTATGCTTCCTGTTTTTCTCTCCAGCTATGTTATTTCATTACTTAAGTAAATATCAGCTGAAGTTCATCCATCCCCACATACACGAAAGCCTTGTGCAAGTGGACTTAAGAGAACCCAATTATTCTGAGCGGCAATCACAATTGTATTTTATTATGTCTTAAGTGACTATGAAATTGCTTGTATAGCCTGAGTTAACTTATTGTATATCAGGGTTAAATCTGCTACTGAGAGCAGGCAGGTTTAGTAAGGCTGAAATCTTGAGCTATGATTGCTTTTAAGTGAGTGGTAATTTTTCCACACTGTTTATATTCTGTGTGGTTCATAGCTCAGTGCTTGTTACATAGAGTAGCGCTGCATAATGTAAGTTGTGTTTGGATACATAGGCCCGACTGGTAAGTAGGACAATGCCTGTAAGGAATATGAGTTGAATGAAGTGGTTAGTGCTTAGATACTTCAGCATAGATATGAATCAGGCAGTGATTGTAGTACATATGAACAGGATTGGATATGCTTAGTGCTTAGGTGCTTGGACGATGAATGACAACTTGTTAGGACTTGATGTTTTGGCCTTTCTCTGTATCCCAGCTTAGGAAGGATGCTTGGCTGAGTAGGATGAGACCCCCCCGTTGGGGTAAGAGTGCCTGAGAAGGAGGAGGAGTCAGGGGAGATTAGAGGGCGAGTGCAACTCGCTCTAAACTGAGCGGTGGAAGCCTGATGCCTGATGTAGGCTGTGGGGAGGAGTTATTCCCCCACAGAACTACAGACTTGCACTTTTCCATTCTGTGTGGTTCATAGCTCAGTGCTTGCTACATAGAGTAGAGCTGCATAATGTAAGTTATGTTTGGATACATAGGCCAGACCGGTAAGTAGAACAATGCCTGCAAGGTATATGAATTGAATGAAGTGGTTAGTGCTTAGATACTTCAGCATGGATATGAATCAGGCAGTGATTGTAGTACATATGAACTGGATTGGGTATGCTTAGTGCTTAGGTGCTTGAACGATGAATGACAACTTGTTAGGACTCAATGTTTTCACCTTTCTCTGTATCCCACCTTAGGAAGGATGCTTAGCCGAGTAGGATGAGACCCCCAAAAGAAAGAATTATAATTAAAGGTACAATTATCTCCTCCAGCTCTGGAGGGTGTGGCCAGTAGCATGCAGAAAAGGAAAACCCCCATGGAGGAAACCTCTGAGGACCCATGGCTACCGCCCTGCCCATCCTTCTGGGCATACTAAAAGAGACTAATCCTAAATGAACTATATATATATTATTGACTAGTCTTAAACCCCCGGAGATGAAGATCCCGAGGACAATAAAGAGCAAATGGAATCCAACACTGATGGCAAATATCCAGCTAGCAAATGGTAGTATAGCCTTGGCACATTCCCAGTCCGAAGACAATGTCCAGGTCAAATATGAATAGAGGTCAGTTTGAATCCAGTTGAATGCAAAATCAATCCTGAAGCATTGGTCTGAGAAATGGTAGTAGCAGTAAATCCCAATGAACTGAAGCAACATGGCAAGAAACCTACAAAGGAATTGATTGCGAATATCTTCAGATGTAATCCAGATGTTTGGCCACGGTGGAGTGAAGACGAATATCTTTAATGAGTGGACGTAGGTGCGAGCAGGCAAGGTGAGGGCTGCAGTGTCCAGAACTCGAGTAGTATGACTGAAGGTGAGATATCCTGGCAGTGCATCCAATCCTGATGGAAAGTCGGAGATGTGTGTTATGGAATGAAGGATGCAGGAGAAGCTCAGGTGATGGCCAGCAGGAAAGATCCGGAGCAGGACTCTGAACGTCATGAAGAGCACACAGCTAGAGCCCATGACAGATCCAAGGATGGAGGCAAAGCAACCAACGAGGCCCCTATGTGGGGTAGGAGGAGCAGCTAGACCACAGATAGGTCAGCCAGAGGAAGGAGTAGAGAGCGGCTGCTAGGCCTCATGAAGGCTAACAGACTGCAAAATCTCATGCAGGGCAGCAAGGAGCAATGAAGGCCTGCCAGACCAGGCACCCACATGGCCAGCAGAAATGGCTGGGCCCCATGTAGGCCAGGAGGAAGAGAAGAGAGCGAGTCATGCAGGACCCCATGAAGGCTAGCATGACAGGGTGCCACCATGGAGGGCCACCTGGCACAATAAGCATCCCAGAAGCTGAAGCTGAGAGGATGGCCAAGGCATGCAGCAATGATTGTGGGAGCAGGAGTGGACCTGCACGTTCGCCAGAGAAGAGGAGCAGGGTGGCAGCATTGCAGCATCACAGCCAGGGATTGATCATGGAGTGGATGCTAGGAGGAGCCATATGAGAAGCAGGCACTCTATAGGAGGGAGCCAGGAACTGGGTAGCCACCAAAGCTTACAGTTGAAAAAAGTAGATGGTGTCAGTAGATGTCCAGTAGAGACGAGCAGGACAGAAGAGGATCAGATCAAGGTAGGGTTCAGGTGCCAATTGCCAGCAAAGGAAGTATAGGCTGACAGACAGCGGATGGAGCTGGACTCCAGGAATAAGCCATCCAGGACATGGAGAACAAAATATGAGGAGCAGCTTATCTCTCAAGTATCCTGCAGTATCGAGGGACATCACTCGTCGTGCCCCATAAAATGTCCTGTCCTCGTGGAAAAATTGCTTCCAACAGGTAAAGTGCTGTAAAGGTAGACATGAAAGCAGCAACCTTAAGAGACTAAAGAAGAAATACAAAGAAACATAGTGCAAGTAAATACTATAGTGTACACAATGGTCTGAGCTGTATCTCCATGTGAGAGGAACAGCAAGTATGTCAGATAGAGGAGTAGGGGAAGGCGACATGCCATATGTGCCGATCAGGTACAGGACAGTTCAGAATGAGAAGCAGCAATGCAGAGCTGTAGAAGTGTAGGCAGCTGTAATAATCATGCAGTGCAGAGCAGTCCAGGAGTCACTGAGTTGCGGTTCAGTGTGCAGTAATAAGCCATAGAAGGCAGATTCGGAGACGAAATGAAATATGGCATGGCACTGATAGCAGCCAGAGGAAGGAAGCCTGGAAATGCAGGGAGTAGTGATGCCATAGTCCAGAGGTCAAAGGTCATGTGACAGGTGAGAAAAGCAGTGGAGCCACGAGCAGGAACGGAGCAGTCTAGTGAAGGCAGAACGGAGAAGCATAGGAATACACTGTGGGCAGCCAGGAACTGATAGAGCAGGCCGGAGCAGTCCTGAAAGATGCTGAGCGGAGGTAGGAATCCAGTGGTCTGTAGCAGCTGCAGCAATGCCTGGAGGACATCCAGAGTAGATATGGAGCCAAACAACCAGCTAGAGCTATGCTAGGCTGATCCAGTAGGCCACAAGTGGAAGCTGCTGATGGAGAGCAGTGAGGTGCAAGCGAGCACCCAGCTAGATGCAGCAAGGTAAGCAAATACACCAGTGATGAATGGAAGTACGACAGACACACTGAGGTGTGGCCGGTGGAACCCCTCCCCCAAAAAAGCAGAAACATGGAGAAGGATGGGAGCAGTGGAAAACACAACAAGGAAGGGAAGGAGGGCAAGCAAGGCAACGGCAATCAAGACGGAGGAGCAGAAAGACAGAACGATGCAGGGAAAGGGGAGGGAGGGACGACCAGCCACGCCACCGAAAAGCGAGTATGACTCACTCTAAGCAGAGCCTAACAACTTATGTAGGCTGTGGGGGAGGAGCCATTCCCCCACAGAACTACAGGCTTGCACCTTTCCATTAGTTGGTATATGTATATATTTTCACTGTTGACTGGTATTTATTGTACCAAACATTATGTAATTTGTGCATCACTCGGATAATTGATTGACCTCATGTTAATTTTATACTGTCTCTTTAAATCTGCCATTGTAAATGAGATTATCACAGAGGTGCCTTGCCTTTGGAAAAGCACACAGTATGAATACTACTGTACAGTTTCTGTTGTACAAACAAGTACAGAATGCTGCCCAGCTCAGTGGCACTTGTTGAGCACATCATGCACCTCACCTATATATTTGATCCAGGTTCTCTCGGTGGTTCCATCCCACTCATCTGGGCAGGCAGAGTTTGGTTCACCCATGGTGATGAGACATTACTCTGGTCACATTAAATTTGAGCGCCAGAAACATGTTGCCTGCAATGACCGCAGCCTCACATTCTGCCACAACACATCTAAGCCACCAACAGACAGTAGTGGAGAAGAGTTAGTTTTTGCAGGGGGCTTTACTCCCTGCACCCCCCCAACACTAATTATAAATCACCTCCAGGTCTGTGCACGAGTGGAAGAGAGGAGAACAGTGTGGACAGGGAAAAGATCGTGAGAGCAGGGCACTGCGAAATTCAGAATGCCCCTGTCACACATGACCTTTTCCCATTGTCCTAAATGCAGTGTCCTAATTGTGACACCCACCTAACATTATACTGCAGAGTTTAGGGAGTTCTGTAGAGGCAGAGATCTCAGACTCTGGGGGAAAATGTCAATCCTATTAGTGTGGCAGCGACTCCTGCAGAAGGAGTTGGTAAGGGCTTGGATACCATAGGTGACTACAGGATATTGTGGCCCACTCCAGCCCATTGTTCGGAGATGGTGTCGGTTTGCTGGAAAGAGGGAGGGACAGAAGCACAGGGGAAAAGCCTCCTGATTGGGGGGGGTGACACACTGTCTCCATGTCACTGCCGCAGTGTTACTCTGTGACTCCTGCTCCCATGATGTTAAGCTAGGGGATTGCATCCCAAGGTTCACATCAGGGCTCACTGTGGAGGAGGGGCTTTCCCCACAGGATGATGCAAGTCAGAGCATTCTACACTACATGAAGAACAGAAAGGAGCACTGTGAGTTTGAAGAACAGTTCCACTGAGGTCAACAAATGAGGAAGAAATAGATAAAAGAGAATATTATATCTCTGATAAAGGAATAAAAACAAATCCATGTCATAATATCTTGAGAGAAAAAAATATATATACAGTATGTTAGATTCTGCAATTTTGCTTGAAATTTGGGCATTAACTTTTTGGGGTTTCTTTTTTGTTCACAGTTTGGAGTCAGTTAATTATTTTTGCCTTTAAAAGAACCTCTTTTACATGTTCTCATTGTAGTAAGCCAAACTTCACACATTTTTCTTCACCTTCCTTCAGAATATATTTCCTTCCTGTAGACCCTAACACTTCTCCTCTCACAGCTTTGAGGTCAAGAGACTACCTTCTTCACAGATCTTGCAGTTTAATTTGCCATGTCCTGTGAATCTATCCACATGACTTTTTTTTAAGATCTTTTAAATTGTCAAGAAGGCTTTTATCAAGGAAGAAAGCTATTCATGTGACCTAAGGGTGTGTTAGCTAGATCTGCAAGTTGGTATCTGGACCACCATGCTATACACAGAATCTGATAATACAATAGCAGGGGAGGTACTAACAACAACAAAAATGGAAAAGGACTTGGGGGTAGTCACATCAGATGACCTAAAGGTGGGTAAGCAAAGTGAGAAGTCAGTAAGGAGAGCCAGGGGGATACTGGGATGCATAGGAAGGGGCATCACAAGTAGAAAAAGGGAAGTGGTTATCCCTCTGTACAGACAGTTGGTGAGACCCCATCTGGAATACTGTGTGCAGTTTTGGAGACCCCATCTACGCAAGGACATAGACAGGATAGAAACAGTCCAGTGGAGGGCAACTAAAATGGTGCAGGGTCTGCATCAGAAACCATATGAAGAGAGACTGACAGAGCTTAATATGTATACCCTTGATGAAAGGAGGGACGGGGGGACATGATAGAAACTTTTAAGTACCTCAAGAGAATCAACAAAGTCCAGGAGGGTAGCATCTTTCAGAAAAAGAGATGTGTAAGAACAAGTGGGCATAATTTAAAAATGGAGGGGGGACGGCTCAGGGGTAATGTGAGGAAATGTTTTTTCATGGAGAGAGTGGTGGATGCTTGGAATCGCCTTCCTAGGGAGGTTGCTGGGACTAAACCAGTGGGGGAATTCAAACATGCATGGGACAGACATAAGGCAATTGTGGTGGAGGGTTGCAGGACGTAGGCTGTTGGTTAACTAGAATCTGCAGCTTATCCAATAGGAAGGGAAATGGGCAGACTGGGTGGGGCCAAGTGGTCCTTATCTGCCGTCAAAGTCTATGTTTCTATGTTTCTAAGTGAAAATCATTGTTATTATTGGTAATTTCTATTTTGAACAAGAATGTTATTGTTGAATTTTGGTAATTTCTGTTTTGAGTAAGTATGTTATTGTTGAATTTGAAACCACAAAGGCAGAGAGGAAGTGCACTCTAGGCAAATATATCTCAGTGTGAGAACTGAAAGTACTGGAGGTACAAGGTAAAACCTTGGGGCTTTGTCTATTAAAAAACTTCATCACGAGGGGCTTTCAGTTGTTTCTGTCTGACTTTAGATGTACTGAAATTCTCATAGAGATGTGTTTATTTAATGTGTGCTGCCATTGTTTTGCATTAGTAGTCAGACCAGAGCTCTGGCTCTTAGGATTGCCACCTGTCAGGTTTTTTACCTGGTAATCAGGTTTTCAGGGTCCCTGTCCGGTAATCTGGTTTTGCATAGTGATAGGTTTTTGAGCCATTTTGAGTGCTCACATGCATTTGAAACATATTTTATCATACCATTCATTGTTACAGTTGCATGTCCAGGTTACAAACAAGCTCTGTTGTCAATATAGCCCTTTCTTTGTAGAAACTGTCAACCTGGGAGGCATAAAGTATGGCTAGTAAGACCATTACACCCTCATATCTTCTAAATGTTATTTGTTTCCATGTCAATAGACAACTCTTTTCATGTAGCTGTTAGGGATGTATGCAAACATTTTAGTCTGTTTTTACAGTTCATACTAGACCCTGTGACTGCCCTGGGAGTCTCCATTTCATGGTTGTTGAAACTGCATTGTCCCTTAGAGCTGCATTAGCATATGAGAACATGATGTCAGAGCACCCATTTATACCATGTAACTATATGCTGAAAGGACAAATACCCTGCAAAAACTCTCTGGAAACTCATAAACAGAGTGAAGTTTAAAGGGGAAAAAACTGCATTATAACTCAGATAGTTTGCAAAGCTCATTGAAGGTAAATGTGGTATTCCACACCTTTTTGCAGCTTGTTTCTTTTAAGACTAATTAAGCAGGCAGGCATACTGGGGAGTTTAAAGGGTGATTATGCATCATGTTCTCATATGCTAATACAGCTCTCAGAAACAATGAGATTTCAACAACTATGAAATACCAAATAACCAAATAAATAAAAGAATAACAAATAAATAAATGGAGACTCCCAGGGCAATCACAGGGCCTAGTATGAACTGTAAAAACAGACTAAAGCATTTGCATACATCCTTAACAGCTACGTGAAAAGGAGTTGTCTACTAACATGGAAACAAATAATATTTAGAAGATATGAGGGTATAGTTTTCCTTTAACCTAATCTTTTTGACACTGCATCTTAAAGCAGCACTACAGAAAAGCCGGGCAAAAAGTCTGACTCTACCTTTTTTTAACAGTGAAAGATTAAATTATCTTCCACTTTAATTTGCTGGTAGACATTTCTTTCTCTAACAGAATTTAAGCACGTTTAAATGTTTAAAATAATTTTTTTTTTCCCTCATGAAAAAAAATATGCTCACTTCTTTTGGCTTCAAAATAACATTGTGGATATGGAAAGGACTGGTGCACAATATGTTGTACAATAACAACACTGTTAAATGCACTAGACTGTATTTATAAGTCTTGCCAGGTATTTGTTCTGTACTGTATTTCGTACTTGTATTTGTATTCCTCCTGTGCTGTAATTTTTGGACTTTGTACTTGTATTTACACTTGTGCCATCTTCATGGCCCGGGTCATTCCATCTGATCAGTGCACCTACCCAGATAACATAACATACGAATAAAATAAATAAATAAATAAATATATGAAGTGCACACTATAGGAAACAAGCTATTTGTTTATTATGTGTCAGTGCATATTATTTACAGTATCTCCCTTGCTCCCCCCCCCAATTATATCTGTAAATGAGATTTCCTTTATCTCTGTATGTTTACCTGGTAAAACAATTTCAATAAATAACTAAATAAATTGATTAATTAATAACTAGGAAGAACCTAGAAAATCAAATTTAAAAAGTATAGCTTGTTAACATGTTTTTTGAACTGCTGCTTTAAATGTTGTATTTTACTGTTCAAGTAAAATCTTCGATGACATAACAAAAGGCTTTGGAGGAGGAGCAATGCAGTATCAGTCATGAAAAGGGGCAGGGCTAGGGTCTGGTTTTTGGCCCTTCCAAAGGTGGCAACCCTATCTTAGTAGCATCCGCACCCAGTGACTCGCCAAGCTGGTTCCTTTTTTGGTTTTGCATTAATTTTCCCTAAAAGAGAACACATTCAACACAACACAAGCCCATTGAATTTTCTGATTTGTAAAGAATACTGCATAACATAAAAAAAAAAAAAAATGTTTATATTCTCAATATAGATTTTTAAACTCAGACAGCCAACTAGGAGAGTGACTGAATGGTGTGGTTGTTCTTAACTGGTAAAGACAACCCAGGTACCATAAATTATAGATCACTAGGACACAGGTAGGATAGGAGAAGCATTGAGATGGAGCATGGCCATGGTACAAGGGAGAAACACAACAGTTTAAACAGTGCTCAAATCACAGCCAGTGGCCCTTCTGGGAGAAGTCCACTTAAAACAAGAAACGACAAGGTAAGAGACATTCAAATTTTTTTGCACAATTTCCACATATAATCCCTGAGACAATGATTTAGTATGTTGATTAAAGTAGGTACTAAATTTTCCCCACGTATGCCGCAATGCATGAAGCAGGTCCGTTTACCCGCGAGAGGTGCATGCCCATGGACAGGTGCACACCAGCCAGCATTCCCGAATGTTGACTGCCTGTCCGCAGCTTTTTCCCCAGCATGCAGGATCATTGGTGGGTGGGGGGCCAGATAAGTGGGGAGTGGAGGACACAGGTGGGCATCTGTGTCCCGGAGGGCATCCACTGCTGCGCGCATGCAGGGGATCCTGGCAAGGGGCAGACCCCAGGAAATTAAAGGAACACTGTCAACCCCCATTGTGAGTAACGGAGTATATGTTTTCCTATAGATTTGTATATCATAATACAGCATTATATCCTCTATGGGTGTACTAATCAAAACCAGAGAACTGGTTTGCTGTTACTGTATGTTACTGAATCATGTACCACACCTCATGATGCTGCTCTGTACTGTCCGAAAGTAGGACCATGCAGTCTCCCACCTTATACTGAACACTGCCACAGTGGTAAGACTAAGTATTTACCTATACAGGTGATGACTTGAAGTGTCACACAGCCCGTTACGTGTGCTGTATGTGTCCAATTGTATTCCTGACATTATAGCGGACTGTGGGATATGGGGTTCAGGGACAACTGCACTAAATCAGTGATGGGACAGTCATGGCAGAGTACACTGAGCCTGCAATATTCCTTACCACTTTAGTACAGAACTATAGCATTTTATGCCATTGCAATATACCACAATACAATGGAATATTGTGTAGCATATCAATACATTGCTACAGGAATACATGGGTCAACTCAATCCCTGGGGAGTGTACATACACTGTATAAGGTGCTTAGTACAGTGGAATATGACCTCTTTATTACATTAACGTTATGGCAGTGTATGTACAGGAGGTTGTTTCCATATGCGAGGATACTGGAGGGCATGGAGAGAGTGCATTTGATTTACAGCAGGGTCCTCCCCCTGCCCCCTGTTCTCAGCACTCCATGCCCCCTGTGGCCAGCACTCTGCACTTTAATGAATGGCATGGAAGGTGGGCACACCCCCTAACATGCCCTTGGACTGCCCGTGGCATGTAGCTGTGCAGGCAGCCAGGTCACTGTGTGTGCAAGGGGCTAGTACACTTGTTGTGAATGCCGCCAGGGATCTGCTGGACTCCCGCTGCATGGCATTCCATCTTAGGGTGGGTCTATACACCTCAGATAAGTGGCATGTAGGCAATCTGGCCTTTTGTGCATAGGCCCAATAGTGCATAGCACCCATGTCTACAGTGGTCATAACTTTACCTGGAGTGGTAGTTTATGTGGCTATTGTATATCTTTTTGTTTATTATTTGGTCTGCCTGACTCATATTGTTTTCCAGAAGATGCACATATGAAGAAGCAAGCAGAATAACACCATTTGGTCTATCTAGTCTGCTTGTATTGCAGGGTGCACAGCTTAAGCTACTGACCCTCCCCCCACTCCCCAATCCTCCCATCCTTTCCATCTGCCCCTCCCATGACCCGTACTTTCCCCTTATGTCTATCCCAGCCTTTCTTGTAGCTGCTCACTGTCTTCAATGAGACCACATTTTCTGGCAGCACATTCCAACTGACCACCGCCCACTCCATGAGGAAGTGCTTCCTAACCTCCCTCCTAAACCCCCCCCAGCTTAGACTGTGTCCCCTCTTGTTTTGGCTGCCACTTATCTGAAAGAGACCCATCTTATCCACCATATGTATTCTTTTCAAGTACTTGAAGGTCTCAATCATATCCCCTCTCTCTCCTCTCCTCCAGAGAATACATGTTCAGGGCTCCCAACCTCTCTTCATATGCTTTACTCTGCTGACCTGTGATCATCTTCATTGCCCTCCTCTGGACCATTTCCAGCAGGTTAATGTATTTTTTAAGGTGCAAGTACCAGTATTGTACCACATACTCTAGATGCAGCTTCACCATTTACCTGTACAAGGGCAGTATAACTTCCTCTTGCCTACTGATGGTCCCTCTGGCCATGCATCCCAACATCTTGTTTGCCCTTGCTGCTGCTTTCTTCCACTGCATTGAGTGCTTTAAGTTGCTAGTGATCATTACTTCCAGATCCTTCTCCTCTTCTGTTGCAGATACCTGGACCCCTCCCAGGTAGTACTCCATCCTGCGATTCTTGGCTCCAATGTGCAAAACTCTGCATTTCTTGGCACCGCAGACAAGCTGCCAAATCGCAGACCACCCAAGCATTTTCAGATTGTTCATGTACTGTAGGTCCTGTATTCCTTTGACTGTGTCCACCCTCCCACAGAGCTTAGTGTTGTCCATGAATAGGCACATTTTGCCTTTAATGCCATCCCCAATGTCATTGATGAAAGCATTGACTAACACTGATCCCAGCATTGAGCCCTGCAGGACTCCACTGGTGACCTCCCTGGTGCTAGATAACTCTCCCCAACCACCACTCTCTGGGTCCTCATCCTCACCCAGTTTTCTACCCATCTGTTTATCTTCTCCCCAACCCCAAGATCCGCAAACTTCCTAATCAACCTCCTGTGAAGTATGGAGTCAAAGGCCTTGCTGAAGTCTAGATAAAGGATGTCCACACTTGGCCCCTGTCTATTGTATTAGTGACCCAACCAAAGAAGTCAATCAGATTAATTTGACACAATTTCCCTTCTATAAATCCATGCTACCTCACATCCTGGAGACCATACTCCTGTAGATACTCTGCCAACCCTTCCTTAAGTATTGTCTTCATGAGCTTGTACATGATTGAGGTCAGAATAACCAGTCTGTAATTCTCTGAATCATCCTAGGGACTGCTCTTATCAAGGGGCACCACATATGCCATTCTACAGTTCTCTGGTATCACACCAAACTCCAGTGAACTATTGAACAGGCCCACCAGTGTCCCTGCAAGCTCCTTTGCCAGTTCCCTCGTTACCCTTGGGTGTATGCCATCTGGGCCTGGTGATTTGTCCACCTTCAAAGCTAGCAGCCCCTCCCTCTCCCTATCCTCCTCTACCACCACATCTCTGCTCCCCTCCCCCCTGCTCCTCTTTCGCCCATGTAGGCACCAGTCTGTCTTTCTCCCTGGTGAAGATGGAACAGAAGTATTCATTCAGTAAATCTGCTTTTTCCCCATTCTCCTCCACCCAGTCATCCCTTTTCCAAAGCTGAACAATCCTGTCCTTCTCATCTCTTTTCTCACTTATGTAGTAAAGAAAGACCTTCTCCTCCTTCTTAAGTCCCCCAGCTAGCTGCAGTTTCTTCTGTGCCTTAGCCCACCGGCCTACCTTACTTGCCACACTAGCCAACCATAGGTAATTCTCCCTATCCATCTCACTCTTAGTCTTTCTGAAATTCCTATGGACTAAGGCAAGGCAAGGCAAGGAAAATTTTATTTGTATGGCACCTATTCCCAGAGGCTCTGGGCATCTCACAGAAAAATAAAAATAAACATGCAATGCATAAATGTAAAATAACATCATACACTTTAAAAACTAAAATATAAGACACCTAAAAACTGATGAAGTATCATACATAGGGACTAGGCAATTTGTTGTAATTCGGAATTCATTAAAAACCAGGCCAAAGATGTGTGCCTTCTACCTCCGCTTAAAGACCTCTACCGAGGGGGCCTCCCAGACTGCAGATGGTAAAGTGTTCCACAGGGATGGCCCAGAAATGCTAAAAGCACGATCTCCAGAAGTCTTGAGCTGCACCCTGGGAACAACCAGGAGGCCCCTCGAAGAGGTACAGAGGGAGCAGGCAGAGGTCACCGATGTCAGGAGCTCTAACAGATAGCCAGGACCCAGTCTGTTTAGGGCCTTATAGGTGAGAAGTCCTACCTTGAAAAGGACCCTCCACCTGACCATCAGCCAGTGCAGGGCACGCAGAACAGGGGTCACATGACTAAACCTAGAAAGGCCAGTCAGTAACAGAGCTGCTGCATTCTGCACTAGCTGCAGCCTGTGGAGGGTCCCTCCCACGACCCCAAAAGTAAAGAGCATTGTAGTAGTCGAGTCTGGAGAAAATAAAGGCATGCACTAGTATCAGCAGGTCCTCGGGCAGAACAAGGGGCTTAATCCGAGCAATGTTCCGTACATGGTAAAAGCCACTGATGACAACAGACGACACCTGATCTTCAAAAGTCAGCCTGCTGTCAAGGATCATGCTCGGATTTCGCACCCTCGGGGAAACCATCAATGGAGTAGAACCCAGAACAAGACCAGAATCAGCCCCGAACAGCAACCCATCACGCCTGCGACCAGGCTTGATCACCAGCACCTCTGTCTTAGCCGGGTTGAGTCTCCGCCAGCTGGAAACCATCCAGTCATTGATTTTAGCCAGACAGATGTTAAGCACATCCACAGCTCCTGATGTCCTGGGAGCAAAAGACAAATACAGTTGGGTATCATCTGCATAGCAGTGAAACTCCACACTGTATTGTTGAATGATCTCACCCAGGGGCAGCATATACACTGCGAACAACATCGGTGACAAGATTGAGCCCTGTGGAACTCCACAAGACAGAGGCATTGGGGAGGAGGAGAAATTTCCCATCACCACCCGCTGCACCCTGTCCAAGAGATAGGAGTCAAACCACCTGATGACAGTATCGGTGAGTCCACGAAACTCACAGAGCCTATCCAGTAACATGACGTGATCCACAGTGTCAAAAGCTGAGTAGAGATCGAGGAGCTCAAGAACTGACCTGTCTCCTCTATCTCTAGCCCTGAGCAGATCATTATGCACTCTCACTAGAGCGTTTCAGTGTTGAGTCTAGCCTGAAAACCTGGCTAAAATGACTAATAAATGTCCGCGGACACCAGGTTATCCTCGAGCTGCTGTGCCACTAGTTGCTCAACAACCTTGCTCAAAAAAGGCAGGTTGGAGATAGGACGGTAACTCGCCAGGACATCAGGGTCAAGAGAAGATTTCTTAAGGAGGGGCCTCACCAGCACCTCTTTAAAGCAGCTGGGAGAACCCCCTCTACTAACGAGCACCTGACAATCCTGGTGAACACTAGGCCAACAGCCTCAACACATCCCATTAAGAACCATGTCGGGGCTAGGTCCAGTTCACAAAACATGCTTCAGCTCTATGATCACCTTAGTCACATTGGACACCTCAACTGGCCTAGATAGGTGGAGTGCCTCTATTCCCCCCAGCCCGACCACTGCTAGGCAAAAGCCCAACTGGCGGAATCCCCGACCCTATGGCCGACACTCTGTCGGAAAAGAACAGAGCAAACTCTTTACATAAAGTGGATGAAAAAGCTGTTTTGGGCTGCAGACAGGCAGGATGTAAAAGCCTAACCTCTTGTCCCTTACTGCTTGGTTAACTTGTCCCTTACTGCTTGGTAAACCTCAGAAATGAACCAGCTGGAAGCTTTGGCCTTTAAGTTCTTCCTCTTGAGCCTAACACATCCCTGTGTGGCAACCATTATTCCACCTTGAAAATGGATCACTTTTGGTCCACCCACATATCTGCTCTGATGCCTGTCAGGTGCCTCCTTAGCACCTCACCCTCTCCATGAAGTCTTACCTTCTAAAATCCAGGATTTTGGTTTTGGTTGTGATGTTTTCCCCCTCCATATCCAACTGGAACCACACCGTGCAATGGTCACTTCCATCCAGGTGCTCCTTGACCGTTATTTCTTGTAAGTGCTCCCCATTCATGAACACCAGATCAAGGATTGCCCCTTCTATGGTGATTTCTGTGACACCCTGAGTCAGAAACTCACTCTGTAACCCTTCTAGGCTCACCTAACTCCTGGCAAATGTTGTGGATGGTACGTTGCAGTCTACCATGGGCAGGCTGATGTCCCCGACTATTACCACCTCTCCTTTCCTTGCACCTTCCAATATTTGTGAGCATAGATCCCTGTCCCTTTCCTCATCCTGGTTGGGTAGTCTATAAACCGCCCCCACCTCACCTTTCTCCCTCTACTGGAGCATAACTGAACTCACAATGCTTCCACCCTTCCCTTCTCAGACTCCTCTCTGGTACATATTATACCCTTCCTGACATAAACCGCAACTCCCTCCTTTTCCTACTGTCCTGCCCCTCCTGTATAGTTTCTATTCAGGGATCAAGAGATCCCACTCATTGTGTGGTGTGGCCTGGGTCTTGGTTACTGTGCCTGTGTCCACCCTCCCTTCTGCTAATAGTGCCTGCAGGTTGTCCATCTTGTTTCCAAGACTCTGGGCATTCAGAAACACCACCTTCCAACTAGAATCTAAGCCTCCTTCCATTCCCTCACTTCTTTTTTTCTAATTTCTCCCCTCTGTGCACTCTCCCACCTCCTGTTGCTAATTGCTCTACTCCCCCTTCCCCTCCACTCTCCAGACCTCTTCTATCAGTATGGGGGGGGTCTGTTGACCTTCTGCACATGGAGTCTTTGGGCTTGCAACTCCACAATTCCCTGCAGTAGTTTAAGTTTATTGATTATCTAGCCTCTCAGTTTGTCCCTGAGTACCCTCGAACCCTCTCTACTGAGGTGTAGCCTGTCTGGTAAAAAGAGTGGTTTATTAGCCCAGGTCTCCCCCCAGTCCTCAACACAGGTAAACCTTTCCTCCTTGCACTATTTCCTCAGTCAGTCATTGAATTCCTCTACCCTGTTCTTCCTGACTGCACTGGCCTTTGGTACTGTTTCACCGCTGAGAAAGCCAGCAATCTTGCTTTTCCTCCTTGCAGGTCTTCCTTAATGCCCTGAATTTACCTTGCACTATTTCCACCTCCTCCCCAACTAAGACATTGTTACACATGTGTATAACTAAGTTTGGTTTCTCTCCAGTCTTGGGAATACCTTCCTCACCATCATCCCTGGCATGCAAGCCACCCTCCTTCTTGCATTTGGCTCCCACTTCCTTCCCCAGTAAATACCTTTAATGATGGAGTCCCCTAGAATTACCACCCTTCCATCCCCTGCATCCATGTTTCCCATCCTTCCTTCCTCCCTCACCTGCAGTACCAGCTGCTCCCTCTCCATCCTGGTTAACTTCTGCCACATCCACTACTTGTCCCTCCAACAGTTTCTCCATTCCCCTGTATGCCCTTCCCTCTCTGGCTAGCCATGCTTGCTTCCACTTTTCCCTCCCCCCCTTCCTATCCCCCCATTCTCTGCTCCACTTTGTCTGCTTCTTCTCCCCTAACCACCATGACTAGTCCCCTCTCCCCTTCCCTGTCCTTCTACCCTAAACCCTTGGTTATCCTTACATCCTATCCCGTCTCCAGATGTCCCCTTCCTCATTCCAGACAGTAGTGCAAATTTATTCATTAAAAGCACCCATTCAAGAGTTCCCACCCCTGTTGCCACCCTCACATTCCCACTCCTTCCTCATACCACTTGCCATTCCTCCTCCCTGGTCCTCTGAGGAAGGGATACCCCAGGATGCTGGATGATCCTCACTGCTCCCTTCCCTGCCTAATGCCCTTGCTCCTCTGGGCACCCCCATCTGCCTTTCTCTCCACTACTCTGCTCCTCAGACTCTCCACACCATTCTCCACAGCTCCCATCTGATCAGTCTTACTTCTGCTCTAAAGTGCTTCAGGCTTCTGCATACTAGACAGCTCTCTGCACTCCACATCATCCCCAGGAAGACTGCTGCCTCACAACTAATACAGCTTACCACTCTTCTCCCACTGTCATCGCTTCTATACAGTTCAGATGATGATGAAACCAGTAAACTGATCTGCTGCCTTTTCTCACCATGGCAAATATACCACTGCTGTTTCAGTATCCTCTCTCCTGTCTCTCCCTCATCTAGTAGTGTGCCTCCCCATCCCAGCTCACTCAAGTCTTTACCCCCAAGTATTCTTTCATAAGTTCCTTTCCTTTTTATATACTTTATTTTTATTCCTTAAGAGAAAAACACATACTTTACATTTTCATTGATTAGAAAACAGTAAGAGATGGTTAGTACATAAAGATTTAAGCTAAATAAATCACAAAAAGGATATTTTAATTTTTTGGGGGGGTTAAAATAAAATAAAATACAGAAAATATTTATTCTTGGAGCTTGTTTATACATTGTATTTCAATAAACCTCGAATGTGCTCCAAGCTATTAACTTTCCTACTTTAAATCAAATCAAGCTATTAAAGTAAAGCCTTTAAATTCAAACAGACCCCCATTCTGAGTCCCTTAACATAGCCAGTCAATGAAAAGATCAATCAGAAAATTGAAAGTTCATTTTAAAAGGGCCAGAGATTCAGAGACAATACATTTCTATGCGTTCATAATGGATGATATTCCGTAAGCTCTGCTTCATCTTCTTCAAGATCAGAGCCTATATCCTCAGGTATTTTGACGTTATTCTCATAGAATGCTTGAGCAGAGTCTGTATCATCAAAAAAATACATTTTTATTTATTTTATTTATTGAATTTTGATGACCGGGTTGGCCCACTGGGCCCCAAAGGTCCCTTTTTCAGGGGTGACCCAAGGAACAGAAGCAATACAATACATACAATCAGGTGATCCAGAAGCAATACAATACATACAGTCAGGTGATATAGGGTTACAAGAAGTAGACAAGATAATGAGCCCTGAAACTGCACCCACAGATGGGCTGGTGCAAGCAAGGTAGCTGATAACCCAGCCTCTTTAAATTCTGACAAAATCAGAAGAAAACGCTTACGTCTGTACTGGGTTTGTAATCAAAAGTCAGGATAAAGATGAAAACAATGACCTTCATAAATGCAATGCTTTGTCATTTGAGCCATCTGGAGTAATTTGTTTTGCTCTGCCAGATTATTGAAAGTAAGTATAATAAATCTTGCCTTTTGAGAATCCATGGCAGGTTTCTTTGCCTGGAGAGAAGGCAGTCTAAAAGCAGCTTCCAGAGACAGTGAAGGTTCTATTGAGAAGTTTCTTTCAACTCAGAAATTGGGATGGTTCCAGGGAATCCAATTAATCTTAAGTTTCTTCTGAGAGCATAATTCTCTAACCACACCAGTCTCGATGCCTGAGCCAACTGCTTGTGCAGCGTGGCATTCATTGCACCCTCCAAAGTTAGAGTCCTTGCTGAGATTGATTTTACTTTATTTTCATTATTCTTGATAGCTTGCTCTGTATACTCTACAATCATTTTGATAGCAGAGCAACAGGAGGAGCTTTTTGCCAGTGAACTTTCAATCCAAGAGGTAGATTGTCTGACTTTGGCCTGAAACTCAGCCAGGAAGGTTTTGATTGATGCCAATGTAGGCATAGTCTGTGGTTTAGGCTTGGCGCTCGAGTCTGAGCTCATTTGTATACTGGGAGGCATTCCTACTCCAGCCGTTGTAAGAGAGCCCACAGGCCCTCGAACTGGAGCACCTCTCCCAAATGTTTTGGGGGAAACAAACGTATCCATAGAATTAACTGGAAACGGCTTACAATCCTGAGTACTTTTCAACTTAAAAATGCTTATCTTGAAGTATATTTAATTGAGTTTTCAGTTCAAAATCAGCAGAGCTCCAAATGAACGTGTGCATTTCTCTCAAAGCTCAGCAGTGCCCCCTTTCTTTTAAATGTTATATTTTATCTGACAAGTTTTTATGGCAAATGGGTAACACTAGTAACAGTTCTGAAAATGCAGCTCTGAACGCAACTTGACTGATGTGAACAATGACCAAGAGAGCTGTTTATACAGCTAGCAAAAAAAAAAACTATTTTTGCAGCTGAGTGAACAGCACCCCATATTATTGACTGGCTGTGAGGCAACAAACTGATGTACTAATCTGACCTGTCCCCCTCATGCTCAATGATCCAATCAAGCAGCACCAAGTCACAGGGAGAGGCCCTCTCCCATGTTGTAGGAGCACATGACTAGAGCAAATAAGCTGGAAGGTTAAAGAGGGAATTGGGGGAAGAAAAGACAGTGAATCTGTGACAATGGAATTCCCAACCATCACATGATGTCTCCTTTGATTGTGTCTGCTGCACATAGGCACATAGAAACATAGAATTTGATGGCAGATAAGGACCGCTTGGCCCACCCAGTCTGCCCATTTCCCTACCTAATGGATAAGCTGCAGATCCTAGTTAACCAACAGCCTACTTCTTCCTACCCCCAACCCGTAGAATTGCCTTATGACTGTCCCATGCATTCTTGTATTCCACCACTGTTTTTGACTCCACAACCTCCTCAGGAAGGCTGTTTCATGCATCCACAACCCTCTCTGTGAAAAAATACTCCTCACATTACCTCTGAGCAGTCCCCCTCTATCTTCAAATTGTGCCCCCTTGTTCTTGCACACTCTTTTCTGAAATATGCTACCCTCTTGGACTTTGTTGAGTCCTGAGGTACTTGAAAGTTTCTATCATGTCCCCACTCTCCTCTTTTCCTCGAGGCTATACATATTAAGCTCCTTAAGTCTCTCTTCATATGTCTTCTGGTGCAGACCCTGCACCATTTTAGTTGCCCTCCTGGGACTGCCTCCATCCTGTCTATGTCTTCTTGAAATGGGTCTCCAGAACTGCACGCAGTACTCCAGATGGGGTCTCACCAGCTGTCTGTACAGAGGGATAACAACTTCCTGTTTTCTACTGGTGATGCCTCTCCCTATGCATCCCAGTATCCCCCCAGCACTCCTTACTGCCCTCTCACATTGCTTGCCCACCTTTAGGTCATCTGATATGACTACCCCCAGGTCCCTTTCCATTTTTGTTGTTGTTAGTATCTCACCCCCCCATTGTGTACTCTTCCCCTGGGTTTTTGTTTCCCAGGTGCATTACGTTGCACTTCTTAGCATTGAATCTAAGCTGCCATACATTTGACCATTCCTCCAACCTTGCCAAGTCCCTTCTCATGCTTTCCACCCCACCTTGCATATCAACTCTGTTGCAGATCTTTGTGTCATCTGCAAAGAGGCATACTTTTCCTTTCAGTTGCTTATAAAGACATTAAAGAGGACCGGCCCTAGTATTGAACCCTGCAGTATCCAACTAGTAACCCCCCCCTTTCTTCAGAGTGGACTCTGTTTACTATTACCCTCTGTGTCATGTTCTCCAGTCAATTCTTTACCCAGGCTACCACCTTGGGACCCACTCCCAGGCTGGCCAATTTGTATATTAATCTTTTGTGTGGGACTGTGTCAAATGCCTTGCTAAAGTCTAGGCAGACTATGTCCACAGCCCCTCCCTAATCTACTACTTTGGTCACCCAGTCAAATAAATCTATTAAATTCATCTGACATGACCTTCCCACTGTGAATCCATGCTGCCTTGGGTCCTGTGCCCCTCTGGTCTCTAGGTGCTCAACAATTCTTTCCTTCAGAAGTGATTCCATCATTTTCCCAATCACTGAGGTTAAACTAACAGGTCTGTAGTTTCCTGCTTCTGCCCTGCTCCCACTTTTGTGAAGTGGAATAACATCTGCCCTCCTCCAATCCTCAGGTACCATGCCATCCTCCTATGATTTGTTAAAGAGGGTAGTCAGTGGTGTTACTAGTTCTACCCTTAGTTCTTTTAGAATTCTGGGATGAATCCCATCAGGCCCCATTGCTTTGTTCACCTTCAGTTTTAAGAGTTCTTTCAGAACCCTTTCTTCTGTGAATAGGCTGGTATTAACCACCATATCCAGAGTTTTTCTATTGTTTGGTTTAGGTACCTCCCCTCTTCATTTGTGAATACTGAGCAAACATATTTGTTTAGTATCTCTGCCTTTTCACAGTCACCCTCTGTCCACCCCCTTCCCTTTATTAAGCCTCACTATCCCTCCCTTGGTCTTCCTTCGCTCCCTGATGTACCTATAAAAGGTTTTATCCCCCTTCTTGACTGAGTTGGCTATCTTTTCCTTGGTTTGGTCCTTTGCTGTTCTGACTGCCTTCCCTGCTTCCTTTTGCTTTAACTGATATAATTCTCTGTCCTGCTTCTTCTGTGATTCTTTATACTTCCTGAATGCTTTCTTTTTGTCCCTAACCTTCTCTGACACCTCCTTTGAGAACCATAGTGGTTTCTTATATCGTTTTGTTTTGTTTATTTGCTTCACACAAAGGCTTGTTGCCTCTGTGATGGCAGTTTTGATTATTCCCCATTGTTCTTCCACCCCTCCTTCCTGCCCATTTGCTAGTGCATTCCTTGGGCACTCACCCATTTTGGCAAAGTCAGCCCTCCTAAAGTCCAGTACCTTTGCTTTGTATGGCTTGACTCTACTACTGGGTTTATCGTGAACCATACTGTTCAATGGTCACTAGTTCCCAGATGGCTACCCACTTCTAAATCTGTGATCCTCTCGCCATCTCCATTTGAGAGTACCAGGTCTAAGATTACTCTCTCTCGAGCGGGTTCCAATACTAGTTGTCTAAGGCATGCCCCCTGTAGGGCATCTAGAATGACCTCACTCTTAGAAGTGGCTGCTTCAAATGCACACTAGTTAACATCTGGCATATTCAGATCCTCCATCAGCAACATCTCCCCTTTTTCTGCCATTCTGAGGATACTTTCTATCATTTCCTTGTCCGTTCCCTCCCCCTGAGAAGGGGGTCTGTATACAACCCCTGTGCAGATTGTGGTGCCATTGCCTGTCTCCAAATTGACCCACAGTGCTTCCTCTCCTCCTTGTTTACCCTTTTGTTCTGTTGCTTTGATTCCTTCCCTTATGTAGAGAGCTACTCCTCCTCCTCTTTTACCCTCCCTGTCCCCTCCTGTAGATAGTGTATCCTGGTATGTTTACGACCCAGTTATGGTTCTGTGTGTACCATGTTTCTGTGACTGCCACAATATCCAGGTGTTTCTCCTCCATCAAGGCCACTAATTCAGGAAGCTTGTTACCCAGACTACGGGCATTGGTACTCATTGCTCTCCATTTTTTGATGGCTTTACTTCTTGTAGCACTATCCCTGTCCTCATTGACTTTGCTTTCTCCATTTACCCCTGTCGTGCTCCCTACTGACCTTTCTACCTTGGTCTTTACCTCATTTAGTACCCTGTTTTGTAGGGGTAGGCTGGGAATTCCCTGCTGCTTATCAGTGCCTCCCCCCTTGACTAGTTTAAAAGCTTGCTAATGAAGCATTTAAACTGATCACCCAGAAGACTCTTCTCAGCTGGCCTTGCTCCATCAGCCACCAACTGGTTTAAATCCTACCTCATTGGCAGGACCCAGGCGGTGAGAATCCTTGATTCCATCTCCCCTCCACTCCCCATCAACACTGGTGTACCTCAGGGTTCAGTGCTTGGTCCCCTACTCTTCTCCATTTTCCTTAATGATCTTCCCACAACCTGCCCATCCTCTTCTATCCACATGTACGCTGATGTTACTGTTTTGTACAGTTACAGCAAAAACCCTGCTGCTGTGCAAACCAGCTTACAGCATGACTTCAACCAAGTTCAGCTCTGGTTTGCTTCTCACCAGCTTTTTCTAAATCCAAGAAGACAGTCTCAATGACCTTTGGCACCAGGCAGAGACTCTCTAGGCTCCTGTCCCTACCCACCTTCCACACCCTTGATGGGACCATCTTGGAGAACACCTCCTCATTTCGATATCTGGGAGTTTGGCTGGACCAGCACCTCAACTTCTCTGTACATATCGATGCTATCCTGAAGAAACTGCACCCCAAGCTTGGTGCTCTGTACAGGAATCATAGTTGCATCCCATTGACTGTGAGGCACAAAATTGTCCAGAAGATGATACTCCCCATCTTTGACTACTGCAACATAGTCTATGGTGCTGCTCCCAAATCTTCCATGACCAAGTTGGACACACTCTTTAACTCCTTCTGCTGCTTTGCTATTGACTCCCCTTCCCGCTCCTACCACTGTGAACTCTATCACTCTCTAACCCTCCTTCCACTATCTCACAGACGCATCTCTCTCTGTCCCAAACTAACCTCCAAATTCTGGTTCGGGGAGCTCCCCTCCTATCTCTCATCCTCTCTGTCCACTCCACCTCCTCCCACCTACTCTCTTAGATCAAATGACGCCCACACCTTGACGGTCCCTCTCCGCTCCACCCTCATCGGTCAGACTGGTTTCGCCCATCGTTTCCCTAAAATCTGGAATTCCCTCCCCCCGAAATATGACACTCCTCCTCCAACTACTCCCTTACCTCTGCACTACACAATTACCTTTCCCTCAGCTGTTCCTGCTTTAACCCACCTAAATATCTATCCCCAGTTTCTGCCTTCCTACCATGACCCCCCCGGCAGGGTTCTCAACATCCTGAAGGGGGAAATCAGGAAATGGCTACCCCTTCTCCTCATATTCAGTTCTTGCCTCTCTCCCCCTTTCTTCTCCACCTGCCCTTCTGGGTCACCAGTGTGCACAACCTAACCCCATCCTTTTTACTCCAACAGCACTTGTGTACTACCTCGAGCCTGCTCCTAGTACACTCATGCACTATAAATGGTTCTATAGCATTATTACAGTTTGTATATTCATATGCTCTTTTGTATGATTTTGGACATGTATTGTAATTTACCCAATGTTCCACTACTGTTTATTGTACAATACCTTGTGTTCCAACTGTTGCACAATCTTACAATGTTGTATTGTTTGTACTATCCAGAAACTATTGTAACTGATCATCCTTCACAACCCCATGTAACCCCTCCCCCCAGGTCACACCGTGAGATGAGCAACTTGTTGTTCAGTGTTACCTCCTGGTGAAACATTTCAATAAATAAAAGACATGTTCCCTTCCTGGACAGATGCAGACCATCCTGCCATTATAGGCTGGTATCCCTCCAGGTGGAACCCCAGTCCACAATGAAGTCAAACCCCTGTGCTCTGCACCATTTTTTTAACCATTCATTTAATTGCATGGTGTGAAGTACCCTCGCCTCACCCTTGCCATAGACAGGCAGCACCTCTGAGAAGGATACTGTGTGTGCTACTTGCCTTAGGCCCCTCCCCAACTCCACAAACTCCTCCTGCACTGCTCTAATCTCATATTGAGCCAAGTCATTCATCCCTAGGTGGACAATGATGTCCAGCTCAGTCTCCCGTGCAGCTGTTCTTGTAATCCTGAGGATGCGTTTCCTGTCCCTCCAAGCCATGGTGCTATTCAGGCACCTTACTTCCATTTTCCCTGCTCCCCCCAGTTCTATCCACTTGATTATTGAGTCCCCCGCCAGCAGCTGCTTCCTTTCCCTGTGGTGTCCTCTGCTTCCTTCCTGTGGGCCTCCCTTGCAACAGTTGTCCGCAACCTCCTTAGTCTCCTCCGGGGGTGCATTCATAGGTGAACTATGCTCCACCAGAATGGTGTATGGATTGTGGATTGGTACAGCTGACTGGGTGTGCCTCTGTTCCACCACCTTCACCCTCCCTGAGCCCACTATGGTCCAACTGCTGCACTTTCTTGGCAATCTCTGAGGTAGTAGTGGTGGTGGCCCTGGTGCTCCCTGGATGGGGGAGGTTCCCTTACTACTGTCCAGTGCGGACTGAAGATGGGCAACCTCCTCCCTCAGGGCAGAGAGTTACCTGCAAATTGGGCAGCATCTCAGCCTCCAGAAAGACTCCTGCCCCACAGCCAGTACATTGCACTACTCCCCATATGTCTGTCTACCTTCCTGTTTATCCTGTGTAAGTTTTTTTTCCAGTTATTGTTTTGTTATATATAAATATATATATTATATAATGTGTACGCTTATATTGTCAGTGCAATGTGCTGGAAAGGATATGACAGTGGTATGCACCTTGCCCTCTTGAGAAAATGATGTCAGAACCCCTGGTATAAAGAAAATCGTACCAGGGGTGGGTGGGGTGAGGGGAAGGGGGATTTGGACCCAAAAAGTGCCCTCTCGAAACAATCAGCTAAAAGCTATGACCCACCACTACGATGAGTGTTGACCTTCCTGTCAGCAAGACAACTTACACACAATTTAACAGAGAAAATACCCTGCTAAACAAACAGAGAAAAACACAAACAGCTGAGTCAAACACAGGTAAACCTCCCCAGCCCCAATACAGCCTGGTGATTTGTGCTCTGAAAGCAATCAGCCCCAAAACAAGTCATCTGTGCACAAGGAAAGACACAGTAAACAGTATTTCAATCCCTCTAGGTTTAAACTCCCAATCTCCAAAGCAGTATTGCAAGCCCCTTCACTGAAAAGAACAATAACAATTGTAAAATGTAAAGTAAGGTACACCTCCCTCTGCTGTGAGCAAGACTGTCTTTCCTGTTGATTCTAAGTTCAGTATTTCTCCTTTCTAGCTTTCAGTTAGAGGCATCTTCCACCTGAGGAATATTATGAGGGAAACTACTCAACAGTAGCCATGTTGCTTGTCCAACCTGATATAAGCCACATTTGGTGACCCAAACACTTCAACAACTGAGCAGAAGACAATGACATGAGCAACTGAGCAGAAGACAATGACATGAGCCAAAGACTGTCAGGGTGAGTGATGTTATGCTTAGTCAGCATGCTCAGTGCTGGCCCTGCACTGTTTCTTCTTAGCTGTGTCTGTGGGGTGGAGCTGCCATCAGCCTAAGTGCTGTGCCCAAGCCAGAGACACTGTTATGCAGCAGCCATTGGCATGTTGCAGGAGGCAGAGCACAAGCCAAATGCTAAGCACCACTGGCAACTGAACTGAAGCAAGTCTATGAGCCTGGGGGGCACGAGTCCCCATTATCAGGGCTAGCAGCATCACTGTCTTGAGAAAGGGTACAACCAGTGTACAAAGACATTGAGAAGGACACAGCCAGGGTACAGAGGCCTTTAGATGAGTCACAACCAGCGAGGACTTGAGATCGGCCATGTCCAGGGTGCAGAGGCCTTAGGAAGAAGCCCAGCCTGGGTAGAGAGGACTAAAGACGTTCTCAGTCATGGTAGAATGATATTGATATTTGAGCATAGCCATTAAACAGAGGCTTTGAGATTGGTCACAGCCAGGGTACAGAGGCTTTGAGACTGGAACAACCTGAGTAAGATGGCTTCAGATGGGCACATCCTGGAAGAGGAGTACTGAGAGTCAGGCACAGACAGGGTATAGAGACCTTAACATTTATTTATTTCAAAGTATAGTCCAGGAAAGGTAAACAGAGTTGGACCTTGTTTCTTGGTGTGACATGGGTGGAAGGAATTACAAGGGGAAACAATAGACAGTACAGGTACAGATATCAAAAGTAGTGAACATTATTACATCGAGGCATTGAACTTACAGCAGCATGTCAGAAAAATGGACAAAGTGCTAAAGTTTAGAGATACAATAAAAACAATACAGTTCCTGTGAATAAATAAGAGTAAGGCGCAATGTGGGCACAGAGTAAGTAAAAGAGGCAGCAATAGCTCAGGGCAGGAATTGGCTGGAAATGTAGAAGTACTGTATATCCAGTGAGGCAAAGGGGAAGGTTAGTGGAGGAGGAACATGATTAGTTGCAGGCACAGGAGAGGTTAAATGATCCCTTTCGATGGCTTTGAGACAGGAGGAAGAGTGGCTAGAGAGTGGAAGACTGTGCCAGAGGTGGCTAAGGTAGGAGGAAAAGGCAGATTGTCCACCATATGTTTTGTAGCAGTGGAATAGAGAAGGATCAGGTAATAGATGAAAAGAGACTGAGGGAGTAAAAGGAGGGGAGGAGAGAAGCAAGAGGAGAAGAAACAAGAAGTAGCAGGGAAGGCAAGAAATCAAAATCAAATCAAATCACAGTTTATTTATATTGCGCTTTTCAAATACCAAAGCACAAATACATGACAAAAACATACATCCATAATACATAAAAATCTGAAAATATAAAAACAGTTAAAAGACAGCAAAATAAATTTATTCATAGGTCGATTCAAACAGAAAGCTCTTCAGAGAAGCCTTAAATGACTCTGTGGATGGGCACTCTCTAATCCGACGAGGTAGAGAATTCCACAGGGTTGGGGCCACAAAAGAAAAAGCTCTGGCCCCCGAAGATTGAAGATGAACCCTGGGAATCTCTAGCAATCCCTCATCAGCAAAACGGAGTGGGCGGAGGGGGCAATTGAGCCGAAGGAGATCTTGCAAGTAGCCCGGTCCCAGTCCGTCTAGGGTCTTATAGGTCAGCAATGAGACCTTGAAGGTAATCCTCCAATGCACCAGCAGCCAGTGCAGTTCACGCAGAACAGGTGTAACGTGGCAAGTTCTTGGTAGCCCAGTCAACAACCTGGCTGCAGCATTCTGCACCAGCTGCAGGTGGTGGAGGTCTACCCCCGGCAACCCTAGATACAGAGCATTACAGTAATCAAGACACGAGGAAACAAAGGCATGAACCAACACAGGAAGGTCATCATGTGGAACAAGGTGCTTTATCCGGGCTATATTCCTCAGATAGTAAAAAGAGGACTTGACAACGGCTGACACCTGAGTCTTAAGCGTTGAATTGCAATCAAGTATTACACCCAGATTTCGCACCTGTTCAGAAGGTCTCAACTGGTAACCCCCAAGGACAAGGCCAAAGGGAGACCCAGGAGTCAACTTCTCTGCATGATGACCAAGGTCCACCACCAGCACCTCAGTCTTGTCCAGATTCAGCCTCAACCAGTTAGCACTCATCCAGTCCTGAATCTCAGCGAGGCAGTTGTTAAAGACCGTGAGTGCGTCATTCTGTTTGGTACAAAGGACATATAGAGCTGAGTATCATCTGCATAGCAGTGAAAACTCAGCCCATAATGCCTTATAATGTCTCCCAATGGCACCATGAATAATATGGGAGAAAGCACAGAGCCCTGCAGCACCCCACAGGGCAGTGCAAAGGGAGCAGAGGAAAAAATTCCTGATACTACCCTCTGAGTTCTGCCCATGAGGAAAGAATGAAACCATCTGAGGACTGTCCCAGACAGTCAACAGATCAGCCGCAGGCACTCCAGCAGTATCCCATGATCCACAGTGTCAAACGCAGCAGAGAGATCGAGGAGAACCAGAATCGAAAGGCTCCTCAGATCTCTCACAATTAGGAGATCATTGAGTACCCAAACCAACGCCATCTCGATACTATGCCTCTTCCTGAAACTGGACTGGAGAGGATCATAGATTTCATGGGTGGTAAGAAAGTCATCAAGCTGCAGCGCGACTACTTTCTCAATAACCTTACCCAAAAAGGGCAGGTTAGAGATCGGTCTGTAGTTGGCGAGACAGTCTGGGTCAAGGGAAGACTTCTTCAAAAGGGGTGTCACGACAGCCTCTTTCAGAGACTCCGGAAACACCCCTTGGTCCAGTGAGCACCAGACTATCTCAGCAAGGACTGGTCCGATCACATCCACGCAACCCACAAGGAGACGCGTGGGGCCAGGATCCAAACTACAGCAAGTCGGCCGCAAGCCCTGGACAATCTTCATGATATCCATGATCGCTAGTTGGTCGAAGTCTGTCCAGGTAGACCGAGGGCCTGTAACCTCACATTGATCTCTGCCATGCTCATTTGAATGCGTTCTGCGGCTATCCGACCTGATCGTTGACACCTTATCATCAAAGAACCGAGCAAACTTGCCACATTTCAATTGTGAAAAAGCTCTCCGACCCTGCAGACAGGCTGGATTGCACAGCCTATCCACAGCCCGGAAGAGCTGAGCTGGTCGATTCCTTGATGCAGCAATCTCCCTGGACAGGAACTCTGCCTTCTTATGGGAGATTTCTAATTGATAGTCCGAATAATGGGTAATCAACCTAAGCCTGTCACTTTCTAGGCCAGATCTCCGCCAACAGCATTCCAATCTTCGCCCCACTCTCCTCAACTCCCTCAGTGTCCCATCAAACCAGGGAGACAGGGGGCGGAGGGAGAGGGGACGAACTCGGACAGGTGCTATGGAATCCAGACCCTTCAGCATCATATTATTATTATAGTGCACTACTAAGGCATCTGGTTGGTTCCAAGCACTCCATAGGCCAACCCGATAGGCCCAGCACTGCCATCAGACCCTCAGGGGTAAAACCCCTCAAAGGGCAGTACTGGACCATCTCCAAAGGGGTTGGTCTTATGCGGGGGGGCCATAAAATTGAACATTATAGAGTGATGGTCAGACCACCCAACTGGTTCCACCACCAGTCCGGTGATCTCCATCCCCAGGGTGAACACCAGATCCAGTGAGTGACCCTGAATATGGGTAGCAGTGGTAACAACCTGCATGAAGCCCAACACATTCATGAGTTGGAGGAAGTTTTGACCAAAGTGTGAGAGTTCATCATCGATCCAAGCACTGAAGTCCCCCAGGACCAACCACCTGGAGGGTTCCAACACCAGATCGACAATGAAGTCTGCAACTTCCTGCAGAAAAATGTTCTCGTCGCCAGGTAGACGGTAGATGAGTAGGATTCTGCTACCCACACCTGCTCCCATGATACACTCAAAGGATCAAGGGGTCACCACTGGAACCTCTATAAGGTCCAATTCTGATCTAAAACAGATAGCGACCCCCCCCTTCATTCCAATCCCGGGCGGTGTATCACCGAGTACCCAGCTGGAACAGCTGACTCCAATATGGGGCCAGCATTTTCATCCAGCCAGGTTTCGGTGATGCAAGCCAAGTCAGAAGACTCAACAAGATCAGCAATAATTGCTGTCTTGTTCTTTATAGACCTGGCATTGCATAACACCGCTCAAGTTGGATGAGAGGCCTTGGAGGAATGGGCCACTTGCCCACCATCAGTGGAGCCCTTGGGTATGGGAACTAGGCATCGTAAACCCCTATCCTGGACCCATTTCACCCCAGGGCGTCTCCCTAACCTCACCACCCCATCCGCCCACTCCGCCCCCCCCCAGGCTGCAGCACCCGCCTCCCCCTCCGCCTCCTCCATGCAATCCCCTGGGCCCGACAATGCCTATAAACCTTGGGCTGCAATAGGGGGCTATTGAAGGGATGCAGGTCCCTCAGCCTGGATGGGGAATAGCGCCTGCCCACAGAGACTCTGCCCCAACACATGCTGTCAGAAATTAAAACCTATTAAACAATCAACAAAATGTAAACACACTATAAACACCACTAACTTATTACTAATAACTTAAACAAATTCCTAAAGAAAGCCATTAATAAACTAAAATAAATAAGAATCTCCTCTGCTCTCACTAGAGGGAAAAATACCAATCCCACCCAATCAAAAACCCTTAAATCACTTAAATCAAATTACAATTTAAGAAGACCTAAAAACAATTCAAGGGAAATAAGGAGTCTAGGCCTCTCATACAGAGAGTTATTTAGTGTGGAAAGCACAGACTACAGTTAGACTAAGATGAATAAATAAAAGAAAACAAAAAAAACATCTTCAGCCCCCAGGTCCTCTCACAACCGGGGGCTAAGGATCGACAGGGACTCTCACTCCTTGTAAGATGAAATAAATATATGTCCCAAAGCTTTTAACAACCCCTTGAACCCTCTCATGATAAGGGAGGTTATACAAGGCAAAACAGAAAGTAATAAATGAATTGTCTGACAGTGTCCAGTAGGAACAATTGGCGAAAATCCTCTTCGCTGGTGTCAACAGCGCCACTCCTACATGAGACTGGTCCCAAAAATCCCAACCAGGGGCACGAGACTGAAGGCCACGCCCCCACTATGAAACTCCACTGGCTGATCCACCCCGGCCTGCCTCGAGAAACTAGAGGACACACGGCCCAGCCCTACGGCTACCCAGCAAGGTCAGGCTGAGGTCCCCCATGTAGCCACGTGCCCCAGAACCAAGCACTCCCGCGGGGTCAGGCCAACTGCTCGCTGCACCAAAGCTCAATCCACACCTCCGATAACTCCAGCATGCCTCTCAAAGCCAAGGCCACCCTAATCCACAACAACCAAAGTCCTGGACCCTCTTCAGCTACAGATAGTAGCCAAATTTGGAGGCAGTATAGCGCAGTGGTCTAAGGCTCTGAGCTGCAAATCTGGTGATATCCAGCAGACCAGACCTGGGTTTGAATCCCACAGCTTCCACTTGCATACTGTGTGATCCTGAGCAAGTCACTTAACCTCCTTGTGCTCCCAGGTTGCTCCTGTAAAAAAGCTTTCAGCTTAGTGTGCTATACCTGGTTAAACAACTAAATAAAAAAAAAAAAAATAGTTCCTGACAGTTCCTCATTCACCTCCTCTCTGCAGGGCCTTCTCTCCACAGATTCCAACTCTCCTCGTTGGCCAGCCAATGGACTGAACTGAACCGCCAGGCAGGGATAACGAACAGCCAGTCCCCTTCTGAAATGTGGCCAGGTTAACTATTCCCCTGGGTAGTCTGCCCACCTCCCACAGTTTAAGGAACAAAATATGCATTTGTCTCCACAATCCAGCCTCTGCACAGTTTTTCTGGTGGTAAAACTAATAAAGTGGCGTCCTCACTTACAAAATGATGTCCCAATGTCCTGGATCCAAAGCGTTGTTCAAATGGGCATAGATTGTTAAAAAAGACTGCATTATGAAAAATTTAAAAAGTGGTCATGCCCCGATAACCAACAAAAACGGGTCATCGCAAGGCGCATAAAACGCGACTTGTAGTGTAGAAAACTTTAAACCTCTGTGTGGCTTAAGCCTCAACACAAACAACCACAGTTAAAAAATATCAACGGGGCTCCGGAAAATAAACGCACCCTCTCTAATCTAACTCACTAATAAACCCTGGCTATCCAGCTAACTAATAAAAAGTAAACGAAAATAAATGAGAATAAACAAAAGTAAAAGTTAAAAATTTAGCTACTGCAGTAGCTGTTTAGGCAGACCCACACCAGTCGCCATCTTTCCCGATGTAGCACTGTATTCAGCAAAGAAGGTAGAAGAGTGAAAGAGATACCAGTCAGCCAGAGGGGGGAGAGAGAAAGCTTCAGTAAAAGGGAGCAATGGTGGGTGTGAGAAGGGCACTTTGAGGACAAAATGACAGAAAGAGTAGAAGAGACAGTCCAGCCAGGTAAATGTAGATTTTGGGCAGCACTGAAGGCCATATATGTGCTGTCAATCACCAGCAGTATCATCTTAAAGATAATCTCATAAAGGACCAAGAGTGAAAGGCAGAACATCTGCAGTAAAGTGCACCATGCATATCTCAGACCTCTTCATTGCTCCCACTGCCTACAACTGCAACCCGCACTCCTGTATTACATCATGTACATAGCCGGAAGGTTTCTTTATTGATACTCTTATCAGCTCTGTTACTGGTCTGCTAAGAAGCAAAAGCAGAAAGCAATATATACTGTATATAATGTATAAATAAAATAATATGCAGTCTGATTGTGCAAATAAAGATCCATGTTGCTGCAATAATATATCTCACAACTTGTTACTTAAGGAACAGGGGCCAGATATTCAAATGTGTGCCCATGTGCAAAGTTTGCGCTGCACCACCAATTCCACCTGTGCCATTCCCACAGCCTGCAATATTCAGAGGCACAGCACTGGTGCTAAGCCCTCTGAATATAGAGTGCATTTTGCCCCACACAAATGACAGGCGAGACTACAGCACAGTCCACCGGTGCAGCACTGAGTACAGCACAAATGACAGTGCAGCCAGTGAAGAAGGTGCACAGTGCCACAGCCCTATGCAGGGCACCGGGTACGAAGCTCCATCCTGGGGGTGGCTGTGGTTGGGCAGAGAGGGCACCAAGGACTGACACACAACACAGCTACTTCAGTATCAAAAAATAAACTTTACTGTTAACAAACGGCAAAAGGCCATAACAAAACACATGGTAAAAGGGGAAGGTAAACTGGGGAGGGGGGGTGCAAAAATGGGGTAAAAACAGCCCTTCAACAACATGTTAATGTTTATGGTGTAGGCATGGTCATGGCACCATGGGTGGAGACAGCAGTGCTGCTGGCACTGTTTGATGGTGCCGAGACTCTAGAATCTCCTGTACCGCCTCTGCAGTATCTTTAATGGCCCTTAGTATAAGACGCTGCTGGTGCACCAAACAGTGCAGAAGGTCATCTTGACCCTCAGAACTCTGGCTGCTGACAATGGGTTGGACTCCTCCAGACACCTATGGACAGAAAGAAAATGTACTCAGTCAGCTGTGCATACAGGACAGAGCATGCAGGTGTTGCCTATCCTATGCATCCATGGTAAACCCAGCCAGCACGTATACCACTGTGCCACACAAGGATGATGAATGACTGACAGTCACAATGAGGCAGAGTCAGACTGGCCCACTCGGATAGCTGGAAATGTCCAGGTGGGCCCCCTATGCTGGGTATGTGGCCACCTTCTGAACACTGAAAATCATTGCATTTGTCATCACTTTCCTAATTAAATAGGGTCGTGTGGTCACTGCAAGACATGTTAAGTTGCAAATATAGAGCTAGTGTAGCAAATGTACATGGAATACTGATAACAATGTGTCACCCAAGGTCCACCCATACTGTTGTTTCAGGACGGCCCCTGTAGCAACCTTCCAGGTATGTTCCTGTACCCCAATCTGACCCTGCAATGTATGGGGTGTAGCATACTAGGGCCAGCACTGTGGACCCATAAACTGCAGGGGTGCATATGCTAATGGCTGTGCCATGCAGTGACAGAGCAGGCCCAGCCATAGCATCAACACACACCATCTGGAGGTAAGGCAGAGGTCTGCCTGTGGCACATGCATCAACAGCACCATGCCAGGGGCTGAACAGCATTGCCATGTCCCAAGTGGCAGGGAGGAGTGTGCACACACAACCTGTGGCCACTGACCAGGCAACCAGTGCACAGGCCAACCCTCATGCAAAACTGAGACATGCAGATTCCTCCCCGGGTCACTGCTAGGACAGAGCAGAGGCATACACACATGTTGTACACAACACAGTGGAACATGGCTGGGACCAACAGATGGAACTGTGTGCAGCAGCCTTGGTGCATGCCACTGTAGCGGTAGTGTACGTGTCAAGGCGCTAGACACACTGAGCACCCATCAGCACAGTACCGGTGGAGGATGCATTGTGGTTAGGGTGGGTCCAATGTCTCTGTGGTTGCCAGTGCACACTATCTAGAGTGTGGCTTTGGCTGGCAGTATACCTAAACATGTCCAGGCGAGCACCCCCCCACCCCAGTGGCTACCTGACCACCCTGTATACCCCAACATGCACTGCATGTAGCAGCTATACTCTATTTGACTGAGGCTGATTGGCCACTGTAGGTACTGTTATGATGCCACAACAACACAACGGTTACACAGTGACACTACTCATCTATATGACTATGGTACCCTGGGGCCACCCCCACTGCTTGCCCAGGTGGCCCTCTAGCCACTATCTAGGTGTACCTCTGTCCCCTGGTCAGACCAAGGTTACATCTCCCACAACAAGACCTCTGGAGGGCACTGGTTGCATGGCCCCATGGCATCTGTCTGCATGGACAGCTTGCCAGTATATAGTGCAGTTCCCTTCCTTTAGTCAACCCAGTGTCGGGAAGTCACCGCCACAGCTGTGGCCCCATGCACTCATGCACAGTCCACCACATGCACCGCCAACTGATGGCCCCATTGCCACACTGTGCCTGTACTGTAGACCAGTGGTGAGCCAATGAGGCATGTCACACACTGCATATGGCACTGAATGTGCTAGCAGTGCAAGGGAACACCCACATCAGCCATCCAAAGCACGGAGCTGGTCACAGTGCCAACCAGCACTTACCTGACAGATGTCTGCCACCTGCTCATAGCCAGCATATGCGGTTCAGTCCGCATGGAGGGATGGGCCCAACCCACTGTGAGGGTGGGCACACTTGAGGCTATGTGCACTGTCACCATCCCCCATGGCAGACGTCCAGCGACACACATTGCTTGCATCCACATGTTGTAGACCATGGCACAGCATGGTAGACAAGCACAGGCAGCCTGCTGGTGGCACATACATACACCTCGGTAGACTGCACACAATATGACACAGGCCCATGGCTTTGTTGGCCCACCGCCCAATGTGCAGGGTGAGTGACCACCAGCAGAATCCCTGAGGCAATGCCCCAATGGGGAGCATCCAGCATGGTGGCCTACACAGACACACCCATTGGGAAGGGGGGGGAGGGCCAGGTCCACACCAATGATGGCAGCAGGGCAATGGCCACCACAGTACCACCTCTCCTGGCACCTGTCCATCTACATATGTACCCTGGGTGCCACAGACAATGTAGGGTACTCACCCATCTGCTGCTCTTCTGTGGTACTTGCATGGGCCCCGTTACAGCCCGGTGACCCCTTCTGGGACTCCCTCCATCACTGCTGGTCCCATGTTGGCTTGGTGCTATGCTAGTCAGGCCATGCATAAAGAGAGCTGAGATCAGTCCCCTGCAATGGCCCACAGTGCCCCATGCAGCACACACAACTTGATGCTTATGCACAGTCACCTATAATATGGACCATCCACAACCCATGGTGGTTGCAGATGGTCAAAATGGGTGGCCCTGCAAGGCACCCATGACATCACCACTGTCACCACACATGGCAGGCTGTGGCATGTGCTTATCAGGTATGGCCCACTCTCCTGTGGGATGGGGACAACCAGAGTGCATGCCATCCCATGTAGTGACCACACCCTACCTTCCCCTATGTAATCCCTCACACATTCTAGCTGCAGCCCCTGCCTGGGCATTGAAGGCATAAGTATCCATGGTGTCATAAGTACCACATGACAACCGTGGCACTGCACACCAGTGTGACATCCTGGGGTGCAGCATACTGTACACATGTGCCAGCACAGTGTCCTGTACATGACCGGAAGAAAATGGATGGGGGGGGGGCTCTTTAAAAATTCAAATGAGATTTCTGTGTTGTATAATGTCTTGTTTTTATTTATCCTTGATTCCTCTACCTTTCACCCATAAAATGGGCTTGTTCACAGGGTATGTACAATCTCTGTATTCTTTGTTATATCTGCAAATATTTATGACAAAATATTATTCAATAAATTTGTATATTTACTTATAACATGCTTTCAAGGTAACTTCATTAATTTAGCAAGTCCTCATACCTGAGTAGAAATGCTGACTGTTGCTACAGTAATTGGATTTGTGTATTTAAACAATTTCTGCTCTCAAAATAAACATTCAAAAAATCTATAAAAATACATACAATAAGTGAATAGACAATCTGGCAGTCAAATGTTGCTCACTGTTAAAAAACGTGTGCTCCTTTATAACAACAGCACTCATCCTACCTTGCCAAATGATGCTGTTAGAGGCAAGGTCACTGGTGCTCTAAAGCTTTCAATTAATTTCTGTAAAAGAGGGCATAATGAGCAGGGTTTTCAAATTTCTCTAAATAAATATAGATAGCTTTTACCAAACATAGATAGCCTTTACCAACTTTTAACAAATAAACTAATTTTCTATACTTACTAAGTATCTGAACAGAAGTACTTTTGCAATTGCATGTCTCTACCTTCAAAAATGACTGCATGTGTTTGTAACAGCTCTGGGAGTCTTCTATATCCTCCTGTGCCCATTTGCTCTAATCCCATGATAGGACATCCTGGCGATGATGATGTCACATCGCTACCGTGCATGCGTGAACAGACTGACTAAGCAGTCTATAGCTGGCTCCAACCTGGAGCCATGGATTTAAAGCAAAACTAGCACTTTTAAACTGCCACAGTGACTCTTACATCTTCAATATTTATTCACTACAAACTATATCATTAATATTGAGCATACAATACTAACAATTAAACTTAATCTATGAAAATATGAAGAAGCCATTTAAAATGACACATGGGAGAGAAAAATAAACTATTACACATACAACCTACTATAGTGAGGGGAAACAATGAGGATTATGGACAAGGACATATATTGCATCCTAGTATTTAAATGTAGTTAAATTATGAAGCTGGAGGTCAAAAAGTCAACCTTTCAAACTACTCTATTTTCAAAACTTTTTACCCTTTGCAGTTTACAGATTGAATCAGTTTATATAATGTGACATGACGACATGGTTGGATTCTCTTAATGAATATGTAGTATTAACCTTGCTTAATGGAAGTTAAAAATGGTCAAACTGCGCCAAATGTCACATTCAAGGATTTTAAACATAATATTATATTCCAGTCCGTGGAGTACATGATAGTATTGCACACCACGGCCTCATTATCAACTATTTATGTAATTAAGAGTCAAAAAGATAATCCAATAATATTACTATAGTGGGAGGTCAAAAGGTCAACCATGCTTCTTATTACTTATAACCAGGAGGTCAAAAGCCAAACCTTCCAAACATACTTCTTTTTCACATTCTTTAAGACTTTTGTACTGTACTGCAACTAGGTCAATATGTTATGAAATCATTACAACATGGTTAAAATCTTTTTATTAATACTATGGTTAACCTTCTATAACAGAAGGTCAAAAAACAGCTAGATATGCCAAATTAAAATTTTAATAACAGTGATATATACAAATTAATATAGTTTGTGTAAAGTGTTTCATTTTTACATACCATGACCATTTTGTCAATTATTATGTAACAGGAGGTCAAAAGGTCAACCAACCCCAAAAATACTTTTTTCTAATTTTAAACGTGAACAAATAGAACCAATCAAATAACATATTTATGAAATTACTACCAACTTGATGAAAGACACTTTATAAATTAATTTCCAATCCTATAAAATGGGAGGTCAAAAGGTCGACCATATCCATACGCACATTTTCTGAATTTTTAGACAGTATATTACATATTAGATTGCACTTCTATATTATATTTCATTAACTGATACACCATGACCAGCCTTTCAATTATCTTATTGCTGGAGGTCAAAAGGTCAACCATTCAAAAATATTGTACATATATGAACTTTACAAGGTTTCAACTATTGTTCGTCCTATGTCTATACCATCTATTTAGGACATACTTGACACCATAATAGAAATCCATCTGTACTCAGGTGTCCTTACCCTTATGCAAAAATGTATCATATCTCTCTATGTCTAAGTACAGGCTTGCCGATTGGTTTCAGTGTTTATCCCTATGCTTCTATCTAATGTGTGCATATAAAAAAATCCATCTCATTTTGGCCCTTAATAAAACCTCCCTTATGTTACCTCCTCTGGGGGAAATAGACACTTTTTCTAAACCCCAAAACATAAGTGAGGCCCCGGAGTGGGATGCTTCATTGAAATGTTTAGCAACCAGAGAGTTTTCATCATGATTTCTAATATCTCCTTTATGTTCTTGGATTCTACAATGTAACTCTCTACTTGTTTGACCAATATATAATAAATCACAAGGAAACTGTATCAGATATATAACAGCTTCTATGTTACAAGAAATATGTTGTTTAATTATAAATCTTTCTTGTGTATGAGGGTGGACGTAGACCTGTTTTTTAGTTGTATGGTTGCAAACACTATATCTGCCACAAGGGACCATTCCAGGCATAAGTGGACCCAACAAAAGCTGACTTCCAACTATCTCCTGTGTCTTAAATTGTGAATGTACCTAAGTATCCTGTAGATTTTTTACTTTTTTGGCCACTACTATGGGCCTATTTTACAATATCTGTACCTGTTGATTATCAGTTTGAACTAGGTACCAATGTTTATTAATAATCCTTCTTATATCGGCTATATCGGTCCTCTTCAATGTCTTTATAAGCGACATTGCAGAAGGACTGGAAGGAAAAGTATGTCTCTTTGCAGATGACACAAAGATCTGCAACAGAGTTGATGCACAGGGTGGGGTGGATTTGGCAAGGTTAGAGGAATGGTCAAATGTATGGCAGCTTAGATTCAATGCTAAGAAGTGCAAGGTAATGCACCTGGGAAACAAAAACCCAGGGGAAGAGTACACAATGGGGGGTGAGATACTAACAACAACAAAAATGGAAAGGGACCTGGGGTAGTCATATCAGATGACCTAAAGGTGGGCAAGCAATGTGAGAGGGCAGCAAGGAGGGGCTGGGGATACTGGGATGCATGGAGAGGCAACACCAGTAGAAAACAGGTTATTATCCTCTGTGCAGACAGCTGGTGAGACCCCATCTGGAGTACTGTGTGCAGTTCTGGAGACCCAATCTCCACAAAGACATAGACAGGATGGAAGCTGTCCAGAGGAGGGCAACTAAATTGGTGCAGGGTCTGCACGGAAGACATATGAAGAGAGATGAAAGGAGCTTAATATGTATAGTCTCGAGGAAAGGAGGGAGAGGGGGGACATGATAGAAACGTTTTTGGGGGTGTGTGATTTTGTATTTCTTGAAACTTGGCTTCCCAGCCAAATGCCCTTTGGGTAACCCTTGCCTCAGTGTTTACGCACAGAGGTTCTTTGTCTTTTAAACAGTTTTTTATTTTAATGGGTTCACCACAATATATCCCAGGCACACTGCCTTAGGGGTAGCTGGTCCATTCCACTTGGGTGTCAAACAGACGAGGCATACTGATGAGTCCTGGTAGGATGAAACACATGTCTATGTCTTCTGTTAGCACCCTTTGCAAACTGTGTGAGAGGCCTTTCGGCACCATGCAATTCTGCTTAAAGTTGGACCAGCATAACATTCTGTGGTGATTTGCATATGCAGCCCATGATGCTTTGCATTGGGGGGCATGTGTGTGATTTGTATTTTCTTGAAACTTGGCTTCCCAGCCAAATGCCCTTTGGGTAATCTTTGCCTCAGTGTTTACACACAGAGGTTCTTTGTCTTTAAACAGTTTTTTATTTTAATGGGTTCACCACAATATATCCCAGGCACACTGCCTTAGGGGTAGCTGGTCCATTCCACTGGGGTGTCAAACAGGCAGGAGCATACTGATGAGTCCTGGTAGGATGAAACACGTGTCTATGTCTTCTGTTAGCACCCTTTGCAAACTGTGTGAGAGGCCTTTCGGCACCATGCAATTCTGCTTAAAGTTGGACCAGCATAACATTCTGTGGTGATTTGCATATGCAGCCCATGATGCTTTGCATTGTGGGGGGCATGTGTGATTTTGTAGTTTCTTGAAACTTGGCTTCCCAGCCAAATGCCCTTTGGGGTAACCCTTGCCTCAGTGTTTACGCACAGAGGTTCTTTGGCTTTATAATATAGCCGCCTTAGAAATTTAAATTTCACTGTATTTATTGAAATTGGTGATTTAAATGCTTTTACTACATGCTTATAACTACAGTTACAGTGGTAGTTAAAATTTATAACATGAATTCATTTGTAGAGAGCTTAGCTATACTAACACTTTTGTATGTCCATTTATACACTTTTTATGTGTTGTTATTATTAATGGGTATATGTTTCTTTAAGAAATACTTGTCTCCATGTGCTGTAAGCTTTAATTGATATGATTGTTAATGAGTGACACTATTTAAGTGATGTCTTTCCATACTAGCACCAACCCCCTGATGAAGACTTGTTAAGAGTCGAAGCGCTGGACGTCTAGTTGCTGTTCATATTACTGCTGTGTGTTCATTTTCTGCTTGCATTTTTCAGTTTTGGTAGTAAACAGATATTTTTGCAGAAACACACTTGGTGCTGCTTCGCTTTTGTGCCAAAGCCTTACCAAGTACCATCTCCTTTGTATTCCTGCTAGTACTACTTTACTAAAGCTATATCATTACCCCATTAAAAAGTAAAGTAATCATAGGAACCACCTCGGTTCACTAGAGAGGCCATCTGTCATGCAGTGGGGTGGGACTTCTTCCTTCTTTTATTTTCCTTTTCTTTCAGGATAACACCCCTGTATCATCATCTGAAAAACTGCATCCTGGACCAGCATCCAAAGACCAGCTTCCCCTTTCCACATCTTCAGTTCTTCTTTTCCCAGCAGACCAAGAGAGGGTTTGTACTGAAGAATCTGCTTCGTGGATCACATCTTCAGTTCTTTGTGTCCATGCAGCCCAAGGGAAGGTTTGTGCCAAAGAATCTGCTTCAAGGGTCATGTTTTCAGTTCTTCTTGTCCTGGCAGCCCAAGGGAGGGTTTGTGCTGAAGAATCTGTTTCCAGCCTCACATCTTCAATTCTTATCCTGGCAGCCCAAGGGAGGGTTTCTGCCAAAGGATCCTTCCCCAGTTTCAACCTTGTGTCCCTTGTCCAGGCAGCCCAAGAGAGGAGGCCATTGCTGATGAACCAATGGTCTGTTTAAAAAACCCCTCTTAAGTCCCAGTGGCCTAACCAAGACCCTTTGCCAAAGTGTCAGTTGAGCTTTGCAACCATTGTCCCTTCTTGTTTCAAATGCCCATTCATATCTCAGGTCCTTGTGAAATTCCTCCCCACATCTGTATGTTGACTTGTGCTAGATTTCTTTTCTGAACCAATGCACTGAAAGTAATAATTATTCATGTAAAAAAACTGAGCTAGCAGTGGTCAACCGTGTAGTAACTACCATAGAAACCAGGTGCCCTGCTTCATCTGGCAGACATGTCGTTTGCCTCTGAAATCTGTTTAAATCTATCAGATTCGTCTGGCATGACCTTCCCACGGCCATTTCATAGAAACATAGAAACATAGAATTTGACGGCACATAAGGACCGCTTGGCCCACCCAGTCTGCCCATTTCCCTACCTACTGGATAAACTGCAGATCCGTAACCAGCAGCCTACTTCTTCCTACCCCACCTCCTAGAATTGCCTTATGACTGTCCCATGCATACTTGAATTCCACCACTGATTTTGACTCCACAACCTTCCTCCGGAAGGCCGTTCCATGCATCCACAACCCTCTCTGTGAAAAATACTTCCAAAATTACCTCTGAGCCGCCCTCCCCCATCTTCAAATTGTGCCTCTGTTCTTGCACACCCTTTTTGAAAGATGCTACCCTCTTGGACTTTGTTGATTCCCTTGAGGTACTTGAACGTTTCCAAAAAATAATAAACTGCTGCTATACCCCGGTGGTGAACAATAGATGTGTAAAGTGATTCAGCATCAATTGATAACCAACAATAAGTATCTTTCCAGTTAAGATGTTGCAATTTTTTTAATAAATCACCACTGTCCTTAATAAAAGATTCCAGGGAAAGCACATGTGGTTCCGAAAAGAAATCAGCAAAGTTCCCTAGATTTTGTGTAAGGGGAATTGGGTCCACTAACAATGGGGCGACCAGGTGGATCTAAACTGTTTTTATGCACCTTAGGAAGTGCATAAAACTCGGAGTAACAGGGTGATCTGGCCAAATATATTGAAATTCCTTTTCTGTTATCTCACCCCTTTTCCGAGCTTTGTCAAGTAACACAGATAAATCTTTTTTAAACTTTAACGTAGGATCAAAAGATAATGTCTCATAATTATGACTATCCATTAATAGTTTTAATACAATCTCCCTATAATGTTGTTTATTCAAAATAACAATATTACCCCCTTATCAGCTTGTTTGATAATGATCTCACTATTATTAGATACATTTTGAAGTGCTTCCCATTCAGTTCTATTCAGGTTTGTTTTACTTCTCACATTTACTTTTAACATATCAGTTATTTGGTAAGGCTGTGATGGCTGCCCTGGATTCCAATGCTTCTGCCGGTGTTCACCCCCTTACTCTCCACCCCAATTCCCCATGGTTTGATGGGACTTTGAAAGAGCAGAGACGAATAGGGCGAACGTTGGAGCGTTGTTGGCAGAAATCCAGCCTGGAGGATGACAGGCTTAGGTTGATGGTTCATTATCAGAACTATCAATCAGCAATCTCCCATAAGAAGGCAGAGTTCCTGTCCAGGGAGAATGCTGCTGCACAGAATTGACCAGATCAGCTGTTCCGGACTGTGGACAGGCTGTGCAGTACAGCCTGTCTTCAGTTCCAGAGAACATTTTCACAGGATAAGTGTGATGAGTTTGTTCAATTCTTTGCAGATAAGATACTACAAATACCACCAACAGCTTACTCTGGTTCAAGGTCAGTTGGCATTCGTCTGTATCACCCCCTCCCCTGGGTCATGCCTGAAAATAGGCAGAATTTGTCTAGTGCACTTACCCAGTCAACAAAAGCTAACAAAAAGATTGCCACCATCAGGTCAGAGATCCATCCGGCTTCCTCCCGTGGGCCTTGTGGATGTCAGTGGGAGGTCATAAGCTCTCAGTTTGTCTGGTCTGAAATTGGCTGGCTGGAAACTACAGACATTGTACAGATCATCCAGGAGCTCCACCCAACATACTGTAGTTTGGACCTGAGCCCAAGATGCTTCTTAGTGGGATGCGTTGAGATCATTAGCCCAGTCCTGGTGGAGTGGTCTAGGGTTCACTGGAATCTGGGGTCTTTCCCACCCCCCTGAAGTGGGCAGTTGTGATACCAGTACTGAAGAAGGCTTCCTTTGTCCCTGACTGTCTGTCAAACTACAGGACAGTCTCTAGCCTGCCCTTTGTGGGCAAGGTTATTAAGAAAGTGGTGGCAGAGAAACTGTAGGTCTGTTTGACCACCTACAACATCTATGAGTCTCTTCAGTCTGGATTCAGGAAGAGGCATAGCACTGAGATGGCATCTGTCCGGGTACTTAATGATCTCTTGATGGTGAGAGATCAGGGGAAACATTCCATTCTGGTTCTCCTTGATCTCTGCATGGCATTTGACACCGTGGGTCATGGAGTGTTGTTAGAGCACCTGCAGTTATTCTGTGGACTGTCTGGAACAATCAAAGAAAGCAAAGCAAACTTTATTTATAAAATAGTGCTATTCTCACAGGAATCGTAGCACTAGCACAATAAATCATAAAACTACAGCTAAAAACCATGAATACTTAATAAATATCAACAACAAGACTTATTCAGAGTCAGGAAAAGCAAGATTGAACAAATATGCTTTTAATGCAGATTTAAAGCTCTCCACCATTAAGCACTCTCTTATCCAACGAGGTAGAGAATTCCACAGGGTGGGGACAGCATATTCAAAAGCTCGGGCCCCAGAGGTCATCAGGAGAACCCTGGGAATCTCTAGTAATCCCTCATCAGTGGAGCAGAGTGGGTGGGGGGGCAGTAGGGGGTGAAGAAGTTCTTGCAGATAGCACAGTCTCTGTTGCATAGGGCCTTGTAGGTCAGTAAGCTGACCCTGAAGGTGAACAGCCACTGAATAAGCAGCCAGTGCAGGCTGCGCAGCACAAGCTTGACATGGCAAGCTTGAGGTAGCCCAGTCAACAGTCTAGATGCTGCATTCTGCATCAGCTGCAAGTGGTGGATATCAACCCCCGGTAGCCCTAGGTAAAGGGAATTACAATAGTCAAGGCGGGAGGTCATGAAGACATGGACCAATGTTGGAAGGTCATCGGGCAGAATGAGGTGCTTAAACAAGGCGATATTCCTCAGATAGTAAAAGGCAGTCTTGACAATGGATGACACCTGAAATTTAAGTGTCAATCCTTCATCAAGAATAACACCCAGATCTTGCACCCACTTAGAGGTCATCAGCTGGCAGTCACCAAGCCAAAGCCCAGATGGCCGCCCAGCTGATGACCCCTCTACCTGGTGAACCAGGTCCATCACCAGAACTTTGGTTTTGTCCAGGTTCAGCCTCGACCAGTTAGGTGATCCACCTGACTACAATATATTTCATTCAGATAGGCATTCTAGGGGAAGTGGGGTAGCTATCTACAGTGTGTGTGGGATAAATTCATTGCCTCAGTGGTGGACGCCACCTCATTCCCCAAGGAATTTGAGTGCCTGACCTTAAAGATCCAGCTTTCTCAATCTATGTCCCCATCTATCATTGGTTGCTACAGGCTCCCATCTGCTGGGTTAAAAGTTATGGAGCATTCAAATGATTTGCTAACCCAACTGACTTCAGAGGTTGCCATCCTGGGCTACTTCAGTCTTGATTGGCTGTCTGGTTCCTCCAAACCTTTTTATTTATTTATTTATTGAAATGTTTCACCAGAAGGGCACACTGAACAACAAGTTGCTCATCTCACAGTACGACCTGTGGGGAGGGGATTACATAGGGTTCTGAAGGATGATCAGTTACAATAGTATGTGAGTAGTACAAACAATACAACATTATAAGATTATGCAACAGTTGGAACGCAAGTGGAACATTGGGTAAATTACAATGCACGTCCAAAATCATACAAAAGAACATTCTAACATACTAAAATGTCAGCAGACTAGGCCTAACAGTCTTTTGCGTCTGCTCGTTTGGTCAGCCCCACCCTGGGAGCTGACCTTGCTGCTCCCTTTGCCTTCTCTGGCTTCTCCCTTCCCATATAAACATATGAAACAGTAATAATGCAACAGAACCATTATAGTGCATGAGTGTACCAGGAGCAGGCTTGAGGTAGTACCGAAGTGCTGTTGGAGTAAAAAGGATGGGGTAGGTTGTGCACACGGGATGACCCAGAAGGGCAAGTGGAGAAGAGAGGGGGAGAGGAGTAGGGGTAGGGGTAGGGGTAGCCATTTCCTGATTTCCCCCTTCAGGATGTTGAGAACCCTGCCAGGGGGGTCGGGGTAGGAAGGCAGAAACTGGGGATAGGTATTAAGGAGGGTTAAAGCAGGAACAGCTGAGGGAGAAGTAACTGTGTAGGGCAGAGGTAAGGGAGTAGTTGGAGGAGGAGTGTCATATTTCAGGGGGGTGGGAATTCCAGATTTTAGGGAAGCGATGGGCGAAACCAGTCTGATGGATGAGGGTGGAGCAGCAAGGGACCGTCACAGTGCAGGTATCATTAGATCTGAGAGAGTGGGTGGGGGGAAGTGGAGTGGAGAGAGAGGATGAGAGATAGGAGGGGAGCACTCTAAAGCAGAATTTGGAGGTTAGTTTGCACAGTGTGAGAGGCATCTGTGAGATAGTGGAAGGAAGGTTAGAGAGTGATAGAGTTCACAGTGGTGGGAGCGGGAAGGGGAGTCAAGAGCAAAGCAGCAGAAGGAGGAGTTAAACAAAGTGTCCAGCTTGGTCAGGGAAGATTTAAAAGACCTTTGCAATGTCTTCAGGCTCACTCAACTTACCTCGGAAGTCACCCATCCAAACATCAAGAATCCAGCTTGTAGCACAATGCTAGACCTAATATTTGTAAACAAACCCCATCTATACACCCATTCTGGTGTTTTCTTTAATGATCTCAGTGATCACTGCTTCATTGCATGTGTAAGGACATCCTCTATACATATATCTACCTCTGCATACATTTTCAAAAGAAGCCACTGGAACTTTGATTCTAATGTATTCCATTCGGACCTGCAGCATGACAACTGGAAAAAGTTCTACTTACCCTCCACTGTGGACGAGGCATATGAGTCTTTTCATAGCATTCTACTTGATACCTTTAATAAGCATGCCCCTCTAGTTAAAACTGGCAGAATAAAAAGGTCCTGCCCATGGTTCACCAATGAGCTTAAGGCAACCCTACAAAACAAAGATGCCCTATGGAAAAGGACAAGAAAAAACAAACACCCAGATGATTGGGCAGCATTCAGTGTGGCTAGAAATCATTGCACCAAACTAGTCAGAGTGGAAAAGGCTAGATATTTTTGTAGTGAGCTTGAATGCTCCTACAAATGTGCTTCTCAATTCTGTATTACACTCAAAGGTTTGCAGTGACACTGCCCTGCCAGTTCACTCCCATCCAAAGTCTTCTCTGATGGGGTTGTCCATATTAATAAGCATAAGATACTTGATCTTCTTAATGATCACTTCGCCACTGCGGGGTTAGTGTTTGATACTTCCCCTGCCAACGCTCTTCGCACTCAACTGTGCAGTCAGGATGCAGCTTGCATATCCCTGGTGTCTACCACACAAAATGCAGTCTTTTAATTCATTCTGGTGTCAGTAAAAACCATCGAAGACTTACTCTTGGATCTGGATATAAGAAAAAACATGAGTACTGACCAAATTGAGCCATACTATCTAAAACTAGGCTATCATGCCTTATCTCCTCCCATTATGCATCTATTCAACCTGTCCTTGTCTCAGGGTGTTCTCTCTGTGGTCTGGAAGATGACACATCATACCATTGCTCAAGTCTGGAGGCCAGAACAATTTAAATAACTACCACCCTTTTTCCCTGCTCCCTATTCTATCCAAGACACTGGAGAAAGTTGTTAAAACACAGCTCAGGTGCTTCCTTGAGAGTAATAACCTTCTTAATCCACCAAAGCCATGGGTTTAGGCCTCAACACAGTACAATTTCGGCACTTGCCAAAATATCCAACAACTGGCTAATGGCCTTGGACAAGAAACATAATGGCTGTGCTTTGTTCTTAGACTTTAGCAAAACATTCGACACAGCCGACTATGTACTGCTCCTCACTACTCCCAGTAATCTTGGGTTAGACCAGTTGGCCATGACTTGCTTCACAAGTTATCTAACAGATCACCACCAGATTGTCAAGGCTGGTGGGGATCTTTCCCCTCTAAAACCTCTTTTAAGGGGGGGGTTCCTCAAGGGTCCATTTTGGACCCACTATTGTTCACAATTTATATAAACAATATTGATACCGGGGTCAGTTTGGCCCATATACATCTCTTTGCCGATGACACGGTCCTGTACATAGCGAGGCCCTCCACAGAGTCAGCATGTACAGATCTGGAAGACGAATTCAACACCCTGCAGAAAAATCTTCTGCACTTGAAGTTATTACTCAGTGCCAAAAAAACATGACAATGTTGTTTTCACCCTTTGTTCTTGCACCAAAGGTGTGTAACTCTGCCATGGCCCTGAGGGTCACCATCCTACTATGCAAGCCCCTTGAATTAGTGACTAAATTCAAATATGGGCCTGTGTATTGACCACACATTTTCATTTGTGGAACATGTGGAGGAGCTTGGAACACATGGAGGAGCTTGCAAAGAAACTGAAACAGAGGCTTGGTCTTTTCTTCAGGATTAAGAACCTGCTTACACAAGAAGCAAGGGTTAGTCTAGTCCAAACTACATTCCTGCCACTCGTGGATTATGTAGATTTTATCTATGTGCAAGACCCAAGTTCTTCACTGTCTAAATTAGACACACTATATCATCGGGTGATCAGATTTATCATGGATGTGCATATCGTACCCATCTCTGCATTCTTTAGGCCTTGGGTGGTTGGCTCTCAGTTTCAGATGCCGTAGGAATGCAGTCCTTTGAACCTATAGGGCTATAATCAACAAACTTACTCAATACATTTCCAACTGTCTGCCCATCTCTCCTGCTGGCTGCTATGCACTGAGAAGCCTTTCCCTGATTTCCCTGGTTGTCCCTAAGATCAGGACACGCTTTGGAGAAGCAGTTATAAGCCATGCCCTTCCTGTGATATGGAACAACATGCAAAGGTTTTAAAGCTTACAATACCAGTAAACTGGGCCTTCTTTACGGCTCTTTTCATTCATAAGTTAAGTGAATCCTGTGACTGCTTTAACTAACCAAGTCCTGCATCTTGAATCCTGTATACTACTTGTACATTGTCTGCCCCTTGTACATCTTCAACACATCACTCCCTGCTAGTCTTCCTCTGTATATATTGTTTACCCAATTATGATGTAACTGAGTATTCCTTTGTGTGTATTGTTGACCTCTCCTTTCCAGGTCCATCCTGAAAATGAGTTTGCTCAACGATGTTCGCCTGGTTAAATAAAGATTTTTTTTTGTCATGGCGCATTTTCTCCCCTGCCAGTCGGTCCCCATCCAACCGACCCCTCCAGCCCCGTTCCCTGAAATCACCGGCTCTTGCCTGCCCAGCCTGGGAGTGATGCCTGCAGGGAGTCGGTCTTCACACTGCCAACCATCATTTTCTCTGGTTTTCTTTCCCGTAGACCCCAGGAGTCAGCGCGCATGCGCATGGAGACATGCATGCACTGGACAGCCCCAGTCACAGCCTCCTTCCCCCACCTCCTGGCCTACTGCCTAGGCCCCCCTCTGGCCCAAGCTTCCTCTGTCCTCCACTGGGAGTCACCCATCAGCCAAGGGATGCTGTGCTTCCTTCCCAGAGAGAAGAGCCTGCCTGTCGGCAGCTCCATCCAGCTCCACCTCCCCGTGCTGACCTCCAACGCCCCGGGCTCATTCCTGAACCTGGGTCACTGCGTGGGTCAAGGTAAGCTGCCAGTGCCTTAGCCCTCTACACCACCAGGCTGGCTAAAATAAAGATTTTGATTGATTAATTGATTGATTGATTGATTGTCCACCCCATTGCCAACCCAGTACCCTTCTCTTCTTAAACACCCCATTGTCCTCCCTTTACTGCCTCCCCCTTGACTTCCCCTCATCTCTGACATCTTAGCTCTCACCTTGTCCTACCCTTCACACCTCTCCCCCTTGATTTCCTCTTACCTGACACCCAGCCCCCCCACAATCCCATAAGCCTTGCTGCGACTGGGCAGGTATTGTTCATATGTAAATACTAATTTGTATTATTCTGTAAATATTTTTTGTTCTTGCCCTATCAATGTTGTATTTGAGTTTTTGAGGTCTACTGTACTGTTAACCACATTGTATGCACTGTTATTTATGTCTAACTCATATTTGCTCTACACAGACTATTGTCTCATAGTATTATAGCAACATTTAGCATACTCTATGTGTTTTTGTTATGACCTACCCAGGTCCACCTTGCAAATAAGTCTGTCTCAATGGTATTTCGCCTGATAAAATAAAGGAATAACAGGGTGTGTGTCGTGCTGGGATAACGCCACACCTGGGGGGTTGGGCACGAGGTCGCGAGGTCGAAAAAGGCCCAATGCCCCATGAGTGGAGTTATCCCAAATGACACACACCCTGGAGTGCATTATTCCTATTATACAATGGCTCGTTGTTATACAGAATAAAAAAAATAATTTTAAAGATGTTTTTGTGTGGAAACATATTTTTTGGTTTTAAGAGCAGATGAAGCAATCAAGCTCAAGCTCAATAAAACAATCAAGCAAATGCTCATCTACATGGGTTCACAGTGCTGAGACTACACCTGTGGCGACGTGCTGGGATAACGCCATAGGTCCAGCCCCAAACTGATCAATCACAGTCCAAGATTCTTTCTTGCCATTGTATAATAAAGACGATAGATTGATTAGCACTCATCCAGTCCTGAATCTCAGAGAGGCAGTTGTTAAAGCTCGAGACAGCTCCCACCTGTTCGGACATAAAGGACATGTAGAGCTGAGTATCATCTGCATAGCAGTGAAAACTTAGCCCACACTGCCTTATAATGTCTCCCAATGGCAGCACATGCACTGCGAATAACATGGGTGATAGCACAGAGCCCAAAGCATGCCACGCAACAGGAAGAATTTGTCAGAGGAATACATCCCTGAAACAACTCTCTGAAACCTGCCAGTGAGGAAGGATTGAAACCATCTGAGGACCATACCAGATAGTCCACAGATCAGCCACAGGCACTCCATCAACACACCATGGTCCACGGTGTCAAATGACACAGACAGATCAATCAATCAATCAAAATCTTTATTCATCCAGTCGGGCACCATTGAGCAAGGCTCATTTGCAAGGTGGACCTGGTCATGAATACATCAAAGTACAGTACAGAAGCAGGTATACAAAAAGCAATAATATACAAGGAAGAAAAGGTATATACAGTGTATACAGTACAGTACAAGGTTGAAATAAATAAAAAAAAAACAGCATTATTTTACAATTGAAGAAGTCAGCGGATGTACAATCAACCATAGGCATACAGGGGTTATAAGCAGAGATCTTTTGAGTGAGATCAAGAAGAACCAAGATGGAACAGCTCTTCCAATCTCTCGCTATTAGGAGACCAATGAGGACCCGAACAAGGACCATCTCAGTGCTATGCCTTTTCTGAAATCCCGACTGGAGAGGATCGTAGATGTCATGGATTGTAAGGTGATCCTCCAGCTGCAGCGTGACCACCTTCTCAATAAACTTACCCACAAAGGGAAGGTTAGGGACAGGTCTGTGTTTAGCAAGACAGTCTGGGTTGAAAGAGGGTCTCTTAAGGAGAGGTGTCACCACTTCCTCCTTCAGGGCATTCAGAAACACACCTGACTCAAACAAACATCAGACAATGTCAGCTAGGACCGGGCCAATGACTTCCACGCACCCCACAAGGAGGAAAGTTGGGCCCCGGTCCAAACTACAGCAGGTCGGCCACATACTCTGGATAATCATCACAACATCCTCGCTCACCGGCTGGCTGAAGTCAGATCAGAAAAACCAAGGAACTGCAACTGACTACCGACCACCGCCATCCCCATTGGCGCGAGCTGCACAGATCACAGACCTGATGTCAGTAACCTTATCCACAAAGAATTGAGCAAATTTGTCACATTTCTCTTGTGACAATACTCTCCAAGACTGCAGACAGGCTGGACTGCACAGTCTGTCCACAGTTCGAAAGAGCTGAGTTGGTTGGTTCTGTGCAGTGGCAATCTCCCCAGACAGGAACTCTGCCTTCTTACAGGAGTTAGTCAATTGATAGTCCTTATAATGGGGCATCAATCTAAGTCTGTTGGCATCAAGGCCCGATTTCTGCCAGCAATGCACCATCCTTCGTCCCACTGTCCTCAGCTCCCCCAAATTCCCATTAAACCAAGGGAACCAAGGACACAGAGTGAGGGGGCAAATCTGGACAGGAGTGTTGGAATCCAGAGCCTCAGTCACAGCCCTATTATAGGTCTGTACCAGAGTATCTGGGTCACCACTTGCACTCGGTAGACCTGATAGGTCCAGTACTGTAACCAGGCCATTTGGAGACAAACCCCAGACTATCTACATAGGGGCAGGCCTACAGGGGGAGCCTGGAAATTGAACCTTATAGTATGATGGTCAGACCATCCAGCCGGCTCCGCCACCTGGTTGGAGGTCTCTATACCCAGAAGGAAGACCAGGTCCCGTGAATGACAATGATTATGGGTCGCAGAGGTAATCACTTGTGTGAAGCCCAAGAAATTCATTAGTTGGAGGAGGTCCTGACCAAACTGCTAGAGTTCATCATTGACCCAGGCATTGAAGTCCCCCAGAAACATCCAACTGGGGGACTCCAACACCATATCAATGAAGAAGTCCACAGTTTCCTGCAGGAACGGCTTCTTGCCCCCAGGTGGACGGTAGCCTAGAATAATCCTGCACCCCACACCTGCGCCCACAATACATTCAAAGGGCCGGGTCTCCCCAACTGGCACATCTACAAGGCCCAATTCCATTCTAAAACAGATGGCTATATCCCCGGCCCTATGATCCATCCTCGGGCGGTGTATCACTGAGATCCTAGCTGGAATAGCTGACTCAAGAACTGGGCCAAAATTTTCATCCAGTCAGGTCTCGGTGATGCATGCCAGGTCCGATGACCCAACAAGATCAGCAATTACTGCTGTCTTGTTCTTAATGGACCTGGCATTGCGCAACACTGCCCAAGTAGGATTGGAACTTCAAGGCCAGCTGTGTCATCTGCCACTTTTAGTCCCCATGACTCCAATCCATCCACCTGGCTCCACTCTCCCTCTAGGTCTAGGGTCCCTGCCCCTCTACTTCCTCCTGGCAATCCCCAAAGCTCAGCATTGCCCATACACCTTAGTTGGCAAATGGGGGCAGTCAAAGGGGTACAGGCCACAGAGCTCAGAGGGAGAGTAGTGCCTGACCAGGGGAGACCTCTGCCAACACATAACAAAAAACTCACACCAGCAAACAGCAACAATAAATAAGACAAATAAACTAAATTAAACAAAACCAACAATAAATACAAATAATAAAACCTATACCCATAAACCCCCACTCCCCCAAGGAACTACCCTTTAAAACAGTACAAAGGTGAGTTTACAAATGAGTTGCAATAAATAAATCAGAGATGGAGCCAAGCAAGCCAGTACTTTAAAGTCAGAATTTGGAAGGGATGGGGGTCTCACCCACACCACAGCCAGCAGAATTCAAGTCCAAGCTGCTGTACTCTCACTACAGCAGACAACATATTAAGACAAAATAAATGAAAAATATAGTCTAGAGGCCCTGTCACAGCCTCACCAGTCACTCACTGATTGAACCATTCAGTTTACTGAGGACACTCTGCCATTTCCTAAGTCCATAATATCTTCACAGAACAGCACCACTGTCCCAAAAACGAGGAAATCAGGCAGTTCACTGAAGATTTTCAAGCCATCAAACCGAGGCCATGGAACCTCAGGCCAGATCTGGTTTGCAGCTGAATCAGCCCAAGCCCCCCCAACATCAAGGCCCCAGAGCTGGAACCATTCTTTGATGGGTATCCTCTGAACAGACCCCCCCCCAAGGTGGACAGGAGTGCTACACCTACCAGTGAGCTCTCTTCTGCCCCACCCTTCCCGTGGGAAGCACAGGCTGAACTGCCATTCTTCAGATCAGACCACAGGGCCCTGGTAGAGTCTGTCCCTGATTACCAGTGGAAAATATCAGACAAGAAGCAACAAACAAACAGGTCAAACAGCTCTCAGCAAAAATCACACATTCATCGACTAAGTTATCAACTGAAGTCCTTTATCCAGTATCTACTCATCATTGCCCTACTTCTACTGCTATTATCAGGAAATGTTCACCCCAGCGCCAGTCTCCCTCATTACACAAAATGAAACAGTGGTAATTCTAAATTCCTAAGTGTAGCTACTATGAACATTCTTAGCCTTTTACCCAAACTTGATGACCTGCTGATCTGTGTGACACAACATAAACCAGATTTCCTTTCCCTTAATGAAACATGGCTCTCATCTAAGACCTCTGACTCAGCAATCTCCAACCCTGGTTATGTACTCTTCAGGCAAGACTGAACTGGTAAAAATGGTGGGGGCTGTGCCATTTACCTGAAAGAGACTTTAAAAGCAAAAGTAATCTGGGCTAACCACCCTATAGGTTACTCACAAGCTCTAGCTGTCAATTTAACCCTCAGACAGCAGTGGAAATCACTCACAATATTGGGTGTATATATCCCCCACATGACCAAGCACCTGGATTTAAGATTTTCCCAGACTACCTAGAAAGAAACAAACTACGCATGGAGACCGTGGTCCTAGGTGACTTTAATGTCAACTGGCTCGCCCCTGAAGCTGAAGCCTATAAGGATGCTCTAGCGGCCATCGATGTCACTCAGGTGGTATCTAGCGCAACAAGCTAAACTACAGAATGGGCTGTAGCTCCCTCTTAGACCTGATCCTCACCACACACGCTATGAGAATCACCAACACCACTGTTCTCTCTGACTCTTGAAGTGATCATTCACTTGTTATATGCCAGTGGTTAAACAGCACCCTAAAATGCATGCAAAAGCATCTTAAGAGCATGCCCTAGAAAAAGGGCTGATCAAACAATTTCAAGCCTTCCTTGCTGAAAGTGACTGGTCCCCCCTTGATATATTCACCAACATGGATCAAGCACTAAGATACTTTGTAATGCAATTTAATGCTGCCTGTGATAAGTTTGCCCCTTATCAGAAAAGAAAATTAAAGGGTGCAGTCAGCCCCTTTTGAGCTTGATGAAAGGTAGGGACAATCTCTGGCACCGCACACTTGCATCTGGTTGGCAATGTGCCTGGCAGAAATACAAGGCTGCAAGAAACCTATGCACCAGAGAAATTCGCAAAGCCAAGCAGGAGTACTTTAAGAATGAACTCACCAACTCCTGGGGAAATAGCTGCAATTTCAGGGAAAACATCAAAAATCTAACAGGCAAGCCCAATAAATCACCCCCCTCTCTGATTAAAGTCAATGGTGCCACTATACAGGACCATAAACAAATTGCTGACATTTTTAATGTCGCTTTCACAGATCTAAGTGGCATGCTCCATCCAGATTTTTTCGATGAGTCTCTGCTGGAAGGTGATGTAACGAGTGTCCCACCCAACAATACCCCCCTTTCTATTTTAAGAAAGTCATGCATGCAGAGGCCAAAAAATACCTACGGAAGGTGCTTGGCAAAACAAGGTTCAATAGTGATGCATTGGACCTAAAACTACTTAACCTCTTGCTTAATGCTACTTTAAAACCTCTCACTAAACTCCTGAACTTATCCCTCACCCTCAGACAGTTCCCTCCACAATGGAAAGCCGCCATCGTCACGCCCATTTTTAAAAGTGGGGATAGGGTTCTACACTCCAACTACCGCCCCATATCAATCCTTCCCCTTTTCTCTAAAGCGTATGAGCACATTGTCACGCACCAGCTGACAGAGCACCCAAACAAATATAACATTCAATGCCCTCAACAACACGGCTTCAGAAAAGCCCATAGCACAACTGCCCTCCTTGAGCTTATTGACCACATCCATATATGGCTCAGCTACTGACTCTACTTTAAAACAAATCTGAATTGCGCTGAATAAGGCTTGTAGCCTGCTAACAGGCATGGATAAACTGATGCATACATGTGACCTCTACAAACTATCCAAATGGCTCAACCTAAAAAGTAGGATTGCGTACTAGTCCTGTCTGTTGGCAAAACAAATGTGCCTTGGCCTTATTCGCCCAGAAACCCTGTACCTACTAAAGCCGGTACATAACATATGTGGCACGCGCAGCACAACCAAACAATCCTAGAGTGTCCCTTTCTGTCAGCTGCAACATACCTTCAGCTATAGAGCACCCACCTTCCTAAATGGCCTCCCCACCGAAGTTGCCACAGAACCAAAGCTTGGCCCTACAAGTCTAAACTTTGGCAGCACCTCTCCACTGTCAGCTGCTGTGATTGTATCTCCTAACATGTCACAGTGCTCTTCCATGTGCTTCGTTTACACTTCCTCACCCTTTTACATGCACACCTCCTTTCCATCATTGTAACCCTTACTCCCACCCTCCAGTCTCTACTGACACCCTTTCAGCACACTATTCCTAATTTACTGCAAAACCACCCTGTCAGGTCTACCATCACATTCTAAAATCCCTCTTTTACATGCACACATCTTTCCACCATTGTAACCCTTACTCCCACCGTCCAGTCCCTACTGACACCATTTTAATAGACTATTACTAATTTACTGCAAAACCTTTGCCTTGTAAGGTCTACCATAATATTCTAAAGCCCTCCACCTCTTCCCATCCTGAACAGACACCCTGCTCCTTCCCTTCTTTTGGCATCACCCCCTATTATTTACCCCCTCCCATCAAACTGCCCCCTATGTTTTCCCACCCTCTGGCCACCACCCCACCATCTACTCTCACCTCCCTGCTACTGTTCCTTGGACCCCAAGTCACTCAGTGCCCCTTCCTCCCCTCCCTTCCCTAACCCTCCCTTGCCTACTCTTTTCTCTCCAGCACTTATAACGTCTCCATGTACTGGTTTTACAGTGTCACCATTGTGACAACCTCCTTGTTTTAACTTTCCCTTTATTTAACCTACCTCTATCTTTTCCTTGTTAGTGTAGCATTATGTGTCTTCCTCTCCTCCTGCCTTTGAATTATATTTCTAATTTACCTTACCTGTGTGTATGATATTTTGTCACTGTTCGTATTGTTATCTTGTAATTGACATGGGACCTTTGTAAAAGGTATTGTAATTCCTAGACTTCTATAAATAAAAAATAAAGAAAACAGAGGTTCAGTATGCTCAAATCAGGCAGGCTCACCACCTCCTCAGCTTCGACCCAGTGGTGATCAGACACTCCACAGGACCTTGAGTAACTCTTCCTGATACAAACTCCCAAGGACTCCTCTAAGGAACCAGATGTGCTGGAGTCATGGTCTCAATGAACTCAGCAGTGACCTTCAGGTAAATTCAGAAGCAGAAATAATTATTATTGGCAAGCAGTGTTCAACAGATAAACGACAAGTAATCAAACAAAAGGAACAAAAGCCAATGAGTGGCAAAACCGAAACTGGATGGTCACGTAGGTTAGCACAAAACAAAAACAATTAGGAAAATGAAACAGTTAAAATGCTGGGGCAATGGCTCTGGAGTTAAACATTAACAATAACTCTCAGCTACTAAATTGCTAAAAATACCAATAACAACCCCGAAAAAATACACTACCTCTCTAGCTTTACTCACTTGAAAAACCCTAAATAAAATAACTAAACAAACAAATGAACAGCTAATAAAACTAAAAATGCTTTCTATTTTGCTGCAGTAGCAGATCCACACCAGTCGCCATCTTGCTTGAGAGGTTAATCCAACACAGTGCATCCCAGTCCTCAGATGGTTTTGATCTTTCCTCATAGGTAGGATTCAGAGAGTGGTATCTGGGGTGTATTCCTCAGCCTCTCAACCCTCTGCCCTGCGTTCACAGTGTATATGCTGCCATTAGGAGACATTATAAGGCAGTATGGGCAGAGCTTCTACTGTTATGTGGATGATACTCAGCTCTACATGTCCTTTGCACCTGAACAGACTGGTGCCATCTTGGTGTTTAATAACTGCCTCTCCAGGGTCCAGGACTGGATGAGGGCCATCTGGCTAAAGATGAACCCTGATAAAACTGAGGTGTTGGTAGTGGACCTAGGTCTCTGGGGGCTAAGCTCAGTGACTGGCCAATTGTCTGGGCTATGCCTTGATGGGACCCAGCTACTTGTCTCTGACCGGGTGCGAAACCTAGGTGTTATTCTCGACAGCAGCCTGACTTTAAAGGTTCAGGTATCTGCAGTCATGAAATTCTCACTTTATCATCTGAGGAATATTGCTCAGGTTACACACCTGGTTCCCCCAGTGACCTTCCAGTACTGGTCCATGCTTTTGTGACCTCCTGTCTCAACTACTGCAATGCCCTTTACCTTGGGATACCAGGGGTTGATATCTGCTGACTGTAGCTGGTCCAGAATGTGGCAGCTAGGTTGCTAACTGGCTTACCGAGATATTGTCACATTACTCCTGTGCTCTGTGGTCTGCATTGGCTGCCAGTTTTCTGATGGATCACTTTCAAGGTCAGTTTACTGACCTTCAAAGCCCTTCATAGCCAGGAACCAAGTTATCTGCAAGATCTTCTTCACTTCTATCACCCCACTGGTCTCTCTGCTCCTCCGATGAAGGATTGCTGGAGGTTCCCAGGGTTCGGCTTAAGACCTCTGGCACTCATTCTTTTGCTTTTGTAGCTCCTGCCCTATGGAACTCTCTACCTGGCCAGATTAGGTCCTTTCAAGCACAGGCTCCATCAGCATCTTATGACAAATAGTTCCTACGACTGCTTCACCTAATGATACTACCACTTGTGTGCACTCCAGTTCCCTCTTCTCCACCTCAAAGCTTTGCCTTTCCAACCCTTGCTATATCCTCCTACCCTACCCCCACTGTCCCACCCCCATCACCTTCCCTCCTACCTACTACCCGCACCCACCACTCTTTCTACTCCTACTGACAAGGCCTTCTGGCTGCTTACCCCTTTTCTTCTCTCTTCTTGCTCTCCACCACTACTAAAGTTATTTATTTATTTATTGAATTTTGATGATCGGGTAAGCACGCTGGGCCCCGAAGGTCCCTTTTTCAGGGGTGACCCGGGAATAACATTAAGAGATAACATACAGTAGAAAAACATATGGGAGTACAGGTTAACATGGGTATACAGTATTCAGCTGTTTACACATAGCAGACATGACATTGGTTTGGTATATCTGATTGGTCAGTGTTGTTCATTACATTATCCATTGACAGAGACATTATTGAGACAGTACTGTAGATTCCCTAGGTAACCTAGTTCAGGGGCATTAATAGGTTCAGATTGGGGGAGGAAAGAGATAGTGCACACATTGTTAGGGGCTAACACTTATAGTTAGGTGAACAGTCTGCAGAGGTCACTGCAATAGTGTTAAGGGCGGAGGCAATGGCATATGCTTGTTGATAGAAAATGGGCCTTGAGTCTTGTGTGGAAGCACGGCAGAGACGGGTTATTCATTCTAGATAATTAAAGTATGTACTTTAAAGTGTTTTAAACCTGGTCTTTGTATTACTGCCTCTGTACATTTGTTCACCCCTTCCTACTGACGTGGAACCTTTGTAAATGAGCACCTTGTGCTCGAAGGTATTGTAATCCAAGACTGAATAAATAAATGAGAGTGCCTGACTGTTAAGAGTTTTAAATCTGCCCTTGAAGCTCATCTTTTTAGTCAAGCTATTTCAGATTTGAATTAGCATGGATACTATTAGTTATTTTGAATAGTTTGTTTTTACCTATCTTCTGTATTTTATTTTGATCTTATTGTACAAGCACTCTGATCACTTTGGAATTGCGCCTTTTAGAAATAAACAGTGATTGACTGATTGACTGATTGATTGATTGATTGACTGATTGTGTGGGGTCCATCTTATCACCCTAATACTAGCTGGATCGGCTTCCAGCATTGTTGTCCAATTAAGAAGTGTCACCAGTGTCACAAACCCACTCCTGGGGTCCGAGTCCACTGGGCTCATAGTGTCCTCCCCTAAGTGCAACCCATGACAAGGGGTCAGGAAATAAGTTCCTTGTGTCCTTTTAGAGTGCTCGCTGATTTCACAACTTAATATTCACTACAAGGGCCCAGGGCTTCTTCTCTCTCTGGGTAATGGAGGGAAATGGGGGGACATGATAGAAACTTTCTAGTACCTCAAGGGAATCAACAAAGTCCAAGAGGGAAGCATCTTTCAGAAAAAGAGATGTGCAAGAACAAGGGGACACAATTTGAAGACAGAGGGGGGGACGGCTCAGGGGCAATGTGAGGAAGTATTTTTTAATAGAGACGGTGGTAGATGCATGGAACAGACTTCCTGAGAAGGTCGTGGGGTCAAAAACAGGGGGGAAGTCAAGAATGCATGGGACAGACATAAGGCAATTCTTTTGTGGTGGGTAGGAAGTAGACTGGTGGTTAGCTAGGATCTGCAGCTTATCCAATAGGTAGGGAAATGGGTAGACTAGGTGGGCCAAGTGGTCCTTATCTGCCATCAAAGACTATGTTTCTATACAGTCTGGAGTCTGTAGCCAGGTAAAAACCCTCTTTGGCTGCTGTTCTGGGGGGAACCCAGGCGTTATGAGATCTTTGGGGCTGCCCTCATAACCCTGATTGTGACTTCTCCCACAGGTGGTGCAGGAACCTGATTCAAACCTCACAGACCCCCTTTGGAGACCTTGTGTACTTTTATACTACTTTAGGGCCCAGGTTCCCTTCCAAGATCTTAGTCTTGGTAACGTGTGACACCTTAGCACTAAGCAGGCATGTCACAGATTGAATAAACCTTCCTAAAGCCTTCATACACAACAACTCACTCCCAGGCAGTAGTACTTTAAAATAAAAGCAAGAGCTTTTACTGATTACTTTAATACTTACCATACAAACAAATGATTTAGGTATTTGGTTACAGGATAACTACAAAAAAAGTTGGAAAATACATACAAAATGAACCAGTGAATTAACTGGATCATTTCTGCCTTTCTGGTAGAGAATCAGAGTCCTGAAAATAAATGAATTTTGCAACATCCCTTTTTCTCTCTGCTGTGTCTCAGAGTCCCAGTTTTTCTTGCAGTGGTCTTCGGTGTATCTGGCAGTTTTCACTGTGTCAGGAGTTAGGCTTCTGCCTAGAGTTTCTGTAATTTGTTTATGGTTAATTCCCCAAAAAGGCCAGGGCATAGGTTTGTCAGAAAAGATGCCCTCTTTTCTGCAAGGGTACATGGGAAGAGCTGATGTCACGTCAATTGAGTGCAGACTATTAAGCATGCATGAGTTGTGCACCATCAATTCAGCACAGCTCAATTCTGCAACTTCCCACTTCAGTGCATGCAACAATTCAGCGTGTGCTTGCATTTGCTTTTTTCCACGCACCGTAAGCTCTGACTTAAAAGCAGACATTCATTCGAATCTTTCTACTATGCTAGTTAAACATTAAACTCTGCAAAAATAGAAACGATTTGATCTGTGTTATAAGCTTGTATCTCCATGTTTTATAATACACAAACCACATTTTAAGGGCTAGTTTCACATATATCACATTTTAGTGTCAGTGCCAAGTGCAGTGACAAACAGAAGTGGGAAAGGAGTACTATTCCCGAACTGGCGACCGGCTGCCACTGACTCTCTCACTCTCCCTCTCTTTTATAACTTGCAAAGCAACCCTCTGTCTCCTGCCAGTATCAGTAATATATCTTAACTCAGCTGGCAATAAAATACCAACCTGCCCCACACAGCACAGATCAATGATTTGGCCTGCTGTTTTTCAAATCCTGGCTACTGTCCTATATGGGTCTGTTGCTGAAAGCTGACACAACTCTTCCCTGCTTTGGCAGTGACCACTTCAAACTGTAAATGAAGTATCACCTGAACAGCATTTGTCTACTGTATATAAACAGGAACCTACATTGAATGCTTCTGTGTACCCATCCCTGGGTGCATTTCCTACGATATAGAGACAGCGATCAGTAGATGGGGGTGCCAGTTGATGCCAAGGACTGGCAGTTATTATTAAAGGAATAATGCCTGACAAGGTGGGTGTTATGCTGTGATAACATCCCATCTTGGGTGGTTGGGCCTGAGGCAACCAGCAGAGGGTGTCCAGCACCCGAGAAGGGATGTTATCCCGGCATAACACCCACCCTAGAGGGCATTATTCCTATTATACAATGTCTTATTTTATACAGAATAAAAAAATTATTTTAAAGAATGTTCTTTTTAGTCTGAAAAAATATTTTTGTTTCTTAGAGAAGATGCAAAAAAAGAGTAAGTAATGGGCATCATGGTCATCCTAATCATCAGCAGGGATGTTATGCCAGGATAACATCCCTGCTGTGATGGACCAACTGACCAATCAGAATCCAGGACTCTTTCTTGCCATTGTATAATGACTATTATGTATTACCAGGGCTAGCAATTTGGGGGCACTAGGCACCAGGGAGAACAGTATTCATTACCAGGGCTAGTGATTGGAGGGGCAACATCATTTATATTGACATAATGGGACTGGGAATCATGGTGGGGGGGGCACAGGACACAAGAGACATCATTTTTTTAATGGGTCCAGGGTTTGGAGGGTGGGAGGATAAACTACCCAGCAGTTTATATATGTGCTTATGTGGTTTGTTGTGTTTACTCTGCAGGCCCAAAACAGAATGGAGCTGAATTGACCTGAGCTGAAATAAAGGAGCTGAACTGACACTGGGCTGAAAAGATAGAGCTGAATTGACTCACCCTGAATTCACCACACTCAATTGACATGGATTTAATATGACAGCAGTGGCCAAATCACCACAACCAGTAGGGTGTAGGGGCAGTCTCTGGTGTAGGTAATACCTAGATACCGGGTCGCCTCTGAAAAAGGGACCTCTTGGGCCCAGTGGGCCTACCCGATCAACAAAATGAAATAAATAAATACATAAATAGAAAGAAGTTGTAGGCAAATGTAGTGGCTATAGAATGGTGTTGCCACTGGGGGCAACATTGCCAGTGGTAAAGTAGTTCAGTGCAAGCTAGTAAGGAGGGTTAAGCAGTTTCCCTAAATAGGTATCGTGGGCTCTATGCAGTTCATCAGGTAGGCAGGGAAATACAATAGTTCAGGTAGCAGTTTGTTAGGCAAATGGGCAATACCCCAGTTCAAGAGGCAGTTAGTTAGGCAATTGGGGCAATATGCTAGTTCAGAAAGTGGTTAGGTAGGCAAATGGGCCGTATACCAGTTCAGGAGGCAGTTTCTTAGCACATGGGGCAATATACCAGTTCAGGAGGCAGCTCATTAGCAAATGGTGCAATATACCAGTTCAGGAGGCAGTTCATTGGCAAAGGGTGCATAATACCAGTTCAGGAGGCAGTTCAGTAGCAAATGGGGCAATATACCAGTTCAAGAAGCAGTTCACTAAGTACTCTGTCACTTTAAATAAGATTTGTGAGGCAACCCACCAACTTCAGCACTGTCACAATGGTTTGTTCCCCAGCTTGTCTGTATCTGCACTGTAGAGCTATGCTGGCTTATCCATTTTATTTCTACTGGCTTATTCACCGACAGGCTTGCGGGTTGTCTGAACCCCTTTCAGAATCCTGTGGAGCTTTACTCTTGTACCCACTGGGCAGCTCCCTTTTACTGGATCTGGCTGGCCCACTCCAGCTCTCAAACATCTCTATGGGTGGTTCTGAGATGGGCAAATACCTTCCCAGCCATGTGGCCCAGCCGCCTTGCTTACTGCCCTGGGTGCGAGTGATCCGAATGCAGTAAGGAAACTCTGAGTCTGCTTTATGTATGGAGCTGTGCCGCACCTCTCTCTCTCCACCCCTCAGGAGCTCTTTTAGCAACAGTGAAGGTCTTAACACCCACAGATCTGCCCTCTGGGTGTTTCTTCTGCCCAGGTCCTGCACCTCTCTCCTTCATGGCCCTTGGCCAATGACTCTGTGCCATCCGGTACTCTAAATAACATTTTTTGTAAAGGTCCCAGTTGGTCAGCACCTGCTTGATGGTGCTGCCACTGACTCACCATCCCAGCCCAGGGTGACGCGCTGGCTGCTAGGGGCTGGAGAAGGAAAGTGCTGGAGGTGAGACTTATGGCTCTGTCTGACGCCATGCATGACTGCTGATGCTTGACTCCTCCCATTGGCACTCTCTCTCTCCCTTGCTGGCTGCTGCTCCGGTTCTTGACTAGTAATGCCACCATCAAGTGACCATTTTCAGCATTCTTTTAAACAAAAACAAAAGGGCTAAACAGAGCCCACACCACATGGCTGCCAACTCACTGAAGGGGACAGATGACTCTACTGGACACCTGACTGTAGGAGAGGCACTGCAGAAGAGCTGATGGAGCTGGCTTCAACACACCAAGGAAGCTTCAGGTTCCTGTCTCTCTCTCAGTGATCTTCTCCATCCCTGGTTTGGCGATGACTGACTAAGGGTCAGTTCAAAGTGCACTACTTGACTATTTGAACACTCATGGTTCTAGTGCTCGAACCCTGAGCCCAGTGGCACCTAACTTTAAAAATATAAGTGCTCACGGGCTGGGCAGGGACAGCAGTCCCAGTGCGTGGCCTGCCCTTTCCTTGCGCTGCCTGCTCAGTGTGTGAGTGGGGGGGAAGGAAGTCTATGTGGGAGCAAGCTGTAGAAAAAAAAAATATATATATGTACTTTTTTTTTCACAGCCCTGCCATTGACTGGCAGAAAAGGGGCACTGAGGGAACTGCAGGGGAAAATCAGAGGTGCTTAATAGTGAGCAGGAGCTCAGGATTCTGGCTTTAACACCACTATGTCTCCTACACTCCACATCTCGGGGCAAAGCTCTAATGTTTTCCCTGGGGGGTGTCTCTGTGTAAGATTTCTGTAGGGTTCTACAACTCTGAGGAACTAAAATTGTGCAGCACATTTCGGTTGTCACACTGAGCTACGCCATGTTGTGCAGCACACCGTGCACATCCTGGAGTGGGCTTGCAGCACGTTGATAGTTGGGGTGCCATGTGCCTGGGTTGCACATGCATGTTTGACATATAAGCCATGCTGCACAGCATGCATGCAAGTCCACATGGACAGTTGATGTCATAGGTGAGTGGGACATGTCATCATAGCTGTGCACTGACTATGAGGAGTGCAACCACATGTGCATTACAACAACATGCACAAGAACTACTCTGCTTAGCGCTGCATGCAAACCTGCAATATTCAGACAGGATGAGCAAATGAGAACATTGGGCAGTCCATGGGTTAAAGGCCACATTTGCGTGTCAGCAGCTGATGGCCTCTGCATATGTGCTACTGGTCACTAGTGTGCATGATGTAGCTACATTGGTGCAGTGCTTCTGCATCAGAGGACCTGGATTTTCAGTGTTCCAGAATCTTCCATGTTGTGTACTGCTGACCTGTGCATCCGATGTCCCCAAGTATGCACTATGCCAGCATGGCATCTGTGTCCATGGGCCCCCTGGCTCAGGCCCTGCATAGTACAGGCTCTAGTGTACAGGTGTGTGGGCACTGCAGCAGTGACATTGCTCCAGAGAGTGTACCCCACGTACTAATGTGTACAGGCCCCTGTCCAGTGAGGGTATCCACCATCCCATTTCGGAGTACATGAGGCTGCATGTCAACGGTGGTGGCCATGACATCAGGGTGTTGGTGTGACATGGTGGGGGAGGCTCCGGTACAACTGTTCAGTGTGCACTGTCTGTCCAATGGTTGTGGGTGAACCATGGGTGTTGGGTTCCACACTGTGAGCCCTGGGGTACACTTAGTGAGCCCTAGGGTGTGACCCTGTTAAGGGAACCTAAGGTGGAGCGGGGCAGGGCACCCAACCACACCTTCTCAACTGTTTATGTGCTAACCCAGTACTTTGTCAATGGAGTGTCTGCACGGTCCACCTGGAGCAATCTGTAACTCTTGAGAGGGTAGCCCCCCTCCCCAGGTCCGAGACCTGAGGTAATGAATTCAGGGGACAATGTCTATCCTTTTCCCCATTTTATGCAGTAGCCAACTATTCCATCCGTAATGCATAATTGATGTGTTATTTTGTAGTAGATTTCCCAGATGGTATCTTCCCACTGATTAACTGTTGTGGGGTGGGGGTGGGGTGGGGACAGATTTAAGCCATAGTCTTGTAATTGTCTTTTTTACCACTGTTAGTAGTATACCTAGGAGATAAAGTTTAGTCTTGTCTTTGAGATGGGGTAGGTAGTGTAGTAGTAATACCATCTCTGGGGGTAGTGATCTGAGCATTGGTATTAACATCTGGCTCTCCTTTTCCACGGCCTCCCAGAAGAGCATAAGTACTGAGTAGGACCAGAAGATGTGGGTATGGGTGGCTACGTTGGCCGCACATCCCTGCCAGCATGTGGCATCTCTTTTTGTATGGAATTTGGCTGTGGTTTGTGGAGTATAAAAAAACTGTAATACCATTTTCCAGCCAAACTCCCTTCACTGGTACAAGCCAGTAATTTTATGCTGCCCGGACCATACCCTGGTCCAGCCTGCTGGAGTTAGGGCAACCAACAGTTCTGCCTTCCATGCAGTGGTGGTCTGCTCTGTTGAGATGCTTATACCTCCTAATAGGGCTTAGTAGTAGTGAGATATGAAGTGTTGGGGCCATGCCCCCTGAATTATTTATCTAATGAAGTGTATAAGATGGGAGCTGTACTTCATCTATTGGAAGGCCTATCGCTGCTGTAGGTGGTGCCCGATCTACAGGAATCAGAAATAGTTCATATTATGAAGCTGAAATTCCAACTGAAGTTGGGCAAATGTTTTAAAAATACCACTGTGGCAGAAATCAAAAGGGAAAGTCGGGCCCCTCCTCATCCATGTCTGGAAGCAATTGTCTGACAGCTGGCAGGAACAGTTTATCTAAAGACAAGATGTTGGCTTGCTTCCTATTATTTGAAGTTGGGGCTGATCTGTAAATAAGATGAAAGATTGGGGATAAAAAAGTAGAGGTCTCTGAGTCCACCATCTAGGGTGTGGGGGTATGCGAGTCCAGGACAGGACATGTTGTATGATTCCTGAATATGTATAAAGACCTTGATCAGGGAACACCAACCCTCCTTTGTCCTTAGGTAATTCCAAAGAGTGTGAGATAAGTTTGTTCCAGTGTTGGAAGTCTCTTTTTGGAGGGAAGGATAGGGAGGGTTTGAAAAAAAATATATAGGAATCTGGGGAGGATGTTCAAATATATGGCTTATACCCTAGTCAATAGGGACATAGGTAGGAGAACCCAAGTCCATAAGTCCACCACAATTCCTTGAGCTATATTTTGGTCTCATCTACTCGGATGTGGCCCTCCAGGTATTTTACAGTATCAGTGTTCTGTCCCAGCAGAACAGGAATTGTTGCCTTGAGACGTAGTTAAATTGAAGTATATCCATTTTATCCTAATTTTATTGCCTGCTAGGTGTTCCATGACTGTTAAACTTTCCATAAGATGCGGTAGAGATTGTTGGGGGTTTGTATGTTACACTAGCAAATTATCTGCATAGTATGCAATTTTGTGTTCATGGTCGGCTATCTTTAGTCCCGAAATCTGGGGCTGCTGCCTTAAGTATTGAGCCAAAGGTTCCACATAAAGTGCAAAGAGTTAAGAGGACAGGAGACAATCTTAACGGCTACCCATGCTAATCTGAATGTAGAAGAGGGGGATCCATTTGCTTTTATTGTTGTCTGAGGAGCTCTGTAAATGTCTTGCAGCATTTGCTGGAATTTGCCTGGGAAGTTGAACTGTGACAGGACCTGGTATAAGTAGTTCCAGGAAACCCTTTCAAATGCCTTTTGGGCATCTAAATTTAGGATTATGGTCAGGATGGTGTGCCAAACTGCATGCTCTACTAGCAGGAGCGTGCATTTAAAGTTATTGGCTGTTTGACGTTACCTTATAAAAACCGGACTGGTCTGGGTCAACCAGCTCAGGTAAAAGACTGTCTAGTCTGCGAGCAATTATGCTGGTGAGCATTTTGTAGTCTGTGTTAAGGACGGATATCAATCAGTCAATCAATCAAAATCAGTCAAAATTTATTTTTAAAAAGTGCAATTCAAAATGTATCAAAGCGCTTGTACATACAGCATAAAGGAAAATAAAAGTAAAGAAATAAAATTAGCCAACAGAAACAAATAATTTGAAAAGCAGCAGGATTTCAGGGGTGATAAGACTTCCAACTGGTCACCTTTTTTTGTTGGCTTCAGTATGGCAGAAATTGTGGCATACCTCCAGGTATCAGGCCAGCTTGCCATTGTATAGCTGGCATTAAAAGTGTTCTGTAAGGTAGAGTGCAGTAGCTCCCATGTTGACATGTAGAATTCTGTCCCATATCCATTTGGTTCTGGGCCTTTGCTAATTTTCAAGGCTTGCATGGTTAGGGTCAGTTCTTCAGCAGTGATCAGTCAGAGGCGCATGTCCTGCTGCTCCTGAGACAGTTTAGGTAGGGTTAAATTAAAGGAAAAGACTGTCAGTGTGGACTTGTCTGGGGTTCCTCTGTAGTATACAGGGTGGTGTAAAAGGATCGGAAAGCCTCCAAAATTCCCAGGTATTATGGCAGGTTTTCTCTGTTTCGGGGTGATTAAGTGTGGTGATAGTATGTGCTCTGCATTTTTGCTGTAAGCAGTGAGCCAGCAATTTGGTGGCTCTAGCTCAACCCTCATAGTATGTTTGATGGAGCCAGAGAAGATTTTGTTCCATCTGGTAATTTGGAACAGTAAGGAGTAGTCCCCTTGCATATGGGCCATTCGAATGAACTCTAGTTTCCCCTGTAGTAGCCACAACTGTTCCCCTCTTTCCTTTTCACACTGTGATGCAAATGCAATGATTTCAACACACAACATGGTTTTAATGGTGTCCCATATCACTGCCAGGAAGATCCCAGGTGAGTTATCTGTGAGTATTGAAGGGCTAAATGTTTGCAGCATTGCTGGGTCACATAGCGAGGAAGGGTTAATCCTCCAGAGAGTGTTCCAGGGTCCTGAAGGTGCTGCCATGGTAAGGGTAATTGGCGCATGATTGGAGAGTAATTTTGGGGAAGTATTGATGTCATTCACCTATTCTGTATGCTCCATGGACAGGAAGAAGTAGTCCAGATGTGAGTAACTATGATGGAAGTCAAATTGCATATTACCTGTCCCAGATATGTTGGCATTGCCAGACATCTATCATTCCTACGTCATTTAGGCATCTATGTAGGTGTTTCTGCCCTGATGTAGATGGGGGCGGTCTGAGGTTACTAGAATCTGGGGAAGGATTCTGTAGGAAATTAAGGGCCCCCCACCCCACCCCCCAAGTAACAGCACACCATCTTGCTGAGCCAGGACTGCATCAAACTGTGACTGAATAGTACAGGTGTTGCTGCCCAGTGGTATATGTAGACTGCCCACAGTTATGGTTTATTGTAAACTGTGCCTGCTGTCAGAGGGAATCTTCCCTCACAATCAGAATAGAATAACTTCAAGGAGAATGGGGATCATCTGAGGACCACGATTATTGTTCCTCGTCATCTCCCATTTTCGTATGCTGATTCAACTATATGGTTGAAATCAAAATTCAACAATTTTTAAATTCAACATGGCTAAGATGCATCTCTTACAGGAGAAGCAGGTGCAATTTTTGTTTTTTGAGGTCTTGTAGTATCTTGGAGTGCTTCATCAGATTGGACAGTCCACTGAAATTCTGTAAGATTATTTTAAAGTTGGTTAGCATAGCAAGTGTAGGTGATGAAACTTACTGACTGCTTCCCCCATAACAGCTGAAACTCACTGGGGTCTTCAAGGAGCAGACCATGACCAGCGCTGGCCAACACACTGTACATCAGAGTAATATATCTGGTATTTAATTGCCTGTAGTATTTATTTGTTGATTTATATAAAAAATTGATGACCAGGAAAGGCACAGTGAGCTGAGGCTCATTTGTCAGGTGCGACCGAGGGAAGGGGGGGAAGTGGAATACAGAGACAATAAAAATGCAGTACTACATATGGTGGTAGCATAGGCAGCATTACAGGTGTAGGAGCATGTGGTAACCATGCGTAAAAACAACAGTATTGTGTAACACAATTAAAAAAAAGCATTTGTCAATGCCGAATGTTTGCTTGCTGGTATTAGCATTGGAAATACAGGAGTTAGAGAGATGCAGAATAGGACTGGCAATGAAGTATTGAACTTCACGCCAACCTCACCTCCACCCTGCAGAGATGGACAGGCATTGGGGTATGCATTTGGGTCATCGCCCATAACGTTCATGCAATTTCACTTCACCCTGTCCTGCAGACACTGACACGTGTTGAGGTGTGCCTTGGGGTGTTCGGCTTTACAGTCACACCATTCCATTAGGACATACGCTGAAATGGGTGCAGTATAAGAAATAGGATGAACTCTGAGGCTGAAAAGTCCAAGGCACACCTCGATGCCTGTCACTGGCTGCAGGGTGGTGGGGTGGGGATGGAATGGAAAGAGCATTACAGTCGGCAATCCAAAGGCACACCCCTGATGCCTGTCAGTCTGTACAGGGTGGGATGTTATGGTTAGAGACCCTAATATCCTGGGTGTTTGTTGGTATTTGCACTACAAATTTTCAACATGGCCTTTTTGTGACCCCCACCTCATGAAAGCATTTGAGACCTCTTCTCATGAACAGTGGCACTGTGATTTTGTTAATGTGTCCCAAACTTTGAGTTCCCACAGCGACTGTGCCATTCTGCGCCAGATGTATGAAAACACAGATTGGGCAGGATGTGAAGAATGACAGCTGTACCATTCATAGGGAGGTGTGAAGAGATGGCAATGTTGAAAATCTGTAGTGAAAATATTAAAAATACTTGAACGTCCAGGCTTATGTGGAAACTGTGCAACACATGCGTGTAACACAGTCATTTAGTGGACTTTTTTCACCAAATTTTCAACATAGGCATTTTGTGACTTCTGCTCATGAACCCTGTCACTATGATTTTCCTAATCTGTCCCAAACATTGATTTCCCACAGCAACCACGCTATTCTGCGCCAGATGTATAAATGCATATTTAGGGCAGGATATGAAAAATGACAGCTGTACTGTTCCTAAGGAGGTGTGAAAAAATGCCAATGTTGAAAATCTGGAGTGAAAATATTATAAATGCGCAAAATTATGAGGGTGCGTGGAAACTGTGCAATGTACACTCGTAACACAGTCATTTAATGGACTTTTGTCACTAAATTTTCAACATAGGCATTTTAGCACCTCTGCTCATGAACAGTATCACTGTGATTTTTTTAATCTGTCCCAAAGACTGACTTCCTACAGAGACTGCGCTATTGTGTGCCGGAAGCATAAAAACAAATTTCGGCCAGGATGTGAAAAATGATAGCTGTACTGTTCATAAGGAGGTGTGAAAAAATGCCAATGTTGAAAAACTGGAGTGAAAATATTGCAAATTCACGAAGTTACGAGTGTGCGTGGCAACTGCACAATGCACACTCGTAAAACAGTCATTTTTTTTATTTTGTTCACCAAATTTGCAACATAGGCTTTTTGAAAGCCCACCTCAAGAACAGTGGCACTGTCGTATCGTTAATCGGTCCTGAAAGGTGATTCCATGCAGTGACCGAGAAACATGGAAACATAGAAACATAGACTTTGACAGCAGATAAGGACCGCTAGGCCCATCTAGTCTGCCCATTTCCCTACCTACAGGATAGGCCACAGATCCTAGTTAACCAACAGCCTATTTCTTCCTACTCCCCACAAGAATTGCCTTATGTCTGCCCCATGCATTCTTGAATTCTCCCACAGTTTTAGACCTATAACCTCCTCAGGAAGGCTGTTCCATGCATCCACTACCCTCTCTGTGAAATAATACTTCCTCACATTGCCCTGAACTGCCCTCCTTCTATCTTTTAAATTGTGTCCCTTGTTCTTGCAAGTCTCTTTTCTGAAAGATGCTACCCTCTTGGACTTTGTTGATTCCACTGAGGTACTTAAAAGTTTCTATCATGTCCCCCTCTCCTTCTTTCCTCAAGGGTTTACATATTAAGCTCTTTAGTCTCTCCTCATACGGCTTCTCTTGCAGACCCTGCACCACTTTAGTTGCCCTCCTCTGGACTGCCTCTATCCTGTCTATGTCTTTGTGGAGATGGGGTCTCCAGAACTGGACACAGTACTCCAGATGGGGTCTTACCAACTGTCTGTACAGAGGGATAACAACTTCCTGTTTTCTGCTGATGATGCCTCTCCCTATACATCCCAGTATACCCCCAGCCCTCCCTACTGCCTTCTCACATTGATTGCTAACCTTAAGGTCATCTGATATGATTACCCCCAGGTCCCTTTCATTTTTGTTGTTGTTACTACCTCCCACCCATTGTGTATTCTTCCCTGGGTTCTTGTTTCCAGGTGCATTATTTTGCACTTTTGCATTGAATCCTAGCTGCCATACTTCTGACCATTCCTCCAACCTTGCCAAGTCCCTTTCATCCTTTCCATGTCTCCTTGTGTATCAACCCTGTTGCAGATCTTTGTGTCATTTGCAAAAAGGCATACTTTTCCTTCCAGTCCCTCTGCAATGTCACTGCTGAAGACATTAAAAAGGACTGGACCCAATACTGAACCCTGCGGTACCCCACTAGTAACCCCCCTTTCTTCAGAGTGGACTCCATTTACAATTACCTTCTGTGTCCTGTTGTCCAGCCAATGTTTTACCCAGGCTACCACCTTGGGTCCCACTCCCAGGCTGGTTAATTTGACTATTAAGCTTTTGTGTGGGACTGTGTCAAATGCCTTGCTAAAGTCTAGGTAGGCCATGTCCACAGCCCCTCCCTGGTCTACTACTTTGGTCACCCAGTCAAAGAAATCTATTAGATCTGGCCTGACATGACCTTCCGCTGTGAACCCATGCTGCCTTGGGTCCTGTGCTCCACTGGCCTCTAGGTACTCAACTATTCTTTCCTTCAGAAGTGACTCCATCACTTTCCCTACCACAGAGGTCAGACTGACAGGTCTGTAGTTTCCTGCCTCTGTCTTGGTCCCACTTTGTGAAGGGAATCACATCCGCCTTCCTCCAGTCCTCGGGTGCCACCATCCTCCCATGATTTATTAAAAGAGTAGCCAGTGGTTTCACTAGTTCCTCCCTTAATTCTTTTAGAATTCTGGGTGAATTCCATCAGGACCCATTGCTTTGTCCACCTTCAGTTTTAGGAGTTCTTGCAGAACCCTTTCTTCTGTGAAAGGACTGGGATCGACCCCCTATCAAGAGTGCTTCTGTTAATTGGATTAGGCACTTCCTCCTCTTTGTAGAATACTGAGCAGAAATATTCATTCAGTATTCCTGCTTTTCACTGTCCCCTGCCCACCCACCGCTCATTCTATTGAGCCTCACTATCCCTCCCTTTGTCTTTCTATGCTCGCTGATGTACCTATAAAGGTTTTATCCCCTTCTTAACTGAGTTGGCTATCTTTTCCTCAGTTCGGCCTTTGCTATTCTGACTTCCTCCTGCTTCCTTCTGCCTTAACTGGTACAGCTCTCTGTCCTGCTCCTTCTGTGTTTCCTTATACTTCCAGAATGCTATATTTTTCTTCCTGACTTTCACAGCCACCTCTTTTGAGAACCATAGTGGCTTTTTCTTTCATTTGATTTGTTTATTTGCTTCACACAAAGGCTTGTTGCCTCTGTGATGGCAGTTTGATAATTCCCCATTGTTGCTCCACACCTCCTTCTAGCCTGTTTGCTAGTGCTTTTCTGAGGCACCTCCCATCTTGCCAAAGTCAGCCCTCCTAAAGTCCAGTACCTCACTTTTGTATGGCTTGACTCTGTAGCTGAGTTTAATGTGAACCACACTGTTTGATGGTCACTTTGTCCCCAGATGGCAACCCACTTCTAGATCTGAGATCCTTTCACTGCCCCATTTGAGAGTACGAGGTCTAAGATTGCTCCTCACGAGTGGGTTCCGAAACTAGCTGTCTAATGCCTGCACCTGCGGGGCATCAAGAATGGCCTGCTCTTTGATGTGGCTGCAGCAAATGTGCTCCAGTTAACATCTGGCATATTCAGGTCTCCCATCAACAGTATCTCCCTTTCTCTGCCATTCTAAGAATGCCTTCTATCATATCCTTGTCCATTCCTTCCCCTGACATGGGGTCTGTACACAACCCCTGTGGATTGTGGTGCCCTTTCCAGTCTCCAAGGTGACCCACAGTGCCTCCTCTCCTCCTGTTTACTCTTTTGTTCAGTTGCTTTTATCTCTTCCTTCACATAGCAGCTATCTCCCCTCTTCTCCCTGCCTGTCTCTCCTGTAGGTTATGTACCCTGGTATGTTAACATCCCAGTCATGGTTCTCTGTGTACCATGTTTCTGTGACTGCTACGATATCCAGGCATCCTCTTCCATTAAGGCCATCAGCTCAGGGAGCTTGTTGCCCAGACTACGGGCATTGGTACTCATTACCCTCCATTTCCTGATGGCCTTACTCCCTTTGCCCCATCCCGTCCTTCTTGCCTTTGTCACTTTCTCCATTTACCCTGCCCTTCTCCCTATTGACACCTCTATGTTGGTGTTTGTCAGACTTACTACCGTGATTATTTGGGGGCTAGGATTTTCCTGCTCCTTTCCAGTGCCTCCCTTGGCTAGTTTAAAAGCTTGCCAATGAAGCATTTAAACCTATCACCTAGGATCCTGGGTCCCTCCCGGACAGATGCAGCCCATCATGCCAGTATAGGCTTGCATCACTCCAGGTGGACCCCAGTCCCCAATGAAGCCAATCCCTGAGCTCCACACCAGTTTTTCAACCACTGATTGAATCCATGGTGCGGAACACCCTAGCTTCTCCTATGCCATAGATGGGTAGCACCTCCGAGAAGGTTACCGTGCTACACGGACTAAGACCCTCCCCAATTCCACAAACTCTTCCTGCACTTCTCTAATCCCTTTCTTAGCCAGGTCATTTGTCCCTAGGTGGACAATGACATCCAGCTCCCTCCCCTGTGCAGCTGCTCTGGCAATCCTGAGGATTCGCTCCCTGTCCCTCCAAGCTGTGGCACCAGGCAGGCACCTTACCTCCCTCTCCCCTTCCTCCCCCAGTTCTACCTTCCTAACAATGGAGTCCCCCACAAGGAGTTGTTTCCTTCCCCTGCAGGGTCCCCTGCCACCCTCCTGTGGGTCTCCTTTGTGGAGGTTCCCAGCATCCTCCTTGGTCTCCACTGTGGGTGCCTCCATAGAGGAACCACACTTTGCCAGAATGGCATAGGAATTGTGGAAAGGTACAACTGGAGGGACGTGCCTCTGTTCCACCACCATCACCCTCCCTGAGCCCACTGTGGTCCAACCGCTCCTCTTTCTTGGCAGCCTCTGAGGCAACGGCAGTGGCACTGGTGGTCCCTGGATGGAAGAGGAGGTCCCACAAATCCTGGCCAACTCAGCCTGGAGATGAGCAACCTCCTCCCTCAGCCCAGAGAGGTGCCTGCAGATGGGACAACACCGCATACTCCAGAACATCTCCCGGAAGACTGCTGCTCCACAGCCACTGCACTGCACCACTCCAATCATGTCTTATTTCTGGCCCCTTAACTGTTTGCAATCCTTACTCTTTCCTCTGTTTTTTCTCTCTCTCTCCTTGCTTTCTGCCTGTGTGCCCTTTAAGCTCCTGATTGTCCTGTTCTGAGACAAGAATATCCTATATTTCTCAGTAGACCACTTACTTGCTCAGAGGCAGACCTCCAGCAGCTAGAGGGGGCCGGAGAGCTACTCTTGCCCGTCTATTATGGTGGGTCCTTGGTGGTTCTGTGATCACTCACTTCCTGCCCCTAAACAGTAAGTTCCTGTTGTCAGTCAAATCCTGTGCCTATAAAAATAGAACTAGCTTTGGGTGGAGGGGAAGGAAGGAGGGCAATATAGTCCCAGCAGAGAAGTCCAGTCACACAGCAGTCCTTTCTCCTGGTGTCTTCTGCCAAGCTATTAGCAGAATCTTTCTAAGGCAGTCTTTAAATGTAGCTTCCTTCTAGCTAGCCACCCCCTACTTACCAGATCTTTCTACAAGTAATTTAAACCTCACAGCAGTTAAGTCCTTCAGTCACCTGAGATTTACACCTAGATAACTCTTCAGATACCCATTCAATTCAGTTAACCCAAACACACACTTTTTTTTTTGTATGTTAGTGTTTTTACCCTAAATTAAAGGTCCAAGTACAACAGTTCTTCTACTTTAGTCCCAGCAGAGAAGTTCAGTCACACAGCAGTCCTTTCTCCTGGTGTCTTCTGCCAAGCTATTCACCTTTCAGGACCGAATAACACCATCACAGTGACTGCATTCATGAGGAGGGGTCCCAATAACCCCATGTTGAAAATGTGGTGCCAAAATTCCCAAAAATGCCCGAGATATGCACCAAAGTTGAAAAAAAAACATTTATGCCATTATACAGCTTACCAGCATTTCTTTAGTTCACTGTCGGCTTTGAAGAGTGCAGATGTGTTCCTGATCCTGAAGATCTTTGTGCCAGGCCCCAGAGGTAAGTATGGGGTGAGGGGGGTGTGGGGAGGTAGAGTACGCAGAGGGTGGGCGCGGGTTTGGGGAGGGGCACCGGAGACTTCGAGGGACCATTTTCTTGTTTTATAGGTAAAAAAAAGAAACAGACAACGTGGGTTAGTTTGCTTTCTTTACAGGTGTGTTTGGCACACTGGGGTGGGCTCCCAGTGTGCCACTGGCATTTGTGGGGAGGGGGACCACAGCCAATGATGACTGGGCCCCCTGTCGGCACAGAAATGGGTGGGGGGCTGCATGATGCCGAGGGAGATTGGGCACCCCCTCAGCACAGGCAAAACATGACTGTGAGGCCATTATGCTGACGGGGATTGGGCTCCCACGTTGGCAAATTGAACTGGGAAGGGGGGGACTGAAGCTGATGGGGATTGGGCCCCCATCAGCAAAGAAAGACTGTTTTGGGGGGCGCATGATGCAGAGGGGGGATTGGGCACCCCCTTGGCGCACAACAAATGGGAGGACATTATACCGACTGGGAGTGGGCTCCCCATTGGCAAATGAACTGGGTCTGGGGCATGCTGATAGGGGGGATTGGGCACCCCTGTCAGCTTTCATGGGTCTGAGGTGGTGGCAAGCTGCCACCATGTTTACAAAAATGTTACACTAGGCAAGGTGCCACCCTGCAATGATGGATCACTCCCTCATTGCAGCAGAATGGCTGACGCTGCAATGATGAGGGGCTTTTCATTGCAGCAGCCAAATTGTTTCAAGTTGGTGGCACTTCTGCAGAACCAGTGTCATCAGGACACTGGGTCTGCATTGGGTGAACAGTGCCAAGCCCACAAATGCAGTGCCGGTGTTGGCTACCACAGTGCCGCACCTCCACAACCCGCTTCTCTCCTAAGCTGCTGCATAACGTTTCTTGCACATGCCCGCAAGCAAACATAAAAATGACTTGTAATCAAGTGTATTGTTCAGACCTGTTGGCTTCAAGGTTTTGAAGTGGAAAATCCACTTATTCTTCTTTTACAGGAGATTGTGTAATCTGTCTCCCTTTCGTGGGGGGTTTACCCATTCAATTCCCCTAAACTGGACAAGAGTGGTCAGAATAATGTGCTACACTGAAATGAGCTTCTTGAGGAGTATCCATCTTTCCATTCATGATAGATCATATGTACTGTTCAGTTTGACCCCTAAGCTGTCTTATCATCCTCCCCGCATCAACCACATTGCAGCTATGCCAGAATATATTCACAACAAATGTTGTGCAGCTAATGATTTCTCTTAGTAAAACATTTGGGCCCAGGCCAGGGTAAACAAATTCCTTTTTCTGGTTGTTGAACTTACAGACATTAAAGGCACTCTTTTTTCCCCCAGTTAATCATTTTTATTGGTGATAAATCTAGATATATTAACAATAAGCATCAATAAACCTGTAGACATTATGTATACAGCACAGTAAAGTTCATCTTCACAGACAGTAAGACACATATTATGGATCCAGACATGGATCTTATTAGGAGCAGAAATGACAGCAGAAACTTACCATAAACTGTCATGTCTGAACAGCAGGCAGTTTCACAGATGATCCACTCAGAGCTCCCCTCACACAAAAAGTGGGTAGGGGATGGCTACACTCATCTCTACAGAATAGAGTTATAGGGGGGTGTTCCATTCTTCACTTTCTCCAAAAGGAAAAGAAGGATCAAAGCTGCAAAGTAGTGAGGTTAGGTATGACTTCCAACTTTTAACAAGTTGCCCACCACCGGTTTCCATGCACTTCGGGTGCCAGGACGGGAACAGAGGGAGTGGGGTAGACAGCACCCAGTGGGAGGGAGAGGGAGGGTTTATTTTCATTTTGGGTGCTGGGATGGGAACGGTGGGAGCGGGGCAGATAGCACACAGTGGGAGGGAGTGGGAGGGTTTATTTTCACTTCAGGTGCCAGGATGGAAACGGAGGGAGCGGGGTGGACAGCATGCAGTGGGAGCGTTTATTTTCATTTTGGGTGTCGGGATGGGAATGGAGGTAGCAGGGTGGACAGCATGCAGTGGGAGGGATTTGGAGGGTTTATTTTCACTTCAGGTGCTGGGACAGGAATGGAGGGAGCGGGGCAGACAGCACACAGTGGGAGGGATCGGGAGGGTTGATTTTCACTTAGGGTGCTACGATAGGAATGGAGGGAGCGGGGCAGACAGCATGCAGTGGGAGGGAACGGGAGTGTTTATTTTCATTTCGGGTGCCAGGATGGGAACGGAGGGAGCAGGGTGGACAGCATGCAGTGGGAGGGTTTATTTTCATTTCGGGTGCCGGGACAGGAAAGGAAAGGAGTGGGGCAGACAGCACGCAGTGGGAGGGAGCAGGAGGGTTTATTTTAATTTCGGGTGCTGGGACGAGAACAGAGGGAGCAGGGTGGACAGCACTCAGTGGGAGGGAGAGGGAGGGTTTATTTTCATTTAGGTGGGATGGGGAGTGGGGCAGACAGCATGCAGTGGGAGGGAGCAGGAGGGTTTATTTTCATTTCAGGTGCCGGGATGGGAGCGGAGGGAGTGGGGTGGACAGCACGCAGTGGGAGGGAGTGGGAGGGTTTATTTTTCAGATTTGATTGCCTCCTGCGAGGGTCGTGAGGGCCATTGGAAGCAAGACGGCCTCCCCATCCCCAAAAGTGTTTCAGATTCGATCGCTTCTTGCAAGGGTCATGAGGGCCACGGGAAGCAAGGCATCCTCCCCATCCCCAAAAGTGCTTCAGATTTGATCACCTCCTGCGAGGGTCATGAGGGTCATGGGAAGCAAGGCGCCCTTCCCATCCCCAAAAGCGCTTCAGATTTGATCGCCTCCTGTGAGGGTCGTGAGGGCCATCGGAAGCAAGATGCCCTCCCCATCCCCAAAAGTGCTTCAGGTATGTGCCGAGGAGCTCCACTAGGAACCGTGAGGAAGGAAGGACCTGCTTTGTTTGTTTGTTTGTTTGTTTGAATTTGGCACCATTTTATATCGGCGTAGGTCTGAAGATAGACTCTTGCTTCTCCAAAATCTCCCTTATCAGCTCTTAGAATTAGATTATAGCCTGTACCTTAAGGATTATTACTGCTCACATTTCCCACATTTCCCCTTTAAGATGCTTAATGAAGTGCATGCCTGTAACTGAATGTATTCCTGAAATTAGTTTTCGGTTTTTCTGTATCTGCCTTTATAGCTGAGGTCTGATTTCTGTTCACTGGTCAATCCGTTTCTGTTACCTGCCCACACGAGTGTGCTGCTTCACTACATGTTTCAGATTTCTCTAAAATACTACAGCCTGATAGTCTCCTGCAATACAAGCATGGACTAAGTAATTTACAGGCTCCTTTCATTAATTACAGCCTGTTAGTCCCTTGTAGCTCAGAAAAACAGTAAAGCCAATTTCTGCTGCTAAATTCGGTTTGAGGCAATCCTGTGTTTCAATTGCCCTCCACCCCACTCCCGTATATAAATACCTTACCCTCTGCCTCTTCCTCCACAGATTCAATCGCCTCCTGCGAGGGTCGTGAGGGCCGCGGGAAGCAAGGTGCCCTCCCCATCCCCAAAAGTGCTTCAGGTACGTGCCGAGGAGCTCCGCTAGGAACCACGAGGAAGGAAGGACCTGCTTTTGAGCTTCACGCAGGGCGCTGCCTCCCACCACCCCCACCACCACCCTTGGTCAGCTTGAGGCTTATATAGGCTCTCCTAAACCAATCAGCTAACTTCTTCATTAGCAGCCTATCAGCTCTCGCCACTAGAGGCTGCTCTTCTACGATTGTACTGGCCCTTGTCTTAGCACACTTCAGTGGAGCAATGCTACCTACCTCTTATTCTTCTTCTGTTCTCTCTCCTACCCACTATACAAACCCCTGTCCTGACCTACCCTATAAACCCTCCCCCCACAGATGATACCTACTTTAGTGGGACGCCTCGGCAGTTCATAAACTCGTGGGTGTTCTCTCTCACCCACAGAGCTGCATATATGACTTCTACCACATATATTCAATTTGGGCACCACACTAGATGCACCACACATGACTCTCCCTATGTAGATTGGCAGCAACACCACCTTCATCAGCTGCTGTTGCCCTCCCACCTCTCGTGCCAACTCCTACTCCTGGCTACCCTTACTTACAAACTCTCCCCATTCCTATCATCGCTTCCCCTATGCACACTGCCAAACTTTTTCACACAGCCAGGAGGAAGGCATCCTGGCACCCTGTGCTAAGGCTCTCACTCTTCCTCCTCCTTCTCATGTCAGGCAATGTCCATCCTAATCCTGAGCCCCCAACACCCTTGTCACCCTCCCCACCTTCTATTGGTGGTTTGCGCTTTGCCTCGCTCAATGTTTGCAGTATATTAAAAAAATTGGACTCCTTCCAGAGCTGGGCCATACAATATCAATTGATATTATAGCTGTTACTGAAACCTGGCTCTCTCCTCAGATTCTGGACTCTTCAGTAACCCTTCCCCGCTATAATCTCTACCGTATGGACCAGCAGGGTAAACGTGGGGGTGGCTGCGCCATCTACACCAAGGACATAATTCATGTTCAACAGCTCCCCTTCCCCCAGTTGGGACCAGGTCCACAAGCCCTCACCATTAGACTTACCTTGGGATGCACTTGCAATCCACTACACATCACAGTGGTCTACAGTCCACCTAGGGACCATAAAGTGGCCTTCCGCTCGGTAATGTCCTATCTGGATACCCTGCCATCTCATACTGAAATGATGGTGCTAGGTGATTTTAACATTAATTGGCTAAGTAAGGACACCTCCCTGCTCAGCGATGTCGCCACAGCCCAAGATCTCTCCCAAATGGTTACCTCTCCTACCTGTCTTGACCAGCACACTGGATCCTCATCCCTGCTCGACCTTGTCTTCTCCAATCATCCACATAAAATCACTAGTGTCTCTGTCCTCCCAAATGCTTTTAGTGACCACTCACCAGTTCTCTTCTCCTGGTCCTGCAAAGCCACTAGACCACCTCCTAAACTAATAACCCAACACAAACTATACCCTGGTAAACTGGCTGCTCTTAAAGCATACCTCAGGTTCACGGACTGGTCTTTCATAACTAACACCCCTGACCTGGATATAGCCTTTGACCTCTTCATCCAGTCCTTCAATAACATATGTGACAAATTTGCACCATTTACTAAAAGAATGGTCAAAGGCAATCATGTGCCCTGGATCTCTGATCAAATCATTGCCTTGTTGCAGGCAAGAGATTCTTTGTGGCAATGCTCCATCGAATCTGGCCTCCCACTTGACAGAAATAAGTATAGAGAGGCTCGAAACAAGTGCACTTGGGCTGTTCGCAAAGCCAAAACAGTATTACAAATCTTCCCTCAATTCCTCCTGGGGCTCTGGATGCAAGTTCTGGAACAACATTAAGGAAATCTGTGGTAAGGACCCAGACCCTGTTCCAATGCAGGTCATGGTTGATGGCTCATTGACCATTGAACAAAAGAAAACACGGCACCAACACTTCACAATAATAGAACTGTATTATCACTTACAAAAAGGATGGCAGAAGAGGTAAAATGCAGTAGCGCCATGCAAGGCAACAATAGCTCAAGACAACAACAGAACGCCCGACCGGTTTTGCACCAAAAAGCGCCTCCTCAGGGACTCATTCAGAACTAACAAAGACCCATAATATATAGTGTACAATTTAAAGTGACAGTGCACCCAAACGATACCAAAAAATAACATTATAATAAAGGATCAAAAGGTTAGAACAAATATGAAATAGATAAATAAACATGTAAAATACAACAAATTACAGTAATCTATTTTAGGGCATAAATCAAAAAATCATTATTAATAAACTATACAATAATGCAAAAGATACTATATATATATATTGCATAAATTATAATCAATACCAATGCATTGTATAGAAGAATTGTATATAATAATGACGATGAAGGGACTCCATCCTAAAAAAGAAGAAGAAGGAAAAGGGAAACAAAAAATATAATGAATATGTAAGAATATCACAAAACTATATATATATACACCAAACCTCATAATCATTTCACTTAGTATATCTAGACCTCAAAAAGGGAGCAATATCAAAAGTATCATTTAGTCCTGGATATACTAAAGCATTTAATGTGTATATCCAGAAAGACTCTCTGCATAGAATTTTATTATCCAAATCACCACCACTGGGCCATTATTAACCCTCTCAATGCCACAAAAGAAATGTGTGTTTGGCATCATAACAATGCCGCTGTAAATGTTGCACTAAAGCATTTCTTTCATTGCGACATCTAATATCGCTAATATGCTCACACACCCTTAATTTAAGTGCTCTTGAGGTTTTGCCAATATAAAAGGCACCACAAGTACATGTCGCCAAATATACTACCCCTACTGAAGAACAGTTAATAAACTGTTTCACATCAAACTGCCTTTCAACATTCACCGTGGAAAAACATTTGGTCTGATCCATAATGCTGCAAAATTTACAATGTCCACAACGAAAAAAGCCCACCGGCGGTGAGGACAGCCAACTAGTACTTGTGGTACTCACAGATTGGTATGAATGCACAAGTTGATCAGAAATACTCCTACCTTATTTGTATACAAACCTTGGTCTAGTTTTAACCACATCCTTTAACAAAATATCCGTATCCAAAATAGACCAATGCTTATCAATAATACCCCTGATCGCTGTTGCATTCTGACCAAAAGTTGTAATAAAATTTAAATGCGCATCATCCTGAGGTCTAGTTTTATATTTAAGCAGTTCTTCTCTAGGCATATTACGTACCTGGCCCATAGATTGATCCAATGTATTAACGGCATAACCCCTACTCAAAAATCTTTCTGCCATTTCAGACATGCACATTTCAAAGTCCCCTGTTTCACTGCAATTACGTCTTACTCTCATAAACTGTGATTTAGGAATATTACTGATGGTGTGGCAGGGATGACAACTAGAGGCATGTAATATAGAATTTCTATCTGTAGGTTTACGAAAAATGGATGTACGAATAGTGCCATCCTGTAACTTAATAATATCCAGATCCAGAAATTCAATGTGTCTAACATCCGCCTGCACAGAAAATTTCAAGTGTACATTCGATGAATGTAAATATGCCACAAAATCTTCCAGTTCAAAATAAGTTCCCTGCCACACCATCAGTACATCATCAATAAAATGTCTCCACAGATCAATTTTGTCATAAAAAGGATTTTTGTCACGATCATAAATAACATCCCTTTCCCACTGTCCCAAGTAAAGGTTGGCGTAATTGGGAGCAAATGTAGCTCCCATCGCTGTACCTTTAATTTGGTGGTAATATTTCCCTTGGAAATTAAAGACATTAAATGTAAGTACAAATTCAGACAGTTTAATTAAAAAATCTATTTCACTCACATCCAATGTGGTAGTGAGATCCAACCAAATACACATCGCCTGAAGACCACCCTGATGTGGTATATTAGTATACAGAGACTCAATATCCATAGACACCAATAGCCAGGACTGCTCAATCTGCAAGTCATCCAGGAGACCCAAAGTTTGTGTGGTATCCCTCAAATATGAAGGTAAGGTAACCACTGTATCGCGTATGTGTGCATCCACATACTGAGAAAGTGGTTCAGTAAGGGAACCTATCCCTGAAACAATGGGTCTCCCTGGAGGACACTGCATACTTTTGTGGACTTTTGGCAAAACGTAAATGGTTGGTCTCACTGGATGTTGCACAGTAAGAAAGTCAAGGGAATCTTTTGAAAGCCTACCATCCTGAAATGACTGGGAGAGATACGCGTCAATTTTCCTTTTAAAGTTCAGAGTAGGATCTCTTTCCAAAAGTGTATAAAAAGTGTCATTCTCCAGCTGACAATAAACTTCATGTATATAATCTGTAGTATTTAACACCACCACAGCACCCCCCTTATCCACTGGTTTAATAGTAATAGAACAATTGTTCTCCAATTCAGTCAAAGCTTGCTTTTCTCCTCGACTTAAATTACTGAACAAATAAGTAGTCTGTTCCTTGAACATGGCATCAATGTCATTTAAACATGCTGTTTCAAAAACCATGATTGCTGCTGAGGGCGGTGGATTAAAGGTAGATGGACCCTTAAAATGCAAGAGATGTCCCTCTCGTTGTTGCATCTGAGCCGATGTTATTTCAGGGTCTGCCATTGGATCCACCAGACATTGATTTTGTTGTCTGTTAAAAAAGGATTTAAGGCTCAATTTGTGAGTAAACCTTTTGATATCCAAAAAAATATTAAACTTGGAAATATTGCACATTGGTATAAACTTAAGTCCTTTCTCCAGAACAGAAACTTGATCTTGAGTAAGTGTTACATTAGATAACATTACATTCGCTCTTCCCCTCCTAATGGGAGCAGCGGTGGTCGTCAGGAGATGTCAAACACCCAGTTGGAATGGTCTGACTTCAGCCTTCCCATAATCGAGGATGTTGTGATGATCATTCGAGCACTGCGACCGACCTGCTGTGATTTGGACCCTGGTCCCACGCACCTCTTAGTGGGTTGTGTGGATAAGATTGGCTAGTCCTAGCTTTGATCGTATGGAAGTCTTTGGAGAGAGGGATTTTCAAGATCCCCCAAAGAGGCTATAATAGCCCCTTTTAAAGAAATCCTCCTTAGACCCATACTGTCTAGCAAATTACAGGCCAGTCTCTAACTTACCCTTTGTGGGTAAAGTTATTGAGAAAGTGGTCGCAGTGCAGTTGGAGGATCATCTGACCAACAACAATATCTACGATTCGCTCCAGTCTGGATTTAGGAAAAGGCATAGTACCAAGACAGCGCTCGTACGGGTACTAAATGACCTCCTAATGGCAAGAGATCGTAGGACCCGATCCATCTTGGTACTACTTGATCTCTCAGCAGCATTTGACACCGTTGACCATGGTGTGTTATTGGAGCACCTGCGGTTAGTCTGTGGACTGTCTGGTACGGTCCTCAGACGGTTTCAATCTTACCTTGAGGGTAGGACTCAGAGAGTGGTGTCGGGAATTTTTTCCTCAACATCATTCTCCTTGCCCTGTGGGGTACCGCAGGGCTCCATTTTAGCACCCATGTTGTTTTCGGTGTATATGCTACCATTGGGGACGATTATTAGACGGTACGGTTTGGGTTTTCACTGCTATGCTGATGATACCCAGCTGTATATGTCTTTTGTGCCCGGTCAGGATGCTGCCTTGTCGGTATTTAATAACTGCCTTGAAGAAATCCAAGAATGGATGAATGGGAGTTGGCTGAGGTTAAATCCGGAGAAAACTGAGGTGTTGGTTGTGGATTTAGGTCACTGTGAGGCGGGTCTGCCAGAGGGATCACCCTCAGGCCTATGGCTTGGAGGTGTCCAGCTGACGACCTCAGACCAGGTGCGAAATCTTGGCGTAGTACTTGATGACCATTTGACACTCAAATCCCAGGTGTCAGCGGTTATAAAGATCTGAGGAATATTGCCAGGGTGAAGCACTTGGTTCCTCCAGAGGACCTTCCAACATTAATCCACGCCTTTGTTACCTCCCGGCTTGACTACTGTAACTCCCTATACCTAGGGCTATCGGGGGTTGAACTTCGCCGTCTGCAGCTGGTGCAGAATGCGGCAGCCAGGCTGTTGACTGGAGTCTCTAGATCCAGTCATATAACGCCTGTGCTCCACGGACTGCACTGGCTGCCAGTGTTTTGGCGAATTACCTTCAAGGTCGGTTTGCTGACCTATAAAGCCCTACATGATCTGGGACCTGCCTACCTGAAAGAGCTCCTGTGCCCTATAGTCCCTCTCGCCCTCCAATCCACTGACGAGGGATTGCTAGAGATTCCCAAAGTGCGTCTGAAAACATCTGGTGCTAGATTGTTTAGTTTTATGGCACCTACCCTGTGGAACTCTCTACCTCGTCAGGTGCGAGATTGCCCGACCGTCCTTAGTTTTAAAAGGGAGTTGAAGACCCACCTTTTTAATATAGCTTTTAAGGATTTCTGTTGATTTGATTTACTATATTTATTGTCATATTTATTTGTACAGGCGCTTTGATTTAAGAAAAGCGCTTTTTAAAAATAAAGTTGAAATTGAAATTGAAATTGAAATTGTAATAAACTATTAACATTCACTATATTGGTCTCCCTTTGAATTTCTGTGTGTTCTTCTGTGTTAAGGCTACATGCCGTTTGCCCCCGGAGACCTTTATTCTTGCGTCTCCTTCTCCCACCTCGTCGTGTCTGGGATCTAACTCGAATCTCACTAGCCTCTCCGAGCGGCGCGGTTGGTTGTTGCTTGCCGTGACAATCTCTTCTAAAGGGTCATCTGATGAATCAGAAGTGAAATAAAAGCTGCTTTCAGTGTTGCTGTTAGTATTATTGCACAAAATTGATTTATTGAACTCTGTCTTGCTCTTATTTTTGCCCCGTTTATGCCTTCCAGTGTTCTCTAATCCTTTCCAAGTAAATACTCGATTCAATGCGTAATCCAAACGATCACGCTCAAATTTCCTAGTTTTAACAGCCTTTAAACGAGTATCCTGTTTGATAATTGCCATCCTTAATTTGTCCTCAAGCTCTTTAAATTCAGGATCAGCACTATATCTGACAAAGGCAGCTTCCTTCAGTTTTACAAGAGGTTCAATCAGCACCTTCTGCGCTTGATAATCCCTAATCAAGCATTCCTGAAACATCATAGATGCAGCCTGCAATTGATTAGTCCAATCTTCCTTAAATTCCTGTCGTTCCATACCATATCCAGGCCATTTAATAACTCGAAGACCCCTCGGGACCCGGTTCACCTGGTCGTATGCTTCGAGGCTAGTCAGATTCCAATAAATCCTCCTCGCTTTTAGTGCTAGTTTTTCAAATTCATAATAAGCAGTAAAAATACTAGCCACAGGTTCACAATTGGAGGAATCACCAGACCTTACGTGGTTAAGTGAAGACACCGCTAAAATTAATAATGATTTTTTGATTTATGCCCTAAAATAGATTACTGTAATTTGTTGTATTTTACATGTTTATTTATCTATTTCATATTTGTTCTAACACTTTTTGATCCTTTATTATAATGTTATTTTTTGGTATCGTTTGGGTGCACTGTCACTTTAAATTGTACACTATATATTATGGGTCTTTGTTAGTTCTGAATGAGTCCCTGAGGAGGCGCTTTTTGGCGCGAAGCTGGTCGGGCGTTCTGTTGTTGTCTTGAGCTATTGTTGCCTTGCATGGCGCTACTGCATTTTACCTCTTCTGCCATCCTTTTTGTAAGTGATAATACAGTTCTATTATTGTGACATGTTGGTGCCGTGTTTTCTTTTGTTTGCAATATTGTTTTATCACACTGGCATGACTTGAATTGGAGCCGCTATTTTTGTGACTTTTTCATTGACCATTGACCCATCCCATATCGCTGCAGCCTTCAACAATACTTTCACTTACCTTAGTAGTGTTCTCCCCCCTTAACTTCTTTGACCCTCTGACAGCTGATGCCCCCACCTCCCCTCCTGTAGCTCCCCCCCTTTTACCTGTGCTGTGTCACTACTAGGACTGCGGAGCCATATCTTAAAACTGCCCTCAACCACTCCTCACACAGCACCGACTCTCTGGACCCAAAGATCCTTCGTCTCACCTTAACTGAAGTTCTCTGCCCCCTGACCCACATCTTAAACTGCTACCTTTGCCTTGGTAAATTCCCCTCCAAATGGAAATCTGCCTCCATCACCACAATATTTAAAGGCAGTGATCATTTCAATACAAATAACTATCGCCCCATCTCCATACTCCCTCCAGGGCGTTAGAGCAGATTGTATCTGATCAGCTCACCGAGCACATTAACAAATACAACCTCCTCCTCTGTAAGCAGCAACATGGTTTCCGCAAAGGACACAGCACCACCACCACCCTTCTTGAATTTACCACACACATACACTCTGCTCTGGATAAGGGACACATTTCTGGTGCAGTCTTCGTTGATCTCACTAAGGCATTCGACACCATCAATCACTCCCTCCTTCTAACAACATTGGCCAACTTGAGTCTATCTCAGGATACCATTGGGTGGTTCACTGACTATCTTTTGAACAGATATCAGCAGGTCAAAATTGGAAACACAGTCTCTAACAGATTACCTGTCCTCTCCGGTGTCCCCCAAGGGTCCATTCTGAGTCCACTACTTTTCAGCCTTTTTCTCAGTACCCTCCCGAGTCCTGCCCTGGCAATCTATTACTCTACGCTGATGATGCCGTCATTTTCTCCTCCAGCCCTGACCCGATGCACCTGCACCGCTCCCTCCAGTCCTCCTTCAGCCATGCTGAAAACTGGTTCTCTGCACATCGCCTTATTCTTAACTATAAAAAAAACAAAGTTATGATATTCTCACACCCACAGAACCCCAGGAAGGTACTATGCCCGCTCATCCTAACCTCAAATCTGACCCCTTTGGAGCAGATGGACTCCTTTAAATACTTGGGCATCACCTTGGACCCTGGTCTTAACTGCCATGTGCACATCCACCACCTGTCCAAGGCCATAAACCTCAGGCTGGGGCTTCTACACCGCTTCAAACATTGCCTTACCCCTGATGCCCATAGGCTTGCAATCTCCTCCTCGGTCCTCTCGCTGCTTGACTATGGCCTATTGATATATGGGGAATCTTGCTCCTCATCCCTAGACAGACTCTGTATCACTCTAAACACAGCCTGTCACCTCGTATTAAGAAGTGACCATCTCACGCATACCTGCTCTCTTTATAGTGCTACCAATTGGTTTAATCTTGACAACAGAATTAAGTTCCATACCTGTCTGCTGGCTAAAAAAATTGCCTTAGGCCTCTCCCCATCTGGACTCGTCCCTCTAATCCATCCAAACATAAAGGTCAAGTTTACTCGTAGCTCAGCTCACCATCTCTTCTCGATTCCCTCTAGCTGCACATCACAATTCCAAAGGTCTTTCAGCTATAGGGCCCCTGTGTGGATTAACAACCTTCCCTTCACCCTGGCAAACAAGCAAAGCATTGGACAATTTAAAACCCTCCTTAGGGCCCACCTCCTGTCTTCAAATCACTGCGACTGCAACTGACCCCAGACCCCTATCTCCTCCTTGTTCTATGACAAAGGTCCTGGCCTGCCTCTTCTCCATAGTGTCCATCCTGAGTCACTCCTACATTATAATGTGTTCTGTACAAATTACCCCATTAAGTAATCCTACTATCTTGAATGTTAGACTAGCTGACGCCCTGTAACCAAGCTGTATCTTGCCTGTGATATATGTACTGTAATCACTGTGATGTCTGTCTGTTTATAACATATGTGATGTGGAACCTTTGTAAATGAGTCTGTGACTCAAAGGTACTCTCCAATTCTGTAATAAAATAAATAAAATAAATAAATAAAAATAAATAAATAAATTTTCACTTCGGGTGCTGGGTTGGGGAGTGGGGCAGACAGCACCACAGTGGGAGGGTTTACTTGCACTCCTGGTGCCACAATGGAAGGAGTGGAGTGAATAGAAATGTATTGGCAGGCAAGGCACGCCCTGCAATAATGAGGCGCTCCCTCGTTGCAGTGGCCAGTGTCTTTCAGGCACGCCCTGCAATGATGGGGCACTCCCTCATTGCAGCAGCTAATTTCTTTCAAGTTGGTGGCATGCTTGCTGAACTAGTGTCAGTAGCAGCATGCCACTGCATTAGATAAAGAGGGCCAAGCTGGCAAATGCAGTGGCGGCACTGGCCACCACAGTGCCGCACCTCCACAACCCGTTTCTCTCCTAAGCTGCCACAACATGTTTCTTGGACATGCACGCAAGTAAACATAAAAATGGACACTCATCAGAGTCAGTAAAAGTTCTCAGTGCATGATGGGGTAGGTGACATTGTTATCAGCATCTGAAGACAGACCAAGAGTGGGGAGACAGTAGCAACAGTGATGGGGGAAGACCAAGTGAGAGAAGGGGAGAAGAGAGAGGATGAAAAGTCAAGAGGGGGGTTGGCAGAAACAGGAGGGAGCAAAAAGATGCCTCAGTTGGCATCTAAAAGCAGGAAGTGAGGGGGAGAGGTGTAGGTGACAGAGAGCTGGTTCCAGAAGGAAGGGAGAAGGTAGTTGAAAGCAGCTTGTTCAGCAGGGAAGTGAGGGTGGCGGATGGAGAATGTATGGGAATCCTTGGAGTGGAGAGGGTAAGTGGAGGACTGGACAGCATAGATGAGTGAGGAAAGGTAGGAGGGAAGGGACCCACACCAGTATTTGGTAATAAGGGAGGCACAGTGGGACTGCTGATGAGACAGTAGATGCAGGATGGAGAGAGAGGAATAGAGGGAGCAATGATGAGGGGAAAAGATGGTGGCAAAACAGCAGAAGGCATTGCAGAGGCTACTGAGTCTGGCAAGGGAGGAAGAAGTGTTGGTGCCATAGACCATATCTGCGTAGTTGAAGACCGGGAGAGCCATTTTGGTTACCAGCTTCTGGTGGACCTCAAGAGAGAGGCAGTCCTTATTGCAGAATGGGGAACCGAGGTTTGGGTGAAGATTGGTATGGATGGTATCAATATGGGCAGAGAAGTCAAGCTTGCTATCAAGCCACACACGAAAGTACTTGAAGGCAGGGACAACCTCTAGAGGAGTACTGGGTCTCGTCCTTCTTAATGTCTTTATTAGTGACATTGCAGAGAGACTGGAAGGAAAATACAGGTTACTCACCTGTAACAGGAGTTCTAGGAGTGGTATATGTTGTTCATCCACACTTATTGGTAGGTTCCTTGCCACTTTAAATGTTGCCAGAAGGTCTTCAAGCTGGCTCCTTCCACCCACCCGGGTGGTAAAACCCTCGGCTCCACCCCATGACACCAGATCTAGCCTGCTGGAAGCCAGGTTGCACGTCGAAGCCAGGGGGGTCGGGTGGGTTGTGTGGATGAACAACACATACCACTCCTAGAACTCCTGTTACAGGTGAGTAACCTGTATTTCTAGGGACGTGGATATGTTGTTCAATACACACTTATTGGCAGACTCCTAGCAGTTCTCCAGGAGGAGGAAGGCAAGGTGCACACCTCCTACTTAGGAAATAAGGACTGGAAAACCGAGGTCCCAAAACCAGCATCCCGGTGTAATTCTAGGTCAATGTGGTAATGGGAAATAAAGGTGCATGCTGGCTTCCAGGTAGCAGTCCTGTAGATTTCCTGGATAGGGATGTCCCTAGAAGCAGCCACCGAAGCAGCGGTATGGCAGGTAGAATGAGCTCTTATCCCTTTGGGAAGCTCCTTGCCCGCCAGCCTATAGCAGAGGTCTATGCAGGAGGTGATCCACCTGCCTATCGTCCGCTTGGCTGCAGATCTGCCAGGTGTGGCTTCAGCGTAGTTGACAAACAGCTGACGAACCTCTCCCTGAACTTCAGCCATCTGCTCCTTATAATAAGAGAGTGCTCTTCTGGGGTCCAAAGTATGGAGCCTATATTCGGCCTCCGAAGTGTGATTGGGGTAGAACACCGGCAGAGTCAACACCTGGTTAAGGTGAAACTCTGACACCACCTTCGGAAGGTATTTCAGGTGGGGGCGCAGGACAACCTTGTCCCTATGGATGACCAGATAAGGAGACTCGATGGAAAGCACCTGAAGCTCTCCCATCCTTCTGGCTGATGTAATAGCCATGAAGAAGGCGGTCTTCCACGACAGGTGAGAGATGTCACACCTGTGCATCAGTGTGAATGGCTTGCCCATGAGCTTAGCCAATACCAGCAGTAGATCCCACGGAGGTGGAGGTTCTCGCACTGGAGGGGATATGTGATCAAGGACTTTGAAAAAGCACCTGACCACCTTCTCCTGCGCCACCGACTGCTTTCAGGCCCATGTCCGGTAAGCAGAAATGGCTGCCAGGTGCACCTTAAGGGTCGTCGATCGAAGCCCTAGCTGAGAAAGGGACCACAGGTAGTCCAGAATGCTAGCCAAGGAACAGGAAGAGGGGTCCAACCCCTTGTCCTGACACCAAATGGAGAATCTCTTCCATTTGAAGGCATAGCATTTTCTGGTCGACTCCTTACGGGACACCTCAATGACGTTGAGGACCTCGTCGGAAAGACCCAAGGCCTGGAACTCTAGCCGCTCAGGAACCAGGCCATCAGGTGCAGGGATTGAAGGTCCACGTGGAGAACCTTCCCCTTGTCGACTGAGAGCAGGTCCGGGAAGGCTGGAAGTTGCCTCGGGAGCCTGGAGCTGAGGCTGAGGAGAGCTGGGTACCAGTACTGGTGGGGCCAGTCTGGGGCTACCAGAATCACCTGTGCCTTGTCCCTCTTCACCTTGAGAAGCACCTTGTGGATCAAGGGAAATGGAGAGAAGGCGTAGAAGAGGCCCGGGGTCCACAGCCTCGAGTAGGCATCCCTCTGCAGCGAGCCCTGCTGAGGGGGGCAGGTATGAAACAGCCTCAGCTTCGCATTCTCCCTGGAGGTGAACCGGTCCACCTGAGGGGTGCCCCAATGACAGAACAGATCTAGTACTACCTCCAGCAGGAGAGACCACTCGTGAGACGCAGTCCCTATCCAGCTGAGGGCGTCGGACAGACTGTTGGAGACTCCTGCCACATGGATGGCTAGGAGATCCGCCTCCAGGCTGATCACAAGAGACCAAGTGCAGAGAGAGCTTCCTTGCACAGGGGCAAGGAGTGCGTCCTGTCCTGTCAGTTCAGGTAGTACATGGTCGTGGTGTTGTCCATCTGGACCTGGACCACTTGACTCCATACAAATGGAGCAAAGGCAGTGAGGGCTAGTTGGACCTCTCAAAGCTCCAGCAGGTTGATGTGGCATCGAGACTCCTGAGGGGACCAGAGGCCATGGGCTCTGAGCTCCCCCAGATGGGCACCCCAACCCGTCAGAGAGGCGTCGGTCATCACAGTGACTGTCAGCTCGGGGCAGACAAACGGGATACCCTCCTGCAGATGAGCTGGAATGAGCCACCACTGTAGGCTGTTCCACATCTCCTGGGTCACTGTCACTGGCTGGTCCAGAGGACCGGAGCGCTCTGACCATTGGCTGGCCAGCCCCCATTGAAGGGGACGCATGTACCAACAGGCCCAATGGACCATGCTGGTGCAGGCTGCCATGAGGCCCAGAAGGTACAGGAAGTCTCGGGCAGGGCGCAATTGCCGAACCAGAAATGATTGGGCAAAGGAGGAAAGGACCTCGACCCTGTCCGCCGGGAGCCGGGCTCTGGCTCGAAGAGAGTTGAGCTCTGCCCCGATTAACTGAATCACCTGCAATGGCATGAGTTCCAACTTTGCCTCATTGATTAGGAGGCCAATCTGAGCGCAGACCTGGAGGGCCAGATCCCTGGATCACTCCACCTCCAACATGGAAGGGGCTGCAATCAGCCAGTCGTCCAGGTAAGGGTACACCCAGACCTCTCGGTGCCGCAGGAATGCCGTCACCACTGCCATGCATTTGGTGAAGACCCTGGGAGCTGGAGAGAGGCTGAAGGGCATGCCCCAGAACTCGTAAAGGGATCCTTCTGCTCTGAAGCGGAGGAACTGCTGATGAGATGGATGGATTGGGACATGAAAAAACACGTCCTGAATGTCCAGAGAACAGAACCACATGGCTGGCTCCAAGGATGTAATGATCTGAGCCAGAGTGACCATCCTGAAGGTGCAAGACCTTAAGAACTTGTTCAGGTCATGTAGATCGAGAATGGGGCACCAGCCCTCTGTCCGTTTTGGGACCAGGAAGTACCTGGACACAAACCCTGGGTCTGGAGGAAGGTCCGCCACCTCGCTGATCACCTCCTTCTGGAGGAGCAACAATGTCAGCTCGACAACCTGACAGAGAGGCTGTGGAACCCATAGCCCCCTGTGGGGTGATGGCTCAATGTGGGGGAACTGCTCGAATTCCAGAGGCAGACCCCTGCCTACCACTTCCAACACCCAGTGGTCTATAGTGATATCGGACCAGATGGAAAGGAAGTGGTGGGGCCGTCCACTCACGAGGGGAACCTGGGGAGGAGTGACGAGGTTGGGGGTGACACCCCTCAACCCATCACTGAGCAGGCTTGGAGGAAGGGCCGGCCGAGGAACCTCCTGGACCTTTTCCTCCAGGCTTGCTGCTGGAGGAAGCAGCAGGCTTGGCTTTGGGGTGCCAAGCATGAGCCTGCTGGCCCTGATGCTGGTGTTGCTGGGCCGGACGTCCCGCAGGGGCTGAAGGACGAAAGGGCTTACGCTGCTGCTGGCGGCCTTTGTTCTTCCAGGCAGACGTGACCGAGTCTAAGGTGGCATTGGACTTCTCAATCCTTTGGAGATGACCCTCCACCCCGGGCCCTAATAAGTCGGTACCCAGGAAGGGAACATCTGTCAGCTTGTGCTGGGTATCTGCTGTGAAGGTGGAGATCCGCAGCCAAGCTCTGCGGTGCATGGCCACTGTGGCCGCTACTGACCGGGCACACGAGTCAGCAATGTCCAATGAAGTTTGGAGCTACTGTTTTGCCACTGCCCTTCCCTGATCCCACACCTGCTTGATCGTCGTCTGAAGGTCAGCCGGGAGATGAGGAATCACCTCATCCAGGGAGCCCAAAAGGGCATGTGAAAAGTGTGCCATCAGAACGGCCGAGCTAGCCTGACGAAGGACTAGGGAGGAAGCAGTGTATACCTTCCACCCTGAGTAGTCCAACTTTTTGGATTCCTTATCAGGCGGTTTGTCCACATTCCGAGTGTTTCCGGAATGCCGGAAAACGCTATCGGTCACTAACCCCTCCACAAAGGGGTGCTCCGAGAAACCGGAGAGTGAACTGGTAGGGACCGCATACTTTCGAGCCATCCTGGCTGAAGGTGCGGGACAAGATGCTAGCCGCTGCCACAACTCCAGGGCTGAGCCAACAATGGCTTCGGCCACAGGAAAGGCCTCCATAGGGGAATCCCCTCGGTCCAGTATCTCTGTGAGGGGATACTTAGCCCGTTTAGAAATGGGTTCTAGCATCATCCCAGTAGACTCTGAGATGAGTCGAAGCATTCCCAAAAACGAGGATGGGCTCTCATCCACCAACTGACCCCCTGCAGACTCCAGGTCTAGCGGTCTGGAGAACAAGGAGGAGTCATCGTCAGACTCCGAGGAGTTTGCGAACAGCTGCCGAGCGCCTGAGCCACCCTTCACGTGCCGAGGTCAATCGGGAGTGAGGGTGACTGACAACCTATGGGGCAAGCCCTGACCCGACCAAGAATCCTTGGTCGGGGCCTCAGTCTTCGGTTGTGGAGGCGGAGGTTTCACCACAATGGGTGGAGCAGCCGGTTTCAGCTGAACAACCGGCGCTGGTGCCGGTTCCTCGACTACTACGAGGGGTTGTTTCGGCCACTCCGGTGACAGCCACTTAATGGCTGGAGAAGGCGACGGAGTCAGCTTGTTATTGGACAGTAGCATCAACACAACTTGCGCTCGAGCCTATCCTCCAAAGAGGACGAAGAGGATGAGCGGTGACGCCGCTTTCCATGGTGCCGAGACCGAGACCACCAACATCGGTGGGATTGGCTGGACCTGGAAGAGGACCGAGACCGAGACCTTCAGGGATTCCGAGGGTGGGTCTGAGAGGGGATGGGGGAAACCCGCTCCTCGCTCGGTACAGGGACCTTAACCGGGGACTCCGGCACAGGAAGCACAGTCAAGTTCTTGGTTTCCACCGGGGGAACCAGTGAAGTAGGGTTGTCGGCACCTCCAGTCGACAAACCATCCGATGGGTTGAGAAAAATCTCGACCACGTCGATGGGTGTCTCAGCTGGCTGACCCAACAGGGACACTGTGAAGCCAGGGGCCTTACCCGTAACCTCAACCGAAGTCGAAAGTCGATGGTCCGGTGAAGGGGATCTCTCCCACTCCCACGAACTTCGATGGTGGGACTTACCTTTTGAGTCCTTCTTCTTGGACCGACTAGAATGTCCCGATGGTCCTTCTCCCTTGGTGGAGAGGGACTGACAAAGTTCTTTAAAAGAAGCTGCATAGGAGGACCTCAAGGAGAGCGGGATAAATGCCGCGACTGAGGAGGAAGAAGAAGTGGCCTGGGCCGCCTCCTCCTCGAGGGTGATCATCTACTCCAACTGTTCCACAGAGCCCGCCGCCACAGACACCACCCAACGGGCCTCCTTCGACTTGACCGGCTGGTACCATTTCTCAGGGCACCCAAGAAGTAGTCGAGCAGCACGGTCCTCCAAGACCGAGGCCGAGAAGGAGCTGCACAATTCGCAAGCCTGCGAATCGTGGCCAAGCCCCAGGCAGTAGACACACGTGGAGTGCGGATCGGTCCAGGACATCTTCTGCCCACAGGCGCACCGACGAAAGCCGGGAGTCGATTTGTCCATCGCAGCCGTGAGGGAAGATGAAGACCGGAGTTCTTGTAAATTTTAGAATGAGTTTCTAGTAAACCGAAAAGTGTGAGTCCAGGCCTAAAATGCAGAGTGCTAAGGAGGGAACCTGAGCTTCCAAGTGGTAAGGAAGATCTGGTGGCATGGGGCGGAGCCGAGGGTTTTACCACCCAGGTGGGTGGGAGGAGGCAGCTTGAAAACCTTATGGCAGCATTCAAAGTGGCAAGAAACCTGCCAATAAGTGTGGATTGAACAACATATCCACATCCCTAGAAAGTAGGCCTCTTTGCAGACAAAACAAAGATCAGTAACAGGGTTGATACACTGGGGAGGGGGTGGAAAGGATGAGAAGAGACTGGGCAAGGTTGGAGGAATGGTCAAAAGTATGGCAGCTTAGATTCAGTGCAAAGAAGTGCAAAGTAATGCACCTGGGAAACAAAAACTCAGGAGAAGAGTAACACCGAAACATAGACTTTGACGGCAGATAAGGACTGCTTGGCCCACCTAGTCTGCCCATTTCCCTACCTAGAGGATAAGCTGCAGATCCTATTTAACCAACAGCCTATTTCTTCCTACCCCCCACAAAAATTGCCTTATGTCTGTCCCATGCATTGTTGAATTCTTCCAGTTTTAGACCCCTCAACCTCCTCAGGAAGGCTGTTCCATACGTCCACCACCCTCTCTGTGAAAAAATACTTCCTCACATTGCCCCTAAGCCTTTCCCCCTCTATCTTCAAATTGTGTCCCCTTGTTCTTGCACATCTCTTTTTCTGAAAGATGCTACCCTCTTGGACTTTGTTGACTCCACTGAGGTACTTAAACATTTCTATCATGTCCCCCCCTCCCTCCTTTCCCTCAAGGGTATACATATTAAGCTCCTTTGGTCTCTCCTCATATGGCTTCTCTTGCAGACCCTGCACCATCTTAGTTGCCCTCTTCTGAACTGCCTCCATCCTGTCTATGTCCTTGCAGAGATGGGGTCTCCAGAACTGGACGCAGTACTCCAGATGGGGTCTCACCAACTTTCTGTACAGGGGGATAACAACTTCCTGTTTTCTGATGGTGATGCCTCTCCCTATACATCCCAGTATCCCCCCAGCCCTCAAACCACCTTCTCACATTACTTGCCAACCTTAAAGTCCTTTGATATGATTACCCTCAGGTCCCTTTCCATTTTTGTTGTTGTTACTACTGCTCCCCCATTGTGCAATCGTCTCCTGGGTTTTTGTTTCCCAGGTGCATTATTTTGCACTTCTTTGCATTGAATCCAAGCTGCCATATTTCTGACGATTCCTCCAACCTTGTCAAGTCCCTTCTCATCCTTTCCATGCCTTCTTGTGTATCAACCCTGTTGCAGATCTTTGTGTCATCTGCGAAGAGGCATACTTTTCTTTCCAGTCCCTCTGCAATGTCACTTATAAAGACATTAAAAAGGACTGGACCCAGTACTAAACCCTGTGGTACCCCACTAGTAACCCCTCTTTCTTCAGAGTGGGCTCCATTTACAATTACCTTCTGGGTCCTGTTGTCCAGCCAATGTTCTACCAGGCTACCACCCTGGGACCCACTCCAGGCTGGTTAATTTGACTATTAATCTTGTGTGGGACTGTGTCAAATGCCTTACAAAGTCTAGGTAGTCCATGTCTCCAGCCCCTCCCTGGTCTACTACTTTGTCACCCAGTCAAAGAAATCAATTAGCTTCGTCTGACATGACCTTCCTGCTGTGAACCCATGCTGCCTTGGGTCCTGTGCCTCACTGGCCTCTAGGTACTCAACAATTCTTTCCTTCAGAAGTGATTCCATCACTTTCCCTACCACAGAGGTCAAACTGACAGGTCTGTAGTTTCCTGCCTCTGTCTTGGTCCCACTTTTGTGAAGGGGAATCACATCTGCCTTCCTCCAGTCTTCAGGTACCACACCATCCTCCCATGATTTGCTAAAAAGGGTAGTCAGTGGTGTCACTAGTTCTCTGCTTAATTCTTTTAGAATTCTGCAGTGAATTCCATCTGGCCCCATTGCTTTGTCCACCTTCAGTTTTAGGAGTTCTTTCAGAACCCTTTCTTCTGCAAAAGGGCTGGGATCGACCCCCTCTCCAGAGTGCTTCTGTTAATTGGATTAGGCATCTCCACCATCTCCTCTTTTGTGAATACTGAACAGAAGTATTCATTCAGTATCCCTGCTTCTTCACTGTCCCTCTCTGCCCATCCACCGTCCATTCTATTCAGCCTCACTATCCCTCCCTTTGTCGTTCTACGCTCCCTGATATACCTATAAAAGGTTTTATCCCCCTTCTTAACCGAGTTGGCTATCTTTTCCTCAGTTTGGGCCTTTGCTATTCTGACTACCCTCCCTGCTTCCTTCTGCCTTAACTGGTACAGTTCTCTGTCCTGCTCCTTCTGTGTTTCCTTATACTTCCTAAATGCTATCTTTTTCTCTCTAAACTTCACAGCCACCTCTTTTGAGAACCATAGTGGCTTTTTCTTTCATTTTGATTTGTTTATTTGCTTCGAACAAAGGCTTGCTGCCTCTGTGATGGCAGTTTCGATATTTCCCCATTGTTGCTCCACCCCTCCTTCTAGTCTGTTTGCTAGTGCTTTTCTAAGGCACTCTCCCATCTTGCCAAAATCAGCCCTCCTGAAGTCCAGAACCTTCACTTTTGTATGGCTTAACTCTGTAGCTGAGTTTATCATGAACCACACTGTTTGGTGGTCACTTGTTCCCAAATGGCTACCCACTTCTAGATCTGAGATCTTCTCACTGTCCCCATTTGAGAATATGAGGCCTAAGATTGCTCCCTCATGAGTAGGTTCCAAAACTAGCTGCCTGAGGCATGCCACCTGAAGGGCATCAAGAATGGCCCTGCTTTTAGATGTGGCTGCAGCAAAGGTGCTCCAGTTAACATCTGGCATATTAAGGTCCCCCATCAACAGTATCTCCCCTTTCTCTGCCATCCTAAGTATGCCTTCTATCATATCCTTGTCCATTCCCTCCCCCTGACATGGGGTCTGTATACAACCTCTGTGCAGATTGTGGTGCCATTTCCAGTCTCTAAGGTGACCCACAGTGCCTCCTCTCCTCCCTGTTTACTCTTCTGTTCAGTTGCTTTTATCCCTTCCCTTACATAGAAAGCTACTCCACCCCCCTCTTCTCCCCTTCCTGTCTCTCCTGTAGGTTGTGTACCCTGGGATGTTAACATCCCAGTCATGGTTCTCTGTGTACCATGTTTCTGTGACTGCTACAATATCCAGGCATCCCTCTTCCATCAAGGCCACCAGTTCAGGGAGCTTGTTGCCCAGACTACGGGTGTTGGTACTCATTATCCTCTATTTCTTGATGGACTTACCCCTTTTTGCCCCATCCCTGTCCTTATTGAGATTGTCACATTCTCCATTTACCCCAGCGCTTCTCCCTATTGATATCTCTATGTTGGTGTCTACCTCACATAGTACCCTGATTTTTTTGGGGGGCTAGGATTTCCCTGCTCCTTTCCAGTGCCTCCCCCCTTGGCTAGTTTAAATGCTTGCCAATGAAGCATTTAAACCTATCACCTAGGATCCTGGTTCCCCTCCTGGACAGATGCAGACCATCACACCAGTATAGGCCTGCATCCCTCCAGGTGGACCCCCAGTCCCCAATGAAGCCAAATCCCTGAGCTCTGCACCAGTTTTTCAACCACTGATTGAATCCCATGCTGTGGAGCACCCTAGCCACACCCATGCCATAGACTGGCAGCACCTCTGAGAAGGTTACCGTGTGTGCTATTTATCTAAGGCCCCTTCCCATCTCCACAAATGCTTCTTGCACTGCTCTGATCCCTTTCTTAGCCAGGTCATTTGTTCCTAGGTGGACAATGACATCCAGCTCCCTCCTCTGTGCAGCTGCTCCTGCGATCCTGAGGATTCGCTCTCTGCCCCTCCAAGCCATGGTGCCAGGCAGGCACCTTACTTCCCTCTCCCCTTCCACCCCCAGTTCTACCTTCCTAACAATGGAGTCCCCCACCAGGAGCTGTTTCCTTCCCCTGTGGAATCCCATGTTACCCTCCTGTGGGTCTCCTTTGTGGAGGTTCCCAGCATCCTTCTTGGTCTCCATTGTGGGTGCCTCCATAGAGGAACCACACTTTTCCAGAACGGCATAGAAATTGTGGAGAGGTACAACTGGAGGGATGTGCCTCTGTTCCTCCACCCTCACCCTCCCTGAGCCCACTGTAGTCCAACCGCTCCTCTTCCTTGGCAACCTCTGAGGCAAAAGCAGTGACCCTGGTGGTCCCTGGGTGAGATAGGAGGTCCCACAAATCCTGGCCAACTCAGCCTGGGGATGAGCAACCTCCTCCCTCAGCCCAGAGAGGTGCCTGTAGATGGGACAACACCGCATCCTCCAGAACATCTCCCAGAAGACTGCTGCTCCACAGCCACTACACTGCACCACTCTCATCATGTCTTATTTCTGGCCCCTTAACTGTTGTTTAGAATACTTACTCTTTCCTCTTGGTTTTTTTTTTCTTGTTTTTTTTTCTCTCCCTACTTACTTACTGCCTCTGTGCCTTTTTTGCTCCTGATCTTCCTGTTCTGAGACAAGAAGTTCCTATATTTCTCAGTAGTCTTTTTACTTGCTCAGAGTCAGACCTCCAGCAAAAGGGGGGGACGGAGAGCTACTCTTGCCCTTCTAGGATGGTGAGTCTTTGGTGGCTCTGTGATCACTCACTTCCTTCTCCCAAACAGGAAGTTCCTGTTGTCAGTCAAATCCTGTGCCTATAAAAGTAGAACCGCTTTAGGGTGGAGGGGAGGGAAGGAGGGCAATATAGTCCCAGTAAAGAAGTTTAGTTATACCAGTAGCTCCTTCCTCCTGGTGTTCTGTCTGTTCTCCGGCAGAAGCTATCTAGGGCAGTGTTTAAATCTGGTTTTAACCTGGCTCCTTCTATCTAAGCCACTCCCCCTACTTTGCAAATCTTTCTACACTTAGTTAATTTCACAGATAATTCCCTTCAGCCACCTGTGACAAGCACCTAGATAACTGCCCCTACTTTGCAAATCTTTCTACACTTAGTTAATTTCACAGATAATAATTCCCTTCAGACACCTGTGACAAGCACCTAGATAACTACACAGATAACAGATACACAGATAACAATTCACTTCAACTAACTCTGACAAACACACTAACTTTTTTTTAACCTAAATTGAAGGTCCCACTACAAGAGTTCTAGTTCTTAGTCCCAGTAGAGAAGTTTAGTTATACCAGTAGCTCCTTCCACAATGGGGGGGGCTAAAGGTAAGCAAGTAATGTGAGAAGGCAGTAAGGAAGGCTGGGGGGATACTAAGATGTATAGGAAGAGGCATCACCAGAAGAAAACAGGAAGTTGTTATCCCTATGTACAGAAAGTTGGTGAGACCCCATCTGGAGTACTGCGTGCAGTTCTGGAGACCCCATGTCCACAAGGACATGGACAGGATGGAGGCAGTTCAAAGGAGGGCAACTAAAATGGTGCAGGGTCTGCAACAGAAGCCATACAAAGAGAGACTATAGGAGCTTAATATGTTTACCTTTGAGGAAAGGAGGGAGGGGGGCATGATAGAAACTTTAAAGTACCTCAAGGGAATCAACAAAGTCCAGGAGAGTAGCAACTTTCAGAAAAAGATGTGCAAGAACAAGGGTCACAATTTGAAGATGGAAGGGGGACAGCTCAAGGCAACGTGAGGAAGTATTGTTTCACAGACAGAATGGTGGACACATAGAACGACCTTTCTGAGGAGATCATGGGGTCAAAAACAGTTGGGTAATTCGAGAATACTTGGGACAGACATAAGGCAATTCTGTTGAGGGGTAGGAAGAAGTAGGCTGTTGGTTAACTAGGATCTGCAGCTTATCCAATAGGTAGGAAAATGGGAAACTGGGTGGGCCAAGCAGTCCTTATCTGCCATCAAAATCTATGTTTCTACGAGTGCCAACCAATGTGGAGAAAACAGGGGAGGACAATAGCCTGGCCAGTTTCTAGCCAGTGCTAAAGGTCATGGACAAAGTCTTCTTGGTACTGACCTGGAGACATCTTGGACAAAGCGAATGATGATGTTAAAAATAAAACACGAGAAAGTTTGTTACAGGAAAGGGAGGATACATCAGCAAGTAGGGATTGGGGCCCCATTACATTTTCCAGAGAACATGGCAACATCTCTGGAGCTATTGGAAACATCATTTGGAAAAACTGGCCCATCCTTCTAGGTGATACCACAGTAGGAGGCGAAGTAGAAACTGTTCCCAGAGTAATATTTAAGAGAGCCCCTGCCATTTGAGATAAACTACTACACGGCCAATTTTCCTTTACTAGACCAGAACATAGTACATGGCTGCCAAGAACACCACCAGAAATTTTCAGTGGTTTATGATGTAATGTGTCAATATGTTAGCTGTGGGAAATGATTTGTCTGACCTTCCCAGACACAGTATTATGATTATTAGAATTGTGCTGATAACTAGACCCATTTAATGTTCTGATTGAAGTTTTAACTGGAATGTTGATTTATTTATAATGTTTTTAACTTTTTGATGTATTTATTGTATGGCACCCAGAGCCTCTGGGATTGGGTGCCTGAAAAATAAAATTTGCCTTGCCTTTAAGAACAATCAGAATATAAAAATCAGGGATTTCATTATGTGTGGCACAACCTTCGTGGTTTATCTAATTTGGTGCAGCTGTGAATTAGGCTATGTTGGTAGAAGTGTCAGAAGTTTTAAAGAATGTATACAGGAACACATTTGTTACATACTAAATAACAGAATAGGCAAAGCTGTGGGAAGACACTTCATAAAAAAACACAATGCAGATCCCAGAGATCTTAAATGCATGAGGCTTGAATGTGTCAAGTGTGGTAGGACAGCAGGTAATAGGCTGAATCTTCTCTTGAAAAGAGAGAGCTATTGGATATACCATTTCAATACAGTAAACCCAAATGGTCCGAACGAAATGTAGGACCTCAAACCTCACCTTTAGTCACACTACCATAAAGATACAATCTCTTGCTCTGAGATACTTTCTTCTGGCCCCCACCCCACTGATTCAAACTATAGCCTATTTGTCATTTTTCTTAGTTTAAGTTACTTGCTTTTCTCTCCACCTTTGGGGATGGCCTGATCCTCAGCCCCCCCCCACACACGCACACACACACACACACACACACACACACACACACACACACACACACACAACTACTGCCCCACTCACCAGTGAAAGCAAGAAAGGAATTGTCACTGTTTAAGTGAATTACACCTTAGCTATTTTATTTGGAAAAGTGTCTCAATTATTGTTGTGATGCTGACTTCAGAATTGGTTCTGGAAATATACCCTAAAATTATATTTTTATGTTATGTTCTTTTCAGGTCCTGAGATGCCACCTCGAAAACCCAGAATTTGATGAATTCTATCACCTTTGCCACTCTGTACCAGTTGAACCCCAGGACTTTCCTTTGCAAACCTGTTGGGAGATCACAGGACTCAGTAGCCAGTAGGATTTAGGCAATTTTTATTTTTCTGACAATGTATCACAAGAGACTTTATCCATCATGGTTGTTCAAGTTGCAAAACTTAGCTCAAAAGAGCAATACATTTCTTTGATTACTGTAAAATTTATAACATTAGTAACTTAGTGTGAGGGACACTGTATCATGTTTGTATACTTGCATGTTATAGTCTTAGCCATACATGCTTAAGATAAAACAATGCACAGAACTAAAATTTGATTTATTTAGTATTTACTACTACAGTGTTAATTTCACCTTTTTTCTACAAAACAATATTTAAAGTGATTAGAATAATTCTATTTCTGTTTATTTTGTCTCACTGATATTATGTTTAAACATAATGAATATGGATGTTCAAAAGAATAGAATTATGATGCTATGTTATGATGTCATCAGTGGGGACTATAAATATGTGAACTAGTCTCCAGATTTCCACCCCTCTTAGGAAGCCTTTTAGAAGACAAATCACTTTTTAGGGATGCATGGGCAGAGCTCTGCAGTCCTGTTGCTAGGACTAAGAAGAAAAGCAGCTTGCAAATGAGCAACCTAATGAAGTGTTAAAAGTTGCCTCCGTGACTGGGCACCATGGTCCAGTCCTCGCCTGGACTACTTTTTTCTTCCTCATTCTGTTCCATTCCCCTCACCACACAAACACTACTGGCTGCCGAAAACTTCACCACCAAGCACCTCCGCTCCTCTTTATCCAGCTCCCTCCCTCCACCTGCCAGTAATGCCACACTGGAGCGGCTTCTTATGCCCCTCAGTATAAACAACATTTGCCACCAACTAGCACTTTGGGAATGTGGGAAGAGGTGCTTGCTTCACTGCCTCCTCCACGTCTGCTTTCACCTTCTCTCTCACCCATGTGGAGTAGACTGCAGCCTGAGCTCCGTATGGGCTGGGAGTTTACAGTGCCTGCAGTCACTTCACAGTTAGCGCGATTGCGCTATGGGAAATGTGTTTAACTTAGTAACCCAGGCTAAGGAAGCAAGCAGGCTTGATATCTCAGAGGTGCTGTAGCTACAAAAAATGGACTAACTCAGGTTACTTATTTCCTTTGTGAGTTCTCAGGGTTCAGATAGGCAGTTTAACCAAAAGCTAAGCCATTTTAGAAAACTGTAAAGGAGACTGATGTTCCTAAATCTATGCAGAAGGTCCAGAACACAAAGAAGAGCAGTGGCTCAAATGAGAATTAAATCATTATCAAGCTCAGGGTGCACTTACTGAGGTGAAATAATTCTTGAGCACAAAATCCACTGTCTATAAAGAAGGTTCAGTCACTGATTCAACCTCTGGTAATTGAGATCACTGCAGTGAGAGAGGGTGAGCACTGCTGCACCGTCGGTGGTTGTCAGGGGAAAGACTGACCAGTATTGCAAACAAGCAACATAGAATACACCAGACTTCAAAATATAAAAAAATGTGGATGCCTGAGTTGTAAGCATGCACTTGGATTTGTTTCAGCAGGTGCAGAAACAAGCCGACTCTTCCACAAGACATTGCAATTTATCGTGGCAAGCCCTTTGTCAAGAGACAAACCTCACCCCCTAAGTCTACCCTGAGCATACTGTTCCAGAGTGTACATAAAAACAGCTACTGTAAATACAGTAAGTAAGAAAGACATTATTGAACATATTTATTTTATTTATATCAACTGATATTTTGTAGTTATGAATTTATTAATTCTGTATACCATGGGTACTATCGATTTGGCTTCTTTAAAAAGACAGGAAAATATTTTAAGATGCCTGAGGTTGCAGGGTTTGTAGAAGTCCTATGGATTCTTGTCGGTTGATCAGCAGCAACCTTTATTGACATCATGTGTGCATTTGTTTATGCAGTGCTCTGACTTTGGATGCTTGCTTTAGTAATGCCTTTCACCTAGGCAAAACTAATCGGGCCTTTAGGATCCGAGTTGGGGAGCACTTGAGTGACATTGGTAGAAACGATAAAAATAATGCCTTACATAAGCCTCAGTCTGAAGTGCAAGATTCAGAACAACATAGATTTTTATTCTGTGGAACCGAGAAAGTCTCAATGGGTCCACAAGAGGAGAGCCTGAAACATGCCTTCTGCAAAGAGAGCTATTTTGGATATATCATGTGGGTGCTATGAACATGCCAGGACTGAATTAATATTTTGATGCTGTTTCTATTTTTTTTTTTAAATTAACAAATTAATTGCACTTGACAGCAATCAGAACAATGCACTGCTTTTGCCTCATGGTCTCTGAGTCTACTGTTATCCTTTAATCATGTATTATTCTATTTTTCTATTTCTATTCCCCCTGCCCCTTCCTCTTTCCTTTATTTTGTATGTGCTAGTACCCGCTGCTATTCTATGGATGATTCTGTACAGGTTTTTCCTTTTTTGTCCTGTTCATCCCTTCCTTGCTTCCCTGCTATTTTTGCTTCACACTTTTTTATATCACTTCATCTAATTTTCATATAAAAAAATCACTGTATGATTAGCTAACTGCATGTTTTATCATTCTTCCATAGCTCAGTCATTCTTCCACTGACAAACTCCATGTTCCCATAATTTGAATCAAAGAAGGAACTTTTTGAGCCTTTGCTTCTAAATAAATTAGATTGCTTTTTGCTCAATTTATAAAATTACTTTAATGATTAGCTTAGTTCATAAAATTGAGAAATATGGAAAGACTGAAAGTAAAGTACTGTGGCATTAGTTAATATTTTAAATGACTGTTCTGTCTGTTTAATTCGAGCACTGTCACTTTAACACATGACTGTTTTAGAGATAGCAGCTTGACAGATCGGCCTTCCTGAGAAAATGCACATCCGCGAAACCTGTTGGTGCAGTTGGTGAACATCTCAGCATCTCGCTTGAGCATATATGTTCTGTAATTTTGTAATCATTTTATTTTCTAAGTACTTGTGTTGCATAGTTAATATATATATATATATATATATATATATATATAGCATTATGTGCAACTGCAGACTTTTGCTGACAATGCTGTTTTTGTTGTTCCTCAGTGTAACAGTTAAACTGAGCACATCAGAGGTGGAGCAGTTTTTATTGTTTACTAGGAAGAAATTTCCCATCTGCTGGGCAAATGCAGTTGTATGGTGTTACTGTCTCACATGTCCTTATCAGATGAAACCTTAATCCAAAAACAGTGACGTGCTGTAGTGCAGAGCAGGAGGTGAAGTCACAGTGCGGCAACCCCCATTAATTCCAATCTTTCACAAAGTGGCTGCACTCTAAAAGAATAAAATTCAGACGCTCTGTAGTACAACAAAAAGGTTTATTCCAAAATACGGTTTAACAGCTTCTGCCAATGGCAATCATGCACCTCACCCAAGAGCTTAACCTCTGTTGCAAGGCTTCATTGGGGGCAGGTTCTAGGAGACAAGAGTATCAATTTTATAGTTCATTCTTGATGACTCATTGTATTACATCATACTTCTATTACTTAATTTACACACAAATTTCAAAATGTTTAACAAAAACATATGTACTTTGTCGTCTTTAAAGTATATTGCTCTTACACATAAACTGTAGCATAGCAAGGTGAATTTCAGGTTTTGTTATGGCTGTGGGTGGAGTCTACAGCCATCTTGCTGTCTGTAACTTGAAAATGGAGTATCGTGGAATACATTTTTTTGATTTTTCAATGTATCCTTCCACATCTACAAATCACTATACCAACTAAAATAAAATACTCCCTTCTTTCTGTTTAGAATGTTGGAGACATACACTAAGCTTAGGAAACTGAAACAGCAATATGACAACAGTCATATTGGTTGCCTATCAAACAGGAGATGTCTTTACCCCTTTGAAATGCAACAACTTGCACATTTAAATACCTAGCATTTAAACATTTTTTTGCTACTAACTTCAGTTGGTATGTATTATCTTTCAAGAAAGATTCATACCTCATATATGTCACTCTTTCCCAGCAAATGTATGATTTACACGTCTTTTTTTAACCTTTTAAGATACTATCTGTTAAGCACCGACTCAGGCATATGCGAGGTCTTCAGTGAACTACCCAGACTAAATATATAGATTTCTTGACAGCAAGGACCATGCTTGCTTTCCAAACATAACAGATAAGAGCCTGCCAAGTACGGAGGTAGGGGTGTGTGTGTGTGTGTGTGTGTGTGTGTGTGTGTGTGAGAGAGTGATGGAGAAACATTCAAACTCCTGGCAAGGAGACCTCATCTAATGAATTAACTGCTGATAAACCAGAAAACTGAGAAATTCATCTGTATAATTATCTGATTCCTTATGTTCCCATATAGAGTTATAAAAAAAGTTAGTCAAAACAACTGAGAAAGAAATTTGCAGGGGAAAACAGTTGAGTTTTTCTTGCGTTTTGGACCTCCAACTCTAGGCTGTGGAGCATAAATGTATTGTTTGTGGCTGGAATGAACACTCTAAACAATAAGAACATTTGAACAGTAATATTTGAATTTACAGTATTAGTAATGTAATTGTACATAATTTCTGTAAATAAATTTGAGATCTGATAATAATGTAGTCAGGGTATGTGTTAACTTGCTTTGATCTCTCACAACATGTAGTAGTAGTAGTAGTAGTAGTAGTAAAAAGTTTATTCTGAAAATTCAGAAAGGGATAGCACAATTGAGCCAAGGCTCATTTTCAATGGGGTCCCAATGTATAAAATAAACAGTTACACGGAATATGTAGATAAATACAAGCATAGCAAATACAATACACAACCTGTATCAAAAGACATAATACTGTACATGACAGACATGTAGATGTTTTTCAATTAATTACAACAAAGTTTAGGCCTTTCAGCACTTTTTACAAGTCAAGATCTTATTTGATGCCAAGATGGAGGAGATATTGACTTGATATATAGTGCTCTATTTTTGAGAATGAAAGAGATCATGCCATTTATTAGGAGTAAAATTATTGTTTAGATACATAGCTACAAAGACATTGTCAGCAGATAAGGGCCTATAGCCCAACAGTCTGCCCATTTGAGCTTGTAAGTTCCCCTTAAGTTTTTCTGCATTATTATTTTTATATTTTTGGAGGTGTCGTGTAGGCTTGATATTATTCCTGAAATGTCAGAGACCTTTCTGGGGAACTTGCAAGATACTGGCATATAACTATACCATTTGTAAAAGGTCCTGATCAAACAACTGGAAACTGAAAACTGTTTTTAGTCATTTTATAATATGATATACTGAATGTGTATTTACTGAGTTGCTGGATCAGGGCCTTGGAGAAAATAATAACATTTACTTAACTCATTCAAGATTCCATCAGGGAGTCAAAAAAAAGTCTATGAGAATTTGTCTGAAAATTAACAAATATAAGATGAGAAAATAGCATCTGTGTATATGTATATGGGGAAATGTCTCTAATTTATTTGCAATAAATTTGTTTACAGGCATTACTAATATCTTTTGAAAGATTGGCCAACTTGTGATTACTAGTTTTGAGTACAGTTCATGAAATAATGAGTGTGATATTTGTTATTTCATATGGCAAGGCAAGGCAAAATTTATTTAAAAGACGCCCAATCCTGGAGACTCTGGGTGCCATACAAATAGATAAACACATATTTAAAAAATAGATACCAATCACTATGTAAAGAGAGGATGATATCCAGACTTTAGAGGTTGTGTGTTGGAGGTTATTCGAGGTGCACCCTGGGGAGGGGAAGGGACGGGACGGGAGGGACATGTATTCTTTGATGCATTCGCTTATGGGGGAGGGGTTTGGTTTGGTTATGGCTTACTGGCTTTGTATCTGGTTTTGCTTTGTGTTTGGTTGTATTGTCTTTGAAACTAATAAACTTAAATTTCAAAAAAAAAATATTTAAAAAATAAAGCAATTAAAAGAGAAAAAAAAAGACATATTTTTTATAAACATATAAATACTAACACATCATATAAACATTACCCATAAACAATAAACTAAACAATACATTTTCAGCAGCTATAATCAGAGCAAATCTAAAAATGAATAACTCAATCCAGAAAAACCTGAGTGAATAGGAGGGCCTTTAGGTGGGCCTTGAATACCTCCAAGGTAGGGGCCCCCTTAACCCCAGAGGGCAGTGAGTTCCACAGGATGGGAGCGGCGACACTAAAGGCCCTGTCGCCAGCCGATTTCAACCTTGTCCTAGGAATCGCTAGGAGGCCTCCACAGGAGGAATGGAGGGGGTGAACCGAGAGACCAGGTACAAGAAGGTCTAACAGATAACCAGGGCCCTGACCATGTAGGGCCTTATAGGTGAGAAGACCAACCTTAAAGAGGATCCTCCACCTGACCGGCAGCCAGTGCAGCTCATGCAACACCAGTGTAATATGGCTAAATTTCGGCTGCCCAGTAAGTAACGGGGCAGCTGCGTTCTGCACCAGCTGCAGTCTGCGGAAAGATCCTCCCACAACCCTGAGGTAGAGCACATTACTGTAGCCAAGCCTAGAAGTAACTAAAGCATGCATCAAAGTGAGGAGGTCCAGAGGCGGAACAAGGGGCTTTATTCTGACGACATTTCTGAGGTGGAAAAAACAGGAGAGGACAGTGGAAGATATTTGCTCCTTCATAGTCAAACTCCTATCCAGAATAACACCAAGATTTCACATCCTAAAGGAGGCCTTCAATGAAACAGATCCCAGAACAAGTCCAGTCTCTGATTCAGAGGCCATCCTATCATGAAACTCTGTTCGACTCCACCACCAATACCTCCATCTTATCGGGGTTCAGTTGCAACCAGCTAGAGGCCATCCAGTCGTTAATCTGAGCAAGGCAGCTGTTTAGCACATCTACCGCGTTGGATGTTCCTGGGGCAAAGGATAAGTATAGCTGGGTATCATCAGCATAGCAATGAAACCCAAGCCATACTTCCTAATGATCCCTCCCAGGGGTAACATGTACACTGTGAACAACATTGGGGCAAACACCGATCCCTGGGGTACTCCACAAGATACAGGACTAGGGGAGGAGGAGGAGAAATTCCCCATCATAACCCATTGCCTTCTGTTAGTTGAATAGGACTCAAACCAGCAGATGACAGTGCCGGTGAGTCCACAGAGTTCCCTAAGGCAGTCAAGCAACACACAATGGTCCACAGTGTCAAATGCTGAAGAGAAATCAAGGAGAACAAGAATTGTCTTTTCTCCTCGATCTCAAACCCTGAGGACATCATTCTGCACCCAAACAAGTGCGGTTTCTGTGCTATGCCTCACCCAAAACCCCGACTGGAAGTGTTCGTATGAAGCGCCACTACCTTCTCCACAACCTTCACCAAAAAAGGAAGATTGGAAATAGGTCGGTAATTTGCCCTAACCTCTGGGTCCAATGATGGTTTCTTTAGGAGTGATCTCACAAATGCCTCCTTCAAGGCATTAGGGAAGACCCCCTCAGATAAGGAACACTGGACAATCAGAGCAAACACCGGGCCAACGGTGTCAATGCATCTCATCAAGAAACGCGTCGGCACTGGATCTAGTTCACCAAAAGTATGCTTCAGATTGGTCGCCACCCTGATGATCTCACTTACCTCCACTGGTCTAAACTCCCCCCAGCCAGGTGAAGTGCACTCAGAACACCTCTGGTGACCACTGCCAGCTATGGTATTGCTGACTGGAGGAACTCCCTGCCGAATACCGGACACTCTGTCCGAGAAGAACTGAGCAAACTCTTCGCATTCAGGATTCAAAAAAACCTTCCTCGGCTGTAGACAAGCAGGACGAAGTAGCCTGTCCACAGTCCGAAAAAGTATAGCTGGTCCGTTCTTCCCAGCAGCAATCTCCCCGGACAGGAACACTGCCTTCTTATGGTTGATTGCCCCCCTGGTATGCATTATAATGCATATGCAGGGCCAGTTTGTCCTCCTCCAGGCCGGACTTTCTCCAGCAGAACTCCAACCTCTGACCCTTTCTCTTCATCTCCCTGAGGTCCCCATCAAACCATGGGGATGTCAGGTAGGAAGATTTGGGTCATACACGGACAGGTGCAAGGGAGTCAATGGCATCGGATAACACTCTAAGAGCCCACCACAGCACCAATGCCTCCAGTGCATGCATTATCCACACCAGACAGATCAGCTGCCACCAAAAAACCTTCCCGGTCACATCCCTCAAAGGACGACAGCTCATCATCTCTGTAGGGAGAGGACATCCGGTGGGAGCCCCGAACATGAACTGCACTGTGCAGTGATTGGACTATGCCACATGATCAATCTTGAGATTATTTATCTCAAGCCTCAGTGAGAACACCAGGTCCAATGTGTGGCCACCCAGGTGAGTCACGGCAGAAACAGCTTATAACAGGCCCAGTGATGACATAATCTGGAGGAGGTTATGACCAAGCCGAGAAAATTCGTCGTCGGCCCAAACATTGAAGTCCCCCAAGACAATACATCTGGAGGCTTCCAATGTTTCACTGACGACAAATTTGGCAACCTCCTGCAGGAAATTCCCTGCTGCCCCAGGGGGCAGTAAATAAGGAAAATCCTCTAGCCTGTGCCCGGAACCCCACGGATGGCCACACATTCAAAAGAACTTGGGGTTCCCACTGGGTGCACGGTGAAGCCCAAGTCAGATCTAAAACAGGTGGCTACACCACCATCCCTACGTTCCTCTCTGGGGCAGTGCACCACGGTATACCCGAGAGGGATGGCAGCCTCAGAAACAGGGCCAGCATCATACCCAACCCAGATCTCCGAGATGCAAGCCAGATCAACCGAGGAAATCAAGTCCGCAATAATTGAGGTCTTGTTCCTGATCAACCTTGAATTGCATAGCACTGCCCTCAGGGGATTGGTGGGTAGAGCAGCCCCATGAGTTACCTGGCCATTCGGTCTGGTGGACTCCCTGGAAACAGGCACCAAACATGTCTAGCCTCTCTCTTGTGCCCGTTGTAATCCAGGGCATCTTCTGGTCCTAATAATCTCAATCCTACCACCCTCCGGCGTGCACGGGGCTCCCTACCGCCCAAGATCACCCTGGCCCCTCTAAATCCCCACCTCCAGGCAATGTCTTACAGTAGTATCAGAAACTGAGAGGCAGTTGAAGGGCCGTAAGTTGCGCAGAAGGGATGCCCCATACACTTATCCTGGCCCGCCTTGGCCCCACCAAACCACCCCGGCACGTCACTGGTTTAAGAAGATTTTAGCTACCAACAAAACAGTTAAACAGTCTAAAAACTCCTACCTTTAGCATACAAATAGATAATATAACCTGTATCCTATTTATAATATGGCTGTCTATAAATTAGCTTATTTCTAGGTTAAAAACCATTACTAACATATCCAATCATTTACCACTTAAATTTTGTTTCCTGCTACAGATAAAGCTAAAATAAGCACCCCATCTGCTCGCTAATTACCTGCAAATATATTGCAATAAGCGTTAAAACTAAACTTAAATTCTCTCACCAAGTGGCGCTCATGCCTGTGGGTGGGGTGGGCTTTTTCAAGTGCACAGGAGCCCCGCCCCGATGTATTGTAGCTGTCTACTGTTTGGTCCGCCGCCGGATCCCCTCCAATATACTAGCAGTAGTCCAGAAAGAAACAGCGAGACAGATAACACAAAGTCACAAGCTGCAATAGTTCCCTACTAAATTAGGCTGAAGCAAAACGTCCGTGGAACACAGTTCGGCTGTTTTCCATGCAGCTTTCACCTGCTGCCGACACTTCCTGGTCGCTTCAGATGGAACAGCTGATTTGGTGATCTCAGTCTGGGCGGCATGGGCTTTTTCAAGTGCACAGGAGCCCCGCCCCAATGTATTGTAGCCCTCTACTGTTTGGTCCTCCGCCGGACCCCCTCCAATGTACAGGCAGCAGTCCAGAAAGAAACAACAAGACAGATAACACAAAGTCACAAGCTGCAATAGTTCCCTACTAAATCAGGCTGAAGCAAAATGTCCCCCATTGTACCTTATGCAGACCATGTAAATCCAAATCACTCCAAGGCCATCCTGACATATATTAATACAGAACAGCAAATCGGAGCTCTTTTCCTGATAAAGGGCTGCTGATATAATAACTGAAGAACAAAGTCATAAGTAAGGAACCAGTGGCTTATGGAAAAATCTACAGGGATTTATATAGTGATTTGATTCTTCCCCTGTGGGGAAAATACAGGAAAAATGAGGGCTTGTTACAGGGAAATGGTTATTTAGTTCTGGGAGCACTGAATATTTTTTGTCCTATACAGTAATAGCCATAGACATGGCCAGATATTTCGTGAAATTTCTAAAGAGTTTCTCTCTGCTGCCCCTAATGTGGAAATGCAGAAAGCAGGAGATTTCTCTAGAAATATCCCAAAAATGTTAGGAAATATCTGGCCATGCCTTTGGCTGTGACTGTATTTTGTATCCTGGATAGCGCAGGGGAGATGCTATATCTCATTGTCATAGGGATGTTAATTTACACATTTTTACACTGTATTTACTCAAGCTGTCCCAGGTTAGATGCAATATCTTGTTTTTAGTGGGGTCATGATTTTACCATTTTGTTAATGTATTTCTTCAGAGTAGCCTAGTCCAGGGTCCCCCCATATTCAAAGGAGATATGCAGTGCATTCTGGCGGAAAAGGGAGATGTGGCGAGCAACTCCAACAATGCGCTGCAGCACGATATTCAAACGTGCATGATGCACCAGCCGCAAGGGAATGGGCCAGGGTGCACAAAAATAGATTGCCATGCAAGTCAAGTGGGCATTCCCATGCATATGCCACACTGCAGCACATTCAGTGGGAATGCACCCCTCACGGTAGGGTACCCCCTTCCCATCCCCAATCGATCCAACTCCTTCCCAGAAGAGTTCCATAGTGCAGGGCCCCCGAGGCCCCATCACACCAGAGGAAACCATGGTCCATATCCATAGTGTAAAGGACCCCCACCTACTGCCCCAGTATGCAGACACCCTCACTCCCCCCATACCCAACCTGTTGCAGAGACTGTCACTGCCCTCCACACCCTGCCACTGGCAGCCACTGACTGCACTGGACCGGGCAGGGAACCTGCACTCTACAATGATCCAGGTGGCTGTATCATGCTTTGGGGCACTATGCAAGCTGTGGACCCACCAATGTATGCAGCCGTGTGTTAATTCCTGGCAAATCGTAAGAGGGAATTGACATACCTCCAATGCATGCCTTGTTGCTGCTGTATCTTCCTGCTGTCATACACTGCTGCACGTCCACACTCTCCCCTGTTCCCCTGTGTAACATGCCATCCTCTGGACTGCTGAGGTATTCCAAGTGCCATGGGGTGCAGTATCCTGCAAAGCCATTTGCAGTGTATGCTCCAGGCTATGGATAGTTCATCTGCAGTTCCCCGTTTGTACAAACGAATGGGAGGTCAACTGTAACATGCTTGTTCTGGGACCTGTGTGAGTGGATACAGCATCAGCTGTCACCCGCACTGAGAAATGAAATGGCACCAGGATGATGGATCCACATGCGAGTGCCTGAGGTGTATGGCCACTGGGCATTATCACTTGCATACAGTTCACGCCTATGTATGACATATTCCAGTGTCCTACTGCCAGTGCTCCACCACCCGCTGATACAGTGGTACGATCCCATCACAGTGCTAGTTGTTGCAATGAGATAGGTTGAGGGGCAGGGAAGGGGGGTGTCTGTGCACCGTTGAGGGGGCGGAGCCACTACACTATGGACATGGACTGTAGGTGTATTCTAGTGCAATCAGGGATGGGAGAGGGGTCCCTACAGTATGGAACCGACAGAGCCTGGACTCCGGTATGATCGAGGCTGGTGGAACGGGTGGTGGGTGCCACTTTACCGATACAGACTTCAGGGCATGTCCCACATGGAAGTGATCGGGTATGGGGTTTGGGAGCGAAAGCTACTCCAGTGCATTCATCCCCGTTACAACATGCAAATGGATCAGTAATGAGCATGCATAAGTCCCCTTTTCACCCTGCATGTTCAATTAGCTAATTTGCATTCCTGGGCTCAGTGTCGCCCATGAGGCTGTGGCACATACCACGCATTCCCCCATGGAGGTATTCAGTTGGGGGCACCCTGGATGCACCTATCTTGGTAACCGCCTGCACTGCAACTCCCATCCAGGGTCACATTTTCAACAGGCACAATAACACTCGCCAGGATGAAGTGCAGTGTCACAGGTTTATTGCATGACAAAAGGGATTAACTCCCATTGAAACTGCATTGTTTGCTGCAGTAACTCAACTGCAGAATTCTGCAGTGCTGTGCTTCATCCTGGTGGGCTTCACTGTATGTGTGCCCTGTACTGGTGGCACATTCCCTTTGAATATTGTATCGATGCTGACCAGCGCACTCTTTTTGCACAATGCATCTTTCTGCTCGCACATCAGTCTGGCACTTAATATGTCCCCCCAGATGTAAAATATTGTTTTCGGTGCATTCTGATTTTACGCAATGTAGCATAATATTGTGTAGATGTAGAGACCCACTGAAAATAAGATGCCATTTCTTCTATGAACTATCCAATCTAAATATATATAGCAATCAGCAGGCATATTCTAGGAAAATGCATTGTAAAAATGTATAAAAGGAAGACCACATTGAAACTTCCTCTCCACAGATCTGGATTGTTCAAATTCATTAGAAATAATGGGTAAAGGCATCTCAAAAGCTCTCCACAGACATATTGGCTCTGACCAGAGTTTGTTTATAACATAGCCGCAGTTGCAAATTAATTCTAATACATTTTTAAAGCACAGATCTTAATGGTATCCTGTGATAAGAGTGCTGGGGAATGGGCGCCTACAATAATGGTGACCCACTCCCCAGCACATTTCAGGGATGGCTACGGATGGGTAGGGCAGCCGGATGGGGGTGTGGGCAACTTTAGCGACAGGATGTCGCTATACATACGTGCACATTGGGGGGTGGTAGTGGGCACGCACAGTGAGGGATGTGAGGGGTGGTGCCATGATGGGTTGCAGAGCTGACCCCGTGGTGTGGTGGGCGGGTTGCCGGCATCGGTCGGCAAGGGTACTGGATTCAGGTCCGGGCGCTGTTGTGTTTTTGTTGCACCCGGCCCAAGCCTTTTTTTTTGTTTAAGCCACCCTCCAACATGCACCCCCGAATTGAGAATTTTTAATAGGAAGGTGCAGGGTCACAGCCCCCACAGAAAACATAAAAAAACTAAGTCCCCAGCACCCTTTTGATGTGTGCCAGGGTGTCAGAGTGCCAAAATACATTTTCGGCACTCTTGACTTCTGCATAACAGCAATCACTTTAGGCTTTCGCCATTATGACATAGAACTGATCTTAATACATGTCATTATAATAAGTCATCTAGCTAACACTAATCCCATATGAAGGACACAAGATCTAATATTTTACCAGTAGTTGAAAGAAAAAAATGTGATCACCCATATTTCTTTTCTAGGCAAAATCCTCAGGGATCCACCATTACTTCAGATTCCGGAGTCTGGATTTGAAGTGCCCTAGGTGTTGTAGGTTGGTGATAGAATTAGGGAGCTCATTTAGCCAGGTGGGTGCACTTACCATGAAGGCATGCCTCCCCAGAACTGTTCTCCTGAAGGGTACAGATAAGGCATGTCTGGTGACACCTCTTGTAAGATGCTCACCTGGGGCAGGCCTAAGTAATGCCTGCAGGGAGGCAGGTGCAAGTCCTAGAAGGGCATTTTTCCCTAATAGGCAGGTCTTGAGCTTAATTCTATCCTGGAGGGGGAGCCACTTTGTTCTTACGTAGAGCTTACAAGTATGCGTGAGGCGATCAGCGTTCAGGACGAATCTGCAGGCTTTGTTGAGGGTCAAGTGGACTTTGTGAAGGCTGGTGTTCATGACTGAACCATAAACCATGTTTCCATAATCCAAGATAGGCAGGATTGTGCCACTTACCACCTGGAGCCTGGCTTCAGGGGTGAGGCAGAAGCATAGTCTATATAGTGCTCCCAGTTTCCTGCTTGCTGCCATACTGATATTACTTATATGTTCATCAAAGGAAAGGGACTCATCAAATGTAACCCCAAGATACCAGAATGAGTGGATCTGTTCAAGGGGAGGGTAGCCTGTGATGACGGTGACCGTGATTGAGTGCTTTCAAAAAGGGTGACTCAATCACTGCGCCTGTGCACGGGGCTACCTGGCAGGGGGGTGACTGGATGGGAGGCAGGCGAATATAGTGACAGGATGTCACTATGTATACATGCACATGGGGGAGAGGGGTCACACTGTGTGATAGGCAGAAGGGGAGGTAGGGTTTGTGAGGTGTAGTGCAATGATGGGCTGCCAAGCTGGCCATGTGGCATGGTGGCTTGGTGGCAGGCTTGGGTTGGGAGGGTACCGGCTTCAGTTCTGGACACACTTGTATTTTGCGCTGGGTCATTTTTATTTTGTTTGTTTGTTTTTTATAGTTTTGCACCCCCCCAACATGCACTCCCCTGGAGTTGAGAATCCTTTAGTTGGGGGGTGCAGGGAGTGTAGCCCCCCTGCATGAAATAGAAAAATCTGTCATGCACCCTTTTGCTCTTTGTCACGATGAGTGTACATCGCCGAAATTTATTTTCTGGCATGTACACTCGCCCAAACGCCGAGCGCTATTCCGCAATCATAGTTATGACATGGAACCAGTTAGAGTCAGGGTTGTGTATGATTATGAAAGGTGTGGTGGATCTTCTCTTCTGGCAGCCAGCAAAGAGCATTGTCTTTGTCTTTTTGCTGTTCAGTACTAGAAGGCTGGTGTTAAACCATTCCTGTAGTAGGTCAAAGTTGTACTGCAGGTTCCTAGTCGTCATGTCTTGGCAGCAGCCTCAAAGGAATAATACTGTGTCATCTGCATAGAGCAGAACTTTGGCAGAGTGACATGCAGCTGAGAGGTTGTTTACAAAGGGGCTAAACAGGACAGGGCCCAGCATGATCCCTTGTGGGACCCCTACTGTGACCTTCCTGGCCTCGGAGATGGCTCCATTAATCTTTACATGTTGTGATTGCCCAGACAGGTAGCTGGAGAACCACCCAACTGTATCAGAGGACAACCCGAGGCAGGTTAGCCAGTGGAACAGCAGCTGGTGGTCCACAAGGTCAGATGCTTTGGATAAGTCGATAAAGATTGACCCAGCTAATAGTCCCTGGTCGACTGCCTTGTGAACATAGTCTGTGAACTCAATGAAAGCTGAGCTGTACTGTGCCACTTGCAGAATCCATGTTGTTGAGGAATGTAGGTGGACAGACAGCTGATCTGCAATGATTCTTTCCAGCACATTGGAGAGAGCAGACAGGATGGAGATGGACCTGTAATTGGACACCAGCGAACGGTTCCCCCCTTTTACTACAAGAGTGGCCAGGGCAGTTTTCCATGTAGTTGGGAAGGCTGACATCCAAAGTGACAAATTAAAAAGCTTGGTGATTGGTATGACCACTTCAAGGAGAGCCATTGAGATAAGCTTCATATTAACCCCGTCCTCTCCCATCCTCGTTTTGCCCAACAGTCTTATAAGATGTTTAAAGGTCTCCCTGGTGGTCACCTGATAGAAGTAGAATATGTGGCTGGTGCTAGGAAGGTGGGGCAGGGGTTCAGAGGTCAGTGTTTCACCCCCGTGAGCAGCTGGTTTGGGTGGTAGGACTGTGCTGTAGTCTGTAAAGGCCTCATTGAAAATGTTGGCTATGGCAACTTCGTAAAGTATGACTTTGTCATTGTGATGGAGCATAGTCGGGGAGGTCCTATCACTCATTTCTAAGTGATCCTTGATGGTAGCCCAGAATTTCTTACCGTCTTTCAAACACTGGGACTGATGATTTTGGTAATGGAATTAATGATGGATCCCCAATGATTTTGCCTACATACACATGCAATAAACACAAGCACATCTGCTCGAATGCCTGAGGTCCATTTGTGGACTATCGAGTACAGTCCTCAGATGGTTTTCATTGTTCCTTGAAGGGAGAACACAGAGAGTGGTCTCGAGTTTGTTTTCATCCAGGGCCTTCTCTCTGCCTTGTGGGGTGCCTCAGGGCTCAGTGCTTTCCCCCATGTTATTCGCAGTATATATGCTACCCCTCGGAGACATTGTAAGATGGTATGAGCTGAGGTTTCACTGCTATGCAGATGATACCCAGCTCTACCTGTCTTTTGCACCTGACCAGGTTAGTGCTATCTCGGTACTGAACAACTGCCTCGCAGACATCCAAGACTGGATGAATTCCAGCAGTTTAAAGTTGAACCCAGGAAAGACTGAGGTTATGGTTGTGGACCCGGGTCGCAGGGTAGAGGGTTTGAGGACTGGTCTCCCCTCTGGATTAATCCTGGGGGTGGACCAGATCCTCACCTCTGAATGGGTGCATAACCTGGGAGTGGAGCTTGACGCTGGTTTGACCCTCTGTTATCAGGTGTCTGCAGTTGTCAAGCTGGCATTTTTCCATCTTAGGAACGTTGCCAGGATTAGGCATCTTGTTCCGCCCAGTGACCTGCCGGTCTTGGTCCATGCCTTTGTGACATCTCACCTCGATTACTGTAACTCCCTTTACCTAGAATTTCCTGGGGTTGATATCCACCGCTTGCAGCTAGTGCAGAACGTGGCAGCACGTTTGTTGACTGGGGCCTCTAGAAGTTTTCATATTACCCCTGTGCTGCATCCTCTGCACTGGCTGCCAATACAGTGGCGGATCACCTTTAAAGTGGGTCTTTTGACCTACAAAGCCCTACACGGTCTGGGTCCCGACTACTTGAAAGAACTCCTGGTGCCTTACACCCCTCTGAGACAGCTCATTTCATTTTGAGGGGTTGCGAGAGATTCCAAGGGTAAATTTGAAGTCATCTGGTGCCCGTGCATTTGGATTTGCTGCACCTACCCTCTGGAATTCTCTGCCCTGTAAGCTCCGGGAGTGTAGGACGGTGGGGAGCTTTAAGCAGGCACTAAAGACTTTTTTATGGGAAAAGGCATTTCCTTCTTTGTTCTGATTTTATATTGCTGTACTGGAATATATGTTTATATGTGATTTTATTGAATGCATTGAATATGTTTTACATTTGTTCTTGATGTACAGTGCCTTGAAATTTTTGAAAGGCGCTCAATTAAATAAATTTTATTATTATTATTATATTGTGCTAAATATTATCCTGTACATGTATTACCTTTAGTGTGTGCGTGTTTGTGTGTGTGTGTGTGTGTGTGTGTGTGTGCAAGCTAATTATATTAATGATAATACAATGCAAAGCTTTGACATGCAAGAAATAGGGTGTGGAGCTCCTCCTCTGTGGCATTTTTTTCGCTCAGAGGAAAGACACATGTCCACTACACCTAAAGAGCAACTGTCAAAATTGAGGCAAGCAGTCTTGCCAAGGTTCTGCCACTTTAAACAAGCAGTTTAAAAAATAACAGTGTAATTATTAAGATTTAAACTTGTCTAGGGTCAGCATACGTTTAGTAAGCTTCGGAGTCTTAGGATTGACTATACCTCAAACAGAGGTGTGCGCAAAAGTCGTGAACAAGGGGGGCCCAAAATCCTAACAAAGCTAGGGGGATCTGGGGGCATGTCCCCCCCCAGGTAATTTTTGAAATAAATCACTGTAAATTGTGCATTTTCCTGCATTTTACAGTTAGGCAAGATCCATTACAGCCCAAAGCATGAACAGGTGTGCACATTTGGAACGTAGCCTGGTGCTCTGCGGGGGATAGTAGCTAATTACTGTAAATCCGAAGAGAAAAAGTTCAAGGTAGAAGAGCACTCACAAGTCTTCCATAATAAGAAATGCAGGAGTAAGTAAATATGTAACATAAGTTCTTCACTTTTACTGCAGGTGATTAACAGACGCAGTGTGGGCTCACCACCACACCAAAATGCCAACGCTTCAACAAACGTCTTCCTGAGGGGATCAGTTTTACTGTGCCACAATAATCCCTTTTATACAGTTTCCTGAACCAACATACTGTCTGCCCCCTGCTGTTTTAAATGCATATAGACATGTTACTTCATTATTTAGATTTAAGCGGCTATCATAGGATTCAAACAGTGATAGACAAAATGCAACGTAATGGAACATAAGAAATAAATGAATACAGAAAAATGTATACAAATCAGTCAGAATTGCACTAGGGAAGATGAGTTTGAAAAAGAATCTCAGGAACTATTGTCATACAAAGGGGCTATGAAATAGGCTGACATTTGATAATGCGCTTGAGAGAGCTAAAAACATGGAAAGGGATTTCTTGTTAGAAACAAAGAATCAGGAACAGGGTGTTAACAGATCTGTCTGTTTTATCACCAAATACATTAGGGCACCAGGGGACATAGGAAACATCATTAGAAAATATTGGCCCATATAGTACTTCTTAATGATTCTATTTTATCAAGAGAATTTACAGAGAGCCTTAGAATTACATTTTCAAGTGCAGATAATCTTACAGACAGGCTAGAACTGTACATTTGCATTATGTTGAAACCAATCCTGAAACAACCTATAGGCTATGGTCACCCCCAACCCCAAAGGGATGTTTCAGTGTGGGAAATGTAACATCTGTGAGTTCTGCTGCCACAGTAATACATTCCAGCTTGAATATTATGAAAACACTGTTTGAGATAGGAAGCTTTCTTAATTGCAGCAGCTCAGGACTCTGAGGTCAGGCAATGTAAACAACAGAAAAAAAATCAAAGGGCATCTTTTTTTTTCTATTGATAACATCCTAAGGGGGGGCAAGACCAGGGTCAGCCCCCCCTCTATGCATGCCTGTTGTCCTCAAAATAATATTGCTATGATGCTAAGTGAGTGACAGGGCTGCAGCATGTTCAGTGTCAAATGTAGTTGAATGGAAAGTGACTTGTTTAGCGTAACATTACACAAATTAGCAGGCCACCATTACTAGCACCCATACCTTCTTAGGTCAGAAAACACTTGCAGGCAGCATAGCGTAATGGTTAGAGAGAACTGAGCTGGAGAACTGGGTTTGAATCCCGCAGGCACCGCTTGCATACTGTGTGATAATGAGCCAGTCACGTAACTTCCATGTGCTCCCAGGGTGCACCTGGAAACAAGCCTTGGCTTAATGTTTTTCCTGGGCAAAAGTTGTGAAAAAAAAAGAAAAAAAAACATTATCTGGTTTAGCTTAATCTAAGCTTTAACAGGAAATATTTTAAATTTTTGTAAAAGTGCTATCCCTGGGAAGCTACCTTTAAATAAAATCTAGATCTCACCTTGTTGGGATAGCATATTAAACATGATACTACCCCCAGAAATGAAAGGTGGCCTGTTAAGCTGAGTAAAACGATACACATATCTCACCACATTCCACCCCTTCTACTATGCATTACACTGAACATACTGTGGCTCTGTCCCTCACTTAGCATTGCATCATCAAAGTTTTGTGGCGGAGCTACAGCTAGAGACGTGAAAGTTTATGGAACACAAGCCATCCCTGCCTACAAATGGTTTTATCTGATTACTCTATGGATTTATTTTTTACTGTTTACACCTTAAAACAGTTAGCAACCTGATGTGACTTGCCTGTCACAGGTTTAAAAAAAAAAAAAATAGCTCATGCCTGCAACACATTTTATCACAGTTATGAGAAGTGGAAATATTTGCTTCAAACCAAAGCTGGCATCCTTACTTTTCTAATCACACTTTAATCAAGCAAATTCATAGCTACCAGGGCCAGTAATCTGACCATTAATGTGCTCAGATTACATTTTATTCTGAAACGCCCTCTCTAGTCCCGCATGTTCCAGTCCTGCCACTGCCACGGACTAATCTGGCTGCCAGGTTGTTTTTAAGCCAATGATGTTACTTAATGGTCTGCTATAGTATGCTAATATTAAAATATTCTAAATCTCTATATTCTACTGTTGCAAAAAAAATGAGAGAATTTACTACTTGTGTTTTCATAAACTCTGGTCAGTAATACCAAAGATAGAACCTGGGGTTTGAGAGACATGACAAATGGTTTCCTGACTTAAAAACCTCCACATAGGGAAATACTTAGCTTGGAAAAAATGGGTATTGGGCATGTAAAGAAGTAATCAAAAATGACATACTAATAGAAACTAGACTAGCTAAACAATAGTATGTACAAGAAAATGTAGACACACTGCATGTACTAAATTCCTTCTGTGGACTCATCAAATAATTCATCAATGTATTCCCTAAAAAACTCTGACATGTTTCCATGGAACTCATCAGTTTCAGGAGCTGAGTATAGTTTTACAAACAGAAGTAACACTGCTGCTCTTTAGACAATTTCACTATCACTGTGGCAAGTGGTACCTACAGTATCTGACTGCAAATAGAATTGCGGTCAGACCTGTTCTTCTAAGAGCAATATGTCAACATCGACTTATTGTTCTGCTCTGCATTGATGATGGAGAAAGCCAGACTACATAATTAGGTCTAAACTCTTCCACTGTGATGTCATTTTACTTCAGTTTCACATAAACTAATTGTTAATCTTCATTAAATTAGTACATTTCCATGATTTCTCCTTTACATTTCAAACACTGCACTAGAACTCTTAGTCTGTCTTAGGGCCAGAGATTGTGCCTTGGAGCACCACAAATCCACCCAGCTTCCTGGTGACCTCACGGACTACCGAAAACTCCAAAACACCTGTACCAGGGCAACAAGGCTAGCCAAGTCTGATTACTTCAAAAACACTTTTCTCGCTAATATAAATTCCTCTTTCCAAGTTCTGGAAGGTGGTTCATGCCCTCTTTACCCTTCAGTCCCGTCCCCTTTCCCCAGTGCTAGAGGTAAGTGGCAATCATGTAGCTGACTCCCATGCCATAGCCGCAGAATTTAATTCCTATTATACCTCCTGTGCAATCAAACTGCTGAAGTCCCTCCCTCATTACTGCTCCCCCTCAAATGTCACGGCAGCCTCTCTATCCTCCCTCCCCCCAAAAAGCTCCACTTCCTATTTCCCCACACCCTTCCTTGTCATTCTCTTCAGTCTCCCCCACTGATACTCTAAATGCCCTCCTCACCATCAGCACCTCAAAAGGATCTTCCCCAGATAACCTTGACCCTAAACTCATCACTCTCTCAGCCCCGGCTACTGCCTGCCCCCTCTCCTTAATCTTAAGTCTCTCCTTCTCAACCTCTGATGTCCGTACCACATGGAAGCACACAATGGTCCTCACCCTATCTAAAGGTGGAGACCCCTCATCCCCTGGCAACTGTTGCCTCCATCTTGCTACTCCCTACCCTAGCCAAACTACAAGAACATCTAGTCCTTTCCCAACTCACTTCCTTTCTATCTGATATCTCCTTCTTCACCCTATTCCAATCTAGTTTCAGGAAAAAACACTCTATCACCACCTCCCTACTTCGGCTCACTGACTCCATCCTCTCCGGTATGGAAAATGGCCAGATCATCTCAGCCATATTTGTCGACCTTGCCAAGGCTTTTGACATTGTTTCCCACTCCCTTCTCCTTGGTTCCCTTTAATCTTCTGGTCTAACCCCTTCTGCCACTACCTGGTTTAAGGACTACCTTACTGGTAGAACCCAATCAGTTAAGATCGCAGATGCCATCTTGCCACCCTTCTTGATCTGCATTGGCATCCCTCAGGGCTCCATACTTGGTCCCTTTCTATTCTCCATCTTCCTTAATGACCTGCCATCTGTCTGCTCCCCCTCCTCCACCATACACATGTACGCTGATGATACTGTCCTGTATTCATCTGGCTCATGCCCAGCTGAAGGTACATCCGGCTTGCAGCATGACTTCAACAAGGTCCAGCTCTGGTTTGCAAACCATCAATTAAGCAATAAGGCATGACCAAGGGTTATGTTAATGGTCTGTTAATCACCTTCTAGGGGTGTACTGTGGCATGAGGTGTAGCTGAGTGCCACATGCCCCTAGAGGGTGATTAATTGACCATTAACATAATTCCTGGGAGTGCCTTATTGCTATTATAATAAAAAATGTTTTTAAACAGTGTTAAAGCTTGTTCAACATATGGCTAAACTCTACATGTATGTTAATAAAAGATTAACATAAGGCTGCTAGAATGTTTGCAGCCAATCAGAAAGCTCCATTTCTCAGAACCTTTTTATAATTATTTCTTAATGCCAAGAAGACAGTCTCAATGACCTCTGGCACAAGGCAAAGACTCTCTAGGCTTCCCTACCTGCCCATATTTCACACTTTTGATGGGACTTTACTTGAGGACACCTCGTCCTTCAGATATCTTGGGGTTTGGTTAGACCAACACCTCATCTTCACTAGACACATTGACGCCATACAGAAAAAATTGCGCCCCAAGCTCATGCCCTGTTCAGGAACCACAGTTGCATCTCTCCTGCAGCTAGGCATGAGCTTGTCCAGGAAATGATCCTCCCCATTTTTGACTACTGCGATATAGTCTACGGTGCTGCTCCTAAGTCCCCCCTGACCAGATTGTACACTCTCTTTCACTCCTTCTGCCACTTTGCCCTTGATGCTCCCTCTCGCATCCACCACTGTGACCTCTATCGAGGACCGCCATCTGAAAAATCACATCCATAGTGAGAAAAAGTTTGTCCATAACCAGAGAAGCATTTAGATGTCCAATATAATAGAAATACTTTTAAAACTGTAGTATTAAATAAAAACTGTATGAGAGAATTATAACAAGCATTTGACAATGCCGAATGTTTGCTTGCTGTCATTGGCATTGCTACTGCAGGAGTTAGAGAGATGCATGATAGGAATGGTATTATTGAACTAACGCCTACCCCCACCATGAAGTGACTGAAAGGTGTTGGGGGTGTGCCTTTGGGTCGTCAGCCATAACGCTTATGCCAGTCCACCTCACCCCACCCTGCAGACATTGACAGGTGTTGCGGTGTGTTTTGGGGTCTTCAGCCCTAATGCTCAACCCATTTCATAAGGAAATAAGCTGAGATGGGTGCAGTATAAGAGAATGGGGTGAACTTTAGGGCCAAAGACCCCAAGGCACACCTTAATGCCTGTCAGTAGCTGTGTGGTGGGGGTAGAATGCCATGAACATTATGGCCAACGAACCCAAGTCATACCCCTGACGCCAGTCAGTCTCTACAAGGTGGGCATTATGGTTGGAAACCTTCACACCTCAGGCATTTGTTAGTATTTTCACTCCAAATTTTCAAAATGGGCTTTTTGGGACCCCACCTCATGAACAGTGGCATTATCATTTCATTACTAAATCCTGAGAGGCGATTTTGCACAGCAACTATGTCATTTGGTGTCACAGGTGTGGAAACACATTTTGGGCAGGATGTGAAAAATGACAGCTGTACTGTTCATGAGGAGGTGTGGAAAATGGCAATGTTGAAAATCTGGAGTGAAAATATGAAAAATTCACGAAGTTACGAGTATGCATAGAAAATGCGCAAACACGCCCATAACATGGTCATTTTGGGGAATTTTTTCACCAGATTTTTAACATAGGCATTGTAGGACCTCTACTCATAAACAGTGTCACTGTAATTTTTTTAATCTGTCCCGAACACTGATTTCCAACAGCGAACGCGCTATTCTGAGCCGGACGTCCGAAAACACATTTTGGCCAGGATGTGAAAAACAACAGCTGTAGTGCTCATAAGGAGGTGTGAAGAAATGCTAGTGTTGAAAATCTGGAGTGAAAATATTACAAATTTGCGAAGTTACAAGTGTGTGTGGAAACTGCGCAACGCACACTCATAACACAGTCATTTTTTGGATTATTTCACCAAATTTGCAACATAGGCTTCTTGAAAACCCACCTCATGAACAGTGACACTGTTGTTTCATTAATTTGTCCTGAAAGGTGATTCTGCTCAGTAACCATGAAATTACCTTTCGGGACCAAATAACGCTGAGACAGTGACTGAATTCATGAGGAGGGGTATCCCAAGAACCTCATGTTGAAAATTTGGTGCCAAAACTCAAAAAAATGGCCAAGATATCCACATAAGTTAAAAAGAACCATTTATGCCATTATACAGCTTACCCGGCATTTCTTTAGTTCATGGTCAGCTTTGAAGAGTGCAGACGTGTTCCCGGTCCACCAAAGATCGTCACGCCAGGCTCTGGAGGCAAGTATGAAGTGAGTGGTGTGGGGAGGTGTGGTGTGCTGAGAGTGGCTGCGGGTTAGGGAAGGGGCCACCAGACTCAACAAAAGACTGTTTCCTTTTTTTAGTTTTTTTTTTTTTTTAAACACGACTTGAAACTTTTGGCATGCTGGGGTGGACTCCCAACGTGCCACCTGAAAATGTGTTTGTGTTGGGGGGAGTGGAGCCAATGGGGGTTGGGCACCTTGTCGGCCATACAGTGTGCTTGGGAGGGAGACTCAGGACTTTTGGCATGCTGGGGTGGGCTCCCAGCGTACCACCTGGAAGTTTGTGCCTTTGGGGGGGTAGTGGAGCTGACGGGGATTGGGCACCCCGTCGGTTACACAGTGTGCTTGGGGGGGGAGAGTGCATCAGTCAAGGGGGATTGGGCACCCCCTCAGCACACAACAAATGGGGGAGGTGCGCATCATGCCGAAAGGGATTGAGATACTCTGTCAGCAAAAGAACTGGAGAAGGGGGCATGCCAACAGGGAGACTGGGCACCCCAGTCGGCTTCCCCAGGGATTGTGAAAGGTGGCAGCTGTCTGTTGGCTTCCTGGGACTATGAGAAGCCAATGGAGAAGCCGTCGCCATGTTAATTGAAAGGAGACACCACCAGTCAATGCAGCTGTAACTGGCTGCTGCAGTCAGGGACCACCCCGCAAACACAGCTGATCATGACGGGGTGCTCCCTGATTGCAGCGGTCAATCTCTTTGTGCATAGTGGCATGCTCATTAACTGTAGTTACTGGAAGCAAGGTGTTTCCTGCACACGCACGCACAAGCAAACACAAAAAGCGCACAACATACAAAACAGCCAGATACAGATACTAATACCCAGTTTTATACTTCAGCCATGCTGTGCATAGTAACTCGCAGTGAGGACAATAGGCACTGAATCAGAGAGTACTTATAAAACTAATAATGCTAAGAAATGCTATGTGTCATTTTTTTTCTACTGGTGATTAAATGGCTATACATAGATACACAGAAATTGTTGGCAGATAAGGACTGCTACATGTAGGCCCATCTAGTCTGCCCATAAGCCCTAAACTTGTATGCAGTCACCAGATCTGGTGCTGAGGGCCATAAAATGAGGATTGTTAAATGATTTTATTGTTAAATGAGTTTATTAAAATATTTTGATGACTGCCTTACACAGCATCAATACTGTAAGGTAGGGAAGTCAAGTTACTACATATACAGGATCACCATGTACTCTTAATATAAATTTCAAGTTTATTTGCAGGAAAACACCATTGAATGCACTCATTTACAAGGAGGTCCCTTCTAATATAATAATAATAAGGTGATATAAGCCCTTATGTGATTTATTTTGACATCTGAAATCTCAAGATATAGCCAATATGTGATTGTGTCAGACGTAGTATTACCAGGGGTTAACTATTCTGCCTATGTTTCTAAAAAACAATTACTAAAAGCATTGCATACTACAACAAATTTTCATTTTTCACAGTTCCAGTAGGGCAGTACCTGTACTGATCAATGCCTCGTAGGACTTTTCCCAGTTTGTAGACGATCATTTTCGGTTTCCCACTGTAGAGGTATAGTAAAAGAAATCCAGACTCCTCTTAACTTTTCCACCAGTTGATTGCATATAGAGCTATCTTTTAAGTATAACTTCTCTGTCAAGTCACTGGGTGGGAATAAAAAAAAAAAAAACATTCCTGAAGCCATAATGATCTGTATTGATTGGTCCAGCTGATCAACTGTCCACACTTTGTGCATGTGAGACACACATGAGTGTAGTGCTGGACCACTTAGTAATTAAATGAGAATTGAAAATCTCTGGCTCTGTCAGTTTAGAGCTGATCCCCTCTGTCACAGTCCTGACCCCCTGCTATCTTTACAACATACAGCTGGTATATACAGTATCTCATCTCCCTTGCTCCTCTTTGATTCAGCATGGGAAGATTACCCCTTCACACCTGAATTATTTCAGCTTGAAAGACACATACATGGCTCTTTTTCAAATTACTTCTATATAATTCTGGTGAGAAGGGGTTAAAAAGGGCAATCTACTTTGGCCCCAAAAAACCGGAGTGGCGGCAGCCCCCTTCCCCAGTTCCGTTGCCTGTGGGCTGCCTGTTACATAGCCAAATGCTGTTGGTGCAGTGTCTATTCTTACTTTAAGTATTGTATAGAGATTTTGGAGCTGCTGCTTCTGTATTGTACCTCCAGTAAAGAATGCAGCTGTAATTGGCTGCTGCAGACAGGGACTGCCCTGCAAACACAGCTGATTGTGACATCAAGTTTCTTTGAGCATAGTGGCATGCTCATTAACTGCCTCCTACTGAAGAAGGTGTTTCTTGTGCATGCACAAGCAAACACAAAAAGGATGTCCAGAACCAGAACAAAATCAGTCAATAGCCAGATAGTAAATAACTACACTTTACTCTGAAAAACAGCAGTTTTCAAGAAAGAACTGCCAGGACAACAGATCTTTTGTTTGAAGTGGGGGACAAGCCGCTTATACACACAGATTTATTTTGCAATAAAATATTTACTTGAAAACTGAGATCTGTGCTGGTAGTGCTAGTTTTAATCTGTACTATATTATACTATATTGTATTTATTTACCAGTTTTTATCTGATTTTAACTTATTTGTTAAAGTGCTTTGATACTCTGTGAATTGCGCTGTAGAAATAAAAATTTGATTGATTGATTACAGTTCAGTAACCTCATTGCAAGACATATCTTTCCTGTCTTCTCTGAGATGCCAATCAAGCAGCACCCAACCACCCACTACCCCCCACCCATTCTCCTTCATCACTCAGAGGATACACTGTGAAGTCATTAATTTGTATCTCATGGTGGAGCTGCATGCATTGGTCTTCTTGTTGTTCTCCTATGTAGTACACCACAAAAAAAGTCACTCTGTAGTTAACATTACATTACCAATGCTGGCTTTTATAAAATACAAATTACTATTCAACAGGGCAGGACTAGTTGTTATAGACAATTTTCATCTAATCATTTAATCCTCAGTTTGTCAGAGATTTATTTTGATTGCCGTGGGTCTATAAAAATTTTTGGCTTTCTTTTCCCTCTCGGTCTCTTCTTCCCCTTCTGCCAGTCTGTTCCATTGCCAGCACCATGTCCTTCCTCTGCATTCCATAAAATAGATAGCACATTGCTAACTGCAGGAAAAGGCATGGAGAACTAAATACCAGCCTCATAATTCATTATGGGGATACACAGTATTATTATCACTCAGACACAAAGGGCAACCCTAGGAGGCATACGCCAAGTGCAGACCAGCCGCTAGCCTTACTATCTGCTGAGCTTCACTGATCTTCACTGACTGGGAGACAGACCAATCATGGAGGGAAGGCAGACTCTGACAGGTGCAGAAGCAGGGATTCCTTGACAGCAGTTCTACCTGACTGAATCCCCCTTGGAGTGCACAGTCTGGGCTCCTGTCTCCACTGAGGTGACTTCTCTCCTCGATTGCTCTGCTCAGACCCAGCCAGTGGCTGCTCTCTCAGCATAAGAAGCAGTTGGAACACTTACCCAGAATTCCTGGCTGCTGAATATAAATCAGCATTTGTACTGCTGTACCACTACTGAAATAGTGGTTGAATAATAGAAAGATCTTAGCTAGAAGAAACAGCTCAGACACAAAGGGCACCCCTAGGAGGCATATGCCAAGAGTGGTCCAGTCCCTAGCCTTACTGTCAGCTGTATCCACTACTGAAAAAGTGGTTGGCTAATATAAAGCTCCTAGCCAGAAACAACCAGAAGCAACAGCTCAGACACAAAGGGCAACCTTAGACGGCATATTCCAAGAGCGGTCCAGCCACTTGCCTTACTGTCTACTGAGCTTCACTGATCTTCACCAACTGGGAGACAGGCTAGTCACGGAGGGAAGGCAGACTCCAACAGGAGCAGGAGCAGGAGCAGGAGCAGGAGCAGGAGTAGAAGCAGAAGCAGAAGCAGAAGCATAAGCAGATGCAGGGATTCCTTGACAGCAATTCTACCTGGCTGAATCCTCCTTGGAGTGCACAGTCCGGGCTTCTATCTCCACTGAGGCTACTTCTCTCCTTGATTGCTCTGCTCAGACCCAGCCAGCAGTTGCTCTCTCGGCATAAGAAGCAGTTGGAACACTTACCCAGAATTCCTGGCTGCTGAATGTAAATCAGCATTTGTACTGCTGCACCAGTACTGAAATAGTGGACGATTAATAGAAAGATCTCAGCTGGAAGAAACAGCTCAGACACAAAAGGCACCCCTAGGAGGCATACGCCAAGAGCAATCCAGCCCCTAGCCTTACTGTCTGCTGTACCCACTGCTGAAAAAGTGGTCAGCTAATATAAATCTCATAGCCAGAAACAACCAGAAGCAACAGCTCAGACACAAAGGGAAACCCTAGGAGGCATTGGCATACACCAAGTGCGGTTCAGCCCCTAGCCTTACTGTCTGCTGAGCTTTACTGATCTTCACCAACTCAGAGAGACCAGTCATGGAGGAAAGACAGACTCTGACAGGTGCAGAAGCAGGGAATCCTTGACAGCAATTATACCTGGATGAATCCCCCTTGGAGTGCACAGTCCAGGCTTTTATCTCTGCTGGGGGGGGGGTTATTCATAGGGCACTGTAGGTTAACCATAAGTTTTAAAAAATATATATATAGATCACTGAACTATATGAATGTATGGAATGGTTATATAGTGATTGTAGATAAGGTGAAATATGAACAGAAATATTCATGTCTCTTATGAGTTGCAAGATGGGGCATGGGCTCTTCTGGCCTCTGTAGAATGGCTCATATATGCTTTCAGTGAAGATTTATAAATACTGTATGAATACCTAGTTTGTTTTAATTTGGCATAACACAGGAAAAATAAGTATGCCACTGTAGCGGCGGGGTCAGACCGATTGTCTCATAGGAAGATTCAGCAACAGAGTATTTAAGTATAGGGAAAGAGGAGATTTGCACAACATGAGAATCGACCTACAATGTTTAAGTTCTGGTTTTGACTAACTGCGCATACATGGAAGGACAGAAATAATCCCTAAGGCAATTAAACACATAGCAATGAGTATGCTTAGCAGTGAGGTCATCACCAGAGACAGTTGAATAGTATAAAATGGAATGTGCTTTTTTAAACGTGATTGAACTGTTGGGGAGTTGGCATCTGACAGAGCTTATAATGCTATAGGAAAGCCGCATGCAGAAATAAATTTTTCAATATAAACCACAGAAAGTTAAAGAATTATACCTAAGATGAAGACCAGTATTTGAAATTAATAGATGTTTCAGCGAAGAGTAGGTACTAGGCAATTGCTTGTAGTGGTAAACAAGTTAGTTTTGAAACTGAGACTGAGCTGGCCTCCAGTAAAAAAACAAAATGCAATACAGCTCAGGGAAAAGGCTATAAAGCAGAAACTAGTGTGTAAGTAAGAGTATAGGCAGCAGGATAAGGTTTAGTTTTTGAGGATACAGTATGAGAGCAGCATTTCTTTAACAAAGTGTGTGTCATTAAATATAAACAGAGCATCTGCAATGTTAAACGACCAAAAGGGAATATGTGTTAGTAAATCTCGTTTTTAAGATATGGAATAGAAACACTATAGTAATGATTTTGAAATGAGTGTCATGGAGCACAAAGAGTAAGATTCAGCATTTAAGTAGCATCTAAGTAGCGAGGCATGGCTTGTTGTGAGAACGTAGCTAGAAAAAAACAAAATGCTTTGTCACTGTAATAATTAGTATTTAAGTTACATATGAGTAATGTACCACAGGTCAAGGCTGTTACCCGGAAGTCTGCCGCTAGTATACATGCACTGCTCAGAGTTATTCATACATGCATCCACCATGACCCCTAGGTCTTTTTCCCCTATTGAGGCCTCCAGCACCTCCCCTCCCAGGGTGTACCTGTGTTTAGGGTTTCCCTGCCCAAGATGTAACACCTTGCACTTGGTGATATTGAAATTTAATTTCCATGTGTGAGCCCAGCTTTCCAGGGTGTCCAGGTCCCCTTGCAGGGCCAACCTCCCCTCTTCCCCCTAAACTACTGCTCCTATCTTGGAGTCATCAGTGAAGAGACTCATTTCACACCCTATACCCTCCCTGATGTCCGATATGTATGCATTAAACAGGATCGGACCCAGGACCGAGCCCTGCGGTACCCCACTACCGACCACTCTAGGGTTCGAGAGCTCCCCACCGACCACTACTCTCTGGGTGCATCCAGCTAGCCAGTTTTCAATCCATCTGACCATCAAAGGGCCTACTCCCAACCCCATCAGTTTCTCCACCAGACCATTGTGGGGGACAGAGTCAAACGTCTTGCTGAAGTCCAAGGATAATACATCCACAGGCTTTCCCCTGTCCAGTTCTGATGTTACCCAATCGTAGAACTCCACAAGATTGGTTTGACATGATCTACCTGGCATAAACCCATGTTACCAACTATCCAGACCTCCCACCTCCTCCAAGTACACCCCCAATCGTTCCTTTAGTATACTCTCCATTAATTTTCCCACCACCGAGGTCAAACTGATGGGTCTATAGTTACCTGGAACTTCCCTCGACCCCCCTTTATGGATTGGCACCACATGTGCCTCTTGCCAATCCCTAGGTACCTTCCCTGTCTCAAGCGACCTGTTGAAGAGCTCCGCCAGGGGTGCAGTCAGTGTGTCCGCCAATTCCCATAGTGCTCTCTGATGAATGCCATCTGGCCCAGGAGATCTGTCTTTCTTTAGGGCCTTGAGGGCTATCCACACCCTTTCGGTGGAGACAGCATCATCCGTCCCCTCCACCTTACTGGCTTTTTTATCCTTATCCTGATGTGACACCCCTGGGGTACCTCTCCCTCCCTCTTGCTCCATTTCTGTTGCTCCCCTGATCCCACTCACTGCTACATCTATCCACCTTTGTGCCGTGCTTTGTAGATATCCCATCCCCCTCCCTAGTGAACACAGAGGCGAAGTACTCGTTTAATACCTCTGCCTGGTCCCTTGTCTCTTCCACCCACCCTCCTTCTGATCTCAATCTGCTGAGATGGCCCTTAGTTTTTCTCTGCTCCCCAATGTACCGGAAGAACCACTTTTCCCTCCATGTGTCCCCTGTGCCAGCCACTGCTCTTTACTGGACTTTGCCCCCCTCACCATCTGGGTGACTTTTCTAGATGCAAGATGGTACATTTCCTTATTAGTATCCCCTCTTGTTGTTTTATATTTTTTGTAGACTGCCTTCTTTTCTCTGACCACTACCTGAACCTCACTGGACCACCAGCATGGTTTATGTGACCTAGCTCCCTTACGTTTCACCTTAGCACAGGTCCTGACTGCCTGATGAAGTCCCCATTTTATGACCTTCCATCTCTTTTCCACATTGTCATTGATGTAATCCCCTTCAAGTGATCTTTGAGAATATTTCCCATGCCCACAAAGTCTGTCCCCCTGAAGTCCACTGCCAGTGTCCTAGATCTCCCCCCATGCTTATTTGAAACCAGACAGTACTGTGGTCTCTCCAGTCAGGGGATCCTCTACAACCAGGTCCCTTACCAGATTCCCATCTGCCAGAACCACGTCCAGGACATGCCCCTCCCTTGTGGGCTCCAACACATGCTGTGTTAAGAACACATCCTGGAAGCCGACCAGCAGCCTCTGCTCCTTGGCCACCTTAGAGGACATGGTTCCCCAGTTTGTACCTGGCATATTAAGGTCCCCCATCAACACCACTCCTTCCCCTTTTGGACCACACTGGGCAATAATGTTGTCCAGCAAGCCATCCTCCAAAACATCACCCATTCCGGGGGGCCTATATACTACACCCAGCTTGACCTTACCTCCTGCTGGGGTTCGTAAGGTGACCCATAAGGCCTCCATGTTTCTCTCTGCCTCTTCTACCCTAGCAAATTCTATGTTATCTCTAATGAACATAGCCACTCCACCCCCCTGTCCTCCTTTCTATCCTTCTTAAGCATAGTGTACCCCCGCATGTTTAGATCCCAGTCATGGTTTTTGTTGGCTCCACGCTTCCATGACCGCCGCCACATCCACCCCCAAACAGCATGGCCTGGAACTCTGGCAACTTGTTTCCCAAGCTCCTGGCATCTACTAACACCTCCCCCCACCCTATCCCTGATCCCTTTGTTGAACCCCACCAAGATTCCTTATATTTCCATACTCCCTCTGCTCCTCCTGAAACCTCCACCCCAGTCTGTTTTCCCTCCCTTGGGTTTGAAGGCTACTCCCTCATCCGGAGGAGAGGGCTTCTGGTCAGCCCCTCCCTTATCCCTCCCCCCTCACAAGTTTAAACCCCACCTTTCTTGAATGTAGTCAGCCATCCCCTGTCTAAGGACTTCCTTCCCTAATGGGGCAAGATGAAGCCCGTCCTTGGCATACAGTCCCTTATCCTCCCAAACTCCTTTCCAGCTCCCTAACAACCCCAATCCACTCTCTTCACCCCACTTCCTGAGCCAATCATTAACCTCTGTGATCTTCATTTTTTTCTCCACTGAGGCCTTTGGTACTGGCAATATCTCCGAAAAGGAAATGTTGCATCCATTATCCCGACAGACTCTGGCAAGTTCTTGGAACCTTGCTTGGATTTCCAAAATGCTATTTCCCTCTAGATCGTTAGTTCCCAAATGCACCAGGAAATCCGGTTTCCCTCCACAATCTCTAACCAGTTCATACACCATGAACTTTGCTCTGTGAACTGTCAGCCCAGAAATACTCACTACCTTCACCTGGCTATGGCATCCACCCCTGTCCCTCCCACTGGATACCCTAATCATGAGTCTCCCAATAACAGAACCTAAACCGCCATCATCGTTATAGTTACCTCCACTATGCACTCTCAACCCCATCCCCTTATTCATGATCTCAATTCCATGGGAGTCTTCCCTGCCTTATTAGAGACCCCCTGTCATCCTCCTTCTGCCTCCCTTGTTATTTTGCCCACTTAACTCAGACCCCCGAATAGGTGTCCCTTTAACCTCTCTTATCCGAACCATTTATCCTGGCCCTGATGGTTTCCCCTTCCCCACACCACCATCCTCCCCCCTTGTAATAGTACCCCTACCTCCAGAGGCACTCTGTGGGTCACCTTTACCTAGGGCCCCTTCCCCGCCTCCTTGTCTCCCAGTTTCTTTCCAGTCATACTCTCCTCCCTCATGTTTGCAATATGTTGCATCTCCCCCATCTGCTTAACATTTATGTTTCCCCTTCTCCCTCTGGGACTATTTCTATCCTTTCCATTGCTGGTCTGTGATGCCCTATGGGTATCCAACTCCCTCCCCCCGGCCACTGTATCAGTTTCCTCATTTCCGCCAACCCCTTCCTCCCCCTCTAGGTTGCTTAGTAGCTCAAATTTATTGTAACACTCTATGCTGGCCTCCATCAAGTAACCTGAGTTTCCCCCGACTGCCCCTCTAAACTGTCCCTCTTCCTCCCCTCTTGCTCTGTTCTCCTTAGGAGCTCCCTTCCCACAGTCTGCTCTTTTAGGCTTCCCCACAACAGCCCCTCCCTTCTCAATATCTGCTCTTCTAGGCTTCCCCACAACAGCCCCTCCTGACTCTTCCCCCTCCACTCTCTTTATATTCAGAATGTTTACCCCATATGCTTTCCCCTTAGCATTAACATCCCTATCTAAGGGTCCTCTGTCCCTAATATCCCCCCTCCTGCTTGCTGTAACATAACATCCTGTAATTTCTGAGCATTGCCCCAGCCTCCCCACAGCCCCACCCTTCTGCTGCCCATATCTGCACCCCTTATCCTTGGACACCCCCAACTCTCCCAGCTTACTTCTTAACCAATATACTTCACTCCTGATACAAGATAGCTGTCTACAGAGTGGGCAGCCTCCCTCTCTCCAGGCCCAATTGAGAATTATTGCCATCCCACAGCCTGTGCAGCCTACAACCCTTCCGAAGATGCCTGCCATGGTGGAATATGGCCACCCAGTTTGTTCCTCTCTGTTTATAATGGCACACACCCCTTTTCTCAGTCCCTTCCCTGAATACAGTCTCTCTACTGACTGCAGTTATTTGCAAACCCAATTTCAACCCCACCAATAAGTTCCCAAGTCTCACAAACACATACAGTCCAGTGTGTGTCCAGTCCCACTAACAGTGTGTGTATGCAGACATCAGGTACCATATGATGTCACAGGCCCCCAGTTCCTGTTGCTTCAAATTTCAGTCACAAACAGAAATGCACAGCCCTTCAATCCCAGCCCCCAGTGGCTTTTCAGTATTTAAGAAAGCCTACAAAACAGGGTGCATGGGAGGGCTCTACAACCACCAGGCAAACATCACATTTAAATTTCACTCTAATTATCACTGCCAAACAAGTGTTCCCAAGCCCCAATAGTTACAATATCACAGCCCAAGTAACAGTTGTAACTCAAAGTAGTAATTTTTAACACAAAGAACTAATTTCAAGTACAAAACTATTCAACTATTACAGTTAAAACAGAAGATAAAACCAAACCTCTGTCCTGAAAAGCCTCCTGCTACTGTTCCCAAGTGAACAATGAAAGACAAGATGATTCTTGTAATTTCCCTTCCCCCCACACCAGGCAAACATCACATTTAAATTTCACTCTAGTTATCACTGCCAAACAAATGTTCCCAAGCCCCAATAGTTACAATATCACAGCCCAAGTAACAGTTCTAACTCAAAGTAATAATTTTTAACACACAGAACTAATTTCAAGTACAAAACTATTCAAATATTACAGTTAAAACAGAAGATAAAACCAAACCTCTGTCCTGAAAAGCCTCCTGCTACTGTTCCCAAGTGAACAATGAAAGACAAGATGATTCTTGTAATTTCCCCCTCCCCCAACACCAGGCAAACATCACATTTAAATTTCACTCTAATTATCACTGCCAAACAAGTGTTCCCAAGCCCCAATAGTTACAATATCACAGCCCAAGTAACAGTTCTAACTTAAAGTAGTAAATTTTAACACACAGAACTAATTTCAAGTACAAGACTATTCAAATATTACAGTTAAAACAGAAGATAAAACCAAACCTCTGTCCTGAAAAGCCTCCTGCTACTGTTCTCAAGTGAACAATGAAAAACACTGCACTATACTGCCTCCTGAAGTTAGAGGGTTGGATGACTAAAAAATCTTTATTTGTTGTTGTATTTTAGGACTATAGGCACAATCCTGAAGAAGCATATAAATATGTGAAATGTTGAGTCTGTGGACCCTTTAATTTATCAATAAATCTAATTAAAGCAAACACAAGACTGGTGTCATCCATTGAGATTGCAGTGCCCCCTACACATACAGTTTGAACTTTGATGTTGATTCTGCATATGCAGGGAGGCTGCTAAACCTACATAATTGGACCTTGCCCGAGGGAACCTGGTGTGTGTTTGTACACTAAATCAGGATAGGATAGCTTCACTGATCTTCACCAACTGGGAGAGAGACTTCACCCGAGGGAAGTACCAGTAGGAGATTTAAATTCTCCCATGCTCTTGCCTGCAGGTCTGCCAGCTGAAGTGCTACAAGTGGAACTTGCAGCAGCATAGCCCCATCCAGGTTCCACCTCATTGGCGGCTTGTACTCTCATCAGCGGCTTCTGCTGAAACAGTTCCCTGGGCACTCCAGAGTTTGAGAAGGGCAGGTATTGTCCTGCAGCCAGTGGATCAGTCCACTGTCCCTCACAGCAGCAGGCAGCTGGGACGCATGGACCACAGGCAGGGGTTTTTACTGCAAGCAGTAGGGACTCCATGGAGCTGTCCTGAGCCAACGGGCAGAACAACTGAACTTGTAACCAGATTCCTTCTTACCTTATAGGAGTACAAGCTAGACCTCATCTGTTCAACAGCTACCTGATTCTTTTCTACAGCATACAGGGAACAGTCGGATCGCCTCCCACCCTCCCAGAGTGCTCTTGCTTTATAGACATGTAGCACCACACACAACACCTGATAGGACGTAATAACGTACAAAACAAAAACCAAAAACTCACAGTTCTGTTTTCTTTTTTGTCCACACTTCCTGCCAAGAAACAGAAATCAGCACTATCGCTCAACTAAAACAAACAAAAAAAAAATGGACCTTGTCTGTTGTGAAAACTTTAGTGCACTGTACAACAGGATCTACAAATGGCAACCAGGACCCTGCCACATGTGTTTTGCCATACCAGATCTTGCAGCCCAACTACAGGATGCTTGGACTATAATATACGACCTCCAATACAGGGAACTTTATAGCACACCTCCTCAACCCCCCCCACCACCACCACCAGTACCAGTATGTCTGCCAGGGGACAGGACTCAAGGCAGGGCCCAGAGACTGGCAGGCGGTAAGGAAAAAGAGGCATCATACGAGGCCCAGGAAGGAAGCCAAAAACCAGGAGCATTTCCTGGCCATCCAAACAAAGAACAGGTTCGCTCCACTGCTACCAATCACAGACAAAGAAATACAAGGTAAAGAAATTAAACCCTCAAAAAAGGCTAACACGCCAGTTAAAACCAATACAAACTACGATAAAAACAAAAATACTAATACTCAAAATATAACCAACAATACCAAAACCAAATGCAATAAAAACAAAAATACTAAAACTCAAAATAAAAACTACACAAATATAAACAAAAGCAAAATTCTCATAATCGGGGATTCCATGATCTGAGGAGTGGAACACCACCTAGCACAAAATGTTAAAAGTGACATTGTGGTAAAGTACCTACCAGGAGCTTCTGCAAGTAGGGACACTAACCGCATAAAGACAACTGTGCAGGAATTAGGTGATGCAGGGTTTTATTTAACTCTAAAAATTGATTAGCGTTTTGCTCATAAAAGTGTTAAAACATTGTGAAAATGCATAGCACTTGCCTCACTGTGTTTAACAAACATAACACTTCTAGAAAACCTATGTAAATACTTTCTGTACAGTTGGTATTGTCCCAAGAACAAACTGCTAATCAATTATTTAAAACCCTGGGCTGTTACACAAATAACAATACACCTTGGTACCAATGACTTGGCAAATCCCACAGTTTAGGAGGCCAAGAAACACTTTGAGGACCTGGCCAACAAACTTTCTTCTCTTCCGTCCAAATGAGCCTTCTCAGAAGTGCTGCCAGTGTGGGAAAAAGGAAAAAGTACCAAGTGAGTCAGATAGATTGAAGTAGGCGAATTTAACTCATGGCTGCGTGCTTGGTGCCAAGACAAGGGATACCACTACATAGGGAACTTTCACAACTTTTGGGAAAGAGCTTTTTTAAATACGATGGATTGCACCTAAACAGAGAAGTTGTGAGAGCACTCGGACCAAAATTTGATGTCTATACAGGTAGTTTAAACTAAATAAAGGGGGGTATGACACAGCTCACACCCCTGCTGTCGGTGGGCTGGTCATCACTCCCCAAAACGCCAAATGCACACATACATTATCAGAAAACAAATCAGATCTAACATCCGCCCGAATCAGCAACCTTCATAATCTCTTGGCCGGAAGAGCAAACTGGAGCAGTCCAGGAAGAGAGTACAACCTTGCGCTAAAAAGGATGTAGTTTCCTGGAAGGCAATGGTTGCAAATACTAGGAGCCAAACCAACAAACTTCCCAAACTCACAGCCATTTTGGAAACAGAAAGGTTGGACTGGGTGGCTGTAACAAAACGTGGTTCATGGAAAACCACAGATGGGATATGGCCATTCCCGGTTACAATCTGTTTAGGAAAGACAGGCAGGGCAGAGAAAGAGTGTGTGTGTGTGTGTGGCCATTTACATTTGGGAGGAAATAAAAGCACAGAAGTAAAAGGGCAACCTGGGGACTTCGAGTCACTGTGGCTAACAGTAGACACAGGCAAGGGAAAACCCTTCAGAATAGGCGTTGTGTGCAGGCCCCCAAATCAAGGAGACAAAGACCTAATAGAGGAAACCTACAAAATGACTGATAAAGGCAAAGTAATACTGGTGGAGGACTTCAACCTGCCAGATATTAACTGGAGCACACTAATGGCAGCAACAACAAAAAGTAGAAACTTCTTAATTTCACTACAAGGCTTGTTAAAACCCCAACAAGGGGAGATGCCATTCTCGATCTTGTCCTCACAAACACGGAAAGGATCAAGGACATTGAAGTGGGGTGCCATATGGGCAACAGCGATCATCGCATGGTACTCTTTAAGGTAAACAGCACAGGACACCAGCCACTCAAGGATAAAAGTGCTAGATTTCAGAAAGGCTGACTTCCAAAAAATGAGGAACAACATAAGTAGCCAGTTAATGGAAATAGAGGTTGAGAAGGTGGAGCTCATGTGGGGGAGATGCAAGAGTGCAATAAAGACGGCCACAGATCAATGTGCTAGATGGGTCAGCAAAGCAAAAAGAAAAAGAAATACTCTATGGTTTTCCAAGGAAGTGGCTACCACAGTCAAAGAAAAAAGAAGACATACAGCATATACCAGGAAACCAAAACTGGGAAAGACTGGGAGTCATATAATGAAAAAATGAGTCTAACAAACAAATTAGAAAGGCAAAAGCCCAGACAGAGGGAAAAAAATAGCAGAAGGGTCGAAGAGAGGAGACAAATCATTTTTTAGATACATTAGGGAATGTAGGAAGGCAAAAGGGGGGATAGTAAAGATTGCTACTGAAGAAAGGAAATGCACCAAACATGACCCAGAGAAAGCCGAAATCCTCAACAAATACTTCTGCTCGGTGTTTACCAAAGAGGACCCAGGAGATGGCCCGGCCCTGAAAAAACACAACACCCCAGGACCAGGGGTAAACATGAGTCCCTTTACAGAAGCTGAAGTATGGGAGGCGCTAAATAAACTAAAAGCAGACAAAGCCATGGGACCAGAAGAGATGCACCCCAGAATCCTTAAGGAACTGGGAGCAGAATTAACAGCCCCTCTAGCACTTCTATTCACAAAAATCCTTGAAGAGCAGCGTGGTTTCTGAAGACTGGAAAAAGGCAATAGTGGTCCCACTTCACAAATCAGACAGTTGTGAAGAGGTTAGTAATTACAGACCAGTGAGCCTCACATCTATAGTAGGAAAACTAATGGAAACACTACTCAAACAGAGGATCATAGCATTCCTCGAAACTAGTGGCCAACAAGACCATAAACAGCATGGTTTCACAGCAGATAAGTAATGCTAGACAAATCGGCTTGAGTTTTTTGACTACACTACAAAAATAGTGGACGACGGTTGGGCAGCAGATGTGGTCTACCGAGACTTTAGTAAGGCCTTCGACTTGGTTCCACACAGAAGGCTGTTAAAGAAGCTTGACCACACAGGGGTTGATACAGAAGTAGTCAGATGGGTACAAAACTGGTTACAAGGCAAAACTCAGAGGGTACAGATTAATGGAATGCAACTGACGGAAGGCAGGGTAACCAGCGGGGTGGCCCAGGGCTCACTGCTTGGGCCTCTGCTCTTCAATGTTTTTATAGTAGACATCGCTGACGGTCTGCAAGGGAAGGTGTGTCTGTTCGTAGATGACACCAAGATATGTAACAGGGTGGACACCTCAGAGGGAGCGGGCAAGATGGAAACTGACCTCAAGAAACTAGAAGAATAGTCTGAAGTGTGGCAGCTGAGATGTAATGCCAAAAAGTGCAAGGTCATGCATGTAGGAAAGAAAAATTCCAAGAAAGGCATATTACCTAGGAAGCAAAAGACTGGCAGCCTCAAACCAGGAACAAGATCTGGGAATCATAATCTCAGATGACTTGAAGGTTAGTAAGCAGTGTGAGAAGGCAACATTGAAGGCCAACAGAATGCTGGGCTGCACTGAGAAGGGGAATCATGAGCAGGAGGAGAGAGGTGGTTCTACCACTGTATAGATCGCAGGTCAGGACTCACCTGGAATATGGAGTCTAATTCTGGAGGCCTCACCTCAAAAGGGACATTGAAACAGTACAGTGAAAGGCAACAAAAATGATTCAGGGTTTGCAGTACATGTCCTATGAGGAAAGACTTAGGGAACTGAATATGGACTCCCTGGAGCAGAGAAGAGAGAGAGGGGACATGATTGAAACATTCAAGTACATAAAAGGCATTAGCAAGGTACAGGCACAGGAGCTTTTTCAATTCAAGAAGGGCTCCAGGACCAGGGGACATGACCTCAGGCTGCAAGGAGGGAGGTTCTGTACCAACACCAGGAAGTTTTTCTTCACAGAAAGAGTGATGGATGCCTGGAACAGCCTGCCCCAAGAGGTTGTGAGGGTCAACACTGTGGGAGGATTCAAAAATATATGGGACAGACACAAAGGAGCCCTGACAGGTCTGAAACAAATGGGCAGACTAGATGGACTTAGCAGTTTCCTTCTGCCGGCAACTTCTATGTTTCTATGTTTCTAATATTTCATGCTGTTTTGCCTATCAGGTACCCTATCCCAAGTAAATACATTGTAAAAATTGATAAAAGCAGGACTCCATTGAAAATTAGACATTGCATTTTAACTTGCAGGTTCTCAGTGCGGCTGCAAGTGGTTCCACAGCTCAGCTCCTCCGGCACCTCTTCCGTGACCTCATCTGCAACCCTATTGGCTCTGGCCAGATTTTGTTTAAAAAAGGGGTAGTGATCTGTTTGGTGACCAAACAGGCTTTAAACAAGCAGTTTGCTCAATAAATGTCTATTTGATTTGATTAATTTCTCAAGCCTACTTGACTTCTTTTGGAGTGCAACGACCTTGGTTTTACTCTGTACTTTTGGGCTAGCCACCCCCATGTTGCACCCCTCTGGCTCCACATGAGTGCATAGACCTTCTGGTTACATTTTGATACTGACATGGAGTTGGTTGGTGTGGAACCAGTGCAGCACATCATGGAAGTCATGTCGGAGTGGACCCACCACAGCTGAGGCCAAAGGTCCAGAGGCATAAATGACCAGGTCATCCACATACATGTGGATGTGTGAGGAGACGCATGCAGAGAGGAAGTCATTTAGGAAAATTTAGAACAGGACAGGACCCAGGATGGAGCCCTGTGGGACCCCTGCTAGGATGGGGAGGGGATGCCTCCCAATTGTACTGACTGTCGAAAGCCTGTGAGGTGTGAGTGGAACCTGTTTACAGCGGGTACTGAGAGACTGGCTGAGCACAGTTTGTTGAAGCGGAGACAGTGGGACACTGAGTCAAAGGCTTTGGCCAGATCGATAAAGATTTCTGCAGTGCTATGTTCCTTATCCATCCTGGTAAGTATGGAGTCAGTTACTCACAGTAGAGATGAGATAGAGGAGCAGTGCTTTCTAAAGCCAGACTGGAAGGAGGAAAGGAAGTTAGGTGAGTAAAGGAGGTAGGCGAGCTGAGAATAGACAACAGTCTCTTGCAGCTTTGCAAGATAGGGAAGGAGTGAGATTGACCAGAAGTTACCAGGGGAGGAGAGGGTCACCATCTTGGTGCAGAGACAGAACCTTTGCAACCTTCTAGGCCTGAGAGACAGCACTGAGGAAGAAGGAGAGGTTCTGAGTGTGAGCAAGTGGAGAAGCGACTGCCATAGCAGGGATATGTAGAAGTCTGTGGTCCAACCATCTGTGCTGGACTTGGGTTAAGTGAGATGAGGGTGAAGAAGACATCATGGGTAGAAACTGGAGGAAATTAGAAACCTTTAGGGGGTTGAGAAGGGGGAGAGATAGTTGAAGACAGAAGGGGGGATGACCAGGAGATGGAGGAGAGGGTAGAGCCCAGGTGGTGAGGAATTTATTAAAGTGAGCGGCCACTAAGGGAGATTCAGAGACCAATGAGCCAGCCACAAGGAGGGTGGGGTAGTGGACTGAGCAGAGGAATCAAAGATAGAGTATATAACCCACTAGAATTTTGAAAGGGAGTTAAGGTTAGACTGGAGTTTGGATTTGAATTAGTAAGCCTTTGCAGTACAGACAGCCTTCATGCAGGGATTCCTGTGTGACCTGTAGGTTGAGGTTAGACAGTGATTGGGTGGCTTTGTAAAGCACCCTAGCTAGATACCATGACTTGCACAAATCGATAAGGTCAGATGTAACCCAAGGGTGGTAATGGCATTTAACCCTGGCCTTTCTGAGGGGGGACATGAATGTTCCTGGTGTAAATAAGTATGGCACTGAAGAGGGTAAGGGCAGTATCAACATCCAGGGCAGAATAGACAGGGGACCTTTTGGAAGCAGCCAGGTAATTTAGAGGGAGACTGGTGTCAAGAGACTTGAGTGACCTGCACCAAATATATTTAAGGGTGGGAATGAGTGGGCCTCACTTTCCTGATATGATAAAGATGTGACAGCCAGGATGAAATGCAGCAGAATATCACAGAATGCTGCAGTTTACTGCAGCTCCATTGTACATCAATGGCAATAACACCCTTTTGTCATGCAGGATTTTGTGACAAGTCATTATTGCAGGTTACTGCACTTCATCATGGCTGACTCCACCAAATGTAGGTCATACAGTGGTCATTGAAGGCATCCGGTAGAATGCCCAAAGGGACTAAAATGAAAAAGTAGGCAGCAGTCAAGGTTCATTTTTGCAGTTTAATTCTGGGGCATAGCTGCTTCCCTAGCGCCTCTGCCGTACAATCAGGCCTTCTGTTGGGGATAATTCAGCATGGTTACAGATGCTATCTTTAGTCTGATAGCTTAAAGTAATACACACATATAATCATCTGCAAACAGTGCACTTATATACAAAAAGGAAAATTTAAACAATGAATAGTGTCATTTTACACTGTTAACAATATTAGAAAATCCATAAGAGTAAAAAGAATATTTAGTGTTACTTTTAAAAAAAACAGCAAGCTATTACTCTATCAGAAACATGTCGGGGGTTGTGGGTGAGACACAATACAAGGATAGCCACTCACATTACACTGGGAAGAAAAAAGGGAGGGGGGAAGGAAAAAAAAACATATTCTGCAGAGCCAAATTACAAAAATCATAATGTACTACTTTTATTTTAAAAAGACACACATCACTATACTTAAGGGCATGGATGCCACAGGAATATAGAAATACAAATGCAATTGTTTCTCTTCAGTTTTTTTAAGGAATAACATTTTATTGTGCTAATAGAAATTCTGAAAGTTCCCCTTATGGAGGAAATTTCTTCTACCTATGAACTTCATACCAGACTAGAAGAAAAGACATGTATGATTAATAAACTTATGTTTACTCAAATACTTAAAATCGATAAGGTCAGGTGTAGCCCAAGGGTGATGATGGCATTTAACCCTGGCCTTTCCGAGGAGGACATGAATGTCCCAGGTGTGGATATACTGTATTTAAGGAGGGAATGAGTGGTCCTCACTTTCCTGATATGGTACAGATGTGACAGTCAGGATGAAATGCAGAAGTGCTGCAGAATATCACAAAATTCTGCAGTTTATTGCAGGGGCCATTGTAAGTCAATGGCAATTAAGCCCTTTTGTCATGCAGGATTTTGTGTCATGCCATTACTGCAAGTTACTGCACTTCATCATGGCTGACTCCACTGTAGGTCGTACAGTGGTCACCGAAGGCATCTGGTAGAATGTCAGCTGCAATTATATGATGGGGGTATGAGGAGAGCACCCAGTCTAAGAGGAGGCGATTATCGGAGTGAGGATTGTGCCAGGTGGGTTCGGTGACTAGTTGTGAGAGGTTTAGGAACTCAGTCCTATGGAGGGTGGACCTGGTAGCATGGAAGAGCCAATTTATGTTGAAGTTCCCAAGTAGGATGAGCTCATTGGAAGTAGCATTGGAAATGAGATGAGAGGGATTCTGCCCAGGGAGGAGGAAGACATTTTTAGGAGAGGTATAAAAGACACCAACAAAGATAGGAAGAGTGGAAGGGAGGGATAGCTTGGTTAGAAGGAGTTTATGAGATGATGGGACCGACTCCATAAAGGTAATGGATCAGAATAGGTTCTGCCAAACATACAAGACTACACCACCACCATGTTTACTGTAGTCCTGACGGAAGAGGTGGTAGTCTGGGAGAGCAAGGCTCGAGTCAGGTACTCTGGCAGAGAGCCAGGATTCAGAGATACACATGAGATAAGGAGAGGAAAGTGCTGAGAGATCCAAACTTTAAGAGGACTGAGTTAAGAGAGGAGGCTTCTTGCATTTTGATGCTAAGGTCTTAAGGGAGGTTCAAGGGAGAGGAGTGAGACAGGGGTCCAGGGTTGGGTTAAATTTCACCAGCACAGTAGATGAGGATAAGGAGAATGGAGTGAGATTTCTCCCTCCTAGAATTGTGGTGGGGGAGAAGGAGGAGGGGAGAATGGAAGGGAGGGGAAGGCACAGTGGAGAAATTAAAGATTGAGGAGAGGTATGGAAGAACCCAGTGTGAATGGAGGGAAGGGTAGGGAGAACAGAAGGAGTAGAAGGGGGAGGGAGGAGGGGGAGGATGCAGTGGGAGCAAGGAAGGGGGAGGAGAGGAGAGGGGGAGGTATAGGACAAGGTAGACAGGAAAAGAATGGGGCATAATAAGGTGTAATTTTACTTATTTATTGAAATGTTTCACCAGGAAGGGCACACTGAACAACAAGTCACTTGTCTCTCTTTGCATCCTGAGGAAAGAGGCATATGATTGAGCTTGAGCGGAACAATAGCAAATACTCTGGCAGTGGAGAGAAAATACCACAGATACACAACCATGGACATCATAGGTATCATAGGTTTATCAGAGCTTTATTTAGACATGGTCTATAGTAGCTCGCTGAACTCAACTATTTTTATAACCCAATATATTGTTTGTAATAAGATATTTATCCAGAAGTGATTTAAAGCTGATCATACTACCACTGGTTACCAGTTCTATCGGGAGTTCGTTCCAGATTTTTACCACTCTAATGGAAAACCAATACTTACTTTTGGTAGTATTGAATCTTCCAGTGTCAATTTGTAGAGGATGCAATCTGGTATTGAAGATTTTATACTTAAACTCCAGACCTAGGATCTGTCTTAGCTGCAAATCCATGGTTGCTCTGTATAATAAACACATAACCCCTCTCAAACGCCTAAACTCCAATGAATACAGCCCTAGGAGCTCAAGTCTGGTTTGATAGTCTAATCCTTGTACCTCAGTAATCCAGCGTGTTGCCCTTCTCTGTATCCTCTCCAGAGCCTGAATTTCCCTACTGCCTCCAGGAGACCAGAACTGGGCACAGTACTCAACATGTGGCATCACCAAGGATGTATAGAGGGGAACCAGGATGTCTTTATTCCTGCTGTTGATGTGTTTATTTATGCAGTATGATATTCTACTAGCCTTGTTAATAACCTGGTTAAATTGAGACTAGAAACTGAGATCATTACTAATTCTAATACCTAGGTCCCTCTCAACTTCAACTTTATTGAGAACCTGCCCACATAGTACATAGTTCTTCTGACCATTTTTTTTGCCCAAAGTGCATAACACTGCATTTATCAGTACTGAATGATAATTTTTTGTCAACAGCCCAAGTCTCCAGATCAGTTAGTACTAGTTGTAAGGTGTCAGCATCCTCCCTGTTATCCACGATGCACCCTATCCGTGTGTTGTCTGCAAATTTAGAGAGCCATACTTCTAAGTTATTACTCATGGATAAGATGTAAATATTAAACAGGCAAGGCCCGAGCACAGAACCCTGGGGCACCCCACTGGTCACCTCTGCCCAGTAGGAGTGTATCCCTTACTACTAACTTTTTATTTTCTATCTGAGAGCCAGGCTTCAATCCATCATGATGTTTTGCCATTGATTCCATGTGTTATTAGGGCATAAACAAACTCCCCATGTGGGACTTTGTCGAATGCCTTGGAAAAGTCCAAAAAAATGACATCCACAGAGTGTCTATCATCCAAGGCTTTACTGACACTACCATAGAATTGCAATAGGTCGGTCTGGCATGACCTACCCTAGGTAAATCCATGCTGGGTACTAGCTACTGCATTTGTTGCCTAAGATAGCTTGTAATGTCATCCTTAATGATGCCTTCCAATATTTTACCAAGGACCGATGTCAAACTAATAGGTCTATAATTTTCCACCTTGTGTTTGGTGCCCTTTTTGTGAATTGGCACCACTATTGCCAGTCGCCAGGCCTCCAAAACTAGACCCTCATCTAGTGACTTTCAGTAGATGGTTGTAATCGGGTCAACTAGTATTTCTGCCAGTTCCTTTATTATTCTGGGATGTAGTCCATCTGGGCCTTGTGATTTGTTTTGGTATAGGCTCAGGAGTCTTTTAAGGACATCCTCTCTTGTAATGAGGGAAGCTGTAGTGGTGGGTTAGTCATTATGGTTTGATCTGGGAGATTTTTTTTGTTAAATACAGAAACAAAAAGCAAAAAAGTTGTTGTACTGCTCAGGCATTTGTAGATTGTCTGTAACCATATTACCATCTGTACTTTTAAGGGGTTCAACGGTTTTACTTTCATCCCTCCTATTATTTATATAGGTGTAGAAGGATTTGTAATTGTCCTGCGCCCTTTGGGCAAGCCTGAGCTCATGGTTTTGCTTAGCATTTTTTATGTTAAATTTAGATTCCTTTAAGAGCTTCTTATAGTTTTTCCAGCATTTCTTACTGCCACTTTTCTTGGCTCTACCATATGCCTTATATTTCTTTTTGATTGATTTTCTCACACTCCATGTCATCCATTGAGGCCATGATTTGTGAGCCCCTTCATATTTATGAACTACCAGAGTATATACTTGTATGAGAGAAGCAGTTCTGTTTATCATAAGTTCCCACATGTGCTCTAATGTTTGGCCTGCAAAATCCTTCTCCCAATTCCATGATGCCAGGACCACCCTCATACTATCAAAGTCTGCCTTATGATATTTATATGCTTGAGTACTTCCATGTCCATTGCCCAGCCTTCCCTTGTAAGTAAAACTTACCATATCATGATCGCTAGACCCTAAAGGGGGTAGGATTTTACAATCATGGATATTATCAGTAAGATTACTTAATACTAGATCCAGGATATGTTCTTGCCTGGTGTTTGTGGTAACAAACTGGGTCATGCCAGCCAATATAACTGTTATTAAGAAGCGTGCTTCCACTGTATTTCCAGCTTGAAGTGTGTCCCAGTTTATCCCCAGAAGGTTGTAATCTCCCACTAATAAACAGTTTTTCAGTAGCAGTTATTTTGGTTATGAAATGTGTCAGTTGTGCATCATCCTGCTGTGTAATGGATGGGGGTCTGTATACTAGCCCCAGATTAATATTTGCAGGTTGTGGTTGGGAAATTTTAACCTAAAGGATCTCTATGCTATCCCATTGTGTGGTATCTATAAATTCAGAGATCATAATATCTATAATATAAAGGGCCACTCCCCCCACTTTGGTCTGTTTCCTGTTGTGACGCGTCGGCCTATGGTAGATGGAAAGGCAACATGCTGGGTTTAAAGTTCACAGAAGAAAATGTACTTTTATTGCTTCAAATGTAAGTTGTTGCTCCAGAAAAGCATAATCAATCAGTTCAACTTCTCCAGTCTGATCAGGTAACATGAAGGTTAACACAAAACAGTTTTTTCAGGCTGACTTGACAAAGGAATCTTTGAACCACATATGTGGGCCAGCAGTTTGTTCAACATACAGTCTCAAACAAAACAAACAGTTTGTGAGCCAGCAGTTTTGAATGCACAGTCTCAAATAAAACACAGTTTCTCTTTTTGCCTTATTTGTAGGCTGTTATCAGCAGTATATTCCACTCACTGTTTTTTGGCCCAGCTGGCTAGAAAGTGGAAGCTTAGGTTCAATGCAGGGAAATGCAAGGTACTCCACCTGGGGGCCAGAAACCCGGGCCAAGTGTACACCCGGGGGGGGGATGCTACAAGTCTCAATGGCTGAGAGTGACCTGGGGGTGGTGGTGGATGTCAAGATGAACTACTCGGAGACTTGTAGGAGGGCAGCAGCCAAGGCCAACAGGATGCTGGGATGCATCGCTAGGGGGATCACCTCCAGAAGGAGGGAAGTGATGCTCCCTCTGTATAACTGCTTGGTGAGGCCACACCTTGAGTACTGTGTGCAGTTTTGGAGGCCACATTTAAAGAGGGACATTAAACTCCTGGAGAGGGTCCAGAGGAGGGCAACCAAAATGATTTGGGGCTTGGGGAACAGGACCTATGAGGAGAGGCTCGAAGAGCTAAATATGTACACATTGGAAGAGAGAAGGGACCGGGGGGACATGACAGAGGTCTTCAAGTACATGAAGAGGGTAAATAGGGGAGGAACAGTCAGGGTGCTTCAAAGGAAGGAAGAGGGGGCCACTAGAGGGCATGGGTCGAAGCTGGAGGGGGGAAGATTCAGGGGAGAAAGGAGGAGGTGCTACTTCACTGAGAGGGTGGTGGAGCCATGGAATGCATTGCCTATGGGGCTGGTGGAGGCAGAGACGGTGGAGGGGTTCAAGAGGGGCTGGGACAGGTACAGGGGAAGGGTTCTGGAAGCAAAATCCAATGCAGCAAGAATATCTGGAACTGGGAAGGGAGAAGCCAGAGAAGGCGAGGGGGGCAGCAAGGTCAGCACCCAGGGTGGGGGCTGACCAATTGAGCAGACTCGAAAGACCGTTAGGCCTATTCTGCTGGCATTTTAGTATGTTAGTATGTTAGTTTGGCTAAACTGATCCTTTACCTCAGGACTCTACTCTAGAACTGGTCTGTTTCTCAGCAGCAGGTTCAAGTTTTTCCCCAAAGTCTCTCTCCAATACTTAATCATTCTCCTTGGCATTCTGCTATGGTTCCTGTCTCACATTCCACCCTCCATCTTGCAGGGTTCTCTGCATAGGAGTCTCTGCTCCCTGCAGCAGTTGCCAGCTTCTCATTAACTCCTTTCTGGATTCTCTCTGCCTTTATTTTTTATTTTTTTATTTATTTATTTATTTAGTTTTTGTTGACCGGGTAAGTGCACTAGACAAATCCTGCCTATTTTCAGGCACGACCCAGGGGAGGGGGGATACAGATGAATGCCAACCGACCTTGAACCAGATTAAGCTGTTGGTGGTAATTTTAGTGAATGAGGGAAATTTGGCCAGGACACAGGAGAAATTCTCCTACTCTTTTCGAGAAGTGCCATGGGATCTTTAACATCCACCTGAACTACCACCAATCCAAGCAGATGGGACCTCGGTTTAACGTCTCACCTGAAAGATGATTCAGCAATCCCTCTAATTAGCCACACCTGGGGAGGCACCCCTTGCCTGTTCATGTTGCATTCCCTGCATTTCCTCAGCCTCAAACAAGAGTTTAACCTCTTGTTTCCCAGTGTAGTGTTTACACTGTCACACCTGTCCTTATGGTACAGGGTATATCCTGGAATATTCTTGTCCCAGGGGTCTTCCTCCCTCCACCAAGTTTCTGTAATGGCACAGATATGAGTGTTAGAATTGTGTAAGGTATAGAGAAGTTTGTCTGTTTTATGATTCAGACTCCTAGCATTTTACACCAGGAAATTCCATGTTAATGGAGCAGTATGTTTGTTGCTATTAAACTCTGATCTAGGAGTTCCCTCATACCACATGCCTGTAGTTTAAACCAATATCAGTAGCTTGGCACAACCTTTGCGCAAAAATACGCTTGCCCTGCCTGTTCAAGTGCAGTCCATCCCGTGCAAATAACCTCTGGTTATTGAATGTAGTTCCATGCTTGAGATGTGTGTGACCTTCCCTGTGACACCATCTTTTTAAAAAGCCATTCAGGGTTTGTATATCCCTAGATTTAGTGTAAGTTGCTCTACATACTGGGAGTAATCCAGATATAATAATATCACTGCCATTGGCTGTCAGTTCCCTCCCTACTTGCTCAAAGTTCCTCTGTATATCAGTGAGACTACATTTCTCCATGTCATTAACACCTGCATGGATTAAAGCTAAGGGTTTTATGGTATGCTCTTGTAGACCAGGACAAGCAAGGCTAAAGGCAAACAGTGTGAGTGAAGAGTGCAGTAGTCTCATAGATAGCAACTACAACAGGCTTGTCAAGAAGCTCTAGTGAGGAAAAAGGCAGTACAATTATGCAATTATTGGTATATTAAACTTATGAGGAAGGTGACCCAGGTAGGGAGTGTTTTGTGAGGTCCCTACACCCTAATTGGCATCCTAAAGTACACCTTAGACAAACCTTATATTACATATAATATGCACCTGCTATACTAATATTTAGGGCACAGGCTCCCACCATATAAGAGTAGGTGTCAGGAGATATATATATATATATATATATATATATATATATATATATATATATAGTAATTGTAATACATTTTACATTCTCTATGCAAGAAAACTGCATATGATAATCCAAGACATTCATGTCTTTGTTATCTTCTAATATTTTGTAGTTGGCACCGCCACACTTTGAATTTATGTATAAGTACACTACATCCTGTGTTTTGCTCATCTCCTGTATACCTTTATTGTTCCCAGAGATAACTAACTTAGCAAAACTACATAATGTCACCTACACTGTGGAGTTACCTCACTTTAATCCAATAAGGCTTACTCACTGTAACTCAGAACATTTCAATCTTTTGGTAGGCATGACAATTATCATGGTATATGGTGTAATGTATGACATTTTCTCCTCTGAGACTTTCTTCACTCCTTGGGGTACAGGGGAATGCTAAGCTCTGGCTCCCAGTGCCTTATGGTAAGAACTGCTTAGGGCAACTGTGATTTCCTTTTATAGTAATAAACACATTTATTACTGATATGCAACTTGTCAGAGATTATTTTGCGTCTCTAATTATCGCCAAGAACCTGATCAAGGTTAGACTCCCTAACAAATTAGCACCCATGTGCAGGCACTTTAGATGATGCAAAGTTTCACTTGTTGCTTGAAAATGTCCCTTTCCTATGGGAACAATAAGTGTGCACACCTGCATCAGATCTCCCATTATTTTTACCTCTGTAGCAACTTGTAAAGTCTGGCTGGTTACTGAGCATGTTCGATGCCAACTCACCACGCCCAAAGGCAGTTTTGAATTACAAGACTATATGAGTACAGTAGCACACCCGTCTGCTGGTTTTGCCTGTCATGGATTGATACATGACACGGCAGCCTCTTATGGGTTTTGATTGTGAACTTCCCCATTGATTTATACTGGTATTACAATGGCCACAATGTCAAACATATGCACAAACTTGAGACTCGCTGTCTCTAATTTCCTTGTCTCCCATGGAAGATGGGCTGATGTGTGTTGGATGCAAGTCAATCTGACAACCCCATGCTGGGAATTTCAACCCAGTACACAGAGATGAGACAAACAGCCAAAAAGCGTGAGGCTAAAGGCTGCTGGTAGCGGCTCTCAATGCTGCTTTAGAAGCCTCTGAATGGAAGTTTCATTCCTTCAAACTGCAGCTCTCATCCCTTAAAAGAGAGATGGGATTGCAGGCTACTAAATGTTTGAGAAAATAGCAGGAACTGGATACTGAATTTCAGTCCTTGCCAAATGAGAAAGAGACTATTTTGCACTGTTCTGTTGATGGTAATCAACAAAAAATATGTATTTTGAGAGATGAATGTGAAAGTTTGAAGCAGGATAAGAGACAGGTGTTACAAATGAATGATTTGTTAAGTAAAAGTAATGATCAACTTTGAGAGGACTTGGACATACTCCAAGACAACTTGAATCAGGTACGTGATGAGTTGGATAGGGGACTTGGGGACAACTACAAATTGAGCACCGCGTATTGAGTGATTCAGAAACAGCTTATGAAAGGTGTAGAACAGAACATTGCAAAAGTTAATCATGAAAGTTGTAAAGACAAAATATCAAAACTGCACCATCAGCGAGAGGTTCTGACTGGTCATGTTAAGGCTGTGGATGGCTACACCCCCATCGATCTCACATCATCAGGGGAGGATGAGTTGGATGAAGACATCTTCAAGTATAGTGCCCAGTCATGCCACTATTATGATCCAGTAACCACACCCTGCCATTCACAAGATGGTGGGTTTTCACTATGACAGCACATTCATGCGTCATCAACGTGATGTCGACTATTCTGTGCGCCGCCAATATGACAACCCCCATGATAGAGGGGAGGCTTAGGCCTACCACTGCCATCTCAAGGCCTATTGACACCCACCCATGTCACCATTATTTCAGTGGATGACAGTGAAGAAATTAAGAACATGATTGAAAACGCTGTCTGCGATTCAGATTTACCTGAGAAAAGCAAACAAACCCTCTGAATGCAGATAAAACAAATGCTGTAGGAGAGCACTACTCAGGAATCTGTGGTCCAGACTGTGGCTGATGCAGTAGTGGAGGCCACTATCTGCAGTGCATGAGAGAGCCTCCCTAACCCAAACCACCATACTAAACACCTACAGATGGCTCACTCTTTTCAGCAGATTGCTGACAGCATGGGCAGCATGATACCCACTGACAACCTCAGTTGTCAATCAGAGAAGGTATGCTCCCAATGTAAAATGCTTAGTTTATCAGTGGACTGTCAAGTACAGATAGTCCAACAGACTATTAATCCAGGTTTATGGGCCAAATTCCCAGAAGTAGCCTGCCAGGATAACCAAGTGACTTTCGACCAAATCACAGCTTAACTCATTGCCGCACACAGTCCAGGTGTGGTTGGAGTAATGCTAGTGTACCCTGTAAAACAAAATTTAAAGGAAAGCCCCATGACTTTCTTTCAGAGGCTATGGATGGCCTGCCATGCAGGTAAAAACCTTGCAGGAGAGGCCGCAGATACTGACTTCATAGAATACAAGAATTTGTTCCTTCGGAACATGCTTCTAGCTGTCCGTGAAAAGGTGGAACCAACCATTTTCCCCACCACAGACAATTTTGCTGATATCCTTTGGAAAACGGAGTGGGTTTACCAGTTCTACATCCAAGATCTGAGCTTCAGTTTGAAAAAGGTAGCCATGGTACAATCGATTGATCAGCCCACGACCCACTATACTGTGGAGGGCAAGGCCCATGAGAAGAAACACATACCCTTGGACAACCGACAGCATAACCAGTCCAGGGGAAGGAACCAAAACTACAAAAAAAACAAACACAACTGGAATATTGATTCCAACCGGGGCAATCATAATTATTTATCTGGCCTCTCATACAGAGAGATTATCGAGGAGAACAAAAGTCTCCAAAACCTCCTTGGACAGGGCCACTCTTTAGCATATGCAGTCCTGGCATGGGCCCTTGCAGCTTTAGGCCCAGGACAGCAGATCTCAACAGGCCATGGGGATTCTGGAACTGCACAGCACCAAATCAAATCAAATCAACTTTATTTTTATAGTGTCTTTCAAAACCAAGGCGCTGTACATAAAAACCAAATACATAAAGATAACAATTTAAAACAAAAACATTAAAACAGATCATCCATAACTAGGGAAAGCTAAACTAAATAAATAAGTTTTTAACTAAATTTTAAATCTATTGACGGGCATTCTCTCAACCAACAAGGTAGAGAATTCCACAGGGTTGACGCTGAAAAAGCGAAGGCACGAGATACAGATTCCTTCAATCATACCCTGGGGATCTCCAGCAATCCCTCATTGGTGGAATGGAGAGGATGGAGGGGGCAGTAGGGTACCAGGAGGTCTTGCAGGTAACTGGGTCCCTGATTATGTAGGGCTTTAAAGGTTAGCAAGCCAACCTTAAAGGTGATCTGCCACCAAACAGGCAGCCAGTGCAGTTCGTGGAGCACAGGCATAATATGACTGGTTCTAGAAGTCCCAGTCAGAAGCCTGGCCACCGTGTTCTGCACCAGCAGCAGGCAGCGGATATCAACCCCTGGTATCCCTAGGTAGTGACAAAAGCATGGACCAGTGTTGGAAGATCACCCGGAGGAACCAGATGTTTTACCCAGGTGATATTCCTCAGATGGTGAAAAGAGGATTTGACGACAGCCGACACCTGAGATTTTAGGGTCAGACCATCATCAAAAATAATGCCCAGGTTACGCACCTGATCTGAGGTAGTGAGCGACATACCACCAAGTAATAAGCCTGATGGTTGGCCAGCCCCGGACAACCTGGGTCCACTACCAGCACTTCAGTCTTATCCGGATTCAGTCTCAGCCAGCTGGAACTCATCCAAAATCTGATCTCAGCAAGGCAATTATTTAGCAGGGAGAGTGCATCATCCTGTCCGGGCAGAAAGGACATATAGAGCTGAGTATCATCTGCATAGCAGTGAAAACCCAGACGTATCACCTGATGATATCTCCTAATGACAGCATATACACTGCAAACAACATGGGGGCTAGAATGGAACCCTGCGGTACCCCACAAGGCAGGGGGTGAGCTTCAGAGGAATAAATTCCAGTAGTAACTTTCTGAGACCTGTCCGTGAGGTAAGAATGGAACCATTTAAGGACTGTACCAGACAGCCCACAAAAGAGCCGTAGGCGCTCCAACAGCACACCATGGTCTACAGTGTCAAATGCAGCAGAGAGATCAAGAAGGACCAGAATTGTACGTGCCTTTTGATTTCTAGCCATTAGGAGGTCATTCAATACCTGGACAAGGGTAGTTTCCATGCTATGCTTCTTCCTAAAACCAGACTGGAGAGTATCATAGATATTGTGAGTTGTGAGATGATCATCCAATTGCAACACAACTGCCTTTTCAATAACCTTACCAACAAATGGCAGGTTAGAGATAGGCCAGTAGTTGGCTAGACAATCTGGATCCAAAGATGGTTTTTTAAGGAGTGGTCAAACAACCACCTCCTTGAGGGGGTCAGGAAAGACCCCCCTCTCCAAAGACTTCCAGACAATGTCAGCAAGGATTGGGCAGATAACATCTACACATCCCACTAAAAGGGGTGTAGGACCAGGATCCAAACTACAACCGGTTGGGCATAATGTTTGGACGATCTCCACAATGTCAGTGAACTCCAGCCAGCGGAAATCTGATCAGACAGACCGAGTGCATGCCACTTCCTGTCGACCACTACAATACCCCATAGCAGAGGTTGGACCGATGCCAGACCTGATGCTGGCAACCTTATTCGCAAAAAATTGAGCAAACTCCTCGCATCTCAGCTGAGAAAAAGCTTCTCTGGGCTGGAGACGGATTGGATTGCACAATCTTTCAACAGTCCAGAAGAGCTGAGCCAGTCGATTCTGTGCGGCAGAAATCTCCCTGGACAGGAATTCTGCCTTCTTACGGGTGATTTCTGATTGATAGCCATCATAATGTGCCATCAACCTAAGCCTGTCAGCATCATGGCCAGACTTCCGCCAGGCTCTCTCCATCCTTCGGCCAACTCGTCTTAACTCTTTCAAGGAGCCATCAAACCAAGGGCTCCTTGGATGAAGGGTGAGAGGCCAAACACGAGCAGGAGCAATCTTGTCCAGAGCATATCCCACAGCCTTATTATAGGCTAGTACGAGATCATCTGGACTCATGCATTCACCTGACAAGCCCGATAGGTCCAGTACCACCAGTAGGTCACTAGGGTTAATGCCCCTTAAAGGGAGGTACTGAACCATCTCCATGCGGCAGTGGACCTGAACCTGGAAGCCACTTTACATAGGAGCAATCCAGCACAGAGATAAGGTCCGATGAGACCAGGCCTAACTGCTCTTCCAGGAGCACCCTGCTGCTGGCATTATGGATTGACAACTACAGGCCCCAGTCCATACTGTGAACAAGCTGGCATTGGACATAAATGGAAGGCCTTGCACCAAGGCTACGATCGTGGGCTGCCCACTAACAATGCTGTAGGATACAGGTGCGGCTGTGTCTGTATTACACGACTAAGATCCAGCAAACTCTCCCTGGTCTACTGGATGATGGACCAATACTTCTGGCGTGGATGGTACAAGGCTATCTACATATCGTTCAGTGACTATTGGAAACCTAAAGGCCCACCATGCCTTCCAGCTTATGGTACTGAAGGACCACCCCAGCATCATTGGAACTGATTTTCTTGCACCACATGGCTATGTGGTGGATCTGGCCAACATGCTATTGATCCAAATCAGAGGACAATACCATACCATCATGATTTCAGATTCACATGTGGTTGCAGGCATAACCACTAATGACAAGGAATATGATGTCATAACTCTGTTGCAGAACCATGAGTTCTTCAGCAGACTTCTCCCCATTCTGCAGAAACATATGGATACATTTGCCACAAACAAGCATGACTGTGGTAGAATGCATACTGTCGTTGAGATTCCAGGCCAGACCATGAAAGGAAAAGGCAATACCCTTTTTCTACTGAGGCCTTGCCATCACTCGGAGAAACTGTTCAGTCACTCCTCAAACAAGGTGTTATCAGGACCTGTGTCTCTACTGCCAATTCACCTATTTGGCCTGTCAAGAAACCAATGAGAACTTGGAGACTCACAACTGATTACAGGAGACTTAACCAAGTCACTCCTAGCTGCTCACCTACAATTCCATCGACACCTGACATGCTCAAATTGCTGACCCCTGACCATCAGTGGTTTAGTTCTCGTGACATCTCCAGTGGTTTCTGGTCACTGCCATTGGCACTCAAAAGCCAATACACATTTGCCTTCACCTTTGAAGGAAGACAGCACACATGGACCTGTTTGCCCCAGGGGTTTCATAATAGCACCTCCCTCATCCATCTACATATGATGAATGTCCTGGAGGGTTTCTCTGCCCAACAATGTATCCTGCAGTATATGGATGACTTATTGCTGGCAACAGTCATAAAAGAACAACACTTCGACCTCTTGGATGAACTACTGACCCTCCTACAGACAGCAGATCTCAAATGTAACCCCGCAATGGCACAACTTCCCAAAACAGAAGTTATCTTCTTTGGCTTGGGTATAACAGACAAAGGCAGAAGCCTGGCCTGGAAAAAGATCCAAAGCCTACAAGATTTGCTACTCAACACCAGTGTGGCAACACCCACACGTTTACTGGGAATGGTCAACTATTCCAGAAACTTTATTTGTTATTTCTGTATGAGTTTCTGAAAAAGGACGTCCTCCAGACTTGGGGTCCCATCCACACTCAGGCTGTGACATCATTGAAACAGGCCTTGGCCTCTGCTCCAGCCTTAGTGAACCCAAATCCAGCATCACCATTCAATCTGGAATCAGCCAGCTCAGACATTGCCACGTCTGCAGTCCTCACTCAGAAAGTCAATGGTACATTGAGGCCTGTTGCATATGCATCTCAAATGTTGTCACCAGTGGAACAGAAGTACAGCTTTTGTGAAAGAAACCTTCTGTCAACCTACTGGGCTGTCAAACATTTATTGTATATCATTGGATACTCGCCTATAATCATCAACACAAACCACACACCCACAACTTTCTTGCCATTAGACAGAGTGAAGGATGGATCAGTGCCCAAAATCAGACTGACTCACTAGTCTCTTCTTCTCCAGGACTGTGACATACAAGTCCACCCTGCAAAGATGCCATCCAATCTGGTACATAGGCTCCTTTATCAAGGAGAACCACACGTCTGTACTATGCAAGCACCTGATTTACCTGATCCAGGCCCACTTCTCCCTGCCATTCCCAAGCTCCACAAAGACACTTCCCTGTGTCATGTCTTCACAGATGGCTCAGCCTCATACAACCAAGGAGAACAGGTAGTGGGACTTGGAGTGCACATTGTATACCCAAAAGGCAACACTGTTGGGATATCCAAACATTGCATTGTGGCATCATCACAGTACACAGAACTGGCAAGTGTGTCCTGTGCCCTTGAATACAGACAACCTGATACTGAGGGCACCATCATCTTTGTAGACACTAACTGGGTCTGCTGCTCACTGACAAGATTTCTACCCTTCTAACAGAAGCACTCCTTTGCCTCTTCTGATGGAATACCAGTGAATTATAAAGCATTTGTGATTTATGTTCACAAATCAATTCAGAGCTTTCAGCACAAGCTTTACATCCACAAGGTTAAATTACACTTCAAATCAGACCCATATCATTCCTTCAATGATAAAGCAGATACTCTTGTGAAAGAGGGTGCTCAAGGGGGGGGACACATGGCTGATGGACCACCCAGATGCCCTAGTGGCTGTCCAAGTGGCAGCCATCAGGAAAAAAACTAAACCATATGATTCATTAGATTTGTCAGCTGCATGACATGAAAACCCTCAACCCAAAGATGTGTTCTGTCTCCTTGACAAAGGAACTAAACAAGACTTATCTACCCACAGTCCACACAAGAGACACTCAAGTAGGTTACATCTGTCATCAGATGACACATTGATCTGGTATCAACCCGAGGACTCACCCTGCAAACTGTGGGTAGTCTATCAAGTACTGGGAAATGAATTTCTCCATCAGGTACATGACGCCCCTAATGGTGGACATCAGGGAGTTGAAAATGCACTCCAAAGACTCAAAAGTGTTGGTTGGTGGCCTGGCATCACCATGGATGTCCAACACAATATTGACAACTGTCTGATTTGTGCTCAGAACAACCCAATACCAACCAAATGTAATGCCAAGTTACTACCACAATGACATTCTGGCCCTTGGCATGCTATACAAATTGACTTTATTGGTCCCTCGGCCAATACCAGCAGGAACAACAAGTATGCACTTGTTGTTATTGACCTCTTCTCTAAGTGGATTGAAGCTTTTCCTACTAAGACATGTACTGCAAACGCTACTGCAAAAACCATGGTGGAACAGATTTTCTCCAGGTGGGGCCTACCTCTGAAGGTAGACTGACAAAGGAACCAGCTTTACAGGTGAGTTAATGAAAGAAGCCCTTGAAGTTCTAGGGGTACACCAGAAGTTTCATGTACCTTACCACCCCCGATCTTCAGGTCAAGTAAACAGAACCAACAGATGCATTAAGCAAATGCTTCCAACTTCATTGAGGACAATCCCAAGGACTGGGATTCCTGCTGCCTTTTACTTCTTATGGCAATCAGGGGCACTCCTTCAACCACCACCCAGCTGACACCCTTTGAGGTGATGACTGGCAGAACTATGAGATTACCTGAACATTTGTTGCTTGACCTGAACACCCCTACTGCAGACAGAGTGCCTGTAGACAAGTATGTGGCCAAACTGAAAGAAGACACTGTTAAGACCCATCTATATGCTGCACATCGTATGAGTAAGGCCCAACAACAATCCAAAATCCAGTTTGAAAAAACACGAACAAGAAGTGGATTGGCAAGTCAGAGAACAGGTAACAGTACTCAGATTTGCTCACCCAACACATGCCTTTTCCAGTAAATGGGAAGGACCCTACCCCATTGTCAACAAACTCAGTCCCGCAGTCTATCAAATTAGACTTCTGCAAAACAAGAAACTAACTGACAAACGGTTACATACAAACCAACTAAAGCTATATAAAGGACTATAATTACTTTTCCTAACCCCATTGTGCAAAAATTGTATCAACTGACTTTTTCCTTTTCCTTACAGGTATCCCTGCAAGATGGCTACCTTGCAACTGTTACTCCTCATCTTAGGAGCTCTCCTCTGCATCCAAGGCAAGGTAGATTACATACTTCCATATCTTGACCATCCTCCTGCTGTTACCCCAGAAGGAGTATCAGTCACAGTCCCAAACAAATTGATTACTGTCTAGGAAGGTAAAGATGCCTACCTCACTGCCTCAGTTGAAGCCCCTGACAAATCTATCCTACAAATGAATGGCAAACAGATTTTAATGGACAAACTCTCCCAGTGGTCTGCCTATTCAAAGGAACCTTCCATGGTTGGCCAGATGCCAAAATTGCCCCAAATGGTACTCTGTCTATTCAACAAACCAATTGTCGACATTCAGGTTTATGCAACCTTACTGCTCTGATTGACCCTACCTATTGCGAGACGTTCTCCAAAGACTCTGCAAATATTGTGCACTCAGTTCTATGGCCTTAGCCACTATGTATCTAGTTGTAATTCCTCCAACAGAAGCAGAACTACTTGAATGTCCCCCACAGGAACCTGGTCCACTTAGTGGCCTAACAGCTAATTCAACACGTGGTACAGTTATTTACAATTTGCAATATATGCATGTTCCTGTACTCTTTAATCTTACACATTGTAATATGGCAGACTTTTGTATGTGTTTGGCTACTAACACATCAACATTTTTCAGTACTATGTTATTAGATAGTCTGGAAGCCTACCAGACATGCACCCAAGGCCCCATAGCTGGTGTCAACATTGTAGAACATCTAGGTTTATTTAGGTCTAGACTAAATCAGTCTAAAAAGAAGTCTCATTCTTCCAGAAAGAAGCATGAAACTGCTGACATCACTGGTGCAACAGGCACTCTCACTGGCGTCTTTGGTAGCACTATGTCTATCTGGAACAGGGAAGACATTGTTACTGTCAAGGATCACTCACGAAAATTCCAAATAGGTATGATTAATGACATCATACCTCCATTATTACATGGTGTGGATGGCCTTAGTCAGGAAGAAAGGTACACAGTTTATAAAATGAAAGAAATTGCTAAAATTTTACTGACACTAAGGATAAGTTAAATCAACACATTGCACAGAACGACAAGGAGGAAGACAAGCAATATAATGCCAGTGAACTCCTCTGCTCTGCTTATGGTTCTTACATCATAACCACCATCAATAACCTCTTCCGTTATCTGGAATCTGGACGTATTCCAGATATCATTCACAATAGAAGAATTTCTAAATGGTATTGCCCACATTGTAAAACTTCTTCATGCACTACAGTCTATATGTCTCATTCCATTTCCATACCAATCTCTACTGCTAGAAACTTAGGTTTTGTCACCAGGCATCCTAACAAAGGACCCTGCTTTACTGTTAAGAAATGTACTATCCTAGACACTATGTCTGTTGCCTTTACTGTCGCCTTACCACATTTTGATCCAAATGCAGCAAGATTTGACAAACTTGCTACAGTTAACTCCACTGGGCACCTTGAAGAGGACATCTACAGAGAACGTATTAATCTGCCACCTCTTCCTGTCTACCACCAGACCCTGGATGCATGGGTCTCACCACACACAGATTGCTGTGCAAGGAAGAGCTATCATTAATTGTGTGATTGTGATGTTTTTGATGTTATAAAACCTGTCTGCGGCTACTCCCCAGACAGCACTGATTGGTCCTATACTCTGGACCAGGACATTACTGCTAATGACACAGATACCCTGAAGCACGATCAGCACAACCAATAATGGTGGAAAATTAAGAACTCTACAAGGTGTATAAGGAGGAGGAGGTTAATTGGCTGAATCAATCTTACACATGCCTAGTCCAACTGCAAAAACAGAGGTTGCCAACTGTTAAAATTACTTATAATTCTGATGGACAGTATTGTATTGCAACTAATCATAAATATTCTCCTATGGTTACAAGGGTAGTGAAATACAACAACCTAACTTTTGTTTTGTTCCTCATCAGACTACTGTTATAGAACACACAGTGATTACTCCTGTGCCCATCGCAGAACCTGATGTTATTGATGGTGGCCCTGAATATTTGCTTGCTCTATCTCAATATCTTCCATACTTAAGTGTACACGCAGACCCATTGACACTGACAACCCCTTCACACCTGAATTAACTAGAACTCAATGCAAAGTGAGTCACAAAAGTGGAGCACAGGTGTAAATCACTTTTAGAAAGGAAAGATACACACCTCATCCACATCAACAACAACCTTACCACTGCTAGTAATGCTATTAATACCCTCATCAACGATGGTGATCTAAATGATGCACTTACTAATACCTGGTTGGAAATTACCTTTAAAGGTTTTGTTATCATACAAGCATTTTTGATTTTCACTTTGATAATAATGCTTTGCTGCCTAAGGCATACAGTCAAGCAACATCAAGAGCAGCTTGAATTCCTTTACAAGGCTCATATGTTGGGTCTGTAAATGACAGTTTGTTCTCACCACTTTCCCATAATGTTGTTGCCTTTTCAGTAAGGCAGCAAGTGGGGATTGTTGTGCTAGGTCCCTATACCCTAATTGGCATCCTAATGTACACCTTAGACAAACCTTATATTACATATAATATGCACATGCTATACTAATATTTAGGGCACAGACACCCACCATATAAGAGTAGGTGTCAGGATATATATTTATATATATATATCTATATATTAGAGGCCAAAAACTCAGTTTAATGCATTAGTTAGGGTTGTTCCACAGTGACAAAAGTGAGGAAATTTGGTGTTATGGTTGAAAACCCCCCTGGACCCCCTCGCCCACCCCCCAACTGGCATTGGGGTGCACATTGGGGTCATCAGCCTAACTCTCACTCCATCACATGTGTAAAGCAGCAGAAGTACAGGAGAATGGGGTGAGGTGGGACCGGCGACCCCCAATGCCAGTTGGGGGTAGGCGGAGGGGTCAAGGTTTCAACCAACACAGGCCTCCCTCGCTGTCGCTAATGAACAACAACATAATGTGATTTTACTCTAATTCCCTTCTTTTGAGAATGATAATGAAAAATAGTGAATGTAATGCAGCGGTGGAGGCGGGCCTCTGGCTTCACGCCCTCCAGCCACGTGATGTCTTGTGGCATAGTAACAGGAACAGCAATGCAAACAGAAGCGATAACAGTGGCGCACATGGTAATGCAAACGCAAATGAGAACAGAAAGGGTAACGCACATGGTGGCGTAGACGGGAACGGTGTGCCACGTGGTGTGTTGTCACATAGTAACATGGTGCCTGCAAACAGAAATGTCAATGGGCATGGTGATGCAAAGTGAAACAGAAAGAGTAACAGTACTGTAGACACAAATGGCAAAAAATAACAGAAACGCAAACGCAAATGAAAACACAAAGGATAAAGCATATGGTGGCGTAGACGTCAACGGTAAGTGAAACGGGTATGGAATCACAAGCGGAAAGGACAACGGTAACAGTAATGTAAGCGTACAGGCTGGTTTCCCCCAGAAGCTGCATAGAGAAAGACAGTGAGTACAAAGAATGTATGCATAATAAAGGGTATCGGAGCAGAAAATGAGGACTTGGAATACTAAATAGGTTATATCTTAGGAACCATACGACGTAGAAAAAAAATTTAAAAGTCATATGATTTATGACTGTCCTGGCCCATAAGGGAGCTAAGTATTTTTCTGACAAAAAGTCCATTATCTACGCACCGTTTCGATATACAGGCCCTGAAAGGCGCGGAAAACGCTGTAATGTTATCCTATGGGGAAAAAGAGAAATTCAGAGTGCCATAAATTTGCCTCCCTGTAATATTTTTTCACCAAACCACTGAAATGCAAATCTGTGGGCTATTTTCTGTCTTCCCTCAAAATTTCAGGAAAAAAGACCAAACCGTTATTTTGCAGCAGGGTGCCAAAGGATTCCTGTAATGCGTCGGGCACCATAATGTTATCCTATGGGAAAAAACGTCAACTTTGGAGTGCCGTAACTTTGCTGCCATGTAATATTTTTTCAACACAACACTGAAAGGCACATCTGTGAGATGTCGGCTGCGTTTCCTCCAAATTTCAGCCCAAAACTCCGAACCGTTCTTTTGCAGCGGGGTGCCAAAGAATTGCTGTAATTTCCCCATTGCCTAGAAAAGTACTGTCACAATTTGCGAAAGCTTTTGCAAAAATTTGTAACACTTTCATGAGCACAAAAGCAGTTTGCGAAAGTACTTTTTCCAGAAATTTGAAAAACATATTTCTGGGGTGTTTTACCCCAAAATAAAGACATGGCTGGCATCCTCAGGCTCCGACTAGGTGAATACAAAAAAAAATAGGTTGCTAGAGGGTCCCAAATTTAAATGGCAAGCATTTTTCTGATCACTAACTGAAAATAAGATGGCGGATTTGCAAAAGTAAGAGGGACATTTGCAAAAGTAAAAATGCATTTGTGACACTGTCAAACCTTTTGTTAACTTTTCCCATTGACTTATAATGGGGAATTGTTTTTTGAATAACTTTTGAACCATTTAATAATTTTTCACGAAATCTTCAAAAGGCACATCAGGGACCCTGGCCGTACATTCCCTGAAGATTTTGGGCCAGTCGTGTAAACCGTGCAACCTGTAGGCACGATCGTAGAATTCCAGAAAAAGCGTAAACGCACGCGCAGATCATGCTTAATAACTCCATAGCTGTGTATTCGACTGGTACGAAACTTGGCAGATCCCAAGGCGTATGGTTCTTAATTGTGTATTCCAAATTTCAGACAAATCCATCAAACGGTTGCAAAGTTATTAAGGTGCAACATTTTGGGTTGAACATGCAAATGGCTCCTCAACCCTAACTATGGTAGCACTACGTGCTACCAAAATATATATATATATATATATATATATATATATATATATATATATATATATATCGATGTTAGGGTTGAAACCCCTTTGCCATCACCCACCAACCTAACTGGAATCAGAAGTGCATTGGGTCATCGGCCTAAGTGTCACCCCATCACATGTGGAAAGAAGCTGAGGAATAGGAGAATGGGGTGACAGTTGGGACCAATGATTCAGTGCACCCGATTCCAGTTGGCGGGGTGGGCTGGAGGGGTGCAAAGGGGGTTTCAACCCGTACATCGAATTTCCTCGCTTTTGTCACTGTGGAACAACCCTAACTGATGCATTAAATGGAGTTTTTTGCCTCTAATTTCCCTTCTTTTTGAGAATGATAATGAGAAAGTGAATGTAATGCAGCGGCGGGAGCGCAGGGGTGATGTCTTGTCGCATTGTAACATTGTGCCTGCAAACACAAACTGTAATGCGCATGGTGACGCAAAGCGAAACAGAAAGAGGAACAGTACTGTAGACAGAAATGTTAAAAACAATGGAAACACAACTGCAATTGAAAATGCAAAGGGTAACGCACATGGTGGCGTAAACGTGAACGGTAAGTGAAACGGGTACGGAACCACAAGCAGAACTGGTAATGGTAAAAGTAATGTAAGCGCACAGGCTGGTTTTCTCCAAAAGCTGTATAGAGAAAGACAGTGAGTAGAAAGAATGTATGCAAATTAATCACTCTCGGAACACAAAAATCAGTAGTTGTAATAGTAAATTGCTTATATCTCAGTAACCGTACGACATAGAGAAAAAAATTAAAAGTCATATGTATTATCACTTTCCTGGCTAGTTATATACATAGCCCCCACTATAAGTTTTCAACAAAAACTCCGTATCTCACACCGTTTTCGAGATAAGGGCCCTCAAACGCGCAGCTAACGCCGTAATGTTATCCTATGGGAAAAAAAACAGAAGTTCGGACTGCCATAACTTTTGAACAGTTTAATATTTTTTCACAAAATCCTCGAATGGCACATCGGGGACCCTGGCCATACGTTCCCTGAAGATTTCGGGCCAGTCGCGAAAACCGTGCGACCTGTAGGCGCGACCGTAGAATTCCAGAAAAAGCATAAATGCACACGCAGATCACGCTTAACTCCGCAGCCGTGTATCCAACCGGTACAAAACTTGGCAGATCACAAGGCGTATGGGCCTTGATCATGTATTCCACATTTCAGGCAAATCCGTCAAACGGTTGCAAAGTTATTAAGTTGCAAAATTTTGGGTTTAACATGTAAATGGCTCCTCAACCCTAACTATGGTAGCACTACCGTGCTACCATAATATATATATATATATATATATAACACACACACACACACACACATATATATATATATATATATATATATATATATATATATATATATATACAGGGCTTGAAATAATTTTTGAGATGCCTGTCGAGGGACAGGTGAGGAGTAAATTTTGCCTGTCCGACCAAAGTTTTACCTGTCACATTGTTGAAATTCTAATAAGCCTGGGAAATCTGTGAATGGGCATTCCGAACTGATCAAATAAAGAGTTGTTCTAAATAAATGTTCCACTTGTCACCTCATTTTTCCCCATTTGTATGATTCCTCGTTCTATTGCTAAGTTGCAGTGGTCTGTTTTTTTTTTTTTCTTTCAGTAGCTTATTTATGAGGTTTGGGAGCTCATGAGCACACAGATTTTCAAGTCTCATGCTCTTACAGCCAGTCATAAAAGGGCTTTTATATTTCCCTCGTTTATGCTTTCTCAATCAGCTGAACTAAATCTTGAGGGCTGTATATCTGTTACTGTTATCAGCTGACAAGTCAGTGACTGCCTTCTCCAGTTCAACTGATTTTTTTTTTAATCCAGACCACCCCCCCCCACCCCACCCCACACACACACACAGACACTCTACTCTAGCAGAGCAGAACAGCAGCAGAGCTGTTTTAATTAGCCTAGGCTAGCTAGTAGTAGGCTATCGGGCAAACTGAAACTAAGAGCTCTGGATGACTTTACACTGAGGCTGAGCAAGCTTAGAAACGTTATTTTATCCTCCCTGTCCTCCTTTCTGTTTGACAGAGCCTTGTCAAGTTTTTTTTTTTTATTCAGATTTGGTCTAGAAATGTACTAAGCCAAGAGGTGTGTAAACTTAGGCTTTCTGCCTCCCAAAACTATGGAGATCTCTAAGATCTGTTTACATACAGAGGACAGCAGAAGAGGTTTAGAATTTATAATCCAGCTCCTTCTCTTTGCCTGCTTTTGTTACTTTATTTTGCTATTCAGTCGCTCTCCACACACATGAAGAGAGAGAGAGAGAAATATAGCCCACACCACCTCCACAACTTCAACACTCAAAGCAAGCCTGCCATAAATGATTTTTATTTTTCTTTAAACAGTGGTCACCACAATAGCAGTGAGAACAGCACAGCATGTTGCACTTTATTTATATTAAATAACTGCCTTTGATTGTCTCCTCCACCCCAAACAGCCTCTCAAATTCCTTCACTATACAGTTGAGGAGGTTTTTTTTTATTTTACAAAGTGCATTGTCTAGTTCTCTGGCAGTTCTCCCACAGCCACATGCAGAGATCTGACTACACCACAGACCCCTCAAAGGCAGCTCTGCGTGCATGTCCTTTATTTTTCCACAAGAAGCACTGAAAGTTTTTTTTTTTAACCTATTTGCCATTTGAATACAAGACCATCCAGTCCCTCCACTCTCCTACCAGTCTCCCATGTTTAGCTCTGACCCAAGAAAGCACAGGCTAGCCCTATCTAGTCATATGGTGTATATTTATATTTTTTTTTCCTCAAAGAAAATAAGCACAAATTGCATGGCTCTGTATGGCACGGTATCGCTTAAAAAAAACTGGTCCAAGCAACCAACTCACTCACCTTCTCTCTGACATCTCCCCGATTCAAGTGCTGGACAGAAGAGGAGAGCGAGTCAGGATACGGCAACTGCGCATGTGCACTGATATGTGCATGCGCAGTTGCCATATTTCACTCGTGGCTACATGACTCTTCCCGCCCGGTGCCACTTCAGATTCTAGCAGAGAGGTCAGGTGACAAAGTGGCAGCAGTCACCAGACACGGCAGCAACAGCGGCAGGCGGGCAGGGCTGGCGGAGCTGGCGGGCGGAGCTACACTTTGTGGCAGGTGGGGCTCGCAGGGACGTCGGGAGGGATCCTTGCTGCACACAGGAGTCTGCTGGGTCCTAGTGCTGTACCATTCTACTACATTTTAAAAGTGAAAATGCAGAAGTGAATACCGCCTGTCCAAGGGGCAGGCAAGTGTAACAAAACAGCTGTCCCAAATGAAAACCGGCTGTCCGGGACAGGCGGACAGCCGGTTATTTCGAGCCCTGTACTAAACAAAAATATAATACATATATACATGATTCATGAAGTAGCCAGCTTGCTAAATTGGTAATGGGAGACACTTTAAAACTAATACTTTTGATGAAGGGTTTAAAGTGTCAGAGATTTACTTAGTTATTTTAAACTCAGGTGATGTGCTGTATGGACAGCTGGAGGTTATATCTACAAGGAGTGAATTGTAAATGGTAAGTACCGGAGGGGACAGTGACAAAGGGGATGGATAGGGTGAATACCAGATGTTGTGGCCAGGGGTAGGAAAAAGGGTGGTGAGGCGGGGGAGGGAATGGAAAAAAAACTGATGCTATAGAGGGATCAATAGTGGGTCTCGAGGGAAGGGAGGAGGCCAGACTGGTGAAGTATAAAGCTAAGAGTGTAAAGGAGATTATGTACATTAATGAATAAGAAGAATGGATTGTGGTGATGGTTTATGAATTGTGAGGTAACTGCTCATAGGGTGCTGAAGAGATACCTTATAATGGTCGGCCAGCTAAGGAGAAAGATGGAAGATTAATCTAATGTTGGCGGAAGCAGTTACATTTTTCTTTGAATATCCTGTTGTATAGATATTTGAAGGCTGTACTAGATTTAAGCTTGTTCACTTTCAGTGTCTTCTGCATTGTGTTCCATAAAGTAGATAACACATAGCTAACGTCGTATCTTCCATGCCGAGAGTGGAATTTAGGCACTTTAAGCATAATGAAGTTCAGACTTCTTAATGCATAATTACTTGGTGTGGCTTGTAAGAAGCAGTCTGAGATATATTTTGGAAGCCGCTGTGATATTGCTCTGTAAGTCCATAGCATTGCATTCCTGTCTCTTCTAAACTGAAGCTAGGTCCATCCAACTGCAGTATATAGCAAGCAGTGGTGAGTGCTATAGGGTAGATCTGAGATAAACCTCAATGCTCTGTGGTATAGTGTGTCTAGTTTGTTCAAACATACAATGGGGCAGCGACTATATAAAAAAAATCAGCATAGTCTAGTACTGAGAGGAATGTGGCCTGGACCATCTTCTTTTTTGAATCATTTGTAAGGAAGTGCTTTATTCTATAGTAAAGTCCAAGTCTTTGTCTGAGCTTTTTTAGCAATTCTTCCAGATGTTCTAGGTAGTCTAGTCTGCTGTCTAGCCATACCCCCGGGTATTTGAATTTTGTGACATATTCAAGATTTTCACCAAGGGCAGTGGGTAATTTAGGGAGATTGATTGGGATAGAGTATCCTGCTTGTACTTGTGGGGAGAAAAGCATTGCCTTAGTTTTTTTTGCATTTAATAGTAGTTTTTTTCCCAGCAGCTGGTGTTGCAGAAGGTCGAATTCTGCTTGTAGGTCTTTGCAGGCTGTTGCAGGAGAAGGGTGACTGACATACAGTACTGTATCATCAGCAAACAGGTGTACAGTGGCTTTGGTAAGATTTATGTCAATGCTATTGATATATATGGCAAAGAGGATAGGGCCGAGGATAGATCACTAGGGTACTCTTTTGTAGTGGTTGAGTGAGGATATATCTCCTTTGGCCTTTACCTGCTGGGTTCTTCCTGAAAGATAATTGTTAAACCATCTACGGAGTTGGCATCAAGTCCAATTGACCTCAGTGAGGAGAGGAGCAGGTAGTGGTCAACGTATCAAAGGCCTTACTTAGGTCTAAGAAGACAGCACAGACACAATTTTTTTTATCCAATTCAAGTTGCCAGTCATTGTTTACTTTTGCAAGAGCTGTAATGGTACTGTGTTTTCCTCTGAATCCAGATAGTGCTGGGTTTAGTAGATTATTAGCTTCTAGGTATTCTCTTAGTTGGGTGCTCACAATTTTTTCAAGTAATTTGGACAGCACAGGGAGAATGGAAATTAGTCTGTAGTTATTGAGGTCTGTGGGATCCCCGGCTTTCAGTACTGGAATAACTTGAGCGGTTTTCCAGATTGATGGGATAGCTCCTGACTGTAGTGAGAGGTTAAACAGGTGTGTTACTGGTACTGCTAATACATGTATGGCAATTTTTAAGAAATAGGGGTCAAGGGAGTCAGCACCTGCACTTTTTATATCAACTGTGAGATTAGCTCTTCAACTTGCTTCAGTGTGGCTGGTGTGAAGGAGAAAGTAGAGTCAGTCACCCTTGCTCAGTGTTCCTTATCCTAGATGTGATCTCAATTGGTTAGCTGGAGAGGAGTAGAATGCTAGCCCAGCAGTTGTAAAAGTGATTATTGAAGGCTTCAGGACTTCTATTCTATCGATGATGGTTCTGTTTCCACTATGTAATTTTGCTGGGAGTGAATTACTTGGGACATGGCCAGTTATATCTTTTATAGTGTTCCAAAACTTGGCATGGTTGTGGTATGAGGAGTCTAGTTCAGCCATGTAGTATGCAGCTTTTGTGTCTCGCACTTTCTTGGTGCAGAGATTCCTGGCTTTTTTGAACTGCTCCCAAGCAGTGGCTAACTTAGTTTTTCGAGCCTTTTTCCAAAGCTTGTCCCTTTTAAGGAGGGTGGATTTAAGGTCTGAATTGAACCAGCGACAGGTTTTATTTTTGATACGTAGTTTAGAGACTGGTGCATGGGTGTTTAGAGCACCTGTAATAATGTCATTTAGAACACCATATGCAATCTCCGTTGTGTTCGCTAGATAGAACTCTTGCCATCTTGTGGAGTGTTTAATGTCTTCCAGGTATGCATTGATGTTAAATTTCTTTTTCGATCTCCTCATCGTGAATTTTGTAGGGGATGAGAGCTTACATGCTGACCTAATTGACGCAATAGTACAATGATCACTGATGTCGTTGAACAGTACTCCAGTGTGTGAGAAGAGGTGAGGAATACTCACTAATAGTACATCCAATAGTGTGCTGTTTTTAGAGTTCTTTTTGTTTATTCTAGTAGGTTCATTTATGAGCTGTGTGAGCCCATACAAGTCACATAATGATATTAATGGTGTAGCTACCTTAGAGAGCCAATTTAGGTTTAAGTCACCTATGATTATAGTTTCTTCATTCCCCTGTTTAATTAAGTCACCCAAGTGGGATAGAATCTTAAGGCCAGCTGAGGGAGGTCTGTAACAGCCGATCAGCTGCAGCGAGGTATTGTTGGAGAGAGCTATTTTGAGGGATAAACATTCGAATTCTTTTGCCTCAGAGGAAGAGTCGAGACAAATTGCAGATAGGTTGGCCTTTACATATATTACTACCCCCCCCCTTGTATGTCTATCAGCTCTGAATGTTTGATAGTTGAGTAAGTTTATGTCTCTGTCGGCTGTGTCAGGCCTAAGGCATATTTCAGACACTACCAAAATATCAGGTAGTGTATGGTTAACCCAGGCTTGGGGCATCGTGATTTTTTTTAGTAAACTACATACATTAATATGTAGAAGGCTTAGCCCTTTAATCTTTGCTAGTTCTGATGGTGCAGTGATAGTCCCTGGTGGTCCAGGGTTAAGTTCCACATTTCCTGAGCATATTAATAGTAGCAACAGTATTTTCATAATTGCCGCAAGAGATATGTTACAGATTCTTGTTGATGCCTTTTTTATTTTTTTTTTATTCTGTTGTAGTCTTATTTGCCATCCAGATTCGGTTCTTCGGCCTTTTGTAAGAGAGAAGATTATTACTTCAGCAGAGATGAGCGTGGAATATTTTTCTGTATGTAGTTGGAGACAGGCACCAAACAAATGCAAGGCTGACTGTGTCCCTCCATAGTAATTGTTAAGTGGGTAACGTCGTATCGTATCAGTGGGAGGTCATAGGTACAGATCCAGTCTCTTGGGACTGTTGTGGAGTTGCAGCAGGATGAGAACGGCATCATGTCACTCTGTGTGGCATCCTGTGGGTGCCAGCATCTTTTGCTGAATTCAGGTAACAGTAATAATACAAGGAGGCTCCAAAGAAAGCCCACAATTATGAAGGTGACCAGAAGTTTTATAGGCAGTAGCTTATGAACTGCCCACAATGAATGCCTACTCCGTTAGTGGTGGGAGGGGTATACTTTGCCCACAATGAATGCCTACTCAGATAGTAGTGGAAGGGGTCTAGTTTAGCAGTGAAAGAAGAGATTTGAGGGAATTGACTGAAGGTGCAGTAGAGGATGTCTAGGGTAGGTATGCCTTTTCCTGAAGCTAGGTGGTTACACGGTCTAGTTGCATCAGCAATATAGACAGCGTGGAGAGTATTATAGGAATCAACTGTCTGGTATCAACAAGGGATATGTGGCAGGCTATAGGTCAGCAAGATGCAGAGGGCATGGTTTTATAACGTTGGCGGGAAAGTGTCTACTTAAGAAAGGGTAGAAGAGGGGGAAGGACGGGTGGGCATAAAATTTGCGGCTTTGCCGTACCTTTCCTGGAGGGTCTCTCCGGCTCTGTGGTTCTGGGTGCCGGCTGGAGGTGCCACCCACCCACTGGTGGAGACTGGCCTCGGCGCTCAGTGAGGGGTGCTCAGTGAGGGTCCTCCTCTGGGGAGACAAGAAAGGGCAGTTTGAATTTAAATGCTTTCCAGCTCTGGCATAAGCAGAGCAGCAGGGGGGCCAAAAATTAACACTAGAAAGTATTTGAAGTATGGGACCTGTTCAAGCGCATTGCCTTGGAAGCTTAAGACTGTTAAGGGTGCATGACATAGAGGGTTCTGGTGGTGGGCAAATATCATGGTTTTGGTTTTCTTGTAGTTAATTATTAGGCGGTGTCTAGTGAACCAGGTTTTCAGCTCTCAAAAGAAACCCTGTAGTGCAGTTTGTAGTGAATTGGGATGGGGATGCTTCCAGAAGACTACCACATCGTCAGCATAAAGTAGCATTTTACCACTGCAGGATTTAGGGAGGGAGTTTAGAAAGAGGATGAAGAGTAATGGGCCTAGTATTGACCCTTGCGGTACACCAGCTCGGACCGGTCTGCTTGAGGAGATAGTTGCATTGATTTTGACTTGTTGTACCCGACCTGAGAGATAGTCTTTGAACCAGGTGGTAACCTCCGGTGTGAAATTTAGGGATGGAAGGGTATGGAGAAGTAGAGCTTGACTGACGGTATCAAATGCTTTGGTCAGATCAACGTACAGAGCTCCTGCTACAGAGCCCTGTTCTAGTACTTCATGTATATATGTTGTAAATTCAGTGAGGGCTGTGGTAGTGCTGTGTCCCTTCCAGAACCCGTGTTGTTCGTGACAGAGCAGGTTGTGTTTGGACAGATAGTCTGTTAGTTGGTCCGACACTATTTTTTCAAGGGCCTTTGAGAGAGGGGGGAGGATTGATATTGGTCTGTAATTGTTAATGGAGGTGGGGTCGCCACTCTTTAGTATAGGGGTTATTAATGCTCTTTTCCAAGTGGAGGGAAATTGGCTGAGGCATAAGGACAGATTGAGAATCTTGGTGATATGGGGTAGAGTCACTTCCAGCGTAAGTCGAATGAGTTTGAGGTCCAGGGAATCACTACTATAGCGGGAGTTCACCAGAGCTTTGGTGAGAGAGCGTTTGGCCTCATTACAGGAGATGACTCTTAGCCTGAAAAGGGTAGAGATGGCAGAGTCAGAAATGTCAGTGGGGCAGTTGGTGATAGGATCAAAGAAGTTGGGTGGGAGGATGTGCGTGAGGTCGGAGAAGGAGGTATGTCAATCAGAGGTGCTCCTTCAGCCACCACTCAGTGTACATCCTTTGAGGTGATGACTGGTAGAACTATGAGATTAGCCGAACACCTGTTGATTGATCTTCATACACCCACTGCAGACAGAGTGTCCATAGACACATGTCACCAAACTCAGAGATGATGTCATCAAGACCAACTTGTATGCTGCACACTGTATGGGCAAGGTCAAACAACAATCCAAGATTCACTTTGACAAGCACACACAAGAGGTGGATTGGCAAGTTGGAGATCAGGTAATAGAACTCAGATTTGCAAACCCTGCACATTCCTTCTCCAATAACTGGGAAGGGCCCTACCCCATCATCAACAAACTCAGTCCCACAGTCTGCCAAGTTAGACTCATCAGTCAGAAGACACATGCTGATAAGCGCCTGCATGCTAACCAGCTCAAGTTGTATAAAGGAGACTAATCACTATTGCCTGACCCCATTGGGTGGAATAGCACCTACTGACCTTTTCGTTTTCCTTACAGGTACCCACACAAGATGGATATCTTGCATTTGATCCTCCTTCTAGGAGCAACCCCCTTTGTCCATGGCAAGGATATGGAAACTATATCTGGCTACAACCGTTGTCTAAGGTGACCCCTTCTACTTCTCGACCAGCCAGAGGGAAGCTATCTTGCCTCACTGCACAAACCCACCACCATCCCTGAAGGAGTCAGCATAGATATTCCCAGCAAATTAATCACTGTTCAGCAAGGCACTACGCCTACCTAACAGTCATGGTTGTAGCACCTGACCAATCATCCCTCCAAATTGAATGGCAAACTGACAGTCATGGACAAACAATTCCTGTTGCCCTTCTTTACAAAGGTTCTTTCCAAGGTTGGCCCTACACTAGGATTGCCCCAAATAGTACCCTGTCCATCCATCAAGCCAATTACAGACATTCTGGTTTATATAGCCTCACTGCTTTGATTAATCCTACCTTTTATGATAAATATCCAGAAAACTACAAGAGACTTTTGTGTTCATAACTATATGTCTACAGCAACTACAGTATGTTTCTGTCTGTTGTACCCCCATCTGAAGCAGAACTCACCAATTATCCTTCACAGAAACCTGGCCCACCCAGTGGTCTTACTGACACCTCCCTTCTAGGTACACTTGAGAACAATGTGCAATTCATGCACATTCCCGTTATTTTTAAACTCATCAATAGGAATATGGCTGAATTTTGTATGTGATCTAAAACTAACTCTTCTAAATTTTTCAGTACTATGTTATTAGATAGTTTTGCTGCCTACCAGACACACACACGCAATATCCTGTGGCTGGTGCACATACCATTGAACACTTAAGATTATTCAGGTCTAGACCTAATCCCAATAACAAGAAATCACGTCATGTTGGAGGCATGCCACTGCTGATGTAACTGGTGCAGCTGACACCATATCTGGACTCTTCGGATCCAGCATGTCCATCTGAAACAGGGCAGACATTGATGCCATTAAAAACCAAACAGTTAAATTCCAGACTGGCATGACAAATGATGTTTTACCACCCTTATTGCATGGTGTAGATGGGCTTAGTCAGGAGGAGCACCACACTGTATGTAATATGCATGACATTGCTAAGAGTTTTAATGATTCTAAGAATAAGATTAATGAACTTGTTTTCCAGAATAACAAGGAGGCAGACAAGCAATATGTTGCCAGGAAACTCTGTTCTTCTTATGGCTTTTATGTCATAACCACTATCAATAATCTCTTCCAAGATCAGGAATCTGGAAGTGTTCCAGATACTATTCATGACAGGAGACTTGCTAAATGGTATTGCCCACATTGTAGGTCTACTGCTTGTATTACAATGTATATGTCCAGATCCATCACTATTCCCATGTCTACTGCTAGAAATTTAAGTTATGTTACATGCCATCCCAACAGGGGCCCATGCTACACTGCCAATCACTGCACCATCCATGATGCCATGTTCATTACATTTACTGTGCCTTTACCACGCTTTGATCCAGAGACTGCAATTTTTTACAGACTGGCCTCCATTCACTCCATTGAGCATCTTGATGAGGACATCTACAGAAAGTGGATTGACCTTCTGCCTCTTCTGATCTTTCATCCCACCCTGGAAGCCTGGGTGACACCTCACACAGACTGTTGTGCCAAAAAGGGGTTACCACTACTTTTGTCGCTGTGATGTATTTGACGTCATCAAGCCGGTTTGTGGATACCCACTGAACAGCATTGATTGGTCTTTTGCTTTGGACTCAGACATTTCTTTAAATGACACTGGTACCCCTAGGGCAACAGCATCTACAGCTTCAGCTCCATCATCACCAGTGGGCAACACAGGACGCCTTTACCAGAACTATGCTGAAAAGGTTTATCGTTTAACTACAAGACTTACAAATCAATCTTTCACCTGCCCAATTCAACTGCAAAGATGGAGGGTTCCTACTGTTACAATGTCATATAATTATGATGGCCAGTATTGTGCTGTAACTAACCATAACTCTTTCTCCTATGGCTCGAAAATGTGCTGTCAGTTTTCTTAATTTTTGTGTTATTTCTAATCAAGCTACTGTCATTGGTCCTACAGTGATTACTCCTGTTCCCATCTTGGAACTAGATGTTACTGACAGCAACCCTGAATATTTGCTTGCTCTGTCTCAGTATTTACCTATCTTTAATGTACATACTGACCCTTTGACATTATCCTTGAAAACACTTTTAGATAGAAAGAACACCCAGATCATCTGCAACAGCAATAATATCTCCAAGGTTGGAGATGCCCTTAACACCCTTATTCATGATGATTTAAGCACAGCACTTTCAAATACCTGTTTGGAATTAACCTTTAAAGGCTTTGTTATGCTTCAACTTTTTCTGATAATATTTTTGATACTAACACTTTGCTGTCTACAACGCATGCTCAAACAACATCGGGAGCAACTCAAGTTCCTTTACAAGGCTTGAATGTCTGGCAGTATAGCCTAGAGGTTAGAGGAACAAGGTGTGAACAAGCTAGATACATCCAGCAGACCAGACCTGAATTTGATTCTCACAACCTCCACTTGCATACTGTGTGACACTGAGCAAGTCACTTAACAGCCCAGTGCTCCCAGGTCGCCCCTGAAAACAGGCACTTGTGCCTAGTGGGCCTTACCCAGTTACCAAAGACTAAAATAAAAAAATAAATAAATGTTGGGTCTGTAAATGATGGAGATTGATCCCACTACTTTCCTATAGTGTTGTTGCCTTTTCTGTAAGGCAATAAGGGGGAGGGATATTACACTTGGTCCCCACACTCTTATTGGCAACCCACTGTGCACCGCTGACAACATATAGTATATACTGTATGCTATGTTATACCTCAATTCTCAATTTCAATTTCAATTTTATTTGCATACTGGAAGGTATGTGAGCAAAAATGCCCATTTTCACAAATGTCCAGTGTAGGAAATACAACAGATGACTAAATACATAGGCCAATGGAATACATAGGACATACAATGAACTACCTACGACATACAACAAAGTAAATACATTATATATACAGGCATATAGAATGCATAAGAGGAGGCAGTATAGCGCAGTGGTCTAAGGCTCTGAGCTGCAAATCTGGTGACATCCAGCAGACCAGACCTGGGTTTGAATCCCACAGCACCCACTTGCATACTGTGTGACCCTGAACAAGTCACTTAACCTCCTTGTGCTCCCAGGTCGCTCCTGTAAAAAAGCTTTCAGCTTAGTGTGCTATACCTGGTTAAACAACTAAATAAAAAAAAATATATAGAAGTATTTATATATACAGGTGTATAGAAGTACAAGGAACTGACAAGTGCAAAATAAAACTAGCATATTACATGTGTAAAATTGTACAAGGCTCAACCAGAACACAGATTGATAAACAGAAATGTTTCCAGGTATTGTATAGGGCAGGAAGTTTTAGTGCACTAAGTGAGGAGAAGAAAAGTGTGGGTGATGGAGAGCTACTGGGATTTACTGAGAGGACCATGGAGGAAGCCTGTCTGGGCAGCTGCAGGTGACTATAAGAGGATGTGCTCCTTTAGGGAGGAGTTGAATGAGTATATGGGCCCGCAGGCCTGGATTTCAGGGGGTAGATTGTTGTAAAGCATCATTCCCTTGAAGGTAATGGAGTTCTGGGCATGCTTAGTCCTGTAGAAAGGGTTGTCAAAAACCAGACGTGAGGCACCTCTAGTCAAACACCCAAGCGCTGCGTGTGGGAATAGGGAGATAACTCGGTGGGGGGGACTATTGAGGTATATCTTATGTAGGAAGGAGAGCATCTTAAGATGGACCCTCCCTTCTAGAGTCTGCCATTTGAGGGAAGAATAAAGTGAGCAGTGGTGTGTTTTCCAGGGGAGACCAGTGACAAAATGTGCTATGCTGTTGTATCTCACTCTAAGTTTGGAGAAAAGGAGGGATGAGGAAGAGGGAGAGAAGACAATAGATCCATAGTCGATAAGGGGCAGGAGTAGAGAGCTATCTGGTGAAATCTGGATGCAGGGATGAGGAACTTTCTTATCTTCTGGAGCAAACCAAGTCTGACATGCACCTTCTTTATGAGGTTACTGATGTGGAGATTGCATGAGAGGTGAGGATCAAGGTGGAGACCTAGGTGCTGTATTTGAATTCGGACACCTGTTCAATGAGGTTGCTGAAAATGTGAAGGAGTTTAAAACCAGAGGCTGAGGCTTTCCTGGGTCCTGAGAAAATCATGAGCTTGGTCTTTTTGGAATTGAGGACAAGGCCATTACCAGAGAACCAGGAGTGAAGCTTCATGAAATCAGACTGCAGATTGTGGAACATCATGGTGTTTTTTTTGTCACTGCAGAAAAGGGCCGTGTCATCGGCACAAAGGACAATTTGAGTGGAATGGCAAACAGAGGGGAGGTTATTTATGAAGAGTGAAAAAAGAAGGGGGGCACAGGATCGATCCCTGGGGGGCACCACATTTAATTGGATATTCCGAGGAGAAGTGGCCTTCGATTGGAGTCTTGTGGGATGTCCCAGAGAGGTAGCTACCAACCCATTCTATGGCATCATCAAAAAGATGTAGACCTTTTAAGGTGTTAAGGAGGAGGGCGTACCTAATGATTAGTAACACATTAGGGCATTGGTATTTACCATACAAGTGTAAGTGACCAAGGACATTCTGTGATTACCAGTATTATTATCACTAAGAAATGTATAGCAACCATTGCACTGACAGTACATTTATGTGCTCTCTGTTTATGTTTCTGAGAAGTCACTGTATAGCCAACACTGCCATCATATGGATGTATGTAACACTGCACTTATTTTCTGTTTATAAGCCTTTGTTCACGTTTTAGCTGATTTTACACTGTTTGTATATATTTAGATAACGCTGTGGAACCACCTAACTTTTAACCAATATGGCTTGTTTTATGTATCTAATCCTTTTACAAAGGTAGTAGTAGTCATAGTAATTATCTAAGTATATAAGTTACTTCATTACATATCTCCTCTGAGACCATCTTTGCCCCCGGGAGGTATTGGGAAACTCATGGCTCCCAGTGTCTATATTGGTAAGACTCTGACCCAGGGCGAATATCTGCATTTGTGTAATAAACAAGTTTATTACCATCCCTGCTGCTTGTCTGTTGTTTCTTTTGCTAATTTACTACCACCAAGAACCTGAGAAGGGTTTTGGCACCCTGATACATTTCATGTGGGTGTAAAAAGTGTGAGCGCAACTGCAGTTGTTCCAGGCAGAGCATGGCATGCACACAGGCTTGCTTAACATAGAAACATAGAATTTGACAGCAGATAAGGACCGCTTGGCCCACCCAGTCTGCCCATTTCCCTACCTAATGGATAAGCTGCAGATCCTAGTTAACCAGCAGCCTACTTCTTCCTACCCCCACGGCCTAGACTTGCCTTATGACTGTCCCATGCATGCTTGAATTCCACCACTGTTTTTGACTCCACAACCTCCTCAGGAAGGCCGTTCCATGCACCCACAACACTCTCTGAGAAAAAATACTTCCTTAGGTTACCTCTGAGCCGCCCCCCTCTATCTTCAAATTGTGCCCCCTTGTTCTTGCACACCTCTCTTTTGAAAGATGCTACCCTCTTGGACTTTGTTGATTCCTCTGAGGTACTTGAAAGTTTCTATCATGTCCCCCTCTCCCTCCTTTCCTCGAGGCTATACATATTAAGCTCTTAAAGTCTCTCTTCATATGTCTTCCAGTGTAGACCCTGCACCATTTTATTTGCCCTCCTCTGGACAGCTTCCATCCTGTCTATGTCTTTCCGGAGATTGGGTCTCCAGAACTGCATGCAGTACTCCAGATGGGGTCTGACCAGCTGTCTGTACAGAAGCATAATAACTTCCTGTTTTCTACTGGTGATGTCTCTCCCTATGCATCCCAGTATCCCCCCAGCCCTCCTTACTGCCCTCTCACATTGCTTGCCCACCTTTAGGTCATCTGATATGACTACCCCAGGTCCCTTTCCATTTTGTTGTTGTTAGTATCTCACCCCCATTGTGTACTCTTCCCTGGGTTTTGTTTCCCAGGTGCATTACCTTGTACTTCTAGTACTGAATCCTAGCTGCCATACCTTGACCATTCCTCTAACCTTGCAAGTCCCTTCTCATCCTTCCACCCCACCTTGTGAATCAACTCTGTTGCAGATCTTTGTGTCATCTGCATAGAGACATACTTTTCCTTCCAGTCCCTCTGTAATGTAAACATAAAGACACTGAGAGGACCAGTCCTAATACTGAACCCAGCGGTACCCCACTAGTAACCCCCCTTTCTTCAGAGTGGACTCCATTTACTATTACTCTCTGTGTCCTATTCTCCAGCCAATTCTTTACCCAGGCTGTCATCTTGCAACCCACTCCCAGGCTGGCTAACTTGTATATTAATCTTTTGTGTGGGACTGTATCAAATGCCTTGCTAAAGTCTAGGTAGACCATGTCCACAGACCCTTCCTCATCTACTACTTTGGTCACCCAGTCAAAGAAATCTATTAGATACGTCTGGCATGATTTTCCCGCTGTGAATCCATGCTGCCTTGGGTCCTGTGCCCCTCTGGTCTCTAGGTACTCAACAATTCTTTCCTTCAGAAGTGATTCCATCATTTTCCCTATCACTGAGATTAAACTAACAGGTCTGTAGCTTCATGCTTCTGACTTGCTCCCACTTTTGTGAAGGGGAATCACATCTGCTCTCCTCCAGTCCTCAGGTACCACCCCATCCTCCCATGATTTGTTAAAGAGGGTAGTCAGTGGTGTCACTAGTTCTACCCTTAGTTCTTTTAGAATTCTGGGATGAATCCCATCAGGCCCCATTGCTTTGTCCACCTTCAGTTTTAAGAGTTCTTTCATAACCCTTTCTTCTGTAAATGGGCTGGTATCAACTTCTGTATCCAGAGTGCTTCTATTGTTTAAGTACCTCCCCCTCTTCATTTGTAAATTCTGAGCAAAAATATTTGTTTAGTATCACTGCCTTTTCACAGTTTCCCTCTGCCCACCCCCCTCCACTTTATTAAGCCTCACTATCCCTCCCTTGGTCTTCCTTCGCTCCCTGATGTACCTATAAAAGGTTTTATCCCCCTTCTTAACTGAGTTGGCTATCTTTTCCTCGGTTTGGACCTTTGCTGTTCTGACTGCCTTCCCAGCTTCCTTTTGCTTTAACTGATACAATTCTCTGTCCTGCTCCTTCTGTGATTCCTTGTACTTTCCGAATGCTTTCTTTTTCTCTTGAACCTTCACTGCCACCTCCTTTGAGAACCATAGTGGTTTCTTACATCATTTTGTTTATTTGCTTCACATGAAGGCTTATTACCTCTGTGATGGCAGTTTTTATTATTCCCCATTGTTCTTCCACCCCTCCTTCCTGCCCATTTGCTAGTGCATTCCTTAGGCACTCACCCATTTTGGCAAAGTCAGCCCTCCTAAAGTCCAGTACTTTTGCCTTTGTATGGCTTGACTCTATTGCTGTGTTTATTGTGAACCATACTGTTTGATAGTCGCTGGTTCCCAGATGGTTACCCACTTCTACATCTGTGATCCTCTCTCCATTTCTATTTGAGAGAACCAGGTCTAAGATTGCTCCCTCTTGATTGGGTTCCAATACTAGTTGTCTAAGGCATGCCCCCTGTAGGGCAACTAGAATAACTCCACTCTTAGAAGTGGCTGCTGCAACTGCACTCCAGTTAACATCTGGCATATTCAGATCATCCATCAGCAATATCTCCCCTTTTTCTGCCATTCTAAGTATACTTTCTATCATTTCCTTGTCCATTTCCTCCCCCTGAGAGGGGGGTCTGTATACAACCCCTGTGCATATTGTGGTGCCATTGCCTGTCTCCAAATTGACCCACAGTGTTTCTCCTCCCTGTTTACCCTTTTGTTCTGTTGCTTTGATTCCTTCCCTTATGTAAAGAACTACTCCTCCTCCTCCTCTTTTACCCTCCCTGTCCCTCCTGTAGATAGTGTATCCTGGTATGTTTATGTCCCAGTCATGGTTCTGTGTGTACCATGTTTCTGTGACTGCCATGATATCCAGATGTTCCTCCTCCATCAAGGCCACTAATTCAGGAAGCTTGTTACCCAGACTACGGGCATTGGTACTCATTGCTCTCCATTTTTTTGATGGCTTTACCTTCTGTGGCAGCATCCCCCACTGACCTTTCTACCTTGGTCTTTTTCTCATTTAGTACCCTGTTTTGTAGGGGGAGGCTGGGATTTTCCTGCTGCTTATCAGTGCCTCCCCCCTTGACTAGTTTAAAAGCTTGCCAATGAAGCATTTAAACCGATTGCCCAAAAGACTTGTTCCCTTCCTGGACAGATGCAGACCATCCTGCCAGTATAGGCTGGTGTCCCTCCAGGTGGAACCCCTGTTCCAAATGAAGCAAAACCCCTGTGCTCCACACCATTTTTTCAACCATTCATTAAACTGCATGGTGCAAAGTACCCTTGCCTCACCCATGCCATTGACAGGCAGCACCTCTGAGAAGGATACTGTGTGTGCTACTTGTCTTAGGCCCCTCCCCCAACTCTACAAAGTCCTCCTGCACTGCTCTAATCTCATAATGAGCCAAGTAATTTGTCCCTAGGTGGACAATGATGTCCATCTCAGACTCCCATGCAGCTGTTCTCTTGATCCTGAGGATGTGCTTCCTGTCCCTCCAAGCCATGGCACCAGGCAGGCACCTTACTTCAGTTTTCCCTGCTCCCCCCAGTTCTATCCCCCTAATAATTGAGTCCCCCACCAGGAGCTGCTTCCTTTCCCTGTGGAGTACTCTGCCTTCTTCCTGTGGGCCTCCCTCGTGACAGTTGTCCTCAGCCTTCCTTAGTCTCCTCTGTGGGTGCATCCATAGGGGAACTATGCTCCCCCTAGAATGGTGTATGGATTGTGGAGTGGAACTGACTGGGTGTGCCTCTGTTCCACCACCCTCACCCTCCCTGAGCTCACTGTGGTCCAACTGCTGTGCTTTCTTCACAACCTCTGAGGTAGTGGTGGTGGCTCTGGTGCTTCATGGATGGGGGAGGTTCCCTTACTACTGTTCAGTGTGGCCTGGGGGAAGGTTCCCTTACTACTGTCCAGCTTGGCCTGAAGACGGGCAACTTCCTCCCTCAGGGCAGAGAGTTGTCTGCAAATAGGGCAGCATCTCAGCCTCCAGAAAGACTCCCAGAAGACTGCTGCCCCACAGCCTTTACATTGCACTACTCCCCACATGGCTTTCTACATTCTTGTTTTGTGTGTGTGTATGTGCGTGTGTGTGTGTGTGTATGTGTGTGCGTGTGTGTGCGCGCGTGTGTGCGCATGTGTGTGTGATTGGTTTGTTATATAGAAATATATATATTATACAATGTGTATGCTTTTATTGTCAGTGCAGTGTGCTAGAGAGGATATGACAGTGATATGCACCTTGCACTCTTGAGGAAATGATGTCAGAACCCCAGGTATAAAGGAACTATTTCCAGGGGTGGGTGGGGTGAGGGTGAGCAGGTTTGAGCCTAAACTGTGTCCTCACAAAACAATCAGCTAAAAGCTCTGACCCACAGCTGCGATGAGTGCCTTCCTGTCAGCAAGATGCCCTACATGACAATTTGACAGAGAAAATACCCTGCTAATCAAACAGAGAAAAATCCAGAGGTCCTTATCTGCTGACAGAATCTATGAATGAATCTAAATGTTACCAGGTCCCCACTTAAATCATTAGCAAGGCCCCTAGAATTCTGCAGCCGAAGAATTTTGTGCAAAACTTACAATCTACATAAAGAACTTCTGTGGTCTTGAAGTTCACTCTTCTTGGTGATTTTTATTAATATTTCTGTTTATCCATAGAATCTGGTTCCCTTCCCCTCTTTTTATATCCAAAACCCCCCCATATGCTCAGAATGTGATGTTATCATTGCTATAACATCATACATTATCTAATGAAATGGTTGCACTCTCCAACAGAAATGAACAGTCACTTATCTACCCCAGTGCCCACTGCCATAGATGGTGGCACAGCACATCATGCATGGTGATATTTGCTCAACCTGCACTACAGCCTAATACACATTTTCAGTCTTACATTATTGCACTAGGGCCAACTTAAACAAAACCTTTTCAATAGCACAGACCTGTTAAGTCCATACCTCACTTTGTACAAACCTATTTGTGCCTTTAAGGTATAGAGATGCCATTTGAAATGAATAACTGGTAAAATGAATTTAACTGTCCTTTTTAAGAAAAATAAGGTAATTATGCCCAGAAAAGTGGAATATAATAATGTGTAGACCTGTTGAAAGAATAGACCTATTAAATAAATAATTGCACTGTACGCATTTTTGCCAGGGTTATTGATTACATATTGTCATTGGTTGATAGAATCACCTAAAAGTTGTGGAGAAATGTTGTGTGCAGGGACAGCTGTTTTTGCCAGAGGATAGCATACTGTGTTTCCATGCCGGCAATTTAGGTTTAGAGATTAGCTCTGGGAGCTGGCTGGGCAGCACAAGGATTGGTGGAACACATCACTGCTCAGAGCCTGGGAAGGTATGGTGCAGTGTTCTGTCACATGGTGGACATATTGTGATGGGCTGGAGAGCTGTATCTCACAATTGATTCACATGCATGTCATGGCCTGATGGTGTTATGCAGTGTGTTAGGGAAAGCAGGTTGACATGAAAAATTAGTTTTGTGATAACTCCTCTATTCCATTTCCAATGGGACCTGTATGAATGAGGATGCAAGTTCATGGAAATTAATATATATATATATATATATATATATACACACACATACATGCATATACATACACACACACACACACACACACACACACACATTTGTATGTATGTTACAGACTGCATATGAATGTATAAGTGATACACAGTGGGAACCTCATTAGTGGGATAGATAGCATGCATATAGAAATACTTTATTTATCACATAAGATACCCCTCTGCATATGTCATTTATGCAACAGGCTAGGACCTTAAGGGAGCGACATTTGTTTTCCTTTTTTAGGCATAAAATTAATTTTATAAGTCTGTTATTTTTTTGAACTAGTGTTACTGTGCTTTCCACCATCCTGATTGCTATAACCACTGCCATGAAAGTAAAGTCAGGATGACAAGCTGACACTGTGATGTGGTAGTTTGTTAGTGCCACAGAACTTCTGCAGAAATTAAAAACCACTGCCGCAGAAGTTCTGCGGCAAATGGTAGTCTTGCTGCAGAACTTGGTCCCAAAGTACTGCAGAAAAGTAGGGGCCCTGATCATTAGTAGGCGAGCATCTGGGTTAGCAGCTCCAGTACTGTGGAACTCTCTACATGCCCAAATTTGGGAGTTCCCCTTACATTGGCATTTATAAAGGTTTACTGAAAACTTATTGCATTGGTTGTATTACAGTGTTGTACTAAACTGCTGTGTGACACCCATAGCCATTTCAGCCTTGTCTTGCCATAACAACACATTCATAATCGCAGTCGAGAACAAACAAAAGTCTGAACTGGATACGGGAACTGTGAGTGCTACTTGCACACATGTATTTGTTCACATTTAAAAGTTCCTGTTTGAATTTTTTACAACAGAGTTACAGAAATAAAGTTTACTTGTTGGAATAAAAAGACAAATTCAACAAATAAAGTAAACTTCCTGGTTTCTCGTTCTAGCTGCATTTATAGTGAAAACACTGTCAGTGATAAAACAGTAATTATAAAAAAATAACACATGGATTACGGTGCAGTAACTCTTTTTTTTTGTTTATATATACACACCCTTGGTTTGTGACACCAGTATAAACTACTCCAGCTTTCATCTTGTGGTTTATGTGGAATCACACACCTTGGGTGTGTTTCAATAAACTCTTTACACACTCTAACCCATAAATTATTATCTGTATCACATGTTTACCCACAGTGAGTGTATTTGTACTTCTTTTCTGCAACCCCCCCCCCCCCAGGTTATACTTGGAAATGAGATTTCAGTCATGAGCCCTTCTCTCTCTCTCTCTCTCTCTCTTGGTCTACAGTGTATACACATAGGGGTCCTCAAGCTTCTCTGTTGTAATGCTGAGTTAATGCATGTGCTGCACTGCCACCCTGTGGTAGTATTTAATAGACAGTCAGGATGATTTTTATGGGACTCTGCTGATGTTCAGTTGGTGGTGGCTCAATGTAGGGAGTTGTTGTTGAAGACTGCTGGGGAGCTGTGTGTTTCTACAGGGTGTCAGAAGTGCAACTATCTGCAAGAAACGTCACACTTTGACACCCCAGAACCCTTCAGTTTTGACTATTCTACAGAATGGCCAGACTTGAAATAAAGGTTTTCAAGATTCAGGATTGCTACAAAGCTGAATAAAGAAACAGAAGATGTGCAAGTCAACACACCTGCAGCTACATAAGACCTGCTGCAGCTCCTACCTCAGCCTTTAGCTGCCTCCCACAGAGCTGACCCACTGACTGGACAGTGCTACATCTCCCCACCATCTCACAAGTGTTTCCGGTAAAGGGGGAGGGGCTGCCAAGACAGGATGAGGAGGGCTGTTGATGTCAGTGGTGCAAGACAAATGACTACAAAAGTGAAGCCTCTCTCTATTTATAACAGCAGCAATGCAAGAGCTGTTGTCAGCTCTTACCTCAGCCTTCAGCTTTCACCCAAAGAGACAGCCCCTTAACTGGACAGTGCAACATTTCCCAACCACCTCACTAGTGTGTCCAGTAAAAGAGGGGAGGAATGCTGGCTAAACAAAGTAAGGAGGGTGGGTGATGTGGGCAGGACAAACAACTACAAAAGCAGAGCCACTCTTTGCTCCATTTACTCCTGCAGCTATACAAGAACTGTTGGCAGGTTCTGCCTCAGCCTTCAGCTCTCGCCCACAGAGCCAACCCACTAACTGGATAGTGCAGCATCTCCCAGCCACCTCACTAGTGTGTCCAGTAAAATGGAGGCTACCAAAACAGAGTGAGTAGGGTGGGTGACGTCAGTGGGGGCAGGACAAACAACTACAAAAGTGAAGCCACTCTTTGCCCTGTTTATACCTGCAGCTACACAAGAACTGTTGCCAGTTCCTACCTCAGCCTTCAGCTGCCGTCCATAGAGCCAAGCCACTGGCTAGATAATGCTACATCTTCCCACCACCTCAATAGTTTGTCTGGTAAGCAGAGGGCTGCCAAAACAGAGTAAGGAGGGTAGACAATGCCATGGAGAGGTGGGACAAACAACTACAAAAGTCTAGCTACTCCAGAAACTGTCCATGGAGCGGCTGCCCACATTGAGTGGCGGCTGCTGGAGTGGCAAAAGACTCCAGCAGGACACCCAGAAGGGAGGCCCTGGGGATGCTCTTTAAAGTTTCTTAAGAAACATTTTATATGTTAACTGTTTTGATAAATTAGACAACACAGAAATTATGCAGATATGCATTTAAAGGGTAACTGACTAGGTGTCATTTTAGTGCTGGTTTTAAAAGCTTATGGTGCCTGGTTATTTTATTTATTTGCATTTCAGAAGTACCTTTGAGCCAGAGGCTCATTTACTGAGGTTCCATGTCATTACAAAACAGAACAAGGATTACAAATAGATTAAGAGATAACAGAGGACAGCATATAGGTGACTACAAGGGGTATTACAAAGTGCAAATAAAACCAAAATGGGGCTATACAAGGGTAAAAAAATAAGGTACAATAAAAGGTGAGGAGAACTTTGCAAGACATATTATAACAACAGTCCTTTTGTCAATGTACAAATATGAAAGCATAGTTTACGTTGCTGAGGTCTGAGAGAGCAGAGCAGGGAGATGCAGGGTATAGAGAGACAGAGAGAAGGTAGAGGAGGAGGACAGTTTAGGGCGGTGGTGCAGAAATGGAGGAAAGTAGTGGCAAGAAAGAGGGGGATGGGGGGTAAGGAAGAGAAGGAGCTGAGAATTCCAGTAGAGGGGGAACAGATAATAAAGGAGGGCGAGGGAGGAGGTGATCAGTGGGGAAAACTCAGGGGAGAGAGGAAGTGGTAGAAATTGAGTAGGAGAGGACAGTAGCTAGAAAAAGATAGTAGGAAATAGGGGGGACCAGAGTAGATAAGGGGATTTGGAAGAGATAGTGGTAGAAAATACATAGACAGCAAACAAGGGAGAGATCGGCTGTGCCAGGGAGTTAGCTACCACAGTTACAACTACTGGTAAATGCTAGAAGTGCTCGTAGGTTTGACTTCAATGGTCCAAAAGATTGGCTTCTGTATGATCTTCCATGAAGCTAAGCCAAGTGCTTTACAGTATTCCTCTGACATTGGCCTAAAGAGCACAGCAGAAAGGAATTTAAGTGTATGGTTGTTTACACCCCTAGTACTTCTGGCAGTGTTGGGAGTTGAGAGGAGATTTTGCACACCCGGTGGGGGGTTATACCTAGGGTGGACTCCTTGGCCAGGAGGCAAACTTGATATTTTAGTCTGCACTCCAGATTAAGCTAGCCAGATTGTGCATACAAAACATAGGTGTGTGTCAGCCCATCTGCCCCAAAATAAGTCTACAGGCCTTTTTAAGTGTGGTCTTAATCTGTTGAAGTGCCATACCACTAGGCCATAATCACATTAAATTTTAGTTAAGTTTATACATTTATTTTGGGATACGCTTAAGATGAGAAACAAGTACAGGTCTTGTGACTTCATTCACCTTTTTAAGATGAGCTTCCTACTATTTATTTGTTGTTTGGATTCTTTTAAGGGCTTTGATGATATAATCATACATGGAGTTTCAACTAGCCCACAGAATCAGCAACATAATCTTAGTGTCTGGAATTCAGTTTTATTTCCCATCTCAATATCTGCAAAAGTAAATCATATAAATTCTTTCTCAGATTTATGGCACAACTGTACAGTATCTAAAAGGCATATTGAAACTGAAGCCTTACAAAATAGCATGGTATTTCAAATTAAGAGAAGTTTGTTAATGAATGTAATTCCTTTATTGTTAAAAGGTCACTGTCTGCTTTTGGGGCATTTTTCATGTCGCAGCATATGATGGTGCCTGTTGCCATTGGCATTCTAACTATGTGAACTTGGCCCAGAGTTTGATATGCTGAAGATTTTCATGTTTTTTTGATAAAATCATATTGTAAACTGGACAACTGTTTAGCCACAGCCTGACACCAAAGTGCATTCGGGACATCGACATGGCACTGGACATCAGTAAACTCATGCACACACAGGTATTTCATTTTATAAGCAAGATGAATCAGGTTTAAGTATGTGAAGCTGGCAGTTCCTTGAACTTACCAAAGTATCTAAAGAGCTGAAATGAGCACTCTGACAACATGAAATTGAGATTTGAAAAATAAAGCCGCAACTCTGGGCATAATGACTAGTGACCAAAGTTAAAAATCATGCAGCGATGGAAATGAATTTACAGAGAAATTTTGATTACATTAAAAACTGTAAAAAGGCAATGTGTTTTGGCCATACGGAAAAGGATATCAATACAGAACATGTGAAAATTAAATTATTAAATGGGTCATATTTAGAAATGGTGGGAAAATATAAGTTTTTAGGGGCCACCGATAGATTGAATCTTAAACTTGGAAATCACATTGAAAACCTGGCAAAAAATTTCAACTTTACTGGTTTACTTTGGTGGCAGCAGTAGCACTACCACTCATGATGACAGCAACTCGAGTTCGAAACTGAGCTTGGGTTATTGGGGGTCAGCCGGGGGGGAGGAGAATTGAGCACCCAAAGGATGTTCTCCTCCCCCAAGGAGGAAGGGTTTCATCCTCCGCTCTGTTACTGCCAAGTGGGTGACTACAGGTAGTAGTGCAGCTTCAGGACATAGGGGTGGCTGGGGACATCACAGATATCAGTGTGTGGGCACACACACGGCATGTGCAGGCATGCCTTGACATCCAAGCATGTGACATCACCAGGAGATGGGAGGAAACACAGAGGAAAACAGGCCCTAGCACTTCCACGATGAAGGACTCTGGCACATCCTGGTCCCCACCTCCACAGTCTGTGGCACCACCTGAAAAAACACAGAAGTTTGGGGGTATAGCTCCATACTCTGACCCCACCTGGGGGGATACAACCAAGGTTCCATGGAAGTAGGTGCCCATGGCTGAGGGAGGCAAGGGACTGGGAGGTGTCTGGAGATCCTGAGAAGCTAGGAGGGCTGCTGGACAGAAGGGGTCTTAAGTAGAAAAAAAAGTCAACTCTAGAACAGGCATTTTGAGAAAACAGGCATATTCAAGATCTACAAAAATGAGAGAAACAATTGCAAAATAATTAATAAGACCAGTTATTGAATACGAAAGCAATAACACATGACGAGGTATGGGTTATGTCCTGATAAGAGCATGCCCAGGTGTGTTATAAGGCACAAGGTGCTTGTGCTGAGTGCCTTGTGCACCTGGGCATGCTCTTATCAGGACATAACCCACACCTCGGAGTGTGTTGTTGCACTTACAAAATGGGCCCTCCAGTAAAGAAGTTGATTAAAAAAATTTGCATAAGTGTAAGTGTATAATGAACAAATATGGTTATATCATTTGAAAAGAAAAAGTAGTCCCTCTTAGTGTCATGGAATGGAGCTTTTTTGTTATAAGTTATTACTTGCAGATACTGGAGTCCATCTGTGTCTGGACTGGCCCCCCTCCCCCCACTCACATACACAGAAACACCAAAAAACATGTTTTTTTCTTTTACTATTTGTTAGTTTGAGCACCCACAGACTTTTAGATTACATGTAGCTAGCCACCAGTGGAGCAACCATGTCCCTTACCAGATTATTTATTCACTGTTATGTTTGTTTGCTGTCCCTCGCCCCATATATAGACAACATTTATTTTGTGCCTTTATTTGATTTGTTTTCTTTCTTCAGTTTTTTCCTTTCCATTTCATTTTATGACTTGACTGACTGGGACTGAGTGTGTCCCTCAGTAGCCACCACATACCATCATTTCCTACTTTCATGGTCAGGTTCACAGGTCTTCAAACAGTAAAGGGAACAACATTTTATTTTTATAATGGGCCACAGTTGTACATATACAGTTAGTTTCTGTGGCTCAGATTAAAAGGATAGTACAGCGGGACTGAAGGTGGGGGGGAAGACTCCGGAGATGGCAGAAAGGCTGAGCAGCGAGAGCAAGACCTGGAACTGCAGTAAAGAAACTGGTTCGGCAGTGAGTAAAATAACATTTATTTACGGCTTCTGCAGGAAGGGGGACATTACATATACCAAGTCTTGATTGGCATTTGGCACGAATGCCAGTGTACTGCTACTGTGTTGCCATGAGTGCCGCATTGCTAGACTGCCTTGAGGAAAACTTTTCCGCTGCCGCGTAAGTGAGCGCTGCCTGTCAGCCTTTGTGATTACGATTAGTAGAGCTCACTGATTCCTTGTTGTTGTGGGGCTTTCATGTGGGCAGTAGTGCTGGTTGACTACTATATCATCTGATAAGGACACGGGTCAGAAAATATAGTAGCCAAAGAGATTCACGGATTTATGAATCCCATTTTATAAGGCAGTGTTATGTACCAGCATGCAACCAGATATCCATTAGAAAAATTAAACATTCCTTATAACAGTTTGGCAGCATTTGTTCTCTGTTGTGCTTTCAAAACACAGCATTGCCTGATGTTCAATAAAATGGACAGGGAATCTTTAAAGAGGAGACAAAAACAAGGAGCAGAAATGGCCTTTAAAAAACTAAAAGGGCAAAGTCCTACAAAAGGGGAAGATGTCTTTAACTTCCTGAATTTTAAATACAAATTGAGGTACATTAAAAAAAAACATTATGGAAGTATGGTTTCAAATAATTTCTTGCCATTAACATGGAATGCGTTAACTGTGAAGTTGAGAAATATGACAAGTTTACAAACTGTCAGATATACGCCGTCCCAGTAATGGACTGAAATATGCAGTTGCTAAACTATGGGTAAAATTCCATGGTTTCCCTAATATTTCGTAATATTTAGAAATTATATAGTTTATAATGTGATGAACATGTCTGAATTTGTGTATTTGTACTGAAATTTGCACTTGTACTGTTGATATATGTGTTTTTATTTTGTAACCAGGCATAAATGTACAGGAAAACTTTGTAAATAGGGCCTTTGGTCCTTGTAGTTCAACCCAGTATAAAAATAAAGCTTTTACCACTACTACTGTTGAACAAAGAAACAGGAGATGCCCAAGTCAACTCAATTATCTGTGCAATGGGAAGGGAAGTACGGTACATTTTCAAACCTTTCCACTTCACCAGAAAAGAAGATGAGAATGACTATGATGTAGTTCTTCAGGGGTATGATGTCTCCTAACAGTCTCAGCGTGCTCAGCATTCTGGGTTTTCTAACCAGCTTATGATGTAGAGCCAATTCTACTATACTGTTTAAAGTTAAGACTTTTTTATTTGCAGTTTATCAGGCTTTTGTCTCAAATTCCTACTACAGTTCATCTCTGATATGTTCACTTTTGCCCTCTCCAGACTCACAGTTCTCAGCTAATTCATAAAGGCTTCTCACAAAGGCCTCAGCTATCTCCCCTTCACTTTGGCACCAATGGTAAAACTACGCTCTTTCATTTATGGTGTTTCTTTTAGGAATAAAATATACCTTTGAAGAACTACATCATTCTCATCTTTTTTTGGTAAAGTGGAAAGATTTGAAAATGTGTTCGACTTCAATTCCCATTCCATGGATCACTGAGATTGCTTGCAAGACTGAGAGAAATCATACAACACCAGTGTACAGCACATGATGAGGGCAGAGTAGCAGCAATGTAGTGCAGAAGAAACCCAGTACCCAGCAAAGTCTGAGACACACCAGATGTAACCATGAGTACTCACATAGTGACTACTGCTCAGTGAAAAACAGTGACCTGCCAATAAAGTGAAAAAGAAGGTCATTATGCTGTGGTGTGTCACACTACAACTGTAGAGGGTACCACTAGATACCAGGAAAAGATTCCTTATTTACGGGGACAGTAATCGGAAAGTGTGCATGTTCAGAACAGGAAAACACAAAACTTTAAGGCCTTAGAACTCTGTAACTGTTTAATAATTTTTCACCAGACCTTTCAAAGGCACTACCTTAGCACATGACACATGTGCCCTGCAAGTAGGCATGGGCTACACGATGGGCAGCTGGGTCAAGTAGTGTGGATATGACCTATTTTTGGTCAGGTAGGGTAGTCTGGGTAATGTACTACCCTACCTGACATAACAGTGTCATTCTCAGGCTGGGTAATTTGAGTCGGTAACAGGTAAAGGACTTCCAAACTGGCATTAAAAGGGCAGCCTGAGGGGTCCCTCATGGAGGTTACAGCAGAATAGGAGCACATGACACTAGGCTGACACCAAATTAGTCAGTGGTGTCTAAAGGGCTCTGCTCCATCTGCTGTGAGCCTGTGTGAATTAGCAGATGGAGTATGGGCAGTCAAGCAGTCTGGAAGCAGTTCCATTGTACTTGCTCTGCAGCATAAATCGCTGCTGCATCGTACAGCCCTTTTTTTTAAAAGTTGAATCAATTGATTGAACAGTAACTGAAATTAAAACCTACACTACAAAGGAGCAAAGGGAGAAATAGTGACGACACTGTCTGAAATTATCTCAGCCAGGGGAAGGAGGGATCAGGCTCAGCCGAGAAGTGTATCCTGTGATAAGGGAGTCTGCTATTGAGCACTTACAAAAAGGGTGACTCAATACTGGTGCCTGTTCACAGGGCTACTGGACTGGGGGACGAATACGGATATAGCAACATCCTGTCACTATATGTACATGCATGCACAGGGGGGAACAAACTCGCCATGCGATAGGCGGAAGGGGAGGAAGGGTTTGTGAGGTGTAATGCGGTGGTGGGCTGCCAAGCTGGCCATGTGGCATGGTGGATTCAAGACAGGCTAAAGTTGAGAGGGTGCCGGGTTCGAAACTGGGTGTGCTGATATTTTTGTGCCAGTCTGGGATTTTATTTTTTTTGTTTTCACCCCCCCAACATGCACCCCCCTGGAGTTGAGAATCCTTTAGCAGGGGGATGCGGGGGGTGAAGCCCCCTGCAGAGGTGAGTGTGGAGGTCTGCGCCGTGAGTGTACATCGGCAAAATTTACACCTTTCTGTGATCAACATTATCACATAGAACCACTGATGAGGTGGTGCTGGGGAGAGAGCAGAAGAGGAGCAAGGTGGAGGAAAACAACACAGACAAAAAGAGAAGGCAGTTGGTTTGGAATATTACACTGAATGTTAGGTGCCCCTGAGTCATGTCATTTATTACTGTGCATAGTCAGCTACATTGTCATTGCAGCATAGTGAAAGCCTTTTATGGCTGTATTATACTGTTTCTTGGGTGCCCCTGTGCACTGTCATTTAATAATGTGATATAGCTATACTGTCTGTCTCTGCAGCATAGTGAAAACCTTTTACAGCTGTTTTACACTGTTTGTTAGGTGCCCCTGAGTCCTGTCATTAATTACTGTGACATAGCTGTGACTGCTCTTAGCCTTGCCTCCATGCTTCACTTACTTTTTACTATTCTACTCTACCCTTAACTATAGCACCCTTGACAACACCTCTCAGATGGCTACTGTTTTCCTTCCTCCCCTCACCTTTCTTCTGTCTTCCCTTCTCCCTGTCCTCTAGACCTCCCTATTCTTATCCTTCCTAGTCCTACCCCTCTGACTCTCTGGTGCCCCCCCTTGTTGGTATTATGTATTATAAGGCATGACAATGTCCTCTGTACAGCTTCCATATGTAATGTCTCTACCCTGTTCTCTACCTTCATCTAGAACTTGCTATCTTATTTCACTCATACCCTACTCCAGTTTATACAGTGCAATTTATCTGATACCCAATTGTTATTATTTACCATTGTTGTCATTACCTTTTGTTTCTGTACTGCACATATTTATCTGTTGTTTCTGCACTGCACTGCACAATTGTGTAGTCTCTCATGTACAATACTGACTGTTATATTGCTTACTCAAGCCATGTCTACCACGGTCTCATGTATTCCAACATTGCATGCTTGCTATGCTGCTTCCCATATCAATTGTAATTTGCTGTATTTGTACTGTTGTCTTTTCTGTACTATTGACGTGGAGCCTTCGTAAAAGAGTCTCTGACTCAAAGGTTGTAATTCTGAGATTTCAGTAAATAAAAAAATAAACAAATAGCCAGCTACACTATCTATCTAAGCAGTTAGTGAAGCAATATCCTTTTATGGCTGTTTCTTCTATGTTTCGTACTTCCCAGTCTAAGTCTAATAAAAGGAAGCACAGTGCTGCTGCATGTGCAACTGTTAATGATACGGACAATATGAATCATAGCACTAATGAAGAACATAGCGACAATAATAATAACATCAGGACTAGCATTACATCTCCTGAAATGATAGTAGAGTTTCGGAAAGAACTGATTGGAGTTACTCATAGAGGTACTGAACGTTTTGTCACATGTGCCAGGATACTTCCAGCTGCTGAAGCAGCATGCAGGGAGGCATCTTCCCCTAACATAAGCTCAGATGCTGAGGCAATGAATACTGATAGAGATGGTGGTGATAGTGGGGACTGGGATAGCCCAGGCGATGTCCCACATAATGATGACGACACTTCCAGTTCTTCTGAATCTTGTGGCAATGAGGTCAATAGTTTAAATGAGGGATCGGGATAGGATGCCGTGTAGGGCATGAGAGGCAAGTGTAGAAAAACAAATCATATGCTAAACATAAGAATAAGAAGATGAGTATGAATGAGAACAATTCATCTCAACAAGGAAATGGCAGTGTAGGGTTTCGTCCGGGTCCCTTAACTGTACAAAGCATAGTGCCAGGCACTGTGGCACAAAGCAAAAAAGGTAAATCTTTAGTGTGGAATTTATTTTACATTGACCATGCAGACAACTCTCAAGCTGTATGAAGTCTGTACAAAAAAAGCATCAGTTATGGTGGCAAACTGGAAAATTATGGAACATCAGTAATGATGTGACATGCAATGGCAAAACACCCAGTTGAGTGGGATGGGGCATGGCAAGGGGCAGTGTGATTGGTATGGGTGGGAGTGGAGGTGGTGATGGCAGTGACCATAGTGACAATGAACTGTAAGCAGTAAGTGACATTGAATCACTTGATGTATCCTTGCAGTTTCCTAGACAAAACATAGATTGTTTTCCGAACATACAACAATGCCAGCAGAAACATGCCTCACGGTCTATCAAGTCTGCTCGATTGTGAAGCTAGCCCCTTAACATGCAGCTGCCATACCCTAACCTACCCTCCCCTATTCATATTCACCCCCCCCTACACTCTATCCCATTCCCTCTTAAAACCACCCACCGTTCTACAGGGTACCACTTCTTTGGGCAGGGTATTCATCTTGTCTACCATCCGTTCTATGAAAAAATGTCTCCTGGTTTCCTTACTGAATCTTTCCCCCTCCAGTCTCAGATGATGTCCTCTCATGTCCCTCCCCTTTCTAATCTGGAAAGTTCCTTCTGTGTCAGTCTTGTTTATCCCCTTTAGGTATTTAAAGATTTCAATAATATCCTCCCTATCCCTCATCTCTTATAAGGAATACATGTTCAGCTCGCTCAGCCTACCATTGTAGGATTTTCTCTCCAATCCCTGTATCACCTTAGTCACCTTACGCTGTACCCCCTCCAACAACCTGATGTCCTTCTCCAGGAATGGGCGCCAGTACTGCATGTGGTATTCCAGGTGTGGCCTGACCAGTGACTTGTACATGGGAAGGATCACCTCCCCATTTCTGGAGGAGATCCCCCTCGCTATACACCCCAGCATTTTGTTGGCTTTTGCTGCCACCTTCCTGCACTGAGCTAAGTTGTTCATACTCGCTATTATAAGCACCCCTAGCTCCTTTTCCTCCTTAGTGCTTTCCAACTGTACCCCTACCAGCTGGTAGCTCCTTCCCTGGTTTCTAGCTCCAAAGTTCAGCACCTTGCACTTCTTGGCGTTGAACCCCAACTGCCATGTTTCTGACTACTCCTGCAGCTTGGACCAGTCATCCTGCAGCACCCTCCACCCCTTGATGTCATCTACCACAGCTCCCATCTTCATATCATCTGCGAACAGACTGATCTTACTCCGGATCCCATGTGAGATATCAGCAATGAATATCCCAAACAGCACCAGTCCCAGTACCGATCCCTGTGGTTCCCTGCTCATTACCTCCCTCAGTGATGAGAGTTCCCCGCCTAATACCACCCTTTGTTGCTTCCCCTTCAGCCAGTTGGTGATCCATTTGACCACCCTTGTCCCCACCCCATATATATCTCAGCTCCTCCCCCCCAGCCTCCCATGCGGCATGGAATCAAAGGCCTTGTTGAAATCTAAATACAGGACATCCACAGTGTGGCCCTTGTCCAGTTCCCTGGTCACCCAGTCATAATATTCAACTAGGTTAGTCTGACAGGATCTTCCTGAGACAAATCCATGCTGCTGACCGTTCTGTAGACCACAGTCCTCCAAAAAGGTCACCAGTCTCTCTTTTAAGATTGTCTCCATGAGCTTCCCCATAACTGATGTGAGGCTCACTGGTCTGTAGTTGCCGGGTTCATTCTTTGGGCCACTTTTGTGAATGGGAACCACATGGGCCATTCTCCAGTCCTGTGGTATGCATCCCATGTCCAGGGAGGTATTGAACAGGTTGGTCAGTCAGTGGTCCTGCTAGGAGTTCCTCCAGCTCCTTAAGTACCCTAGGGTGAATGCCATCTGGTCCAGTTGCCTCGTCCACCCTCAGTGCCATTAATTCTTCCAGCACCCTGTCCTCCATAATCCCTATATCAGTCACATGCTCCCCCCTGCCCACCCCCCATGAGGTATCTGCCCCCTTTCTCCTTCAAGAACACTGAGCTGAAGTATTCATTTAGTGCCTTTGCCTGGACCACCCCCTTCTCCACCCACCCCCATCCTTCCTAATCCTCACAATCTGGTCTTTGTTTTTCCTTCTCTCTCTCTCTATTGTATCTGAAGAAGTCCTTCTCTCCATCCTTAATGCCCTGTGCCAGCCTCAGCTCTCTGCAAGCCTTGGCTGCTCTGACCAGTTTGGTGACCTCCCTGGACTTCTTCATATACACCTCTTTGTTGTCCCCCTCCTGATTTCTTGAGTCTCTGAAATGCCTTTCTCTTGGCCCTCGCCCCTTCCAAAACCTCCTGAGTCAGCCAACTTGGCTTATTTGCCCCTCCTTTCTTACTCCATGCCCTTGTACATGTCCCAGTAGCTTCTGCCAGTCCCTTTTTATTAATATCCCATTTCTGGCTAGCATCCATGTGTGATTGAATCTGCCAGATGCCTCCCCAAGATTTCCCTATCTTTTTAAAGTCTGCCCCCTTAAATTCAATCACCCTGGTACCCGTACCTCCTGTTTCCGTATCCATATTGAGCGTGAACTACACCATGTGGTGGTCACTCCCAGCCAGAGAGTCCTCCACACCCAGATCCCTTACAGCCTCCCCATTTGACAGTACCAGGTCCAGAGTCCTTCCCTCCCAAGTCGGCTTGTTGACCAACTGCACCAGGAAGCTGTCCTGAAATGCCTCCAACATGACCTGCTGTTTTGCACTCATGGTAGTTGGGGTGCTCCAATTCGCCCGTGGTAGGTTGAAGTTCCCCACCACCACCGTGTTCCCTTTCCTACAGATCCTTCTAATTTGTTCAGCTAACTCCCTATCCAGGTCATCCACCTGAGCTGGTGACCTGTACACTACCCCCATCCTCAGTGTCCTACTTTTTGGGTCCTGAAACTGCATCCGTAGGGCCTCTGTCCTGCCTTCCTCCCCCTCCTCCCTTATACACCTTGTCCCCTCCCGTACATTGATTGCCATGCCCCCCTCTCCCTTTTATCCCTATCCTTCCTGAATATCCTGTACCCTGGGATCATCATATCCCAGTCCTCGTTCTGGGTGGCCCACATTTTCATGATGGCCACAATGTCAACCCCTGCCAAGAGAGCCTGTAACTCAGCTGATTTGTTACCCAGGCTTCTTGCATTCAGTGAGACCATCCTCCAGCCTGTACATTTCCCTCCCTCTCTTTGATCATCCCACCTCCCTACACCCCCTGTGCCTCTACCCCAATTCCCAACCCACTAGCATGGAGGGATAGGCTCATCTGGCTCCCCTCTCTGGGATCCCTGCCTATCGACTGTCCACTCACCCTCCCACCTAGTTTAAAATCTACCTTTGTTGCTATGTAGCCATCTAACCTCTGCTTCAATACCCCCTTCCTCTCCCTGCTCAAGTGTAGCCTGTCCCCTGCATATAGATCATTGTTAACACAGGTTCTGCCCCAGCCACCCACCCACCTGAACCCGTTGGATTGACACCATTCCCCCAGCCAAGTGCTGAACTCCCCTATCCTTCCCTTTCTTGATGTACTCACGCAGGGTACTGGGAGCACTTCTGAGAAGACCACTGTTTCTCCCATCTCCCCATACAGCCTTCCCAGTTCCTCAGACCTCTCCCTCACTACCTCCACCATCTCCCCCACCAGGTCCTTTATACCCATGTGCACCACAAGATGTGGTCTCTTCCTGCCCCTCCTTGTACACTTAAGAATTGACTGCCCCACTCTGCCTGCCATTAACCCCAGTATGGACTCTACCCAAATTCGACTTTTCCTTTCCCCCTTACTGCCCCATTTGATTCCTTTTAGTATGGAATCTCCCAGCACCAATACACCCCCTCCTCATTCCACATCCCCTCCCCCACCCTTGTACCTAGGTACCTATTTCTAGAGTCCACCCCATTTGAAGCACTACACTTCCCCCATGGCTCCCACCCCTCCACCCCTGACCTGTCCCCCTACCCCTTCCTGCTGTCTCCCTATCATCCACCTCCCTCCCATCCACCCTGGGCCCTCCTTCTTCTATGTCCCTCTGGCTCCCCCCCAGGAATGCTCCTTTCCCCTTGCTCACTCTGTCTGCCCATCCAGCTGTGCCCTTCCCTTTACCCCACCACCCTCCTCTGTTTGCTACTGTCCCTTGTGCCTTCCTCTCCCATTCCCTCTCCTACCCCCTTCCTGGAGATCCTGCTTCCTCCTCCAATGCCGCCAGCACTGCAAACCTGTTACCTGCCCCCTCTGCATTACTGTGAGCTAGCTACTTCTTTCTGTCTTGCGCCATCCCTCCTGTGCTATGCTCCTTGTTCATTTTGCTCACACCCCCTCCCCATCCCCTCCCTCAAGCCGATGCTCCTCTCTTATGGTATCTTCATGTAACCCCCTGGTTTTCTGACATCATCAAGTACTGGAAAATTGCAGCGTAGTATTCCATGTTAAACAGCACTCTGCTGTGAATATTTTACAGGCACTGTAAAGACAATTCCAGAAATGGCTTACTCTCTATTTCTTATCTCCAGGGCTCATAGTGTCAGATAATGGTGCCTACATAGTCAAAGCTGTTAGAGATGGCAACTACAAACACATACCTTGTGTTACACATTGTTTAAATCTTCTCAGCCATAATTTCTTAAATGAAAACAGAAATATTTAAAATCTGTTAGGTCTTGCTATTTAAATATGTGGGCATTTCAGCCGCTCTGTGAAAGCACAAAAAATCCTGAAGGGGCTGCAGAGATCAAACAACTTACCACTGCATATATTAAAGCAGGAAGTTCCAACCCTCTGGAATTTAACATTTTACATGTTAGAAAGGCTTCTTGAACAGAAAAAAACTGTACATGACTACACCATGCAGTAACAAATAGGTAAAGAAGACATCATGCTCAGTTCCAGCAGCTGGAGTCTACTGGAATTTTTGGTCACCTTATTGGAGCCATTTGAGGCTGCCACACATGATGTCAGTGTGGACAGTGCAACTCTGAATTAGATTCTTTTCTTGATCACATCAAGAAAGACTTTCAGTCAAAGAAAGACACCACTGCTGCTATGCTGGCAGATTACTTGAATCTCAGACTGTTGACTGACCAGAGCATAAATGCCATGTTTAAGAATGAAACCTACTGTATGTGTTGGCTATGTTGCTAGATCCCCACTTTAAGGGGAACATTGAAGCCATCCTTCCTGCAGAGGAAGACATTGCATATTGGATAGATCTTTTATTACTCAAATGTGACATTGCCCTACCAATACCATTAACTTATGTACAGCAGTCAAACTCTGCCAAACCATCAGAGAGCACCTCTGGTGCAGACAATAGCACATCTATAATTTCTTCACAATCACCAGTGTCATCAACAAGGGAAAGGACTTATACAGCTACTCCTTGTGCATCCTGTGTTCAGGGTCAGAAAGGCTAATTAATTCTGAGTCACCTGCAATAACATGGACTAGTATCCTGTAAAGAAAGTGCAGCTGGTTCATCTGCTAGACTGTTAACCATCTAACTCAGCACAACAGTCCGGGAGTATTTTGCAGCCCATACTGTGATTGGTATGGAGAAAGATCCATTACTCTTTTGGGAACAATATGGGCAGATCTAGCAAATCTTGCAGTAACTTACCTCAGCTGTCCACCTTCAAGCGTATATTCAGAATGCATATTTAGTGCAGCTGGAGGAATAGTAACCGACCAGAGAACACTGCTAAGTCCTTTACATGTGGAACGGCTCACATTTCTCAGAATGAACGCTTACAATTTCCCAAAACACTGAATTATGCACTTCTGACCCAGAACATGAACAACAGCCTGCAAACAGCGATACCGAATATGATGGCTAGGTTGTGTATGAAACGCATAGAAAATCCTGTGTGCAGTGGTGTACTGACAAATTTGGTAATTTAACATTGCTAGCACATCTCTCTCTCAGCAGTTGCAACTGTCCCTCTGACATAAATCCTGCCATGGTCACAGACAGTTCATGGACAGACAGGCATGTTTGTCATTTTTCTGGCAAAGTTGGCGCCATTATTTAAATTTGAATTCACTTACATTTTCTTGTCAAACATGTTCCACATGTCACATACTGTTCCAGTCCTGCTCTATATGAGCGCTACACAAATTCTGGAAGGACTGTTGATAATAACTTATAGGCCTTTTACCATAGTTGTTACTGTAGTTTCTTCTCTCTGCATCACTTTCCCTCAGTTTTACTGTCATTCTCCTTAGACATGTACTACTGACCAAATATGCCATCACCATTGCCCCCAAGCTAGCAACATGTGCCCACTACTCTTAGTTTTGTTGATCATCAGTTTTATTATGTTTGATACATGCCATGGATATAATTTTTCTAAGAGCAGCAGCCTCACTCAGAGTAGCTGTGCCTCTTGTACTGGCCTCAGCAATGCCCACCATAGGTATAATTTTTTTGAAACAGCAGCAGGCTCACTAAGAGCAGCTGTGCCTCTCATACCTGCCTCAGCAATGCCCACCATGGGAATAAGTTTTGGAAACAGCAGCAGGCTCAATCAGACCAGCTGTGTCTCTTGCATCTACCTCAGCAATGCTTGCCATGGATATAATTTTTGGAAACTGTAGCAGGCTCACTCACAGCAGCTGCACCTCTCAAACCTGACTCAGCAATGCTTGCCATGGGTATAATTTTTGAAAAACAGCAGCAGGCTCACTCAGAACACCTGCACCTCTTGTACCTGTCTCAGCAATGCCTGCCATGGGTATAATTTTTTTGGAAACACCAGCAGGCTCAATCAGAGCAGCTGTGCCTCTCATACCTGCATCACCAATGCCCGCCATGGTGGCCAGGGAAAGGTAATAGGGTAGTAGAGTAGGGTAGTAACTACCCGACCTGAACCAACTACCCATTTTTCGTCAGGGTATTTTTAGGGTAATTTCAGGTAGTTTAAAGGTACCCACGTTTAGCATTTTGGGTCGGGTATTTCACTACCCACCAATGCCTACCTGCAAGTTTGGAGAAAAAATTCCATTCCATGTAGGCTGTAGGTGAGAGCAAACAAAATTTCATTTTAAGGATAGAAAAAAAAAGTTAGACATGTACAGAAAATGACATATACAGATCTCAGAAACCGCACAAGCTGCCACCACAAAATTTTCTACAGATCAAGACTTTGCCTACTAAACAACACAACCAAAATGTCAGCTGATTTTGTCAAATGGTGCCAAGAGCCCTAAAGGCCATGAACCCAGCCCACAGTAGCCCACAAATGCCTGCACACAGCTGGGTCACCAAGAGCCCTAAAGATAATGCTTCTCCTCTGCTGCTGGACTTTGTGAGGGGTGTTAGCCCATCGACACTACGCATGGACTGCCCCACCTGCCCCAGAGCCCCTCCCACCCAAGGCCTACTCTCCACTTATTGAACCCCAAGGGTCACGTGATCAATCACATGACTTTCCCTGCTTCTTACTAAGTGCCTGTTTTCTCATTAGCAGATTATATTGGGTGGCCACTAGGAGTCACTGTTGCACTCTCCCATGATCCCATTTCTCTGCTTTCCAACCACTCTAGCACAGCTCACCATTCTTCTCTTCTCTTCTCTTCTCCCATATTTGCTCTGCCTTCTTGGTATGCCCTCTGCCTAATCAGCCAAGGTTCCCCTTGCCAGCCTTGAACCCTGTACCTTTGGCTCCACAGCCTGTGTCACTACCCCTGAGCCATCTGGACTGTACAGCTTTCACCACCCATTTCTTGCCTTTAGCAACTAAGTCTCCCCCCCCCACCGTGGCCCATCGGTCCCAGACCCTGCCTTGGCAACCACTGTCTCATGCACCTTTCTTATGCTTGCACTGTTAATCTGCATAATCAGCCCAGCAAATACACCCCTTGCACAGTGACCATATTATGCCTGTCCTGTCCACTCTCACCTAGCCACAAGTGGACTCCACTCCCCCCATCCACACCCTTTCCAACTTTGTCTCTCTCTGCCACAAGTGTTCCACCCTTCAATATCCTCACATGCTCCCCACCGACCTGGCCCCTTCCCACCCTGGACCCTACTCTGCCATGCCATCCCTCTCCTTCATTCCCCATTCCTGTCTCTGAACCCCATTCCTCCAGACTTGGGCAGCAGGGCAAAAGACCCTACAAAACACTCAAGCTTATACCCCTAAGAGCCCTTCTACTCCTCCGCCTACTCTCTGGGAATATTCACCCCAACCCAGGCCCCACCCTCATTTCTAAACAGTCTGCTGCAGGCGAACTTTGTATTGCATCCATCAACATCTGCAGCCTGTTAAAAAACTTGACAATCTGCAGGATGGGTAGCCCAGCAGCAACCTGACATCATCTCTGTAGTTGAAACATGGCTTAACAAAGGCTACCCCTGACTCGGCAGTCTCCCTCACAGGGTACATGATATACCATGCTGACAGACAAGGTAAATGTGGGGCTGGGCTATCTACCTCTGGGACTCCCTACAGGGGCATGTCCTCCCTTCCCCAGATCTGGAACATGGTGCTCAAGCCCTCTCAATGAAAGTATTCACCACCGCTGCGAGGGTACCTTTATTCATCACCTCAGTATACATTCCTCCATGGAACCAAAGAGTTGCCTTCCAGCCAGTTCTAGCCCACCTCTCCCAACTACCAGACAAGGCTTAAATCATTTCCCTGGGCAATTTCAACATAAACTGGTCCTGTGTCACTACCGCCCCCCCAAAAGATGCCATTTCTGTCATTGATCTCACACAGATAGTACCTACTGCCACCCGCCACAACCTGAGAATTGGCACCTTGACCCTTCTTGATCTTGTACTTACCAACCGTCCCAACCAATTCATAAAAGTTAGCATATTATCTAACATTCTGAGTGATCACTCACCCATACTGTGTCACTGGACCTACGTGGCTAAAAAAAAAAAAATAACTCCCAAAATTGTCCTCCAGCATCAACTCAAACCCAGTAAACTGAGGCACCTCAAACTATACCTAGCATACTGGGATTGGTCTCCGATAGCTGCTGCTCCATATACAGACTCGGTCCTGGACTCTTTCATCCATTCTATTAACTCAGCCTGTGACCTCTTTGCACCTCTTAACAAATGTATCATCAAAGGCGCTGACACCCCCTGGATCTCTCAATCCCTCCTAGACCGAATGCAGGACAGGGATAGTCTCTGGCACACTGCCCTGGTGTCTGGAAAGCCAGCAGATAGACAGCGATACCAGGCAGCCAGGAACAAATGCACCTGGAGCATCCACAGGGCTAAGACTGATTACTATCGGACTACCCTCACCTGCTCCTGGGGCTCAGGGTGCAAGTTCTGGGATAACCTGAAAGAGCTTAATGGCAAAACTGTAACTGCCCTGCCCTCTCAAATGTGCGTAAATGGGTGTGTCACTACTGAACCCAAGCTCATTGCGAACACACTGAACTCCTCATTCTCCGATCTCAGCAGTGTGCTCTCACCCAACTTCTTTTCCCCATACCCCCACCCTCTGCCCCCAACCAAGCACCTCCCTTTCACTTCAGAACTATCTCCCAATGAGAGGCCACTCCCTACCTGCAAAAAGCTCTAAGCAAGTCCAGATTCAGCAACGATTCCCTGGACCTTAAATTACTGAGATTAACACTCATTGAGGTACTGTACCCCCTCACAACTCTTCTGAACCACTCCCTCTCCTTAGGTCAATTCCAACCAAAATGGAAAACTGCCCTCATCACACCTATCCACAAGAGTGGAGATCATAACATACCAGGGAATTACCGCCCCATTTCAATACTTCCACCTCTCTTCAAGGCCCTAGAAAAAATCATTGCCACCCAACTCCCTGACCACCTTACCAAGTACAACCTGCTATGTCATGAACAACATAGCTTTTGCAAAAGTCACAGTACCACCACTGCCCTACTGGAATTTACTAATGCTTTACACATGTCATTAGATGCTGGGCACCTCGCTGGGGCAGTATCTGTAGACCCGTCAAAAGCCTTTGACACCATTCACCCATCTCTGCTACTGTCCTCCCTTACCCAACTGGGTCTTTCGCAAGACATCATGCTATAGACTGGTTCGCCAATTACCTATCTGGCAGATCACAGCAAGTAAGGATAACCCCCACCCTGTCCTCCCCTCGCGGTCACCTCAGAGATTCCACAGGGATTGATTCTGGGCCCCCTACTATTTAGTTTATTTCTCAACTCCCTTCCCAACGCCTGCTCTGGTAAACTCCTACTTTATGTGGATGACACAGTTCTGTTCAGCACCCACCCTGACCCCTCCACTCTCCAACAGGCACTCCAAAAATCCTTCAAGGAGGATGAGTCTTAGTTTTCTACCCATAGACTTGTTCTAAACATTAAAAAAACAAAATCCATGTTGTTTGCCCACACCCAGAATAAACACAGTGGCCACCCCTGCTCATACTTAACTCCCAACATGACACTCTGGAGCAGGTCAGCTCTTTCAAATACCTCAGGGTCACCCTGGACTCAGGGCTTACCTACCATGAACATGTCTGCCTCCTGAGGTCAGCTGTCAATATACACATTGGTCTACTGCACCACTATAAACACTGTCTCCCATCTGTTGCCTTGCAATTGCCAATCTCCTCTTCTATCCTGTCCTTAATCAACTACTGAATTCTAATCTATGGTGCAGCCAACAATACAGTTCTCAATAGGATCAGGATTTCCCTGAATAAGGCCCATCGACTGGCCTCTGGATGTGACCGACTGACCCACACCTGCACTCCTTACACCCTACCAATTGGCTCAACTTCGATGGGTGACTGAAATACCAGCCTGTCTCTTCACCCAAAAAAATATCAGCTGGCCTTACCCCCCCCAGTCTCACACCTCTACTCTGACCAGCTCAAATCACCAAGCACACACGCAGCTCTGAGAAATCCCCCTACATGTCCCACTCTGCAAGATGACTTTGGGCCAAAAACCTCTTGTTACACGACACCTCTCTGGTCAAACACACTCCCTAAAACCTTACTCTCTAAATCCAAATTCAATCGATTCAAATCCCTTCTTCTGGAACACATCCAAAGGGAAGTTGCCTGTGACTGCCTCTAAATGCCCCCCTTCCCTCCTACTCTGGAAGGGCCCCTCATGACAAAGGACTTTTGCACCTATGCCAGTCCTGCTCCGTTAACTTGTAGGTACAGTGTTAGACTGCTAAGGCCTAGGCCCTGATGCTTCCTCCAGTAGCCTATGATTATGCTACTCTGTTCATGACTTCTATTATCAATGCAATATACTGATTGACTAGTAACTCAGACTTGTAATTCACTGTATCCCCTGTTAATTCCTTTGTTTACCTCTATTTGCACCATTATTTGCTTTTTTTGTTTAACTATGAATGTATTACTGTATCACTCTGACATGGATCCTTTGTAAAGGAGTCTCTGACTCAAAGGGTTTTAATTCCAATATGTTCAATAAATAAATAACTAATGTGCACAGTTAGGGGTTCAACACTGAACAGGCTACTCAACCCTAACTAAAGGGACGTGACCACACCCCTATAATATATTGATAAAGCTAGACAAAAACTGCCTGTTTCTATATTGATAATATAATTACTATTGTAATATAATAATGATATAATAAGGCAAGGCAACTTCACTTCTATAGTACCCTTTCCCAAAGGTTCAGGGCACTGTACAAAAACAGCTGCAGGTTAAACAATTAAAAAACATATAAAATCAAGATAAAAGTAATTAAAATTCAGGTAAGGCTTCAACAAATAGAAACATTTTCAAACTATCTTCGAATACAATGTCACTTCTTAACAGTTGGATTCCAAGCTTTCATTAAAAAAAAAATTAAGTTTCTAACCACAACAGTTCCAGAGTTAGACTTTTCAAAAGATACTTTCTTTAAAATATGGTAACTTTGGAACTGTTACGGATAGAGACTCTCTTTTATTTACATGAAAGCTTGGAGTTAGCTAAGTATATGTAAGCAATAACCCACGACAGGGTGTGCAGTTATTGGGGATTAATCAACACCCCAGGTGCGTTGTGAGGCACGAGGCCGCAGGCCAAGTATCCTTACTGCGCCTGGGGTGTTGATTAATCCCCAATAATCGCACACCTGGAATGGGTTATTGCACTTATAACATGGGGTATATAAGATCTCATAACATTTAAAGAAACAAACAGATATTTAGCAAAATATTGAACTTTTATTGAGTGTCCTTACACCTCATAATATAGTCCCTGTTACCAGTTTCTGATTATTTACTCCCTTTGTGCTACACATTCATTGCTAAGGTTAATGAGAGGCACAGCACAGCATTTGCTCCTGTTAATACAGTAGTGGCACAAACTTACATTACATATCTCAAAGTAACATCGACATCTTCTCATTTTTTCTTTCCTTCTGCACGGTAAACACAACACAGTTCATGAGCAATTACAACTTACCTCACTTCATACCTATACTGATGTGCTGTTAATGGATGGGAAAGGGAATTGCCCGTTATATAAATAAGATGACTGTGTGAAGTGATGAAGTGTGCCGCTGTGTTGTTTTTTTACAGCACTCTGCAGTTACCGGCGTGGTGGCTGCATGGCTTCTCCAGACCAGATGCTGCAACCGTTTTCCCTCCATGCAGAAATTTAACCAGTACTTCAGTACTGCATGAATACTTACTGCTTAAGAATGGAAAATAATTGCAGTACAACAATCAGTGGTGATATGTGCATTATTCACTTCCCGATTTACTATTTACACACCTTTAGTGGTGTGCACTGTGCTATTACTCTGCAGGACAAATAATTAACCAATAAGGTGAGGGATACAATACGGAGGAACTATATTACTGTTCTACAACACTTCTGGAATCAACATAGTTATAGAACGACGAATCTTAACTGCAGAACAGTAACAATGTTGGATTTTTAATTACTAATACCACTAATTACGATGTTCCTTGTCAGGATGTCATGAACTGCAACTGTTATTGAAAAAAAAATATTATAGTCATGGGAGCTGTACTGTGTTATAGTAATACAGATTTGTACACTTAGGATAACATGCAACTACTCAAGATGTGTCTTAACTACTGGCTTTACGATGTCATGCTATTTATCTATTATTCATAATCAACAAAGCTTAACAGTAATGGCAACAGTACTGTGTAATACTGATACACATTTATATGCTTACCATAACAAACTACTGCACGTGTGTTAAATACTGCTTTACCATGTTATGACATTCAACTCTTATTGATAAGAAATAAACCCATAACTGTCATGGAAAATGTACTGTCTAATAGTAATGCAGATTTCTATGCTTAGGATAACAATCAACTAATGAACATGTGTCTTTACTGCTTTTTAAAGTTTTACAATACTCTGCAATCACTTCCTAGTAACATAGCACTAATTAAAGAAAGCTTTGATAATACAGTGCTGCAGTCGAATCACTATTAGGTTAAGACAGGAGCATTACTATACTGGTGCACGTCTATGACATATGACCACTTTGGCTACATTGAAGGCATTGCAAACATACATAATATAGATTTTTTAATTTTTTTGTATGGTACTGTGATGTGAGTAATACTTTAAGTTTCACATGTTTGCCGCTTCAGTATATGACATGACATGACTTCGCAAATATCACTTACTATATTTACATATCTTCTCAGATGTCAAAAACAACTCCACTTTATTTTGTAACAGATTTATAGTACTTCACTCCTTGCTTGGTCGCTTGCTCATACTGTTCTTGGGTGCACTTGTGTGGAATGTTGAGTGTGCATGATAATTAAGCAGTAAGGCATGACAGGGTGTGTGTTATGATGGAATCACAGCCCACCTCGTGGTGGGTTGAAGCACGATGTGTAGCCTAGGGTTTCCACCACCCAAGAAAGGCCATTAGCCCACCATAACACACACCCTAAAGTGCCTTATTGCAATTATAAAATGCATCACTTTTAGTAAATGTTATGCATTTTTAAACATAATACTTTCAGCTGGGCTGTTGTGCTGGGATAACGGCCCAGCTGAAAGCAGCTCTCGGCCAATCAGAATTCAGCATTCTTTCTACCCATTTCATAATGGAAGTTCACCATTCCATGGTTTTTAAATTTCTCAAAACTGAAAGTCTACTGCTAGCACTTCCTCGTCACTCTCTTCCACGCATCCACTGTGTCAGAGAACTGTGGATTTTCTTTACATCCTCTGTTGCATTGCAGGATAGTAACGTGGTGCTTTCAATGCATCCTTTGATGTTGCTGTTGATGTGGACTCTGACAGTGCCACTCCTGCAGAGCTTAATAGAGAACTCCACTTTTGCTTCTCTGTGGTAGAAGCAGTCCAATCATTTTTTAGGCTCGTTTCGAAATGGTGTCCAGTCATGGACATGATCTCATGGAATGCCTGGCCTGCATCTGATAAAATCCGAATGGCTGTGCTCCGAATACTATGATTCATATATCGCTTTGAAAGACTGGCAGCTTCTGATATTTTTGGCATCATGTTGCCTAAGAAATTTACACCCATGGGTTGATTAAAATACTAGCACTGATCGTTTGAATGGATTGCTCTTTTCAGGTGAAGGTATAGTGCTGGTGCACCTGATGGACAGTGGCTCAGGTACATTTTTTAGCATTTGCACAGGGCAGTATGGGTTATGGCTATCTGCGAATGGGAATCCACATAAACTTTATTGAGTTCAATGACATTATTGTGATTCTTACTGCGTGGATTGAATGCAAATGATATATATTCAGAACCCTGTGTATCTTTTAAAATGACAAATGAGTCCTGCTTCAGGTCTCTTAACTCCTTCTCTACTTCTATGAGCCAGACCCAATTGCAGCTCAAACCACACCCTTCTAACTAGTCCAGTGGGTGTGGTTGGTGACAGTGCATCTGATCATCTTAGTGTTGTAAGGTCCGTATGGCTTATGGGAGGGTGGTGACAGGCACGATCCAGACCATCTTTTATCATTTGTTTCAGCCTACCTGTAAACACATTGTTCACTGATTGGAAGCAGGATCATTTGCAATACTTATCTGATGATTATTCGCTACATTATTTAAATAATGATTAATTCTAGCACAAAGGCATATGAAAGAACTCACAGTATACTCGTTGCCTTCTGAAGCTTTTACTGTGGCGTAGAATTATCTTAGCAGTCCACTCAGTTCAGTCAGATATGTGTTTGAAATGTATTGCTTTCCTATGTGTTGATAGCCAATTATTCAGATCATTTACTGCCCAGGACATGCTCTTTTGTGTATTTACTTTATCGTTAGCTTTCTCAAGTGCATCAATTTCTTCAGGCAGTAGACTCATGTGCCAACTATTGCTGCTGCATGGTACTGAACTGCTTAAATTTCTGGTATTCATTTCTCTCTGTCGATTTGCTGCCTGCTGTGCTGTTCTTACATATCTGTACTTTCTTATGTACAGGATTACCACTACAACTTTTGCCTTTGGTAACAGCTTGTTCATTTTTATCAAACTGCATTATGGTCTGTTTTCATTGCTTTTCAGTCATTGTACTATCTGATTTTGGGACATTGCCAATTGTATCAACTTGCTCACTCTCTGGTGCATGACTAATGGTACTTGAGCATTCCAGCCCAGATATTCAAAAGGGTTGCACCAGCGCAAGTCCAAAAATGTGCCATTCTGCGATATTAAGCGGGAGGCAGTTGTGCCCCCCAAATCACGCTGAGCAATAGCGCAATGATAATGAATGTATGTGCAACTGAGGGGGGAGAAACCATGCATAAATGGCACAGTGCAATATTCAACAACATGTGCCATGCACAATAGGGGAGCAAGCGGAAGTTGCGCGATAGCGGAAATGAGCCAAAATAAAAAGGAACAAGGGAGAGGCGCAAGAATGCTACAGGGAAGGCACATGAGGCTTAACCATAGCTGCACAAAGAGGGCAGGAGGGACACACAGGGCAGACCAGGGAATGGGCACCCTGAACAGAGAGGCACAGGGAAGGTGTGAGGAGACACAGCCAGTGCAGAAGGGGGAAGTGGCACACAGCACAGAAGCCACCAGATTTAGGTGTTTCCGGTGCAGGGGAAGTAACAGCCAGGACAGCGGGGGGAACACAGAAACAACTGCCAGGGGAGGTGAACACAAGCCAGGGACATGGCCAGTGCCACCATCCAGATGGAGGCAGTAATGAGGGGGTGAGAAGGCAGGCAGCAGGGGGGGCACGGCCGTGGAAGGGCCCGTCGGCGGTATGCCCCCAACAGGCAGTACGGAGCCCGCACCAGCTTCGAGCTGTACACCGATACTGAGATCGTGGGCCGGTACCACCTGAATAGGGCAATTCTGAGGTGACTCTGTGAGCTGTGCAGTGATGTGATGCAGGCACCCACACGACGGAGCCATGCTCTGTCAGTGGAGACTAAAGTGACAGCTTGCATGTGCTTGCTCGCCACGGGTACCTTCCAGAGACCAACAGAGGACACCACAGGCATAACCCAGTTGACCGCGTCACACCACCTCACCCAATTCCTCAGCGCACTGCTGCCACATGCTGTGAAGCACATCCATTTCCCCAGCACACCGGCAGAGCGCACAGCAAACATACAGGAGTTCCACAGGGTAGCACGTATGCCTGGCATGCTAGGGGCAATAGACTGCACCCATGTGGCCATCCACACACCACCTGGCCCCGAGGGGGCTGTATATGTATGTGTATATATATATATATATATATATATATATATTAATCGCAAGGGCTATGCTAGCATCAACTGCTAGGTGGTGTGCGATGCCACAGGGCACATAAACAATGTCTGTGCCACGCACCCTGGGGGAGCACACAATGCCTTCATCTGGCACCAGTCGGCACTGTGCTACAGATTCGAGAGTGGGGACATCCCCACTGGCCACTTAGTGGGTGAGTATGCAAACCACACAGACAAACTTAGGACTTGGGAGGGCATGGTCAGAGGTGACATGGGTAGTGGCCTACATGGCCCGGGGCAGGGCGATGCTGATCACCAAACTAACCTCCACCCTCTACACACAGGTGACAGTGGATACCCACTCTGTCCCTGGCTGCTCACACCATACCGGCGGCCCGTGACCCCATCACAGCAACGCTACAATGAGGCACATGCCACCACACGTAATGTCATCGAGCGGGTGTTCGGTATGCTGAAGGCACATTTCCGTTGCCTGGACACCTCCGGCGGTGCCCTACAGTACAGCCCCTCAAAGGCCTGAGGGTTATTCCTGGCCTGTTGCATCCTGCACAACATGGCCAATGAATGTGGGATAGCCGTACGGGTCGAAGAGGGGGACAGCGATGGGGACGATGAGGATGCCAGTGACAATGGAGATGGGCAGCCCCCCCTTGTGCGACGGGACCCCTGACTGCTCCAGCTGGCACAGCTGCACTGGGACACCATCACAGAGGAGCACTTCAGCCAACCCAGGTAAGTCATGGGGCCATGTGCAACCACCAGTGGCAAAGGCACAACCCACAAACACGCATGGACACACACACCAGGGGTGCATGCCATCAAGGGAAGTGGCCAGGCATGGAACCACACACACCACCAGGGATGGGTGAGGTCTAACATGGCACGCGGTAAGACACACACACACACACACACCACTCACCAGACATGCACAAAGGGTAGGAGGCACGCCGACCCAGAACGCCACCCCTAGCCACACACATGTCCACAGATTACCACGCCCACTGCCTGTCATCGTGTGTGTGTCAGACGCTGGGCACCATTGCACAGTGGCGTACAGCGCAATGCAGGCATCATCATGCACACACAACTGCGGACAGCAGCCGAGAGGGTGTGCAGATGGACTGTGTGTGTGCGTGCAGGGCCGGGTACCCACCCGTGCATTGCCCGCTGAATGACACAATGCACACAGGGCAGCATCAGACAGCAGCCGCACTGGGAGATAGGTCAGTCACATGCCACAATGCCACGGCTGCGTGGGCGGCCCCCGCCGAGACCCGCCAGCAGTGACAGGCTGACCACTGGCCTCATGGAGTGGCACTGACGGTCCCCCAAGGGTTCCACTGCATGAACGCGACTGTGCTCGTGCAGGGGTATACAGCACACCGAACATGCCTGCGCCAGGCATGCTCGGGATGCCCACAGCTGAACCCGGTGTTGACAAGGATGGTGTTGCAAGACGTCAGGAATGGGGGGTGGACATTGCACTGTGCGGTGTCTGCGACGCATGGGTAAATAACTGTGTGCCCACTGTGGCCATGGCAGCTGTGATTGTTCTGTGTCAGCCTGTCAATGGCAGCGGTCACATCCTCCCGCATCCGGTCCATCCCTGCCAGGAGCAGAGCAGTGTCTCTGCTGCGACGCTCCTCTGCCTGGTGCAGAGCCGCACTCAGTGCATCCACCTCCGTCACAAGCCGCATCTGCTGATTGACTAATGCTTACAGTATGCGGGTGTGCTCATCCAAGAGGTCATCTGCCTGATCAGCATGCTGTCCCTCAGGGTCTTCACGGCCCTGATGCTCATCACCCCTTGAGGGTGGGCGCTGCACACCAGGGCCAGGCCTGGGCATGTCCACAGGCAGTGCACTGACACCGCCCCCTGACACTGTACCCCCATGCCCACTGGCCGACTGCTGATGCTGCCCCTCCAGCTGCTGCTCCCCAGGGCTCAATGGTGCCACTGCAGTGGCCACAACAGTCCCACTGTCTTGTACACACACCAGTGCTGCCCCACCGGCGCTGACAGGCACAGGCTGGGACTGTGATGACACACAGGCCTCCACGGCGGCACCACCCACAGCCATGGCCGTGATGTAACCTGCTGTGTGGCCATCCTGTGGCACACACGTGTCACTGCCCATGACATTAGCAACATCATCATCAGTGACGGATCCGGCACCAGCCTGAGTCTCAGCATGCTGGCACCTGTGGACGCTGGCATGCTGGGACATGGGCAGGGCCTCCTCCGCACCTGCTCCACCAACATCAGTCTGGACATCCAGGCGGGCCCACTGTCACCCTGAGCCATGTATCCCTGTGGAGGTGGATGGGCCCTCCTCCATCTCCATGTGACCAGCCTCAGTGGAGAAGCCCACCACTGCCGACCCATGCAGATGCTCAGGAGCTGTAAGGGAAAACAAAGTTGCGTTACTGCATGTGACCTACCCTGTACCCCCCCAAAAGACAGACCATGACCTACCATGCAGTGACGGGCTACCACCCATCTGGAATCCACCACCCGGAACACCCTCAATGGCACAACGCTGCATGCTGCCAGCAACCCGCTCCTCCTGTGGGGTCAGGCGTAGCACCTCCAGCTGTCCCCCACCTGTTGCAGACCATGCTGCCCTGATGGCAGCCACCTTCTCATTAATCCTCCACCTGTCTGTGCCCATCTTCTTCTTGCACTCCTGCACAGAGCGCTGGTGGCTGTCATGCAGGTTTACAGCATGCGCCACCTCCTCCCATGCAGCAGCACGGGCCTGTGGTGTTCCCTGGCGTCTGCTGAGAAGCGGCTCCTGGTCTCGGTAAGCCTCGAACAAGGCATCCATCTCAGCCTTAGTGAAATTTGGCCTCCTCTTCCTCCCACGACTCTGTTCCTCTTCTTCCACAACACGCTCGGTCATGATTCCGCCTGTGAGAATGACAGATGTTATTTGTGACTGTGCAGTCCCATGCATGTCCCAAAATCCACAGTCCACACTCCCAAACAGCATGCAGCTCACTGCAATAGACTGCAGTAACCGACTATGGCCAGCGCAGCCCAATGTCGCACTTTCATAGCGCATCCCATGCAATTGAGGTGAGGCGCATCTTTAAGTGGATGCAAATGCAGTGACTGCGCCATTGCATGGCTGATTAGCTGATCTGCATATGCCGGCTGAATATTGTGCTGCTGCGCTTTGCGCAATTGTGTTGAACGTGCTGAGCCAAGGGCACAGTTCTGTGACATGCGCAGTACACACTTAACTGCGCATGCCCGGGTTGATGACGCAGGTGCCTGCCACACTGCTGATGTGCTGGGCACAGCAGCCAATGCAGGGCATGGCCACCATTGTGCCAATGGTGCTACAGCACTGTTTACCTGTATGGCGCTGTGTCACTGGGGCGTTGTAGGCACACTGGGTCAACAGCGCGGTAGGCCACTACAGGAGGTGGCACACAGACACCCAATCGCGCTATACGCATTGTGTTCCAATCGCACTGTGGCTGTCCGTGCACCAGAGACCCTTGACCCTGTGCCCGATCTTTGCCCCCTAGGCGCCATGTATCAGGCATGGGAACACCACTATCGTGCTGTTCGGTGACAGTGCGATAGGGAATGGCAGCGCTATACCGCGCATCTGTACATGGCAGGACCATGCTGCAAAGCACCATTTTGACTGAACTGAGCAGCAGAGATGGCATGGAGGCATGCTGTGCAGTGGAGCCAGGTGGAGCTGGCAAACCTTGTTGCCATTGTGGAGCCACATGCTGGGCCCTTATTTGGGGAGGCAACCCTGGACAGGGCCAGGAGTCAGGTGTGCCAGGAGGTGGCCGACGCCCTGGAGGAGGCCACTGGTATGGGGCGGACGGCAGAGCAGTGCCGCCACTGATATGGGGACCTGAGGTGGAGGGACCCGGACCTGCTTGCCCACCTGCGAGCACGTGCCAGGAGGGGCACGGTGCCACGGCCAGGTAGGTGCAACATCAATACACTTTTATCGTCCATACAGGTATCACGGTTGCATGTGTCTAGCACACGGGGGGCCATCCAGTGTTGGCTGTGGTGGTATCGGGGGGTTGGTGGGTCTGGCTGTGTGGGATTGCACACACATGGGGGCAGGGGGACTTTGCTACAGGATTGTACTGATGTTCCTCTCTCCCTGTTTGCACCTTAGGCCCAGAAGAGCACAGGCTGGTGAGAGAGAGGAGGTGCCACCAGGAGGATCAGCAGGCCAGGAGGGGTGAAGATCCACAGAGGCGCAGGGACCAGCCTGATGATGGTGGATGCCTTACATCCATGATTACTACTGCATGCTGTGTAACAGGGTGGGCAGCAGGGCATGGCCACCATCCACTGACACCACTGCCATGCACGCAACTTGTTACAGTCAGCACTGTCCAGTGGCACTGCATGTCTGGGAGTGCATCAATGGTGGTCCATGCATGCATCGGGCACATGGCTGTGCCACTGCCTTCACACCGCATAGCCAAGTCACTGTACGACCACGGTGGTGCTGTGCAGGACATGGGCGGTGGGTGTGTGCAGTGGTCCACATGGCTGTGGCTGCCTGGGTAGGCAGGTATTGTGGACAGGGTCACTGTGGGTGGTCGCACACCATCACAGGGGCGTGGCACATGGCTGTATGCCATGCACAATGGGTTTGCTTCAGGGGGCTGGACAGTCACACGTATTGACTCTGCTCCCTTGTCCTAGGTGGATAACGCTGGATGGCCCTGGAACGGGGCATACAAGAGCTTCTGCAGCTGGCACGGGTGTCCCTGGCAGTGCTGGAGCACATGGAGTGGCATGGGGTCTGGAGGAGAAGAACCCGGAGGCGCCACAGGAGTGGAGAGCAGGGCACAGAATAGGCCCTCCATGACCCCCAGACACCCATAACCCCCTGGACCCACCCTCACACCCCTTCTTCCCTCTCCCATTTGTACACCCATGCCCACCCCCACCTGGTTTGTGGCCCTTCCCCCCACCCATGTATATATTTGTACATATGTTTGAGAGTTATTTTTAATACATACATTTTGTTATAACAACTGTGGTGGTCTCCAATTTGCAGCGGGCTACAGGTGCTCAGCTGCAGTGGTGTGCATGGTGTTAGGGGTGGTGCACGCATGGGCGTGTGTGTGTGTGCAGAGGTGAACCGCCTATGGTGTGGGCAGAGGGATCAGTCACTGTCTGTAGTTTGTGTGTTGTACTCTGTGCACTGGATGCCTGTGTGCAGTGGTCCATGGGGTCTGCACTGTGTGCATGGCACCCCTGTCAGACCGTCCATGGCCTGTGCAGCTGACACCCTTGCATGTCTGTGATAGGCACGGTCTGCTGGCATGTCAGTGGTGGCTGTTGTGGCCAGTGCTGGGAAGGGATGTGTCCTTTGGAGGGTGTGCAGGGTGCTGTACAGTTGGAGGTGGGGTCCAGGGCATGCCCTGTCGCATGTGGGGTACCTTGTGTGCTGACGCATGGTCGTTCTTTCAGCTGTACCTCGGGGGGACGTGCAGGGTGGCACTGTGTATGCATCTGTTGCATCACTGTCTGCTGCCACCCACTGCAGGGTGTCCATGGTGTGGCTGCCTTGCATGGCTCCATGGTGCACAGGGTTGCATTGTCACAGTGGGGTGGTGGCATGCATGGGGTGTCCTGCACTGTTGGGTGCTACTCCTGGGCAGGGTGTATGGGGATCATGGTGCAGGGTGTGCTCTGCATTTGTGTGATGGTGTGGTATGGAGTGGTCGGCCATCCTTGTGTACCAGTCACAGCTTGCCAGGGGGTGTGATGGGGCACCATGGCCCGGCTGTGGGTTGGTTGCTGGTCTCCATGGGCCAGTGGTTATTCCAGCCCTCCCCCAAATATGCAGTGCATGGGGTGTGGGGGGACGATGTCTGTTCTGCTGTGTGTTCCTCTGCCCATCTGTGGCATGGGTGGTGGGCCCCTGCATCCCTGGTTGTGCTGTTGCATTGCTGCCCTGCTGCTGGAGGGGGCGTCCCTGGTTGCACTATGGTGCATCTAGACTGCTCAGCTGAACATCCCTTGTTGCGCTATGGCGCATCAGATATGCTCAGCTTCACCTCCCCAGTTGCGCTATGGCACAGATGATGCGATATTCAGTCATCGGCCGTAGGTGCATCTTGGCCTTTGCAGTTTTTGAATATGCACTTCTTGCGCATGGGCACAGTGGACTTGCGCTTGCTCCTGCTGTTGCGCACTTTGACTATCTGGGCCTCCTTCTTTACTATGTAAGTCATGCTTTCTTTGCTGCTTAGTGGTTTTGAGCTAGTACTGCATGTGCTAGGTGTAAGTACATCACTGGATGCATTCTCTTTTTGCAATCTTATCTGTTACTCTGGTTGTGCACATGTCAGACCACGTTTGTTTCTTTTGCGCGGAGTACTTGTGACACAGATCTCAGCAATGCTACTTTGTCCATTTCCAATGCTCTCCTTTCTCTTCTTACTGTAACACATGGATAATTCTGCAGTGCTCACAGTTTTGCCTCTCTCGCTCACAGTAATGCTGCATTCTGGAGATCTGATATTTCTATCTGTCAAGCTGCAGGATATATATATATATATATATATATATATATACTGCTGTTTATGTTGCTGGTGTTGTCTAGTACTGTGCCCATCTGCCACAAAACACTGCTGTTCTGCTATAATTTCATGACAGTATTTGATTGATTTTCCCATGTTATTGACATCCATCTGTCATTCATTGCCGTCTTCCTGCGTTTTGCTGCTTCTCCATTTGGGAAATGCAGGTGAAGCCATTGATTCATTGTCAGATGGCCAAATACTGAAAAATTTACTGCCATCTTTATTACACTTCACCAGTTATACAGCAAGTGCAAGCAGTACAATGACACTGTTATATTTATTTTAATTTCAAAGTAAGCATAGTTACTCAAACATCAGACGAGACAAATGATTCCACACACATGGATATGTCTGCAGGTACTTGCTCACTACTTGCAGTGTTCTTCACCACTGGGACATATCCTGTGGCGGCATATCTGTACTACACCAATTATTATATACTGGGGGCTATACACAGATATAAGCATTTATAGAAATTGTAGTAAAGTATGTCACGGCTGGTATTAAATTTACAGTAACTGCTGATTTAATTCATAATTCCGACTGTGTAACTGGAGCTACCAAGCTCTTATGTAAGTCAGAAGGGACTGTTGGGAGATTACAACTCTCCAACCAGTCTTCCATTTTACTGGTTGGCAATTTTTGGCTAGTAAACATTATCCCAAAATATCTGTCTCAGACAAAATTGCTGTTTTTCCTTCAACAACTATCTGTTCCTCATTAAGCAGGTAATTTATTACTTTACTGTCTGAATTCATTTTGTACTTATCAAATGGGACAGTGTCTTGTTTTCTCCCCACCAAACAATATTGTTGGCTTCTTTCTAGACTTCTCATTTTCCCTTGCTGTATTGAAATTAGTTCTTCTCTAGTTCCCTTAATCTTAGTTTCAAGATCCCCAATCCCTTCAGCTTGTAAAGCTATCAAATTCTGTAGTTGTGCCCATAGAAATTTATATGTCTTATTTTTCTCCCATTCAATTTCCCCATTAATTGAAAATATAAAAGTATATCAGATTTTGAATCCTTCCACTACCTGTTTAAATCATCATACATAAAAAACATAGATTTTTCAGGCATCCAAAGTATGCCTAAACCCTTGTGCTATTAACTCAGTTTCTAAAAGTTCTAAATTTAGTTTCCAAAGCCTCCTTCTTCTTCTGAGTTCTGGTAAATCTTCTATGTGCATTAATAATAACCTGTGATCAGATATGATGACCATCGCTTGTTGTATCTGTATGGTTTTGGACATAAAAAAAAATAGTCTATACGTGTAGACCTTGTTCTACAAGTATAAGTTTTGGGGCCTCTGAAAACAGGGTTCCAAAGACATCTACTAACTGCATTTCCTCTATTAATTCACTTAAACTTTTCTCATCACAACAAATTTTCCTCATTTGTAAACTGCTGTCTCATAAAGAAATACTGCAATTAAAATCTCCCCCTATAATAGTGTGTCTTGAAGAAAAAAAGTATGGTTTTAATTTCTTAAATAACATCACTCTGTCAAACCTCAATTGTGGGGCATAAATATTTATAATTCGGTGCTCTAATCCTTTAAAGAGCCCCTGACACTGTTTGAAAACCTTGGAAAAAATTTGAGATTTAGACAGTTCAGTTTATATTTCATATATTTTCTATAATTATTTACCTTTTTTCTTTATTACTGAGGACAACTGTATGAAAGAGGCGTATTGTCCCTTAGACTTCGTCTGCTCTTTCTGCTTTCCTACATAAGACATCATAATCCAGGTTGCACCTGGAAACAAGCTTCTAGTCAGGGTGATTTTCCCAGTTACCAACTTTTAAATAAATAAATAAATAAATATTCCCCTTTTTATGGCATCGTAATTATCCCCACAGCAACAGACTGTGATGTCATAAACAGAACTGTGATGTTATACGTAGGCAAGCAGCCAGAACAGATAGGGCAGTGATCCTGTTTACATGCAGATGTCCTTAGTATCAAAGAAAAGCCAAAACAGTGAGAAACTATCTGTGTTGAGGTCAGCACCTAGTTATGCTAAGAAAGGGATCTTTAAAATCAAAAATGTTCAAACATAAACCTCCTTTATTGCATAAACGTAGTAAACACATCAACAAATTGTGACCATAACAAAACTGTACTGGAATTAAAAAAAAAACAGTAGTTAGTCTCACCCAAAAGTAGAGAGAAGGCACTCCAGATATGTAATAAAGGGGGTTTATGTTTGAACATTTTTGATTTCAAAGATCCCTTTCTTAGCATAACTACTAAGGGCTGACCTCAACACGGTTTCTCACTGTTTTGGCTTTTCTAAGAAATACAAAGTTTGCTCTCCTCCCCCAATCAGGTAAGGGACATTGTGGTTGTGGCCATAAAGCTGTGTCGGGCATTTAGGGATGCCACGATAAAACAATATATCATGATAATTACCACTGACGATAACTTATCATTGTAAAAAAACATTATAGTGGTTATCGTGCAGCATGATATACCGGGATATATAGTGGTAAAGCACCTCAGCTTGCTTTACCAGCAGTGCATCCCTTTCCTGGTGCAACCATGATTCCTGATTCCTTGTCAGGTGGAGACGAGCTGAGATGTTTGGGGTTGGCAGAACGGCTGTGAGCGGTGCTAATCATGACTGAGTCCGCCTTGGGGTGTACATTAAAGAATCTACTCCCTCAGGAGTCTGATATAGCTGGTCCACCTTCCTCGGACATGGACCGACTCAGAACCCAAGGTAGAATCAGATTCTGCTTCGGTCAGGTCCTCACACCCAGGGACCCTGTCTGATGCAGAAAATTTGGAAGATTCACAGCCGAAAACTAAGAAAGTGGGGTTGGTGACAAGAGCTTCCAGTAAAATAAAGTAAAGAAACACCTTTTGCTAGAACCACTGATAAGTACTCCCTCTTATAGAATTTCCTTGGCATTCCTAAATGTGAATAGTCTGCAGTCAGATAGGAAATGCCTAAGTACTTGTGCGATTTTTCAAGACCTAAAAGTTGACGTAATATTATTTCAGGATGTCAGACTTCACAAATTAGGAAAGAGCGAAGCAGCAAAAACAGGATGGATTTGGGGTGCTAGTTGGTGGTCACAAGGTTCAGATACTTGTTCTGGACTAGGAATTTGGTTTGGAGCCAAAGTATGAGTGGTAAATATGGTCGATATATGGCCAGGAAGAGCCTTTCCATTAAATATCATACTAACATACTAAAATGCCAGCAGAATAGGCCTAACGGTCTTTCGTGTCTGCTCGTTTGGTCAGGCCCCACCCTGGGTGCTGACCTTGCTGTCTCCCTCGCCTTCTCTGGCTTCTCCCTTCCCAGTTCCGGATATTCTTGCTACATTGGATTTTGCTTCCAGAACCCTTCCCCTGTAAGCTGTCCCACCCCCTCTTGAATCCCTCCACTGTCTCTGCCTCCACCAGCCCCTAGGCAGTGCATTCCATGGCTCCACCACCCTCTCAGTGAAGTAGCACCTCCTCCTTTCTCCCCTGAATCTTCCCTCCTCCAGCTTCCACCCATGCCCTCTAGTGGCCCCTTCCTCCTTCCTTTGAAGCACCCTGACTGTTCCTCCCCTATTTACCCTCTTCATGTACCTGAAGACCTCTATCATGTCCCCCCGGTCCCTTCTCTCTTCCAATGTGTACATATTTAGCTCTTGAGCCTCTTCTCAGGTCCTGTCCCCAAGCCCCAAATCATTTTGGTTGCCTCCTCTGGACCTCTCCAGGAGGTTAATGTCCCTCTTTAGTGTGGCCTCCAAAACTGCACGCAGTACTCAAGGTGCGGCCTCACCAAGCAGTTATACAGAGGAAGTATCACTTCCTCCTTCTGGAGGTGATCCCCTAGCGATGCATCCCAGCATCCTGTTGGCCTTGGCTGCTGCCTCCTACAAGTCTCAGAGTTGTTCATCTTGACATCCACCACCACCCCCAGGTCCCTCTCAGCCATCGAGACTTGTAGCATTTCCCCCCCCAGGGTGTACACTTGGCCTGGGTTTCCGGCCCCCAGGTGGAGTACCTTACATTTCCCTGCATTGAACCTCAGCTTCCACTTTCTAGACCATCTTTCCAGAGCCTCCAGATACCCCTGTAGGGTCACCCTCCCCTCCACCCCATCCACCACCGCCCCCAGTTTCGAGTCATCTGCAAAGAGACTCATCTCACTCCTGATTCCTGTCCTTATGTCAGATACATTGGCGTTGAACAGAAGGGGCCCAAGGAATGATCCCTGTGGGACCCCACTAATGACCCTCCTTGGGGATGAGACTATCCCACCAACTATGACCCTCTGGGTCCGGTCCTGGAGCCAACTGCCTATCCATCTGATCATCTGGTTCCCCACCCCCATTTCTCCCAGCTTATCCAACAGGCCTACGTGAGGAACAGAGTCAAATGCCTTGCTGAAGTCTAGAAAGAGGACATCCACTGGTCTACCCAGGTCCAAGGCACTTGTCACCCAGTCATAGAACTCCACCAGGTTTGTCTGACACGATTTCCCCGGGATGAATCCATGCTGTCTATCGTCCAGGCACCCTGACTTATCCAGGTCCCCCCCTAGCCTCTCCTTGACAATGCCCTCCTCACCTTGCCCACCACCGATGGTCAGGCTGACAGGCCTGTAGTTCCTCCCACCTCCCTTGATCCCCCTTCTTTGATAGGCACTATATGCCACCTTCCAGTCTTGGGCACCCACCCTGTCTTCAGAGAGATGGTGAAAGCTCTGCCAGGGGTTTTGCCAGGACATCTGCAAGTTCCTTCAGCACTCTGGGATGTAATTTATCCGGCCCTGTGCTTTCTCCGTCTTAAGGGAGCTGAGGGCTTCCCTCACTCTCTGCTGTGATTTCCACTTCTGGTACCTCTTCTCCCTGCTTAGCCCTCCCCCACCTGCCAGTGATGCCTCCCTCTCCCCAGACCTGCCGATCGGTGAGGTCCCCTCCTCAGTATCTCTGTTTCCTCCCATGATGATGCAGCACCCCATTTCCCTGAGTGAAAACTGAGGTGATACTCATTAGTACCTCAGCCTGCTCCCCGGGTCTTGTGCCCATCTCTCCCCTGATTTAATCCTGCTAATCTGCCCCTTCACCCTTCGTTTTTCCCCACTGTATCTAAAGAACCCCTTGTTCCCTCTCCTAATTTCCCTGGCCAGGTTCTGCTCCTTCCTTCCTTGCCTTAGCTGCCCTCACCACTCTAGTGGCCCTTCTAGCCATCAGCTCATACTCCCCTCGATCCCTTTCACTCCTTGAGCACTTGAATTGCTTATAGGCTGCTTTCTTTCCCCGCACCACCTCCTGGACCTCCCTGGTCCACCAACAGGGTTTTGGGCCCACCGCATTTCGCCTTACTCTTGCACAGGTGCTGGTAGCATCCTGCACCCTCTCTCCTGATGATTTCCACCTACTATCAGCGTCCATGTCTGACCCAATCCCATCCAAATGCTCTTAAGGATCCTTCCCATTTCCTTAAAACTGCCTCTCAAGTCGGTTACTCTCCGCCTTTGTGCAGCCTTCTACCCCTCCTAGGTCCAGGCAGAACCAGACCATGACATGGTCACTCCCTGCCAATGGGTCCCTTACCTCCAGGCCCCCAATCTGGTCACTGTCTGCCAGGACCACATCCAGTACCCATGCCTCCCTGGTCTGTTCCCTCACCTGCTGAGTTAGGAATGCGTCTTGAAAGACATCCAACAACCTCTGTTCCCTGGTCACAGAGGATGTCATAGTCTCCCAGTCTGTTCCTGGCATGTTTTAGTCCCCCAACACCACCACCGTTCCTCTGCCCAGTCTGCAGTGTCTCCTAACATCTGCCACCAGAGTGTCCTCCAGCTCCTCCGCCCGGGCAGGGGTCTATACACCACTCCTATTTTTACTCTCTTGCCCCCCCTTGTTATCAAGGTGACCCAAATTGCCTCCATGGTTCCCTCCGTCCTCTACTCCCCCTATGCCAATGCAGTTTTTGACTATCATTGCTACCCCTCCTCCCCTTCCCTCCCCCCTGTCCTTCCTGAACATAGTGTATCCCTCCAGGTTCAGGTCCCAGTCATGTCTTGCAGTGGCCCAAGTCTCAGTGACCGCTGCCACATCCACTGCTCCCTCAGTTAGCATCGCCTGGAGCTCAGGCATTTTATTGCCCAAGCTCCTGGCATTTAGCAGGACTACCTTCCACCCTTTCCCTATAGTTCCATTTCCCCTGCTCATGTTCCCATGGGGATTCTGTTTTCCCCTGGTCTGCACTTTGCCAGTTGGCCTTTTCCTGCAATCCTCCTGGTCCCCAGGGGTGGAGACAGAGTCCCTCCTTATTGGCACCCCTTGACAGCCTTTTTCCCATCCCACCCCTTCACAAGTTTAAACCCCACTTTCACCAATGAACCCTCTATTTTCAACTTAAGATCTCTCCCCTCCAAATTGAGATGTAGTCTATCTCAGCATACAGCCTCATCCTCCCAGGTCTCCCCAATCCCCCATCAACCCATACCCTCTGGCCTCACACCACTCCCTGAGCCACTGGTTTATCTCCCTAATTTTCCTTTTGTGTTCCCCACTAGCCCTTGGCACTGGCAGGATTTCTGAGAAGGAACCTGTGCATCCTATGTCATGACAGACCCTGGCGAGCTCCCTGAATCTTGCCTGTATCTCTAGCTCGCTATTTCCCTCAATGTCATTTGTACCCAGGTGGACCAGTATGTCTGGGGAACCCCCACAATCCTTTGCCAGCTGATATACCTCGTGCTTAGCCCCTGTAGCACCGTTAGTCCAGGGAAGCATCTTGTTCTAACTGGCCAGGCTTCTCCCTCCCTATCCCATTTGATACCCCTGATCATAGAGTCCCCCAGCAGGAGCACTCTGACCACCTTTCCTCCATTCCCCTTCCATGTCCCTCATCCTTTCTACAGGCCTCTCCACCCAGCTGGCTCCTTGTTCCACCCCTATCTGGGTGCCACATGCCACCCCCTCCCCTCCAATCCTATGCCTCTCCTCCTCCTGAGTATCCTTCTGTACCTTGCTAATTCCCCCCTCACTGCTCGCAACTGGTCCTTCTCCCCATCTGCTAAACTAGCCTGGCTCATCCTCCCTTCCTTCCTGTCTCCATTTAGTTCCTCCTTGCTCGTCGTGCTCCCCTGGCCTAAACCCTCAGCTCCTTTTACTGAATCCTCCTTGCACTTCTGGTCCTTCTCCTTTACCTCTCCTCCCAACTGGTCCTTCTCCTTGTGCTTTCCTCCCTCTTCCCCCTGCTCCTCCTGCTCTGATTCACTGCTCCCCCCATTCTCCTGCATTTCAGGCCCCCCCGTTCTTCCTGCTATCTGGCCCCTGCCTCCTGCCTCCCACTCCCACTCCATCTCTAACCACCCCTGTCGTGGCTACATCACCCCCCTCATCCTTGAGCAGAAGAAGAGAATTGAAGTGGTTAATGAGTGTAAGATCTGATCCACCTCCCCGCCTTGCTTCCTTCTGTCCAGCTCTGGCCATCTGCCTACTTCCCTGAGAATGTTGTCCCTCCATCCCCCCTTTGTGGGGGTCCCCAGTTACCTGCCTGCTTCCTTGGTAGTGTCCTTTTGGACCCCCTCTGCCAGGGTCCCTATGTGACCCCTGAGTATTCTCCTGCACTCCTTTCCCTATGCCCCCACTCCCAGTGCTTGGTGCAACCCTGTGGGAGATTCCCAGCCCCCTTTCCAACCATACCACCCCCCTTCCCCCAGCTTTCTCCTAATCCCTGTAACCTCCTCCCTAAGCTGTGCTAGCTGGTAGCACACTGGGCAACCACCGAACTTCCAAGCCCAGTCCAGTATCATGGCTGCTCCACACCCTGTGCACCCCACCACCCTCCCAAAGATGCCGGCCCTAATGATGTGTGGTACCATCCCCTTCCAAATAGGTTTCCTTGGGTGAGCCACCAGGATCCCCCCTAGTCCAAGATACCCCTACTGCCTAATCGGGTCACCCACTAATCTTAGAGACAGTCCCACTGTACACCAGTAACCCTGTTACTAGGTGCAGTACAACACATTAAACTTATAAGGGAAATGAACAACTCCCTAAGCTCCTCTCTCCCAGCCTTTAAATCCAACCCCAAGTGGCTAGAACTACATGAGCTGCACCTGCAGCCTTTTCCTCAATTGCAGGGCAGGTGTTCCCCTATAAATTGCAGACTTCTGGGAAGGAGGGTGGGAAGGGTGGGTGCTGGGCAGACACCTGACTCGAGAGAGAGTGTATCAGCCCTGTGTCTCCCCTCCAAGCCCAGCAGCCAAAGAACCAGGCCCAAGCAAATCCCACCAAATAGGTTTTAAATCAGAAGAAATAGGCCTCTACTAGCGCAGCCTGTTACACAGTGAAACATCCACAAAATGAGCCCCACTTACAGCCACCAAATCAGTTTACAAACATCCAGCAGCCTCCAAAACAATACCCTGCTAGCCCCTTAGAAGTAAGAAAGAAAAGAACTAACCTACCAAGTAAAATCCACAAGAACCCTGTGAAAACAACAGCAGCAGCTACTGTCCTGGAACACAACTGATCCTGTCCCCTTCCAGTTCTTTCTGAGAACCATCCTTAAAGAGCCCCAGCACCATTGTGACAACTTTGAGAAAATGTAATGTTTAGCACAAGTAAGCTTATATTTTAATATTATTTCTGTGTTTTTCATACTTCTTTAATACTAAGGACATCTATGAATGGCTCTGAGGTATTGTGCACTCCTCTGTTGTGTTTTCTATGCATTGAGCTCCTTTACACTTCTTTAGTTAGTTCCTTTTGTTTTCTCCATTTATTTCCATTATTTATTACTTAAGTCATATGCTTGAAAACCAGATAGTTCCTTGAACATTCATCAGCTCCTATTGCCTCTTCCCAATCTGATGTCATAATACGCTGCTTGTGACATCACAGTTATTCCCATGGCAACAGACTGACGTCACAACAGAGCATTATAATTTCAATTAGAGAATAAGCTATAGAGGCAGATGAACTCTAAGTGATAAAGATCTTATTTCTGTGGGAATTTCTTCAGTTATAAATAATGGAGAGGAGAACTCTATAGAAGATATGTGAAATACAGGCTGAATTGTGTCTAAATATATGTTTTCTTAAGTTTTCCCCAAAGGTGTCAGCTGCTTTTTAAGCCACATTGTTAGCATTCCATGGATTCAGCGGGAGATAAGTGGGGCATGCAGGTCTTGAAGAGCACTGAATTGTGCCAAAAAGTAATCAAGTGTCACTTATTCATCATTGGTTGCATAAATGCAGGACCAGTCTACCCTGGAAAGATCTTGTAGGAATGAAGATTGGCTAAGATTAGCAAAATTATAAAAATGGATTCGTCATCTCTATGGCGTAATTGCCACAAATATATCACCCAAGACAGATTGCATCTGATGCAGTTCCACATACTGCACAATTTATATTACTTTCCTCAGAAACTAGCCATGTTTGGTCTTATTCCATCACCTACATGTACCCATTGTCAACAGGAAGAGGGAAATCTTTATCATATCCTATGGAGCTTCTCCAAAGTTGCACCGCTTTGTGCCAGTATTCAATACAAAACAGATCCTTTGTTAGGTCTGACTGACCCATTTACTCCAGAAATTTGCATACTGGGAGATTACTCACAGGTCCCAGTTCTCTGCCGCAGGTGCCATATGGCCCTTATTTCCATGTCACTTAAAAACATGGTCCTGCGCCCTTGAAAGGATAGTGAAGATATTTCTTATACTGAATGGCTAATGAACTTCTTTCCAATCTCAGAACAGAGAAGACAATAGCTAGTCTCACGCATAGGACAAAGAGATATAATAAAATCTGGGACCCTTTACATATTATAGGTTATACCATACCAGTACAGAATTGTGTCTCCAGGTAGTTAATAGCTACATATCTGTGTTGGGAGGGGATGGGGGGAGGGAGAGAATGGGTCCAAGATCTTGTTTAATTTTCTGATGTGTACTTGTTCTGATGGATCTGTTCTCTGTAATGTAAAAAGTTTACTAAAAACTGAATGGTTTAAAAAAAAAGATTAGCAAAATTATGGAAGGAGATGTGTTTCGGGGGTGCAAACTCACCCGATACAGTAAATGGATGAGTGGTCAGTAATGGCATCTGAGAGGGTGCCAGCAGTGATAATTCTATTGGTTGTATTGGTCAAAGCCCAGTCTATTAGTGTACTTGACACAGTGGTAGTCATGACTCCAGTAGGATCAGTGATTAGTTGGTGGAAGTTGTGTCCATGGGCTGTAGTGCAGAGACATTTGTTAGATTTGCCTATCCAGTTAAGTTTTAAGTCCCCTATTATGATAACTTTGTTACATCCAGCAGTCGAGACAGTCTGAGAGAGAAGCTCAGCAAGACCAGGGGTGCCACTTGTAGGAGGGTTGTATGCACAAACTGTGTATAATTTCTTAGTGTTACCTAGAAGGAGGGAGTGTAGTCGCTCACAGTGAGAGAGAGAGGGCACAGGGAGAGTGGAGAGGTTTAGATAAAATTTAAAGTAAATGGCTACTCCACCACCATACTTGGCAGAGAGTCAGTCATGTCTTACTAGGTTGTAGTTAGGTAAGGAAACAAATGAATCAGGAATGGTAGGTTTAAGCCAAGTCTCAGATAAGCACAGTACATCTGGGTGATACAAGGCAACCCAGGCCTCTAGGTCGACATGGCTATGAAGGAGGCTTCTAATGTTTAAATGTACTATCCAAAGCCCCTTTTGTCCCCTTCCAGTGAGAATCCAAGTGGGAGAGGTGGGCTGGCTGGCTCGCCACCAAGGATAAGAGCATGGAGGAGGAGGTACCAGAGCTTATGATGGACAAAGGGAGGGAGGCACTGGAAATTAGCAGGGAAATTCTAGCCCCCCCCAAAAAAAAGTCACACTAGTAAGTGCAGTAAACACCAACAAACAGATGTCAATAGGGAGAAGGGAAGGGGTAAATGGGAAAAGTGACAAAGGCAAGAAGGACAGGGATGGGGCAAAAAGGAGTAAGGCCATCAGGAAATGGAGGATAATGAGTACCAATGCCCGTAGCCTGGGAAACAAGCTCCCTGAACTGGTGGCCTTGATGGAAGAGGGATGCCTGGATATCGTAGCAGTCACAGAAACATGGTACACAGAGAACCATGACTGGGATGTTAACATACCAGGGTACGTAACCTACAGGAGAGACAGGGAGGGGAGAAGAGGGGGAGGAGTAGCTCTCTATGTAAAGGAAGGGATAAAAGCAACTGAACAAAAGAGTAAACAGGGAGGAGAGGAGGCACTGTGGGTCACCTTGGAGAGTGGAAGTGGCATCACAATCCACACAGGGGTTGTATACAGACCCCCAGGTCATGGGGAGGGAATGGACAAGGATATGATAGAAGGCATTCTTAGGATGGCAGAGAAAGGGGAGATACTGTTGATGGGAGACCTGAATATGCCAGATGTTAACTGGAGCACACTTGCTGCAGCCACATCAAAGGGCAGGGCCATTCTCGATGCCCTACAGGTGGCATGCCTCAGACAGCTAGTGTCGGAACCCACTCGAAAGGGAGCAATCTTACACCTCGTACTCTCAAATGGGGACAGTGAGAGGATCTGAAATCTAGAAGTGGGCCATCTGGGAACAAGTGACCATCAAACAGCTTGGTTCACGTTAAACTTGGCTACAGAGTCAAGCCATACAAAAGTGAGGGTACTGCACTTCAGGAGGGCTGATTTTGGCAAGATGGGAGAGTGCCTCAGAAAAGCACTAGCAAAGAGGCTAGAAGAAGGGGTTGAGCAACAATGAGGAATCATCAAAACTGCTATCACAGAGGCAACAAGTCTTTGTGTGAAGCAAATAAACAAATCAAAATGAAAGAAAAATCCACTATGGTTCTCAAAAGAGATGGCAGGAAAAGTCAGGGAGAAAAAGATAGCATTCAGGAAGTATAAGGAAACACAGAAGGAGCAGGACAGAGAGCTGTACCAGTTAAGGCAGAAGGAAGCAGGGAGGGAAGTCAGAATAGCAAAGGCCCAAACTGAGGAAAGGATAGCCAACTCGGTTAAGAAGGGGGATAAAACCTTTTATAGGTACACCAGGGAGCGTAGAAAGATAAAGGGAGGGATAGTGAGGCTGAATAGAATGAACAGTGGGTGGGCAGAGGGGGACAGTGAAAAAACAGGGATACTGAATGAATATTTCTGCTCAGTATTCACAAAAGAGGAAGGGGAGGTGCCTAATCTAATTAACAGAAGCACTCTGGTTGGGGGGGGAATCCCAGTCCTTTCACAGAAGAAAGGGTTCTGAAAAAACTCCTAAAACTGAAGGTGGACAAAGCAATGGGGCCTGATGGAATTCTAAAAGAATTAAGGGGAGAACTAGTGAAACCACTGACTACTCTTTTTAAGAAATCATGGGAGGATGGTGTGGTACCCGAGGAGTGGAAGAAGGCAGATGCGATTCCCCTTCACAAAAGTGGGACCAAGACAGAGGCAGGAAACTACAGACCTGTCCATTTGACCTCTGTGGTAGGGAAAGTGAGGGAATCACTTCTGAAGGAAAGAATTGTTGAGTACCTAGAGGCCAGTGGGGCACAGGACCCAAGGCAGCATGGGTTCACAGCGGGAAGGTCATGTCAGACAAATCTAATTGATTTCTTTGACTGAGTGACCAAAGTAGTACACCAGGGAGGGTCTGTGGACATGGTCTACCTAGACTTTAGCAAGGCACTTGACACAGTCCACACAAAAGATTAATAATCAGATTAACCAGCCTGGGAATGGGTCCCAGGGTGGTAGCCTGGGTAAAACATTGGCTGGACAACAGGACACAGAAGGTAATTGTAAATGGAGTCCACTTAAGAAAGAGGGGTTACTAGTGGGGTACCACAGGGTTCAGTACTGGGTCCAGTCCTTTTTAATGTCTTTATAAGTGACATTGCAGAGGGGCTGGAAGGAAAAGTATGCCTCTTTGCAGATGACACAAAGATCTGCACCAGGGTTGATACACAAGGAGGCGTGGAAAGGATGAGAAGGGACTTGGCAAAGTTGGAGGAATGGTTGGAAGTATGGCAGCTAGGATTCAATGCAAAGAAGTGCAAAATAATGCACCTGGGAAACAAAAACCCACGGGAAGATTACACAATGGGAGGGGACGTAGTAACAAAAACAAAAAAAGGAAAGGGACCTGGGGGTAATCATATCAGATGACCTACGGTTAGCAAGCAATATGAAAAGGCAGTAGGGAGAGCTGGGGGTATACTGGGATGCATAGGGAGAGGCATCACCAGTAGAAAATAGGAAGTTGTTATCCCTCTGTACAGACAGTTGGTGAGACCCCATCTGGAATACTGTGTCCAGTTCTGAAGACCCCATCTCCACAAGGACATAGACAGGATAGAGGCAGTCCACAGGAGGGCAACTAGAATGGTGCAGGGTCTGCAAGAGCAGCCATATGAGAAGAGACTAAAAGAGCATAATATGTATACCCTTGAGGAAAGGAGGGACATGATAGAAACGTTTAAGTACCTCAGTGGAATCAACAAAGTCCAAGATGGTAGCATCTTTCAGAAAAAGAGACATGCAAGAACAAGGGGACACAATTTAAAGATAGAGGGGGGCAGTTCAGGGGCAATGTGAGGAAGTATTTTTTCACAGAGAGGGTAGTGGATGCATGGAACAGCCTTCCTGAGGAGGTTGTGGGGTCTAAAACTGTGGGAGAATTCAAGAATACATGGGACAGACATAAGGCAATTCTTGTGGGGGAGTAGAAAGAAATAGGCTGTTGGTTAACTAGGATCTGCGGCTTATCCTGTAGGTAGGGAAATGGGCAGACTAGGTGGGCCAAGCGGTCCTTATCTGCCGTCAAAGTCTATGTTTCTATGAGCAAGTTAGGGGGCAGAAAAAGCATTTTGAGAGACAAATGTAGCAAGGTGGATAAAGTTGTAAGAGGAGAGTAGTGGGGTGATGTATGGGTAGTTGCTGTGAGAGACAAGCAAATTCGAGCAAAGAAAATCACTGGGATCTGACAGAGGAGCTGCATCAGATTGGCAAGAGTGGGCAAGTACTGGACACAGCAAGAGATTCATAAGTTGTGGTATGGACGAACCCCTGAAAAGTGATCTACAGCGGGCCCATAGCAGCAAAAGTGAAGCAATACAAGGGAAGGACACATCTAGCAGACAGAAGGTAGCATATGTGACAGAAGGAAGAATATCCAGAGATTAAGTACAAGTAAAGATTTGACCATTGGCAGTAACAACGCTACGTAGAATAGGATACATCATGCAGCTCAAAGGGTGCCAGTAGTAATGACAGAGATCACTGCCTATTAGGATCAAGAAGGCGGGTCCACAGGGATGAGAGTAGTGCTAGAGAAAAATGCTCAGCTGATTAAGGGAGAATGGAATCAACCAAGAGGGATTTTGGGGGGGTCTGGATTCCAACAAAACAGCACGGAGACTGGGATGTCAAACAGGCTGACTGGTTCTGGCAGCAGACAGCCAATAAAGGAAGAGCCACATTTGGGTGGGAGGGTGAGCGGCAACTACAGTGCGGTGTAGTGCATAGTGTTGCTCCACACATCAGTGTTCAGATGCCACCTGTAATGATTCCTCCTATGTTGCAGTAGCTGGGGTAGAGGAAGAGTAAAAGTTATTTCATGCATGTTTCAATAAAAGGAGAATTGCAATACCAAGGGGTGGTCCCTTATTTTGACATTTTTTTATTTTTTGTTTTCATAAACAGATTTATTTCCACTACCGTTCCATCCAGCATGTGCAAGCTGCATCTCCCAAGTTGTTCATTCAACTGTGAATACTATTCCAAATGATTATTCAGCATTTAACTTTCATTTTCAACCAATATAGCATTTGTTTTGCATACCTAGGGCCCGATATTCAGTCCATTATTCTTCCATCGATGTCTGTTGTCACTGCCAATACTGGCACATGTCATTTTATCAAATCCCCATCTAAACTTTTTTCCAAGGTCGCGCAGTGAAATCACTGTTCAGATGGGATTTTAAAAATTCTGCCCGACTTGATAACATCATTTCATAAAAGACTGCTGGACCTTTGGGGTTAAACATGTGTGAGCTCACTTAAATGTAGATATTGCTTCTCACCTGGCCTGTCCCGTGCAATTACAGTCTAACAATGTGTAAAAGCAGGAGACCACTGAACAAGAGACACTGAATCATATCTGCTCTATCTTGGGTAAATATACAGAAACAAATGCATACAAGCAAGGCTTGGTACAACAGCGATACCAGCAGCAAACACTTGGCATTGACAAATGATTGCAGATTCGTATGGGTGATATTCCTGTTTGCTGGCATTAAAGTGCCTTTTCAGTATTGGGATCCAGTGCAAAACCCCATTTATGTTGGCAAACAGCAGTTAGTGCCCACACAAACTTTTGAATATCGGGCCCCTATTATCTTCTCTTGGCTCACAGATAATACAGATGCACAATGTATTCTGTAATGCTATTTAACATACCTGTTAGGAATAATTGAAAAACAATGATAACATTGCCTTTTTTTTTTTTTTTTTGTTAAATACAGTAATACAGGTTACCAAAAAATGTAAAATTATGGGAAAATGGATCTCTGCCTTACGTGTGCATGGGATAAGACCGGCTGAACAATGGGAGGCAATAAATCGATTATTTGCTCTCATCACTTCAAAAATACAGATTTTGACAGAAGTGAGAAATGAGTGAAACTTGAGAGGCATTGTTCCCACTTTACTACCCTGCAAATGTAATGGTATGAGCATCTCTATTTTACTTGTAAGAACATGAATACTTTGCGTGAATCTTTACATTTCACACAGTCATCATGTCAAGGACTGACGCCGCAGAAGCAGAGCATATTCAAAATTGTTTGAATGTTGTATGTATGTTCCATCTCAGAAGCTATGCTGCACTCTGGCTGTTGCTCGGATGTGTGTCCTCACCAAAAGGGAGCAGTTGAGCCTTAGTGAATTTTGGTTAACAGCTGGATATCCATCCATCTTTTTTTTTTTTTGTTGTTGTTATGTAAAAACAGTGTGCTTGAGTTTTTTCTTACTTATTCTGTGCTTAGACAGCTTTACATGAAATTAATGTTTCTCCATGTCCAGTTTGAGTCCCCTGAAACAGAAATCATAGTTGATCACAGTGACTAATTAATTGATAATACAGTAGATGTGATTTTCCCTACTGGCACATTACACCATGTAGTGCCTCATTAGTTCCATCGGGAATTGCTGTGAAGTGCAGGGGAGTCCAGCTAAAGCATGCATCCCTATGCTGTGTTTGGAGTCACGAAAGCCCTGCTGATCTGCTGGCAGTAAGCCACGACAGGGTGTAGGTGGAAGTGTGATCACTGCCCACCCATTGCCGTAATGTTGAACAAGGCCCCTGGGTATGCAGTGGTCACATTACCACCCACTCCCTGTGATGTCTTATTGCACTTATCATATGGCCATGTTTGATAAAATAAAGCAATGGACACGGGGAAATGTGTTTTGAATGCCAAAATTAGTTTATTTTTTTTGGGGCAAATATCATTATGAATAATATCAACATTTTTCTCATATGTAATGAACCACAACATTTCAGACCACGTCTGATGAACCCAGTAGTTGTGAATTTGCAAACTGCTGCCTAAATGCTTCTTTGAACTTCAACAGCAAAACTGTGGTTCGGTCAGAATATTCAAATTGTCAGACACACTTAAGATGTGGTGTGATGAAATGACTGTTGTAAATTTGGGGTCAAAATATTGAAAATCTACAATGTTAAAGAAGTGTTGGAAAGTGTAAACACGTGCTTCTAATTTTGTGTTTTTTTAATTGGTTTTGTTTATTGCTTTTCTACCGAACTTACAACATACCTTCTCTAGGACCTATATCATGAACAACATTGATGAAATTGTTTAAATATCTCATAAAATGTAAAATATCTGGAAAAGATAATTATCTTATGAAATTAATAGCAAATAACTATTCTCCACTGACATATTCAATACATTGTGATATTTTACCCTTTAATTCATTGCATTTCCAGGTACATCACGATTCTTACGCAGATCATAAAGTACTACATGATGTGACAAACAATATAAATTCTCAAGACACAATAAAAAAGAATACGTCTAAGTTTGTATCTGTAGTTAATATGGTAAGTAGTTACCAGAATAACTGTATGATGACAATTAAAAAAATAAAAACTGTACGCAGTCCTCTTGCTATTTAAAACTGGTAAATTGGTCACTCACCATTTCCATGTTTTACCAGAAAGACAACATTTATTAGTTCACCTAGAAAGTAACAAATTCATGTATTACAAAGTGAATCTAAAAACACAGCGACACCCAAACTTCAGAGTCATGATATGCAACATTTTTTTGTGGGTGCCAATAGGTGTAATAGGTGACTGGGGGGGGAGTTTGAATGCATGGGGTAGGGGACCAATAGACGTGGGGGAGTACTGCCTGGATAAGGGGAGTTATGGCAATGAGGAATGGAGTTACCTGTATACACCAGGGACCATTTAATTTTATTTTCCTGTACCTTATTGTTTATGTACTCCAGCAGCACAGAAACAGATGGTGTGTCTGTTACAGGGTGGGTAATATTTAAAGGGGCAGAGGGGAAACCACTGCACACCAGGTGCATGTATTACCCTGAAAGAGTCCGGGACTGGGTGCTTTGGACAATGGGCAGCACCTGGGTGCTCCATGTGTGTAGGTGACCAGTGATCATCAGGGGGGGGCCACCAGGGATTACTACTACCATGTGCACATGGATGGTTATCATCAGTGGGGGTGGGGAGGCACTAGAGCTCGGGAATGGACTTGGGTCATTAGGGCCAACGGGGAAGGGAGGGAGGATGACTGAGCATCCCAGGGGATGCTCTTCCCCGGGGGAGGGATGGTCATTGTCCTCGCTGCTATGCCACCACCTGTGTGACCACAGGTGGAAGTGCAGCTTGTGGTGTCATAAATAATAGAAGACATCGGCTGGGCTCTGTAGCAGTTTGGACACAACTCTACATGCCCATGCTCTATTGAATTCCTTGTGGGCTGATGACTGGGAGGAATTATGGATAAACAGAAAAAAAGTAGCTAAAGGCTAGATGATGAGCCTCTGGCACCTTACACTGAGAAACAGATAGCGGCTCCCTCCTGCCCCGCCCATGGCAGGCTAAACCAAGGCAATCTGGGCACGTGGGCCTACTGTATATGGGATTGGGCACAGCCTTAGGGAGACTCAGAAGAGAAGGCCAACTGTGGTGATGAAAAAATAGGATGCAAACAGAAAGTAAAAAAAAAATGGAGTTATTTATGATACACACATCTCATTATGGCAATTTCAGATTGTCAGGTGTTGCTATGACAGAATGCATTGTGATCATATGAATAACCTGAATAATACTGCATAACTCCTCTTAATGAGATCAATATGAAATACCAACTACTTGACATGCATTTATATTACTTAGAAAGTGGAGAACAAAACTGAAGTAATGACTAAGAAGAAAATATAGATAAGTGAATGAAAGTAAATTCTAGAAATAGGGAAAAGAGACTTTGTTCCTCACTGAAAATGGCTCTAGATGAATTACGTTAGGAAAATGTTAAAAAATAAGTACCGGAATGAAAAAGCGAGGAAATATCAAGGCGTGTATACCAGTTCTGTATATCTTTTTAAACTGCTGATTCACAATGTATGTGAGACATTCTGATTAGAGGATTTATGTCTTCATTTTTTATTCTTTTAATTTATTTAATCATAGAAGCTATTTAATGTGAAAACGTGTAATCATTTTTTTCCATGTATTTTTTTTTTTTAATCAGACATTCCACAACAGTCTGGACACACAAGCACAGGAAGTACGTGCCAATCAGTACACCAAGGCATGGTCGGCACTACCCTCCCCTCATCTTCGCACAATCTTTCTCCGACATGCCAGTTGATTTAACTGTCCTATGAAGTTAACACTATAAAAGAATGATATGTTGGTTCTCACAAGGTGCGAACCTCACTCCCAGAGACTGACTTTTTACAAGGCATGAAATTCCCTGCCTCCTAAAGTCTCATCATTCATGACAAAGTAAAAAAAAATATATTATCATAGATACATAGACAGTGTCGGCAGATAAGGGCCTATGGCCCACCCAGTCTGCCCATTTGAGCTTGTAAGTTCAGTTTGTTTTCCTAGAAGTCTGTTGCCCCTTACCCCTGACCTCCAGAATTCCTTTATGTCTATCCCATGCATTTTTAAATCCCGTGATTGTTTCAGCCCCCACCACTTCCTCTGGCAGGGTGTTCCACTTGTCCACCACCCGTTCTGTGAAGAAATTCTTTCTTATGTTTGCTCTGAATCGTCCTCCCTTCAACTTCATCCCATGCCCTCTAGTCCTGGAACATCTTTTTCGCTTACAAATAGTGTTTTCCTGCACCCTGTTCCTCCCTGTAAGATACTTGTATGTCTCTATCATATTCCCTCTCTCCCTTCTCTCCTCCAGGGAATACATGTTCATTTCCTTCAACCTGTCTTCATAGGACTTGTGATGCAATCCATGCACCATCTTTGTTGCCCTCCTCTGAACCTTCTCTACCCTATGTCCTTAAGTAGGTATGGTCTCCAGAACCGTACACTGTACTCCAGGTGGGGCCTCATTAGTGTCTTGTATAGCGGAATTATGACCTCCCTTTTCCTGCTGGTGATGCCCCTGCCTATACATCCCAGCATCCTATTTGCTTTACCTGCTGCCTTGTCACACTGTTTCCCTACCTTGAGGTCATCTGAGATGATAACCCCAAGATCCCTTTCCTGCTTGGTGCATGCTATATCCTCACCCCCCAACTGATATATTGTGCCAGGGTTTTTTGTGCCCCATATGCATTATCTTGCACTTCTTTGCATTGAATTTCAACTGCCAAACCCCTGACCATTCTTCAAGTTTCTGCAGGTCCCTTCTCATTCTGTCTACACCCTCTGGTGTGTCTACTCTGTTACAGAGCTTTGTGTCATCAGCGAACAGTGAAATTCTGCCTTCTAGGTCCTGCGCCATGTCACTGATGAAGATGTTGAATAGGACCCGGTCCCAGCACTGATCCCTGTGGTACCCCACTGGTCACTCTTCCCTCTGTGGAGTGACAGCTATTTACTACCACCCTCTGTGTCCTGCCACCCAGCCAGTTACCTACCCACCACACTACTGTCCTGCCCACACCCATATTCCCCAGTTTGTGTAATAGTCTTCTATGTGGCACAGTGTCAAAGGCCTTGCTGAAGTCCAGATAGGCCATGTCCACTGCCCTCCCGATCCACCTCCCTAGTCACCCAGTCAAAATTCAATGAGGTTGGTCTGATGACCTCCCTGGTGAAACCATGCTGCCTTGGGTCCTGTAGTCCATTGACAACCAGATGTTCCACCAATCTCTCCTTCAGTAGTGCTTCCATGATCTTCCCCACTACCGAGGTGAGGCTGACTGGGCTGTAGTTCCTGCTTCCTCTTTGTTCCCACTTTTGTATAAGGGAACTACATCTGCTGTCCTCCAGTCTTTGGGTACCTCCGTTTCCAGTGATCGGCTAAACAGGATAGCCAGAGGTTCAGCCACCACCTCTCTTAGTTCTTTAAGGACCCTGGGGTGCACCCCATCTGGCCCCATTGCTTTATCAACTCTTATTGCTTCCAGTTCCTTCAGGACCCTTTCTCGTGTAAAGGGACTTGTGTCCATTTCTGCACCATTCTCACCCCTTGTACTCCCTTCAGACCCATTACCCTCCTCTTCCTCAGTAAAGACTGAGCAGAAATACCTGTTTAGTATGTCAGCTTTACTGTTGTCATCCTCCACGCGGCCCCATCCTCCCCCCCTTCAGTCTCACTATCCCTCCCTTTGCCTTTCTTTTTTCACTTATGTACCTGTAAAAGGTTTTGTCCCCTCTACCCACTGATTTTGCAATGTGTTCTTCTGTCTGAGCTTTGGCTTCCCTTACTGACCTCCTGCCTCCCTTTGCTTCTCCTGGTACTTCTCCCTATCCCTTCTGCCTGTGTCTTTTTGTATTGCCTGAATGCAATCTTTTTGCTTTCACTTTCTTTGTACCTCTTTGGAAAACCATAATGGTCTCCTCTTCCTTTTCCTCTTGCTAACCTGCTTAATACATAATTCTGTTGTTCTTGTAATCCCCATTTTAAATACTGCCCACTGTTCCTCAACCCTGATTCCTGTCCCATTCCCTTAATGCCTCTTTCAAGTATCTCCCATTTTCCCAAAGTCTGCCCCCTAAAATCCAGGATGTGTGTTTTGTGTGGTTTGGTTCTGCTCTTTCTGTGATTTCAAACCACAATGACTGGTGGTCACTGTTTCCCAGGTGCTCCCCACTGTTATCCCCATCACACTGTCCCTGTTTGTGAGCACAAGGTCCAGTATTGCCTTCTGCCGAGTTGGTTCCATGACCAGTTGCTTGAGGAAGGCACCCTGAAGGGAGTCCAGGATAAATCTGCTCTTAGTTGATGCTGCTGCTGGGATGCTCCAGTCCACGTCTGGAATATTGAAGTCTCTAACCAGTACTACCTCACCCTTGTCTGCCAGCATATTGTAACTATTCATTAAGTATTGTTGAGACAAATATTTACCACATCTTCTAAATATCCTTACTGAAGTGAAATATTAATTTTTCTTGTTTTATAATTGCAGATGAACATTTTGACTTGCTGACCAGATGTGAGGACAAACACTCCAAAGAACAGAGGATGTTTGCAACACGTCTACACATGTATGGAGCCAAGTCACCAGAGTACCTGTGTGAAAGGGGTTTTCAACTATCAACAACTAGGACTTTGAGAAAGTCAGTATATTTCATTTTTAAAAACGGGTACAGATCTTCAAACTGTGAACTGTTTATACTACAATGTTAGAACTGTGTGATGAAGGTTGTGTTGGAGGAATCAACAAGGAGGGGATTGAGCGACTGTTCTGACAGCCCATTACCATGCACAGTACATTGTGATGTTTTGCTGTTCTGACCTTGCCTGCCAACAGATGGATGCTTGATGATAACACATGGAAGATCGAGAGGCAGCATAAGTCATGGATTTGTTTTGGGTGGTGAGAGGGGAGGACCCAGAATACATGTATGCCCGGTTATGCCACAGATGGGCTGAATAGATAGGTGGATAAATAAATGAGAAGAAATATGGCATGGCAGGCATTTATGATGGCTGAACAAACATTACACGTCTTGCCACCACATCGCATGGCTACCTGTCAACAGAACTTGTCATGGGGACTGGAAAGGTGTGGTATGATTGAGAATGTCCTTTACATTTCACTTTACTATTAAAGTGAATTTTACTTTTCATCATCTTGCCAATCATCATCTCCCGACTGGATTGATTTGGTAGTATATCACAGTTGTAATGCATGGGATTAGACAATCATGAAGAAAATTTTATGTGCATCCAATCACTGTGTAAGTGTATTATTTAATTAGGTGGATGGCAACTATTAATAGGAAGCCTGGGTTTTCACAATAAATACTGAATTGCTTACAAGAGAAAGCCAGTGAAAGCAATGCTTGGCAACATAAAAATGGCGGTCTAATGATCAATGGAATGTATAGTTGGGAACAGGTACAATTTCTAAACAACTTAAAAAAATGAATGTGAATAGAAGAGACTGTGAGTACTACTTACATTTTAGATTGATGCAGTGCTCCTGACCAATTGGAACACTCCTTTTCTCTGTGCGTGAGACACTCTTATTCTGTGAAGAGCATCTCACATGCAGTTGCCCTGGAAATGGCATGTTCCAGAACAATTTTTAAAATAATATATAATTGATCAAGTTCTATCGATGATATATTATTACTGCCACAGAGATCATTCTTATGCTTCAGTTCCCAGTCCTCATACCCTAAGCAGGTGTGGGAGACAACTTTTACAAGCGTATGAGTGGTCTCCGTGGAGGTATTAACATACATCATGCAGGGGTCGAAATAAGGATTTAGCAGGCAAGAGCTACAAGTAGCTCCTGGGTATCAGCACTTTCTGGATGACCAGGAGCTACTTTAGCAAAACCAGGAGCAGACTTAAATACATGAATGGAAGCAGCATAGTCTGTTAGGAGGCTGGTAGGTATCTGAGGGGGCAGTCAGTGGGTTGTAGTGATTAGAACACTGGCCTGGGAATCAGGAGACCATAGGTTCAAACCCCACTGAAGCTAAATATGGACTATGTGACTTTGGGCAAATCATTTAACTTCTCAGTGCTCCAGTCCTCCAAGCTGCAGGAAAGAAGCAGGACCCCACAAGAAACAAGATGTTGCATCTCAGCTGGCCTATCCAGTCTAAATTGTAAAATGAAAACTAAATAACTTTTTTTAGTTCTCTGACAGAGTATTGTACTTTTTTTCAAGATTTTGTTCTCCACAGTAACCTGGCTGCCATGGGGAAGGGGGTGTTTGCCAACTTCTCTGCATCCTCTGCTGTACTGCTTCAGTGCTTTTTGGGGTTGGGGAGGTTGTAAGAGTTGAATATATCCTTCCCTGCTTTAGTGTTCAAGGATGTTTGGCAGTGGTAACTCTTGCACAATACCTATAACCTGCCACATTATGATTTCTTTCTCAGAATGTAAAAGTGCATAACAATAAATGTACTTTTACATTCTGAGAAAGAAATTATAATGTGGCAGGTTACAGGTGAGGTGTTGTATAAGTGTTACCACTGCCAAACATCCTTGAACACTACAGCAGGAAGGATATATTCAACTCCTACAATCCCCCCCCCAAAAAAAAGCACTGAAGCATTAATACAGCAGAGTATACAGAGAAGTTGGCAGACATCCCCTTCCCATGGCAGCCAGATTATTGTGGAGAATAAAATCCTGATAAAAAGCACAATACTCTGTCAGAGAACTGAAAAAAAAATTAAAATTACATACTTGACTTTTACAGGTTATTACACAAAGTGTACACACACTGTACCTATTACAGCAAAGCTGAAACTGCAGTAAGGGCATAAGAATCTGTCATGCTATACAGTTCAATTGAAGACATAGCTAGATCCTTCCCCCTCCTTTTGTATGCTGCTCAACTTAGATTGCTCATATTTAAACTGTCTTCCTCTGATTAAACATTTCCAAACTGCTCATCATTGTTTGATTCAGAAGCAAATGATTTGATACCTTTTAATGGACCAACATAGATGTAACAAAAAGAACAAAGTGCTGGTCCATTAAAAGGTATCAAATCATTTGCTTCTGGATCTGTTCTTGCAAGGACCAATACGGCAAATACTAAATCTAGATTTCATCATTGTTTGAGTACTTCTCCCACTCTATCTCCCTTCACATGCTCTAGAGTCCGTTTACATACTCTCCCAGTCCCTACCTCTCTTCACATGCACAAACTGTAAACATATTCATATCTTAATCTTTTTTCTCTCGTTTACAAAATGAATTTCAGCTCTCCAGCACGTATTGCTTATTTTATGCCCCTTCCCTATTCTGCCAACTGACCTTTGGTACTTTTTGGACAAAAGAAGGAGAGTTGCCCATCGTGACTGTCCTCCATATACATGGAACATTAACCCAAATCCCTACCCAAACAACCATTTATCTAATTTGTTTTTGAACATTAACATATTTGATAAATCAACTATGGCCTGTGGTAATGTATTCCATACTCTTGGTGTTCTGGTGGTATAATAGTTCATTCTTTTATTACTTTTCGCTCTCATAACTTCTATTATGAAGTCTAGCTGCAGTTTTTCTGGTGGAATATTCAATACTGCATATCTGTGTTTGTTCCTGGTTCCCAAGTATTTTAAAAAGTTGAAGTAAGTCACCTCTGATTCTTCTTTGTGACAAAGTATAAAGTCATATTTTATTTAATCGAGTACTATAGTCCAAGTGGGTTAGGTGTGGGATAAGCTTAGTGGCTCTAAGTTGGATTTGTTCAATTCTATTAATATCTGATTTCAAATAAGGGCTCCAAAAACGTGAACCATAATCCAGGAAGGGCCTAATGTGCGATCTATAAAGTGACAAAAGACATTGTTCTGATCTAGTCACAAATGTTTTGGTGATTCTAAGGAGTAGTGCATTTGTTTGATTTGCTATCTTGGTACAATGGGTAGATGAAGTTAATTTGGCATTAACTAATATTCCCAGGTCTTTTTCTGTTTCTGAAGTTCTGATGATAGTATTATTCAGATAATATGTTTGAACTGGATTATTTTTTCCCCAGGTGCAGTACTGCACACTTGGGTACGTTAAAATACATTTTGTTAGTACATTACCATTGTTCCACTAAAGCTAAATCAGCTTGCAGTCCATATCCATTGCTTCAGTTAATGGCCATTCCAAGTTTAGTACCATCGGCAAATTTGACCATTATGTTGCTGGTTGAAATAGACATATCACTTATAAATAGATTAAACAGAGTAGGCCCAAGCACAGATCCCTGAGACACCCCACTGGTCACATCCCTTATATCTGACAGGACATCATTTACCCTGACTCTCTGAGTTCTGTCGTTCAGCCACCAATTTATCCATGAAACCAGCAAGGATGAAAACCCCATGCTACTAAGTTTATTGATTATTATAGAGTGTGAAACTTTATCGATGCCTTACTACAGTCTAGCAAAATAATGTACATAGGTATATTAGAGTCTAGATTATAACTAATATAGTTATAAAAGGAAATTACGTTTGTAATACATGAAATACCCGGTTTGAACCCATGTTGATACACACCTTTAATGTTTAAAATTAACATTTCATTTTCTAATTTTTAATAATTTTTTCCATTAATTTACATGGTATTGAAGTTAAACTAATAGGGGGGTAATTTTCGTTTTTTGAATGGCAACCCTTTTTATAGATAGGTGTGACTATAGCAGAGCGCCATTCCTTAGGTACCACTGATTCTTGAAGAGATTTATTATAAATTATTGTTAAGGGTAAAAGGATGGAGTTCTTTGTTTCCATTAGAAATCTTGTTCGTATCCAATTTCAGCTCCCCATCTTTGGCATATTTACCGCCCCTTTTATTTTGTGCTTGCTGACTCGTCCTCATGCAGTTTCAGCTCTGGAGTTTCCGCTCTCCAGCAACACGTTTACATATTTCACACCCCTTTCCTTTTCTGCTCACCGATTCAACCACATCCCATTTCAGCACCCTGTGCTGTTATTTACTGCGGAGCACAGACACACATGCCCCCTCCTCACACTGCAGACACACAAGGAGCTACTGGAAGCACCCTTAACATGCTGCCTCTTAAAGCGACAGGCACCAATTACCAAAACAGAAGTGCAAATTAGCACTCAGCACCCCCTTATTTCGAGCCCTAATCATGTGCAACTGAAAATTTTTGCTTGTTACTTTTTAAATATAACTGATAATATAAGCCTCCCAAATTGGGGGCTCCAGCCCTGACCCAGTGCCGATGCCGCTCCTAGGAGTCCCAGGTGGGATCTGGCCCTGTGGGATTGCTGCACAAAGGGGCCGAGGGTCAGAACATGGGGTTTGTGCTTGAGGGCGCTAAAAGAAGAAAAAGAAAAACGAAACAAACAAAAAAAAATTTGTGGTCCTGGTGTTTTGGGAAGCCGGACTGCAAGTGAATAAGATGGCGCACTCTCTGAGCATGGCAAGGCCACCAGAGCCAAAAATTTGAAGGCACTGTGCTCCACCTCAGCTCGGCCATGTGGCTGTTAGAAAAAATATATTCCCAGCTCTAGGAAGAGCAGAGGAGTCGAGGATCGATAGCAATAGTGACTGGAAGGCCTCTGGCCGAGGGAGAGCATAGCTTTAGCCCCATTAGATGGCTAGATCGAATAAATCAGGGCTGGACTGCAGAGAGCCCTACAGGGAGACAACATGGCAGCCCCCATAAAAGACTACAGAATGGGGCTGCTGGGTAAAATACAGAGCCAGCCCTGAGATCACCTGATAAGCTACAGCCAATCAGAGGAAGGCTGCTAAGAGAGATATACGACCATTTTGCCACCAGAAAGGGAGAGTTGTCAAGAGGAGCTGCAGCGTGGCTGTGAGGAGAGAGACTGCCCAATTCTATGATGTTTGCCTGGCTGCTTCTAAACCCCTAACTACTAAGCTGAGTGCAGGAGGAATAGCAGTTGTTTCTGTGTGACTAAAGCAGAAAAAAATTGTTCTCTAGTAGCCCAAGCAGTTGGACATCTTTTTGAACTGGGAAAAAAAAAAATTGGGTTGCAGACCCTGAGTGAGACACTGATCCGCTCAGTGGAGAAACTGTTTAGTGAAGTGAAAGTTCGGCCAGGGGAGAGACTAAGTGTCGAGGCAAGCTGCTGTGACAGGACCCAGCACTGCTTGTGAAGGCATCCCCCAAGATAGGTGCTGTGAGGTGAGAGACTGTGGAAGGCCCGCACAGGTCCTGTAGGGCAACTAGACGTGCAACATAGGGGTTTGAGGAACATCATCAATCCAGGTTCCTTGGACTGAAGACGACCATGCCCCCCCCCGTGTTGAAGGACGGAGTAGGCCTGCTTGAGTGAAGTCCATCTATAAAGGCCTGTAGGTGAATTTGGCAAGGTCAGGCAGGCGAAGATCATCACCCCTTGAGTTTGTCCAGTTCTGGTTTCCCACCTGTTGTGCACCACCACCAGAGACCCTCCGGGGTACCATGCAACACAACTCACCTGGCCATGAGCCCCAGTGTATGAACTGTAAAAACTATGAGTACCCTGAGCTGTGGCTCTGCAGAGCCTATTAATCAGCTAGCCAGTTAGGATTCTGGGGGTAATCTCCCAATAGGATTTTTAGCGACATACAAGTTTGGCAAGGCTAGGATTGCAAGTCTGAAAGTGTTTTCCATGTTTATCTGGGCCCTGATAAAAGACCCCAGGCCTGCATCACTGAGCGGTGAGGTACCCACCGTACAGGGACAATCTGGGTGCACCCATGGGTGGGAGGAGGGGTTGCTACGAGGAAAGTTATTGTCTAACTGAAGTAAATGGTGGTTGAAATTCTTCTGCTTGTGTTTCCCCTTCCCAAATAAATAAGTTTACTGTTTGCTTTTTATCCACTGTCACTGTGTTATTGAAAGAGTGCTGCTGGGGGTGTGGGCAATTTATTGTGTGGGGAAAAGTATTACGGGAGCAGCTTACTTATTTCCTGAGGGGTAGTAACCTGTTCTTTATCCACAGGATTTCCCTGTCACTATCCCAGGTGAAGGCACCGTGCCACATCTGCTACCACTGTGGATCCCAGGCCGGCCCCCTCGGAGGTGTGTGCTGAATTACCCTGAGGGCCCTGGTGTAGCCTAGGTGAGTCAAAGGGCTGTTACTAGTGGAGGCACCACTGGGATTTGATGACCCCAATGGTTAGCCCTGAAATTGCAGTTTGGTATTTCTTTACCCCCCCCCCGTTGGGATTTATGATAATGGCTTTCCAAGTAGAGAACTAGGGTACATTTGAGGGCCTTGACCCCCAGAATGTGCTTCTGATACAAAATGTGACTGGGGTGGACTAAAGAGTTTATTCAGGCAGTATTAGACAGGACCCTGACAGAATGTGGGAAGATGAAAATTCAAAGGGTGACCAAGGACCCCAGCACTAGGCTTAGGAATTTAATCATAGAAACAGACAAGGATTTAAGTCCTGTTGATGTAACCCCTATTGTGACGCTAGAAGGGTTCCAGGAGACCCGAGTGGTGCTAAAGAGAGGGAGCCAGAGCAGTCCACAACCTGTTAATCCACCCCCAACCCGCTGACAAAGGGAATTCTGAGGCTAAACTGGAGTCTCTGCTCGCTAGTGAAGTCCACTAAAGACCTTCAGGCTATGTTCCTTGGAGGGGGGGGCCCTCTCCCATAGTGCTGCCCAATGGCATGACCCCCTATGTGGTGGCACCGTATGAACAGTACAAGTGGCTGTGCACCTTCTCGGGGGCAATCCCCACACCAGCTGGGAAAGATGATTTTGAATCCTGAATAAGTCAGGCCGCCCAAATGTTTCAAGTCTGGAGGTGTTCTGAGGAGAAATGCAAGAAGGTTGAATGCTTGAGGGACATGGCTCTGGATGCAATTCTGTCTCTACAGGCCAGCCAGCCTACTTGTACTGCACATGACCATGTAGCAATTCTGAAAAGCACCTCTGGGGCTGTTGAGAAGAGGGAGGCCATCCTGTTTCAACTGTGGGGCATCATGCAGCAGCACAGAGAAAAACTGTCGCAGTACATTACCAGGGTGGAGGCCATGGTGCGCATGATTGCTGAGGCTGGTGGAGAGTCCCCAGAGCAAGGCGCCAAGATGAGGCTCAACCAGATCCTTAGGGGGGGGGGCTGTGCACTCCCAATTGACTCTAATCTCCTTCAGGTTGTGGGACCGAAAGATTGACCCCCTGTCCTTTAAGCAGTTATTGGATGAGGTGAAGGAGGAAGAGGCCCAGGGAAATGTTGGCGACTCATTGCAGATGCCTGCAGCTACCACTGCCGCCCTGCAACCCCAAGCTGCAAACCCTGCAGAACCGCCTTGTTCCTTGGATTTGGGAAATGTGCTGAAAGGTTGTGTGTAGGACTTTAAGGGAACGAGAGAAACACCCCCCACCCCTACTATGGCTGAGTTCCAAGAAATAAAGACTGTGTGAAGGCCTTGCAGCTAGCACTGGAGTCCCAACCCTTTTACAGTGTTGTTCTGTCTAAGCCTAGGCAGCAGTCAGCTCAATTCGCTGCCTTCAGGCCTGGGCCCCCGAATAACCCTCGGGCCTCAAGAAGGCTGGTTCTGTTTCAAATGTGAACAAGATGGTCATACAAGGCAGGATTGCATCAGTGCAAAAAATCCCCAGATCACGTCAGAAAAACAAAGGTGGATGGACCAGGGAAATGCCAATGGGGACCAGTAATGGAGCTACCTGGGCCCCAGCCATTGCATTACTCCAAGTGGACTGACCCCCAAATTCCTCCCACAGCCAGGTGCCACCCCGGCAAACTCGAACAAGTTCAGATCCATCTCTTCCTCTATGGCTATCATTGGGTTCACTGCAGTAGCACTGTCACACCTGTAGATACTTGCCAACACTTGACCCTTTCGGATGACTATGGGTTTCCTTGATTCATTTCAGATGTTCACTATCACCTGTCTGGCCCAGGGTGTATCCAGAGGTGGAGGTACTTCTCTTTGTACCAGCAGCCCTTCCAGTAAACCGTCAGGTGGTGGGGCGTCGATGATGAAGGTAGGTCCTTGGGGTGGCTGAGCAAACTGAACAATTCTCACAACTCGGCAGTCTGAACTCGGAGGCAGGATCAACTATTTTCCATCCACTCTGTACACTACACCGACACTCTACTCCACCACATTGGTTCTCGCACTTCCCACAAGTAAGCCAACCCTCTTTACCACAGCTTTTACCAGAGAGTTCACTAGCTCATCAGCCCCACCTATTTTGGTACAAATCTTTGCCAGCAGCATGAACATACAAGCATTTGTTCCAATTAGCATGGATATGTCAGTCATCCATTTTGGCTACGGGCATATCAAGGCCAATAACCATCATGGGGTAGTCCGAACTACCCATCCCCCACAGTGACAAACCATGCAGAGGTAGAAGGGGCAAATGCTGCAGATGTCTGTCACAGAAAGTCCCATGTGTAATGTAATGGTGACTTGTGACCCACTATCCAGTAGGGCAAAACAAGGCACTCCCTCTAGCAAGACTAACATCTGCATGAGTATTGAATCAATGAATGGGATACACCAAGTCAGTAAAGAGCTAGTAATGATGAACCATACCTATTTCATAGACCAATGACACTAATTATAGTTAAGGCTGTAATTTTTTCACGGGGGTCACGGATTTCACAATTACCGTGAAAATCAGTAGTCCCCCATGAAAATCACCAAATCCAAAATCATACCAGATTTTCCGTTTTACAGCTAACAACTGAGGAAAGGAGGGGAACGCCATGCCCCAAATGGATGATGGGAGACGGAGCAGAGCCGCAGTGTGGGACACACACTTACTCTAACTACTGTTGGGGTTTTCAGCAGTATAGTACCTTTTGTTGTGTTGGACTTTTTCAACATTTCCGAAGAGCAAGAGAGAGAGAGAGAGAGAATTGTTTTTTTCACAGCTCTATAGCCCTTCCGGTGGAACAGCGGACAGCCAATCAGAGTGAGAGTGGCCGGAGACACAGAATTCAAACTGCAGAGGGGATTAAATAGCCCCCAAAAGGGGCTAGGCAATCCTTCAGATCACAGACAGGGGAAGTGGGTTTGAAAACATGACTGTGCTCAGATGGGTCTCCTGAATTGCGACTTGCGGCTGAAGTCTGATTTGAGCTGAATTTAAACTGTGGCTGATCTCAGACCCCTGGTTCCTTTTTCGACTCCTGCAGCGAGCGAGTTAATGATCAGGCTGAAACAGTCCCTATGTTAAATAGTTAGCCTGTGTATATGTAAGAGTTGGCCGGTGCACTTATCATCGCATTTTTTTTCATTCTCATAAACATCAATTTTTTGACCATGAAATGCTATAAAATCTGCCTTTTTTTACCGTGAAAAAATTACAGCCCTAATTATAGAATATAGTGGAGCACTGTTCTATATAGAAATCCATCCATCCTTTTCAAAATGCTGTTGTACCACAGTTCAAAGGTCTTGGAATGTGACTGTACCCTTCTGTGGTAGAACAGCATTCTAGAACTAGAGACTGCACAAGTCAGTTTCATTATGAAAGAGAAAAACCTAAAATGCACACATTTTACATAATATTATACTCTATAAAAAAATACAGGATGAGCAACTTTATGCATAATCAGTGTGTTCTGCCACAGAGGGGTTCTGATTCCCACGGACCTCTCAAGCTTTCTTGAGGTCAGAGGGAATCAGAACCCCTCTGTGGCAGAACACACTGGTTGTGCACAGTTGCCCATCCAGTACTCTCTATATGTTGAAAATGTGATTGTTTATATAGATGGATTTGTTGTACGTAAAGTAAGAAATATGATCATGAGCAAGATATGCATCGAATTAATGAAATCTAGTCACTTTGAAAATTATGCAAAATATTCATTCCTCAAACTGAGTGTTTGGTGGGATTATTTATCCCTCAAATGATGTGTTAACTATAACAGATATTTTAGAGAAAAAAATAAGGACTCATTTGAGGACAGACAGCAATAATTACCACTTAGGTTTGAAATTTGAACATGAAATACATTGCTTCCATCAAGTGTATTTACAGATGCTAAAGATTACATGAAGAATACCATGTATTGATTAATCATTGTACTTGATTCACAAAATTATTACAACTTTCCTTGACATCAGGAAACATCACATTGTAAGGGTACATAATGAGAGGGAATATACATGTAAAGACAAAAGCTTACGAAACTGATTTTATTTGATAACCAATAATATATTTAATTTGCAATAATGCAGGGTGGAACAAATTGGATACCCAGGCAGCCAGTGACAAAATAAACAAATAAATATGAGAGGGTGGTTGACATTTGGAATGTGCTGCTGGAAGAGGTCATCTCGTTGAAGACAGTGGGCAGCTTTAACAGAGGCTGGGATAGGCATAGCGGAAGGTAAGGATCATGGGTAGGGAGGAGTGGGGAGGAAGGGCAGAGACATTAGCTCAAGCTGTAGACCCTGCAATATAAGCAGACTTGATGGACCAAATTGCCTTCCTCTGCTGACTTCTTCCTATATTCATATGAATACATTTTTAAATTTTCTGGATGACTGTGCCGACCCACAAATCGAGAATGTGTTGGGTGTTAATGTGGTGAGATACCAGTGGGCACCAGGAGAATTTAATGTGATGACTATTAAGTTATCATATTAATTAGAAATTTCAACATTGAAAGTTTGAGTGTCATTTAGAAAGTTCACATTGACTACACACAAACAATTGTTTTCAGCATAATTGTTTAATTTAAGATCTACGAGCATATACTGTTATTGTTAATATTTTATAACACTTGTTACTGCACGCAGTTTTAACTTTCATATTTTACGTATCAGGAATTTTTTGATTTGATGAATAACAATTCTATACTAAATATATCCCAATATTTTTGGTTTTATATAAAATACAGCTGTCATCTGTTATGTTTTAAGTGTTAAATTAAAATATGCAAAAATATATAAGTTGTACTGCTACAGTGTTGAAAATAACAGCGGGAGGGTGAGTCGCGTACTCATGAGGATGACAGTCACCAGTTGGAGGCATACGGGTACTGAAGGTACGGAATGGCAAATACAAAAGGGAGTCTCAACACGCCACAGTGTATGATAGATTACTCTGACTAGATGACCAGGGATTTGGATCAGGGTGGAGCAGTGGATGTGGCCTATTGATTTCAATGAGGCCTTCAACACCATTCCACATAGAAGTTGACGGCAGATAAGGACCGCAAGGCCCATCCAGTCTGCCCATTTCTTTTTCTACCTTATAAATGTGCCATCGGCCTTTGCTCTGTCAGTGACCTATCTATTCATAGTCATTTGTATTGCTCCCTTATGCCTATCCCATGCCTGTTTGAAGCCCTGCACTGTATTCATAGCCACCACTTCTTGTGGTAAGCCATTCCATGCATCTACCACCCTTCTGTGAAAAAGAATTTCCTCACATTCCCCTTAATCGGCCTCCTCTAATCTCATGCTGTGTCCTCTTGTCCTGCTATTTTCTTATATTTAAACATGTTAGACTCTTTCACCTTGTTTATGCCCTTAAGGTGTTTAAATGTCTCGATCATATCACCTCTCTCCTCCTTTGCTCAAGGGTATACATATTGAGCTCCGTTAATCTGTCCTCATATGTCTTCTGATGCAGTCCCTGCACCATTTTGGTTGCCCTTCTCTGGACTGCCTCAATTTGGTTAATGTCCTTGTGAGGTGTGGCCTCCAATACTGCACGCAGTACTCAGATGGGGCCTAACCAATGTCTTGTACAGAGGATTATTACCTCCTCTTACGACTTGTGATACCCCTACATACACCCTAACACCCCTAGCCTTACCTACTGCTTTAGAGGTCTGCTTGGATGATTTTAGGTCATCAGTGATGATGATGCCCAAGTCTCTTTCTTCCTTTGTGACTGCTAGCAACTCCCCTCCCAGCCTATAAGTGGCTTCAGGGTTTCTCTTCCCTATGTGCATGATTTTGCACTTCTTTGCATTAAATCCCAGTTGCCACTCTTCTGACCATTCTGCTAGTTTATCCAGATCTCTTCTCATTCTGCCCACCCCATCTGGATCATAGGAGACTCATAAGCAAACTGGGCAGCCTAGCTGTGGATCACAAGGTGGAAAACTGGGTAAGAAATTGGTCAGAGGATAGGCAACAGAAGGTGGTGATAAACAGAGTTCACTACAAGGAAGGGAGGGTGACCTGCAGGATGCCACAGTGATCAGTACTGGGACCGGCCCTTTTTAATGTCTTTTTTAGTGACACTGCAGAGGAGCTGTAGGGGAAGGTCTGCCCGTTTTCTGTATGACACTAAAATCTGCACTAGGGTTGACACTCCAGGAGGGGTGGAAAAAATGAGGAATAGTGATTTGAGAAAGTCAGAGTAGTTGTCAAGGGTCTGGCAGCTAAATTTCCATGCGAAAAAATACAAAATCACAAACTTACAGGACTGAAACATAGAGGCAAAGTACAAAATGGGGGGAATGGTATTGGTGACCACAAAACAGGAAAAAGACCTGGGGGTAATCATGTCTGATGAGATAAAGGTGGCCAGGCAGTGTAAAAAGGCAGTTGGGAGAGCTAGAAGGATGCTGGGGTACACAGGGAGGGGTATCACCTGCAGAAAGAGGGAGGTGATGTTACCTCTGTAAAGATCACTGGCGAGACCTCACCTGGAGTACTGTGTTCAGTTCTGCACACATCTCCGGAAAGAAATAGAGTGGAGGCGGTCCAGAGGAGGGTAACTAAAATGGTGCAGGGTCTGCATCAAAACCCTATGAGGAGGGACTGAAGGACCGTTATATGGACACCTTGGAGGAGAGGAGGGCTATGATAGAGATTTTCAAATATCTCAAGGGTATAAATATGGTACAAGAGGGAAGCATTTTCTTGGGGAAAAAAGATGCTCAAGTACAAGGGGTCATGCAATGAAGTTGGAAGGGGACAAACTCTGGAGTGTTGTGAGGAAGTACTTCTTTACAGAAAGAGTGAATATGCCTGGAACAACCTCTCAGCTGAGGTGGTGGGGGCAGAAACCGTAGCGAGTTCAAGAATGCATGGGATAGGCATAAGGGAACCTTAGAGGTAAGACAAGGGGGTTGGGTAGAACTGGAGATCAAGTAAGGTCTGCAGTAATACTGTAGGTAGAGAAAAAAAAACAACAAAAAAACGACTAGGTGGGCCAAGCGGTCCTTATCTGCCATCACATTCTATGTTTCTATATTTATGAAGCCATGCGCACAACATACCACCCATTGTAATGCCAGGCCCATGCTGTTCAGAACAGAATATGTTTTCATTTTGTTGAGTTGTGTTGTGTGGAGGTCAGTACTGCATCTCATGACACCGACACAAGGGTAAGTTAGGTGAAAGGAGTGGGGTTACCAGCAAAAAGGTAAACCTGGAAATGTGGAGGTGGTGGATGGGCCCAGCCAGTCCCTGTTGAGAGTAAATTATTTTTTAAATTTATTTATTTATTTATTTTTTATCTCATCCACATTTGGCCCTCCTATCCGAGAAGAGTACCAGCCCCGTCAACCCAACGTCTCCCGGGACTTACCTGCTGCCGTCTTCCCACATGGTATGCCCCTTCCGCGGGGTCAGTGGGGTCTACCAAGCCCAACCACAGAATGGATCCAGTTTATGGTGGCACACCTAGCTGGTTGGGTGCGGGACATGCAGGCACTCATCATCCAGCTGCTGTTTTTTCCTCCAGTGTTTGCCACAGAGACATGACGTGCACCTACATCTGCCATGTCCCCGATCGTCCTGACACCACGCTGCACCTCCAACTTACACCAGGGGTCAGTCGAGCTGAGGGCTCTGCCCACCCTCCCCTGCAGAGGAGAAGAGCAGTCGTCCTGTGGATGCTGTATTCCCCCCCCGGTGGACCCTACAACAGATTCGCTCCCAAACACTGGCAGCTGATGTGACAAGTGGTTGCACAACCGCTGCACTGGCAGGCTGGCATCCAGCTGAAATTTTCAAAAACATGTAAATCAAGTACAAACACACAGTTTGCATGAAATACAAACATGGATAAAGGGGAAGCGTTAGCACAGACATTGAGACACTGAGCAGCAAAACCACAGCAAGGGCCTTCCCCGGTCTGCTGAGAAATGGTGTATGGTAATCACATGGTAATTGAAAGAAAAAACAAAAGAGATACGAGTTGACATAGATTAAGTCATCGCGAGCACACACACACACTTATGCCCACAGTGGTTCTGAACAACCATAGAAAACTGCCATACTGATGACATCACTACCAACCACCACCACTGCCAGTAATTTCATTTGTAGGCCGGCATTAAATTAAACCAAGCCACACTCCTTGGTTGTTGATGCTCAGTATCACTCTCCATTACAGCAAGCTCATTCATGCCAGCAGCACTACATCCACCCCTTCACTGTGGTGTGTCAGCATGCAACGCAGTGACAATTTCTCCACTGCGCTACATGTCTGTCCGCCAAGACCCATAGCACACTAATTAGGCACCCAGGTGTGTCAGTGAGCAAGCACACACACACACTGCGTACAGTATTTCTAACTGAAGACTGACAGGGTCCATTTATCTCCACCAATCCATCTAGCTATCAATCCAACTATATAGCTAACTATCTGGACATATATGCTGGTAACTAGCATCCTGTCTGTCCCTCAACAAATGTGGTGTGTGCACGCGAGCGCATGTGGGGGGTGTATGTCCATGAGTTGCAGTGCCATAATTGCATGTGTAACATGTAGCGACCAAGGATGTGTGACCGACCAGAACTGATGGTGCAGTGTTACAACACAAAACTATAGTTCTGATACGCGCATTCAGAAACCTGTGGGAGGACAACAGAAAACCCTGCTATCTGAAGTTCACTGCAGCAAATCAGTCTTGAAAATCAGCAAGGAATACTATGCTACAATACAGCTGTAGAGTAAAGAGACCTGATTGTTTGCATTAGGGCCAGCAGCAGGATAACGTTGAGGAAAACTACAGAAAGAGGACATCAAATATGAGAATTATGACACAGCCTGTCACTAAAGAAGCCACAAGCAACACTGACAGTCATACTCATTATAACCACTGTTGTCTGTTATGCACTGGATCATAATGCCTGTAGGGGTGTCATGATAACCACATTTTGACGATACGATAACCGTGATGAAATGATCAATTTTGCAACTTGTGCAACAATGTTAGCAAAACGACTTCAATTCTATTTTTATTTTACATCATTTACAAATGTAACTTTTTCAAGCAATGCTATGCATTTATGCACATTATTTTGAAGTCTTTACTGTAAAATAATTAAAAAAAATATACATTTTATTTTTTCACAATAAAATCTCTGAACTTTATACGGAGAGGGTGGTGGACACATGGAATAGCCTTCCTGAGGAGGTTGTGGGGTAAAAACAGTGGCAGAATTAAAGAATGCATGGGACAGACATAAGGCAATTCTGGCGGGGGGGTAGGAGGAAGTAAGCTGTTGGTTAACTAGGATCTGCAGCTTATCCAATAGGTAGGGAAATGGGAAAACTGGGTGGGCCAGGTGGTCCTTATCTGCCATCAGAATCTATGTTTCTATAAAATTGCTTGCATTTTTTTACATAAAAATTCAAATAAACAATTAATACATGCGTTATACACACAGAATACAATACATTTTAAAATATGAATGAGCAAATATTTTTTACTTCCTCGTTAAAAGGGCGCCTTTCCTGGATTTTTCTCCTTGCCTGCAAAATCGTCAGGAGACTCCCATACCTGACTGGGAGTTCCTTCGTACTAGTTGAAACTTTTTCTCCTTAGCCCCTCTCCCCCAAGGAAGAGAAGGGAAGGGATTGCATTTGCCCCCGGGGGGGGGTAGCCACTCGATCCCTTCCACTTCCTGATCGCCAACGGCATCCATGCGCTTCCTTGTTTTGAGAGGTCATTATATACCTAGTGCAGGGGTGTGCATGCTCCATGCAAGCCTGCCCTACGGGGTGGCATTTTAAAACCTTTTCTTACAATTTTAACCCAACTTGTACAATATCTGAGTTAGTGTTCAAGTAACACGAGCCTTGTTACTTTGTTAGATCGGGTGGAGCCCTGGATGTAGCCTGTCTAGATTTCAGTAAGGCCTCCAACACTAATTCCACACAGGAGACTCAAACAAGCTGGGCAGCCTGGGAGTGGTTCCAAAGGTAGTAAACTGGGTAAGAAATTGGGTAGGGGATAGACGAAAGAGTGGTGGTAAACGGAGCTCACTCCAAGGAAGAGAGGGTGACCAGGACCAGTACTGGAACTGGACCTTTTTCTAATGTGTTTTATTAGCAACACTGCAGAGGGGCTAGCAGGGAAGGTATGCCTTTTTGCAGATGACACAAAGATCTGCAGTGGGGAAGACACTCTGGGGCAGAGGGGTGTATGTGTGTAAAAATGAATAGAGATCGAAGAAAGCTTGAGGAGTGGTCAGAAGTGTGGCAACTAGATTCTATGCTAAGAAGTTCAAAATCGTGCACTTGAGGCAAAGAAATCCAGGGTGGAATACAAGATGGGGGGTGGGGGGGAATAGTGGTACTGATGATCACCAAGCAGGAAAGAGACCAGGGGTAATCACATATGACAACCTAAAGGGTGGCCAAACAGTGCGACAAGGCAGTGGGATGTTAGGGTGCATAGGGAGGGGTATCGCCAGCAAAAAGAGGGAGGTGGTGATACCGCAGTGTAAATAATAAGTGAGACCTCACCTAGAGTACTGTGTCCTGTTCTGGAGACCATATCTCCAGAAGAACACAGAACAGAAGCAGTCAAGGGGAAGGGAGACTAAAGGCCCTCAATATGTACACCCTGGAGAAAAGGGGAGGAGGAAGAGATATGAGAGAATTTAAAATGCCTCACGGATATGAATAGGGTAAACGAGGGAAGCATTTTTCAGAAAAAATGGTGCTCAAGAAAAGAGGGTCATGCTCTGATGCTGGAGGGGACTAGATTCAAGGGAAATTTGAGAAAGTACTTCTTCACAGAAAGAGTGGTGAATACCTGGTTGGGGCAAAAAATGTAATGGGATTCAAGAATGCATAGGACAGGCATAAGGGAACCTTACTGGTTAGGAAAGGGAGGGTAAAGCCGGAGATCAAGTAGGGTCTGCAATGTCACATTAGGTACGGGAAACGGGCAGACGAGATGGGCCAAGCAGTCCTTATCTGCCAGTTTTATGTAAGTTGACTGGTGCACATACTGCCCCCCCCCCATTTCTTTTTCCCATCCCTTGGTCTGGCACACATGCGATGGTGTGAGTATGAGACATACTTACTCAGCCCCAGAACCCAGTCAGAAGGCTGTTACTGCTGCATCATCCAGCCTTCCCTAGATTGCGATCAAGCAGTGGCTTGCTCTGTCCCCTCTCCTCAAAGAAGGAGAGCTATTGCCAGCCCGGTGGCGCTGAGAGTTGAAGTGCTGGATGCCACACCGGTGACCCGGGTTCGGGAACAAGTTCGGGTTGGCAGGGGCGAGAGATGATAGAGTGTCCAGAGGACTGCTCTTCTCTCTTGGGGGAGGGAGAACATGTCGTCCCGCTCGGTGATTGACCCCCTGGCTATGGCTGGAGGAAGTATGGGTTGGGAGGCACACACCGATATCACGCCGCCTGGGGAACTGGAGAATACAGGAAAATGGGGCCCTGGCAGGCTTAATGATGGCTTCCGCATCCACGAGGGTTGGCACCTGGCGATCTGGATTGGGTCTGTGGGGGGTGAGTGAGTGCCAGTCCCCCCTCTCTCCTGGCCATGTTGCGGGGGGCAATCCATGGGGAACTGGCCGGGGCCGGCAATACAGGGATGTCGGGAGCTGGAGGGGTGAATCTCCTCATGAGGAGAAGCCACAGCTCCTGCTAGGGACTCCCTGGAGGGGGGAAAAAAAAGTCTGAATTAAAAAGGAGAACCATCAATGGATGCTCAATCCTCCTTCATGCAGTCAGCCCTCGAGCGACCCAGGTCTATTCCTGAACCTGGTTTACCAGCACAGCGACAGGGGAGGTACTCAGGCCCTTGAAACTCCACGCCACATTGCCAGCACTGCATTCCTTATTTTAAGGAAAAATACTGAAAATCAGATGAGGATGGTGGGGAAATCAGGAATCATGGTTGCACCTGGAAAGGGATGCGCTGCTGGTAAAGCAAGCAGAGGTGCTTTACCACTGTATATCCCGGTATATCATGCTGCACGATAACCACTATAATGTTTTTTTACAACGATAAGTTATCGTCAGTGGTAATTATTGTGCTATATCGTCTTATTTTGGCATCTCTAAATGCCCGACACAGCTTTACGGCCACAGCCACAATGTCCCTTACCTGTTTGGGGGAGAAGAGCATCTCTGTTTACTCATGGCCACCAGATTAGGTCCATGATATCCACATGAATGATCAACAGTAGATAACTGCCCCCCCCATGTCCTGACAGCAACACATCACCCACCATGTTGCATACTGTAGCATTTCATTGTCTGCACTGCCCATACTGCGCTTTGCTCAATACACACATCCTATGTAGTGACCAGCCACAACTTGTCGCCCATGTTCCGCGACCTATGCCAGAAGAGCTCTTCATCTCCTAGGTGGTGATGGCCTCTCTTCAGCATGATGTTTGGATCTGCTGAACGTGTGAGGTAGGCCTCAACTGTCTGTAACCCTGACACTCGGGGCACCCAAAGCACATAACCATAAGACAACTGCACCATACATCCTGCTCCACCATTCCATGACAATTCTGCACGCTTAATACACAGACCATGGCACTGCAGTCCTGCCTCACCTGTGCACAGAGTGAAATGTACTGCAAATGGAACCTGTCCAACAGTCTTGCAGGTTCCCATTATAGATTTTTACAGACACAAACACTCCGATTGATGAGGACACTACAAAGCGTACCTTATCTGCACCACCTTCTGATACTTTGACAAATACACATTCTCCACAGCTTCGACTAGCGCACTTCCTTCAGCCTTGCCTGCAGGTGTCAAAGCAGATGTCTGTTAGGCAAACTCTGACTGTTTTAGCCAGTGGCCGCAAGTACAGGCTTCCAAAAATTCACAAGATCAGAGAGGGTGCATCTGTGAAATGGTGCATGCCCCCCTCCCCTCCCCCAGCTATGTTGCAGGTGGTGCATCATCGCAAGCAGGCGTAAGCTAGTATGGTAGATGGGGCCATCCAAGGGACGCATTCCGTGTTCGAAAAACAGGAATGGCACATGGTGGGATGCAAGATGCCCCCTTGCGTCATCTCTTCTGATGCAAGCACCGTATATCATTCCCATGAGCCTCTGAAGATCACTTCTCCTGGTGTTTTACAACCCCCTCCCCCCAATTCGCCACCGCCAACACCAAAATCAAGACTAATCAAAATTGATAGCCAACCATGCTGATCTCCACACAGATCAGATTAAAATGCCATTTGTCACAAGATACAATAATATCACCATACCTCTCAACCATTGTAACTGAAATGTGGGAAACAAGCACTCACAATGAGAAACGGTGTTTAATATCTAATTCAACATATAAGAATACTGAGAACATTTAGAATGTTTTAGCAACATCACTTCTCTGAGGGACAGAAAAAGGAGAGAACAATCAGAAAGGGATAAAATCAGGGATGTCATACTCCGGTACATTAAAGAAATCTAAACATTACTTGACCAATTATTACAAACCTGAATGCACAACGTATTACCGCATTGCATAATCCAGAAAAAGAACTGTCTGACTCAGGGGTAAATGTACTTGATTAGCTCTTACTTCACCTCACACAGGTGTCAACATTATCTAGCTACTGTCACTCACTGTGTCCCTGGAAATAATTAGATGATTTGCTTATAAGCAGATTGGAGTGTTCCAGAGGAATTTTGAGATGTACCCTCTAGTGGAGAGGAAAGCTGCTGAGCTAAACACATGCAGACGTCTCAAAGATGTAAGTTGTGGGTGGTGACATCTCTCTCTGTGGGGATGTGAAAAAGGCGAGTTGCTCTCCAGGTCACCAGGGCAGGACTACCTCCCATGATATCAAGAAGACGGGTGTCCTGTGATGGTAATACAGTTCTTGCCTTCCCCACCTAATTCATAATCATGGACGACAAAAAATATTTGTGAACACTTAAACATAACATAGATTATAGACCCTGTTCAAGTTGATATGTCCAGTGGAAAAGGTCACCAAATCAAATCATGCCAGGAGCACAGAGTTCTTGAGAAGCATGCAAACAGTATAAATAAAAAATCATGTTATGTCAATGGTATGGTACCTGAGGTCTGGAGGGGGGCAGATGTTCCCCTTCACATAAGTGGGAGCAAGGCAGAAGCAGGAAACTATAGACCCTTTAGTTTGACCTCAATGGTAGGGAAATTATGGAATCACTTCTGAAAGAAAGATTTGTTGAGTACCTAGAGGCCAGTGGGGGCACAGGACCCAAGGCAGCATGGATTCACAGCAGGAAGGTTATGTTAGACGAATCTCATACATTTATTTGACTGGGTGACCAAAGTAGACGACCATGGAGAGGCTGTGGACATGGCCTACCTAGACTTTAGCAAGGCATTTGACACAGTCCCACACAAAAGATTAATATACAAGTTAGCCAGCCTGGGAGTGGGTCCCAGGGTGGTAGCCTGGGTAAAAAATTGGCTGGACAACAGGACACAGAGGGTAACAGTAAATGGAGCCCATCCCGAAGAAGGGGGGAGTTACTAGTGGGGTACCACAGGATTCAGTACTGAGACTGGTCTTCTTTAATGTCTTTATAAGTGACACTGAAGAGAAACTGAAAGGAAAAATATGCCTCTTTGCAGACGACACAAAGATCTGCAACAGGGTTGATACACAAGAAGTGTTGGGGGGGGTGGAAAGGATGACAAGGTTGAAGGAATGGCCAAAAGTATGGCAGCTTGGATTCTATGCAAAGGAGTGCAAAGCAATGCACCTGGGAAATAAAAACCCAGGGGAAGAGTACACAATGGAGGGGGGGATGGGTACTAACAACAAAAATGGAAAGAGGCCTGGGGTAGTCATTATTAGATGACCTTAAGGTAGGCAAGCAATGTGAGAAGGCGGTAAGGAGGGTCCGGCATCACCAGTAGAAAACAGGAAGCTGTCATCCCTTTGTACAGACAGCTGGTAAGACCCCATCTGGGAGTACTGTGTGCAGTTCTGGAGACCCCATCTCCGCAAGGACATAGGATGGAGGCAGTCCAGAGGAGGGCAACTACAATGGTGCAGGGTCTGCACCAGAAGCCATACAAAGAGAGACTGGAAAAGCTTAATATGTATACCACGGAGGAAAGGAGAGCGAGGGGGGGCATGATTGAAACTTTCAAGTACCTCAAGGGAATTTGGGCTGGATATTCAAACTGCGCCATTCATAGGCGCAAGCCCTTGAGCTGCGCAAAATAGTTGCGCAGGGGTGTGTCCTGGGCGATATTCAAAGGAGTTGCGCTATTGAGCAACTCCTTTGAATATCACCCAACCACAACCACTGTGCATAGCGCAATGGAACTTACGCCACAGAATTGACAGAGTGGAACTTCTAACCCGAGTACCACAGTGCCATGCGCCAAAATCACGATATCTCAAAGTGACATGCAAATGGGGCTACAATTCATGCAAGGGCAGGGGGCCATTTGCATGTGATTATGTCCCCATTTGCATGCATATTATATGTGTGTGCGCCGATCCCCAGGACTTCTCCTGCGCCTGCAGGTAGCAGCCGCGGGATCGACATTCTGCAGCCATCGGGCATAGTGCTCCCCCACCAGCCCGATCGGGGCACTGGTCTGGCTCATTCTCCCAGATGTCTCTGGGGTCCAGTGAGCCGGCGCAGGCGGTATGTGATGAACTACTTCAACATAGCCCTGGTGGCTATTGTCCTCACCCTACCCACCCACGGCGCCCACCATCCCGCCCCCTCGTAGCATCCCACTCCTGCCGCCTGCCGACCGATTGCTCGCCTATTGGTGCAGAGCAAGAGCCACGGGCGTGAGTTTCATACAGACATGATAGTCCAGATTTGTGAATGAGCATTCACAAATCTGACTGTCATAGTGGGCACGGGCTGCACGCCCATTGGCTCTTGCCTGCACTAACGGGTGTGCAGCCCTCACCAGGTGACAGTCGGGGGGGCGCAGGCGGGTGGATGCTGCCGCCCGCCTGCCGGGGAGCGGGTGGTGGGCTTTGTGGGTGGGTAGGGTGGGGACACCAGCCACGAGGGCTATGTTCGGGGTGGTTTTACACACATACCGCCTGGCGATCGGGCATCCGTCCACTGGACCACCAGGGATGTGAATGGAGGGGGTGGGAATTATTATACATACCCCCATGATCAGGGCATTCTGGTCCACTGGACCACCAGGGATATGAACGGGAGGGGAGCCACATTGATGCCCGCAATTGGGCTGGGGAGTACACTATGCCCGCAATCGGGCTGCCGGGAGGGGGGCAGGGACTGGGTTGGGGGCCAGCCACAGGTGGCTGCTGCTGTGTTGCCCTGCAATACAGCAGCTCACCTGTGGGTGGCCCTCGACTTAAGCCTTTTTTGGGCTCAAAGTCCTGCAGGCGCAGGTTGGGGTTGCGCCTGCTCAATTCTGCACAGCCCGGCTGAATATCGGGCTGTGCAGTTTATGCATGGTTCCTCCCCCTCCAGTTCAGCATGCATTCATTTGCATTGCGCTGTTGCTCAGCATGTTTTCTGTGGCGCAACTGCCTCCTGCTGAATATCGCAGAATGAAGCAAGTTTGGACTTGCGCATGGCGCAACCCTTTTGAATATCTGGCCCTTAAAGTCCAAGAGGGTAGCATATTTCAGAGAAAGAGATGTGTGAGAACAAGGGGGTACAATTAGAAGATATGGAAGGGATGGCTCAGGGACAACGTGCGGAAGTATTTTTTCACGGAAAGGGTGGTGGACGCATGGAAGGCCTTCCTGAGGAGGTCTTGGGGCCAAAAATAATCAGGGAATTAAAGAATACATGGGACAGACATAAGGCAATTCTGGTGGTGAGGGGGTAAGAGGAAGTAGGCTGTTGGTTACCTAGTGTACCCCCCCAACTTTGCTGTTGTGCTCCTGGTGCCCCAGCCATGGCCCAGTATGAATTACAGCCCTCTGGGGCTCCAAAATTTAAAACCGTGATCCCTCGCTCAGTGAATGCACCGAGGTGCAGTGGGGATCGTGCAGGCATGATGCAGCACCTCTGAAGTGTTTCCGCTTGTCTAGCGGTCAAAAGAAAAAGTGCTCAGCGGTCCCAATATGGCCAAAGTATGGACCAGTGACCACAGCAAGGGCCTTGAGAGCCCATTTTCCTAAATAAAGAGATTCATTAAGTGTCAAAAAGCGGGGTCATGAATATTAATGAGCAGAGCCCAGGTCTTTTATGAATATTCATGAGAGTCCGTCTGCCCTCAGGGAACTGCGTCTCGGTGGCTCACGAAAGGAAACAAAATGTAAAATAATGATGCAGATACTGTTTTGGTGACATTTAAAGCAAATGTTTAAAAGGGGAACACAAAGTAAAATAAATATATTAAACTGGCTGCACCAGTATTGTTGGGACTCAGACAGCCTGCCTGCTGCAAGAGCGGGTTACAAAATATTGGCAGCAGCAACAGGCAAATGGACTGAGGAAATTACTTGTGCTGGGCAGCAACTTTAAGGACACACATATGGGTACTGAACTGTGGGGGCAAGTGGGCAAATTAAATAATTATTCTAGCTGCACCAGGACTTTATTTGGGACTGTGTTAATGCTGCTTAAGGAGCGGTGTAGCAACAGCCAATCGGGAAGCTAGGATTTTTAAGTCAGTACTTGTGTGACTTTTGCCAAAGCTCATGAGAAACTTCCAAGTGCTCACTGGGAACTGCATGGACCTAAATTCAGGCACCAAAATAACAAACCAATTGAGCATCGAGGGAGCTTAATGAATAATTCACTTTTGTGATTGGCAAGCCTTCCAGCCAATTAGGGCCAAAGCAACCAATAGCCTCAGCCAATAGGAAGCCTCAAGAGAGTGTCCCATGAAAGACTTTCAGTCAATTTTTTAGCTTTGAGCAGAAGTCCCCCATGAGGATGGTGGGTTAAGGCCCCCAGCAAAACAAATGGGCCTGGTAATCCAGCGTAAGCCCTCCACAGGGGAGAGGGGCTTTGTTCTTCTCTGCCAGTAAATCATTCAGAGTTAGTTTAAAGTAAAACCTGCTAGCCTGGGGGTTGCCAGTAAATGTCCTCCAGGGGCTAGCCAATCCTTTCCAGATTTAGGAAAAACATGGACCTGCAACTTGATATCACACCAGCTGTGAGAGAGCTGAACCTACCTCACTGGCGAGAGAACTGAAGACTTTTGGAACCTTAGATGACGGACAGCCATTCTGTGAGGATGCCCGAGTGAGTAATCTTGTACCCCCTCTCCCCCATGTGCAAGTAACAAGAAAGCTTATTGGGGCTGCCAAGCCCTAGAGACTTGTTTGGAACTGTTCGTTGGTCTGCACTCTGTATCTGCTGCATTTAATCATTGCCCAGCGAGGGTGAACCCATATAAGTTAATGGGCCACAGAGTGGTCCAAATCATATAAATATGTTTAAATTGCTAAAGTGTCTACAGGACTGAAAAGGGAGTACTTGGATCCGGGGCTCTGCCTAACTTTGCCTGGGAAGTCCAGTATTTGTTTGTGTATTGTCAAGCTGTACTATGGAAGCTGTGAACCTCAGCCATTTATCACATCGGGACTGAGATATTGAAACCTGCGTTTGCAAGAACTGCAGTAATTGCTCAAATTGTTAATGTGAAAGAAATGGTATTGGTAGAAGTAATTTTGTTCGGTCATGGGATGCGGAGAATCGGGCAGGGCTTGACAAATTTTAAAATTATGTACTTGTCCACGGACAAGTGGTTTGTCAAAAAGTAGTTGTCCCGGTGCTTGAGTTGGTAGTCCAGGTATAAAATGGTGCATTTTTAGTAGAAAGTATGACAAGCATTTGTCAATGCAAAATGTTGCTTGCTTCTATGTGCTGTTTAGGTATTTGGAAGTCACTGGAGTGCAAATATTGAAAATTTGAGAACTTACGAGCGGCGAGGAACTGCGCACGCACGCTCAGAAACAGTCGTTAGGGAAATTTTTTCACAAAATTTCAACATAGCCATTTTAAGATCTCTGCTCATGAACAGTGACACTGTGATTTTCTTAATGTGTCCCATACACTGAGTTCGCATACCGACTGCGCCATTCTGCGCTACAAGGGCGGAAACACATTTTGGGTGAGATGTGAAAAATGACAGCTGTACTGCTCATAAGAAGGTGTGGTAAAATGGCAATGTTGAAAATCTGGAATGAAAATATTGAAATTTCGCGAACTTACGAGCCTGCGTAGGAACTGTGCAACGCATGCTCGTAAAACAGTCATTTTTTGGAATTTTTGAACCAAATTTTCAACATGGAGTTTTTGGGACCCCTTCTCATGAATGATGTCACTGTCATGGCGCTTTCGAGCCGAAGGGTGATTTTGCAGTCACTGCGGCGAAATCACTCTTCGGCCCGAATAGGCCATGACAGTGACATCATTCATGAGAAGGGTCCTAAAACCATGTTGAAAATTTGTGCAAAATTCCAAAATGCCTGAGATATGCAATAAAGTTGAACCCCCTATCTAGCCCATTATACAGCTTACGGCATTTCCTCAGTTCGCGGTCGGCTTTGAAGAGTGCAGGCGTGTTCCAGTCCACGAAGATCGTCGCGCGAGTCGGAGGTAAGTATGGGGTGGGGGTGTGGGGAGGCTGGGGCACAGTGGGTGGGTGCGGTTGTGGGGGTCAGGAGAGCGCAGCGGGACCGCTTTTGTTTTATAGGTTTAAAAAAAAAAAAAAAGAGCGCCATGGGGACGTTGCCCACGCTGGGGTGGGCTCCCAGCGTGGCACAGACTGACGCTTGCCGACGGGGGATTGGGCACCCGCCGGCCAAAGGACTGATTCCCATGTTGGGGTGGCGCCCAGCATGGCACCAACTACTGGGGGAGACTGGGGACGACACAGCTCAGCCGGCGGGATTGGGCACCCGTTGGCTACACAGTACGTCTGAGGCGCGCCGCCTGCGTGTGGGGGCTACGCTTTATCGCTGCTCACTGAAGTGTAGCTCCCTCTTCCGGCGTTACTGCATTTTGGAGCGTGTCATAGACAGCTCCAAAATGCATTGGCTTACAGGGGCCGTGCCTGCCAGCTCACTGACTGAATTGGAGGAGGCGGTGACACACCTCCGAAATCTCCGATGATGGCACTATGTTTCTTGCACATGCATGCAAGCAACATAAAAATACAGAAAACAAATGAATTTATTGTGGAAAATAAAATAGTTTGCTTTGGCTCATTTCTTTGCATTTTGTTTTAATTATATGCAGTTATGAAAATACTGAAATACTGTACTCAACAAAAATGTATCTTATCTTTGGGTGTGTTGTGTCATTTTTTACCTTAAGTTGCTGTGCTTAGTGCTTGCACCTTACAGCACTACAAGAGGACCTGGGCAGGACAGAGCAGATGGGAGTAGGAGGGAGGGAGCAGAAGCAAGCTACTAGCTCCGAGAGAGTCTGCAGTTGTTCACTTCTCCAAGTTCCTATACTCTCTCTCTCTCGGCAGGTTAGGTCACTCACACACACACACCCACACCCACCCCTACCAAAGAAGAGGTTTTATTTCTGTAGCACAAAAATGTTTTTCCCTTTAGTTCTAGTAAGTCCACAGTTGTTCCCCAAGTTCCTCTACCCTCTTAGGGCAGGTTAAGATCTCACAGCCGCACACATACCTCCACCAAAGGGTTTATTTTTTTCCATAGCTCAAAAGATGTTTTTCTCACTTCAGTTTATTTTTAGTAGGTCCGCAGTTGTTCCCCAAGTTCCTCTACCCTCTCAGGGCAGGTTAAGGTCTCAGCCACCCACACCTCCACCAAAAGGCTGCTTATTTATTTTTCTGTAGCACAAAAACGGTTTTTGTCAGTTTTTAGTTTATTTCTAATAAGTCCTCAGTTGTCCCAAGTTCCTGTCTGACCTCTAACCTTTTTAGGATGGCACACAACACCTCTCTCCACAACACAGCCCACACAGAGTTAGTCGGCTCCTCCTAATGCTCCTATGTAATTTTCCTTAGAATATTTTTTTATAGCTTTTTCTTTATTTTTTTTTTACTTTTTTTTTTAATCAATTGAATTACTTTTTCTGATTTTTTCAGTGGTCAGGTGGGTCACTGGTCAGGGAAGGGAGCAGGGTCCACTTTTCGGCAATGTCTCTAGTCTATAATAGTTAGCAACGTCTCTCTTGCTTACTCCTTTGCAGCAGTTGTATTTTATATATAATACACTTGTCCAAGGCAAGTCGTCCAGTCATTAGTTATTGTTAGGCAGTGCAGGTTTTGTTTTGTTGTTCAGTTCTGCTGCCCTGTTCTGTTAGGAAGTTGGAACTTAGTTTTTAGTTAAGCAGGACTTTATCAGGAATCAGGATCACAAAAATAAAAGGCCCCAGCCAACCTGCTGCCTGCCTACACACAGACTAGTACACTCACTGACTGTACTATGCATGTAGTTAGTAGTGCACATGTACAGTCAGTAAGTTTTTTCCCCAAAGTTGTCTGATTGCCAAGAATGCACTGTTTTAGTGTTCTAGTTTGGGAAAATATGGATATTCAGCCCTTGATGTACTGCAGCTGGAATCCTCCACTCTGCTGCTTCTGGTCTTCTGCAGACGGTTACCACGCAGATCCCGCCCTTTTCTCTCTTCACCCTCACCCTCCCATCTGTCTCCTTCCTTCAAATTCAACTGCAACAACCCCCCCCGGCAAGGCTTAGGCAGCTGGTGAGCAAACCGTAGCACAGCAGTACTAGTTTTAAATGCAGCGGTCTCCCGGTCCTGCACTCAACAAGACAGCTGCAATGGCACAACTGAAGAGACGTCCCTTCACTGTGAAAGCCAGACAGTAAATGAGGGACTGAGCGCAAGACGTCTGTCTCATCCTATGCCCAGGAAATCACCGCCATGGCCAGTGGGCTTCCCCTACCTTGAATCTTGTTTCCACATTGACTCTGCAGGTCTGCCACTCGAGGACTGCCTCCTCCTCCAATCCCTCACAGAAGCTGCTCGCTCCCATGAAATAGGTGATCGCGCTCTTACCCGCTCCACAACCGCGATCACGTGAGCGTTGCTCAGTCAGCGGGTCAGATGACCACTGGGGCTCGGGAGCACTAGGGAGATGGGACAGGGGTAGCCAAATGAACTGCCTGGAGTGAGGAGCAGCCTACTGGTGGAGGACTGTACTGCCTTCTGGTAATGAAAAACAGTGCTAGCCCGGGGACAACTGGCACAGAGTAAGCTGCCAGCAAACTGCTTGTCCTTGTCGTTTTCCTGGTAGCCCAGGACGTCAGACTATGGGGTTTGTCAAGCCCTGGAACCGGGTCACCCTAGCCCTAGGGAACAAATACCCCTTGAAAGATTTAAGTTGGAAAGCACCATAGTGGCTATGCTAGCTCATGGTTGAAGAATTCATATGTGTTGAATGTGCAACCACAATAAATGTGCTGGATGTTCGCAGAATGCAAAATGTGTTAAATAAAAGGTAATCGGCTGGTTACACTACAGATGCTTTTAGCCCAAAGGAGCATCCATTCCAAAATGCAGGGCCTCAACAACACCCTTTAAACAAACTGTACATACGTCAAGTGTTTAATGTTTTTTTTCCAAGTCTAAGCTTTAATCTGTTTAATTTAGCTGGCCAACGTACAGCTGCACCACCCCTCATTCCTGCACACTTTGGACTTTGGTTACTGGGTACCCAGGTTTAAGGTTGGGATTGAGGGGTCTCGCACCAATATGGGGGACTGGTACCAGTGTGGGTAAAAGACATGTTTTGTGTCATCTGATTTATGTAGCTTAGCCAGATATCCAGGGCTCTGGGCATTTTGGATGGCTGGTAAAATATGTGATTACTATCAGATTTAAAATACAACTTACCTACACAGCTGGAGGATTTCACCAGCACAAATCAAAGCTCATGATCTTATGTAAGTATTGTAAATACTGTACTGCATAACCTCCATTCCTTTCTTCCCCCACTCCTAAGTCCTTACCCCCTATAAATAAATTGTTCATTGTTGTTTTTACAGATACCTGTGTTGTGCGCATATTGTTAGGATCCAGTCAATAAATAGTAAACTGTATTGAAATGTGGGGAAATGTTATCGGGTCATGTGTCTCTGTGACTTATGGTTAAAGTGGGTGGGTACAGCAGCCCAGGGGGTTGTACCATGTTCCAAGCTTTCCCACTTAAAAGCTAAAACCTGGGTGGATGCACCGTAAAAATACTGGAGGCAGTATAGCGCAGCCCTCACTTGCATACTGTGTGACCCTGAGCAAGTCACTCAACTTCCTTGTGCTCCCAAGTCACACCTGTAAACAAGCTTTCAGCTCAGTGTCCCTCTCCTGGTTAACAAAAATATATATTTAGGAGAAGGTCCAGTTAAATTAGATCTTGGGAACCCAGGCCCCTCAAAGCTTGTTCAGGCCTGCAAGACAGGGGGTAGTACCCCAGGGATAGCGCTGCCTAGAGGTTACACTAGGATTTGCAGCTTATGCAACAGGTAGGGAAATGGGCAGACTGGGTGGTCCAAGCAGTCCTTATCTGCCATCAAAGTCTATGTTTTCATGTAAATAAATGACTGCCACTGTGTATGGTCATTCAGTATATCCCAACACTGCCCAACATAAATTGAGCAGTTAAACAAAAGGTCAGGCTTGTGGAGAACATGGCCCTTAAGACAGGAGTCTGGTCATCTCTCCCACCCTCCACCCGGTGTGTAAGTAGTAGCCATTCACGCTGGTAGAGCAGTTTTACAAATCTGCATGCCTTTCCTTGGCGGGGGGGGGGAATGAACAATTGACCCCTCCTCCATGACACTGGGGTTAACACAATTTCTCTAGTAATGATAAGCTCAATCATGCCTCTCTCCTCCCTCTACCTCCTTTAGTTAAAATGGGTGCGGTGTATACGTTGTTCTCTGAACTACTGTCGAATGGTGATGATGCTTTAAAAAATGCTTGGAATACATGCAATTTCATTGATGTATGATCAGCAATGTACGCCTCTCATACTGTGCACCTAACCACCTGGTCCCCGCTACTGATCTCTGTAGGGAATACCATCTATAACAGACTTCAGACTGGTGCAGCTCTGGCCTATAAAAAGGTTTATTTTTGCAAAGGTGCCTTTGCACGCTATGTAATGGGCCGCCGAAACTGGAGAGCTAGACGCAGAGAACTCCGAGCGGTGGCTGCTCCCCCGTCAGCACCAACAGACACTTTCAATGTGTATACAATTTCTACTGATGTTGCTCTCGCTCGATATAGTTTGTTTAGAGATTCGAGGCACTTCAAATGAAATGCTCTGGGAGGTGAAAGAGCCACGCTGCGCAGCTACCTTCCGTACCCTCTGCCAGTACCTGTGCGTCTGGCTAATTGCTGCCGGTTTCTTGCAGGTCGTGGTAGCTCTGGGTAGTAGTTGCACCTTATAGAGATGTGGTTGCATCAGCGTTTAAGCGGTCATTCAACTGGTGCGTGTGCTACTGTCTTTTCTGTGAGTTGTTTCCAACTGGCAGTCCCCCGAGTCTCGGCTGTGGGACAGCCAGCGATATGGCCGGGTGCAGACCTCGATTGTGTAGTTCTTGTGCTGCATCTTTTGCTCTTTCTTACGGAATTTTATTTGTTGTTAATGTAGAATTCTAAGTAGTGGACTACACCCCGGCTCTTCTGTGTTAAGGCCGGAAGGTAACAGTCATCAAAACAGATGGTATCACTATAGTTCCTCCACCACGCCGGGTACATTTTAAGAGCGCCAAAGGGAGGAAACGGATGTTCGTCGACCTGAATACATCCGGCTTGTAAAATGACAGCGTCCTCCGCTGACCACTCTAGTATCCCGTCGTCACAATCACACTTCCGGTCTGTGATGTACCTGGTGTGCGACCACGGCCCTCGCGGCATTTCGACCGAGGGCCTGTTTTATAGTGTATTGGCGAACTCCGGCTTTGGTATATGGTTTCATAAGCAGGTGAGTAAGAAACCTGCCCGACAAAGAAGAGCAACACTCTATCTAGGGCGTCTTTCCGTAGGCGAGCGACTTGACCCAGACAGTTCCTTTACTTCGGTCTTGTCAGGCTATACAAAGACTTGTTTAATTTCATAGTGCTCCTTTTACCTCACAAATTTTCTCGGTCCCTTAAATCGCATACATGTCCATACCTCTCAGCTGTACCACATTATGAGGAACGTTTTTCATTTTACTTTACAAAAGCTCCCTGTTCCACACTGTGAGGACTTGTTCCACATTCAGTATTAACATTTTAAAGCAAAAATCTATAGTAAATGATGCCAAAAATATATTCAATTAATAAGACTTTCTGAACATAAATGCAAATGTTTTAAGTGTTCTGAGCCTCCTAGATAAATATTTGATTAAGTGTTCCCCATTTTGCTCATTTCCACATTTTGAGAGGCAATGTGCCTCATTTGGGGACGAAAGGTTGAGAGGTATGTTTCTGTCATACATGAGTAGAAGTCTGAGCCATAATAAAAATGATGCACATCATTTTATTCTTCATTGGAAAAATGCCACTCATACAAAGCCAAATGTTATTAACAGTTTTGGGAGCTGATCTCGGTCATTTGAGATAGAGTGTTCCTCTGATTTTGGTATTTGTGATCTGCAAACCTTGTCCTTGATTTGTGAGTTAGGATGTTTATTATGGAGAATCTTTTCCAAGTTCAGTGGTCTGAAACCCGAACTGTTTTTTTTTTTTTTTTGCTGGTGTCATTCTCTGGGCTTTTGGTAGATATGTTTTATTTATTTTAAACGTTTTACCAGGTAAGCACTCAGAGTCTGGGGCTCTTTTCCAGTTGTGACCTGGGGGTGGAGGGAGGAACAGTACAGGCCGATAGTGGTGATTATTGGACATGGGTTACAGCTCTGCTACCAGCGTAGCATAACACTGTGCATTTGACGTAATGTCATGGCGCACCACCATGATGCACATGTCTGTGCAAGTTGCGAGGTCCCTGTTCAGTTGGATTTTCTCACATTGCATGAGTCAGGGGCGGGGGGACTTTGCCCCCTGCACCCCCTTTGTCTTTTTTGAAATTGAAGGTGGGGGTGAAGCCCCCAAAGTAAAATAGTGAAAACATTTCATTTAGTCAGGCCAGACTTGTGTACTTCATTTTTTCACTACTTTATTTTTAGTATGGGGGCTTCCTCCCCCATAAAAAAAAAAAAAAAAAAAAAGAAAGTGTGTGGGGGGGCAGATCCTTCTCTGACTAACACGATGTGAGAGAATTTAACTGAACAGGAACCTCACGGCTTACATAGTGTAAAGAACATAGCCGCCAGCTCAAGGCAATGCTGCGTTGTATTCACAAAAGCTTTATGCTGTGCAGGTAGTGCTGGTCTGACTATCTTCACTGTCGCCCGGGACGATGAGGAATCTTGCAGCGTTCATACATTAAATACTTTACACATTTCCAAAAGTAAATGAAACAAGTACATGGAAAGCAGCATGTCCTGGTGCAGTAAATTGTAATAACATGTCATGGCATCCCATGGAAAGAAAATAAGGCATAGAACAGTGACAACGCTAGGGATTTTAAAACATGGGTCAAATTAGACCCACTGGTGTAAAAAATTTGTGTCAAAATGAGAAATAACTGGGTCAAAACCTAATCACGAGTACAGATGTCACCGGTACAGAAGCTTACATTTGTCAAGCCAACATACTTTTCTGTTATTTAATTTTCCAGTTTTCGGCTATTGCTACAGACACAGGTGCACCACTTTGGACCTACTGTCATGTGCAAAGTGGGTAATTTGTGGGCAATCTGCAACTTTTTCCCTTTTTGCCCTGTCTAGCGCTGTTCCTGGCGTAGGACCACAGCTGTCCCATGGAGGATCACAGCAGTTTATTTTATTTATTTATTTTTTTTGATAGCTGGGAAAGGCACACTGAGCCAAGGCTCGTTTCCAGGTGTGACCAGTATGGTAGGGTGGAGACAAATAAAGAAATGTACAAAGCTCATAAGTTATAGACATTATTTATTTTTTTTTATTTATTTAGTTTTTGTTGACCGGGTAAGTGCACTAGACAAATCCTGCCTATTTTCAGGCACAACCAGCACGATTATGAGCATAATGTGTAACAAATTCAACAGACACAACAGCTAATGCTTATAGGGTTACAGACATTGTGAACATAATGTGTAAACTAATACATAGATTCAGCAGAGACATCAGGTAGCAATCTAACAGATTACAGTAATAGTGCCCAGTGGAACATGGGAGGCAAAAAATGAGCTGAGGGAAGTGGCAGAGGGCCAGACGTGAAGGAGAAGAAGAGAGGCTTAGAGGCAGAAGGAGATGGAGGGTAAGGGATAGGTTGGGAATATCGGGGGAGATGAGGAAAGCTTACAAAAACAAGAGGGCTGGGTAAAACATTTGAGTTGGCGTTTATGGGAGGAGAAGGGGGAAGGGAGCTGGTTCCAGGCGGAGGGGTGGCAATAAGAAAAAGCAGCTTGACCAGTACAAGAATGCCGTTGGGGGGAGGGAGAAGGTGTGAGAGTCTCTGGAACGAAGCTGGTAGTTTGATACATTGATGGGGAGAGGAGGGAGGCTAGATAAGTTGGGAGTAAGTTGAACCAATATTTGGCAGTGAAGGATATGCGATGTAGCTGACGGCGCAGGGAGAAACGAGCACGGAGAGCGAAGAATTCCGAGAGCAGTGGTGGGTTAGGGTGGTAGATTTGAGGTGAACCGGCAGAAGGCATTGCACAGGGTGTCCAGCCTGGTAAGAGAGGAGCAGTTAGCACAATGTAATCATAATCACTGGCTTAATAACTAGTTAGGCTCAGAGTGAGGGCTTGGTCTTGGGGACATGATGTTGGGGATTTGTAATGGGACTTTTTTTATTTGGTAACTGGGTAAGGTCTTTTAGGCACATGTGCCTGTTTTTCAGGGGCAACGCAGGAGTACTGAGGAGGTAAGTGACTGGCTTGGAGTAGCACAGTGTGCAAGTGAAGGTTGTGGTAATCAAATCCTGGTCTGCTGGGTGTAACAGGGTTGTTCACAGCTCATTACTCTAACCTCTAGGCTATACTGCCAGGTGTTAGGGAGCCTCTAGCAGATGGAAGCTTGGTGTAGGTTGTCTTGTACCACGGGACGTGGAGGTGGTGTCCTACTTCAGATCTGAGCAGATAGGAGGGGTGCGCTGCAGGAGAGAAGAGGTTGGAGGATAGATATCCAGGCAGTTTGCCAGACGAATATTTGGTACCCAGGAGGACAGTATGCATCATTTGTCTTCCGGGGTCTCTAGCTCTTTGTATATACTGCATCGGTGGGAGGAGGGGGAGGGCATCCAATGGCGAATGTACACAGTGCATTAAACAGGGTGTTGATTTTTATCAAGGGAGGTGGAGGTAGCACCTGAGTAGACTACATCCCTGTAGTCTATAAGGGGAAGGATTGACTGCTCCACAGTCTGTTTTCTGATGATTCAGTGGAGGCATACCTTTATATAGGGCACTTAACTTCGTGTATGACTTGGTTACTACCTGAGAAATGTGCCTCAAGTAGTCAAGGTGCTGGTCTAGGTGGAGACCGAATTATCTGTGGGAGGAAACAGTCTTGACTGTACCGGTCTGGGTTGTGTAAATTCAGTGAGGGGGGGTGGTAGAGCCATGGGTAGCTTTAAGGCAGTGCTCCATGCTCAGAGCACATTTGCTTACATTAGGAGTACCTTTTCTAAATCGAAATTTAGTGCCACTGTGCTCCTACAATGTTCTAGGAGCATGGCATGGAATGGCCTTCCTGAGGAGGTTGTGGGGTCTAAAACTGTGGGAGAATTCGAGAATGCATGGGACAGACATAAGGCAATTCTTGTGGGGGGTAGGAAGAAATAGGCTGTTGGTTAACTAGGATCTGCGGCCTATCCTGTAGGTAGGGAAATGGGCAGACTAGATGGGCCAAGCGGTCCTTATCTGCCGTCATAGTCTGTGTTTCTATGGCAAATTTTGCATTACTGTACATGGCTGCTGGGCTTTAGTATATGTCCCAGAATGACTTACAGTGTTTTTTTGTAAGATCCTTTCAAACTACACCCAGTCACTCCATCTTTTTTTCTGTTTTGTTTTTCCTGATGTGAGCAGTGTTCGTGTTGTGTTCATGTGCAGGGTGGCTAGGGTAATATATTTTTTAGTTAAAGCCCTTGAAAAGAATGGTCTGCTGTAGCAGAGGACTAGGTTCTGCTGGAGTAGTAGATTTGCAGATGTGGTAAGGGTGACCAACTATGGTCTTAAAGAGTACCTTTTCTGGCACCTCCCACCCATATAAGGAAGCTTACCTGGTCCCAAGTCTGGTGTACCATAAATGTTAATTAGTTGGTACCACTGTTTGGTGAGGGAAGGGATCGAATTCTGGCTTCATGGCACTGAAAGCCTGATCCCTCCCACTTGAACTTCCCTACTCAGAGAGACACCACGGTGCTCTTATGTTTTGTGATTATAATAAGTATAGGGAAAGTGTGGGGCGTGCTCCATAGAGTACCATAGGGGCCTTTTTTTGGAAGTGTGTTTCAGTATACATTAGAAATCCTTGTCAGTTGAGTGATGGCTTTGATTTGTAATAATAAGAACTCTAAAGTATACTAAAATGCCCTTAAATTAAGGTCCCTATAGTACTCTGTGGAGCACACCCCAGCACTCTTCCTATGCTTGTATCACAAAACATGACAGTGCAGGGGCATGTCTCTGAATAGGGAAGTGGAAAGGATCTGGCTCCCGGCTCCAAAGAGCCAAAATTCAATCCCTTCCTTCCCCAAACAGTGGTAGCAATTAATTAAAATGTATAGTGTACTATACTTGGGATTAGGTAAGTTTCCTTATGTTTTGGGGGAAGAATTTTAAAAGAACAGCAAAGGTGCTCTTTAAGGCAGGCATGCCCACTTGGTGCCAGCATAGGTCAAGCTTGTCTGTGGTGGTTAAGGCTAGTGGTTAGCTGTGTGGGATAGAAGGGGTGGCAGTGTTGCAGTTGTCACTGGGAGGAAAGGACAAGGGCACCTGTATCCATAAAAGCAGCATTGCGGAGTGCACACAAGGCAAGTGGTGCATCAGACTAAAAAGTAAACAATTTAAAAACATGAAGTTGAGCACACGCAAACCTCGATAACATGGGCACAGGTCTCCCAAGTTAAAAAATATTTATTAGAACACCAGCAGCCTGACGTGTTTTGGATAAAATCACATCCTTTATCAAAGGCTGAATAACAATGAATGTATGTACTATATTCAAATCACGTCATGATGATGTCATAGTCATTCAAACAATTTAATAGGTTAAAACATCAAAGTACAACAATATCATACCTAGCACCAAAATATAATTTAAACTTAATGTTACCAATAATAAATCTATATGCTAATACATATCTAGCTATATGAATATATAAATAAAGCAAAATAGTGTATGTAAACCATTATAGTAGGACATGAAACAAAATAGGAGGGGAAGGGGAAGAGAAAAGTGGAGTTTAAAGGGAAAGAGGAAAGCTGCAGAGAAGTTAGCTAGTATGTAGAGATCTATTAATTATGTGGGCGATAGTGACAGTTATTGCTGGAGTTTAGTTTATTCTAGGAATTATTACCTTTGAGCCAATGGCTCTTTTACAAAGGTTCCACGTCAATTAAGTACTGACAAATCAGGTTACATAGAATGGCACAACAATTTGTGTTGTGTCAATAGCAAGAAAACATAGACAACAAATATCAAACATTTGTGCAAGGACAGGTAATACCAATAAACACTTATCATACAAAAAATCAAGCCAGTTGAGGGAAAATCAATTAGGGAAATGTACAGATAGAGAGGGTAAGAGAAAGGTGAGGGGAGCAGACAATAGCAATAGAAAAGAGTTATTGCTGGAGAGTCTATTTTGAGGATTTGGGGCGCAACACTATCGTTTCCACATCTGGATGCTGCGTGTAGTGCTGAAAACTCTTTGTGAACGTCGGTCACTGAGATTTCCTACTGGTGCATGTTCCCAATGGTTGGTGGATTGGGGAGTGGGGAGTGGGAAAGGTTAGGGATAAGAGCCCTAGGGCCTTCTATGAAGTATTGGTTGAGGTTGTCAGCAGTTAAGGTGGAATCAGATGGGGTCTGTGTTGCACTAGAGGAGGGTTTAATTAGAGTATTGACCGTTTTCCAGAATTTAGAAGGGTCAAAGGAGTTGCAAGATAACTTCTTCCAGAAGTATTTGTGTTTGGCAGTTAGGGTCTGGGACTTCCTTTTAGAGTTTTGAGAGCCCTACACAATTATTCAGGAGTACCATTTTAGCAAAACTTTTTTTTTTTTTTTTTTATGGCGACTGAATCTTGGAAGAGATGATTTAAACACTTGGGGCCCGATTCTCAAAGAGGGCTTAGAATGATGCAAGCTACGCCGGGCAGCAGCTTGCGTCGAAGCCCTGTGCGCCAGGGATCCTGCACCCAATTCAGGTATGGGAGGGGTTCTGGCGCCTAAGTCCCCACACATGTGGCAACCCTTCCCATGTGGCAAACAGCTGACGCATGGGAAGTGTCTGTCGCAAGCCTGGTGTGGCACAGGAAATGGTGTGTACTGTACATATGTGCACAGTGACTGACAGTCTCAGACGCTGAGAGCATATATACAGTACATGCTGATGCAGACCACAGTCGGTGGCTGGATGGGCACCGCGGGGTGGGGTCCACTAGACCACCAGATATTGGGCATTGCAGTGATCGGGGGGCACATGCCCATGCTACATACAGGCGGGCAGCATCGGGGATGGGGTGGTGACATAGGTCCTCTATTGCTGCATCAGGGATGAGAGACAGTACCTGGCATGACAGGCATAATCGGCAAACCGAAAGGATACAGTAGAATACAGTGGCACATAGGATGACTTCCCCAGTGGAACATATTCTAAATCCCCGTACGCCAGCCCTGACTGGTCTAAGGGCACTTAGAATATCTCCACTGGGTGCTGTCTGAGAATTGCAGGCTGCAGCCTGCGTCCGACGCAGTCCATCAGGCACCGTGTTGCATTGCAGGGCGCAGGGCTGGCGGCCTGCGGTCAGCGCAGACCACTTATGTGAATCGTGCGGAGAGCAGCCCTGGACGCAGGGTGCACCTTGCACCATACCTGTTTGGCACAGGCACCTTGCATCAGACGCAGGGCTTTGAGAATCAGGCCCACAGTGTCAAAATAATTGTTCATCTTTGCTCCATCTGCTCTTCTTATGGAAAAGTCTTGAACAGGATTCAGGAGCCCTACGACCCTTACTCTGGTATACTGTAATGTGTAGGGTGGTGTAGTGTTTCATTATTTGTGTCAGGGGTTCTAGATCATTTTTAGAACTGTGAAGTATTATTTACTGCATGCTTCAATATAATAGCATTTTATAAAATGGAAAGACTGTATCAGCCAATCAGAATGCTAGCTCATCATGCATGAAATCTGTTTCATGCATGGCTAATAACAAGTCCCTAAAAGTGGGACCGCAGTTCCAAACAAATCATCTTGCCATTAGAACGTTGAGGTTTTCATGCGCTGCCATTTTTTTATTTTCTTAGCGAGGAGTACCGGTGGGCTACAATGTGAGTCTCCCTCTCACTTACTTGCTGGACCATATGCCCACCAAACAAATACCACTCAATATATCTTTCTTCACACTCTCCGCCACTTATTGTGAATCTGTCCTACTGTGGGATCGGGCGGGCTACAGCTACTGCTACACACTTTCTTTCTTTCTCTGTCTCTCACTCTCTCCCTCGGTGGTTGGGGAAGGTGGCAGAGGGCCGGCAAACAAGGTGAAGACACTGGAGCACCTTTTCTTTACACAGTAAGAAGTGGTTTCCCTGACTGAAGCAGTGGCAAAGGGAGTTGTTTTGTGTAATTGTACTGTTGTTGACGGGATTAAATTAATAGTTAAAAATAAATGTTGCTTGCTTGTGTTGCGATCCTTGCCCGCTCTGTTGGAAAAAATAAGCTGCTCGCTTGTGCCGCGATCCCCGCCTGCTCCGAGACCTAACTTCTTCAGTTCTCCCCACTCCATACTTCTGCTGCCATGTGTTGCAGCTTAAATTAATCAGAAAAAAAAGTATTTCCCACTTCCTTATTTTACTATAACTACGAATCCCAATGGAAGACATGCCCTACAACAATTACTAAACACAAAGGCAGAAAGACTGTTTCACTATGAATACACTAAGTTATTTCAGTGTATTCATATGTAAATGTCTTTCTAACATAAAATTTTTTTTTAAATAAAATAGCCCATTGATTAAGCGCAGTAAGACAGACACTCCAGGTGTGTGCATGGAACAGATTTTACCACACGCCAGGGGCTAAAAAGTGTCTTATTACGCCCCTGGCCTTGTGGTAAAATCTGTTCCATGCACACCCTGTCGTGTCAAATTGCTTACTTCATCTAAGTGGTAGTAATACTATCTGCTGATCCTACTCAACGCGGGCCCCACCTCTATGCCAGGGACAGGATTTTTGAAAGGTCCACTCACTGCATCTTTTACCTTTTTGGGTACAATGGGTGCTGTTTTTGAAACCGCAGCCAGTTTTTGACAGTCAGCTGTGGTTTCTGTTGGCTACAGTTTCTGGCAGCATGTGCCCTGCTGCAGGCACCTGCTGATTATGGTGAAGTCCTCACAGAGGGAAAAAAGTTGTCTAAACGAACATAGTCATTGGCAGACTACATCAGCTGCTGGAAGCAAAACTGTTTGCTGCTTGTCCTCTGCATCCGCCTGTATACAGGGACAGGGTACTGACTTAGCCCTTAGAAAAATCTAAATTCGCGTCCCCTCCCCAACTCATCTGTAAACAGGATTTCTAGTTTATCTCTGTTTCACCTGTAAATAAATAAATAAATAAAATTACCCTTGACATAGTGTGACTTTTTGGAGCATTTGACAATCTGGCCTCAAACTCGGTGAGCACCTATAGCCACAGACTTTGTGATACTTCCTCCCTGGTATGTAGTGCCATGCCCTGTGACATGATAGGTAGATGGACCATATTTTATCTAGCACTAGCCGCCCCCAGTTGGTGACTGTCCTCTTACAGTATCCGCATCACAAAAAGAAAATACAAGCCACTTCCATTTTAAAGTTGCAAATGCTAAAAATCAAACGAAGCAACAAGTAGCATAGTTACGGTCACTTCATTAGTTCTGCTTCACACAGTACACTTGTGGAATTTCTGCAGCTAAAATCCTATCTGTCAAGACAGTGAGGAAAAAAGTAAATTTTACTACACGCAGCTTCTAAACACCAGAGTTGTTTTATTTACTTGTAGTTTGAGACTTGTCACTGCTACGTTTTTTTTGCTTAAGCATCAAAGACTAGTCGCTGGTTAATATAAACAAAGTTTGTGATTACTGCTAGTTTAAGGGCCAGTCCACAGTAATAGGGAACATATGTGGGACATGACAGTGGAAAAAAAAATGTTATAATTTCTTTCTTCTTTCTCCATCAATATATTACCCTTAAGGGCCTTTACTTAAACTGTAAACAGGAAGATAATATCAGTTGTGGTTTTCCTGGTACAGTCCAAATATTTGGAAACGATAACTATGTAACAGGGACAGAGAATATGGAAAATGGAAAAAAATATTATGTGTAAATATTTTTTGGTTTTCACATGAATTTGCAGTACTTCATTTAGGTAATTCACTAAGCAACACCAAAATATATGCATGCAGCTGTGTGTGATGATGACCACCAGTCTAACGCATGGTGCAGTTATATGGGATGAAGTAATTTTAGAGTTTTTCCTTACCCAGAATTCCTGGGTATTCATAGATTAAAATGCATTTGTGTGTAAATGGTAGTAAGAGTAGATAACATTGAAAACTTTTTTTTGATTATTTTACAAATTAACCCCCCAAAACCAGTGAAAGAGCAGTTAACAGTATATAACAGGACGGAGAAAAAAATCCAGAAAGTGCAAGTTGTCACTGAAAACATTGTGGAAAACCTAAAATTAGGCTACTGAAGTCCTTTATTTTTCCAATTAATATTTTTACTGTTTAAGATCATGTTATTAATGAATTAATTAGAGAAAAATGTATAATATTGCATACCAACACCACAAAGGAAGTTCATCATACAACAGATCGACACCATTAATAAATAAAATAGTAGATACACACAATAAATTTCTACTAAAACCTTAACCAAAACTCCACACAAACCACACTAAACGCACTATATACATTGATTACTACAGCCTCAGTCACGTCAGTAAATGTTCATACTGCCCAATTACTTTACAGCTTCATTATTTTGAAGACTTTGTTGACAGTTTCTGTGCCTTATACCACATAAGGCCCATCTCCCACAATGACAAGTGGTCCACATATTATACAGTTTACGTCTACTTTGTCAATACTCTGCAGTATTCCTCATGCAGACCCACCAGGGCCATAAAGAAAACAGACCAGGGACCTGGAAGATCACAGGTGATGGCGAAGATGAATCCACCAGACGAGAACACGGGCGGTGGCCTATAGTGACATAATCTGGCAGGTGTGTGCTGTACTCCTCATGCAAACCCAACAGGGCCCTAAAGAAAATGGACCATGGACCTGGGAGACCACAGGTGATGGCGTAACTAAATAAACCAGATGAGAAAATGGGCGCTGGCCAACAGTGACATACTCGGGCAGGTGCGTACAGTACTCCTCATGCAGACCTAACAGCGCCCTGAAGAAAACAGATCAGGGATCTGGAAGACCTCAGGTGACAGCAGAGCTGGATCCACCAGACGGGCACACGGGTGCTGGCCTACAGTGACATACTCGGGCAGGTGTGTGCAGTACTCCTCAGGCGGACCTACCAGGACCCTGAAGAAAATGGACCAGGGATCTGGAAGACCACAGGTGACAGCACGCACAGCCCTCCACACCATGCCTGTGTCCCAGGTGACCTTCTGGCACTTGCTTCCTCTGCCCAACCCAGTCAGCTTTCCTGAGGCCTGGTGGCACTCGTCTACCCCTCCACACCCTACCTGCTGTCCCAGGTGACCTGGTGGTGCCTGCTTTCCTCTCCTCAACCCTGTCAGACTTTCCTGAAGCCCGGTGGCACCTGTCTGCCCCACCACATCCTGCTTGCTGTCCCATGAGACATGGTGGTGCCTGTTACCCTCTTCCTAACCCTTTCTGCCTTTCCCGGGGCAGGGGGCATGGTGTCTCCCATCTCGCATCCCACACCCTGCCAAGCTGTCATTGGTGACCAGTTGGAACCTGCTTACCTCTCCTTAACCCTTCCAGCACTTCCCGGGGCATGGAGGGTCCCATCTCTCACTCCACACCCTTCCTGCTGTCCCAGGGGACCTTTTGGTGTCTGCTTCCCACTCCCCAACCTGTCAGCCATTCCCAAGGCCTGGTGGCACCTGTTTGCCCCTCCACACCCTGTTTGCTGTCCCAGGGGACCTGGTCGCACCTGCTGTCCCAGGGGACCTGGTCGCACCTACTTCCACCTCCGTAAACCTTTCAGCCTTTTCTGTGGCCTGGTGTCTCCCACCCCACACCCTGCCAAGTTGTCCCTGGTGACCTTTTGGCATTGGCTTCCCTCTCCTTAACCCTTTTGGCCTTTCCTGGGGCCTGGAGGCTCCCATCTCCCACCCTACACCCTGCCTGGCATCCTAGGGAAGATGGATGCACCTGCTTCCCTCTCCCCAACCGTGTCAGCCTTTCCTGAAGCCTGGTGGCACCTGTCTGCCCCTCCACACACTGCTTGCTATCCAAGGGGACCTACTGGCACCTGCTCCCTCTCCCCAACCCTGTCTGCCTTTTCTGAGGCCTGGTGGCACCCATCTCCCCCTCCACACCCTGCCTGCTGTCCCAGGGGACCTGGTGGCACCTGCTTCCCTCTCCCTTCCCCTTTCTGCCTGTCCCAGGGTCTAGCATCTCCTGTCCCCCACCCCACACCCTGCCAAGCTGTCCCTGGTGACCTGTTAACACTGGCTTCCCTCACCCCAACCCTGTCAGCCTTAAGGCTCCCATCTCCCACCCCACACCTTTCCAGCTACCCTGGGGACCTTGTGGCACATGCTTCCCTCTCCCTTACCCTGACAGCCTTTCCTGGAGCCTGGTGTCACCCATCTCCCACTCCACACCCTGCCAACCTGTCCCTGGTGACCTGTTGGCACTGGCTTCCCTCTCCCCAACCCTGTCCACTTTGAGGCTCCCGTTTCCCACCCCACACCCTGCCAGCTGTCCCTGGGGACCTTTTGGCACCTTCCTCCCTCTCCCTAACCCTGACAGTCTTTCCTGGAGCCTGGTGTCACCCGTCTCCCACCCAGTACTCTGCCAGCTGTCCTTGGGGACCTGGTGGCACCTGCCTCCCTCTCCTTAACCATACCAGCCTTTCCCAGGACATGGTGGTTCCTGTCTCCCACCCCACACCCTGCAAAGCTATCCCTGGTGACCTATGGCACTGCCTTCCCTCTCCCAAACCGTTTCAGCCTTTTCCTGTGCTTGATGTCTCCCGTCTCCCACCTCACACAATGCTGGCTGTCCCTGGGGACCTGTTGGCCCAGCTTCCTTATCCTTAACCCTTTCAGCCTTTTCCAGGGCCTGGTGCCTCCCATCTCCCACCCCACACCCTTCCAACTGTCCATGGGAACCTGATGGCACCTTCTTACCTCCCCCATCAGGACAGTCTTTCCTGAGGCCTGGTGGCACACTTTCTCCCTCTTCCCAAAACAGTCACCCTTTTATGTACCCATGTAGCACCTGCCTTTAACTCACAAACCACCCCATTATCATTTTTTTTTGTAGTTAATAAGTTTTATTGAACCCCAATGTCATTTTAATTTAAATTTTTAATAAATATTCTTGTTTGTAACAGGGATGGATGTTTACAGTTCTGTCCCTGCTACAAACAGAATTGAACTTAGGAGGGGCTTTTGAGTAACTTTTCCAAAGCAAAAAAGACATAAATAGCTTTATGCAGCTTAAACATGTTAGGTAATTGTTGTAGCAGTGTATATTTCTTGAGTTTAATAACATTTTTAGAGTAAAAAGTACATTTTATATTTTTCTTTGCAGTACCAGCCAGCCCCCCCCACCCCTCGGAGTAAGCCAGTGACCATTTTAAAACCAAAGGCACTTTGTTACACCACTGAAATAAATTCATACTAAGATGAACACCGAATACTGTAATAATCACACATGAAAAAGGGATGTGCTAAAAGTTTGGTTTGTAACAGGGACGGAGATTCACAGCTTGTCTCCAGTTACAAACCTTAATATGAAAACTCTGTCCCTGTTACAAACACGATTAAACTGGGGAGGGGGCTTTTAAGCTAACTTTTCAAATGCAAGAAATACATAAATAGCCTTCTGCAGCTTAAACAGGTTAGGAAATTGTTGTAGCAGTGTATGTTTCTTGAGTTTAATAAAATTTTTTCAGTACACATAACGTTTTATATTTTTTTATAGCACCAGCCAACCCCCCCAAGCAAGCCAGTGGTCATTTTGAAACCAAGAGTACTTTGTTACAACCACTGAAAACAATGCTCCTAAAATGAGCCCCAAATACTATAAAAACTGGACAGAAAAAGGGGAAGCACTAAAAGTATTGTTTGTAACAGGGACGGATATTGATAACATGTCCCCAGTTACAAACCTTAATAAGAAAAATCTGTCCCTGTTACAAACAGGATTGCACTGGGGAAGGAGCTTTTAAAACAACTTTTGGACATTAAAGCAAGGTTTAAAAGATGAACTGACTTTAAACTCACTGCCAGATCATAGCGGCACCGCATCTTTACAGTGCTTACACCACTAAACATTAGTTTTCCATACTTTGCCCAGGACAATTATTGCCACTTTTGTCATTTTTATCATAAAATTGCTATTTTCTGATTTTATTTATTTCAATGGCGGTTATTAATTACATTGAAATAAATAAATATAATGCTGATTGTGCTACAAAAAAACATTGCCCAATCTTTATATCCCATTGTAACAGGGACAGATACTACAACTGCTGTCCCTGTTACAAACAGGATTGCCGTTTAAATTCAGATCCTTGCATTCAAGCCTCCTAGCATCAGCTGAATGGGCCAAACATGAACATCCCTAGTTCAAGAATAGAGCCATAAACAACCTCACTCTGTAAAAATAACTATACTGCCCAAGAATGTGCTGCAATTTAAATAAAAAGAGTACCTCAATGTAAATGATCCTGTACGTAACAACTCTGGAGTGCAGGAAATGGAAAACCTTTTAATATTGCTACTGAGGACAAAATGGCCTGGGCTTGTGGGTAAACATTTGAAAAGCTTCAGGGTCCATGGATGATTGGCTACAGATAATCCAGTCCTTTCTCCTGCACTGATCACACTCCCAGGGCATGAAAGGGGACCCTTACATACGAGAATGGGGGAGGGATGGAATCAGAGATGCCCAATTTGAAAATGGGACTGCTCGGGAAGCTTGGAGCTCTGGGGGAAACAAAGAGCAGCAATCTTCTGGTAAGCCCTTGGGTTTTTGTGAGCAGGCATCAGAACACCAAAATATCGCTGACTAGGAGGAATTTGCATTGCAATCATGTATGTAACCAAGGGGGAACGGAGTAGGTTACATTCATGTTTGCCATTGCCATTTTTGGTGGCATTTTAATTAAAAATTAAAGTCAGCAAACTGACAAACACACACTACATTTGGAAGTGTGTGTCTTGCCAGTCTACACACAGTCTTTAGTGTTTGGCAGTACAGGCTGAATGACAGAAATAGTGTGCACAAGACACACTGCATTTAAATGTCCCACTCAAAGCATGAAAAAAGGAGGGGACATTTATGCAATTTTTTAAAGTAAAACAGACTGGCTAGTGTTACCACTCCAAGGTTATAAATCCTGTCTAAGCTTGTTATATTGCACAGTGCTATGCAATGTTTTAGACTGGAATTGCTATATTATGTGAATTAATGGCATGTAAAGAGGGTATGACATGAATGTACCCATTTAGTGTGGACAGACCCTTAAGCATTCAAGGAACACTGTCAACCCTTTTGCATCACATCATTTCTAGTTGAAATCCCACATTTTAAGATTGTTTACCCACTCTTAAATTCATTGATGTTGCTGTTTGTTTCATCTGCTTCCTTTCTTAGTAGAACTGAAATGCATACCAATGGTGTAATTATACCCAACCTTGTTTTATTTCCGATCTTGATCTACTCTCATTGCATACTTTTCTAAACATAATGAGCAACCCCAAACAGTGCAACTCATAATGCAGTAGTCTTCTTTCCTTCCTGCAGCTTGAGTGACTAGACGGTGTTAGGATTGTTCGGAAGTCCAGGAAAGATGCAGCGGGAGTTGATCAAGAAATGTAAACAAACACATTTTTGCATGGTAACACCAGCATGGTAGAAGTCTGTTTTTTTTTTTTTGGTTAGTTTAAAAAAAGAAAAAAATGAATCAGAATCAAACTACCAGCTGCATAAGCACAATTTAGAGAAGTTGAACAGTAATAAAATGTGTTTTTAAACCAAGAACAATAAGAGGCCTGAGGGGAGCTGACAGTGTCCCTGTAAAGCATGACCACGGTTGGGTTACTGCCTGTTAATTTAACCCAAGGAGAATCCTGATATACTTGGCCAAGTCAAGTATACCTCTAGGGTTAGAGCAAGGCAGTCCAACCCATGAATGCCTTAATGCTATTATGAAACTAAGAAGATAATTTTTTTTAATTAATGCTTTCAATCATTTTTTTGGTAACAGTCTGCCAGGATACTCTTACCCAGTCCACCATTGTTGGTTTTTTGGGGGCGGGGGTTCTTGATTTGCTGGTCGCCGTGTGTTCGTGTTTCTGTACTCTGCTAGCACTTGTGATCTATTGCTTTAAAGGGGCATCAGTGGATATGTCAGTAGGCTGTAAAAGTTAAGTGCATGCAGGAATATCAGCTATGACAGTACTCTTAAGTTTGGCTTTGATGTGTACTAGGAGGAATTTGCATTGCAATCACGTATGTAACCAAGGGGGACGGAGTAGGTTACATACGTATTTGCCATTTTTGGTGGCATTTAAATTAAAAAATTAAAGGCAGCAAACTGACACACACTACATTTGGAAGTGTGTATCTTGCCAGTCTACACACAATCTTTAGTGTTTGGCAGTGCAGGCTGAATGACAGAAACAGTGTGCACAAGACACTGCATTTAAATGTCCCACTCGAAGCATGAAAAAAGGAGGGGACATTTATGCAATTTTTTGAAATAAAACAGACTGGCTAGTGTTACCACTCCAAGGTTATAAATCCTGTCTAAGCTTGTTTTATTGAGCAGTGCTGTGCAATTTTTTTAGACTGGAATTGCTATATTATGTGAATTAATGGCATGTAAAGAGGGTATGGCATGAGTGTACCCATTTAGTGTGGACAGACCCTTAAGCATTCAAGGAACACTGTCAAGCCTTTTTTTTTTTTTTTTAAAGCCCATCCTCCCCACACTGTGTCCAGCTACATCAGGGTGCGCTCCTAGCTCAAAATAGGGGAATAACATTCATTTTGAGCCCTGGTCGCAAACAATAGAGAAATATTCTGTATGGCTAATCAGAGAAATTTTGGTAATGATTGGTCCCATGATGCAAATTGAATCATAAGCGTAATGTCCTGTACCACAGGGCCCTACGTTTAATTTCTGGCTCAGCCTACACCACACATCATTGTGTACTGTATGCCTTGGTAGGTTGGCCATCCCTTAGTTCATGAGACAAAGGAATGCTGCTGTATGGACCTACAGAGCAATTATTAAGATGTCACCCCAGTATATTTCTGATTGCTTGCCCTTCTGTGCCTTGGGCAACTATGCTCTGAGAAGTTATTTCTACATCTCTTTATTTGTACCTTAGGTTAAATCTCGATTTGGTAGATCCTCTATCAGTTTCCCGCTACCCCAGTTATGGAACAAGCTCCAAAAAACCCCTAAAACTGGCTAGTCCAGTTAAGCTGTAAAAAACACTGTACGCAAGATCCTTCACTGAGCTCTGTGTTTTTACTTGAAGTGCTCTGTGTCGCCCAAATCCGTTTCACATTACATGGTTGTACCTATGGTGCTCCTTGTCTCTGTCTACTCTTCTTCCCTCCCTTCCCTTCTTCTACGTTTCCCCATACTTTTCATCTATTGATCTATCTATCTATCTATCTATCTATCTAACTATCTATCTATCTATCCATCCATCCATCCATCCATCTAACTATCCCAGTAGGTCCCTCTCTTAATATCTGCTGCCATTGTACAAATGCTGTAAAGTGTTGACGTTATATGTAAGTTTATTATGCTGTAAATTATTGTCATTATATGAGGGTATATTTCTACGCAACTGTTTGTATTCTGTGGTGGTGTTACCCTTTGTGTTTCTTCATATCCGTGTTGTTCCTATCTTACTGCTGTACTAACAAGTGTTCCTGTTGTACTGTTGTACTGTTTATGTATACCCACCCAGGCCCACCTTGAAAATTAACTTGTTCAAGGGTGTTCCACCTGGTAAAATAAAGATTGATTGGTTGATCAATTGAGTCCTTGTGGCAGAGACTCTTAAAGTTACATTTAAATTAGTCTCCAACACATACAAACATACAAAACTGCCAGTAGAAGGCTTTATGGTCTGTCAGGTCTACTTGATGCAGACCTCATGCATTTTGTGCTACACAGCGCGCCACCCTCCACCTCCCTTTACACTCTTACCTCCCCTTGACTTTATCCCCTGCCCTCTTAAATTCCCCAACTGTTTACTGGTTTGCTCCCTCCTCTAGTAACTTGTTTCACCTTAGCTCCATTCTCTCTTTTAAGAAGTGCCTTCCTCTTGCCAGTTAACAGAAGCACTCTTGATAGGGGGGTCAATCCCAGTCCTTTCACAGAAGAAAGGGTTCTGCAAGAACTCCTAAAACTGAAGGTGGACAAAGCAATGGGTCCTGATGGAATTCACCCCAGAATTCTAAAAGAATTAAGGGAGGAACTAGTGAAACCACTGGTTACTCTTTTTAATAAATCATGGGAGGATGGGGTGGTACCCGAGGACTGGAGGAAGGTGGATGTGATTCCCCTTCACAAAAGTGGGAGCAAGACAGAGGCAGGAAACTACAGACCTGTCAGTCTGACCTCTGTGGTAGGGAAAGTGATGGAGTCACTTCTGAAGGAAAGAATAGTTGAGTACCTAGAGGCCAGTGGAGCACAGGACCCAAGGCAGCATGGGTTCACAGCGGGAAGGTCATGTCAGACAAATCTAATAGATTTCTTTGACTGGGTGACCAAAGTAGTAGACCAGGGAGGGGCTGTCGACATGGCCTACCTAGACTTTAGCAAGGCATTTGACACAGTCCCACACAAAAGATTAATAGTCAAATTAACCAGCCTGGGAGTGGGACCCAGGGTAAAACATTGGCTGGACAACAGGACACAGAAGGTAATTGTAAATGGAGTCCACTCTGAAGAAAGGGGGGTTACTAGTGGGGTACCGCAGGGTTCAGTATTGGGTCCAGTCCTTTTTAATGTCTTCATCAGTGACATTGCAGAGGGACTGGAAGGAAAAGTATGCCTTTTTGCAGATGACACAAAGATCTGCAACAGGGTTGATACACAGGGGCGTGGAAAGGATGAAAAGGGACTTGGCAAGGTTGGAGGAATGGTCAGAAGTATGGCAGCTAGGATTCAATGCAAAGAAGTGCAAAATAATGCACCTGGGAAACAAGAACCCAGGGGAAGAATACACAATGGGTGGGGAGGTAGTAACAACAACAAAAAGGAAAGGGACCTGGGGTAATCATATCAGATGACCTTAAGGTTAGCAAGCACTGTGAGAAGGCAGTAGGGAGGGCTGGGGTATACTGGGATGTATAGGGAGAGGCATCATCAGCAGAAAACAGGAAGTTGTTATCCCTCTGTACAGACAGTTGGTGAGACCCCATCTGGAGTACAGTGTCCAGTTCTAGAGACCCCATCTCTGCAAGGACATAGACAGGATAGAGGCAGTCCAGAGGAGGGCAACTAAAATGGTGCAGGGTCTGCAAGAGAAGCCGTATGAGGAGAGACTAAAGGAGCTTAATATGTATACCCTTGAGGAAAGAAGGAGAGGGGGACATGATAGAAACTTTTAAGTACCTCAGTGGAATCAACAAAGTCCAAGAGGGTAGCATCTTTCAGAAAAAGAGACTTGCAAGAACAAGGGGACACAATTTAAAGATAGAAGGAGGGTGGTTCAGGGGCAATGTGAGGAAGTATTATTTCACAGAGAGGGTAGTGGATGCATGGAACAGCCTTCCTGAGGAGGTTGTGGGGTCTAAAACTGTGGGAGAATTCAAGAATGCATGGGACAAAAATAAGGCAATTCTTGTGGGGGGTAGGAAGAAATAGGCTGTTGGTTAACTAGGATCTGCGGCCTATCCTGTAGGTAGGGAAATGGGCAGACTAGATGGGCCTAGCGGTCCTTATCTGCCGTCAAAGTCTATGTTTCTATGTTGCCGGTTTGCTCCTGTGTCCCCTCATTTTCTTGTTTTTGCTGATTCTAAAAAGATCACCAAGGTTAACCTTGTGTATGGCTTTGACATACTTGAAAGTGTCTGTCATGTCCCCTTGTTCTCTTCTATACTCGATTGAGTACATGTTTAGGTTCTTTAGTCTCTGCACATACGAGAGCCCTGTTGGCCCTGAATCATTTCCATGGCTCTTCTCTGTGCTGCCCCCAGAAGGTTAATGTTCTTTTCGTGGTAGGGTCTCCAGTACAGTGCACTATGCCAGGTGTGGCCGCCCATTTGATGTGTTCAGTGGCAGCATGCCTGCTTTGTTCCTGCAGGTGAACCCCCTACTTATGCAACCCAGCATGGTATTTGCCCTTGCCGCTGCCTTGCTGTATTTTGTAGAGGGTTTCAGATTGCTCATGGTTGCAATCCCCAGGTCCTTTTCTTCCTCATACACCAGGACCATCCCACCTTCTAGTCTGTTCTCGGCCCTGGGCTCCTGCTCGCTATGTGCATGAGCTTTGACTTCTTTGCATTGGAGCCCAGTTCACAAAACATTCAGTGCACACCAGCATTTTGTTGGGTTTTAAAGTTTCTGGCAACACCTTGCTTAGACTGTTGTAATAACTCCCTTTATTGCTCTGATGCCACAATTTCCTTCTCATTCAGTGTGTACTTCCTATTTTTTGTTCCTAGCTGTATCATCTTACATTTGTCCTCATCAAACTGCATCTGTCACTTGTCTGCCCATTTTCCTGTCTGTCCAATATTTATTTTTTTTTTAATTAAAATTTGCTGTCGGTGCACTTGAGTTTACCACTTGTTTAGTCATTGTTTAGCATATTATTTCTTATTTTTCTATTTACATGTATTGGCATTTATGTTTCTTCGTTGTACTGTCTGTTTAGGCCCATCTCCTCCTTTGTACCATGCTCACAGGGCACAGCTGGAAACAAGCTGTTCTCAGCACATCATGATCTCTCCTGGTAGAAAAGTTTTAAATACGCGGGGTTTAAAATTCACTGTTGTGTCATGGGGATCTCCTCTCAAGATCTTACAAGTAAAGAGGATTGTCTGCATTAAAGGAGGACATTAACCAATGTTTTTTTTTTTTTTATTTTTTTTTTATCACGTTGCTTTTAAACATCAGGGCCACATGGTGGTGCAGCAGTTGATACCTTTATTTTTATTTCTGGTGAATGCAGTTAAACAGTTGACCATCCCATCATGAATAAATGCTACTCTTTAGCATGAACATAAATGATACCCATGTGGAGATACAGGAGAAAGTGAGTCTGTTTGCAGACAACACAAAACTCTGCGAGAGAGTGGAGAGTTGGTGGGAGTTAGCAACAACGTGAAAAAAAAGGCGAAGAGAGGCTGGTGAAGGGGTCCAGTATTTGCAACTGAAATTCAGTGCCAAGAAATGTTAAGTAATACTGGTAATGCACATTGGTAGCAGAAATCTGCACATGGTGTACTGCATAATGGAGGAACAATGGAGCACTCGGAGGAAGGAAGGGACCTGGGGTGATAATTACCAGTAGTCTAAAAACTTCTTCACAGTGCAGTAAAGTACATAGGAATGCGACAGGATGTTGGGGTGCACACAAGGTGGGATTTCACTAGCTGTAGGAGAGTAGTAGTATTGACCCTTGTTCAGTCACATCTGGAGTACTGTGTGTAATTTTGGAGTCCAATGTCTGAGGTAGGACAAGTAGGAATCTGTGCAGCGAACTGTGATGAAAATAATCCAGGGTAGGCCCTATGAGGAGAGGCAGGAAAGTGTCAATATTTATTCTCGGGAGGGAGAGAGATGATAGGGACACAAAAAATATACGGGGTAAAATAGGGTGAGCTTCACAGAATTCTTCCAAGTTTAAAGTTCCCTCAACCTATTTTCCGAATACCTGTGTAGTTTATAGGCATGAACAGTGATTCCTTGTCTTGCACCCCCTTGTTTCATCCTAATTCTAGTGGCACAGTAGCGCCACCGCCATAGTTAGGGTTGAGTAGGCTGTGTAATTTTAACCAGCTAACTTTGCACTCAATGGAGTTGCACAAATTTTGCATGCACTGTCGGGGGTCCTTGATGTGCCAAGTTTTGTTCTGGTTGGATGTATAGATTACGAGATCCGGATAGTGAAAAAAAATTTTTTTTTTTTCCTCCCTGTTTTTTTGTCATCATGTAACACCTAGACAGTTTGGAATTCTGGTCTGAAATGCCCAGGCTACAAAGGGCTTGGCCCAGATTGGTGCCTAACTCATGTAAGTAATTATAACCCATAACCGGGTGCGCATTATAGGAAGGGCTTATTATGCTTATAAAATGGCTCAAAGTATTTTTTTGGGGGGGAGGAAAATGAGATTTGTAACATGGCAGAAATGAAAGATGAGAAATACAGCATACAGCATTGGTTAAAAACTAGGGAATAGCCATGCAATAATTCCCTAGTAATACGTGGTTACGATCGGGAGAGTGCTTCTGTTGTTTGCCAAACACACACACGTCTCACACTGATTTCAACACTGTAGGGTGATCGAGAGAAAGACACAGAAAGATGACGGAGACAGAGACACACAGACTCAGTGTAGTATTTGGTCTCTGTCTCTCTCTTTCTCCATGTTACTGAGATGGCCAAATCTTAAGAAAAATAAGTTAATGATGCAGGTTTTACAGTCCCCACCCACCCACCCAACGGACCTTGGAAAATCATGCGGTCAGTGTTGCCAGCACTAGTGTGTCCCTCTGTGATTTTGGCACTATTAATCTTGCTTTGCACTGCGATTGGGTGGGTTCAAAAGGAAAATCGTGCGGTCAGTGTCGCTGGCACTAGTGTGTCCCTCTCCCTCTGTGATGTTGGCACAAGTAATCTTACCTTGCACTGCGATCGGGTGGGTTCAGAAGTATATCTCAGCTCGACATGTGAAAATCTGTGTAGTTTCCCCACTCACCTCAGCCGTTAGCAGATAGCCGCACAGTTGAGATTTTGCTGCCAGAGTGAATCCCTTTCATTTTGCCAGCGATATAACTGCTGTACATGTAAAAGGATTAGCAAATCTGCACCTATAGTTTTGTTTTCCGTATGCAGATTACGGAACAGTGATCGTACTGCATGACGGTAATGAATCACTCGAAAAAGCAGCAATTTGAGCCAGCAATGGAGAGGAATACATTACAACAACTTGGGACAACTAGCCATTTTAACGGTTATCTGTGTTTTCTAAATAAAAGTAAGATACATACATGTTATACATTTTAAGGGACCTGTCAGTCACAACATTAATGTATGTGAAGCATAGAATGTGCACGTTTCCAGATAGATACAGTGTTTAAAGTGACACCTGTAAAGGATGTTTTGTGAAGTACAATGACTATTTCAGATGATCTGTCTTTTATTGTAACTTAAACCCTATCTAAGCAATACTCACCTTGCACTTGCCATGTTACAAGTGCATTAAGACACTCCGAAGGAGTGTTCTTCTGTGGAATCAATGCATGGTTGGGTGGTTGTAGGCACTCTGCTTGCGGCCTCGAGCCACAACCCTCCCCCCCACCATGCATTAATTCCACAGTAGAACACTCCTTTGTCATACCTTAATGCTTACTTGTCATCTGACTGTGCGTTTATAGAGATTTAATGCACGGATAGGTGACGCCTCTCGGCCAATGAAATTTCTAGATTTTTTTTTTCTAGTCATTTTATAAATACATTTTAAACTACAGAAGACTGTAGGGCATTTGATATGCATTGAAAAATTCCATGGCCAGCTTGACCTTGTCAGGAGGGAGTTACCCAACAAGAGGACTGTGCCTGGAAGCTAGTGGGGAACAGGAGGGGATGGCCTTAGGAGGTAATGGAGACTACAGGGCTACAGGGACACGAAGTGTAGGGTAAGTCCAGAAGAAGAGAGAAAGTGAGACAACTGTTACTAGGGCAGGACATGGTGGAGGGCAAGTCCAGGAGGAGACTGCTGTCGCAAGGACAGAAGGGCAGCTGAGCCAGGGAAGGAAGCTAGCAACCAAGGCCTAAGTATGCAGCTAAGAATAAGGCTGTTGTCCAGTATAGCTGGGCCTGCTGTCCTTACCTTAGCATGTGCCTTGCACATAATGTTGTGTGCACCCTGAGGTAAGTGTTGTTTCCATTTCCTAGAAAGCACCCCGTGTTCTGCCAAGTTCATAGTGTATCCTGAAATACCCCAGTCCACCTCCTACAGCATGAGTGGGGGAAGAGCTGAGCAGTACCAGTTGATCAAGTGTTTAAAAATATCTGTCCTGGTTAAGGAAGCTATTTCAGTTGCGTCGTAATGTCTATATGATCTGGACCCCAGCTAGCCAGTACTTCTAAATTAAGTGAGCAGCTATCCAGATTATTTGATCTGGCTGAAATGCTACGGTATGATGATACATGGTGCCCAGAGGTTATTATCCTTCCATGCCCAATACTTTGGGCAGCAGGCAAGCAGCCATTTGTTGATCATAAAGTATTTTTCAAACTCCTGAGTTGCTGCAGAAACTTCTTAGCTGATGACTGCATTATAAATTATCCTTTATCAGTGAGGCTATTGGTGTATACAGAAGAGTGTAGAAGTTGAAACCAGTACATAGTGGAGCAGTTTTATATTCGTGTGGCTACAGATGTTAAAATTTGTTTCCTTTTTTGGTTTTTAAATAAACAGTAGCTTTAAGCTGAAGAGAAAATGTCACTTTACGATGATCTTGGTGTGGAGACCAGCGACTCGAAAACAGAAGGCTGGTCAAAAAATTTCAAACTTCTGCAGTCCCAGCTGCAGGTGAAGAAGGCAACACTCACTCAGGCAAAGGTGAGTAGTCTTTAATGACATGATGAACCTAGAGTCCCATCTGACCTTAAATTACTACATAGTGTATAGAGGAAGTTTGTTCTGCATGGATTTTCGTCCTAAGCGGAACGCTGTTGTATCACAGTGCAAAGGTCATGGAATGTGATTGTACCCTTCTGTGGTACAACAGCGATCTACACAGTTGAAAACAATGTCCATGCGACCATCACTAACGAAAGAAATGCTGAAAAAATGGCATGTTCCTAACAGATACCAGAAAGTTTAACACGATAATGTGGACCTTTTCTACTTTGCTCTGTATTTCCTCAAAATTTTGAAAAAGTAAACTTTTCTATGGACATTAACTTAGAACAAGCAGTTATTTCTCCATATTAGCTGCTGCTGTCACTTCTAATTCACAACGGGAGACTAGTCGAAAACAGGACATGTCAATGGCAGAATATACCAGAATGAGCCACAACATACGAATCTGCCAGCAGAAACAAGGCCTTATGGTCTGTCAAGTTAGTCTGCTCAAATGCACAGCCAGCACCCTTATATTGCAGCTGCCCCCCCTCACCTTTACCCCCGCACCCTGTCCCATGCTCTTTTAAAACTGCCCACTGTGCTACAGGATACCACCTCTTTGGGTAGAATGTTCCATTTCTCCACCACCCTCTCTGTGAAAAAATGCCTCCTCATCTCTCTCTCTGATATCTTCTACCCTCTAGCCTGAGACCATGCCCTCTGGTGTCCTTTCCTCTCCACAGCTAAAGTATCCCTTCTGTGTCCATTTTGTTAATCCCCTTCAAATATTTGAAGGTCTCAATCGTATCCCCCCTTCCCCCGATCTTTCCTCACCTCCGGGGTGCACATACTCTACTCAGTCAGTCTGTCCTCATAGATTTTGCCCTCCAGCCCCTGGATCATCTTATTTGCCCTATGCTGCACCCCCTCCAGCAATCTGATATCCTTCTTCAGAAAGGGATGCCTGAACTGCACGCAGTACTCCAAATGCGGCCTGACTAGTGACCTGTACACTGGCAGGATCACATCCCTATTTCTGGATGAGATTCCTTTCGCAGTACACCCCAGCATCTTGTTGGCCTTAGCTGCCACCTTCCTGCACTGAGCTGAGTTGTTTGTTACCCATGATGATCACCCCAGGTCCTTTTCGTCTTCTGTGACCTCTATCTGAACCCCTCCCAACTGGTAGCTCCTCTCTGGGTTCCTTGCTCCAAAGTGCATAACCTTGCACTTCTTCGCATTGAAGCTCAGTTGTCACTTTTCCGACCACTCCTTCAGTTTTAACAGGTCCTTCTGTAGCACCTGCCACCTCTCTATGTCGTCCACGAACGCCTCTATCTTGGTATCATCTGCGAACAGACCGATCTTGCTCCTAATGCCATGTAAGATATCTGATATGAACAACTCAAACAACACTGGACCCAGGACTGAGCCCTGAGGCACTCAGCTTGTCACCGCCCTTGAGGAAGAGAGTGCCCCCCCACCACCTGTTGCTGCCTCCCCTTCAGCTAGTTCACAATGCAGTTTACCATCTTTGTCCATGTCCCCACACATTACAACTTACCCCCCAGCCTCCCATGACGCACTGAATCAAAGGCCTTGCTGAAGTCTAAATACAGTACGTCCACTGTGCGGCCTTTATCCAGTTCCCTCATTACCCAGTCATAGTATTTAATTAAGTTGATCTGGCAGGATCTTCCCGAGAGACGAATCCATGCTGCTGACTGTCCCGGAGTCAATTTTCCTAAAAAAATGTCACCAACCTCTCTTTCAGGATTGCTTCCTGTGTTTTCCTACAATGGATGTGAGGCTTACAGGTCTGCAATTGTTTGAACCATCCTTTGGGCCGCTGTTATGGAGGGGCACCATGTGAGCCATCCTCCAATCCTGTGGTATGCAACCTGTGTCCAGGGAGGTATTGAACAGGTCCATGATTGACCCTGCCAATACCCCTGCCAGTTCTTTCAGCACCCTGCGATGAATGCCATCTGGATCTGGTGCCTTATCCATCCTTAGTGCCTTCAGACCCTCCAGCACCCTGCCGTCCGTAAATATCCCATCTGTCACTCCTCCCCATCACCTGAGGTAGCTGTTCACCCTTCTCCTTTGTGAACACAGAACAGAAGTACTTATTTAGTGCTTCTGCTTGTTCTATCTCCTTACCTCCTTCTCCACCCACTCCTCTTCCTTCCTTTTTTCTTTTTTCAAGATATTTTCTTTATTACTCCTTGGCAAGGGGGTTGTACCTATGGTCCCCCCCCATCCAACTGTATACCTCGGCCATGCCCTGGCCGCAGCTCTTCACCCCTATGCCCTTCCCCTCCCCAGCCACGTCACAATGGGGACTTACCCTGCTCACCGCGGAAAGCCAGGGGGCAAACACCAAGGGAGCTACCTGGGGTGCATCTGGCACAGCGCCGCTGGATCAGCCGTCACTGTGCACGTGGAGGATTTTCAGTGTGATTTCCTCCCCCTTGGCGCGGACATGCAATGATGCCAGTGATGCTGTTGTGCACACATCTGCACACGGCACATCTGACGTCGTTCACGCTGTCCCACAGCTTAACCGCAATATACACCACCCCCAGCCACTGCCAGAAGCCAGTCTAACCGCAGTATTCCCTCCCACCCACCTCCCGGAGGAGGAGAGCAGTCCCTGGGACGCTGACCCCCCAGGCAGACCCTCCAGTGCCCAAGGTTGCTGTCGACCCGGGTCGCTGGTACGGTGCAAGGTGTGGCATCCAGCACCTCAACCCTCAGCGCCACCAGGCTGACCCCCTTCCCGTCCTTCCTAATCCTCATTATCTGGTCCCTGCAGCTCCTTCTCTCCCTTATGTATCTGAAAAAGTCTTTCTCCCGTTCCCTGATGCCCAGTGCCAGCCTCAGCTCCCTGGAAACCTTGGCTGCCCTGACCAATCTGGTTACCTCCTTGGACTTCTTCGCATACAGTTCCCTGTCCTCACCCCTCCTGGACTTCTTGAACCTCCGAAAAGCTGCTTTTTTTTTTTTTGCCCTTACCCCTTCCAAAACCTCCTTGTTCAGCCAGCTTGGCTGCGTAACCCTACTTTTCTTGCTCAGTGTCTAGGTACATGACCAAGTAGTCTCAATCAGCCCAAGTTTGATAATATCCCACTTCTGATTTGCATCCATATCAGACCTAATTCCTCCCAGGTACCTTTCTAGAATTTCTACTATCTTGATAGTCTCCCTGCCTGAAGTGAACTACCCTGGTTCCTGTACCTACAGTCTCCCTGCCCATGCTGAGCGTGAACCACACTGATTGATGGTCACTCCCTGCTAGCTGGTCCTCCACCCTCATATCCCTTACAGCCTCCCAGTTAGCACTAGGTCCAGAGTGTTTTTTAGCTGAGTTGACCCACTGACCATCTGCACCAGGAGGCTATCTTGGAATGCATCCAGTAGCGCCTGCTCCCTTGCGCTTGAGGTGGCTGGGGTTCCCCAATCCACTCCTGGTAGATTGAAGTCCTCCACAATCACCGTGTTCCCTTTCCTGCATACCCTTCTAATCTGCTTCGCTATCTCCATGTCCAAGTCATCTTTCTGAGCTGGTGGTCTGTACACCACCCCCATCCACAGTATCCTACTTTTATAATCAAGGAATGTGCATCCATAATACCTCTGTTTTACCCTCCTTGCCCTCAACCTTTGTACACCTTATCCCTTTTCTAACGTAAATTGCCACTCCTCCCCCCTTCCCATTTCTCTGTCTTTTCTATATATCCTATACCCTGGGATCATCAGATCCCAGTCCTGGTATTGTGTGGCCCAAGTTTCCATGATGGCAGCAATGTCCACCATCCCGACAGCCAAGAGAGCCTGTAACTCAGCTGTTTTGGTCCCTAGGCTCCTTGCATTCAGGGAGACCACCCTCCACCCAGTTCTCTTCCTTACCTTATTCCGTCCCCCCTCATCCTGATTCCCCCCGTGGCCTTACCCTGGTACCAACCCTGTTAGCATGGGGGGGGTTAGCTTTTTTGGCTCCCATATCCACCGGCTCTGCATACCTGTTGCACACTCGCCTCCCCCATACTTAGTTTAAATCCATCTTGGATGCTGTGTACTCCTCCAGCCTTTGTTTTGAGACTCCCTAACCCACCTTACTCAAATGCAATCTGTCCTTCATGTACAGATCACTGTTGTTCCAGATGTTTCCCCAACCTCCCACCAGCCCATGTTCTTGGGTTTGACACCACTTTCTCAGCCTAGAGTTAAATTCCTCTATCCTTTCCTTCCTCGCGTGCTTACCCTGGGTACTGGGAGCACTTCTGAGTAAGCCACTGAAAACCCTCCCTCCAAACACAACCTCCTCAGTTCCTCAAACCTCTCCCTACCAATTCAGCCGTACTGTCTCCAAAGTCATTTGTGCCTACGTGCACCACCACATGCGGTTTATATCTTCCCCTCCTAACACACTTGAGCAAGGATTGTCCTGCCCTACCCACTGTCGATTCAGGTACTGATTCCACCAGTATCTGACCATACCGTTCTTCCTTCCCTCCCCATCTGACCCCTTTTAGAATCGAGTCCCCTAGCACTAAGACCCCACCCCGTTCTCCCCACTGTTCCCCTTTACTGTCCTACAGTTCCTACCTCCACCTTGAACATTCACCCTGTCCTGCACACTTGCGACTTGATCTGCCCCCCAACCAACTCCCCCCACCCTATCCCACTGAACTGACCCTCCTGCTATACTCGCCACCCCTCCTCTATTGTACCTCTCACCCCATGACTCTCCCTGCCTCATAAACCTCCTTCCCATCCTTTCTGGATCCCCTCTTCTCTTTTGACTCCTCTGCCCTGCCCCCCATACCCTCCCGTCTACCCCAGTCCGTTTTCACCTTTCTCCCTCTGCCCCCTCCAGACAGTTGCCACCTACATTTTCTCTACCCTCATTCCCTCCTGTCCCTTCCCGGAGAGTTCCTCCTTCATCATCCACTACTGAAGCCAGTACAGCAAAACTATTTCCTGAGCAACTACTGAATGCATCTCCGTTAGTGCCACCCTGAGGTTCCCCCTTATGGCTTCTAAAATGTTTCGCCCAATCCCTTACCCTCCATAAAACCACTGGCTCAGTACCCCTGGTGGTGGCTAAGTAGCATAAAAAAAAACTTTAGTTTTATCTCTATACGGTACAATTATAAAATATACTGTATGGCTGAAACCATGCACAACCAGCCTGTGCTGCCACCCCGAGGTTCATATTACAGTGGACCTCTCGAGCTTCGCTCTCGAGGTCTGTTGTAATCTGAACCTCTCCATGGTAGCACAGGCTGGTTGTGCATGGTTGCCCAACCAGTATTCTCTATGTCATTGGGCATTAATTCATCCACTTTGCAACATGTGAGAGCTGCTGAGATACAGGGGCAACATAGGGACAAGGGCTGGAGGTACTATGTGTATGCCTAGAGACATGGGGGAGGATTGCGACAGAGCCCTGAGGAAAGACATTAGCACAATGAACAGCAAGGGTGAAGTTTTGCTAATGGGGGACTTTAATCTGCTGCATGTAGATTGGGGCATTCTCTCCACAGCCACATGAAGAGGCAGGGCAGTCCTCAACTCCATACAAGAGGCATTTCTTGTGAAGCTGCTTTTAGAACCCACTATGGACCGGGTAGCATTGGACCTGGTACGTACTGAGACGGCATTGCTGATGTCACAGCGGGTAGCCCCCTGGATACAAGTGATCACCGTACAGTGTGGTTTGGCATACAAATAGGACAAAACAAAAACACACTAAGATAAGGGCCCTGGACTTCAGGAGGGCAGATTTTAAAGAAATGGGAAACTGCCTCAGAGAATGCCTTTGAAGGGGGGGCAGAAGGGGGTTGGAGACTCAGTGGAGAGAAGTTAAGGAGGGTATAGCCTAGGCAGTGACATGCTGTTTGAAGGAAGTGAGCAAGGGAAAGAGGAGGAAGAGGCTGCTGTGGTTCTTCAAGGAGGTGGCAAAAGCAGTGAAAGAGAAAAAAAACATTTAGAAAGTACAAGGAGACACAGAAGGATGAGGACTGGATGGTATATCTGGCAAAGCAGAGGGAGGCAAGAAACAGGGTGAGGGCAGCTAAAGCACTAACAGAGAAGAGGATAGCTAAGGAGGTCAAAAAAGGGGACAAAACCTTTTTTCAGGTATGTGGAGGAAAATAGGAAGACAATGGGAAGTGCTAGTGAGAATCAGGAGGGCAGTGAGGGCTGCACAGAGGATGATCAAGAGAAAGCAGAAATACTGAGTGGTTACTTCTGCTTGGTTTTCACAGCAGAGAGTGGGGAAGGGGATGGACCAACATGCGGAAGTAAGGGAGAGGGGGAGTGGACGCGAGTCCACTCTCAGTGGAAAGGGTCCAGAAAGGATTGGAAGCCTTAAAGGACAATAAGGCGATGTTGCTGGATGGAATTCATGTAAGGATCCTAAAGGAACTGACCTTCTGGCGGCACCTAAAAGGAGATCTGGGAAGTTCCAGCAGACTGGAGGAGGGCCAGAAAGGATGCTAGCAACTACAGGCCAGTCAGTCTCACATCAGTGGTGGGAAAGTTAATGGAGGCACTGCTGAAGGAGAGGCTCGTGGAGCACCTGGAGGCAAAAGGGCTGCAAGGACCACTGGCAGCATGGTTTCACAGGAGGGAGGTCATATCAAACTAATCTTATAGATTTCTTTGACTGGGTTACCTGGGATGTGGATCGGTGTGAAAAGTGGGCTTGGCCTGCCTGGACTTCAGTAGGGCTTTCAACACTGTGCCGCACAGGAGGCTAGTTAAGAAACTAAGCAGCCTGGATGTGGGGGAGAAAGTGACAGGCTGGATAACTGGACTGGTTAAGAGATAGGAGGAAAAGGGTGGTAGTAATAGTAGCCACTTAGGTAACAGGAGAGTGACTATTTTATTTATTTGTTGAAAAGTTTTACCAGGAAGGGCACACTGGGCAGCAAGTTGATCATCTCACGGTAAATCCTGGGGGAAGGGTAAATAGAGGGAAAGTAGCATAGAGGAGGCAGTATAGCACAGTGGTCTAAGGCTCTGAGCTGCAAATCTGGTGACATCCAGCAGACCAGACCTGGGTTTGAATCCCACAGCTTCCACTTGCATACTGTGTGACCCTGAGCAAGTCACTTAACCTCCTTGTGCTCCCAGGTCGCTCCTGTAAAAAAGCTTTCAGCTTAGTGTGCTATACCTGGTTAAACAACTAAATAAAAAAACAAAAACAAAAAAAAAAACAGGTACCATATATACATTCAATTGACGTTACATAAGTTCGACAGGGAGTGAGAACACCCAGCAACCAATTGGTTACCTTAAATATTAAATACAGTGAATGCACAGAGTAAATTTACAAAAATCCACAGGGTGATTACAACAACATTAAACATTACTACGGGTTAAGTTGAGAACAACATAACGGCTATCAAAAACACTGTGTATGAAGTAATGTTCTACATAAGTGCATAAGATTGACAGCAGGCGATGCAGCATAGTGCAAACCAAGTTGAAAGTCAGCTTAGCCATGGGCAAAAGTAGATAAGGGGAGCAATGGGTAGTTGGAACTGGTCGGAGGAGGGGAATGGCAGAGGGACTAGCTGCAGGTACAGTTTATCAAGAGGAAATTTTTTAAGGATAAAGATAGCTAGTAGGTGGAAGAAGATAAGTGGATTTAGGGGGAGGATGTTGTTCCATAGCTTGAGGAAGTGATGCAAGAAGGCCGACTGACCTACCGTAGTCAAGTGGCAGGGTATTACCAGTTGACGAGTATCCTATGATCTCAGGCAGTGGACAGGAGGAGGCAGAGTGGATAGAAAGGAAGAGAGGTAAGGAGGTAGGGCCCTAAACCAAAACCTTGACATAAATTTGGCACAGGGGAGCCGGTGACGATTTTCAAGAGAAGTGAGGGATAGAGTGATGGAGATTACAGTGGTGGGTGAGAGAGGGGGAGTCCAGGGCGAAGCGGCAGAAGGAGTTGAAGATGGTGTCCAGTCTGGCTAGGGAAGACTTGAGAGCTGCACTATAGACTACATCACAGTAGTCAAAAATAGGTAGGCTCATCTTCTGGATAAGTTCGCGCCTTGCCGATAGTGGAATGCAAATACGGTTCCTGTATAATGCGCCAAGCTTGGGGCGCAGTTTCTTCAGGATGGCGTCTACATGTCCAGAGGAGTCGTGAGGTGTCTGGGTCAAGCCAGACCCCAAGTACTTAAAGGTAGAGGTGCCCTCTATGACTGTCCCATCAAGGGTGTAGAAGGAGGGTAGAGGAGGAGCCTAGAGAGTCTCTACCTGGTGCCGAAGGTCATGGAGACTGTCTTCTTGGCATTGAGGGAGAGTTGATGGGAGTTGAACTAGCGCTGAACATTGCTGAAGTAGAGTTGTAGTCAGGATTCTACATCAACGGGACTGGCCGGATGTGAAGATGACTGTGTCATCGGCGTACATATGGATTAAGGAGGATGAGCAGGCTGAGGGAAAATCATTAAGGAATATAGAAAACAAGATTGGACCTAGTATAGAGCCCTGAGGTATGCCAGTGTTGATGGCGAGAGATAGGAGCAATTCTGACTGGCTGGGTCTGGCTGACTAGGTAAGCCTTTAATCAGTTTGTGGCAGAATCTGTTAGGCCAGCCGAGGAGAGTAGGAGTAGGGGGTGAGAGATAGTGTCGAAAGCCTTTGCTAGGTCAGCAAAAATGGCAGAAGTGATTTGGCCGCGGTCCATCCCTGAGAGGATGGGAGTCAGTGAGCCTGATCAGGGAGGTAGTGGTGGAATGGTTCTTCCGGAAGCCAGATTGGAACGGAATGAAAAAATTAGTCATAGAGGTAAGTAGAGACCTGAGAAAGGACCAAATGCTCTTGTAGCTTAGGTAGGAGAGAGATAGGACGATAGAAGGAATGGAGGGGTCACCACCCTTGGGCAGCGGGGGTATAGTGGCATGTTTCCATACTGAAGGAGTGGAAGCAGTAGTGAAGGAGAGGTTGAGGAGTAGAGATAGAGAAGTCGCTCTAGCTGGCGCTGATAAGTAAAGCAACTTAAGATCCAGACCATCAGGCGAGCTGCCATTAGAGGGGTTGAGAGCAAACAGTTCTTTCAAGGTGCCTGAGGGAGAGATATTAGAGAAGGAGTATGTTGGGGCAAGATGACTGCGGGGGGATGGTGGCTGGAAGGAGACGGGAGGGAGGAGAGGGCTTAGGCACAGGAGGTAAAGTAAGTATTAAATTCGGAGGCAACATTTAGATGCTCGGTAACCTGAGTGTTGTTAATCTTGAGGGAGAGTGAAGCTATACAGCTAATGAGCTCTGTGACAGATGAGGATGAGAGGCCAGAGTGACAAAAGGCACCAGCAATATAGAGGGACAAAGAAAGGGAGGAATAATTTAAGAACGAGAACCTCATACGCTTTCGGGACTGTCATGGCAAGGATGCTGGTGAATTGGATTTTAGAGGAGACCTAGATAGCCACTTCTCCACCCCAGTGGGTCTGTCTTGCCGACATATAGAGAACCCAGGAATGGAGAGAGTGGTTGCCCACTTTACTGTTTAGCCATGTTTCGGGAGAGAATGGTGATATCAGGGACAAGTGAAGTGACTAGTGACTGGAGAAGATCTAATTTAGGGAGGAGACTACGAATATTAACCATACCTGAAATACTGTGTCCAGTATTTTTAAACCACAGGGTAGTGCAACAGGGTTAGACAGGGAATGGTTGACAGTGGGAGGTGCAAATGTGGTGGTTTTTGGAGAGTATAGCACAGGAATCAGGTTTATGTCCCCCGAGGATAGTAGCAGAGTGCAATGATTAGGAGGTGTATTTTAGCACCCTTATACCAGGGCTGGGGTTTAGAAGAGGTAGAAATGGGGGGGGGTGGGGGTTGAAATTTTAGCAGATGCATCAGGGTGAGGAGGAGAGGCGTAGTTACCTTAAACCAAACAAGAGAAACACTCTGAAGACGGGCGTCTTTACCAGTCCATTTACAGAAGAAAGGGTTCTGAAAGAACTAATAAAATTGAAGGTGGACAAAGCAATGGGGTCTGATGGGATTCACCCAAGAATTCTAAAAGAACTAAGGGTAGAACTAGTGACACCGCTGACTACTGTCTTTAATAAATCATGGGAGGATGGGGTGGTACCTGAGGACTGGAGGAGGGCAGATGTGATTCCTCTTCACAAAAGTGGGAGCAGGACAGAGGCAGGAAACTACAGACCAGTTAGTTTGACCTCAGTGGTAGGGAAAATTATGGAATCACTTCTGAAGGAAAGAATTGTTGAGTACCTAGAGGCCAGTGGGGCACAGGACCCAAGGCAGCATGGATTCACGATGGGAAGGTCGTATCAGACAAATCTAATAGATTTCTTTGACTGGGTGACCAAAGTAGTAGACCAGGGAGGGCTGTGGACATGGCCTACCTAGATTTTAGCAAGGCATTTGATACAGTCCCACACAAAAGATTAATACACAAGATAGCTAGCCTTGGAGTGGGTCCCAAGGTGGTAGCCTGGATAAAAAATTGGCTAGACAACAGGATGCAAAGGGTAGTAGTAAATGGAGTACACAGTGAAGAAAGGAGGGTTACTAGCGGGGTACCACAGGGTTCAGTACTGGGACTGGTCCTTTTTAATGTCTTTATAAGTGACATTGCAGAGGAACTGGAAGGAAAGGTATGTCTCTTTGCAGATGACACAAAGATCTGCAACAGGGTTGATACACAAGTTGGAGTGGAAAGGATGAGAAGGGACTTGGCAAGGTTGGAGGAATGGTCAAATGTATGGCAGCTCAGATTCAGTGCAAAGAAGTGCAAGGTAATGCACATGGGAAACAAAAACCCAGGGGAAGCGTACACACAATGGGGGTGAGATACTGACAACAGTAAAAATAGAAAGGGACCTGGGGGTAATTATATCAGATGACCTAAAGGTGGGCAAGCAATGTGAGAAGGCAGTAAGGAAGGCTGGGGGATACTGGGATGCATAGGAAGAGGCATCAATAGTAGAAAACAGGAAGTTGTTATCCTCTGTACAGACAGTTGGTGAGACCCCATCTGGAGTACTGTGTGCAGTTCTGGAGACCCATCTCTGCAAAGACATAGATAGAGTGGAGGCTGTCCAGAGGAGGGCAACCAAAATGGTGCAGGGTCTGCACCAGAAGACATACGAAGAAAGACTAAAGGAGCTTAATATGTATACCCTTGAGGAAAGAAAGGAGAGAGGGACATGATAGAAACTTTCATGTACCTCAAGGGAATGAACAAAGTCCAAGAGGGTAGCATCTTCCAGAAAAGAGATGTGCAAGAACAAGGGGGCACAATTTGAAGATTGAGGGGAAACGGCTCAGAGGTAATGTGAGGAAGTATTTTTTCACTGAGAGGGTTGTGGATGCATGGAACAGCCTCCCTGAGGAGGTTGTGGAGTCAAGAACAGTGGGGGACTTCAAGAATGCATGGGAGAGGCATAAGGTGGTCCTAGTGGGGGGTAGGAGGAAGTTAGCTGTTGGTTAACTAGGATCTGCAGCTTATCTGTTAGGTAGGAAAATGGGCAGACTAGGTGGGCCAAGTGGTCCTTATTTGCCGTCAAATTCTGTGTTTCTATAGGTAGGAGGGAGACGCAGAACTGGACAGGGTAGTCACTAGTGGGGTGCCACAGGGTTCGGTGCTGGGACTGTCCTCTTCAGTCTCTTCATAAGCAATATTGCAGAGGAACTTGAGAATAAGGTGTGTCTCTTAGCTGATGATGCAAAAACCTGCAACAGGTTTGACACTCAGGAAAGCATGGAGAGAATGCAAAGGGATCTGAGGAAACTAGAGGAATGATCTGGGGGTGGCAGCTGGGTTTCAGTGCTAGAAAGTGCAGGATTATACCCTTAGGGCTGCAGAACCTAGGGGCTTTGTAAGCGCTACCCCCCCCATCTTATATAGTCACTAAGCAAGGAAAGATCTAAGGGTCATTATATCTGATGACCTCGGTAGCTGGGCACTGTGACAAAGCAGTGGGAAAGGCTAGCAGGATGTTGGGGTGCATTGAGAGAGATTTCTAGCAGGGGTGGTGGTGGTGCCGTTGTAGCACTCACTGGTGAGGCCCCACCTGAAATACTGTGTCCAGTTCTGATGGCTGATTCAAGTACCTCACAGGAGTGAACAAGGTGCAATTGGAGTGTCTATTTCAGAGAAGGGAAGGCAGTAGAACAAGGGGGCATGCAGTGAAGCTAAGAGGGAGTAAGTTTGAGAGAGATGTGTGTAAATACTACTTCACAGAAAGGGTGGTGGATGACTGGAACAGCCTACCAGAGGAGGTAGTGGAAGGAAAGACTGTGGGGCTTCAAGCATGCATGGGATAGGCACAGGGTCGTATTAGGTAGAGTAACGGGGAAGGAGTGACACCAGTTACAAACTAGGGTCAGTGGTGATGGAATAGGCAGGGACAAGGGGTTAACTGGATGGGCCTAAAGGTCATTTTCTGTCAACAGAATCTATGTTTCTGCATTTTGCAGTGAGTTTAAGGAGTGGAATATTCAAACTTCTAAAATTTTTGTTGAAGGGGAGTGTGTCATAACTTCCTGTTCTTGCAAAGAACTTTCTGTAGTAGATACAGAATTAGCATTGTCCTTTATGGTTGTAGCAATTCTAAGTTCAAGAATACACAAAAATCTGGACCAAAGTTTGTGCTAGCCCCTGAATTTCACATTGGATTTGGTTTGTCACAGTGGGAAGTACTCTGCTCCTGGGGAAGGAGGGCGAAGGCTTCCCACTGTTTACATGCCACCTATCGACTTACCTAGGAATTGGCATAATTTAATTTATTTATCATCTTTGACCAGGAAAGGCATACTAAAGTTGTTTCCAGGTGCCTCCTGGTGGTGGGTTGCATGGACCTGTTTTAATGATGGGGGGAATGCTTTCTATGACACGGGGGAAACTCCCTTATTATTTTCTGTAAGCGCCATGGGATCTTTTACTTCCACATGGATATTGACCAGAGGAGCAGAAGGGACCTTGGTTTAATGTCTCATCTGAAAGAGGGCATCTCTCCATTGTAGCATTCCACTTGTACTACACTATAGTGGCAGTTAGGGGCATTACACCAAGTACCTGGTGTGGAGCTAGAACCCACAACCTTCCGATCTCTGGCCAGAGGTGCATGTGCAGCCTACTAAACAGCTCACAGTGGTACATGAATAAGCATCAGCAGTGAAGAATGCTGCTCGCCCTTCCCTGCTGGGAAAGGTTGTTACAGCCTAAACTGAGAGGCAAGGCAAGTTTTATTTCTATGGCACCCATTCCTGGAGGCTCTGGGCACCTAACAATAAAATAATACAAGTAAAATCACAGCTTCCTCGTATATGTTAAAATTACTCATAAACAGTCGGGCAGGAAGAGTAATTTCAGATATGCCAGGCGGAAGAGGTGGGCCTTAAGCCTCTGTTTGAACACCCCAATCGAGGGGGCCTCCCGGACTGCAGAAGGTAGCGAGTTCCACGGGGTTGGCCCAGCGACACTGAAGATGCGATTGCCTGATGTCCTTGAGTTGAACCCTGGGAACGTCCAGGAGGCCCCTCGATGAGGAGCGGAAGGAGTGGACAAAGGTTGCAGGTGTCAGGAGCTCAGTTGGGTACCCAGGGACCTGTCCATATAGGGCCTTAAAGGTGAGCAAGCCCACCTTGACAAGAACCTTCCACCTGACAGGCAGCCAGTACAGAGCACGCAGGACTGGGATCACGTGACTGGACCTAGAAAGGCCCGTCAGTAACCGCGGCGCCACGTTCTGCACCAGCTGCAGTCTGTGGAGGGTCCCTCCCATGACCCTGAAGTAAAGAGAATTACAGTAGTCGAGCCTAGAGGTAACAAAGGCATGCACTAGTTTCTACAGATCTTCAGGTGGAACGAGGGGCTTGATCCTGGCAATGTTCCTCGAGTGGTAAAAACCACTTCTGACAACAGAAGACACCTGATCTTCAGGTGTCAATCTGCTGTCCAGGATCACACCAAGGTTGTGCACCTTTGGGGATGCCACCAACAGAGTAGACCCTAGAAAAAGTCCTGTGTTTGCCGCAGGTGCCCACCCACCATGCTTGCTAACCGGCTTGATCACCAATACCTCTCTTATCTGGGTTTAATCACAACCAGCTGTAAGACGTCTAGTCATTGATTTTAGCCAGACGGGTGTTAAGCATGTCAACAGCATCAGACGGCAGCACACACATGGGAAAGGAGGAAAGATGAAACATCATCTCATTTACTGCATGGTGACCTAGTAATTTAAGGCTGTTAGGGACTCTGGGGCTGTCGGGTCCCCCCCCCCTTCAGAAGCCGGTACCAACACGTATGCTGTGCAAACGTACTAATTCATAGGGATTCAGCACCAGCCATACCAACCAAGATACCTTGGTAAGCAGGCATTTGTTCAGGTTTACTTAAAATACCTCATGTTCATTGTCTTCATTATTTTCGGTGGTAGTCTGATCTATAGGTTCACCGCCCTCTGGGAGTAGTGCCTTCTAAGGTTACCCCAAAATTTACCTTCTTTGAGCTTCACAGTGAGTTCTTGCATCATGTTGGAACAGACCAGATCAAACATTTCTATCTGTTCTGTCTTGTTGATACCCTTTAATATGCAGAAGATTGAGGTCATGTTCCTTTCAGCCTCTTTTATCCCTGGGAGAACATGGTAAAGTGACTGGAGCAGACATACAGTTACCAATCCTGAAGAAAGAAAGGCAAATATACAAATAATACAGCACAGTTTGGATTTATTTTGAAAAGTAACAGTGTATCAAAGAGAAGACAGCACTGGCACACCCCAGTGCTTCTAATTACAATGACTCTTCCTTAGGGGCTTCTAGTTGTCCAGACCTCCTTCCTTTTGGTGCTATCAGTCCTGTCTTGTTTGAGTGGTCAGCATATGTATGTTTGGCATGGCAGGAGCCTCCTGTCTCTCCTTATAGCTTTTGTCTGCATACTTCTGATTCTGTTGGTGGCAGTGCATTACACCCTTTTGACAGTCTCAGTGTCCTATTTGTATTTGGAAGCCCAGAACTGCACACAGTATTCTAGGTAGGCCAGACCAGGGTCTTGTAAAGTGGCAGGATTCCTTTCCCAGCTCTGCTGATCACCCCCTTTTGATGCACCTCAGCATTTTTCCAGCCTTCTTGACAACAGCCGTGCACTGCTTGTCATTTAGTAGCCACATGTCTGTAATGGTGTCCATGTCCTTTCCTACTCCACTGCACCAAGAGGAGTCCACATAGTGTGTAGGTCCTAACACTACATTGTATGTGTACTGTGTAGGTCGTAATACTTCTGTTTATCTCCCCTGATGTAACACCATGCATTTGGATACAGTGACTCTGAGACTGCATGAGTCACCAGCTGCCCAGCTTGTTCAGGTCTTATTGAAGTTTGCTTCCACCCTCAAGGGGATCCACCACTCTGGCCAGCGTAGTGTTGTTGGAAAACTTACATCCCACTGGAGACTGTAGCTTCCAGATCGCTGATGAAAATGTTCAGCAGCAGTGGCCCCAGTGCTGATTTTGAGGGATGTCACTCAGCACCCCTCTCCACACAGAGTATTGCCCATCAGCCACAACCCTCTTCTTCCTGCCTAAAAGCCATTTAGCAATCCACCTTATGTATGTATTCTGCACTGATAAACTTTGACCAGAAGCTTACCATGTGCCACAGTGTAAAAGACATTGCCAGAGTCCAGCTAGACTGTCTACAGCCCTGCCTCTGTCCACCTCCCTAGTCACCCCTCAAAGAAGGTGATGAGGTTGGAGTGGCATGTTCTGCCTTTCATGAGCACATGCTGAGAAGGGATGAAAATGTTGGATTTCATCATTCTGTCCTTGAGAATGAATTCCAGGACCTTGCCCAACATTAATATCATACTGACCGACGTGTAGTTTCCAGAGTCTGACCGTGGCTCCTTTTGAAGATGGTTACCACAGTGGCCATTTTCTGTTCCTCTGGTACCATATTTGGCCAGACTTATGAAAGATTACTGCAGGTGACTTAGCCAGTTCCTTTAGCTGCACTATGACCTTGGGGTGTATACCGTCTGCCCCCGTGGAATTCGCATGTTTTGATGTTTTGCCAGGTAACAGGGCAGACACAGTATCCACAGATTGCATCATAGTTATCTATAATGCCATGGGCTGACTCAATGAGATTCTCCCCTCACTGGTGGCCCTTTGGAGAACATTGATGCAAAGGTTATATTCAGCATCTCAGAGTTACTACAGGAAACCGTGCAATTTCAGTGGCAGTTAAGCCTTTTTGTCATGCAGGAATCTGTGACACTGGGTTGCATCCTGGCAGGCTCCACTGTAGGTCCCTTCCGAGTCAGGAGAACACTTCTAGTCCTGCTGCTACTTCAAACACCTTCTTAAATAAACCCCACTTCTTCTGTAGGTCCATCCTTATGCAGCCCCTCCAGACCCATGGCCACCAGATCTTTCATCATTGGCAAAGTCTTCTTTTGAAGTTGCAGGTCCTTGTGGCTGAGGCCAGTCTTTTCCTGTCACCAGGGAAAAGGTTACTGTACCTTGTTGTGTTCACTGTCTCCCACCGGCTCCTTAATGTTCACACTGAACAAAGTCAGGGGTGACTTAAATCCTAGACCACCGTCTGACACGCTGTTCTAGGAATCTGATCTTTATAGTTTATTTATAATGTGAAAGGAAGACTGAGCTGAGGTTGCTTCTGCTTATGACCGGGGGAAGGGCAACAGTTGTGGGAGTATAAACAAACACAAAGTGGCAGAAGTGCAAAAAGCATCAGTAATTATGCAAAGCAACAATCATGTTCATGAAAGTGGTGAAAGTACTGTGTTCAAATATATAAACTAACAGTATTATTATACTTGCGCTATAGTGCAAGTATAGTTAGCTTGAGTGGAGGTCTCCATGTTAAATCCCAATCTTTGCGCATTAATAACTTTGGGGGGTGTTCGAAATTGCCTAGAATTTGGCATGCGTTATCCGGGTTAAAAGTTCTTGACATGGTACGTTTCTTGACAGATGCTTATCCAGATTCTAAGATCCAGATGTATTGCAAATACAGAAAAAGCATTACTTTTTTTTTTTTTGCTGTCCCCTACAGCCTAGATAGTATGACATTTTGTTCAGGAACCTTCAGGGCTGAAGGGGCTTGTGCCAAGAGTGTGCCTTTCGAAGGTTTTGTGAAAAACATATTTATTGGTTCTATAGTTATAAGGTTTTAAAATCTGGCTTCTGAGCATGCTCAGTAGGGTTTTAGGATAACCCTCTGGTAAACCAAAATTATGCTTTCATGAGTCTTTTTACTTTTGCAGAATTAGTGTTTTTCATGTCATGAAAACAAATTTTTGGGTCATGACTGTCGCCATCTTGGCTTTTAACCAGCTAAAAGAAAAATTTGAAAATACATAAAAATGAAATATTTTATGTCAGTAAAAGAAGGGAATAAAACTTTCTTTAGATATATAAGCAAGGAGAGGATGACCAAAGAAGGAATAGTAAGGATAAAAGGGGAAGAAGGGGTCTGTTAGGAGGAGGACGAAAAGAAGGCAAACATATTGAACAAATATTTTTATTCAGTATTTACAGAGGAAGGGATAGGTGATGTACTAAAGATAAATGACAAGGGCATAAATGGTAAGGAGGTGGACCCCAGTCCTTTTACGGAGGAGAAAGTCCTGAAGGTACTAACACAGTTAAAAGTAGACAAGGCAATGGGACTTGATGAGGTGCACCCCAGGATACTGAGGGAGCTCAAAGAGGCGCTGGCTGTACCTCTGACAACTCTGTTGAATTTATTTATTTATTGCAATTGTTTCACCAGGAAAGGCACACTGAGCAACAAGATGCTCGTCTCCCGGTGCGACTGGGGGGGTACACATGGATATGATAACACGCAGGTTATCAAGTGAACAGTTAACAGAAGCAAATAAAAAGCAGCATAGGGATACACGATTGCATGAATATACAAGCAGCGCACATTGAATGCTTAGGATATTATAGTATCAAATAATTTTTGTGACGAAGCAACAGACAAGGTAAATTAGCACAGTAGTAACAGCTGTAAACAACAGAGGATGTCAGAACTTATCAGAAACAGGGAAGGTTTCGAAGGACTGGAGGAGGGCAGATGTGGTCCCACCTCTCAAAAGTGGGAATAGGGAGGAGGCAGGAAATTATTGACCTGTCAGCCTGACTTCGGGAGCGGACAAAGTAATGGAAATGCTACTGAAGGAAAGGACTGCGTAGTACCTTTTAACCACTGGATTACAGGATCCAAGGCAGCATGGTTTTACAGGAGGAGGACTTGCCAGGCAAACCTGATCAAGTTCTTCGACTGGGTGACCACAGTAGTGGATCAGGGATGAGCAGTAGATGTGGTCTACCTGGTTTTCGGTAAGGCCTTCAACACCATTCTACATAGAAGACTGGTGAACAAACTGGTCTGTCTGTGAGTGGAACAAAAAGTGATAAATTGGGTAAGAAGTTTGTTAAACTACAGGTGTCAGAGGGTGGTGTTAAATTGTGTCCACTCTGGAGAAGGCAGTGTGACCAGCAGGGTCCCTCAGGGCTCAGTACTAGGCCTGGCCCTCTTCAGTGTCTCTATTAGCGACATTGTGGAAGGTCTAGAAGGGAAAGTATGCCTGTTCGTGGATGACACAAAAATCTGCAACAGAGTAGGCACACCGGGGTGGGGTAGATGAAGAATGATTTGAAAAAGTTGGAAGAATAATCAAGGATTTGACAGCTGGGTTTCAGTGCAAAAAAGTGCAAAATCATGCACTTGTGGCACAGAAACCCAGAGGCTATGTACAAATTGGGAGGGAAAGTACTGGTAACTACCAAACAGGAAAGGGACCTGGAAATAATTTCTGATGACTTGAAGGTAGCCAAGCAGTGTGATAAGGCAGTGGGGAAGGCTAGCAGGATACTCGGGTGCATATATAAGGGGTAGTACTGCCCCTGTACAGATAGAAACATAGAAACATAGAAGTTGACGGCAGATAAGGACCGCAAGGCCCATCCAGTCTGCCCATTTCTTTTTCTACCTTATAAATGTGCCATCGGGCCTTTGCTCTGTCAGTGACCTATCTATTCATAGTCATTTGTATTGCTCCTTATGCCTATCCTATGCCTGTTTGAAGCCCTGCACTGTATTCATAGCCACCACTTCTGTGGTAAGCTATTCCATGCATCTACCACCCTTTCTGTGAAAAGAATTTCCTCACATTCCCCTTAATCGGCCTCCCTCTAATCTCATGCTGTGTCCTCTTGTCCTGCTATTTTTCTTATATTTAAACATGTTAGACTCTTTCACCTTGTTTATGCCCTTAAGGTGTTTAAATGTCTCGATCATATCACCTCTCTCCCTCCTTTGCTCAAGGGTATACATATTGAGCTCCGTTAATCTGTCCTCATATGTCTTCTGATGCAGTCCCTGCACCATTTTGGTTGCCCTTCTCTGACTGCCTCAATTTGGTTAATGTCCTTGTGAAGGTGTGGCCTCCAATACTGCATGCAGTACTCAGATGGGGCCTAACCAATGTCTTGTACAGAGGATTATTACTCCTCTTACGACTTGTGATACCCGCATTTAATACACCCTAACACCCCACTAGCCTTACCTACTGCTTTAGAGGTCTGCTTGATGATTTTAGGTCATCAGTGATGATGATGCCCAAGTCTCTTTCTTCCTTTGTGACTGCTAGCAACTCCCTCCCAGCCTATAAGTGGCTCAGGGTTCTCTTCCCTATGTGCATGATTTTGCACTTCTTTGCATTAAATCCCAGTTGCCACTCTTCTGACCATTTTGCTAGTTTATCCAGATCTCTTGTCATTCTGCCCACCCCATCTGGATCATCTACTCTGTTGCAGATCTTGGTGTCATCTGCAAACTGACAAGCCTTACCCTCTAGTCCATCTACGAGGTCACTAATGAAGATGTTGAATAGGACTGGCCCCAGGACTGATCCCTGAGGTACCCCACTTGTGACTTGCATCTCTTCTGACTGTATACCATTTACCACCACTCTGTTTTCTGCCAGTCAACCAGTTTGCCACCCAGTTGACCAACTTCTGACCCACCCCGAGCCTACCTAGCTTATTTATCAATCTTCTATGTGGAACAGTGTCAAAAGCTTTGCTGAAGTCAAGGTAAGTGACATCAACTGCTCCCCCTTGGTCCACCACTCTGGTTACCCAGTCAAAGAAATCTATGAGATTAGTTTGACAGGACCTTCCTTTTGTAAACCCATGCTGTCTTGGATCCTGTGCCCCTATGGATTCCAGGTGTTGCACTATCCTTTCCTTAAGAGTGCCTCCATAATCTTGCCCACTACTGAGGTAAGACTGACTGGTCTGTAGTTCCTGCCTCCTCCCTGCTACCACTCTTGTGGAGCGGGATCACATGAGCCCTTCTCCAGTCTTCTGGGACCTCTCCTGTGCTCAGAGACTCACTAAACAATTCTGCTAATGGCTCTGCTAGTTCCTCCTTTAGCTCCTTAAGTACCCTGGGATGTATGCCATCAGGTCCCATTGCCTTATCCACCCTGAGCTTAGCAAGCTCTTGTAGGACCCTTTCTTTTGTGAAAGATCACTGAAAAGAACCCATCTTGAGTATTGTGTCCCATTCGGGAGGCCCCGCCTCTGGAAGGACATTGATAAGGGGGATTCGGTAGAAAAGAGGGCTACCAAAATGGTACAGGGCCTGCATCAAAAGCCCTACGAGGAGAGACTCAAAGGGGGGCTATGATAGAAACATTCAAATATCTAACATTCAGAGGAAATGTGAGAAGATACTTCTTCACAGAGATGGTGTTGGAACCGGGAACAGCCTTCCAGCGGAGGTAGTGGGTGCCAAACTGATGACTGGATTAAAGCATGCATGGGACAGATACAGGGGGACTTTGGTAGTAAGGCAAGGGGAAAAGACGATCAGTGATCGAGTAGGGTATATGGTGATACAGTAGGCATAGAAAACTGGGCAGACTGGGTGGGCCAAGAGGTCATTCAAACCCAAGGAATCTTTCATTATGCTTAACAGATGCAGCTAGTCTGATGTCACGAGCTGCCCGGGGCACTTGAAATGGAATTTCGAATGCAATTCAAACCTCTGCCCTCTAGGCAGTGCTGCGTGCTGCAACCTAACATCAGATCCTTTTCTCTGCCTGCAGTAGCAAGTTGCCTTGAAGAGCTCTCTTCAGACAGCTCGCTCGAGGAAGAAGTCGCTCCATGTTAAGTTTTCTGTTTACTTTTTTTATTATTATTTTATAATTTTGCCCTCTTAGTGTTAGAGTTTTCTTTTTTTTTTTTTGTTTATACTTCAAATTCTCTGGTACTTCAGCAGTTCCCTGGAACTGCAGAACTTCTTCTCTATAGCACGTTTTGTTTAATCATTTCTGTGGTAAAAAATCTTTAAAACAGTATTTCAAAAAGCATCTTTGCTATTTAAATTCTTGTGGTGCGATATTATTTGCTTTTTGTCTTGGTTCCACAGTCAGGGAACCAAGACGCCTTTTTCTGTCTGCAAGGAGTTTTTCGGGGCATTATTGTGTGTGTTTTTTCTTTGTGTTTGTTTTTTGTTTTGTTTTTTGTTTTTCTTCAGTTCTCAAGGAACCAAAAAAGAGAATGGGACCTACCGGCTTTACAAATTCTGCTAGGTGTTTCAGTCTCTTGGCAAAGGCAGATAACCATGAGTTGTGTATTAGGTGCCTTGGTCCCAGCCAGATTTTCTCAAACTGTGAAATCTGCAGCAGATTTTGTTCAAAAATAGTAAATAAGAGAACAAAAAAAACTGGAATAAATTATGATCTTACTTCGAGAGGGTACCTGCAGTACGTCTTTACATATAGGACTGCGCTGCCTGGCGTCAGGTTCCAGTGGCAAAATTGTAGATAGCAGTCATCAGCGGGGACCGCTCCCGACGTCAGGTGATGTGACGTCAGCCTGACTACAAAAGGAGCGGTCCCGCGCCCGCCCTCCAGTTCTTTCCTGCTGTCACCTCAGGTAGTTCGGCTCACGAGATAGAACAGTGTTTGGATTTAGCCACCACGGACCCGCGACCCATCCCCCCCCCGGATGGGTCCTCATGAGGATCTGGTGACTCTGGTGACTACTGTCTAGTAGCAGCCGTCTTCCATCCCGGCTGTCTCCAGAAAGTCAGACCGTACCTACTATCCCCCGGAAGTGATTCAACATCTCACGACTCATCCCAAAGCTGACTCTATGGTGATCACTGCCGCCCATGACTGGTCAGCGCAACCAAAGCACTTGGGTTCCTCGCCTCCCGACAACGACTCTCGGCAGCTGGATCAGTTTGGCCGGAAGGTTTACACCTCTTCTTCTTGTGCCATCCGGACCCTCAACTATGTCTCACACATGATGGCATTTCAGAAGGCCTCTCTCTCTCTGAGCTGGAGAGGGATCTTCAGGAAGTCCAGGATGAGTCACTCCATAATAAATTTCTGGACAAAGTCAGAATGGGCAAGTCTTCCTGTCGTCATGCTTTGCATGCACCATATGACTCAGTAGACTCAGTGGCCAGGGCAGCAGCCACGGGGATCTGCATCCATCACCTTTCCTGGCTTTGGATTGCAGGTTTGGCACAAGATGTCCAGTCCTCCCTTCTGGATGCCCCTTTTAGGGGTTCCGTCCTTTTGGGCGGCGACGCCAAAGATATTATTACCGGGCTGTAGGAGAGCGGACGCTCCCTTCGGGACATACGTTCAGTATACCGGACGGGGCAGAAGAAGCAGCAGCCTTTTCATCGCCAAAGGAGATGGAACAAAAACCAAGTAAACGGGGCAAACAATGAGCCCCTGGTTTGGGAGCCCAAATCCTCCAGGCCAAGTTCCCCAAGCCGGTGTCCGGGCAAAAGCTCCTTCTCGTCTTGACTCCTTTCCCCTCCTTCCACTGCCTCCAGCAGTCTCGGAGGAACCGGTAGGAGGGAGGTTCGGCCTCCACCTGGAGGGGTGAAGGTTCGTCACCACAGAAGCACGGGTGCTTCAACTTATCCAGTGAGGTCACTCGATAGAGTTTTCTGAGATCCCTGCCCCTCATCCCCGGGAATGGTCTTTTTATCCAAGGGATCAGATCTCCATAGTCCTCCAGGAGATACAGGCACTCCTGTTAAAAGCAGCCATATAACCCGTCCATCTAAACCAGCTAGGAAGGGGATTTTTCTCCCTCTTCTTCCTAGTTCCAAAGAAGATGAGCGATCTGAGGCCAATCCTGGACCTTAGCATGCTCAGCCTCTTTGTCAAGTGCAAGAAGTTTCGCATGCTGACCATTCAGATACTTCTTCCCCTGCTCCAAACAAATTACTGGCTGTGCTCCCTGGACATGCAGGATGCCTACCTTCATATCCCTATCCTCCCAACCCACTGCCACTTCCTCCGTTTTACTTTTCAGGAGAAATTTTCAGTTCCAAGCACTCCCTTTTCAAGAGAACTTTGAGGAGGGAAGGAGTGATGGAAAAACCACTGACCACTTAGGATCAGAGGACACAAACAAGTAGACTAGATGGGCCTAGCGGTCCTTATCTGCTGACAATTGCTATATTTCTATGTTAAGGACTGTCTCCACCTGACTCAGAGTGCTGTAGAGGGACTGGGTTCCTCATAAACGTGCAAAAGTCTCAGACAGAACTGGTACAGGTATTAGAGTTCACAGGAGTAGAGCTGGATGCTCTCCGGGCAAAGCGTTCCTGCCCCAGGAAAGGGTCTTAAATCTGGCAGAACTGGCAAACTCCTTTATCATAGGGTAGCCTAAGCCAGCAAGTCACTTTCTACAGCTTCTAGAGCATATGGGTTTTACCACAACTGTAGTTTCAGGGGAAAGACTTCAGATAAGGGACATCCAGTACCACTTGCAGACTCATTGGTCCCGAAAGCAACACCCTCATTCCAGGCTGATGCCCATGACGAACACTCTGCTACAGGCCTTGGATTGGTGGAAAGAAAGGAACAACCTGAGAGAAGGCGTACTCTTTCAGGTAAAGGCCTTGACAGTTGTTCTGAGGACAGATACTTCCATGCTGGGCTGGGGTGCCCACCTGAGAGACTTAACAGTAAAGGGGGTGTGGTACCCTCGGGAGTCCAGAGAGTACATCAGCCTCCTGGAGCTGAGGGTGATCCTTCTCACTCTTCAGTCATTTGCCCCTCAAAGTGAAGGGTCAGTCAGTCCAGGTCAGGACAGACAGTACTACCATCATGTATTACATCAATAAGCAGGGAGCCACAAAGTCCTCAAAGCTGTGCACAGAAGCCATGAAGCTCTGGAGTCTGGCTTACTCACTGGATGTGCTGTTGTCAGCAGTCCATCTCCTGGGAAAGGACTATGTTCTGGTGGATTCCCTCAGCAAGATCAGCCAGGCTCATCATGAGTGGTCTCTAGAAAAACAAGTGCTGTCCATCATCTTCAGGAGAAAGAGCACACCGGAGATGGACCTGTTTGCTTCCAAAGACAATTTCTAGCTCCCTCTCTTTTGCTGCAGTTCTCCAGCAGTGGGTACAGTGCCCATGGGGGCTGTGTTCCTGGACTGGTTAGGGAGGTTTCTTACCTTTTTTTTTTTTTTGTATTATGTTTTTATCTGGAGTTTCTCCCCGTTTTTGTCCACCCCCTTCCCTGGGCATGCACGCTGCTTTCTGAGGCACCCTCCTGACTTGCCGCCCCCTCCGCCTGTGCTGCCACCGGACCTCCACCCAGTGGCAGTAAACTCATGGGGGCGACAATCACCCCAGAAGCTGCCGTTAGACTGCTTGATCTTGCTCTGTCCCTTCCCCCTCCCCCGTGCCGGCACCCCGAAGACCTGAGGTTGTTCCCGAACCCGGGTTGCCGGCATGGTGCAAGGTGTGGCATCCAGTACTTCAAACCTCAGCACCACCGGGCCGGCACAATTAGGGAGGTTTCTATATGCCTTCCTCTCATTTCCTCTACTGTCCCGAGTCCTCCTGAAATTGAGGAGCCAACCTGCAGTCGTGCTTCTGATTGCCTCAGACAGCCTTGGTACTCCTGGCTCTGTCCACCAAACAGCCCATTTGTCGCCCCCGAGACAACCTCATGACCAGGTCTCAGGGCAGAGTAATCTTTCCGAATCTCAAGTCTGCGCCTTAAAGCCTGGTTCTTGAGGAGTTTGAATACTCTGACTTTCATTCCTCTGACCAAGTTCTCCAATTACTTAAGGTGTCCAGGAAACCTGCTACCAGGAAAACATATGCTTCAGTGTGGAAGAGGTTTTCTCCATGGTGTGCTCCCAAGCAGCTTAATCCCCTTCAAGCAGGTCTGCCCACACATTTGGACTACCTTTTGCACCTGCAAGCCTTGGGTCTCAGTCCTGCTACCCTCAAGGTCTACTTAGCGGCTGTTTCTGCCTATGCATCAGTGGGCAAGCAGAAAACAGCTTCTCACCCTATTTTTAAAAGGTTCTTTAAGGGCCTGCTGCATCTGTATCCCCATGTTAGGGAACCTGTCCCACCCTGGGACCTGAATGTCTGTATAGCCAAGCTCATGGAACCTCCTTTTGAGCCTGTGGCCACTGCAGACTTGAAGTATGTCATTTGGCAGGCAGTCTTCCTGGTAGCCATCACTTCCGCCAGAAGGGTGGACGAGATACAAGCCCTCTGCACTGATCCTAACTACATCATCTTCCATAGGAATAAGGTGGTCCTTAGGACTAGCAGGAAGTTCCTTCCCAAAGTGGTGTCTGAGTTTCACTGAACCAGTCCATCACCCTTCCAGTGTTCTTCACAGAACAGTCCAGTTCTGGAGAGAGGATACTGCATAGCCGGGACAGCAACAGATCCCTTAACTACTACATAGAGTGTGCTAAGGCCCACATTTCTTCCCACACTCAACTGTTCCTCAAATATGGTGAAGTGGGAAAGGGCAGTCCAGCCTCCAAGTGAACCATTGCCCGCTGGATTGTTTCTTGCATCCAGTTGTGTTACTCAGAAGCTGGTAAACGGCCACCTCAAGGCCTCAGGGTGCACCTGACTTGTGGCACAGCTGCCACGGTGGCAGCTGCAAGTGATGCCCCCTTGCTGGAAATCTGTAAGGCAGCCACATGGAAAACAGTTCACACCTTTACAAAGCATTGTTGTCTGGATATACAGTCCAGAGCAGATGCCGGATTTGGCACTGCTGTACTGCAGAACCTTTTCCCCAAGTAAGTTCTGTACCCAGCCTCCCAAGATACTGCTTTGTAGTCTGAATATGTTAAGCATAATGAGGGATTCCTGGGGTTTGTAGAAAAAAATTACTCATCATAGTAATGTTGCTTCTTCCAGGGGATCCCTCATTATGCTTAAATCTCCCACCCTACCTTCCCTTCCAGAACCAGGAAAAGGTTCTACAAAAATCGGTTCTATACTTAACTGCTTGAGCATTACTTGTTGTTCATTTGCGGATTCTTTTAATTGACCTCTTTAATCTGCTATGTGTTGGCCTCTGAGCCATATTTTGCAGCCTTTTAGGGCTCTTGGGTTAAGTTTAGCTGAATAGGTTAGCATAAATAGGGGGCCTTTTTTAAAAATTGGCTACAAAGGATGTGATTTAGGCTAGAGAACGCAGCACCAGCTAGAGGGCAGAGGTTTGAACTGCATTTGAAATTCCATTTCACGTGCTCCAGGGCAGCTTGCCACGTCAGGCTAGCCGCATATGTTAAGAATAATGAGGGATTCCTTGGAAGAAGCAGTACTATGGTAAATATGTTTTTCTTATCTGCTGAGGACTTCTATGTTTCTGTGGGAAAACACAAATACACACACGCAGGCACGCAGGCACGCACGCACACACATCTTGCTAAATGTGACCCATTAAGATTCTGTTTGTTTTTCCAGAAATGAGCGAGAAATACCTTTTTGGGACTTTGGCTGTCGTTTTACCGAAATGACTGATTTTTCATGTTGCGAGCTGCAAATTTTAGTATCACACATTTAAAGGAAATAGGAAATGATTTACGAATGTGTTTTACTGTTAAATCAGAAATAAACGACAATGGCCTGTGTGTGTCTTTTTTTTTACTGTTAATGTTTACAGTGCATTATACAATGGCAAGAAAGAATCCTGCATTCTGACTGGCCAACCTATGACTAGACCCGTGATGTTAGTCTGGCATAACATCACACCCGTGATATTATACTGGATAACATCACGGATCTAGTCCCATCATACACTGACCAAATGACCACAAACAAAAATTAGTCCACCTCCTCCGTTAAAGCGAAGTGAAAGCCGTGTTTGCAGTTGGCTTCTAACCCTCGCTCAGCTCAAACTTTCTGCTCCTGGAACATCCAGGTTTCTTACCAAAAAAAAAAAAAAGATTTTTAAGTCACAGTAAAATAACTCATGATAATGTCACCGCTCTGCAGATACTCCCTGCTGACAAATGAAGAAGCCGTGATTAGAGACTGCTTCCCGCTCGGCAGTCCATTACTCCCGGAGTCAGTTGTGCCTCACTGCAGACATAGTGTGTATTTTTTTTTTTTTTAATTACGGAACATGCTATTGGCGAAGGCCCAGCTCCTCATTTCATTTTGCAACCTCCCGGTTCAATAAAACGACCACCTGTACCAGGAGACCTTCCCCCAAGATAATATGCTTTATTAAGATTTTCCAACAAATGAACATACAATATAACAATAACAGTATAAGAAATAACAGTACATACAAACAAATGAAGTAGGGCTACAGGAAAAACCTGAAACAGTAACAAAACAAACTCCAAAAACCATTCCTCCCCCACTCTGAGCACAACAGGTTCACCAAAGAAATCACCAGAGACTGATCTAGATTCTCAGCTATGCAAGCTTGCCATAACAGCTATCTGGATATTAAGGCCTCCAGGGTCTGCCAACAGTCCCTATATTGGTCCAGTTTATTCAATCCGCAAGCTCTATACTTTTCAACCGCCAAGGCCTGTGAGAGCTCCTGACGCCATTGCTGAAGCATTGGGACCATATCATCCAGCCAGTGACTGAGAATAACAAGCCTGGCTGTTATCGAACTGAGGGCCATATGGACTTTACATGGGTGATTCAGTGCTTGTGGGAAAATGCCCACAAGGCAGATCCGCAGGGTGAAAAAGGAATCAAGCCCCAACCATGGGTCCAGAAAACCACGGTTGGAGGCCCAAAAAGGAGCAGCCTTGGGGTAATTCCAGAGAATGTGTTTAAGGGAGTCTTCCCCAGTACCACATTGCATACGCTTCACTGAGGATCTGCATCCTATACGTTATGCAAGATATGAAATTGTACAAGATAGTATTTGTCTTGCTTAATTAATTTATATAACCGTCCCCATACCTTTTGCTAATCTTGGGGAGTCAGGTGTTAATCGAGGGATTGCTGCCAATAAAAACAAACTGGGAGACCTTTCAAAATGAAACAAAACCTCCAGAACAATCCACAGTCTATAAGCACCACAGGACAGTGTGTACTTACTCAGCAGCTCGTTCTTTGATGATCGACTGGGCAGACGGTGTAAAACTTTAGATCCCATATTAAATCCAGAACAGATTTCTTGTTCTTACACCAGTCTCTTGCTACAAAACCAATGCCACTTTTGCATGTACTTTTTAATTATTATTATTTTTTTTTTTACACACACGCCATTGTATAATAGGAATAATGCACTCCAGGGTGTGAATCGTGCTGGGATAACATCACTTCTGGGGTGACATTATCCCAGCACGACACACACCCTGTTGTGCATTATTCCTTTATTTTTATATGCTCTTTATATTGCTAATACCATCACTGGCTTTACAGACTGTTTCAGTATCAGGAGTCAGCACATGTCCCGTTTTGAAATACTGACATCATTAACTCAGATTCCACATGAAGATAACGTGTGCGATGAACTCTGTTTCAGGCAGCAACTGCTCAACAGTACACAAATGTTGATTGACTCCCCCTGATATTTGTAAAAGATGCCCAACTCAAAAAAAAAAAAAAAAAAATAAATACATAAAATTATTTGGCAACCGATGATTGGCTTCAGCTGAGCCCCTTCATCCTTGGCCAGTCACCTTACAAATTCCTCAGAAGTCATTAGCACAGTGTACTTTGTAGTAGTGAAAGGAAACCTTACTTTTTCGGACAGCAACTGCTCAACAGTATACAAATGCTGATTGACTCCCCCAATACTAGTAACTGATACCTGACTCAAAAAATAAAGTTATTCAGCGACCGGCTTCAGCTCAGTTCATCCGCCCACTTCATCCTTGGCTGTGAAGGAAACGTTTCTTTTTCCCCCAGTGCTCCGTCAGTCCACACCCTACCCTCTTGTTTAGTTGACTTCCCCTTCCCGAGAAGCTTAGCCTACCTCTGCCTCATTCATGAGTCCTTGCAGCACCATCAGCCTCTGCTGAAATCAGGACCAGGAGCATACGAAACCTTCACCAGGGGTAGTTTTGCCCTGCTGGTTTGCTGTGCTCCTGCCAATGCTATGCAATATCTCTGGCTGTAGAGCAAAAATCCTGAGCGGCTCTATGTCCATTGCTCATTGATGTACTAGAAGCACTGATGGTGCATGCTCTCCCCTACCCTGTCACTGTTTCAATATCCACGGGAGCAGGAAAGAGAGAAACTGCTGCTTTTCCGGCCGCCGAGGAAAGCCGGCATGCAGTTTAGTTCCCTGGCCCCAATTTTCAGATACTGTGGTGGGTCTGGAAGGGACTCCTTGAACGGCTCGCACACTGCAGGTGAAATGGGTGTAGTGAGGCACCTGCTGACTTTTTCTGTACACCCCGGCCGTGGAGGGGGCTGGGGGAGCGAAGACAGGTGGCTGTCAGCTGGGAAACAAATGATGTCAGCAGAGACTGATGGTGCAGCTGGGATGCCTGAATGGTGCCAGAGGTAAGGTAAGCCCAGCTCCCACGGGGGATACACTAAACAAGAGAGCAGGATGTGGATTGACGGGACACCAGGGGAAAAGTATGGTTTCATGACTAAAAAATACGCTGTGCTAACAGCTTCTCAGGACTTTGTATGGTGACCGGCCGAGGATGAAGTAGGAGGCTGAACTGAGCTGAAGCTTATCGCTGGTTGCCGAATATTTTCACTATTTTTTTTTTGTCTGGCATCTGTTACTAGTATCAGGGGGAGTCATAAGAACACAAGGAGTAGCCGGCAGATGGGGGCCCCGTGATCCATCTAGTCTGCCCCAAAATTTCTACCCCCTTCCTGTTTTATTACCCCTTCATGTGGCCGCATTGCCTATCCCGTGCTAGTTTGAATTCCCGTACTGTCTTCGATGCTACCACCTCTGAGGGCAGGCTATTTCATGGTTCTATTATTTCCTTATATTGGATCTAAATCTGTCTCCCACTAGGTGCAGATTGTGCCCCCTTGTATGTGTTGTTTTGTTTTCCTGGACTAGGTTTTCTGTCTGGGCTGTGTTGATTCCCTTTATGTACGTGAATGTTTCCATCATGCCCCCTCATTTCTTCTTTGCTCTAGAGAGTATAAGTTTAATTCACTGAGTCTCGTTTCATACTGTTTTTGATGTAGACCTTGCACCATCTTGTGGCCCTTCTCTGAAACCTTTCTAAGCGGTCAATGTTTTTTTTTTTAGGTGGGGCCTCCAGAACTGCATGCAGTATTCCAGGTGTGGCCTGACCAAGGACCTGTACAGCGGGATGATTACCTCGCACTTTCTGCTCGTAATCCCTCTACCTATGTAGCCGAGGATGCAGCTGGCCTTCTGTGCTGCTTTTTTTACATTGTTTCCCCACTTTTAGGTCATTGGTAACAATTACTCCGAGGTCCCATTCCGTCTTTGATTCTTTTAGTTTATGCCCGTTTAGTGTGTATGTCTTTCTTGGGTTATGTTTACCCATGTGCATCACCTCACACTTCTTGGCGTTGAATTTTAACTACCATATTATTGACCAGTCTTTGAATTTCTTGACATCAGTTTCCATCCCAGAGGCACCTTCTTCTGTGTCTACCCTGTTGCAGAAATTTGTATCATCTGCGAACAGGCAGATGCCCCCAAGTCAGCAAATGTCACTGATGAATATGTTGAAGAGGATTGGGCCAAGTACTGACCATTGTGGAATGCCGCTGATTACTCTACTCTCCTCTGATAATATCCTGTTGACCAGGGCTCTCTGTGACCTATACTGAAGGTAGTTCTTAATCCAGCTGACTATTTTGTGGTCTGTGCCTGTTTGCTGTAGTTTGTTGGCTAATCTGTGGGGAACAGTGTCAAAAGCTTTGCCAAAATCTAATTAAATCACGTCCACTGCGCCATCTTGATCCACTGTTCTGGTTACCCAGTCAAAGAAGTCCACCATATTCATTAGACATGAGCGCCCAGCCATGAATCCGTGCTGCTTTGGGTTGAGTCTTCTGTTTTCCCCTTAGGTAGTCTACTATCCTCTCCTTCAGCAATGCTTCCATAAGTTTACCCACCACTGAGGTTAGGCTGACAGGGTGTTAGTTCCTTGGTTCAAGTCAGCATTTGTGTACTGTTGAGCAGTTGCTGTCTGAAAAAGTAAGGTTTCCTTTCACTACTAGAAAGTACACTGTGCGAATGACTTCTGAGGAATTTGTATGGTTACTGGCAGAGGGTGAAGGGGCTGATAGAAACATAGATGTTGACGGCAGATAAGGACCGCAAGGCATATCCAGTCTGCCCATTTCTCTTTCTACCTTATAAATGTGCCATCGGTCTTTGCTCTGTCAATGGCCTATCTATTCATACTCATCTGTATTGCTCCCTTATGCCTATCCCATGCCTGTTTGAAGCCCTGCACTGTGTTCATATCCACCACTTCCTGAGGTAGGCCGTTCCATGCATCCACCACCCTTTCTGTGAAAAATAACTTCCTCACATTACCCCTTTATCAGCCTTCCTCTAATTTCATACTGTGTCCTCTTGTCCTGCTATTGTCTTATATTGAAACATGTTAGACTCTTTCGCCTTGTTAATGCCCTTAAGGTGTTTGAATGTTTCGATCATATCACCTCTCTCCCTCCTTTGCTCTAGGGTATACATATTGAGCTCAGTTAATCTGTCCTCATATGTTTTCTGATGCAGTCCCTACACCATTTTGGTTGCCCTTCTCTGGACTGCCTCAGTTTGGTTAATGTCCTTGTGAAGATGTGGCTTCCAGTACTGCATGCAGTACTCCAGATGGGGCCTAACCAGCCTCTTGTAAAGAGGGGTTATCACCTCCCTCTTCCGACTTGTGATACCCCTATTAATACACTCTACTATCCCCCTAGCCTTACCTACTGCTTTAGTGGTCTGCTTGGATGATTTCAGGTCATCGGTGATGATGATGCCGAAGTCTCTTTCTTCCCTTGTGACTGCCAGCAACTCCCCTCCCAGCCTATAGGGGGCTTCAGGGTTTCTCTTCCCTATGTGCATGATTTTGCAGTTCTTTGCATTAAACCCCAGTTGCCACTCTTCCGACCATTTTGCTAGTTTATCCAGATCTCTTCTCATTCTGCCTACCCCATCTGGATCATCTACTCTGTTGCAGATCTTGGTGTCATCTGCAAACAGACAAACCTTACCCTCCAGTCCATCTGCAATGTCACTGATGAAGATATTGAAGAGGGCTGGCCCCAGGACTGTTCCCTGAGGTACCCCATTTGTGACATGCAGCTCCGTTTACCACCACTCTCTGTTTTCTATCTGTCAAACAGTTTGCCATGTAGCTGACCAATTTCTGACCCACCCTGAGCCTACCCAACTTATTAATCAATCTTCTATGTGGAACAGTATCGAAAGCTTTGCTGAAGTCAAGGTAGGTGACATCAACTGCACCCCCTTGGTCCACCACTCTGGTTACCCAGTCAAAGAAATCTATGAGATTAGTTTGACAGGACCTTCCTTTTGTAAACCCATGCTGTCTTGGATCCTGTGCTCCTTTGGATTCCAAATCAAGTCAAGTCATGTTTATTTAAAAAGACGCCTAATCCCAAAGGCTCTGGGCGCCACACAAAAAAGTTTATAGCATTTCATACCATATAATATACATAAAAAGAATAAAACACATATACATAGTCAAAATTAAACCCCAAAAGCTTGCAGAAATAAGTAGGTCTTAAGGCAAACCTTAAAGGTAGTTAAATTGGGGGCCTCCCTAACTGCAGCTGGCAAAGAATTCCAAAAAGCGGGGGCAGCAACACTATATGCTTGATCGCCCGCAGATTTTAACCTCGCTCTTGGAACAGTTAGGAGGTCAGCACTAGAGGAGCGAAGATTACGGGAAGAGGAGGAAGGTACCAGGAGAGCTGACAGGTGACCAGGGCCCTGTCCGTGTAGGGCCTTATAGGTGAGAAACCGCACCTTGAAGAGCACTCTCCACCTGACAGGCAGCCAGTGCAGTTCACGCAACACAGGTGTAATGTGACAAAATTTACTCTGCCCAGTTAAAAGCCGGGCAGCAGCGTTCTGCACAAGCTGCAGTCTGCGGAGAGAACCCCCAGAGATCCCGAGATAGTGGGCATTACAGTAGTCAAGCCTAGAAGTGACTAAGGCATGTATCAAGGTAGGGAGGTCCAGAGACGGAACAAGGGGCTTAATCCTGGTAATGTTTCAAAGATGGAAAAAACAGGAACGAACCACGGAAGAGATCTGAACCTCCATGGACAGATTCCTGTCAAACATCACGCCAAGATTTCGCACCCAGGGGGAGGCCATCGATGACGCAGTCCCTAGCACAAGGCCAGTTGCAGAGTCAGAGGCCATCCCATCACGAACTCTGTTCGACTCCACTACCAGTACCTCAGTCTTATCAGGGTTCAGTCGAAGCCAACTGGAGGCCATCCAGTCGCTGATCTCGGCCAGACAGATATTCAACACATCTACTGCGTTGGGTGTTCTGGGGCAAAAGATATGTATAGCTGAGTATCATCATAGCAATGAAAACTCAGACCATACTTTCTAATGACCCCCGCAGCATATATACCCAACATTGGGGCAACATCAACCCTGAGAGACTCCACACAAAAGGAGACTGGATGTTGATGAGAAATTTCCCATCACAACCCGCTGTCTCCTATTTGTGAGAAAGGACTCAAACTATTTGATGACAGTACCGGTGAGTCCACATAATTCCCTCAGGCGGAGAAGCAACACACAATGGTCCACAGTATCAAATGCTGAAGAGAGATCAAGGAGAACAAGAATTGTCTTGTCTCCTCGGTCTCTAGCCCTGAGGAGGTCATTTTGCACCTGAACTAACGCGGTTTCAGTGCTATACCTGGCCCGAAAAGCCGACTGGAAGGGATCGTATAACTCGTGAGTCATGAGATGTTCCTCCAACTGAAGCGATACCACCTTCTCAACAATCTTCCCTAGAAATGGGAGATTAGAGATAGGACGGTAATTTGCCCTGACCTCCGGGTCCAAAGAAGATTTCTTTAAAAGGGGTCTAACCAGAGCCTGCTTCAAGGCATCCGGAAAGACACCCTGACTTAAGGAGCACCGGACAATCATGGCAAACACCGGGCCAACAGAGTCAATGCATCTCATTAAGAAACGCGTTGGCACTGGGTCCAGTTCACAAAAGGTATGCTTCAGATTGACCGCCACCTCAATAACCTCACGGTCCTCCACTGGCCTAAACTCTCCTCAACTAGGCGGAGTGCACTCAGTACACGACTGGCGACCACTGACAGCAATGGTATTGCTGGCTGAAGAAACCTCCCGCCGGATCAAAAACACCCAGTCCGAGAAAAAACGAGCAAAATCCTCACAGTCCTCATTAGAGGAAACTCTTCCGGGCTGAAGACAGAGAGGATGAAGAAGTCTGTAGACAGTCCTGAAGAGCGAGGCTGGTCGGTTTCTCCCAGCAGCAATCTCCCGAGACAAAAATAATGTCTTCTTTCGGTTGACTGCCTCCTGATATGCACAATAATGCGCACGCAGGACCAGTTTGTCCGTCTCCAGGCGGGATTCCAGGTGTTGCACTATCTTTTCCTTAAGGAGTGCCTCCATAATACTGCCCACTACTGAGGTAAGACTGACTGGTCTGTAGTTCCCTGCCTCCTCCCTGCTACCACGCTTGTGGAGCGGGATCACATGAGCCCTTCTCCAGTCTTCTAGGCCCTCTCCTGTGCTCAGAGACTCACTAAACAGTTCTGATAATGGCTCTGCTAGATCCACCCTTAGTTCCTTTAGTACCCTGGGATGTATACCATCAGGTCCCATTGCCTTGTCCACCCTGAGCTTATCAAGCTCTTGTGGGACCCTTTCTTTTGTGAAGGGACTAGTGCTCACCTCCCTCTCCCCCTGTGTCCATGGTGCTGAGCTGTGAGCCCTGCCCTACCTTCTCTTCAGTATATACTGAGCAGAAGTATCTATTTAGGATAGATGCTTTTACATGGTCCTCCTCCTCAAACGCCCCCTTATCTCCTTTGAGCTTAGCAATACCCCCTCTGGACTTTCTCCTTTCACTAATGCATCTATAGAAAGTCTTGTCACCTTCTTTTACTGTCTGTGCTAGTGTTTCCTCGGTTTGGGCCTTTGCCTGCCTTACTGCCTTCCCTGCTTCCCTTAGGGAAGTTTGGTATGCCTCTCTGTCTTCATCCCGCTGCGTTCCCTTATATTTCCTGAAGGCCAGCCTTTTGGCTCTGACCTTTTCTGCTTCTGTTTTTGAGAACCAGAGTGGTCTCCTTCTTCTTTTGCACTTCCTTTTCTCTCTAACCCAGTGGGATATTGCTTCAGGTATTGCATCCGTAGTGCTTTCCCACTTTGCCTGTACCCCCTCACCTGTATTTCTTTTTGCCAGGGCTAGCTTAACTCTGTTGGTCATCTTATCAAAGTCAGCTCCTCTGAAGTCCCATATTTTTGCTTTGTAATGGGATGATTTAGTTGTAGTGGCCAAACTGAACCATATCATGTGATGGTCACTGGCCCCCAGCTGACCTTCTACCTGGAGAGCTGTGATCCTTTCCCTTTTAGTCAGTACTAGATCTAGGATAGCCCTGTCTCTTGTAGGTTGTAGTACCAGTTGTTTGAGGCCCCCCCCCCCGCAGGGAATCCACCATGTGTCTAGTTCTGGCAGATGTTCCTGCTGGTACTGACCAATCTGTATCTGGCATGTTGAAGTCTCCCATTATCAGAACCTCCCCTTTAGCTGTCATGGTTTGTACATCTTCTGTCTTAGCAGAGCTGAAGCCGATCACCGGTTGCCAAATAATGTTATTATTATTTTCGAGTTGGGCATCTTTTACTAGTATCAGAGGGAGTCGATCAGCATTTGTGTACTGTTGAGAACTTGCTGCCTGAAACTGTGGAGTCCATCGCACATGTTATCTTCATGTGGAATCTGAGTTAATGATGGCAGCATTTCAAAACAGGACACGTGCTGACTCCTGATACAGAAAAACAATCTGTGAAGCTGGTGGTGGTTTCGGCAATATATTGAGCATATGAAAATTCACTATAAACATTAACAATAAAAAAATACATACACACACGCCATTGTCATTTATTTCTGATTTATTTAATAGTAAAACACATTTGTAAATCCTTTCCTAGCTCCTGTGTGACACGAAAATTTTGAACACTAACTTTTTAGTGTTGCACTTAAATGTGCAACCCAGGAATTCCATTTTTGTCCCTCACCTACGTTTACTCATGACGTGGCTATTTTACAGTATTTTATTCACAGATTTTGAATATACAGTTTCCATGACCCTATCTCATGTACAAGGATGGTGGGAATTTTGAACTACAGGTTGAACTGTCATTTTGCAGTTGCTCTGCAAAAGCACTTTTCTGGCAGGATTTAACACACTCTAGTGGCCAAGTTCATGATGTAGGGTCAAAATAATTTTTGTGTCGCTCATTTGAGTGCGATACTAAAATTTATGACAGTAAAATGTTCCCTGTGCACCAAAAATGGAATACTTGGGTTGCACTCAAATGTATGACCCAAGAATTCTGTTTTTGGTGTGCACAAAAAGTTTTTGTTTTTCACTTACGTGTGCAATACAAGAATTCAATTTTTGTGTATGATAATGCTTTTACTCACAACTTGGTCATTATACAGTATTTTAGTCCCAGATTTTGAATATACTGTTTACATGACCTTATCTCATGAACAAGGATGATCGGAATTTTCAAGTACAGCTCAGAAGGTAATTTCGCAGTTCCTCTGCTAAACCACCTTTTGGGCAGGACTTACCACATTCTAATGACTGAGTTCCTGACATGGGGTCAAAATGTCAAAAATTTATAAAGAAACATTTTGTGCAGGGCCTTCCTTTTTCCCAACATGTATTGCATTGTGATCATGTGTTGGTGAGCTGATTTCTGGGGCAAGCTCACTGAGTAAGCTAGATGGGCTGAGGCTGGGGGGACGTCACTGCAGTGTGGCACCACCCCCAGCCTGGGAAAGGATAGTACAGTGTTGGCCACTTGGTCAACAAGGAACAAATCTAGTGAAGAGAAGTCTCCTCTTGGCATAGGGTCCAGAGGGCCCTGCACCTCTGCCCCCATTGCTGCACTAAAGCATGGGGCCTGAGGGTCCTGCCCTTCCACAGCCATACTCTTGGTCCTTGGCATCTGCATCTATAGCTACATGGATGCATAGAGGGCCCTACACTTCTGCAGCCTCACAGATTCTTTACATTCGTAGCTATATGGAAGTGCAGGAACTGGAAGGCCCTGCAGTTCTGCAGGCTGACGGACCGACTCTTCCCTTGGTGCAGGACCCTGCACATCTGCATCTATTCACGTAGGTTCCAAAGAATGCGTCTTTGCATCGGTGCCAAATGGATAGGGTAGTTTTCTTACCCTCCACTTTTTCTGTAGCATCTATACTTTTAAATAGCAAAACTTTTTTTTTTTTTTTATTGCATTCTAATAGCTTTTTTGTTTTTAAATTAACTTTTTTTTTTCTGGCACTCCTGCCAGGGCGAGGATGTACCCCATATCAACTCAGGTCTCTGGAACCACTCTGCACCCCAGTAGCTCTCTCCCAGCTGGCCGGTACGGGAGGACCGTGACTTATCCTTCACAGAGGGGCTCCTGAAGGGAGAGACCAGCATCATCCTGTCAACACCGGATGAGACTTGTGCCTTGGTTGTTTCATACGGAGGCAGTCCAGGATCCCAGTTTCATGCTGCTGCCTGATGAGAGGAATTTTCCATGGTTTCCTCCAAGACTCAGATGTGCAGTGGCATTAGAGATACGTCACGCACCCTCCTGTGCGTGAACTGCTGACACCCGCCGAGTCCTTGTCCCACATGCATACAAGATGTCGGGCACACTGACTCCTAGCCACTACTAGGAGTTGGATTATTGCCGACAGTCTTGACTTACCCACATTGGAGGAGGACTGCAGTCCTCCAGATGTCCCCCCCCCACCCCGGCCAACCCTCCTGACACACTGGATTTATTCCCTTGCCAGCCACTTGAGTGGCGTCTTGATGCCGGGTTTTGCTTCCTTTCGTACAGCATAGGAAGCACCTAGAAAGGCAAACTATAGGGATGCTAATATTTTTATTAACCAGCTGGAAGCCATCTTTTTAGAAAACATTTTTTGCACTGCTACTTGGAGTGGAGTAAGGTTACTTTACAGAAAAAGTAATGTCTTTTTAACAATTTATCAGAGAGGTTTCTCAGTCATGCCTAATGGAAAATATTATTTTTATATACTACTGCACCTTGGGGTTGCTATTGTCTTCCTATTTCCCCTGCAATTGCCTTGTTAAAACTAATTAAAAATGGCAAGTTTTGGGGAGGGGCTCTGTTTTTGTGAAAAGTTGGTGGCCATATGTGTTTTAATACCTGTTTGTATTTCAAATATAGAGCCAGCGAACAAAACAGAGCAATGTCTTGACTCCAGTGATTGACCTGAAGAGAGGGAGCTCTGGTGATGATAGACAGATCGTTGATACCCCTCCTCATATAGCAGCAGGTGTAAAGGTAAGCGGATCACAAAGGTTGTGTGTTCTCTGACTGCAGAATTTTTTTAAAGCTGAAAGCCCATGATAACAGTCTTTTTAATTATACTGTATGTTCTTAACTACTAATAGATGGCTCATTCACTTGCAGGCCCCAGTCGAAGTAGGATCATTCTGACTGGCTTCAGTTTGCATTTATATCCCGAGCAGCCACTCTATCATTGCATTGAACCCTGGGAGACTGCTTTAGCCCTATTTTCAAAATGTTTTTCTGTGAGACTAGATAACCTGTTTTCCCCTTTTTGTCTTCCCACTCTGGTGCTCTTAGAGCACATCCTGGCACCCAGTCCTGGGTGTGGGGGAGGGAGAGGTGGAGGGGGAAGATGATCTCCAAGATCTTCTAAGTCCCACTCTGTTGGCCATAGGGGTGCTCAAGATAACACACTTGGACCTCCCCATGGAGAATGAGCTGATCACTTCAGAGACACATCTACCCACCACTGGCCTAGTGAGCAAAAGTCTAGGGATGTCATAACCATATCACTGTATGACAGTATAGTATATCATGATATTCCCCACTGTCTATAGTTTTTCATTGTAACAGCTAATAACCCAATAATCAGACCGCATGATATGCTGTGATAACCTGTCTAGAGTTTCTCACTTCTACTGCTCTGGCAGTGTGTCCATAACTGGATGAGACCAAGATCCCTGACCTCTCATCACTTCATTCATATTTTCACTAATTTTTCTAAAATTAGAAATGGTATAAATTATCGTGATAATCAATATATTGTGATTTTTTTTTTTTTTTAACACATCTTGATACTCAGTGGGTGATATTGTGACTAACCCAGGTCTCCCATGCGGTTGCCAAGCCTTTGGACTGGTCGTTTGGCACAGAATGGGAGACATCTGTTTGAAAATAGGAGCCACAGTGGTTCTTCTACAGCATTGGGTCTTGGCTGGGAGTAATTATTGCCTTCAGTAGGCTAAGATGGATGGATGTTTTTTTAATTTTTGTGTTCGAACATATGGCACTGACTTGGGATTATATTAAACTTTATAGCAAGAACTGTGGACTTTTCGTTTTTAATCTCCTAGAGTAAGCTCTGCTTTTGGCAATTTTTTTCTTTTTAGAAACCAGGAAAAAAGCTGTACATTCAAAGACCTGACATGAATGTTTGTGTTCTGAATTGTCTTTTAGAGAAGAAATCTGGTTCTGAGAGCCTGTATACCTGAACTATTCATTCACCTAATACATTTGTCTCTGCCAAATGAAAAAGTCATTTAAAAAAATTAAAAAGCTGCACATATGTATACCTAAACTTTTCATTCACCAAGTAAAGTGATCTCTGTCAAAAAAAAAATAAACTGTGCTAAAAAATGTTTAGAAAAAAAAAAAGCTGCATATGAGTCAGTAAACACAGTGAAAAGATGAACTGTCTTTTACAAAACATGTCATAGGAGAGAGAGGGCCAGGGTGCATCAGCAAAGCAATGAATGGGGAAACTGTTTATGGAGTTACACAGACCTTAAAGAGCTACTGATGACTCCAAGAAAACTTAAAAAAAAAAAAACATACTAATTAGGTACAATTCTGCCTGCATTACATTTATATTTTATATATTTTTTCTTCTCATTATTTATTACTAAGGAAATTTGCACAAATATATGATATTTATCCCTTAGAGTCCATCTGCCTCTATAACGTACTCCCTACTTCAAGTCATAATCCTCTGTTGCAGCATCACAATCCGTTGCTATGGGAGTAACAGTGATATCACAAGCAGTGCTCTGACTTCAGGTAGGGAGAAAGCAGGAATAGATTAACTTTTCAGGAGCGAAGATCCAGCTTTCATACAAATGACCTCAGTAATAAATAATGGGGAGAAGGAATACAGCACTAATGGGAATACAAGCTGGAGTGTGCCTAAATGTTAGGTTTTATTAAAGTTCTCCTGAACGTGACACCAGATCTTTTAAAATACCACTTTTTTTTTTAATTCATTGCTTTTTACCATCTCTGACTCGCTCAGTCACTAACAAATATGGCTACCAAGTTACTGCCTGGGAATACTTAACTGATAGATTTACAAGAGATCTAAAACGTTTTTCCCCCCAAACATTTTTAGCTGTGTCCTGCTTAACTCATTTTTTTTTTTTTGAAGACAGTTTCTTTATGTCTCATTCGTCAGTCTCACTAGCCTCTCCAGGCATGTGTCGCACACCCAGACCTCCTCTATGGTAAGCAAGATGCCTACCACTAGACTGGTTGAACCATCCTGAATTGACAATTCTTGACATACTGATACAACTATTTATACTGTTTTTTTGTGTAATTTTATTACAAAAGTGCATCTAGCAGTTACACATCATACAGCATTTGCCTGTTTTTACACACAGGAATAGTAAAGATTCACGATTACAAGATCATATAATACATGATGGTCTCAACTGGGTCCAGCTAGAGCAGGTGCAGGAAAGACAGATTTGTTTTAAGGGGTAGTAAAAGGTGGGTCCCTACCTTTATTTCCTGGGGGTAGTCCTTCTTTACTGTTATCCCCCTGTCAGACTCTGTCTGTGGTACAGAATGATAACGCACATCACATACATAACCCGTTTATTCCACATCGATGTGAACTGTTCCATCCTGTCATTTAGGGAGAAAGTAATTTTCTCTGTCTTGCTGTCTCCCTCCAGGCTGCTGTTGTTGGAAGTTGTGTAATTAGCCACAGCCTAGTGATACATTTTTAAGCTGTAGCCACTGTGATTCCCAATGGATACTTGTTATGGTGGCCCGTACAGCCCTTGGAATATGCCAGTAGCAGAAAAATGTTTGTGTCAAGACATTTTGCCTGGACATTACTTCAGCTAGTGCTTGTCCCTAGTTCAGCTTTAAAATGGTTCTGCTTTGGGTGCCCCACATAATATGTGTGTGCTCAGCCTTGGATTTGCCACGCTTCCTCCAATAGTTTGCTGTATTCTCTGCGCTGCAGTGTGCTGATACCAGGGAAGTTTGGAAATACTGCACAAAGTGCTCCCACATACATTCACTAAGAGGCTTGAGCTGGTAACTCTGTATTTCTCAGCATGCCCTGTCCCATTCCGTCTCTTCTAGCAGAAGTTCTAATTCTTCTGCCCATTTGTGTCTAACGTGCTCTGTTTCCCTTGGCCATATGATTTGTAACACTTTGTATAGCCCTGATATCAGATGTTCTATGCTTCCCTACTTTACTGTATTCCACAAAGGGCAGGATCTACAATGGCCATGCTGCCAATTCCCTTGATGCCCTGGGTTGTGTCTGGATGCAGTATCTGACCTGGAAAAATCTGTCAAAGTCTCTTAGGGGCAGATGGCATTTATTCTCAAGTTCTGTAAAGGATGCCATGTGGTCCCCTTCAGAAAACTGAAATCCATACTGCAAGGATACCCTGCTACAATTCTTGCAGCCCATGTCCTGTCTGATGGGGCCAGTAGGCATAGTAACAGCAAGAAGGCCATGAGTTGATAGTTCTTCCGGATCATGCCCCACACCTGAGTTGAGATATATTAGGGGGACTTTTATTTGAGACCTTTCTTCTCTCCCTGTATATTACAAAATACAAATGACCATATTTGAAAATGGCAGTAGGTCTCTGTCTTTCTGAAGCCAAATTGTATTTGGAGTTGCCGTGTGCCTTAACCACATGACTGTTAGGTGAGTTGCCCGGTCGTAGCATTTAAGGTCGGGCAGGGATAGACCATCCTGCTCCTTGGGCCTCATCTGCAAAATGCAAAGGATGTGTGGTCGTGTGCCTGATCTGATAAAGTGCCATGTCATTTTGTGCCAATTCTGCCATGCTTCTGATGGTGTGGAGAGCAGTAAAATCGGGAAGAGGAATAGAAACCTGGGGGGAGTGACCATTCTGATGGCATCTGTGCTTCTCGTGAAATCAGATGGAATGGTGGGCAGTCGTTCAAGGGCCTGTACTAGCTAGTTCATCAGGGGTGTATAACTCGCAGGCTACAGGTCTGCTTCTGGCTTGGTGAGTTTTAGCACCAGATATTTGAGCTCTTTGAAGAGCCCCTGACCATGTCTACCTTTATCTGTGGATCCTGACACTTAGTCAGGTTTGAGAAGGGTAGCCGTTATCTTTGTTTTTTTCAAAATGTTTTTCTTATTCTGAATGAGATCCTCATGCCACCCACTACCTGTATGGTTTTCCCACGTTTGCAAACCACTGCAAGGCTCAATTACAAGTGATGTCATTTGTAGGTGGGCCGCTACACAGCCTTTGATTTAAACCCGCTTGGTTCCTTTCCAGTGACAGAAACTCGAATTGCCAAACTCTTTTTCTATTTCAGTTAAAAAAAAAACAAACAAAAAAAAACAGAGCACTGGCATCCTATGCAGTGACACTTGCTCGTAGCAATAATCAGAAGCTCGAATGGTGAATGAATGCTCATTCAGACAGGTGAAGAAATAAAGCACTGCTAAAAACTGAGCAAACGGATCAAGGGCACAGCACATGTGGTAAACTAATCCAGGGCACAACAGCTCAGTTTTCGAAGATTCACTCTACTTCAGATATAAAACAAACAAAAGAAAAATGGAGCACTTGTACTTTATGCACTTACATTTGCCCACTACCCCCCTAATGTCTGCTGTTGATACTGCGAGCATAGACAAATAGGATCAGTCGGGTGCAGCCAGATGTATGCGACGTAGCTCTGACAAGTATTGCAGTGTCTCCAAGCAATTTGTACACTGGAAAGAAGTTGCATCATTTTAGTAAAAAGTGTTCATTTGTTGGGCTTTGTTAGCTGGCAAGGCGAAACACATAATGTGGTCAGATAGAGTGCTGTCACTTTCACTGCCGAAGTTAATTTCTGTGTCACTTTATTTTGTACTGTAAAGGTAGCCTTGTAACAGTAATGTTGCAGCAGAGCTTTCAGTTTTGCACGTTACAACATAAAATTACGTATAATTGAACTTCTGCAGTGAAAGTGACAGCACTTTATCTGACCGCGTTATGCACAGAATCTTTGCAAACTGCGACACATGCTGAAGCCCTCCCCGACAGGGCACATTCCTAAAACAGGGTCGGAAGCTGCTGCCTGCAGCAAGTAAAAACAGAGTGCCAGATTCTAGAAGCATCCTTGCACATGTCCCAAGTTGCGAGATACTAGGGGTGCAGTTACACCAAGGTCCCTGTGCCTGACTCTGTAACTGGTAGGGTCCCCGCGACTTGCGCCAAACAGAGAGCGTACCTGAACAGGTTGTTGCAAGCCTGCGGCATAGAACTCGGAAGGGTGCAAGTGCCCCCTGCCACCGATGCCGGAGTAATCCATAATAAAAGCCCTGCAGGGCTATCTAACCCCCACCCGATCCCCAATAATCAGTAATCAAAGCCACTCAGAGCTATCGGACCCCACTGCTCCCAATCACCCAGTAATCTGTAACAAAAGCCCCATAGTACTGAGCCTCCATGCCCTGCTCCCTCAAACATGTGTATTGTAAGCCATGCAGGGCTAGCAGCCCCCCCCCACCAAAAAAAAGTCTGCAAAATGGTAAAAACAAAAAAAAGATCCCCGTTATCCCTGGTAGTCTAGTGCTCCCCCAACCCGGCTGTGCCAGACCACCCCGCACCTCCCCAACCCATACCCAGCCAGCAACTGGCACAGCCCACCTCTCAACACCACGGACAGCCAATGACTGAGCTCCATGTGAGTACACGCTCAATGAATGACAGCTCATTCATTGAGCGAGTACTGTGTACAGTAGTATACGTTCATACAGAGCTCAATCAGCGGCTGGCCATTGTGGTGAGTGGTGGAGCAATGCCAGTCTGCCATCAGGCTATGGGTCGAGAGATCGAGTAGTCTCGCACTGCCATGCAGGGCTGGTGGGGCCACTAGACTACTAAGGATAACTGGGATCTCTTTTGTTTTTATTCTACATTTGCATTACTGCCCAGACTTGAGGATCAGGGCTTGTGGGGTCTGCTAGCCCTGCGGGCATAGAATACACATTTTGAGATTTGGAGCATGGGGAGTCCGATGGCCCTGTAAGGCTTCTATTACCTGATTATTGGGACGTGACATGGAAGACTAATAGCCCTGCAGGGTTTTATTACTGAATATTGGGGATCAGGGCTGGTTCGATAGCCCTGTGTGGGCTTTTGTTTACTAATCATTGGGGGATGGGGGGTCGGGGCTGGCAGCACATTGGTGCAACCCCCAGTTGACACAAAAGTATACTTAGCTGGTGTAAATGTACTTTGATGGATGTCCTCCAGGGGTTGTTTTAGAATTGTCAGTTTGGGGATCTGACAGCCGCCCTTCCTGAATAGGGCGCAGCTACTGCTATAAACCTCCATGCACCATGTCGCAGAGGATTTATTGCATAAATGGTGGTCTAAGTCCACTTTGGCACAAGCTGCCTGCATGCTTTGCAGAATCCCAAAGGTCACAACACGTGGCGCAAAGTGCTGCTTGCATAATATTTCTTTTGGCACAAGTCACTTTGCGCCATGCGCAACGTTTGTAGATTCGGGCCCAGACTTTTAAAATTTGAAAATGAAATACCTATTTCATTCAGAAGTAAAATTGAACACAAGATCTTACTTTGAGGGGGAGCTGTTATAGCAGGTAACACCATTAGGACTTTTGAGGGCAGGCACTAGGACCCCATGGAAAAATTTCTAGCTAGCAGTCCAAGGCAGGGGACAGCCCCCTGATGTCGGCCCTGCCATGATGTCCCACGTGGTAAAAAGGGGGCGGTCCCCCAGCACCACCTCAGTTCTTTTCCCGCCATCGGCCGCTAGTATCAGCTCCACGGGCGCCTCTCAATGCAGTCAACTGCCATTTTCACGCTTCATGCAGTACTGTTCGTTTAGTGTTTTTCTTTGCCTTTTCTGATATTTGCGCATGTCTTCTACATCAACACAGCGGCAGATGTCTAAGTGCGCGTGTGGCAAGCAGATCCCAGCTAGAGATGGCCATTCGGCCTGTCTCATCTGCTTAGGCCCGGGACACAAGCCAGACAACTGCCCGCACTGCCAGAAATTTAACAAGAAGACAATAATCTGCCGTCTCAAGACGTTAAAAGCATACCTTCTGGATCAGCAAGTGGCCGCCATGCAGAGGACCCATTCGGGACACAGCTCTTCTTCTTCCTCAGTCAGGGATCCCCCCCCACCCCGAGAGAAGAAATTGGGTGGGAAGCACCATTACAAGGATAAGGATCAAGCCAGGTCAGTATCCCAACCCAGGTCCCCCTACAAGACCTCCACGTCCTCTTCCTCCGGCAGGAGGTCGGAATCTGCTCCCCCAAGCCCTATGACTTTTCCCAGGATAACCATGAAAAAGACTCCTGCCTCTTCCCATATGCATGGCAAGGAGTCTTCTGGGCATGGGCATTCGTCTGTCCCTGTGTCTCTGGCTTTAAGGCCCTGCATGCAGTCGCTAGGGTCTAAGTCAAACAGACAGGCGTCTTCCTCATCAGGCAGGAAGTTGGAGTCTGCCGCCCGCAAGGCCTCTGCGTTGTCTGACAAGTCGAAAGGGTCGGGTGACACCACCAGACGTAAGGATTCAGAGCACCATCAGAAGCATCCTCCGCCCAGTTACAGGACGTCGACCGCTTCAGAAGGATGCCAGGCCTTCGGGCCTTCGGATTTGGCATCAGAACCAGACCACACGCCACCCCCCAAACGGCCGTGTGCTCTGAAGGACCAGGCATCTGGCCACATGCCTGAGGATCAGATATCCCAGTCTCTCGGCTGAGGGTTGAACCCTTCATCCCTCCCTCCTCCCAAGGAACTGGATGTCTGAATTCCTGGGGACACTACCCCAGAAGGAACTGTACCACCGGTCCCAATGCCTGATGGTAAAAAGCCGGCGGACCAGACGAGTGCACCACAAGGGCCACCGCCAGGGGGCCCGGATGTTCCTACCCTGCCACCAGCACAGCCTGTCATCCCGTTGGTGGAGATAGGAGCTTTGTTTAATTCATGTTGGAATACCATAAAAGGGGATCTGCTGCCTACGCCATAAGAGCAGACCTCTAGTCCTATAGGACTTCTGCCTCCGGACCCACCCAGGGAGCCCTTGCCCCAGAGGCCTCTGAGGCCACCTCTGATGCCAGACTGCCCATCATCAGGAGATGATGACCGGGGGTCTCCACCTAGCGGCTATGGTTGACATCCGTTGTCCATACCCTCATCCAAGGGACGTCTGCATTCGACCTCGGATGATGATGCAGGGGGCTCTTCTTCCTACTACTGCTCCGAGAACAAGCTGCCTCTGCCCTCCCTGGACCACAAGAGGGACTCTCCCAGGCCACCTCCAGACGACCCTTTCTTTTTGGATGTGATGCAGCACATCCAGTATCTCAACCAGTGGGACACGGAGAAACTTGACCCCAAATGCCGTTGCTTGGCAAAATTCTTAGGGGCAAACGATCCGAAGCCTTTGGTCATCCCTCTACTAGTAGAACCATTCCAGGATGTCACAAAACTGGCCTGGAAGCACCCTTCCACCACTTCAGCCATCCACAGGAAGGCAGACCACCTATACAGGACACCTGAAGGAGAGCATTATCTAAGCGAGCAACCAAAGGCAGACTACGTGATGCTGGGGGCACAGCAGTCAAAGCATATGAACTCCTAGCCACCAGATCCAGAATCCAAGAAGCTGGACGAGATGGACCACAAAGTGTACTCCTCGGCCTCCTGCACAGTCATGTCGCTTAAATTTTTGGCACATATGGTGATGTACCCAAACTCTTTGTGCAATAAGGCCTTGGACTTAGCCAAGGCTCAGCCAGATTCTGACAACAGACCTGAGCTTATGGCAGTCATTCAGTCCGGCATTGGCAAGCATGTTTTAAGAAGCTCATATGACTCGGCCGAAACAGCCGCCCGGGCAGCTGCCACAGAGGTGTGTATGAGACACCACACCTGGCTACAGGTCTCGCGATTCTGGCAGGATCTGCAGGATGCAGTCCTAGATGCACCTATTCAGGGGTCAGCTTTTTTTGGTCCAGGTACTGAGAAACTGATCACTGGGCTATAGGACTCGGGTAAGGCAGTTTCCGAAGTTCACGGGATGTATAAGTCGGAACCGTCAACTGCCAGATGCCGCCCTTTTTGCAAGAACCAGAGCCAGCAAGGAAGGCGACAGCAACCAAAAGGGGGTTTCAAGAGAAGAGCCCCCCCAACGCCTTCAGGCATACGGGGACCCAAAAGCACCAAAAATGCCAGAGCTCCCTGCCTACCCCTCTGCCTCGGCTGACTCCCTGCCCCCCCCTCCCCCCGAGTAGGCGGGAGGGTCTCCCTCTACCTCAGCGGATGGTATATTACTTCTGATCCATGGGTGCTGCAAATCATAGAAAGAGGGTACGCCCTGGAGTTCACACAGATCCCTCTGGACAACCCACCTGTCCCCACCCACTGCTCCCCATCCCACGCGATTCTCATGAAGGTAGAAATTCAAGCCCTTTTGGAAAAGAGAGCGATTCAGGCAGTTACCTCTAGGTCACAGAAGAAGAGGATACTACTCAAATTTCTTCTTATAGAAACATAGAATTTGATGGCAGATAAGGACCACTTGGCCCACCCAGTCTGCCCATTTCACTGCCTAATGGATAAGCTGCAGATCCTAGTTAACCAGCAGTCTACTTTTTCCTACCCCAGCCCCTAGAATTGCCTTATGACTGTCTCATGCATGCTTGAATTCCATCACTGTTTTTGACGCCACAACCACCTCTGCAAGGCCGTTCCATGCATCCACAACCCTCTCTGTGAAAAAATACTTCTAGGGACATGGATATGTTGTTCATCCACACTATCTGGCAGGTTTCTTGCCACTTTAAATCTTGCCGGAAGGTCTTCAAGCTGGCTTCTCCCAACCACCCGGGTGGTAAAACTCTCGGCTCCGCCCCATGACGCCAGATCTTCCTTACCGCTTGGAAGCTCAGGTTCCCTACTTAATGCTCTGCGTGATAGACTAGATCCTAATTCTTAGGTTTGTCCGAAACTCATTTTAAAATTTTCAAGACTTCGGTCTTCCTTTTCCCTTGCAGCTGCGATGGACAAATCGACTCCCGGTTTTCGGCGGTGCCCTTGTGGGCAGAAGATGTCCAGGATGGACCCGCACTCCACGTGCATCTGCTGCCTCGGCCCAGAACACGACCCACAGGCCTGCGAATCATGCTGTTCATTCTCGGCCAACGTCCTGGAGGACCGCGCTGCCTGGTTAAAGCTAGGGCGCTCTGAGAAGTGCTACCCGCCGGGAAAGTCAAAGGAGGCCCGTTGCGTGGTTACTGCAGTGGCTGGCTCGGCTGAGCAGCTCGAGTAGATGATCGCCTTCGAGGAGGAGGTGGCCCAGGTCGCATCTTCCTCCTCCTCGGTCGCGACATTTATCCCACTCTCTTTGGGTACCTCGTATTCAGCTTCGTTCAAGGAGCTTTGCCAGTCCCTTTCCATGAAGGGAGAGGCGCCATCGGGACATTCCTCTCGGTCCAAAAAGAAGGATTCTAAGGGTAAGTCCCATCGTTGGCGTTCGTGGGAGCGGGAGAGGTCCCCTTCCCCGGACAGCCAACTGTCGACTTCGGTCGAGGTTGCGGCTAAGGCCGCTGGCTTCACGGTGTCCCCGTCAGGCCAGCCGGCCGAGATTTTTCTCGACCCGTCGGACGGGCTGTCGACTGGTGAAGCCGACAACCCTTCTTCGCCGGCTCCCCCGGTGGAGACCGAGGATCTGCCTGCACCCCCGTTGCAGCAGTCCCTGGTTAAGGTGTCCGAGCCGAGGGAAGAGCGGGTGTCCCCCGCTCCTTCCCAGGCCCATCCTCGGAAACACCGAGGATATCAGTCTCGGTCTCAGACCTCTCCTCGGTCCAGCCGATCCCGCCAACATCGGCAGCCTTGGCACCGAGGTAAGCGGCACCACTGCTCATCCTCGTCTTCCTCCTCAGAACAGGAGAGGCTTCAGCACAAATTGCGTCGATGCTATGAGGACCTGATGTGGCAGCAGTTACTTTTGTCCGGGAGCAAGTTGACGCCAACGCCTTCTCCGGCCATCAAGTGGCTGTCACCCGGGCGGCCGAAACAACCCCTCGCTGCAGTCGAGATGCCCAAGCCTGGGCCAGTTGTTCGGCCGAAACCTGCTGCCCCTCCGATTGTGGTGGAACCTCTGCCTCCACAACCGAAATCGGGTGGCGCCGACCAAGGACTCTCGGTCGGGTCAAGGCCTGCACCACAGGTTGTCGGTCACCCTCACTCCCTACTGTCCTCGGCAGGTGGAGGGTGGCTCAGGCCCTAGGCAGCTCTTTGCGGACTCCTCGGAGTCCGATGACGATGACTCCTTGTTCTCCAGGCCGGTTGACCTGGAGTCCTCCGGGGGCCAGTCGTTGGACAAGAGCTCATCGTCCTTTATGGGTTTGCTTCGGCTCATCTTGGAGTCTGCCGGGATGCAGCTCGAGCTCGTATCCAAACGGGTCAGGTATCCCCTGACGGAGATACTGGACCGAGGAGATTCACCCACGGAGGCCTTTCTGGTGGCTGAGGCCATTGTTGGCCCAGCCTTGGAGCTTTGGCAGCAGCCTGCTTCCTGCCCTGCGCCCTCGGCCAGGATGGCCAGGAAGTATGCGGTCCCTACTGGCTCTTTGCCCGGGTTTTCGGAACACCCCTCTGCCAAGGGGTTAGTCACCGACAGCGTTTTCTGGCATTCCGGGAATGCTAGGGACGTGGACAAGCCCCCCGACAAGGAGTCCAAAAAAACTGGACTACGCCGGGCACAAGGTGTACGCTGCGTCCTCCCTTGGCCTTCGCCGGCCAGCTCGGCCGTGCTGATAGCACACTTCTCCCATGCCCTCATGGGCTCCCTGGATGAGGTGATCACTCATCTCCTGGCCGACCTGCAGTCCATGGTCCGGCAGGTTGGGGACCAGGGTAGGGCGGTGGCGAAGCAGCAGCTCCAAACAGCTCTGGACATAGGAGACTCCTGTGCCAGATCGGTTGTGGCTGCGGTGACCATGCGCCGCAGAGCATGGCTGAGGATATCCACCTTCACGGTGGATACCCAGCACAAATTGGCGGACGTCCCCTTCTTGGGGACCGACCTCTTCGGCCCTGGAGTGGAAGGTCACCTCCAGCAGATCGAGAAGTCCAATGCCACTCTGGACTCGGTGACCTCTGCCCAGAAGGAAAAAGGCTGCCGACAGCAGCAGCACAAGTCCTTTCGTCCTTCTGCGCCTGCAGCACGTCTGGCCCAACAGCACCAGGGCCAGCAGGCTCGCGCTTGGCATCCCAAACCCAAGCCTGAGGCTTCCTCTAACAGGAAGCAAGGAGGTAAAGGCCCAGGAGGTCCCTCGGCCGGTCCCTTCTCCAAGCCTGCCCAGTGACGGGTTGAAGGGTGTCACCCCCAGCCTCGTCACCCCCCCGGGTGCCCCCCGTGGGGGGACAGCTCCGCCACTTCCTTTCTGCCTGGTCCGCTATCACCACGGACGCTGGGTGTTGGAGGTGGTGGGAAGGGCCTGCCTCTGGAGTTGAGCAGGCCCCACCCTTCGAGCTTGCCCGCCGGAGGCCACAGGGTCCGCAGCCTCGCTGTCGGCCCGCCGAGCCGATATTGCCCTGCTTCTCGAAAAAGAGGTGATCAGGAAGGTGGCGGATCCTCCTCCAGACCCGGGGTTTGTGTCCAGGTATTTTCTGGTCCCAAAATGGACGGGCATTCTCAACCTGCACGACCTGAACAGGTTCCTAAGGTCTCGGACCTTCAGGATGGTCACTCTGGCTCAGATAATCCCATCCTTGGAATGAGGCATGTGGTTCTGTTCCCTGGACCTTCAGGACGCGTTCTTTCATGTCCCAATCTGTCCGTCCCATCAGAGATTCCTCCGCTTCAGAGCTGAGGGATCCCTTTACGAGTTCTGGGCCATGCCCTTTGGCCTCTCCCTAGCTTCCAGGGTCTTCACCAAATGCATGGCAGTGGTGACAGCATTTCTGAGGCATCGAAGGGTCCGGGTGTACCCCTACCTGGACGACTGGCTGATTGCAGCCCCCTCCAGAGCAGAGGTGGAGCAGTCCAGAGATCTGGCCCTCCAGGTTTGCTCTCAGATTGGCCTCCTCATCAATGAGGCCAAGTCGGAACTCGTGCCAAAGCAGGTGATACATTTCATCGGGGCAGAGCTCGACTCTCTTCGAGCCAGAGCATGGCTCCCAGTGGACAGGGCCGAGGTTCTTTTCTCCTTTGCCCAATCATTTCAGGTTGGGCAATTGCGCCCTGCCCAGGACTTCCTGTGCCTCCTGGGCCTCATGGCGGCCTGCACCAGCGTGGTCCATTGGGCCTGCTTGCACATGCGTCCCCTTCAATGGGGACTGGCCAGCCAATGGTCACAGCACTCCGATCCGCTGGATCAGCTAGTGACAGTGACCCAGGGGATGTGGAACGCTCTCCAGTGGTGGACCATTCCAGCACATCTGCAGGAGGGCATCCCGTTTGTCTGCCTCGAGCCGACGGTCTCTCTGTTGACCGATGCCTCTCTGATGGGTTGGGGTGCCCATCTGGGGGAACACAGAGCGCACGGCCTCTGGTCCCCTCGGGAGTCCCGATGCCATATCAACCTGCTGGAGCTTCGAGCAGTTCATCTAGCCCTCACCGCCTTCGCTCTGTTCTCACGGGGTCAAGTGGTTCGGGTCCAGACGGACAATACCACGACCATGTACTACCTAAACTGCCAGAGCGGGACGTGCTCCATGCCTTTGTGCAGGGAAGCTCTCCGCATATGGTCTCTCGTGTGCAGCCTGGAGGCGGATCTCCTTGCCATTCATGTGGCAGGAGCCTCCAACACCCTGGCCGATGCTGTAAGCCGGATAGGGACTGCGTCTCACGAGTGGTCTCTCCTCCTGGAGGTAGTACAAGATCTCTTCTCCCACTGGGGCATGCCTCAGGCGGACCTGTTTGCCTCCAGGGAGAATGCGAAGCTGAGACTGTTTCATGCCCGCCCCCCCTCAGCAGGGCTCGCTGCAGGGGGATGCCTTCTCAAGGCCATGGACCCCAGGCCTCTTCTACGCCTTTCCCCCATTTTCCTTGATCCACAAGGTGCTTCTCAAGGTGAGGAGGGACAAGGCACAGGTGATTCTGGTAGCCCCAGACTGGCCCGCCAGTTCTGGTATCCATTCCTCAGTCTCAGCTCCAGGCTCCCGAGGGGGCTTCTAGCCCGCCCGGACCTGATCTCAGTCAGTCAGGGGAAAGTATTCCATCCGGACCTTCAATCCCTGCACCTGACAGCCTGGTTTCTGAGCGGCTAGAGTTTCAGGCCTTGGGTCTTTCTGACGAGGTCCTCAATGTCGATGAGGCGTCCCGTAAGGAATCGAACAGAAAATGCTACGCCTTCAGATGGAAGAGATTCTCCATTTGGTGTCAGGGCAAGGGCCTGGACCCTTCCTCCTGTTCCTTGGCAAGCATTCTGGACTACCTGTGGTCCCTTTCTCAGCAAGGGCTTCGGTCGACACCCTTAAGGTGCACCTGGCAGCCATCTCTGCTTACTGGGTGCGGGCTGGGAAGCAGTTGGTGGCGCAGGAGAAGGTGGTCGGGTGCTTTTTCAAAGGCCTTGATCACATATCCCCTCCAGTGCGAGAACCTCCACCTCCGTGGTATCTACTGCTGGTGTTGGCTAAGCTCATGGGCAAGCCATTCGAACCGATGCACAGGTGTGACATCTCTCACCTGTCATGGAAGACTGCCTTCTTGGTGGCTATCACGTCAGCCAGAAGGATGGGAGAGCTCCAGGTGCTTTCCATCGAGTCTCCTTATCTGGTCTTCCACAGGGACAAGGTTGTCCTGTGCCCCCACCCAAAATTCCTTCTGAAGGTGATGTCGGAGTTTCACCTTAACCAGGTGTTGACTCTGCTGGTGTTCTACCCCAGTCATACCTCGGAGGCCAAATGTAGGCTCCTTACTTTGGACCCTAGAAGAGCCCTTGCTTATTATAAGGAGCGGACGGCTAAAGTTCGGGGAGAGGTTCGCCAGCTGTTTGTCACCTATGCTGAAGCCGCACCTGGCAGACCTGCAGCCAAGCGGACGATAGGCAGGTGGGTCACCTCCTGCATAGATCTCTGCTATAGGTTGGCGGGCATGGAGCCTCCCAGAGGGATAAGAGCTCATTCTACCCGCCATACCGCTGCATCGGTGGCTGCTTCCAGGGACATCCCTATCCAGGAAATCTGCAGGGTTGTTACCTGGAAGTCAGCACACACCTTCATCACCCACTACCACATCGATCTTGAGTCACGCCGGGATGCTGGTTTTGGGGCCTCGGTTCTCCAGTCTTTATTCTCTAAGTAGGGGGTGTGCGCCTTGCCTCCCTCCTCCCGGAGAACTGCTAGGAGTCTGCCAGATAGTGTGGATGAACAAAATATCCATGTCCCTAGAAATACAGGTTACTCACCTGTAACAGGAGTTCTAGGAATGGTATATGTTGTTCATCCACATGACCCACCTGACCTCCCCGACTTCAACGCACAACCTGGCTTCCAGTGGGCTAGATCTGGCATCATGGGACGGAGCCAAGAGTTTTACCACCTGGGTGGGTGGGAGGAGCCAGCTTGAAGACCTTCCGGCAAGATTTAAAGCGGCAAGGAACCTGCCAGATAGTGTGGATGAACAACATATACCATTCCTAGAACTCCTCTTACAGGTGAGTAACCTGTATTTCCTTACATTACCTCTGAGCTGCCCCCCCCCAATCTTCAAATTGTGCCCCCTTGTTCTTGCACACCTCTTTTTCTGAAAGATGCTACCCTGTTGGACTTTGTTGATTCCCTTGAGTTACTTGAAAGTTTCTGTCATGTTCCCCCTCTCCCTCCTTTCCTCGAGGCTGTACATATTAAGCTCCTTAAGTCTCTCTTCATATGTCTTCCGGTGCAGACCCTGCACCATTTTAGTTGCCCTCCTCTGGACAGCTTCCATCCTTCTATGTCTTTGTGGAGATTGGGTCTCCAGAACTGCACACAGTACTCCAGATGGGGTCTCACCAGCTGTCTGTTCAGAGGGATAACAACTTCCTGTTTTCTACTGGTGATGCCCCTCCCTATGCATCTCAGTATCCCCCCAGCCCTCCTTACTACCCTCTCACATTGCTTGCCCACCTTTAGGTCATCTGATATGACTACCGCCAGGTCCCTTTCCATTTTTGTTGTTAGTATCTCACCCCCGTTGTGTACTCTTCCCTGGGTTTTGTTTCCCAGGTGCATTACCTTACTTCTTAACATTGAATCTAAGCTGCCATACATTTGACCATTCCTCTAACCTTGCCAAGTCCCTTCTCATCCTTTCCACCCCACCTTGTGCATCAACTCTGTTGCAGATCTTTGTGTCATTTGCAAAGAGATACTTTTTCCTTCCAGTCCCTCTGCAATGTAAACATAAAAGACATTGAAGAGGACCTCCTAATACTGAACCCTCTGGGTACCCCTAGTAAACCCCCTTTCTTCAGAGTGGACTCCATTTACTATTCCCTCTGTGTCCTGTTCTCCAGCCAATTCTTTACCCAGGCTATCCTCTTGGGACCCACTCCCAGGCTGGCTAACTTGTATATTAAACTTTGTGTGGGACTATGTCAAATGCCTTCTAAAATCTAGGTAGGCATGTCCACAGCCCCCGATCTACTACTTTGGTCACCCAGTCAAAAAATCTATCAGATTTGTCTGGCATGACCTTCCGCTGTGAATCCATACTGCCTTGGGTCCTGTGCCCTCTAGATACTGACAGTTCTTTCCTTCAGAAGTGATTCCATCATTTCCCTATCACTGAGGTTAAACTAACAGGTCTGTAGTTTCCCGCTTCTGCCCTGCTCCCACTTTTGTGAAGTGGAATCACATCTGCCCTCCTTCAGTCCTCAGGTACCACCCCATCCTCCCATGATTTGTTAAAGAGGGTGGTCAGTGGTGTCACTAGTTCTACCATTAGTTCTTTTAGAATTCTGGGATGAATCCCATCAGGCCCCATTGCTTTGTCCACCTTCAGTTTTAAGAGTTCTTTCAGAACCCTTTCTTCTGTAAATGGGCTGGTATCAATACCAAAGAAGACAGGGGACCTCCGTCCCATCATAGATCTGAGCCAACTGAACACCTGCATCGAATACAAAAGGTTCAGGATGGTGACACTGCCTGGCCTGCTGCCCATGATCCACCGAGGGGATTGACTCTGCTCTCTGGACATGCAGGACGCCTATATGCATATAAAGATCCTGCCGTCCCACAGAAAGTATCTCTGCTTCACCTTTCAGGGAGAACACTATCAGTTCAGAGCACTGCCATTCAGCCTTTTGTAGGCACTGAGGGTCTTCGCCAAGTGCTTGACAGTGGTGGCAGCAGTTCTCAGGAGGAGGGGTCTTTATGTTTATCCCTACGTGGATGACTGGCTTCTTTCAGCCTCTACAGAAGAACAGATGTGTTGTTCAATAGAGGAGATCTTCCGTCTGTTCGAAGAATTGGAGGTTACCCTGAACCTCCCCAAGTCATTCCTTGGCCTGCCCAAAAGCTGCGGTACATAGGGGTGGTCTTGTATACCACCCAAGGAAGAGTCTTTCTCTCCCCAAACTGAGCAGACAAGTCAAGGGTGATTGCTGGGAGGATCATCTCTACGAATCCGATCCCAGCCAGAGTGATGCTGCTGCTTTTAGGCTAAATGGCCACTGCCATTACCATGGTTTCTCTTGCCCACCTGCATATGAGGGTCCTACAGTGGAACCTCAGGGTTCAGTGGGACCAACGCATGGATGATCTCGATCAACTGGTCAGGATCTCCAAAGCGGTACATAGAACTCTGGAATGGTGGATCACCCCTTCTTGGCTGGACACCGGGGTTCCCTTTCAATACCCCAGCCCTCAGCAAGTCCTGACTACGGACACCTCAGGGTTGGGTTGGGGGGGGCGCATCTGGCATCCCACCAAACAAGGGGCACCTGGCCTCTTTGGAATGTAATCTCCACATCAACGTTCTGGAAATTATGGCTGTCCTATATGTCCTGCAGGCCATTCAGTCAGACCTCTTTCTAGGTCCTCTGTTAGTCCAGTCAGACAACACTCCAGTAGTCTTCTATCTCAAAAAGTAAGGGAACACACATTCTTACCCCCGTGCAGAGAGGTCATGAGAGTCTGGCAATGGGTGGTGGATCACAACCTGGAAATAACAGCGGTTCACGTTCCAGGGATTCACAGTGTCTTCGCAGACAGCCTAAGTCGCTCTTGGTCTCAGAGTCTGTAAGAGATTGTAGACCTCTTCGAAAAGTGGGGTCTGCCATAACTTGGACCTCTTTGCGTCCTGACACAACGCCAAACTGCTTAATTTCTGCTTGCTAGATCCAGGGCCTGGTGTTTTCTGGCACAATGCATTGTATCTCTCCTGGACAGGGAGGTTCCTGTATGCCTTCCCTCTCTTTTTGCTACCCCAGAGAGTACTACTCAAGCTGCAGGCAGAAAACGCATTTATGATTCTTGTAGCACCCTTCTGGCTTCGCCAAATCTGGTTTCTGTTACTCCAGCAATTGGTATCGGACCCGCCAGTTCTGTTACCCCTGTCCACTCGCATGCTGTCCCAGGAGCAGGGAACCCTAGTGGCTCTTGCAGTAGGTATTGCCTTCCTGCCCTCCATCCCCGTAAGTTTATTTGGCTCCATTTCCACGGGGGGGAAATATCCTCTTCTCTCTCTTCTTGCCTCGTTTGGCCTTTGGCGGGAAGAACTGGAGAGGCGGTTGTGGGGGACCACCCCTTTATACTGGACGTCCATGACCCGGTCCCCTGCCAGAGACTGCTAGCTAGAAATTTTTCTGAGGGATACTGACTCCTGGCGAGTCAGTCCTATATGTGAATACCCACTGCAAGAGCCTCTCTCAAAGACCTACTGTTATGGTAAGTTCTTGCGTAACTGTACTTTTCTTCCCAAGGTGGTATCAGAAGCCACACTGAACCAATCAGTAGAGCTTCCGGTTTATTTTCCATCCCCCATCCATAGAGGTGAGGCACTCCTGCACACCATGGACATCCATCGGATCCTTCCGTGCTATACACACCAGACAAGGATTTCCATAGCTATGATCAGCTTTTTGTTTCCTTCGCCCCCAGATCTAAGGGCAAACCGGTTTCCAAGCAGGGCCTTTCTAAATGGCTATGCAACTGCATTCGGTATTGTTACCAAAAGTATGAAAAACCTGTGCTGGGACCCATGAGAGGTCATTCTATTAGGGGCATGGCTGTTTCAGCTGCCTTCTTGCAAAATGTCTCTGCGGCTGATATCTGTGCTGCAGCCACTTGGAGTTCTGACCATACCTTTACCAAACACTACAGTCTGGACATTGCTTCTAGACGGAGGGCTGGCTTTGGCCTAGCTGTCTTGCAGGGCCTTCTGTCCTAGGCTGGATCCTTTCTGGTTCCCAGTTTCTGTTGGAGTTGTTTTTTCCTCCACCCCCGGTTTCTCTCAGTCTGTCTTTGGAGGGACTGCTTGGGGCTCTGTCCTATATGTAATGACCCACTGAAGGAACTCTCTCGAAGATAATATAGTTAGGTAGGAACTTACCGTGACAGTAGATCTCTGAGAGAGATTCCTTCAGTAGGTCATAGTCTTCTCTCCCTCCTTCCCCTCATTTTATTTCTTACAGTGACTCCAAATCCTGTTCGCTCCCACTGTCAGGCCTCTTCCTGGCTCCGGCAGGAGAACTGGAGAGTGGGCTTGGGGACCGCCCACTATATACAGTCATGCTGACGGTCTCGTGATGTCAGGCGGACGTTCCCCTGTCAGGGATTGCTAGAAAAGTCTGCCATGCGGTCCGACGCCAGGTGGCGCCAGTCCTACATGTAATGACCCACTGAAGGAACCTCTCTCGAAGATCTACTGTTACAGTAAGTTCCTACGTAACTGTACTTTTTTCTTGCATAACAAATGAAACTAGAAATGTAAACCTTGACACTTCTGCACTTTGACTTTTGCACTGTCACATGAATTGTAATCCTGGACACTTACGGCACTCCTGTTATGTATGATATCCAAATATTTTTCATGTTTCCTCAGTTGGCCAACTGCTATCCCTACATGTTGTATCTCTTACTTTGTATTGCCTTGTAACTGTTTCCTTGCTATGTTGTAACCTCCCAGGTCATGTCTGAAAATTGTCAGTTTCGTGTCTGCTGCACTCACCTGGTTATCAAAAACTAAATAAAATAAACATCAGCGATTCCATATAAAAGGTTCAAATGTGGAATATCTAGTATTATATAAGGGATTACTGGAGTCAGAGATCTGCACCACTTCACAAGCAAGTTCCTGTAAAACAGGAGCCAGTAAATGCATTGCTGTGGTGGAATAAATAGACTCAGAGAGGGGGTCCCATTTCTGTAGCCACTGGCCACTATGATCCTCACCACAGATGCCTTCCTATTGAACATCTGGGGAGCAGGCCAGTAAATGATGTGCGGTGTGCACAAGAAAGGTTGGTGCACATCAGTCTTTTGGAGTGAAGGGCTGTGCTTCTGTCAGTCCAGTTTTTCTCCTTTCTAATCAGGAACCATATGGTTCAGATAAGGACAGACAATGCAGCTATGATGCATTACATATATGGGTAACAGCGAGATATTCAAAGCTGTGTATAGCAGCAAGGAAAATGTGTACTTGTCAAAAGAGCTTAAAACAAGATGGATTGAGAACCTCGCAAGGTCAAAGGGCTTACCCCTACCGAGCCCTCTGTTGGTATAACGCCCTCCCTGCCGGAATCACTGATGCCGCCTCGTTATCTTATTTTAAAACTAGCCTTAGAAATCACCTGCTTTCTACACGCAGCTGTAACTGCCTCTAAGCCTCCTCCTCCTATCCTTCCAGACAAAGCTCAGCGAGCCGCTCTCTGACCTTCTGTCCAGCTCTACCTTTACTTGCTACTATCTTCCCCACACTCCTCTTCTCATGTCTTCCACCCAGCCTTACCTTTATCTGCCCACTGAATCAATCTCCATGTAACTACTGTATATTGTCTACTCTGTAAAGCGCACATGTAAGCCTGTTGTATACTGTGTTTGACATATGCCTGTATTTTTGGCTGATTCCTAAATGTACTCTGATTTTTTGTCTGGCTTGATGTTTGTTTCTTGCACTGTTTTGTCCTCACTGTGATGAGGTACCTTTGTAAATGAGCCTCTGGCTCAAAGATTGTTAAACTGATGTTCCAATAAATAAATAAATAAGTGCACCTAGCAAGGAACGACAGTGCTCCACCAGTTACACTGTAGGATGGGATATGTAACCTAGGAGTGGACACTGATTCAGTCAGTTCTGGACTGTTGGAGTTACCATCAATGTCTCCCTATAGTGATCAAGTCTTCTGTGACCTACCAGCTCCTAGCACACCCACCCCTCACCTCGGTGCCCCCCCCCACCTTCACCGCATCTCTTCTAAGTCAGCTGAACCATACCTTACTGCTGCCCTTAGTCACGCCTCCTCCAACGCCGACTCCCTTGATCTCAGAATTCTTCGGCTCTCCCTTAAGGAAGTCCTTGCTCCTCTCACCCACATTTTAAACCTCTCCCTCTCACTAGGTAAATTCCCTGCCATTTGGAAATCCGCCTCCATCATGCCCATATTTAAAGGTGGTGACCGCTCCTCTACTAACAATTACCGCCCTATCTCCATACTCCCTCCCCCAAGGCCTTAGAGAGGATAGTTTCAGATCAGCTCACTGACCACCTCAATAAATATGACCTACTCTGCAAACAACAACATGGTTTCCGCAAAGGTCACAGCACGACTACTGCCTTGCTTGAACTAACATCACACATCCATACTGCATTGGATAAAGGCCACATTACAGGTGCGATCTTAATTGACCTCACTAAGGCCTTTGATACCATCCACCATTCACTACTCCAAACCTCCTTGCTGGGTCTCTCACAGGAAGCAATGGGATGGTTCGCAGACCATCTTACCAACCGGACCCGTCAAGTTAAAATTGGCAATACCCGATCCTCCAAATCTCCTGTCCTCTCAAGGGTACCACAAGGGTCCATTTTGGGTCCCCTCCTATTCAGCCTCTTCCTTAACTCCCTCCCCGCATCCTGCACCTCCAACGTATTACTATATGCTGATGACGCTGTCATCTTCTCCTCCAGCCCAGATCCCCCTCAACTCCATCATTCCCTCCAGTCCTTCTTCAATGCTGTCGAAAGCTGGTTTGCCTCACAACACCTTATTATTAACTATAAAAAAAACAAAGGTATGCTTTTCGCACATCCGCAGAATTCTAGGATAGGGCTTTTTCCACAAATACTATCTGCGTCCCAGATCCCCCTGGAATTTGTGCATTCCTTTAAATACTTGGGCATCACTTTGGACACTGGCCTTACCTATCACGAGCATATACATCAATTATTTAAGGCCCTAAATATTAGGTTAGGGCTTTTGCACCGATATAAACATTGCCTTACCCCTAAGGCCCTTAAGCTTGCTATCTCCTCCTCGGTACTCTCCCTGCTTGACTATGGCCTTCTGACTTTTGGTGGGGCAAGCTCCTCAGCCCTTGATGGTCTTAGACTTGTCCTAAACAACGCCTGCCATCTAATATTAGGGTGTCACATACTCACCCATACCTGTGCGCTATATAAGGACACCAATTGGCTTAACCTTGACAACTGAATCAAATTCCACACTTGTGTCTTGGCAAAAAAAAAATCACCCTTGGCCTCTCCCCTGCAGCACTCACCGGTTTAATCACCATAGACTCAAAAGCTCAGCACACCCGTAGCTCAGACACCCATCGTCTCTCCATCCCTTCCTGTCGCACAACTCAATTCCAAAGATCCTTTTGCTACAGGGCATCCTTGTGGATGAATAACCTACCCTCCTCTGTGCATCTTGATCAAAGAATTGGTCATTTCAAAACACACCTTAGGACCCATCTTCGGTCCACAAGTGTCTGCGACTGTACGTGAACCAGTGCCCCCTGTCCCTCTACTATTGACAGTGGCCTCTGGCTTGCCTCTGCATACAGCTCTTAACTCCGCCATCTCAGGGATGTTAAGTTTCCAGTCTTATTAACTGTCTCAAACTGCACTAGTTCCTGAATGTTAGCCAAATTGTTCCTGTTATAAACATATATTTACTCTGTAACAATTACTGTATTGTGTATTTGTACTAACTGTATTGTGTATCTGTATCTATTATATGTGACGTGGAACCTTTGTAAAGGAGTCTATGACTCAAAGGTATTTCTAATCCCTGAAATAAAACAATAAATAAAAGTCAGTGCAACAAGGCTTATAGCAAGGCAGATGGAATGTTTGGATGTATTGGGAGGGGAACCAGTAGCAGGAAAGGGAGTTAATACTTCACCTGTATAGATTACTGCACCCAGTTCTGGAGTTCTCACCTCAGAAAGGATAGGGATTCAGGAGCAGCAGGGCATGTCCTGTGAGCAGCACCTCAAGGCACTGAACATGTACTTGATGAAGACCAAAAGGAAGAGGGGAGATATGATAGAGACCTTCCAGTTCCTAAAAGAAATTAACAGGGTCAACAGCAGAGAACTGTTTAACTTGAATACCAACTCACAGTCATGTGGTCATGAGTGGAAGCTAACAGGAAGGAGGTTCAGGATGGACATGAGGAAGTACTGTTTTACAGAAAGGGTGGTGGAGCCATGGAACAGGCTGCCTGCTGAGGTAGTAAATCGTTAGTGGTTTTAAGCATGATTGGGACAGAATGAAGGATATAGTCGTTGCTCAGGATGTCAGAATTGGGGAGGAGAGTGGGAGGGGGCTAGAACCCTGGAGGCGGTGGCCTACTGCATAGCGACACCACAACAGTGAAACCTGAAAAAAGATCTTTACAGTGAAAGTTACTGTAATGGTCTGGGTTTCACTGATCGCGGCGTCTCGATGTTCTATCTGTTCCCGAAACAACTCCAACCTTGAGTTGATGATGATATAATTGCGGAGAATGCAGCCACCCACAGAAACACCTTGTTTTTTAGACAGCACAATACCGTTTCTCGGCATTGTGCCATCGCTGTAGGGGATTCTGCAGATTTGCTGTCGATGAACAGTGGTGCATTCCTCTAGAGGAACAGTAGGTCCCGGTGCTAAATAGAGAATTTGGGCAGACTAGATGGACCTTTGGCCTTTTCTGCTATCACTCTTTATGTTTCTGCGACACTACATTTCACGGGTGGGGTGTTCCACAGATAGATATGTTTTATTTATGGGAGAGCAGAAAACTACCACTGTTCCAGACTTCCAGTCATAGGCACAGTCACAGTAACCAAGGGTTGTGGTTAAGACCCTGTGATTTCTTTGAAACCCTATGATGTCGCTTGCAGCCTCTAAAACAAGGCTTCCCAGGATAACAGATGAGGCATACTGATAAGTCCTGGTAGGATGAAACACGTGTCTGTGTCATCTGTTAGCACCCTTTGCAAACTGTGTGAGAGGCCTTTCAGCACCATGCAGTTCTGCTTAAAGTTGAACCAGCATAACATTCTGTGGTGATTTGCATATGCAGCCCATGATGCTTTGCATTGTGTGGGTATGTGTGATTTTGTATTTTCTTGAAACTTGGCTTCCCAGCCAAATGCCCTTTGGGGTAACCCTTGCCTCAGTGTTTGCGCACAGAGGTTCTTTGTCTTTCCCAGGATATATCAGTATCAGAATTGGCCGATAGGGAAGCTTCAGTGATTCTGCCAAAATAGAGATCTGCAACCCCTGTGATTTAGGTGAAATTACACCACTGCCAGTGGATGCCCACAGTCTGTCATGGAAGGACATAGTCATTTATCCTTTGCTTCCTTTTCCTCCACTCAGGAGTGTAGTCAGGAATTTGTGATCTGCACACCAAAGTGGACTCACTGCTACCTTGGCCCCCCCTTCCCGGTTAGGGTGAACTACTCCTCCCCCACTGTCCATGCCCTCGCACCCGACGCTAGCGTCATTTCAAACAACATGAAGTCTTGCTGTATTCTGACATTTTGCAGTTAACCCCAGCTCTTGAACTGCTCTGGAGAGGAAAGAGTTAAATTCTATGCAGAGCATAGAATGTTGAGCTCGAGCTCGGTTCAGACCTCTGTCTGCTGCACTTTGAAGTGTAACCGTCAGATTCTTTACTCCACCTAACTGAACGGTCGCTCTGGAGATTTCTCCTCTGCTGTCGGTTCTTGGTCGGTTCCGATAAGTACTTTGTGTTTTTTTTTTTTTGGTTCAAATCCCTGTCTATGGTACAGTAAGTACATAGGTAGTGGACTTTAGTAAGAAAACGTGTGGAAATTGTAATTTGATATTTCAACCAGTTCAGCTGAACTGGTTGCTTTGTAGAGTGTATTTGTGGTGATTTTCTTCCTAGAAGTTGATTGTGGTACCGATCCTTATCGGTTTAAAAAAAAAAGTGTTTTAGGTTTTTTTTTTTTTCAAATACTCATAACATGGTTAGAAACCGATAAGGGTGTCTTGCCCGGCTTAAGCCGAGTAAAGGGTAAGTTTTTGATTTAGGATGGCCACGTCTGAGAAATCCAGAAAGAAACCCGGGCCCAGTGGGTTTTAACACTGCAGTGTGTGTGGGGAGGCCTTTGCTAAGGCTGATCCCCACACCACTTGTGTTTATTGTCTGGGGTTTGACCACTTCAATTCAGACTTCCAAATTTGCAAAATGTTCCCTAAAGCCACCCTGGATGAAAGATTGGGCAGTCTTAGGGAAAGGGAGGCCGAGAAGTCCGCTGACCCGGATGGCCAGCCCGGTTCTGTTCCGACCGAACCAGAAGGAGTGCCCTCTGACCAGGGCGAGACTTCTTCAGGCAAAAGGAGAGCCGATCCTGAGGGGTCGGTTCCATCTGAGAGAAAAAGAAAAGACAAATCGGCTGGTTCGGATCCAGAACTGCATCATCCAACTGCCGAGGAAATTGCCTGAGCGCTTCGCATCGTGGAATTGCTTCATTCAGTTCTGATCAATCCGGCGCCTTCTGGCAGGCGTTCGGTTCGGTCGGTTCCTCTGGTTCAAGATTATGCCCCTGAAGATTTTTAAGAACCGGTTCTGGAAGGGGATGATGACTTTGATGATGATGGAATAGAAGGTCTGGATGAGCCCACAGAACCGGACATCTCCCCTGACAGGCCTTCTGGTGTTTCCCCTCCTAGGCTTTGAGTCCCCTTTCAACTTTATGTTTTACAGAAAAGTGGCAGAAACCCTCCAGCTCCCAATGGAAGAAGCTGTTGAGGAGCAAGAGGAGCCTGGCTTTGTGGAGATGATGGACATCCCAGAGCCCAAGAGGTTGTCTATTCTCCTTCACAAATCCTTTGGCAAACGGACACAAAAGCTGTTAAAATCACCAAATTCACTACCTCCTGTGGACAGACAGATGGACAAGAGGTACATGCTGTCAGGCTCGGGTACAGAGTACTTGTACCAGCAATGCAGCCATGTTGGGGTTGTGCAGGCTGCAGCCTGCGATAAGGCTAACATACACTTGGCTTCACCCCCCCCCCAGAGAAAGACTCCAGGAAGCTGGATGCCATGGCAAAGCAACAGTACATGGCGTCCTCCTCGGGACTCGGGCAGGCTTAATACATGGCCTATACAGCCAGGTACCAGAAGTCCAGGTGGGACACTGTACTGGCACTGGCTAAACAGGCCTCTCCCCAGCTTGCCAAGGAGCTGGAGGAGGTGGCTGCTGATGGGATTAAGGCATCAAAAATCCAGTTTCGTGCTGCTGTGGACTCCAGGAATGTGTCATCAAGAGTCATGGCTACATCTGTGGCTCTTCGAAGACTAGCTTGGCTCAGATGTACTAGCCTATCAGAGGATACCCAGGTTAAGGCTATGGATTTCCCTGTGGTTAATAATTCTCTGTTTGGGCAGCAGACAGAGCAGTAGATGAAGAAGATGGATGAGTACAGGACCACCTACAGGAGTGCACAGGCCAAGGAAAGGCAGTCAACTCCTCAGAGGAAGCAAGCTAGGGGCAGGGGCAGGCCTTTTCATAGGCCTTTCTACCAAGCACAAGCCTCCTCTCCTTTTTCTCAGAGGGGGTTCTTCAGAGGGAGAGGCAGAAGGGGGATGAGCAGGGCTGCATCCACCTCTCAGCCTAAGGCTCCTGCCAAGCAGACACCCTGATGTGTTAGCCCAGGTTGACTCACCCATTCCGGTAGGAGGCAGGCTGTCTTACTACTTCCAGGACTGGAAGTCTGTTACCTCAGACAAGTGGGTCCTGGAGGTGGTAAGCCAGGGGCTGGCTCTCAGCTTCAAAAAGTTTCCAAAGTTGAGAGCCAGATCTTTCCCACCTGCAAACATCTCCAAAACCATTGCACTAGAGGCAGAGGTTTAATCTTTTGTGGCATTAAGGGCCATAGAGAGAGAGAGTTCCTACAATCCACAGGGGCCAAGGTCTGTACTCTAGGTACTTCCTTACCCCCAAGAAAACAGGGGAGTGGCGGCCCACCCTAGACTTAAGATACCTGAACAAGCATCTACTAAAACCAAAGTTCAAAATGTTGACTCTGGGAATAATTCTTCCCTCTCTAAAGCCGGGAGACTGGTTAGCCTTCTTGGACCTAAAGGATGCCTACTTTCATATTCCCATCAGGTGCTCCCACAGAAAGTACCTCAGGTTCGAACTGCCTTCAGGCCATTATCAGTTCAAAGCAATGCCCTTTAGTGTAATATCAGCTCCAAGGGTGTTCACAAAATGTCTAGCAGTTGTAATGGCGTTCCTAAGGAGAAAAAATATCTCCATATTCCCATACCTGGATGACTGGCTCATAGTGGGTCAGTCTCCAGATCACGTCAAGTCAGATCTGGAAGTGACCCAGCAAGTGCTCACTTCTCTAGGATTCCTTCTCAATCTTCCTAAGTCAGTTCTCGAGCCAGTGCAACTGTTGACCTTCATGGGGTGGAACTGGACACTGTCAAAGCAAGAGCCTTTCTCCCCTGCTATGGGTAAAGGCCATCATAGAGCTGGCTTCTTCCTTTCGCTTTCTGGTTTCTTGACCAGCAAGGCACTTCCTTCAGCTTCTGGGCCACATGGCAGCTTCCACTGCAGTGGTCCAAGGGGCCAGATTACAGATGAGGGACATTCAGTTTCACTTGAGGGCCTTTTGGTCTTAGAAAAAAGATTCTCTGACCAAGCTGATTCCAGTGACTCAGACCCTGATCCAGGCTCTTCAGTGGTGGCTGGATCAGGACAATCTCAGGCAAAGGGTCTATTTCATCCCTCAGTCTCATTCCATGGTTTTAACCAGAGATGCTTCTATCCTGGGGTGGGGAGCTCACCTGGGGACTCTGACAGCCCAGGGAGTGTGGTCCACTCTGGAATCAGTTCTCCACATCAATCTTCTGGAACTCAGGGCAGTTTCCTGGCCCTGCAAGCGTTTTCACAATCAGTACAGAACAAGGTGGTGCAGGTCAGGACAGACATCACCACCATGTGGTATATCAACAAGCAGGGAGGCACTCGGTCTACTGCTTTGTGCACGAAAGCCATGAAATTATGGTCCCTGGCCTATTCTCTACAGACTTCTCTGGTAGCAGTCCGCCTTTCTGGAAAGGACAATATGCTAGCAGATGCATTGCTCAGGATCTCCCATGGCGGGCCATCACAAATGGTCTCTGGATCCCCTAGTACTAAATCAAATTTTTTCAAGGTGGGGTACTCCGGAGATGGATCTCTTTGCAGCCCCAGACAATCACCAACTTCCCCTCTTCTGTTGCAAGCCCCCAGTCTTGGGCTCAGTCCCTCTGGATGCTCTGATTCTGGACCGGGAAGGGAAATTTCTGTACGTCTGCCCTCCTTTTCAAGGTTCTGGTCAAGATAAGGTCACAACCCTGCAAAGTGATTCTGATTGCTCCAGACTGGGCCTGGCAGCCTTGGTACCCCTGTTACTGTCCCTAGCAGTCCATCTTCCCCTGTCTCTTCCCAGGAATTACAACCTGTTAACCTCCTCTCAGGGGAGGATTTGGTACCACAATCTTCATTCCCTCAATCTCAAGGCATGGCTCTTGAAGAGTTAGAGTATGCAGATTTGCATCTGTCCCAAGGGGTTCTGGATACTCCCAAAGCCTCTTGAAAGCCTACCACCAGAAAAACTTAGAACTCCAAATGGAAAAGATTCAGCATTTGGTGTTCCAAGAAGCATATATCCCCAGACACTGCCGAAGTGTCTACAGTTCTGGATTATATGGTTCATCTTAATGGCCTAGGCCTCAGACCAGCTACTCTCAAAGTACATTTGTCAGCTGTTTCTGCTTTCCTGTCAGTGGGAAAGCTTTCCTCGCTGTCATCTCACCCTGTATTCTGTAGATTTTTCAAGGAATTGATTCATACCAATCCCCCCTTTAGGGATCCTACTCCTGCTTGGGACCTTAATGTTTGCATTGCTCAGCTTATGCAACCCCCTTTTGAACCTTTGTCTTCAGCAGAACTGAAGTACTTGACTTGGAAGACTGTGTTTCTGGTAGCTATTACCTCTGCCAGACATATCAGTGAATTACAAGCTCTGTCAGTGGAGCCTGATTTTATCTCTTTCCATAGGGATAAGGTGGTCCTTAGAACCAATAGGAGGTTCTTACCTAAAGTGGTTTCAGATTTTCATTTGAACCAATCCATGTCTCTCCCTGTATTCTTCACTGATCATTCTTCTTCAGCAGAGAGAAGATTACACAGCCTGGATGTTAAAAGGGCTCTTAGCTACTATATTGAACGTACTAAGGCATTCCGGTTTGACTCCCTTCAGTTGTTCCTTACTTAAGGGGAAGTGGGTAAGGGCAAACCTGCCACTAAGAGAACTATTGCCAGGTGGATTGTCTCTTGTATACAGTTCTGCTATGAGAAGCTAGACAAAATACCACCCTCAGGCCTGAGGGCTCATTCGACTAGAGGTACAGCGGCTTCCCTGTCTGCTGCCAGGGATATTCCGTTGCTAGAGATATGCAAAGCAGCCAACTGGAAAACAGTCCATACATTCACCAAGCATTACTCTCTGGATATCCAGGCTAGGAGTGATGCTAGGTTTGGTACAGCAGTACTGCAGAGCTTGTTCCCAAAATAGGTTCGAATCCCTCCTCCATGGAGGTACTGCTTGGTAGTCTGCAATATGTCAGAATACAGCAAGACTTCATGTTGTTTGAAGAAAAAATTACTCACCTTAGTAATTATGTTTCTTCTAATGGAGTCTTGCTGTATTCTGACCTCCCTTCCTGCCTCCCCTCTTGGAACCTGGTTTTTGGGAAGTGGACTGGCAGGTGCAGTGTTGCACCACTGGCAGGTGCAGTGTTGCACCACAGGGGTGCATTTGGACTCTCCTCCTTTTTAGAGAGAGGGAGTGGGTTATGTTTCTTTATTTCAGTAGTCATAAGTTGTTCACTATCTGGTTTTTGGTTTTGAATTTCTCGACTTGAGTCTTTTGGCGTATCCAAAATATTTGGTTGCCATTTGGCTAGTAAAAAATTTTACAATTTCCACATAGTGGGTTAGTTAGTTAGTATTAGCTTGTAAGAATCTGACTGTTACACATCAAAGTGCAGCAGACAGAGGTTTGAACCGAGCTCACGCTCAGTGTTCTATGCTCTGCATAGAATTTAACTCTTTCCTCTCCGGAGCAGTTCAAGAGCTGGGGCTAACTGCAATATGTCAGAGTACAGCAAGACTCCATTAGAAGAAACACAGTTACTAAATTGAGTAATTTTTTCTTTCTGTGTTGTATGCCAGCGCACCACTGCCCACACCACGAACAGGTGTCAGACTAACAAACGGGCTTTTGGTTACAATATTGCATTGTGACAAGCCTCTGTACCTCATCAAGGTAGCCAGTCCCACAGAGGTCCATTCTCACACACACACACTAGACATGCCACCACCACCAACAGGTGTCAGACTAACAGACTGGCTTTTGGTTACAATATTGCATTGTGACAAGCCTCTGTACCTCAGCAAGGTAGCCAGTCTCACAGAAGCCCATTCATACACACACACACACACACACACACACACACACACACACACACACACACACACAACTAGACATGCCACCACCACTACCAACAGGTGTCAGACTAACAGACTGGCTTTTGGTTACCGTATTGCATTGTGACAAGCCTCTATACCTCATCAAGGTAGCCAGTCCCACAGAGGTCCATTCACACACACACACACCTCCCACCAAAAAGCAGTCATACTGCAGCCCAGTAATAGCCACAGTAACAAGCCAACTCTAACATACCCACAGTAGATTACAGTAAGAGGGTTAGGGTAACCTCGATGGTGCTCTGGTTTTGCTTCCGGTACTGCAACCATCAACTAAACCGTTTGCACCAAAGAGCCCTCTACCTCTGGGTTTGGTTCCGGATCAGTTTTAAACTACCCTGACCCTCAGAGCCCAATACCACCCAAACATGGTATGTTCACTTTTCCACTAAACAGTGAGCATGCATTCTCAGAGGATGGCAAACAGCTGAGCGAGCTCCCACTTCTGCTGGAAAAAAAAAAGGGGCAGTCATGTACTGCAGCCCAGTAATGGCCACAAACTCAAACATACCCACAACAGATTACAGTAAAGAGGCCAGGGTCTCAATGGTGCTCTGATTTTTGCAACAAAGAGCCCATACCTCTGGATGAGATCATGCACCAATTCTCAACCGCTACAAAGAGCCCCATACCACCCAAGCATGGTATGTACTCTTACACTGAAGACAGCACAGAAGCCAGCAAAACAACAAACCAAAGAGCTGAGCTCACACTCCAACTGAAAAGTAGTCATGTACTGCTGCAGCCCAGGAATAGCCACAGTAAACGTCACCAACTCAGTACATACCCACAGTGTGTTACAGCAAAGTAAAGAGGGACAAGGCAAACTCGCTGGTGCTCTGTACTGCAGCAGTCACCTAATCCATTTGCACAGAGCCCCATAGCTCTTTGTTTGGTTGCCTATGTGTACAAAAAGCTTCCAGTTCACATTGTGCTATAAACCCACAAAGCTTGTACAGGACATCTGTTCCTTCTTGTCTTTCCATGTGGCTGCACATTCTGCATTGCGATGTACATCAACAGTGCTTGTACAGGACATATTTGTTCCCTCTCGTCTTTCCATGTGGCTGCATGTTCCGTATTGCGACGTAAACCCACAATGCTTGTACAGGACATTTGTTCCCTCTCATCTTTCCATGTGGCTGCACGTTCTGCATTGGAATATAAACCCACAATGCTTGTACAGGACATTTGTTCCTCTTTTCCTACAGCCTTTGCCTTCCAGATACACCAAATGTTATCATGGTTTCCAATCCCCATGTACGATTGCCAGATGTTACCGTGGCGCAGCTCAATTGGTGTTCCATTAAGTGTTTAAAAACCTTCTGTCTCTGCATGGATCGAAGTCTTTGAGCACCTGATCTACATCAATTTCACTGTCTTGATGTATATGCAGAAGAGCAGGTCCTGTAAGGCATTCTTCGCTCATGCTGCTTCTGAGCCAGGTCTTGATCCTCCTCAAGGCACTGAATGATCTTTCTGCACTCACCACACTGACTGACATGGTGGCCAAGACCTATAAGACTGCTTTTATGTTTGGACAAAGATCTGGATTCAGTTGTTGTAAGGTTGTCAGAATTGAATCAGGTCTATCTGCTAATGGTACACTGTGCCACTTTGCATTCCGTAATTCCAACTCCAATTCCAGGTCTTACAAGCTGCTTAGATCAGTCTGGTAAGCAGCAAACAAGCCTGCTGTCTGTGCCTCCTGCAGAAACCCAAGTTTTTTTGGAACAAGGTATTGGGCAAGGAACCGAGGGCAGAAGTCTATTAGTTGCTCCTGCAGCTCTGAAGTCACGTGGTCTAAAAATGGGATAAATATGTTACACCTGTAGTATTCTTCGGGGGTGGCAGCAACGTTATTGTTGTGTTGTGTTTGTCTTCCACGTATTCGGGGTACCGACTTTTCAGTACATGCAGTGTCTGCCAAAGCCACAATATTGTGATACAGCTCCCTAAATGCCCCCTCTGAACTCTCCCGCATGTCCTTCAGTCTTTGAATAACTGTGGAGGCTTCTTCAGAAGCCTGAATTAGATCAATGCTGACCCGTTGCAAATAAAGATGTAGTGGCTTTGTTCTGATCAAAACAAAATTCACACTACACAGTGTCACAAGGAAGTCAAATCTCAATATTGCGGCTAACAATCTTTCCCCTTCACTGTCATACTCTATTTTCTCAAGTGTGCTAACTACCACTAAAAATTTGTCTTTGAACCTTGTCAGGGAATCAGTTTGGCTCATCCATCTGGTGTTGCCAGCTGCAGGAATTGATGAAATACAATCTGCAGGCTCATCATTGTAGTCAGATGGGAGATTGTGGAATTCTCTGATCTCTGATACAAAAGCATCATGGTGCTTATAAGAGGATTTCAGTGTTGAGATTATTTTCTTTGACGTATGAAACATATTTGCTATTTGTCTTGTGGAACATAAGTGAACAATTGCAGTGTTCAGGCTGTGAGCCTTGCAAACAGTGTACATTGCTTCTGGGGCCACATCCTTGATCTTTGCTCGAACACCGTTGAATCTTCCACCCATGTTGCTGCCTTTGTCATAACCTTGTGCTCTCATTAGCGTTAGATCCATGCCCCAAGCTGTTAACCGCCGCAGGAACAGTTCCGCAAGGCCATGACTGGTTGGGTCAAAACCTTCTGTGAATTCAACAAAATCTTCAAGAATTTCGACATTCCCGGAAAGGTCACGATGTACATATTGCACTGATAAAGAGATCTGTTCCTTTGTAGATATTCCTGTAGTACCATCTGCTATGAAGCTGTACCACTTGACTTGCTTTAGATTTCTTAAAATTTTTCTCCGTATTTGTTGTCCCATTACCCTTATCAATTCATTTTGAATTTGTGGTGACATGTACGTGGCCTTCCTCAGAGTTGCTTTAAGGTGTTCTTGTAGCTCCTGATCCAGCTCTGCAGTGTAATTTACCATGGCATTGAAGTTGCCAAGCAGCCTAGATTTGCCTCGTAGTGCAATGTTTTGCACTCCACAAAAGAGGATGATCCGAATAAGCTGATGTAGAACATGCATGGACCTCTCTGCCATCTTGTTGGTGCACTCGAGGAAAGACTGGCCAGAAGTTCTCAACTTACCAGCACAAACAGAGTGAAATGCATCTGCTTTACCAACAGCATTCCCATGGTCCTTTGATTTGCTGTGCCTTTCCAGAGTCTACTTCCCATTGGACCTGTCCCTAAGTGGTGTAGATACCAGAAGCATGCAGCTGGAACTAAATACAAAGCAAGGAGCACATAATACACCGTCCAACTGCTTTGAATATCTTGCAAATCTGTAATCATGCAAAAGCTGTTCATTAAAATGCCTGAAACGCTGTCTGGGACCTTCAGGACCCATCAGACGTCCTGGAAACTGAAAACCTGGTGGTGGTAACCACTGTGTTTCCAGAATTTGCTTCTTTAGAGCATCTGTGAGCTGTGCCCGATCAAAACAGCCAGTGTCTTCTGCACTACGAGGATGCTGGTCCGGTTCCTGGGGGATGTTTGTTGGGATGTCCTCGACACTTGCTTCTTCCAGGGAACAGCTGGTAGCCTGGACAGTTTCAACAGTATGGTCTTCCTGGAATAGGTTTTTATTCTGGTTGGCTTCCATGGCAAATTTGTCCATGGAACTGCTGGTTGTCTGGATGTCGTCAAAGGTACATTATGCAGCGGTATCCAATAGCTGGCAGGCAACATTCGCTTCATCAAGAACAGCCTGCAAGGTCGAATTTTAAACGTGATGTTCCTTTCTAATCAGCAGTGCACAGTTAGCCAATGTCTCAGTTGCACTTCTATGCTGAACCTCTGTGTTACCAACCCTGAAACAGAAAGTTTTACTTTAGCATGTGCTGTGCGATTACTTACCAGTACTCATTGTAATCGATTTGTTAAGTATGGTGCATTTCTTACCCAGTGGTAGATGCACCTCTTGTGAGGAAGGACTGCATCACCCTAGACATTTTTGTCATTTCCTCCATTCTGGCACATTTTGTCTTTCGGACTTGTGCTTCAGATGGCTGCTTGCATTTTCTGGCCTCCATTTTGTTGCTAAAAGGGGTAGCCCCTGCAAATGCAATAGAAGTACGAATAGAAATCTTAGAAACACATGCAGCTATAGCAGATGCTTGAAGGGGAGGTTGAAGGACTATGCTGTACCTTGATGCAGTAGTTGGAGAACAGGGATGTCGAAACACTAGCTTCTGCTGCAGACGTGTAGTCAGTGCTACTTCCGCAAGCTCTGTGCACCCCTTTCATAATAGCCTGACTTTATAGTGCTGAAACGTCTTCATCAAGAACTGCAAAACTGAACTTCATGCAGTGGGATTGGCCAATCTGTGGTGCTGTGAACAGGAGCTGGCATCTTTAAAATTGGTAAACATTCCAGCTTATTGAGTGAAGAATCCAAAGGGAGGGTAACTGTACTGCAAATTCGCAACTCTGGCAAACTCGATTAATAATAGTCCGTTTAGAGTATGGGGTGCCCTCATTGCTGTCTGCATTGTGTTTAAATGTATGCAGCGTTTTTATTACCCTTGACGGTTGGCATCTGTGTGTAGCACTTTATTGGTTAACAGTCCATGGTCAACAGTCCATAAAGATCAGTACAAGCAGGATTAATTTTTCTGAGAATCCTTTTCCAAGGTCCCTAGCAACTCCTCCAGCTAAACAGTGCATATGAAATCAAATGACGGGTTTTGTGTGATTTAACATGGTTCTCTTATAGGAACTATAATGCCCACCATCCGCTGGACATGCCCAGGCCGACTGAAATCCATGGATGTCTTGTGGTGACATTACCCATGATACAGTTCAACCAGCTGACCCATGAACAGCCAGTGCCAGATTGCTTCAAGTGGAGAGGCATGTTTTAAGTTGTCGTGTAACGACATCACGTGATGTACATAGAGTAGTTTTAACACAAGTCTATGGTGTTAGCCGATGACCCTGAACAAACATTTTGATGCATTATGTTTGAGTACGTTTGATTGTTCCAACTGACTGTACTACTGCACTTCGTGCCACACACTCATGGGCACCCATATGTAGACCCGTAATGAGACATTATGCAGTTATGCACTCCAGTTAGTGGAAATTAGAGAAACCGGAAGGAAAAATACATCACTTGCAGAGGGCGGAAGGACTATTGTATGCAGATGCACATGCATGCACACAATTCAGTTTTACACACTGACCAGCAGTAAACATTAAGTGCGGTGAGACACTAATTCCTCCAGAAGACATGGGGTCTTGAAGTTTATAATAGTCAAAGCTCAGACCAACCCAAAACTATATATTTTGTGCTGTTTACTATCAGAAACATGCAGATGGCTGGCACAGCGGTTGGATTTCCATATGTGCAATTTTCCACAATGCCATGCAGCTACTTGGCCGATGAGGAAGAAAATGTGGCTCCACTTGGTGACAGACTAGCCTGTAATGTTTACTTGTTTCATAATCAGATTTCTCACTTGTGCACATATTGCAGCAGCCAGTGGGAGGACCTAGGAACACACACCATGTTGAGTAGAGGGTAATTGGCCTGAACAAGGGGCAGGAACAATGCTGAAATAGTCAAGTCCCTTTAAATGAGAGAGTCTGAAGGAACTGGAAGGAATAAAGCAGTGTGGCCAGATAGAACCCTAGGGTCCATTTATGTAAGAGAACTAAGCGGGGGAACTACAGATTGGCCAGCATCACCTCAGTAGTGGGGAAGATTGTGGAAGTACTACCAGAGAGATTGGTGGAACATCTGGTTGGCAACTGACTGCAGGACCCAAGACAGCATGGTTTCACCAGGGTGATGTCATGTCAAACCATCCTCATTTGAACTTTTCAACTGGGTGAAAAGGGAAGTAGATCAGGGGAGAGCAGAGGATGTGGCCTGTCTGGACTTCATCAAGGCCTTTCAACACTGCCACATAGGCCATTAAACAAACTGTGAATGGACCTCTGTGGGACTGGCTACCTTGATGAGGTACAGAGCCTTGTCACAATGCAATACTGTAACCAAAAGCCAGTCTTTTAGTCTGCCACCTGTTGGTGTGGTGGCATGCCTAGTGTGGAGTGTGTGATTAGACCTCTGTGGGACTGGGGAATATGGGAGTAGACAGGACAGTTGTGTGGTGGGTAAGTAACTGGAAAGGTGGCAGGACAGAGGGTGGTGGTAAATGGCAGTTGCTCCACTGAGGAAAGAGTGACCAGTGGGGCACATCAGGGATCAGTGCTGGGACTGGTCCCATTCTGCATCTTCAGTGACAGGGTGCAGGACCTGGCTGGACAAATTTAGCGGTTCACTGATGACAAAGCTGGGTAACAGAGTTGGCACACCAGAGGGTGTAGACTAGTGCAGAAACTTGAAATGGTCAGGAGTGTGGCAGTTAATGCAACGCAAAGTGCAAGATATTGCATATAGTGCACAAAATCCCAGGAACATATTGGGGGGTGGTGAGGACATAGCACACATGAAACAGGAAAGGGATGACCTCAAGGTAGGGAAACAGTGCAACAAGGCAGCAGGTAAAGCAAATAGGATGCTGGGATGCATAGGCAGGGGCAGCAACAGCTGGCAAAGGGAGGTCATAATTCCACTGTAGAAGACACTAGTTAGGGCCAACCTGGAATACAGTGTACAATTCTAGAGACCACACCTATGTAAGGACATAGGGTAGAGAAGGTTCAGAGGAGAACAAAGATAGTTGGATTGCATCACAGGTCCTATGTGGACAGGTTGAAGGACTTATGCACTTCCTGGAGGAGAAGAGGGAGACAGATGGGATATGATAGAGACATGCAAGTATCTTACAGGGAGAACAGGGTGCAGAAACACTCTATTTACAGTGCAAGAGCTGGTCCAGGACTAGAGCGCATGGTATGAATCTAGAGGGAGGGTGATTCAAAGGAAATGCAAGGAAGATTTTCTTCATAGAAGAAGTGGTGGACAAGTGGAACACTCTGCCAGAGGAAGTAGTGGGGGCTGAAACAATCACAGGATTTAGGAATGCATGGGATAGACAAGAATTCAGGAGGTCTGGGGTAAGGAGCAACAAACTGCTAGGGAAACAACCCAATGGCAGCACAAATATTTACTTGCAACAATCACACAGGAGTGCTGTGTGCATATTTATGTAACTCATGCAAATAGAGGAGCGAGAAAGTGCCTCAGCTGGGACTTGAACCCAGGCCACCACGAATACTGGTCCAGTTGCACCAAGACAACTGGCCTGAAATCTGGGCTGTCCAGCAGAGTACTCAAATGCACAACCCAATGTCACCACAAATATTTACTTGTAACAATCGCCTAAGTGCTGTGTGCATATTTAACACATACACTGCTAGTATGAGTTGCATAAATATGCACAGCACGCCACTCTGGTGTGATTACTACATTTAAGTATTTGTAGTACCACATTCTGAATGCTGTTCTGGGTAGTCTGGGTTGGTTAAAGTCCCAGCTGAGCACCTTCTCTCACCTTTGTATCTTTCCCGAAGCAGTAGTATTAGACAAAAAAGCCAAATGCTAGGAACTCCACAAAGTACACTGCTAGAGCCACTGTCCAAAGGGATGCAGAATGAAAGACTCCCATGCACTGTCCCAAGAAACCAAAAATAAGAGGAGAAAGAAAATATACCTCCCACTCTAGTAGGCAGCATTGGTCAAAACCACACATCACACACCACAGCTCCCTAAAATGGTGGCTGCGTCAGTACGTGGTGACATAATGTGAGCGACAGCACTCAGACGCGATAATGCAGGATGAATAGGGAGTTATATAAAGTATGTAATTACCTTAACTAAATGCTTCCCCTTCAAATCCTTTACCTGTGCAGCTGTGAAATCAGTTGCCACACCTGCACAGGTAAAGTATTGGAAGGGGAAGCATTCATCCTGCATTATCGCGTCCGAGCGCTATCGCTCACATTATGTCATTGCGTACTGACGCAGCCGCCATTTTAGGGAGCTACTGTGGCAGGGAGTTTACAGATGAGCCAGGGTTTTGTTTACATGTCTGAAAGATGTTTCTGACTTAATGACTGTGGCAGTGGATAATCATAATTTAAGAGCCAAATGAGCTACTGAACCAAATGAAGCAACTGCCCCAAAGTTTCAATTCAGTGCAAGTACCATTTAAAAATTGTGAACTGCACATTTTCGCTAGCTAATTTTGCAGCAGTCAGCACTTGGATAATGCCTTACTGTAATTGTATTAATAAATCATAATAGAAAGTAATAAGTTAGCAAATATAGCACATCACCTGCTTTTCATGGGCAGCATTAACTTCTGCCTGACCCTGTGGTATTACTTTTATCATTAAATGCTTGTTTTAAAAGTTACAGTATGACATTACCCTGGTGCAGACAGCAAATTTAGACTGCCACAATATGTAGTTCATTATCGTTAATGTACTTCTTTGAAATATACACAGTGCCAACAGTAATATTAGGGTGCAAGCACTCATTGAGCAACATCATGGACAGACTATTTCTATTCCTCTGAGCAGGTCTCTGGTCATAACCACCAACCCCCTCTGGTAGGCTCATGGAGCTCAAGGACAACATTTATTTTTACCATACCTTGTAGAAACAACTAACTTTTTATCTTAACTGCAGATACTTCGAGAGGGCTCTTGCAGTAGGTATTCACATATAGGACTAAGCCACCAGGCATCAGGACCCCTCCTATATGTGAATACCTACTGCAAGAGCCTCTTTCAAGATCTACTGTTACAGTAAGTTCTTTGTAACTACTCCCCCGACACCCAGCACCACTGTGCCACACAATGAATTAACCCCCCAAAAAGTAATTTCCAAGTTATGTAAAGATAATTATAACTGCACATTTTGGCTGCTGGATTTTGCAGCATCAGCACCACTTAGATAATGCTTTTAGTGTAACTGTATTAAAACAAGCACTTTCCATAAATAAATCACATTAGCAAATAAGCACATCACCCGCTTTCCATGGGCAGCATAAAGCATTAATAGCAGGCTGCAGCAACTTCAACCACAGGCCCTGTGGTATTTTAGCATTAAGTGTTCATTTTGATAATTACAGTAAAGCGTTATCCTGGTGCTGACAGCTGCAAACTTAGGATGCCACAATGTGTGGTTCATCATTTGCCTGCAGTGACAGTGAAGTTACACCTGTAATTTCATTTACCTCTGTACACCACCCCCACCACAGTAACACTTTAACACATCACTGAAGGGCCTTATGAGGACTAACCGTGCAAAATGAACAAAAAGCAGAAGGTTAAATGGTTAAAAGCCTGCAATTACCAATATATTCAACCACTCTTAAGTACAAGCACTCTAGATACAAATAGGTAAATGTGGCTGCAATAAACTTGGGAGTCCTTTCATTAAATAAAAGTTTATTATTCCATTCATTTGGGAGTCTATTAGGAATATATAGGATCAGAACTCCGATTATATCTTTTAAGTCATAAAATGACTAACAGTAAATATTCTGGAGTCTCATCAACTTGTTAAAAATCACTGCAGTAGTTCCAGATTTTCCAAGCCTATATCCAGTGCCAGCCCGTTGGAGAATTTAGGCCAGTAAATTATCAAAAGTAATTGTTTCTTCCCTTACAATGGAATATTTTGACACCTTAAAAAGATGATTACCATAGATCGACTCGGACAGTGATTCAGGCTACAACAGGTGAGTACAAGTAATGGTACAAAATAAACATTCAGCATCCCAAAATACATCTGAAATATAGAAACACAAACCCATCCCAGAGATAGTCACTGTAAAACCAAGCAATTCAGAAAACAAGACAGGACAGTAAAACTTGCAAATGAACTTGGTGCATCCACAGTAGAAGGGTTCAACTCCCACAAGCTGCACCTGCATGATAACTGCCTCTGACTGAGCCACATAATAACCGTTCACAGAACTGTGAGGTGATGCCGTCACACAAGCTCTGTAGACATAGCAGCCCTCATCCTGTTCCTAGAACAGGGAAAATAAAGTAGCACGAAAAAGCAATGTAGCATGAAAAAGCAACTATAAGTAATTTGTGTTTAAAAAAAAAAAAAAAAAAGGAAAAAAGACGGCAGTCAAAGTAAACTGCCACCCCCTCGCCGAAAGAGTGTGCAGTTTAAAATCTATAGTAACTGGCCACATATACAGACTGCACACTACAAAGCAACAACAATAAATAAATACAGAAAGCCTGTATCCCCGTTTGAATCCACAGGTGAAAATGATCACACCCACAAACAGCTAAGTCACATCACTGTAAAGCAGTATAACATCCAAAGTATCTAACACAGAGATAGCCTGGAATGCCGAAAAAGGTGGCACCTTTCTCTCAATTGGCAAAAAGCACAAGCAACTGAAAGAATACTTTGACTGCCCCCAAAAGTCAATATACTTGCAACTGCATTTCACGTGAATCTCACCTGAATTAGACATACCCATAAATATTGTGAAGTTGGAGCAGAAAAAAAAATACTTGTGTAAATAAAAAGAATGTCAAATGGCCCAAACCACCCACTAAGACAAACTGATAACCAAGCATAAAGTTTTGTTTTTACCACAGCTCAGTCAAACCAACAAGCACAATTTAGGTCCCCAAAAACAGCACGATGAGTATAAAGTATAAAAGTAACTCTGCATGTTTGCAGCCAAAGTCCCAGTCCCAGTGTCCCACTCGTTTACTCACCCTCAGTCAGTCCTCATCTGCTGCAGTGCTCACTCAGCTGCTGCTGTCCCTCGCCTCACTCAGCTAGTCTCCTCTCCACTCTCTGTGGACCCGCAGTTAGTTTCCAACTTCCGGGCTGGTGACTGGCATGCAGGGCAGGCGCAGCAAAACTCCCTCGACTGACCAACGACGAGTAGACTTGGGCTCCGCTGCGGGCAGTCCAGGCACTAGTCTGGCAGTGTGGCACTCAGCAGTGGGCCGTGGCACAGATTCTGTTCTTTCACTCGCCAACCTCAACTTCCTAAAAACTGCACCAACCGCAGCCATGAGCAGCACAGACAAAATTCGCACCCCAGCCAGATCTCCGCATCTGCCACACAGCCTCAGAACGGGAGAACTGGCACAGAATGAGTGAGGAGTGAGGTAGTGCTGGTTGGAGACCTCAATATTTCAGACGTAGACTGGAGCATCCCAGCAGCAGCATCAACTAGGAACAGATTTATCCTGGACTCCCTTCAGGGTGCCTTCCTCAAGCAACTGGTCATGGAACCAACTTGGCAGAAGGTAATGCTGGACCTTGTGCTCACAAACAGGGACAGTGTGATGGGGTAACAGTGGGGGAGCACCTGGGGAACAGTGACCACCAGTCACTGTGGTTTGAAATCACAGAAGGAGCAGAACCAAACCACACAAAAACACATATCCTGGATTTTAGGGGGACAGACTTTGGGAAAATGGGGTGATGCTTGAAAGAGGCATTAAGGGGAATGGGGCAAGAATTGGGTTGAGGAGCAGTGGGCAGTATTTAAAATGGGGATTACAAGAACAACAGAATTATGCATTAAGCAAGTTAGCAAGGGGAAAATGAAGAGGACGCCATTATGGTTTTCCAAGGAGGTAGCGGAGAAAGTGAAAGCCAAAAAGATTGCATTCAGGCAGTACAAAAAGACTCGGGCAGAAGGGGATAGGGAGAAGTACCAGGAGAAGCAAAGGGAGGCAGGGAGGTCAGTAAGGGAAGCCAAAGCTTAGACAGAAGAGCACATTGCAAAATCAGTGGGTAGAGGGGACAAAACCTTTTACAGGTACCTAAGTGAAAAAAGAAAGGCAAAGGGAGGGATAGTGAGACTGAAGGGGGCCACGTGGAGGATGACAACAGTAAAGCTGACATATTGAGCAGGTATTTCTGCTCAGTCTTTACTGAGGAAGAGGAGGGTAATGGGTCTGAAGGGAGTACAAGGGGTGGGAGTGGTGCAGAAATGGACACAAGTCCCTTTACACGAGAAAGGGTCCTGAAGGAACTGGAAGTAATAAGAGTTGATAAAGCAATGGGGCCAGATGAGGTGCACCCCAAGGGGTCCTTAAAGAACTAAGAGAGATGGTGGCTGAACTTCTGGAAATCCTGTTTAGCAGATCACTAGAAACGGGGGAGGTACCCAAAGACGGGAGGACAGCAGATGTAGTCCCCTTATACAGAAGTGGGAACAAAGAGGAAGCGGGGAACTACAGACCAGTCAGCCTCACCTTGGTAGTGGGGAAGATCATGGAAGCACTACTGAAGGAGAGATTGGTGGAACATCTGGTTGTCAGTGGACTACAGGACCCAAGGCAGCATAGTTTCACCAGGGGAGGTCATGTCAGAGCAACCTCGCTGAATTTTTTGACTGGGTGACTAGGAAGTGGATCAGGGAGGGCAGTGGACATGGCCTATCTGGACTTCAGCAAGGCCTTTGACACTGTGCCACATAGAAGGCTATTACACAAACTGGGGAATATGGGTGTGGGTAGGACAGTAGTGCAGTGGGTAGGTAACTGGCTGGGCGGCAGGACACAGAGGGTGGTGGTAAATAGCTGTTACTCCACAGAGGGAAGAGTGACCAGTGGGGTACCACAGGGATGAGTGCTGGGACCGGCCCTATTCAACATCTTCATCAGTGACATTGCACAGAACCTAGAAGGCAGAATTTCCCTGTTTGCTGATGACACAAAGCTCTGTAATAGAGTAGACACACCAGAGGGTGTAGGCAGAATGAGAAGGGACCTGCAGTAACTTGAAGAATGGTCAGGGGTTTGGCAGTTGAAATTCAATGCAAAAAAGTGCAAGATAATGCATATGGAGCACAAAAACCCTGGCACAATATATCAGTTGGGGGGTGAGGATATAGCATGTACCAAGCAGGAAAGGGATCTTGCAGTTATCATCTCTGATGACCTCAAGGTAGGGAAACAGTGTGAAAAGACAGCACGTCAAGCAAATAGGATGCTGGGATGCATAGGCAGGGGCATCACCAGCAGGAAAAGGGAGGTCATAATTCCACTATACAAGACACTAGTGAGGCCCCACCTGGAGCACAGTGTACAGTTCTGGAGACCTTGCTTACGTAAGGACATACACAGGGTAGAAAAGATTTAGAGGAGGGCAGCAAAGATGGTACATGGATTGCATCACAAGTCCTGTGAGGATAGGTTGAAATAATTGAATATGTACTCCCTGGAGGAGAGGAAGGAGAGAGGGGATACGATAGAGACGTACAAGTATCTTACAGGGAGGAACAGGGTGCAGGAATACATTATTTTTAAGCAAAAAAGATATTCCAGGACTAGAGGGCATGGGATGATGTTGGAGGGAGGACGATTCAGAGGAAATGCGAGTAAGAATTTCTTCACAGAACGGGTGGTGGACAAGTGGAACACCCTGCCAGAGGAAGTGGTTGGGGCTGAAACAATCACGGGATTTAAGAATGCATGGGATAGACATAAAGGAATTCTGGAGGTCAGGGTTAAGGGGCAACACACTTCTAGGAAAACAAAGTAAACTTACAAGCTCAAATGGGCAGACTGGGTGGGCTGTAGGCCCTTATCTGCCAACACTGTCTGTGTATCTATGAGTGATTTACAGGCAGCTCTTTTACTCTTCCTCACAGACAGAACTGGCTTTCTCCCCGACTTCCTCGGCCTCTCGAGTCTCGTTGTCCCCCTGGTCCAAGTTTACCGTCTGCTGTGTACTGTGCCGCCTGCCTGCTGCAACCAACGAACCGTTTAACCAACCACAGAGAGTGACTGTCCTCCCAGTTCCCGAAGCGCTCACTCCTCAGCCCAAGGTTCCACCAAGTTAGTTCCCTCCGTCTGCTTGTTTACCTTCCGAACCGGACTCCTAAGCTCCAAACCATAAACGGACTTACAGACAAAGTTCTATCAAGCCCAGGGACCACCAGGAAAAGAACAGACCAAACGCTAGTTTCCAGGGCATTTAAAGAGCCTGCGACCACTTGCTACAGGCAGCATGCCTCCTTTGAGCTATAGTGGACCTGATTGAGACGGGGCAAACTATATCTCAATCCGTCCGATGGGGCACATCAGAGGTTTAGGACCTCAAAAAAAAATTGGCTGAAACCCACTGGGGGCTACGTGGCGTCCGCAAAAATAAAACACACCCAAACAAAGGAATGCTGACATGCCAGCCGGCTTCTGCTTCCCACCCGCTGATGTTTAGCACGCCGTGGCGTGTCGGTGGCTACGCCCTTGCCTCCACTATAAAAATATTACTGAAATTATAAAGGGAAAGAGCATCAATGATTTTTATAGTACCAGACTGGAAGCAACCCTGGTACTCTCTGCAGCAGAATCTCTTGCAGGAATGTCCACTATTTTAATAAGATAGCATCTGTTGCCCATTGCACAGGGCAGAAGACCTCGGCTCACTTTGCCTGAAAGCTTGTTTCCTGAGCTGCTGGAGTTATTTCGGCATTGAGTCTCACAAAAAGTGAAGGAAGTTTCAAAAGTAATAAGAGAACATGCTACAGTGCAAGTTACATATAGTGGACTAATCTATGCATCCCCTTTTTGTTTTGCAACATCCGATGTCCATTGCAAGTGAAGGCAGCATTCTGATCTGCAAAAAACCTGGTGACTTGATTAGTTTGTTTAGTATTATTGTTAGGATTAAGAAAAGCAAATTTTGTTTGTTTGGTACCCTGCCCATAGAGCTCGGTGTGCCTTGCATCAGTAAAAACATAATTCACCAATAATAAATTTGCACAGAATAAACAAGGTATTCTCCAGTTTCTGTGTCCTTACCAGCAATGGTACACCACTAGCTAAGACTGTGTTTCATGTACCTCAGGGTTCATCTTGAACCCTACATTATCCTTTGAATCCCATCTCCAACACACTGCCTCTCTCTTACATCAAAAGCTAGGCATTCTCTACTGTGTTCGACATTTCTTAACTCCTGAGGCCAGAATCCTATTGCACTAGCAAATCTAGTCCTATCATTAGATTATGGATTGGTTGTAATTGATGCTGCCAGTAAATCCACATTACTGCATCTATCAAACAAAGGATGTGGAGGTTGCTCTACAAATATTCATAAATGAATTTCTTACCATTCAATATAAACATGCCCCCAAGACTACTAGGAGGGTCAGAGGAAAACAGACGAGGTGGCTGCATAAAGACCTCCTTGCTAATCTGCACCAGAGGGACAAGCTTTGGATTCGCTACAAACAAACTGGCCTACAGTCAGATCTTATTGTCTATCGTGAACTAAGGAACAGATGTAAGAGACAAGTTAGAGTTGCTAAAGCAAATACTGCAGGACCTTCTACAAAAGCTCAGCCTGCGACCCGAGGAAATTTGAGCCCATGTCAAAACATTTCTCGGTACCGTAGTCGGGTCACTCCTGATGAAGTGATCATAAATGGGGCACATTGTAATGACCCTAGGACCATCTCAAACAGTTTTAATCATCTTTTCTCTGATCTTTCATATTATACCTTGGCTTTACAACCTAGTGGATCGCACTCAATCTACCTACCACACTACCATCAGACAACCATACTGCCCATCGTATGATGCTCCTCCAGCGCCACCATTCTATTTCAAGGCTATATCAAGAGCGAAGTTCTGAAATTACTGAGATCCATATCTGCCAATACCAGCTGTGGTTCTGACTCACTGGAACCTCATCTTCTTAAGCTGGCTGCTCCACTCATTGCCCTCCGATTGCCAGAATCTACACTTTATCCCTTATCCATAGCACTGTGCCAGACCTATGGAAATCTGCAAGAGTAACACCTGTCTTTAAAAGGTGACCCAAAGGACATGGCCAATTACAGACCTATAGCAATTCTCTGTCCTTAACAAGATCCTAGAGAAAATAGTTGCATCACAGACCATTGACTACCTTACACGCACAATCTCCTCTCAGACACTCAGCATGGTTTCAGAAAAGGTCATAGCACCACCACGGCTCTTCTTCAACTAACTACTGATATTCTGTCCAACATGGACTCTGGAAAACTCACAGGTGCCATCTTCGTTGACCTCACTAAGGCTTTCGACCTTGTTGACCATCCCCTGCTTCTCTCCACTATCCATAAATTCCATTTCTCTACCCCTGTTGTGGACTGGTTCTGTAGCTACCTGTCAAACAGGTCGCAAGCTGTCAAATTTAACTCCTCCGTGTCCAACACGTCTACTGTCAACCTTGGGGTCCCCCAGGGCTCTATCCTTGGGCCCCTTCTGTTCTCAATTTTTATCAACAATGCAGCTGAGGTCCTGGAATCATGCTCAGCTATTCTCTACGCTGATGACCTGATCATCTACACTAGTTCTTCTAGTATTGCCTGCATAAACACATCACTTACTTCAGACTTCAATAAGGTCTTAGACTGGCTACTAGACCGTAAGCTTGTACTAAATGAAAAGAAAACGAAAGCCATGCTCCTAGGTTCTGCACCGAAGATTAAGACCTGTTCTAGTTTGCTGGAGGTTCTTCACCCAGGAGGATTTCCACTTGAAAATGTTACTTCCTTCAAGTACTTTGGGATCCTCCTGGATTAGTCCCTGGATTTTAATCTTCACATTCAGTCCTCGTGCAAAGCTGTAAACTCGAAACTAGGAGTAGCTTACAAAACGAGCTACATGCTTACACCCTCGGCCAAATTAGCAATTGCCCAAGGTATTCTGCTCCCAACCCTTACCTATGGTGCCTCTATTCTTACCTCTGCCCATAAAACCTCCCTACTAAAATGGACGTAACTTATAACAATATATGCCGATTTGCCTCTTCGTCACCTCGACTCAAACATCACTGCCTTCTTTATAAGGATCTGAATTGGCTCTCACCCTCTGCCAGTAGACAATACTACCTTGGATCACTAATGGACTCGACCATCCGGGAAAAAAACCCGTCCCAGCTGGCGGCGTTGCTGGTCCCTCAACCATCCTCCCATGGCCTGCAATCAGCTGACAAATCCTTGCTCTATGTTCTGAGATGTCGGACAACTAAAGGCACAGGGGCCTTCCAATTCTCTGCTCCCAGGCTATGGAATGCTCTTCCACTCAACCTCCGGCTGTCTCAGTCTCACTTTGGATTTAAAAGTGAATATCGTCGTTATCTATCCTTAACTGATGCTTGTACATGCTTTGACCCAACCTGAAGCTCTTGAGACTTACCAGTAATGTCACCCTGCTCTAATCCAGCTCCAAGACTGTCTCTCTTCTGCTCCCATACTTTTCCTTCTCTTTGTAAATAACTCTTGACTACTAGCTCTCTTCCTTCTTGAACCTTGTTGCTGACCATCCACTGTTGTTTTGCCAATTACCACCCTGACCTTCCGTCAGTCTTTCTTGTTATATTTGAACATTCTCACATTTCTCTCTATATAACCTTACTATCTTATTAACCCTTTCACTCCACAGGTCGGGTCCATGGTTTCTGCACTTATTATATATCTTACTGCCATTATTTGTATAATGCTTGCCATTATTTTTGTTGTTTCTACCCATTGTATTTTTGTAGCACTGCTGTACTGTTCCTCTATTTGTACTATTGTACCCATGTTGCTGTTGTTCAACTGTTCTCCTTTTGTTGTACTCTCCCGGGTCGTGCCTGAAAATAGTCATTTTATGGCTAGTGCACCTACCCGGTTAACAAAAACTAAATAAATAAATAAAAGCACACACTATACTACAAAATATGCAGATATGCCTTAAGTTGCAGGTCCAGTGTTCACCACTGTACAGCTCTCAGATTCCTTAATTGGTTTCCCCCGACATCAAATCCAATCTAGCTATTGCACCACTAGTAAAGAAAACTATGCATACTAGAACACCTGCCTACCTCAGTAGCCAAATCTTTCTTGTCAACCTTCCTTCCTTCCTCCTGCTTTGCAACCAAAAACAACATAATACCCAAGTTTCACACAAATATGGGTCAGCGCTCTTTTAGTTATTGTGCAGCTTCAGTTTGGAACTCCCTACCTCCTTTTTTTTTGTATTATTTATTGATTTTGCAAGTAAGTCTTCCAAAACAGCAGACACACAGGAGGATAGCAGTACAATTTGTTCCCAAAACACAGTTACAAAGAATCCATGAAAGACACCTCCTTCAAGGTACAGCATAAGGGGAATGCCCACAAAATACATTATCAGTAACTAAACATTCACATCGCATGCAGCTGAGGAAGGACAAAGGGGAATCGTATATAAAATAAGTAATAAAACAAATGGCAAAAAAAAAAAAAAAAAAAAAACACATGATATTGTGGTCAGATAGATTCCCCCAAGGTAATCATGTTCATCATGTTCGGCATAATTTCCCCCACTCTCCCAGGACATCCCCTGTATCTGCCATCTCTTGGTTGATGCAGCAGATCATTTTGTCAGCATCTTTGAGCTCATTAAACTGATACTGCCACCCTGCCATGTTAAACAGAGTTTTGCGGGTAACAGCAACTGATGCTGGGCCTTGAGCTACCAGAGACGATTCCTGATTCTGTCAAATCCCTTGTGTCATTGTCTGATGCTGTAGGAGAGGTCCGGGAACAACATCTCAGTGCTTCATCATTTTGAAGAGACCACTGCCTCCTGGCCAAAGTCGTGCTCTAAACCAGTCACCAACATCAGTAAAGACCACTGTCATGATTCTAGAAGCCCTGGGACCCACTGCTGTGTGCCGTGGAGTAATGTGTTAAGCTTTTTCAATTGAGAGGGAGGGATCATCTTCAGAAAGCCCCAGAAGAGTAGGAAGAAAGGTCCGAAAAAAGGTGAGACGATCTCCCTCCACCGCCTCTGCTAACCCCACCACTCTCAGATTCCGCTCTCTGGCCTGATTTTCGACTGTCTCTGAGCGGTGTCGCAATGGAGGTGAATTTTTCTTGATCAGTTTTGTCGTGGCATCACAGGCCTTAAGAACCAAGACTTTAGAGCACTGGGCTGTTTGCTTGTAATTGTCCATTCTCGTTTCTAGGGCATATGCTCTAGGGGTCAAATTGTTGAGCTTGTTATCCAGGTCTTGTACCAACTTGTCCAGCTGATTTAAGGTAGCTTGAATTGTGGTTAGAGTCACTCCCCTGGGTGGCGGATCAGCAGGATTTGTGGCTCCTCCAGAAGATGTGGGCTGCTCCTCCCGTTGAGACTGTTGCTTCTCGGGGACAAAAAAAAATCTGTGGAAGCATTGCTTCCCTATGTTTTACCCATACTGCCAATCTAGGACACATTAAACGTCCATTCTTTCACTTTTTGCCTATTAAATTCAGTTTTTACAAAAAATATTGCAGAAAATCCTGGGGGCTCTGGAGTTTTGCTGCTTCCTCGAAGGCTGCTCAGCAGCTCCCCTACCTCCTTTTTTCAAAACATCTTCCTGTCCCTGTGCCTTTGCCAAGCTCTAAAGTCACCATACTGCTCAGTCCAAGTCTGCTGTTGCTTCCGATAACCTCCCCCTGTCATGACCTCCTACCTTATACTAGCTATTTGCACCCACTGACCAGTCTTAGTCACATTTTTCATTCTCCTCCTCCATCTTCCTCCTCCTTTCTCTATTCCTCAAATCTGCCTTTGTTTATTATATTACAAGCACTTTTGTATATTACATGGTCTACAACCTGCTGTAAATTTGTATGTATTCACTGTAATTTGTTTTCCTGTTTGCATTTCTGTGCTAAGGTCATGCCTGAGAAAGGTACTTGTTACCAGTGTACTCACCTGGGAAACAAAGTTAAATAATCATTTAAAAACTGATCTAATCTGGGTAGGCCTGTGCAGCTAAGGTTTCCAGTAGTTTCTTACAAGCCTCCACAGTTTGGGTGATCAAACAACCTCTGGAAGAGCATTCCAGAGCAGTGGGGCAGCAGCCTCAAAGGCTCTGTTCCCATATTGCTTTAGCTGGAACAGGGAGCCTGAAGCACACCCGTATCTATGAAGTGGAAGGGGCGGATAGGTGTGTAGGATAACAAGAAGGTCCTTCCGTTAGCTTGGGCCCAGATCATGTAAGGCTTTGAATGTTGACAAGCAAATCTTGAAGATGACACACTGCTGGATTGGCACCCTGTGTAGAACACAGAAAACAGGTGTTATGTGGTCTCTTCAAGAAGTTTCTGCTATCAGCTGGGCTGCAGTGTTTTGGATCAGCTACAGATTGCAAATTAAACCTCCAGATAACCCTATGTAACAGGCATCCCTACAGTCCAGTCTGGATGTGTCTAAGTCATGGACTGCTGTCTCCAAGTCAGCTGGCATTAGATGTGACTTAATCCAGGCAGTATTACCCAATGGTAAAAGACATTCCAGACTACCCCTGACACTTGCAGCTCCAGAGTCAGCTTGCAGTCCAAACCAACTCCTAGATGTTTCACCACATCCACAGCTGGAAGTGTCTGACCATTTAGAGATACTAAAAGATTGTGTCTACTTATTATTGCTGATCCATACTGTCCTGGATCGACAGTCATAACCTCTGTTGTACCTGGGTTAAGACAAAACCAGTTGGAGGCATCCAGTTGTTGTTTTATTGTAGGCGCCTCCAAAGCACCATCACTGTTCAACTCTTCAGGAGCACAACATAGATAATGCTGAGCATCATCTGCATAACAGTGAAAGTCAACTCCATACCACCTGATGAGCTCACCCAGTGGCAGCAGATACGTGGTGGACAACACAGGTGCCAGAATCGAACCGCAGGGAGCCCCACAGGTGACCGCAGCCACTCCAGAGGTGAAACTTCCTAGAGCAACCTGCTGCAATCTCCCGGTAATGTAGGACTCACACCAGTGTAGAACCTTGCCAGTGAATCTGGTGAGCAGTCCATACACCGTGGCCCTATGTGTCAAATGTTAATGAAAGATCCAAAAGGGTACAGAGCCCCTGTTCTCTTGCAGTGAGGAGATCATGGGGCACTCTTGACTAGAGCAGTTGCAGTACTGTAACAGGGCCTAAATCCCGACTGGAGAGTCTCATAGATGTTAAATAATTCCAGGTAAGCCTCAAGCTGTGCTGCTACAACCTTCTCAGTTGCCTTCTCCAAAAAAGGAAGGTCGGACAGGCCTGTAATTCACCAGACTGTCAGGGTCCAGAGATGGTTTCTTCAGGAGGGGCTTTACCACCTCCCTTTTCAGAGGTGATGGAAAAGCACTCTCCTGTAGAGAGCACTAGACAATCTCTGTTTATACTGACCTCAGGGATCCAAGGCTGCCAGTAAGCAACCAAGTAGCCCAGGGTTCAGTGCACAGTAAGTAGGGTGCAAACACTAGGTGACCCAGACCACCTCCTCTTCTGCAAGTGGAAGGAACTGCTCAGGATGGCAGATCACCATTGTCTCCCTCTTTTTGAACACTGCCAGTCCATGACAGACCGCTTGAGATCCCAGTCTGAATGGAGGACCACTTATCAAGGGGACAAAAAAAAAGGAAAAGTTCTTCGCACACCTCTGTTGAAAAGGCTGGATTGCATCATAGACAGGGAGGGTTAAACAATCTGCCCATGGTGCAAAAGAGCTGAGCTGGCTGATTTTTGCTTGCAGTGATCATTCCTGACCGCAACTCTGACTTTTTCACAGTGATTGCTCTCTGAAAGTCACTGTAGTAAGTTCTCCAAGCCAATTTGTCCTCCTCAGAATGGGACCTCCACCACAAATGCTCCAGCTTCCATCCCTTAGTTATGCCTGACCAAGCCATTTGACCAGATAGAACATGACTTGCTCTGTTCTAAACTTAGTTTGTTAGGTTTCTCTGGAAATGTTGTTTCATGGGTAGAAGACTGTCTGCCCAGTCATTCTCAGTTTGTTAATATTGGTTCAAGAAAATCAAATGTTTGTACTATTTGTTGGGAGTCCCACAGGGGACCATTCTGGGGCTTCTGTTTTATTCTATTTTTGTTAACCAATTGCATCTAACATAAGACTGGTAAATAAGCTGGAAAGTGTAGGAGTGGGACAGAAACTAACTAAGTGGGTGGAAAACTGGTTGAAGGCAGAAGCCAGAGGATGGCGGATAATGGGGTGCATTCCAGGGAGATGGGGGTGACAAGTGAGGTGCCCCAGGGGTCGGTACTGGGATCCCTTCTTTTTAATATGTATATCAGTGATATAGCGGATGGGCTGGAGGAGAGGGTGTGTCTATTTGCAGACGATACGAAGATCTGCAATAGGGTGGACATCCCTGGGGGGGGGGTGGAGGCCATGAGAAAGCACCCGAAGATTCTGGAAGGGTGGTCGGAAACTTGGCAGCTGGAATTCAGTGACAAAAAGTGTGCAGTGATGCCTATGGGATGTAAGAACCCGCAAGCAGCTTTCATTTTTTTGGGGGTGGGGATGATTAAGCCAACTGAGCAGGAGAAGGGATCTGGGGATATTAGTGTCAAGCAACCTTAAGGTAGGTCATCAGTGCAGCAAAGTGGTGGGAAAGGCAAATAGTGTGTTTGCTTGCATTGGGAGAGGGGCATAACAAGCAGAAGGATGGAGGTACTGATACCTGTTTATAAAGCCATGGTGAGGCCACACCTGGAGACCACACCTACGCAAGGACATAAATGTGATTGAGAGGGTGCAGAGAAGGGCAACCCAGATGGTGCATGGTATACAAGGGAAGTCGTATGAGAAGAGGTGGATAGAATTGGATCTGTGCCAAGTTGGAAACTAGAAGGGAGAAGGGCGACATGATTGAGACATTTAAGTATGTGAAGGGGATCAATAAGGGAGGGAGCTTGTTTAAGAAGATGGTGGGGGTTAGAACTAGAGAGCATAGCCTAAGATTGGAGGGAGGAAGATTTAGGGGCAATGTGAGGGGGCGTTACTTCATGGAGGGGGTGGTGAAGGCCTGGAATAAACTGCCGGAGGAAGTGGTGGGGGCAGAAATGGTGGAGGGATTCAAGAGGGCATGGGACAGACATAAGGGGTTGGCAAGTAGGGGGAAGGGGAGGTCCCGTGACATAGGTAATGAGTAAAGGGGGGGGAGGGACAGACTTGATGGGCCAGAAGGTCCTTTTCTGCCACCAGATTTCTATGGTTCTATGTAAATTTTGTGATTCTCTTCTTTTTGCAGATGTTCTGGTACTGTTTTCATGTGCTAAATCTGTGTCTGAGTTAACCTCAAATCTTAAACAGGATTTTCTTGGTATTTATAATAGGTTTTCCAGTAATTCTCTAGTAATGAATTCTAAAAAAAAAACAGTCTGTGATATTTGGTAACATAGAAACTTAAACCATGACAGCAGATAAAGACCAGAGGTCCATCCAGTCTGCCCATATTCCAAATAATCCCTGGAACCTATTGTTCCTCCAGGGTACAGACCCTCTCCGTCCTATCCCCATTCTCCTCCCTAGACTTGTAGCGCCAGGTGATCACTGTTCCCTTCATTCTATCCCATACCTACTTGAATCCCCTTATTGTGTTTGCACCCACCACCTCAGCCAACAAACTGTTCCAAGGGTCCACCACCCTTTCAGTAAAGTAGAGCTTCCTCACGTCCCTCCCGTTAATTTCCACTTGTTACCATGTGACCTCGAGTTGGTATTCAGGGTACATAATTCCCCAGTTTACCTTGTTAATTCCTTTAAGGAACTTGAAGGTCTCTATCTTATCTCCCCTCTGTTTTCCAGTGAATACATAATTAGTGCCTTGAGGCACTGCTCATAGGATCTGCCCTGCTGGCCGTGAATCATTTTTGTTACTCTGCACTGCACTGTTTCCAACCTGTCCTTGTTCTTTTTTTAAGGTGATTGCTCCAGAACTGGATGCAGTACTCAAGGTGAGGCCTCACCAGGGATCTGTAAAGAGGAAGTATTACCTCTTCTGCTGTCAGTACTTCTCCCGATACATCCCAGCACCCTGTTAGCCTTGCTATAGGCTTTGTTGCACTGGCTCAGTTGTTTAAGGGAGTTACTGATGATAACTCCCAGATCCTGTTCTTCTTCTGTAGTGCTAAGTCTCACCTCACCCATTCAGTACTCCGTCTTAGGATTCCTTTTCCCTAGGTGCATTACCTTGCACTTTCTGACATTGAATTTTAACTGCCAGACTTTTGACCACCCCTGTAGTTTTTGTAGTTCCCTCTGCATATCCCTTATTCTCTCATCACTATCCACCCTCTCACGTAGTTTTGTCATCTGTGAAGAGACACAGCCTGCTCTGGATTCCCTTACCAATGTCACTAATGATCATGTCAAAGAGGACTGGACCCAGGACAGATCCTTGTGGAACCCCGCTGGTAACATCCATTTCCTCTGATTTAACCCCATTGACCACCACCCTCTGCTGCCTCCCTTCTAGCCAACTGCCCACCCAGTTCACTATGGTTTTAGGTGCACCCAGGTCTTCCATCTTTTTGAGCAACCTTTTGTGCAGTACCAAATCAAAAGCCTTGCTGAAGTCAAAGTGTAGCAGATCCACAGCATGGATGTTGTCTACTTCCTTGGTAATTGTGTCAAAGAAAAACATTTGGTTAGTCTGACAAGACCTTCCTGCCATGAAACCATGCTGTTTACTGTCTTGCTCTCTGGGTAGTCCATGAAGTCCTCTTTGATTAGTAATTCCATCAGCTTCTCCATGATGGAGGTCAGACTTAACAGGCCTGTAGTTCCCTGGTTGCTCCCTATCACCTCCTTATGAAGCGGTACAATGTCTGTCATTCTCCAATCCCTTGTAACTTCTCTAGACCTAAGTCAGTTGTTGGAACAGCCCAGCCAGTGGTCAACCAGTTCTGCTACTAAATCACTAAGTATCCTTGGATGTATCCTATCTGGTCATAGAGCCTGATCTATCTTAATCTGTTTTACAGTACTTATTTGTTGAATGAAAATCCTTGTTTATTGTACATGATACTTTAGGTGCTGCTATTGAACAGGTGCACCAATTCAAATATCTTGGAGTTTTACTTGACCCTGGGCTTACTTTTCTTGCCCAGGTTAAGTCGATGAGTCTAATTATTAACCAGAAACTGGGTATTCTCTGTAAATGTCAGTGATTTTTCCTTGGAAACTCTAAAAGCTATTACTATTGATTTCCTCCTCTTACATTTTGACTTTGTATCTAAGCACTAGTTTAATCTGGGTTGTAAGGTGTGCAATATTCTTGTTACTGCTTACAACAATATTTGCCGTTTTTGTCTTGTCTGCCCCTGTTCAAACCCATTATTGTGATCTTTACTCTCAAATAGGATGGTTATCACAAGTTCCAGGACTGAGTATTTCTTTGGGTGTATGATTTTTTTTAAGTCTGTTTTTATTTGTACTTCTTTTCCATTGTCTGACCTTGTTTCCATTAGATTTTTTTTTCCTCTAAATTAAGGTCATTTAAGGGTATGGTATTTAATACTATTGCTTACAAATCTAAATCTGGTTCCCTGGCCTTTTCCATAGCAGCACCCTTGTATTGGAATGGTTTATCTGCAGCACTTCAGTCATTAGATGCTTTGCAAAGTTTTAAATCTACTTTGAAACAGTTTCCGCTGGATCATGATGCTTGTAATTGTTTTATTTAATTATGTTATTGTATTGTATTATCTGTTTTGTATTTTGTATTGTTTTTCCGGGTCAGACCTGAAAAAGAACCGTCTGGTCCAGTGCCCCTACCCAGTTTACAAATTTAAATAAGTAAATGAAAAATGAGGCAGGAGATACAGAGTTGGTACATAGTATGGCTGCACAAAGGTTTCGATTTCAGGCAGATAGTACTATACAGTAATTTTATTGCAAATATTTAATTGAAAATATGCAGTTTAACGGTCTTGTAAATGAAAGGAAAGAATTTTGATCACTGTGTGTCGGCTGTTGGGCACTGGAAAAAAATCATTGATGATTGTTGCAGTTCTAATTCAGTGTGTAGGGACGCCCTGAACATTTCTGATGCTGTTAGTGCGCCACAGTCTTGTTCAGTATTGGTGCACTGCTCTATGGTTTGCAAAGGGTCATTAGTCTTTTTTTTTTTGTGTTTTTTTACATGTGATGGACACCAGAGGTTCTTCTGCCTCTTCTACTTCCAATTCTTTATCTGACTTTCAGCCACTGATGACTTTAGTTTTCATTTAGGTGATAACTTGGTGATGTCCTGTTCGTGAATCAGGTCATCGTGATTACCTAAAGTGGTACAGCTGGGGGGGGAACTCTGTTTTGGCCAGTCCCATTGGAATGAACATTGATTCTTCCTCAACCATATTTTCAGGAACATCAGGGACAGATCCTTCTTGTGGAAACAACAAATTGTTTCTTTGGGGACATTGCCCCAAGCAGTCTTCATGAGATGGACTGCGTTCAGGAAGGTGATTTTTTTTTTTTTTTTACACATACCCTTACCATTAGTTCATCGCTGGGATCTGTCTCTTCAAGAACACGTCTCTGCATTGCATGAATGTAGTGCCTCTTGAAGACACCCATGATCCCCTTGTCCAAAGGCTGGATCCTGTAGGTGGTGTTAGGAGAGAAGAACCTGAACTTGATGTTTCTTAGCCCCCTAAAACTGTGGATATCCAGTGAAGTACTCCAGGAGCTGGCAGATCAGTCTGGACCTTAGGTTGCAGTCTTAGTGCAGCCAGTCAGTCAGTGTTGATCATCCTGTCGTCTGTGCGTATTGGTTTGCGTGGTAAGTCATGGGCAGGCAACAGGCATCATAGAAGCACCGGGGGTTGGCTGACTTGCCTGTCACTAGCAGATTCAGCTTCTCATTGTATGCGAGATTACAGCGTGTAAGGACAGACATGTGCTGTTTGGCTTTTTTCAAGCCCGTGAGGAGCTCAGATTTGCAGGACAGTATCCCTTAGTCAACACAGTGGTAGAGCTGTTTTGGTAATCATAATTACTAAGAATTTCAGGGCCACTTTTATCCATCTCTCTGCTCCAGCCATATTGGCATTAAGTTTTTAGTTGTAGGCATGCTTTCCATCTCTGCAACCACCTGTCGATCAGATTAAAATTTGTCAGACCCAGAACCTAAGGTAGTTGTTTTGATCTTTATAATTATAAGGGGCCGCTGAATAATGCTTACCAACCACACCCACTGCTAAACCACCTCTGCAGAGCCTCCACAACATCGAGAGTCCAGATTGGGGGAATAGACAAGGCCACTAGCTCTTAAGAGGCAGTATAATCTTCAAGTTTATTTTAAAACATTATAATTTCTTCTCCTCCTGCTGTGTCTCACTTACTAAGCTTCACCCCTTATACTTAGGGCTTCCTCAGGAGATTGCCTTTTAAATTATAAAATTAGAATACATGTTTTACCAAACACTATAAACTTTAAATGTAGTAAATCAATCTGCGAACAGGAGTCTGGCACTCACCAGCCTAAAAGAATATTGCCTCCACAGCTTTCAGAAGGTGCTTAAAACTTTTATTAAAAATAATAAAAGACCCACAGCACAAAGACTGTGCACGGCTGTAGCGTTTGGGATTACTCGAAATTTGATAAAGGATTAGAGTAATCTGAAATGCATCTGGCATGCACAGTATTTGTACTATGAGTCTTTTATTATTTTTAATAAATGTTTTAAGCACCTTATGAAAGCTGTGGAGTCAGTACTCTTTTAGGGTGGTGAGTGCCCGATTCCTGTCCGTTGTTTGATTCTCTGTTTAATCGAGAGCACCACCATCCCAGTGCGCACTTTCCTTTGTGTAAAACAGTAAATCAATCTCATTGTACGTGGCTGTGGTTGTATAAACAGCTTCTCACTTCATCCAACCGTGCTATTCACCTTTAGCACTGTTCAGTTGCTTTCTCATTTCATTTCCCTAAACTTTGGGGTTCCCTTCCCCCTTCTGTTCGCTCTGCTCCATCTTTTCCTGCTCCTAAAGCTTTCCTCCAAAAGTTCTCTACTCACTCCTTCAGTTGCTTTTGATAGTGGGTTTAGTACTTACCTGCAAGTTAATTCTTTGTCCCGTAGCACGTTCCACTTCCCCGTATCAGTCATCCCCCCAGTTTTTATTTTGATAAGTCGTAACTATTTAATTGTTCTTTTGTTCAGTTCCACAATTTACTTGGTAACTTTTTTGTCAATTTATTCTTAGGCATAATTGTCTTGTTGGTTATACTGATTCCATTCTGTGTATTTTGTATTTTAGATTCTGTATTTTTGTATCTGTTATCTTTTCCTTCCCCCAGGACATATCTGGAAATGAGCCATTACCAGCTTAGAATGTCTTTCTTGGTAAAACCTTTGAAATAATAAATACATGATTCATCTCAGTTTTTCACATTTATGCCTGCAAACTGTGTACAGTCCATCATGATCAAATGTTTGCACACCAGTCTAATGATCTTACTTGTTACTTCCCCAAGTGAAGCACACCCCACCACCACACTCTAGTGACATGCAGTTTCTTTACTATGGGTATAACCCTGCTAACCCTCTGACACACATTCCTACCGGACTACCATGTTCTGTGCACTTGCTTTATTTATTTCCGTGGAAAAATATTGGCGTCTATTTCTTAAAAACAAGAAAGTAAATTCTATTAGTTTATCCTTCTGACAAAATAACTTAGCAACATTGTTGCTTGTGAATAACTGGAGAGTTCTTTAAGTGAGTTAACTATGAGTGTCTTCCAGCAGTGCATCCTGCTGCTTATTGGCAAGTCTTGCATTCGGGCAGAGCATCTCTAGTTAGAGCCCGTTATGCTCACCGCCATGGCCCAACAGTATGTAAGTCATCCTCAACATCTTACCTTCCTTCTTTCTTTTATGCTGGTGATTCTGAGAGTGCCATTTAGCAAAAAGATTTTCCCTTGGGAGGTCAGACCGTGTTGGTTTTGCTGTGTCCCTTGTTGACATTTTGGTAATAGAATCAGTGGCGTACAGTAGGTCTTTTTTATTTTTTTAATTTTTCCTAAAAGCGAGAAAGCTTTACATTTTTGTGGATATCTTGCACTGAATTGGTTGAGGATTAGGTGGCCAGGACAGCGGGAGCTCTGTGTAGGCTGACTGTCAATCAGCTTCAGTCAGTCTGATTAGCACATCGTTAGCATCCACCATGGTAGACAGCTGATAAGAACTGGCAGTTAAATCCGATTGAGGCTGTCCCCAGTAAGTGATTGACAGGAACTGGGAAAGTAAAATTTGTCTACTTAATCCATTGTCCATTATAAAAGCATCTGCTTTAAGTGGAACACACTGTACTAGGAAAACTTGTAGTTTAAAATTATAACGATTTTCCATTTGGTGTTGTGGTAGAGCTGTTCAGTCTATAGATGCTGACACTTCTGTAGCACTGGACTGTACAATAGATCCAAAAAAAGTTAATTAAAACTATGTCCCTAAATGTACATCTGGTCAGAATATCTGCATGTAAGTCAGATAGCACTAAAAAAAATTTGGTATCAGATGCAATATTCAAGAGCTTTTTAAACCATTTATATCCTCCATAAAAAAACAGTTTTCACAGTAGGATTTGAATCTGGTGCTATTAAAATTAACGGGTCTTTTCGAGCCCATGGCTTCTTCAGAATTGAAATTTCTGACATAGAAAACTTTATTTTAGTGGCAAGGAAGGGTCAGCGAGTTGCAAGCCCCAGACCCAAGCTATCTAGTTTTCCTTAAGAGAAAGATGGAACCTGGAACTATTGCAAAATTTCTAACCAAGGTGGTTACACCTTTCCATTTGAATCCATCAGTATCTTTTCCTGTATTTTTCCTTAGGCCTCACTCAAACAAAGGTGAGTTGAGTCTCCACAGCTAGATGCTGAGAGTTCTCACATGAAAATTCAATGCAGAGCAGATTTGTCATAATGTAAACCAGTTAGTTGTTTTGTAACATACAGTATTGTGAGGTTAGTAGGGGCCATCCAACATTTAAAAGCCATAGTCCCCCAAGGGAACCAGACCGGGGCCAGTTTTTGTTCCTGATTATGATTAATGACCTGGCAGCTGCAGAGCCATATATTAAATACATAGCTGACACTGCAGTTGTAGATCATTTCTTGGACAGGAGAGACAGCACTGTGCAGTCTGATTTGGTCAGAGAGCAACCATATGCAAATCAACCCAGATAAAACTAAAGAAATGAGGTTTGGAAAATTAGAAAAGTGGGACCTCATGCTACTGGTTTTTGGTGGGGGGTCACATGTTGAGGTTGTAGATAAAAGTTTTTAGGGCTGATCATACAACAGGATTTTGATTGGAGGGAGCAAGTAAAACAGATGCTCAGGAAGGCATGTAGCAGGCTTTAGACCCGTCTTCGAATATGGATGCCCAGGTTGCAATGGGGTTCTAACTAAAAGAGATGCAGAGGATATTGAAAGAATGCAGAAAAGAGCAGTTAGAACATTTGTGGGTTGTGAGATCGGTTAGGAAGAGGCTTTATGGATCTGCAAGCTAGAATAGCTGTGTAACCCTAAAGAGAACACTGCGATAAAACAGTTTCAAGAAATTGTTAATTCCAACCAAAAATGTTTTTCCCCATTACCACCCAAGGAGAATGTTGGGTATTGTTTGAGAATACAAGGGGAGTGGCAAATTCCGAGGGCCAGAACTGAGACATACAAGAAATCCGTCCTGATAAGGGGTCTAATGAGGGGCTTGAGCTAGTGGTAGCAAGGGATCCGGTACATTTTTTCTCCTGCTTCTTTGTTTGCTGAAACCCTTGGGTTATGAACCTAATTGTGTATGCCCCGATTCCTTTAGAGGGATATAGTTATGTTCTGATTGATGATTGTAGTATATGATTAGAAATAGGAAAAGAACAAGTGCTTTTCCAAGTTTGTTGCATTATGAATGCTTTATTTTGTATGCAATAATGTGTGTTAACAGGTACTGTGTCCTACATAATTGTGTTAGTAGGTAGGCATTTAAACAATTATGTATTAGTTGTAGATATTTTTTGTAATTATCATATATACACACAATAGGAAAGAGCAAATAACTCACTGCATAAAAACATGTATTCTCGCTGCAGTGGAATATAGAGGATAATGTATGGGCAACGGATAATAACCAAGCTGTAATCACTTTGAGAGGTTGCCAGGACAACAAGGTAAACGTCAAGAGTGAAGCCCGATAGGTTTTCTGTTGTCATAGCAACCTCAAGATGTGATTTCAGTCTGGTTGTTACCCACTGCCCATACATAATCTTTCATAGTGTATGGGTACCAGGTAATGCTGCTACAAACTGTAATCATTTTGCCTGCATTGCATTGTTTTCGGCTTACCTTATGGCATGGGAGTTTTTTGGCATGGCGTTTATTGGTAAAAACAGCATCTAACACAACAAAGACTGCATTTTAACTTTTCGTACGCAGGCACTACATAATAAGATTTTTTTAAAACGAAGATAATTAAACAAAAAAAAATTAAAAAATTTCCATGAAGTCTGTGGGGAAAAGTGCATTGGCTGTGCAGGTCAGGTGACTAGCTGACTGAAATTCACTTTGGGAGCATCAGCAAGATGATGGCAGGCAACGAAATGGGCCCTGCTAAGCAATGCAGATAGTGATGATTTTTGTAGCTCTTCTGTAACCAAATGAAGAAAAAGCACTTTGAGAAAATCTGTCGGCTGGGTACAACTTGGAACACTGAAAAGGTACCACTCATTCAAAGGCACACATGTGCAGATCCACTCCCACTGTTATGGTATTGTTGTGACATAGTTGAGGGGTTAACAACCTCTTGACGTCATAACGATACCATAACAGCATTATAAACTGTGCGATTTCTGCAGGCAATAAGCCTCTCCCATACATTATAAACCCATTTATACCACAGTTGTAACATCATCACAGTGGAATAAATCCATTTATACCACAGTTGTGACACATCATCAAACCAAAAAAAACGCACAAAACACAGTCCTGTTGTATAAATCGGATATGTTATGGCCAGTGTTGGAATACACTATTAATGTGAATGAGTGGAGAGTGACCTCGGCTACCATCAATCATGGCTCTGCTGTGCCACTCGTGAGGATATCCGAGGTCACTCTCCACTCATTCACATAATGTATTCCACCACTGGCCATAACGTATCCCCTATATTTATAATTTAGATGTTTTTTGTAATGACTAGCTTATATATTTTATTTATTGAACTGTTTCACCAGGAAAGATACACTGAGCAACTTAATTCTCGTCTCACGGTACGTCCTGGGGGAAGGGATAGTAGGATGTACAGTAGTAACAATGACAAATCATATAGCAATACAGAGGTGTGATTAAATGCAGTAATAAAGTGGTACAACAGATACAATACATACATTCAAGCATGGTCCAGGAGTATGTAACATAGTAAAAAGTACATCCATGTGAGAGGCATCAGTTACAATACATGAAGAGCATAGATGACAGGTATACAATGCATAATACATACGAATAGTTAAGAGCAGTGCTGAGCTATGGGCCTAGGTGGAGTGCAACAGTATTATCTGGGTGGTATACTGCAGCAGTCACAGTAGCCTTCCACATAGGTGAGCATGTCTCGCGGTTAAGTGCTAGACCATGAGGGGTCGGGTGTTGGGTAAGTGCATGAGGTAAGGGGGCAGGAGAGAAGGTGAGACAGTAGTTAGGTAAGAAGGGGGTCAGGTGCAGGAAGGAGTGAGATAGTTGTGTAGTGCAGAGTTAAGAGAAAACAGGGAGGAGGAGGAGATGCGGATTTGAGGAGGCAGAGAATTCCACAGTTTAGGCAGGTGATAAGAGAAGGCTTTCTGTTCAGAGGATGTGGTTCTGCCAGGGATTGAAAGGGTGCGAGTGTCAGCAAGGGATCTCAGGGACTAGAGGGAGGGGGAAGGGGTACCTAGACAGGAGGAGATGTATGAGGGGCCCGAACCAAGCCAGAATTTAGAGATGAAATTGGCACAGTGTAAAACTCGGCAATTGTGGAGGGGAAGGAAGTTGAGGGAGTGGTACAGATCACTATGATGGGTTAGGAGGGGGGCGTCAAGAGTGAAACGACAGAAGAAGTTGTAGAGAGAGTCCACTCTGGATAGGTGGGACTGTGGGGCAGCACCATAGACTGTTGCAGTAGTCGAAAATGGTCTAGATCGTCTTCTGTACCAGCTCACGCCTGGTGGCAAGAGGGATGCAGCTGCGGTTTCTGTAGAAGGCACCGAGCTTAGGTCTTAATTTTTTCAGAACAGCATCTATGTGTGCAGAGAAGTCGTATCTATCCAGCCAAATGCTGAGATAACTGAATGAGGAGACGTCCTCAAAAGCAGTCCTGTCATGGGTGTGAAAGGAGGGGAGGTTGCTTAGCCGAGCAAGTCTCTGCCTTGTGCCGAAGGACACGGAGACTGTCTTTTTGACATTTAGAAATAGTTGATGTGAGTTGAACCAAAGTTGGACCTTGGTGAAGTCACTGTATGTATGTATGTATATACGTGTGTGTGTGTGTGTATATGTATGTATATATATATATAAAAAATATCTGATGTATGTTTTGCTTACCTAGATTGTAATGAACTTCAATTGGTTTGTTACCAAACTGACCACAATTTTACAGTGCAATAATTCAAAATCAAAAAAAGGACTGTATATAGGTAAATTTTTTTTTATACATTTCTTTCTGCTGTCCTAAAGCAGGAATAGAAATTCTGGTTCGGATAACAGAAGAATTACTAGCATTTGTGTAGTGCTTTTGATATTCATTTTATCTCAAAGTACTTTACAAGCAGCGAGAGACTAGTAGTGAAGTGTCTGTAAATGTGTAATGGGTGCCAGATCGCACATCAGTACCCAGACACAGCCTTGTAAATTGCATAAATCGTTTTTATGGAAGGGGAATGTTGGCCAGGACACCAGGGGAAGTCCCCTGCTCTTGCAAAAATGTCTTAGGTTCTTTTACTTCCACCTGAACATATACCAGCACAGCTCCAGAAATGAACTTCAGTTCAACATGTCATCCGAAGGACAACACACCCTAACAGTACAGCATCACCCTAGTACTGCAGTCTGGTGCCAGCATTTATGGTATGAGCCCAATCCTGGAGTGGGCCTAGAACCCACAACCATCTGGCCCAGAGGCGAATGTGCTACCAGATGAGTCATGCTAACATTCTGCTAGAGCCACAGTGGTAGCTGCTAGAGAGGTACCTCTATGCAAGCAATAATACCCGACAGGGTGGGCGGTATTGGGCAATGGCAGACCGCCCAGGGCGCATGAGGCCTGACGCCTGCAGGCGGAGGGCTCAGCCCCTGGGCGGTCCAGTATTGCCCATACCGCCCTCCCTGGCATCTGTGTAAATTTTAATTAGGTTATTGAATGAAAGAGGACATTATTTTGAAATTGGATAGAAACAGCAGAAAACTATTTTTTGTGGTAAAATAGTTCTTTGTTTTTGTGCTGTTCCATCTGCTGTTGCACCCCCCCAGCTATTCTGTTGTAATTATCCCCACCCCCTTCCCCCACACACCACTGTTTATGGAAGCACAGAAGGAGTATTTTTGGAGTTTCCCCCAAACAGTTCATTTTGGTACAGTAACCCCTCGCTATAACGAAGCCTTGGGAGCCGTGGACCGCCATTCGTTATAGCTTCTTGTTTGTTACAGTGAGGGACGCCAATACGGGACATGCAGGGGGGGTTGTTGCTCTGTGAAGTGTTAATACTGATGCAGGAGGGGTAAATACCATAAGTAAACATTGCAAAGGCCCCTTATTACTGTATTGTTGTTCCCCCAGTAAGATATTCTCTGTCCTTCTTCCCCAAGTAATCTACAGTATTCTCTATCTTCTTGTGGTACAGTAATTAGGTAGCTGACGCCCGCACACTGCCCCGACACTTGCCTCAAACAACACGCTGCCTGCAATCGCAAATACAGTAAAGAAAAGTCGAGCATACCTTGTTTTTCAAATGTTAATGTGTTTCCATTTTATTGCAACTACAAGGAGTGCACTGCTTGAAGCAAACATCAGACCAATGCATAGGTACTGGGAGCAGATTTGTTTTGTAAGTGGCAGTACCATATGGGGATCAGATTTGTTGAAACAGGTGCAGTACGACGGTACGAGGAGAGTTCTGTTAAAAAAAGATGCAGTACAAGAAGATCTGTCTTAAAAAGTGTCAGTACGGGGAGCAACAGTGTTTGTTTAAAAAAGTACTAGTACAGGAGCAGATTTGTTAAGTGGCAGTATGGGGAGCAGATTTGTTGTAGCAGTATAAGGCTCAGTATGGGTTTGCTTTAAATGTGGCACTGCAGAAGAGGGGTTCATTTTAAAAGTTGTAGCAGTACAGGAGAGGACTTGTTTTAAATTTGGCAGTATAGGAGCGGGTTTGTTTAAAGAGTAAACTGTACATGGGTATCTGCTGATTTGTATCGGAAGCCATCAGGACCATTCGTTATACCCGAGACTTCGCTATAGCGAGGGGCTACTGTATTTTAAAATGCAGCATGTTTTTTTTTTGTTTTTTTTTGTGGTCCAAACATGCGGTGTTTAGCCACGCAACGTTGCGCGACTCTGTTACCTGAAGCCAGGAAGTGGAGAAGCCAGTCCTGTAACAGGTGTACGGTGCTTACGTCTCGCAGTGTTTTTTTCTTTTAAATCCAGGTAGAATAGCGGGGCAGTTTAACTAAGGTAACGGAGAGAGAACGAAGGGTGAGTGGGGTGTGTGAGTGTGAACGGGAGCCAGTTGTTCAGTTTCCCGGTCCTCCCTGCCTGCTGTAACTTCCAGGACTCGGTTATTTCTTTTATTTTTTTTTTTTATGAGTTCCCGATCCTCGCTGCCTTCCATGAGGACCAGGAGTGTGAGGAGGAGCGTCCGGCTTGTCCATCAAGAGTGAGTGAGCCTGCTTGAGATACCGAACCATAGGAGCCATAAGTTAAACAAATCAGTCAGCGACAAGAATGAGCTGCGTGCTGTGGGCATGTTAGGAAGGGTTTGTATTGTTGCAATGTTTTCTCTATTTTTTGGTCAGCTAGGGAGAATGAGGGCATAGCGCAGTGGTGAATGATCATACAATGGAGGTGGCATGCTTGGTCGCTTGCTCTATAAGCAAGCAGAAAAAAACACACGTTATTCTCTAATCACTGTATGTTTAAACATTAGGGTATGGGAGGCTGTTTGATTAATTTTGTGTAACTGGGTGACTGCTGTTACTTCCATTGTACGTGGTGAGGGGAGTAGGGTCTGCTCACTTGCTAAGTGACCAAAAAACAATGGCAGTAGTTTGAAATTTTCCAGGGTGCTTTCACCCAGTGAGGAAGCAGGGTGGGCACCAGGATATCAGAGAGGGTGTAGGGGCCAGTTGGGTTTGGACTTTTTATTTGGTGGGCATCTATTGAAAAATAGATACCCACCTCAGCCATGTTGTTAGCCAATCAGCTTCCAGGATTTTTCTTTGCCATTTTCTAATAGACGTTTGTAGAGCGGCTACCTGGTCCTCTACACACGCATTCACTACTACAGTCTGGATGCTGGTCACTCAGGGCACTGCAGGTCTTCTGTTTTGTGATTAGACTGTCATTTGTTTGAAAATTCTTAGTAACAGTGTCTTTTTACCTCTGTAGGTTTACCACCACTTTGTGACTATGTCCAAACTGTTTTGCAACATCTGGCAGCTGAACTAGTGGCTATGAAAACCCACTTAGCCTCACAGACATTGTACTGACCTACTGTAACTGGTGTACTTGTTCAAATGTTAATACTTCTGTCTCAAGCCAGCAGGAAAAATGTTAAAACATTTTTTACTGGCCTGCCACAACATCTACCAGCATTTAGACGACTGGCTTCTGTTAGTTTTGGACCCTAACAGCTGAACAGTGGTTCAAAAGGGTACTGCCTCTTTAAATAGGCTGAGACCTAGTACACCACTAATGAGCACACACGGGAAATAATACGAAAGGGATAGACTTACTGAGCAGTAGAGTACAACCCTTATGGGCTGTTCAGCCGTGATGGGCTACACAACCTGTCTCCATCTTGATCTTCTGTATTCCTTTGAATAGAAGCCAGTAGTTTACAGATGCAAACCCTAAATGATTAAAGGGCTAAACAGTCATTTTGAATGGTTTAGTAAAACGTTAGCCACCTTAGTCACTGAGTGAGATGGAGAATTGTCATGGTGTTTGTCTAGATTTATCGGGGGGAAGGGATAACATTTAAAAAATGTTCAGGCTGATTTGAGAAATAACTCGCACAGTTATACTTCAGTGCTGTTGGGGGACAAATGGCTAAATTTTGAATGTGAACTTGGAATGTTTGTTTTAAAGTAGGCATATATTCCACCCACCGTCTCTTCCCCCACAATTTTGCGGAGTTGATGCGTATATGCATCCCAGTTTGAGATGCACTGAGCAGAGATCAAGAAAAACCAAGGTGTACTCCAGAGAACAATACAGATAAGATGAATAACTGCCTGTTTTGCATACCATTTTAAGAAATACTATTTAGAAAGTTTTCTTACTGAGTACCGATACTCATCTCGACACTTGGAAATGCTCCAGACCCAACAAAACAGCTCTTTGTAATCTATCTTGTACTTTAAAAGGAGCAGCTTCTTTTCAGGTTATCAACACTATTATTCACCAGAATTACATTTATTTATCTAGTTTAAAAAATTACGAGTGAATTACTCTTACCTGCCAATGTTATCTGGAGAACAGCCAGAGGATCCCTAAAATTGAGCCACTTCTTTCCAAAGGAATGTCTGACTTACTGTCAACCAGTTTGCAATGTCCATTACCATTTCCTCTTGTGACTGTGTTGGTTAAGGATGAAGTCTTTGCAAGTCACCCCAGTGTTAGCAGGGAACAGGGAGTCTGGGTGTCCAAGAGGATTCCCAAGAGCAAGAGTGGACCCCCTGAAATCCCAGACCTTAGAGTGGAAAAGGTAGGGTGCACTCCCTGACATTTGATTATTGCATTGCATCAGTTGTGTTGGATGACTCATTTCAGATCTTGCATATTATGTGAAGTAAAGCATGATTGTAAATATGGAAGCTTACAGGGCCCACACAGTCCCAGGGAAAACTTGGCAAAAAAACATAACAAATACAGTCCACGCCAGCTAAAGATGCGCTTAAGCGGGACAGACGCTTAAGTGAGATGTCTCATTGGGAACCAGTTTTTCTAAGTGTAATTGATGTTATTTTTTAACCTTTAGTCAGGTCACCTTTGACAGTCCCCGCCGTTTTAGTGAGATGCCTTTCAGCTCATTCCCAGCTGATTACTGTCAATTAATAGATGATTACTTTAACGTTTACCTGAAATTGACACTTAGATTTAGTCTGCTGCAGTCATGTTTGTGCCACTTTAATAACCCCTACTGTACTGTAGTGCTCTTAGATCTATTTTATCAAACGGGAGCCATGTCTCTGCCATTCAGTGAGCTATCCTTAACTGACTGTGTCAAAGCATTTGTGGCATTACAGAATCCAATAAGCTGTCTGTCTTCTGTTGCCTTACAGTTCAAGATTTCAAGGAGCCAAGCTGAAAGCATCAGCAAAACAAGAGAAGCTGTTCTCGCTGAGTGGCGAGGCAGTGCCAACCCTAGCTGTAAGAGGAAGCAGGAGAGGAAAGACAGTGAAGTAGAGGATGCACTCTTGATGTGGTTTTCCCATGCTCTTGACAAGGGTGCACATATCTCAGGGCACATGTTAAAATCTAAGGCTGCTGATTTAGCCTTACAAATGGGCCATGCAAACTTTGAAGCTGCTGACAGATGGCTATCTAAATGGAAGCAGAGGCATCAGATTTTGTTAAAGAGGAAACATGGAGAAAAGCAAGAGACTGATGTGTCTGCTGCTCAGAACTGGGTATGTGAAGTGCTGCCAGGACTGCTTGCTGGCTACCGGCCTGAGGATGTGTGGAACACAAACAAAATCAGGCTGTTTTACAGTGGTTACTCTGATCATGGCCATGCACCTAAACAGCTTGAAGTCATTGGGGGAGAGAAGGCAAAACACCGCATTTCTATCCTTTGCTGTGCCAATCAGACTGGCTCAAAAAAATGAAAGTTGCTAGCGATCGTAGAAAGCAAAACACCTTGTTGATTGCCCGAGGATCTCAAGCTGTTGCCTGTAACTTGCACAAGCTCAGGAAATGCATGGCTGACCAGCACAATCTTTCAGGTATGGCTACTGGCAAGGGATGGCGAGCTCTGGTGAAATTGCTGAAAAATGTTGCTTTTTGCAGACAACTGCTCTGCTCACCCCCACAATCTGGCAAGAAAAATAAAGTTCATTAAACGCCTTCTCCTGCCCTCCACGCAACCAGCATTATCCCATGGACATGGGTGTAATTAAGAACTTTTAAATTTGGCAGGTAAAATTCTGCAAATAATAGCGGATGGGGAGGTGGCTCATGCAGCTGAGTTTGCACAAAAAGTTAACCTGTTAGACACCATTTACATGCTCAACAGAGCATGGGGGGGGGGAGGCTGTTAAGCAGGACACATTAATGAACTGTTTTGTTAAGGCAGGATTCACCTGCAATGGCACTGTGACCAGGCTCGAAGATGTACAGATCCTTTTTTTATGATTGCTGAGGCTTTCACTGAATTTGTGGAAATGGACCTTAATGAGCTGACCATGTGAGAGCTATCCGACGATGATGCTGCCAGTGCTATGGCTGTGAGGAAGGGCTGGAGCACACAGCTCAAGTCACTCATGAAGAGCTGGGAGAGATGCGTATTGATAGTTGAGCGGCACTTACAGCCTCAGTGCTGCCATGGAATGGTGTCAGCAAAGAGGGTGGATCTTAGAGTGAGAACGAACGGCTGTTTGAAACTGAAAGTGATTTTGTGGACCTGAGGTACCGCTTTCAGGATATGGTACCTTAGGGCCACGATGGTCCCTCGGTAATATTTTCAACATTTTATTTTAAGGCCTTTTTAAATAGTAAGGGATTGTAGTTTGACCTAACATGGTGACCAGCCGATCCCTTCCACTTTCAAAGTCATTTACATGCTCCCACGCTCAAGCACGTAATGACGTGAAGCAAGGGAGAGCGTGGGGGCGAGCCCCATTGAAATAAGTGGGGCTGATTTTTTTCCTTAGTTTTTAATACATTATGATAGCGACTTGGAGATTAACAAGTTCCCTTTTTAATTTGTATGTCCCTATCATAATGTATAAAAAGTAAGGAAAAACCAGCCCCAGTCATTTCAATGGGGCTCACCCCATGCTTTCCCTTACTTCCCGTCACTACGTACCTGAGTGTGGAGGCATGTAAATGAATCAGAAAGTGGAAGGGATTGGCCTTATCAGAGTAAACTACAATCCCTTACCACTTAAAAAAGGCTTAAAATAAAATGTTGACTCAGAGGGGCTATCGCAGACCGAAAGTAACATATTCCGACGAAAGTGGTACCTTAGGTCACAATGTGTTCTTGAACTTGAATACTATACTTGAACACTTGAAGCTATCATACACAGCAAGCTATTAGGGAGAAAAGGCAGAAGTGTATCACAAATTTATTTTCACCTGCAGAAAACATCACCACAGAACAGAGACACCTTCAACATCCACATTTCTCATATTGCAGAACTTGGGAATCCGTATGTTGATGGAACAGGAGTTGAATGACTTGATGGAACACAAAGAAGATGAACAAAAAATGCACACCGTGCTATAAGCACATCACTGCACAAGAATGTTAGTTACAGTAAAAGCACAAACGAAAACAGGCAAAGCAAAAAAACAAACAGTGCAAATTGCAATATCACAGTAATGCAGTATAACAGCCAACATCTACACTGAACCACTGAAATAGTGCACTTCGCTTATGAGACAGCTGCTTAAATGGGACGATTAACTTACCACCGAGGTGCCACATGTAAGAGGCTTCCACTGTACTTCAACTATTTTACATATATTTTCTGGATTTAGCTTTCAGTTTTTTTGTTAGATCTCTAGATGTAGATGAAAACAAGCTAATTGTCCATCGAATAAGTCATGGAAGATGTTTCCCAGGACTGTATTTCTTTATGTATCAAGCTCAAAACTGATTACCAAGGTCAGTCATTTCCTAACATTCGGGTGCTATTTGATTATTGCAGTAATTTACTCCAGAGTGTGGTATATTATGGGATATCATCACTTCTTGGGTGGTTGAAGGCACTATGCGTTGGTTGCCTTCTACCTCACAACACACCCCAGTAGTGATGATATGATATGCCCCATCCTGTCATGTTTTACTGCTTAATTAGTCTTCATCTGCTCTAGCTGTTTATCCACACTGGACAGCACAGTCCTTTTCGTGTTTCGGTCTTGTGGAAATTACAGTAATATGATGCCATAAACAGAGCATTGTAATGTCTGGTGTAGACAGGCAGCCAGAGCAAAGTCTAGGTGGCAGTCAACAGTGATCCTGATTTCATGATAATGTGACTAGTTAATAAGAAAAAGGGACAGCTATATGCAGAAAATGTAATAAATATAAACTGAAATAGATTTAAAAATGTTTTTTTCCAGAGTTTCCCCTGTGACATCAGAGGCTTTTTAAATAACACCACTACTGACATCACTGCTGTTTGGGGGCTGGGTGTAATTTGTAGCTTTGCATTCACAAGTTTAAAGGATGGAGCACAAAAAAAAAAATGTGCGGAAACCTGCATAGTTGGTGAAAAAATTGGAGCATAGGGCTTTCATAAATTTTCCTCCCATAAGTCTGAGTTGCAGAAGAAAACTTCACAGGTCTTGTAATTAGAAACAAATGCTTCAAAATTCAATTAGCAGCAGTTTGTCCATGCAAATCATCCAATTTGTGAGTCACAAAAAGTGCAGCAAATTTCACACTTTGAAATGTAAATGTTTTTCTGTGTTTTTCACAGAATTCTGCCAGCAGAATGACAATTTCTCCCAGCCCTACTACCAGTATGTTTTAGTGCATCACTAGGAGCATGAAAAACCATATATAGTGTAGTTGGTAGCCAGAGGACAGCCGTACACTGTTCTTCAGTGATCTGAATTTAGCTGTAATGCAAGTGAATGTGAGTGGGGATATCGGTTACAGCCATAAGAGATCAGAGAATTGTGACGGTATAGATCTATAGGACCTACAATAAACTGAGGATGTTTTGGCACAGTACTTGCTATTTTGTCAGGAGAGACCAGGAAACACAGGGCATTAACTTTACGATGATCAGGTGTATGCAGTGGAGCTGCATTAGTATCTCTTGGTTCTTGACCAATTGTTATCACTTGACAGTGTTTCATAATTTGTAAAATCCCAGATATATATTTTCAGATCAGCAGTTTTTTTTTCTTTTGTTATTTGTTGGAAAAGAAAAAACATGAAAGGGACCAAGCCATGTAGAGGGAGAGAGGTGATATGATCAGAACATTCAAACACCTTAAGGGCATCAACAAGGTGAAAGAGTCCAACATGTTTCAATATAAGAAAAATAGCAGGACAAGAGGACACAGCATGAGATTAGAGGGAGTCCGATTATGGGATAAAGTGAGGAAGTTCTTTTTCACAGAAAGGGTGGTAGATGCATGGAATGGCCTACCTCAGGAAGAGGTGGATATGAATACAGCGCAGGACTTCAAACAAGCATGGGATAGTCATAGGGGAGCAATACAGATGAGTGTGAATAGATAGGCCATTGACAGAGCAAAGGCCAATGGCACATTCATATGGTAGAAAAAGAAATGGGCAGACTTGATGGGCCTTGCGGTCCTTACCTGCTGTCAGCTTTTATGTTTCTATGTGAGGCTAAGGGAGTGGATGATGCAAGTGAAGCAAGTAATGTAGATATATAATCTTCTATGCATTAGATGGGGCAATGTATATTACTTGATTGCATATTGTAAAGCTGTGCAATCTAGGGTAAAACATGCTAGGAGAAGGCAGGTTGGGTGTAAATCAGCTTATGAGCATGCCATGTAGGTCTGGTTTTATTCTGTATTGTTCTGCCTCTAATCTTTTTCTGTTTGTTTATATATTTTTATTTTTGCTCCCTCCTCCCCCTTTTAGGATGCAGTACCCAGTGGCTTCTCTTCAGGAGACGTGTTAATTCCGCTGGCTGATGAATATGATCCCATGTTTCCAAATGATTATGAAAAAGTGGTGAAACGACATAGGGAAGAGAGACAGAGGCAGCGGGAACTGGAGAGACAGAAAGAGATCGAAGAGAGAGAAAAGTATGATCATTACATGAAAATGAGATTGGGACCTGATCAGTGGTCGAGTAGTTTATTTATGCTAACAGAATCCCTGAGAAAAGCGTTTCTTTTTATGGAAATGACTACACCTCATATCTTGTAGTTGTTGTTTGTTTCCCTTGTCAACAGACAACTCTTTCTGTGTAGCTATTGTGGATCTATGTGTTTGCTTTAGTTCGTTTTCACTGTTTGCACCAGCCCCTGTAACTGTCCTAGGTGTCTCCATTTTGTGGTTGTTGAAATCTAATTGTGCCTGAGAGCTGCATTAACATATAAGAATATGATGTGTCAGCACCCTTTAGACTTCACAGTATGCCTGTCTGCTTACTCAGAGTTCAACAAAACACGTTAGAGCAAGGTGTGAAATAACACGTTTACCTTTACAAACTGTCTTAGATTTAATTCACCAATTTTTCCTGTAAACTGCATTCAATCTGTGTGTCTCTAGAGTTTTTTTTCAGGTTATATAGGGGATACATGATGGGCAGGAGTGAAAATTTTCATGAGTGAACACTGGCCTCTGGATACTCAGGAGGGGCAGAGCCACGAGTGATTGTATCCAGCGGTCGGTGTTCACTCATGAAAATATTTTCCATATGCCATGATTGCACATCATGTGTGCGGTTTATACTATAGGGTTTGTGTGTTTTATATTGGGTTGGAGTTGTTATTTACTGTGTGAGTATGTAGTTTCTTTTGGTGTTATTTTGTGTGTTGGTGTTTCTCCATGCCTGTTCTTCGTTTGTATGAATGACTGCAGGTCTCTGTTTTTGTATATGGGTGTTGTTTATAGTGTCTGATTGGTTGCTTTGGTAAATGGGTTCATATCTTGTGTCTGGATTGGCTGCTGTTGCGGTGCGTGCTGTTTGTGTCCATTCCTATTGGCTGTGCGTGGTATTTGGGGCGGGGCTTCATAATTCGGAACTACTTAGCTTTCGTGTTTGGACTGCTGTTTCTTCGTGATATAGTTGATGTTTTGGGGGAATAATAACTTTTCTTTTTACTTTTATTTTCGGAGTTGTTTAAGTTATATGACTGCTTGTACAACTTGTGAGAATTTGTCCGGTTTAATTCATCGGTTCGAAAGCAAGCACAGTTTCGGTTTAAAGTTTTGGAAACAATGTGACAGAGAAAACTGAAGAGAAATAAAGTTTGGCATGGCTTGTCACACAGGTATCTTTTCTTTATATTTTTTTGTCTGTGACGGTCAGTCTGACATACTGCAGAGTCTTGTTTTGAAGTCCAAGTCGCTGTCAGATTGCAGGATAGGTACCCACCTATGGTAGGTGTTTGAAAGTAGTACCAGCAAGAGGATTTGGGAAATCCAGGGTTGATGATGTAGTCACAGTGAAAATATCTGGTCATGACGTAGACATTGTAGGTCTAAATGTAACAAAAACTCAGTGTCTACGGCATGACTCGTTTATACCATGGGAGTGAAAATAAACGGTTTTATTAGTAAGGATACCTACTCACTCCTATTGTATAAATGTACTTTCAGCATAGTCATACATGGTGTAAATGGGTGCTGTGGCATCATGTTCTAATATGCTAATGCAGCTCTCAGGGATAATGAGATTTCAACAACTAGAAAATGGAGACCCCCAGGGAGTGATGAAACAGTGAAAACAAACTAAAGCAAACACATTTATCCTCAACAGCTGCACAAAGAGTCAACTGTTGACATGGAAACAAATTAATATTTACAAGATAGGAGAGTGTACTACTTCTGAAAGTAATTGTAAAACGTTGGTGTGAAAAGAATAGTGCTTGATTGGATCACCTGCAGTTCAGATCAAAAGGCAGTGGTGGGTTCCTGGGACCCTTTCAGAGGAATTAATGGAAGCTGTGTACATGGTATGTTGTATTCAGTTGAAGATGCATCTGGTATGAAGCATTGGGCTGTGGTTAGAATTTCCCGCTCACCCTGTGCTTGTTGGCAGGAAAGGCGTGGAGTTCTTGCCCCCCTCATTTTGGTCATTACCAAGGTCAGATGGAAAGGTGTGCTATGATTTTTTTTGTTTTGTTTAAAGGGGACCTGTCATCTTCAGGATTTCTTAATGTCTGAAAACCCATAAAAATGCTAATTTGAGTCATTATATTTATCTGCAAGTCTTTGCAGTTCAGAGTTATTCATATGTAAATCAGCCTGTAATTAAGGGCTAGGGGCAGCCATATGTTTTAGGCTGCTGACAGGCAAGGATGTCTCCGATTGTCTTGGCCCTGCTTTCACTGTAGATAATCTTACAGGTTAAATGGGAATCATCTGTGTTATTAAGTGTGTTTTTAAGGTGTCATTACAACACTTGATACATTTATAGTAATTGTTTTGTATGTACATTGAAACTAATGAGTTATCTCCTTTATTTTATTTAAATTTTTTTGGTGACCGGGTAGGCCCACTGGAACCTCACGGTCCCTTTTTCAGGGACGACCCAGGATTAGTTACATGTACCTAGAGGGAGGGAAAAAACAGTGCTTTCGATAAGTACAGTACAAGGCTTACACACAGTGAGTGAATACACAACAGTACAGGGACTGATACAAATCAATACTTTTGTTAAGAACATAGCATTGAACAGTTAAACACCTGTGTAAGTGCAGAAGTCGGTTCTGCCATCCATCTGTCGGACCAATTCCATGCAGTTTCCTACGCCTTTTATTTCAGCAGAGATAGCACCCTATAATAGATCCCTTTGGGGGACCTTTGGTGGAGCTGCAGCACGGGGGTGCCTTTCCCAAGGTGTGCTTTTAGCCCCTTCTTGTACACCTCAGTAGTGGAGCTGTCCTGTATCTCTCTCGGGAGGTCGTTCCAGAGTTTGGGAGGGCAACCTTGAACAATTGTTGACCATGGGAAGATCTGGCCCTGGGAATTTCTAGTAGTGTCCGATCGGTAGATTTTAGTTTGTGTCTTTTCTTGGGGACAAGCAGATCTTGCAGCCCAGGAGGGTCCCTGGGTTGCAGTAATTGAAAAGACATGCACAGGGAGGGATAAACTAATCTGGCTTCCAGGGATGGCCATTCTAGGGCCTGGAGCACCTGGCAGTGATGTTTCTTCCTTTCTGCCCTGGCTGTAAATTGGCTGACCCTTTGATAGAGTGTGCCTAGTTGCTGTCTTTCTGTAGCCCTTAGCGACTGGAGCAAGGTTGCACCATAGAAAAGGGTGGGGAGGATTGTCCCGTTATCAATCGCCAGTCTTGTTTCCTTGGTCAGAAAGGGGTTTAGTCTGTATAGAAGGCCCAGCTTCTGGTTTACTGCCTTTGTGAGGTGGTCCATGTGCTTCCTGAACGAGACCTCCTGGTCAAGGTGCATACCCAGGTACTTGATGCTGTCCATTACTTCTATCCCTACGCCATCACAGGTGAAGAGGGATAGGAAGTTGGATCTCTTTGGACCCAGTTTTTTTTGGCCAAAGAGCGTGGCTTTCATCTTTCTGCTGTTCAGGACCAGCCTGTTGACCTGACACCAGGTTTCGAGGGCAGCAAAGTCCTGCCTCAACTCCTGATTTAAGGACCCCGTGTCCTAACCTGTTCTGTATAACACTGCGTCATCAGCATAGAGCGTGACTGTTGCCCCTCCGCAGTGTTGAGCGAGGTTGTTAGTGAACAGGGAGAAGAGCATGGGGCCTAAGATTGACCCTTGTGGAACAACTATGGGTACTGGCCACTAGTCAGACCTAGTTCCTTTCCACCAAACCATTTCTGACCTGCTTCTGAGGTAGTCTGTGAACCATTTCAGGGCTGTTCCATCCAGACCCAGACCTCTTAGGTGTTCACTGATTAGCTGGTCGACCAGGTCAAATGCCTTGGTCAGGTCGATAAAGACTGCCCCTAGCATTTTGTTCTGGTCCAAGGCTTCATATACCTCAGTGGTGAAGTTTTATTAGGGCAGTTTCGTTCCCATGTTTTTTTCTAAAGCCATGCTGTTGGTCAGCTTGTAGTTGATGCAGTTCCAAGTAGTTGTTTAACTGCTGGTATACCACCTTCTCCAGTAACTTGCTTAGGGTGCAGAGAATGGAGACAGGCCTAAAATCCTCAACATCTTCGTGTGGCCCGCTTTTTTGGGATTGGGGTCACCAGTGCAAACTTCCATAAAGCCGATATTTTCCCTTCTGTCAGGGACCTGTTAAAGAGCTGGGCTGTTGGTCCAGCAATCACAGGGGCTCCAATATTCAGCAGATTGGGTTCCAGGTTGTCATGCCCTGCGGCGCATTCTGGTTTCAGGCCTCTGAGCAGTTTCATGACTTCTCCTGCTGATGCCAGGTTTAGGTGAAATTTGGGGCCTCAATGCGGGTTCCGCGAGTTTGCTTGGTCGCCCTAGAGAGGGTTCCCTGGGTTTGCCTGGCTACCTTGTCTTTGTTTGGATTTTCATTTCTGAACCTTTGTAGGTCCAGGAAGAATTCATTGAAAGCATTGGCCATGTCTTTAGGGGTGGAGAGTGGTGTCCCATTTGCTTTTATTAACCCGGTCACCTTACTCTTATTCCCCTTGAACAGCGTATTTATGTGCCCCCGGAACTTCTTTGGATCTGACAAATTCTTGGATTGCAGCGCATGCAGGTAACTCTTTTGCATTTTTGAGTTCCCTTTTACAGCCATTTCTGGCTTCACGATACCTCACCCAGTCCTGTTATTGGTTTGAGTGTTTGTAATTCCCCCATAGTTTATCTCTGTCCTTCAGCCTCCTCTTGATGTCAGGGTTAAGCCACCTGGCTTCCTGACCTTTGACCCTGATCTTCTTCTGAGATGCATGCTTATTGGCTACTGACAGAAAATGTCTGGCGATGCCTTCAAGCGCTGCATCAGTCGTGGTGGTATCGAGGTCCTGGGCCCAGTCTAATTCAGACAGGGCTTGGAGGAAGGCACCTTCGTTATGCACCAAGTAATTTCTGGTCCAGAAGGTCCTGGGGGGTAGCCTGGGAAAGTTGTTCCTCCACCCCAGAAAAGTGGGTGTGTGGTCGCTGAGTGAGTCCACACTCATCCCTACCATTTGGGCCCTTTTTGGATTAGATACTAGTATCCAGTCTAGTATAGTATGGTTCCCAGTCTTTTGGTTTATGCATGTGGGCTCGTGCATCAGCTGTGTGAGATCAGCTCCCTGGAGGCTGTTTTTGACCTCCCCGGCTAGCGTATCCCCCCAGTTTAGGTTGACATCCCCGAGTATTATCTTTTCTCAGTTGGGCAGGGTGGGTACGATGTTCGTCAGCGATTTTAAGGCTTCCATGGCCTTCTTCGGTGTGTTATAGGTGCACCTAACGAGGAGTGGCTTGAAGCCTCTGAGGAGAATTTTGACAAACAGTACTTCACACCCATCTTCTTCGAGATCCGGCGTTGATATCATAGTAGCATTGATTAGAGACCTTACATATATAAGGACTCCCCCACACTTCTTTCTCTTCCTATCCTTCTTGAAAGTTTTAAAGCCTTGTAATTCGACCTCATGAGGGAGTACATGTGGCTTCAACCATGTTTCACAGGTACGGATTATGTCAGGGGAGTATAGGCTGGCCCAGGCCTCTAGTTCATGCATTCTGGGCCTTAGGCTATTGATATTCATATGTACTACCCTCAGCCCCTTAGCATTGGCCCATTCTGGCGTGCTGGGTGTTAGGTGTGGGATACTAACCGCTGGGGGCCCAGGGTTTGGCTCTATGTCACCCCCCCCCCATTAGAAGCAAAAGGGCCAGGAAGATAGTCCGGGCACAGGCTTGCATTGGGGTGAGGTGTTTTTTACTCTTGTGGGCCCTTATATATGTTACTGTGTCCATGAAGAACCCCTTTTTTCCAGTATGTATATGGTCGTTGTACTGATCCTGAAACATGGGTGGTGGCACCCTGGGGTAAAATGACCCCCATCCAGACCAACCCCGCTGGTATGATGCCCGCCCTGACCTATACTGACGTGATCAGTTAAGGCAACTATCAATGCCTAAAGGGCTTCCAGCAACAGCCCCCCCCCAAATCTTATGATGTCCCAACACTATCTTGCTCAGGGATTTCCTGAGGCGTCTTAAACATACAGTCAAGGAAGAAAGAGCCCTATCATTACTGGAGGCTGCATAGGTTAAACTAGGACAATCCGACCCGACCTGTTGGAGGCTATATAGGCTATTCTATGGTGGAAAAAGACTAGGTGGACTGGCAGTCAGAGGGGAAGAAAGACTAGTATTAACAGACAGTTTTGGAGGCTGTACAGGCTAGGCTAGGACAGAAATATAATGGGGAGCTAGCAATCAAGCTGTGTCAAAGGCAGGCAGATGTAGCACAACTGAGCGAAAGCTAGCAACCTCTTTTCCCAGCCTCAAGGAATAGGACAGATCCAGAAACAATCCTAACTTTGTGATGCAGCAGATTGACTTCAGGACTAGATTTTTTTTTTTTTATTTAGTTGTTTAACCAGGTATAGCACACTAAGCTGAAAGCTTTTTTACAGGAGCGACCTGGGAGCACAAGGAGGTTAACTGACTTGCTCAGGGTCACACAGTATGCAAGTGGAAGCTGTGGGATTCAAACCCAGGTCTGGTCTGCTGGATGTCGCCAAATTTGCAGCTTAGAGCCTTAGACCACTGCGCTATACTGCCTCCTTTGGTTAGTACAGTTTTGTGTTATGTGCCTTACCACAACACAGCTTGTTCCCCTCTGAGTCATTCCAGTCTTTTGGCAACTGTTGCAGTTTTCGAGATGGCCGGGCTATCCCTCTGCCTAAGTAATAACAGCAATTTTAGATCTTAGGCACCCTAGAAGCTGTTCGTGGAAACCTGTATTATACAGTTTTATACAGCTGTGACGTAATTGATCTGCAGACAACTATGTTATACTGTTTTAACTTGATTGATCTGCAAATAACTGTGAGGTAGGAGTCATTTGGGTGTCAGTGTCAGGTAATTTTCAACAGCACAAGTGTTGCATCTAGTTAGAGTAATTAAACGTACAGTAATTAGTCCATAAGGCTGCAACTGTTCATAGCAATAAATAACTGAGCCTGCCGTAGTCTCTGGAGATTGGTCCCCTGGAACTTGTGGGAGGGATTTATGCCCATCTAATGGGAACAGGGATGGGGGGGTGAGCAGGAGAAAAATGTCTGTTTGGTGTCCTGGTCTCTCGCTAGCTTCAGGGGAGGTTCACCTGGCTTAGAGCTGCATGCCGTTGCCTCAACCCCGAGGAATTTGTCCTTGCAGACATGAGTCGATGGATGTCTGTGGCAAGGGGAGGGGACCCGCAACAGTAGGTCTCCCTCACCCCCTTGGAGGAGCCGGCAACCTGTGGTGAACTGCAGGGCTCGGTGTCGGCCTGAAGTCCCAGCCGAAAACAGACGTCACAGGAGTAGGGACCATTGGGGTGCTGTTTCTGTTTTCAAAATTTGGCGTCCAGTGAGTTCGCTAGAGCTCCAGCTCTGCTGTGGGTTTCCAAAATTTTCAAGATTTCTCTTCGGTGTCCCAGTCTCTTGCTAGCTTCGGGGGAGGTTCACGTGGCTTAGAGCTGCATGCCGGTGCCTCAACCCTTAGGAATTTGTCCTTGCAGAAACAAGTCGATGGATGTCCGTGGCATGGGAGGGATCCGCAACAGTAGGTCTCCTTCATCCCCGGAGGATCCGCAACATTTCAAACTGTTTGTTAGTAAAACTTAATCCATCTTTAGGATTGTTTTAATCTCTAGGCTGTACTGCCAACCGATCATCAAAAACTACACATCTCAAGGCTGTCTCTGTGGTGCCAGCAGGTATTTGGACCCCATATCTGGATTTCTAAACTCTGGCTGTGTTGATGTCAGTACAGCTTTCTGGGGCTGCCGCAGCACCAGCTTCTGTCTTTTCTGCAGGGTTTTAAATAAGCTTAGAAAATTGATTAGCATTTTCTGCTAATCAGTTGAGAAAATAAATAGCACTTGCCTCAACTTGATTTGGAAGATAAAAAATGTGTGTGTGTGTGTGTGTATGTAATATATACATATATGTGTGTATATATATATATATATATATATATATATATATGTATATATATGCACACAGTATATATATATATATATATATATATATATATATGTATACACTAATATATATATATATAAATATTTTAAACAAAATACATATTTTTATGTAAAATCAACTCTGCCTTTGCTTCATCATTCTGATTCAGTGCTCCCAACACACACATACACACAGAACCCCGCCGCCCCTCCCCATGTGGTCATCATTGTGGGTTTGACTGCAGCAGCTTAGGTGCAGCCCCCTCCTGCCCCCAGCATGCACCACTGACTTTCAGCAGCATTTTTATTGAGCTCAAAAATATATCCCCTACTCTCCCGTTTGCATGCTTTAGATTTACAAATTCTGACCAGCACACAGGAGAAATCATAATGTACTACTTCAGCTGAAGTCTACTCTGAGCAGGCTGCATGGTGCAGTTATCTTGCTACCTAGCTCAGTAGCTGAGGAGATGCAGTAGAAAAGTAAAGGTTTTGACCCTAATGTACAGTTACAACTTGCTTTAAGATGACTCCACCCTCAGTGAGAACCCTGGACCCTGCCTGAACAGTAAATGATCTTGACTTGACTAGCCCTCTGTCTTGACTGCATTTCCACACTTGCAGCACAGTGCAGCATCAGTAGAATCCCGGTAACACAGATCGAAACCTCATGCGGCTCGTCTTAAAGAAAGGAGTTATATGCCTGAGTGAGTCAGGCTTGGAACAAATATTTGGGCCATCAGAGGGGGGAATGATTTAAAATACAACAGGCAAAGCCTAGTGTGACCACAACCTAATGACAGGCACAGCTCAGTGCGGCAGCAAGAAATGAGTCCAGCTGACTGGTCAAATTAAACTGTACATTAGGGCCATCGTGGTTAGTTAATTATTTAGCAGTGCCGCTGTCTGTGATCCAATTCTAAGTGCTCGCTGTGGTGCAGAGAAATATGGCAGAGGGTAGACTGTAGCAGACCTAACACTGCAACCTTCCTCAAGGAACAGAAATCAATAAAATTAGGTAAACGCATAATTTTTTTTACCCACCTTGAGACAACCACTGCAGTTTAGCCCACGTGTAAAATGACAGCAGCCATTACATCTCCCGCTCACTGATGTCGCAAACTGTAGCCAACTAATAGTTACTGCCTTGTACAGTGTATGCCGGGGGGTACCTACAGAGATCCTCAGTGTGTTAACCAACAGGGTTCATGTAATTTTACTATATCCGCTCGATATCAAAGTTTGGTACTGGACCAGAACGAAAGGAAGCAAACGCTTTATTTTTATAATGTGTAACGTTGGGTGCCTTATAATTTAATTGCACTTTTTTGTGATCCACCCAACAGTTTGATTTGCACAGCCTCCTGGTTTGCATTACAAAATGTGATGCGATACCGGCTATTTAATCCCTGTTCTGTTACCTCTCTTACAGCCTTTTCTCTTACAAGTTTGGGTGTGAACTCGAGTCTTCAGGATTCTAATGTGGCTCCGTACCTACTAGCCTGGCATCATGGTGCCAGTCTTGAACTGTGTAGTTTTTGGTTATCAGCTGGCAGTACAGCCCAGAGGTTAAAGCAAAGAACTGTGAACAAGCTTCGTTTATCCAGCAGAATGGGTTTTGGTTCCCACATGCTCTACTTGTATATTGTGTAACCAGAGCAAGTCACTTAACCTCCCTATGCTCCCACAAAACACCTGGGAACAAGCTGTAGCTCAGTGTGCCGTTCCTGGACAAAGACGGTAAAAACAATCTGAGCACGTGTTATGATTCTGAAAATATTCACTTTCTATTAATTGCAAAAACACATAGATGGACAGCATGTTAAAACATGCATAACCAACATTGTTAAAACATGCATAACTTGAAGTGCATTATTAAGAGTATTTTAGTTTTTTGTGATGGAGTCAAACGTGAACGTTTCTTACTGAAATACTTTTCGATGGAATGGGATTTTCTACCGTAATAATACCAGAATTCTATTGGATTATTTTTACTTAAAGTTTGAAATGTAAAGGTGATAACTCACTAGTTTCAATGAACATACATATCAAGTATTATAAATGTAGAAAGTGTTGTAATAACACCTAAAACACACTTAGTAAAACAGACAATTTCCTTTTTAACATGTTGGATTATCTACAGTCAGAGCAAGGCTAAGACCCTGGGTTACATCATTGCCTGTCAGGAGCCTGAAACGCTTGGCTGCCCCAGCACTTAATAATAGGCTGATTTACATATGAATAACTCTGAACTGGTAAGACTCACAGGTAAGCACAATGGCTCACTCAGATTAGCTTTTTATGGGCTTTCAGACACTAAGAAATCCTGAAGATGACCGTTCCCCTTTAATGTAATGAAGACGGAAGACTAGTTTGTGCCTGGAACTGCAACAGTTGCTACACAGTCAACGTGAAGTGGGTGTCATTAGGCAATTTCAGCATGTGAAGCCCTGAAGTAACTACGGATGTTTTGTTTCTAGTTCCTGCAGTGAAATACACTGTAAGACTTGTGTATTTCTTGGATTGCCTTGTGATACAAATGTATTGATTTCATTTTTTAAATTTAGTTTTTCAACATGTTTACCCAGGATAGCCCAAGTGAGATGTAACATCTAGATCTTCTTCGAGGATATCTCCTTCATCAGGCCACACCTGTGGAACTACAGCCGCCAAGCACTAGGACCACATGGGAACTTTTTAACAAGCAATCCGCTAGGGGCTGCCCATGCTGACATTTTACATTGACACCTTCCATATAAAGGTGAGTGGCCCCTTCCCTCCTCACTTCATTTCCAGCGACCATACTCGCTGGACCTTCCACTGAGATGCCGCCATTACAGTCGACTGCTACTCTATGTTTTTCAGTATTTCTATCCCTAGTTCGACATCACTTTTTATAAGTGATCGCCTGCCATCGTGAATGTCATTTAAAGAACCCATAAAGCTCTTTAGGTACTGCAGATGCAGTGAAAAGATTTACTCTGGTGACTCGCATGATGTCTGCCTGTGAGATCTGCCAAAAGTTCAACACAGCTACCTGGTGATTCTGAAAGAATACCCTGGAAATGCACCTCTTAAAACGGCAGGTAGCCAGGATGGAGAAAGGGCTCCAGGAGAAGAGCTGTACCGCATTGCTTGCCCTTTCTCGGGCTCCCATTCTTCCAAGGCCTGGGAGAAATCCTCCAGGCAACATAAACACCGGGAGAGGGAGAGAAACAAATAAAAATCCTCCCGTGTATGCTCTGTCGCCCCTTCATACTGCATTGTCCACGTCAGTGACTTTAACTGCTTCGGCAATGACTCCACCTGCCACCCAGACCTTTGAATCTACCAGGTCAGAACAGACTGTGAGTACTCGAGGGTTATTATTCAAACAACATGAAGTCTTGCTATATTATGACATGTGCAGTGAGTCCCAACCTTCGAACTGCTCCGGAGGTGAAAGAGTTAACTTTCCATGCCAGGCATGGAACGCTGAGCTCGAGCTCGGTTGAAAACTCTGTCTGTTCTTCTTCAAACTCAGACCGTCAGATTCTTTACTCCGCCTCACTGAACAGTCGCTCCGGAGATTTCTCCTTCTGCTCGGTTCATTTTGTCGGTTAAAGTATTAATTTCTCGTTTTTTTGACCGAATTTAAACCTCAACCAGTCGGTTCAAGCTCTGTCTGTGGTATTTGTGAGTACTAGATAGGTTTACATTATTTCTCTTCTGTGTGGAACTTGTAAACTGTTATCGGTTCACTCTTAAACCGATCAGGTTGTTTAAAAATATTTTATTCTATCATTTAGAGTGTGGTACCGGTTCTTATCGGTTCCAAAAAAAAACGGAATTTCTTACATTTTTTTCCACGACCCGTGACACGGTTGGGAACCGATAAGAGGGTCTTGCTTGGCGGATTGCCATAAACGGGCAAGTTTGGTTAGGACTGGCACTATGTCTGAGAAATCCAAAAGAAAACCGGGCCCACTGGATTTCAGAAGATTGCAGTGTGTGTGGGAAGCCTTGCCAAGGCTGACCCACACCACCTGTGTTTATTGTCTGGGGTTTGACCACCTCAATGCAGACTGCCAGATTTGTCAAAATGTTCCTGCAGCTACCCTGGATAAGAGAGTTGGTAGGCTCAGGGAAAGGGAGGCCAAGTAGTCCACTGACCCGGATGGCCAGCCCGGTTCGGTTCCAACCGAACCAGAGGGAGTGCCCTCTGACCAGGGCGAGACTTCCTCGGGCAAAAGGAGAGCCGACTCTGAGTGGTCGGTTCCAGCAAAAAGGACTAGAAAATCAGCTGGTGTGGAGCCAAAACTTTCCTCTCCAACCGCTGAAGAGATAGCCAAAGCGATTCAGATTGTCCAGTCGCTTTCTTGGTTCCGACCGAACCGGTGCCATCAGGTAAGCGCCCGGTTCGGCCGGTTCCACTGGTTCAAGACTACGATTTAGAGGAATATTATGAACCGGAGGAAGGGGAAGAGGAGTATGAGGAGAGTGAATGTGGATTTGAAAGTCTGGATGTGCCCATCGACCCGGACATCTCCCCAGACAGACCTTCAGGAGTGTCCCTTCCTAGGCTTTCTGAGTCCCCTCTCATTTTATTAAAGTGGCTGAAACTCTCCAGCTCCCTATGGAGGAAGCTGTGGAGGATCAAGAGGAGCCTGACTATGTGGAAATGATGGATATCCCAGAGTCCAGGAGATTGTCTGTTCCCTTGCATAAATCTCTTGGGAAACAGACTTTTAAAATTCTAAAAACTCCTCACACTATACCTCCTGTGGATAAGAGAATGGACAAGAGGTACACATTGTCAGGCTCTGATACGGAGTTCCTTACACAACGATGCAGCCATGTTGGGGTAGTGCATGCTGCAGCCTGTAACAAGGCAAATATTCGCTTGGCCTCACACACCCCCGGACAAGGACTCCAGGAAGGTTGATGCCATGGCAAAGAAACAGTGCATGGCAGCATCCTTGGGACTCAGACAGGCAAATTATATGGCTTACGTTGCTAGATACCAGAAATCCAGATTAGATACTGTTTTGGCTCTTGCAAAACAGGTCTCTGGCCAGCTTGCCAAGGAGCTGGAGCAGGTGGCTGCCGATGGTATTGAGGCATCCAAGGTGCCAATTCCATGCTGCAGTGGACTCAAATGATGTGTCATCAAGAGTCATGGCTACATCTGTGGCTCTTCGCAGGATGGATTGACTCAGATGTACTAGCCTGTCACAGGATACCCAGACTAAGGCAATGGATTTTCCTGTTGTGGGTAATTCTCTGTTTGGGGAGCAGACAGAGAATTACATGAAGAAAATGGATGAGTATAGGACCACCTATAGGAGTGCACAGGCCAAGGAAAGGCAGGCCACTCCTCAAAGGCAGCTTCCCAGGGGCAGGGGCAGGCCTTTTTACCAAGCCCAGGCCTCCTCTTCAGCTTATGCCCAGAGGGGGTTCTTTAGAGGGAGAGGCAGATGGGGTACAAGCAGGCCTGCTTCCACCCCTCAGCCCAAAGCCTCCATGCAGGCACCCTGATGGGGTTGCCAGGCCAATTCTCAACCACCTGTGGGGGCAGGCTGGCTTACTTTGTCCAGGACTGGGAGTCTCTGACATCAGACAAGTGGGTCCTGGAAGTAGTAGCCAGGGACTGGTTCTCAGCCTCAAAAGTTTCCAAAGATGAGAACCAGGTCCTTCCACCTGCAAATCCTCCAGAGGCACTTGCCTAGAGGCAGAGGTCTCTTCCTCCTGGCTCTCAGAGCCATGGAAAGGGTTCCACCCCTACACCAGGGCAAAGGATTGTACTCCAGGTACTTCCTTACCCCAAAAAAGACAGGAGAATGGCGGCCCATCCTGGATCTCAGATACCTAAACAAGTACCTTTTAAAACCAAAATTCAAAATGGTGACTCTGGGAATTATTCTACCCTCTTTAAGGCCAGGGGACTGGCTAGTGTCCCTGGACCTCAAGGATGCCTACTTCCATATTCTCATCAGAAGCTCCCATCGAAAGTACCTCAGGTTCTAGTTGCCCTCAGGCCATTACCAGTTCAGAGCAATGCCCTTTGGCCTCACCTCTGCTCCAAGGGTGTTCACAAAATGCCTGGCAGTAGCAGTTGCTTCTCTAAGAAGGCAAATAATTGCCATCTTCCCTTACCTGGACGACTGGCTCATAGTAGGCCAGTCTCCAGACCAAGTCAAGTTACACCTACAGATAACTCAGCAACTGCTCACCTCTCTAGGTTTCCTTCTGAATCTTTCAAAGTCAGTTCTAGAGCCTGTTCAGCTCCTCACCTTCATAGGCGCAGAGCTGAACACAGAGAAAGCCAGAGCCTTCCTCCCTTTGGACAGGGCAAGGACCCTGATCTCTCTGGCCTCCTCATTCACCCTGCAGATGTCTCGACCAGCAATGCATTTTCTACAGCTCCTGGGGCACATGGCTGCTTCTACAGCAGTGTTGCAGGGAGCAAGATTTCAGATGAGGGACATTCAGTTCCATTTGAGAGCCTTTTGGTCTCAAAGGAAAGACCCTCTAACCAAATTGATCCCAGTGACTCAAACCCTGATCCAGGCCCTACAATGGTGGCAGGATCAGAGAAATCTCAGACAAGGGGTTTCTTTTGTCACCCAGTCTCACTACCCAGGGGTTGTGGTCCCCTCAGGAATCCCTGCTCCACATCAATGTGTTGGAACTCAGAGCAGTTTTTCTAGCACTTCAAGCTTTTTCCAAGTCTGTTCTGAACAAAGTGGTACAGGTCAGAACAGACACCACCACCACAATGTGGTACATCAACAAGCAAGGGGGCACTCAGTCTACGGCCTTGTGCACCAAAGCAATGAAGTTGTGGTCTCTGGCTTACTCCCTGAACACCTCCCTTACGGCAGTTCACCTCCCAGGCAAGGACAATGTCCTGGCAGATGCTCTCAGCAGGATTTCCCAGGGCCATCACAAATGGTCACTGGATCCCTGGTCCTGGAGGTGGTATTTGCCAGATGGGGCACCCACAGGTAGATCTTTTGCAGCCCCAGACAATCACCAACTTCCCTTTTTGCTGCAGGCCCCAGTGCTGGGCTCAGTCCCTCTGGATGCCTTAGTCCTCAATTGGAAGGGAAGTTTCTCTATGCTTTTCTCCCCTTTCCTCTGCTGTTCAAAGTGCTAGTCAAAATCAGGTCTCAACCCTGCAAGATGATCCTGATTGCCCCAGATTGGCCAAGACAACCCTGGTATCCACTCCTGCTGTCCTTAGCAGTCCATCTTCCCCTCTGTCTTCCCAGGAATCACAACCTGTTAACCTGTGCTCAGGGGAAGGTTTGGTACCCGAACCTCAAATCTCTCAATCTCAAGGCCTGGCTCTTGAAGAGTTAGAGTTTGCTGATTTACACCTTTCCCAGGGTGTAATGGACATTCTGAAGGCTTCTAGAAAACCTTCTACCAGGGCTACTTATAATTCCAAATGGAAGAGATTTTCCGTATGGTGCTCTGGAAAGCATATTTCCCCGGAATCTGCTGATTTACCCGCAGTCCTGGACTGCATGGTCCATCTAAATACCTTGGGGCTGAGACCAGCTACCCTAAAAGTGCATCTGGCAGCTGTGTCTGCCTTTGTTTCAGCAGGTAAGCCCTCTTCTCTTTCAGCTCACCCTGTATTCTCCAAGTTTTTCAAGGGATTGCTTCACACCAACCCTCCATTCAGAGCCCCTGCCCCTGCTTGGGACCTTAATGTTTGCATTGCTCAGCTTATGCAACCCCCTTTTGAGCCTTTGTCTTCAGCTGAGCTTAAGTACTTGACTTGGAAAACTGTGTTTCTGGTAGCCATCACTTCTGCCAGACGCATAAGTGAATTACAAACTTTGTCAGTGGAGCCTGATTTTATCTCCCTTCATAGAGATAAGGTGGTCCTCAGGACTAACAGGAAGTTCTTGCCTAAGGTGGTTTCAGATTTCCACCTCAATCAATCTATGTCTCTTCCTGTGTACTTCACTGACCATTCCTCCTCTGTCGAGAGGAGGCTGCACAGTTTAGATGTCAAAAGACCCCTTAGCTACTACATAGAGCGTACCAAGGGTGACAGATTTGACTCCCTCCAACTGTTCCTCACTTATGGTGAGGTTGGTAAGGGGAAACCTGCCACTAAGAGATCCATTGCCAGGTGGATCGTCTCTTGTATCCAATTTTGTTATGAAAAACTAGGTAAGGTTCCTCCCTCAGGCCTGAGGGCTCACTCTACCAGAGGTACAGCTGCTTCCCTGGCTGCTGCCAAGGACATCCCTAATCTAGAGATATGTCAAGCAGCTACCTGGAAAACAGTTCATACTTTTACCAAGCAGTACTCCCTGGATATCCAGGCTAGGAGTGATGCCCGGTTTGGCACGGCTGTGCTTCAGAGCCTATTTCCCAAGTAGGTTCTGTCCTCCTCCATGGAGGTACTGCTTTAGAAGTTCGTATATGTCATAATATAGCAAGACTTTATGTTGTTTGAAGAAAAATTACCACCTTAGTAATGTTGTTTCTTCTATTGGAGTCTTGCTATATTATGACTTCCCCCCCCCCCCGCCTGCCCCTCTCAGAACCTCTGTTTTTGGGATGTGGGTGGGCAGTGCAGTGTTGGCACTTAGTAGGTGCCCACCTTGTTGTTTTTCACCCCTCCTTTTTTGGGGTGACTTGGTGTTGTGTTTTTCATTTTTTGGGTCTCCTGACTTGAGTCTTTGTTTTGGGACCAAAAAATGTGTTGTTATGTTAGTAGCCAGTTGGCTAGTGTAGGTTTACCACTTCCACACAGGATCTCAGTGAGTTTAGCTCGAAAAGATCTGACGGTTTGAGTTTGAAGAACAACAGACAGAGTTTTCAACCGAGCTCGAGCTCAACGTTCCATGCCTGGCATGGAAAGTTAACTCTTTCACCTCCGGAGCAGTTCGAAGGTTGGGACTCACTGCATATGTCATAATATAGCAAGACTCCAATAGAAGAAACAACATTACTAAGGTGAGTATTTTTTTCTTGCTGGCAAGGGGCCATTGATGTTAGGGATGACAACCTCCCCCATCGAAAAAGTGCACCTGCAGTGCAAGCAAGTGCTGATTTGCAGGTGGCACTCTCGTCCTTTGTGAACAGCATCAACTACCTCCTTCTCCTGTGACAAGAGTGGTATCAGTGGGGCATTTCAGACTAGCACCAGCGCCGACGCTTACTAGATAGACATACCAGTTGCTTCCAGGGTGTAGATAACCTCTTCTGCTCTCTCCTTGTGGCCTATGGAGCCCATCAGTGAGGATCAGGAATATAACCCTGACCTCATAATGCAAGAGGAAGAAGAGGAATAGGTGGAGAGCTCTTAGGAGAGGTCCAGCTCCACTGTCTCCACAGGGAGTGAGGACTCCACAGTGTACACTCCAAGGTCCCCTCCTGAAGGCCCCTTATTCATCTCTATGATGCAGCAACTCCAGGCTGCCATGGGATATGAAGCTGAGGAGCAAGATATTACAAAAAGGAATTTGGTGGAGTTCTTAGAACTACCAGACTCTGCACCTATTATTATTATTTCTCCTCTGTTGCCTGCCCTAAAGGATGCCACCCTGGCTGCCTGGCACAGACCAAATATGATTCCTGCCATTCCAGGGAAGGCAGAAAACATGTACCAGGCCGCCCTCAGGAAAGCCCTTCTTTGCAGGCCAACTTGAGGCTGACTCGGTTGTGATAAATGCAGCCCATGGTAAGTCTGAAGTGCCTAAACATGTTCTTTCCCTCCTGACAGGGAGTTCAGGAGACTAGATGGCCTGGGGAAGAGGACCTTCATTTCTGCTACTGTGGGCTTGAGAATTGCAAAGTATTGGGCTTATATGGTAAAAAAAACAGACTACTCTGTGGAGAAAGGCCAAGGCAGCAGCCCTAGCTCTCCCAGAGGGTACCCTTAACCAGGAGCTCTAAAGCCCTTCCAGACAGGGGCAGTTATAAGTAAAGATCTGTTAAGGTCTACTTATGACATTTCTGATACCTCTGCTAGAGCAGCAGCTTCTGTTGCCTGCTTAAGGAGTCACTTTTGGTTGAGGTTAGCAGGATTTGCTAATAGTGTGTAGCAGCCCATCTTAGATACCCCATTTAGAGGATATAAACTGTTCGCAGCAGATGTACAGGATATCCTCTCAAACCTACAGGCTTCAGGCAGGACTTTGAAACCAGTACACTTCCTTTACCATACACAACCAGTAAGTAGACAGAGGGTACCCTTTTGTCCGGCCAGCAGCAGCCACCATTCAGGAGTCGGACAGCAAAGTAAAAGCAGAGGAGGACCAGCTTTGCCTGCCCCAGGAGTCACCCCAGGTACTTACTCAGAAGCCCCTAGAGGTGGGAATGCAGCGGCAGCTGCAGGATATGCATCTGCATGACTCATTTAGACCCCCACTCACCAGTACTTTCAAAGGTGTGGTATGAGGCAATTGAGATTCAAACAACATGAAGTCTTGCTGTATTCTGACATATGCAGTGATCACCAACCTTTGAACTGCCCCGGAGAACAAAGAGTTAACTTTCCATGCAGGGCATGGAACGCTGAGCTCGAGCTCGGTTGAAGCCTCTGTCTGCTGTTTGTTTATTTATTTAGCTTTTGTTTACCAGGTAAGTTCACTAGACAAGTATTATACCTATTTTCAGGAACGACCTGGGAGAGTACAACATGAGGAACAACTGTCAAGGAGACATGGCAAAGAGAGTACAGTTTTTTGTCACAGTAAACAAACGTGGGAAATACATCATTTGACGCTAGGGGAAACGTACAGTAGTAAGCACATTTCAGATTATACACTCTAGACTAGCTAGTTTAACTGACAGAATATACAGGTCATCATACATAGGAGTGGAGCATAGCTCTAGGACTGGATTGGTCATAATATAACTTATAACATTGTCGTATACACCCCCTAGGCTAGTTGGATCTTGGACAGGTATATACAGCTCATCACATTTTTCTAAATATGCACGTTAGACAGAAACAGAAACACTTGGTAGTACAGTTTTCTGCCAAGTGACCAAGGTGCAATATGTCATGGTTAGCCTATGACCGTGGAGCAATAATGGGTGTAAAAATGCCCAAGGCTTTTTAGGCAGGAGTAGTCAGAAGTCATTGATACAGTGGGGAAAATATCTCCAGGAATTCAATGGAGACACCCTGGGAGGTTCAGACAAAACAATTCGACACTTTACTCTAGGGAGGTTTGGGGCAGTCACACTCTGATGCTAGTTTTAGGAAACCCCACAGGGAATTTTGTAAACTCAGATAAGAGGGCAGCTCAGATATCCACAGGCAGCAAATTCCAGAGTCTGAGGCATATGGCAAAGTCCCAATCCCCATGAGGGTCTGGGTAGGAGGGACTTTGAGCATCCCTGATGTGAGAGACTTAAGTTGGTAGGGGGTGGGATTCAGTTTAGGCAGAAGCCGGGCCAGCCCCTGGGGGGTGCTAGTTCTGATCACTTTCCCAGAGAGGCATCCCAAACCAAAATCAAGGTATCTAGCTGGTGAGAGCCAGCAGAGTTTCTCATATAGCTCACAACACTGGGTGAGTCGGGGGGCAGCCAAGGCAAAACGACAAATGTTATGGTAAGCAGTGTACCACTGGGTGAGATGTGTCTTTGGAGAGCGAGCAAATAGGTGCAGCCCATAGCTGAGGGAGGGAAGGAGCACACCATTCGCTAGGGCAAGCCTGGCAGCCAGTGTAAGGTTATAATTGGCCCTATAGGCCAGACCCGGTTTGCAGTTTGCCACCCTGCAGATGTTAAGGATATGATTACCCATGTCAAGTTGGGGGTCAAGTGTTACCCCCAGATATTTGATGGAGTTCACTATGGGTAGTGAGGATCCATCTGCACTGGTGACATGTAAGCAGGCCGATGAGGCTTTGATTTTAACCATTGCGCCAAAGAGCATAGCCTGTGTCTTTTTCAGATTCAGGACCAGCTTGTGACTAGTAACCCATGACAATTAAGCAGTAATCCATGACAGAAGCAGCTGGGATATGGCACGCCTGGGGTGATTAGGCAAGAGGCCGCAGGCCGAGTGCGACTAATCACCCCAGAAGTGACGTTATCCCAGCACAACACACACCCTGGAGTGCATTATTGCTATTATATAATGGCTTGTTTGTGAAAATAAAAAAATAAAAAAAATCTTTAAGTTTTGTTTTTATGAATTTTTTGTATGTGGAGGTATACTCTTAACAAAAAAGTCCAATTTGTATTCTGTGCAGTAGGTGGTGCTATTGCTTGTTAGCTACTTTTTCTTTGCTGTCCCTGCCCATTCTTTGTATAGAATCATGTTTTCTTTTGTGTTGTAGTCTGCGCCCCCCACCGAGGTCTAGGTTTTTTTCAGAAGAAACCGTGTTGTGAAGGAAGCATGAGTTGTGGAGATTTTCAGATTTCTGTGAATGGTAAGTGGTGTTTACTGTTGGAGTAGCTGTTGGGATGGGTGAGGTTTTGGGTCAGGTGTTGCGAGATGGCACTACGAGGAACATGACCGAAATTGATTCAGTTTTCCGCTTTCGGAACCAGCCACTGTGTGCTGTTTCCTGACAGAACGGCTGACCTCGTGCTTTGTTGTGACGCTGTGCCTCCGCGATCAGAAGTGAAGTGGATGCTATGGAGTGGTATAACAAGTTTAGAAAAAAAGAAAATGACCTTTTGTTTAGGGAATGGTCAGTGCTGGGGGAGTGTTATGAAGGGGTATCCTTTAGTTGTGAAGGAGTTGGGACTCGGGAGCTACTAACGCAGGTTGCGAGCAGGTGAAGCGAGGAGCAGGCGAGTACCAGAGGAGAGATCTGTTATGTAGGCTCCGTGGAGTAATTTTCATGCTGGTTGATGTGGTCGTTTGTTTGCTGGGACTAGAGCCGTGATGTTATGCTGGGATAACATCACGGGTCCAGTCCCAGAGTGACCAATGGGAGCTCAGGATTTTTCTTTGCCATTGTATAATACCCTGTTAAAGTCATCGGTCAGGTTCTGGTTTAGGGTAGTGGCATTCTGGGAGTGAGCCAGGATTACCAGATCATCCGCATGTATGGTGGCGCTACAGCTGGTAGTAACCATGGGTAGTTGATTGATGAAGAGGGAGAAGAGGAGAGGACCCAGTACCGAGCCTTGAGGCACTCCAGAGGTCACCTGTAGGGGCTCGGAGAGGACTTTATTGAAGCAGGTACGCTGCTTTCTGCCATGTAGGTAACCCATTAGCCATTTCATGGCATGGGGGGAGAGGCCAAGTGACCACAACTGTGCACCAATCAGTTTGTGGTCAACTAGGTCAAAGGCTTTGGACAGGTCGATAAATATTGCACCAGAGAGTTTGCCTTGGTCCGTGGCTGTCCAGATACTTGATGTAACTGAGATTAAGGCTGTGGTGGTGCTGTGTCCCTTACGAAAGCCGTCCTGGTTTGGGGGCAGAAGTTCATGAGAGTGGATATATTCCGAAAGCTGCTCAGCCACTACCTTTTCAAGGAGCTTGCTAAGGGTTGGGAGAATGGCAATCGGTCGATAATTGTCAGGTAGTTTGGGATTTCCTTGCTTCAGTACAGGGACAATCCTCGGCTCTTTCCAGATGTCTGGGATGGTCCCCAGACCAAGGGATAGGTTGAAGATAAAGGCTACTGGTGAGGCAATGTGTGCAACACCAAGCTTAAGGAGTTTAGGCTTCAGGCTTACTAGGCCAGGACTGGAGTACTGGGAGAGGCCAGCTAGGCATTTCTGCAAGTCCTGAACTGGTACAGCCCTGAGGTGGAACACTTGAGGAGGGTGACCCTCCAGCAGTGTGGAGGGAAGGGGATGGGACAGAGCCTCATCAGGTGAGAAGAGGGTTGTGAAGGCAGAGAGGTCAGAGAAGTGATTATTTAGGGAGTTGGCAATTGTATGGGGATTATTGCAGGAGACTCCATTTATGACCATGTTCGTAACCCCTGGATGGGAGGATCCGCTGACAAGGGATTTAATATCTCTCCAGAACCTCCTGGGATTACTGGCAGAGCTTAGTAGAGCGGACTTGCAGAAGTCGCTCTTTGCTGCCCTGATGGCCTTTTTGCACTTGTTCCTGAGGTGTCTGTACCTTTGAATAATCATGGGATCTCTGGTACCTTTGGAACGAGCCCAACACTTCTCTCTCCCGCATGTGGGCTAGGAGATTCCCATTTAACCAGAGGGTAGTGGACCCCCTCACCCTACGGGTGACCTTGGGAGCATGCTTGTCCTGCAAGGCCCCAAAGGTGGAGAGGAAGTAAGAGGTTGCTGCTGAGGGGTCAGTGGCACCATACACCCCAGACCAGTCAGTAACTCTTAGGTCTTCCAGGAACTCCTCAGTATCAAATCTAGAGTAGTTTCTGACATGCATAATTTTGTGTGGAATTTTGGGGGTGGGAATTTTCCATACACAGAAAACCGGTGAGTGGTCAGAGACGGAGTCAGATAATGTACCCACTGAGGAGATCCTGTCAGGACAGTTAGACATGATCCAGTCCAGTAAGGTGCTGGAGGATCCATTTGCTGTCCGCCTAGTTGGTTCCTGGATGAGCTGGGTCAGGGCAAGGTTAGCAAGCAGAGGCTCAAACTGCTTAACATTACCACTATCCCAGTTAAGGTTTACATCCCCCAGGATTATGAGTTTGTTATCCCCGACTCTGGGACCAGTTTTGTCCATGAGATGAGTTAATCCAGGTAGCCCACCTCTTGGAGGATTATAGGTGCACACCAGGTGCAGTTTCTTTGCGTCCCCAAGTAGCAGTAGCACATGTAGCAACTCACATGGGGACACGTTTGAGTCCTGGTGGGCAATTTGGGAGATTTTTAAGTGGCTCTTATGGTAGATTAGTATGCCACCCCCCATCTTGTCCCCAGCTTTGTCCAGTCGGGTGAATTCATACCCAGTGAGTTCACAGGCAGAGTCAGGGACAGAGGGTTTCAGCCAGGTCTCCGTCACTCCTAGGATGTCGGGTTTGTAGAGTGCAACCCATGCTAATAGCTCATCACGATTAGGTAGCAGGCTCCTAATGTTAAGATGAGCTATTTTTAGCCCCTTACCCATGCCCCATAATGGAGAGGGATTTTGTGGGTCAGATTTAATGGGCCAGGGTTGGTTTCAATATCACCGGCCAGTAGTAGTGCAAGTAGGAGGAGCCAGGGGAGATACCACCTCCTATGCGCTTGACAACCTGGGAGTTTTTTAGCACGGGTACGCTTTTCCCTGCTTGTATACATAAGGCACCGAAGATCTAGACAGCAAGTAACACTGCATTGTGCTTTGAGATCACAAGGATATTGGAGAAGGTGTAGTCGGGGTCCTCGTAGTTGGATGACCATCCCCAGTTGTCACCCAGTGTTATTGGGGGGGAGGTGACCATATGCAACAAGGAGAGTCCCACTATAAGACCTACAAGGCCTATATGCCTGCAGATGACAGCCAGCACCCTTTCTACCTGTAATATTTGAGTATCCCTATCCTCACTAGATGGATTGGAAGGGAACCACGTCCACATCTTGGCTGAAGGCATAGCACTAGCCTGTGAGATAATTATCAGTCAGCTAAAAAGAACTGCTGTAACTGTCAGATTCTGTACTCTGCCTCACTGAACAGTCGCTCCGGAGATTTCTCCTTCGCTCGGTTCAAAATAGTCAGTTAAAGTGTCGTTTTTTCGCTCGGTTTCAACCGAATTTCTGCTTCTGAACCTGTCGGTTTAAGTCTCTGTCTGTGGTATCGTGAGTACAAGATAGGTTTTTCTATATTAGTTTCTATGTGGAACTTGTAAACATTGGATCAGTTTGGTTTGAACCAATCAGGTTTGTGTAAAAAACTTCTTTGTTTATTAGAGTGTGGTAACCGGTCCGTACCGGTTCTGAAATAATGGATTTCATTACGTTTTTTTCCAAGACCCGTAACACGGTCAGGAACTGATAGGGGTGTCTTACCTGGCGAATTGCCGAAAAAAGGGTAAGTTCTGGTTAGGATTGGCCATGTCTGAGAAATCCAAGGAAAATAACTGGCCCACTGGGTTTCAACACTGTAGTGTGTGTGGAGAAGCCTTTGCTAAGGCTGATCCCCACACCACCTGTGTTTATTGTCTGGGGTTTGACCATCTCAATTCAGACTGCCAAATTTGTAAAAGTTTTCCCAGAGCTACCCTGGATAAGAGAGTAGGTAGACTGAGGGAAAGAGAGGCCGAGAAGTCCGCTGACCCGGATGGCCAGCCCGGTTCGGTTCCAACCGAACCAGAAGGAGTGCCCTCTGACCAGAGCGAAACTTCTTCGGGCAAAAGGAGTACCGATTCTGAGGAGTCGGTTCCAGTTAAAAGAAAGAAAAGGTATAAATCATCTGGTTCGGATCCACAAGTTCTTTCTCTGACCGCTGATGAGATAGCCAAAGCGACAAGGATAGTTCAGTCACTGACTTCGGTTCTGGCCGAACCGGCACCATTGGTCAGGGGCTCGGTTCGGTCGGTTCCCCCGGTTCCGGATTATACTTTAGAAGAATTTTATGAACCGGAGGAGGAGGAGGGAAGAGTATGAAGAAGAAGAAGAAGAAGAAGGTGATGGTGATGGTGATGGTGATGGTGATGGTGATGGTGAAGGTGATTATGAAAGTCTGGTTGTGCCTATTGATCCGGACTTCTCCCCAGACAGACCTTCACGTATTTCTCCTCCTAGGCTTTCTAAATCCCTTTCCCACTTTGTTTTATAAGAAAGTGGCTGAAACCCTCCAGCTTCCTATGGAAGAAGCAGTAGAGGATCAGGAGGAGCTTGATTGTGTTGAGATGATGGACTTCCCAGAGTCCAGGAGATTGTCTGTTCTCCTCCATAATTCTTTTGGGAAACGGAAATTTAAAATTCAAAAAACTCCTAATTCAAACAACATGAAGTCTTGCTATATTATGACAGTAGCAGTTTGATCCAGCTCTAGAACTGCTCCGGAGGTGAAATGGTTAAAACCATTCCAAAATAGAATTTTGGCCACGAGCTCTAAGAAGCAGCTCTATCTGTGTTATTTCAAACCTGAACTGTCAGATTCTTTACTCCGCCTCAGTGAACAGTCGCTCCGGAGATTTCTCCTACTGCTCAGTTCATTTCAGTTTAAAAGTGTTTTCGGTTGGATTCAACGAGAATAGTTTATTTTAACCGCAAAACCGTTCCAGTTCAAGCTCTATCTGTGGTAACCGTAAGTAAATTAAAGGTTTTTGTCTGTGTGAACTTGTAAGTTATCGGTTCGGTTTTGAACCGATCAGCTGGGTTTAAAACTCATTTAAAACTAAAAATTAACATTTTAGAGTACGGTTCGGTTCTTATCGGTTCTAAAAAGCAGATTTGTTACATTTTTTCCAATACCAGTGACACGGTTAGGAACCGATAAAGGTGTCTTGCCTGCACTGCCGTTAAAAGGGCAAGTTTTCTGGTTAGGGTTGGCATTATGTCTGAGAAACCCAAAAGAAAAACCGGGCCCACTGGGTTTCAACACTGTGATGTTTGTGGGGAAGTCTTTGCCAAGGCTGACCCACACACCACATGTGTTTATTGTCTGGGGTTTGACCACCTCCAGTCAGACTGCCAGATATGTAAGAATTTCCCTGCAGCCACCCTGGAAAAAAGATTGGGCAGGCTCAGGGAACGAGAGGCCAAAAAGTCCGCTGACCCGGATGGCCAGCCCGGTTTGGTGCCAACCGAACCGGAGGGAGTGCCCTCTGACCAAGGCGAGACTTCCTCGGGCAAAAGAAAAGCTGGTTCTGAGGAACCACTTCCAGTAAAGAAAACGAGAAAATCAGCAGGTCTGGAGTCCAAAACCCCTTCTCCAACTGCTGCAGAGATAGCAAAAGCCATACAAATTGTCCAGTCACTGTCTCAGGGTCCGTCCGAACCGCCACTATCTGGCAAAAGGTCGGTTCGTCCGGTCCCAGTGGTTCAGGAATATGATATTGAGGAATTTTATGAACCAGAGGAGGGGGAGGATGATTATGAACAGTATGAATGTGGCTGGGAAGGTCTGGGTGTGCCCATTGAACCGGACATCTCTCCAGACAGACCTTTAGAATCTCCCCCTATGCTGTCTGAGTCCCCATCTCATTTTATGTTTTACAAAAAAGTTGCTGAAACCCTTCAGCTTCCCTTAGAGGAAGCTGTGGATGAGCAAGAGGAGCCTGATTTTGTAGAAATGATGGATATTCCAGAGTCTAGAGATTGTCTATTCCTTTACATAAGTCTTTTAGGAAGCAAACAATAAAAATTTTAAAGCTTCTAATTCTGTGCCTCCTGTAGATAAAAGATGGACAGAAGGTACACATTGTCAGGTCCTGATATAGAATTCTTTCTCAGCAATGCAGTCATGTTGGGTAGTTCAGGCTGCAGCCTGTGATAAAGCTAATATTCCCCTGGCTTCACATCCTCCTGACAAGGATTCCAGGAAGATTGATGCCATGGCAAAAAAACAGTATATGGCAGCCTCTCTGGGACTCAGGCAAGCAAATTATATGGCTTATGTAGCTAGGTATCAGAAATCTAGATGGGATACTGTTATGCAGTTAGCCAAGCAAGCCCATGGCCAGCTGGCTAGTGAACTAGAACAGGTGGCTGCTGATGGCATTGAGGCTTCTAAGGTTCAGTTTCATGCTGCTGTGGATGTTAATGATGTTTCCTCTAGGGTCATGGCCACATCTGTAGCTTTTCTTAGGTTGGCCTGGCTCAGGTGTACTAGTCTGTCACAGGATACCCAGACTAAGGCTATGGATATTCCTGTGGTGGGAAATTCTATGTTTGGGGAGCAGACAGAGAACTACATGAAAAAGATGGATGAATATAGGACTACTTACAAGAGTGCCCAGGCTAAGGAGCGGCAAGCCACTCCTCAAAGGCATACCCCCAGGGGTAGGGGTAGGCCTTTTCACAGGCCTTTTATCAGACTCAGGCCTCCTCTGCCTATGCTCAGAGGGGCTTCTTCAGAGGCAGAGGCAGGCTGGTGGGCAGACCTGCTCCCACCCCCAGCCTAAAGCTCCTATACAGGCACCCTGATGGGGTGCCCAGGGCCGATTCTCCTGTACCGGTAGGGGCAGGCTGGCTTACTTCAGTCAGAATTGGGCTTTTAACCTCAGACAAGTGGGTTCTGAAGTAGTAAGCCAGGGTCTGGTTCTCAGCTTCAAAAGTTTCCCCAGTTGAGAAGCAGACTTTTCTACCTGCAAGTGCTTCAGAGACCCTTGCTCTGGAAGCAGAGGTCTCATCCTGTTAGCTCTCAGAGCAGTAGAAAGGTTCCTCCCTGCACCAGGGCAGGGGTCTGTATTCCAGATACTTCCTTACCCCAAAAAAGACAGGAGAATGGCGGCCCATATTAGATCTCAGATATCTGAACAAGCATCTTTTGAAACCAAAGTTCAAAATGGTAATCTGGCAATGATTTTACCCTCCCTAAGGCCAGGGACTGGCTAGCCTCCCTGGACCTCAAGGATGCCTATTTCCATGTCCCAATCAGAAGCTCCCATCGAAAGTACCTCAGATTCGAACTGCCCTCAGGTCATTACCAGTTCAGAGCAATGCCCTTCGGCCTTGCCTCTGCCCCAAGGGTATTCACAAAGTGTCTAGCAGTGGCAGTGGCTCACTTAAGGAGGCAAAGGATTGCTGTTTTTCCCTATCTAGACGACTGGCTCATTGTAGGCCAGTCCCCAGAACAGGTAAAATCTCACCTGCAGGTCACCCAGCAGCTTCTCACCTCCCCGGCTTTCTGCTAAATCTACTAAAGTCGGTTCTGGAACCAGTCCAGGTACTCACCTTTATAGGGGCAGAATTGGACACAAAGCTAGCCAGAGCCTTTCTTCCCTTAGAAAGGGTAAGGAATTTAGTGTCTCTGGCCTCCTCCTTCACTTTGCAGGTCTCGACCAGCAAGACACTTTCTGCAGCTCCTGGGGCACATGGCTGCATCCACAGCTGTTGTGCAGGGAGCAAGATTTCAGATGAGAGACATTCAGTTTCACTTGAGAACCTATTGGTCTCAGAGAAGAGACCCCTTCCAAGTTGGTCCCAGTGATTCGAACCTTGATCCTAGCCTCCAGTGGTGGCAGGATCAGAGCAATTAAGATTGGGGGTCCCCTTCATTTCCCTACTCACGACTTGACTCTCACTACAGATGCTTCCCTTCTAGGTTGGGAGCCCACATGGGCGACCTTTCCACTCAGGAGTGTGGTCCCCAGGAATCTCTGCTCCACATCAATTTGCTGGAACTCAGAGCTGTCTTTTAGCTCTTCAAGCATTTTCTGCATCTGTCACGACAAGGTGATACAAGTCAGAACAGACAACATCACAACAATGTGGTACATCAACAAACAGGGGGGCACTCGGTCTTCGGCCTTGTGCACCGAGGCAATGAAGTTGTGGTCTCTGGCCTATTCCCTGAACACTTCCCTCATAGCAGTTCATCTTCCAGGGAAGGACAATGTTCTAGCAGATGCTCTCAGCAGGATTTCCCAGGGCCATCACGAATGGTCCCTGGATCCTCAAGTGCTGGGGAGTCTTTGCCAGATGGGGCACCCCTCAGATAGATCTTTTTGCAGCCCCAGACAATCACAAACTTCCTCTGTTCTGTTGCAGGCCTCCAGTGCTGGGCTCAGTTCCCCTGGATGCCCTTCTTCTGGATTGGGAGGGAAAGTTTTCATGCTTTCCCTCCCTTCCCTCTCCTATTCAAAGTATTAGTCAAAATCAGATCTCAGCCTTGCAGGGTGATTCTGATTGCCCCGGATTGGGCCAGGCAGCCCTGGTACCCACTCCTTCTGTCACTGACAATCCATCTTCCTTTGCCTCCCCAGGAATCACAACTTGTTGACTTGTGCCCAGGGAAGGGTTTGGTATCCTGACCTCAAATCCCTCAACCTCAAGGCCTGGCTCTTGAGGAGTTAGAGTTTGCTGATTTACACCTCTCTCAGGGTGTTCTTGAGATCCTAAAGGCTTCTAGAAAGCCTTCCACTAGGGCTACTTATAGTTCTAAATGGAAAAGGTTTCCATTTGCAAAGGGGAAAATATTTCCCAGAATCTGCTGATTTGCCCACTGTGTTAGATTACATGGTACATCTTAATTCCTTGGGTCTCAGACCAGCTACCCTGAGAGTTCATTTGGCAGCTGTATCTGCTTTTGTGTCAGCAGGAAAGTCATCCTCTTTCCTCTCATCCTGTGTTTTCCAAGTTTTTAAGGATTACTCCATACTAATCCACCCTTCGGAACCGCCCTGCTTGGGACCTGAATGTTTGCATTGCCCAGTTAATGCAACCCTCTTTGAACCTCTGTCTTCTGCAGAGCTTAAGTACCTAACTTGGAAAACTGTTTTTCTAGTGGCTATCACTTCTGCCAGACGATAAGTGAGTTGCAAGCCTTGTCAGTGGAAACTGACTTTATTTCTTCCACAGGGATAAGGTAGTCCTTAGGACTAATAGGAAGTTTTTGCCTAAGGTGGTTTCAGATTTCCATCTTAATCAATCTATCTCCTTCCAGTATTTTTCACTGATCACCTCGTCTGGTGAGAGGAGGTTGCACAGCCTGGATGTTAAGAGAGCTCTTAGTTACTATATGAGCGTACTAAAGGTCACAGGTTCGAATCCCTCCAACTTTTCCTTACCTATGGTGAAGTTGGGAAAGGCAAACCTGCCACTAAGAGATCAGTTGCCAGGTGGATTGTCTCTTGTATCCAATTTTGCTATCAGAAACTGGGCAGAGTTCCCCCCCCTGGTTTGAGGGCTCATTCTACCAGGGGTACAGCCGCGTCTCTAGCTGCTGCCAGAGACATCCCTGTATTAGAGATTTGCCAGGCTGCTACTTGGAAAACGGTGCACACTTTTACGCAAGCATTACCCCTGGATGTCCAGGCCAGGAGAGATGCCTGTTTGGCACAGCTGTTCTTCAGAGCCTATTCCCTAAGTAGGTTCTGCCTCCTCCATGGAGGTACTGCTTATTTCTGTTACTGTCATAATATAGCAAGCCTTCATGTTGTTTGAAGAAAAAATTACTCACCTTAGTAATGTTGTTTCTTCTAATGGAGTCTTGCTATATTATGACCTCCCCCAACCTGCCCTCTCAGAACCTCTCACTTGGGTGGGGTGCTGGGAACTTGGTGTGGGCACCTTTATGCCCTGTTAGCATTTTTGTCCCCTTTGGGGCTTTGGGTGTGTGTGTGTGTGTGTGTGTGTGTGTGTTCTGTTATACTTACGCTTTATTCTCATATTATTAGAATTGTGTTAGTATTTCTGGTCCCCTGACTTGAGTCTTGGGTGTTGGGACCAGCAATGGTTGTTATTATTTAGGTAGCCATTTGGCTAGTGTAGGTTACAGCTTCCACACAGACCTTAGTGAGTTTTGGTCAGAAAGATCTGACAGTTCAGGTTTGAAATACTACAGATAGAGCTGCTTCTTAGAGCTCGTGGCCAAAATTCTAATTTGGAATGGTTTTAACCATTTCACCTCCGGAGCAGTTCTAGAGCTGGATCAAACTGCTACTGTCATAATATAGCAAGACTCCCATTAGAAGAAACAACATTACTAAGGTGAGTAATTTTTTCTTCCATACCTCCTGTGGACAGAAGAATGGAAAAGAGGTATACTCTTTCAGGCTCAGACACGGAGTTCCTTTCCCAGTAGTGCAGGCTGCTGCCTGTGATAAGGCAAATATTCCTTTGGCTTCACACCCCAGATAAGGACTCAGGAGGATTGATGCCATGGCAAAGAAACAGTACATGGCAGCATCTTTGGGACTCAGGCAGGCTAACTATATGGCCTTACACAGCTAGATACCAGAAGTCCAGGTGGGACACTGTGCTGGCTCTAGCTAAACAGGCCCCTGACCAGCTTGCCAAGGAGCTGGAGCGGGTGGCTGTGGATGGGATTGAGGCATCCAAGGTGCAGTTTCATGTTGCTGTGGACTCCAATGATGTTTCATCTAGTGTCATGGCTACATCTGTGGCCCTTCGGAGGATGGTTTGGCTCAGATGTACTAGCCTATCACAGGATACCCAGGCTAAGGCCATGGATTTTCCTGTCATTGGTAATTCTCTGTTTGGGGAGCAGACAGAGAACTACATGAAGAAGATGGATGAGTACAGGACCACCTACAGGAGTGCTCAGGCCAAAGAAAGGCAAGCCACTCCTCAGAGGCAGCATTCCAGGGGCGGGGCAGGCCCTTTCAAAGGCCTTTTTACCAAGCCCGGGCTTCCTCTTCTGCTTTTGCTCAGAGGGGGTTCTTTAGAGGGAGAGGCAGACGGGGTATGAGCAGGCCTGCTTCCACCCCTCAGCCTAAAGCCCCTGCCAAGCAGACACCCTGATGGGTCTGCCCGAGCCAATTTTCCAGTACCTGTAGGGGACAGGCTGGCTTACTTTGTCCAGGACTGGAAGTCTTTAACATCAGACAAGTGGGTCCTGGAAGTAGTAAGCCAGGGACTGGTTCTCAGTTTCAAAAAATTTCCCAAGATGAGAACCAGGTCCTTTCCACCTGCAAATCCATCAGAGGCCCTTGCCCTAGAGGCAGAGGTTTCTTCTCTCTTGGCTCTCAGAGCCATAGTAAGTGTTCCTACCCTACACGGTGCAAAGGATTGTACTCCAGGTACTTCCTAACCCCCAAAAAGACCGGAGAATGGCGGCCCATCCTGGATTTGAGATATCTAAACAAGCACCTTTTAAAGCCAAAATTCAAAATGGTGACTCTGGGAATAATTCTGCCCTCTCTAAGGCCAGGGGACTGGCTAGCCTCCCTGGACCTCAAAGATGCCTATTCTGACATTCCCATCAGGTGCTCCCACAGACAGTACCTCAGGTTCGAGTTGCCCTCAGGCCATTATCAATTCAGAGCAATGCCCTTTGGTCTAACATCAGCCCCAAGGGTGTTCACAAAGTGCCTGGCAGTAGTGGTTGCTTTCCTAAGGAGAAAAAAGATCTCCATCTTTCCATACCTAGATGACTGGCTCATAGTGGGTCAGTCTCCGGACCAAGTCAAGTCACATCTTCAGATAACTCAGCAACTGCTCACTTCCTTAGGATTCCTCCTAAACCTTCCAAAGTCAGTCCTGGAGCCAGTACAGCTCCTCCCTTTATAGAGAGCGGAGCTGGATACAATAAGAGAAAGGCCTGCCTTCCCCGACAGGGCAAGGACACTAATAGAACTGGCCCTTCTTTCCACCCTTCAGGTGTCTCGACCAGCAAGGCACTTCTTGCAGCTCCTGGGCCACATGGCAGCCTCTACAGCAGTGGTCTAGGGGCAAGATTCCTGATGAGGACATTCAGTTCCATTTGAGAGCCTTCTGGTCCCAGAGAAGGATTCCTTACCAAACTAGTCCCAGTGACTCAAACCCTGATCCAGGCTTTGCAATGGTGGCAGGATCAGGACATTTAAGGCAGGGAGTTCCTTTGTCACTCAGTCTCATTCACTAATCCTCATCACAGACGCTCCTCTTGGGATGGGGAGCTCACTTGGGGATCTTGCCACCCAAGGGCTGTGGTCACCTCAAGAATCTCTGCTTCACATCAATCTCTTGGAACTCAGAGCAGTGTTTCTGGCACTGCAGGCTTTTTCCAGGTCTGTTCAGAACAAGGTAGTCCAGATCAGAACAGACAATACCACCACAATGTGGTACATCAGCAAGCAAGGGGGCACTCGGTCTACGGCCTTGTGCACTGAAGCAATGAAGTAGTGGTCTCTGGCCTATTCCCTGCAAACTTCTCTCACAGTAGTTCACCTCCCAAGGAAGGACAATGTCCTAGCAGATGCTCTCTGCAGGATATCTCAGGGCCACCACGTATGGTCCCTAGATCCCCTAATTTTGAAAGTGATTTTCTCCAGATGGGGCACTCCACAGATAGAGCTTTTTGCAGCCCCTTACAATCACCAACTTCCTCTCTTTTGCTGCAGACCCCCATTATTGGGCTTAGTCTCCCTGGATGCTCTGGTTCTCAATTGGGAAGGGAAGTTCCTGTATGCTTCCCCCCCGGCCCTCTCCTGTTCAAGGTACTAGTGAAAATCAGGTCTCAACCCTGCAAAGTGATTCTGATTGCTCCAGACTGGGCCAGACAGCCCTGGTACCCTCTCTTGTTGTCCTTAGCAGTCCACCTTCCCCTGTCTCTTCCCAGGAATTACAACCTGTTAACATGCTCTCCGGGGAGCGTTTGGTATCCGAATCTCAAATCTCTCAATCTCAAGGCCTGGCTCTTGAAGAGTTAGAATTTGCTGATTTCCATCTCTCTCAAGGTGTTCTGGATATTTTAAAGGCTTCTCGAAAGCCTTCCACCAGAAAGACTTACAACTCCAAATGGAAAAGGTTTACTATTTGGTGCTCTGGGAAGCATATTTCTCCAGAGTCTGCTGGGTTGCCTACAGTCCTTGACTATATGGTTCATCTCAATAGCTTGGGACTCAGACCAGCTACACTTAGAGTGTATCTGGCAGCTGTCTCTGCCTTCTGTCAGCAGGCAAGCACTCTTCCCTTTCAGCTCATCCTGTATTCTGTAAATTCTTCAAGGGATTGCTGCATACCAATCCTCCCTTCAGGGACCCTGCCCCTGCTTGGGACCTTAATGTTTGCATTGCTCAGCTTATGCAACCCCCTTTTGAGCCTTTGTCCTCAGCAGAGCTTAAGTACTTGACATGGAAAACTGTGTTCTTGATAGGCATTACTTCTGCCAGACACGTAAGTGAGTTACAGGCCCTGTCAGTGGAGCCTGATTTTATCTCTTTCCATAGAGATAAGGTGGTCCTCAGGACTAATAGGAAGTTTTTGCCTAAGGTGGTTTCAGATTTCCACCTTAACCAGTCTATGTCTCTTCCTGTTTTCTTCACTGACCATTCCTCCTCTGGGGAGAGGAGGCTGCAGAGCTTGGATATGAAAAGGGCCCTTTGCTACTACATAGAGCGCACCAAGGGTCACAGGTTTGACTCCCTCCAACTGTTCCTCACTTATGGTGAGGTTGGTAAGGGAAAACCTGCCACTAAGAGATCTATTGCCAGGTGGATTGTCTCTTGCATACAATTTTGCTGTGAAAAATTAGGTAGGATCCCACCCTCAGGCCTGAGAGCTCACTCTACCAGAGGTACTGCTGCTTCCCTGGCTGCTGCCAGGGATATTCCTTTCTTAGAGATTTGTCAAGCAGCCACCTGGAAAACAGTACATACTTCCACCAAGCATTACTCTCTGGATATCCAGGCTAGGAGTGATGCTCGGTTTGGCACAGCAGTGCTTCAGAGCCTGTTCCCGAAGGAGGTTCTGTCCCTCCACCATGAAGGTACTGTTTGGTAGTCTGCAGTAGTCAGAATACAGCAAGACTTCATGTTGTTTGAAGAATAAATTACTCACCTTAGCAATGTTGTTTCTCTAATGGAGTCTTTCTGTATTCTGACCTCCCCCCTGCCTCCCCTCTCAGAACCTGGGTTTTGGGATGTGGGTGGGCAGGAATGGTGTTGGCATCCTAAAGGTGCCCCCCTTTTCTAACCCTCTTATTTTTGGGTATGTGTTGTGTTTTGTTTTTTGGGTTTCCTGACTTGAGTCTTTGCCTTGGAACCAAAAAACCCTTTTATTAGATTAGTTGCCAGTTGGCTAGTGTAAGTTTACAGTTTCCACATAGGATGCCCAGTGAGTTTGGCTCGCAAAGATCTGGCGTTTTGGGTTCAAACAACAACAGACAGAGTCTCAACCGAGCTCGAGCTCAGCGTTCCATGCCCTGCGTGGAAAGTTAACTCTTTCCTTTCCGGCAGTTCAAAGGTTGGATATCACTGCAATAGTCAGAATACAGCAAGACTCCATTAGAAGAAACAACATTACTAAGGTGAGTAATTTTTCTTCTGACCCCCCGCCTCCCCTCTCAGAACCTGGTTTTGGGATGTGGGTGGGCAGGAGCAGTGTTGGCACCTAGAGATGCCCCTTTTTTCTCACCCTCCTTTATTTTGGGTGTGTGTTGTGTTTTGTTTTTTGGGTTTGCTGACTTGAGTCTTTGCTTTGAAACCAAAAACCCTTTTTAACAAATTTAGTTGCCGGTTGGCTAGTGTGAGTTTACAGTTTCCACTCAGAACGCCTAGTGAGTATAGCTCGTAAAGATCTGACGGTTGGAGTTTAAACAACAGCAGACAGAGGCTTCAACCGAGCTCGAGCTCAGCGTTCCATGCCCTGCTTGAAAAGTTAACTCTTTGTTCTCCGTCGCAGTTCAAAGGTTGGTGATCACTGCATATGTCAGAATACAGCAAGGATCCATTAGAAGAGACATTACTAAGGTGAGTAATTTTTTCTTCCCTCCACCTGGACCACTGGAGGATGATCTCATAAGATGCTTGGGTCCTGCAGATGATAGAACAGGGCCATGCTCTAGAGCTTCTAGAGTTGCCTCCAGATCATCCGCCAACTCATTCAGTCTATTCCCCAGAACACATACCAGTGCTGCTAGGGGATGTACGTACTCCAATGCAGAAAAGGGACATAGAACCAGTTCCTTGGGAACAAAGGAACATGGTGTTCTATTCTCACTACTTCCTAGTCCCCAAATGTACAGAGGATCTGAGGCTCATTCTGAATTTAAGGAATCTGAACCTCTTTATTCAGTACAAGAAGTTCAGAATGGTCACTCTTCAAGACCATTTGCCGCTACTACAAGGAGGGGACTGGATATGTTCCCTAGAATTGCATGGTGCTTACCTGCATATCAAGATTTGTCCTCCTCACAGGAAGTACCTCAGGTTCTTTTTCCAGGAGTAGCACTTCCAGTTTGGGGCATTACCCTTTGACTTACCATCTGCACCACAGATCATTATCAAATGCTTAGCAGTAGTAGCAGCAGCCCTCGGGAGAGAAAGACTGTATTTTTCCCCATCTGGATGACTGGCAGCTCAAAACTCACTCCAAAGAGCAGCTTTACCAGACCCTAGTACATACCAGACAGCTGTTAGATACCATGGGGATCATGATCAGTCTATCCAAAGAGTCCTGACCCCTTGCCAGCACTAGCAGTACATAGGATCAGTCTTGGACACTGCTCAAGGCTTTGCCTTCCTGCCTCAGGACAGGGCGAACGCCTGATTGCACAGGCCCAGATGGTCTATAACAACAGGTACATCACAGCCAGGAAATTCCTGAGACTGTTGTGCCTGATGGCATCAGTCCTTGTTACAGTACCACTGGCCAGATTGCATGTGAGGATTCCCTAGTGGATGTTAAGGGTCCAGTGGGATCAACACGCTGACGACCTAGAGCAGAAGGTCTTAGTAACGTCCGCTGTCAGAAAGGTGTTTCAGTGGTGGATGGAACCTGACCATTTACTGAAAGGGCTTCCTTTCCTGATTTCTTCCCCTCATCAGATTCTTACTAGTACGGATGCCTCCAGGATAGGCTGGGGGGACATCTGAGATGTCAGCAGACTTGAAGAACATGGACCAAAGTGGAGAGCACCCTCCACATAAACATAAATGTCCTAGAAATGAGGGCTGTTCTGTACAGACTGCAAGCCTTCCAGACCCATCTATCCCTAGGACATCTGCTGGTGCAGACAGCATCAGTGTGTTGCATTACTTAAACAAGCAAGGGGGCATTCATTCCTTAACCCCCCCCAATGCAGGGAAGCATTGAGGTTTTGATATTGGGCTCTGGAACATGGTCTGGAACTGTAGAATGTACATGTTTCAGGCTTCCAAAACATCTTGGTTCTCAGTCCAGAGTGCACTAGTGGAAACTGCTGTCCTTTGTAGCAGAACAGCTGTTCAACAAGTAGAGCTGTCCAGAGTTGGACCTTTTTGCATACCCATTTAACAAAAACTGCCACTTTCAAACCTCAGGAATTTCCCATTATGATTAGACATATGCAGTCATTCCAGAAGTTCTGACTGCCCCAGAGCTATAGTGATATGATTTGGAATTTATGCAAATAGTGGAACTGGAATGTTACTCAAATTGCTGTCTCTAGGTGGACTGTGTTCCATCTAACAGATTCATTTTCTCCTTCAGACAACTAGATGCCCCGAAGAGCTTTCCTCAGCAACTTCGCTGCAAGATTGTTTATTTCTGTCAAAAAAGTGTTATTTCGATATTTTATTTATTTCTGTACCTCTAGTAGCATTTTCTTTTTTAAATAACTAGCATTATTTTGTGTGTTTTTTTTTTTTATCTCTTCCTAGTGGTTCCTTTTCAGTTCCCAGGAACCAAGGCCTTCTCAGTTTTATCTCTGTTTTAGGGGTTTTAACTGCTGTTTAACTTAACAAATTGAATTTAAAAGCACTTTACTTTTATTTATTTTAGGAGCGATTTACCTTATTTGCATTTGGTTCCCTTTCAAGAACTGATCGCGTTTGTTAGAAAAATAAAATAACATTTAATTGCACTTATTTTTCTCTTCGGAACCAATTGCGATTTTGATATATTTTCCCTTTTTGGGAGTTTCTGTTAGTCTGCTGACATTTGGCATGTCAGAAAGACCCAAAAAGAAGACAGAACCTGTGGATTGTAAAAACTGTATGAAGTGTTTTCAAATATTTGCTAAGGCTGATCTCCACGATTTATGTTTGAGGTGACTGGGTCTCAGTCATATTTTTTCTTACTGCAAAATGTGCAGTAAATTTTGTCTTAAAACCATTAAGAAAAGGGCCAAAAGGTTACAGCAAATGGCATCTGCTCCCACCTCAGTGTCAGCTAAGTACCCTGAAGAGGCCTATTCTTCTTCTCGCCCTAAAACAAAGGAGAGACCTTCAAAAGATTCTTCAGACCACAAAAGTACTGAGAAGAGGTCTGAACACAGTAAACATATAAAAGACTTACTGAGCAGGCTGTGGAGTCAACGTGCCAAAAAGAAATATAAAGAAAAACATGTTGCTGCGCCTCCCGCTGAAGAAGCAGGGGAGCTCCCAGCAGACAAAAACAAAATGCCCTCTGCTGAGGACATTGCTAAAGCCCTGCAGGTCATTCAGGCCTTACAAACTGCAGGTTCTATTCTGGGTTCACCAGTTCAAATCCCACCATCGGTTCCACCAGACCAAGGTTAAGAAATCTACTTTGAGGAAGAAGAGGAGGATCCAGATTTGGGGGAACCCATTGAGCCTGAGGTATTCCCAGAACAAGATTTTGGTACCCCTCCTCGTGGGCATGATGATTTTTCATCCCACTTTTTCTTTGTCAAACAGATGGCTGACACTTTAGGCCTCACCTCTCAAGAGTCTGTGGAAGATTAGGAGGAGGCAGAATTTTTAGATATGATGGGTCTGGCTCCCACTAAGAGATTATTCCTTCCTAGCCACAATTCTCTTCAGAAAGCCACTCTAAAAATTCTACAAACACATACCTCCGTCCCCAGAGTGGACAAGAAAGTTGAGAAAAATATAAAGTTGATAGGTCTGCTGCTGACTGTTTGTATTATCATCCAGGCCATGAGGATGTGGTACAGGCTTCTAAAATCCCTTTATCATCTTAGCCCCATTTAAAGATTCGAGCAAAATTGACACCATGGGGAAGAAGGGTTATTTAGCTTCCTTCCTTCTCCTTAGACAGGCAGCTTATATGGCATATGCTGCATAATACTGAAGGCCGGCTGACATTGCTGGGATGGCATTGTATGCCACCAGATACCAACTTCACATAGCTGTGGCTTCAAACACTTCATCCAGGTTGTTGGCCCTAATCAGTTTTCTCTGAGGAGGTTGGCCTGGCTCAGAACAACCAGTTTTACCCCAGACACTCCATTAAAGGCAATGGATTATCCTTGTGAAAACAATTCCCTTTTTGGTGATAAGACTGACTAATTCCACAAGGGAAGAGCCTCCACGTCTTTTAGATCCACGGGAAGGGAAGGTAGGGGTAGGGAATATTACTCAGGAGCTTATGCCCCAGTCTCCATGCCTGTAGATTATACTCAGACCAGAGGCTATGACAGGGGCAGGAGGCCTTCTAGGTGGGCTAGTTCAACCCCAGCTCCCAGACCTCAGCCCGGACAGAACCCCTGACTGCCCAAAACAGGGCACAACAATAATAATAATAAATTTATTTATAAAATGCCTTTCAACTTACCAAGGTGCTGAACACATTAAAACCATAACATCAAATACAAATCCAGTAATACATATAAATAAAATCATAACATAATAACATCAAACATTAAAATCAGTTAAAATATGAAGTAAGATCTCAGCACAGTAAAAATTAACCTATGAATAACCATCCAAGAAGGCCATTCGCCACAAATGAGTTTTCAGATTATTCTTGAATTCCTCCACGGAGGTGCACTCCCATAACTGGCGTGGTAGAGAATTCCATGAGTGAGTGCAGCATAAGAAAATGCTCTGCTGCCAGAAGATTTTAAACTCAATCTTGGAATCTCTCAGAACCCCTTGTCGGCCGAGTGGAGCAATCGGCCGGGGTAGTAAGGCACGAGGAGTTCTTTCAGATAGGCTGGGCCCCGATCGTGAAGGGCTTTAAAAGTAAAAAAAATGACTTTAAAGGAGATCCGCCACCATATAGGAAGCCAGTGCAGTTTGCGCAGCACCGGGGTAATATGACAGGACCTACTTGTCGCAGTCAGAACCCGGGCTGCAGCGTTCTGCACCAGCTGTAGGCGACAGATTTCAGCCCCAGAAAGCCCACAATGTAGGGCGTTGCAGTAGTCCAAACGCGAGGACGTAAAGTCGTGGACCAACGTTGGCAAAGGGTCAGACGGAACTAGGTGCCTAACCATGATGATATTCCTAAAATGGTAAAAGGAAGTCCTGACAATGGCCGACACTTGAGACTGTAAGGTCAGCCTGTCGTCTAAGACAATCCCAAGGTTATGCACCCATTCAGAGGTCAGAAGTGACATGCTGCCAAGAAAAATTCCAGAGGGCGTGCCATCATGTGACCTCTCTATCTGACCACCCAGGTCCACAACCAGAACCTCTGTCTTCTCTGAGTTCAACTTTAACCAACTAGAATCCATCCAACCCTGGATTTCTTCCAGACAGTTGTTAAACACCATGAGAGCTCCATCCTGGTCGGGTGCAAAAGACAGGTGTAGCTGGGTGTCATCTGCATAACAGCGAAACCTCAACCCATACCGTCTTATAATGTGTCCGAGGGGCAGCATGTACACTGCAGATATCATGGGTGATAGCACGGAACCCTGAGGCACCCCACACAACAAAGGAGTTGGGCCAGAAGAAAAGACTCCCGACACAACTCTTTGTGATCTCCCAGTGAGGAATGAGGTGAACCATTGTAAAACAGTTCCCGACATTCCACAGATTTGCCTCAGGCGTGCTATCAACGCCAGGTGATCCACAGTGTCAAAAGCAGATGAGAGATCAAGGAGAACCAGAATGGAACGTCTCTTCTGATCTCTTGCCCTCAGAAGATCATTAAGCACCCAAACCAACGCAGTCTCGGTGCTATGTCTTTTAAGAAAACCAGATTGGAAGGATTTGTAGATATTATGGATGGTTAAATGGTATTCCAATTGGGCTGCCACTACCTTCTTAATAACCTTCCCAATAAAGGGAAGGTTAGAGATAGGTCTGTGGTTTGAGAAATAGTCTGGGTCCCAGGTAGCTTTCTTCAGGAGAGGTGTCACCACCGCCTCTTTCAGGGAGCTAGGAAACTCACCTGACTCCAAGGGGCACCAGTCTATTTGCACCAGGACTGGACTGATGATATCAGTACAACCCAAAATTAGGGGAGTCGGTCCAGGATCCAAACTACAGCTTGTGGAACACACACTATGGATGATCCTCATAATATCCACAAACTCAGGTCGACCAAAGGAACTCCAGGAGAATTGGGGTACTGTGAACTCACACTGTTCTACGACATCACCCTTAGAGATTGCTGGGCACAAGTCCGCCCTGATGTCAGCCACTTTAGTTGCAAAGTAACGAGCGAGCTTCTCGCACTCTAATTGCGAGAAGGCTTTTCGAACTTGCAGACAGGCTGGGTTGCACAGTCTGTCTACAGTCCGAAACAGCTGAGCCGGTCGATTCCGAGCAACTGCAATCTCCCTGGACAGGAATTCTGCTTTCTTATGGGTGATTGCAGATTGATAGATAGAATAATGTTCCATCAATCTAAGGCAGTTGACCTCTAGGGTGGACTTGCGCCAACATTGCTCTAACCTTTGCCCCTGTCTCCGCATCTCCCTCAATGTCCCATCGAATCAAGGGGACCTGGGGTGAAGGGATAAGGGGTGCTCACGAACAGGAGCAATAAGATCCAGGGCCGCCGTAACAGCCACATTATAGGCCGACACCAGCGTCTCTGGATTACTGCTCGCCAACGCGGGGGATGATAGGTCAAGGACTGCCGCAAGGCCTTGGGGAAGTAATAGTCCATAATGGGTGGTACCTGACCATCTCCACAGGGGAAGGCCTTCGCGGGGGGTGCAAAAATTGAACCTCACGGTGTAGTGGTCTGACCAGGCGACTGGTTCCACCCCCACTTCAGATGCATCACTCCCTAAGAGGAAGACTAAGTCCAGAGAGTGCCCAGATTTATGAGTAACAGTGGATATTACCTGTGTAGAGCCCAAAGAAGACATTAATTGGAGGAAGTGATTACCAAATTGCAAGAGTTCATCGTCGACCCAGGCGTTGAAGTCACCCAGAACCATCAATCTGGGCGACTCAAACGACATGTCAACGATGAAGTCTGCTACTTCCTGTAGGAAGCATTTCCCATCTCTGGGTGGATGGTAGATGAGAACGATTTGAATGCCTACATCCGCTACAACTGTGCACTCAAAGGACTCGACCTCACCCACTACTACATTCGTGAGGCCCAATTCAGTCTTGAAACAGACTGCAAACCCCCCCCCCCCGCGGCTGTCCAGTCTCGGGCGGTGTATCACCGAGTACCCGGCCAGAGTCATGGCCTCCAATATGGGGCCTGAAATGTCATCCAGCCAGGTCTCGGTGATGCAAGCCAAGTCATCCGAGCCAACAAGATCGGCAATAATGGTGGTCTTATCCCGGACGGACCTGGCATTGCATAACACCGCCCAAGTTGGACAAACCTTGGAGGCTGTCGGGCCTGTCTGCCTACTAAATTCAGTAGTGCCCTTGGGTATGGGCACCAGACATGGTAAGCCACAATCTATGTTTCATTTTGCCCTAGGGTGCCTTCTGGACATAATAACCCCGATTCGGTGGACCCCCTCATTCATCCTCTCCTGTTCGCAAATCCCCGGCCTCCTCACTCTCCTGCAAACAATCCCCAATGCTCTACAGCAATGGTAAGTATCAAGTTGTAGGGGAGGAGTATAAAAAGTGCGGAGGGTGCGAAGTGAGTAGGATGAATAGCGCACCACCGTGGGGACTGAAGGCCAGCACATGTTGCTGCTTAAACAAAATAAAACAAAACAATAAACCCCAAACACTAAAATAATTAATCTTAACAGCATAAAATTAACCAAATTATCCCAAATGTAACCAACATAAATAAACAAAAAACCTCACCTCACAGAAAACCGAGTCTGGACTGGACTGAAGACTGAAAAATAAAATAAAGTAAAAACAAACAAAAAAAATAAAAATATATAAATAAATATAAATGTAAATGTAAGGGTTCTCTGACCACCCCACAACCAAACAGAAATAAAAGAAAATTATTTAACCCCCTCCCCCCCAGCTCTCTCACAGCCAGGGAGAGAGAAGGAAAAAAGAATACCTTAGCACTCTCACTGCAAGATATAAAAATAACAGATCAAAAAATGTAAACTTTAAACAAATAAATAACGTGTCTCCCCCCCCCCCATCCTGTCACGACCCAGGGAGAGGGTACAGTCCAAATTAAATTAATGGACACAAGGTCCTCTCACCACCTTGAATGTCCAAAATAAAAAGTCTTCAAATTGCCAGGCACAGAAACGAATTAATCTGCGGGTTTAAAGTCAACAAGAACACATATAGATCATTCCAGAGGGTATCCAAAATCCAAGTCCAGAAATCAAGCAGGTCACGATTTGAATAAGGCCCTTTACCCACAGCTGGGCAACCACACATGAAAAAAGTGGACCAATACAACACCCAAAATCAGGCCACAACAGTGGCCCAACTTGGGGGTCTAGGGGGCAAAGACCCCCTAGTCAATTTCTTGACTAAAGGCTCCCAAATATCCCCTTCGGACCACAAGTCAGGTGAGGCCCAGCAGGAGGATACACCCCAAATAGATGTTAAGGAAAAGTCACTTCACCTCGAAATCCACAACAAATTTAACAAATTTCTCACTTTTTCCCAAAGTCACAGGGCACAGGCTTCCTTAAATTATCTTCATAAAAATCACAGCCCTAGGAATCAACAAACAGTCTAATTATTCCCCAGCCCAAATCCAATGCAAGGACAAAGTACCTCAGTCCATGGGAAAAAACAGCATCCTGGAGAAATCCTCAAGATCACGAGCCCTCAGTCCGCTCTGCGTCCACTTCCCATGTTGGCCTCAGCAATGGAGCACCAGCCACAAGGGCGCCCTCTCTTCTCTCTTTGTCCCAGCCAAATCCGAGTGGGACCCAAAAGAAATTCAGCCCAAATGGTTGGACCAGCAGGGCAAGGAATTCCACACTCTGCTGCACAACCCCTGATATAGTGACAGCAAGCGGAGCCTCACTCTTTAAATACCAGCAACTCAGAGTTGGTTTAATAGAGTTTCTGGAATTAAAATCCGTCACCGGACCAAAAGCATGCTCCTCCTCTTACTCCACAGATAACGAGTGTCCTCCAGCAGATTCAGAAGATGAAACCAAGCGAGTGTTCTCCAGCCGATTCGGTAAATAAAACCAAAAAAAAAAAAAAAATGTAAACGCTCAAACAAACTAAATGAACGAAACATACTAAATAAAACTCAAAACAAATTGCAGATCACAACTCTGCAACCAGCGGCACGCACAGCCCAGCGGCCACCCTTCTTTCAGTAGGGCTGCTGGCTTATTACCTCCAGAACTGGACAAACATCAGCACAAACAAGTGGGTTCTGGAGGTAGTGAGTCAGGGTCTCTCTCTACATTTCAAACAGTTTCCAAAACTTCAGGGCTGTAAAGTTTTTCATTCATCAACACCTGCAGAGACAATTCTGCCGAAACTGGAGCTAAAAAAGCTTCTGCAAGCCAGAGCAGTAGAGCCAGTTCCCTTCTCCCAAAGGGGAAAGGCATGTACTTCAGATGCTTCCTAACCAAGAAAAAGAATGAGGATTGGCGGCCAATCCTAGACCTCAGATCCCTGAACACACACTTCGCAAAGCCCACGTTCAAAATGGTTACACGTGCATCATTATTCCACCTCTGAAGAAAGGAAATTGGCATCTCTGTATCTGAAACATGCCTACTTTCAAATCCCAAACAGGCCTTGCCACAGAAAATACCCAAGGTTCACTCTGACAGCAGGGCACTACGAGTTCTCAGCACTCCCCTTCGGGCTCACCTCTGTCTCAAGAGTATTCACAAAGTGCCTAGCAGTGGTGACAGCCAGTTTCAGGAGGCAAGGAATCATAGTATTCCCTTACCTGGACAACTGGCTAGTTGTAGGGGAGTTGTATCAACAGGTAAAGGACTCCATCAGGGTCACCCAAAGCATTCTAGAACCTTTGGGCTTCCTCATAAGTATCCAGAATCTCATATGGAACCAGTTCAGTCACTAGAATTCATTAGAGCAGAACTGAATATTGTCCAAGGCAAGGCCTTAGAGCAGAACTCAGTATTGTTCAAGGCAAGGCCTTCCTCCCCTCAGGATAGGGTAACAAACTTACTAATCCTAGCAAACTCCTTTGTCTTGGGTCAGCCTAGGACTGCAAGGCAGTTCCTAGCTTTACTGGGACATATGGCTTCAACTACTGCAGTAGTATCAAGTACCTGGTTTCAGATGAGAGATCTCCAGTACCACTTGAGGTCCCATTGGTCCCAAAGAAGGGATCCTTTTTCAAAGCTTGTGTGAGTAACAAAAACTCTGCTTCTGACTCTGCAGTGGTGGAAAAAAAGGTACAACCTCAGGCAAGGCATCCCTTATCAGCAACAGCACCACACGGTGGTTCTAACAACAGATGAAAATCTGATCCCTAGCATATTTCCTGGTGTGCATTTGTCTGCTATTCATCTTCCAGGGAAGGACATTACATTGGTAGATTCACTCAGCATAATCAGTCAGGAGCATCATGAATAGGCTTCAGACAAGCAAGTGTTGGAAGCAGTTTTCAGATGTTAGGGCACTCCAGAGATAGATCTGTTTGTCTCGAAAGAAAACCATCAACTTCCTCTTTATTGCTGCAGGCTTTCCTCACTGGGCACAGTGCCCATGGCGGTATTAGTCTTGGATTGGACAGTGAAAATCCTGTTTCTAGGAGCGTGGATATGTTGTTCATCCACACTTCTTTGCATGTCCCCTTCCACTTTAAATCTTGCCTTAAGTCTTCAAGCTGGCTTTTCTCACTCACCCGGGTGGTATATACCTCAGCTCCACCCCATGATGCCAGATCTTCCTTTCCGCTGGAAGATACAGGTTCCCTTGTGCTCTCAAAGCATATTGTAGGCCCTGAATTCTAATTGTCGGTTTTTACCGAAACTTAAACTCATTTGAAATAGTGATTGCGCTTTCACCACATCCGCCATGGAGGAAAAATCTTCCCCCGGATTTCGCTGGTGCCCCTGCGGCCAGAAGATGTCATGCACTGACCCCCATCTAACGTGCTTTTACTGCCTAGGTGTCGAACATGACACCTCGTCATGTGGTTTTTGCCTGGCCTTCCATCCCAACGTCCTGGACAACCGCAAGGCATGTTTGAAGTTGGGGAGACCGGAGAAAAGGAACTCACCGGAGAAATTGAAGGAATACGAGGTGGGCAGTTTCCGTTGCTGCGGGATCTGCCTAACAGCTGCAACAAATGAAAACGTGAGGAGGAAGCAGCTCAAGCTTTGGCCAATCGAAGCCTTTTTGTTCCTCTGAACTGTGGCTCCACCTTTACGGGCTCCTTCAAGGAGTTGTGCCAGTTTCTCCCCACTCGGGGTGAGATGCCCTTGGGCTCACACTCCTCCCACTCTCGGAAGAGAGAGAAGGACCCTGGGTCTTCGTCTCGGCAAAGATGTTCCTGGGACTGAGAGAGGGCCGAGTCCCAGGAACACGCGGTCTCCACTTCGGTCGAGATCACATCCTTAGCCGCCAGCTTCATGGATCTTCCGTCTGGCCAGGGGACCAAGGAAGTGGCAGACGGGGTCGAAATTACCCTTGACCCGATAGACTTCTTGTCTCTGGCCATGGCCGACAACTCTTTGTAAAGGACTCCAGTCTTTGACTTCCCTAATGATGAGACCCAGCCCGCTGGTGTCCCCATCAAGGACCTGGTTCCGGACCATTGGTTTTCACCAACCCCGATGTCTCCAGATCAACCGAGTCAGCCTCCCCGATCTTGGTCGAGGTCCAGAACCCCCTTGGCTGAACAGCCAAGAAAGAGCCGTAAGTTGTCTAAAAAGAGGCGTCACCACAGGTTCTTATCCTCCCCGGACAAGTAGAGACTCAGGCGGAAACTTTGTTGGCGCTATGAAGACTTCATGTGGCAACAACTGATTCTGACCGGGCAGAAGCCGGCTTGGCCATCCACCCCAGCCATAACTTGGCTACCGCCTCCTAGGCAGACGCCGACCCCTCCGGAACTGAAGCCACCGGTTCCTCCGCCGGTAGGGCTGGCCCGTCTCCCGGTTTGGCCTCTTCCGGTCACTCCACAGATTCTGGTGGAACCACTGCCTAAACAGCCTGAGGGAGGGGCGTCCTCTAAAGAGGACTGACAAGACACCGGGATTCCCCGACATCTAACGGTCATCCCGGACCGCCCTTGGCACATTGAGGGTGACTTAGGCGGTAGACCACTTTACCATGACTCCTCGGACTCGGACATCACCGGCTTGCACTCACATCCCGGGGATGATGAGTCGACGGTCGGCACAGGGTTGGAGGAAGGCCCTTCCTCCTTCCAGTGCATTCTCCGCCTCATCTCTGACTCCACCGGAATGCCCCTGGAGCCCATCCAGAAAAAGGCGGAGTACCCTCTCACAGATATCTTCAAGAGAGGGGATACCCCAGCAGAGGCCTTTCCAGTGGGCGAGTCCATCGTTGGCCCGGTTCTTGAACTTTGGCAGCATCCTGCCTCCTGCCCAGCACCATCTGCCCACATGGCTCACAAGTACGTGGTGCCTATGGGGTCCCTTGCGGGATTCACTAACACCCTTTGGCTGAGAGCCTGGTGACTGACTAGGTGTTCAGGTGCACGGGTAGTTGGGCTGATAACTGACTGACCCCGGACAAGGAGTCCAAAAATATGGACTACTCTGCCCGCAAGGTTTACACTGCCTCTTCTCTGGGCCTTCGTCAGGCCAGCTCGGCTGTTGTTATGGCACACTTCTCCCATGCCCTCCTGGGGTCACTGGACGAGGTCCTCCCCTCATCTCCCATCGGACATGCAGACTACAGTCAAGCAGGTCCGTGACCAAGGTAGTGCTGTCGCAAAACAGCAGCTCCAGACAACCTTAGATATTGGAGATTCTTGTGCCCACTTGTTGGCAGCCGCAGTAGCCTCTTGCCGCGGGACTTGGCTGAGGCTTTCCTCCTTCCCGGCAGATACTCAGCATAAGCTTGCTGACGTGTCCTTCCTGGGGACCGACTTGTTCGATCCAAGAGTGGCCGGTCACCTTCAGCGTATAGAGCAGTCCAGTGCCACCTTGGATGCTTCTTTTTTGCCAAGGGTTCTTTGGGCAAGAACCAGCAGAAGAGAAAGAAGAAGCCATTTCGGCACTCTTACCCTGCAGTCAGGCAGCCCTCCTATCAAGAAGGTCAGCAGCAGCAGCAGCAGGCTCAAGCTTGTCGCCCACGGCCCAAGCAGGGTCCTCAACAGCCCTGTAAAGGAGGCCAAGGCGTAGGTCCTGGAGCCTCCTCCTCCTCCTCTAAGCCTGCTCAATGATGGGTTGGGGGTTGCCACCCCTACACCCGTCACGCTAGCTCTGGGTCCTTCTGTGGGGGGTCAGCTCCGCCACTTCCTTTCTGCCTGGTCCGCTGTCACTTCGGACAGGTAGGTTGTCGAAGTGATCGGTCAGGGGTTGCCTCTGGAATTGGAGCTGTACCCTCCCAGCTGAGCCTGCGCCCCTCGGGAGGAATGGATCTCCGCATGCATGCAGTTGACTCTTCGAGATGACATGGCTCAGCTCCTCCACAAGGAGGCAATAGCCCCAGTGTCGGATCCTCCAACAGACCCAGGCTTTGTTTCCAGGTACTTCCTGGTGCCCAAGCGGATGAGGGGTTAGCGCCCCATCCTAGATCTCCATGACCTGAATCAGTATCTCAGGTCCCGCACCTTTCGGGTGGTCACTCTGAACCAGATCATACCATCCCTGGAGCGAAACACGTGGTTCTGTTCACTGGATCTATGGGATGCGTTCTTTCACATCCCAGTCCGTCCATCCCATCAGCGGTTCCTCTGCTTCAGGGTCAAAGGGACCTTGTACAAGTTCTGAGCCATGCAGTTCGGCCTGTCATCGGTCCCTCGGGTCTTCACCAAATGCATTGCAGTTGTGGCGGCTTACCTTCGGCATCGAGGAGTCAGAATCTACCCTTATCTCAATGACTGGCTCTTGGCAGGTTCCTCCCTTTAGGAGGTGGAGAGGTCCAGGGATCTGGCCCTCCAAACCTGCTCCCAACTTGGCCTCCTGATCAACAGGGCCAAGTCGGAACTCGTGCCCTCTCAGGTGATGGCCTTCATTGGGGCAGAGCATGACTCTTGTCAAGCCAGAGCTCGGCTTCTGACGGACAGGGTGGAGGTTCACTCCTCCTTTGCCTGATCATTTCTGGTTGGGCACTTGCGCCCTGCCCGGGACTTTCTGTGCCTTCTGGGTTACATGGCGGCGTGCACCTCAGTGGTCCGTTGGGCCCGGTGACTCATGTGCCCCCTCCGGTGGGAGCTGGCCGCCCAGTGAATTCAGCGATATGGTAACTTTGACTAGCTGATCACTGTAACCCAGAAGATGTGGGACGCTCTCCAGTGGTGGACCGCCCCAGACCGGTTGCAGAAAGGGATCCTGTTTGTCTGCCCCGAGCCGATGGTGGTCCTTATGACCGATGCCTCTCTCATGGGCTGGGGAGCCCACATGGGGGACAACAGGGCCTGTGGGTTCTGGACCCCCAAGAAGTCCCGATGCCACATCAACCTCTTGGAGCTCAGAGCAGTCAGACTGGCATTGTCGGCTTTCGCTGCTCAGCTTCGGGGTCAAGTGGTTCAAGTCCAGACGGACAACACCACGACCATGTACTACCTTAACAAACAAGGCGACATGCACTCCCGTCTGCTGTGCAAGGAGGCGCTTTGCATCTGGACCATCATAAGCCAGTTGGAGGCGGATTTCCTAGCCATCCATGTGGCAGGAACCTTGAAACAGCTGGCGAATCCTCTCAGCCACATAGGCCAGACATCCCACGATTGTTCTCTCCAGCCAGAGGTAGGTTACAGCCTGTTCTCCTGTTGGGGCAAACCGCTGGTGGACCTGTTTGCCTCCAGGGAAAACATCAAGCTGAGGCTGTATCATGCCTGCCCCCCCCAGCAGGGCTTGCTGCTGGGGGATGCCTTCTCACGGCCGTGTACCCCAGGCCTCCTCTGCGCCTTCCTTCCATTTCCCTTGATCCACAGGGTGTTACACAAGGTGAGGAGGGACAAGGCAAGGGTGATTCTGGTAGCCCCAGACTGGCCACGCCAGTTCTGGTACCCAGATCTCCTCAGCCTCAGCTGCAGGCCCCCAGAGCGGCTTTGTACATGCCCGGACCTGATATCTCTGACCAGGAGAAGGTCTTCCATCCAGACCTTCAATCCCTGTACCTCACATCCTAGTTCCTGAGCGGATAGTGCTCTAGGCTTTGGGTCTTTCCGAAGATGTCTACATCGTGGTGGAGGCATCCAGAAAGGAATCCACTAGGAAATGTTATGCCTTCAAATGGAAACATTTTTCCATTTGGTGTCAGGGTAAGGGTGTGGAGCCCTTATTCTGTTTTGTGGCTAACATCCTCTATTACCTTTGGTCTCTCTCCAAAGGAGGTCTGCGGTCATCAACCCTTAGGGTGCACCTGGCAGCCATTTCTGCTTACCGGGCTTGGGCCGGTCAGCCGACAATGGCACAGGAGACCGTGGTCAGGCACTTTTTCAAAGTCCTGGATCACATATCCCCTCTGGTGCATGAACCTCCACCTCCATGGGATCTGTTGCTGGTTTTGGCAAATCTCATGGGCAAGCCATTCGAACCCATGCACAAATGTGAACTTTCACACTTTTCGTGGAAGACACCCTTCCTGGTGGCTATCACGTCTGCCAAAAGGACAGGGGAGCTCCAGGCGCTTTCAAAGTTTTCCTGCGCCCCCACCTGAAATTCCTTCCGAAGATGGTGTCAAGAGTTTCACCTTAACCAGGTGTTGGCTCTTCCAGTTTACTATCCTAATTACACCTCAGATGCTGAGTACCATACCTTGGACCTGAGACGTGCTCTCTCCTACAAGGAGAGGATGGCAGAAATTCTTGGAGAGGTTTGCCAGCTGTTTGTCACCTACGCTGAAGCTGCTTCTGGCAGACCTGCAGCCAAATGGAGCATAGCAAGATGGATTACATCATGCATAGGTCTGTGCTATGAATTGGCAGGCAACGAGCCTCCCAGAGGGATAAGAGCTCATTCTACCCGCCATACTGCTGCTTCGGTGGCTGCTTCCAGAGACATCCCTATCCAGGAAATCTGTTGGGCTGCTACCTAGAAGTCAGTAGACACCTTCATTACCCACTGCCACATCGATCTTGAGTCACACCAGGATGCTGGTTTTGGGGCCTCGGTTCTCCAGTATTTATTTCCTAAGTAGCGGGTGTGCGTCTTGCCTCCTTCCTCCTGGAGAACTGCTTGGAGTCTGCCAAGAAGTGTGGATGAACAACGTATACACGCTCCCAGAAAAACAGGTTACTCACCTGTAACAGTAGTTCTAGGGGTGGTATATGTTGTTAATCCACATACACCCACCCGACCTCCCCGGCTTCGGGTGCACAACCTTGCTTGCAGTGGGCTAAGATCTGGCATTATGGGGCGGAGCCGAGATATATACCACCTGGGTGGGTGGGTCGGTGGGTGGGAGGAGCTAGCTTGAAGACTTCCGGCAAGATTTAAAGTGGAAGGGGACATGCCAAGAAGTGTGGATGAACAACATATACCACTTCTAGAACTACTGTTACAGGTGAGTAACCTATTCTTTTCCACCATTTCCACTGATGTTTAGAGTGCTTCTCAAACTCAGGAGTCAGTCTGCAACCATGATTCTGGTTGTTCCAGACTGGGCCTGACAGCCATGCTACTACCATCTACTACTCACCCTGTCTACCAAGTAACCCATCCGGCTTTCCAACAGATACAATCTTCTAACAGCCGTTCAGGGTCAGATAGTATTCCTGAACCTCAAGACCCTTCACCTGAAAGCCTGGCTTTTGAGGAGCTAGAATTTTCTGAATTTAAACTGTCAGAAGAGGTCCTTAAAGTCCTAAAAATGTCCAGGAAAACTTTAACCAGAAAGACTTATGCTTCAGAATGGAAGAGATTTTCTATCTAGTGCAAGTCTAAGCATGTCAGCCTCTTAAGGCAGGTTTGCCTATGTTGCTTGTCTACTTGGTACACCTACAGGCCTTAGGCCTTCTGCCCTCGGTTCATTTGGCAACAGTCTCTGTTATTTGTCTGCAGGTGCTCGGAGAACAATAGCTTTACATCCTATTTTTAGAAAGTTTTTTCAAGGGCTTGGCACATATGTTCCCTCCTGTTAGGAAGCCAGACCCTCTTTGGGACCTGAACTTGTGCATAACCAAATTCATGGAACCTCCATTTGAGCCAGTGGCTATGGCTGATCTGAAATATGTCACCTGGGAAACTGTCTTCCTGGTGGCAGTTACTTCTGCAAGAAGAGCGTGTGAGGACCAAGCTCTCTGGACTGATCCTAATTACATCATCTACCATAAGGGCAAGGTGGTCCTCAGGACCAACAGGAAATTCTTCCCTGGGTGGTATCTGAGTTTATTTTGAAGCAATCCATCACCCTTCCTGTATTCTTCACAGCCAAGTCCAGTTCAGGGGAATTGAAGCTTCATAGTTTGGATGTAGACGCAGGAAGAGTGGCTACTGGGGTTTAACGCAAAGAAGTTCAAGATCATGCATATAGGGAAGAGAAACCCTGAAGCCACCTAGAGGCTGGGAGGGGAGTTACTGGCAGTCACAAGGGAAGAAAGAGACTTGGGTGTCATCATCACCGTTGGCCTGAAATCATCCAAGCAGACCACTAAAGCAGTAGGTAAGGCTAGAGGGATGTTGGGGTGTATTAGTAGGGGTATCACAAGTCGTAAGACACTGGTTAGGCCCCATCTGGAGTACTGCGCGCAGTACTGGAAGCCACACCTTCTCAAGGACATTAACCAAATTGAGGCAGTCCAGAGAAGGGCAACTAAAATGGTGCAGGGACTGCATCAGAAAACATCTGAGGACGGATTAACGGAGCTCAGCATGTATAACAGAGCAAAGGAGGGAGAGTGGTAATATGATCGAAACATTCAAACACTTTAAGAGCATTAACAAGGTGAAAGAGTCTGACATGTTTCAATATAAGAAAAATATCAGGACAAGAGGACACAGCATGAGATTAGAGGGAGGCCGATTAAGGGGTAATGTGAGGAAGTTATTTTTCACAGAAAGGGTGGTGGATACATAGAAAGGCCTACTTCAGAAAGTGGTAGATATGAATACAGTGCAGGGCTTCAAACAGGCATGGGATAGGCATAAGGGAGTGATACAGAGGAGTATGAATAGATAGGCCATTGACAGAGCAAAGGCCAATGGCACATTCATAAGGTAGAAAAAGAAATGGGCAGACTTGATGGGCCTTGCGGTCCTTATCTGCCATCAACTTCCATGTTTCTGTTTCTATGTAAAGATGTCCCTCAGCTACTATACCAGTCGTACTAAGGACCTCACGGGTTCAATACTTGGTTATGGGACAGGAGAAGGCAAACGCCCATCTAGCCTGTCTCCCACCTTAGTGGGGCCATATTGCTAGCTTTTTGCCAGAAGAAATGTGTCTAGTTTATCCTTAAATAAGCTCACGACAGTTTATCACCTATGGTGAGGTTGAGAACGGCAAGCCTACCTCAAAGCAATCAGTTGCACGCTGGATAGTATCCTGCATCCAATTCTGTTTACAGTAAGGCAGAGAAACATTCACCACAGGGCCTCAAGGCTCATTTCACCCGTGGAACTGCTGTGTCTGTGGCAGCTGCAAGGGGCATTCCCTTGCTAGAAATCTGTAAAGTGGCTCCCTGTAGTAAAGTCCATACCTTCACAAAACACTACTGCCTGGATGTTCAGTCCAGAAGTAATGCAAGGTTTGGTACTGTAGTATTGCAGAACCTTTTTCCTAAGTAGATTATGTACCCTCCTCCCGAGGCACTGTTTGGTAGTCTGTATGTCTGTTCATACTGGGGGATTCCCGGGGTTTGAAGAAAAATTACCATAGTAATTTTGTTTCTTCCAAAGGATCTCCCAGTATGATTAGACCTTGCACCCTACCTCTCCTCACAAAACCAGGATCAGATTTAGCAGTACTTTCATTAGGGTTTTTTATTGTTGCCATTAATCATTGACTTGACTCACAGTTTTTGTTATGCACACAGAAATGTCTAAGGGACCTAGCTGTCCCTTTGTGTTCTTTTTACCCTGTTTGGAAACCTGTCCTTTTCACCAGGGGTGGGTATTATTGTTGTGGTTGTTTTGGGTTTGAATTTATTAATTTAGATACTCTAGTATTTTTCAATTACAGAAATGAATCTCACTGTAAAATGGAACAAAGTCTACTCAGAGACAGCAGCTTGAATAACATTCCAGTTCCACTATTTGCATACGTTCCACATTACATCACTACAGCTCCAGGGCAGTCAGAGATTCTGGGCTGACTACTTATGTCTAATCTTACTGGGAGATCCCTTGGAAGAACCAATATTACTGTGGTAAGTAATTGTTTCTTTTAGTTTGCTTGTTCCAGGGCCTGGTGTTTTCTGGTGAGACACGTTGTCCCCCTCTTGGAAGGGTAGGTTCCTTTACACCTTTTCTCCCTTCCCTCTAATGCAGAGGGTGTTAAGCTCCAGATGGAGGGAGTCACTCTGTTACTCATTGCTCCTCTTTGACCTTGTCAGATTTGGTTCCTCTTTCTGCAACAATTGGCAGTGGAACCAACAGTGCCTCTGCCCAGTGCAAGGGCTTACTGTTACAGGAACATGGAACCCTTGTCCATCTGGATCTCAAGTCACTCCATTTCTTTGCATGGCTCCTGAAGACATGACCATTGCTAGGTTTGCGGTATCTCAGAAGGTGGCTGACATTCTGGTGGCTGCCAGAAAACCTTCCACCAGAGCCACTGATTTTTCAAAATGGAAACGGTTTACGTTGAGGGCCACTTCCTATCACCTTGATCCTTTGATGTCCAGTGAATCAAGTTCTAGAGTATTTGTTGTTCTTGTCAGATGCAGAACTGCAATATTCTTCTATCAGAGTGCACTTGGCTGCCATTTCAGCTTTCCATGTGACTATCGATGGTCGCACGGTTGCTCAACTGGAGGTGGTTTGTATGTACTTTAGAGGCATTCTGCACTTGAAACTTCCTATCCTTAATCCAGTCCTAGCTTGTGACCTGAATTTTGTGTTAGAAAAGGTTACTTTGGCTCCTTTTGAGCCATCTGTGTCTTGTGGCCTCTGCTTTCTTTTTTGGAAAGCATTATTTTTAGTTGCTATTACTTCTGTTCAAAGAATTGCAGAGCTTTAGGCTCTAATGTGTAAGCCTCCTTATTTGGTCTTCCATAAAGACATGGTGTCTTTATGTAATAATCCTAAGATCTTACTTCGAGATACAGCTCTTGCAGCAGGTTACATCATTAGGACTGAAGCTGTCAGGCAGCAGGACCACACAGAAAAATTCTAGCTAGCTACATACAGGGAGGGACCTCCCCCAACATTGGCTCCGCCCCCGGCATTCCCTACATCATAAAACGGGCGGTTCCCCAGCATCTCCAGCTCTTTTCCCGCCGTTGACTCGCAAGCATCGGCTCCACGGATGTCTTCAGCTAACAAATGATGCCATTACTTAAGTATCTTTATTTTATTTGTTTTGTTCGAAAGTTTACCTTTATTTATAATTCTGTATGTCATCTTCCACTAAATCATCTGTTGAAAAACACTTTTCTATGTGTGCTTGCGACAAACAGATTCCTTTTAAGGACAAGCACACGACCCGTGTCAGGTTCCTAGACCCAGAACATGACACCAAGGCCTGCCCGATTTGCCAAAACTTTAATAATTGGACGAGGATCCACTGCCAGAAAGTTTTAGAGACCTTTCTTTTAGAGAAAAGGTTGGCAGCAATACAGAAAAGTACTTCCAGGGAAGGGTCCTCTCACAGGTTGGGGAAACATAAAGAAAAAAGGAGGGAAAGGGAGAAAGAGCACTCCCCATCCACGCGGACATCCGTCTCCAGGGGAAGTTTGTATTCAACGAACTGCTCCAGCTGGTCTCCGTCTCAGCCAAAGACCCAGAATCCGCCGTCCAAGGTCCAGACGTCAGGTGGCTCTGATTCTGCATCCACCCTTCATCTCCAGAAAGTCTGGCCTCAGGTTCACTCTTCCAGCCAGCCTTCGGGCTTGAAAGGCTCTTGGCTTCCTCAGATTGCCCAGTCATGGTGCACTCCAAGTCGGCCTCTGTATCAGGTTCCGACTCCCCGGACTGGCGCCGGGATTCCAGCCACTTGAGGTCAACCTCCCAGTCCCCCAGAACTATCTTGGGGACATCCGTTAAACAGTCTTTGGAGTTAACATCTGTTAAGTGGACCTCGGACCCTAAGTGGACGTCAGAGCAGACGTCCACCAACTGGTCCAAGGACCAATGGCCATCAACCAAGGTCCTCTCCCACAAATGGGAGGATGCCTCTGCAATACCAGACATCAGCCCATCCAGACGCATGGATGAAGAGGGCACTGATGCCAGGGTCGAACACCTAAGTGATGATCAGACGTCAGGTGGCAGAGAGGATACAGACCTCTTCCATGAACTGATGCCACCCAAGGACCAGACGACAGGTGCATCGAATCGCAGATCATCAGACTCAGGAGATGGTCAGTTGCCTCCACTGGACGCTTTTTGTCTCTTGCACCAGACATCTAGGCAGATGCTGGACCAGATCGTGGGCCTTAAAATTTCGGAGGTCAAGGAATTGTTTTCCTCTTGATGGGAAACCATCAGGAAGGATGTGGTTCCCATCAAACTGCCCCTGGATGACCACCCCCCCATGCGGGTCCCTCCAAGAGAAAAAAGCCCTACCAGATCACCCCTAGAGAGGAAAGCCCTAAGCCTAGGGGCCGGTCCAAGGAGAAGAAGTGGCTGAGGTCTCCCCTCATAGACCCCTTCTCACTCACTGAGTGTGCACAGGACGAAGAAGCACCGCAGGAGGTCAGATTCCTCTTCCTCTGAAGAATCTCACTCTTCTTATGTGTCCTGTGGATCAGACTCTCCATTCAGCATCCTTTCACTGGATCCTAGGGATTTGCCAAGGTCCCCCCCAGATGACCCAACACTTATAGGTATAAGAAGGCATATCCAAGATAATATGGGCTGGGACACTGAGGATTTAGATCCTGAGAGGCGTCACCTCGCAAAGTATCTACGACAGAAGGCTCCAAAACCAGTGGTGCTCCCGCTACTGGTTGATACCTTCCAAGACATGACTAAGGCTGCTTGGAAGCATCCCTACACTTCCTCACCAGTCTCTAGAAAGGCAGATTGACTGTATCAGGCTCCCCTAGAAGACCCATATGTGGGAGAACAGCCAGTGGCAGTTTCAGTGGTGATCACTGCCACACATGACGAGTCACAGAGGCCACAACATTTGAGCACTCAGCCCCCGAACCGAGAGTCAAAACAGCTAGATTCCATGGGAAGGAAAATGTACACCTCAGCCACATGTTCCATCCGCTCACTAAACTTCTTGACTCACGTGGTCCAATTCCAAAATGTCCTGTGGGAACAGGAGTTGAATTTGGTCAAAAACCTTCCGGGTGGTGACCAGAAGGAAGAGCTTACCAAGCTTCTTCAGACAGGCTCTGACGTGGGCACACAGGTGCTCAGGGTGGCATACGACTTGGCGGATTCAGCCGCCAGGAGTGCGGCATCAGGCGTATGTCTAAGATGGCACTCTTGTTTGAGGGTCTCAGGCTTCACACCAGACGTCCAGAAGAGCATCCTAAGTGTCCCTTTCAAAGGCACAGTTCTTTTTAGGGAGGAATCCGAAAAGATCATAACAAAGTTGCAAGATGCTGGGAAGGCAGTATGTTCTGTGCAAGCCATGTACAGACCAAAGCTGAAGCCATTTTGGAGGCAGAACCATTTTAGAGGGAAACAGGGACAGCAGCCTTGATTTGGACGACAGCAGCAGAGGGGTGACTTTAACTGCAAAGGGCCCATCTCAGGTTGCAGGAGAAGCAGGTGACAGGCACACAAAATCCTCCCAGGCAAACCTTCCCTCTCCGTCTACTGCCTGACTCACTGCAGAACCCTCCTCTCCCTCCAGCCCAAGGGGAAGAGGCAGTCAGGGGTCGTTTCTCCAAACACCTGCCAGGGTAGAAGCAGATTACTTCGACCAATAGGTTCTTCAGCTCATTCAAAGAGGACACTCCATAGAATTCACCGGGCAACCACCGTCCAGGCTACCACTGCCCTCTCAGTATTCAAAGCAGCACGCCACACTGATCCTGGAAGAGATCCAGGCTCTCCTAGTAAAAGAGGCCACAGAGCCAGTCCCATGGATCCAGAGAGGGAAAGGTTACTATTCCCACTTCTACTTAGTACCCAGAAAGATTGGGGATTTACATCCAGTACTTGACCTCAGCAATCTAAACACCTCTGTGGCATACAAACACTTCAGGATGTTCACCTTATCAGGCCTGATCCTGATGTTACACCCAGAAGCTTGTCTCGCATCGCTGGATGTGCAAGATGCATATCTTCATATCTCTACCACAAGACACCACAGAAGATTCCTGTGATTCGAGTTCAGGGGGTCAGCACTTCCAATTCCGAGCACTACCCTTTGGGTTGTCATCAGCGCCAAGAGTTTTCACAAAATGCCTGGCAGTAGTAGCAGCGGCTCTCAGGAGAATAGGCTACTACGTTTTTCCTTATCTGGACGATTGGCTCCTAACTGCATCATCCAAGGAAGGCTTACACCACACACTACGGGACACCTTTTCAGTATTCAAGAACCTAGGTGTCACGATCAACCTACCAAAGTCGTCCTCACACCTTGACAAAGGTTGCAGTTCATCGGGGCAGTGCTGGACACCACGAAAGGGAAGAACGCCTAAGAAGTCTTAAGACACGTCCTAGGGCAGAGGCAGGTCTCAATATGGACCATGTTGCGTCTTTTGGACCACATGGCAGCAGCAATAGCCACAGTTCCTCTGTCATGCCTACACATGCGAACCATTCAGTGGACACTCAGAGTCCAGTGGGACCAATGCCAGAATGACCTCGACAGAATAGTTTCGGTTCCCAACACTATTCACCAAGTATTGCAGTGGTGGCTAGTTCTGCAACACCTCGCGATAGGGGTCCCCTTCCAGTCACCCACTGTAGCAGGGATACTAACTACAGACACGTCGGGATCGGGCTGGGGTACCCATGTAGGTGACAAGAGGACCCAGGGTCTGTAGTCCAGAACAGAGGGTTACCTCCACATAAACATCTTGGAGATGAGGGCAGTTCTTTATGCCCTACAAGCGTCACGAACAGGACTTCCACCAGGGCATCTACTGATTCAAATGGACAATATGTCAGTAGTGTTCTATATCAACAAACAAAGGGGCACTTATTCATACCAGCTGTGCCAAGAGATGATACGGGTATGATATTGGGCAGTAGAACGCCATATCACCCTGTTTGCAGTTCACGTCCCAGGGTTGCAGAACAAACTAGTGGATCTACTCAGCAGATCCAGATCCGACACGCATGAATGGGAGCTTCTACAGCAAGTTGCAGACACTCTGTTTGCAAAATGGGGAACACCAGAACTAGATCTCTTTGCCTCCCCATATGAGGCAAAACTGTCCAATTTCTGCTCACTAGATCCAGGGCCTGGTGTTTTCTGGCGAGACGCATTATCCCTCTCCTGGATGGGCAGATTCTTTTATGCCTTCCCTCCCTTCCCATTGATCCAGAGAGTCCTATTCAAACTGCTGAACAAAGTAGCAGAAATGATTCTGGTGACCCCATATTGGTCATGGCAGACATGATTCTTTTTATCCCAACAACTAGCGAGTGAGCCTCCCTTTCCTGTTCCCCTCAGCTTGCACTTACTGTAGCAAGACAACAGGTGCCTAGTTCACCCGAACTTGCGATCTCTACACCTGGCTCTTGAGGACTTGGCTATCTCTCGCCATGAAGTCTCTGTCAGAGTGGCCAGTGTCCTAGTAGCTGTGAGGAAACCCTCTACTAGAGCCACATACAGTATGCCATGAAATGGCACAGGTTCTGCCTTTGGTCCTTGGCTTGTGACCTGGACCCTCTAAGTTGCCCGGTGAAATCGGTACTAGAATACATTCTTTCCTTGTCAGATGCAGGGTTAAACTATTCTTCAGTAAAGTTGCATCTTTCAGAACTATCTGCATACCATGCACCTTTTGGGGATATATCCTTGGTCCAACTCGACGTGTCACACACTTTTTTTGTGTGGCATCCTACATTTAAAACCTCCCATTAGTGACCCAATTCCCCCCTGGGATTTGCTATTCATTTTAGAACAGCTCAGACTACGACCTTTCGAACCAGCTGTGGATTGCTTCTGTCTTGGAAAGTGTTATTTTTGGTTGCAGTCACCTCTGCAAGAAGAATTTCTGAGCTCCAGGCACTCGTGCAAAGAGCCATATTTGATTTTCCACAGGGACAGCGTGTCCTTAAGAACAAATCCTAAGTTTCTTCCCAAGGTAGTGTCTGAGCTTACTCTCAGTCAGGACATTGATCTCCCAGTCTACTTCCCTGAGTATTCCAATAGAGGAGAGGATCTCCTGCACACTTTGAATGTGCATAGGATACTCTGGTATTATCTGACTAGAACCAAGGGGCATCGACAGCCAGATCAGTTGTTTGTTTCTTTTGCACACAGGATGCTGGGGGCACCAGTTTCTTAACAGTCACTCTTGAAATGACTGGTAAACTGTATTGTCTTCTGTTACCAGAACTGGAACAAACCTTTATTGGGACCGGTAAAGGGTCACTCTACAAGAGGAATAGCGACCTCCTTTGCCTCCCTAAAGAATGTCTCAGCTTCATCCATCTATGCAACAGCTACTTGGAGTACTGTGCACATGTGTAGCAGGCACTACAGTCTGGATATATCCTCCAGGAGCAGAGTGGGCTTTGGCTTTGCAGTCCTGCAGGGGCTCCTTTCATGAGGGGTTTTCTTTCCCCTTCCCCTTCTCCTGTCCTAATTCCATCTTGTAAGGGCTAATGCACATTGCTCGGGACTCCGTCCTAATAGTGTAACCTGCTGCAAGTGCTGTATCTTGAAGTAAGGTAGTACAGTTACGTAAGAACTTACTGTAACAGTAGATATTCGAGAACCGCTCTTGCAACAGGTACTTTCCCACCCATCTTCCCCTCAGGAGATCAGAGGCATTGCATATCATTTATTGGTCTTCCTTTGGAAGTGGATCCTTGGTCTGTCATCTGAATTCAAGCGCTTTGCCTGAGTTTCTGGCAGGAGAACTGAGGGACGCTGGGGGACCACCCCTTTTATGATGCAGGGAACGTCGGGGGAGCTGGGTAACTTCTGGGGCAGTCCCCCACTGTATGCAGCTAGCTAGAATTTTTCCGGGGGTGGTGGTCCTGCTGCCTGACGGCTTCAGTCCTAATGATGTAACCTGCTGCAAGACTTGTTCTCGAAGATCTACTGTTACGGTAAGTTCTTACGTAACGGCACTTTTCTCCAATTCAAACTATCCACGTGCCAGTTTATTTTCCTGAGCATTCCAATCCAGGGGAAGTATTGCTCCAAAGTTTAGCGGTACATAGAATACTCTGGTACTATATACAAAGGACTGCAGGATATTCTTGCAGCTTTTTGTTTCTTTCACCACTGGGAAAGATGGCCTACCCAGTCCTAAACAGCGTTTGTCCAAATGGTTGGCCAACTGTATTGCCTTTTGTTGTAGAAGTATGATAAGGAACTTCCTGGTGGTGTTCATGGTCATTCCACTAGAGGCATGGCCATTTCTGTTGCCTCTTTTAAGAATCTGTCAGCTGCAGAGATCTGTGCTGCTGCAGCCTGTAGTACTGTCCACAGTTTTACTAAACACTATTGTCTGGACATTGTTTCTTGAAAAAGGGCAAGTTTTGGCCTAGCCATGCACCGAGCCTCTTTTCTTACGTCTATAGGCTTCAGCCACACAGGCTGTTTTATTGTCAATACTGCTTGGTACTTGTTCCATAGGTGTGGCCTGATGAAAGAGATATCCTCAAAGAAGATAGAGAAGTTACATACTTACCGTAACAGTAGATCTTACTTCGAGAGGGCTCTTGCAGTGGGTAATTACATATAGGACTGACGCTGGCCGGCGGCAGGACCCCACAGAAAAATTTCTAGCTAGCAGTCCCGGCGGAACCGCCCCATGTCAGGTGACCGCATCATACGACATCGGTATAAAGGGGCTCCCGGACGCCCGCCTTCCAGTTCTTTCCCCGCCAGCTCGTGCAGCGCCTCGTGGTTAAGTTCATATCGCTCAGTCCTGTTACTTCGTCGTTTTTTCTGAATAGTTTTCAGTATAGAATTTTATTCTTCTTTCGTCAGGTGAACATCAGTATATGTCGTCCCCTTCAGAGAATAAGTGTGACTCGTGCGGCGCCCAACTGCCTCACAAAGACGGTCACTCCCTCTGCCTTTTCTGCTTAGGCCCCGACCACGCGGTCGACAAGTGTTCGCACTGCCTTCGATTCAATGCGGCCACCCGCAGACGACGCCAGCAGTCCCTCGAAGCCCATCTCCTCAAAAAGATGTCTACGATGGAGAAGGAGTTGAGAAAACTTTGGCAGGCGTCGACCTCCCCTGAAGGGCATAAGAAGCGGGACAAGGAAAGGCACCGGGAGAAGGCCTCCTCCTCCGCGACTCCAGCCGGAGTCGCGGGCAAGGTAACATCCCCTCTGGGGATCGCCCAACGGCAACCTCCAAGGCTTTGAGGAGGCGCCGCCCGCCCCGCCGGGTTCGCTGCTCGGCCCGCCGGGCGCCCGGCAAAAGAGACCCAGCCCTCAGGTCACAGCAGGCCTGCGGCCTACTGGTGCGGCACTTGCCGGACATCGGCTCCTCTGACGTATGCCGGGAGAAGGCCGCTAAGACACTCGACCCTTCGGGGCGGCACACAGCAGTGTCCCCCTCAGACTGGGCCTCCTCTCATCCCCGGCCCACCTCCGACAAGGGACCCCCAAAGTCGGACGCCGGCTCCTCTGGCGTCTGCCAGGATTCGGCCCATAAGCCGCATATCGGCTTCTCCGACGTGCGCCGGGCCTCTGAGCCTACGGCAGACCCTGCTGTATCTGTCATACCAGGCTCCCCGCAGCCTTCACTGCCGTCAGGGGAGCCCCAGTCCCCCTGGGGATTTTTCCCCTCCGTCCCCGGACGAGGCTTGGGACCCTGGGCTACCGTCCGATCCTCTTTCAGAAGAGCCGGATCTGACGCCAGCTTCCCTGACGCCGGCTCGACAAAGCCGGTTCCGACACGGCCCTCCGGCGCCGGCGGGGATTTTTCCCTCTTCTGGGCACTCCACCCCACGGGCCTATCCCGCTGATCCGCCCGTGGAGTCCCGGCTGGGCCGTCTGCTCCAGTAGCTCCTCCAGTACCTGGGTATCCGCCGTCATATCCGACGCCGGTCTTCCCAGGTCCGCAGTATCCTACGCCGCAGTACCCGGTGCCGACTCCTTCGACGCCGCAGTACCCGACGCCACAGTACTCGACTCCGTATACCGCAGCCAGGTTATGGATACTCCCCCTGCAGATTTCCTCCGTATAAGTATCCCCCTCCTCCTCCTCCACCGCCCCCTAGGCCACCGGTGGATCTTCAGGAGACTCTTACCTCCTGGTGGGCTGAGGCCAAGGCTCAGCTCACCAAGGAAGTCGAGAGCCGTCTTACAGCGACGGTGCCACCCCCGGCTCCCGTACGTCCCAGACGGCACACTCCCTCTCCTCCTCCGGATTCCCGGGCTTTACCCTCGAGATCCAGAGAGGGGCAGGACACGCGTTCTGGGATCCCTCCCAAGGAACCTGTTCCTCCTCCTAGACGAGTTAGGGAGTCTTACTCTGCTTCAGATTCTTCTTCCCCTTCTCTCTCGGACTCCTCTGAGGCTTCCGATGGATGTTCCGAGAAAGAGGACGAGCCACACTCTCTCCGTCCAAGCCCCGGCCGAGGACTCCTCCGAAGTCTCCTCTGGAGGATCCTTCCTTCACGGAGTTGCTCAGGAAGATCCAGGAAGTCCATCAGTGGCATTCCTTAGAACCAGATCCTCAACGGGTTAAACTCGCCGAACATCTAGACTTGCCCCTTACGGCTTCTACCTTAGTGCCAACCTGGATCGAGCCTCACGCTCACCTTGTTTCCACTATTTGGAAGCAACCGTCGGCTTTAGCCCCACTTCCCAGGAAGTCGAACAAGCTATACCAGGCTCCGGAGGGTGTAGACTTTTTAGACTCTCACCCCCATGCAGACTCTGTTGTGATTAGCGCTGCTCACGGCCGGTCAGCACACCCGAAACACTTGAGCTCGTCTCCCCCGGATAAGGAATCTCGCCTTCTGGATCAGTATGGAAGGAAGATCTACGCTTCCACACTGGGGATTAGGGCCCTGAACTATGTAGCACATATGGGGTATTACCAGAAGGCCGTCCTTACCCAGGCGGAATCTAAGATTGACTCTTTGCCTGTCTCCCAAGTCAAGCAGGAGTTGGCCGACCTGGTCCGTTCTGCTCGTTCGGCCAGTCGTCATATTTTGAGGATGACCTACGACGCAGTGGACACCGCCGGATGGAGCTCTGCGTTTGCCGTGAGTCTTCGGCATCATGCATGGCTCCGTGTGTCAGGTCTGGTCCTGGAGGTGCAGTCAGCGATCCAAGAAGCATCTTTCAGGGGTTCTTTGCTTTTCGGTGGTGATGTCAAGGACATCATCACTGATTTGGAGAAGGGACGGCCTTAAATCTGTTGATTCAATGTACCGTCCCCATCCCCCACAGCGCCGTCCCTTTCGCAGACGCAGCCGGCCTCAAGCGAAACCTCAGGGAAGGCGGGCCACTAAACGTCGGGCCCCCACAGCTGCCAGGCCCCCGCTGCCCAAAAAAGCAACGGGTGCCCCCGCTACGGCGCTGCCTCACACCACCTGACTCCTTCCCTCTCCCACCGCCTCCGGACGCCCGGAGGAACCGGTAGGAGGGAGGTTCTCCCTCCACCTTCCGGGTTGGCAGAGGATAACATCGGATTCATGGGTGCTTCAGATCATAGCAGAGGGGCACTCCATAGAGTTTCTACAGAAACCTCCACGTCACCCCCCTCTGAACTCCGCTTACTCAAGGGACCATCTTCCTTTGGTCAGGGAAGAAATCTCGGCGCTCCTTGCGAAACAGGCTATAGAGCCTGTCCCCCCCCCTCACCTCTACGGGACAGGTTACTATTCCCACTTCTTCCTTGTACCAAAGAAGATGGGAGATCTCAGACCTATTCTCGATCTCAGCTCTCTGAACCTGTATGTGGAATACAAGAGGTTCAGGATGCTCTCCCTTCAAACCCTTTTCTTTTGCCCCTGCTTCGGCCGGGCCAATGGCTTTGTGCACTAGATATGCAGGATGCGTACTTGCACATCTCCATTCGCCCTTCGCACCGAAAGTACCTCAGGTTTGCATTCCAGGGGGTCCACTACCAATTCTGGGTGCTCCCATTTGGTCTTTCCTCGGTCCCCTGAGTCTTTACCAAATGCCTGGCGGTGGTAGCGGCCCACCTGCGTTCTTTGGGAGCTCAGGTTTTTCCCTACCTGGACGACTGGCTCCTGGCGGCCCCATCCAGGGAGGAACTCCTGCATTTTCTCTCCCTCACCCAGCAGGTTTTCACTGGCCTGGGTATTACCATCAACCATTCCAAGTCTCACCTGGATCCTTCACCGAGGCTCCAGTTCATCGGGGCAATTCTCGACACAACATTGTGCAGGGCCTTTCTGCCTCCGGACAGGGGGGCCTCCCTCCAGTCACAGATTTCCCTCCTGTCGGAACACAGGAGGGTCCCGGTGAGGTCAGTGCTCCGTCTGCTAGGGCTTATGGCGGCCGCCATCCCAACGGTTCCGCGCGGCACGCCTTCACATGAGAAACTCTCAGTGGACTCTCCAATCTCAGTGGGATCAATGAGTAGACGACCTAGATCATCTGGTTCTGATCTCCTCGACGATGGTAAGAGACTTGCAATGGTGGATGGTTTGAGAAAACCTGTTCCGAGGAGTCCCCTTTTTTCATCCTCCCCCCGATCAGACTCTGACCACGGACACTTCAGGCGAAGGTTGGGGAGCCCATCTGGGTCCTCACTGAACCCAGGGCCTATGGTCAAAGTTGGAGATAGTTCTCCACATCAACGTGCTCGAGCTTCGAGCAGTGCTGTTTGCTCTCCAGGCCCTTCACCAATACATCCTTCCCGGTCACCTAGCTGTCCAAACGGACAATATGTGCGTGGTGTGGTACATCAACAAGCAGGGAGGGAATCGGTCCTACCCGCTGTGCAGGGAAGCGATGAGGGTTTGGGATTAGGCAACACTTCACAACCTTCATCTCATGGCGATCCATGTTCCGGGAGTCGACAATGTCCTGGCAGACAGACTAAGTCGCTCGTCGGCTCTACCACATGAGTGGGAATTGGACGCAAAAGTTCTAAAAAGCATCTTGCAGATTTGGGGGACTCCTCAGATAGACCTGTTCGCTTCCTCCCAAAATGCAAAGCTTCCACTCTTGCTCGTCCGCCCAGAGCGAGCGCTTTCTGGAGCAACGCCTATATCTAAGCTGGAAGGACAGATTCACTGTGCTTTTCCCCACCTCTGGTCCCCTCGTGTAGCAGAAGCTTGCTTTTGAAGGAGCGAGAATGATTCTGATCGCTCCTTTCTGGCCCAGGCAAATCTGGTTCTGTCTTCTACAACAATACTCAGAGGTTCCTCCTCTCTCTTCCTTTATCTCCAGGATTGCTGATCCAGGATCAGGGACCCTGGTCCATCCGGGACTCAAGTCCCTTCAACTTCATGCATGGCTCCTGCAGACCTAGCTCAATCTCGCTTTGGCATTTCTCCTAAGGTGGTCTAGATTCTGGTGAGGCTAGAAAACTCTCCACTAGGTCCACCCACGCCATGAAATGGAAAAGATTTTCTATCTGAGCTGCGTCCCAGGAACGTGGAGCCTTTTCCTGCCCTGTAGACCATTCTGCTTGAGTACATGCGTCATCTTTTCGACCTAGGTCTCAGTCACTCCTCTTTGAAAGTCCATATGGCGGCTATTTCAGCCTACCATGTCCCTTTCACTGATAAGGCATTTGCCCAACTGGAAGTATCCAAAACTTTCCTCAGAGGGGTCCTTCATCTCAGGCCCCCTGTCCGGACTCCAGCTCCGCATTGGGACTTAAACTTTGTCCTCGAGAAACTTACCCTTCCTCCCTTTGAGCCTGCGGCTTCCACAGACTTGAAGTTTTTATCGTGGAAGACGCTCTTCTTGGTGGCCATTACTTCTGCTCGCAGAATTTCCGAGCTCCAGGTCCTGATGTGCAAAATCCCTTATTTGATTTTTCACAAGGAACAAGTAGCTTTTTGCACGAATCCTAAGTTTCTTCTGAAGGTGGTAGCGGAATCTACCTTAAATCAGTCTATTGAATTACCTGCTTTCTTCACGCAGTACTCCAATCAAGGAGAATACCTGCTCCATACCATGGATGTTCACAGGATTCTGAGATACTACACCGATAGGACGAAGGATCTCAGAAAGACCGATCAGTTGTTCATCTCTTTCACTCACAAAAGAGAAGGCAACGCTGTCTCTAAGCAATGCCTATCAAAATGGTTGGCCCATTGCATCACTTTCTGTTATGACAAGTACAACAAGACACTCCCGGTCAAGTCAGAGGTCACGCCACTCGTGGAGTTGCCGCCTCTGCAGCTTGTTTCAAGAACGTGTCTGCGGCAGACATCTGTGCTGCTGCCACTTGGACTTCAGTCCATACCTTTACTAAACATTACAGTTTGGACATTGCCTCTCGCCGTAGAGGAGGCTTCGGGTTAGCTGTCTTGCAAGGCCTCCTTTCTTGAGACCTGCTAGATTATTCACTACTTTTTGGAGTAGTTCCTCCTCCCGGTGCCTTTCATTTGTTCCAGACTGCTTGGGATTCTGTTCTATATGTAATTACCTACTGCAAGAGCCCTCTCGAAGTAAGATAGTACAGTTACGTAAGAACATATCGTAACAGTAGATCTTTGAGAGAGGCTCTTGCAGTAGGTAATACCTTCCCGCCCTCCATCCCCCTAGGCTTTTTCAGCTCCTTTTCCATTAAAGGAAATATCTGCTTCTCTCTTGTCCGGGCCTTCCGGGCCTGTGGCGGGAAAGAACTGGAAGGCAGGCGCCCGGGACCGCCTCTTTATACTAAGCGTCAGATGACGCCGTCACCTGATCGGGGCGGTCTCGCTCGGAGACTGTTAGCTATCCATGTTTAACTGCCGCCACGCCAGTCCTATATGTAATTACCTACTGCAAGACCCTCTCTCGAAGATCTACTGTTACGGTAAGTTCTTACGCAACTGTAATATCTTCGAGAGAGTTTCTTTCATCAGGCCATGCCATTCCACCCTCCGTTCCTCTAAGAAGTAGAGCTCTGTAACTTCTGATCTTACTTCGAGAGGGCTCTTGCAGTAGGTATTTACATATAGGACTGACCCGCAGGCATCAGGACCCCACTGAAAAATTTCTAGCTAGCAGTCTCCGGCAGGGGACCGCCCCCACGTCACTTGACTGACGTCATGTGACGTCAGTATAAAGGGGCGGTCCTCCATGCCCGCCTTCCAATTCTTTCCCAGCATCGACTTGAGAAAGTTCCTTGCGGTAGGGTTCAACACTTGTCAGTCGTTAGTTCAGTTTTCAAACTTTTCGACCATTTTTTCGATATTTGCATAGTCTGTCTATACGCTGTGTATGTCGTCCCCGACACCTTTCGAATCGCATAAACATGAGTGCGAATCGTACGGTTCCCAGCGGCCACATAAGGATGGCCATTCCCTGTGCTTCTTCTGCCTAGGCCTGGATCACTCTGCGGGGAAGTGCCAGCACTGCCAGCAATTTAATTCAGCTACCCGAAAACAGAGGCAGCAGTCCCTGGAGGCCCATACTTTGAAGAAAAAAATGGCATCCATGGAGAAGGAGTTAAAAAAAATTTGAGGCAGGCGTCCACTTCCCCCGAAGGCTATGAAAAGGAGAAGCACCGGGAGTGGGATTCAACTTCCACGGCCTCTGCGACTCCAGCTGGAGTCGCGGTTCTGAGGGTAACGTCCCTTCCGGGAGACCACTCCACGACAATCGTCGTGGCGGTGTCCAAGATGGTGTCTCCCCTCCCGTTGGGCTCATGCCCCTCTGGTACCTCCGGCGTAAAGGAGGCTTCCACTTCTGGGAAGGCTGCTGCCACGTGGCCCTCTGGTTTAAGCAGGTCCACTAAGTCGGATACCGGTGCCACCGACGTCCACCCGGACAAGGCTGGTAAGCGGCTGGCTCCTTCGGGAGGGCGCACAGTCATTCTTTCGCCCAACAAGGTGGCCTTTATCGAGCAAGGGATCCGATAAGTCAGATGTTGGCTCCTCAGATGCTCGCCCGGATCCGGCTGATAAGCTAGACATCGGCCCCTCCAATGCTGGCCCGCCAAGGAGCCTGCATCTGACCCCCTTCACCAGTCTGACGCCCCAGGCTCCCCGCAACGCTTGGGGTTGCCCTCTGAGGTCCCTGCATCTCCTCTACTGACCCCCGGGGATTCCAGCCCTCCCTCCCCAGTCGTCACGGAAGACTTGGACACACTACCGTCTGGGCCCCTTCCTTCCAGACCAGACACCCTGACGCCGGACCTGATGCCTGCCAACTTCCCCTTCCAGACGGCGCTCCCACGCTGGGCCCGATGCCCACAGGGCCAGCCTTTCCTTTGCCTGGCCCACCAGCTGGACCTCTGCTCCACCACAGCCCCGGGTATCCGACACCTCAATACCCAGTGCCTTCTTACCTGGCGCCTCAATACCTGACGCTGGGCTTCCCGGTTACGGATACTCAATATATGGATATCCTCAGTATATGAAGAGGGTAAATAGGGGAGGAACAGTTAGGGTGCTTCGAAGGAAGGAGGAGGAGGGGTCCACTAGAGGGCATGGGTGGAAGCTGGAGGGGGGAAGATTCAGGGGAGAAAGGAGGAGGTGCTACCTCCCTGAGAGGGTGGTGGAGCCATGGAATGCACTGCCTAGGGGGCTGGTGGAGGCAGAGACAGTGGAGGGGTTCAAGAGGGGCTGGGACAGGTACAGGGGAAGGGTTCTGGAAGCAAAATCCAATGCAGCAAGAATATCCGGAACTGGGAAGGGAGAAGCCAGAGAAGGCGAGGGGGGCAGCAAGGTCAGCACCCAGGGTGGGGGCTGACCAATCGAGCAGACTTGAAAGACCGTTAGGCCTATTCTGCTGGCATTTTAGTATGTTAGTATCTGTATCCCCCTCCTCCTATGCCACCCATGCCCCAGCCACCGGTGGATTTGAAGGAGACCGTAGCCTCCTGGTGGACTGAGGCCAAGGCTCAACTCACCAGAGAGGTAGAGAGTCGTCTACCGATGCCGGACCCTTTGCAGGATCCCCTGCGTCTGAGATGGGAGACTCCCTCCCCCTTACCCGACACCAGAGGTGAACCCTCGAGTGCCAGGGGTGGGGAGGATACGCATCCCAGAGAGCTTCCCAAAGGGAGCGTCCCTCCCTCGCGTAGGGAGGAGTCTTCCTTGTCGGAGACCTCTGACTCGGACTCAGGGGGACGCTCTGACCCGGATGACATGTCTCGTACTCCAGACCAACCTAGGCCAAGGACCCCTCCGAAGTCTCCTCTGGAAGATCCTTCATTTCTGGAGCTACTGAGAAAGATCCAGGAAATTCATCAGTGGCAATTTCTGGAGCCAGATCTATAGCATAAAAAGCTCGCTGCCCACTTGGATCTGCCCTAGAGCACGCCACCATTGATTCCACCCTGGATAGAGCCTCACATGGATCTTGTTTCCACTATTTGGAAACAGCCTTCCGCGTTAGCCCCCCTTCTGAGGAAGGCAGATTGGCTATTTTAAGCTCCCGAGGGAGTAGATTTCTTGAACCTACACCCCAAAGCAGACTCGGTCGTGATTAGCGCCACTCATGGCCGCTCCGCTAATCCTAAACATACTAGGATTTCATACTAGGAAAGAATAGGCATACAGAAGGCAGAGGCCCATGTGTGTATGTCTCCAGCTGTGCTGGTATAAACTCCCTAAACATCTCAGCTCGTCTCTGCCTGACAAGGAATCTCGGCTTCTGGACCAATATGGGAAGAAGATCTACGCATCTTCTACCCTGGGTATTAGGGCCCTGAATTATGTAGCACATATGGGGGATTAGCAGAAGACCATCCTTAGTCAGGTGGAATCAAAGTTAGACTCCCTTCCTGAGTCCCAGACAAAACAGGAAGTGGCAGATCTTGTCCATTCTGCTCATTCGGGCCAGTCGGCACATGCTTCATGCCACTTACGATGCAGTGGACACAGCAGGATGGAGCTCAGCTTTCGCCGTAGGCTTTTGGCGTCATACCTGGCTCGGTGTGTCAGGTTTGGTCCCTGAAGTGCAATCTGCTATTCAGGATGCTCCCTTCAGGGGTTTGGTGCTGTTCGGCGGTGATGTCAAGGACATCATTACTGACCTGCAAGAGAAGGGCACTGTACTCAAATCCGTGGACTCTTTGTACAGACCCTCTCAGGGGCAGTGGCGTCCTTTTCATAGACGTAACTGACAAAAACCAAAACCACAGGGCAAATGGGCCAACAAGCGTCGGGCCCCTCCAGCAACCAAGACTCCCCCTACCAAAAAAAGCCACGGGAGCCTCGGCTGCTGCGCTGCCTCAGAACTCCTGACTCCTTGGCTCTCCCACTGCCTCTGGAGGTCCCAGAGGAACCGGTAGGAGGGAGATTCTCCTTCCATCTACCGGGTTGGGAGAGGATAACGTTGGATGCTTGGGTGCTCCAGTTGATTGCAGCAGGAGTCGTCTTACTCCCCGGAACATCTTCCCCTGGTCCTAGAAGAAATTACCTCCCTTCTCTCGAAGGCAGCGATAGAACCTGTTCCCAACCACCTTTGGGGGACCGGGTTACTATTCCCATTTCTTTCTAGTTCCAAAGAAGACGGGAGGCGTGAGGCCTATTTTAGATGTCAGTTCCCTGAACATGTTCGTGGAGTACAAACGCTTCAGAATGCTCTCCCTGCAGGGCCTTCTGCCACTTCTTCGGCAGGGATTGTGGCTGTGCGCTTTGGACATGCAGGATGCTTACCTGCATATCTCCATATGCCCTTCCCACCGCAAATTCCTTCGATTTTGCTTTCAGGGGAACCATTACCAATTCAAGGCCCTCCCATTCGGTCTTTCCTCACCCCCCGGGTATTTACCAAATTCCTGTCTGTTGTAGCGGCCCAACTGCATACCTAGGGAGTGCAGATTTTCCCATTCTTGGACGATTGGCTCCTGGCGGCCCCATCCAGGGAGGAACTCCTGCACTCCCTTTCCCTTACCCTGCAGATTTTCACCAGCCTGGGTATTACCATCAACCGGGCAAAGTCCCATTTGGTCCCTTGCCAACGGCTTCAATTTATAGGGGCGATTCTGGACACGACCATCGGCAAAGTCTTTTTGCCTCTGGACAGGGTGGACACCCTTCATACTCAGGCCTTTGCCGGGGAGTTCTCTTCAACATCGAACCCCCCTCCCAGACATCGACGACAGATGCCTCAGGAGAGTGCTGGGGAGCCCATCTTGGGTCTCACAGGACTCAGGGCAGCTGGTCCCGGTTCTAACAAAATCTGCACATAAATGTGCTGGAACTCAGAGCAGTCCTTTATGCCCTCCAGTCCCTACACTCCTCCATCCTTCCCAGTCATCTCATCATACAGACAGACAACGTGTGTAGTCTGGTATATCAACAAGCAGGGATTAACACGTTCCTACCCTCTATGCAGGGAAGCAATGAGAGTGTGGGTCTGAGCTATCCAGCACAACCTTCACCTGACGGCCATTCACGTTCCTGGAGTGGAGAAAACACTGGCAGACCACCTCAGTTGGTCCTCAGCCAGGGCCCATGAATGGGAACTGGATCAAGAGGTCATAGACAACATTTTTCTGCAATGGGGAACCCCTCAGGTAAACCTGTTTGTGTCTCCTCAAAACACAGAAATTCCCGCCTTCTGCCCACTCTCCAGGGCGAATCATTTTTTGGCGGGACGCTCTCTCTCTCTCGATTGGAGGGACAGATTCGTCTATGTCTTCTGTTAGCACCCTTTGCAAACTGTGTGAGAGGCCTTTCGGCACCATGCAGTTCTGCTTAAAGTTGGACCAGCATAACATTCTGTGGTGATTTGCATATGCAGCCTATGATGCTTTGCATTGTGGGGGCACGTGTGATTTTGTATTTTCTTGAAACTTGGCTTCCCAGCCAAATGCCCTTTGGGTAACCCTTGCCTCCAGTGTTTGCACAGAGGTTCTTTGTCTTTTAAATAGTTTTTTATTTTAATGGGTTCACCACAATATATCCAAGGCACACTGCCTTAAGGGTAGCTGGTCCATTCCACTGGGGTGTCAAGCAGACGAGGCATACTGATGAGTCCTGGTAAAATGAAACACGTGTCTATGTCTTCTGTTAGCACCCTTTGCAAACTGTGTGAGAGGCCTTTCGGCATCATGCAATTCTGCTTAAAGTTGGACCAGCATAACATTCTGTGGTGATTTGCATATGCAGCCTATGATGCTTTGCATTGTGGGGGCATGTGTGATTTTGTATTTTCTTGAAACTTGGCTTCCCAGCCAAATGCCCTTTGGGGTAACCCTTGCCTCAGTGTTTGCGCACAGAGGTTCTTTGTCTTTTAAATAGATTCGTCTATGCCTTCTTTCCTATTCCCTTAATTCCGAGGGTCCTGAACAAGCTCAGATCAGAGGGGGCACGAATGATCATCGCTCCATTCTGGCCCAGGCAAGTTTGGTTCTCTCTTCTGCAGCAGTTTTCAGAGGAACCTCCGCTTCCTTTTCCTCTGTGGCAACACTTGTTGACCCAGAATCAGGGGACCCTTGTTCATCCAGGTCTCTAATCCCTTCATTTGCATGTGTGGCTCCTGCAGACGTAGCTAAAGCCCGCTTTAGGGTCTCCCCACTCATGGCAGACATATTGGTAGAGGCCAGAAAGCCTTCCACCAGGTCCACCTGCGCCATGAAGTGGAAACAGTTTTCTACTTGGGCCACGTCAAAGGACCTTGAACCTTTCTCTTGCCTAGCCAACAGAGTCCTGGACTACATGCGTCATCTCTTCGATCTGGATCTCAGCCATTCCTCTTTAAAAGGTCCACATGGCAACGATTTCAGCCTACCGTGTTACCTTCAGAAACAGGACTTTTGCTCAGTTGAAAGTCTCCAAGACATTCCTCAGAGGGGCCCTCCATTTGAGACCCCCCGATCTGCAGTCCTGCTCCTCCTTGGGACTTGAATTTTGTTCTTGAGAAGCTTACTCTGCCTCCCTTTGGGCCGGCAGCCTCAGCAGATTTAAAGTTCCTTTCTTGGAAGACTCTCTTCCTAGTGGCCATTGTTTCAGCTCAGTGAATTTCTGAGCTTCAGGTCTTGATGTGTAAAATCCCATATTTGATTTTTCACAAGGAACGTGTGGCTCTGCACACCAACTCTAAGTTTCTCCATAAGGTGGTGGCTGAATCTACACTGAATCAATCCATTGAGCTACCCGCTTTCTTTACGCAACACTCCAGTCAAGGGGAGTTCTTCTTGCATACTTTGGATGTTCACAGAATACTGAGATACTACACCACTCTGACTAAAAATCTCAGGAAATCTGATCAGCTTTTTCTCTCTTTTGCTCACCAAAGAGAAGGCAATGATGTTTCCAAGCAATGCCTATCTAAATGGTTGGCTCATCGTATCACTTTCTGTTACAAGTACAACAAGACCCTGCCGGGTCATGTCAGAGGTCACTCCTCCAGAGGAGTAGCTGCCTCTGCGGCTTGTTTCAAGAATGTGTCAGCGGCAGACATTTGAGCAGCCGGAACTTAGACTTCTGTCCATACCTTTACAAAACACTACAGTTTGGACATTGCCTCTCGCGTAGAGCAGGCTTTGGGTTGGCTGTGCTTCAAGGTCTTCTTTCTTAAGACCCATTCAGCTGGAGGTTCCATACCATGGATAGTTTCCTCCTCCCGAGTGCTTTTTCTTGTTCCAGACTGCTTGGGATTCAGTCCTATAAGTAAATACCTACTGCAAGAGCCCTCTCGAAGTGAGATAGTACAGTTGCGTAAGAACTTACCGTAACAGTAGATCTTCGAGAGAGGCTCTTGCAGTAGGTAATACCTTCCCTCCCTCCATCCCCCTAAGCTTTTTCAGCTCCTTTTGCAATGAGAGAAATATCCGCTTCTCTCTCATCTGGTCTGTTGTGGCCTGTGGCGGGAAAGAACTGGAAGGCAGGCGTGAGGGACCGCCCTTTATATCGACGTCTCCTGATGCCAGTCACCTGACATGGGGTTGTTCCCTCGCCAGAGACTGCTAGCTAGAAATTTTTCCGTGGTGTCCTGCCGCCTGCCGACGTCAGTCCTATATGTAATTACCTACTGCAAGAGCCTCTCTTAAAGATCTACTGTTATGGTAAGTTCTTACGTAACTGTACTGTCCTTGACCAGAGCTGATAGGTTAGCTATATTCCCATTTGTGTGGTATAAATTTTTTTTTTTTTTACCAATTATTTTATCAGGTGAGACACACTAAGCTGAAAGCTTGTTTGCAGGTGCAACCTGGGAGCACAAGGAAGTTAAGTGACTTGCTCAAGGTCACACAGTATGCACCTAGGGGGCTGTGGGATTCAAACCCAGGTCTCCAGATTTGCAGCTCAGAGCCTTAACCCACTGCGCCATACTGCTTCTGTGGGAGTTGGCATACATGCAGTACGATGTTGTAAGAGATAGTCAGCCAACTCGGATTAGGGGATGGGTTGTAGAAAAGTTCTTCAAAAGTGGACCTGGAGGGCTCAGCCTGTCCATAGGGGAGAGAATTAAAAATACATTGGCAGATAATGAAGCAAGGTGATGAAGGTTCTAGGATGGAAAGGATATTCTCCTTTCAGGCTGGTGAAAGATGACATTATCCCACTTCATAAAGTTGGCCCACCTTGCTGAAGCCCAGTTTTTTCCTGTCTTGTATTGCCTAAGGGGGAGAGGTGGATACTTGTAGGTCTCAACTAGAGTCCACAGATCCATATTGGGTGATTGGGAGGATGGGAAAGCAATCACTGTGTGTGCCACGTGTCACACTTGGACAGTATTGCGTAGTGTAGGCTTCAGAACTGTAGGGGCTTGCTGGAAGAGCAGAGATGTGCTGTGTACCCTAGACAGGAATAGACCATGAAGAGTATTCTGCTTTATGGGCCACCAGAAAAGGGGTGTTTGAGGCCATTTATCACAGACTGCCATGTCCAATGTATGATAATTTGGCTGAGTAACAAATGGAAGTTCTAAGCCACCCAGGGAGAGGGGTAAGTGGAGGATGTCTTGCTTAATTCAGAGGGGTGTCCCTTTCCAGAGAAATGAAATGAGCATTGTAGAAATCGATTTTAGTGATATGTTTTGTTGTTAAATTGTGAGGGCTTGGAATAGAGAAATGTGGAAGAATAGACATTTTTACCATGCTTACTTTCCTTATAAGGGATAGTGGCAAGGATGACCATCTTTCACAGTCATGCCTAATGGTTATACTGTACCATTTCCAATAAAGGGATATAAATTAAAGCATGATTATTAATGCCCAAATAGTTAACAGTCTCTCTAATCTTCACCTGCGTGGGGGAGGGGTACCAGTTTGATTTTGATCACTCTCTAGGGGAAGAAATTAGCTTTCCCCCCAGTTAATTTTAAGCCCAAGTGTGCCATAGCTGTCTAAAAGGTTCTGTAACAGAGGCGTTGCTGCTGAGGTATCTTTTAGGTACATTAAAATATTGTTGGCAAAAAGATCTTAAGTTCATGGCCCTGTACTGATAAGTCTTCCAACCTTTCGGTAAAGGAATTGGGATGAACTCCATATATATTTTTTTCTTCAAAAACGTTTTTTATTCAGTGTTTTACACACACGTTTTGAAGAAAAAATATATATGGAGTTTGTCCTAATTTGTTTACCGAAAGATTTTGCCTGTCACAAAGTGGACATCCCAAGACCTTAAAAACTTGATTGGTTAATAAGAGAAAGGTCAACCTAAACCAACACGCTTACAATTAAACCTTTTTAACCTCTCGTGCCCTTTGATATATGCCATCAGGGGCTCTAAGGAAAGGGCATATAGGAGAGGGAAAGGGGACACCCTACCTGGTCCCTCGAGACAATTTTATTTATCTATTTTACGATTTTTTGCCAGGAAAAACACACTAAGCCAACGCTTGTTCCCAGGTGCGTCCTGAGAACATAGGAAAGTTAAATGACTTGCGCATGGTCACACAGTATGCAAGTAGTGGCTGTGGGATTCCAATCCAGTTCTCTAGGTTTGCAGCTCAGTGCTCTTAACCACTATGCAATACAGCCTCCCAAGATAAGATAAGGGAAAGGGGCTAGACAGAATACCATTAGTTATTGTTCTAGCTTCTCTCCAGCACTCTGTTAACAAGCATACAACACTGAACCCAGTTCTAAACATGGATCCAATTCTTAAAGATGATAGGAAATAGTATTTTATGCCTCTAGAGGCCCTCTGTTGTCACTTTAATGTCTATCAAATATTCTGATATGTTTGACCTTTTTCGTTAAATTAATAATCTAATTTTGTTGCGTTTTAACTACCCTGAATCCCTCTGTCCTCGGCAGTTACTGCTGTCTTTTTTTCATACTGCCTGAATGAACATTCTGTGATATCAGAAACTCCCATTACAGGTCATTCAGATGAATAGCTTGGAATGGTGTTATTGATGTCGTAGAATGTCTTAGAAATATGAAAATAGAAGAGTGGTAGCTGGTGACGGGAATATGGCTTTATATAGCTCTGATGGTACCCTAAAGCTAGATTATTTATGGATTTATCAAAAATTGGTCATAGCATATTAGAATACTTAACTGGCATGGAAAGAAAGATGAAAGAGCAGTTAAATATGTAAAATTCATATCCTATCTCTTTTAAAGAGGCAACAGAACTGAAACTGTCAATAATACATGGCTAATTTCTCATTTAACAAAAAAACCTTTTGGAACTGGCATAGCACTCCAAACATTTATGTATGTGAAGCAAAACACTTCAGAATGTTGATTGTGCTATGTCAGTATACCTCCTGGTGGTTGAAGTCGTTGGTTTTGCCTCTGGCTGTGTACCCACTAGTTGGTATACGAACATAGTATAATCAACACTGTAGCCATCCCCCTTTTCTTACATAATAATGCATATCATAATATATCAGTATGTGTAGAATGTCCCAAAGACCTCACAAAGAAACATTCTAGCTGACCCCTGTGGTTGTACAGTAGGCAGTAGTATTATTGGATTCTACCACAGTACGTGATTTGTCTTATCCGTTTTATAACAATTCATTCAAATCCATAACTATGGGGGGGGGGCTTTCAGCTGCTAAGGCAGAAAAAAGAACAAAGTACTTTAGCTTTCTGTTGGTCTGAAAGCTAAAGTGCTTTGTTCTTTTTGTAACATCTTTGTTGGTCCAATAAAAGGTATCAAACCATTTGCTGCTGGATCTGTGGTTATGGGAATGTAATCTATCAGTTATGTAACTGGTTTGATGTTCTTGAACCAGAAGAAATATTAAAATATTTGCTTAGAATAACAACTTGAGATATTGTTGATATGGAATATTTCACAGTTACCACTACTATCAGAGCAGAGCAGAACATTTTTCCATTCTTCCTATTCTGATTTCCATTCTGTCCAGCTGTATGAGGGAAGGAAGGTGCAGAAATAGAGGGTTCAGCTCCATAAACACTTCCGATTGGAATGGCAGAGCGACTAGCTGATTTTATCTCCATTCTCCCTCTCCACTTGAAATTGTTTTACTGTTTTACCACTGATTCAGTTTATTTTACTGTTGTAAAATGTACACATTGTCTGTATCTTCAGTCTGCTGCTACTCTCTGTACAAACTGTACCCGGGTCGCACCTGGAAACGAGCCTCGGCTCAGTGTGCCTTTCCCGGTCATCAAATTTTAAATAAATAAATATTTACTAGAAGGAGTCTTGTAGCCCAGGGGTTAGAGCACCAAGCTGAAAACCTGGCCACCAGGCCGCCCTGAGTTTAAAACCCACAACTGTGAGTTGTATTTCGCATGAACCTGAGCAGTTACTCATCCTCCCTGTGCTTCTAGTTTGCAACTGGAAATGAGCTCAACCCAGTGCGCTTTCAAGGACAAACAGTCTGGAAAAAAATGTATTTTATATGTCAACTGTTTCGTATTTTACAACGACATAGGAGACGAAAAGAGAGGCATGGAGAGAGTGGATTCTCAAGGAGACCAGATCCAGACTCTGAAGATGAAGAGGAATATGACAGAGAGAAACGGAAAAGGGGTAAGTCAGCAGCATACATTTTTATTATTCCAGAAATAAGGGGATAAGTTGCAGAATATTGGAGCAAAGCTACATTATTCATTTGGAGTCACTCAACATACAAAGATAGTTTTGAAAGACCCTGTTTTAAGAACTCACCAAATGTAAAAAGAAACATGGAGCTCTCTCCTGCACTTGTCTTTCTGTGACTTTACACGTAGAAACAAAACAGAATTTGCTGGCAGATAAAGACCTCTTACACTTAGTAAGCTCATTTTTCCCTGCCTACAGTATCATTGCAAATCATACTTTATCTCTGGCCCTTTCAACTCCCTCCCCAGATTCCCTTATGCCTATCCCACACATTCTTGAACCGCATCACTGTTTTTATCCCCACCACCTCCACTGAAACCCACCACTCTTTCTGTGAAATAGTATATCCTTACATCTCTCCTGAATCTACCCCTCAGCTTGATATCATGCCCCCCTTGTCCTTGAGCACCTTTTTGTTCTGAAAAACACTTCCCTCTTGTACGCCCCCATGAGGTATTTAAAGGTCTTTATCATATCCCAGCTCTCTCTTCTCTCTTCCAGGGTATACACATTTAGGTCCTTTAATCTCTCCTTATTGGACTTCTGATGCAAACCCTGCACCATTTTAGTTGCCCTCCTCGCAACCGCTTCCACTCTGTCTGTATCCTTTCAGAGATGTGGTCTCCAGAACTGGACACAGTACTCTAGGTGGGGTCTTACCAGCAATCTATAGAGAGGCAACATGACATCCCTCTTTCTGCTGGTGATACCCCTCCCTATGCACCCCAGCATCCCACTCACCCTCCCATCTGCTTTCTCGCACTGCCTGGCCATATTCAGTTCTTCTGATATGATCACCTCTGGTTTCTTTTCCTGCTTGGTGATTGTTAGTACCACCCTCCCCCCAGTTTGTACTCCACACGTGGGTTTCTATGTCCCAAGTGCTTTATTTTTGCACCTTTTGTCATTGAAACCCAGCTACCATACCCTTGACCACTCCTTGAGTTTTCTCAGGTTGCTGCTTATCCGTTCCGTCCCCTCTGGAGTGTCCACCCTGTTTCAGAGTTTGGTGTCATCTGCACAGTGGCAGACCTTCCCTTCCAGCTTCTCTGCACTGTCACTTATATAGACGTTAAAGAGGACTGGTCCCAGTACTGGTTCCTGAAGCAACCTGCTGGTCACCCTCCCGTCCTCTGAGTGAACTCTATTTACCATCACCCTTTGCCAGCTGTCCCTTAACCAATTTCTAACCCAGTTTACCACCTTTAGACGCACTTCTAAGCTACCCAACTTGCTTACTGGTCAGCTGTGCGGAATATGATCAAATGCATTATTCAAGTTATATTGCTGCCTTTTTTAAGTCAGTTTTATTAAAATCCATTGCAACATACAACTGTTTAGCATTAGTTCATGTCATATAGTTGAACTGAAGTCTTACATTTCATTTTGTCTCTTCCATGTTCCACTGTATATAGGCAAAGTTGCTGTAGTGAGTCCCCACTTGTGACACAACCGCTAGTATCTCCTTTTGTTCCTACATTCAGAAACCTTGTTTCTAGGGACATGGATATGTTGTTCATCCACACTTATTGGCAGGTTCCTTGCCGCTTTAAATCTTGCCGGAAGGTCTTCAAGCTAGCTTCTCCCACCCACCCGGGTGGTAAAACTCTCGGCTCCGCCCCATGACGCTAGATCTTCCTTACCGCTTGGAAGCTCAGGTTCCCTCCTTAGCGCTCTGCGATTAAGTTTTGGGCCCTAAAATCGCCGTTTTTTAAAAAGAAAAAAACCTTTATAACTTTCTCGGTCTTCTTCCTTGCGGCTGCGATGGACAAATCGACTCCTGGATTTGGAGATGTCCCTGTGGGCAGAAGATGTCTCGGACGGACCCGCACTCCGCGTGCGTTTATTGCCTTGGCCAGGAGCACGACCGCGAGCTTCGACCTGTGTTCCTCCTTCGGTCGTCCTCGAGGACGCGCTGCCCGCTACTTCTGGGGCGTCCCGAAGAAGATTTCCTCGGTCAAATCCAAGAGGCCCGACTGGCGGTTTCAGCGGCTACGGGATCGCCCGAACAACTAGAAGGTTGATGCGCCCGAAGGCAAGCGGCTCAGGCAGCGACTTCCTCTTCTCTTGACCTTGATCCCTCTGATCGCTCGGGACCTCATATTCAGCTTCCTTTAAGAGCTTTGCTTGACCCTCTCAACTAAAGGCGAGGGTCCTACTTCTTGAGTCCGTTTCTCGGTTGAAGAAGTCTAAAGTAAGTCTCATCGTTGGCGCTCTTGGGGCGGGAAGATCCCCTCCCTAAGTCGACAATCGACTTGGTCAATTCTAACCTTCGGCCACTGGCTTCACGGTGCCCCGTCAGGCCAGGTGACTGAGACTCCCGCCCGGCGAGGTTGAGATTTTCTCGACCCGTTAGGCGGGTTGTCGGCTGGGAAGCGAGATTCCCTCCTCCAGTTCCCCGGTGAGGGCTGAGGATATCGTCGGCTCTCCCGTACCGGTGAATCAGGAGCCGTCGGTTTTGCCGACCGAACCGAGGATCGCGATCCTCGGCTCCCGCCTCACCGACCTCGGCCTGGCGAGATTCTCGATCTCGGTCCGGACATATTCGCGGTCCACCGTTCCCGTCGGCCTGAGCGGTCGGTCGTACCCGCGGCAAGCGCTGCTTGGCCTCTTCCTCTTTGGCCGAGGAGGAAGGCTTTGGCGTAAGCTACTCGCAAGTCGAGGACCTCATGTAGCAACATTTTTTCTGGCCAATAAGCGGCTCAGGCCTCTTCTCCGCCATTAAGTGGTTGCCACGGACCAGGTAGTGGTCGAGGCCTGTTCCAGGCCAGCTGTCCGACCTATTCCGGCTGCCCACAATTGTGGTGGAACCGCCTCCACCTCAGCCGACAGCTGGGGCTCCGGCGAAAGAATCGCGGTTGGCCCAGGCCTTCCCGTAGGCTGTCGGTCACTCTCACGCCTGACAAGCCTCGGCAAGTGGAGGGTGGCTCAGGCTGCAGGCAGCTATTCGACAACTCGTCGGAGTCGGATGACTCCTCCCTGTTCTCCAAGCATTTTGACTTGGAGTCCTCTGGGGGGCAGTCAGTGGATGATAGCCCTTCGTCCTTCCTAGGACTTCTTAGGCTCATCTCAGAATCCACTGGGATGAAGCTTGAACTACGTATCAAGCGGGCCAGATATCCTCTCACGAGATTCTGGACGAGGGATTCTCACGGAGGCCTTTCCAGTGGCGAAGCCATTGTCGGGCGGCCCTGGAACTTTGGCAGCGTCCGGCTTCCTGTCCTCGCGCTTGGCCAGGATGGCCAGGAAGTATGCTGTCCTACTGGCTCTCTGTCGGGTTTTCTGAACACCCCTCGGCTGAAGGGCTGGTCACGGACAGTGTTTTCCGGCGTGCCGGTAATGCCAGGGACGTGGACAAACCGCCCGACAAAGAGTCCAAGAAATTGGACTACTCGGGGCGGAAAGTGTATGCTGCCTCTTCCCTCGGCCTTCGTCAGGCCAGTTCGGCCGTCCTCATGGCACATTTCTCCCATGCCCTGTTGGGTTCCCTGGATGAGGCGGTCCCTCATCTTCCCGCTGACCTGCAGACTACGGTCAAGCAGGTGCGGGATCAGGGCAGGGCAGTAGCCAAACAACAGCTCCAGACTGCTCTGGATATAGGAAACTCATGTGCCCGGTCAGTGGCGGCCGCTGTGGCCATGCGTCGGCGGGCGTGGCTGCGAATATCCACCTTTACCGCGGATACCCAGCACAAGCTGGCGGACGTTCCTTTCCTGGGAACAGACCTGTTCGGCCCTGGAGTGGAAGGCCACCTCCAGAGGATCGAAAAATCCAATGCCACCTTGGATTCGGTCTCGTCCGCACAGAGGGACAAGGGTCATAAGCCCCAGTCTAAGCCCTTGTCCTCTACTCCCGACGACGCCCGCCCAACAACAGCGCCAGGGCCAGCAGGCTAGACCTTGGTATTCCAAGCCCAAGCCATCGGCTTCCTCTAATAGGAAACAAGGAGAAAAGGCCTGGTGGTCCCCAGGCGGTCCTTCCTCCAAGCCTGCTAAGTGACGGGCTGGGGGTGTCACCCCATCCGTCACCTCGCCCCTGGTTCCCCCCGTGGGGGGACGGCTCCGACACTTCCTTTCCGCCTGGTCCGCTGTTACCACGGACAGGTGGGTTTTGGAGGTGGTGGGAAGAGGCCTGCCTCTGGAATTCGAGCAGGCTCCACCCTTCAGAGCCGTCGCCCCGCGGAGGGCTTTGGGGTCCCCAGAATCTCTACAGGCTCGTCAAGCCGACATCGCCCTCCTCCTTCAGAAAAGGGTGATAAAAGAGATAGAGGACCCTTCACCAGAACCAGGGTTAGTGTCCAGGTACTTCCTGGTCCCGAAACGGACGGGGGGCTGGCGCCCCATCTTGAACCTACGACCTGAACAAGTTCCTAAGGTCTCGAACCTTCAGAATGGTCACTCTGGCTCAGATAATACCATCTCTGGAACACGGCTGTGGTTCTGTTCTCTGGACTTCCAGGGACGCGTTCTTTCCGTCCCTATCCGTCCGTCTCATCAGAGATTCCTCCGCTTCAGGCGGAGGGATCCCTCTTCGAGTTCCAGGCCATGCCTTCGGCCTTTCTTCAGCTCCCAGGGTCTTCACCAAATGCATTGCAGCGGTGACAGCTTTCCTGCGGCGCCGAGGGGTTCGGGTGTACCCTTACCTGGACGATTGGCTGATAGCAGCCCCCTCCAGGTTGGAGGTCGAGCGGTCCAGAAATCTGGCCCTCCGGGTTTGCTCTCAACTGGGCCTCCTGGTCAACGAGGCCAAGTCGGAACTCGAGCCGAAGCAGGTGATATCCTTCATCGGGGCAGAGCTCGACTCTCTTCGAGCCAGAGCACGGCTCCCGGCGGACAGGGCCGAGGTTCTTACCTCCTTTGCCCAGTCATTTCTGGTTGGGCAATCGCGCCCTGCCCGGGACTTCCTGCGACTCCTGGGTCTTATGGCGGCCTGTACCAGCGTAGTCCGTTAGCGCAGCTGGCATACGCCCCTCTGAGTGGGGTCTGGCGGTAGTGGTCACAGCGTTGCGACCCTCTGGACCAGCGCGTGTGGGCGACCCAGGAGATGTGGAGCGCTCTCCAGTGGTGGACCGATCCGTCCCATCTGCAGGAGAGTATCCCGTTTTCCGCCCGAGCCGACGGTCTCTCTATCGACCGACGCCTCTTTGATGGGTTGGGGTGCCCATCTGGGGGAACACCGGGCGCACGGCCTCTGGTCCCCGCGGGAGTCCCGATGCCATATCAACCTGCTGGAGCTCCGTGCGGTCCGCCTAGCTCTCACCGCCTTTGCTCCGTTTCTCCGGGGTCAAGTGGTCCGAGTCCAGACGGACAATACCACGACCATGTACTATCTAAACCACCAGGGCGGGACGCGCTCCTTGCCTCTATGCAAGGAAGCTCTCCGCATCTGGTCACTAGTGCGCAGCCTGGAGGCGGATCTCCTGGCCATTCATGTGGCAGGAGCCTCCAACACCCTGGCCGATGCCCTGAGCCGGATAGGGGCTGCATCGCACGAGTGGTCTCTCCTGCCGGAGATAGTACAAGACCTGTTCTCCCGCTGGGGCACACCTCTGGTGGATCTGTTTGCCTCCAGGGAGAACGCGAAGCTGAGGCTGTTTCATGCCCGCCCCCCTCAGCAGGGCTCGCTGCAGGGGGATGCCTTTTCGAGGCCGTGGACCCCGGGCCTCTTTTACGCCTTTCCCTGCCTCTGATTCACAGGGTCCTGCTGAAAGTGAGGAGGACAAGGCCAGGTGATTCTGATAGCCCCAGACTGGCCTCGCCAGTTCTGGTACCCAGATCTCCTCAGTCTCAGCTCCAGGACTCATGAGCTTCCAGCTCGCCCGGACCTGCTCTCAGTCAATCAGGGAAGGTGTTCCATCCGGACCTTCAATCCTGCACCTGACGGCCTGGTTCCTGAGCGCTAGAGTTCCAGGCCTTGGGTCTTTCCGACGAGGTCCTCAACGTCGTTGAGGCGTCCCGTAAGGAGTCGACCAGAAAATGCTATGCCTTCAAATGTAAGAGGTTCTCCATTTGGTGTCCGGAAAAAGGGTTGGACCCTTTCTCGTGTCCTGTGGCGAGCATTTTGGACTATCTATGGTCCCTATCTAGTCAAGGGCTTAGGTCGACGACCCTTAAGGTGCACCTGGCAGCCATTTCTGCTTACTGGGCACGGGCCGGTCAGCAGTCAGTGGCGCAGGAAAAAGTGGTCGGGCGCTTTTTCAAAGGCCTTGATCACATTTCCCCTCCAGTGCGGGAACCCCCACCTCCGTGGGATTTACTGCTGGTACTGGCAAAGCTCATGGGCAAGCCATTCGAACCAATGCACAGGTGTGGTCTCCCCCACCTGTCGTGGAAAACCGCCTTTGGTGGCTATCACGTCAGCCAGAAGGATGGGAGAACTCCAGGCGCTAAGCATCGGAGTCTCCTTACCTGGTCTTCCACAGGGACAAGGTTGTCCCTCGCCCACCCGAAATTCCTTCCGAAGGTGGTGTCGGAGTTTCACCTTAATCAGGTATTGACTCTGCCGGTGTTCTACCCCAATCACACCTCGGAGGCCGAATATAGGCTCCATACTCTGGACCCTAGAAGGGCGCTCGCTTATTATAAGGAGCGCACGGCTGAAATTCGAGGAGAGGTTCGCCAGCTGTTTGTCACCTACGCTGAAGCCGCACCTGGCAGACCTGCAGCCAAGCGGACGATAGGCAGATGGGTCACCTCCTGCATAAATCTCTGCTATGAGTTAGCGGGCATGGAGCCTCCCAGAGGGATAAGAGCTCATTCTACCCGCCATACTGCTGCATCGGTGGCTGCTTCCAGGGATGTCCCTATCCAGGAGATCTGCAGGGCTGCTACCTGGAAGTCAGCACACACCTTTATTTCCCACTACCACATCGACCTTGAGTCACGCCGGGATGCTGGTTTTGGGGCCTCGGTTCTCCAATCTTTGTTCCCCAAGTAAGTATTAGGGGTGTGCGCCTTGCCTCCCTCCTCCCGGAGAACTGCTAGGAGTCTGCCAATAAGTGTGGATGAACAACATATCCATGTCCCTAGAAATACAGGTTTACTCACCTGTAACAGGAGTTCTAGGAATGGTATGTTGTTCATCCTGTTCCTCGACCTCCCGGCTTGACGCACAACCTGAGCATCCAGCGGGCCAGATCTGGCGTCATGGGGGAGCCGAGTTTTACCACCCGGGTGGGTGGGAGGAGCTAGCTTAAAGACCTTCCGGCAAGATTTAAAGCGGCAAGGAACCTGCCAATAAGTGTGGATGAACAACATATACCATTCCTAGAACTCCTGTTACAGGTGAGTAACCTGTATATTTTGCTTCCAGTCGGCTGCCCATACTTTACCAGTCACACTTGTGTTGTACGTTCAGATTGCAGACCTCTGAATTTAACAATCAGCATTTCATTAATTCAAAGAAATTGGGCCCCCTTAACCCTGAGGCTAACAAACAGTCGTTGCACATTTTAAAAACACACACTTATGGTTGCATATTGAGTTATAGCCTCCCTTTTATGATTGAGTAAACAAACCTTTAACTTCACCCTGCATCTGCAACCTATCAGCTTATCTAACAGAGAGTTTTGACCTGATTATTGCCTTTGTCCTTCTCTCCCTCTGTATTGCTGTCTCTGACCCCTTGCCAGATGTTCAAACCCTGTCACCTATCTACATGTTTCTCTTCTGACAGGTTTACTTTTGCAGTTGGCAATGCCAGGTCATGTATTTGTGATACTCATCCTCTTTCACTCCTCTAGAGTTGGAGGAGTCTTTGTTGCCAGTGAGCAGTTATGTATTTCAGAGCTGCCACCACTAATATAAGCCATAGTTTATGCTTCTTAGCCTTTAATTTAACCATCCCTGGGAATCCTAGGATCCATTCTGTGTACTCTGTTGGGAGTAAGGTACCAGTAACTTGATGCACTGCCTCCTGGACCTGGGCCCAGAATGGTTGGATCCTTACACGACCCCAGAACATGTGCCAATGGTTTCCATCTTCCTCACATGTTCTCCAACAATCCACTTTGTGTATGCTATGGGTAGTGTTTTGTAATCTTTGGTGTTCTGAAGAACCTTATTAAGATTTCCAGAAAAATTCTCTCTAGATTAGGGTTGTTGTAACCTTCCATCCTTTTTTTTAACCTATCTTCCTAATCTTTCTCTTGAATAGGATTTCCAGCCTCCCCCTCCCAGGCCTTCTTCACTTTGTCTAGTGTCGTACCCTGTTCCTCCTACAGCATTTGATATATTCCTGAAATATATCTCCATGTCCTGGCCAGTGTTACTGTTCCGTGTATGTATATCTTCCCACTTCGTAGTGTCTGATTAGTTTCTCTGTGTTGTCTGGCGTGTTAAAGTGTCTCACCTGCATACATCCATGAAAGTCTGCATTGAACCACCCGAATTTGTCTTTTGCCATACTGAAAGTGATGCAGGTACATTGGTCTGTAAGTTATGAAAATCTTGTTGCTCCCTTCCCCATCCAGGCTTGGGGGAAGAAAGGCTCATAGTACATTAGTGGTAATGGCCCCAGTGTGCTGACTCTGTGTGTCGCATATGAAAATGTCAGCAGATACAGGCCATATGGTCTAACGAATCCGCTTGAGTGTGCAGCTCCCAATCTAATCTACTGCAGCTGCCCCACCACCTCTTTCCCGCCCATCTGATTTATCGCTGCCTTCTGTCAACTGCCTCCTCCCTAGCTTTCCCACAGTTTTGACCTTTCCTTTGACTCTGCCCCACCCCCTCTTAAACTGCCCACAGATTTCAGTGATACCACTTTCTATGGCAGTACGTTTCACCTCGCTACCACCCTTTCTATGGTGCAGTACCTCCTTATTTCCCTCCTGAATCTTCCACCCTCCAGTTTCAGACTGTGTCCACTTGCGTCCCTCCCCCCCCCAATCTAAACATAGTACTAACCCTATTCATGCCCTATAAGTGTTTGAAGGTCTCAATCATATCCCCTCTCTCCCTTCTGTCCTCCAGGGATTACATATTGAGCTTCCCCAGCCTTTCCTCATATGGTTTGTTCCCAAGCCCAAGGATCATCTTTCAAACAACATGAAGTCTCGCTGTATTCTGATTATTGCAGTGATATGGAAGGCATGGAACGCTGAGCTCGAGCTTGGTTGAGACGCTGTCTGTTGTTGTTTGAATCCAAACCGTCAGATTCTTTACTCCACCTCACTGAACAGTCGCTCCAGAGATTTCTGCTTTGCTCGGTTCAATTTAGTCGGTTAAAGTGTAGTTTTTTCTCGATTTCAACCGAATTTATTCCATCTAACCTGTTGGTTCAGTCTCTGTCCGTGGTACCGTGAGTACTAGATAGGTTTATTATTGTTTGCTTCTGTGTGGAACTTATAAACGTTGAATCGGTTTGGTTTGAACCGATCAGGGTTGTTTAAAAAGTTTTTTCTACTTTTAGAGTGTAGTAACCGGTCCTTATCTGTTATAAAAAAACGGATTTCATTACGTCTTTTTCCATGACCCGTAACACGGTCAGGAACCAATAAGGGTGTCTTGCCTGGTGGATTGCTGAAGAAAGGGTAAGTTTGGTTAGGACTGGCCATGTCTGATAAGGCAAATATACCCTTGGCTTCACACCCCACCAGATAAGGAGTTCAGGAGGATTGATGCCATGGCAAAGAAACAATACATGGCAGCATCTTTGGGACTCAGGCAGGCTAATTATATGGCCTATATAGCTAGCTAGATACCAGAAGTCTAGATGGGACACTGTAATGGCTCTAGCTAAACAGGTCCTTGGCCAGCTTGCCAAGGAGCTGGAGCAGGTGGCTGCAGATGGTATTGAGGCATCCAAGGTACAATTTCATGCTGCAGTGGACTCCAATGATGTTTCGTCTAGAGTCATGGCTACATCTGTGGCCCTTCGTAGGATGGCTTGGCTCAGATGTACTAGCCTGTCTCAGGATACCCAGACTAAGGCCATGGATTTTCCTGTTGTGGGTAATTCTCTGTTTGGGGAGCAAACAGAGAACTACATGAAGAAAATGGAAGAATACAGGACCACCTATAGGAGTGCCCAGGCCAAGGAAAGGCAAGCCACTCCCCAGAGGCAGCATTCCAGGGGCAGGGGAAGGCCTTTTCATAGGCCTTTCTACCAAGCCCAGGCCTCCTCTTCCGCCTTTGCCCAGAGGGGGTTCTTCAGAGGGAGAGGCAGACGGGGTACAAGCAGGCCTGCTACCACCCCTCAGCCTAAAGCCCCTGCCAAACAGGCACCCTGATGGGTTTGCCCGGGCCAGTTCTCCACCACCAGTAGGGGGCAGGCTGGCTTACTTTGTCCAGGACTGGATGTCTTTAACATCAGACAAATGGGTCCTGGAAGTAGTAAGCCAGGGACTGGTTCTCAGCTTCAAAAAATTTCCCAAGATGAGAGCTAGATCCTTTCCACCTGCAAATCCTTCAGAGGCCCTTGCCCTAGAGGCAGAGGTCTCTTCCCTCTTGGCTCTGAGAGCCATAGAAAGGGTTCCACCCCTACACAAGGGAAAAGGATTGTACTCCAGGTACTTCCTACCTCCCAAAAAGACAGGAGAATGTCGGGCCCATCCTGGATCTCAGATATTTAAACAAGCACCTTTTAAATCCAAAGTTCAAAATGGTGACTCTGGGAATAATTCTACCCTCTCTAAGGCCAGGAGACTGGCTAGTTTCCCTGGATCTCAAGGATGCCTATTTCCACATTCTCATCAGAAGCTCCCACAGAAAGTACCTGAGGTTCAAGCTGCCCTCAGGCCACTTACCAATTCAGAGCAATGCCCTTTGGCCTAACTTCAGCTCCAAGGGTGTTCACAAAATGTCTGGCAGTAGTGGTTGGTTTCCTAAGGAGAAAAAAAGATCCCCATCTTTCCATACCTGGATGACTGGCTCATAGTAGGTCAGTCTCCATACCAAGTCAAGTCACACCTTCAGATAACTCAGCAACTGCTCACTTCTCTAGGATTCCTTCTGAATCTTTCAAAGTCAGTTTTGCAGCCAGTGCAGCTCCTCACCTTCATAGGGGCAGAGCTGAATACAATAAAGGTAAGAGCCTTCCTTCCCCTGGACAGGGCAAGGACCCTTGTTGCACTGGCCTCTACATTCACCCTCCAGGTGTCTCGACCAGCAAGGCATTTTCTGCAGCTTCTGGGCCACATGGCTGCCTCTACAGCAGTGGTCCAGGGAGCAAGATTTCAAATGAGGGACATTCAGTTCTACTTAAGAGCCTTCTGGTCCCAGAGAAAGGATTCTTTGACCAAGCTAATCCCAGTGACTCGAACCCTGATCCAGGCCTTGCAGTGGTGGCAGGATCAGGACAACCTAAGACAAGGAGTCCTCTTCGTCACTGAATCTCATTCTTTGATCCTTACCACAGATGCTTCCCTCTTGGGCTGGGGAGCCCACTTGGGGATCTAACCGCCCAAGGGTTGTGGTCACCTCAAGAATCTGTGCTTTACATCAATATCTTGGAACTCAGAGCAGTGTTTCTAGCTCTTCAAGCTTTTTCCAAGTCTGTTCAGAACAAGGTAGTTCAGATCAGGACAGACAATACCACCACAATGTGGTACATCAACAAGCAAGGGGGCACTCAGTCTATGGCCTTGTGCACAGAGGCAATGAAGTTGTGGTCTCTGGCCTATTCACTGAATACGTCTCTGATAGCAGTGCACCTCCCAGGGAAGGACAATGTCCTGTCAGATGCTGTCAGCAGGATTTCCCAGGGCCATCACGAATGGTCCCTAGATCCCCTGATTTTGAAAGTGATCTTCTCCAGATGGGGCACCCCACAGATAGATCGTTTTGCAGCCCCAGACAATCACCAACTTCCTCTTTTTTGCTGCAGGCCCCCAGTGTTGGGCTCAGTCCCCCTGGATGCCCTAGTTCTCAATTGGGAAGGGAAGTTCCTGTATGCTTCCCCCCCCCCCTTCCCTCTCCTGTTCAAGATACTAGTCAAAATCAGGTCTCAACCCTGCAGAGTGATTCTGATTGCTCCGGACTGGGCCAGACAGCCCTGGTACCCTCTCTTGTTGTCCTTAGCAGTCCACCTTCCCCTGTCTCTTCCCAGGAATTACAACCTGTTAACATGTGCTCAGGGGAGGGTTTGGTATCTGAATCTCAAATCTCTCAATCTCAAAGCCTAGCTCTTGAAGAGTTAGAGTTTGCTGATTTGCATCTCTGTCAAGGTATTCTAGATATTTTAAAGGCTTCTCGAAAGCCTTCCACCAGAAAGACTTACAACTCCAAGTCGAAAAGATTTACTATATGGTGCTCTGGGAAGCATATTTCTCCAGAGTCTACTGGCTTGCCCACAGTCCTTGACTATATGGTTCATCTCAATAGCTTGGGATTCAGACCAGCTACACTAAGAGTGCATCTGGCAGCTGTCTTTGCCTCCCTGTCAGCAGGCAAGCATTCTTCCCTTTCCGCTCATCCTGTATTCTGTAAATTTTTCAAGGGATTGCTGCATACCAATCCTCCCTTCAGGGACCCTGCCCCTGCTTGGGACCTTAATGTTTGCATTGCTCAACTTATGCAACCCCCTTTTGAGCCTTTGTCCTCAGCAGATCTTAAGTACTTGACTTAGAAAACTGTGTTCTTGGTAGCCATCACTTCTGCCAGACACACAAGTGAATTACAGGCCCTGTCAGTGGAGCCTGATTTTCTCTCTTTCCACAGAGATAAGGTGGTCCTTAGGACTAATAGGAAGTTTTTGCCTAAGGTGGTTTCAGATTTCCACCTTAATCAGTCTGTCACTTCCTGTTTTCTTCACTGACCATTCCTCCTCTGGGGAGAGGAGGTTGCACAGCTTGGATGTGAAAAGGGCCCTTAGCTACTACATAGAGCACACCAAGGGTCACAGGTTTGACTCCCTCCAACTGTTCCTCACTTATGGTGAGGTTGGTAAGGGAAAACCTGCCACTAAGAGATTCATTGCCAGGTGGATTGCCTCTTGTATGCAATTCTGCTATGAAAATTGGGTAGGATCCCACCCTCTGGCCTGAGGGTTCACTCTACCAGAGGTACAGCTGCTTCCCTGGCTGCTACCAGGGATATTCCTATCTTAGAGATTTGTCAAGCAGCCACCTGGAAAACAGTACATACTTTCACCTAGCATTACTCCCTGGATATCCAGGCTAGGAGTGATGCTCGGTTCGACACAGCTGTGCTCCAGAGCCTATTCCCAAAGTAGGTTCTGTCCCTCCTCCATGGAGGTACTGCTTGGTAGTTTGCAACAGTCAGAATACAGCAAGACTTCATGTTTTTTTTTTTGAAGAAAAAATTACTCACCATAGTAATGTTGTTTTTTCTAATGGAGTCTTGCTGTATTCTGACCTTCCCCCCTGCCTCCACTCTCAGAACCTGGGTTTTGGGATGTGGGTGGGCAAGAACAGTGTTGGCACCCTAGAGGTGCCCTCCACCCTTTTAATTTTGGGTATGTGTTGTGTTTTGTTTTTTGGGTTTCCTGACTTGAGTCTTTGCCTTGGAACCAAAAACCTTTTTATAATTTAGTTGCCAGTTGGCTAGTGTAAGTTTACAGTTTCCACACAGGATGTCCAATGAGTTTAGCTCGTAAAGATCTGACGGTTTGGGTTCAAACAACAACAGACAGTCTCAACCGAGCTCGAGCTCAGCGTTCCATGCCTTGCATGGAAAGTTAACTCTTTCCTCTCCGGGGCAGTTCAAAGGTTGGATATCACTGCAATAGTCAGAATACAGCAAGACTCCATTAGAAGAAACAACATTACTAAGGTGAGTAATTTTTTCTTGTCACCCTGCGCTGGACCCTCTCCAGTGGTTTGATATCCTTCTTTAAGTAGGGGTGCCAGTACTGCATGCAGTACTCCAAGTGAGGCCTTACCAGTGACCTGTACAGTGGCAGAATGACTTCCTCTCTCAGCTGGCAGATGCTCTCAGCCAAGTAGGAGACATGCTGCACCAAGTGGTCCCTGAATCAGGAGGTGGTGATCCACCTGTTCTGCTTGTGGGGCTCACCCTCAATGGATCTGTTTGCATCCTGGGAGAATGCCAAACAGGCTGTTTTGGGTCGCTCCTCACAGTCTGGAACATGAGGGGATGCCATCACGAGGCCCTGGACCCAGGCCTCGTGTATGCCTTTCCTCTTTTCCCCATGAGCCACAGAGTACTGGTCAAGGTTGTGAAGGACAGGGCGCCGATGATCCTGATGGCTCCAGACTGGCCTTGGCAGCTCTGGTACCTAGATCTCCTCAGCAGCAGGTCTCTGTGGTGACTGTCTCTCCACCTAGGCCTGCTGACCAGACTTCAGGGGATGGTCCTGCACCTGGACTTAAGTCTCTGCACCTCATGGCCTGGTTCCTCAGTGGCTAGAGTTCAAGGCCAAGGTGGAGGCCTTCAGGAAAAGAGTCAGCTCATAGGTGCTATGCCTTTAAATGAAAGAGATTTTCCATTTGGTTTCGGGGCAGGGGGTTTGATCCCCTTGCCTGCCCTGTGGGACTGTGGATTACCTCTGGTTATGTTCACTACTGGGACTGTGAGTGACTACCCTTAAGGTGCATCTGGCAGTCATCTCTGCTTACTGGGCACAGGTGGCCCAGGAGAAAATGGTTGGGTGCTTTTTCAAGGGCCTGAGCCACTTTTCCCCTCTGGTGAGTAAACCACCTACACCGTGGGACTTTCTGCTGGTCTTGGCTGTGCTCATGGGCAAGCCTTTCAAGCCAGTCTACAGGTGTGAGTTGTTACCCCTGTCATGATAAGACAGCCTTCCTGGTGGCCATTACATCTGCCAGAAGGATTAGGAACCTCCAGGCACTCTCGGTAGACTTTCCCTATTAGGTCTTCCACAGGGACAAACTTGTCCTTCAGCCCAACCTGAAGCTCTTTCCGAAGGTAATATCGGGAGTTTCACCTCTTAACCAGGGGATTAACTTACTCTTGTGTTTCACCAGTCCATCTTCAGAGGCCGACCACAGGCTCCATACCCTGGACTTGCAGGGAGCGCTTTCCTACTATGTTGAGTGTATGGCTGGAGTTTGGGGACAGGCACTGACCTCTTCTGTAGGTTGGCTGGTCAGAAGTCTCCCATAGGTATGGGCTCATTTCACTAGATATACCTCTGTCTTGGTGGCTGCTCTCAAGGATGTACTGATACAGGAGATCTGTAGGGCTGCTATCTGGAAGCGACCCACAACAAAACCGCTAAAAGAAATACAGCATGGTCGAGAACAGCGTGGGAAAATGCCGACACCCAAAACCATGTTTCACAAAGACCATGCAAAGTAATGATGGTGTGGTGATTTACTGTTCAAACTCTGCTGGCGGAGGGGTCGTTTAGGATTCCCAGCCCCGGAAGGATGAAAGCCGGGGGGGGGGGGACGAATCGCTGTAATATCTCCACGCTGTCATGTCCATGTGGCTATTTTTGTCTATGCTGTGCATTTCACTGCGCTGTTATTCAAATGCAGTTTTGACAGTATACCATCTGGAAGTCCACACACACACCTTCATTTCCCATTACCGCATCAACCTTGAGTCATGCCAGGATGCGGGTTTTGGAACCTCGGTTCTCCAGTGTTTGTTTGCCAACCAGTGGTGCGTGCAACTTTTCCCCTCTTCCCAGACAACTGCTAGGAATCTGCCAAGGTGGGGCCATGTGAACTATGTCCATACCCTTAGGAGAATAGGTTGCTCACTTGTAATCGTTTTTCTAGGAGTGGTATATGGTTCACATCCACACTAACCCACCTGACCTTCCCTTCCAAGTGGCACCCAATCCTGCTTCCATCATGGAAGTTGTTCCTGAAGTGACTACTGCGAACTACTTAACGGGGTGGGTGCTGCAAAAGGGCGACCATCATGGAAGATCTGACATCACGGGGTGGAGTCAGTGGGGGGGGATATACTTCCCAGGTGGTGGTAGGAGCATAGCCTTAAGGATGTTCCAGCCAGTAACATCATTCCAGTGGAACTGCCAGTGTGTGTGTGCCATATACCGCTCTTACAACTATGGTTACAGGTGAGTGACATGGTATTTTTTTCTACTTGTGATCCCCTTCTTACACACTTGCAAAAAAAAAAAAATCAAGTACTGTTCAGACTTTCAGTTTCTGGTTCTTCTTTGATACCTATGAAAAGTCCCTCTCCTATCCTTACCAGTTTGCAAGAGAACTCCTTGCTGCTTACTTTGGAATAGATGAAATTGAGGCTCTGGCACAGTGTGTGTGTGTGTGCGTGCGCCTGCCTCCCAGTGGAGTTCAGCAGAATTTTTAATTACTTTGTTCCATGTTACCCTTCCGTATGTGTGTTGGGGGGGAGTTGGAGGGGAGCATTCTACTAGTGGAATACAGCAGAAGGTTCAAATTCTTGTATTTCATGCTCTTGGTAAGCAAATGTATCTTTCTAGGGACATGGATATGTTAATCCACACTGTCTGGCAGGTTCCTTGCCACTTTTAATCTTGCCGGAAGGTCTTCAAGCTGGCTCCTCCCACCCACCCGGGTGGTAAAACTCTCGGCTCTGCCCCATGACGCTAGATCTTCCTTACCGTTTGGAAGCTCAGGTTCCCTCCTTAACGCTCTGCGTGATAGGCTGGATCCTAATTCTTTGGTTCGTCCGAAACTCATTTTAAAATTTTCAAGACTTTGGTCTTCCTTTTCCCTTGTGGCTGCAATGGACAAATCAACTCCCGGTTTTCGGTGGTGCCCTTGTGGGCAGAAGATGTCCAGGACGGACCCGCACTCCACGTGCGTCTACTGCCTCAGCCTAGAACACGACCCGCAGGCTGCGAGTCATGCTGTTCATTCTCGGCCAACGTCCTGGAGGACCACGCTGCCCGGTTAAAGCTAGGGCGCCCCGAGAAGTGCTATCCGCCGGTTAAGTCGAAGGAGGCCCGTTGGGCGGTTACCGCGGTGGCTGGCTCGGCTGAGCAGCTCGAGCAGATGATCGCCCTCGAGGAGGAGGCGGCCCAGGCTGCATCTTCCTCCTCCTCAGTTGTGGCATTTATCCCACTCTCTTTGGGTACCTCATATTCAGCTTCGTTCAAGGAGCTTTGCCAATCCTTTCACGAAGGAGAGGGGCCATTAGGACATTCCTCTCGGTCCAAAAGAAGGATTCTGAGGTAAGTCCACCGTTGGGCGTTGGGGAGGCGGGAGGTCCCCTTCCCTGGACAGCCGACTGTTGACTTCGGTCGAGGTTGCGGCTAAGGCCGCTGGCTTCATGGTGTCCCCGTCGGACGGGCTGTTGACTGGTGAAGCCGACAACCCTTCTTCGCCGGTTTCCCCGGTGGAGGCCGAGGATCTGCCTGCGCCCCTGGCGCAGCAGTCCCCGGTTAAGATGTCCGAGCCGAGGGAAGAGCGGGTGTCCCCCGCTCCTTCCCAGGCCCGTCCTCGGAAACACCGAGGATCTCGGTCTCGGTCTCGGACCTCTTCTCGGTCCAGCCGATCCTTCCGACATCAGCAGTCTCAGTCTTGGCTTCGAGGCAAGCGGGCGCCGCCCTTGTCCCGTCTTCCTCCTCAGAAGAGGAGGCTTGGTGTGCAAGTGTTGGCCTCACGAGGACCTGATGTGGCAGCAGTTACTTTGTCTGGGGAGCAAGTCGACACTGGCCTTCCCGGCCATCAGTGGCTGTGTGCCCAAGCGGCGAAACAACCCCTCTCTGCAGTCGAGATGCCCAAGCTTAGGCAGCTCATCGCGGACTCCTCGGAGTCCGACGACGACTCCTCCCTGTTCTCCAGGCCGGTTGACCTGGAGTCCTCCGGGGACCAGTCACTGGACGAAAACCCATCGTCCTTCATAGGTTTACTTCGTCTCGTCTCGGAGTCCACCGGGATGCATCTCGAGCCCGTATCCAAATGGGCCAAGTATCCTCTGATGGAGATACTGGACCGGGGGGATTCACCCACGGAGGCCTTTCCGGTGGCTGAGGCCATCGTAGGCCCAGCCTTGGAGCTTTGGCAGCAGCCTGCTTCCTGTCCAGCGCCCTCGGCCAGGATGGCCAGGAAGTATGCGGTCCCTGCTGGCTCTTTGCCCGGGTTTTCGGAGCACCCCTCTGCCGAGGGGTTGGTCACCGACCGCGTTTTCCGGCGTTCCAGGAATGCTAGGTACGTGGACAAGCCCCCCCGACAAGGAGTCCAAAAAGCTGGACTATGCCGGGTGCAAGGTGTACGCTGCGTCCTTCCATGCCCTCATGGGCTCCCTGGATGAGGTGATCCCTCATCTCCCAACCGACCTGCAGACCACGGTCCGGCAGGTTCGGGACCAGGGTAGGGCAGTGGCGAAGCAGCAGCTCCAAACAGCTCTGGACATAGGAGACTCCTGTGCCAGATCGGTTGCGGCCACTGTGGCCATGCGCCACAGAGCATGGCTGAGGATGTCCACCTTCACGGCGGATACCCAGCACAAATTGGCGGACATCCCCTTCTTGGGGACTGACCTCTTCGGCCCTGGAGTGGAAGGTCACCTCCAGCGGATCGAGAAGTCCAATGCCATTCAGGACTTGGTCATCTCTGCCCAGAAGGACAAAGGCCGCCGACAGCAACAGCACAAGTTCTTTCGCCGGCCCACCAGCACCAGGGCCAGCAGTCTCGCGCTTAGCATTCCAAACCCAATCCTGTGGCTTTCTCTAGTAGGAAGCAGGGAGGTTAAGGCCCAGGAGGTCCCTCGGCCGGTCCCTCCTCCAAGCCTGCCCAGTGACGGGTTGAGGGGTGTCTCCCCCAGCCTCGTCACTCCACCCCCGGGTTCCCCCCATGGGGGGACAGCTCCGCCACCTCCTTTCCGCCTGGTCCACTATCACCATGGACTGCTGGGTGTTGGAGGTGTTAGGAAGGGCCTGCCTCTGGAGTTCGAGCAGGCTCCACCCTTTCGAGCTTTCGCCCCTCGGGGGGCCACGAGTTCCGCAGCCTTGCTGTTGGCTCACCGAGCTGATATTGCCCTGCTCCTTGAAAAAGAGGTGATCAGGAAGGTGGTGGATCCCCCCCTCCAGACTCGGGGTTTGTGTCCAGATATTTCCTGGTCCCTAAACAGATGGGGGGGCTGGCGCCCCATTCTCGACCTGCACGATCTGAACAGGTTCCTAAGGTCTCGGACCTTCAGGATGGTCACTCTGGCTCAGATTATCCCATCCTTGGAACGAGGTGTGTGGTTCTGTTCCCTGAACCTTCAGGACGCGTTCTTTCACGTCCCAATCCGTCTGTCACATCAGAGATTCCTCCGCTTCAGAGCAGAGGGATCCCTCTACGAGTTCCAGGCCATGCCCTTCAGCCTCTCCCTAGCTCCCAGGGTCTTCACCAAATGCATGGCTGTGGTGACAGCATTCCTGCGGTGCCGGAGGGTCCGGGTGTATACCTACCTGGATAACTGGCTGATTGCTGTCCAGAGATCTGGCCCTCCAGGTTTGCTCTCAGTTTGGCCTCCTCATCAACGAAGCCAAGTCGGAACTCATGCCAAAGCAGGTGATACATTTCATCGGGGCAGAGCTGGACTCTCTTCGAGCCAGAGCACGGCTCCCGGCTGACAGGGCCGAGGTTCTTTCCTCCTTTGCCCAGTCATTTCAGGTTGGGCAATTGCGCCCTGCCCAGGACTTCCTGTGCCTCCTGGGCCTCATGGCGGCCTGCACCAGCGTGGTCCATTGGGCCCGCCGGTACATGCGTCCCCTTCAATGGGGACTGGCCAACCAGTGGTCACAGCACTTCGATCCGCTGGATCAGCTAGTGACAGTGACCCAGGGGATGTGGAACACTCTCCAGTGGTGGACCGTTCCAGCACATCTGCAGGAGGGCATCCCGTTTGTCCGCTCCGAGCGGACGGTCCCTCTATCGACCGATGCCTCTCTGTTGGGTTGGGGTGCCCATCTGGGGGAGCACAGAGCGCACGGCTTCTGGTCCCCTCGGGAGTCCCGATGCCACATCAACCTGCTGGAGCTTTGAACAGTTTGTCTAGCCCTCACCGCCTTCGCTCCGTTTCTACGGGGTCAAGTGGTTCAGGTCCAGACAGACAATACCACGACCATGTACTACCTAAACCGCCAGGGCAGGACGCACTCCATGCCTTTGTGCAGGGAAGCTCTCTGCATTTGGTCTCTCGTGCGCAGCCTGGAGGCGGATCTCCTTGCCATTCACATGGCAGGAGCCTCCAACACCCTGGCCGATGCTGTAAGCCGGATAGGTGCTGCGTCTCACGAGTGGTCTCTTCTGCCGGAGGTAGTACAAGATCTCTTCTCCCAGTGGGGCACGCCTCAGGCAGACCTGTTTGCCTCCAGGGAGAATGCGAAGCTGAGACTGTTTCATGCCCGGCCCCCTCAGCAGGGCTCGCTGCAGGGGGATGCCTTCTCGAGGCCGTGGACCCCGGGCCTCTTCTACGCCTTTCCCTTGATCCACAAGGTGCTTCTCAAGGTGAGGAGGGACAAGGTGCAGGTGATTCTGGTAGCCCCAGACTGGCCCCGCCAGGTCTGGTATCCAGATCTCCTCAGTCTCGGCTCCAGGCTCCCATGGCGGCTTCGAGTCAACTCGGACCTGATCTCAGTCAGTCAGGGGCAGGTATTCCATCCGGACCTTCAATCCCTGCACCTGACGGCCTGGCTTCTGAGCGGCTAGAGTTCCAGGCCTTGGGTCTTTCTGACGAGGTCCTCAACGTCGTTGAGGCGTCCCGTAAGGAGTCGACCAGAAAATGCTACGCCTTCAAATGGAAGAGATTCTCCATTTGGTGTCAGGGCAAGGGCCTGGACCCTTCCTCCTGTTCCTTGGCAATACTGGACTTCCTGTAGTCCCTTTCTCAGCTAGGGCTTGGTCAGTGACCCTTAAGGTGCACCTGGCAGCCATCTCTGCTTACCGGGCACGGGCCGGGAAGCAGTCGGTGGTGCAGGAGAAGGTGGTTGGGTGCTTTTTGAAAGGCCTTGATCACATATCCCCTCCGGTGCAAGAACCTCCACCTCCGTGGGATCTACTGCTGGTATTGGCCAAGCTCATGGGCAAGCCACTCAAACCGATGCACAGGTGTGACATCTCTCACCTGTCGTGGAAGACCGCCTTCTTGGTGGCTATCACATCAGCCAGAAGGATGGGAGAGCTCCAGGCGCTTTCCATAGAGTCTCCTTATCTGGTCTTCCACAGGGACAAGGTTGTCCTGCGCCCCCAACCGAAATTCCTTCCGAAGGTGGTGTTGGAGTTTCACCTTAACCAGGTGTTGACTCTGCCGGTGTTCTACCCCAGTCACACCTCGGAGGCCGAATATAGGCTCCATAATTTGGACCCTAGAAGAGCGCTTGCTTATTACAAGGAGCGGATGGCTGAAGTTTGGGGAGAGGTCCGCCAGCTGTTTGTCACCTATGCTGAAGCCGCACCTGGCAGACCTGCAGCCAAGCGGACGATAGGCAGGTGGGTCACCTCCTGCATAGAACTCTGCTATAGGTTGGCAGGCATGGAGCCTCCCAGAGGGATAAGAGCTCATTCTACTCGCCATACTGCTGCATCGATGGCTGCTTCCAGGGATGTCCCTATCCAGGAAATCTGCAGGGCTGTTACCTGGAAGTCAGCACACACCTTCATCACCCACTACCACATCGACCTTGAGTCCACCCGGGACGCTGGTTTGGGGCCTTGGTTCTCAGTCTTTATTCCCTAAGTAGGGGTGTGCCTTACCTCCCTCCTCCCGGAGAACTGCTAGAGTCTGCCAGACAGTGTGGATGAACAATATATCCATGTCCCTAGAAATACAGGTTACTCACCTGTAACAGGAGTTCTAGGAATGGTATATATTGTTCATCCACATTCCCACCGACCTCCCGACGGCCTTTACAACCTGGCTTCCAGCAGGCTAGATCTGGTGTCATGGGGCGGGCCGAGTTTTACCACCCGGGTGGGTGGGAGGAGCCAGCTTGAAGACCTTCCGGCAAGATTTAAAGCGGCAAGGAACCTGCCAGACAGTGTGGACGAACAACATATACCATTCCTAGAACTCCTGTTACAGGTGAGTAACCTGTATTTCACTGACTGTAGAAAGACAGGTGACTGTCGGGTAGAAACCATGTGTGGAGGGACTATTATGCATTTTTTAGCAATATTTGATTATCATTTTTGTGTCTTTAAACTATGAGTATTTGTTTTGTAAAAGTTGCTTGTGGACCAATTTTATAAGCACAGTATGACTCTTCGGATGTTGGTTGTGCTAGTTTTACCACACTTTTGGGGTTGAAGACATTTAGGCTGCGGCTTTGTGCCTTACCGTGCATGCCGCTGGGCATGTGGTAGAACCAGCACAACTAATGCCCTGTCATGTCTTATTACTTACTTATACAATCGTGTGGTGAGATTTGCCTTGTTGACAGACCAGAGAACACACCAGTGTTTATTGTACTCCAGACTTGACAATAAAAACATATGCAATGTAGGAACAAGGTGGTGCTGATATATGGGTCCCTGAGCTGTATTGCTTCCCACCTGGTTTCCACCCATATGAACCGCAGTCCTTGCTCCACTGAATCAAACAGTTGTGTATACCACACAAGTAAAGACTGCAGCGGGACAAAAACCCTTCAGATCCAGAGCCTCTACAAACTGGAATTCACTGCCAGTGCACATAAGGGCTACTAAACTCCAAGATGATCCACCTGTATAACTGGGTGTAACTGTCTTTGACTTTCTGTTAACCTCCCTTACCTGCGTATGATCATTCTTAGTGCCTTTCTCTTGAATGTTACTCAGTGTACTGGTCGCTACTGTTAAAGGGACTATGTCCTAGTGAGCCTGCCTGGGTTAACAAATACATTTCTAGACCTGCTCATTAGAACTACTTCCTGATATTTCTGCCATCCTAAATCTGCATGTCTCTTGGCATTCAGATTTGTACCTCATTGGTCCAGTTGCTCTGTGCTCATTCCATATAGTGGTAGGAGGTCTTCATTAAACATGCTTCAGTGGGCTTTTTGTAGCCTTTGGAATTAGGATTTGAATCTGTGGGTTTTTTTGTTCTTTCTCTTGGAGCAGAGTTAATGCTGTGTAAGTTCTTCCCTGATATTCGAAATCTAGTGGCATTTATTAATGTGTCCTTTTTTGTTTTTTTTTTCCTTTGCAGTTGTAGGAGGAGCCGCAATCGCACCGCCTACTTCACTTGTTGAGAAGGACATGGAAAGTATGCAATTTAAAACATTAAAAATAATTCTGCATATTTCTTAGCATTTGTCTGCAGTAAAAATAAAAGATTTATTCTTTCCTGAATTCACTTTTAACATTTTCCAGCGAGCACAGTAGAACTGAATTTCAGACAAAGAAAGACAAAGTGGTCCATCTAATGTATACCATTACCAGGGCACCGTGATTAGGGCACTGCAGCGCACTCGCACCATGTTGGGCATCCAAACAGTTTCTTTGCCCTTCATGGCATGCCTGCCCTGGAGTAGGTTATATTTATTTTTGGGGGTGCAGTGGGCGAAGTCCCCCACGAAACCTGACTGTTTCCCCTGATGGCGCTTTGGTGCTCTAACTCCCAGGAGGCGCAGTGCCAGCTGCTGTAATGCCAGGTATCATATTTCCTGCACCCTGATTGATGTCTGCCAGATTCCTGGCGCACTGACATGGGTGAACTTCCATCTAGTCATTCCCCTTCCCCATAAAACTTGTCAGATACACCCATCAGATGATTTGCTGTAACTGCAGTGTGCTTATACACAGTGACGTTTTATTTTTGTTATGCTCCTGGCAGTGAGGAGAGGAAAAACTGCCTGTGGCAGAAATCCTTAGGGGAACCCAAGACTTGGTGGGTTCATCCACTCCTCTTGGGCATACTACTCTGTTTGCTTTGTTAATAAAAAAAAAAAAATGTTTTTTTTTTCTCATAGTAATTTCAGTTTTCACTGCCAAAAAAGGTAGCCTCCAAGATGTACAGGAAAACTTTTAGCTTATGGATATATTGGTTTAGTATATATTTGGCACTGAGGCCTTTTGTGTGTGTGGTGTTTTACTGCAGTGCTCTAACCTGCAGAATGTCAGGTGTACTGCTTTGCCATCAGTTGAGTCAGGAGTCTTGCCTCCTGTTGAGGCATGAGATGCATCAATATAGTTTTTCAGTTAATTGTTTAAGGAAGTGAAGCGATCCCTTAGAGCCTAGTTAGTGAAGTGGCTTTGCTTTTCAACAAACAAACCTCTTAAATAGGAAAAAAAAGTATTGTAATTCAAAATACGTCCCAGTTTTCTGCTGTATAGTGCACCACACCTGTGTGCACACACAGTCTGCATACTCACATGAAGCATCTTGTGTGGGGGCCTGTCTGGAAGTGGAAGGGATCAGGGAGCCCAGCTACCATCCCTTTCCTTCACTGACACTGAATTGAAAGAATTCTGTTTAGGTACTTGGGATCATACCAATAGGTAAAGCTCAGTGTTTTTTTTTTTGCCTTGAGTTTGATTGGTGCTGTATAAGGCAAAGGAATAAAACCACAAAATAAGATGATGCAGTCAAGCACTGCTCCCAGTAGAGGGCAGGGTTGGCTTATTAAAAGACTTTATTTAGTTGATCCATGAAGTAGACTGAGTTAAAAACACATTTTCAGCCATGCATGACTGTAAATATAGACAGTATAGTACATGCTTGTACAAAGATAGTAAATTATAACAATGTACAAATTATAAAAAAAAAATGCCACACAGAAAACAGTGCACTTGTATTTACTGGTGGATTTAGCTATGTAGCAAAGTTGTACCTGCTCTCCCCTTAGAACAGCAAAGAGATTGTCTTAACTTAATCTGAGCTTTAAAAGGGAAACTTTTACATTCGGTGGGTGGGGTAGCGATGCCCCTTTAAAAGATCCTAAATCCACTCTTGCTTATGTTGGGGCACAGCTAGAGAGGGGTACACACCTTTGGAACTTGTAGCTGCCAGGCACTAGAACCACACAGAAACTTCTGCAAGTAGTCTGCCAGTGACCATCCACAATGACGTCAGATGTTAGCGTATACATAAACGTAGGCGGCCTCTCCTCTCCTGAGTTTTTCCCGCTGTCAGTCTGAACTCTTCCGGGGGTGAATATACTTCCCGGATGGTGGGAGGAGTGTAGCCTTAAGGATGTTCTGGCCAATAACATTATTCCAGTGGAACTGCCAGAGTGTGAGTAAACCATATACCACTCTTAGAACTACGGTTACAAGTGAGTGACTTAGTCTTTTTTTTCCACTTGTGATCCCTTTCTTACACACTTACAAAAAAAAAATATCAAGCACTATTCGGAGTTTCAGTTTCTGGTTCATCTTTTTTTTTCTTTCTGCACTGGACCACACGGGCATCTTTTGGGAGTGCCTACACAGGTGTGCCTCTCACTCCCGGCCTGAACCCCTGCTTTCCCCATAGGGTATCCCATTTGTCCGCCTCGAGCCAACCGTCATGCTTACGACCGATGCCTCTTTGATGGGTTGGGGTGCCCATCTGGGGGACCTCCGCGACCATGGCCTCTGGTCTCCTTAGGAGTCCCGATGCCACATCAACCTGCTGGAGCTTTGAGCGGTATGGCTAGCCCTCACTGCCTTCGCTCTGTTTGTACAGGGTCAAGTGGTTCAGGTCCAGATGGACAACACCATGACCATGTATTATCTCAACCGTCAGGGCGGGACACACTCCTTGCCTCTGTGCAAGGAAGCTCTCTGCATTTGGTCTCTCGTGTTCGGCCTGGAGGCGGATCTCCTAGCCACCCATGTGGCAGGAGCCTCGAATAGTCTGGCCGATACCCTCAGCCGAATAGGTGCTGCATCTCACGAATGGTCTCTCCTGCCGGAGGTAGTTCAAGACCTGTTCTCCCATTGGGGCACCTCTCAGGTGGACCTGTTTGCCTCCAAGGAGAACGCGAAGCTGAGGCTGTTTCTTGCCCACCCCCTTCAGCAGGGCTCGCTGCAGGGGGATGCCTTCTCAAGGCCGTGGACCCTGGGCCTCTTCTGTGCCTTCCCTCCATTTCGTTTGATCCACAAGGTGCTTCTCAAAGTGAAGAGGGACAAGGCACAGGTGATTCTGGTAACCCCAGACTGGCTTCACCAGTTCTGGTACCCCGATCTCCTCAGCCTCAGCTCCAGGCTCCCGAGGCGGCTTCCAGCCCAACCGGACCTGATCTCAGACAACAAGGGGAAGGTGCTCTATCCAGACCTTCAATCCCTGCACCTGATGGCCTGGTTCGTGAGCGGCTAGAGTTCCAGGTCTTAGGTCTTTCCTACGAGGCCCTCAAGCATTGTTGAGGCGTCCCGCAAGGAGTCAACCAGAAAATGTTATGCCTTTAAATGGAAGAGAGTCTCCATTTGGTGTCAGGGCAAGGGATTGGACCTTTCTTCCTGTCCTTTGGCTAGCATTTTGGTCTACCTGTGGTCCCTTTCTCAGCTAGGGCTTCGGTCGATGACCCTTAAGGTGCACCTGGCAGACATCTCTGCTTACCAGGCGTGGGCTGGCAAGCAGTCGGTGGCGCAGGAGAAGGTGGTCTGGCGCTTTTTCAAAGGCCTCGATCACATATCCTGTCTGGTGTGAGAACCCCCACCTCCGTGAGATCTACTGCTGGCATTGGCCAAACCATTCGAACCAATGCACAGGTGCAATGTCTCCCACCTGTCATAGAAGACCGCCTTCTTGGTGGCTATAACGTCAGCCAGAAGGTTGGGAGAACTCCAGGCGCTTTCCATAGACTCTTCTTATCTGGTCTTCTACGGGACAAGGTTGTCCGCCCCCAACCGAAATTCCTTCCGAATGTGGTGTCGGAGTTTCACCTGAATCAGGTGTTGACTCTTCCTGTGTTCTACCCCAATCACACCTCGGAGGCCGGGTATAGGCTCCTAAGCTGAAGCTGCACTTGGCATACTTGCAGGCAAGTGGATGATAAGCAGGTGGGTCACCTCCTGCATAGATATCTGCTATAGGTTGGTAGGCATGGAGCCACCCAAAGGGATAAGAGCTCATTCAACCCGCCATACCGCTGCTTTGGTGGCTGCTTCTAGGGACGTCCCTATCCAGGAAATCTGCAGGGCTGCTACCTGGAAGTCAGCACACACCTTTATTTCCCATTACCACATTGAGCTTGAGTCACGCCAAGATGCTAGTTTTGGGACCTCAGTTCTCCAGTCCTTATTCCCAAAGTAAGTATCGGAGGTGCGTGCCTTGCCTCCCTCCTCCCGGAGAACTACTAGGAGTCTGCCAGACAGTGTGGATTGAACAACATATCCACGTCTCTAGAAATACAAGTTACTCACCTGTAACAGGAGTTCTAGGAGTGGTATGTATTTATTCATCCACATAAACCCTGACCTCCCGGCTTGACAGCATGACCCTGGCTTCTAACAGGCTAGATCTGGCATCATGGGGCGGAGCCGAGGGTTTTACCACACGGGTGGGTGGGAGGAGCCAGCTTGAAGAATTTCCGTCACATCTTAAAGCAGCAAGGTACCTGCCAGACAGTGTGGATGAACAACATACACCACTCCTAGAACTCCTGTTACAGGTGAGTAACCTGTATTTACTACCTCACCTCCCTGTTCCAGGGGATCTGTCAGTGGGGAATCCTACTAATCCCCCATCAGTGCTGCAGGGAACTCTCTTGCCACAGTTAACTTCTGTGCTGCTGATGTCGCAGGTGTGGCCCCTCTTTCATGTTCACCCAGTCAACGTGTATGAGTACAGTCCTGATATGAGGATGCAGGAAGAGGAGGATGAAGTTGAAGACTATGCTGAGAGTCATTATGAACTTGGCAGCAGCTCTGCAGTCTCCACATGCAGTGAAGACTCTGTGGTAAACACACCATGGTCCCCTCTGTAGGACCCTACATTTTCCCCATGACACAGCAAATGCAAGCTGCCATGGGCTTTACTATTAGCAGAGCTGGATACCACTAAAAAGAACCTAACATAGAAACATAGAGTTTAATGGCAGAAAAGGACCACATGGCCCGCCCAGTCTGCCCAGTTTCTCTGTCAACTGTACCTTTACTATCCCTACTCATCCTACGATTACCCCCTCTCGTACCTTTTTTCTAAAATTCCCTTATGCCTTTCCCATGTGTTCTTAAACCCCTCAACTGTCTTTGCCTCCACCACCTCCTCCAGGAGGCTGTTCCACACATCCACCACCCTCTCAGAGAAGAACTTCTTCACATTTCCCCTAAGTGCTCCCCCCTTAACCTGCTGGAGTTCCTGCAGCTCCCAGAATCTCCTGCCATTGTGCCTCCTGTGCTCCCAGCCTTAGAGGATGCCACTTAAACACCCGAGTTCCCTTCCTCATGATAATGAGTCTAGGAGGCTGCATGTCATAGGTAAGAGAATGTAGGCCTCTGTATCATTGGGCCTTTGTATTGGTAATTACAGACCCAGATGCTGAAGTATCAGAACACCCTCTGGATGAAGGCCAAGGTTGCTGCAAAGGCTTTGCCTAAGGGTACCTCAAAGCAAGAACTACTGAAAATTTTGATAGCTGGGGCTGATGTGTGCAACATTTGCTCCACACAGCCTATGATGTTTCTGATGCTTCTGCCAGGGCTGCAGCTTCTGGCATCTGTCTCAGGAGATATTCGTGGCTCAGGTTAGCAGGCGTTGCCACAGATGTCCAACTGACCATTCATAATGCCCCATTCAGAGAGCAAAAGTTGTTTGGTCACAGAGTACAAGAGACTGTCAGGTCTCAAAGCCTTGGGCAGGACATCGAAGTCTGTACACTCCCTCTGTCATACCCAACCTAGGAGTAGGGGTGCCTTTCGCCCAGCTGGTGTTAGGGGACAATTGAAGCAGAACACTACCACTCCACTCCTCTTACCAGTGCCAGGTTGAAAAAGTTCAAAGCAGCAGCAGAAAAAATGGTTCCAGGTTGCAGTACAAAAAATGTTATTTATTATGCATAAAGTCTCTACAGAAACATTTACCAAAGCAAAACATGGTTCTTTGTGTTTGCTTCGGTAAATGTTTATGTAGAGACATTATGCATAATAACTAATACTTTCTGTACTGTAACCTGGTGCCAGTTTTCTGCTACTGTGTTAGGGGACAGTGCCTAGACCCTGGCACTACCCCAGGTGCCCACTCAAAAGCACCTAGAGGTGGTGGAGCCACCCCCAGCAGCTCAGCCTGACTCCTTATACACCTGCCGATGGAGCCAACCCTAGCAGCTCAGCCTGACTCCTTATAAACCCCCCCAACCACCTTTACCTCCAGGGGTGGTTGTAGGGGGCTGAGTCTCAATCCATTTAGACCAGAGGAGGGAGGGAGGTGACTACAGGGGCATGGGTTCTGGAGCTCATAGAAAAGCGGTATGTTCTGGAACTTCTGGATAACCCTCTTGACCATCCCCCACCTTTTACAACATATCTCCCAGGGCACCTGTCCCTTTTGTTGGAGAACGTACAGACTCTTCTACAAAAACGGGCCATAGAACTTGTGCCTCCAGAACAGGCTTTTACCCCTGTTGCTTCCTTTTCCCAAAGTGGACAGGAGACTTGCCTATCCTGGATCAAAACTTCATTATAGAATGCAAGAAGTTCAAAATGATCACTTTTGCACGTCTCCTTCCATTACTGCTAACGGGATTGGATATGCTCCCTGGATATTTTTTATTTATTTTAAATTTTGGTAACTGGGAAAGGCACACCAAGCCGAGGCTCATTTCCAGGTGCGACCCGGGGATGGCTAACAAAATACAGAGGAAGAACATACAGTCACGTACAAGCGCCATGAACACTATAGGTAGTACAGTTTGCAAGGCAAATGCAGTGAAATTAATTAGACTGAACAGTGAGCATGCGGTATATCATAGAAACCTAGAAATTGTTGGCAGATAAGGACTGCTAGGCCCATCCTGTCTGTCTGTAAGCCTTACACTTGTTTGCGGCCTTTGACCTTATCTGGTCAATGACTTATCACCACTCCTTCCCACCTCTAACGTTCCCTTATGCCTGTCCCAGGCATGTTTAAATCCCTCCACTGTGCTCGCTTCCACCACCTCCTGTGGTAGACTATTCCATGTGTCCACTACCATCTCCTCTTCCTCACATATCCCCTTAACTTGCCACCTGCCATTTTCATACCATGCCCCCCTTGTTCTGGTGGTACTCCTATGTTGGGAGATGTCACCCCCCCTGCACCTTGTTTATGCTGTTAAGGTACTTGAATGTTTCTGTCATGTCTCCCTGATCCCTCCTTTAATGAGTACACTTGAGGTTCCTTAATCTCTCTTCATATGTTTTCTGGTGCAAGCCCTGTACCATCTTAGTCGCTCTTCTCTGGACTGCCTCCACCTTGTCAATGTCCTTACGAAGGTGCGGCCTCTGGAATTGCACACAGTACTCTAGGTGAGACCTCACTAGTGCTTTTATACAATTTCATAAATAAACATGCAGAGTTTAGACATCCATGATGTACAATTATGAAGTTTGATTCAGTTACATAGATAAGGTCAACAATTGAATTCAGTTAGATTACAGTTTGGAGGAGAGGGGTTAGAAGTGGCAGGAGCAAATGGGGTGGAAGAAGACGAAGGTTCTAATTTGATAGAGGAGTGTGAGGGAGCATTCCTTAGTTGAGGAGTTAGTTGGTTCCAAATAGAGGGGAGTCTGTAGAAAAAGGCAGATTTGCCAGCTGACGAGAAGGGTTGATGGACAGAGCGGGAGTCCCTGCTACGAAGGGTGTAAGGTGATAAGCTAGCCGGTGATAACATATCTGAGAGGTAGGATGGAATAAGGCCGAACCAGAATTTGGATACCAGAGATATCGAGTTTATGTGTCGGCGGTAGGATAGGTGCAATATGCCGAGGGAGGGAGTACAGGGAATAGTGGTGTGTTCTGAGGGGGAAATTGGTAGCAAAGGAGCAGAAGGCATTTAAGAGGATGTCAAGTCTGGATAGAGTAGAGGTGGGGGCAGTACTGTAAACTACATCTGCGTAGTTAAATATAGGTGTGATCATTTTAGCAACAATTTCGAGTCTGACTGGAGTAGGAGGGAATCTCTGTTGACATATAGCATTCCTAGGTTAGGGCTAAGCTTTGAGGAGATGGCATCCAAGTGGGTAGAGAAGTTTAATTGGGGATCTAACCACATGCCTAGGTATTTGTAGGATGAGACATTTTCAAGTGGGGTGCCATTTAAAGAGGTGATGGCTGAAGGAGGGGGTGTTCTGGTGAGTTTTGGGGCTGACCCAAAGATCATTGATACAGTTTTGGAGGTGCTGATTTTGAGTTTTTTAGTATGGAACCAGGACTGCATGGAAGTCTCATAGGAGAGTGTGGACATCAGCATGGGTTGTACCAGAGGCAAAGAGGATAGTGTCATCCTCATACATGTGAAAACGGGAGCTAGGTCAGGCAGGGTGGAGGTCATTGATGAATATTGAGAACAAGACTGGGCCGAGAATAGACCCTTGTGGTACACCAGCAAGTATGGGGAGTAGGGGGAGGAGTTGGCCACTATGACAGATTGCTGTCTGTTGCTTAGGTAGGATTTGAACCACTAAACGATGAGGGGGGCTAGGCCGGCTGTCTCGAGCATTGAAAGGAGATGTGGATGGGAGACACTCAACTGCCTTGGCAAGGTCTACAAACTGCTGTGGTTAAGTGGCCTTGATCCATTGCGTTATGAATATGTTCAGTGACACGTAGAAAGGAAGAGATAATAGAATGCTGCTTGCGGAAGCCTGATTGGAAAGGGGAAAGGAGCCTAGACGAAGTAAGGAACTGTGTCAGTCTGGATTGGCAAGAGATTCCTGAACTTTGGTGAGGGCTGGGAGGACGGATATTGGGCGATAGTTGCTGGGTAGGGAGGGTCTCCACCTTTATGTAAGGGGATCACAGTGGCAGATTTCCTAGCTTGGGGGACAGTTCCTGAGTAGAAAGAGAGGTTTAGTAGATAGGTTAGGTCTCGTATCCCAGTCTACCACTTGCATCAGAAGTTTCTTAGGTTCGCCATTCAGAACCAGTATTTTCAGTATCATGGTCCCCCATTCATTGTGGCCTCTGCTCCAAGGGTCTTTACAGAGGCCCTGCTAGTGATTGTTGCCTCACTTAGGAGGGTCACCAGGTTTATCCTTACTTGGACGATCTCCTTTTAAGAACATCTGAACAGTCGGCAAAGTTCTCTGTATCCAGAATGCTGCAAGTCCCAGAATAGCACAGTTAGATAGCAGAGGAAAGAGCTCCCTCGTTCACCTAAAAGACGGGAACATATAGGAGCCTATTTCACAGTGGTTCTTTAGAGTGATGTTCTCTCCTTATCCAGTGTGGAGACTCTACAGCAAGACATTCGACATCTGAGATCCCAAAATGTGGTTTCAGCTCTTCGTTGCCTTCAGTCCCTAGGTCAGATGACCATCACTATAGAAGTAGTCCCATGAGCTTGCTTCCACATGAAGCTTCTCCATCCTCATCTTCTGTCTTTTTAATCTCCAGTGTCAGAGCAATATCTGACTCCCATTTGGATTCCTTCCTCAGTCAGTCCCTTTCCTGGTGGGAAAATCCGAGGAACCTGTTGAGGGTATCCCCGCTGTTTTCCCTTACAGAGTGAATTCTTACAACCACATCAACCTGCTGGGTTGAGGTGCTAGTTTGGACTAGGATTAAGGGCATCTGGAGTCACGAACTGCAAAACATTGTGATGAGCAGCTCAGGTTCCGGGCTGTGAACATCTGCTTGCGTAGCGCAGTGACAGTTGCATACATAGATGATAATCAAGGAGACAGAAGAAGCTACAGCATGCTTTTAGAAGACCAAAAAGTTCTCCAGTGAGCTGAAAAGAATCTCCTGTGTCTAGCAGCTATTCATCTAGCTTCTAGCAGAATATGTAGATGTTCAGGCAGATTGGCTCAGTCACCAGATCTTCCATCTGGGGAGTGATCTCTACACCCAGAGGTGTCCAACGTTCTGAGCAGTCAGGTCAGATCCTGTCAGACTGACACTCATCTTCCCAGAATCTTCAGAGAACAGTGGCATTTCAGAAGCCCCCCCCCCACACACACACACTCATAAAGTGGTTCTTCAAAAAAATTCAGTAGGCAAGAAGAAGTTTTCTTCTGATAGCCTCATAATGACCAAGGAGGTTATAGTTCTCAGATCTGATCAATCTCGTGATTCAGGGTCTTTTTCAACTCCCTTGCCTTAGGGATCTTAATTCTGCATCCGTACCCAGGGTGGCTGCAGTTGGCAGCTTGGTTTCTGACAGGAAAAATTGCTAACTTTAAAAGCAGTAGAACACGTTACAAAGCACCAGTTGGGAAAGAGTTACTTCTTAAGGTACTTCCTAACTAAAAAGAAAATGGGGAATGGCGAGCAATCCTGGAGCTACAAATTCTAGAGATATGAAAAAAGAAAGGTTCAAGATGGTAACTTTAAAGACAATCATTCCATCTTTGCAAATAGGGAATTGGTAATATTCTGTTGATCTGAATTCCAATAAGGGAGAGTCATAGGAAATTTTTTAAGTTGAAAGTGGGGGTTCAGACAGTGCCACTTCATAGCAGTGCCTTGTGGTCTCTCTTCAGACACAAGAGTACTCACAGAAGGGAGCCAGCATAGCATAGTGGTTAACTCATTTGCTTCCGGTGGCCATTTTGGCTGCATTCCAGCAATGGATGGTTCTGACGCCATATGGTGTCCTTGGGAACAAATGGGGTTGAGCACTGAGTTGCAAACCTGACGATCTGAGTTTGAATCACAGTCACCATTTGCATACTGTGTGACCATGAGCAAGTCACTTAACTTCCCTGTGCTCCCAGGATGAACCTGGAAACAAGTCTCAGCTTATTGTGTCTTTCCCGGCCAAAAATTAAAGTGAAGGGGAAAAAAGCTCTCTGTAGTAGCAGCAGCATTAAGGAGGCAACAGCTGATAGTGTTTTCATAAAATTTCAGGAGACTAATTACAAAACAACATCTTTCAGTCCCTAGAATTTCACACAGACTGGGACAGATTAGTACTGAAATCCAGACAGGTGCATGTAGGTGCAGAACTGGATACTGTAAAATACAAGGCCTTTCTGCCCCTTTACAAAGCATCATGCCTAGTGAATTTTGCTGCCACTTTTGTTCCAGACTCGCAGGATAGCACAGGATTTCCTCAAAACTGTTATGTTACATGTCCTTGACTACAGTTGTTGTTTCCTTAGCCAGATTAAAATGAAGGAAATTCAGTGGTATCTGAAAGAAGTTTATATCAAAGATTTTCTCCCATGACATTGGCTAGTTCCATCCGGCTGAGGCTGCTATCAGCCCTTAGCTGGTAGAAAGATTATGCTGATCTTCAAGGGTATCTCTTGCAGCAGGTCATATGCTTGGGTATCTGCCGGAGGGTGCTCTTGTCAACGGTACCTTTCACCAGCAGTGCTGATTGGGGGCTGCCTACAATGACATAATTCCGTTCATATGTATAAATATGTGGGCGGGCACCTAGTGGCCTCAGTTCTTTTCTCGCCATCTCCCATCTCACTTCACATACCGCTTTCACCGCTAGTGTGTCAACACCATTATCGATGAGGAAAACAACCTCCCATTTTGTTATTTTCTGAAAAACTTCTGTCTAATTTGGAATCACTGTTCCTCAAGTGCCATTGTGGCAATAAGATTTATCATTATGACAACCATTCGCTTTGTGTCCGGTGTCTGGGGGCTTCTCAAACCGTCCGCTCCTGTGCCCATTGCCAGGAATTTAATTAAGTGACTCGTCGATGACTCCAGAAACTGGAAGCCTTCTTAATGGAGCAGAAGGTTGCTCTCCTTGAAAAGGAAGTGAAGTCCTGCTCCTCCTCTGCCCTCGACAAGCCATCGACTAGTCACGGTAAGAAGCCCTGCTTGTCGATGGCTTCCACCTCTGGTCTCTCGTCGACGGGTCGGGCCTCTCCTACTCCAATAGAAACGACTCAGATGGTCCTTGTGGTTCTGGCCCAGAGTATGGAGGCCTCCCACGGTGACCTGCAGCGGGCTCCATTTACAACCTCCTTGCCAGTTTTGTCATTGTCGACGCTTACACAGGCCTTATCAGTCCTGGCAACGACAACAGCTCACAGTAGGCATCTGTCCCTTCCTCAATGACCCAGTCCTCCAGCATGGCCAGGGGTCTTTGTTGAGGATAACCGCCTTTCAGCATTCTTTAACATCACCGTTTCAAGCCCCGACTAAAAGATCCTCCGACATGGGTCCGGGGTTCACCCTGAAGGCTTTACTGTCTTTGCCACCACCTTCCCAGATAGTTTCTTACAGGGGCTCAGTGGTCCCGGTACTGGGACCTGAATATGCCAGATGTTAACTGGAGCACCTTTGCTGCAGGCATATCCAAGAGCAGGGTCATTCTTGATGCCCTACAGGGGGCATGCCTCAGACAGCTAGTATTGGAACCCACTCGGGAGGGAGCAGTCTTAGACCTGGTACTCTCAAATGGGGATGGAAAAAGAATTTCAGATTTAGAAGTGGGTAGCCATCTGGGAACAAGCGACCACCAAACAGTATGGTTCACGATAAACACAGCCATACAATCAAGCCATACAAAAGCAAGAGTACTGGACTTTAGGAGGGCTGACTTTGGGGAAAATGAGAGTGTGCCTCAGAAAAGCACTAGCAAACAGGCAAGAAGGAGGAGTGGAGGAACAATGGGGAGTGATCAAAACAGCCATCACAGAGGCAACAAGCCTTTGTGTAAAGCAAATCAATAAAACACAACGAAGGAAAAAGCTATGGTTCTCAAAAGAGGTGGCAGGGAAGGTTAAGGAGAAAAGGACAGCATTCAGGAAATATAAGGAAACACAGAAGGAGCAGGACAGAGAATTTTATCAGTTAAAGCAGAAAGAGGCTGGGAAGGCAGTCAGAATAGCAAAGGCCCAAACCGAGGAAAGGATAGCCAATTCTGTTAAGAAGGGGGATAAGACCTTTTATAGGTACATTAGGGGGCGAAGAAAGACCAAAGGAGGATACTGAAGCTTAATAAAGGGAGGAATGTGGGTGAGGTGACAGTGAAAAAGCAGGGATACTGAGCGAATATTTCTGCTCAGTATTCACAAAGGAAGAGGAGGGGAGTTACTAAACCAAACAAGAGAAACACTCTGAAGACGAGGGGTCAATACCAGTCCATTTACAGAAGAAAGGGTTCTGAAAGAACTAATAAAATTGAAGGTGGACAAAGCAATGGGGCCTGATGAGATTCACCCAAGAATTCTAAAAGAACTAAGGGTAGAACTAGTGACACTGCTGACTACTCTCTTTAACAAATCATGGGTGGATGGGGTGGTACCCGAGGACTGGAGGAAGGCGGATGTGATTCCCCTTCACAAAAGTGGGACCAAGACAGAGGCAGGAAACTACAGACCAGTTAGTTTGACCTCAGTGGTAGGGAAAATGATGGAATCACTTCTGAAGGAAAGAATTGTTGTGTACCTAGAGGCCAGTGGGGCACAGGACCCAAGACAGCATGGATTCACGATCGGAAGGTCGTGTCACATGAATCTAATAGATTTCTTTGACTGGGTGACCAAAGTAGTAGACCAGGGAGGGGCCGTGGACATGGCCTACCTAGATTTTAGCAAGGCATTTGATGCAGTCCTACACAAAAGATTAATACACAAGATAGCCAGCCTTGGAGTGGGTCCCAAGGTGGTAGTCCGGATAAAAAATTGGCTAGACAACAGGACGCAAAGGGTAGTAGTAAATGGAGTACACAGTGAAGAAAGGAGGGTTACTAGTGGGGTACCGCAGGGTTCAGTACTGGGACCGGTCCTTTTTAATGTCTTTATAAGTGACATTGCAGAGGAACTGGAAGGAAAAGTATGTCTTTTTGCAGATGACACACAGATCTGCAACAGGGTTGATACACGAGATGTAGTGGAAAGGATGAGAAGGGACTTGGCAAGGTTGGAGGAATGGTCAAATGTATGGCAGCTCAGATTCAATGCAAAGAAGTGCAAGGTAATGAACATGGGAAACAAAAACCCAGGGGAGAAGCGTACCCTTCTCCAGCGAGTACTACTCAAACTGCAGCTGGAACAAGCATCCATGATACTTATTACCCCATTTTGGCCCTGACAAATTTGGTTTCCTTCCTCCAGCAACTGTTGGTCACAGATTCCCCCACTGCGGTGGGACCTCCTCACACAGAAGTGCTGCACTCTTTGGCACCCCAGTCTTGGAGCCCTTCATCTTCATGCTTGGCTCATGAGAATGTATTCATAGTTCGGCAACATGTCTCTCCCTCAGTGGCCACTATTCTGCTGGCCTCTAGAAAAGCTTCAACCAGAAAAACAGATGGGGCTGAATGGAAACGTTTTGCTGTCTGGATGACCACTGGGGCCTAAACCACTTCTGTTGTCCATTATCTAATATCCTGGAGTACCTTCCACCTTTTCTTCTCAGGGCTTAAGCTACTCTTCTGTAAAAGTTTGCTTTATCTGCAATTTTAGCATTCCACGAGCCCATTGGGGATCAACAGGTCACCCAGCTATACCTCACCAAGAAGTTCATTAGAGGAATTCTTCATCTCAAGCCCTCATTCGGAATCCAGTTCCACCTTGGGACTTCAGCTTCGTCTTAGAAAAGCCAACTCTGAAACCATTTGAACCGGCTGCTACCTGTGACATGTGCTTCTTGTCCTGGAAGGCACTTTTCCCGGTGGCTGTTACTTCGGCTTAGCGCATTTCGGAACTCCAAGCCCTCATGTGCCATGAGCCTTACCTGTTTTTTCATAAAGACTAGGTCTCCCTTCACACTAATCCCACATTTCTCCCAAAAGTGGTTTCAGACTTTATGCTCAACCAATACATTCACTTGCCTGTCCTCTACCCAGTTCATTCTAATCCGGGAGAGTCACTTCTCCATACTCTGGATGCCCACTGCATCCTGCATTATTACCTCTCTCATAAGTCAAAACAACTCTTTGTTGCCTTCATCCCTGGCAGGGAAGGCCATCCTGTCACAAAGCAAACGTTATCCAGTTGGTTAGCTCATTGCATCACTTACTGCTGCATGGATTCACAGCAGGAAGGTCATGCTAGATGAATCTAATAGATTTCTTTGACTGGGTGACCAAAGTAGTAGATCAGGGAGGGGCTGTGGACATGGCCTGCCTAGACTTTAGCAAGGCATTTGACACAGTCCCACACAAAAGATTAATATGCAAGTTAGCCAGCCTGGGAGTAGGTCCCAAGATTATAGCCTGGGTAAAGAATTGGCTGGAGAATAGGACACAGAGGGTAATAGTAAATGGAGTCCACTCTGAAGAAAGGGGGGTTACTAGTGGGGTACCGCAGGGTTCACTATTAGGACCGGTCCTCTTCAATGTCTTTATAAGCGACATTGCAGAGGGACTGGAAGGAAAAGTATGTCTCTTTGCAGATGACACAAAGATCTGCAACAGAGTTGATGCACAAGGTGGGGTGGAAAGGATGAGAAGGGACTTGGCAAGGTTAGAGGAATGGTCAAATGTATGGCAGCTTAGATTCAGTGCTAAGAAGTGCAAGGTAATGCACCTAGAAACAAAACCCCAGGGGAAGAGTACACAGTGGGGGGTGAGATACTAACAGGAACAAAAATGGAAAGGGACCTGGGGGTAGTCATATCAGATGACTTAAAGGTGGGTAAGCAATGTGAGAGGGCAGTACGGAGGGCTGGGGGGATACTGGGATGCATAGGGAGAGGCATCACCAGTAGAAAACAAGAAGTTGTTATCTCTCTGTACAGACAGCTGGTGAGACCCCATCTGGAGTACTGTGTGCAGTACTGTAGACCCACTATCCGCAAGGACATAGACAGGATGGAAGCTGCCCAGAGCAGGGCAACTAAAATGGTGCAGGGTCTGCACTGGAAGACATATGAAGAGAGACTAAAGGAGCTTAATATGTATAGCCTCGAGGAAAGGAGGGAGAGGGGGGACATGATAGAAACTTTCAAGTACCTCAAGGAATCAGCAAAGTCCAAGAGGTAGCATCTTTCAAAAAGAGGTGTGCAAGAACAAGGGCACAATTTGAAGATAGAGGCGGCTCAGAGGTAATGTAAGAAGTATTTTTTTCACAGAGAGGGTTGTGGATGCATGGAGCGGCCTTCCGGAGGAGGTTGTGGAGTCAAAAACAGTGGTTGAATTCAAGCATGCATTGGACAGACATAAGGCAGTCCTAGTGGGGGGTAGGAGGAAGTAAGCTGTTGGTTAACTAGGATCTGCAGCTTATCCATTAGGTAGGGAAATGGGCAGACTGGGTGGGCCAAGTGGTCCTTATCTGCTGTCAAATTCTATGTTTCTATGCTACAGTAAATTAAAAAAAAAAAAAAAAACAACAAAACTTCCTGAGACTGTGCGCTCATTCTGCCAGAGCTCTTTTTACCTCTGCTGCCTGCTTCCAGGGCATCTCTGTCACTGATATCTGTGACGCTGCCACGTGGTCTGCCGTACATACCTATACTAGGCACTACAGCGTTGATGCAGCCTCCAGGTACCGCACCTCCTTTGGCCGTGCCCTCCTGCAGGGTCTCCTCTCCTGACCACTCGTTTGTGCTTGACTGCTTGGAAATCATCCCAAGTGCATGACCTGCTGCAAGAGATACCCTGGAAGAAGGTAGTACAGTTTGGTACTTGCCTAACTGTAGATCTTCGAGAGGATCTCTTGTAACACGTCACATTTCCACCCTCCTTCCCCTGCCTTCTCGAGGAGAGCCATCTTCTACTGTGTACTCATCATTCTAATGGGAATTGCCTCTGGCCTCCTCAGTTCCCCTAAGTGTTCTGCTCTGCGAGCTGGTTGCTGGATGGGAACTGAGGCCACCAGTGGTCACCCATGTATTTATACATATGAAAGGAATGATGTAATTGTGGGTGGTTCCAGTCAGCACTGCTGGCGAAAGCTACTGTCGATGAGAGTGCTCTATGGTGGATACCCAAGTATATGACCTGTTGCAAGAGATCCTCTTGAAGATCTACCACTATGGTAAGTACGAAACTGTGCTGTCTCCGAGGAAGAGTATCCTTCTCCTTCAAGAAAACAGTGTGATCCTCACTGTAGTGTAGATGCCTTTCATGTGGGGTAGTGAGGTCATCCAATCATAAAAGGAAGCTCGGTGAATGAGGTAGTGTCTCTTCGAGAGAGAGTAGAAAATATTTACCTACTGGAACTGAAGGCAGTGTTTCTGTCCCTCAGAGCATTTGTCAAGTCAGGTTCAGAACAAAATGGTGGTGTAAGCTAGAACAGACGATACAGCCGGAGTGTTCTACATAAATAAATTGGGTTCCAGATTTCAAAATTATGCCAAGGGAGTTTGAACATCTGGAAACTGATCTTCAGTTACCAGTTTCAAATCTCTTTAGTACATATAGCAGGGAAGCTGATTGTGTTGGCAGAGTTTCTGAACAAACTAGGTCATTTGACTCATGAATGGTCCCAAGCCCAGGCTGTGGTAGATCATTTTCCTTAAGTGGAGTTCTCCAGGGATAGATCTCTGTTTGCATTGTGCGAGAACAAGAAACTGAACCTGTTTGCTGCAGGCCTAGGATAGTAGGCATGGTACCAGAGAAGGCCATGTCAGGGTGTTGGAGAGGAAAAAGTTCTGTGCATTTCCCCCTTTCCCTCTACTTTTGCTAGTCCTTCTCAAAGTCGGGGAAGAGGAGCAGAAATTATTCTAATAGCTGCAGAAAGGCCAGGCACCCTGGTACCATCTGCTGCTCGGGTAGTCTTGTCAAGAGACCTCGTGTATCCCTCTGAGGCAGGACCTGCTGTCTGTGTATCAAGGGAGGGTGTTTCATCCAAATTTGAGTCCTTCTGAAAGTATGGTTCCCGAAGAACTAGAATTTCCAGGCTTAAAGGGCCTCTAACTCCATTGTGACAACCTTAAAAAAATGTATTTACACACAGCTAAGCTTATATTTAATTTTTTTTTTTCTGTAATTCTCACCCTTACTTCATTATTACTAAGGGCATATGCATACAACAGGATCACTATCCTGTCCTTTCTGACTACTTGCCTACACCTGACATCACAGTTCCATTTATGACATCACAGTCTGTTGCTGTGGAGATAATTATGATGCCATAAACAGAGGATTATGATGTCAGGTGTAGGCAAGCAGAAACAGCAGACAAAGTCTAAGGGAACAGTAATCCTCTTTGCTGTTTCACTCCCTGTTGTATCCCAGCACTGGGTCAAAACTAGAAATCAGCCCAGTATGTTCTTCAGTGTTTCTGTCCCTCAGAGCATTTGTCAGTCCAGTTCAGAACAAAATGGTGGTGTAAGCCAGAACAGACGATACAGCCGCAGTGTTCTACATAAATAAATGGGGTTCCAGATTTCAAAATTATGCCGAGGGAGTTTGAACGTCTGGAAACTGATCTTCAGTTGCCAGTGTAATTCATGAGCTCAGTATGTTTATACCAGTCAACAAATTTTGAATGAATGAATAAATAAAACCTTGCCCATCATGGACTCTGAACTCTGTTCGCTCCCAGCTCATACAGGAACCTTACGAACCTCTGGTTTCATGTGACTTAAACATTTCTCACATGGAACATTGTCTGTTTGTTTGCTATTGGTTCAACCAGAAGAGTGAACGAGCTTCAGGCTCTTTCCATTCTACCAGACGACTTCAGTTTCTCCATGGGATAGGTGCGCCCCTAAGTGTTGACTGAATTCCATTTGAATCATACTGTTACTCTACTTATATTATTTTCAAGCTCCCATGTAAATTCAGGAGAGTCACAGCTTCATAAACTGAATATAAAGAGGTCTGAGTCACGTTAGAAGAACAGAGGTCATTAGGGGTGACAAAACTCAGTTATTTGTCACAAATGGCGAAGTGGGTTATAGCTAAAAAGACTATTTCTCACTGGTTGGTTTCCTGCATTTCACACTTTTACAGCAAAGCTGGCAAAGAGCTCACTGCTAAATGGAAAAAAAAAAGATGGCCGCCATGATGGGCTAACCAGCTGCAGCACGGAGGAGAGCAGAACAGATTGCCTCTTTATCATATTTTAATTGTTCTAAGTAATCATTTTGACTTAATCTAAGTCTTCTCAAGATCCCCGCAGCTTTAGCAGCAGGGAGTAAGCTAGATAGTTATGGAACTAAATTGAGTGAGGTGATTGTTACTTATTTTATTTGCAGTCCCCGCTCACTAGTTTCATCAGAGCAGAGTCTGCTTAATTGATTGCTGCATTTGAACTGCTTAATGAGCTAGCTGGTGGAACTTCGACTGCCATAACCTCGACAGCTTTGGACACTTTTTTTAAAGTTTTCTCCTTCCTGACATTTGGGAACAGCCCATTTCTCTTGGCCCCCTATACTCTTCCTCCCTTTTTAGCACATCTTAAAGTACATGCTTCCCCTGACAGTTTATCCAAGTGCTTCAAGCACAGAGCTATGAGCCTCTCCTTCACTACTTACTTAACTCACTTTGTGACCTTGATCAGGTCACTTAACGTCTGTGCTTACTGTTCTCCCGCATGTGTTTAACATTCCTAAGCTTTTCTTACGACTCTCTCTCAAGTAACCTCGATGTGCTTCCTGTATGGCTGCTGCCAGCTGTTCTTGAGGTGTAAGGCACTTTTGAACACAGCATTTATGAAAGGCACTATAAAAAATGAATTGTTTTCATTTCCTACAACACCTGATTTCTCTCATCTCTCCTTTTGTCCTCCCAACCCAGTTTTTCTGTCTGACCTCCACTGGACTCTTTGTCCAGTTCTGTACTCACAACTCATCTAATGGGCAAATTGCTGGCTGTTTTATTTATTAATTCTATATTTACTGTATAACAAGTAATTTCATGTTTGACTCAGATCATGCCTTTATGCTGTCTTGTAACAGTAGGATGGCTCTTTTTTTTTTTTTTAAACTCCCCAAAACATTATATTTAACTTACTTGTTTGTTTCTTTACTTAAGGTACAACACCACCATTTCAGTATGAAGAGGAATCTGTACCACGAGTGCCATCTGGCAAAGCAGCTATCCCTCCTCCAATGTATGAAGAAACAGAGAGAGCACGGTCCCCACCTTTACCTAGTAACACTTTTATCGCCAACATGGGGTAAGTAAGGAGATCCTCTTTTTAGCAGTTTGCAAAAGGGCAGGAGCCACCAAGTCATCCTTCTTTAAACAGCAGCTGACATCTCTAGGAGAACATTAAAATAGACAAAACTCCATCTATATTTCGCATAATTTCTGTATTTCTCATCTCTCTTATTTAGTACTGAGATCATTTACATGGAAACACGATCTTTGTTCCATAAAGATCATATGCAATGGTTTTTATGTTTTTAATAAAAGCTTAAAAAGTTGCAGTTCAAGTCTTTGTGTCATGATTAGTATGTTTTGAAAATTGCATGCTGTTTGGTTTTGAGGTTTTCTTTAAATCGGCATTTGTTAACTTGCTCTGTAGTGGCTGAAAACTGGAGTTATTTTTGTCCTCTCTGTCAAACTTAGAGTGCAGTGACATCATTTTGGAGTAGCTTGCTGTTTCAGATTCCCAATCAGAGCTGCACCCTGTAGAATTTAGGGTTTGCTGAGCTCTCCAGGTTTCTTACAAACTCAGTCTTTCTTTGTGTTTAGATAGATCAAATTAAAATATATAATTATCTTCCTTTAAATGCTGATCATTTCAGTTTTAATGCTGAATTAAAGTAGTGGAAATCTTTTTCTTTGAGAAATCAGCTTATCTGTACCACAGCTCTCTTCTTTCTAATCAAACCTCAATTTTTTTCTAACTATGTAACACGGGGCTGTTTAATGAATATAAAATAAATCTAAATTTTGTTCATTCACAGAAAGTTTGTTTTTGATGTAGCCTTCATAAATATAATCATGTAAGATAATTTTTTTTCATGTCAGATTAACAGGTGCATGTCACATTCTGCTATAATATTTCAAGCACATGTACTGTCAGAACTCACAAATTTTGGTGGTTTCTGTGTGAAAATATATCATGTATGTGTATAGCTAAAAACTCTATGTGGCCTCCCGATGCACAGTGTCTCTGCCACACAGTTGAGGCAGCTGCAGTCTACTGCCACCAGTCCCCTGCCCCACAAGCCCCTTACCTTCTGCTCCACATTTGAGGCTGCTGCACCATGCTGCCCACTGTCTTCTCCCACATAGTCAGGGACTGTGCACCCTGCTGCCTCCATCCCTTGCCCAAAGAATCAGGACTACTGCACTCTGCTTCCCCCCTGCCCAAACAATTTGGGGTTTCTGCACCCTGCTGCCCTCCGCCCCCCCAACCTCACAGTTAAGGATATGCTGCAGCTGTTGCCCCATTCCTGTCTCCACAGTCAGGGCTGCTGTGCTGTGTTAAGCCCTAGAGTGCCAGGTTCCCTGCCTCCACAGCTGGGGCTGCTGTACCATGCTGCCCTAGCACAAGAGGTGGGGCTTTTGCTGCACTCAGCTACCCACTTCCATTGTGCACCACATGTACCCCATCTCACATTCAGGGCTGCTGTGCCCTGATGCTCCATGTGTCCTGCCCCACAGTTGAGGCTTCTGCACCATGCTGTCTTCTATCCCCGTCACCACTGACAGGACTGCTGCACCCTGCTCCTTTCTACACAGTTGGGGTGCTGTGGCCTGCTGTGCCATCAAGCCCCATGCCTCTGCAGTTAGGGCTGCTGCACCATGCTGCCACTTGCCACAAGATTCAGGGCATTTTCTGTACCCCTGCATGTGGAGGCAAGGAGCTCTGTGGTACAGCAGGGTGCAGTGGTGGCAGGGGACAAAGGACAGCATGATGCAGAAGCCCTGACCATGGGGCATGACAAAGGTGGGCATCAGGGTACAGCAGCCCTGATAATAGCTCAGGGTACACATTGTGCAGCAGCCCAGACCATTTGGGGCAATGGAAGTGCATAGCAGGGTTCAGCAGCCCCAACTATGGATGCAGGCAGCATGAGACTCTAGGGTATAGCACAGCAGCCCTGACTGTGGAAATAGGAACAGGGGGCAACAGAGTGCGTGGCCCTGACTGTGGGTGTGGGGAGAGAAGGCAGCAGGGTGCAGCAGCCTTAAATGTTCAGGTATGAGATAGAGGTGGCAACAGGATACAGCAGCCCAAACTGTGGGACAGGGTGCACCTGTTTGGGATAAGGGATGTGGGGAGCAGGGTGTAGCAAAAGATTTGATTCTGGTGTCAAGGGGACAGCAGGGTGCAACTGTGTCAACTGTGGAGGCATGCAACAGGGTGCAGCAAATGCCCTGAATCTTGTGGCAAGTGGCAGCATGGTGCAGCAGCCCTAACTGCAGAGGCATAGGGCTCTAGAGCACAGCAGGCCATAGCAACTCCAACTGTGTAGAAAGGAGCAGGGTGCAGCAGCCCTGTCTCTGGTAACAGGGGATAGAGAACAACATGGTGCAGAAGCCTCGATGGTGGTGCAGAAAACAGGGGCATCAGGGTACAGCAGCCCTGACTGTGAGATGGGGTACACGTGGTGCAGCAGCCCTGACCATTTGGGGCAATGGAAGTGAATAGCATGGTGTAGCTAAAGTCCCACATCTGGTGGCTAGGGCAGCATGGTACAGCAACCCCAGCTGTGGAGGCAGGGAACCTGGCACTCTAGGGCTTAGCACAGCACAGCAGCCCTGACTGTGGAGACAGGAACAAGAGGCAACAGGTTCAGCTTCCCTAACTGTGAGGGTGGGGAAGAGAGAGCAGTAGGATGTAGCAGCCCCAATTGTTTGGGCAGGAGAAGGCAGAGTACGGCAGCCCTGATTCTTTATGCAGGGGATGGAGGCAACAGGGTGCACAATCCTTGACTGTGTGGGAGAAGATGGTGGAAAGCAGGATGAAGTAACCTCAAATGTGGAGCAGAGGGAAGGGGGCTTGTGGGGCAGGGACAGGTGGCAGTAGGCTGCAGCTGCCTCAGCTATGAGGCAGATACATGGTGCATCAGGATGCCACACAGTGTTTCTAGTTATAACTAACATAATGTATTTTAACACAGAAACCACCAAAGAAGTGACATATGTGAGTTCTGACAGGTGAGTGTCACACTCTGCTACAGTATTTCAAGCACATGTACTGTTTGTCAATCTGACATGGTAAAAAAAAATTCTTACGTGAAATCTATTTATGGAGGCTACATCAAAGACAAACTGTTTCTGTGAATGCACATTTAGATTTATTTTATATGCATTTAATAGCCCTGTGTTACATAGTTAGAAAAACAGTCTGAGTTTTGATTAGAAAGAACTGAGAGCTGTGATACAAAAAAGCTAATTTCTCACAGAGAAAGATTTCTACTATTTCAATTCAGCATTGAAATTAAAATGATCAGCTTTTTATGAAAACATAATGTTATATTTTAAGCTGATATATCTAAACACAAGCCAAAGACTGTTTGTAAGAAACTTGGAGAGCTCAGCAAACTATTAATTCTACAAACTGCTGCTCTGATTGGGAATCTGAAATAGCAAGCTACTCCAAAATGATGTCATCGCACTCGAAGTTTGACTGAGAGGATAGGAATAACTCCACTGTTTTCAGCCACTGTAGAGCAAATTAACAAATGCTGATTTAAAGAAAACCACAAAACCAAACAGCATAAAATTCTCAAGAAACCCTAATCATGACATAGGGACTTGAATTTCAGCTTTTCAAGCTTTTATAAAAAAATGTAAAAACCGTTGCACATGATCTTTAAGAGTTCATCTGCTCTAGTTGCTTATTTTATATCTGGAGTCTTGACACTCCGCTTGTAACATCATTAATTTCCAACAGAAGTAGGTTGTGGTTTCATTCACACTAGAGGATTATGACTTGAAGGAGGGAATAACCTAAACTATGGGGGAAGATGGACTCTAGTGTACTAATGTATAAAAACAATGTGTTCATGCAAATTTCCTCTGGGATAAATAGTGGTGAGGATAAATCTGTAGAAGATGCACAATTCAGCTTGCATTTTGTATATCAGCAGCTTTTTAATGGTCACAGAAAATTATTTAGAGCTAAAGAAGGAGAACAGAATATAGCTTGTGGGTTTGTCTCGTCCTTCCCTTCCTTAACACATCTAGTGTTGACTGTGTGCTTGCTTGTGAAGCACAAGCTACTTTTGGTATGAGGGGGGGTCTATGTTACTGACAATGGAAAGTGCAGCATATCATTTGATAGTGTATTTTGAAATCTTGTTTGACCGAATGAGATACAGACAGGGGTCACCTTGTGTACTGATTTTTTAATTTTTTGATGGGGAAAGGATGGCTAGAAAATGCTGCCTCTTTTCAGCCTTGTTCCAGGGGATGGGGGAGATACAAATGGTACCCAACTGAAATTGAACCAGATTAAGCAGTTGGTGATATTTTTAATGACTCGGGGAAATTTGGCCAGGACATCCGAGAAATTCCCCTACTCTTTTCAAGACGTGCCATGGGATCTGTAATGTCCACCTGAACTACCACCAGAACAAGCAGACGAGACCTCGGTTTAATGTCTCGTCTGAAAGACAGCACCTCAGGAGTGCAGCATCCCCCTCATGATGCACTAGTGTCAGCATTGGAGTTTTACCCCAAGTGCCTGGTGTGGGGCTTTAACCCACAACCTTCTGCTCTTCCGACTTCAGAGTCGAGTGCGCAACCTGCTGAGCCACTGACACTGACTTGACACTGATTTGGCATCAAAAGTATGACCCTTCTGGTTGTTAATATAGTTTCGGAGTTTACGTATGAGTATATATTTGCCTCACTGTTTCTTTGTCTTCATATATTCCATGCTGCCTGGGGGGTAGTGCATAAGGATTTCCATGAGATCACAAATTATGGGAAGAAATCAGAATGGCACCCTCTAATTGTCTGATAGATATTATGGGAAATGTTTATTTACCAGATGTAAAATTAGAATCCTATAGTTGGTATGCAACTAGGAAAATAGAATATAAATTCTTATGTGTAATTGGGGGCTGCTTTCTATCACTATATGTAGACGTGTAAATGTTAGATAATGGTTCTGAGGACAGTAATTTTTTTTCTGTAGGATTGAGTGAACGACTGGGGTCCTGCGGCAATACAGTGGCACTGGTCAAAATCACAAGGGCTAGGATGGAAGTTATTAATAAAACATAAACTCTGAACTTCAAGAAAGTTGTGGAACCTGTAGAGTCTTACTCCTCCGGTGTATAGTGTGGGGCTTGCCCCGTCTGCCAGAGGCTCACGGAATCCACTGTACTGGCTGCAGTGTGGACCATAACACTGTAGAGCAGGATAGAGTGAATTCCTGCTACTCTGCTTCAGCACGCGCTTAGGGTTTGCAACAGGGGATGAAATGTGGTGGGCGAAGTGGGAGGCTATAGGATTGAACACATAAAACAAAGAAGTGATCACGCAGACTGGTTCTCTATGACAAACATTTTAATACATTAGTTAAAAAAAAACGTACAGTGGGTTCCCCGGCGCTTCAAGGGTAATGACCCTCTTCATTTGGGGGGGGGGTGAAGCCAGCTATTCAGGTACATATATATGTGTGTGTATAGTGAATAACATCATGATGTAATTCAAAAAAAAAAGAAAGAACCTATTAACCCCTTTAATGCGGTCACATATTAAATGCAAAAGCAGTATTAAATAGTGTAAACCAAGCTATGTTTCCAAAGTTATATTCTTAATTAGTGGTTACAATCTATTATATTCATTCATTCAATTTCAGTAAATATACTTTTTCAGATATATAACCAATTCTTATAAATAACACATCTTACTTCGAGAGGGCTCTTGCAGTAGGTATTCACATATAGGACTAAGCCGCCAGGCGTCGGGACCCCACAGAAAAATTTCTAGCTAGCAGTCTCTGGTGTGGGACCATCCCCACGTCAGGTGACTGGCGTCATGCAACGGTATAAAGGGGCGATCCCCCATGCCCGCCTTCCAGTTCTTTCCCGCTGTCGACTTGTGAGAGTTCCTCGCAGTAGACAGCGCTCATCAGTCATTCGTCGGTCTTCAAGTTTTCGAACTTTTTCGACCTATTTTCTCTATTTTTCAGCTTTTCTTAAAGAATTGCTGTGTATGACGTCCCCGACGCCCTCTGAATCACATAAGAACAAGTGTGACTTGTGTGGTTCCCAACTTCCACACAAGGATGGCTACTCCTTGTGCCTCTTCTGTCTTAGCTCAGACCACCCCATGGAGAAGTGCCAGCACTGCCAGAAGTTCAGCTCCGCTACCCGCAAAAGTAGACAGCAGTCCCTGGAAGCTCATATTCGCAAGAAGGAAATGGCCGTCAAGGAAAAAGAGTTAAAAAAAAGCTTAGACAGGCATCTACTTCCCGCGAAGTTCATAAGAAAAAGCGTGACAAGGAGAAGTACAGGGAGTGGGAATCGGATTCCACAGCAGTCGCGACTTCAGCTGGAATCATGGGCCTCAAAGTAACATCCCTTCTGGGGGATTGCTCCATGATGGCCGTCTTGGTGGTTACCAAGAAAGCGTTGCCCCTTCCGTCCGGCTCGCGCTTGGGCCCTTCGGGAGCCTCTGGGGCAAAGGAGGCCTCCGCTTCCGTGAAGGCCGCTCCTCTGTCGCGGCCTTCCGATCAGAGCAGGTCCGGTAAGTCAGACGTCGGTTCTACTGACGTACACCCCGACAAGGCTGCTAAGCTGCTTACCTCTTCTGGTGAGCGCCCAGCCAAACCCCCCTCTGATAAGGCCGCCTCTCCTACGCGACCTTTCTCGGGTAGGGAATCCAGTAAGTCAGATGCTAGCTCCTCCGACTTCCACCTGGACACTGGCGATAAGTTGGATGCCGGCTCCACCAACAACCACCCGGCCAAGAAGCCGGCTCCAGACCCTATTGATCAATCTGGTCACCCCAGACTGGCCCCGCCAGTTCTGGTAACCAGATCTCCTCAACCTCAGCACCAGGCTCTCGAGGCATGTCCCAACATGCCCAGACCAGCTCTTGATCAATCAGGGGAAGCTATTCCATCTGGTTCTTCAGTCCCTATACCCAACAGCCTGGTTCCTGAGTGGCTAACATTCCAGGCTTTGAGTCTCTCTGATGATGTTCTCAGTGTAGTTGAGGCATCTAGGAAGGAGTTGACCAGGAGGTGCTATGACTTCAAATGGAAGAGATTCTCCATTGTTTGTCAGGGCAAGGGTCTGGACCCTTCATCCTGTCCGGTGGCTAGCATCCTCGACTACCTTTGGTCTCTCTCCAGAGGGGGTCTTCAGTCTTCAACTCTTAAGGTGCACCAGGCAGCCGTCTCTGCTTACCAGGCAAATTTCCCCTCTGGTGCATGGACCAGCACCACCGTGAGATCTACTGCTGGTACTGGCAAGGATCATGGGCAAGCCAGTTGAACCGATGCACGGGTGTGGGATGTCACATCTGTTGTGGAAAACCACCACCTTGGATGCTATCACGTCAGCCAGAAGGATTGGGGACTCCAGGCACTCTCTGTTGAGTCTCCCTATCTGGTCCTCCACATGGACAAGGTTGTCCAGTGCCCCAACCCGAAGTTCCTTCCGAAGGTGATGTCGGAGTTTCACCTAAACCAGGTGATGACTCTGCTGGTGTACTACCCTAGTTACACCTCAGAGGCTGAGTTCAGGCTCCATACTTTGGACCTGAGATAGGCGCTGTCTTATTACAAGGAGCATATGGCTGAAGTTCGGGGAGAGGTCAGCCAGCTGTTTGTCACCTGCGCTGAAGCTACACCTGGCAGACCTGCAGCAAAGCAGACGACTGGCAGATGGATAACATCTTGCATTTGTCTCTGCTATTGGTTGGCGGGCAAGGAGCCTCCGGTAGGAATAAGAGCTTACCCTACCCGCCATACTGCTGCATCGGTGGCTGCTTCTAGGGACGTCCCTATCCAGGATATCCGCAGGGCTGCTACTTGGAACTCAGCAAACACCTTCATTTCCCACAACCACATCGACCTAGAGTCACGCCGGGATGCTGGTTTTGGGGCATCAGTTCGCCAATCTCTGTTCCCTAAGTAGGGGATATGCGGCTTGCCTCCCTCCTCCCGGAGAACTGCTAGGAGTTTGCCAACTAGTCTGGATAGAACAACATATCCAGGATCCTAGAAAAACAGGTTACTCACCTGTAACAGTAGTTCCAGGAGTAGTATATGTTGTTAATCTACACAAACCCACCCAACCTCCCCGGCTTTGACGCACAACCCTCTGCTTCCAGCGGGCAAGATCTGTCATCAGGGGGTGGAACCGAGGCATATATCACCCAGGTGGGTGGGAGGAGCCAGCTTTTAGGCCATCAGGTAAGATTTAAAGGGGCAAGGGACATGCCGACTAGTGTGGATGAACAACATATACCACTCCTAGAACTACTGTTATAGATGAATAACCTGTTTTTTTTGTGTCCCACACACAGCAATTTACATGGCCACTCAGCTACATAAATTATAAACTCTATTGAATAGTTGACAAAATCCAACACTTTAATACTAATTTCCTTATCTGGAAGTTTGAATTCTTTCTCCTGCACATCATGCTTACATGCGGTACAGTGGCTGCATCTGAAACAACCAATAGGCCGTTCTGGGAGCCATATACTTGAGCATGGTTTTGCAGGCATATACTGACTACTGGAGATTAAATCTCCCAGATTTTTGGCTTTACTAAATGTCACCCTGGGAACTGTGTCAAGTAGATATTGTATGCTAGAGTGTTCTGAAATATGGTAGTGTTTTCTAAAATATTCCCATAGGGTTCATAACAGGGGATGAAATGTGGTGGATGAAGAGGGAGGCTATAGGATCACTGCATCAGGAGAGGGAGGGGGGCTCTGGGCCAATAGCCAGTAACCCCCCCTTCCCCATGGAAGCAGTGCCTGCTACTCTCCAGTCAGGGGAGCCCCTGCTTAGCGGTGTAGTTAGAAAGGGACAGTTTGGAAGAAATAGTGGAGAATTCAGTTGTTAGTCGATGCTGAGGCAATGGCCTGTAACACAGACTGGATGGGAACGGTTGTGTGCGGTCTCCCGAAGTTTTTCAATAAGTAAAGATCCATCAGTCTTCCCATTACTTGTCTGACTCCATGTCCGCTCTAATGCCAGACTGAGCCGATTGCCCTAATGGTGTCTCGGTACTCCCTTCCTAGGTTGTCTGTATGTCTCACTCTTCCCGTAGACCTCACTATCCCCTTGTGTCTGTCCCTTCCCTGCTTGAACCCGTTCACTGACTTAGCTTCAGCTACAAGCTTGGCTAAACGGTTTCATTCATCCATCACCCACTCTGTGAAAAAGAACCTTCTTGCACCCCTTTTGAATCCCCTACCTCCACCACCAGTTTTCAACCTTACCTCTTGGTTATGGTGCTTTTATACCCCATGAAAAGATCATTGCAGCTGTGACCTCCAGACCAAAGCATGGCAGGTAAAAGACCACCGCTGCTGGGGCTGCAGAATAGAAGAATACAGTAAGGGCGGGGGAGGGGGAGGAGAGTGTAATGGCTACCACTATAACAGTTTAACACAACATGCATAGCTTCCATGTCACTAAAAAATGAGTGATCCCACAGAGAACAACAGAACATTCACAGCAAACTGAACATTTATTTATTTATTTGCTTTTGTTAACTGGGTAAGCACACTAGACAGCCAAGTGCCTATTTTCAGGTGCGACCCGGGAGATTACAAGGTACATACATGAACATCAGGCAAATACAAGTAAAGGATTACTATACATTGAATTAGCACACAGGGACTTTACAAGCATCAGTACCATCAGGCAAATACAAGTGAAGAATTACTATAAAGTGACTAGAACACAGGGACATTGCAAACATCAGTACTAAACAGGGATTACATTACAGTGTTTACATTGCAGGCAGTAGGAAGAAGTACAGTGTGAATTCATCGCTCCAGGCAGCAAAATTGTAAGGCTTGCAGTTAGGCAAGGAGGAGTCGCAATTGGGACAGAGTGGGCCCAGTGCAAGATAAGGGAGCGCACAGTTATAGTGCTCACCCTGTTGTGCCGGTGGGCCTAAGTGGTCTATTTTTATAGTAGCTGTGAGTACAGGAGGTGTATAAGCACAGACGTACTCTACCCAAGTCGTAATGTTTAGGTAGCATAAAGCAGCCTGAGTGACCGGGTTGATAGCCGATGGCCATGAACCTTAGTTTGCCATTGTCCATCATGCAGCATCTCAAAGGGCAGTCGACACACATGTGAGAGAGTGTTTCTGTGACTGTGGGTGTGTGGGGGGGAGGGGGCATTGTGCCTTGTTATACCTGTCAAGTCAAGGCAGATGTAACTTATTAACTGTGGTTGAATAACTGGAACATGCAGGACAATAACTGTACATAAAATGTCAAGAAAAAAATCTAGAAATCTCATTGGCCAAGAGACATCAGCTGACCATACATTAAATCTCTCTATAAAATGGGTGAAGAAATGTCTGAAAACTGATTGGCTAAAATGCATTTTTAGCTGTTTCCTTATAGCAGCATATCCTGCCAACTGGCACTGCTTGTGCCAAGTAAGACGGAGCACACCGAAAAATCAATGCTGCATGCCACCGCTCTCCCGCTGCTCGGTTAGCATCATGCCAAATGACAAGAGCTGCTCTGGGAAGGCAATAGCAAATTACTGTCAAAAACAGCACTTGTGTAAAAAAAAAAAAAAAAAAAAAATAGACCCACGCAATAACATGTACCACTTACATTTCTTATGAGCCACCAATCATCAGCTCTCTTGTTGATTTCTCGACTCTGCAGCACGTTTTCTCCATTCCCCAATGGATTCGACGGCGTCGCCTCCTCCTCTCCCAACTGTCACTTTAACTATAACCCACTTTCCTCAGAACATGATTAAAAAAAACAAAAACAATGGACACGAAAGACACGCTTCAAATCCTTTCCCTTTCCCATGTGTAGTAACACTCTGTAGACGAGACACGCTGTAAAAGACGAGCTCACACGGCTGCTGAGCGGGGACCCATTCGCCCTCCATAAAACAGCCGTTGTCAGTTTGAAATAACACAGACTGTGCATATTAACTGTGTCTGTGAGGAACAGAGTGGGGAATCTAACCTGCTGTGGGAGACCTGTACTAGCAGCCAAGCTACTGTAAATACAGTATAGTGTATTGTACATGTACGTGACACAACATAAATGGAGAAACTATTTTAGTCTCCTAACTGAAAACCCTCTTTTTGTCCTAATTATTTTGCATTTTAACGTTTTTAATTTTTAATTTTTACTTGGGCCCATTTTATAAACGCAATAAGGAACTCCAAGGTGTAGGTTATGGCCTAAAAACCTTCAACTGGGTCCTAAAAATAAAACTCCCTTAAATAAAAAAGGAAACAAATTAATTAAATGTTTTTTCCATGATCATCACTCTCTCCTTACACACACAAACAAGTCAGAAATTTTAAGTATCGTTTATAGTTTTCATTAGAACTGTTTCTTCACTAACAGTGAAAAATTCCCCTTCTGTCTTTACCTGCTCATCTTCTACTTGCCCTGACAGTGAGATAGTCTCTAGCTCTAAAACCAGGCCTTTATAATGTATGGTGGAATGTTGTTGTGGATAGAAATCCATCCCTTCAACAACCTTGTTATGCTGCACTAGCTGCATCATCATAGCTGTTGTGCTGCACTAACTACGTAGCTAGTGCAGCATAACACTTAGAAGGTGGGTGCACATGTGCGATCGGTCAACTGGCGATCCTCTGAGAACGGCCGCGACAGTGAAACAGGCCAGAGGAGGTGAAAATTGCCACATAAACCAGCAAGAAAGTAAGGACAGTCTTTGTATGAGTGACTAAGCACTATAAAAGACTGTGAATGATCGCTCATACACAGCAATGGTATTTTTCAACTCTTGAGGTTTCCATGGTAAAGAGACCTCTCGAGCTGTGCTCTCGATGTCTCCAGTTACCATGGAAACCTCTCTAGTGAAAATACCCTTGTTGTGTATGAATGATGATACAAAATCCTCTATGTTGTGTGTGTGTGTGTGTGTGTGTGTGTGTGTGTGTGTATACAGTATGTTAGGAAGGGAACATTCTGCAGGTGGAACTGAGCAGAATTTGAATCCCTGTATTCCATGATAAACATTCTAGGTCTTGAATGTGGGGGAATACAAAAAAAAAACAGGATGAAGAAAGTAGGCAATTCAGTAATAATTTATAAACAAAGATAAAAGGTGGGAAAACACAGTTACACAGGCAGAAGCAGACCCAACCTTCTCAAATACAGTCCTGATGTTTATAAAAGCACTTACATTTGAATCATATATAGGTGTTTTCAGGTGAAAGCTCCCCCCTTCCCCACCAAAAAAGGCAGTCTGGGTGGTTTAAAATGTTTTTTTTCCTTACTAACCTTTTATCTCAGTCCTATCGCAGTTTTCTTTTTATGTACCAGACCGCAATACATGTAAAACACAAAAATAAATAGAAAGTAGCCTTCAATGAAACTATATAACTACGGTGCAATGAAAATGAAGTTTTAAACACTGCTTGTTTTTACAAATTTACAGATGTTACAATGCATTTATATGATAATTTACATGTTCACAGAGAAAATATTTATTTTCAACCAACTCTAATAAATACTTTTACTGCAAAGTACTGTACTAGTTAACCTGTTGCTGAAATATGCTATTTTATGCATTAACAGGGGCTACTTTTTTCAGTTTTTAGATGTTTTAGAAGTAATGTATCGTACACGCTTTTGGAAATAGTAAATATGTTTTAATTCTTATCAGAGTGAATCAAACTAATTCTTTTTTGATGGTGGTCCATTTTATAAGTGCGATAAGCCACTTCAGGGTGTGCATAAAAGGATTTTAATTCACTTCCCAAGGGTGTAAGGACACTCTGCCTTGTGCCTTAGCACGCCCCTAGACGTGCATTGAAATCCTTTAATTCACACCCCGACGTGGCTTATTACTTACATATACCAGGAGCAGTGTTGGGTAAGTTACTTTTTCTATCACTTTCTATTACTTTTGGAAACTTGTTCCAGGAAGCTCTGTGCAGTCACTAGCAAGGATGGAGAAGTACTAGAACAAGTAACACATCTTACAGTTACAGTTACTTATGTCTTTTTATATAAAAGTAATACGTAACTGTAACTGATTACATTTATTTGTAAGTAACTAACCTATTACTCTCAAAAAATGTAATCTGTTATAGGTTTTTATTACTTTTGTATTGTTTTTGTATGGAACAAAATACGTAACTGTAAGGTGTATTACTTTTTCTAGTATGTCTCCATCCTTGCTAGTGACTGCACAGAGCTTCCTGGAACAAGTTTTCAAAAGAAATAGAAAGAATAGAAAAAGTAACTTACCCAACACTGACCAGGAGGTGCATGCCCACAGACTACCTAGCATTCTCATGCTTTCTAGCACACTAGTCCATTCATGCTGGGCAGGAATAATAGCACAGATGGGGGTTGGATGGTATGGTGCTGCGGTGAAAACGAGATGCAGCAGAAGCACTTGTAGGCTGCATCAATAAATGCTTGGCCAAACCAGTGATACTGGGGGCTTTTCCCAGTGCCTCACAATGCGGACTATACACCGGCATAGAGAATTATTGAAACGAGTTCAGTTTGTGAGCTAATGGTGCAGTGGGATGTGCTGAAAATAATCAAACAGAAAACAGAAATCGTTACCATTCATCAAGGGTCATATCCATGCCAGGCTCCTCATCACTACTGTCGGAGCTGTCAGTCTGATCATCTGTGATTTGTGTCTGGCTGAAAAGCAGTTAAAAGCATGGGGCTGAATGGCTGTGCATGCAGAAATGTACTCAAAATAGCTCTCCTCATCGAAAGACATCCTGTAACTGTTTTTAAAACAGTCGTCGTTTGTGTTCTCAGACACAGCTGCAGCAACTTAGGTGTAGGTTCATATTGACTGCCACACCACTCCACACTGACATCATGGCCACTGGAGGAAGGTGCCCATTGAGCTGAGAAGATCGAGAACATCAGGGGTGGTGCTAACAATTAATTATATAAAATGATATAAAAAAATGAGTGCAATCCAGCATGATACACAATCAAATTAAGACACACAGACATACTTAAGAAAGAAATATCTTATTATTAGTTTTTATTACTTGCACAGAAATGGTTTTGCACATGATCTTCAACCTTTTTGACCACTTGAAGTGCCTGTCGAAGGATCTGGGAGGTGCTGTCAGTTTGCAGGGTGAAGTTTAGATTAAGCTGTCCCCCCCCCAAAAAAAAAAAAACTCAGCCTTGTCTGCAAGCAAGGAAAGGAGCAAATAAGTGTATAATCAGCTGCAGGAGGTGCATAAAGGGAGACTAGTGTTAGCATCTGGCCATTGTAAACCCCTTTAAGAAGTATGCATCAACCTTCCTTGTCTTCGAAGACTTCTTTCTTGTCAAATGTAATCCGGTTCCGAACCAGAATGGCCATGTTCCTCCTCAGCCCAGCCTTATAGGGGGAGAAGCAGCCCAGCTGGTACCCAAATTTAGCCAACTTTACATGATCCTTATCAGACAAGTGGAATTCGTGGAGGAGAGCAAAATCTGCCTTAGTGTGTTTTATGTAAGTTTTTCTCCTGTTTACTGGGTGCGTGAGCCTGTTGACGCAAGTTATTATGTTCGCATAGGAAGCAGCCATTGCAAGTGTGGGGTATAAACAGTGGAATACCACTTTTTGTCTACCTGGCACCCTCCATTAATACATAGCTGAGGTTGTATAAGGTTTTGTTCTGTCACTCCACCACTAACTAAGTAACTTAACAAAGAAACAACCAAATGGGCTGCATACAATAGATAATTCAAACCGTTTCCAGCTAAGGAGACTATATCCCTTCGTCCCGCTGAGGGTGGCTCAAGGCAACTATGACCCCCTAGCTGCAGGCATGTAGTGGTGTGTTGTTCCCCTGCAGATATGGACACCATTGTATGGGCTAGTCCATTCAGGGACACACCCACTAATAAAAAGAAGAGCCATGAACCTGTCTCCATGCCCGGTACTCTGCCACCCTTCCGCCCAGCATTCTAAGTTACAGCATAGAATATACTAACACAAGGTACAGTTTGACTGTAGGATGCTCCCTGAGCTTGGATGGAAAGAACAACAATTATAGTAGTCCTCCAATCTGGAGTTCTGTAGCAGATTACCACATCAAAGAGCCCCCTCAGTGGAAGGGACTGCTTAAATACCAAGGTTTCCCTCAGCCATCTTGTATGAGCAAACTCATCTGACACCCTCATCTTGTAGCTGTTTGCTGAAAAAGGTGGGTGTGCTGTCGGAAGCTCAAACACCTGATTGTCCACACCCTGTGATGGAGAGTGGGCCCAATTCGACAGTAGAGGTTGGCTCTGGGTTAATGTGGGTTCTGCAGCTGTATATCAGTCTGATATTTAATAGTTATATTTGGGAGGCTTAGGTACAACTTTAAGGAAACTTCCCTCACAGCGTGAGCAGCCAGAGGGGGAGCGTCCACACCACCCTGCCACCGAAACAGTGGCTTGCCCTGTGTCCCCCAGGGGTAATGCGCAGACATGGTACAGACCTCCCATGCCACTGAAGATTATGCAGCTCCTCAGACCATATGTCTTAACCTCCTCTAGCGGCAAAGGTGGAAAGGGGACACAAGCAGACTGCCATACATCATTACGGAACCCACCTTCCCACCCACTCAGGAAAGAATACAGTCAATAATCTACAGAACAAGCAGTATATTTAGTCTGAGTAGATCCATGGATAACTCCGTACCCAAATCAAAATACCATCTCAGTTCACTGTTCTTCAGGTATCCGAGACAGCTCTTCATGCTGGGGTGCTGTGCCTTGAACTGTGTGGTGCATGTCACAGATTTCAGCCATGGTTCAGGAAGCTGCTTGTAGCTCTAATCTGGTGCTTATGAACCTGTGACCAGTCCAACCTTTGGGGCTTCGAAGTAGCTTCCTGAGGTAACTGTCTGATTTCTGACAGAGGTTTTCAGTTTTAATACTCTTTTCCTTTGGCACTCAGTTGGCCTCCTCAGGTGCGTTGTACACTTTAATGCCAACCTCCCCAAAAAAACATATACAGTAGGCGAGCAGTGTAAGGTGTCTGCAGTTTCATTTGTTGAGCCCAGAGGTCCCGGATGATATCAAGGTACAGGAGCCTTTGCAGATGGATTTCTGCTGGGCAGTTCTCGAAACACAACCATGCACCATTATAATGGACTTGTCTTTATTGCCAGGCTAGGCACAGCACTTCCTGTTTCAGTCTAAAGCTGGACAGTTTCATCAGCACTGGGTGAGACTGTGCCTGTGTGTCCGTGGGTTTAGGCAGGAGCACGCAGTGGGCCCATTCAAATTTAGCATCCAGGGTCTGAGGCAAGGCCAAGACCTGTCGACAGAGGTCCTCTAGAAAAGTACACATTTGTCCAGTTTCCGCACTCTCTGGTAAACCCATGAGGCAGAGGTCCCTTCTGGACCTAGCCTCCAAGTCAAGACATTTAGCTTAAGGGCTTCTATGTAACAAAGGAGGGGGTTCGCTGCCACCCCCAGTTGAATTGCGCCATCCTCAACTGTGCTGTCGGCTTGGCCTCATCAAGATGACAGTCGATCCCATAACAGTACATATTCAGAAAAAAAATCTCCTTCATTCAGCCACAGCTCACCCTCCCACCTCCCTTTTACTTATTGGTGGCATCATGTAGGTGAGACACACTCTGTTTTTCTGATTTGTCCTTTTTTTTGTGCAGTTTTATGGGCTTATTGTACACCTTCCTGCCCAGTTGACATCTTACATAAAATTCTGTGGCCAGACTTATTTTGGAGTGCCCTAAAACCACTCACTATGGTGTTATAAAATAAATTAAATTGTCTACTGTCAGATTGTAGAAAAGTGCATCAGATTTTTTTTTCTCTTAAATGTGTGCAGTAGACTACCCTGGAGTATTTAAGAGAACCTGTTGCTGTGTGATCAGGTCCTGTATCCTTAAGAAACTTCAACTTGTATAAAAAGAACTGCACCCAAAGCTGAAAATCAGAGATGTACCTATATGTTTAGCTGTTGGGTTCCAGTTTTACAGCATTCACTGCCATCTAAATTTAGGCTACATAATGCTAGCCTTCCATCAGTTAAGATGATAAAAAAAGGTTCATTAATTCCTTTCCTGCTTTGGCTATTTGTTATCCAGATCTGAAAGGCATTACTTGAAACCCTGGTTTTATCATTGCTATGCTGGAACTTAATTAAATGGTTTATTACATTTTGTATTGAGACAGAAGATGCCACTTTTATGCTGTGTGTTGTATCTCGTATCTTGAATTTTGTACTGAAGTAATCTGAGGACACCATTGTAAATGAGCATTGCTCAGTCGTCTTTTCCCTAAATCTATAAATTAAATAGCTAACAAATACTCTGGCTTTAGATTAATTTTGTTGCATTTTTCCAACTTTTATCCTTGGTCTTTTATAAAAGAATGTTAACTATTTTTTTCCTTTTGCTTTCTTTAAATAGTGGCACTGTGGCCCATAAAATTATGCAGAAATATGGTTTCCGGGAGGGCCAGGGTCTTGGGAAGCACGAACAGGGTCTGAGCACAGCTCTATCAGTAGAGAAGACCAGCAAGAGAGGAGGCAAAATTATTGTGGGAGATTCAGCAGACAAAAGTAAGTGGTATTTAATTGGATTTATGGCATACTCAAATTTTGCAATGCAAAACTTTTTGGGAGCAGGTTAGCATAAGCTGGATCTTCAACAGATGAAATTTTACCCAATGCTGTGTTGCATTGCAAGTCAGATGCATATCACATGCAGTTTAGAGCCAGTCCTCCACCACCTCTCTCCCCCACGGTGCACTTCCAGTGCTGTGAAATGGAGTACTCTGCTCTTTCCGAGTTTGTGGTCTTAGTTTCATGCTGTTGTTGTCCTCTGGAAGAATTGCATTTATCTTCACCATTGAGTCACACTCCTTGGTTCTCAGACGGAGGTGCTAGAACCCTGCGGGAGCCAAAAAATCATCAGGAGGGCCAGCGTAGAAGTGCGCTTCATGCATGTGCAGCACTGCAAGACTGGCTCGTGCTCCGTAGCCTATCTCGGCAGCGGCACTCAACCGCCTCAGTTCCTTTTTTTTCCTGCCGTCGCGTGCACTTCAGTGATGATGTTGTTTGCCCCCCCAGGAGTCAGATCTTCACATCCATACAACAGCAGCATTCAGTTCAACTTGTTTTGTTATTTAGCTATTTTGTAGTTTTTTTTTTTTTTTTTTGTCATTTAAAAAAAAAAAAAAAAGATACTTCAATTTGTCTGACAGCCCTACCGAACAACGGACTTCTATGCAAACAGCACTCTGTGCAAGAAGAGTTTCACAACAAATGTAAGTCAGAGCAAATGCCGATTTATTTTGGGCGATTGGTACTTGGCCCATACCCCAGCACTTCAGCATTAGCCTGAAGTAGGCTAATGCCGAAGCACTGGGATATGGGCCAAGTACCAGTCGCCCCAAATAAATCTGCATTTGCTTTGACTTACATTTGTTTTGAAGACTTTTTGCTTAGAGTGCTATTTACGTGGAAGTTCATATTTACATGTGGGGTAGCAACCCTTCATACAATACCTCCTCGTTCCATAAGCCTCGCGGTAGCCACTGTGAGGATCCGCTACTGAACAACAGCCCATGACCATGGATGGTGATGGTAGGGATTCCCTCTTTAAATGCTGCTGTGGCAGCGGGGCCATCTCCGGTCCATGTCCTTCTCCAGACGACAGGTGCTCCTGTGTTTGGGAAGGAGGACAGTTCTCCCGTAAACTCAAAAAGAGTGGCCCTGTTCTTGATCCTGGTCAGGGACCTGGCACTGCTCAACCTTGGGTTCTTCCTGTTCCCATCGGAAAGGAAAGAAACAGTACCGCTCGTGGTCACCCTCTGGAAAGACTGCCAAGAGGCTGTCCAGGTCTGTGAGCAGGAGGCCTTCTCTGACACTGTCGGTTTCTCTGATGTCTTCTGTTCACAGACTCTCCAGGTCTCTGTCCCAGAGCCCCTCTCTATTCTCTTGTGGGGATTCTGGTGGGCAGTTTCACCACTCGGCAGCTCTTGTGGAGCAGTGGGTACAGTATCTGGTTTGTTTGCATCTTCTGGTGGATCCGGTTCTGGGTCTTTCAGGCATAGACTCTTTGGACTCGCACCTGGGGCATTCAAGCTGGGCAGAAGGTTTGGCTCCGTTAGCAGATTCTAATCCCTTGCTGGTGACTGTGCAGCTGATACTGATTCCACTTGCCGTTCCCCCTCGCGGTATCTTTCCACAGGACCCGGCTCAGGTACCTTCTGCGATCACGTAGGTGCCAGTTGGACCTTCCGGAGTGATGTTGGGCTCAGTTGGTTCGGGCCTTTTGGGGCCTATTCTGGTACCACACAAAGTGCCAGTTCTGGCTTTGCCTTCTTTTGGCTCTTCGGCAGTGCTGCCTCCGGTGCCGGCTCCCTTGGGGCTGGTGCTGATTCTGGTGCCATCACCCCCTCTGGTGCTGGTGTCACATGTTTAGCCAATTTCTAGACCTAAACTAGGTGTTTCTGGGTTCACTGCCCCATCCCTGCTCCTCTTTCCAAAGACGAGTTGGAAGGGGATGAGTCTGACTTCAACCTCATTCTTTCACAAGGTGGGGATGATGACACTTTTTACTGTCCGGAGAATCGAGCTCCAGTTGTTACTCCGCTCCCTCAGGAGGATCTATCCTTTCAAACCCTGCTGAGAAACATGCAGGCAACCCTCACCCTGGAGACTTCTGCTCCTGATTCAGGTAAGCAGTTACGTCTGGAATGTCTTCATTTTCCTAACATTCCTGTTACCCTCACACCCCCAGTTGCTCTAGCTTTTGAAACTCTTTTGGAGGCAGTGTGGATGAGGCCTGCTTCCATTCCTTCTCTCTCTAAACAGTTGGACAAATAAGTATATTCTTCCCAAGGATATATCTATGTTGGCTTCCCAGCCTGTTGCAGATAAAATTGTTATCCTTGCCGAAAACAACAAGGCCGTTCTCCCTCAGGAGGTTACAGCTTGGCCTGTCAATAAGGAGTCTCATAAAACTGCACCATGGGAAAGAGGGCTTTCGCAGCAGCCACTTTACATGTGCGAATAGCCAGCTATCGGGGACATTTCTGTGAGTATGAACATGTCCTTTGGCCCTCCCTTACGTCTGTTGCGGATTCCTTGCCAGAATCTGACACTAAACAAAAGATCCTGCAAACTGTCACTCGTGGTACAGAATCTAAAAGTAATTAATTGAAGGCAGCCATGGATGCATATGACACTGCAGCCCATTCTGCCGGCGCTGGAATCTGCATGAGGAGACATTCCTGGCTACGGACTTCAGGGTTTTCCTCTGACGCGCAGCAGCAAGTCATGAATGTCACCTTCGGTGGCAGCTACTTGTTTGGCCAGCAAGTGGACCAGACTGTCAAGGCCTCCCAGAAGACTAGGATAGCCATCAAGTCCGCTAGAAAAGCCCCTTCACTTCCAACAAAAAGAAAAGGGCTGTCAGTTCTTTCTCAACAGGTAGTCCTTTTGTGGAAGAGGCAGAGGAGGCCAAGCCAAACACCAGTCCCCTCGGCCACAAAAGAAAGCGCAACAGAAGACGGGCCCCAAAAGCACCTAGTGCCACACTCTAAAGCTCCGGCCTCAGCTGCCCAGGGCAGACCTTTCCTACACAGTGGGGGGGAACGCCTGACTGAGTTTACTGTCAGTGGTGGTCTATCACCAGAGACAAATGAGTTTTGCAGATCCTACGAGAGGGTTATTTGCTGAACTGTTCAGAAATTCCCCCCGACCATCCACCCAAAAGGCAGCATACTCTTCTGGCTGCTTTGTCAGGCCTCCTCACTACGTAGATAGCTGGCCTTCTGAAAAACAAGGCAGTGGAAGTAGTGGCTCTCGCAGAATGCAATATATAGAATAATGCATGGGTAAGTGTGGTTTATGGGGATTTTATGTACACTCGAGGTGTTTGATGACCCATAGTTATATGGGCATCACACACTGATGGTGTGCATAAAATCCCCATTAAAACCCACTTACACATGTTTTATTTTTTATATATTTACTGGCTGTAAGGATTTTTTTTTCGTATTTTTGTTTTCTTGCTCTTTCATAAATTGGTGCCTGTCAGTGTCGTTCAGGAGTTATATCGTGATGCTGTTGCCATATTTACTTTAAAGAACGTACCACTGTTTGATTTTAATTGAGTTTAAAAAATTGCTTCATGAAGTACTGTGGAGCCATCGAGAAGCTTGTGCCTTGTGCCAACTGTGTGAAAAACTAGCACTACTGGACATGCGGTGTGAGGACAGCTTGTCTGGTGGCTTTCTAAGGTGCTACTTTGGCTTTTGCGTGCCCATGGTCTACAGAGCTGTTGGGCACTCACTGGCAGTGGATTATAACCATTAATCAGTAAATATACAGGCTTCTACTCCCATTACTTCCTCGTTGCAAAGAAGATTGGGGTGGGCATGCACCCCCATTCTGGACATCAGAGAACTAAACAAATTTCTGTATTGCAAGAAGTTCAAGATGATTTCTCTGGGAACCCTTCTGCCTCTTCTCAATCTCCAAAACTGGTTGGCATCCCTGGACATGTGGGTCGCTTACCATCACATCCCGGTACACCCCCAGCCACCACAAGTTCCTACTCTTTGTGGTTTTGGGTCAGCACTACCAATTCAGAGTCTTGCCCTTTGAGCTCTCCTTGGTGCCTCGAGTCTTTACAAAGAGCTTTGTAGTTCTCGCAGTGCACTTCATAAAGCTTGGGCTAAAGGTCTTCCCCTTATCTTGAAGACTGGCTCTTGGTGAGTCCATCCAGACAGTGCACAGAAGATGCAGTGCTCACAGCATCTCGGTTCCTAACCTTCATGGGGTCCTGCTGAATCTGGAGAAATCACAGCTTCAGCCTGCACAGGAGCTCCTCTTTATAGGAGCCCTCTTAGACACCACCAGGGCGAGGGAATTCCTCCTGGAAGACAGGACAAGAGCCATTCTTCAAATGGTACACCTCATCCCGGAGAACACATCAGTGCAGGCTCACTCCATGCAGCAGATGCTAAACTCTATGCCTCCTCCTCAGTCTTCACAGTGCCTTTGGCAAGACTGCACATTAGGACAAGTCAGTGGATGCTCAGCACGCAGTGGTCTCCTACAGTGCATCGCCAGTCTTACCCCATCAAAGTGAGAAAGCCTCTGCTTCGATTGCTTGCATGGTAGACACAGGAGGACGACCTTTTTCAAGGTCACCCCTTCTGTCCACCGGAACTGCAGATAACCTTTACCACAAGACACAGCTGTTCTGGGATGGGGAGCCCATTATCTGGGTCACCACACCCAGGGAGTTTGGACTCACCTGAAGTCCCAACTTCACATCAGTGTGTTGGAGATGAGAGCAGTCCTTCACGCCCTTCGAACATTAATGGACTTTGTCCATGTCCATCACAAAGTAATACTCCTTCAGACAGACGACAAGGCAGTCATGTACTACCTCAACAAGCTTGGGGGGGGCACACTTATGGGAGTGGTGCCTGGAGCATAGTGCTCTGATCCAAGCAGCTTACCTGCCAGGGCCTCAGAACAATCTAACAGACCAGCTAATTCAGACAGAAGCAGATCCTCACGAGTGGTCATTAGCTCCAGATGTCGTGCAGTCGGTCTTCGATGAGTGGGGAACCCTAGATAGAGTTGGACCTTTTTGCATCTCCACTCAATGCAAAACTGCCTTGATTCTGCTCCAAAAATGGGTGTTTTTTTTTTTTTGTCAGGATTCATTCAGGCTGCAGTGGACAAATCACTTTCTATATGCATTTCCTGCTCTTCTTTTCATTCAGAGGGTATTGCTCAGGCTGGAGGTGCACAGGGGCGAGATGATTCTTATTGCACCGTACTGGCCTAGACAGATTTGGTTTCCTTTAATCAAGTTGTCAGTGGTCCCTCCAAGGTCTCTACCTTTACAAGCAGACCTTCTGACACAGGAGTCTCTGGTCCATCCCAACTTATACCTTCATCTTCATGCCTGGCTCCTGAGGAGATAGAAATGAGCAGATTTAAGGTCTCTCAAAGGGTCACTGAGACTCTCCTGGCTGCTTGTAAATCTTCCACCAGAAAGACTTAGCACGGCCAAATGGAAGTGTTTCTCTGAATGGTGCACCAGATCCCATTTGGATCCATTCCACTATCCAGCAGTCAAGGTTTTAGAGTACTTATTGTACATTTCCAGTGCTGGACTACTGTACTCTTCTGTCAAGGTTCATCTGTGTGCTGTCTCTGCCTACCATGAGCCAGTCCAGAACCTCACTGTGACTCAACTGCCTCTCTTCAAGAGGTTTTTGAAAGAGATCCTGCACACAAGGCCCTCAGTGAGAAAACCAGTAGCCTTTGGGATGTTAATTTTGTGTTGGACCTGTCCACTCGTAAGCCCTTTGAACACGTAGCTGCGTGTGACCTCAAATTCCTAAGTTGGAAAAACGCTTTTTTGGTGTCCAATCAATAAATCGGACTTCTTCAACAAAGTGAAATGCAGCAGCAGCAAACAAATACTTAACAATGGGGGGGTTACAGCCGTACCCTTCCCCACCCCATAGATCCACCACTTGTTTGTAGCAAAGTTCTTCTGTAGTCCAATGCCAGAGTTCATACTTTCTTGGAAATCAAAAATATGTGTGTCTTGTCTTCTCTTCTCTTCTTTATCCATGGGAAATAATAAGAAGAAGAATCAGTATTTATAAGTGCTTTCATGAAGTGATGGAATGTGTAGTGGCAGCCAATTCACACATTATTGCTATCTTATTTCTCACAGTGATCTGCTCATATTTCTTCCCTTCTGTCTTCCCCCTTCCCTGAATATAGCAGTACCTTGCAGGAGTGGCCTTCTCAGTCCCCCTCTGGTATTCATTCTCACTACTTCTCCCCACAACAAAAACTGGTGAGCTTATCACCCTTGTGCATCATGAATGTAGGTAGTACAGTCCCCAGGTTATTTTACATATCAGAAATAATCAAATCTTTCCAGTAAGTCAGGCTGATAGCAGCAGGGGACAAGGGGAATTGTAGGCTTTCCTATCCTTAAAAGATCTAGGCTACCTTTGATTAGGCACTATTAAATGATGGGTGTGCACATCATGCATGTCATTTAATAGAAGATCATGTTTATTATTAATATGTAAAAATGACATGGGTGACTATACTAACCGCATTCATGATGCAGAAGGGTAGTGAGCTCACCAGCTTTTGGTGTGGGGAGCAGAACAGAAGAATGAATGCCAGAGAGGGACTGAATAGGCCATTCCAGCAGGGTACAGCTATATTCAGGTTAGGGGAAGACAGGAAGGGGGATGTTTAGCAGATCATTGTGAGATCTGAAATGTGGGGCTGCCAGTGATGACAAATACTCAGTGGCAGGGCTGCTAAAGTGTTACTTGAATTCATTGTAGGGAGATTCCCCTCAGATGGGGGGGGTGTTGACATTTGTTAGGACAGCATTGAGGGAGCTGTGTACAGATCATTCAGGATTTAGGAGGGTGGTAGCCAACCTGCTCGCATTGTGGAGTAGGGCACTAAAAAGTACTGCAGAAGATTTGCAGGGAACTGTCCTGAGGGGTTCTGCAGATCACAGATAAAGGAGTAGACTGACACTGGAAGTCTAGTGGATTCGCTCAAGGCATTAATATGCCTCTCCTGCTAATAATATTGATATCCATAGTAAGTACAGCCCTTATGAGGACATGAACAGCAGTTTTTCTGGTGAGTCCTGAGGCTTATTGCTTGGCCCTCCACGAAGACCCAATTGTTGGTTAATGAGGCGGGACAAAAATACAACAGGGGAACTGTACATACTGCCTTCACTGTGCAGAAGGGTGGTGATCCACTTATTGTTTACTGTGGGAGAAGAAGTCAAACATTGAAAAAGTGGACTTAAGTGTGATTTCCGAGGTATTTTTTAACAGTGCCAGCTGATGATCCATATCGGTGTAGGTATGCACAACTCTCTGAGGTATACGAATACAGTCTGAGGTGTGATAATTCTCTTCATGAGACCGCAAGCTCATATGCAGCCCCTGGCAGTACTAAGGACACGGTATGGATGGTGGGGTGTTCAACAGAAGCCAGGCTAGTCTGCCTCTAGAATTCAAGCAGTACCCTCCTTGCCGAGCCCGCGCCTCACGGGAGGAGAGAGTATCAGCACACACTCGGTCGTCTCCGAGAGACGACATAGCCCAGCTCCTCCTCAAGGAGGCAGTGGTTTGAGTGGCAGATCCTCCAATCATCCCAATGTTTGTTTGCAGGTACTTCCTGATCTGAAGCGGATGGGGGACTGGCACCCCATTCAGGATCTGCACGACCTGAATCAGTATCTCAGGCCACACACCTTTAGGATGGTAACTCTGTCCCAGATCATACCATTCCTAGAGCAAAACATGTGGTTCAGCTCTCTGGGTTTCCAGGGCGCGTTCTTTCATATCCCCATCTGTCTGTCCCTCCAATGGTTCTTCCTCTTCAGAGCAGAGGGAACCCTATATGAGTTCTGAGTCATGCCATTCGGCCTGTCATCAGCCCCACAGGTCTTCACCAAATGCATGGCAGTTGTGGCAGCCCATCTCAGGCATCAAGGGTCAGAGTGTACCCTTACTTCGACGTTCGGCTCTTGGCAGGTTCCACCCAGCAAGAGGTGGAGAGGTCCAGGGACCTGGCCCTCCAGACCTGCTCTCAACTTGGCCTGCTGATCAACGAGGCCAAGTCAGAGCTCATGCCATCTCAGGTGATGTGCTTCATCGGGGCAGAGCTCGACTCTTGCTGAGCCAGAGCACTGCTCCCGGCGGACAGGGCGGAGGTTCTCTCCTCCTTTGCCCAGTCATTTCTGGTTGGGCACTTGCGCCCTGCCCGGGACTTTCTGCGCCTTCTGGGTTACGTGGCAGCTTGCACCACTGTGGTCTGTTGAGCCCAGTGGCATATGCGCCCCCTTCAATGGGAGCTGGCTGCCCAGTGGACTCAGCGCCACAGTCATTTCGACCAGCTGATCACTGTGACACAGAAGATGTGGGACGCTCTCCAGTGGTGGACTGTCCTAGACCGGTTGCAGAAAGGGATCCCATTTGTCCTCCCTGAGCCGACGGTCGTCCTCATGACCGATGCCTCTCTCACAGGCTGGGGAGCCCACACGGGGAACAACTGGGCCCATGGGTTCTGGACACCTTAGGAATCCCGATTCCATATCAACCTGTTAGAGCTCAGACCGGTCAGACTGGCACTGTCAGCGTTTGCTCAGCAGTTTCGGGGTCAAGTGGTTCAAGTCCAGACGAACAGTACCACAGCCATGTACTACCTCAACAAGCAGGGTGGCACGCATTCCCATCTGTTTTGCAGGGAAGCGCTCCGCATCTGGATACTCATGAGCCGACTGGAGGCAGCTCTCCTAGCCGTCCATGTGGCAGGAGCCTCGAATCAACTGGCGGATGCTCTCAGTCGCATAGGCGAGACATCCCACAAGTGGTCTCTCCATCCAGAAGTAGCTCACAGCCTGTTCTCCCACTGGGGCAAACCAATGGTGGACCTGTATGCCTCCAGGGAAAACACCAAGCTGAGACTGTTTCATGCCTGCCCCCCCCAGCAGGGATCGCTGCAGGGGGATGCCTTCTCAAGGCTGTGGACCCCAGGCCTCTTCTATGCCTTCCTTTCATTTCCCTTGATCCACAGAGTGCTCTTCAAGGTGAGGAGGGACAAGGCGCAGGTGATCCTGGTAGCCCCAGACTGGTCCCACCAGTCCTGGTATCCAGATCTCCTCAGTCTCAGTAACAAGCTCCCGAGGCGTCTTCCAGCACGCCCGGACCTGATCTCAGTCAATCAGGGGAAGGTATTCCATCCGGACCTTCAATCCCTGCACCTGACAGCCTGGTTCCTGAGCAACTAGAGTTCCAGGCTTTGGGTCTCTCTGAGGATGTACTCACTGTAGTGGAAGTATCCAAGAAGGAGTTGACCAGATGGTGCTATGCTTTCAGATGGAAGAGATTTTCCATTTGGTGTCAGGGTAAGGGCTTGGACCATCTGTCTTGTTCAGTGGCTAGCATCCTAGACTACCTTTGGTCTCTGTCCAAAGGGGGTCTTTGGTCTTCGACCCTTAAGGTTCACCTGACAGCCATCTCTGCTTACCGGGCGTGGGCCGGTCTGCAGACGGTGGCACAGGAGATGGTGGTCTGGCACTTTTTTTTAAAGGCCTCGATCACATATCCCCTCTGGTGTCTGAACCTCCACCTCCATGGGATTTACTGCTGGTCTTAGCAAAGCTCATGGGCAAGCCATTCGAATCAGTGCACAAGTGTGAGATGTCACACTTGTCATGGAAGACAGCCTTTCTGGTGGCTATCATGTCCTCTAGAAGGACTGGGGAGCTCCAGGCATTCTCAGTAGAGTCTCCTTATCTGGTCCTCCACAGGGACAAGGTTGTCCTGCGTCCCCACCTGAAATTCCTCTCGAAGGTGGTGTCAAAGTTTCACCTTAATCAGGTGTTGACTTTGCCAATGTTCTTCCCAAACTACACCTTGGGTGCCGAGTAGAGGCACCATACTCTGGACCTGAGACATGCTCTCTCCTACTGTAAGGAGAGGACAGCAGAAGATCGGGGAGAGGTTTGCCAGCTGTTTGTCACCTACGCTGAAGCTGCACCTGACAGACCTGCAGCAAAGGGTTCGATTGCCAGATGGATTACATCATGCATTGATCTCTGCTATAGGTTGGCAGGCAAGGAGCCTTCCAGAGTGATAAGAGCTTACTCTACCCGCCATACCACTGTGTCGGTGGCTGCTTCCAGGGACATTCCTATCCAGGAAATCTGCAGGGCTGCTACCTGGAAGACAGCAAACACCTTCATCACCCATTACCACATCAACCTTGAGTCACGTCGGGATGCCGGTTTTGGGGCCTCAGTTCTCCAGTCTCTGTTTCCTTAGTAGGGTGTGTGTGCCTTGCCTCCCTCCTCCCGGATAACTGCTAGGAGTCTACCAACAAGTGTGGATAAGAACAACATATCCACATCTCTAGAAGAACAGGTTACTCACCTGTAACAGTAGTTCTAGGAGTGGTATATGTTATTCATCCACACTGACCTACCTGATCTCCCCAGCTTCGATGCACAACCTGGCCTCCAGCGGGCTAAGATCTGGCATCATGGGGCAGAGCTAAGGGTTATACCACCCGGGTGGGTGGGAGGAGCCAGCTTGAAGACCTTCTGGCAAGAATTAAAGGGGAAAGAGACATGCCAACAAGTGTGGATGAACAACACATACCACTCCTAGAACTACTGTTACAGGTAAGTAACCTGTTTTTTTGTGTCTCACATACAGCAATCTTTTGTTGCCGATTGTGGACCATACATTATATTTTATATTGTATGACCCACGTCAAGAATGAAACAAAATCTGGTCAGAGCCGATATGGCTGTGAAGAGCTTTTGGGATGCTTTTACCCATTATTTCTAATGAATTGCACAATACAGATCTGTGGAGAGGCAATTTCAATGTGGTCTTCCATGCACACATTTTTGCAATGTGTTTTCCTGGAATATGCCTGCTGATTACTATATATTTAACCTGGATAGTTCACAGAAGAAATGGCATCTTATTTTCAGTGGGGCTCTACATCTACATAATATTATGCTGCATTGTGTGAAATCAAAATGCACTAAAAACAATATTTTACATCGGGGGGGATATATTAAGTGCTGGATTGATGCATGAGTAGAAAAATGCATTGCACAAAGAGGGTGCGCCGGTTGGCACTGATACAGTATTCAAAGAGAATGCGCCACTGGTACAGAGTGTGCATACAGTGAAGCCCACCAGGATGCAGTGCAGCATTGCAGAATTCTGCAGTAGAGTTACTGCAGCAAACAATGCAGTTTCAAAGGGCGTTAGTCCCTTTTGTCATACAGTAAACCTGTGACACTGTGCTTCATCCTGGCAGGCTTAATCGTTCCTATTGAAAATGTGACCCTGGACAGGAGTCGCAGTGCAGGGGGCTACCAAGTCAGGTGCATCCAGCGTGACCCCGACTGAATACCTTCCAGGGGGAATGTGTGGCAGCCCCCCCCTCCCATGGGTGATATTCAGCCCAGGAATGCAAATGAACTAATTGAGCATGCAAAGTGTAAAGGGGCCTTATGCATGCTCATTACCATCCCGTTTGCATGTTGGCATGGGGATGAATGCACTGGAGCAGCTCTCGCTCCCAAGCCCCGACCCCGATTACTCCCATGTGACACAGGCCCTGAAGTCTCTGGTGGTATAATGGCACCTCCCACCCCTTCCACCAGTTCCGATCATACTGGAGTCCAGGCTTTATCGGTTCCATATGGTAGGGACCCCAGTGCCATCCCTAATAGCATCTGAATGTACCTACAGTCCATGTCCATAGTGTAGTGACCCCCGCTCCCCCTCAATGGTGCACAGACACCCCCCTTCCTACCCATCTCATTGCGACGACTGACTCTGTAATGGGATCCTACCAGCATATCGGCGGATTGAGGAGCACTCACAGGATGCTGGAGTGTGCTATACGTAGGATAGAGCTGTGTGTGGGTAACACCCAGGGGCCGTACTCCTCAGGCACTGGCATGCGGATCCATCATCCCGGTGCCATTGCACTGCTCAGTGTGGGTGACGGCCGATGCTGTATCCACTCATGCAGGTTCCAAAACAGGCATGTTACAGCAGACCTCCCATTCGTTTGTACAATTGAGGAACTGCGGAGGAACTATCTATAGTGTGAAGCATACACTGCAAATGGCATTACAGGATACCGTGCCCCATGGCATCCGGGATACTTCAGCAGTCTGGAGGGTGGTATGTTACACAGGGAAACAGAGGAGATTGTGGACTTGCAGTGGTGTATGGCAGCAAGAAGATACATTATCAGCAAGGCATGCATTGGAGATATGTAAATTCCCACTTCAGTTTGCCAGTGACGTACACACAGCTGATACAGTGGTGGATCCTCAGCTGGTATAGTGTCCCAATGCACGGTACAGCCAGTTGGGTCATTCCAAAGTGCAGATCCCTAGCCCAGGTTCAGTGCAGTCAGTGGCTGCCCATGGCAAGTTGTGGAGGGCAGTGCCAGTCTTTGCAGCAGCCTGGATATGGGGGAGTGAGGATGTCTGTGTACAGGGGTGGTGGATGAGAGTCCTCTAAACTGTGGATATGGACCATGGTTTCCTCTGGTGCAGTGGGGTCTGGGAGGGCCCTACACTATAGAGCTCTTCTGGGATAGAGTTGGCTAGATTGGGGATGGAAAGGGGGTACCTGTAGTCCACCAGGGCTGCCAGGCTGCTATGCACCTGGCTGCACATCTGAAGCCTGCCTGTGGGTGGCTGGCCGGGTTAGGCCGGCTGTTTGTGGCCTAACTGTGAGCCACGGTGCTCTGGACTGTGGGGGCACATTCCCACTGAATATGCTTCAGCACAGCATATGCATGTTATTGCCCCCTTGACTTGAACGGCATACCATTTGTGTGTGCCCTGACCCATTCCCTTGCAGCCAGTGCATCCCACACATTTGAATATTGTGCTGCTGTGCATTGTTGGAGTTGTGCAGCTCATCTCCTTTTCCACGGGATGCTGCATATCTCCTTTGCATGCCGGGGGGTGGGGGGGGCCTTGACTAGGTAGCTTGAATAAATACATTATAAAAATGGTAAAATCATGACTCCACTGAAAATAAGATATTGCATCTAATCTGGGACAGCCCGAGTAAATACAGTGCAAAAATGTGTAAATGAACATCACTGTGACAATGAGATGTAGCATCTCCCCTGCCCTATCCAGGATACAAAATATAGGATAAGACATATTCAGTGCTCCCAGATCAAAATAACCATTACTCTCTAAGAAACTCTCATTTTCTCTTTGTTTTCCCCACAGAGGCAGAATCAAATTCCTGTAGATTATTCCATAAGCCACTGGTTCCTTATTTATGACTTTGTTTTTGATTATATCAGCAGCCTTTTATTCGGAAAAATCTCTGATTTGCTGCTCAGTATTAATATTATAGGTCACAATGACCTTGGAATGATTTGGATTTATATGCTGTGCATAAGGTATAATGGGGGACTACATAAAATAACAAATATCAAGCTCATTATTTCATGAACTATACTCCAAATAAGTAATGACAAGTCAGACAGTCTTTTAGAAGATACTAGTAATTCTTGCAAATAAATTTATTGTAAATTGAGACGTGTGTGTGTGTGTGTGTGTGTGTGTGTGTGTGTATATATATATATATATATATATATATATTGTTTGTTTGTTTGAACTTTGTTGACCCGGTAAGCCCACTGGGCCTAGGAGCTCCTTTTTCAGGGGCGACCCGGGGGGGGGGGGAGAATACAGGTGGTAAGCAACTGAAATTGAACCAGATTAAGCTGTTGGTGGTATTTTTAGTGTGTGTGTGTGTGTGTGCGCGCATACATATAGATTTATATATATGTAATAGATAAACCGCTCTGAGGGTGTGCGGTCGCTCTCTGATATACACTCCTTGATGTGCGTTATACACAAGGCCGCTGGGCTGATCAAATCAACCACCAGGCGTGCATATATCGAAAGCGACTCCCTTACATCTCAGAAGTGCTATCTATCTTATAAAATGTCAAAATTGTTTTGGAGGGGGTAAAAGTGCAGGTGTGCGATCACGCTCTGATATACGCACAGTCATGTGATGCTTTTCATCCTATAAGATATCAACATTTTCCCTACCCATTTTATAAATATAAATATGAATATAAATATATATATATATTTTTTTTATGGTAGCACGGTGGTGCTACCATAGTTAGGGTTGAGGAGCCATTTACATGTTAAACCTAAACTTTTGTACCTTAATAACTTTGCAACCGTTCAACAGATTTGCCTGAAATTTGGAATACACGATCAAGAACCGTTCATCTTGGGATCTGCCAACTTTGGTACTGTTCGGATATACAGCTGTGGAGTTATTAAGGGTGATCTGCGCGTGCGTTTACGCTTTTTTGCAATTCTTTGGTCATCTCTACAGGTCGCACGGTTTGAGTGACCGGTCCGAAATCTTCAGGGAATGTGCAGTTGTGGTCCCCGATGTGCCTTTTGAAGATTTCGTGAAAAAATATTAAACGGCTCAAAAGTTATTCAAAAAACAAGTTCCCATTATAAGTCAATGGGAAAGTTAACAAAAAGTTCGACAGTGTAGCAAATGCAGTTTTTACTTTCCAAATGGCCCTTTTACTGTCACAAATCCGCCATTTTGTTTTCAGTTGGTCATCAGAAAAATGCTTGGCATTTAAATTTGGGACCCTCTAGCAACCTAATTCTTTTTGTATTCACCTATTCAGACCCTGAGGATGCTAGGCATGTCTTTATTTTAGGGTAAAACACCCAAGAAATATGTTTTTCAGATTTCTGGAAAAAGTACTTTCACGCAGTAGTGTCGCACTCACGAAAGTGTTGCAAAGTTCGACAGTACTTTTCCAGGCTGTGGGAAAATGACAGCAATTCTCTGCCACCCCGCTGCAAAAGAATGGTTTGGTCTTTTGGGCTGAAATTTGGAGGGAACGCAGCCAACATCTCACAGATGTGCCTTTCGTGTTTCGGTGAAAAAAAAATTACAGGGTGGCAAAGTTACGGTGTTCCAAAGTTGACACTTTTTCCCATAGGATAACATTACGGCGTTTGCCGCTCCTTTCAGGGCCTGTATCTTGGAAACAGTGCGAGATACGGACTTTTTGTCAGAAAAATGCTTAGCCCCCTAATGGGAGCTAAGTACAAAACTAGCCAGGAAAGTCATAAATCTTATGACTTTTAAATTTTCTTTCTACGTCGTACGGTTCCTGATATATAAGCAATTTAGTATTCCAACTCCTCATTTTCTGCTCCGAGACCCATTATTATGCATACATTATTTGTACTCACTGTCTTTCTCTATGCAGCTTTTGGGGAAAACCAACCTGTGTGCTTACATTACTATTACCGTTACCGCTTCCGCTTGCTGTTCCGCACCTGTTTCACTTACCGTTCACGTCTATGCCACCATGTGCATTACCCTTTGCATTTTCATTTGCGCTTGCGTTTGCATTATTTTTACCATTTGTGTCTACAGTACTGTTTCTCTTTCTGTTGTGCTTTGCATCACCATGCACTTTACCATTTGCGTTTGCGGGCAACCCACGCTCCTGCATTACATTCACTATTTCTCGTTATTCTCAAAAAGAAGGGAAATTAGATGCAAAAAACTCCCTTTAATGCATTAGTTAGGGTTGTTCCACAGTGACAAAATTGAGGAAATTCGGTGTTAGGGTTGTCGGTTCTAACTTTCACCCCATTCTCCTATACCTCTGCTTCTTCACACATCTGATGGGGTAGAGTTAGGGCCGACAACCCAGCCACTTGATGCCGTTGAAGTGTGGGTGGGGGCCCAAGGGGGCTTTCAACCCTAACACCGAATTTCCTCGCTTTTGTCGCTGCGGAACAACCCTTATTAATGCATTAAACAGAATTTTTTGCCTCTAATTATATATATGTATACATACACACACGAATGCTATTTTGCTTCTTATAGTTGTTAGTTTTCAGACAAATTTGTGTATACTTTTTTCTGTCCACCTGATGGAATCTTTAACGAGTTAAGTAAATGTTATTTTATCAAGGCCCTGATCCAGCAACTCAGTAAATACACACTCAGTATATCATATTATAAAATGACTGAAAACAGTCTTCTGTTTGCAGTTGTTTGATCAGGTATTTTATAAATGGTATGCGTTCTTTTTGTTACCTTTTATTGGGCCGACATAGATGTATCAAACCATTTACTTCTCTGTCACTCATGGTTTTCTTAGCAGTTAATTCATTAGATAGATCTCCCATGCCAGAGTTTGACTGTTTCTCCACCCCCTCACCCAAACACACACACACACACACACACACACACACACACACTTACTATAAGAGATCTCAGTAGCTGTTATCTGTTATGTTTGGGAAGCAGGCCATAGCCGTTTTCCGTCAAAAAGAAATTCATGTATTTAGTCTCGGTAGTTCACTGAAGACCTGGCATTTTATCAAAATTTGCTGGGAAAGGGTAACATTTTAGAGGTATTAATCTTTCTTGAAAGATATTCATCCCCAAACTGAAGTTAGGAGCAAAAAATGTTTAAATGCTTATCATTTAAATGTGCAAGCTGTTGCATTTTGAAGGGGGTAAACAAATTGAGAAGGTCGCGAGGGCAGGAGTCCCCAGCCCTCCCCACTTCAGCAGAGACCCCCCCCCTGCGGAGCACGCCAAAAGAACCAGACCCAGCACCAGAGGGTCATGAGGGCAGGAGTCCCCAGCCCTCCCCACTTCAGCAGAGACCCCCGGCGGAGCATGCCGAAAGAACTGGACCCAGCACCAGAGAGTCGCGAGGGCAGGAGTCCCCAGCCCTCCCCACTCAGCAGAGACCCTCCCCCGAGCACGCCGAAAGAACCGGGACTCCAGCACTAGAGGGTCGCGAGGGCAGGAGTCCCCAGCCCTCCCCACTCTCAGCAGAGACCTCTCGCTGGAGCACGCCTAAAAGAACCGGACCCAGCACCAGAGGGTCGTGAGGGCAGGAGTCCCCAGACCTCCCCACTTCAGCAGAGACCTCCCCCGCGCGGAGCATGCCGAAGAACTGGACCCAGCACCAGAGGGTCGCGAGGACAGGAGTCCCCAGCCCTCCACTTCAGCAGAGACCCTCCCCGCGAACAGCGCAAGAAACCGGACCCAGCACCAGAGGGTCGCGAGGGCAGGAGTCCCCAGCCCTCCCACTTCAGCAGAGACCCTCCCTCATGAGCACGCCTCAAAGAACCGGACCCAGCACCAGAGGGTCCGCGAGGGCAGGAGTCCCCAGCCCTCCCCACTTCAGCAGAGACCCCTGCGGAGCACGCCAAAAGAACCGGACTCAAGAGGGTCATGAGGGCAGGAGTCCCCAGCCCTCCCCACTTCAGCAGAGATCCCCCGTGCGGAGCATGCCGAAAGAACCGGACCCAGCACCAGAGGGTCGCGAGGACAGAGTCCCCAGCCTCCCACTTCAGCAGAGACCCTCCCCTCGCGGAGCACGCCCGAAGGAACCGACCCAGCACCAGAGGGGTCGCGAGGGCAGGAGTCCCCAGCCTCCCACTTCAGCAGAGACCCCCCCCCGCTGAGCACGCAGAAAGAACCGGACCCAGCACCAGAGGGTCGCGAGGGCAGGAGTCCCCAGCCTCCCCACTTCAGCAGAGACCCCCCAGAGCACGCCAAAGAACCGGACCCAGCAGCAGAGGGTCACAAGGCAGGAGTCCCCAGCCCTCCCCACTTTAGCAGAGACACACCCCCTCATGAGCACTCAAAGAACCGACCCAGGTAGCCACTGGAGCGTTAGGAGCAATCTCTCTGCAAGGAGCTGAAATTCGCTAAACGTTTTAAATTTGGCGCCTTTTGTGTGCAGTTTGTAATAGCTTAACCGGAGGGGCATAGAGGCTGCAGGCAGAATTAACTCCTTGGCCAACTGGTTAAAATAGGGGAACTTTTTTTGTAATTCTGTCCTGATAATCTGAGTATTCCTGATTCTGTTCTGGGGACTGTATAGAAATTTTCTCGGGGTTTTGAAGTAATTGCTGTAAGCCAGTTGCATTGTATAAACGAGCCCCAGACTGTACTGATCAGCGCACTAGCCAAGTGAAAAAAAAAAAAGAAATTTAAATTTAATTTGTTCTGACTAACCCCTCCCCTATTTTCTCAAACCCTGCTTATATAACCTCTCTCTTACCTCCGCAGCACCAGAGGGTCGCGAGGGCAGGAGTCCCCAGCCCTCCCCACTTCAGCAGAGCCCCCCCCCCACGGAGCACGCCGAAAGAACCAGACCCAGGTAGCCACCGGAGCGTTGTAGCAGCTCTCTGCAAGGAGCTCTAGCCCCGCCTGCACTTTGCGCAGGCTCCCCACCGCCCCCACCACCACCCTTGGTCGGCTCCTTCTTTTGTAGAGGCGACCCTCGTGAGTTACTATACCAATCAGCCCACTTTCCCATTAGTCCCTTATATTTTCTCACCACTAGCGGCCACCGCAGAGCAATATGTTCATAAAAACCACCCCCTGCTTGAGTGTAAAAGAAGAAAAAAAATGCAGTTCCTAACTGCAACTATCACCTTGCTATGCATAGCTACAGCCTCTCTCCCACCCGTATCCAATCCTAGCCTACCAGACACTTTACCACTCCACTCCTCAACTATCAAGCTTACCTCCCACTCCTCCTCAGCTCAAACGAATCACAACTGGCAACATGGGCATAAATGGATCCCGGGGGCCTCTGTACTCTTCCCCCCCCTTTCCATTCTGTGTTACCTGTACTTTATCTCCTACTCTTTTCTGTCCCAAAGGGAAGCTTAGTAACCTCCATTCTTCCCACCCGCAAGGGAGCTCCTGGAAAACTCATGCGCACCCTAAGGCACACCCTTGTTCTTCTTCTCCTCTTAGCAGGGGACGTCGAACGGAATCCAGGACCCCAGGCTACCACTGCAGCCCAACAACCCACACCACTCACGTCCCTCCCCAAAGGTTTCAAAATCATCCACCTCAATATATGCAGTATCCTAAATAAATTGGCTGCCCTTCAAACAACTGTTCTGGCCCTGCGCCCGGATATCATAATCATCACTGAATCATGGCTGAAGCCTCACCACCGGGACGAAGAATTCTGTATACCCGGCTTCTCTCTAATCCGACAAGACAGGCAGGGGAGTAAGAAGGGTGGTGGCACTGTCATGTATGTCTCCACAAACCTCCAGTTCTCAGTAATCACTCCACCGTCGCCCACACAATCTATAGACTCCCTCCTGATTAAAATCCCCTTTGCCCCACTCCATCCCAGTTTACATAGCTGGGTCCTACTGTCCGCCAGACACACCATCAACTAGCATCCTTGAACACTTGGGCAATCTGAGGGCCCTTACCGAAGGTGGCGAACTCCACATCCTTGGGGATTTCAATCAGAACTGGCTAGGCAATGCTGCCTACAAAACGCGTTGTCAAATAAGCGCTCTAAATTTGCACCAGCAAATAGGGGAACCCACCCGTCCAAACCACAAATCAAATAAACACTCACTTCTGGACTGGGCTATCTCAACCCACCCTCATAGGATAATTAAAGCTGGCCTTTTGCCGGACTCCCTCAGTGACCACCATATGATTTTCCTAGTGCGCAAAATCTTCCGTCCCCTGGCACCCCCACCCCGCATGCTGTACAGCAGAGTTTATAAATCTCTGGCTCAGACTGCTCTCCTAAATGACCTTACCACCCCATAGACTGGTCCTTCATCCCTAGAGCCACCTCCATGAATGAAGCCCTGGACTATTTCTCTACAAATTTCCTCACCATCTGGGACATACATGCCCCACTACGGAGATTCAGAGTCAGAGGGTTCCACTTACCCTGGGTAACAGCGAACCTTATGGAAAAACTCTGCGCCAGAGACTGTGCCTGGAAATCCTTCAAGGCCACGGGTGCCCATGCGGCCCAGCTACACTACCGGTCTCTACGTAATGCTTGTACTAGACTCATAAGATGGGCTAAATCAAACTACTTCAAAACGGCTCTCAACAATAACCACACCCACCCCTCTCAATTTTGGAAGTCCGTAAAATCCCTCCTCACCCCGCTGTCCCAACCTCCCACCCCCACTCTTAACCTCGAAGGTAAAATCATCTCAACTCCCAGCCAGGTTGCCTCTGAGTTTAATTCCTACTTCTCCTCCGCTACTTCCTCCCTCCTCTCCTGCCTACCCCTCCCCCTTCCCTTCGTGCTCCCCATTGCACCCCTCCGTGTCCCCTAATGCACCCACCCTGACCTCCTTCTCGCTCCACCGAGTCGCTCCTGGCCAGGTGCTAAAAATCCTACTTTCACTAAACCCGCCAAAGGTAAATGTCCATCGGCCTGGATTCCAAAATGCTCCTACTCTCAGCACCGCCATAGCCCACCCTTTATCCATGCTCTATAACCTGTCCTTTAAATTAGGGGCAGTCCCACAGCATGGAAACAAGCCCAGTCATCCCACTTCCCAAGGAAGGGGACCGTTCCTCCCCCTCTAACTATCGGCCTATCTCTCTCCTCCCCATCCTAGCCAAAATTCAAGAGCGCCTTGTTCTATCCCAACTACACCACTATCTGGATACTAACTCCTTTTTCACCCCCTACCAGGCCGGGTTCAGTAAAAATCATTCCACCACCACCTCCCTCCTTCGCCTCACAAACTCCATCCTTACAGGCATGGACAATGGGGAAATAACAGCAGCCATATTTATAGACCTGGCAAAAGCGTTTGACACGGTCTCGCATCCTCTGTTGCTGTCTAAACTGGCCCAATCTGGACTGTCCAAGGGAGCAAATAACTGGTTCCAATCGTACCTCTCAGGGAGGACACAATCAGTCCGTGTTGGAAAAGCTCTTTCCACCCCTCTCCCAGTCACCAGTGGTGTACCCCAAGGTTCTATACTCGGCCCGCTGCTATTCTCAGTATTCCTCAACGATCTGCCTATTGTCTGCACCCAATCTGCCATTCACATGTATGCGGACGACACTGTTCTATTCGCCTCTGGTTCAACCGCGTCCGCTCACGCTGACAGCCTGTTCACAAAAGGATTTCGATCTATCCAACGCTGGTTCCTTGGAACCAACTATTCTTAAACTCAAAAACGGTCTCCTCACCTTCGGCTCCAGGGCTAAATTAACCCGGCTTACGAACCACCCATATTCTTTACCTTGGACAGAACACCTCTTGCGTCCTGCACCACATATCACTATCTCGGTATCTGGCCAGATCAGTACCTTGACTTCTCAGCACATATAGACGTTGTACAAAAACTGCACCCCATGCTTGGTGCATTCTATCGTAACAAGTATTGCATCCCGCTACCAACTAGACAAGCCATTGTCCAAAAATGATCCTCCCAGTTATTGACTACGGAGATGTCATCTACGGCGCTGCCCTCAATGCCCTAATCAGGCTTGACTCACTATTCCACTCCTTCTGCCGGGTTCGCTTTTGACCGCGCTTCTCCCACACCCACCACTGCATCCTATACCAGTCCCTTGACCTCCCATCCCTCCATAACCGGCGATCGCTGCATGGTGCTAGACTCGCTGCCAAATTCTGGTCACACACACTCCCCTCCTACCTATTTGCATCCCTATCTGCCCTCACCCCACCTACTTATGATCTCAGGAACATCGACTCCAGGCTCCTGCACATTCATCATAGATCCACCAGATCTGGTCAGGGAGCTTTCAGTTTCAGATTGCCCAAATTGTGGAACTCACTGGCAGCTGACTTTAGACACACCACCAGTACCCCGCAACGTAATGCCCTTCTCAAATTACATTTCGCGACCAAATGCTCTTGCTTCCCCCATCTCCTAAACTCCTCGGATAAGACCTAGCCTTTCTACTCAGGCTCCTGCACAACTCCTACCCTTTCTACCCACTTTATGCTCCAGTCTGGGCCTGTTTTCCTGATACTGACACATAGTGCTATTGTAAATTGTATATGATGATCCTATTACTATTTAAGCTGTATGCCTTACCCACCTTGGCGACATTGTTGTTCTCACTATTTATTGTTGTATTTTTACGTACTACTGTACTACTGTCTGTCATAACCTTGTCACATATGTATTTGAACTGTTTTCTTCTCATTACTTCACCCTTGTAACCCCTACCCCCAGGGCGCATCTGGAAACGAGCGGTACTCCGCTCAGTATGCCTTCCTGGTAAATCTCTCAAATAAATAAAATAAATCTCCAGTTTAATAGGCAACCAATATTTAACAAGTTGTTTGTTTCCTAATGGCCATCAGATAAGCAGCTTAGAGTTATGTATCCAATATTATATAGAGAAAGAAGGGAATATTTTTTTAGTTGTCATAGTGATTTGTAGATGTGGAAGGATACATTGAAATATCCAAAAAATGTGTTCCGTAAAACTCCATTTCTAGGGACGTGGATATGTTGTTCAATCCACACTTATTGGCAGGTTCCTTGCCGCTTTAAATGTTGCCGGAAGGTCTTCAAGCTGGCTCCTCCCGCCCACCCGGGTGGTAAAACCCTCGGCTCCACCCCATGACACCAGATCTTTCTTACCGCTTAGAAGCTCAGCTTCCCTCCTTAGCGCTCTGCGTTTTAGGCCTGGATCCAAACTCTTCAGTTAACCCGAAACTAATTTTAAAGTTTACAAGACTTCAGTCTTCGTCTCCCCTCGTGGCTGCGATGGACAAATCGACTCCCGTCTTTCGTCGGTGCCCTTGTGGGCAGAAGATGTCCTGGACCGATCTGTACTCCACGTGCGTCTACTGCCTGGGGCTTGGTCACGATTTGCAGGCTTGCGAATTGAGCAGCTCCTTCTCGGCTTCGGTCTTGGAGGACCGCACTGCTCGACTTCTTCTTGGGCGCCCTGAAAAACTTTATCCGACGGTCAAGTCGAAGGAGGCCCATTAGGCGGTGTCCACGGCGGCGGGCTCCACTGAACAGTTGGAGCAGATGACCGCCCTCGAGGAGGAGGCGGCCCAGGCCGCTTCTTCTTCCTCCTCTGCTGCAGCATTTGTCCCACTAGCTTTGAGCTCCTCTGACACGGCTTCGTTTAAGAAGCTTTGCCAGTCCCTCTCCACCATGGGAGAAAGGCCATCGGAGCATTCCAGTTGGTCCAAAAAGGACGACTCAAAAGGTAAGTCCCACCGTCGACGTTCGAGGAAACGGGAGAGATCCCCTTCTCCGGACTGTCGACTTTCGACTTCGGTCGAGGTTGCGGCTAAGGCCACTGGCTTCATGGTGTCCCTGTGAGGTCAGCAGGCTTAGACAACCATCGATGTGGTCGAGATAGTTCTCGACCCATCGGACGGTTTGTCGACTGGTGATGCCGACAATCCTACTTCACCGGTTCCCCTGATGATTACCGGGGACTTGCCTGTGCCTCCTGTGCTGGAGTCCCTGGTTAAGGTCCCTGAACCGAAGGAAGGGCCGGTTTCCCCCGTTTCCTCTCTGGTCCACCCTTGGAAACCCCGAAGGTCTCGGTCCTCTTCCAGGTCCAGCCAGTCTCGCCGACGTCGGCAGTCTCAGTCTCGGCACCATGAAAAGCGGCATTGCTGCTCATCCTCATCATCTTCTTTGGAGGATAGGCTCTGGCGCAAGTTGCATTGGCGCTACGAGGATTTAATGTGGCAGCAGCTCTTATTGTCCGGGAATAAGCTTCTCTGGCCATTGAGCTGCTGTCACTGGAGTGGCCGAAACAACCCCTCATAGTGGTCGAGGAGCCGACTCCAGCACCGGTTGTTCAGCCGAAGCCAGCTGCTCCGCCCATTGTGGTTGAACCCCCACCTCCACAACCGAAAACTGGGGCCCCGACCGAGGATTCTCGATCGGGTCAGGGCTTGCCCCACAAGTTGTTGGTCACCCTCACTCCCGATCGACCTTGGCAGATGGAGGGTGGCTCAGGCGCCCGGCAGCTGTTTGCAGACTCCTCGGAGTCTGATGATGACTCATCCCTGTTCTCCAGGCTGCTTGACCTGGAGTCTGCGGGGGGGCCAGTCGGTGGACAAGAGCCCATCCTCGTTTTTAGGTTTGCTTCGACTCATCTCGGAGTCCACGGGGATGCAGCTCGAACCCGTTTCGAACCAGGCCAAGCATCCCCTCACGGAGATACTGGACCAAGGGGATTCCCCTATGGAGACCTTTCCTGTGGCCGAAGCTATTGTTGGCCCGGCCCTAGAGTTGTGGCAGCAGCCAGCATCTTGTCCCGTGCCTTCGGACGGGATGGCCGAGAAGTACAGTCCCTACCGCTCACTCTCCGGTTTCTCGGAGCACTCCTCTGTGGAGGGGTTAGTGACCGACGGTGTTTTCTGGCACTCCGCGAACGCTTGGGACGTGGACAAACCACCCAGTAAGGAATCCAAGAAGCTGGATTACGCGGGGCGGAAGGTTTATGCTGCTTCCTCCGTAGGCCTTCGTCAGGCTAGCTCGACACTTCTAATGCCACATTTCTCACACGCCCTCATGGGCTCCCTGGATGAGGTAATTCCTCATCTCCCGGCTGACCTTCAGACGATAGTCAAGCAGGTGTGGGATCAGGGAAGGGCAGTGGCAAAACAACAGCTCCAAATTTCATAGATAGAAACATAGAAACATAGAAGTTGACGGCAGATAAGGACCGCAAGGCCCATCCAGTCTGCCCATTTCTTTTTCTACCTTATAAATGTGCCATCGGCCTTTGCTCTGTCAGTGGCCTATCTATTCATAGTCATTTGTATTGGTCCCTTATGCCTATCCCATGCCTGTTTGAAGCCCTGCACTGTATTCATAGCCCTTCTTCTTGTGGTAAGCCATTCCATGCATCCACCACCCTTTCTGTGAAAAGAATTTCCTCACATTCCCCTTAATCGGCCTCCTCACTCTCATGCTGTGTCCTCTGTCCTGCTATTTTTCTTATATTTAAACATGTTAGACTCTTTCACCTTGTTTATGCCCTTAAGGTGTTGAATACCTCGGTCATATCTCTCTCTCCCTCCTTTGCTCAAGGTATACATATTGAGCTCTGTTAATCTGTCTCATATGTCTTCTGATGCAGTCCCTGCACATTTTGGTTGCCCTTCTCTGACTGCCTCAATTTGGTTAATGTCCTTGTGAAGGTGTGGTCTCCAATACTGCACGCAGTACTCCAGATGGGCCTAACTAGTGTCTTGTACAGAGGATTATTACCTCCTCTACGACTTGTGATACCCCTACTAATACACCCTAACACCCCCTAGCCTTACCTACTGCTTTAGCTTAACTGCTTGATGATTTTAGGTCATCAGTGATGATGATGCCCAAGTCTCTTTCTTCCTTTGTGACTGCTAGCAACTCCCTCCCAGCCTATAGGTGGCTTCAGGTTTCTCTTCCTATGTGCATGATTTTGCACTTCTTTGCATTAAATCCAGTTGCCACTCTTCTGACCATTCTGCTAGTTTATCCAGATCTCTTCTCATTCTGCCCACCCACCTGGATCATCTACTCTGTTGCAGATCTTGGTGTCATCTGCAAACAGACAAGCCTTACCCTCTAGTCCATCTGCAAGGTCACTAATGAAGATGTTGAAGGAGGATCACAGGACTGATCCTGAGAGGTACCCCACTTGTGACGTGTATCTCTTCTGACTGTATACCATTTACCACCACCACTCTCTTTTTCTGCCCACAACCAGTTTGCCACCCAGTTGACCAACTTGACCCAATTTTGCCTACCCAGCTTATTTATCAATCTTCTATGTGGAACAGTGTCAAAAGCTTTGCTGAAGTCAAGGTAGGCGACATCAACTGTCCCCTTGGTCCACCACTCTGGTTACCCAGTCAAAGAAATCTATGAGATTAATTTGACAGGACTTTCCTTTGTAAACCCATGCTGTCTTGGATCCTGTGCCCTATGGATTCCAGGTGTTGCACTATCCTTTCCTTAAGGAGTGCCTCCATAATCTTGCCCACTACTGAGGTAAGACTGACCGTCTGTAGTTCCCGCCTCCTCCTGCTACCACTCTTGTGGAGCGGGATCACATGAGCCCTTCTCCAGTCTTCTGGGACTCTCCTGTGCTCAGAGACTCACTAAAAATTCTGCTAATGGCTCTGCTAGTTCCTCCTTAGCTCCTTAAGTACCCTGGGATGTATGCCATCAGGTCCCATTGCCTTATCCACCCTGAGCTTAGCAAGCTCTTGTAGGACCCTTTCTTTGTGAAGGAGTAGTGCTCACCTCCTCCCTGTGTCCATGATGCTGAGCTGTGGGCCTGCCCTACCTTCTCTTAAGTAAATACTGAGCAAAAGTATCTATTTAGGATAGATGCCTTTACAGGGTCCTCCTCCTCACATGCTCCATTTTCTCCATTAAGCTTAGCAATACCCCTGGACTTTCTCCTTTCACTAATGTATCTATAGAAAGTCTTGTCACCTTCTTTTACTGTTCGGTACTAGTGTTTCCTCAGTTTGGGACTTTGCCTGCCTTACTGCCTTACCTGCTTTCCTTAGGCAGTTTGGTATGCCTCCCTATCTTCATCCGCTGTGTTCCCTTTATATTTCCTGAAGGCCAGCCTTTTGGCTCTGACCTTTCTGCTACTGCATTTGAGAACCAAAGTGGTTTTCTTCTTCTTTGCACTTCCTTTTCTGTCTAACACAATGGGATGTTGCTTAAGTATTGCATCCTTAATGCTTGCCCACTTTGCCTGTACCCTCTCACCTGTGTTTCTTTGCCAGGGCTAGCTTAACTCTGTTGGCCATCTTATCAAAGTCAGCTCCTCTGAAGTCCCATATTTTGCCTTGGAATGGGATGATTTAGATGTAGTAGCCAAATTGAACCATACCATGTGATGGCTCACTGGCCCTCAGGTGACCTACCCGGAGATCTGTGATCCTTCTTTGTTAGTCAGTACTAGATCTAGGATAGCCCTGTCTCTTGTGGGTTGCTGTACCAGTTGTTTGAGGCCCTCTCCTGCAGGAATCCGCTATGAGTCTAGTTCTGGCAGATGTTCCTGCTGGTATTGACCAATCTGTATCTGGCATGTTGAAGTCTCCCATTATCAGAACCTCCTTTAGCTGTCATGTTTTGTATATCTTCTAACAGTAATGTGTCTGTGTCCTCCTCTGGCCTGGGGGCTGTAGACAACCCCAGTTCTTATGGCTGTCCCATTTCCTGTTTCCAGGGTGACCCACAGTTCTTCTGGCTTCTTATGTGTATTCTGAATTTCTGTAGCTTTGATATTTTCATTAACATACAGGGCCTCCTCCCCCTTTTGCACCTCGGTCTCTTCTGAACAATACATAGCCAGGTACTGAAGTCTCCTAAGTGTGGTTACTGGTAAACCACGCCTCACTAATTGCTACTATGTCCAGTTTAGCCTCTGACATTATTGCCTGCAGGTCTGGGATCTTATTTCCCAGGCTGTGAGCATTTGTGTACATGATTTTCCATTGGCCAGATTTTGGTGTGTTAGTTGTTGGGTGAAGTTTGGCATTACCCCTGTGCATCGTATGGGGAGACAAACCTTTTTTCTTACCTGGTGATGCAAATGAACGGCAAACACGCTGAATTCCTGTTTGGCCACTAGCTGAGGGGGGAGGGGTGTTCTTCCCATTCGACGTATGGGGTGCTGCACCCTCCCATTTGCTAGTTTAAATATTCTGCTAAAGACGCCAAACTTTTGCCCCAATGCACTGACTCTTCTTTAGTCAGATGCAGTCCATCAAATTTAAAGAACTTTCACTCCCAGAACTGTTGCCAGTTCCTACAAATCTGTGTCCTTTTCCTGGCACCAGTCCTTGAGCCACGTGTTTAGCTCCCTATCTCCCTTCTCTGACCTTTCCGTCCATCTGCTCCCCTCTCCCAGACTGGCAGGATCTCAGAGAAGGAGATGCCGGATAACAGATGATAGTTTGTCACCCAGCCTAGTCAGGTGTTCCTTGGTCTCACAACTGACTCAACATGGAGATCATTAGTCCCTATGTGTACTAGGACATCGATGTTTTCTCCTGCTTTGTGAACAATTTTAGCAATGCGGTCAGTGTCTCTCCATGCTGATGTACCTGGGAGACATCTGACCATCACCCCTGGCTGGAGATGGGTATCAACTCCTGAATCATGGAGTCTCCTATGATCAGAAGTTTCTTGGATTTCCTTTTGTGCTTGTTTAGTTTTGGTTCCTGATTTGGTGAGTTTTGTTGTGCTAGCTCTTGTGCCGCAGGTGTCCTGCTTCTGCAGTGTCTTCTGCCTCTTTATTTGATTTCAGAGATAGAGGCAGATACCTGTTTGTAGTGTTTATATGGTTTTGGAGGTAATGCGTTGGAGAGCAGAGAGTGATGGGGCAATTGATTTGTTCCTCCTAACCACCTGCCAACCTCCTGGACCAACTACCCTCTGCAGTCGAGGTTTTTCTGTTGGATGCTGGGAAATGATGGTGGTTCTTATAATGTATTTCCTTCAATATGAAATTTGAGGCATGCAATCTCTGCCCATGCTGCCGGAGCTGAGCCCTAAGATCTCCAAAGGCTCAGCATGTAGGACAGTGTCCTAAATCCTGTAAGACTGTCCTTCTGAAAATTGTTGCACAGTACCTGCAGTTAATGAAATCCATTCCAAATAAGTTGCTGGGTTTGTAACCTAGTCAGAGTAATTAGAAGGGAAAAAGGGAAAAATGCAAGTAATGGTTTAATTGTGCTTTGTTTAACTTGTTATAACAAGTTAAATTACTAGTGCCCCTGTAAATGAGATCACCTTGTGGAGGCCCCACTGATCTGCCCCTTCCTGCTCTGCCACAGGAAATGTCACAACTGTGGTACCCTATAAAAGGAGTGTAGTGTGGGGTGGTTGGGGATGGGGGTGGGTGGCTGGGCCCTACCCCTGCCTAAAAAGAAGAACCACGGACGAAAGAACAAAGAGGTAAAAGCAGAAACAATCAGACAACAACAAATGCAGTAACCCTGAAAGCTTATCCTAATGTTAGATAAAACTGTAAAACCTGTAAAGCACCACCTGTAATAATTTCAGAGAAGATATACCCTGTAAGAAATACTTTGCTCCAGAGAAAATAAAGCAGTAACAGAAGATATACCTTGCAAAGACAATTTGAATCAGAAGATTACAGCAGTAATCTGTTAGCACACACCTGTAGGCACAACTTGTAATAATGCAGAAGAAGTTATACCAGCAACAACAATTTGAATCAGAGAAAAAATAAAGCAATGAAATGTTAGCAACAAACAGTAGCAATCCCTGTGAGTAAAAAATAAAAACACCACCACACAGTAAATCTGCTTAGCCAAACTAAGTCTTAATCCTTCTCCCTTGCTCTGGTAAGTTTCTCTACTCTGCCTTTCAAGCAGTCTTAGAAGGAAAGAGCTCAGGTGAAGCTAGGTGCCTTGGCCAGCAAACCAAGTCTTCTACCTCCATTTCATTGGACATTGATGATTCTTGTGCCCGATCAGTAGCGGCCGCAGTGGCCATGCACCACAGAGCTTGGCTGCAGATCTCCACCTTCATAGCGGACACCCAGCACAAGCTGGGAAACGTTCTCTTCCTGGGCACCAACTTGTTCAGGCCGGGGGTGGAAGGCCATCTCCAGAGGATCGAGAAGTCCAGTGCCACCTTGGACTCGGTCACGTCTGCCCAGAATGACAAAGGCCGTCAGCAGCAGCGTAAGCCCTTTCGCCCTTCCACCCCTGCAGCACTTCCGGCCTAGCAGCACCAGCACCAGGGCCAGCAGGCACACACTTGTTGCCCTAAGGCCAAGTCTGCCGCTTCCTCCAGTAGGAAGCCTGGAGGCAAGGGTCCAGGAGGTCCCTCAGCGGGCCTTTCCTCCAAGCCTGCCCAGTTATGGGTCGAGGGGTGTCGCCTCCAACCTTGTCACTCCTCCTCCTCGGGTTCCCCCGTGGGGGGACGGCTCCGCCACTTCCTTTCTGCCTGGTCCACTGTCACCATGGACCGCTGGGTGCTAGAAGTGGTGGGCAGGGGTCTGCCTCTGGAATTCGAGCAGTTCCCTCCCTATCGAGCTGTCACCCCACGGGGGCAACAGGATCCGCAGCCTCTCTGTCGGCTCGTCGAGCCAACGTTGCCTTGCTCCTCCAGAAGGAGGTGATCAGCGAGGTGACGGATCCTCCTCCAGACGCAGCGTTTGTGTCCAGGTACTTCCTGGTTCTAAAACGGACGGGGGGCTGGTGCCCCATTCTCGACCTACACAACCTGAACAAGTTCCTAAGGCAGCGCACCTTCAGGATGGTCACTCTGGCCCAGATCATTCCATCCTTGGAACTGGGCGTGTGATTTTGTTTTCTGGTCCTTCAGGACACATTCTTTCACGTCCCAATCCATCCGTTTCATCAGCGATTCCTCCGCTTTCGAGCAGAGGGATCTCTTTATGAGTTCCGGGCCATGCCCTTCAGCCTCTTTTCAGCTCCCAGGGTCTTCACCAAATGCATGGCAGTGGTGACAGCATTCCTGCGGCGCCGAGTGGTCTGGGTGTACCTTTACCTGGACGACTGGCTGATTGTAGCCCCCCTCCAAGTTGGAGGTGGTGCAGTCCAGGGATCTGGCCCTCCAGATCTGCTCTCAGATTGGCCTCCTCATCAACGAGGCTAAGTCGGAACTCGTGCCATCGCAGGTGATTCAGTTCATAGAAACATAGAAGTTGACAGAAGATAAGGACCGCAAGGCCCATCCAGTCTGCCCATTTCTTTTTCTACCTTATTAATGTGCCGTAGGCCTTTGCTCTGTCAATGGCCTATCTATTCATACTCATCTGTATTGTTCCCTTATGCCTATCCCATGCCTGTTTGAAGCCCTGCACTGTATTCATATCCACCACTTCCTGAGGTAGGCCGTTCCATGCATCCCCCACCCTTTCTGTGAAAAAGAACTTCCTCACATTACCCCCTTAATCGGCCTCCCTCTAATCTCAGGCTGTGTTCTCTTGTCCTGCTATTTTTCTTATATTGAAACATGTTAGACTCTTTCACCTTGTTAATGCCCTTAAGGTGCTTGAATGTTTCAGTCATTATCGCCCCTCTCTCTCTCTCCTTTGCTCTAGGGCATACATATTGAGTTCAGTTAATCTGTCCTCATATGTTTTCTGAGGCAGACCCTGCACCATTTTGGTTGCCCTTCTCTGAACTGTCTCAATTTGGTTAATGTCCTTGTAAAGGTGTGGCCTCCAGTACTGGACGCAGTACTCCAGATGGGGCCTAACCAGTGTCTTGTAAAGACGGATTATTACCTCCCTCTTATGACTTGTGATACCCCTACTAATACACCCCAACATCCCTCTACCCTTACTTCCTGCGGGACTTTCTCGCCTCCCTAGGCCTCATGAGCGGCCTGCACCAGCGTGGTCCGTTGAGGCCGCTGGCATATCGTCCCCCTCAATGAGGCTGGCCCGCCAATGGTCACAGCACTCCGGTCCTCTGGACCAGTCAGTGGCGGTGACCTAGGAGATGTGGGACGGCCTACAGTGGTGGCTTGTTCCAGCTCATCTGCAGCAGGGTATCCCGTTTGTCCGCCCCGAGCTGACGGTCACTCTGACGACCGACACCTCTCTGATGGGTTGGAGTGCCCATCTGGGGGAGCTCAGAGCCCACGGCCTCTGGTCCCCTCAGGAGTCTTGATGCCACATCAACCTGATGGAGCTTCGAGCGGTCCGACTATTCCTCACCACTTTTCCTCCTTTTGTACGGGGTCAAGTGGTCCAGGTCCAGACGGACAACACCACGACCATGTACTACCTCAACCAACAGGGCAGGACGCACTCCTTGCCCCTTTGCAAGGAAGCTCTCCGCACTTGGTCTCTCGTGATCAGCCTGGAGACGGATCTCCTAGCCATTCATGTGGCAGGAGCCTCCAACAGTCTGACCGATGCCCTCAGCCAGATAGGCGCTGCATCTCACGAGTGGTCTCTCCTGCTGGAGGTAGTACAAGATCTGTTCTCCCACTGGGGCACCCCTCAGGTGGACCTGTTCGCCTCCAAGGAGAATGCGAAGCTGAGGCTGTTTCACGCCCGCCCCCCTCAGCAGGGCTCACTGCAGTGGGATGCCTTCTCAAGGTTGTGGACCCCGGGCCTCTTCTATGCCTTCCCTCCATTTCCCTTGATCCACTAGGTGCTTCTCAAGGTGAAGAGGGACAAGGCACAGGTGATTCTGGTAGCCCCAGACTGGCCCCGCCAGTTCTGTTATCCAGATCGCCTCAGCTCCAGGCTCTCTAGGTGGCTTCCAGCCCGCCCGGACCTGATCTCAGTCAACAAGGGGAAGGTACTCCATCCGGACCTTCAATCCCTGCACCTGATGGCCTGGTTCCTGAGCGGCTAGAGTTCCAGGCCTTGGGTCTTTCAGACGAGGTCCTCAGTGTAAGGAGTCGAACAGAAAATGCTATGCCTTCAAATAGAAGAGATTCTCCATTTGGTGTCAGGACTAGGGGTTGGACCCCCTTGGTCCCTTTCTCAGCTAGGGCTTCGGTAGACAACCCTTAAGGTGCACCTAGCAGCCATCTCTGCTTATCGGGCGCGGGCCGGCAAGCAGTCGGTGGCGAAGGAGAAGGTGGTCGGGTGCTTTTTCAAAGGCCTTGATCACATATCCCCTCCAGTGCGAGAACCTCCACCTCCATGGGATCTACTGGTGGTATTGGCTAAGTTCATGGGCAGGCCATTCGAACCGATGCACAGGTGTGGCATCTCTCACTTGTCATGGAAGACCGCCTTCTTGGTGGCTATTACGACTGCCAGAAGGATGGGAGAGCTCCAGGCACTTTCCATCGAGTCTCCTTATCTGGTCTTCCATAGGGACAAGGTTGTCCTGTGCCCCCACCCGAAATTCCTTCCGAAGGTGGTGTTGGAGTTTCACCTTAACCAGGTGTTGACTCTGCCGGTGTTCTACCCCAATCACACCTTGGAGGCCGAATATAGGCTCCATACTTTGGACCCTAGAAGAGCACTCTCTTATTATAAGGAGTGGACGGCTGAAGTTCAGGGAGAGGTTTGCCAGCTGTCTGTCACCTATGCTGAAGCCACACCTGGAAGATCTGCAGCCAAGCGGACAATAGACAGGTGGGTCACCTCCTACATAGATTTCTGCTATAGGTTGGCGGGCATGGAGCCTCCCAAAGGGATAAGAGCTCATTCTACCCGCCATACCGCTTCTTCGGTGGCTGCTTCTAGGGACATCCCTATCCAGGAAATCTACAAGGCTGCTATCTGGAAGTCAGCACACACCCTTATTTCTCATTACCACGTTGACCTAGAGTCACGCCGGGATGCTGGTTTTGGGACCTCGGTTCTCCAGTCCTTATTCCCTAAGTAGGGGGTGCGCGCCTTGCCTCCCTCCTCCCGGAGAACTGTTAGGAGTCTGCCAAGAAGTGTGGATTGAACAACATATCCATGTCCCTAGAAATACAGGTTACTCACCTGTAACAGGAGTTCTAGGAGTGGTATATGTTGTTCATCCCTACGACCCTGACCTCCCTGGCTTCAGCGGGCTAGATCTGGCATCATGGGGCGGAGCTGAGGATTTTACCACCCGGGTGGGTGGGAGGAGCCAGCTTGAAGACCTTCCGTCAACATTTAAAGCGGCAAGGAACCTGCCAATAAGTGTGGATGAACAACATATACCACTCCTAGAACTTCTGTTACAGGTGAGTAACCTGTATTTTCAAGCTACAGATAGCAAAATGGCTGTACGTTCTGCCCACAGCCATAAAAAGAGAAGTAGGATCTTTTTATTTTTTTCAGTCACCGCCGCTCTGCTCCGGGTCCAGTTCTCACCGCCACAGACAGTTCAAGAAGACTGACAGCTCGAGTAATGCGAATACGCAGAGCGATCCCTGTTGTACCATCAGTGTGATGTACCCAAGATGGTATAACAACATCGTGACGTTGCATCAAGGGTAAAACAACCCTGTAAAATGATAGATTCTTGGTAGTAACAACGTTCTACCATACATTATATCAAAATTAGTCCAGTTTAGAGTTGTTTTTGAGTGTAGATTTGGGTGATAAAGAGCAGTCTATTTCAGACTGGTTATCTTGCTGATGGTTGTTGGGGTGTGGGGGGTGGTGGGGGCTGTGTTGATTCCAGGCAGTATGGCAGCTTAAAAAGCAATAATCTTAACAGTTGCTGTCTCTGTTACCGTTGAGTATGGTGTGCTTTTCTGTTATACCACATTGTATATATGGAAAGCTGGTTATTAACTATTCTTTTTCTCTGTTTTTCTTATACAGCTGAGACACCAAAGAAAGATTTAAACCCACTCACAGAGATACTGAAGCATCCTACCAAAGTAGTTTTACTGAGGGTAAGAACAAAGTGTTGTGGTTTTTAATTTTAAAGCAACATTATTTCTAACAACCTAAGTTCAGTTGATTATCAACACACTGGCAGTCTCCCGCTGAGCATGCTTAGTCACCAGAAACAGTCTTCCTGCTTGACTCCTACCACCCAGCCAAGCAGTCCTCCCAGTCCCACTCTGTCTGCTCTCAGATTCAGATATTTTTTTCCACTGGAAAGAATAGGTGTCCTCTTTCACAGCTCCTACCACTGAATTTGGATCCTATAGTTTTCAGTTTTTTTTTTTTTTTTCCCTGGTGTCTCACTGTGTGCTTCTCAACTCACTGCTCGATTAAATGTGACTGTGGAGCAGAAGAAGGAAGCTAGGTTTTAAGAGGTGCAAAGTTTGCACATTCACCGTGCCCACCAGTGATGGATGTGATATCTGATTTCCTTGTTTGGGCATTTCCCAGTGGTGCCAGGCTGTGCACCCACACACAGTTGAGGTTTGTTGGAGGGCCTCGAGATCATTTGCCATCTGAGGAGGTTGAACCACCTGTAGAGCCCATCAGTCTGCCTGGAGAGACTCCAGCTGGGTAACCAAAGGCCATAATGCCAGTTGATCCATTGGCTCGATCATTCGGCTTGGGTAGTGACAACTCTGCTGAGAGGGAAAAGTCTTCTTTCATTAACTCTATTGCAGACAACAGCCTTACTCAAGTTGAGAGGGATGGGTTTGAGCAGGCTGGCTCCTGATTGGTGGAGACAGGCTGGCAATAGGATATTTATCTCAGCCTATAGAAAAAGTATTGGTGCCACCCTGCCCCTTGACAAAATAAAATCATTGTGCTAGTTTAGAACGTTGAGTTTTAAACAAACGCCATTTTGTTCAAGTGCACCTACCCACCCCAAACCTCCTCTCTTTACCTTGCTTTGTTTGCTGTAGTCTACATCCGTTTTTGATCATTTTTGCCATCCACTATTATATTGCCCTTCCCCTCCTCCATTGCGAGTTAATGGACGCCATGGAAACGGCGCTCACTCCTGGTTATAGCAGATAGCGAGGACCAGGAAACAGTACTCTTGAAATCACTTACTTCCCTTGAAGTAGGCAGCGAAGTCAGGGAGACAGCCAGTGGAAACATTTGGAAGCCGCAACATGGGGACAGACTTGCTAACAAAAAAAATGTTTAACAACTGTCAAACCATGCTCACACAATCTCATTCCTGGTCCTCAGTGCAGGCAACAAGGATCAAGAAGCAACAAGAAAAACTGGCCATAAGCCACAGCAAGGGGGCAAAATGCAGAAATGAAAAATAAATATACAGTCTGTCACACAGTCCTACTCCTCAGAGCAGGTAGTGAGGAGATCCATTAACTACACAAATCACAGCTCCCTTATAGTGAGGACCAGCAGAGGAAATATTGTACTTTTAAAACCAAGCTGTTTTCCTATTTACTAATTTTTGATCTGATATCAGGGGTATCTCTTGCAGCAGGCCATACCAATGGAACGGCTGCCACCAGGCACTAGGACCACCCAGAAACTTTTGTAGCTAGCAGTCTATCTGGAGACCACCCACTCTGGCATCACCCTCTGATGTCAGCCAACCATTTAAGAGTGGGTGGCCCCTGCTTCCCTCCTCAGTTTTTTCCCCACTGTCGACCAACACGTGTTGTACCTCCAGAGTCCAGTGCAAGCTTCAGTTGACCGCCATTTTCTTCCAACTTTTTTTTTCTCACCCTAGTTTTTTGCATTTTCTTCATTTCTTTCTGCACGTCGGACCCGTTTTGTCTTCTGACTGGGCCTCCAAGATGAAGTGGGCTTGTGAAAAGCAGCTCCCGGAGAAGAATGGCCACTGCCTGCGCCCGCTGCCTCAGGCCTACTCACAACACTCAGGCCTGCGACATCTGCAGAGGCTTCAACCAGGCCACTCGACGCCTTTGCCAGCAGGCCATAGAATTCCTCCTGCAGCAGAAGATTGCCAGCATTGAATGGGTGCTGCAGGCCAGAGGCTCTTCCTCTTCTCCAGCCGTCTTCGGGGTCTCGGCTCTCCTCTTCTAGGGGGATATCCGGTGGCAAGCACAAGCACTGGGGCAAGGAACACGTAAAACTTTAGTCCTCTTCGAGTTTGCGGTCCCTTCATAAACCTAAGGCTGCAACAGGGTTGGCCGCCTTCTCGGGGGCAGCCTCTTCTGCCTTGCACGCCCTATCTTTGAAAGGACTACCCTTTGCAGCACCTCTCGACAACCTCTCCTTATTGGGTGCCGGCTCGTCAGGAGCGGGATCCTCCCAGTCCCTCCAGCGCCTACTGTTCGGGCCCCTTCTGGTGGCAGGGCCGCAGTCAGGCTTCGACGGTTCTGCTCAGCCTGGCGTGGGTTCGGTGAGCTCAGGGTCTTCTTCTGCAACATGTCCACTGCCCTGTTCCACACAGGGTACCTCCTCCACTGCTGCAGACCTTACGCTTTTCCCAGTGTCCCCTCCAGCTGTCCCTCAGTTGCCTTCGCCTGTTCCTGAGTTGCCTTCCATTGAAATCTCCCTTTGGGCGATGCCGGCTTTTCATCATCCTGCACCTGCACCAGTCGGGCCTCTCCCTCCTCCAACACCTGTCTGGCCTCTGCCTGCGCCTTCACTGGCACCTCAACCAACTCCGGCACTGATCCTCCCACCACTGATGCTAGCACCAGTTTCTCCTCATCTGATGCCTCCAGGCTACCCAGCGTCAGTGACAGTGGATTTCCAGTCTTTGCTGACGTCCCTATGGGATTTCATGCACACATGACTTCTCCCTCCGCAGAACCTACCCCACGTGGGCCCTCGTGTCTCGACCCAGTGCCCAGCATCCCCAGGGACACACACTCTGCCCCACGTTGGCCTGTACCTTATACACCTCCTGTTTGTCTGGGAGAATATCTCCCGGATCTCCAACCTCCTGACGAGTCTGAGGAGTTCAGTAAGGATGGGGATGAGGGGGCTTCCCACTCTTCCTCCACAGTTTCTTCTGATGGTGAAGAGACCTCTACATACATACCCTGGTCTCCCCCAGATGACCCGTCTTTCAGTGGGGTCATACATCCAATTCAGTCGGCCATGGGGTTTGAAACTGAGGAGTTGGATCCTTCCCATCGACGGCTGTCCTCCTACCTCCGTCTGCCAGACTCGTTCCCTCTGGCGGTCCCCTCTGGTGATTGGCACATTTGAGGATGCCACCATGGCCACCTGGCATCACCTGAATCTCATTTTTGCTAGCCTAGGAAGGCGGAGAAAGTATTACAAGGTACCTGTGGGTAAGCCTTTCTTTGGGGCACAGTTGTAGGTGGGCTTTGTAGTCATTAACGCGGCGCATGACTGCTCTAAACGGCTGAAACACCCGAGTTCCCTTCTCCCTGACAGGGAATCCAGAAGGCTAGACCTCTTTGGCTAACTGGCTTTCACCTCTGCCACCTTGGCCATCAGGCCATTTGATCCGGTACTAGGATGTTCTGTGGGATCAAACCATGGAGATGGTCAGATCTTTGTCTGAAGGACCAGCTAGTCAACAGCTTCTTCAGGCCCTCAAATCTGGGGCAGACGTCAGCCAGCACCTCCTGCGCTTGGCCTACAATGCAGTACATGCTTCAACCCAGGCGGTGGCAGTGGGAATATGCCTTTGCTGGCACTCCTGGCTGAGGGTGTCGGGGTTTGCTCAGGATGTTCAGTCCATCCTCAGTGCTCCCTTCAGGGGATATAAATTGTTCAGGGTTGATGTCCGGGATATCCTGTCCAACTTGCAAGCCTCCAGAAGCTCCCTGATGTCAGTACATTCGATGTCCAGTACTGAACCAAAGAGTGCCCTTTTGTCAGATGACCCTGCTTCCAAGCCAGCCAAACCTAAGGCTGCCAGATCCCTGCCCACTCTCTCCTCCTCGTCCGTCAAGGGTTTGAGAGAAGGAGGGGCAGCACCAGCTCCTGGCCCTGCCTCAGCCTGACTCCTTGCCCGACCCCCTCACCTGTCGGACCTGGCGGAGGCAGCAGGGGGTCGGTTCTCCCTGCACTGAGACAGGTGGGTGGAAATCACAGGCGACAGGTGGTTTGCTACAGCTCATAAACCACGGCCACACTCTGGAACTCACAGAGTGGCCCCCCAGAGAGACCTTTCGGTTCCTTCTTCTTATCCCCCGCCCACATCCCCGTTCTTTAGGAGGAGATTCAGTCCCTGCTCAGGAAAAGAGCAGTAGAACCTGTACCAAAAGTCCAGCAGTACAGAGGATTCTACTCCCATTTCTTCCTGGTTCCAAACTGCATGGGTGACTTCTGGCCCATTCCAGACCTCAGAGAGTTAAATCTCCTTGCCCAGTACAAAATGTTCTGGATCATAACCCTTCAGGGTTGTTGCCCCTCCTGAGCAAAGGAGATTAGTACACTCCCTCGATATGCAGGATTTGTGTCTTCATATCAAGGTATGTGGCTCCTACAGACAATATCTCAGATTTCAGTTTCAGGGGGCACACTTCCAGTTCGGGCCTTGCCCTTTGGCTTATCCTCTGCTCCTCAGGTGTTTACCAGGTGCCTAACAATGGTTGCAGCTGCCCTCAGGAGACAGGGATTCTATGTCTTCCCCTATCTGGATGAACATGCAAAGCTTTGTCCAGGGACAGCCTCGCCCGAAACCCTGGAACAAACCCACCTGGCGGTTCCAGGACCTAGGCATTACAGATAACTTGCCCAAGTCCATCCTAACACCTGGTCAGCGACTCCAGTACATTGGAGCAGTTTTGGACGTGGCACAGGGCATGGCCTTCCTTCCACAGGACAGGGTGGGCCATCTCATAGCCCAAGCCAGACTTCTTTTCCACAGCCGCTACGTCTCTGTCAGAGTATTTCTCTAGCTCCTGGGCATGGTGGCAGCGGCCACAGTCACAGTGCCTCTGGCCAGATTGCTTATGAAGATCCCCCAGTGGACGTTGAGAGTCCAGTGGGATCAGTGTGTGGATGGCCTGGAACAGGAGGTCCTGGTCTCTTCCTCTGTGAAAGGAGTTCTCCTCTGGTGGATGGATTCTACCAGTCTTCTCTGGGGGTCCCCTGTGCTATTCCCTCCCTTCAGCAGTTCTGACTACAGATAACCTCAGGGATGGGTGAGGAGTTCATCTGGGCTCACACCAGACTCCAGGGACATGGTCCCCGCTGGAGTTCTGTCTCCATATCAGTGTTCTGGAGATGAGGGCAGTGCTTTATGCCCTGCAGGCCCTTCAGACTCAACCATCCCCGGGCTTTCCATTGGTGCAGATGGACAATATGACTGTCGTCCACTACATCAACAAACATGGGGGTACTCACTTGTGTCCCCTGTGCAGAGAAGCGATGAGAGTTTGATAGCTGGCTCTGGGCCACGGCCTAGAACTATGAGCCGTCCATGTTTCCGGCATCCAAAATGTCCTGGCAGACTAGCTAAGCTGGTTAAAGTTAAAGACGCACGAGGGGGAGCTTCTGACCTCAGTCGTTGAAGACCTCTTCGACAGATGGGGTCATCCAGAGTTGGACCTTTTTGTGTCCCTACTCAGCGCAAAACTGCTGTGTTTTTGCTTGCTAGTTCCAGGGCCTGGAGTTTTCTAGCAAGACACATTGTCCCTCTCCTGGAAAGGAAGGTTTCTGTATGCCTTCCCCCTCTTTCCACTACTTCAGAGGGTGCTAATCAAACTACAGATGGAAGGGGCTGTGATAATCCTCATCACCCCCTTTTGACCTCATCAGATCTGTCTCCCCTTACTCAAGCAACTAGCAGTGGAACCTCTAGTAACTCTTCCTCTGTGCACCGGCTTGCTCTTCCAGAACCGGCGCACTCTGGTTCATCCGGACCTCAAGTCCCTGCACTCTCATGCCTGGCTCCTGAGGACATAGCCATGGCCCAGTCTGGGATGTCACCTAAAGTGGCTGTTGTCCTGGTGGCAGCTAGAAAGCCTTCCACCAGAGCCACTTATTCTATGAAGTGGAAGCGATTTACACTATGGACTGCTTCACGCCAGCTGGACGCTTTCACGTATCCTGTGAATCAGATCTTGGAGTACTTGCTGTCCCTTTTGGACTCAGATGAGGGGTACTCCTCTCTTAAGGTGCACGTCTTCCATCTCTGCTTTTCATGTGCTCATCGATGGCCATATGGTGGCATAGTTGGAAGTGTCACATACTTTTTTGAGAGGCATCCTTCACCTGAAACCTCCTGTCAGCAATCCCGTCCCTCCATGGGAGTTGAATTTTTTGTTGGAAAAACTAATTTTGTCTCCTTTTGAGCCTCGCATGACTTGTGAGCTACGCTTTGTGTCGTGGAAAGCATTGTTTTTAGTTGCCATCACTTCTGCTCGAAGGATTTTCTGAGCTACAAGTGCTCATGTGTGAGCAGCCTTATTTGGTTTTCCCCGAAGACAGGGTGTCTTTGCATACTAACCCTAAGTTTCTTCCTAAGGTGGTGTCTGAGTTTAACTTGAATCAATCCATCCACCTACTTGTTTATTTTCCAGAGCATGCCAATCCAGGGGAAGCATTGCTCCACACTTAAGATGTGCATAGAATTTTACATTACTATACACACTGTAACAAGGATTGCAGGAAGTCAAACAGTTGTTTGTTTCTTTCATCCCTGGGAAAGAGGGCACCCCTGTTTCTAAGCAGTGTTTGTCCAAATGGTTAGCCAACTGAATTATGTTCTGTTACAAAAAATACAGTAAAGAACTTCCAGGAGATGTTAAGGGCCATTTCACTAGGGGTATGGCTGCTTCAGCTGGCTGTTTCAGGAACATCTCAGCTGCAGAGATTTGTGCAGCAGCTACTTGGAGTTCTGTCCACACCTTTACCAAGCACTACAGTCTGGACATTGACTCTAGGCTCAGGGCCAATTTTGGCCTAGCCGTTCTTCAGGATCTTCTTTTCTAGTCTCAGGGCTTCCTTTACACATGCTGCTTTATCTATGGCAGAACTGCTTGGGACTCGTTTCATAGGTGTGGCCTGCTGCAAGAGATACCCCCGATGTCAGATAGTACAGTTATGTAAGAACTTACCGTAACAGTAGATCTGCGAGGCGATCTCTTGCAGCAGGCCATGCCGTCCTTCCCTCCTTCCCCATGGAGCTGGTACACCTTTCTGTTGCCTGTGGACTCCTTTATGCTCCCACATTGGCGGCAGCCTTCGGTACCTCCTTGGTTCCTCAGCAGGGGACACTTTTGCTCTGGACTCTGGCGGGAGAACTGAGGAGGGAGTGGGGGCTGCTCACTCTTATAGGGTTGGGGTTGGCGATCAGAGGGTGTCGCAGTGGGAGGTCCCCAGATAGACTGCTAGCTAGAAAAGTTTCTGAGTGGTACTAGTGCCTGGCAGCGGTAGTTCCATAGGTGTGGCCTGCTGCAAGAGATCCCCTCGCATCTCTACTGTTACGGTAAATTCTTATGTAACTGTGCTTTATTTTCTTAATAATTTTATTCATGAGAAACTGATGCACCATTGAGTCAGGGACTCCTTCACAACAGTTTCAGCAGGATCTGTTAACAGCTTGGGCAAAGGTACAGTTTATACATTGTAACTTGAGTACAAACACATATTTTCAACACAGTTTCAACAGTATTTAACTTATCACTCATCCTTCACATGTGGAGAGGCACTCAGTTACACATCACAGTAACAGATGACTGTTGTTCTAGGGGCGTGGGTATACTGCACTTCCACTGGAAAGAGCTGATTCATCAGAATGTCTTCAAACTAAGCACCTCCCACGACTTGAGCAGTATATCCCTCGGCTCTGCCCCGAGATGTCATATCTTCCTTTCCACTGGAAGAGTTCAGTCTTAACCTTCTCAGCTCTGTAGGTTGTAGGCTACTAAGTGTGCCATTGATGATTTCTGCTTTTTTCCTTCTATATTTCAGAAATTTCTCAACCCTTTCTGTTTGCCTTCAGTTCAGCTGCAACCTCATCAATGGAAGATGGAACAAGAGGAAGCAAAACCAGTTCCTGGTTTCAGATTTTGCATCATGTGCCACCAGAAAATGTTGCAGATGGACCCGCATGTGTCTTACCTGTAGTGTTTGGGGGCTGCACACAATGTTTCAGGCTGTGGTCTGTGCCAAGTGATGCTCCCTTCCTTTTTGGAAGAATGCAAAGCCTGGCTTCTTCCTGACCTGCCGATAGGGGCCTGAAGTGATTGTCCGAAAGGCTGCAGAAAGGCATCTGCTGCTGCTGCAGGGTCTGCTGCCCAGCTTTTGGCCATGGAAGAGGCAGCAGCTACTGCTGTGGTGGGCATCTCGGGCTGGGTGCTGCTGTTGGCTGTGGCCAGCATCGGAGATTTCCAGGAGATGTATCAGGCCCACCAGGCCTTTGAGCCCTGCTTGCCACAGTAAGAAACACAAGTGCCTTTGGTGCTGTTTGTGGGATGGGGAGAGAGCGCAGTTCGTCCGCTCCCTGAACTCCACAGACTGCTAATCTCAGGTCGAACTTTCTGTGGTTGCAGGCCAGGTTAAAAGCTCTACGATGACCCCATGGGGCTTGTCGACCTTGCCAGCGGCCAGTCAGGTGGTCGAGATGTATCTCAACCCTGTCAGCCATTGCTGGAGGGGACCAATGAGGAATCAGTCTCCAGTACTCGCTTTTCCAAGTCCTCACTCAGGAGGATGTGGCCTGGTCAGAACATTTTTTCTCCTTTCAGCCGGGTAAGAGAGACGTTGCACGAGTGGTACCTGAATCAGGAAGTGGTGAACCACCTATCTCCCTGTGGGGCACGCCTTTGGTGGACCTGTTTGCCTCCTGGGAGAACGCCAAACAGGCTGTTTTTTGCCCACTCCCCACAGTCCAGAACAATGTTGGAAGATGCCTTCACAAGTGCTTGGACCCCAGGCCTCTTATATGCCTTTCCTCTTTTTCCCCGATCCACAAAGTGGTGGTCAAGGCCTGGAAGGACAAGGCGCAGATGATCCTGATAGCCACAGACTGGCCATGGTAGTTCTGGTATGTGGATATCCTCAGCCTCAGCAACAGACCTCCACAGCAACTGTAACTGTGCCCAGACCTGCTGCCCACACTTCGAGGGACGATCCTGCACCCAGACCTTCACTTCCTGCACCTCATGGCCTGGTTCCTCAGCAGCTAGAATTCCAGGCCTTGTGTCTCTCGGAGGATGTTTTCCACGTTGTGGAAGCCTCCAGGAAAGAGCTGACTCACAGATGCTATGCCTTCAAATGAAAGAGATTCTCCTTTTGGTGTCGGGGCAATGGGCTGGACCCCCTTGCTTGTCCTGTGGCTAGTATCCTGGACAACTTTGGTCCCTTTCCATACTGGGACTGCTGGCAACAGCCCTTAAGATGTACCTAGCATCCATTTCTGCTTACTGGATGTGGGCTGGTAAGCCAGTGGTGGCCCGGAGATGACGGTTGGGCAGTTTTTAAAGGACCTGGACCACTTGTCCCTACTGATGTGTGTTCCACCTCTGCTGTAGGACTTACTGCTGGTTTTGGCAGTACCCATGGGCAGTCCTTTTGAACTAATGCACAGGTGTGCATTGTCACACGTAATGGAAGACAGCATTCCTGGTGCCCATTACATGAGTCAGAAGGAGTGGGGAGCTCCAGGTGCTCTTGGTATACACTCTCCATATCTAGTCTTCCACAGGGACAAAGTTGTCCTTCACCCCAGCTTGCCCCAAAAGGTGCTATTAGAGTTTCACTTTAACCAGGTGATCAACTTTCCAGTATACTTTACCGGCTCATCTCCGGAGGTTGACCACAGGTTCCATACCTGGACCTGTGGAGGGGTGCTCTCTTGTTATGTAGAGCTCGCGGCTGAAGTTTGGGGACAGGGTCGCCAGCTGTTTGTCACCTATGCTGAAGCCACGCCTGGCAGACCGGCAGCAAAGTGGTCAAGTTGCAAGGTGGATCACTTTTTTCATTGACCTCTGCTATTGGTTGGCTAGTAGGGAGCCTCCCATAGGGCTTTGGGCTTATTCCACCTAACACACCGCTGCCTCGGTGGCTGCTTCCAGGGATGTCCCCTTACAGGAGATCTGTGGGGTTGCTACCTAGAAATCAGCATATGCCTTCATTTCCCACTACCGCATCTACCTGGAGTCTCACCGGGATGCAGGTTTTGGGACCCAATTCCTCCAATCCCAGTTCCCCAAGTAGGAGTGCATGCCTTGCCCCCTCCTTCTGGGAATTGCAAGGAATCTGCCCGATTGTGTGTAGTGTATCATATCCATGCCCCTAGAAGCAAAGGTTACTTAGCTATAACCATAGATCTTCTTCGAGGATATCTTTTTCATCAGGCCACACCTATGGAACTATAAGCTACCAGACACTAGACCCAAATGGAAACTTTTTGCAAGCAGTCCACCGGGGCCACTCACAACATTGTCGGCTTTCCCATGTAGATGTGGGCAGCCCCCTCCCTCCTCAGTTCTTTTCCCGCCATTGACCAAATCTTGTCAGACCACTGTGGAAACATTGCTGCTTTTAGCCACCATTTTTATTTTTCTCTTTACTAATTCTCGGCGACCGGTATATCGTTGAGAGAACAACATATTTTTACTAAAGTTGAAGAGCTGATTACAGCGCCGACTCCCACAGCGTCAGTGCCCATGGTCTGCGCCCAGACCACTCTGCTGCAGTATCTACCAATGTACTACTGTGAAGAGATGCCAGACACAGCCGAGTTGCCGCCCCATCACATGGCTTGTGAAAATCTGCACCTAGGACAGTGAGTGGGAGTCACGAGCATCCGCACCAGGACGAGCACAGAATGTAGACCTCACTGGTGCATTCTAGGTCTCCCTTTTTATTTGCAGGGCAATTTCATTTCTACATTCTCTTCTAGGCATCCCCACCTCCCTCCCAGTCACCAAGACTTCCAGGCTGGGGATTGCAGGGAGGGCACGTTTAACCCAGCTTCGGCTGTTACATCACAGTTGACATGACACCTATGCCTCTTCCGTCGACTTTTCCCCTATCTTCCTTGCCATAGACGGGATATGGATAATTTTTGCCACGTTTGTATGGTTGGCATGTCACCTTGGACAGTGGCACCTCTGCCTTCTCTATTGACTCCTGTCCTCCATTACATTAGTAACTGGGAAAGAGGACAGATATTAGCACCTGCTGTGGCTGGAGCATTATCGCTGACAGTGTTGCCTCTGCCTCGCCCGTTGGCTATTTCCCGTTGAGAGTACAGACGCCAACACCTAGTAGTTCCCCTACCTGCATAAGCCACTGCTAAGGCCAAACCTCCTGCTTCAAAGGACTCGGTGACAGGCTCTGCCATACAAACCCCCATTGATGCCGCACAGTGTGATCCACAGTTTTAGTCCCTGGAGTGTGCTGCAGGTGTCACCGGCCCACTATTGGTCTCCTGTCGAAGACATTGGTGACAGCAATTGTGTAACCTTTAGCCATTTTAATAGAGGAAGGATAAGGGGCAAGACTGAGTGGAGAGTCTCACGATTAGTCCACCACTCCTATAAATCCTTACACAATGTAGGGTTGCCTGAGAGGATCCTATTTCCCCCATCATGATGTAACAGTGGTAGCCTGCCATGCTGAAGATGGGGTGCAACAGCATACACTCTCACCAGGAATATTCCTTCACTTTTCAGGGCTTCCCTCTCTTACCAAATCGAGAGGATGCCACATGCGCTGCTTAGAACCGAAGGGATTTTAGGTCCTGGGCAAAAGAACCTTTGCCCTCACTCTCTTTAGGCATGAGGCTTGCAAACTGCCAAGCCCGCCTAGTCAAATACCAGAATACTCTTGGGAAGTGCAGTTGGTGACAGATATAGGCAATCATTCGCATATGACCTATCACATCTCAAATGCTTCAGCCAAGACAGCAGTCTCTGCAATATGTCTTGGGAGCGTCTCCTAACAGAGGATGGCTGGTTTTGTGAATGGTGTACAGCAGTCCATTCTCTATGCCCCCTTTAGAGGATACAAGTTGTCTGACATAGATGCCCAAAATATCCTCTCTAGTCTGCAGGCCTAAGGCATAACCTCAAAGTTGGAACATTCTAGTGACGTAGATATGTTCTATCCACACGTTCTGGCGGTGTCCTTTCCCTTTAAGATGAGCCGGAAGGTCTTCAAGCTAGCTCCTCCCACCCACCCACCAGAGTGGTATCTCGTCTAGCACCACCCCATGGCGCCAGTTCTTCCTTTCCGCTTGGAAGTATAGGTTTCCTCCTTAGCACTCTGCATTTCTGAGGCCCTGGAATCTCTTAATTGTTTTGGTCTTTGTATTTTATCGTTAGCTCAAATGAACAACGTAAAGTCCGTCCTGGGTTTCCGGTTTTGTGGATGCAGGCAACTCATGTCGGCTTCAGACTTGCACTCGTTGTGTATTTAGTGCCTGGGCTGCGACCATGACTTCCAGGCCTACACCTCTTGTCGCGCCTTTTTGGCGGTGACTCTGGAAGCCTGTCGTGTGCGCCTACTGTTTGGCTGCCTGAATGAACGGGTCTCCCCCGACTGCCCAAGTCATGTTGCGGTTTCAGCCGTGGGCTCAGTAGATCGGTTGGCTTCTTGGGAGCAGAATACAGCCCGGTCCTCTCATGGTGTGCTGCTTAGTCGAAGTGCGCCTCCTTCGGGCTCGCCCTGGGACCTGCACGAATCCTCTCCCTTTTCTTGGCGAGTCCTCGGGCTCTTCCACCCAGGATTTGTACCAAAGAGACACAGAGACCCTTGAGGTCTCTTTCTCGTCATAGGGTCAGCAGTGCTTTTTGCCTTGACTTCTTGGCCAAATTTGGTGGGGCGCCTCCCGCTCACCAAGAGCCGGCGTCTTAGGTTGACACTTGGCCCACAAAGGGGCTTACCCCTCGGCCTCCAGTCTCTCCCCCGATAACCCTCAGCGGGCGACTGGTGCCATAAATGGGAGGCTAGGAATCTAGGGACTCCTACCTGCACTCCTGCCCGGTGGACGCGGAGTGGCCAGGGACCCTGGCCGGCAAGGTCCTTCTTCCTTCCAGGACCTTCTCAGTTTGATCTTATAGATTACCAGTCTCCAGTTGGAGCCCGTCCAGACAAGAGAGAGGTTCCTCTTGACCGAGATCGTGGACCGAGCCAACACCCAGGCTGTCGCCTTTACGGTTCAGGACGCCACTCTCTGTCTGGCTCTGGATCTCTGGCATCACCCAGCTTCTTGCCCAGAACCTTCCGCCCAGATGGCCCACAAATATACAGTCCCTTCCAGCTCCTTTTCAGGGTTCACTGCTCATCCCTCAGCTGCAGGGCTGGTGGCTGACACTGTTTTTTGGTGCCCGGGTTTGGCAAGGGGAGTGGATCATCCCTCGACAAGGAGTCCAAGGACTTGGACTTTTCAGCCAAGAAGGTGTACTCCGCTGCTTCGCTCGGACTTTGGCACGCTAGCTCTTCCCTATTGATGGCCCGTTTCTCACACGTGCTTCTTGGGTCCTTGATCGAGGTGCTCCCTCACTTCCCAGCGGACTTGCACACTACTGTTACGCAAGTCCTTAGCCAAAGCCATGCTGTAGTGAAGCAGCAGCTTCAAATTACCCTGGACACTGGCGATTCATGCACCAGGTCCATGGCTACAGCGGTCGCGATGCGTTGCAGGGCTTGGCTATGTGTCTCCCACTTCCCTGCTGATACGCAGAGCAAATTGGCGGACTTGCCCTTCTCAGGGATCGATCTGTTCAGCCGCAAGGTGGAGGCACATCTCATCAGAGTGGAGAGGTCCAATTCCACCCTGAATTCGGTGATGTCTGCTCACTCGAGCTCTGGGGACTCCCCAGTCCTCCAGAACCAGGCCCTTATGTACTGCTTTTGCTCTGGCGGCAGGTTCTGCCCTGCCACAGGTCAGACTGCACCAGTCATGGCGCCCTAGACCTGCTTCTTTGCCCTCAGCCGCCCAGACGCCAAGGGGTCAGGGTTCCAGCGGTTCCTTGTCAGGACCCTCCCCTGCCTCCAAGCCTGCACAGTGATGGAAAAGGGGGGGGGAGTGTCCTCCACTGCTTCCATCCTGAGTCCCTGGGTCCTCCTTTTCCATGGGGAGAACCACTGCCTGTTGGCACTCAGTCGACCCTTTGGGATCTTGTTGTCCAGCTACTGCTCCAGGGCGCAAGGGCTCTAGTCCCGGAACCATTGCTGCTGCCAGGGCTCGGGTCCAGATGCTTCTGGTTCATAATCTGATTTATTTAAAATGTAGTCTGTCTTATTACAGTTGAGTGTATATTATTTTAGATTGTTGATAAAATATAGAATAAAGTATGGGTCGGGGTGTGTAACGAGTTTTTACACACCGAGTTGTCGGATGCTACATAAACCCGAGGCAAAGCCGGGGTTTCAGGAAAGCATCCCACAGCGTAGATCTGTGTAATCGAGTTTGATACCCTCGACTCCATTTTTTATTTTATATAATTGTTGGGTCGCCTTTTGCTCAGCAATTATATAAAATAAACAGCTCTGTGTATCCTGCCAGTGTATGCCAAGGTCAGTCCTTTACTCGGTGCTGAGATTTTTGTATTTTAAATTGTTTTTGGGGGGTTCCATTTCTTCAGGTCTTTCTGTGCAGGGTATAAGGGGAAAAAGAAGAGGACTTACCGCCGAGTTGTTCTGGCGGTTCTGGTTTGGTAACACGGAAGCGATGAGTGCTCTTGGCTGGTCGCGCTGCTGCGTGAGCATGCGCAGAGGAAGAGAAATCATGCACGTGTTTGCCATTATAAATGCTCCTTTATAACGGCAAATTACACCACGGTTTCCCTATGGGGAAAAAGGCAGAGCCGGTAATTATTGTATTGTTCAGTACTGTATGTAACATTATTGTCGACTGTATGTTTGTTTTATGCTAATCTGTACTAGATAAATTAATACAGAGCTACCCTGAAAATAGGACCTCGGTCCTAAAGGTGTGACATGAAATGTACCAACGTTTATCTTTTTTCCTGTATAAAAATAAAGATTTTTACTACTAATCGGATGGGGGGGGGCCACTGTCCTATTCTAGAGGGACCACACTGTTCCAAATGGTCCAGTTCCCTGAATTTCAGGACGCATCTTGTATCTCCCTGTCCATCCTTCTGACAATCCCTCACCTTCGGGCAGTGTCTGTCCCTGTCAAACCCCAGGAAATCTTACTGTGTTCTGACAAGTGCAGTATGGTCTCACCTAGACTTTAGCAAGGCATTTGACACAGTCCCACACAAAAGATTAATATACAAGCAGCCTGGGAGTGGGTCCCAAGATGGTAGCCTGGGTAAAGAATTGGCTGAAGAACAGGACACAGGGTAATAGTAAACAGAGTGCACTCTGAAGAAAGGAGGGTTACTAGTGGGGTACCGCAGGGTTCAGTACTAGGACCGGTCCTCTTTATTGTCTTTATAAGCAACATTGCAGAGGGACTGGAAGGAAAAGTATGTCTTTTTGCAGACGACACAAAAATCTGCAACAGAGTTGATACACAAGATGGGGTGGAAAGGATGAGAAGGGACTTGGCAAGGTTGGAGGAATTGTCAAATGTATGGCAGCTTAGATTCAATGCGTAGAAGTGCAAAGTAATGCACCTGGGAAACAACAACCCAAGGGAAGAGTACACAGTGGTGGGGTGAGATACTAACAAGGACAAAAATGGAAAGGGACCTGGGTGTAGTCATATCAGATGACCTAAAGGTGGACAAGCAATGTGAGAGGGCAGTAAGGAGGGCTGGGGGGATACTGGGATACATAGGGAGAGGCGTCACCAGTAGAAAACCGGAAGTTATTATCCCTCTGTACAGACAGCTGGTGAGACCCCGTCTGGAGTACTGCATGCAGTTGTGGAGACCCAGTCTCCGCAAAGACATAGACAGGATGGAGGCAGTCCAAAGGAGGGCAACTAAAATGGTGCAGGGTCTGCACCAGAAAACATATGAAGAGAGACTTAAAGAGCTTAATAAGTATAGCCTTGAGGAAAGGAAGGAGAGGGAGGACATGATAGAAACTTTCAAGTACCTCAAGGGAATCAACAAAGTCCAAGAGGGTAGCATCTTTCAGAAAAATAGGTGTGCAAGAACAAGGGGGCACAATTTGAAAATAGAGGAGGGACGGCTCAGAGGTAATGTGAGGATGTATTTTTTCACTGAGAGAGTTGTGGATGCATGGAACAGCCTTCGTGAGGAGGTTGTGGAGTCAAAGACAATGGTGGAATTCAGGAATGCATGGGACAGTCATAAGGCAATTCTAGGGGGTTGGGGTAGGAAGAAGTAGGCTGTTTGTTAACTAGGATCTGCGGCTTATCCATTAGGTAGGAAAATGGGCAGACTGTGTGCGCCAAGCGGTCCTTATCTGCCATCAAATTCTATGTTTCTGCAGGACTGCCCCAGAGCCGAAATGGTTAATAAGAACCTATGCTAATAGTGGAATGTTGGGCTCGAGCTTGGTTTTCAGACCACTGTCCCTGGTTGCACTTCCTACAACCATCAGATTCTTTACTCCACTTGCCTCAGTAAGACGTCTCCGGAGAGCTCTCCTTCACTTTCTTGAAGAATTTTATTTTATCTCGGTTTATCGAAGTCCATTTCGTTATTTTGATTTTTGAAGCACTGTCCTTGGTTCACAGGTAGATTAGAATGAATTTTGGTGAGTTTTCTCTGTTCCTTATTGGTTCTTTTAACCGGCAAGGAAACAATACGTTTTTTTTTTCTTTAAGTTTCTGAAATTTAACTCAGTTCTTTCTATCGTCCAGTAAGGTGGAATATATTTAATTACTAAATATTCAAAAACTTTTACCGGGTTAATTCTCGGTTCATCGGTTTTAACCAACAGATGAATATCACAGACCAAGACATGAACAGGCCCCACAGAGTTCCAGCATTGTACAGAGTGTGGGGAACTGTTGGCTAAAGCAGATTCTCATTTAATTTGTGTTTTTTGTTTGGGGTTTGACCACCTCAAGGAGGACTGTGAAATTTGTAAGAACTTCCCTTAGTCGACGCTTGAAAGGCAACTTGAATGACTGTAGGAGAAGATGGCTGAGAAGACTGCTGACCCAGCTATGGGTAAACCGGCTACCAGCCAAAAAGAGCCAGGTCTTCTAGAAAACATTCTGCCAATACTGCTGCTAACCCGGCAACCGCAGGAAAAAGAAAAAGAAGGAAAAGCATACAGTGGTCAAACCTCAGCCAAAGAAAGCATTGGTTACGACAGCTGAAGAGATAGCAAATGCTATCAGAATTATTCAGGAGCTCCAACCGAGTACCTCAGTTCCGGTTAAGAAGTGGCTGCGTTTACCCACTTCTGGCTCTGCTTCGGTTTCTGGTTCCTTGGAACATGAAGGGGAGCCTTTTCGTGAGGACGAGAATGCTGCTGATGATGATGAGGATTACAGGGAACTGACTGAACTGGATATTTCTCCGGATCCTCACCGTCCTGACTCCCCTGTCAAGGGGAATGAGGACTATACCTCCCATTTTGCTCTCATTAAGCAAGTAGCTCAATCCCTGGACTTTCCTACACAAGAGTCAACTGACGAGGAAGAAGTACAGGATTACATGGAAATGATGGATGTACCAGCCTCTAAAAGACTCATCCATAAATCCCTGAAAAAGCAGGTTAACAAGGTCCTACAGACCACCACTTCTGTGCCACCAGTTGACAGAAAGATGGATAAGAAGTACTGGTGGCTAGGGGGTGGAGCAGAGTTCCTGTTTGGACACCCAAGCCGTGAGGGAGTGGTGCAGGCTGCAGCCTGTGATAAGGCAAGCATTCCCTTGGCATCTCACCCTCCAGACAAGAATTCCAGGAAGATGTGTTCCATTGCAAAAAAGGCATTCTTGGGATCTTCTCTGATCATCAGACAGGCTCCATACATGACCTATGTTGCCAGATATCAGAGAACACTGTGGAATACTGTGATGGAAATCTCAAAATCTGTCCCAGCCCCTAAGGCAGATGATTTGGAGGAGGCTGCAAAAATGTGTATAGAGGCTTTGAAAGCCCAATGTAGGATGGCAGTGGACAACAGTGACACTGCAGACAGACAAATGGCTTCTACTGTGTCACTCAGGAGGTTTGCTTGGCTCAGGACTACTAACCTGACCCAGAACATTCAGTCCCAAGGCCTTGGACTTCCCATGTGAGCCTACCTCTCTGTTTGGGGAACAGACAGAGGCTTACATGAGGAAAATGGACGAGTACATTGGCTGGCTGGCAGTATAGCCTAGAGGTTAGAGTAACGAGCTGTGAATGAGCGTGTTACATCCTGCAGACCTGGATTTGATTCCCACGACCTCCACTTGTATACTGTGAGATTCTGAGCATGTCACTTAACCACCCAGTGCTTCCTGGTTGCCCCTGATAACAGGCACTTGTGCCTAGTGGGCCTTACCTGGTTACCAAAGAATAAAATAAATAAAAAAACAAGACAGCATGTAAGAGTGCTGCTGCTAAAGAAAATGCATCTATTCCCCAAAGCAACAAGCCAGGGGAGGTGGAGGCAGGGGACACTATAGGCCATTCGTTCAGCCTCAAGCTTATCCCAATATCAACAGTAAAGAGATTACTTCAGAGGCAGGGGCAGAAGAGGTGGCAACTGAACTAGCTGCAGCACTTAGACAGCATCCCAACCCAAGCAGACACCCTGAGGTGTCTGTTCGAGTCGCCTTCCCGACCTGCTTGGGGGCAGGCTGGCCTACTACCTTTAGGATTGGCAAGCCATCACTGCAGACAGGTGGGTCTTGGAGGTAGTGGGCCAAAGTCTGGCACTCAGCTTCAAGCTCAGACCAGAGCTGAGAGCAAGGGTCTTCAGACCCTCCTCCCCATCAGAAACAGTGTTACTGGAAGGGGACGTAGTATTAAATCTCCTGTCCCTAGGAGCAATAGAACCAGTTCCTCTGGCACAGACAGGGAAAGGACTCTATTCAAGATGCTTCTTTACAAGAAAGAAAACAGGGGAGTGGCAACCCATACTGGATCTCAGGCATCTGGTAAAGCCAAAGTTCAAGGTGGTGACTGACAATAATCTTTCCGACCTTAAGACAAGGGGACTGGTTAGCATCTCTAGACTTAAAGGATGCATATTTCCACATCCCCATAAGGCAGTCCCACAGAAAATTCCTCAGATTCAGACTGCAATCAGGCCATTATGAGTTCAAGGCAATGCCTTTCAAACTTACTTCTGCTCCAAGGGTGTTCACAAAATGCTTGGCTGTGGTTGTGGCACACCTCAGGAGGCAAGGAGTGGTAGTCTTCTCTTACCTGGACAACTGGCTAGTCGTAGGGCAATCCCCTCAACAGGTAAGGGAGTCTCTGACACATACACAGAAGCTTCTACAGTCACTGGGGTTCCTAGTCAACCTGATAAATTCAGTGGTACAGCCAGTACAGCTCCTGGAATTCACAGGAGCTGAGCTGGATTCGGTGAGAGGAAAGGTTTTTCTGCCTCAGACAAGGGCAGTCTGTCTGGTACAGCTAGCAAGTACCTTCAAGCTTCAAAGCCTAAGGCCAGCAAGGTACTTCCTGCAGCTGTTGGGCCATGTGGCAGCCTCAACAGCAACAGTGTCAGGGACAAGGTTCCAAATGAGAGCTGTCCAGTATCATCTCAAACTATACTGGCATCAGAAAAGAGATTCACTATCAAAGCTGGTGCCAGTCACACAAACACTCCCACAAGTGCTTCAGTGGTGGCTGGACATGAACATACTCAGGCAAGGGGTTCCATTCCTGCAGGAAAACCCTTCCTTAGTGCTAACCACGGATGTTTCCCTACTGGGGTGGGGGGCACACCTGGAGGAGCACACTGCTTACGGCACATGGCTCAAACAAGAGTCACTGCTTCACATCAACCTTTTGGAGCTCAGGGTAGTCTTCCTGGTACGTCAGGCATTCGCCAGCATGCTGCAAGGAAAGATGTTGCAGGTCAGGACAGACAACCCAACCACTGTGTACTACATCAACAAACAGGGAGGAACAAGGTCAACCCCCCTGTGCATAGAAGCCATGACAATCTGGAGTTTGGTGTACTCTCTGGGAATTGCCTTGTCAGCAGTCCACTTGCCAGGGAAGGACAATGTTCTGGTAGATTCTCTGAGCAGGATCAATCAGAACCACCACGAGTGGTCCCTGAATAGGCAGGTGTTACAGAATGTGTTCAAAAGGTGGGGCACTCCAGAGATAGACCTCTTCGCAGTCCCAGACAACTACAAGCTTCCTCAATTTTGCTGCAGGCCCCCAGTGAGGGGCTCAGTCCCGTTGGATGCACTGATCCTGGATTGGACAGGGAAGTTTCTGTATACCTTCCCTCCATTCCTGTTGTTGCTGAGGGTCCTGAACAAGCTCAGATCCCAGCTGGCTACAGTGATCCTCATTGTTCCAGACTGGTCCAGGCAGCCATGATAACCCCTAGTTCTAGGGACATGGATATGTTGTTCATCCACACTCATTGGCAGTATCCTTGCCGCTTTAAATCTTGCCGGAAGGTCTTCAAGCTTGCTCCTCCCACCCACCCGGGTGGTATAACTCTCGGCTCCGCCCCATGACGCCAGATCTTCCTTACCGCTTGGAAGCTCAGGTTCCCTCCTTAACGCTCTGCGTTTGTGCTAGTTCCTATTTCTCCGTTTGGATTTAAAAATAATATTTTGCAAAAGACTTCAGTCTTGATCCCTCATGGCTCGATGGATAAATCGACTCCAGTTTGGAGATGCCCATGCGATGGCAGAAGATGTCTCGGACGGATCACACTCCACGTGTGTCTACTGTAGGCCTTGAGCACGACCCGCAGGCTTGCGACCTGTGCTCATCTTTCTCGGCCTCATCCTCGGAGACCGTGCTGCCCGATTGCAACTGGGCCGTCCCGAGCGCTTCCCTCGGTGAAGTCCAAGGGCCGGTTGGCGGTGTCCTTGTGGGCTCGGCGGATCGCTCGGCCGGATGATGCGCCCTCGAAGAGACGCGGCGTGAACGTATCTTCTCGGCATGGCATTTATCCCGCTCTCTCTGGGTTCTTCCTACGGCTTCCTTTAAGGAGCTTTGTCTGTCCCTCTCCACTAAAGGAGAAGGGCCTCGTCTGCTGGACCTTTTCTCGGTCCAAAAGAGGACAAGGTAAGTCCCTCGTCGAGCGCTCTTGGGGCGGGAAGGTCCCTCTCCCGGGCCGTCGACCGTCGGCTCGATCGACCGCTCGGCCGGCACTGGCTCCACGGTGTCCCGTCAGGTCAGTTGACCGAGACTCCCACTGATGAAGTCGAGATTTTCTCGACCCATTAGACAGGCTGTCGCCTTTAGCAGCCAGATTCCCTCTCCCGGTTCCCCGGGAGAGTTGAGATCCCGTGGGCTCGCCTGTGCCTCCGGTTCCGGAGCCCTCGGATGGACCTTCGAGCGCGAAGGTGTCGGTTCGGCCGACACCTCCTGCACCGACCCGGAAATTCCGGGACTCTCGGTCTCGGTCTCCTGACCTCTTCGCGGTCAGCCGTTCCCACCGTCATAAGCGGTCTCGGTCTCGGCACCGTGGCGGCGGCGTCGCCGCTCGTCCTCGTCCTCCTCCTCGGATGAGGGAGGCTTGGCGTAAGTTCGGCCAGTCGAGACCTTATGTTTCAACAACTCCTCCTGGCGGGAATAAGCCGACTCAGGCGCCTTCCCGGCCATTAATACGCTGTCACGGGCAGCGACACAACCCCTGACTTGCCGAGGCCTATACCCAGGCGGTTGTTCGGCAAAACCAGCTGCTCCACCGATTGCGGTGGAACCTCCGCCTCCACAGCCACCAATTGGGGCTCCGACCAAGGATTCTCGGTCGGCTAAGGGTTTACCCCATCGGCTGTCAGTTACCCTCACTCCCGACCGACCTCGGCAGGTGAAGGGTGGCTCAGGCCAGAGGCAGCTCTTCGAGGACTCTTCCAGTCCGAAGATGATTCCTCCTTCTTCTCCAAGCGACTGGACTTGGAGTCTTCAGGAGGTCAGTCAATGGACGATAGCCCGTCGTCCTTCCTAGGACTGCTTCGGCTCATCTCGGAGTCTACCGGGATGGAGCTCGAACCCGTTTCCAAACGGGCCTGGTATCCCCTCACGGAGATTCTGGACCGAGGGGATTCTCCGACGGAGGCCTTTCCGGTGGCCGAGGCCATAGTGGGTCCAGCACTGGAACTTTGGCAGCGCCCTGCTTCCTGCCCTGCGCCTTCGGCCAGGATGGCCAGGAAGTATGCGGTCCCTACCGGTTCCTTGTCCGGTTTTTCGGAACACCCCTCTGCTGAGGGTTGGTTACCGACAGCGTTTTCGGTAGCGCCCGTGGCGCAGGGATGTGGACAAACCTCCTGACAAGGGTCCAGAAATTGGACTATGTCGGGCGAAAAGTCTCGCTCGTCCTCTCTCGGCCGTCAGGCCAGTTCGGCGATCCTCATGGCACATTTTTCTCATGCCCTGTTGGGCTCCTGGATAGGTCATCCCTCATCTTCCGCCCGATCTGCAGACTACGGTTAAGCAGGTGCGGGACCAGGGCAGGGCAGTGGCCAAACAGCAGCTCCAGACTGCTTTGGATGTAGGGACTCATGTGCCAGATCGGTGGCGGCCGCAGTGGCTATTCGTCGGCTGAGCTTGGCTGAGGATATCCACCTTTACTTGGATACCCAGCACAAGTTGGCGGATGTTCCCTTTTGGGGACTGACCTCTTGACCCTGGGGTGGAAGGTCACCTGCAGAGGATCGAGAAGTCCAATGCCACCTTGGACTCGGTCTCTTCGCTCAGAAGGACAAAGGCCGCAAACCACAGCCCTAAGCCCTTTAGTCCTTCTCTGCCTTTGAAGCCTCGACCCAACAGCGTCAGGGCCAGCAGGCTCGACCTTGGCATCCCAAACCCAAGCCGCCCGGCTTCCTCTAACAGGAGGCAGGGAGGAAGGGCCCAGGAGGGTCCCTCGGCGGTCCCTCCTCAAGCCTGCCCAGTGCCCGGGCTGAGGGGTGTCGCCCCATCCCGTCACCTTACCCCTGGTCCCCGATGTAGAAGGCGGCTCCGGCACTTCGTTCCGCCTGGTCCGCTGTTACCACGGACAGGTGGGTCTTGGAGGTGGTGGGAAGAGCCTGCCTCTGGAATTGAGCAGGCACCACCCTTCAGAGCCGTGCCCCTCGGGAGCCGGGATCCCAGCCTCACTGGCGGCTCGTCGAGCCGACATCCCTCTCCTCCTCCAGAAGGAGGTGGTAAGAAGGTGGTGGACCCTCCTTCAGACCCAGGGTTTGTGTCCAGGTACTTCCTGGTTCCGAAGCAGACGGGGCTGGCCCCCATTCTCAAACCTACACGACCTAAACAAGTTCCTAAGGTCTCGAACCTTCAGGATGGTCACTCTGGCTCAGATAATACCATCCTTGGAGCAGCAGCGTGTGGTTCTGCTCTCTGGACTTGCAGGGCCGCGTTTTCACGTCCCTATCCGTCCGTCTCACCAGAGATTCCTTCGCTTCCGGCGGAAGGATCTCTCTTGATTCAAGCCATGCCCTTGACTTGTCTCCAGCTCCCAGGGTCTTCACCAAATGCATGGCAGTGGTGACAGCATTCCTCTTGCGCCGAGGGTCGGGTGTACCCTACCTGGACGACTGGCTGATAGCAGCTCCTCCAGGAAGGAGGCGGGTGGTCAGAGATCTGGCCCTCAGGTCTGCTCTCAACTGGGCCTCCTTGTCAGCGAGGCCAGAGTCGGAACTCGAGCGAAGCAGGTGATTTTATTCATCGAGCGCAGCTCGACTCTCTTCGAGCCAGGCGCGGCTCAGCCGGACAGGGCCGAGGTTCTTTCCTCCTTTGCCCGATCATTTCTGGTTGGGCAGTAGCCCTGCCGGGACTTCCTCGCCTCCTGGGTCTCATGGCGGCCTGTACCAGCGTGGTCCGTTGGGCCGCTGGAACATACGTCCCTTCAGTGGGGACTGGCCAGCCAGTGGTCTGCAGCCTGCGATCCCTTGGACCAGCTTGTGTCGGTGACACAGGGGATGTGGAATGCTCTCCAGTGGTGGACCGTTCCAGATCAATTGCAGGAGGGCATCCCGTTCGAATCGCCCGAGCCGGTAGTCTCTCTGTCGACCGATGCCTCTCTGATGGGTTGGGGTGCCCATCTGGGGAACACGGGCTCATGGCCTCTGGTCCCAGCGAGAGTCCGATGCCACATCAACCTGCTGGAGCTCGAGCGGTCGCTTAGCTCTCACCGCCTTTGCTCCGTTCCTCCGGGGTCAAGTGGTCCGAGTCCAGGCGGACAATACCACGACCATGTACTATCTAAACCGCCAGGGCGGGCCGCGCTCCATGCTTCTATGCAAGGAGCTCTCCGCATTTGGTCACTCGTCGCAGCCTGGGCGGATCTCCTAGCCATTCCGTGGCAGGGCCTCCAACACCTGGCCGATGCCCTGAGCCGGATAGGGGCTGCATCCCACAGTGGTCTCTCCTGCCGAGGTAGTACAGCATCTGTTCTCCCTTTGGGGCACACCTCAGGTGGACCTGTTTGCCTCCAGGAGAGCGAGCTGAGTCTGTTCCATGCCGCCCCCTCAGCAGGGCTCGCTGCAGGGGATGCCTTCTCGAGGCAATGGACCCGGGCCTCTTCGCCTTTCCCCATTTCCCTTGATCCACAAGGTGCTTCTCAAGGCGAGGAGGGACAAGGCGCAGGTGATTCTGATAGCCCCAGACTGGCCTCGCCAGTTCTGGTACCAGATCTCCTCAGTCTCAGCTCCAGGACTCGCGGCAGCTTCCAGCTCGCCCGGACCTGCTCTCAGTCAATCAGGGAAGGTGTTCCATCCGGACCTTCAATCCCTGCACCCTGACGGCCTGGTTCCTGGCGGCTAGAGTTCCAGGCTTTGGGTCTTTCCGACGAGGTCCTCAATGTAGTTAGGCGTCCGTGAGTCGACCAGAAAATGCTATGCCTTCAAATGGAAAAGGTTTTCCATTTGGTGTCAGGCAAAGGGCTTGGACCCTTCCTCCTGTTCCTTGGCAAGCATCTTGGACTATTTATGGTCCCTTTCTAGTCAAGGGCTTAGGTCGGCGACCCTAAGGGTGCACTGGCAGCCATCTCTGCTTACAGGAGCGGGCGGGGAAGCAGTCGATGGCGCAGGAGAAGGTGGTCTGGCGCTTTTTCAAGGCCTATGATCACATTTCCTCAGTCACAGAACCCCCACCTCCGTGGGATCTACTGCTGGTACTGGCAAAGCTCATGGGCAAGCCATTGAACCTATGACAGGTGTGCTCTCTCTCACCTGTCGTGGAAGACCGCCTTCTTGGTGGCTATCCGTCAGCCAGAAGGATGGGAGAGCTCCAGGCGCTTTCCATCGAGTCTCCTTACCTGGTCTTCCACAGGGACAAGGTTGTCCTCCCCCCACCGAAATTCCTTCCGAAGGTGGTGTCGGAGTTTCACCTTAACCAGGTGTTGACTCTGCGGTGTTCTACCCCAATTACACCTCGGAGGCCGAATATAGGCTCCATACTCTGGACCCTAGAAGAGCTCGCTTATTATAAGGAGCGCACGGCTGAAATTCGGGGAGAGGTTCGCCAGCTGTTTGTCACCTACGCTGAACCGCATCTGGCAGACCTGCAGTAGCGGACGATAAGCAGGTGGGTAACCTCCTGCATAGATCTCTGCTATAAGTTAGCGGGCATGGAGCCTCCCAGAGGATAAGAGCTCATTCTACCGCCATACTGCTGCAGCAGTGGCTGCTTCCAGGGCGTCCCTATCCAGGAAATCTGCAGGGCTGCTACCTGGAAGTCAGCAAACACCTTCATTACCCACTACCACATCGACCTTGAGTCACGCGGGATGCTGGTTTTGGGGCCTCGGTTCCTCCAGTCTCTCTTTCCCAAGTAAGTATATGGGGGTGTGCTCTTGCCTCCCTCCTCCCGGAGAACTGCTAGGAGTCTGCCAATGAGTGTGGATGAACAACATATCCATGTCCCTAGAAATACAGGTTACTCACCTGTAACAGGAGTTCTAGGAATGGTATATGTTGTTCATCCACCACGACCCCGACCTCCCCGGCTTCGACGCACAACCTGAGCTTCCAGCGGGCCAGATCTGGCGTCATGGGGCGGAGCCGAGAGTTATACCACCCGGGTGGGTGGGAGGAGCAAGCTTGAAGACCTTCCGGCAAGATTTAAAGCGGCAAGGATACTGCCAATGAGTGTGGATGAACAACATATACCATTCCTAGAACTCCTGTTACAGGTGAGTAACCTGTATTTCTGGCACTATCAATTACCAAATCAGTCAGCCTCCCCAGGAAGCACAACTTGCTGATTTCTTCCCAGGTCAGGATCCTATACCCCAACCTTCAGTCACTAAGGCTCAAGGCCTGGCTCTTGAGGACCTAGAGTATGCCAACCTGCATCTCTCAGAAGGGGGTCATGGAGGTCCTTGGGGTTTTTAGAAAGCCCTCCACTAGGACGACCTACGTGTCCAAGTGGAAAGTATTCTCTAGCTGATGCCAGAACAAGAATTTGGACCACACTCGTGGGTTTGCCAGTTGTCCTGGACTGCTTAACCCACCTTCATTCCCTTGGTCTGAGACCATCCACCCTGAAAGTGCATTTGGCAGCTGTCTCAGCTTACCTGTCAGCAGGCAAGGCATCATCTCTGGCCTCGAATCCAGTGTTCAGGAAATTCTTTAAGGGGTTGCTACACTTGCACCCCCCCCCACATAGGACTCCCACTCCAGTGTGGGATCTAAACATATGCATTGCACAGCTCATGCAGCCACCTTTTGAGCCTATTTCATCAGCTGATCTCAGGTATGTAACTTGGAAGACTGTGTTTCTAGTTGCAATTACTTCAGCCAGGAGGATTAGTGAGCTCCAGGCTTTGGCCATGGAAATTGACTATATCGCATTCCACATGGGACAAGGTAGTCCTTAGGACTAATAACAAGTTTCTCCCTAAAGTGGTGTCAGACTTCCATGTCAGTCAGTCCATTACACTACCAGTCTTTTTCACTTGACCATTCCTCTTCAGGAGAACGTAGACTGCATAGCCTGGATGTAAAAAGAGCTATCAGCTACTACCCGGAGCATACAAAAGGCCACAGAGGGGACAGGACCCAACTCTTCTTGACCTATAGGGAAGTAGGAAAAGGTAAACCAGCAACGAAAAGGTCCATAGTAAGGTGGATCGTAGCATGTATCCAATTCTGTTATGCCAAAGTGAGCAAGCAGGCCCCACTCCACCAGAGGAACAGCTGCATCAGTAGCAGCTTTAAGAGATATCCCTTTGCTGGAAATCTGCAAAGCAGCTACCTGGAAAACAGTCCACACATTTACCAAACATTACTGCCTGGATAACCAGGCCAGGAGTGATGCCAGGCTTGGCACAGCAGTACTACAGAGCCTGTTTCCTAAATAGGTCCTATACCCGCCTCCAGAGGCACTGCTTGGGTAGTCTGCATATGTCAGAATACAGTATGATTTCTAGGGGTTTGAACACAATATTGCTTACCATAGTAATCTTGTTTCTTCCAAGGGAATCTTACTGTATTCTGAGCTCCCATCCTTCCTCCCCTGTTAGGACCTACAGGGTACTGTATTCTGACTGTACAACTGATGTGGAAAACCTGTGGGTACCTACTAGTTTCTTGAGCATCTGTCGACTTAAGTCTTAGGGAATGCTCTCTGTTATTTAAAAGGTATTTGCTTGTAAATGGGGGACTGGTTTGTTTTTGTTAGAATAGATTAATTAGCTAGTTAGTTTAGCTTCTGCATGCTTCCTAAGAATTTGATGGTTGCAGGAAGTGCAACCAGGGACAGTGGTTTGAAAACTGAGCTCGAGCTAAACATTCCACTATTGGCATAGACTCTATTAACCATTTCAGCTCCAGGGCAGTCCTATGGTGAGACCGCACTGCATTTGTCAGAACACAGTTAGATTCCCTTGGAAGAAACAAGATTATTATGGTAAGTAATGTTTTCTTTTGGTTCCATGACCCTTTGATTCATCCCCGATGCATGAGACTTCCTCAGGTTCTCAGTGTGGTTCTCTAACTGAGGGCACCGGGGCATCCAGGTATATCTCACTGGGATGTCTGACTCTTCACGATCCCCCACCAGACAAGGGAGTGGAGCGGTCCAGAGTGCTGGCCCTCTGGTCTCACGTCCCTCTGGCCCTCAAGTGGGCCTAGGCGTTCTTGGAACTGGCATTCTTGTGTCCGCTTGCACCAGCCTGGCCTCTTGGTGGCTCACTGGCCCTCGTGCCTTGGCTGTAGGGGCTGGCCGGCCAGTAGTTCCAGGGCCAGGATCACCCTGACCAGGTGATCTCGGTGGCTCAACGGAGTAAGGAGTCACCCTTTGTGGCTTTTCCTACACAGTCTGCAAGAGTGTTTTCTGATTGACCTGCAGAGGCCATCAGCTATCCCGCTGTCAGGTGCCCCTCCAGTGATAAAACACAGAACCCCAATGTTTGTTCGACAGACGGAGCATTTCGCTGAATGGCTGATGCTGTCTGCCTTGATCAGTTTCTCTGGGGTCAAATTGCGTGGCCAGGGTTGAGACACACCTCTGTGCTACCTCTTATAGGGTGGGTTGCTGTCCCTTCAATGGAGTAGGGATACCCTCCGTGCCTTGACCCTTGTATGCAGTCTGGCGGCAGGATCTAGGGCCATTCCCGAGGTCAGTACCTCTGGCCGGCCCGCAGATGCCTTCAGCCAGGTGGCCGTCACATCACAGGGGGTGCCCTGTTATATTGAGGTAGTGCAGATCCTGTCCTTCTGCGGGGTGAGTCTTGGGTGTTCCTTTCCGCCCCAGGGAGGACTTCCAGCTGAGGCTGTGCTTCGTGCCCCCTTCCCCAGCAGGGAAGCCGAAGAGGGGGAAGCCTTGTTGAGACTTCAGACCCTGGGCCACCTTGATGTCTCCCATCCTTTGACCCAGCATTGCTTGAGGTCTGGAGGGAGTAGACACTGGTGATCTGCTGTCCCACGCTGGTCAGGCTGGTTTTGGTGCCCCGATCTCCTTGGTCTCAGTGTCAGGCTCCCGTGGTGTATCCCTCTGCGTCTGGTCCTGCTCTACGTCTCAGGGGAAGGTTCTCTGGCACCTTCGATTTTCTACACCTAATGGCCTGGTTCCTGCGTGGCTAGGGCCCAGGCTTTGAGTCTCTCAGAAGATGGGCTCATCCTTTTTGTCTCATCTTGGCAGGTGTCGACCCGATAATGTTCTGCCTTCAAATGGGAGAGTTCTTCTTTTGGTTTCTGGGCCAAGGGGCTGTGCCCTTGGTTTACCAGCAGCCAACATTATCACTTCCTTGGGTCCTGTCTTTGGGGAATCCTTGATCAACGACTCCTTGGGTGTCCCTGCAGCCATCCCAGTTTTCTGGGCGCAGGCTGGTTGACAGCCGATGGGGCAGGTTTAGGTTGTCAGGTGCCTGGAATGGCCTTGACCATTTCTCCCCTTTGGTGAGTATCTTCCTCCTTTCGGGGACCTATTATCTGTTGGCATGTCTTTTGGCACACCATTCGAACCACTGCACAGGTGTGGAATGTCACATCTGTTGTGGAATGCTGCCTTCTAGGTGGCTGTTATGCCAGCCAGAAGAACTAGCGCGCTCCAGGCATTCCCTGAGGAGTCTTCTTCTCTGGTCTTCCCTGAGGACTTGGTTGTCATGCGCCCCAACCCGAAGTCCCTCCCGGAGGTTGTGTCGAATCTCCACCTGTTCCGGGTGGATGATTCCCTGGTGGTCTTCACCCATCGCTTCTTCAGGACCCAAGCACTGGCTTCCCTTGGACCTGTGGTGAGCACTCATTGCTTTATGTGTGCAAGGCCAGAGTTCAGGGGAAAAGGTTCACCAACTGGTTTTCTTCTGCACTGAAGCCACACCTGGCAGACATGCAGCATGGGGGCGATTGTCGGAGGATTCCTATCCTGCATTGATTTCTGCCTTTGGATGGCAGGTTGGGAGTTTCCCATAGGGCTAAGGGCTCATCCACCCAACGTACTACTGTATTGGTCGCTGCTTTCAGGGACATCCCTACCCAGGTTGTCTGCAGGGATGCTCCTTGGAGGTCATCATACACCTCCATGCCCATTACCTCGTCAGTGCTGGGACATCGGTTTTGGGGCCTCAGTTCTCTATTCACTGTTCCCTAGTTGGGGGTGTGCACCTTGCCTCCCTCCTCCCGGAGAACTGCTAGGAGTCTGCCAGAACGTGTTGATATAACAACATATCCACGTCCCTAGAAAAACAGGTTCAAGGGATGTGGATATGGTGTTCATCCACATTCTTTGGCATGTCCCTTTCCCCTTTAAGGATCACTGGAAGTCTCCAAGCTGGCTCCTCCCACCCACCTGGTTGGTATAACCCCTGGCTCCGCCCCATGACGCCAGATCTTCCTTTCTGCTGGAAGATTCAGGTTGCCTCCTTCGTGCTCTTGCATTTTGTAGGCTCTGGCTTCAAAACCTTTGGTTATTCCGAAAATTCATCTAGTTCGCATTGGCGATCACAACTACTTACCTTCGATTATGGAAGACAAGTCTTCCCCTGGATTTTGCCGGTGTTCCTGCAGCCAAAAGATGTCACACACCGATCCTCACACCGCATGCATCTACTCCTTGGTGTCGACCATGACACCTCGAAGTGCGATATTTGTCTTGCATTTCACCCTAACATCCTTGAAGACCGTCTCACATGCCTGAAGTTGGGGGGGTCGGAAAAACGGAACACTCCGGTGAAATCAAAGAAGGCTCAGTGGCCGTTTCCGCAGCCATGAGATCTGCCAAGCAGTTGGAGCGCATGCAAGCTTTCAAGGAGGAAGCGGCTTGGGCCGTAGAATCTTCCTCTCAGAGCTTCTTCGTTCCGCTCAACCTAGGCTCCACCTTCTCGGGTTGCTTCTGAGAGTTGTGCCAGTCTCTCCCGACTAAGGGAGAGGGTCCTGCGGGCATGCACTCCTTTCGGTCCCAGAAGCAGGAAAAGGACCCGAGATCGTCTTCGTCCCGACGGAGATGTTCTTGGGATAAGGAAGAGATCTCGGGCTCAGGAACCGGCAGTCTCAACTTCGGTTGAGATTGCTTCTTCAACCGCTGGCTTCTCGACTTTGCCGTCTGACCAGTCGACTGAAGCGTCGATCGACAAGGTTGAAATAATTATCGACCCATTGTCGCCAACTCCGGTCGACGATTCTCTGAATTGGACTCCTGTCCTTTCTTTCCCCGATGATGAGACCCAGCCCCGCTGGTGTCTCACGAGCAGCTGAGTTGGCATGACCGATCTCAATCGAGGTCCAGGACCCCCTCGGCCTAAAAGCCGAGGAAGAACCATAAGCACTCTAAAAAGAGGTGATGCCATCGGTTGTCCTCATCCTCCTCGGATGAGGAGAGGCTCCGGTGGAAACTCCGGTGCTATGAGGACCTCATGTGGCAACCGCTGATTTTGATCGGGCACAAGCCGACCCCGGCTCCTATCCCGGCTGTTACTTGGCTTTCACCTCCCAGGCCGAAGCCGACTCCTTCGGAGTCTATTAAGTCAGCTCCTCTGCCCGAGGAGCCAGCGAAACTTCTGGTTCGGCCTAAACCAGTCTCTCCACCGATAGTGGTGAAACCACCACCCAAGCAGCCTGAGGGAGGGGCTCCTTCTAAGGAAGATAGACCAGACACTGGACTTCCCCGGTGTCTTTCGGTCACTATCACCCTGGACTGCCCTCGGCAGGTTGAAGGTGACCTGGGCGATCGACCGTTATATCCAGATTCCTCTGATTCAGATATGACCGGCCTACATTCTCATCCAGGGGATGACGAATCGGCCAGTGGGATTGAGACGGAGGAAGGTCCTTCATCTTTTCAGGGCATTCTTTGCCTCATCTCTGAGTCTACATGGATGCCCTTGGAGCCCATCCAGAAAAAGGTGGAGTACCCTCTCATGGACATCCTCAAGAGAGGGGATACCCTGACGGAGGCCTTTCTTGTGGCTGAGGCCATAGTTGGCCCGGCCTTAGAACTTTGGCAGCACCCCCCTCCTGTTCAGCTCTATCTGCCCGCATGGCCCACAAGTATGCGGTGCCCATGGGGTCCTTTGCGGAGTTCACAGAGCACCTTTCAGCCGAGAGCCTGGTGACCACCTCTATGTTCAGGTGTACTGGCAGATCTTACTTCAAGAGGGTTCCTTCAGTAGGTCGTCACAAATAGGACTGATGTCGCCTGACATCAGGCCGCATGGCAGACTTTTCTAGCAATCCCTGACGGGGGACTGCCCACCCAACGTCACGTGACCGACGTCAGCGTGACAGTATATAGTGGTCAGACCCCATGCCCACCCGCCAGTGCTTTCCCGCCGTCACCTCGTGCTAGTCGCTCCGCAGACTTCCATTAACGATCGTCGGAAAGTTGTTTTCGCGCGGTTTTCAACTCACTATTTTCTTCACAAAAAATTAAGTTTATTTCATGTCTTCTTCAAAGAAGTGCTCCAAGTGTGGCACTCAGATACCACACAAAGACGGTCATTCCAAGTCCGTCATCTGCCTAGACCCAGACCATCCAGTCTCCTCTTGCCCCGACTGTCCGTCCTTCAACCAGGCAACCAAAATGCGGAGACAGCAGGCTTTAGAGGCCCATCTTCTCAAGGTCCGTTTACTTTCTCTTGAGAAGAAGATGGACAAGCTCAGGGACTCGTCCGAAAAATCTTCCCTAAAGCGCAAGGAAGAAGACTGGGGAAGCGGGCGCCGCTCCATGAGGAGATAAGTTAGTTGCCGCTCCTGCAGCCATACTGCACCGGCCGGTAAGCTGGCTCCTCCAGAGACCACCTGTCAGCCGTTGAGTCGATTCACCCGGCTGGGGGCAGTCACCCGGTCTTGGTCGCTAAGTCGGCCGGGGGTCCTCCACCCGACCGCCTGACCAGGCCTGCTAAGTCGGTTGTCCTTGTCAACCACACAAGCTCGGTTCCCACATCGGGGCCTAATGGTGCATCAACCGAAATCCGGCGGGATCGAAGGGAGACAGCCCCGCTCCCTCCTGTTCTTCCCTCGCCCGTGTCCTCGCATTCCACCATGGACACGTCCGGCAAGGCCGATGGGGACGCTGGTGAACCTGCCGATTTCGGGGGTTCGAAGGGAGACAGACCCGCTCCCTCCTGTTCTTCCCTCACCCGTGTCCTCGCATTCCACCACGGACACGTCCGGCAAGGCCGATGGGGACGCTGGTGAACCTGCCGATTTCGGGGGTTCTTCCCCACGCTCCCCTGCTGGGGATCAGGGTCAGGAGGCTCCTTCTCAGCTGGAAGGCCTTTCTTTGGAGGCCCCTCCTCAGCCTGAGGGCAGACTGCCGGTGCCTTCAACGCTGCCAGTCCCTACAACAGTCCCGACGCCGGGACTGCCGGCGCCTCAACGCCGCCAGTCCCTCAACAATACCGGCGCCTGGACGGTGGTCAGGCCTGTTCTGTCCGGCCGCGCGGACCAACTCCTCGTCTGAGACACTTCGTCCGGTGCCGACGCCGGCCCCTCCGACTCCGGATCCTTTTCCGGCACTGGATCGGGTGCTGCCGACATCGGTCTCGCTGACGTGGACTGTTCCGACACCGGATCCTAACTTAGTTTATACAGCTGCAGGTCTGATGTGGGTTCCCCCAACGTCAGGGCTGACGACAGGATTTTATAACCATCCCCTTACTGTCCCACATTACACCCACGGGTATCCTGGGGCTCCTTACCCAGAGGCTCCCACTCCTGGATGGAGTCCAATGGTACAGTTTTACCAGGGTTATCATCCCTATACCCTCCACCTCCCCCAGCCTCAACCAGCTCCACCTCCACCCCCTCTGGCCATGCCGGATTTCAAGTCCTTCTTACAGTCTTGGAGTGCCGAGGGCGGACCGCAAAGCAAGGCTTCCAGCTCTACGCTTCCTGGGTCTCCTTCCCGAGCAGTTCAGGTCCAATTGTCCACCTCCGGGAAGTCCGACTGGACGTTCCCCTTTCTCGTTTTGAACGCCATCCAGTTGAGGAGGTCAACGACGACAGTTCTGATGGTAGAGAGGACTCTTCAGAGGAGGAAATTGTGGAGGAACCCGAGCCGAGAGGCAAGTCCTCACCAAAATCGCCACCTGAGGATCCTTCTTTCTCGGATCTCATGAGGGCCTTCAGAGATTATTTCGATTGGGAGTCGGAGGAACAGGACCCAATGAGGCAGCGACTCACGGAGCACCATGACTTAGAGTCCCTGTCCCCTATCCCAGTTCCTCCATGGATGGCCCTCCACCAAGACCTCACCACCACCGTCTGACAGATGCCTCACTCTATCCTGGCTGCCCCCAACTGGGCGGACAGGCTTTACTGGGCACCTAAGGATGCTCCTTTTTTGAAGACCCCTCCGAAGGCAGACTCTGTGGTCATTTCAACGGCTCATGATCGCTCTGCTACACCCAAGCACTGGAGCACTACTCCTCCAGATAAGGAGTCGAGGCAGATGGACCAGTTTGGCAAGAAAATCTACTCTTCTGCCACGTGCGCGCTTCGCTCCCTCAGTTACGTGGCCCATATGATAGTCCCACCAAAAAGCGACTATGGCCAGGTTGGAGACGAAGATCCAGTCTGTGGATCCTTCACCTCTCAAGGAGGAACTCACCAAGGATCTCTGCCTCTCCAAGATCTCTTGTAGGCATGCTTTACGGGCCACCTACGATTCAGTCGATTCCATGGCCCGTACCTCGGCGACTGCCGTTGCCCTGAGATGGCACTACTGGCTTCGCCTCTTGGGCCTCACTAATGAGGTTCAGTCGGCGACTCAGGATGCCCCATTCTGGGGCTCGGTCCTTTTTGGAGGTGACACCAAGGACATCACTACAGAGCTACAGGACAAAGGTGTTGCCCTTAGATCTGTTCGGTCTATGTACCGATCGGGTGCTCCTCAGCGACGACAGCAGCAACCCTTTCAGAGGAGGACCTGGAGACAGAGGAAATCTGCTCAGGTGCGTCACCAGGGTAAGCATAAGGCCACAGGTACCGTCACCTCTCCTGCTTCAAAGAATCTGCAACGTTCAGGGGGTCCTCCCCTGACCGCCCGCCACTTCTTGAATCCGGCCCCACTGCCTCCTCAGCCTCTCGGCAAGGAGCAGGTGGGGGGGAGGTTTGCTTTCCACGTGCAGTAGTGGAGGGCGATTACCTCCGACGAGTAGGTCCTGCAGCTAGTGGCCTTAGGTCACACCATAGAGTTACTGGAGCTTCCTCCGGGAAATCCTCCATTGAAGTCCTCATACACTCTGGATCAGGCTATCCTCGTTCAAGAGGAGATAAATTCGCTCTTGCTAAAACAAGCAATCGAGCGAGTCCCCTCAGGGCAAACAGGAAAAGGCTTCTACTCCCATTTCTTCCTGGTTCCAAAAAAGACCGGGGACTTTCGACCCATTCTAGACCTCAGTCAGCTGAACCATTATGTAGAGTACAAGAAGTTTCACATGCTGATGCTCCAGAGTCTTCTTCCACTCCTGTTGGAGAATCACTGGCTCTGCGCCCTGGATATGCAGTATGCCTACCTACATATCCCTATTTTCCCCAGCCACCGTCTGTTCCTGCGTTTCCTGTTCCAGGGGGAGAACTTCCAGTTCCGAGCACGTCCCTTTGGGCTGTCTTCAGCACCTCGGGTTATTACCAAGTGCCTAGCGGTGGTTGCAGAGTTTTTACACCGCGGGGAGATTGCAGTGTTTCCTTCCTAGACGATTGGCTCTAGTGGCCCGTCCAGAAACAGAGGCTCCTGTAGCTTACCTGTACCTGTTCAGTCGACTTGGGATCACTGTCAGCGAGTCCAAGTCATACCTTATCCCCACCCAGAAACTGCAGTTTATTGGGGCGGTCCTCGACGCGGTCCAGTGCAGAGCTTTCCTTCCTCCGGACAGAGTGGAGACTCTGATCCACCAGGCCTCCAAGGTGGCATCTTGCAGGACCATCCCAGCCCGGGAAGTCCTTCGCCTGTTAGGCCTCATGGCAGCTTCCATTTGTACCATTCCCCTAGCCAGGCTTCACATGAGGATCACTCAGTGGTCCCTGAGAGTGCAATGGGACCAGCTTCTGGACGATCTGGTCCTCATCTCTTCAGCGGTCCGGAAGGATCTTCTATGGTGGGTGAATCCACACAATCTTTTCTTGGGGCATACGTTTCGAAGCCTGACATCCGTCGCCACTCTCACCATGGATGCCTCGAACATGGGGTGGGGTGCGCACCTGGGGGAACATCAAGCCCAGGGACTTTGGTCAGGCTTGGAGCTTTCTCTTCACATCAGTGTTCTGGAGCTCAGGGCAGTCCTGTATGCCTTACAGGCCTTTCAACCCCTGCTGCCCGAGGGAACACTACTGATCCAAACGGACAATATGTCGGTGGTTTGGTACATCAACAAACAAGGAGGAACCTGTTCATACCCTCTTTGCAGGGAGGCAACCAGGGTGTGGAACTGGGTAGTCCAGCACCACTTGTCCCTAGTGGCCATGCACGTACCGGGAGTTCTAAACATCCTGGCGGACAGTCTCAGCAGATCTTGGACCCCTGCTCATAAGTGGGAACTTCATCAGGAAGTGCGGAATCCCTCTTCCTAAATTGGGGGCAGCCAGAATTCTACCTATTCGCCTCTCAGTTCAACACAAAACTTCCCAAGTTTTGCTCACTCGTTCCAGAGCCAGGTGCTTTCTGGAGTGACACATTATCTCTATCCTGGACAGGGAAATTTTTGTACGCCTTCCCTCCATTTCCCATTCTGCAGAGGGTTCTCCTCAAACTGCAGGCGGAGAAGGCCAAGATGATTCTCATTGCTCCTCTTTGGCCGAGACAGATTTGGTTCCCCTGCTTCAACAGCTATCCAGGGAACCACCGGTTCCACTTCCATTGACACACGACCTCCTTACTCAGGATCAAGGCTGTCTGGTTCATCCAGGGCTCAGGACCCTACATCTGCATGCATGGCTCCTGCACACGTAGCCATCTCTCGCTTTGGGGTATCCTCTCGAGTGGCACAGGTCCTTGTCGAAGCCAGAAAACCTTCCACCCGTTTCACTTATGCCTTGAAGTGGAAGCGGTTTTCCATTTGGACGACCGTGAAAGGCTGTAAGCCCTTTTCTTGCTCAGCCCCACAAGTCATGGAATACCTCCTTCACCTATCGGACTCAGGTCTAGCCTATTCCTCTCTGAAAGTGCATCTCTTTGCTATCTTGGCGTACCATGAGCTGGTGGATGGTAAACCCGTGGCTCAGTTGGATAGCTCAAAGACCTTTTTGAAAGGGATTCTCCATCTGAAACCCCCCCTCTGCAGCCCAACACCACCATGGGACTTGAATTTCGTCCTGGAAAAGCTCACCTTACCTCCTTTCGAGCCAGCGATGAGCTGTGACCTACGCTTCCTATCTTGGAAGGCATTGTTTCTGGTTGCTATCACTTCAAGCTTGAAGAATTTCAGAGCTTCATGCGCTGGTTTGTAAGGAGCCTTACCTGATTTTTCACCGGGACAGGATGGTTCTTAGAACACATCCTAGGTTCCTTCCAAAGGTGGTGTCAGAAGCTACTCTGAACCAATCAGTAGAGCTTCCAGTATGTTATCCGTCTCCTACTAACAGGGGTGAGGCACTCCTCCATACGATGGACGTCCATCGGATTCTTCGGTGTTATACAAACCGAACCAAAGATTTTCGCTCTTGCGATCAGTTGTTTGTCTCCTTCACACAACGAACACAAGGCAAACTGTTTTCCATGCAGGGCCTTTCCAAATGGTTGGGCAACTGCATTAGATTCTGTTATCAAAAGTATGATAAACCCCTCCTGGGCTCTATCAGGGGTCATTCTACTAGGGGCATGGCCACTTCTGCAGCCTTCCTTTGTAACGTTTCTGCAGCGGACATTTGTGCTGCCGCTACTTGGAGTTCTGTCCATACCTTAACCAAGCATTATAGTTTGGACATTGCTTCTAGGCTGAGGGCTGGCTTTGGCCTAGCTGTCCTGCAGGGTCTGTTGTCCTAGGCTGGGTTCTTTCGGACTTCAGTCTTTTCTATTGATCTTTTTTTGCCCACTCCCTAGTTTCTCATGGTCTCTCCTTAGAGGGACTGCTTGGGACTCAGTCCTATTTGTGATGACCTACTGAAGGAACCCTCTCGAAGTAAGATAGTACAGTTACGTAGGAACTTAACATAACAGTGGATCTTTGAGAGAGGTTCTTTCAGTAGGTAATATTTTTCCCTTCCTCCTTCCCCTCATTTTATGTTTTACAGGGTCTCCAAATCCTGTTCGCTCCTGCTGTTAGGCCTCTTCCTGGCTCCGGCTGGAGATCTGGAGGGTGGGCGTGGGGACCACCCACTGTATACAGTCACGCTGACGTTGGTCACATGACGTCGGGTGGGTGGTCCCCCGTCAGGGATTGCTAGAAAAGTCTGCCGTGCGGCCTGACGTCAGGCGACATCGGTCCTATTTGTGATGACCTACTGAAGGAACCTCTCTCGAAGATCTGCTGTTACGTAAGTTCCTACTTAACTGTACTTTCTGCCGACACTGACCGACCTCCCAAAAAAGAATCCAAACTCTTGGATCAATCGGCTCGAAAGGTCTATGCGGCTTCATCTTTAGGCCTTCGTCAGGCAAGTTCGGCCGTCATCATGGCACTCTTCTCCCATGCCCTCTTGGGGTCTTTAGATGAAGTCCTCCCACACCTCCCCGCGGACATGCAGACCATGGGCAGGCAGGTCCGGGATCAGGGCTGGGCTGTTGCCAAACAGCAGCTTCAGACAGCCCTGGACATTGGGGATTCTTGTGCCCGCTCGATGGCAGCCACAGTTGCCTCTTGTCACAGGGCTTGGCTGAGACGCTCCTCTTTTCCAGCAGATACTCAGCACAAACTAGCTGATGTACCTTTCCTGGGCACCAACATTTTCGGCCCAGGTGTGGCTGGTCACCTTCAGCGCATACAGCAGTCCAATGCCACCTTGGACGCTACTTCTGCTAATGGTTCTTTGGGCAAGAAACACAAGAAGAGGCCGCCTTTTGGCACTCTTCCCTGACGCCAGGATGCTGGTTTTGGGCCTCAGTTCTCCAGTCTGTGTTCCCTAAGTTGGGGGTGTGCTTGCCTCCCTCCTCCCGGGAGAACTGCTAGGAATCTGCCAAGAAGTATGGATGAACAACATATCCATGATCCTAGAAGAACATGTTACTCACCTGTAACAGTAGTTCTAGGAGTGGTATATGTTGTTCATCCACACCGACCCACCCGACCTCCCCGGCTGCAGACATAGAAACATAGAATTTGGTGGCAGATAATGACCGCTTGGCCCGCCTAGTCTGCCCATTTTCCTACCTAACAGATAAGCTGCAGATCCTAGTTAACCAACAGCTTACTTCCTCCTACCCCCACTAGGACTGCCTTATATCTGTCCCATTCATTCTTGAATTCCCCCACTGTTCTTGACTCCACGACCTCCTCAGGGAGGCTGTTCCATGTATCCACAACCCTCTCCGTGAAAAAATACTTCCTCACATTACCACTGAACCGTCCCCCCTCTATCTTCAAATTGTGCCCCCTTGTTCTTGCACATTTCTTTTTCTGAAAGATACTACCCTCTTGGACTTTGTTCATTCCCTTGAGGTACATGAAAGTTTCTATCATGTCCCCTCTCTCCCTTCTTTCCTCAAGGGTGTACATATTAAGCTCCTTTAGTCTTTCTTCGTATGTTTTCAGGTGCAGACCCTGCACCATTTTGGTTGCCCTCCTCTGGACAGCCTCCACTCTGTCTGTCTTTGCGGAGATGGGGTCTCCAGAACTGCACACAGTACTCCAGATGGGGTCTCACCAACTGTCGGTACAGAGGGATAACAACTTCCTGTTTTCTACTATTGATGCCTCTCCCTATGCATCCAAGTATATCCCCAGCCCTCCTTACTGCCTTCTCACATTGATTGCCCACTTTTAGGTCATCTGATATAATTAGCCCCAGGTCCCTTTCCATTTTTACTGTTGTTAGTATCTCACCCTCCATTGTGTACTCTTCCCCTGGGTTTTTGTTTCCCATGTGCATTACCTTGCACTTCTTTGTATTGAATCTGAGCTGCCATACATTTGACCATTCCTCCAACCTTGTCAAGTCCCTTCTCATCCTTTCCATTCCATTTTGTGTATCAACCCTGTTGCAGATCTTTGTGTTGTCTGCAAAGAGACATACTTTTCCTTCCAGTTCCTCTGCAGTGTCACTTATAAAGACATTAAAAAGGACCGGTCCCTGTACTGAACCCTGCGGTACCCCGCTATTAACCCTCCTTTCTTCATTGTGGACTCCGTTTACTACTACTCTTTGCGTCCTGTTGTCTAGCTAGTTTTTCTATCCAGGTTATCATCTTGGGACCCACTCCAAGGCTGGCTAACTTGTGTATTAGTCTTTTGTGTGGGACTGTATCAAATGCCTTGCTAAAATCTAGGTAGGCCATGTCCATAGCCCCTCCCTGGTTTACTACTTTGGTCAACCAGTCAAAGAAATTTATTAGTTGGTGAACACACGACCTTCTCATCGTGAATCCATGCCGCAGCGGGTCCTCAGTACTTTACCAGGCCCTCTAGGTAGTCAACAGTTCTTTCCTTCAGGAAGTGATTCTATCATTTTTACCACTGAGGTCAAACTAACTTGGTCTGTAGTTTCCTGCCTCTGTCCTGCTCCACTTTTGTGAAGAGGAATCACATCTGCCCTCCTCCAGTCCTCGGGTACCACCCCATCCTCCCATGATTTGTTAAAGAGAGTAGTCAGCGAGTCACTAGTTCTTTTAGAATTCTTGGGTGAATCACGTAGCCCCCATTGCTTGGCTGTCACCTTCAGTTTTATTAGTTCTTTCAATACCCACTCTTCTGTAAATGGACTGGTATGCGACCACGTCTTCAGAGTGTTTCTCTTGTTTGGTTTTGGTACTCCCCCCTCCTCTTCCTTTGTGAGATACTGAGAGCAAACATTAGTTTAGTATCCCTGCTTTTTCACTGTCACCCCTCTGCCCACGTTCCTCCTCTTTGTTAAGCCTCAGTATCCCTCCTTTGGTCTTTCTTCACCCTAATGTACCTATAAAAGGTCTTATCCCCTTCTTAACATAGCTGGCTACTCCTTTTCCCTGGTTTGGGCCTTTGCTAACCCTGACTGCCAGTCCCTACCTCTTTCTGCTTCAACTGATCAAAGTTCTCTGTCCTGCTCCTTCTGTGTTTCTTTGATATTTACCTGAATGCTATCCTTTCTCCTTAACCTTCCTGCCACCTCTTTTGAGAACCATAACAGTTCTAGGGACATGGATATGTTGTTCATCCACACTGTCTGGCAGGTATCCTTGCCCTTTAATTCTTGCTGGAAGGTCTTCAGCTAGCTCCTCCACACCACCCATCCGGTGGTAAAACTCTCGGCTCCGCCCCATGGCCTTAGATCTTCCTTACCGCTTAGGAGCTCAGGTTTCCCTCATAGCGCTCTGCGTTTGAGACTGGATCTAATTCTTGGTTTGTCGAAATTGATTTTGAGGTTTTCAAACTTGGGTCTTCGTTTTTCCCTCGTGGCTGCAATGGACAAACCTGTTCTCGGCTTTGGCAGTGCCCCTGACCAATCAGAAAATGTCCAGGGCGGATCCGCATCACGTCGTCTACTGCTAAGCCCTAGATCATGACCCGCAAGCTAGAGAGTTATACCCGTTCCTTACGGCCAATGTTCTGGATAGGCGCTGCCCGTTTAAAGCTCGGGCGCCCGAAACATTTTCCGCCAGTGAAATCCAAGAGGCTCGTTGGGTGGTGTCGGCGGGGCAGCCTCGAGACAGATGATTGCCCTCGAGAAGCGGCCCAGGCAGCATCTTCTTCTTGCTCAGCTGTGGCATTTATCCGCTCTCTCGAGTTCCTCTTATACACCCGTTCAAGGGCTTTGTCTATCCCCTTTCCCATGAGGAGGCCTTGAGACATTCTTCTAGCCAAGAAAGAGTCAAAGGTAAGTCCCACCGTCGAGCGTTCCTGGGGAGGCGGAAGGTCACACCTCCCGGGTACCCGACCCGTCGACTTGATTGGAGATTCTGGCTGAGGCGCTTCAACTGCATGCCACGTCAAGTCAGCCTGCGAGACTCCCATCAGCGAAGTCGAAGTTTTCTCGATCCGTTAGGAAAGGAACGTCGACTGGAGAGCTGACAGCCTGCTTCACTAGTTTGGTGGATGCAGATCACCACCCTGCTCCTTTGGGACGCGGTCCCGGTTAAAGTTCAAACTCGAGGGAAAGTGGGTATTCCCGCCCTTCCCAGACCCACCTCGGTCCCCTGAGAGTACCGATCCGGACCTCTTCTCGTCCAGCCGTTCCCGCTGACATCAGCGGTCTCGGTCGTTACGAGTAAGCGGCGATGCCGCTCTTCCTCGTCCTCCTCTTTGAGGAGGCTTCGACATAAGTGCGCCCGACTTCTGAGGATTTGATGTGGCAGCAGTTGCTGCTACCGGACCTAAACCAGGCCCGGCTGGGCTGACAATCAAGTGGCCATCGCGGGCAGCCAGGAAGCAGCCACTCGTTCAGTCAGTTACCCGCCCCAGGGCGGTTGCTAAGCCAAAACCAGCTAGTCCACCGATTGTGGTGGAACCTCTGCCCTCCACGACGAAGTCGGGGCACTGACCAGTTCTCGGTCGGGTGTCGCCTGCCCACAGGTTGTCGGTCACCCCTCACTCCCGACCGTCCTCGGCAGGTGGAGGTGGCTCAGGGCCGGGCAGCTCTTCGCGGACTTTTGGAATCCGACAATGATTCCTCCCTGTTCTCAGGCAGTCACGATCTGAGTTCTCGAGGGGACCAGTCAGTGGGCGATGGCCGCCCGTCCTTCTTGGGTATCTTAACCCGGCTCATCTCGGAGTCCACTGGGATGCAGCTCGAGCCCATGTCTAAGCGGGTAAGTATCCCTGATGGAAGATTCTGGTCAAGGGGATTCTCCACGGAGAGGCCTTTCGGTGGCTGAGGCCATTGTCGGCCAACCTTGGAGCCTGACAGCGGCTTGCTTCCGTCAAGCGCCTAAGCGCAAAGGATGGTCAGGAAGTATGAGTCCACGGCTCTTTGCCCGGTTTCCGGAACCACCCCTCTCCGGAGGTTAGCGAAAGTCACCGACAGCGTTTTCCGGCGTTCGGTAGCGCTCGGGACGTGGACAAGCCCCCGACAAGGAATCAAAAACGGACTTTGCGGGCGCAAGGTGTCGCTTCGTCCTCCCTCGACTCCGACAGGCCAGCTCGGCCGTGCTGATGGCACACTTCTTCCACGCCCTCATGGGCTCCTGGATGAGGGTTGTTCCTGACCTGCAGACCACGGTCCGCCAGGTGCAGGACCAGGGCAGGCGGTGGCGAGGCAGCAGCTCGAACTGCTCTCTGGACATAGCGATTCTGTGCCAGGTCAGTGGCCGCAGTGGCCATCTGGCGCGGGGCGTGGCTGAGGATATCCACTTTCACAGCGGATACCCACCACAAGTTGGCGGATGTCCCTTCTTGGGGACTGACCTCTTGACCCTGGGTGGAGGGACACCTCCAGCGGTTGAAAGTTCAATGCCACTCTGGACTCGGTCACCCCTCCGCCCAGAGGACAAAGACTACCGTCAGCAGCAGAAGTCCTTCGTCCTTCAGTCCCTGCTCTCGACCGGCCCAGCAGCACCAGCAACAGACCCAGCAGGCTCAGCGCTTGGCGTCCCAAACCCAAGCCGGCGGCTTCCTCCAACAGGAAGCAAGGAGAGTAAGGCCGGGAGGTCCCTCAGCGGTCCTTCCTCCAAGCCTGCCCAGTGACCGGTTGAGGGTGCCGCCCCCAACCTCGTCACTCCCCTGGGTTCCCCATTAGAGGCGGCTCCCGCCTTCCTTTCCGCCTGGTCAGCTATCACCCTGCGGACCGCTGGGTGTGGGAGGTAGTAGGAAAAGACCTGCCTCTGGAGTTCGAGGCAGGTTCACATCTTCGAACCGTCACCCTAGAGAGCCACGATACGCCCAGCCTGCGCGTCGCCAGCTGGGCCGACATTGCCTTTGCTCCTCAAAAGAGGTGATCAGAAGGTGGCGGATCCTCCTTCAGACCGGGGTTTGTGTCCAGGTACTTCCTGGTCAAAGCAGACGGTGGGCTGGCACCCATTCTTGACCTGCGACCTGAACAAGTTCCTAAGGTCTGGAACCTTCAGGATGGTCACTCTGGCTCAGATTATCCCATCCTTGGAGCGAGGCGTGTGGTTCTGCTCCTGGACCTCCAGGCGCATTCTTTCACGTCCCAATCCTTCGTCCCATCAAAGGTCCTCCACTTCAGAGCAGGCGGATCGCTTACGAGTTCCGAGCCATGCCCTTGGCCTCTCCCTAGCTCCAGGGTCTTCACCAAATGCATGGCAGTGGTGACAGCATTCCTCTGCGGTGTCGAGGGGTCGGTGCCGTTACCTGGACGATTGGCTGATAGCAGCCCCTCAGACAGGAGGGTGGAGCAGTCCAGAGATCTGGCCCTCCAGGTTTGCTCTCAGGTTGGCCTCCTCATCAGCAGGCCAAGTCGAGACTCATGCCAAAGCAGGTGATTCCTGTTCATGGGGCAGGCTTCAGGCTCTGAGCCAAGCACCGCTCCCGGCAGACAGGGCGAGGTTCTTTCCTCCTTTGCCCAATCATTTCTGGTTGGGCAATTGCGCCCTGCCCGGGACTTCCTGCGCCTCTTGGGCCTCATGGCGGTCTGCACCAGCGTGGTCCGTTGGGCCGTTGGTACCATGCGTCCCCTTCAGTGGGGACTGGCCAGCCAGTGGTCACAACACGCGATCCGTTGGACCGGCCCATGACAGTGACCCAGGAGATGTGGAACGCTCTCCAGTGGTGGATTGTTCCAGCTCATCTGCAGGAGGGTATCCTGTTCATCCACCCCGAGCCGACGGTCTCTCTCTCGACCGACGCATCTATGATGGGTTGGGGTGCCCATCTGGGGGAACACTGAGCGCACGGCCTCTGCTCCCCTCGGGAGTCCCGATGCCACATCAACCTGCTGGAGCTCCGAGCGGTCCATCTAGCTCTCACGCCTTTGCTCCATTTCTGAGGTCAAGTGGTTCCAGGTCCAGACGGACAACACCACGACCATGTACTATCTAAACCCGCCAGGCGCGGGTAGCGCTCCCTGCTGTTATGCAAGGAATCTCTCCGCATTTGGTCCCTAGTGCGCAGCCTGGAGGCGGATCTCTAGCCATTCACGTGGCAGGAGCTTCCAACACCCTGCCGATGCCCTAAGCCGGATAGGGGCTGTGTCTCACAGTGGTCTCTCCTGCGGAGTAGTACAAGATCTCTTCTCCCAGCAGGGGCACCCTCAGGTGGACCTGTTTGCCTCAGGAGAATGCAGGCTGGTGTTCATGCCCGCCCCTCAGCAGGGCTGCGCTGCAGGGGATGCCTTCTCGAAGCTGTGGACCCGGGCCTCTTCTGTGCCTTTCCCCCATTTCCCTTGATCCACAAGGTGCTTCTCAAGCGAGGAGGGCAAGGCGCAGGTGATTCTGTAGCCCCAGACTGGCCCGCCGGTTGCAGTATCCGATCTCCTCAGCCTCAGCTCCAGGCTCCAGGCGGCTTCCAGCCCGCCCGGACCTGATCTCAGTCAATCAGGAAGGTATTCCATCGGACCTTCAATCCCTGCACCTGACTGACCTGGTTCCTGGGCTAGAGTTCCAGGCCTTGGGTCTTTCCGACAAGGTCCTCAGCGTCGTTGGGCGTCCCGTAAGAGCCGACCAGAAAATGCTATGCCTTCAAATGGAAGAGGTTTTCCATTTTGGTGTCGAAGGCTTAGACCCCCTCAGAGCTGCCTATGGCTGGCATTCTGGACTATCTGTGGTCCCTTTCTCAGCAAGGGCTTGATCGATGTCATAAGGTGCACCTGGCAGCCATCTCTGCTTACCAGGCGTGGGCCGGCAAGCGGTCGGTGGCCTGGGAGAAGTGGTGCGGGCGCTTTTCCAAAGGCCTTGACCACATTTCCCCTCCGGTGCGAGAACCTCCACCTCCGTGGGATCTACTGCTGGTATTGGCCAAGCTCATGCGCAAGCCATTCAAACCAATGCACAGGTGTGATCTTTCACACCTGTCGTGGAAGACCGCCTTCTTGGTGGCTATCACGTCAGCCAGAAGGATGAGAGAGCTCCAGGCACTTTCCATCGAGCCTCCCTACCTGGTCTTCCACAGGGACAAGGTTGTCCTGCGCCCCCAACCGAAGTTCCTCCCGAAGGTGGTGTCGGAGTTTCACCTTAACCAGGTGTTGACTCTGCCGGTGTTCTACCCCAATCACACCTCGGAGGCCGAGTATAGGCTCCATACTTTGGACCGTAGATGAGCGCTCGCTTATTATAAGGAGCGGACAGCTGAAGTTCGAGGAGAGGTTCGCCAGCTGTTTGTCACCCTGCGCTGAAGCCGCACCTGGCAGACCTGCACGGCAAGAGGACGATGAGCGGGTGGATCACCTCCTGCATAAACTCTGCTACAGGTTGGCGGGCATGGAGCCTCCCAGAGGGATAAGAGCTCATTCTACCTGCCATACGCTGCATCGGTAGCTGCTTCAGGGCGTTCCTATCCAGGATATCTGCAGGGCTGCTACCTGGAAGTCGGCGCCTACCTTCATTACCCACTACCACATCGACCTCGAGTCACGCCGGGATGCTGGTTTGGGGCCTCAGTTCTCAATCTCTCTTTCCCAAGTAAGTATCGGGGTGTGCCTTGCCTTCCTCCTCCCGGAGAACTGCTAGAGTCTGCCAGACAGTGTGGATGAACAACATATCCATGTCCTAGAAATACGGTTACTCACCTGTAACAGGAGTTCTAGGGAATGGTATATATTGTTCATCCCACCAAACCTTCCCGGCCGGCCGCTGGCCTGAGCTTCCAGCGGGCAGATCTGGCGTCATGGGCAGAGCGAGTTTACCACCCGGGTGGGTGGGAGGAGCCAGCTTGAAGACCTTCCGGCAAGAATTAAAGCGACAAGGATACCTGCCAGACAGTGTGGATGAACAACATATACCATTCCTAGAACTCCTCTTACAGGCGAGTAACCAGTATTTTTTTTCCTTCGTTGTGTTTTGTTGATTTGCTTTACACAACGGCTTGTTGCCTCTGTGATGGCTGTTTTGATTACTCCCCATTGTTCCTCCACCCCTCCTTCTTGCCTGTTTGCTAGTGCTTTTCTGAGGCACACTCTCATTTTCCCAAAGTCAGCCCTCCTAAAGTCCAGTACTCTTGCTTTTGTATAGCTTGATTGCATGGCTGTGTTTATCGTGAACCACACTGTTTGGTGGTCGCTTGTTCCCAGATGGCTACCCACTTCTAAATCTGAGATTCTTTCTCTGTCCCCATTTGAGAGTACCAGGTCTAAGATTGCTCCCTCCCGAGTGGGTTCCAATACTAGCTGTCTGAGGCATGCCCCTTGTAGGGCATCAAGAATGACCCTGCTCTTGGATGTGTCTGCAGCAAAGTGCTCCAGTTAACATCTGGCATATTCAGGTCCCCCATCAACAGTATCTCCCCTTTTTCTGCCATTCTAAGGATGCCTTCTATCATTTCCTTGTCCATTCCTTCCCCCTGAGATGGGGGTCTGTATACAACCCCCATGCGGATTGTGGTGCCATTTCCTGTCTCCAGGGTGACCCAGAGTGTCTCATCTGCTCCCTGTTTACTCTTTAGTTCTGTTGCTTTGATCCCTTCCTTTACATAGAGAGCTACTCCTCCTTCTCCTCTTTTATCCTCACTGTCCCTCCTGTAGATTGTGTATCCTGGTATGTTGACATCCCAGTCATGGTTCTCTGTGTACCATGTTTCTGTGACTGACACAATATCCAGGCAACCCTCTTCCATCAAGGCCACTAGTTCAGGGAGCTTGTTACACAGACTACAGGCATTGGTATTCATCACCCTCCACTTTTTGATGGCCTTATCCCTTTTAGCCCTATCCCTGTCCTTACTGCCTTTGCCTTTTTTACATTTACCTCTGTCCTGCTCCCTAATGACTTCTCTACCTTGGTGTTTACCTCACTAATTACCCTGTTTTGTGGAGGGAGGCCGGGATTTCCCTGCTTCTTTTCAGTGCTTCCCCCCTTGGCTAGTTTAAATGCTTGCCAATGAAGCATTTAAACCTCTCACCTAGGATCCTGGTCCCCCCCCCGGGACAGATTCAGACCATCGTGCCAGTATAGGCCTGCATCCCTCCAGGTGGCTCACCATTCCTCAATGAAGCCAAAACCCTGAGCTCCACACCAGTTTTTCAACCATTCACTGAATTCCCTGGTGAGGAGTACCCTAGCATCACCCTTGCCATAGACAAGCAGCACCTCCGAAAAGGTTGCCGTATGCACTACTTGTCTAAGGCCCCTCCTCAACTCTATAAACTCCTCTTGCATTGCTCTGATCCCATTCCTGGCCAGGTCATTTGTCCCTAGGTGGACAATGACATCCAGCTCCCTCCCTCATGCAGCTGCTTCCACGATCCTGAGGAATCGCTTCCTGTCCCTCCAAGCCGTGGCGCCAGGCAGGCACCCTACCTCCCTCTCCCCTTCCTCCCCCACTTCTACCCCAGTGATAGAGTCCCCCACCAGGAGTTGTTTCCTTCCCCTGTGGGTCCCATACCACCCTCCTGTGGTTCTCCTTTGTGAAGGTTCCCAGCATCCTCCTTGGTCTCCACTGCAGGTGCCTCCATAGAGGATCCACTATCCACCAGAACAGCACATGAATTGTGGACAGGTATAGCTGGAGGGATGCAACTCTATTCCACCACCCCCTCTCTCCCTGAGCCCACCCTGTTCCAGCCGCTCCTCTGTCTTGGCAACCTCTGAGGTAATGGCATTGGCCCTGGTGGTCCCTGGGTGGGGGAGGAGACTTCACGAATCCTAGCCAGGTCAGCCTGGAGACGGGCAACCAGATGCACACAACCTGACTTCCAGTGGGCTGAGATCTGGTGTCGCGGGGCGTAGCCAAGGTATATACCACCCGGGTGGGTGGGAGGAGCCAGCTTGAAGACTTCCGGCAAGATTTAAAAAGGAAAGGGGACATACCAAGAAGTGTGGGTGAACAACATATACCACTCCTAGAACTACTGTTACAGGTGAGTAACCTGTTCTTCTCCACCCTGGTCACCTCCCTCATACGTGGATGACTATCAGATGAGGCTCAATTTCTGGCAGAGTTTACCGGAGATTTGGAGAATGAGGAATTTCAGGACTTGGATTTCCAACCCCAGTCCCCTCTTTTGGATATTTCTTCCTTAAATGAGAACTTATCCTCCCAGGCGGCTGCCTCTCCTCCCGATGACCCATTCTTCCATGAGATGATGGTCCAAATTCAAAAAGTCATGGGATTCTCCACTACCGAACATGATAAACAACGAAAGGATATGGCTGACTATCTAGAACTACCAGAGGAGCCAGTCTTAGTGGTACCCCCACTTATACAAATCTACCAAAATGCTATGCTTGCAGCCTGGAATCAGCCTTCTACTGTTACGGCTGTTCCCCGCAAGGCGGATGGCCTCTACCAGGCTCCTCTGGATCACCCTTTTCTATCTACTACTCCTGAAGCAGATTCAGTAGTGATTACTACTGCTAATGATAGTACTAAATGACCGAAACACATGAGCTCTTTACCTACTGATAAAGTTTCCTGTAGGATAGATTATCTGGGGGAAAAAAGGTATTCTAAGCAGGTACCATGAATCTCAGAATCCTAAATTATATGGGACATATATGGTCAGATACCAACATACACTCTGGTCCTCTGCCATAGAATTAGTCAACAAACTCCCTCCTTTGCAGGAAAGGGAACAATTACTGGCTACAATATCTACTGGCAGTTCCATCTCCCTATACCTACTTTGTTCCGGATATGATGCGGTCGATACTTTGACCTGCATGTCAGCGACAGGCATTACCTTGCATCGCCATGCATGGCTTCACGTTTCAGGCTTTACACCAGATGTACAGCATAGAGTGGTCAGTGCACCCTTTAATGGGTCTAAACATTTTGGCCCAGGCACCCAAACACTGATAGACAATCTCCAGTCTTCAGGGCGGGCACTGCGTACAGTACTTGGCATGTACCATACATCCCAGCCATCGTATCTTCCCCAATCCTCCTTTTATTCTTAAAAATATGGGAAATACAGAGGTTCTTGTAGAGGTAGATCCCGAGGTTGTTCCAAGTCTTCCAGAACCAACACCTCTGCCTCCACCTGCTCCCACCCTTCTGGTGGAGCCAGTCAGCCTGCCTCCCAATGACCAGCTGGGTCTTTGTCCACGCTTCCTTGATCAGGCCTCGGAAGCTGTGGGCAGTTGATCTTATTTGTGTCAGTCTTCACCATTTATCACCTTTGGGTTACTGGCCAGAGGTCATGACTCCGCGGGAGCCTTTTTTTTTTTTTTTGGGATGGGCGGAGTCGACGCACCATCAGTGCCACCCTTGAGGCCGACACACTATGTGGCACTCGCGGGTTGGCCGTTAGGTGTTGTCAACTCCACCGTCCCGGCAGTTCTTCGTCTTCCGCCATTGAGGTCACCTCGTGGGAAGCTCTAAGAAGAATTTTCAGAGGCCTACCTCTACAGTTGAAGCCTTCGGCTGCCTTTCCGACTCCATGTCGCTGCGTAGTCCGTCAACTCTGTATATCCTGCCGGTTCTGTTCGCTTCACTCGAGGTCACCTAGTAAGACTGTTCCTTATTTTATTTACTTTGCAACATCGGGTCTTGTTTTGGCGTTCTTTTTCCCCGTAGGTCATGTCTGTGTTGGAGGGCAAGAAATCTTCTAAGACAGGACGGCCCCCCATGCGGCCGTAAGTACTCCGTCACCGACCAGCATGACCGTTGCCTCGCGTGTCTTGGCCCGCTTCATGACATGGATTCGTGCGATGTCTGCTTCTCCATGGACCACTGGGTCTTCGAGCAAGGCACGTGGAAAGTGGGGCGAGCTCCGTGACTTTCGGGGGTTGGGTGCGCACTCGGGCCAAGCCGTGTTCTGTCGACCTTTCCTGGGTCCTCCAGTTCTATATGGACTCGAGGAGGTGGCCTCTGCCTCTTCTAGCTTAGCGTGGCAGAGGCCCCTCCCCGCAGTGCAGGAGGGGTCTGATCTGTCCCCACCACCCTGGGAGAGACAGAAGGTGCCACTTTGGCAGTCGCCCTTGAGGGCAAAGCCCCCTGGTGTCGCACCCGCAGCTGGAAGGCCTGGACACCATCACCAGCGCCGTCTGTTGGCGCGTTTTGGGCCTCGGCACCATTATTGGCGCCACGTGGACCTGATAGTGTCATAGTCGAGCGCCCGGTTCATCACTCGGCACTGTTACTGCTGTCGGCGCCGTTTGCAGCGCCCGATGGAGCTGTCGGCACTGTTGAAGCCTCTGACGCCGTCCCGAATGGTGCGGGGTTGAGCACAACACCGTGTCAGTTCTGGGCCGTTTGTGGTCCGAACATGAACCGCAGCGCCGTGAGGTTCGGACCTCGGCGCCGAGAGCGCTGTCGGGGCCGGTGCTACTCGTGGCGCCGTGGGACGGGTCAACGCAGTGGGGGTCTCTGGCCTCGGCACCGAGAGCGTGGTCAGAGCCGTCGGCACCGTTGCTGATCTTGGTGCCACTTGCAGTGCCATGGATTGGGATGACGCCTTGACAGGCTCCTGCTCCGAGGCTGCCGCCTATGTTGGGGCTGTGTCCTCTTCTCGCACCGTTCGCGGTGCGGAGGGGGGCACTGGCGTCGACTCTGGTGCAGTCTTTGGTCCTGGTGCCCTGTTCACTAGTGATGGTAGCAGGCGTCCGCACACTGTTTGGCACAGGACTTCGATCTCCACCTCTTCGGAGGAGCAGTCGGACTCTGAGTCAGACAGGCAGTCTGACTCCCTGGAGTTGGTTGCAAGCGTGGATACCCTGCTAGTGTCCTTGACAGACCGGAGTCAGCCCCCCCCCTGAGGAGCGGACAATGACTGCTGGGGCCAGGGTCAGGGGTTCTGACCAGCAGGCAGTGGTGCAGGCCACCATTGCCCTGCACCCTGGCCTCAGAGGGTTCTCTGACCCCTCAGCGGTGTTACCCCTCCTGTGGTGTGCCTGGATTGCCCAACTTTGGGGCCAGTCAGAGCATCCATGGGAGGGGAGGGTGCAGCTCCCTGAATAGCCCCTTCGGGGGCTGACCAGGGCTGTCAGTTACCTAGGCTGGCTCTGTCTTGAGGAGAAGGGCGCTCTCAGATTTGGAGGGGTCGAGGGGCATGGGGTCTGTGCAGCGGCCTTTTTCTGGAACCCACCCGGGCTCTGGGAGAAGCTGTAGTGCAGATCTCCGCTCTTCCCCCTCGGTTTCCTTGAGAGGGCCCATTCTTTGGAGGTAGGGGACCGTCCTTCTGGACCTACATGGCCCCGGTCACTTACAGGGGGGATTCTTCAGGGCGCAGCATAGGCAGTACCAGTTTGGTTGTTAAGCTGTCGGCTGTGGAGTCTTCCGGGGCACCTTCTTTCCCTAGGACTCCCAGTGCGCTCCCTAGCCCAGGCGGAGGTCAACCGATCCCCATTGTTGGTTCTGCACCTATTCCTCTGCCACCTTCTCCTGCCCTCCCAGGGATTCGTGGCCCTAGCAGGCCTATCTCCTGGGAGCAGTTCAGAGCTCAGGCTGCTCAATTTCCCTCTTACGTTAGAGCAATGGACGGACAGGTTTTTCAACCTCCCCCTGAGCATTCAGCTTCCGAACCTTTAAGGTCCTATGATTCTTCATCTCCCTCTTCTGGGGGAGAGAAGCCATCTGTCCACATCTCTCCAGCTGCTGATCTCACTGAGTATCAGCGATTCCTCGTGAGGATGTTAGAGGACCTGCACATTACCCCTCCCACTCTACACAATCCAGAGCACTCGGCACATGCCTTTCTAGGTGATTTCAGTAAGGGCACCCTTGTGGTGCCCCCCTGGCCTGCTCCGTTTCGGGAGGTGTCATTGTGTTCCTGGCAGAGACCCTTTTCCAGAGTTCCTGCCCCTAGGGATCTCTGCCAGTGGTATTGTGCCCCGGAGTCTCCAGGTTCCATACCTCACTGGACACTCCTGATGGGCTTTGCGCCCTGCACCGTGACTGGCCCCCGGATCAAGATTCTTTGGGTTTTGACTTCTGGGAGAGGAGGACCTTCTACTCGGCACGGTTGCTGCCCTCTGTTGCAGTACATCAGGCCCACTGTGCAGCCTATGACAGGTTTTGCGGTCCAGGCTGGGTCAGCTCCTAGCCTCCATGCCTGACACAGAGCAAACCAGACAAGCCATTGCACTGTCTGCACATGGCCTGGAGCTAGCAAGGCACCAAGCAAGGGCATCGTATGACACCAGTGAGGTAGCTACCAGGGTCGTAGGGACAGCGATCTGCACTAGGCAAACGGCATGGCTGCGTCTTTCCCGGTTGTCACCTTTGGCCCGGTGTAGGATGATTAACTCTGCCCACCAGAGAACCTATCTCTTTTCCCACAGAGTGAGGCGGCATCTGTTGGGGCAACTTCCTACCCCCTCCTGGGGGTCCCTGTCTCACTCTCTCCACACTCGGGCCTCTCCAGACCCTGAAGGTTCTCCCTCTTAGTGTGTCACTCACCAGGAGCTAAAGGACTCAGTCCCTTAGGGTTTAAAACCTCCTTTCTGGGAGGGGCTCGGCACTCACCGAGAAGGTGATGAATGGTGAAGACAGCACAGATAAGATATGGAAGTGCATGCCTACTGTAATTCTGGTCACTGCTGTATCTTCACCATTCATCTAATCCCACCCTCCTCCCCGTGGGGCCTCAGTCTCTGGGTCCCCTTCCCTCTCTGTACCCCCTCTCATACCCCCCTCCTTTCTGTTAGTCAGGAGTGGGGTAAACTGGGGCACATGGGATAATTTTTCCTTAAGGGTAGAGTGGTCAGGAATGGGGGCACTCCTTCCTCAGTGCTTCGGCTCCACCGCTGTGGGGTGGGGGTTGGCAGTTGCCCCCCCTTTTTTTCCTTCTCCCCATCAATCTTTGATTTTCTTTGATTTCCTTGTCCTGTGGACATAACCTCAATTAATTTAAGAAATTAGGTTTCTTGCACCAAAATCTTCTTTTTTTTTTTTTTTGGGGGGATATCCCTGTTTTCCTGTCTTTCTTCCAGAATAGCCGATTCTACTTATAGGAGTTGTGCCAGTAATTCTGTGCCTGCAGTTCTGGCAATTTGCCTCTTGGCTTCCCATTCGCAGTTCCTATATAAACTGGAGACTAGTCAAGGTTACAGAGTATGTTTCTCCTGTCTCTCCCCCCTTAAAATTTTTCCTTACCTCTAAAAACCTCTCCCTCCCTCCCTCCTCCTTTCTGCTTCCAGAGATTGGGGCCCCAACCCAATCCCCCTTAGTCTTTGAACTTCTTCTGTCCTCTCAGTCATTTATTTCTCCTTTCAGTTTTATATCTTTTCCTTTGTCTGTCCCTTGGACTTCCTTGTCCCACACTCCCAACCCTCTTTCTAACCTCTCCGGCGACTCAGAACTGGGGGGAGGGTGGAGTCGACAACACCTAACGGCCTACCAATGAGCGCCACGCAGTGCATCTGTACCTCAAAGGTGGCGCCGATGGTGCGTCGACTCCGCCCATCCAAAAAAAGGAGCTCCTGCGGGGTCATGACCTCCGGCCAGTAACCCAAAGGTGGTGAATGGTGAAGATACACAGAAAGATCAGAATTACGGTAGGTACGTAATTTCCATTTTTTGCCCTCCATTTAGAGGCCTGGCAAATGATCACATCGGATGAGTGAGTACTTCAGATCATTCAGAGGGGGCTCACTCTGGAACTTATTTCCATACCTCCCCCACTCTGTCCTCTACCCATCCGACCACATTCCTATTCTCCAGGAGGAACTCCAGGCTCTTCTGACCATGAAGGCCATTTATCTGGTACCACAAGTAGAGCATCAAAAGGGGTTTATTCCCATTTTTTCCTGGTGCCCAAATGAACGGGAGATCTCAGACCGATACTAGACCTCAGACAGTTTGATTCTACACATCCAGTACAAAAGGTTCTGCATGGTCACCCTAAATTCCAGCATGCCAATGTTGAAACAAGGGGACTGGCTATGTGCCCTAGATATGAAGGATGCCTATCTTCATATCTCCACCCATCCTGCCCATCACAGGTTTTTTCGTTTTCACCTGTTGGGACACTACAGCCAATTTCGAGCACTTCCGTTTGGCCTCTCATCCGCCCCAAGAGTGTTTACCAAGTGCCTAGCAGTAGTAGCAGCAGCCCTACAATGGGACAAGCACATTGTTTTCCCATATCTGAACAATTGGCTTATCAAGGCAGAGTCCAGAAGCTCTCTGCTTTCCTCCCTGCAAGCAACCCTAACTCTGTTTCACTTCCTAGGGATTACAGTCAATTGGCCAAAGTCCAATCCGGCCCCTACACAGTTGCTCCAATATATAGAGTGGTCCTAGACACTGTCTCCACCAAGGCTTACCTACCAGCCAACAGACAAGACAGACTACTATCTCTGGCCTCTCAGATACAAGCCCAAAACGTAGTCACAACCAGGCGTATGTTATGCCTTCTAGGGCACATGGCCACTACCATCCCAACGGTAGCATTGACCCATCTTCACATGAGACCAGTCCAGCGGACTCTCCAGAACCAGTAGTCTCAAAGAACAGGAAATTTCGAAGACAAAATCAGAGTCACTCTCATGTTGCGGTCCGCCCTATTATGGTGGACCCTCCGAGCCAAGCTATGTCAAGGCATGCCCTTCCATTCCCCTCACCCCAGCAGATGTTGATCACAGATGCATCCCTAGAAGGGTGGGGTGTGCACCTGGGTCCTTACAGGACACAAGTGAAGTGGACCAGTTCTACCCAAACTCCCCACATAAATCTCCTGGAGATGAGGGCGGTCCGCTTAGCCCTCCAGGGTTTTCAACCTCACTTGTCCCCATGATCGTTGCTGATTCAATCAGGCAACACCTCAGTAGTCTTCTACCTCAATAAACAAAGTCACATTCTCTATGCAGAGAGACGATTGCGGTCTGGTAGGAAGCCATATGGCAACACCTTTTACTGATAGCCGTCCATTTACCAGGACGCCACAATCTTCTGACCGACCTTCTGAGTCACCAGTCATCCACACATGAATGGACACTTCATCACAAAGTTCTTCAGAAAATCTTTCTTTCATGGGGGACCCCGCAACTGGACCTCTTTGCCTCCCCCCCCCCATTCACCGTCTCCCCAGATATTATTCCATTATCCCAAGCAAAAAGGGATGGCCTGCAGGTGCCCTGTCTCACCATGACTTTTATATGCTTCCCCACCTCCGTCCCTCTCCTGCGGTGGACTCTACTGAAATTACAACTCAAACCTGCCACCATGATCCTCATAGCCCCTCTGTGGCCTCGGCAGGTGTGGTTTCCCCTACTTCAACAGTTCTCAGTGGCGGAACGCATCCCATTACCAGTAAGACCAGATCTGTTGACTCAGAATCAAGGGACCCTTCTACATCCCAACCTAAAGTCACTACACCTTCACACTTGGCTCCTGAGGATGCTTTCATAGCACGTCTCCAAGTGTCCTCCCCATGGCCAGTATTCTATTAGCCTCACATAAACCAGTGACCAGAGAAACTTATAATGCCAAATGAAATTCCTTTTTTCGTTTGGGCTGCCTCCCGGTCATTGGATCCTTATTCCTGTTCACTGACGAAATTGCTGGATTACCTGGCCTTGCTTGCGGAACCATGATTGAGGATGTTCCTCTGTCAAACTTCATTTGGCCTCCATTTCAGCCTTCCCTGACCTCCTTAATGCAGAATACTGTATCAACATCATCAAGCTAAAATGTTTTTTAAGAAAAATGTTACATATTAAGCCACCTATCAGATGACACACTCCTCCGTGGGATCTCAATTTTCTAATAGGGAAATTAACTCCTGAACCCTTTGAACCAGCGTCCACTTGTGACCTCTGTTTTCTTTCTTGGAAAACACTATTCTTAGTGGCTGTCACTTCAGCTCAGCATATTTCTGAGCTTCATGCCCTCGTATAAAGAACCTTACTTAATTTTTCACAAAGACAGAGTGGCACTTCGTACCAGTCCTTCCTTCCTACTTAAAGTAGTGTCAGAACACACCTTAAATCAATCCTGGGAGTAACCAGTATATTACCTTGAACACTCCAGTCAAGGAGAATACCTCCGACATACTCTAGATATCCATCGTATATTACAATACTATACTAATCAAACTAAATTGATTATTAGGAAGACCTCTCAACTTTTTGTTACCTTCAACTTAGGCAGGGAAGGTCTCCCAGTCACTAAATGGGCCCTTTCCAACTGGTTAGCACACTGTATCACATTTTGTTACACAAAATACAACAAGTCATTACATGGGCCTGTCCAAGCCCATTCCACCAGAGCTATGGCCACCCCAGCAGCCTGCTTTGAAGGGGCCTCTATCACACATATCTACAATGCAGCTACATGTTCCACAATTCATACTTTCACAAGGCATTACAACTTAGACATTGCTTCACGCCATTGGACAGCGTTTGGCCGAGCTGTCCTACAAGGCCTCCTGTCATAATGCCACTCTTCTTGGGTTTACTGCTTGGGATTCGTCCCAAGTGTATTAACTGCTGCAAGAGATCACCCCATGGATGATAGTACACTTACGTAAAGCTTAACATAACAGTAGATCTTTGAGAGGTATCTCTTGCAGCAGGTACGATCCCGCCCTTCATCCCTCTTCTTCTCTAGGAGAACAAATTCTAATCCAGTGACTTATGGGTTGGGATACCTGTGGTACCTCAGCTTCCCCTCGGTCCTCACTTAACAAGCTGAATCCAGTGGGGTAAACTGAGGATACCAAGGACCACCCACACTTATATAGGAAACAAAGGTGATGTCATATGGGGGCAGCCCCTGGAAAAGACTGCTAGAAGAGCTGCCGTACACCACAGCAACCTCTGGCGATGACCTAAGTGTATTACCTGCTGCAAGAGATACACCTCAAAGATGTACTGTTATGGTAAGTTTTTACGTAACTGTACTTTCTGAAGAGTGGAATATGTTGTTCATCCACATGGCCCCACCTGTCCTCCCCTGGCAGTGGCACACAGGTATGCTTCCAGCGGGCAAGAACTGGCGTCAAGGAGCGGTGCTAGAGGAGATACCACTGGGGTGGGTGGGAGGAGCTAGCTTGAAGGCCTTCCTACTCCTCTTAAAGGGAAAGGACGCTGCCAGAACGTATGGATGAACAACATATACCACTCCTAGAACTACTGTTACATAGAAACATAGACTTTGACGGCAGATAAGGACCGCTTGGCCCACCTAGTCTGCCCATTTCCCTGCCTACTAGATAAGCAGCAGATCCTAGTTAACCAACAGCCTGTTACTTCCTACCCCCACAAGAATTGCCTTATGTCTGTCCCATGCATCACAGGTGAGTAACCTGTCTCTCCCCCCTCCAATCACACCCAGACACAGGGTAGTCAGACGGTGTTTTTTTTGGTCAGGTCAGTGCTAGACACCGTTACACTGCCAGACGCCAGGGTGAGGGTAGAGGAGCAGAAACCCTGTCTTCCCCAGGAACCCCTTGGGGTACTCACCCCAATGCTCCTAGAGGTGGCACTGAGGCAGTAACCACTGCTACAGGCCCCACCTGACTCTTTCCACAACCCCAGCCACTGTTTCCAGGAGGGCTATAAATTGTACCTTCTCCGTCTTGACTAGTGGAGAATAGTAACTTTGGTTGCCACGATGCTAAAAATGTTAGCGTAAGGTCATGCTCTGAAACTTCTAGATTTGCTTCCATACCATCATCCAGGACCTTCCATTCACCTCAAGAACACATTCCATTGCTTCTGGAGGAGATTGCAACCTTGCCGTAGCAGACAGCTATAGAATTGGTCCCCCGAGAACAGTGGCTCACAGGGTTCTACTTTCTTAATATCTCCCTAGTCCCAAAATGGATAGGAACTTTGAGACCCATTCCAGACCCACTGTGTCACTCTGCAAGGCCTACTTCCACTGCCACAGGTAGGGGACTGGATTTATATACTGGGTATGCAGAATGTCTTCCTTTGCATAAAAATCAACAACCTTACAGGACACATTGAGATTTCTGTTTAACAAGCCACATTACCAATTCAGGGTATTTCCCTTTGGCTTATCATCTGCGCCAGAGGTCTCTACCAAATGCTTGGCAGTGATAGCAGAGGCCCCTTGCAGGACCGGCCGGTATGTGTTTGTGTGCATGGATGTCTAGCTACTAAAAGCCCACTCTAAGGAGAAGCTTTTACAGACTCTACCATGTACCAGACACATGTTTGATGCTGTAGGGTTTACAGCCCATATAACAGAGTCTGTCTAGGCTCCTTCTTAGTGTCTACAACACATGAGAGCAATTTTGGGCACAGCTCAGAGTCCAGTCTTTCTTCCTTGGAAAGTGCCAAACTCCTGATTGCACAGGATCCGATGATCCACAGCGGCAGGTATGTCACTGCCACAGCCAGTACCTGAGGCTTTGCGACTTAATGACAGTCGCTGTTGTCACGGCCACTTTGGCTGGGTCATACATGAGTTTCCTCCAGTGTGCCCTAAATGCACAGTGGGCTCAACACACACACAATCTAGAACAGAAGGTTCTAGCTGCCTCTCCTGTTAGCAAGGTATGCCAGTGGTGGATGGAACCCAGCAACCTGCCAAAGGAGGGGTTCCTTTCCGGATTCCTTCCCCTCCTCAGACTCTAACTACAGAAGCCTCGGGGGTGGGCTGTGGTGCCCATCTGTGCCCCATCAGACACAGGACACGTGGAGTACAGTAAACAGTGACTCCCCTAAGCACTTCCACATAACTGCTCTAGAAATGAATTGTTCATTGTGGTCTACAGTCTTTCCAGACTAATTTATTCCTGGGTCTGCTGTTAGTGCAGATGGACAGCATCTGTGGGATGCATTATAGCAACACGCATGGGGACACTCATTCTTACCCCATGTGCAGGGAAGCCATGAGAGTCTGGTATTGGGCTCTAGACTGTAGTCTAGCACTATCAGCAGTATATGTTCCAAGGCACCCAAAGTGTCTTCGCAGAAAGGCCATGTAGGTTACAGTCTCCAATGCACAAATAAGGACTGTTGACCTATTTGGTGGAAGACCTGCCTGACTGAGAGGGTGCTACTTAAATTACAAATGATGAGGGTAATTCTGATATTCATTGATCCCCTATGGCTTTGCCAGATCTTGTTCTCACTTCGGTGACATTTGGAAGTGGCCCTGTCCATGCTCTGGTTTTGTGCCAGGAACTACTGTCTCAGGATCAGGGAGGGAACCCTGGTCCATCCAGACCTCAGGTTACTTCATTTACATGTATGGTTCCTAGAAAAGTTGCCATTGGCACATTTGGGAGGCTTTCCAAGAGGAGGCTGATTTTTTGGTGTATTCTAGAAGGCCTTCCACCAGGACCCCCTATTCTATACAGAGGAAGCAATTTACTTTGTCAGCCACTTCTCATTACCTGGATCCGTTTCACTGTCCAGCAATCCAGGTTCTAGAGCAGTTGCTGTCCTTGTCAGATGCAGGACTGCAGTACTGTTCTGTCAAAGTGCACTTGGCTGCCATTTCAGCTTTCCTTGGGCCTTTTGATGGTCATACAGTTGCTCAGCTAGAGGTGGCCTGTACATTTTTGAGAGACATTCTACACTTGAAGCCTCCTATCTGCAATCCAGTCCCGGATTGGGGCTTGAATTTTGTGTTGGCAAAAGCTTACTTTGGCTCCTTTTGAGCCAGTCGTGACTTGTGGGCTGTGCTTCCTTTCTTGGATAGTGTTATTTTTAGCTTCTAGTACTTGTTCTGATGTGTGAGCCTCCTTACTTGATTTTCCACAAGAACAGGGTGTCTTTATGCATTAATTTTAAGTTTCTACCAAAGGTGGTGTCTAAGTTTACTTTAAATCATCCACCTGCCAGTGTTTTTTCCTGAGCATGCCAGTTCTGGAGAAGCATTGCTCCATACTTTAGATGCACATGGAATACCCAGTTACTTTATACACTGCACGGACTGCAAAAAGTCCTCGCAGCTTTTTGTTTTATTCGCCCCTAAAAAAGAGGGCACTCCGGTTTCCAAACAGTGCCTGTCCAAATGGTTGGCAAACTATATTACTTTTTGTTATAGGAAGTATGGTAAGAAACTTCTTAGGGTTGTTTGTTGTCATTCCCATACCTCTCAACTGTCCCTGATTTTGTCTCAAAATTTTTCTCCGTCCCTCCTAAACATTGTGTTTCCATGGCCAAACAGTGTGGGTTGTAAGCACAAAATAATGTCAAACATTAAAGTTAGAGACTAGTTCTTCCTTAGAAAATGCATTTTACACTAAGCCCGTTATTCTACCAGCTTTCTGAGAGGATATCATAAATTTTGAAGATGTGTCCCTGATTTTGGTCCTTTGTCCCTGATTTTTTTTAAGACTTGTCCCTGATTTATGAGGCAGGAGGTTGAGAGGTATTCCACTACTGACATGGCCACATCTGCTGCAGAAATCTGTGTTGCTGCTACCTGAAGTACTGTCCACACCTTTACCAAACACTGCAGTCTGGACAAAGCTTTACAAAAAGAGCTGGCTTTGGCCTAACTGTGCTCCAAGGCCTACTTTCTTAGGCCTGTTAGCTCCTGCCACCCAGACTGTTTATGGTCAGTACTGCTTGGTACTTATTCTGTAGGTGTGGCCTGATGGAAGAGAGATCCTCGAAGAAGATAGAACACTTAAGTACTTAACATAACAGTGGATCTTCAAAAGAATCTGTTTCCTCTGGCCATGCCATCCCAGCCTCCATCCACCTATCAGAGCCTGAGAATCCTGTTTCTAGGAGTGTGGATATGTTGTTCATACACACTCTCTGGCATGTCCCTTTCCCCTTTAAATCTGGCCAGCAAGTCTTCAAGCTGGCTCCTCCCACCCACCCACCCGGTGGTAAATACCTTGGCTCTACCCCATGACGCCAGATCTTCCTTTCCGCTGGAAGATTCGGGTTCCCTCGTGCTACTTCTGCAGTTCGTAGGCCCTGGATTCTCAACAATGTTTTTTATCACAGTCGCTTTCTTTAAAACTCATCAGAGTTTACGATACCGATCCGAGCGCATCAGACATGGAGGACAAGTCGTCCCCCGGATTTCACGGGTGTCCCTGCGGACAGAAAATGTCGTACACCGATCCCCACCTCTCGTGTGTCTACTGCTTGGGTGTCGTGCACGACACCACCTCTTGCACCATCTGTTTGGCCTTCCATCCCAATGTCCTGGACGACTGCAAGGCGCGCTTAAAACTGGGGAGACCAGAGCTTCACAATCCACCGGAGAAATCGAAGGAGGCAAGGTAGGCGGTTTCCGCAGCCACGGGATCCGCCGAGCAGCTCGACCAGATGGCGACTTTCGAATAGGAAGCTGCTCAAGCTTATTTATTTATTTTTATTTATTTAGCTTTTGTTTACCGGGTAAGTACACTAGACAAGTAGTATGCCTATTTTCAGGAACGACCCGGGAGAGCACAAAACATACAGTATACATACATGGCAACATTGGAGAAACAGCATGATACAGTAAAAAACAGCTATAACAACGCTTGTATAAGGGCAGAGATACTGCCACACACAGTACAAATTATTACAGGACATAGACATTAGAATCACTGAATACATATTTCATAGACCATCATGGACTCAGAGTGGACAATAGTGGACTGCAGTGTATTACATTACAGATACTAGGAGCAGTCACATCTTGTTGTTTGTTTTAGGTGGGACCACAGGGAGGAGCGAAAGGTCCCATGGGAAGGGGCAGAGCGAACAGAGTCCGGAATGGAGTTCCAGAGCCTAGGCACAAAAGCGGCAAGCTTAGGCCAGCCAGAGTTTTTTTGTGCCTCATAACCTTGGCTCTACCTTCACTGGGTCTTTACGGGAGCTGTGCCAGTCTCTCCCCACCAGGGGTGAGGTGCCCTCGGGCTCGCACTCCTCCTGCCCTAGGAAAAGGGACAAGGACCCTAAACCTTCTTCATCCCGAAGAAGACGTTCCTAGGACCGAGAGAGGTCCGATTCTCAGGATCTTGCGGTCTCGAGCTTGGTCGAGATAGTTTCCTCAGCGGCCAGCTTCTCAGACCTTCCGTCAGACCGAGGCCGAGGAAACGGCTGGACCGGCCGAGATTTCTCTCGACCCAGTTGAGCCATTGTCGCCAACTCTGGTCCACGACTCCTTGGAAAGGACACCTATCCTTTCCTTCCCTGACGAGGAGACCCAGCCCTCGGGTGTCCCAGTTGAGGGAAAGGTACCAGAACCTCGGTTCTCCCCGACTCCGGCTTCTCCCGATCGAACGAGCCGACCCCATCAGTCTTGATCGAGGACCAGGACCCCTTCGGTCTAAAAACCGAAGAAAGGTTACAAGCACTCTAGGAAGAGGCGTTGCCACCGATTCTCGTCCTCCTCGTACGAGGAGAGACTTCGACAGAAGCTCCGTCGACATTATGAGGATCTCATGTGGCAACAGCTGATTCTGACCAGTCAGAAGCCGGCTCCGCCCGCAACACTGGCCATTACTTGGCCCCAGCCTCTTAGGCCGATGCCGACCCCTCTGGAACTGAAGATCTTGGGTCTTCCACCCGTAGGGCCGGCACGCATTCCAGCTCAGCCTATTTCGGTCTCCCCCGAACCACCGCCTAAGCAGCCTCAGGAAGGGGCTCCTTCGAAACAGGATCAGACAGACACCGGCCTCCCCAGTCATCTGTCCATTACTGTTGTCCCCGATCGCCCTCGGCGTATCAAGGGAGACATAGGCAGGAGACCTTTATATCCCAACTCTTTGGACTCTGATGCCACCGGTCTGCACTCGCATCCTGGGGATGACAAGTCATCAGTGGCAGGCTTGGAGGAAGGTCCTTCCTGTTTTCAGGCCATCCTCCGCCTGATTTCCGAATCTACTGGAATGCCCTTGGAGCTTATCCAAAAGAAGGCAGAATACCCCCTCATGGATATCCTCAAGAGGGGGGGATACCTCGACGGAGGCCTTTCCAGTGGCCAAAGCCATTGTTGGCCTGGCCCTTGAGCTATGGCAGTGCCCTGCCTCATGCCCAGCTTCGTCTGCCCGCAACTATACGGTAGCCATGGGGTCCCTGACGGGTTTCACAGAGCATCCCTCGGCTGAGAGCCTTGTGACTGCTTCTGTGTTTAGGTGCACGGGTCGCAAAGCAGACAGTGACTGGCCTCCGGACAAGGAGTCCAAGAATATGGACCATTCTGCCCGGAAGGTCTATGCAGCCTCATCCTTGGGCCTTCGTCGGACCAGCTCGGCTGTGATCATGGCACACTTCTTTCATGCCCTCTTGGGGTCACTAGATGAAGTCCTCCCTCATCTCCCAGTGGACATGCAGACCACGGTGAAGAAGGTCCAAGACCAGGGCCATGCTGTTACGAAACAGAGCTCCAGATGGCCCTGGACATTGGAGATTCCTGTGCCCACTCCTTAGCAGCTGCAGTGGCCACTAGCCGCAGGGCCTGGCTGAGGTTATCCTCCTTTCCGGCGGATACTCAGCACAAGTTAGCTGAAGTGCCCTTCCTTGGCACCAACCTCTTCGGTCCGGGAGTGGCAAGTCACCTCCAGCGAATAGAGCAGTCCAGTGCCACCTTGGATGCTACCTCTGCAAAGGGTTCTTCGGGCAAGAACCAGCAGAAGCGCAAGAAGAAGCCCTTTTGGCACTCTTCCCCTGCGGTTAGACAGCCCTCCTATCAGGGAGGTCAGCAGCAGCAACAGCAGGCTTAAGCTTGGCGCCACAGGCCCAAGCAGGGTCATCAACAGCCCCATAAAGGAGGCCGAGGTGCCTGTCCAGGAGCCTCCTCCTCCTCTAAGCCTGCTTAGTGATGGGTCAGGGGTTGCCACCCCTACACCCGTCATGCCAGCTCTGGGTCCTCCCGTGGAGGGCCGGCTCCGTCACTTTCTTTCCGCCTGGTCCGGTATCACTTCGGACAGGTGGGTTCTGGAAGTGGTCGGCCAGGGAGTGCCTCTAGAATTCGAGCAGTTCCCTCCCAGCCGAGCTCACACCCCTCTTGAGGAAAGTATCTCAGCTCACACTCAGTCGGCCCTTCAGGACAACATTGCTCAGCTCCTCCACAAAGAGGCGGTCGCTCCAGTGCAGGATCCTCCTACAGACTCTGGCCTCATGTCCAGGTACTTCCTGGTGCCCCAGCAGATGGGGGGTTGGCACCCCATCCTAGATCTCCACAACCTGAATCAATATCTCAGGTCTCGCACCTTCCGGATGGTAACTCTGAACCAGATTGTACCATCTCTGGAGCGAAACATGTGGTTCTGTTCACTGGATCTACAGGCTGCGTTCTTTCATGTCCCAATCCGTCCGTCCCTCCAGCGGTTCCTCCGCTTCAGGGTCGAAGAGACCCTGTACGAGTTCCGAGCCATGCCGTTTGGCCTGTCATTGGCCCCTCAGGTCTTCACCAAGGGCATTGCAGTGGTGGCAGCCCATCTTCGGCGTCGAGGAGTTCGGATATACCCCTATCTCGATGACTGGCTCCTGGCGGGTTCCCCCCTTCAGGAGGTGGAGAGGTCAAGGGATCTGGCCTCCCGAACCTGCTCCCAACTAGGCCTCCTCATCAACGAGGCCATGTCGGAACTTGTGCCCTCTCAGGTAATGGGCTTTATCGGGGCAGAGCTAGACTCTCGTCAAGCCAGAGCTCGTCTCCCAGTAAACAGGGCGGAGGTTCTCTCCTCCTTTGCCCAATCATTTCTGGTTGGGCACTTGCGCCCTGCCGGGACTTTCTGTGCCTTCTGGGCCACATGGCAGCATGCACTTTGGTGGTCCGTTGGGTCAGGTGGCACATGCGCCCCCTCCAATGGGAGCTGGCCGCCCAGTGGACTCAACAATATGGTCACTTCGACCAGCTGATCACTGTAACCCAGAAGATATGGGACGCTCTCCAATGGTGGACCGTCCCAGACCATTTGCAGGAGGGAATCCCGTTTGTCTGCCCCGAGCTGACGATCGTCCTGACGACCGATGCCTCTCTCATGGACTGGGGAGCCCAGTCAGACTGGCCCTGTCAGCTTTCGCTTCTCAGCTCCGGGGTCAAGTGGTTCAAGTCCAGACGGACAATACCACGACCATGTACTACCTCAGCAAACGGGGGGCACGCACTTCCATCTGCTATGCAAGGAGGTGCTCCAAATCTGGACCCTCATCAGCCGGTTGGAGGTGGATCTCCTTGCCATCCATGTGGCAGGAGTCTCAAACCAACTGGTGGACGCTCTCAGCTGCATAGGCCAGATTCCCACGAGTGGTCTCTCTATCCAGAGGTAGCTTACAATCTGTTCTCCCGTTGGGGCAAACCGTTGGTGGACCTGTTCGCCTCCAGGGAGAACACCAAGCGGAGACTGTACCATGTCCACCCCCCTCAACGGGGGAACACATTTCTGCGGAGGAATGCGTTTTCGAAGCCATGGACCCCAGGCCTCCTCTACACCTTCCTTCCATTTCCCTTGATCCGCAAGGTGCTACTCAAGGTGAGGAGGGACAAGGCGAAGGTGATTCTGGTAGCCCCAGATTGGCCCTGCCAGTTTTGGTATCCAGCTCTCCTCAGCCTCAGCTGCAGGGCCCCGGAGCGGATTTGTACACGCCTGGACCTGATATCATTGAACCAGGGGAAGGTATTCCAGATGGACATTCAATCCCTGCACCTCACAGCCTGGTACCTGAGTGGCTAGAGTTCCAGGCTCTGGGTTTTTCTGAGGATGTCTACACTGTGGTGGAGGCATCTCATAAGGAATTGACCAGGAAATGTTATGCCTTCAAATGGAAAAGGTTTTCCATTTGGTGTCAGGGTAAGATTCTGGACCCCTTATCCTGCTCTGTGGCTAACATTTTAGACTACCTTTGGTCTCTCTCCAAAGGGGGTCTACCGTCATCGACCCTTAGGGTGCACCTGGCAGCCATTTCTGCTTACCAGGCACGAGCCGGTCAGCCGACATTGGCACAGGAGACAGTGGTTGGGCACTTTTTCAAAGGCCTGGATCACATATCCCCTCCCGTGCGTGAACCTCCACCTCCGTGGGATCTCTTGCTGGTTTTGGCAAAGCTCATGGGCAAGCCATTTGAACCTATGCACAAGTATGAGCTCTCACACTTGTCATGGAAGACGGCCTTCCTGGTGGCTATCACATCAGCCAGAAGGACAGGGGAACTCCAGGCGCTTTTGGTGGACTTTCCTTATCTGGTCTTTCACAGGGACAAAGTTGTCCTGTGCCCCCACCCAAAATTCCTTCCGAAGGTGGTGTCAGAGTTTCACCTTAACTAGGTGTTGACTCTACCAGTATACTACTCTAACTACACCTCGGACGCCGAGTACAGGCTCCATACTTTGGACCTGAGACGTGCTCTCTCCTATTATAAGGAGAGAATGGCAGAAATTCATGGAGAGGTTTGCGAGCTGTTTGTCACCTATGCTGAAGCTGCTTCTGGCAGATCTGAAGCCAAACGAACCATTGCAAGATGGATTACATCATGCATAGGTCTGTGCTGTGAGTTGGCGGGCAAGGAGCCTCCCAGAGGGCTAAGAGCTCATTCTACCCGCCATACAGCTGCATCGGTGGCTGCTTCCAGGGACATCCCTATCCAGGAGATCTGTTGGACTGCTACCTGGAAGTCGGCAAACACCTTCATTACCTGCTACCACGTCGACCTTGAGTCACGTTGGGATGCTGGTTTTGGGGCCTTGGTTCTCCAGTCTCTGTTTCCTAAATAGGGGTATGTGCGCCTTGCCTCCCTCCTCCCGGAGAACTGCTTGGAGTCTGCCAGAGAGTGCGGATGAACAACACATTCACGCCCCTAGAAGAACAGGTTACTCACCTGTAACAGTAGTTCTAGGAGTGGTAGATGTTGTTCATCCACACGCACCCACTAGACCTCCCCGGCTTTAGGCACACCACCTTGCTTCCAGCGAGCGAAGATCCGGTGTCATGGTGTGAAGCCAAGGTATTTACCACCTGGGTGGATGGGAGGAGCCAGCTTGAAGACTTTCCGGCCAGATTTAAAGGGGAAAGGGACATTCCAGAGAGTGTGGATGAACAACATATACCAGTCCTAGAACTACTGTTACAGGTGAGTAACCTGTTCTTCCTTCTCCGTGAGGGTCTGTTTGCTGCTGTCTGACTCGCCTGGTCAGCGGGATCCATGTGTTCTCTCCTGGTTCCCTACAGGGAAGTCCTCTGAGCATGATTTCTGGCAGGGAACTGAGGAGGGAAGGGGCCGCCCACATTTATATGGGAAAGGCGGCGTCTGTTGTCGTCATGGGCGGCCTCTAGTGGACTGTTCGCAAAACATGCCTATGTAGTCCTGGCGCCTGGCGGCTGATAGTTCCATAGATGTGGCCTGATAAAAGAGATTCTTCCGAAGATCTTCTGTTATGGTAAGTATGTAACTGTTCTTTCTAGGAGTGTTATATGGTTCTGATCCACACAATCCACCCGGCCTCCCCTGGCAAGTGGCACACAGATCCTGCTTCTAGCATGTAAGCTCTAACGTCACAGTGTGGAGGCGAGACATATACTGCCCGGATGGTGTTAGGAGCTTAGCTTAAAGACATTCAGCCAATAACATTGTGCCACTGGAACTGCAAGAGTGTGGATGTGGACCATATACCATACCTAGAACTATGATTACAGGTGAATAACCTATTCCATATTTGTGTTACCTGAACAGCCACGAGAAAAGGCAGACAAGAATTCAGTTTTACCATCTCATCCATAGGAAGGCGCACCCTGACAGTACAGTATCCCTTAAGTACTGCTCTCAGGTTACCTTCAGCAGGGCTGTGGGGGTGCTGTCCATGGGACAAAAGCTGAACTAATATGGATTTAATATTTTGTGCTTAATAGTAAACTCATCTGTACGAGTGGCCATGCATTTCCCCAAGATTGTAGTAGCATCAGGAAGCAAGTAAATAGGGCTGTAATTATTAGGGTGAGAATATATAAGTAATTAAGTTATTAGTACTGCTGTTGTCTGTTGTAGTGACCAGAGCCTGCTTCTTTCAGTGAGAAACACACCTAGGGTTAGAAACATGTTGAATTTGTGTTTTCTCGTTTTCATTTATTTTAAACTTCCTATTACATTTTAAAAGCGCAATAAGACACTCCAGGGTGGACCTTATGCTGAGATAAACACTCTTATAGGAGCTTTAAGGCCCTCCACCTGTGGTATCTGGCCTCTCTGTGCCCCTCAGTGGGCAGTTACCTCAGCAGAAGGCCCACCCTCTTGTGTTTTATTGCTTGCCTAATAGCTATAAATAATAAAGAACACTGTATAATGGATTACAAGAGCCTCAGTCTTCTGTTTAGTTGTTCCTTTTGCCAGTGCATGTTTCTGGCCCCACACTTGCACAGAAATGATTTCTGTTCCCTCTTTTGTTGTAGAACATGGTGGGTTCTGGAGAGGTGGATGATGACCTAGAAGCTGAAACAAAAGAAGAATGTGAGAAGTATGGCAAAGTTGTGAAATGTGTCATTTTTGAGGTAGGAACTGACTGGTATTTGTTAATCAAACTTAACTTGTTGGGACCAAAAGAACGTCCCATTTTTACACCCTTCAGCGCATATATCTTGACAAAGGTGCTGCTTGAGTTACCTATTAATGTGCTTTTCCATTATCCAGGACCATTTTTAAATACATTCAGACGCAGTTCAGCTTACATGAATTACCTGAATCGGTCTTTTCAATTGAGTCCCACTAATAGGTCCGGGCCAGAGGCACTAGGACCCTGCGGTAGCAAATTTTTGGCCAGGCAGAAGAGGCCACGCAGCCCTTGACGAGCAAGGCCCAGTCACCGCCCAAAAAGTCGGGACGGTAAGTTTGGTAAATCCTCTGTGGGTCAGTCGGTCATCAGCCACTTCGACAGCCGCACCGTGACGGCCGCTAAGTCGACCCCCAGCTCTTCCGGGGACCGCACGGCCGCCAATAAGATGGCTCCCCAGCCTTCGGGGACCTGCCTGGCACCGGTCGATAAGTCGGCCGGGGACTCCTCCCCCGCCCGCCCGATGCCCGTCTCTGAAGGCCGCTCAGGCGTGGTTCGCCCCGTCAGGGCCTAGCGGCGCCTCACCCGACGACCGGCTGGACTGGGGGAGAAGACCCCTCTTCCTTCACCTGTATCCTCCACTTCACCAATGGGTACTTCAGGCAAGGACAGCGTGGAGCCCCTTTGATGTCCTTGAAGTCTGTCCCGCGCTCTCCTGACGGGGTCAAGGAGAAAGAGGCTCCTTCTCGGCCATCCGGCCTTCCAGCGGAGGCTCCTCCTCCTCCCCCCTCTGGTGGGATTCCTATCAAGTCGGCACCGGCCCCAATCCCACCATCGGACATGGCGAACCCTATGCCGACTCCGGACGTTCCGATGACCGTTGTTCGGCCAGGGCCCAGCGGTCAGCCTCAGCCGTTGGCTCCAACGCCAGACCCAGTCCCGCCGTCAGACCCCCTTCGTCCGACTCTGATGCTGGATCAGGTGGTGTTGGTCCCCCTGGATGATGGCTATCCCGACACCGGATCCACAGCCTATCTACACTACTGCGGGTCCGACGTGGGTACCTCCGCCGTCAGACCTGGTGACAGGGATTTACACACGACCCCAGACTGTCCCACATTACCCTCTTGGGTACCCTGGGGACCATTTCCTGGCTGGTCCTCCTCTGGACTGGAGTTCATGTGGGCAATACTACCCTGGCTTCCACCCATACTATTACCAGGGGTACCAAGGTTACCACTACCCCCCAACACTGGTCATACCTCCTCCTTTATCCCCTCAGCCCCAACCTCCTCCTCCACCCCCTCCAGCTATGCCAGACTTTAAGACTCATTCAGTCTTGGTGGCAGGGGCCACGTTCAGAGTTGGTGTCTGACCTGGAGACGAGACTCCCGCTCCTACGGTCTCCGTCCCCAAGCAGTTCTTCCGAAACCACAGTGAATGTCTCAGGAAAGCTTGTCAGGACATTACACTTCCAGATGTCCATCACCGTCATGATGAAGGGGCAGACAGTGATGATGATGAGGGGGCCGACGAGTCGGCGGAGGATGTCCTGGAGTAGCCCGAGGGTCCGTCAGGCAAGGTTTCCGCTAAGTCCCCCCCAGAGGACCCTGCCCTTTCAGACCTTCTGAGGTCCATGAAGGACTTCTTTGACTGGGAGTTGGAGGAACAAGACCCAATGAGACAGAGACTAGCCGAGCACCTGGACCTAGAGTCTCTGTCTCCGGTCCCCATTCCTCCATGGATTGGACCTCATCAGGACCTCACCTCTACGGTCTGGCAGATGCCTCATTCCCTCCCGGCTGTCCCCAAGTGGGTGGACGACTTTACCGGGTGCCGAAGGATGCCCCTTTTCTTAAGGCACACCCTAAGGCTGACTCTGTGGTCATCTCCGCTGCTCATGACTGCTCCGCTGCAACCAAGCACATGAGCACCTCTCCTCCAGAAAAAGAGTTGAGGCAGATGGACTGGTTTAGGAGAAAAGTTTACGCTTCGGCCACATGCTTCCTTCAGTCCCTCAATTATGTGGCCCACATGATGTCCCATCAGAAAGCTACCTTGGCCAGGCTGGAAGCTCGGGTCCAATCTATGGAACCCTCGAGCTTGAAGGAGGAGCTTGCCAAGGATATTCGCCTCACCCACTTTTTGTGTAGGCATGCCTTGCAAACTACATATGACTCGGTCGATTCCGTGGCGCTCACCTCGGCAACTATCATTGCCCTTAGACGGCACTCCTGGCTTCACCTTTCTGGGCTTGCTAACGAAGTTCAGTCAGCGATTCAAGATGCCCCCTTTAGGGCTCAGTACTCTTTGGAGGGGACACCAAGGACATCATCACTGACCTACAGGACAGAGGTCTCACGTTCAGGTCACTGAGGTCCTTGTACCAATCGGGCATCCAACAGCAGCAGCCCTTTCGGAAAAGAACCTGGATGCAGAGGAAGCAAGCCCCAGCTCGATGCCAGGGAAAGCGCAAATCTATGGGTTCAGCTACTCCTCCAGCCTCCAAGAACCGGAGACCATTGGGGGGCCCTCCCCCTGAACGTCCAGCCTCTTCCTGACTCCTTATCCCCAGTACCTCCTCAGTTTCTCAACATGGAGAAGGTGAGGGGAGGTTCGCCTGCCACACACAGGAGCAGAGGGCAATAATGTCTGATGAATGGGTCCTGCAACTAGTGTCCGTCAGACACACGATACAGCTTCTGGAAATCACCCCAGATTCTCCACCAAAAAGATCCTCCTATTCCAGGGATCAGGCTCTTCTCATCCAAGAAGAGGTGCACAACCTATTGCTCAAGGAGGCAATAGATCAGGTTCCCCTCCAGCAAAGGGGAAGGGGGTTTTACTCCCATTTTTTCCTGGTTCCAAAAAATACTTGGGACTTCAGACCCATCCTCGACTTAAGCAACTGAAATCAGTTTTGTCGAGTGCAAAAAATTTTGGATGTTCACACTCCTGAGCCTCCTCCCACTCCTTCTGGAGAATCATTGGCTGTGCACTCTGGACATGCAGGATGCTTGCCTGCATATCCCCATCTTCCCCAGCCACCGTCGATTCCTGCAGTTTCAGTTCTGGGGAACACTTCCAATTCCGGGCGCTCCCCTTTGGTCTGTCATCAGCACCTTGGGTGTTTACCAAGTGCCTGGAAGTGGTTGCGGCTTTTTTACGTCGCAGGGGGATTACGGTTTTCCCTTACCTGGACGACTGGCTGGTCTCAGCCCCATCCAAAGACTCTTTACTAGAGGCTCTTTCTTTCACCTTGGACCTTTTCAACAGACTAGAGATTACTGTCAGTATCCCCAAGTCCTCCATGTCCCCATCCCAGAAACTTCCGTTCATTTGGGCAGTCTTGGATACGATCCATTGCAGAGCCTTCCTCCCTCCAGAGAGGGTGGAGACCCTGATCCATCAGGCTTCTCGAGTCTCTTCTTCCAGGACCATCCCGGCCAGGAAGATCCTTTGCCTTCTCAGCCTGATGGTGGCCTCCATCACCACTGTTCCCCTAGCGAGGCTCCACATGAGGGTTACTCTGTGATCCTTGTGCGTGCAGTGGGGCCAACTCCTGGACGACCTGGACCATCCAGTACTGGTTTCCTCAGCAGTTCAGAAGGAATTGCTTTGGTGGAGGGATCCCTGCAATCTTTCTTTGGGTCTTCCCTTTCGGAACCCAGCTCCCTCGGCGTCCCTAACCACAGATACCTCGAACATGGGATGGGAGCACATATAGGGGAGCACCAAGCCCAAGGACTGTGGTCCAGCTTGGAAGCAACGTTACATATCAATGTTCTGGAGATGAGGGCAGTCTTGTTCGCCTTACAGGCTTTCCAGACCCTCCTTCTCAAGGGATCACTGCTGGTCCAAATGGACAACATGTCGGTAGTTTGGTACCTCAACAAACAAGGAGGAACCTGATTGTACCCCCCTGTGCAGAGAGGCGATGCGGGTGTGGAACTGGGCGGTCCAGCACAATCTAGCTCTCATGGCTGTGCATGTGCCAGGCATTCTAAATGTCCTGGCGGATAGTCTCAGCAGGTCTCGGACCCTAGCTCACGAGTGGGAATCACATCAGGAAGTGGCAGAATCCATCTTCCTACATTGGAGCATCCGGAAATCTACCTTTTCGTCTCCCAATACAACACAAAACTTACCAGTTTTTGCTCGCTTGTTCCAGGGCATCGTGCTTTCTGGCACAATGCCCAGTCTCTCTCTCCCTGGACAGGGAAATTTTGTATGCCTTTCCTCCATTTCCCATTCTTCAGAAGGTCCTCCTCAAGCTTCAAGCAGAGAAAGCAAAGATGATCCTCATCGCCCCTCTCTGGTCGAGACAGGTTTGTGCGGAGACAGATTTGGTTTCTGCTGTTGCAACAGCCTTTCAGGGAACCACTGGTTCCACTTCCAGTGACTCACGACCACTTGACTCTGGACCAAGGTCGGTTAGTGTATCCCGGGCTCAGCACTCTGCAACTTCATGCCTGGCTCCTACAGACATAGCGATTTCTCACTTTGGGGTCTCTTCCCGGGTCGCTCAAGTCCGTATTGAGGCTAGAAAACTCTCTACTCGATCCACTTATGCCGTGAAGTGGAAATGGTTTTGCATTTGGGTGACCGCCAAGGGTTGGAACCCCTTCTTTTGTTCTGCCCCCTCAAGGCATGGAGTACCTCCTTCATCTGTCAGACTCCGGTCTTTCTTATTCCTCATTGAAGGTCCGCCTTTCTGCAGTTTTGGCGTACCATGAACTAGTGGATGGTAAACCCTTGGCTCAGTTGGAAGTTCTAAAACCTTTCTGAAGGGGATCCTCCATCTGAAACCCCCCATCCGCAGCCCAGCTCCCCCTTGGGATTTGAACTTTGTTTTGGAAAAGCTCACCCTTCCTCCTTTTGAGCCGGCTTTGAGATGTGACTTGCGCTTCCTTTCCTGGAAGGCATTGTTTTTGGTTGCCATCACGTCAGCTCGGAGGATTTCAGAGTTTCACGCTCTGGTTTGCAAAGAGCCCTGTCTTGTTTTCCATAAGGACTGTGCAGTCCTTAGGACGAATTCTAAGTTTCTTCTCAAGGTGGTGTCAGATGCCACACTGAACCAATCAGTAGAGCTTGCTGTGTATTTTCCATCCCCCTTTAATAGAGGTGAGGCACTCCTCCATACCATGGATGTACATCGGATTCTTCAGTGCTACACCCACCGGACTAAAGAATTCCGTAGCTGTGATAAGCTTTTTGTTTCTTTTGCCCCAGATCAAACGGCAAACTGGTTTCTAAGCAGGGCCTTTCCAAATGGTTAGGCAGCTGCATTAGGTATTGTTACCAGAAGTATGAAAAACCTCTGCCGGGTACCATAAGAGGCCATTCTACTAGGAGCACAGCTGCTTCCGCTGCCTTTTTGCGAAATGTCTCTGCGGCTGACATCTGTGCCGCAGCCAGTTGGAGTTCTGTCCATACCTTTACCAAACACTAGAGTCTGGACATTTCATTTTAATTTTTTATTTATTTTTCATTTGTTAACCGGGTAAGGAAACTGGACCAAAAGCACTTTTTCAGGTCCGACCCAGGACATAAGAGAAAAAACAATACACTTAAAAAAATACAAGACAAATACTACTACACAAGCAAAATATCATGTGTTGCAAATACAACATGATTTGTCAAGTAGAAAAGATTTAAATACAGTTTTAAGATACGATTTACAAATAATCAAATGAATAGCGGCAGGTAAACTATTCCAATAACATGGGCTGGTTTCGGCCTAGCCATGTTACAGGGCCTTCTGTCCTAGGCTGGGTCCATTCTGGATTCCAGTTTTTTCTGTTGGAGTTATTTCTCCTCCTCCCTAGTTTCTCTCAGTCTCTCTTTGGAGTGACTGCTTGGGATGCTGTCCTATATGTGATGACCTACTGAAGAAACCCTCTCGAAGTAAGACAGTACAGTTACGTAGGAACTTACTGTAGCAGTAGATCTTCGAGAGAGGTTCCTTCAGTAGGTCATATTTTTCCCTCCCTCCTTCCCCTCTTTTATTGTCACAGGGACTCCAAATCATGTTTGCTCCTGCTGTCGGGCCTCTTCCTGGCTCTGGTGGGAGAACTGCTGGGTGGGCGTGGGGACCGCCCACTATATGCAGCCACGCTGACGTCAGGTGGGTGGTCCCCCGTCAGGGATTGCTAGAAAAGTCTACCGTGCGGCCCGATGCCAGGTGGCGCCAGTCCTAGATGTGATGACCTACTGAAGGAACCTCTCTCGAAGATCTGCTGTTACGGTAAGTTCCTACATAACTGTATTTTGTCCTTCCCACCTTTGGCCTATCTGCCAGAGCGGGTGCAGTTGCAGTTGACATATTTTCTGTGACTTCAGCTTCTTTGGCATCATGGACAGCTGGGTTTTGCACAGGCTCGACTGTCAGGCGCGCCCTCTGGCCCAGCTTCCGCCTTGCCTTTCCTCCCATTTGAATTTTACTGCTTGGTAATCTCCCATAAGTATTGACTTACTGCAAGAGACCAGTCCATAGAAGATAGTACAGTTACGTAAGAACTTATCGTAACAGTAGATCTTCCGAGGACTGTCTCTTGCAGTAAGTCCCCTGCCCTATGTTCCCCTGCCTTGTTGCCTCAAATCTGCAACTCAAGACGTTGGGTGGGATCGCTGTTCTGTTTTTCTGACCCTCATTTACCTTGGTCCAGGCCGTGCTCGCCGAAGCCAATGGTGAACAGAGGGTACTGGGGCCGCCCACTCTTATACACATCCACAAGAAGTGATGCCGTGTGGGCAGCCCCCACTGAAGACTGCTGGAAGAAGCTGCCGTGTGACAGCGCCACCTGGGGGATACTCCCTTAAGTAATGACTTACTGCAAGAGACAGTCCTCGGAAGATGTACTGTTACAGTAAGTTCTTACGTTACTGTACTTTCTAGGAGTGGTATATGTTGTTCATCCACATGGACCCACCCAACCTCCCCAGCTGTGATGCACAGCCTGGCTTCCAGCGGGCTAAGATCTGGCGTCCTGGAGCGGAGCCAAGGATCATATCACCCGGGTGGATGGGAGGAGCCAGCTAGGAAGACTTTCCAGTGGATCTTAAAGAGAAAGGGACATGCCAAACAGTGTGGATGAACAACATACACCACTCCTAGAACTACTGTTACAGGTGAGGAACCTGTGTTTCTCTAGCATTGGGAAGTCACTTAGGTGTCACTGTACCTTCACTTAGGGGAGTAAGGATTCACCGTAAACTGGCTAGATGAAAAAAAAAAAAAAAACTACGTAGTGCATGTGAAACTAGGCAATGGTGTCAGTTTATGTGCACCTTTCTGCAGCGTTTTTTGGTCTGTTACAAAATATACTCTGCTGTGTTAACACCCCAGGGTCCATAATACTGAGCCAGTCAGGTGGTGGGGTGTGAAAATGCTCTAGGTATTTTCTGGTGTAGGCCCAGGGTCCATAATACTGAGTCAGTCAGGTGGTGGGGAGTGAAAATGCTCAAGGCATTTTCTGGTGTAACGTAGATGTGCCACAACCACCTGCAGCAGTTCCTATGCTGGGGTCAGTACAATTTAGGGAAACACCCTGGTCTGCCTTTTGGAATGGTTTGCCATTGTAAAGTACTGGTGCACCATACAGAGGGTTAAGGCCAGTGGGGTACTCACCAACAACCTTGAGTAAATTTCTGCAATGTCAGATCTGATACCTTACTTGAATAGTACCCATTTTGAATTCTAGTAAATTGCTGTTATGTTTTCCAGATCCCAGGTGCTCCTGATGAGGATGCTGTACGAATATTTATAGAGTTTGAAAGGGTTGAGTCTGCAATCAAAGGTAATCAAGTTTCAATGGTCAGTTACTTAAGCAGCAGTTTCTCCTTTCCAATGTTACTGGTAATTAATGATAAACTAGTGAAGCCCATTCAGTTATTAGTCAGTAACTGGCCAGAGTAAGTGCTGAACAAAGGTTGTCACTGCTATTTTGTCCTGCAGAAACTTGAAGAATGGTCAGGGGTTTGGCAATTGAAATTCAATGCAAAGAAGTGCAAGATAATGTGTATGGGGCACAAAAACAGTGACACAATATATCAGTTGGGGGGTGAGGATATAGCATGTACCAAGCAGGAAACGGATCTTGGGGTAATCATCTTTGATGACATCAAGGTAGGGAAACAGTGTGACAAGGCAGCAGGTAAAGCAAATAGGATGCATAGGCAGGGGCATCACCAGCAGGAAAAGGGAGGTCATAATTCCACTGTACAAGACACTAGTGAGGCCCCACCTGGAGTACAGTGTACAGTTCTTTAGACCTTACCTACATAAGGACATAGACAGGGTAGAGAAGGTTCAGAGGAGGGCAACAAAGATGGTACATGGATTGCATCACAATTCCTATGAGGACAGGTTGAAGGAATTGAATATGTACTCCCTGGAGGAGAGGAGGGAGAGAGGGGACATGATAGAGACATACAAGTATCTGACTAGGAGGAACAGGGTGCAGGAATACACTATTTTTAAGCGAAAAAGATGTTCCAGGACTAGAGGACATGGGATGAAGTTGGAGAGAGGACGACTGAGAGGAAACGTGAGGAAGAATTTCTTCACAGAATGGGTAGTGGACAAGTGAAACACCCTGCCACATGAAGTGGTGGGGACTGAAGCAATCGCGGGATTTAAGAATGCATGGATAGGCATAAAGGAATTCTGGAGGTCAGGGATAAGGAGCAACAGACTTCTAGGAAAACATAAACTGAACTTACAAGTTCAAATGGGTAGACTGGGTGGGCCATAGGCCCTTATCTACCGACATTGTCTATGTACAGTATCTATGTATAAGAAAGCAGGTACCCTAGAACATGGGGTGCAGTTAACTTATTTATTCAGTTCACTGTGTGGCTGTAGTTGTATTTTTGACTTGCTTGCAAGTTTTGCATTGTAAGAAGATGCTGCCCCTTAAAACTGCTAATGCACATCTGGCTGTGAAGTTCTAATCTGAGATGTTCTTGTTTAAATAAGAAAACTGTTTTCTGTAAGCATAAATCTGTGAACATTTCTTTCAGCTTGCACCATTTCTCTATTTTTGTTTTGTGATGTGCTTTATTCCACTCTCTTCCCAGCTGAACTTAATCTCATGTTCCTGTAAGCAACAGAATTATTAAAAAAGCCATCTTCTCACCTTTCCAGAAATACACACACACACACCCCATAGGGATTGTCTTCTCTGGCAACCAGTAACAAGAACTGTAGACTGTTCTGATTGGAAGTGTACATAACAAAAGAGTTGCGTGTCACTTTAAGAGGGATAAAATATGGATTCTGGGAAATGGTCCCAAGTATAACTTGTGGAGGTGAAGCGCTGACCAACTTTAATGTTGCTCTGTGAATGGCCTTCACAAATTGCAGTGAGATAGTGTGTGTCTTACAGAGAGTGCGATCCCATCTAATGTGATGTTGTGTAATGTATTGTTATTTAAAACTGTTTGGGCTAACGTAGTTGCATACCTCTCAACTGTACAACATTACGAGGAACGTTCATCGTTTTACTTCACAAAAGCTCCCTGTTCCACATTGTAAGGACTTGTCCAGCATTCAGTGTTATCATTTTAAAGCAAAAATCTATAGTAAATGACGTAAAAAAAAAATCACTTAATTAATAACAGACTTTCCGAACATAAATGCAAACATTTTAACAGTGTTGTGAGCTTCTGATGTAAAGATTTGAGTAAGTATTCCACGTTTTGCCCGTTTGTTCTACATTTTGAGAGGCAATGTTCCACATTTGGGGGACAAAAGGTTGAGAGGTATGCGTAGTTGTCAAATCCCAAGTGAAGTGAAGGTTTAGGGTATGTGGTCAGCTGAGACAGATAGATAAACTACAGCACACCCAGCTGTACAGTAATATAGTTGCAACACTATTAATTCAGATGACATTTATAACTGGTTTATAATTTTAACCAGAACCTTGAGATAGCTGTACACCTTTATTTTCTGTAGAGCTTGTGGTGGGTTTTATTAGTTACAAGGTCCTTGTCTGGGAGTAATATAAGCAGTAAAGAATTACATGCTTCGTTCGCACCTGTCTTATAACTGTTCACTGCTGATGCAATTACACTACTTTAAACTCCTGCATTTTATATTGGTATCGTACTTTGCCATATACACTATTTAGCTACATATACAAATTAGGTGCACACACATACACAGGCATACACTGTCCTGACTCTGACATTCTAAGAACGTGAATTAGAACTACCCTGTCAAACTTGTGCATTATCTCCAGCTGATGCACAATGCCCTGGAACTTAGATTTTTTTTTCTCCTAAAGATGCTCTTTGTTGTGCTGGTCTTGAGCCTCCCAGCATTACAATAATGGACTTTTAGTTACTGCTAAAGAGAGTGGTCACACCTGTATCTGTGCTGCTGCTATTTGATGGCTGAGTCACTAAGAATCTTACTTGGAGAGGGTTCCTGCAGTAGGTCTTTACACATAGGACCATATGGCAAACTTCTAGCTAGCAGTCATTAGCAGGGGACTGCCTCCGGTGTCCCCTGATCAGACGTCAGCATGGCAGTATATAGGGGTGGTCCCCATGCCCGCCCTCCAGTTCTTTCCTGCCGTTGACCTGAACTCGTCAGATCCTCGCGGTGAACTAGCTCAGTTGTCTGCCATTTCTTTATATATAGTTTTTTGCCCCATTTTTTCAAAACGTTTCAAGTGTATGTCTTTGTGTTAATCAAAGAAAAAGTGCTCACAGAGTGGCGCTCAAATCCCACATGGGGACGACCACTCCCGCTGTGTTTTTTGCCTTGACCCTAAACATCGGATCGCAGATTGCGAGATGTGTCAGGCCTTTAACCAGGCCACATGCACCTGTCACCAGAAGGCCCTCGATACTCACCTTTTAAAACGTCGCCTGGCATCGATGGAAAAAAAAGCTCCAGGAGCTGAGGGAATGTGCTTCTTCACCCACTCCCGAGAAAAAGGAAAAAAGGAGGAGGAGCATTGAGATCGGGATTGTCCTCCATCTCTGCATCGTCAGACAGACGATGAAACTGGGTGAGGCCTCTATAGCAGTGAGTACCCCACCTCCAAGGTCTCCATCCATTCCAGCAAATCGGACACCTTCTCTGCCACCTGCCTTGGTCGGTGGGCAGTCGGGGGGGGGGGGTCCTCTCCGGAGGATTCTTCGGGTCATGTTGTAGGCTCTGCCACTAAGTCTCCCCCCAGTCCTGCCATCCGGAGCTCAGCCCTGGGTGCCTTGCCTGACTCCAGGCTCCCAGCTGTTGTACGCCCGACCACCTCCTGTAAGTCAGACGTTGGCTCCTCCGACGCCCGCCAGGTTTCCGCTGATAAGTTGGCTGTCTGCTTGCCTGATGCCTGACTGGCGGGTGCCCTCCCATTGGACATCCAGCATCATGAAGGGCGAGCCTCCAGGCCCTCCTTCGTCCCGCGAGGGTTCTCCGTCACGGAACTTACTGACCATGCCCGACGCCTCATTTTCCCTGGCCGGCGAATCAAGTGTGGCTGTCCAGGAGACCTCCCCTGCATCGGGCCCTCCTTCTAAGAGTCTAACCTTTGGGCTGGATCAGATGACGGGGCTCTCCATTCCTTTGCCTCCCTCACCTCCCTCAGACCAGACGTTGGGTCACCCCCATGCTGGGCCACTCCCCGGTCCATACACCGATTACTGACATGGACCAGGGCTTTCCTGTTCGGACGCCAGAGCTACCTTCTGGCCCATCCGGGGTCACAATAGAGACCCAAGGCCTGCCGATGGTCCCTATCCCACCCAGTGGTCCCTCGCTGCCACCTATCCCTGGATCCTCTGCCCCTCCTCAGTCGGGTCCCACTGATTATTGTCCTGGCTATCTGCCACTCTGGTACCCATATTACCAAATGCCAGGAGGACCAACGCCGGGGTACCCACCATCAGCTCCGATGCCGGGGTACCCAACACTGGGTCACTACTGCCAGGGACACCAACTGCACCAGTTCTGGTACCAACCTCCTAGCTACCCTCCTTACTCTTTAGGGTACTCATACCTTCTCAAGTTAGCCTTCCCAGATGATTTTTAACTGATTGTTATATTTATAGTTTTATTATTATGTTTGTATGTTGTATCTTTGTGAAGCGCCTCAGCTTTGGAAAGGCGCTATAAAAATTTAGTTTTAGTTACTTAGTTGCTTACCCACCCAGGGTACAAGCCTCCACCTGCCCCTCCCCAGCTGGAACCACCCACTTTTATTCCGTCCTGGTGGCAGGATGCAAAATCACAACTGTTGGAAGGACTGGGACAACCCCACATGGTCACGGTTCCCACCCCGACCCATAGGATTGTTCCCAGAAGCCCTTCCCCCCTGGGCCGGGCATCTGATAGGAGTTTGGGCAAGCATTTCTTAGAGCCCTCAGGAGCCAGGGTGATGGAGATGGTCCCAGATGTCACACTTCTACCCAGCACACTGGAATTCTTTGACTCTGATTCAGACCCCGAGTCTGTTGGTCACTCGGAACCTCAGTCCCCCATTGAACCCTAGCCCAAGAAGTCCCCGCTGGAGGACCTATCCTTCATAGAACTCCTAAGGTCCATCAAACAGGCCTATGGCTGGGCGTCTCAGGAGTTGGACCCCAAGAGGAGATGTCTGGCAGAGCACCTAGACCTCACCAGCGCAGATCCCCTCCCTATCCCCCCACGGACAGGATCACATGAGGATCTTACCTCTACTATTTGGCAAGAGCCATCCTCCATCCCGGCTGTCTCCAAAAAAGCTGACAGAACATATCACACCCCCCTCCCCCGAAAGGGGTTGGTCATCTGACCAGTCAACCAAAAGCTGACTCCATGGTCAACACTGCTGCCCATGACAGGATGGCACAGCAAAAACACTCGAGTACTTCTCCTCTGGGTAAGGAATCCAAGCAAATAGCTCAATATGGACACAAAGTCTATTCTTCATCAACTTGAGCCATCTGGTCATTAAACTGTGTAGCCCATATGGTATCCGGATTGGAGAAGGACTTGCAGGAGATTCCGGATGAGAACCTCAGAAATCGGCTCTTGGAGAAGGTAAGACTGAATAAGTCTCCTTGCCACCTCGCTTTAAGGGCAACTTATGATATGGTCGATTCAGTATCCCATTGCATTGCCACGGGCATTTGCTTGAGGCGCCTGGCATGGCTTCATCTTGCGGGACTGGCGCGAGACGTCCAGAGTGTGGCATGTGGACAGCTGGTTCTGATTACAATATGATATTTTTTCTGCAATATAAAATATGTAAGGGAATGTCTGGCAGGAGAAAATGCTGTCTTGCTGAAATTGACACATCAAAACCCCCCAGGGATAAGTTCAAAGGACAGGAGGTAGCTTAAACTGCAGATATCTGAAATGCAATTCCTTTAAATTTTCTTTGGAGCCCTGGAAATAAAATATCCATTCATGACGTCCTCAGGGAAATCCTTTGATTTGCACTAGGTGTCATGAAGGAAGGAGAAAAATGCATGTGTTGGGTGTCTCCCAAGATGGCCAGTAATTACATCAAAGGGTCTTTGATGTCTGGGTGAAACAGATCACAGACTGATTCAAGAAGTCCAATATGCATGTGTGTGGGGGGGTGTCATCTAAGGAAGCCACAATTACATCAAAGAGGCTTTGATGTCAGTGTGAAGCAGATCACAGACCGGTTTTGACAGGTCACATGGAGAGAGAGGAGATTCATTGGTCACCTGTTTTGTTAAAATATCTTATTAGGACATCCTGTGTTATAAAATATAACTTTTAATACACCAAGGCAATGTTAGATGACCTCAGAGAGAAGGCCAACTCAAGACTGCTTTTAAGATACTGAGCAGACCTCACAGAGACGCATTATTTTCTGATGGAGAAAAGAGGAACAACAAAGCGCTGAAAGATTAAGAAGTAAGGAGACCTTAGATAAGACCAGTCTGAGTGTATGTATTGTAGGAATTTACACTTTTAAACCTGTTTTGTTTTTAAGGCTGTTTGTGTTGGGATATCTTGTTCTGTCTTTACTGTTTCCTATTTTACCTATTTGAAAGTAAAGATAAATATTTTAAAAACAGACACTGCCTGGTGTGCCTTGAAACTTCTTTTTATGTAAGTGAAACTTAGATGGTTATAGTTGACACTGTGCATGTGCTTATTGTGATACCAAACTGGGAAACAGATGAGAGTTCTCTCGGTCTTGCATAGAGTTCTAAGGGTTCATTTAGTTATACCTGGTTAGGTGCCCATAGGCACAGATATCTGCCCCCCCCCCCGAAGACAGAATTATCTGAGCCTGACAATTGGGTATGCTAACAAGAGGTCATCGGTTTGAATCCCTCCAGAACTTGAGACCTAGTTGACTCAAACCCACAAAACAGACAAGAGGGTTACCTTGTTCTGTTAAACTGTTCACAGTTCTACTCTCAGACGTTGGTACTTTGGGAGTAGAGGGCTGACCTGTTGAGTGGGTTTGTGACAGATTGGTTGGCAGCGGTGGCATTTAAAGTTTGGTGGTATAAGCTTTATTGTTCAGTGTGTCAGCTTGAGATTATTCAGCTCACTTGGGAAAAAGAAAGGCAGTGTTTTTTCCAAAAGGAAACAGAACTATATCCCTTGGCTTACAGTCAAGTTCCTACCCATTTTATTTTTTTTCTAAAGTGCCAGTCAGTGTAGCAGTAGTCAGGAAAGATGGCTTCCAACTACAGCAGGCACACTGTAGAATACTTAAAGCAGTTGTGCGGGGACAGATGAGTCCCATTCGACGTGACAGCCAAAAAGCAGACCTTCATAGAGGCCCTGATTGTAGCAGATACCCAGAGCAGCGAGTCAGTCACCAACCGTGACCGAAAAGGACCAAACCTCAAGTGTGGCAGTGCTAGCGGTTAGTGCAGAGTCTAGATCTGATAAGGAGGAAGGACAACAAGGCCACTGTCAAGTGAAGGGCCAAGGCAGAAGGGGATGGTCACCAGTATCCTGAATCCGGAAGTACTCAGGCTGCACATTGAGTTGCGCAGGATGGAGCTGGAGTTTCAGAAAGAGAGGGAGCGAGAGAGCAGAGAGGGAACAGCAAGAGGCAGAGCAACAACAGAGGGAGGCAGACTGTGAGGAGCGTGATCGCCAGCGAGCTGCAGAGGAGAAGAGAGAGGAGCGCCAGTGGCAACACGAACTGGAGAAGCTATGACTCCAACCAGCGGCACCAGAGCAGGTAAGTGTCTTGGGTTTAACGGAGACTGCAGGACTGGGTTACAAACTGAACTCCAAATTAATAGCCGAGTTTAAAGGGGGAGGATATGGATGCCTTTTTAAATTCTTTTGAAAAAGTTTGTATTCAGGCTAAAATTCCTAGAGAGTCCTGGAGCTTCCAGCTATCCCTGCTACTTACCGAGAAAGCTCGGAATGCATTGAGTCAAATGGACAATGAGGACAGTAATAATTACAGCAAGCTAAAAGCTGCTCTGTTAAAAAAGTTTGAATTAACTGCTGAATCATACAGAGCTAAATTCTGTAAGCTCAGGAGAAGCCCTGATATGAGCCACGAGGAGCTAGCCACGAAACGACATCAGTTTTTAAAATGGTGGGAAGGAATTGCGGCAAACTCTGTTGATAAAATTGAAAATGTGATTTTATTAGAACAGTTTTATTGGGCATGCCCAGCAGAGCTAAAAACCTTGCTAGAGGACCGAGATCCCAAAACAGTGCAAGAGGCTGCTGAACTCTCGAACCGCTTGGCCAAGAGCAGACCTGCTCTGAGAGCGAATGGGGCAGGCGTGGCAGTGCAGAAGGGAAAGAGCGCGCCTTCAGGGCAACTAAATCCCTCACTGCCTCCACCGAAACCAGTTAGCCCCAAGTTTCAGAGAAAAGATTTCTCTGAAAGAAAAAGTGAAAGTTGGTTATGTAAAGAAACTGGGCATATTGCCAGACAGTGTCCCAAAAAGGCCAACAATAATACACAGATTGCTACCAGGAAAGAAGTGGGTTGTTTGTGTGTCCCTGGAAGCAAGCCAGTGAACATGAGGGAACACATGCACCCAGTCATAGTGAATGATGTACAGACGCAGGGGTTAAGGGACACAGGGGCATCCCTGACATTGGTGATAGGGGACCTGGTACAGCCTGGTCAGCTTATACCCAGTACATACGTCACTGTACAGGACTTTGCGGGTGTACAGAAAGCATTGCCACTGGCCAGTGTTCTCCTGGACTGAGGTGAAACAGGAGGAACTGTGCAACAGGTGGCTGTAGCCAAAACTTTAGCAGTGGATGTGATCCTGGGTAACAATCTTCAGCAGGGGATGGTATGTGCAGTTACCCGTAGCTAAGCGGCAAGGGAAAATAGTAGTTCCCTGAACCCCACAGAAACCAGTGTGGAAACCACTGAGAGGCTGGTTCCCCAGCCTGTGTCTCCAGATGGGGAGACTGATAAAAAGGGGGTAGAAATTTCCCCAGTAGCAAGTAACCACACAGATACGGAGGGTTACTCCGAAGAGGGAGGGGTGACCCATTGGCAGAGGGTTGGGATTGACAGTGATCCTGAGGAACCTGACGCTAGTGCTAGGGACCCTAGTTTAGCGACTAAAGGGGACCTGTCCCAGGCCTTGGGACTGTGTGAGGGGTTTGCAGCTGCTCAGAGGAGTGACCCTAGTTTAGAGAAGCTGAGGGCTTGGGCAGACTCTGACGGAACACAGGGAGGTGACGGCAGATGTAAGGTTTATTGGGAAATGGACTTATATATACTCAGGCAGTACAGACAGAGGGAGGGATGCTAGGCAGGCAGCTTGTCATTCTTCAGGGGTATCATGAGCTGTTGCTCAAAATTGCACTTGATATTCCCTTGTCTGGTCATCTGGGACTCGCGCACACTACGCAGCGGTTAGCCCAGAATTTCTACTGGCCAAACTTCACCCAGCAGGTGATGGAGTATTGCAGGTCTTATCACCAGTGCCAAGAAACAGGGAAGGCAGACAAGAAAACCCAAGCAGCCCTGATTCCATTGCCCATATTGGAGGAGCCATTCCAGAGGGTGGGAATGGAAATTGTGGGGCCTTTAAATACCCCCAGCTCCTCAGAGAAGAGATTCATCCTGACTGTGGTGGATTGTGCCACCCGGTACCCAGAAGCAGTCGCCCTATCCTTTCTGAGGACAGACAAAGCGGCAGATGCCTTACTTGGGATTTTCTCCCATGTTGGGTTTCCGCAGGAGGTTATAACCGATCGAGGGGTTTCCTTCATGTCGGACCTGATGAAATGTTTATGGGAGAAGTGTGGGGTGGTGCAGAGATGCACAACACCGTATCACCAACAAGTCCCAATTGTACACTAAAGTCAATGCTCCGGGTGTTTGCTGAACAGCATGGGAGGGACTGGGAGAAATACCTTCCCCACCTGTTGTTTGCCTACAGGGAGGTGCCCCAAGAGTCGACAGGACTTTCCCCCTTCAAACTCTTATATGGACGCTGGGTACGTGAGCCCCTAGACTTGATCTGGGAGGACTGGGAAGACAAGCACGCCACCCAGGGAACTCCCATTGTGGATTACGTCCTTAGGTTTAGGGAAAGGCTGAAGGAGCTTATGGGGACAGCCCAGAGCAACCTGGCAGCTGCCCAACAGAAACAAAAAGTGTGGTACGACTGCAAAGCCAGAGCTCGCTCATACATGGTGGGTCAGGAAGTCATGGTCCTTGTTCCGGTCCGGAAAGACAAGCTGCAAGCTGAGTGGGCAGGACCTTACAAAGTGGTTAGGAAGGTAAATGACGTGAACTGCATTGTGGAGTTACATAGAAACATAGAGTTTGACGGCAGATAAGGACCGCTTGGCCCACCTAGTCTGCCCATTTTCCTACCTAACAGATAAGCTGCAGATCCGAGTTAACCAACAGCTTACTTCCTCCTACTCCCCACTAGGACTGCCTTATGTCTGTCCCACGCATTCTTGAATTCCCCCTCTTTTCTTGACTCCACAACCTCCTCAGGAGGCTGTTCCATGCATCCACAACCCTCTCTTTGAAAAAATACTTCCTCACATTACCTCTGAGCCGTCCCCCTCTATCTTCAAATTGTCCCCTTGTTCTTGCACATCTCTTTTTGAAAGATGCTCCCTCTTGGACTTTGTTAATTCCCTGAGATACTTGAAAGTTTCTATCATGTCCCCTCTCTCCCTTCTTTCCTTAAGGGTATACATATTAAGCTCCTTTAGTCTTTCTTCATATGTCTTCTGGTGCAGACCTGCACCATTTTGTTGCCTTCCACTGGACAGCCTCCACTCTGTCAATGTCTTTATGGAGATGGGGTCTCCAGAACTGCACACAGTACTCAGATGGGGTCTCACCAACTGTCTGTACAGAGGGATAACAACTCCTGTTTTCTACTATTGATGCCTCTTCCTGTGCATCCCAGTATCCCCCCAGCCTTCCTTACTGCCTTCTCACATTGCTTGCCCACCTTTAGGTCATCTGATATAATTACCCCCAGGTCCCTTTCCATTTTTACTGTTGTCAGTATCTCACCCCCCATTGTGTACTCTTCTCCTGGGTTTTTGTTTCCTATGTGCATTACCTTGCACTTCTTTGCATTGAATCTGAGCTGCCATACATTTGACCATTCCTCCAACCTTGCCAAGTCCCTTCTCATCCTTTCCACTCCATTTTGTGTATCAACCCTGTTGCAGATCTTTGTGTCGTCTGCAAAGAGACATACTTTTCCTTCCAGTTCCTCTGCAATGTCACTTATAAAGACATTAAAAAGGACTGGTCCCAGTACTGAACCCTGTGGTACCCCGCTAGTAACCCTCCTTTCTTCACTGTGCACTGCATTTACTACTACCCTTTGCGTCCTGTTGTCTAGCCAGTTTTTTATCCAGGCTACCACCTTGGGGCCCACTCCAAGGCTGGCTAACTTTTGTATTAATCTTTTGTGTGGGACTGTATGAAATGCCTTGCTAAAATCTAGGTAGGCCATGTCCACAGCCCCTCTCTGGTCTACTGCTTTGGTCACCCAGTCAAAGAAATCTATTAGATTTGTCTGACATGACCGTCCCATCGTGAATCCATGCTGCCTTGGGTCCTGTGCCCCACTGGCCTCTAGGTATTGGTTACCTGACCAAAGACAGACAAAAAGGATGTACCATGTCAACATGATGAAGCCGTATGCAAATAGGGCTGACATGGTGTTCACAGTGTGTAGTCATGGGGAGGGGATGGTCGAAGGAGACCCCCCTTCTGGATTTGCTGGAAGAGAGTAAACGAGAGATCTTACTTCGAGTGGGAGCTCTTGCAGCAGGCTATTACATTTTGGACTATGTCACAGGCACTAGGACCACACGGTGAAAATCTTCTGCCAGCAATACCAGCGGGGACCGCCCCCGATACCGGCCCCGCCCCGACATCGGTCAGGGTACAAGAGGGGGCAGACCCAGCTCCACCTCAGTTCTTTCCCGCCGCGTACCCGCACATGAAGCTTGCTTCTGTCTGCGACTCTCAGCGAGAACAAGAGATCTTCTAGCAAGATTTTACTGTTTTTTCGACGGTTTTTGTTCGTTTCACCGACACCAACGTCAGTATTGCTGCCGTCATTTCGTACGGTTTTTCCTGCCTTTGGGTTGTGTTTTGCTTGGTGTTTGCCGCCTTTAGTACCGGCGTCAGCCCTCTTCTCCCTCCGGCCGGGTTCGATGTCTTCCCAGGCTTCGATGTCCCCTGAACACCTGAACAAGTGCGACTGCGGGCGGCAGATTCCCGCTAAGGATGGGCACCGGCGGTGCGTCTTCTGCCTCGGCCCCGACCACGACACCGCTAATTGTGCTGACTGCCAGGCCTTTACTAGCCGGACCCGCATCCACCGCGGGAAAGCCCTTAAGGCCTACCTTCTAGAGCAGAAAATGGATCTGCACTCGGAGGGGAAGAAAAAGGAGAAGAAGCGGCACAGTAAGGAGCGTAGTCGGTCCCGGTCCAGATCGCGTTCGTGGCCTTCTCCAAAAAAGGCCCGTCCTTTGGGGTCTGGAGAATCGCCAAAATCTTCCCAGGCTAAGGCCGACCCATCGGGGGAGAAGCCGGCCAAGCCGAAGGTGACTCCGCTAAGGGTCATCGCCAAGTCCTTGGAGGTACCTGCTCCGGCCCTACCTACCAAGGCACTGGCACCGCCTGCTAAAGGTGCGCCTCCGGAGGTTAAGGACTCTCCGGCGCCCCCTGGCGTCACCTCATCGTCGGTCCCTACACTGACGCCGGTCGAAGGGGCTAAGGACCCGGGGTCGGTCATGGAAATACCGACGTCCCCGTCGCCCAAGTCCTCCTCCCCTCTGGGCCCTCAGGAGAGCTCTCCTTCGCGTCCCGCCGCTCTGGAGACTTCTTTTCCACAGCGTGCAGCTGAGAGCTTCCCCAAGGATGAGCTCAAGCAGCTTTTCTCTTTTTGGTGGGGGCAGGTACACAAGCGAACCTCCCCGTCGCCAGCCCAGACACCGGTGCCGGATTCTGCGGGAGAAATACAGCCGGAGGGTGAGACTTCTCCGTTGAGGTCACCGGAGCACCGTCCTTCGCCCCCTTCCAGGGCTCGTTCCCACTTTAGATCCGAGGACCACCGACGTCGCTCTAGGGTTTCTAGTGACCAACGTCGGTCTCGTTCCAGGAGCCCTTCTCGCACTAAGCGGGACCGCTCCCGACGTTGGTCTCATGACCGACGTCAGTCTTTGCTCCGTCGCCGGTCCAAGGACCGGAGTCGGTCTTCGGACCGTCGTCGGTCCCCTAGTCACCGACAGCAGCGCTGGCATGGTCATGAGGTAGAATCAGACTATTCCAAATTGGATAGTCGATCCTCCTCTTCTTCATCGACCTCTTCTTCTCTCAGTCTCAAGCGCTCCCCTGAAGAGAAGGACCTGCCTCACTCGCCTCTGGATGATCCTACCTTTATGGACGTCATGATGCACATCCAGGTTTCTAACGAGTGGGACACGGAAGACCTGGATCCGGAACACCGGAGATTGGCTAAATACCTGAGGCAGAAGGAGCCGAAGCCTCTGGTTATTCCTCCTTTGGTGGATACTTTCCAGGATCTTACTAGATCCACCTGGATGCATCCGGCCTCCATCCCGACAGTTCTGAAAAAAGTCGGATAGGCTGTATAAGGTCCCGAGGGCGGAACCCTTCCTGGCAGAACACCCTCAGGCCGATTCATCGGTGATTACGGCTGCCCATGATAAATCTCGGCAGCCGAGGCACCTCAGCTCCCAGCCTCCCGACCTGGAGTCCCGATACCTGGATCAGGTGGGCAAAAAAGTTTATGCTGCCTCCACCTGTTCCATTCGCTCCCTGAATTTTCTCACGCATATGGTGCAGTACCAGAATGCGTTATGGGAACGGGGACTTGAGCCGACACAGGCCATGCCAGATTCTGATAAGAAGACTGAGCTCCTGGCCCTTTTGCAGTCGGGCTCAGATGTAGGCTCTCATGTGCTAAGAGCCTCGTATGACACTGCAGACACGACAGCCAGGGCGGCCGCCTCTGGAGTATGCCTTCGGCGCCATGCCTGGTTGAGAGTCTCGGGCTTTCACCAGGATCTGCAGTCCGGGTATCCGGGATTTGCCCTTCCAGGGTACCGTCTTGTTTGGGCAGAAGATGGAGGCTTTGATCTCCTGTCTCCAGGAATCGGGTAAGTCGATCTGGTCGGTCCACCAGATGTACAGTGGCGACCAGCGACGTCCCCACCGCTGACGGCCTTTTCGTAAGTCCTCAGGCAACCAGGCTTCAGCCCGCAGAAACTGGCAAGGGCAGAGTGGTGGCTTCCGCAGAAGATCCGGAAACCAGCAGTCTGGTGGACCTTCCGCCCGTGGGCCCAAGTCCTCCCAGGCCTCTCTCCCAACTCCCAGTTCTGCCCAATGACTCCCTTCCACGCCCCCCCCTTCTGACAGAAGCTCACGGGGAGCCGGTTGGGGGCTGCTTCTCCCTTCATCTCGAAGGGTGGAAGTCTGTTACCACGGATCAATGGGTCTTGGACGTTGTACGGAGAGGACACACCTTGGAGTTCACAGAGTTTCCTCCACACACTCTACCAAAGCTCTCCCGTTATCCTCCTTCTCACATCCCACTATTAGAAGGAGAAATTCAGGCCCTTCTGCAAAAGAGAGCTATATAGAGAGTCCCCAGGGGGCAGCGAGGCCAGGAGTTCTACTCCCACTTCTTTCTGGTCCCAAAAAAGACTGGGAACCTTCGTCCCATTTTGGACCTCAGTCCACTAAATCTCTTTATAGAGTACAAAAAGTTCAGGATGGTGACTCTTCAGGGTCTCCTTCCCCTGCTGCACCAAGGGGACTGGCTTTGTTGTCTCGACATGCAGGATGCATACATGCATGCATATAGGGGTCTTTCCTCCTCACAGGAAGTTCTTGAGGTTCCACTTCCAAGGGGAGCATTTTCAGTTTCGGGTGCTCCCGTTTGGCCTCTCTTCCCCTCCGCGAGTCTTCACCACATGCCTCGCAGTGGTGGCTGCGGCTCTGAGGCGGATGGGACATTATGTGTTTCCTTACCTCGATGATTGGCTTCTTACGGCCCCGTCAAGGGACAGCCTCTTATGCTCTCTCAGAGACACTTATACTCTATTCCAAGAGCTGGGGATCACCCTGAATTTAAAAAAGTCATCCCCAGAGCACAGCCAAATGCTTGCCTTCATAGGAGCAATCCTGGATTCTGTCCAGGGCATGTCCTTTCTCCCACAGGACAGGGGGATTCGCTTGCAAACATTGGCGGAATGCATCTCTATAGCACCTCGGGTTCCAGCCCGGAACTTCCTCAGCTTATTGGGGCATATGGCAGCGGCCATTCCAGTCACGCCCTTGGCCTGCCTCCACATGAGAGTCCCACAATGGATGCTCAGGGTGCAGTGGGACCAATGCTACGACGACCTAGATGCTTTAGTGAGGATCTTGGAGCCAGACAGGAGAACATTGCTTTGGTGGTTAGACCCCAGCAATCTGGAGAAAGGGGTCAGTTTTCGTCTGGAGCCTCCAGGTCAGACTCTAACGACGGATGCATCGAACCTGGGCTGGGGGGCACACCTGGGTGTTCATCAAACGCAGGGGGTTTGGTCACCCGAGGAACGGTCCCTCCACATCAATGTGCTGGAAATGCGAGCGGTCCTGTACGCTCTTCAGGCGTTTCGGGAAGATCTGGTACCGGGCTCTCTTCTAATTCAGACGGACAACACGGCGGTCGTCTTTTACATCAACAAGCAAGGAGGCACTCATTCCTATCCTCTTTGCAGGGAGGCAGTGAGAGTCTGGTACTGGGCACTGGAACGGGGCATTCTACTGTCCACCATGCACGTTCCAGGCATCCTAAACAATCTAGCCGACAAACTCAGCAGGTCGCGGGCCAGAGCACACGAGTGGGAGTTGCTACACTCCGTAGCGGACCAGCTCTTCAACAGGTGGGGTCTTCCCGAGCTGGACCTCTTTGCATCACCACGCAATGCCAAACTGCCAGTGTTTTGCTCGCAAGAGCGCGCGCCTGGAGTTTTTTGGCCAGACGTGTTATCCCTTTGCTGGGCAGGGAGGTTTCTTTATGCCTTTCCGCCCTTCCCTCTCATTCAGAGGGTTCTGCTCAAATTGCAGGCCGAAGGGGCCTGGATGATCCTTGTGGCCCCCAACTGGCCTTGACAGATTTGGTTCCCACTCCTGCAGCGGCTGTCCCAGGAACCTCCAATCCCGGTCCCTGCACCTTCATGCTTGGCTCCTTCAGACGTAACTAGAAACAGATACAGGGTTTCCCTGGAAGTGACGGAGGTCTTAGCGTCCGCAAGAAAGCCCTCTATTCGCTCCACTTACACCATGAAGTGGAAGTGTTTCTGTCTTCGGGTCTTGCCGCAACATTTGTATCCCGTCACCTGCCCTGTGAACTCCACTTTGCAGTATCTCCTCTCCTTGTATGAGAAAGGCCTGAGTTATTCCTCTATCAAGGTGCACTTGTGGGCAGTTTCCGCCTATCATGCTCTCGTGGGAGAAAAAGTATTGGCACAGCTAGATGTAGCCTGCGCCTTCCTTAGGGGAATTCTACACATGAGACCTCCCATTAGGGACCCTGTCCCACCCTGGGACCTCTTTTTGTGTTGGAGAAACTCACCCTCCCTCCTTTTGAACCTGCAGCGAGTTGTGAGCTGCGTTACCTTTCTTGGAAAGTTTGTTTTTTGGTTGCTGTTACTTCTGCTCAAAGGGTTTCTGAGCTTCAGGCCCTGATGTGTAAAGAGCCCTATTTGGTTTTTCATAGGGAAAGAGTTTCTCTCAGAACTAATTCTAAGTTTCTTCCCAAAGTGGTCTCGGAGTTGACCCTCAACCAGTCGGTTGATCTTCCAGTTTATGTTCCTTCCCCTTCCAATAGAGGGGTAGCTGTCCTCCACACATTGGATGTCCACAGGTCCGTGAGGTATTACCTCAGCAGAACGGTTCAACACCGTAAATTGGAGCAGCGCTTTGTGGCTTTTGCACCACATCGCTTGGGTCAACCGGTGTCCAAGCAGACTATCTCTAAATGGATAGTCCGTTGTGTCTCGTTTTGCTACGAGCATCACAGTAAACCCCTGCCGGGCCCGGTTAGGGGTCACTCCACCAGAGGAGTATCAGTTTCTTTTGCCGCCATGAGGAATGTCGCTATCCAGGACATTTGTGCAGCCGCGACCTGCAACTCGGTGCATACTTTTATCAAGCATTACTGCTTGGATATCGTCTCAAGACGCTGTGCTGGCTTCGGCCTAGCAGTTTTGCAAGGACTTTTGTCCTAGGGCCTCTGGAGTCAGCATATTCCTTCTCCCGGGGTCGGCTACCTCCTTGCTGTGGGACTGCTTGGGATTCAGTCCTAAATGTAATAGCCTGCTGCAAGAGCTCCCACTCGAAGTAAGATAGTACAGTTATGTAAGAACTTACTGTAACAGTAGATCTTCGAGAGGAGCTCTTGCAGCAGGCGCTGCTTCCCTCCCGCCTTCCCCCTCGGAGTGTGCAGATCTATTTTCTTTTCTTTCTAGATGGTGGGCTTCGCCTCCTTCTCTTGTCAGGCCTTCTGCTGAGTACTGGCGGGAGAACTGAGGTGGAGCTTGGTCCGCCCCCTCTTGTACCCTGACCGACGGGGCGGGGCCGGCATCGGGGGCGGTCCCCGCTGGTATTGCTGGCAGAAGTTTTTCACCGTGTGGTCCTAGTGCCTGCAGCATAGTCCAAAACGTAATAGTCTGCTGCAAGAGCTCCTCTCGAAGATCTACTGTTACGGTAAGTTCTTGCGTAACTGTACTTCCTCTGTGGAGGCAGTAAAATTGTCTCCCCAGCTGACCCAGGCCAGATCCAGAAAGTAAGGGAGGTTTTAGCAGACTGTGCCCCCTTGTTTAACGCCAAGCCTGGACTAACCCCCTTAACGACACTGCTGGTAGAAAGCAAGCAGGAGTCCTCTGTGGAGGCAGTTAAATTGTCACCCCAGCTGGCCCTGGATAAGATCCAGGAAGTAAGGGATGTTTTAGCAGACTTTGCCCCACTGTTTAGCACCAAGTCTAGCCTAAATCCCTTAGTGATGCATGAAGTAGAGACAGGGACACAGACGGCCATACGGTGGACAGCATATCGAGTGTCAGAGGCAGTCCAAAAGGACATTAGGAGGAAAGTGGAGGAGATGCTGGATTTAGGGGTAATCCAGAAATCCCACGGCCCTTGGGCCTCACCTGTAGTTCTTGTACCCAAGCCAGATGGCTCAACTCGTTTCTGTGTGGACTGTTGTGGACTGAATGCAGTCACGAAGTCAGACACCCACCCGATACCCTGGACGGACGAACTCCTGGACAAGTTGGAGGGGGGGGCGACCTACCTTACGACCATTGACCTGACGAAGGGGTATTGGCAGGTAGCTGATGAACAGAGCTAGGGAGAGGTCGGCCTTCATCACTCTGAGTTTAAAGTAATGCCTTTCGGAATGAAGAACACCCCGGCCACTTTCCAAAGGTTGGTGAACCAGGTGTTAAATGGTGCTGAGGAGTACGCCATGGCGTACCTGGATGACATTGCCATCTTTAGTACCAGCTGGGAGGAACACCTTTCCCATGTTAGAGAAGTGCTGGGCACGATACAGAGGGCCAGGCTCACTGTCAAAGCCGAGAAGTGCCAGGTGGCCATGGGAGAGGTGGCATACCTTGTTCATGTGGTAGGCCAGGGACAGCTCCGTCCTAACCAAATAAAAATAGAGGTAATTCAGGCATGGCCCAGACTACAAACCCAGAAGCAGGTCAGGAGTTTTCTCGGGACAGCAGGGTACTATAGAAAATTTGTACCCAATTACAGTGCCCTGGCTGCTCCCCTATCTGACCTGACAAAGAAAAGGATGCCCAAGAAAATTACCTGGGGCCCAGCCTGTGAGAAAGCCATTTCCAAACTAAAGGAGGCACTATGCAGTGCTCCTGTTTTGACAAGTCCTGACTATAGTAAACCTTTATAGTTCAGACTGACGCCCAGACGTGGTATTAAAGGTACTGAGTCAGACATCCAGCCAGGGGAGGGATCACCCAATAGCCTACCTGAGTAAAAAGTTACTTCCCAGCGAGCAGGCATACTCCACGGTGGAAAAGGAGTGTCTTGCCATAGTGTGGGCCCTAAAGAAATTGAAGCCATACTTGTATGGGCAGCATTTTGTGGTGCAGACTGACTACAACCCCCTGGTTTGGCTGACGCAGATGGGGGAAAACAATGGTTGATTGCTACGATGGAGTCTTGCTTTGCAAGGATATGATCTGACCATTCTACATAGGGCTGGAACGACCAATCAGAACTCAGATGGGCTGTCTCATGTCTACAAGGAGTGAACTGATTTGGGAAGCTCATCCCATGCAGGGGATGGAGCCCCGAAATTCAGTCTAGGTGGGGAGGAATGTGGCATGTGGACAGCTGGTTCTGATTACAATATGATATTTTTTCTGCAATATAAAATACTGTATGTAAGGGAATTACCTGGCAAGAGAAAATGCTGTCTTGCTGAAACTGACACATCAAAACCCCCCAGGTTTAAGTTCAAAGGACAGGAGGTAGCTTAAACTACAGATATCTGAAATGCAATTCCTTTAAGTTTTCTTTGGAGCCCAGGAAATAAAATATCCATTCATGACGTCCTTAGGGAAATCCTTTGATTTGCACTAGGTGTCATGAAGAAAGGAGAAACATGCATGTGTTGGGGTGTCTCCCAAGATTGCCAGTAATTACATCTAAGAGTATTTGATGTCTGGGTGAAACAGATCACAGACTGATTCAAGAAGTCCAATATGCATGTGGGGGGGGGGGGGTCGTCTAAAGAAGCCAGAGTTACATCAAAGAGGCTTTGATGTCAGTGTGAAGCAGATCACAGACTGGTTTTGACAGGTCACATGGAGAGAGGAGATTCATTGGTCACCTGTTTTGTTAAAATATCTTATTAGGACATCCTGTGTTATAAAATATACATTTTAGTACACCAAGGCGGAGTTAGATTACCTCAGAGAGAAGGTCGGCTCAAGACTGCTTTTAAGATACTGAGCAGACCTCACAGAGAAGCATTGTTTTCTGATGGAGAAAAGAGGAACAACAAAGCACTGAAAGATTAAGAAGTAAGGAGACCTTAAATAAGACCATTCTGAGTGTATGTATTATAGGAATTTGCACTTTTAAACCTGTTTTGTTTTTAAGGCTGTATGTGTTGGGATATCTTGTTCTGTATTTACTGTTTCCTAGTTTACCTATTTTAAAGTAAAGATATAGATTTCAAAAACAGAGTCTGCCTGGTGTGGCTTGAGACTTATTTTTATATAAGTGAATCTTAGATGGTTGTAATTGACACTGTGCATGTTCTTATTGTGATACCAAACTGGGAAACAGATAAGAGTTCTCTCGGTCTTGCATAGAGTTCTAAGGGTTCATTTTGTTATACCTGGTTAGGTGCCCGTAGGCAAAGATATCTGGCCCCCCTGAAGGCAGAATTATCTGAGCCTGACAATTGGGTACGCTGACCAGAGGTTATTACTTTGAATCCCTCCAGAACTTGAGACTAAGGTGACTCAAAACCACAAAACAGACAAGAGGGTTACCTTGTTCTGTTAAACTGTTCTCAGTTCTACGCTCAGAGGTCGGCACTTTGGGAGTAGACGGCTGACCTGCTGAGTGGGTTTGTGATACAGAGCACCCTCCTGGATGCCCCCTTTAGGGGTCCCGTGCTGTTTGGGGGAGACACAAAGGACATAATCACAGAGCTGCAGGAGTGTGTAAGGTTGCTTAAGGACATATGCTGTATGTACCTCTTGGAACAAAAGCCCAAGCGGTCCTTTCATTGCCTCCAGAAGAGGTGGAACAGGCAGAATCAAGGTAGGTGGGGCCGGCCCGGTGGCACTGAGGGTTGAGGCACAAGATGTCACACCGGCGACCCAGGTTGAGGAACGAGCCTGGGCCTCTGGGGGTCAGCAGGGAGGAGAGAGAGGATTGAGTGTCCAGAGGACAGCTCCCCTCTCTCTGGGAGGGATCTAGGGCCTGCCCGGCAAAGCAGCGGCCCCCAGTGGAAGCCGGAAGTATTGCACCGTTCAGGGCAGTAGTAGAGAGATCAGAGCCGTGACAGAGGTTGGAGGACGTCATTACATATCTGGGCTCCGGGGGGAGGAAGGCGGGACAACAAAGCAAGGGAAAAATCCTCTCACCATTGGTAGGTGAAGGTGGGACCAGAGGTCATGACCCACATCACCACTGGGCATCTGGTCATGCAGCCTGGTCCCAGCCATGATTACAGCCTCCAGTACTGTAGCTAGAGTGCCTGAGGAGCTTGGTGGTCCCTCCTGGAGGACTCAGATCCAGGGGTCGGGCTAGCAGTCAGGATTGGGGTGCTGACACTGGAGTTGGTCGTCCAGTTCTTCAGGCAGACAGGAGAAGTCAGAGCACCACGTGCCCACACCAGAGAGAGGCTAATGGAAGGAGAGGTGATAAAAATAGGTGGGGGAGAAAAAAAAAAAGAACCAAGGTAGGCGACAGGGTAAGCACTGGTTCTAGCTCCCAGACCCCTCAGGCAAAATGCCAAAAGACCACTGGAAACGGAAAAAATGGCACTCCCCTCTGCGTTCTGACGCGAGGGGTCTCTCCCCCCCCCCCATTTCCCGAGAAACCAGTGGGGGGACGGTTCACCCTCCACCTTGAAGGGTGGAAGATGGTAACCGAATATGCTTGGGTCGTACAGCTACTAGCAAGAAGACACTCTATCAAGTTCCTGGACAGACCCCTGGACAACCCACAGGACAGGTCCTACTACCCATCAAGAGATCCAGTCTCTACTTCAAAAACAAGCCATAGGGCTGGTTCCACTAGGGCAAATAGGAAGGGGATATTACTCCCACTTCTTCCTAGTTCCCCAAAAGACAGGAGATCTGAGACAAATTCTGGATCTTGGCCTACTCAGTCTCTTCATAGAATACAAGAGATTCCATATGTTAATGCTCCAGGGACTCTTGCCCCTGCTCCAACAGAATCAATGGCAGTGCTTCCTGGATATGCAGGCCCACCACTGCTTTCTGAGATTCTCCTTTCAGGAGAACCATTATCAGTTCAAGGCCCTCCCATTTGGCCTCTCTTCGGCACCTCAGGTTTTTACCAAGTGCCTAGTGGTGGTGGCTGCAGCCTTACGCCACAAGGGGATTTATGTGTTCCCTTACCTGGACGACTGGCTGCTGTTAACACCGTCACAGGACAGTCTGAGAGCTTCCCTGTCCTCCACCCTAGACCTATCCTCCAGACTTGGCATCACTGTGAATGTTCCCAAGTCTCAACTTTCACCCTCCTAGCAGCTCCAGTTCATCGGAGCAATGCTGGACACAGTTCAGAGCAGGGCCTCCTTACCTCTGGACAGGGCAGAAACTCTGATGCAACAAGCAGCGTTGGTATCGTCCTCTCGGTGGACCAAGGTGCTCTCTGTTCTCCGCCCGCTGGGTCTAATGGCGGCTGCCATACCCACAGTCCCTTTGGCCAGACTGCACATGAGGGTGACCTAGTGGTCCCTCCAGGTCAAGTGGGATCAACGTCTGGAAGACATGGACCACACGGTCCTAGGCTCCAGCAGCCTGAAGCGGTATCTCCTGTGGTGGCAGGATCTTTCCAGCCTTGTGCAAGATCATGCACATAGGGAAGAGAAACCCTGAAGCCACCTGTAGGCTGGGAGGGGAGTTGCTAGCAGTCACAAAGGAAGAAAGAGACTTGGGCATCATCATCACTGATGACCTGAAATCATCCAAGCAGACCTCTAATGCAGTAGGTAATGCTAGAGGGGTGTTAGGGTGTATTAGTAGGGGTATCACAAGTCGTAAGAGGGAGGTAATAATCCCTCTTTACAAGACACTGGTTAGGCCCCATCTGGAGTACTGCGTGCAGTATTGGAGGTCACACCTTCACAAGGACATTAACCAAATTGAGGCAGTCCAGAGAAGGGCAACCAGAATGGTGCAGGGACTGCATCAGAAGACATATGAGGACAGATTAACAGAGCTCAATATGTATACCCTTGAGCAAAAGAGGAAGAGAGGCGATATGATCGAGGCATTCAAACACCTTAAGGGCATTAACAAGGTGAAAGAGTCTAACATGTTTAAATATAAGAAAAATAGCAGGACAAGAGGACACAGCATGAGATTAGAGGGGGGCCAATTAAGGGGGAATGTGAGGAAATTCTTTTTCACAGAAAGGGTGGTGGATGCATGGAATGGCCTACCTCAAGAAGTGGTGGCTATGAATACAGTGCAGGGCTTCAAACAGGCATGGGATAGGCATAAGGGAGCAATACAAATGAGTATGAATAGATAGGCCACTGACAGAGCAAAGGTCGATGGCACATTTATAAGGTAGAAAAAGAAATGGGCAGACTGGATGGGCCTTGCGGTCCTTATCTGCCGTCAACTTCTATGATTCTATGTTTGTTGGGGATCCCGTTCCACCCCCTATCCCCTTCCATGACCCTGATGACGGATGCCTCAGGCCAGGGATGGGGCGCTCACCTGGGAGACCACTGAGCACAGGGGACATTTGTCTCCGATAGAGGAACATCTACATATCAATATTCTGGAGATGAGAGCTGTGCTTTGTGCTCTCCAAGCATTCCAGTCCCTGTTGATACCAGGAACACTATTGGTCCAGACTGACAACACAGTGACAGTCTGGTACATAAACAAGCAGGAAGGCACCCGATCATACCCTCTTTGCAGGGAGACGATGCAGGTCTTGTACTGGTCTGTCCAGCATGGCCTGTCATTGATAACAGTCCATGTTCCAGGAGTTCACAACATCCTGGCAGACAGTCTCAGCAGCACTGTTGCACGGGCTCATGAGTGGGAGCTGAAGCAAGAGGTAGTGGAAGATCTCTTCCTTCAGTGGGGTCAGACAGAAATAGATCTGTTCGCCTCCTCATCCAATGCAAAACTACCCAGCTTTTGCTCGCTCGTTTCCAGGTGTGGTGTTTTATGGCGAGACGCACTGCCTATATCCTGGACAGGGAGATTTCTGTATGCTTTCCCTCCCTTTCCTATTCTGCAGAAGGTTCTGCTGAAGCTCCAAGAAGAGGGGGCTCACATGATTCTCATAGCCCTTCTTTGGCTTCAGCAGATTTGGTTCCCTGTGCTGCAACAGCTGACATTGGAACCCCCAGTACCTCTTCCTCTCTCCCACAAACTTCTGTCTCAGGAGCAAGGTAACCTTGTGCACTCGAGCCTCAAGTCTCTCCACCTGCATGCATGGCACCTTTGAACACAGCTGTTTCTCATTATGGCATCTCTTCTCGAGTAGCCCAGGTTCTAGTAGAGGCTAGGAAACCCTCTACCAGATCCACGTATGCTATGAAATGGAAGACATTCTCTGTTTGGGCCACAGCCAAGAGCCTGCATCCATTCACTTGCTCGGATCCCCAGATCCTTGAGCACCTCTTGCACCTGTCTGATTCAGGCCTCAGTTATTCCTCTCTGAAGGTTTCTGCCTACCACCTTCTGGTGGGGGCCAAAACCATTGCTCAGTTGGAGATATCCAGAACCTTTCTCAAGGGGATCCTCCACCTTAAGCCTCCGGTGTGGAATCAAGTTCCCCATGGAATCTAAATTATATTTTGGAAAGACTTACTTTGCCCCCCTTTGAGCCAATAACAAGTTGTGACATGTGTTACTTGTCCTGGAAGACGCTAGTTCTAGAGACGTGGATATGTTGTTCAATCCACACTGTCTGGCAGCTTCCTTGCTGTTTTAATTCTTGTCTGAAGGTCTTCAAGCTGGCTCCTCCCACCCACCCGGGTGGTAACACCCTCGGTTCCACCCCATGATGCCAGGTCTTCGTTACAGCTTGGAAGCTCAGTTTCCCTCCTTAGTGCTCTGTGTTTTAGGCCTGGATCCCAATCCTTTGGATTTCCGAAAATTATTTTAAAGTTCACTCGACTTTCATCTTCATCCCACCCACCCCAGGGATTGGCCTTCATTTGTAGGACAGGTCCCATAATGCCTTGTGACATCCTGCAAGCTTCTGCTTCCTACTGAGTGTGATAGGGAGCTCCAGCCACTCTTGAGGACTGACCTTTCCTTAAATTTGTTGCAACAATTCTTCCATTTGTTAGCCTAATCTATCATTTACAATTTCTAGTCCATAATGTTGGCCACCTATGGGCACCCCCTTCCCTTTCTTGACTATGCTATGGTGTCCTTTTTAATTTTCCTTTTGCCCCTGAGGCCCTCGTACAGGGAGATTATTGTGGTGACCTCCAAGGATACGTAAAACAGGTTGTGTTTATCATTGATGGATTTAGTATGTAATAGCACTATGTCATAAAATACTTTGATGTATATTTCTTATGTTTATGAAACCTGTAAATGTTGAAAATACCATGGCACTAGGAGTTTTTGATAATGGTAAAAAGTACTAGATGACTATTGTAGAAATTAAGTTAGTTGTGCTATTTAAAATGCATGTAAATTGCTGTAAACTGAACAAGTCTGAAATTTTGTGGTGGCTTACATATATCCCATGATGCTTTGCATTATGGATGGATGTATGATGATGTATTTCTTTGAATCTTGACTTGTTGCCAGTGCCCTTTGGGGTAACCCTTTTTTCAGTGTTTCTGCCCTGAGGTTCTTTGTTTTTAACTTGTTTTGTTATTTTTTCTTTCTGAGCTCCCACTACCTAAGTAGACGGGGCCCACATAGGTATGAAGAGTTTTCACTGAAAAGTGGTTAAATTGGAGATCAGTGTCAATAGGTGCTGGCTAAGTGCAGAGAAACAACATTCATAGACTGTTGCTGCAAACTGATGTACTGAAGACGGGATATGCTATTGCTGAGGCTTATTTCCTTTATTCTGAATAAACATCATACAGAGATTCTGTGTTGAACCTGAAGTTTAGTGTCTGGTCCATCTGTTATTCCACAACCCCTCCACGCTGAGGAATACAGGAACTTCCTGTCCCATAGCAGGAAGGGCAGGAGCTGTTGGTCAGAATTGTGTAGGTATAGTTGGTAATATAACTTATAGGTATTTTTCGTGAATGAATATTGTCTTGCGCCTTCTGCAGGTATAGTGGGTATGGGGCTAGACTGGTACAATTAGTATAGATAGTACTGTATTATCTTTTGTTTCATTAATAGGCAGTGCTAGCCATGGGTAGGATTGTGGGATGCAATGGTTGTGGGGTGGTGGTATGGATGAACATATTGTGGAGGCTGGGAGGGTGTCCAATCTGCCACAGGCTGAAGAGGCTCAAAGATGAGATGTGGTGGCTTGGTAGAGAGCTGGAGAGGATGGGTAGGGGGATTCTAGGACAGGTGGGCATTCACCAGGGAGTAACATGAGGACATCACATGGGAGGAACAGTGGGCAGAGGGAAGGGTTGGGGGGGGAGGGGAGTGGGGCAAACTGGACAGGAGGTCTAATGATGGTGGGTGGACTCAACTCGGCCCTAGCCACAGAGGGGACTCGAGTCAGGAGTGAGGAGACAGTGCCTAGCAGGACAGAGGGTAGGAAATAGGATTGCTGTACTATCGACACTGGTGGGGGGAAGAGAAGGAGGGCAGGCTCGGGGGGCAGGAGAGGAACAGGAGGAGACTGCACAAGGACCTGCACTCAGGAAGAGGAGGGGAAGTGGGACAGTGCTGGCAGTTGGGGGCAGGAGGGTCATTGCAGAGGTGGGAGAGGAGCCCAGGGCAGATTGAAGGGGAGGTGGAAGATAGCGGCGAGCAGTGAAAGGGGGAGATAGGTCAGAGGTAGAAAGGGGGAGACCGTTTGAGTGAACGGTAGAACTCCTGCTTTGGGGGACTCTAGAAATGTGAACCTGGGTAGAAGGGTGGGGGTGAGAGTGAGAAATGAAGAAGTAGATGTATTGGTATTGGGGGACTCCATACTTAAGGGGATTAGATTGGGCATCAAGGGGGAACGGCACAGTCACATATGGATGAAGTCCATACCGGGGTTAATGGCTGACAGGACGGTCAATTCTAAAGTGCGCAAAGAGGGGTAGGAGGAAACCACATATAGTGGTGCATGTGGGGATGAATGATCTGGCGGGGGAGATGGTGGCCTTCTCAGATGTGCTTCGAGTACCCTGTACGAGTATGGCGAGGAAAGAGAGGATTAGGGAGTTCAACACATGGTTTGGGGAGTGGTGCCAATACAAGGGGTACGGGTAGTGGGTGGATGGGGCAGAACCTGGGACAATAAAGATCTGTATGCAGGGGATAGACTGCACTTGAGTGGGGAGGGGAAGGGGGTATTAAAGCAGACGTTAGAGGGGTTATAGTGACAAAGGTAGATTTAAACTATGTGGGGGGTGGCGTGGACAGCTGGTAGCGGGGGTTCCTGAAGAGTGGAGCCAAATGAACTTACCCCCAAGCTAGCAGGGAAGGATTCAGGGAAGTTGCACGGGGGGAGGGGGGATAGGAGGGAGGAGAAGCATGGAAGGGGACAGGATGGAAAGTGGTCTCACTGAATACAAGAAGCTTAGGTGACAAATCAGCTGAGTTCCAGTGGCTCTAGGTAGCGAGGAGGGTGGATATTGCAGCCATCACAGAAACGTGAGCCACCAAGGACTGGGATCTGGCAATCCCAGGGAATACACTGTACAGGAAGGACCATGGAGGGTTGGGGTAGCAATCTGTGTGAGGGATGGTATCAAATATACAAGGGAAGAGGGGGCAGAAAGGAGAATGAAGGTCATTTGGATGCAGCACCTGGACTCCAAGGCTAGGAAGCTGAGGTTCAGGGTGGTGTACAGGCCGCTGTCCCAGGCAGAGGAGCTGAACAAGGAGTTAGCAGAACAAATGAGGAGGGTATGTAGGAAAGGGAACGTGGTCATCGTGGGGGACTTCAGTCTGCCAGGAGTTGACTGAAGCACTCCAGTCACCTTCAGTGCTAGGGAGCAGGTGCTGCTGGACGCGATCCAGGAGGGACTCCTGACGCAACTGGTCACTGGACCTACTAGGCTAAGTAACACGCCAGATCTGGTACTGTCGAATGGTGAGGCAGTGAGGGAAATAAGGGTGGAGGACCCACTAGCTGATAGCGATCACCAAGCGGTGTGATTTTCTATCACGATGAGCAGGGAGTGTGGGGTGGGGCTCACTAATAAAGGTGGTGGACTTCAGGAGGGCGGACTTTGGGAGGATGCAGGAGATAATGAAAGGGAAAATTGAGAGCATAGGGCCAGGGATGGAAGCAGAGCAGAAATGGGACATTATTAAATTGGGGATTACAGAGGTGACAGAAGCTTGCACCAAGTTACAGAGTAAGAGGAGCAGAGCAAGGAAACCATGCTGGTTGAACAGCAAGGTGATGGAGGGGGAGAGGACCAAGAGAGCTGCATACCAGAGCTTCAGAAGGACAGGGAAGAAGGAGGAAAGGGAGAAATATGCAAGATGGTCCAAGGAAGTGACCAAGAGGGTGAGAGAAGCTAAGGCCTCAAGGGAGCTAAGGTTAGCACAGGGAATTAAGGGGGGGAGAAAGATTTTTCAGATATGTCAGAGAAAAAAGGAAGTGCAGGGATAACAGTGAGGATAAAGAGGGGTGGGGACTGGACGGAAAAGGGAGAGGAACAAGTGGAAGCACTAAATGAATACTTTTGTTCAGTGTTCACGCAGGAGAAGGGGGGGGCCACTGCCACTTTGGAGTGGGGGGTGACGGATGGAATGATTGAGGGATAGTAGAGTATTAGAGGGACTGAGGGTGCTAAAAGTGGACAAAGCACCAGGGCCGGATGGTATCCACCCCAGGGGTGCTGAGGGAGATGGCAGAGGTGCTGGCGGAACAACTGGCAGATCTGTTCAGCACCTCCTTGGATATGGGATGTGTGCCTCAGGACTGGAGGATGGTCCATGTGGTGCCGAAACACAAGAGTGGTCCAAAGGGCAAACAGGGCAGTTATCGGCCAGTCAGTCTCATTTCTATAGTGGGCAAGCTTATGGAGACGATACTGAAGGAGAGGCTGGTATCATTTCTAGAGGACAGTTACCTCCAGGGTGTGAGGCAGCATGGGTTCATATCAGGGAAGTCCTGTCAAACTAACCTAATACAGTATTACAACTGGGTAACAAGAGAGCTGGATAGGGGCCATGCAGTGGATGTCCTCTACTTGGATTTCAGCAAGGCTTTCAATTCAGTACGTCATGGGCAACGTGGGGGTGAAGATGGCAAACTGGATTACAAACTGGCTACATGGGAGGCTACAGCAGGCAGTTTGGGGGGGGGGGGATTCTCATCATCTAGACCAGCGATGAGCAGGGTGCTGCAGGGCTCGATGCTGGGCCTGGTGCTATTTGGGCTCTTCATCTCAGACATCGGACACGGAGTGGTGAGCAGGGTAAGTCTGTTCGCAGACAATACCAAAATGGGTGCAGTAGTGCATGAGAAGGAGGAATGGAAGCAACTGCAGGGGGACCTAACCAAACTGGAGCAGTGGTCAGAGAGGTGGCAGCTTGGGTTCAATGCAAAGACACGTAAGGATGTGCACTTTGGAGCAAAGAGCTCAAGGAGAGAATACTGGTTGGGGGGTGAAGCGGAGGATCACTGAGGAGGAAAAGGACCTGGGGTGATGATAACAGGGAGCATGAACATTTCTGCCCAATGCAGGAAAGTGGCAGTGAAGGTGAATAAGATGCTGGTGTATATAGCGAAGGGGTTCTCTTCCACACAGAGGGAGGTGACCTTGCCCCTCTGCAGGTCACTGGTCAGGCCGCACTTGGAGTACTGTATGCAGTTCTGAAGGCCATACCTGAGGCAGGATATCAAGCTAATGGAGGGAGTGCAGTGGAGGGCAACAAGGGTGATACAGGGAATGGAGGGGAGAGACTATGAGAACAGGCTGGGGGAACTGAATATGTTCACCCTGGAGGAGAGGAGGGATGAGGGGACATGATCCAAACTTTCAAGTATCTGAGGGGAATCAGCAAGGATGGAGCCGACGGGATCTTTAAACTGTGGAAGGGAAGGGACACTAGAGGGCACGGGCTAAGAATAGACGGGGGAAGATTTAGGAGGGAGATGAGGCATTATTTCACAGAGAGAGTGGTGTCAAAGTGGAGCGCACTACCAGAGAGGGTGATATCATGCAAAACTGTGTGTAGCTTTTAAAGGGCATAGGACAGAGAACAGGGGAGAGTACAGGTGGGTGAAGCTGAGAACAGAAGCTCTCTGAAGTTGCAGCACTCGTCTTCTGTTTACTGTTAACAGTGAATCCTGGGCCTTTATAAGCAAAATCAAGCCATAATCGGCATGCCGCAAACAAATGTTAATAGCACAAAAACCGTAAGTGCTAGACACAAAGTATGAGTGGCAAACTTGTTCAGCATAAAATTACCTTTCCAATGGTGGTGTGTAAGTAATAATAGGTAATTTAGTGTTGTTTTCTGTGCTGGTCGAAACAGCAAAAAAAAATATTTTGTCCACTAAAAAATGCACCATAAGCCTTTTTTGTTGGGAAATATGTAACATATCAACACCAAAAGCATCCAGACTTTAAATGTAGTTTTAATAATTTGTGTAAAAAAAACACTTATTTTTGCAGTATTAAACATAATCTTTCCCCATTTTAGTCAGGGTGTGTTGGCGAGGGTTGAGGGACAAATCTGAATCATACATGCCATACCAGAAACAAATGCACGTAACTCCTAAAGTATACATGATACACACAACGAATTAGCAGCAAACTTGTTCCACAGAAAATTACCTTTCTAATGGTGCGATGCAGTCAGCTGTGCTCAGTTCGGTTTTTGTTTTATACTGGTTGAGATAACCAGAATGTATGATCTTACTTCGAGTGGGAGCTCTTGCAGCAGGCTATAACATTTAGGACTAATCCGCAGACACTAGGACCACACGGTGAAAACTTCTGCCAGCAATACCAGCGGGGACCGCCCCCCGACGTCAGTCAGGGTACAAGAGGGGGCGGACCCAGCTCCACCTCAGTTCTTCAAACAACATGAAGTCTTGCTGTATTCTGACAGTAGCAGTGAGTCCCAACCTTTGAACTGCCCCGGAGATGAAAGAGTTAACTTTCCATGCCAGGCATGGAACGCTGAGCTCGAGCTCGGTTGAGACTCTGTCTGTTGCTGTTTAAACTCAAACCGTCAGATTCTTTACTCCGCCTCACTGAACAGTTGCTCCGGAGATTTCTCCTTCTGCTCGGTTCAATTTGCCGGTTAAAGTACCGCTTTTCTCGGTTTTCGACCGAATTTAAACCGTAACCTGTTGGTTCAGTCTCTGTGGTATTTGTGAGTACTAGATAGGTTATATTTTTTTCTATTCTGTGTGGAACTTGTAAACGGTTCATCGGTTCGGTTTGAACCGATCAAGTTGTTAGAAAATCTTAATTTGTACTTTTAGAGTGTGGTTACCGGTTCTTATCGGTTCTAAAAAAAAACAGATTTTATTACGTTTTTTTCCACGACCCGTGACACGGTCAGGAACCGATAAGAGGGTCTTGCCTGGCAGATTGCCATTAAAAGGGTAAGTTTGGTTAGGACTGGCACAATGTCTGAGAAACCCAAAAGAAAAACCGGGCCCACTGGGTTTCAGCACTGTAGTGTGTGTGTGTGTGGGGAAGTCTTTGCTAAGGCTGACCCCCACACCACCTGTGTTTATTGTCTGGGGTTTGACCACCTCAATGCAGACTGCCAGATTTGTAAAAATTTTCCTGCAGCTACCCTAGAAAAGAGAGTTGGTAGGCTCAGGAAAGGGATGCCAAAAAGTCCGCTGAACCGATGGCCAGCCCGGTTCAGTTCAAACCAACCAGAAGGAGTGCCTCTGACCAGGGCGAGACTTCTATGGCAAAGGAGATCCGATTCTGAGGAGTCGGTTCCGCTAAGAGAACTAGAAAGGAAAATCAGCTGGTGTGGAGCCAAACTTTCTCTCCAACCGCTGAAGAAATAGCCAAAGCGATCAAATTGTGTAGTCGCTTTCGGTTCCACCGAACTGGCACCATCAGGGAGGCACTGTCTCGCCTGGTTCCACCGGTTCAAGATTATGATTTAGAGGAGTATTATGAACCAGAGGAGGAGGAAGAGGAGTATGAGGAAAGTGAATGTGGATTTGAAAGTCTGAATGTGCCCATTGACCCGGACATCTCCCCAGACAGACCTTCAGGAGTGTCTCCTCCTAGGCTTTCTGAGTCCCCCTCCCATTTCATGTTTTATAAAAAAGTGGCTGAAACCCTCCAGCTTCCTATGGAAGAAGCTGTGGATGACCAGGAGGAGCCTGACTATGTGGAAATGATGGATATCCCAGAGTCTAGGAGACTGTTTATTCCCTTACACAAATCTTTGGGAAACAGACATTTAAAATTTTAAAGACTCCTAATACTATACCTCCTGTGGATAAGAGAATGGACAAGAGGTATACATTGTCAGGCTCAGATACGGAGTTCCTTACACAGCAATGCAGCCATGTTGGGGTAGTGCAGGCTGCAGCCTGTGATAAGGCAAATATTCCCTTGGATTCACACCCTCCTGACAAGGACTCCAAGAGGATTGCTGCCATAGCAAAGAAACAGTACATGGCAGCATCTTTGGGACTCAGACAGGCCAACTATATGGCCTATACTACTAGGTATCAAAAATCCAGATGGGACACTGTTATGGCTTTAGCAAAACAGGTCCCTGGCCAGCTTGCCAAGGAGCTGGAACAGGTGGCTGCTGATGATATTGAGGCATCCAAGGTGCAATTCCATGCTGCAGTGGACTCCAGTGATGTGTCATCTAGAGTCATGGCTACATCTGTGGCACTCGTAGAATGGCTTGGCTCAGATGTACTAGCATGTCACAGGATACCCAGACTAAGGCCATGGATTTTTCCTGTTGTGGGTAATCTCTGTTTGGGAGCAGACAGAGAATTACATGAAGAAAATGGACGAATAAAGGACCACCTATAGGAGTGCACAGGCCAAGGAAAGGCAGGCCACTCCTCAGAGGCAGCATCCCAGGGCAGGGGCAGGCCTTTTCATAGGCCTTTCAAGCCCAGGCCTCTTCTGCTTATGCTCAGAGGGGTTCTTTAGAGGAGAGGCAGACGGGTACAAGCAGACCTGCTTCCACCCCTCAGCCAAAACCCCTGCCAAACAGGCACCTGATGGGTTGGCCTGGGCCGATTCTCCACTACCTGTAGGGGGCAGGCTGGCTTACTTTGTTCAGGACTGGGAGTCTCTAACATCAGACAAATGGGTCCTGGAAGTAGTAAGCCAGGGACTGGTTCTCAGCTTCAAAAAGTTTCCAAAGATGAGAACCAGATCCTTTCCACCTGCAAATCCCTCAGAGGCACTTGCCCTAGAGGCAGAGGTCTCTTCCCTCCTGGCTCCCAGAGCTGTGGAAAGGGTTCCACTCCTACACCAGGGCAAAGGGTTGTACTCCAGGTACTTCCTTACCCCAAAAAAGACAGGAGAATGGCGGCCCATCCTGGATCTCAGATACTTAAACAAGCACCTTTTAAAACCAAAATTCAAAATGGTGACTCTGGGAATTATTCTACCCTCTCTAAGGCCAGGGGACTGGCTAGTGTCCCTGGACCTCAAGGATGCCTACTTCCATATTCTCATCAGAAGCTCCCATCGAAAGTACCTCAGGTTCAAGCTGCCCTCAAGCCATTACCAGTTCAGAGCAGTGCCCTTTGGTCTGACCTCTGCTCCAAGGGTATTCACAAAATGCCTGCAGTAGTAGTTGCTTCTCTAAGAAGGCAAAGGATTGCCATCTTCCCTTACCTGGACGACTGGTTTATAGTAGGCCAGTCCCCAGACCAAGTCAAGTTACACCTACAGATAACTCAGCAACTGCTCACCTCTTTGGGTTTCCTTCTGAATCTTTCAAAGTCAGTTCTAGAGCCTGTCCAGCTCCTCACCTTCATAGGCGCAGAGCTAGACACAGAAAAGGCCAGAGCTTTCCTTCCCTTGGACAGGGCAAGGACCCTTATCTCTCTGGCCTCCTCATTCACCCTGCAGGTGTCTCGACCAGCAAGGCATTTTCTACAGCTCCTGGGGCACATGGCTGCTTCCACAGCAGTGGTGCAGGGAGCAAGATTTCAGATGAGGGACATTCAGTTCCATTTGAGAGCATTTTGGTCTCAAAAGAAGGACCCTCTGACCAGATTGATCCCAGTGACTCGAACCCTGATCCAGGCCCTACAGTGGTGGCAGGATCAGAACAATCTGAGACAAGGAGTCCCCTTTGTCACTCAGTCTCACTCTTTAATCCTTACTACAGATGCCTCCCTCTTGGGGTGGGGGGCTCATTTGGGCGACCTGACCACCCAGGGGTTGTGGTCCCCTCAGGAATCTCTGCTTCACATCAATCTGTTGGAACTCAGAGCAGTGTTTCTAGCACTTCAAGCTTTTTCCAAATCTGTTCGGAACAAAGTTATCCAGGTCAGAACAGACAATACCACCACAATGTGGTACATCAACAAGCAAGGAGGCACTCGGTCTACGGCCTTGTGCACAGAAGCAATGAACTTGTGGTCTCCGGCTTATTCCCTGAACACCTCCCTCACAGCAGTTCACCTTCCAGGCAAGGACAATGTCCTGGCAGATGCTCTCAGCAGGATATCCCAGGGCCATCACGAATGGTCACTGGATCCCCTGGTCTTGGAGGTGATATTTTCCAGATGGGGCACCCCACAGATAGATCTTTTCGCAGTCCCAGACAATCACCAACTTCCCCTTTTTTGCTGCAGGCCCCCAGTGTTGGGCTCAGTCCCCCTGGATGCCTTAGTTCTCAGTTGGGAAGGGAGGTTCCTGTATGCTTTCCCCTCCTTCCTCTCCTGTTCAAAGTGCTAGTCAAAATCAGATCTCAACCCTGCAAGATGATCCTGATTGCTCCAGACTGGGCCAGACAGCCTTGGTATCCACTCCTACTGTCTTTAGCAGTCCATCTTCCCCTGTGTCTTCCCAGGAATCACAACCTGTTAACCTGTGCTCAGGGAAGGGTTTGGTACCCGAATCTCAAATCTCTCAATCTCAAGGCCTGGCTCTTGAAGAGTTAAGAGTTTGCTGATTTACACCTCTCCCAAGGCGTAATGGATATTCTGAAGGCTTCTAGGAAACCTTCCACCAGGGCTACTTATAATTCCAAGTGGAAAATATTTTCCATATGGTGCTCTGGAAAGGTGTATTTCCCCAGAGTCTGCTGATCTGCCCACAGTCCTTGATTATATGGTCCATTTAAATAGCTTGGGGCTTAGACCAGCTACACTGAAGGTGCATCTGGCAGCTGTTTCTGCTTTTATTTCAGCAGGTAAGCCCTCTTCTCTTTCAGCTCACCCTGTATTCTCCAAGTTTTTCAAGGGATTGCTTCACCCCAACCCTCCTTTCAGGGACCCTGCCCCTGCTTGGGACCTTAATGTTTGCATTGCTCAGCTTATGCAACCCCCTTTTGAGCCTTTGTCTTCAGCAGAGCTTAAGTACTTGCCTTGGAAAACTGTGTCTCTGGTAGCCATCACTTCTGCCAGACGCATAAGTGAGTTACAAGCTTTGTCAGTGGAGCCTGATTTTATCTCCTTTCTTAGGGATAAGTTGGTCCTCAGGACTAACAGGAAGTTTTTGCCTAAGGTGGTATCAGATTTCCACCTTAATCAATCTGTGTCTCTTCCTGTGCACTTCACTGACCATTCCTCCTCTGGCGAGAGGAGGTTCCACAGTTTAGATGTGAAAAGAGCCCGTAGCTACTACATAGAATGTACCAAGGGTCACACGTTTGACTCCCTCCAACTGTTCCTCACTTATGGTGAGGTTGGTAAAGGGAAACCTGCCACTAAAAGATCCATTGCCAGGTGGATTGTCTCTTGTATCCAATTTTGTTATGAAAAACTGGGTAAGGTTCCACCCTCAGGCCTGAGGGCTCACTCTACCAGAGGTACAGCTGCTTCTCTGGCTGCTGCCAGGGATATCCTATTCTAGAGATCTGTCAAGCAGCTACCTGGAAAACAGTTCACACTTTTACCAAGCATTACTCGCTGGATATCCAGGCTAGGAGTGATGCTCGGTTTAGCACAGCTGTGCTTCAGAGCCTATTTCTAAGTAGCAGTAGGTTCTGTCCCTCCTCCATTAAGGTACTGCTTGGTAGTCTGCTACTGTCAGAATACAGCAAGACTTCATGTTGTTTGAAGAAAAAATTACTCACCTTAGTAATGTTGTTTCTTCTAATGGAGTCTTGCTGTATTCTGACCTCCACCCCCGCCCCTCTCAGAACCTCTGTTTTGGGATGTGGGTGGGCAGTGGCAGTGTTGCCCACCTTGTTGTTTTCTCCCCCCTTTCTTGGGTGAATTGGTGTTGTGTTTTTCATTTTTTTGTGTCTCCTGACTTGAGTCTTTGTTTTGGTACCAAAAAATGTGTTTTTATGTTTAGTAGCCAGTTGGCTAGTGTAGGTTTACAGCTTCCACACAGGACCTTAGTGAGTTTGCTCATAAAGATCTGACGGTTTGAGTTTAAACAGCAACAGAAAGAGTCTCAACCGAGCTCGAGCTCAACGTTCCATGCCTGGCATGGAAAGTTAACTCTTTTATCTCTGGGACAGTTCAAAGGTTGGGACTCACTGCTACTGTCAGAATACAGCAAGACTCCATTAGAAGAAACAACATTACTAAGGTGAGTAATTTTTTCTTTCCCGTCGCGTACCCGCATATGAAGCTAGCTTCTGTCTGCGATTCTCAGCGAGAACAGAAATTCTTCAAGCAAGTCTTCCGTTTTTAGACGGTTTTGTCCGTTTTCCTCTGCTACCAACGTCAGTGCCGCTGCCGTCGTTCGGTACGGGTTATCCCGCATTTTTGGTGCTTTCACCTCGGTGTTTGCCGCCCGTTAGTACCGACATCAGCCTCTTCCCTCCGGCTGGACGTCTTCCCAGACCAGTGTCCCTGAACACCTTAACAAGGCTTGGCTGCGGGCGGCAGATTCTCACTAAAGACGGACACCGGCGGTGCGTTTCCTGCCTCAGCCTTGACCACGACACCGCTCATTGCACTGACTGCCAGGCCTCTACCAGCCGGACCCGCATCCGCCGCCTGAAAGCCCTTAAGGCCTACCTCTTAGAGCAGAAAATGTACCTGCACTCATCGGAGGGGAAGAAAAAAGAGAAGAAACAGCATAGTAAGGAGCGTAGTCGGTCCCGACATCGGTCCCGGTCCAGATCGCGTTCGCGGCCTTTTCCGAAAAAGGCCTGTCCTTCGGGGTCTGGAGATTCACCGAAGTCTTCTCAGGCTAAGGCTGGCCCGTCGGGGGAGAAGCCAGCCAAGCCGAAGGTGACTCCGCTAAGAGTCATAGCCAAGTCCGTGGGGGTACCTGCTTCGGCCTTACCTACCACGACACCAGCGCCGCCTGCTAAAGGCGTGCCTCTGGAGGTTAAGGACTCTCCGGCGCCCCCTGGCGTCACCCCGTCGTCTGTCCCTACACCGACGCCGGTCGAAGGGGCTAAGGACCCGGGGTTGGTCATAGAACTACCGACATCCCCGTCGCCCAAGTCCTCCTCCCCCCTGGGCCCTCAGGAGAGCTCTCCTTCACGTCCCGCCACTCCGGAGACTTCTTTCCTGCAGCGGGCGGCTGAGATCTTCTCCCAGGATAAGCTCAAACAGCTTTTCTCGTTTTGGTGGGGGCAGGTTCACAAGCGAACCTCCCCGTCACCGGCCCAGACACCGGTGCCGGATCCTGCAGGTGAGCCACAGCCAGACAACGAGACCTCTCCGTTGAGGTCCCGGAGGCGCCGGCTCGCCCCCCTTCCTGGGCTCATTCCCGCTCTAGATCCGAGGACCACCGACGTCGCTCAAAGGTTTCTAGTGACCAACGTTGGTCCTGGTCTCGTTCCAGGAGCCCTTCTCGCGCTAAGCGGGACCGCTCCCAGCAGACCGACGTCAGTCATTGCTCCGTCGCCGGTCCAGGGACCAGAGTCGGTCTTCGCACCGTCGTCGGTCCTCTAGTCACCAACGTCAGCGTAGGCATGATAATGGGGTAGAATCAGACTATTCCAAGTCGGATAGTCGATCCTCCTCTTCTTCGACCTCTTCGACTTCTCTCAGCCTCAAGCGCTCCCCTGAAGAGAAGGACCTGCCTCACTCACCTCTGGATGATCCAACCAATGCAATGGGGCCAGATGGAGTGCACCCCAGGGTCCATAAAGAACTAAGAGAGGTTGTGGCTGAACCTCTGGCTATCCTGATTAGCCGATCACTGAATACAGGGGAGGTACCCAAAGACTGGAGGACAGCGGATGTAGGCCCCTTATACAAAAGCGGGAACAAAGAGGAAGCAGGGAACTACAGACCAGTCAGCCTCACCTCGGTAATGGGGAAAGATCATGGAAGCACTACTGAAGGAGAATTGAGTGAAACATCTGTTGTCAATGGACTACAGGACCCAAGGCAGCATGGTTTCACCAGGGGAGGTCATGTCAGACCAACCTCGTTGAATTTTTTGACTGGGTGACTAGGGAGGTGGATCGGGGAGGACAGTGGACATGGCCTATCTGGACTTCAGCAAGGCCTTTGACACTGTGCCACATAGAAGACGACTACACAAACTGGGGACTATGGGTGTGGGCAGGACAGTAGTGTGGTGGGTAGGTAACTGGCTGGGTGGCAGGACACAGAGGGTGGTGGTAAATAGCTGTCACTCCACAGAGGGAAGAGTGACCAGTGGGGTACCACAGGGATCAGTGCTGGGACCGGTCCTATTCAATATCTTCATCAGTGACATTGCGCAGGACCTAGAAGGCAGAATGTCACTGTTCGCTGATGACACAAAGCTCTGTAACAGAGTAGACACACCAGAGGTGTAGACAGAATGAGAAGGGACCTGCAGAAACTTGAAGAATGGTCAGGGGTTTGGCAGTTGAAATTCAATGCAAAGAAGTGCAAGATAATGCATATGGGGCACAAAAACCCTGGCACAATATATCAGTTGGGGGGTGAGGATATAGCATGCACCAAACAGGAAAGGGATCTTGGGGTTATCATCTCTGATGACCTCAAGGTAGGGAAACAGTGTGACAAGGCAGCAGGTAAAGCAAATAGGATGCTGGGATGTATAGGCAGGGGCATCACCAGCAGGAAAAGGGAGGTCATAATTCTGCTATACAAGACACTAGTGAGGCCCCACCTGGAGTACAGTGTACAGTTCTGGAGACCATACCTACTTAAGGACATAGACAGGGTAGAGAAGGTTCAGAGGAGGGCAACAAAGATGGTGCATGGATTGCATCACAAGTCCTATGAAGACATGTTGAATGAACTGGACATGTACTCCCTGGAGGAGAGGAGGGAGAGAGGGGATATGATAGAGACATACAAGTATCTCACAGGGAGGAACAGGGTGCAGGAATACACTGTTTTTAAGCGAAAAAGATGTACCAGGACTAGAGGGCATGGGATGAAGTTGGAGGGAGGACGATTCAGAGGAAACATGAGGAAGAATTTCTTCACAGAACGGGTGGTGGACAAGTGGAACACCCTGCCAGAGGAAATGGTGGGGGCTGAAACAATCACGGGATTTAAGAATGCATGGGATAGACATAAAGGAATTCTGGAGGTCAGGGGTAAGGGGCAACAGACTTCTAGGAAAACATAAACTGAACTTACAAGCTCAAATGGGCAGACTGGGTGGGCCATTGGCCCTTATCTGCCGACACTGTCTATGTATCTATGTAACCTTTATGGACATCATGAGGCATATCCAGGCTTCCAACGAGTGGGATGCGGAAGACCTGGACCCACAACGCCGGAGATTGACTAAATACCTGAGGCAGAAGGAGCCGAAGCCTCTGGTTATTCCTCCTTTGGTGGATACTTTCCAGGATCTTACTAAATCCACCTGGATGCATCCGGTCTCCATCCCAGCAGTACCCAAAAAGTCGGATAGGCTCTATAAGGCCCCGGGGGCGGACCCCTTCTTGGCGGAGCACCCTCAGGCCGATTCATCTGTGATCACGGCTGCTGATGATAAATCTCGACAGCCGCGGCACCTCAGTTCCCAGCCTCCCGACTTGGAGTCCCGATACCTGGATCAGGTGGGCAAAAAAGTTTACGCTGCCTCCACCTGTTCCATTCGCTCCCTGAATTTCCTCACGCATATGGTGCAGTACCAGAATGCGTTATGGGAGCGGGGTCTTGAGCTGACACAGACCATGCCAGACTCTGATAAGAAGACGGAGCTCCTGGCCCTATTGCAGTCAGTCTCAGACGTAGGCTGTCATGTACTGAGAGCCTCGTATGACACTGCGGATACGGCAGCCAGGGCAGCCGCCTCTGGGGTGTGCCTTCGGCGCCATGCCTGGTTGAGACTTCCGGGCTTTCACCAGGATCTGCAGTCCGGTATCCGGGATGTGCCATTCCAGGGTACCGTCTTGTTTGGGCAGGAGACGGAGGCTTTGATCTCCCGTCTCCAGGAATTGGGTAAGTCGATCTGGTCGGTCCGCCAGATGTACCATTGTGACCAGCGACGCCCCCATCGCTGTCAGCCTTTTCGTAAGTCCTCAGGCAATCAGACTTCAGCCCACGGAAACCAACAAGGGCAGAGAGGTGGCTTCTGCAGAAGATCCGGAAACCAGCAGTCTGGTGGACCTTCCGCCCGTGGGCCCAAGTCCTCCCAGGCCTCTTCTCCCAACCCCCGGTTCTGCCCAATGACTCCCTTCAGCCCCCCCCGTCAGAAGTTCATCGAGAGCCGGTTGGGGGCTGCTTCTCCCTTCATCTCGAAGGGTGGAGCTCTATTACCACAGATCAATGGGTCTTGGACGTTGTACGGAGAGGACACACATTGGAGTTCACAGAGTTTCCTCCACACACTCCTCCAAAGCTCTCCCGTTATCCTCCTTCTCACATCCCGCTATTGGAAGGAGAAATTCAGGCCCTCCTGCAAAAGAGAGTGATAGAGAGAGTCCCCTGGGATCAGCGGAGCCAGGGGTTCTACTCCCACTTTTTTGTGGTCCCAAAGCAGACGGGGGACCTTCGTCCCATTCTGGACCTCAGTCTGTTAAATCTCTTTATAGAGTACAAAAAGTTCAGGATGGTGACTCTTCAGGGTCTCCTCCCTCTGCTGCACCAAGGGGACTGGCTCTGTTCTCTCGACATGCAGGATGCATACATGCATATAGGGGTCTTTCCTCCTCACAGGAAGTTTTTGAGTTTCCACTTCCAGAGGGAGCATTTTCAGTTTCAGGTGCTCCCGTTCGGCCTCTTCTCCGCTCCTCGAGTCTTCACCAAATGCCTAGCAGTGGAGGCTGCGGCTCTGAGGTGGTTGGGGTATTATGTGTTTCCTTACCTCGACGACTGGCTTCTTACGGCCCCGTCAAGGGACAGCCTCTTACGCTCTCTCGGAGACACTTATACTCTATTCCGAGAGCTGGGGATCACCCTGAACTTGAAAAAGTCATCCCCAGAGCCCAGCCAAAAGCTCGCCTTCATAAGAGCGATCCTGGATTCTGTCCAGGGCATGGCCTTTCTCTCACAGGACAGGGGGATTCGCTTGCGAACATTGGCGGAACGGATCTCCATAGCACCTCGGGTTCCGGCCCGGAACTTCCGAAGCTTATTGGGGCATATGGCGGCGGTCATTCCAGTCACACCTTTGGCCCGCCTCCTCATGAGGGTCCCACAATAAATGCTCAGGGTGCAGTGGGATCAATGCTACGACGACCTAGACGCTTTAGTCAGGATCTCGGAGCCAGTCAGGAGAACATTGCTTTGGTGGTTAGATCCCAGCAATCTGGAGAAAGGGGTCAGTTTTCGTCTGGAGCCTCCAGGTCAGACTTTAACGACGGACGCGTCGGACCTGGGTTGGGGGCTCACCTGGGTGTTCATCAAACGCAGGGGATTTGGTCACCCGAGGAACGGTCCCTCCACATCAATGTGCTGGAAATGCGAGCGGTCCTCTACGCTCTTCAGGCGTTTCGGGAGGATCTGGTACCGGGCTCTCTTCTAATTCAGACGGACAACATGGCAGTCGTCTTTTACATCAACAAGCAAAGAGGCACCCATTCCTATCCTCTTTGCAGGGAGGCGATGAGAGTCTGGTACTGGGCACTGGAACAGGGCATTCTTCTGTCCGCCATGCACGTTCCAGGTGTCCTAAACGATTTGGCCGACAACCTCAGCAGGTTGCAGGCCAGAGCACACGAGTGGGAGTTGCTACAATCCGTAGCGGATCAGCTCTTCGACAGGTGGGGTCTTCCCGAGCTGGATCTCTTTGCATCACCACGCAATGCCAAACTGCCACTGTTTTGTTCGCGAGAGCACGCGCCTGGAGTTTTTTGGCCAGACGCGTTATCCCTTTGCTGGGCAGGGAGGTTTCTTTATGCCTTTCCGCCCTTCCCTCTCATTCAGAGGGTTCTGCTCAAACTACAGGCAGATGGGGCCTGGATGATCCTTGTAGCCCCCAACTGGCCTCGACAGATTTGGTTCCCACTCCTGCAGCGGTTATCCCAGGAACTTCCAATCCCGCTGCCCATTTGCTCGCAGCTGCTGTCCGAGGACCAGGGGTCTCTGGTTCACCCGGATCTCAGATCCTTGCACCTTCATGCTTGGCTCCTTCAGACGTAGCTTAAAACAGATACGGTGTTTCCCCGGAAGTGGCTGAGGTCTTAGCGTTTGCAAGAAAGCCCTCCACTCGCTCCACTTACGCTATGAAGTGGAAGCGTTTCTTTCTTTGGGCCTTGCCGCAACATTTGGATCCTGTCACCTGCCCTGTGAACTTCACTTTGCAGTATCTCCTCTCCTTGTATGAGAAAGGCCTGAGCTATTCCTGTATCAAGGTGCACATGTGGGCAATTTCCACCTGTCATGCTCTCGTGGGAGAGAGAGCATTGGCGCAGTTAGACGTAGCCCGTGCCTTCCTTAGGGGAATTCTACACGTTAGACCTCCCATTAGGGACCCTGTCCCACCCTGGGGCCTCCTTTTTGTGTTGGAGAAACTCACCCTCCCTCCTTTTGAGCCTGCGGCAAGTTGTGAGCTGCGTTACCTTTCTTGGAAAGTTTGTTTTCTGGTTGCTGTTACTTCAGCTCGAAGGGTTTCCGAGCTTCAGGCTCTGATGTGCAAAGAGCCCTATTTGGTTTTTCATAGGGAAAGGGTTTCCCTCAGAACTAATCCTAAGTTTCTTCCCAAGGTGGTCTCGGAGTTGACCCTCAACCAGTCGGTTGATCTTCCAGTTTATTTTCCTTCCCCTTCCAATAGAGGGGAGGCTCTCCTCCACACATTGGATGTCCACAGGTCCCTGAGGTATTACCTCAACAGAACAGTTCAGCACCGTAAATCGGAGCAACTCTTTGTGGCTTTTGCACCACATCGCTTGGGTCAACCGGTGTCCAAGCAGACTATCTCTAAATGGATAGTCCGTTGTGTCGCGTTTTGCTACGAGCATCACAATAAACCCCTGCCGGGCCCGGTTAGGGATCACTCCACCAGGGGAGTGTCAGCTTCTTTTGCCGCCATGCGGAATGTAGCTATCCAGGACATTTGTGCGGCCGCAACCTGGAACTCGGTGCATACCTTTATCAAGCATTACAGCTTGGATATCGTCTCCAGACGCCGTGCTGGCTTCGGCCTAGCGGTTTTGCAAGGACTTTTGTCCTAAGGGTCTCTGGAGTCAGCATATTCTTTCTCCTGGGGTCGGCTACCTCCTTCGCTATGGGACTGCTTGGGATTCAGTCCTAAATGTTATAGCCTGCTGCAAGAGCTCCCACTCGAAGTAAGATAGTACAGTTACGTAAGAACTTACCGTAACAGTAGATCTTCGAGAGGAGCTCTTGCAGCAGGCGCTTGCTTCCCTCCCGCCTTCCCCCTCGGAAAGTGCAGGTCTATTTTCTTTCCTTTCTAGATGGTAGGCTTCGCCTCCTTCTCTTGTCAGGCCTTCTGCTGGGTACTGGCAGGAGAACTGAGGTGGAGCTGGGTCTGTCCCCTCTTGTACCCTGACCGACGTCGGGGCAGGGCCGTCATCGGGAGCGGTCCCCGCTGGTATTGCTGGCAGAAGTTTTCACCATGTGGTCCTAGTGCCTGCGGCTTAGTCCTAAATGTTATAGCCTGCTGCAAGAGCTCCTCTTGAAGATCTACTGTTACGGTAAGTTCTTACGTAACTGTACTTTTTCTTCAGAGTACTTAGGTGGTTCTTGATGGAGAAAATGTCTGCCACACACACCATGTCATAAACAAATGTGAATAACTCCTAAAGTGAACATGATACACACAACAAAATGTCAGTGGCAAAGTTGTTCAGCACAACATTAATCTTTCTAATGGTGCAATGCAGTCAGTTCTAATTAATTCTGGCTGGCAATATTAAAACATGTGAGTGACATCTCCAGATGTTACTAGGACACACAGGAAGTCTGTAGGTGACTTCTGTAGTCGTTCTAGGACATACTGCAGTACATTTGCTGCCGCCTACAGGTGTATTCTAGGAGACAGTAAGTTAATTTCCCATCCCATCTTTAAGAAATTTTTCAAGGGTCTGTTACACCTTCAACCCCCTATTAAGGAACCTATCACTCCCTGGGAGTTGAACCTCTGCATAGTCAAACTCATGGAACGTCCTTTTGAGCCCATGGCTACAGCAGAGCTGAAGTACACCACTTGGAAAGCTGTCTTTTTGGTGCCAATTACCTCAGCCAAAAGAATTTCAGAGCTGCAGGTACTCTGCACTGAACCCAACGACATTATCTCCCACAAGGATAAGATAGCTCTCACTTTGAGGGGACTCTTGCAGCAGGTTGCACCATAAGGACTGAAGCTGGCGGGCACCAGGACCCTACAAAAATCTTCTACCTAGCAGTATACAGCTGGGGACTGTCCCCGACATCAGCCTATGGTATGAAAAGGATGGTCCCTCAGCACCGCTTCAGTTCTTTTCCCGCCGTTGACCCATGCACGTCAGACTTTAATGGACGCCTTCTGCTTTAGTTGACCGCTGTTTTCTTCACATTACCCGCGCTTTATTTTCTATTTTTGTTCAAAATTTCAGTGATACCTGCATGCCATCTTCTCCATCCTCTTCAGTAGAGCGTTGGCAAACGAAATATGCTTGTGAAAAGCAACTTACCCATAAGGATGACTATTCATCGTGCCTGCTTTGTCTAGGCCCAGACCACAACACTGAGGCCTACCGGCACTGCCAGGATTTTAACCAGCGCACCCAGCTTTGCTGCCAGAAGATCTTGGAAGCCTTCCTGCACAGCAATGGAGAAGGAGCCCCACAAAAATGCTTCCTCTTCCCCCCACCTTCGGGGCCTCCAGATCTTCCTGGACATAAAATCTCCACCACTCATTCACACTAATGGGACTACAACGGAGGTGCTAGGACCGAGCAGGAGCCAAAAATCTTCAGGAGGGCCATCGCCGAGGTAGAACCGTGCATGCGCGGTGCCATGAGACAGGCATGCGCCGTAAAGGCTACCTCAGCGTCAACCCTCCAACCGCCTCAGTTCCTTTTTTTCCTGCCATCAAGTGTGCTTCAATGATGACATCACTCACCCGCCGGGAGTCAAATCTTCACGTCTATATAACAGCAGCATAGTTGTTCAGTTTTGACTTAGTTTAGTATATTCTTAGTTTATTTTAGAAAAAAAAGAAAAAGTTTTTCGACGAGAAAGAACAGAGAAGTCTTCAGCCCACCTTTGACAGAATCAACCGTGAACGGGGCCAGTGACGGTAGGAAGATTTTGCATGAAAGCTGTAATTCCAGCAGGGCTGGGTCCGTGCACCGCCTTCTGCGGGGTGTCTGACCACGGGCAGTCCGGAGCTAGGGAGGAAAGGCAGTCCGCCCGAAAGCACAGAAAGAAGCGGGCCCGTTCCTAATCTTCATCGGGAACCCGGCACTGCTCGGCCTCGAGTTCTTCGTCCCACTGATCAAAGAAGAAATTATACCAGTCGGCGTCACCCTCTGGTAGGTCTGCACGTCGATCGTCGGTTGCGGGGGACAGGAGGCCAACTCCATCGGGGTCTCCTGCGGCCTCTGTCCCAAGTGACCAGCATCTTTGACTCCGTAGTCCCTCCCCGCCCCTAGGGGGTCCTCCAGCGAGCAGTTTCATCATTGGACCGCTATTATGGAGCAGTGGGTTCGGCAGTTGTCCCGACTTTCCGAGCCACCGGGATTGGTCCAGGGGCCTTCGGGCCTAGGGACCAAGAGCCCACGGGCAGGATGGTTGGGTCAGCCTTGTTGCTCAACACCTCCTTCGATGCCATCGACGCCTTGTTTTTGTGCTTCCCCCCTCATATGGCTGTGGCGGAGGGGCCAGCACAGGTACTGCCTTCTCCTTCTCAGGTTTTCACATCTTCTTCCTTGGGTGCCCAGAGTTCGGGTTGGGGTCCCCGAACGCCCGTGCGGTGTCAGCTGCAGTGCTGCCTTGGACTCCAGTCCTGGAGGCACCATAGTTGGTGCCGTCCATGACGCCACGTCCGGTGCTGCCCCTGACACCAGCACCGCCGCAGGTGCGGGGTTTCCCGACGACTCTTCGAGGAGCATCCCCTCCTGTGCTCTTTCCTCCCTTTCCTCTTTATACTATCCCTCTTGGGCAAATGGAAGACAATATTGAGCCTGATCCTGATCTATGATTAGGAGACGACTTCGATGAGGATTCTTCCTTTGCAGTGGAAAGTATGCCCTCTACTTCAGCAGAGCCCTTGGTCGAGGACCTATCTTTTAAATTTCTACTGAAGAACATGATCTTCGTCCTCTCCCTCCAGACGTCAGAGGTGGATCCAGGGAAGCTATTGCATCTTCAATATCTGCATGTTCCAGAAATCCCTGTGGAACTGACTCCGCTGGTACACCCCTCTTTCAAGATTCTCACAGATGGTGTGGGATAATCCGGCACTCATTCCTTCCGTGGCTAAGTCCATAGATCGGAAGTACGCTTCCCCTAAGGATCGACCAGTTCTGGCCTCCCAAGCCTTTGCGGACGCCATTGTGGTCTTGGCAGAAAACAACAGAACTGTACTCCCTCAGGAATCTACAACTCATCCAGTAAATAAAGAATCCCGGAAGAGTGACGCTTTGGAGAAGCGAGTCTTCGCTGCGGCTACCCTAGGAATGTGTATTGCTAGCTACCAGGGCTACTTCTCACAGTATGAGTGGTCTGGCATTAGCTGAGAACATTAGTGGAAGCTCTTTCTCAGCTGCTTGCTACCTCAGAGCTTCTTCAGACCATTACTAGAGGCATCGCGTCCAGTAACCAGCAGCTTAATGCTGCTTTGGACGCTTTTGACACGCCTCTAGGGCAGCAGTGTCAGGGATTTACACCCGATGTCACTCATGGTTATGGACCTCGGGGTTTACTAATGATGCTCAACAGGGAGTCATGAATTTACCCTTTGGGGTTTATCTGTTTGGCCCAAAGGTAGAGCAGGCACTGGAGGCCACTCAGAAAACTAGGACTGCCATTAATACTGCCAGACTGACCCCTGCTGTCCCCCAACAGGGCGGGAACCATCAGCAGTTTCATAACCATCAGTCCTTTCGTGGCAAAGGCAGAGGGGGTTTCAACAAGAATCAAGCCCCTCAGCCACAAAAGAAAATGCAGCAGAAGGCACAGGGCCCAAAAGGCGCCTAGTGCCGCCCTCTGAGATTCCAGCACAAGTCCCGCCTCTGCAGTCCAAGGGGGACTTTTCTTCGGCAGTAGAGGGGCGTCTGATTCGGTTTTATAACCAGTGGAAGTCAGTCACATCGGACAAATGGGTTCTCAGAATAAATCACGAGGGTTGCTCTCTACATTTGTATTCAGGGCCTTCTGAACAACAGGGCAGTAGAAATAGATCTTCCTGGACATAAGTCTCCACCACTCATTCACACTATTGGGATCTGCGCCGGAGGCACTAGGACCCATCGAGAGCAAACTTTTTGCTGGAGGGTCGGTGCCAGAGATGGAGCCACGAGGAGCGGCACACCAAGCCTCCTTTCAGCAGCAGTGTGTGTCGGCATCGACCCTCCAACTGCCTCAGTTCCTTTTTTCCCACCGTCGAGTGCGCTTCAGTGACGACGTCGCTCGCTCGCCGGGAGTCAAACTTCAAATTAGCAGCATAGTTTTCAGTTTTTGTTATTTTGTAGTATTATCTCGATAAAGTATCGCTAGTTATTCTTATTTTAAAAATAAAAAGTCTCAGCCTACTTTGACGGAGTCGACCATGAGCAGGTTAGGTGACGGTAGGGAGACTTCGTATGAAAGCTGTTCAGTCAGTCGGGCTGGGTCCAGTCCGCCGCCTTCTCCAGAAGGGGGGTCTGACAACGGTCAGTCCAGTGTCCGGGGGGATGGGCGGTCCCCGCGGAAGCATAAAAATAAACGGTTGCATTCTCGGCACCGTTCGGCCTCGAGCTCTTCTTCGGCCCACAGGTCTAAAAAGAGAAGGCATCACTCGAGGTCGCCCTCTGATATGTCTGCGCAGCCGTTCCGTTATCGGGGCTGGTGCAGTCTCCTCCTTGGTCACCAACCTCTGCTGCTGGTAGCCAACAACCCGACGCCGAGCCCTACCCGCCCGCAGGCAGGTCTTCAGATGAGCAGTTTCATCAGTGGGCCGCTCTTATGGAGCAATGGGCTTGAAGGTTGGTTCAGCTACCTGGCTCGGTCACTTGTGGGCCTTCGGGCTTATTGGGAGACCAGGTAGGGCGGTTGGACTTTCCTGGTCGCGCGGCACCTTCTTCGGTGCCATCGGCTCTGCGCTTAGGTGTTCCCCCCCCCTCACATGGCTGCGGCGCAGGGTCCACACCGATGCCCTTATCTCCTGCTCTTCTTCCTTCAAAACCAGTTTTTCGGAGTCTGGGGGTGTTTTCAGCGCCCTCGGTGTCGATGCTGTGCTAGGCGCCGTGCGGCTTCTCGGCGCCGCCCCTCGGCGCCACGCGTGGTCCCTCGGGCGTCGTTCCGTGTTGCAGGCGCCTCGGCACTGAGGGCTCTCGGGCTTCCTCTGCTTTCTGGACTCCTCCTTTCACTCTTTTCTTCTTCCTCTCTTCTGATTTTCATTCCTTTCCTGTCCATACAGTTCCTCCTGGACTGTCAGGAGATGACATTGAGCCTGACCCAGACCTTCGGTTGGGTGATGAAGTGGACGAAGCAGGATCTATTACTGCTACAGAGCCTGTGGTCGAGGACCTGTCCTTTAAGTCTCTGCTAAAAAAATCTGAGTTCCACTCTTTCTCTCCAGACTACAGACATCGACCCTGGGAAATTGTTAAGACTCCAATACCTTCATGCCCCGGAGATCCCTACGGATGTGACTCCTCCGGTTCAGCCTTCCTTCGAGACGCTGTCTCAAATGGTATGGAATAATTCTGCTCTCACCCCTTCGGTGGCTAAATCCATAGATAGGAAATATTCAGCCCCCAAGGATCGTCCCATTTTGGCATCTCAAGCCTTTGCGGATCCTATTGTAGTCCTGGCAGAGAATGATAAGGTCGTTCTTCCTCAAACTACTACAGCTCGACCTATTAACAAAGAATCTCGTAAGATAGACACCTTAGGTAAGAGAGTCTTTGCTGCTTCTACCCTAAGTTTGCGTATTGCAAGTTACCAGAGCTATTTCTCCCAGTATGAATATATCCTGTGGCATTCTATCAAGCAAATGGTTGAAGCTCTGCCGGAATCGGATACAAAGCCAGAGCTTCTTCAAACCATTACCAGAGGTATCGAATGTAACAACCAGCAGGTTAAAGCAGCCAGGGATGCTTTCGACACTGCTTCCCGTTCAGCGGCTGCTGGTATTTTCACCCGCCGTCATTCCTGGCTGCGCGCGGGCTTCACGAATGGCGCGGCAACAGATAATAAGCGTTGCCTGCTGATGGTGCATATCTTTTTGGTCCTCAGGTAGAGCAAGCTCTAGGAGCTACACAAAAGACTAGGTCAGCCATTAAGTTGGCTCGACCCCCTCCTGCCCCTCTCGAGGAATGTCAATAGCGTCAGTTTCATAATCGTCAGTCCTTTCGAGGCAGAGGAGGTTTCCATAAAAACCAACCTGCCCAACCTCAAAAGAAGACGCAACAGAAAGTGCAAGGGCCCAAAGCGCCCAGCGCTACCTTATGAATTGCTGGCCCAAGTCCCATCTCAGCTGCCTGAGGTGGACTTTGCCTCTCCGGTGGGAGGTCATCTGATGCACTTCTACAACCAGTGGAAGTCCATAACCTCAGACAAATGGGTCCTTTGGATAATTCGCGAGGGGTATTCACTCAGTCTTGTGGAGACCCCTCCGGATCGTCCTCCTAAACGGCAGCCCAGGCTGTCAACCCTTCAGTCAGACCTTCTCGCCGCCAAGATTCAGGGCCTTCTGAAAACAGGGCAGTAGAAGTGGTGCCGCTGCATCAACGGAACACGGGTTCTACTCATTACTTTCTGGTTCCAAAGAAGTCCGGGGAATGCGCCCCATTCTAGATCTCAGAAAGCTAAACAAATTTCTCCCCAAGGAGAAATTCAGAATGATTTCTCTGGGAACCCTGTTACCTTTGCTTCATCAACATGACTGGCTAGCCTCCCTGGACATGCAGGATGCTTACCAGCACATTCCTATTCACCCGAGGCATCACAAATTCCTGAGGTTTGTGGCTCTGGGACAACATTATCAGTTCAGAGTCCTGCCCTTTGGGCTATCCTCAGCGCCGCGAGTTTTTACAAAGTGTTGTGCAGTTCTCTCAGCGCACCTCAGAAAGGTCGGAATACAGGTGTTCCCTTATCTGGACGATTGGCTTCTAGCAAGCCCTTCCAGGCAAGGGACTCTGGACGCCGTAGAGATGGCCTCTCACCTCCTTACGTCCATGGGAGTTCTGCTGAACCTCAAGAAATCGCAACTGGAGCCCTTCCAGAGGCTCCTTTTTATAGGGACTCTTCTGGACACCTCCTGTGCGAAGGCTTTTCTTCCAGAAGACAGAAGGAATGATGTCCTTCAAATGGCCTGTCACATCGGGGAGAACAGCTCAGTTACAGCTCTCTCGATGCAACGGATGCAATGCCTCATGGCATCCTCAGTGTTCACTGTACCCCTAGCACGTCTGCACATGAGAACCACTCAGTGGATGCTCAGTACTCAGTGGTCCCCAACCACTCACCCGCAGTCCTATCTCATCAAGGTGACAGAACCTTTAAAGAGGTCACTCACCTGGTGGTCTCACGAGAGCAATCTCCTGGAAGGATATCCCTTTGCTCCTCTGGACCATCAAATCTCCATTACCACGGACGCATCCCTAATGGGGTGGGGAGCTCACTCTCAGGCTCTCCACACTCAAGGTGTGTGGACTCAAGTCAAGTCCCAGCTTCACATAAACGTCCTAGAAATGAGAGCCGTCCTTTATGCGGTCCGAGCGTTGAAGGATATTCTCTGTTACAAGAACATTCTCCTTCAAACGGACAACAAAGCAGTGATGTATTACATCAACAAGCAGGGCGGTGCCTATTCTTACCCCTTATGCAGGGAAGCAATGAGGGTATGGGAATGGTGCTTGGAGCACAAGGCTCTAATTCAAGCGGTCTACCTGCCAGGTGTACAGAACGAATTGGCAGACCGTCTCAGCAGAACAGAGACAGATCCTCACAAGTGGTCTCTCAACTCAACCATAGTTCAGTCACTATTCGAAGAGTGGGGAACTCCAGACCTGGACCTTTTTGCATCCCCACTCAACGCAAAACTGCCTCTCTTCTGCTCCAGAAATCCAGGGCCTGGCATTTTCTGTCAGGATGCGTTCAGGCTGCGGTGGACAAAACGCTTTCTTTCCGCCTTTCCGCCTCTTCCTCTAATTCAGAGGGTACTCCTCAAGTTCGAATCCCAGGAGGACAAGATGATTCTCATTGCTCCCTTTTGGCCTCGGCAGCTGTGGTTTCCACTACTCAACAATATGTTGGCAGTTCCTCCGAGACCACTTCCCCTACAGATGAACCTTTTGACTCAGGGGTTGGTGGTCCATCCCAACCTGAGATCACTTCACCTTCACGCTTGGCTCCTGAAGAGGTAGAAGTAAACCGGTTCAATGTCTCTCGTAGGGTTTCAGATATTCTTCTGGCTGCACGGAAGCCAGCCACTCGAAAAACTTACACAGCTAAGTGGAAGCGTTTTTCGCTCTGGTGTGCAAAGTCCTCTTTGAATCCCTTTTCCTGTCCACCAGATAAGGTTCTGGAGTACCTCTTGGACCTCTCAAACTCAGGTCCGCAGTACTCTACAGTCAAAGTTCACCTTAGTGCTATTTCAGCGTATCATGAGCTGTTTTTTCCTTAACACTAGCTCAATTACCTGTGGTTAAGAGATTTCTTAAAGGAATTCTGCATACCAGACCTCCTACAAGACGTCCAGTTGCAGCCTGGGACATTAATCTTGTGCTAGACATGCTCACTCGGAAACCTTTTGAACCTCTGGCCACCTGTGAGCTAAAATTTCTCACCTGGAAGACTGCCTTCCTAGTGGCCATTACCCCAGCTCGCAGGGTCTCTGAGATACATGCTCTGGTCACAGATCCTCCGTACACTGTGTTCCATAAGGACAAAGTAGTTCTTCGGACCCATCCGAAATTTCTTCCTAAGGTTGTGTCAGAGTTTCATCTAAACCAACCTCTGGTCCTTCCCTCTTACTTTGCGGACTTCCACAATGAAGGAGAATGATCTCTTCATTCTTTAGATGTTAAGAGAGCTTTGCGTTTCTATCTAGATAGAACCAAGGATTTTCTCAAAGCCCAGCAACTGTCTCCTTTAGCGAGACCCGGCTGGGTCAACCTGTCGCTATCAGATGCATCTCAGCATGGTTAGTGGCATGCCTTCGCCACTGCTATTCCATGGCGCAGGTTAAGTTGGAGGGTAGGGTTTACGCTCACTCTACTAGAGCAGTAGCGGCATCCCTAGCGGAAATTTGCAACGTGCCCATTGCAGATATTTGCAATGCGGCCACCTAGAGCTCAGTGCATACTTTCGTTAAACATTATGCACTGGATGTCCATGCCAGATGACATTCTTCCTTTGGCAGAGCCATCCTTAATGGACTTCTGTCCTAGGAACGTGAGCTCTTGGTCTCTCCTGCCGCCCTCTCGGGGGATTATTAGCTTGGTACTCTCCCAATAGTGTGAATGAGTGGTGGAGACTTATGTCCAGGAAGATATGAAAATTACGTACCTACCGTAATTCTTGATCTTCTTGGACGAGTCTCCACCACTCATTCACACGCCCACCCTCCGTCCCCCGAGCTCACCTCTGTTGTTGGTCTTCACTCCCTCAAATCTTTAGGCTGTGAAGACTTCTTTGTTGACCCTTCTTTTACGGGTCGCCCGGACTATCTTATGTCCGGTTTTTAGGTTAGGCTACCCTTCTAGGTTAGTTACGCTGCACCTCCTTGGTAAAAAAAGGTACTGAGGCGGTTGGAGGGTCGACGCCGAGATAGTCATTACCGCGCGAGCTGAGGCTCGTGGTGCCGCTCCTCGCGGCTCCATCTCTGGCGCCGACCCTCCAGCAAAAAAGTTTGCTCCCGATGGGTCCTAGTGCCTCCGGCGCAGATTCCAGTAGTGTGAATGAGTGGTGGAGACTCGTCCAAGAAGATCAAGAATTACGGTAGGTACGTAATTTTCATTTCCACAGCATCAAAGGAATACAGGTTTCCACTCCCATTACTTCCTAGTTCCAAAGAAAACAGGAAACGTGCCCCATTCTGGATCTACGGAAGTAAAACAGTTTGTTTGTTTGTTGAATTTTGTTGACCCAGTAAGCCCACTGGGCCTAGAAGTCCCTTTTTCAGGGGCGACCGGTGGGGGAATACAGATGGTAAGCAACTGAAACTGAACCAGATTAAGCTGTTGGTGGTATTTTTAGTGAATGAGGGAAATTTGGCCAGGACACCGGGGACATTCCCCTACTCTTTTTCGATAGGTGCCATGGGATCTTTAACATCCACCTGAACTACCACCAATCCAGGCAGATGGGACCTCGGTTTAACTTCTCATCCGAAAGACGGCACCTCAGAAGTGCAGCACCCCTCTCATGCTGCACTACAGTGTCAGTATTGGGATATTAACCCAAGTGCCAGATGTGGGAACTGAACCCACAGCCCTCTGATCTCCCGGCCTCAGAGGCGAGTGTGCTACCTACTGAGCCACTGACACTGACAGTTCCTTTACAAGGAGAAGTTCAAGATGATATCACTTGGTACGCTTCTACCTTTGATTCATCAAAACGATTGGCTGGCCTCCCTAGACATGCAGCACGCCTACCAACATGTCCCACTGCTTCCGAACCATCACATGTATCTCCAATTTGTGGCTCCTGGTCTGCAGTACTAATTCAGAGTCCTGCCCTTTGGGCTGTTCTCAGCGCTTCTCAGAAAACTTGGGAATTCAAGTGTTCCTTTATCTGGACAATTGGCTCCTAGCAAGCTCATCCAGATAAGGGGCACAGGAAGCTGTGGCCATGGCTTCCAAATTTCTCACATCCGTGGGAGCTGTGTTGAAGCTAGAGAAATCACAGCTACAGCCCTCCCAACAACTCCTCTTCATAGGAGCTCTCTTGGACACTTCCAGAGCAAGAGCATTCCTTCCAGAGGACAGGAGAGATGATATCCTCCAGATGGCTCACTTCATCAAGGAGAATGACTCTGTCCAAGCTCTCTCAGTGCAGCGTATGCTGGGCCTCATGGCGTCGTCAGTGTTCACGGTGCCCTTTTTTCTTTTCGTCACATGAGGACCACTCAATGGATGCTCAGTACTCAGTGGTCTCCTACCACACACTCAGTCCTTTCACATCAAGGTGACGGAACCTCTAAGGTGGTCATTCACCTGGTGGACTCAAGAGGACAAACTTCTCCAAGACTTTCCTTTCGCTCCACTGGAGGCACAGATCACCATCACCACAGATGCATCTCTAGTCAGCTGGGGCACTCACTGTCAGGGTCTGTGGAGTCAGGATGAGTCTCAACTCCACATAAATGTCCTGGAAATGAGAGCTGTCCTGTATGCTGTCTGAGCCCTGAGGGACATCCTCAGTCCCAAAACAATTCTCTTTCAAACAGACAACAAAGCAGTAATGTACTACATCGACAAGCAGGGTGGAGCACACTGTTATCCCCTGTGCAGAGAAGCAATGAGAGTGTGGGAATGGTGCCTGGAGCATGAAGCCCTGATCCAAGCAGTCTGCCTTCCGGGAGTACAGAACAATCTAGTGGATTGTCTCAGCAGAACAGAAGCAGATCCTCACGAGTGGTTTCTCGATGCAAACATTGTGCAATCGCTCTTCGAAGAGTGGGGCACACCGGACCTGGACCTTTTTGCATCCCCACTCAATGCTAAACAGGCAGAGAACACCAAGAGGAAGGAGCTGCTGTTATAACTATACTTCTCTTCTGGGACTAAAGAATTAGAACTCTACTACTGGGACCTTCAATTTAGGGGAAAACCAAAAAAAAAGAGTTAGTGTGTTTGTCCGAATTGGCTGAAGTGAATCGTTATCTGTGCAGTTATCTAGGTGTTTGTCTCAGGTGGCTGAAGGGAATTGTCATCTGTGCAATTAACTAGGTGTAGAAAGAGCTGTAAGGTAGGGGGCATGGCTTAGCTAGAAGGAAGCCAGGTTAAAGTCAGATTTAAAAACTGCCCTAGATAGCTTCTGCCAGATAACAGGCAGAGAACACCAAGAGGAAGGAGCTGCTGTTATAACTATATGTCTCTACTGGGACTATATTGCCCTCCTTCCCTCCACCCTAAGCCAGTTCTACTTTTATAGGCACAGGATTTGACTGACAACAGGAACTTCCTATTTGGGAGCAGGAAGTGAGTGATCACAGAGCCACAAAAGGCTCACCATCCTATTAGGAAAAGAGTAGCTCTCCGCCCCTTCCCCCACCCCCAGCTGCTGGAGGACTGACTCCAAGCAAGTATGGAGACTGCTGAGAAATATAGGAACTTCTTGTCTCAGAACAGGAAGATCAGGAGCTTAAAAGGTACAGAGGCAGTAAGTAAGTAGGGAGAAATAAACAGAGGAAAGAGTAAGTATTCAAAACAACAGATCTTACTTCGAGAGGGCTGTTGCAGTAGGTACATATAGGACTGAAGCCGGCAGGCGTCAGGACTACATGGAAAAATTTCTAGCTAGCAGTCTCTGGCAGGGGACTGCCCCCACATCAGGTGACCGACGTCATACGACATTAGTATAAAGGGGCGGTCTCCTACACCTGCCTTCCAGTTCTTTCCGACCGTTAGCTTGTGAAAGCGTCTTGTGGTTAAGTTCACCTGCTCGTCAGTCTGTCGTCGGTAGTTTTACCGCATTTTTCTTCAAATTTCTAGAACTTCATGTCAGTTATGGAATTGTGATGTCAATATTGATCCCTACACCCTCCGAGCACAAGAATAAGGCGACTCAGCAGGTGACCAACTCCACAAAGGATGGTCACTCCCAGTGCCTCTTCTGTCTGGGCCCAGATCACCCTGTGGAGAAGTGCCAGCATTGCCTGAAATTCAACGCCGCCACCTGCAGACGGAGGCAGCAGTCCCTGGAGGCCCATATCCTCAAAAAGAAAATGACCTCCATGGAAAAGGAGCTGAAGAAGCTTCGTCAGGCCTCTACCTCGCCCGAGGGATACCGTAAAAAGGAGAAGCACCGGGACCGGGACTCCTCTTCCTCAGCCACCGCGACTTCGGCTGGAGTCGCACGTGCTTCAGGTAACGCCCCCCGGGCATCGCCTCGACGGCCGCCTTGAGGCCTCCAGCTGGCGCCGACCCACCTGTCTGGCTCACACTCGTGCCCTTCGGGTGCCTCCAGGTCACGGCGGCCCACTCCTGGCAAGGCACTAGTCCGAGGCCTTCTGGTTTGAGTGACTCCAGTAAGCCGGAAGTCGGCTCTTCTGTAGTCCGCCCAGAGAAGGCCGCTAAGTCGCTCGACCCCTTGGGGTAGCGCACGGTCACTAAACCGCCCGACCAGGCCACTCCTCCTTCTTCGCGACCTGCCTCGGGCAATGGTTCCACTAAGTCGGACATCGGCTGCTTTGATGTCTGCCCGAACTGCACTGGTAAGGTGACTCTTGGCCCTTCCGACAGTCGCACGGCGTCGGAGCCAACGCAGGACCCTAACATCCAGTCCGCCGTCCCTGGCTTCCCGCAGCCTTCGCTGCCCTCCGAGGACCCAGCTTCTCCCCGGCCCGACCCCGGGGATTTTCATCCTCCCCCCGGGGGGATACCGAGGATGTGGGCACACTCCCATCAGGTCTCCCTCCCACTGGGCCAGACGTCGGCTCCTCGGACGCCGGTGCCGACGCCGGATTTGCTGATGCCGGGCGACATCTCTCCTCCAGATGCCATCCCTATGCTGGGTCTGCCACGTACTGGGTCCGCCCGCTGGGCCATTGCTGGGACCCTCTGCTCCTGCAGACCCCGCGGCTCCTGGGTATCCGACTCCATCCTATCCGGTGCCGTCATACCCGGGTCCACAGTACCCGACGCCGACCTACCCGATGCCGTAGTACATGGTGCGTCAGTACCCGACGCCGGCCTACCCGCCATCAGGGTAAAGATACGCACCCTGCGGACACCCTCAGTATCCGTATCCCCCTCCTCCTCCTCCTCCACTGCCCCCTCAGCTGCTGGTGGATTTGAAGGAGACTCTAGCTTTCTGTTGGGCTGAGGCCAAGCCTCAGCTCACCAGGGAGATAGAGAGCCATCTTCCAATGCCGGTCCTGGTTACAGACCCCCTGCGTCGGACACGAGAGACTCCCTCCCCTACTCCGGATACCAGAGGCGAGCCCTCCGGTTCCAGGGCAGGGCAAGATACGCTTCCCCGGGGGCTCCCAAGGGGTCCTTTCCTCCTCCGTGCCAGGAGTTGGAGTCTTCCTCCTCTTCATCCTCCTCGGATTCCTCTGACGATTCCGATGGGTGCTCCGACTTGGACGATGAGCCACGCTCTCCAGATAAGCCCAGGCCAAGGACTCCTCCGAAGTCTCTTCCGGAGGATCCTTCCTTTACGGAGTTGCGTAAAATCCAGGACGTTCATCAGTGGCACTCTTCGGGGCCGGATTCACAGCATAAGAAACTCGCTTCGCACCTGGATCTGCCAGAGACCGCTCCGACCCTGGTGCCACCCTGGATCAAGCCTCATACCGATCTTGTTTCCACTCTTTGGAAGCAACCATCGGCATTAGCCTCACTTTCTAGGAAGTCGGATAGGCTTTATAAGGCTCCCGAGGGTGTCGACTCATTGAATTCACACCATCGAGCTGATTTGGTTGTGATTAGCGCCGCTCACGGCTGAACAGCTAACCCCAAGCACTTGAGCTCGTCACCTCCCTACAAGGAATCTCGCCTTCTGGACCAGTATGGGAAGAAGGTTTATGCTTCTTCCACTCTGGGTATTAGGGCCCTGAGTTATGTCAGTCATATGGGGGATTACCAGAAGGTGATCCTTAGCCTTGTTGAGGCTAAATTGGACTCCCTTCCTGAGTCTCAGATGAAGCAGGAAGTGGCGGATCTAGTCCGGTCTGCACATTCGACCAGTTGGCACATACTCCATGCCACTTACGACGCAGTGGACGCTGCTGGTCAGAGTTCGGCTTTCGCCGTGGGTTTGCGGCATCATGCCTGGCTCCGGGTGTCTGGTTTGGTCCCTGAAGTGCAGTCCACTATCCAGGAAGCGCCCTTCAGGGGTTCCGTGCTGTTCGGGGGTGATGTCAAGGACGTCATCACTGATCTGCAGGAGAAGGGGACTGCACTCAGGTTGGTTGACTCTTTGTACAAACCCCCTAGCGTCGTCCCTTTTGCAGATGTAATCGGCAAAAAGCGAAACCTCAGGGAAAGCGGGCCAACAAACGGCCCCTCTGGCTGTGAAGCCCCACCCTCACCCAAACGAGCAGCGGGAGCTCCAGCCGCAGCGCTGCCTCACACCACCTGACTCCTTTCCTCTCCCACAGCCTCTGGGCCTCCCAGAGGAACCGGTAGGAAGGAGGTACACCCTGCATCTGCCGGTTTAGGAGAGGATCACGTCAGACATTTTGGTGCTCCAGCTGATAGCGGAAGAGCACTAAATAAAGTTTCTCCGGAAACCACCCAGAACCCCCCCCCCCCAAAGTCATCTTCCTCCCCGGAACAACTTCTTCTGGTTCGGGAGGAAATCTCCGCCCTTCCTCTGAAGGCGGCGATAGAACCCTTCCCTCCCCATCTCCAGAGGACGGGTTACTATTCCCATTTCTTCCTCGTTCTGAAGAAAGCAGGCGACATGAGGCCAATCCTCGACCTCAGTTCCCTGAACCTGTTCGCGGAGTACAAGAGGTTCAGAATGCTCTCCCTGCAGAGCCTTCTGCCCCTCCTTCGGCCGGGACAGTGGCTGTGCGCTCTGGACATGCAGGATGCCTACCTGTATATCCCTATGCGCCCGTCCCACCAAAAATTCCTTTGGTTTGCTTTTCGGGGGTACACTACCAGTTCATGGCCCTCCCATTTGGTCTTTCCTCAGCCCCTCGAGTCTTTACCAAATGCCTCTCTGTGGTAGTGGCTCACCTGCATGTCCAGGGGGTTCAGGTTTTCCCCTGCCTGGACGATTGGCTCCTGGCAGCCCCATCTAGGGAGGCGCTCCTGTGCTCCCTTTCTCTTACTCTGCGGGTTTTTTCCTGCTTGGGTATTAACATCAACCAGGCCAAGTCCCACTTGATCCCGTCCCAAAGACTCCAGTTTATCGGGGCGGTTTTGGATACGACTTCCGGTATGGCCTTCCTGCCTTTGGGCAGGGTGGCCACCCTTCAGGCTCAGGTCAGCCTCTTGTCCAGTCGCAGACGGGTCTCGGCCCGGTCGGTCCTGGGGCTCATGGTGGCTGCCATTCCGATGGTGCCTCACGCTCTGCTCCACATGATGATCTCTCAGTGGACGCTTCAGTCTCAGTGGGATCAATTGGTAGAAGACCTAGATCGAGAGGTCCTGGTCTCCTCTCCAATGGCCCGGGACTTGCACTGGTGGATGGTTCAGAGAACCTTTGCCTGGGTGTCCCATTCTGCCTTTCTCCCCCCCTCCCAAACTCTGAGAACAGATGCCTCGGGTGAGGGTTGGGGAGCCCACTTGGAATCTCATCGGACCCAGGGCTCCTGGTCCAGGCTTGAGCGGAATCTCCATATAAATGTGCTTGAGCTGAGGGCTGCCCTCTGTGCTTTGCAAGCTCTGCATCTTTATCTGCTTTCCGGTCATCTGGCTGTCCAGACCGACAACGTATGTAGTGTGGTACATCAACAAATGAGGGAACTCGTTCCTACCCTCTTTGCATGGAAGTGATGCGGGTTTGGGATTGGGCAACCCTTTACAACCTTCACCTCACGGCGGTTCATGTTCCGGGGGTTTTGAACACGCTGGCGGATCACCTCAGTCGGCCACCCAGGCTCACGAGTGGGAACTGGATCGGGGGTAGCGAACGATGTCTTCCGACACTGGGTAACCCCTCAGTTAGACCTCTTTGCCTCTCATCTCAATGCAAAACTTCCCGCCTTCTGCTCGCTCGCTCGCTCCAGGGCGTGGAGTTTTTTGCAGAAACACTCTGTCTCTAGATTGTAAGGGCAGATTCATCTGTGCTTCCCCCCCGATCCCGTTGATTCCGAGAGTCTTACACAAACTCAGTTTGGAAGGAGCTCGTATGATCCTCATTGCTCCCTTCTGGCCCAGGCAAGTTTGGTTCTCTCTTCTGCAAAAGTTTTCAGAGGAACCTCCTCTTCCTCTGCCTCTGTCGCAGCTCTTATTGACCCAGGATCAGGGGACATTGGTCCATCCAGGACTCAAATCCCTGCAGCTGCATGCGTGGCTCCTGCAGACTTAGTTCAAACCCGGTTTGGGGTTTCACAGCAGGTGGCTGAAAATCTAGTGGAGGCCAGAAAGTCGTCCACTCGTTCCACCTACGCCATGAAATGGAAAAGTTTCTCTATTTGGGCCTCTTCTAGGGATTTTGAGCCTTTCTCCTGCCCTGTCTGGAGGTTCCTGGATTACATGCATCACCTCTTCGACCTGGGTTTCAGTCATTCCTCTTTGAAGGTTCACATGGCAGCCCTTTCTGCTTACCACAGTCCCTTTGGGGACAGATCGTTTGCAAAGCTGGAAGTTGCTAAGACCCTCCTGAGAGGTGTTCTTCATCTGAGACCCTCTATTCACGCACCTGCCCCTCCTTGGGACTTGAATTTTATTCTCGAGACGCTAACCCTGCCTTCTTTCGAGCCGGCAGCCACAGCAGACCTGAAGTTCCTCTCCTGGAAGGTTCTCTTTCTGGTGGCCATTACTTTCGCTCCATGCATTTCCGAGCTGCAGGCCTTAATGTGCAAAATCCCGTATTTGATTTTCCACAAGGACCGAGTGGCTCTGCGTACAAATCCTAAGTTTCTCCCTAAGGCGGTAGCAGAATCTACCCTGAACCAATCCATGGAACTGCCTGCGTTTTTTACGCAACGTTCCAATCAAGGGGCGTACCTCTTGCACACTTTGGATGTGCATCGGATTCTGAGATACTACACTTACAGGACAAAGGATCTCAGAAAGACGGATCAACTGTAATGCTGTTTCCAAGCAATGCCTTTCCAAATGGTTGGCTCAGTGTATCACTTTCTGTTACGTCAAGTACAACAAGACCCTGTCGGGTCAAATCAGAGGCCACTCCACTAGAGGGGTCGCTGCCTCTGCTGCTTGTTTCAGAAATGTGTCAGCGGCAGACAATTGCACAGCTGCTACTTGGATTTCTGTCCATACCTTTACGAAACATTATAGTTTGGACATTGCCTCTCGCCGTAGAGCTGGCTTCAGGTCGGCTGGGTCTTCTTTCATAAGACCTTCACAGCTAGAGGATCTGTATATGAGTAGTTTCCTCCTCCCGTGAGCTTCTCTTTGTTCCAGACTGCTTGGGACTCAGTCCTATATGTAATTACCTAATGCAAGAGCCCTCTCGAAGTAAGATAGTACAGTTACGTAAGAACTTACCGTAACAGTAGATCTTACTTCGAGAGGGCTCTTGCAATAATTACATATAGGACTGACGCCGGCGCGGCAGGACCCCACGGAAAAATTTCTAGCTAGCAGTCCCTGGCGGGACCGCCCCACGCCAGGTGACCAGCATCATGCGACTTCGGGATAAAGGGGCGGTCCCAGACGCCCGCCTTCCAGTTCTTTCCCACCGTCAGCTCGTGCAGCGCCTCGCGGTTAAGTTCTTATCGCTCAGTCCTGTTACTTCATCAGTTTTTCCGATTAGTTTCAGAATTTTATTCCTCTTTCGTCAGGTGAACGTCAGTTTATGTTGTCCCCTTCAAAGAATAAGTGCGACTCGTGCGGCGCCCAACTGCCTCACAAAGACGGTCACTCCTTCTGCCTAGGCCCCGACCACGTGGTTGACAAGTGTCCGCACTGCCTCCGGTTCAACGCGGCCACCCGCAGACGACGCCAGCAGTCCCTCGAAGCCCATCTCCTCAAAAAGAAGATGTCTGCGATGGAGAAAGAGCTGAGAAAACTTCGGCAGGCGTCGACCTCCCCTGAAGGGCACAAGAAGCGGGACAAGGAAGGCACGGGAGAAGGCTTCCTCTTCCGAGCTCCGGCGGAGTCACGGGCAAAGTAACATCCTCTCGAGGATCGCCCGACGGAAGCCTCCAGGCTTTGGAGGCGTCCGACCCGCCCGACGGGTTCGGGTTCGAGCCGCCCGGGCGCCTCGAGCAAAAGGAGACTCCAGCCCCAGTACCGCCGCAGGCCTGCAGCCTACTAGTGCGGGCACCTCCCTTAACGCGACGTCGGCTCCTCCGGCATCGCCCGGAGAAAGGCCTTTAAGATGCTCGACCCTTGGGCGCGCTCCAGCATGTCTCCTCGGACCAGGCCTTCTCTCATCCTCGGCCCACCTCCGATGAGGACCCCAAGCAGACGCCCGGCTCCTCTGGCGTCTGTTGGGACTCGGCCACCAGCCACCACATCGGCTCCTCCCACAGCGCGCGGGCCTCTGAGCCCTCTGGAGGAAACTACTGATCTTACTTGAGAGGGCTCTGCAGTAGGTAATTACATATAGGACTGGCGCGGCGGCGGCAGGACTGCGGAAAAAATTTCTAGCTAGCGGTCCCTGGCGGTGACCGCCCCCACGTCAGGTGAACGACGTCGGTATAAAAGGGCGGTCCCAGATGCCCGCCTTCCAGTTCTTTCCCGCCGTCAGCTCGTACAGTGCCTCGCGGTTAAGTTCCTATCGCTTAGTCCTGTTACTTCGTCGTTTTTTTTCCGATTAGTTTCAGAATTTTCCTCTTTCGTCAGGTGAACGTCAGTATATGTCGTCCCCTTCCAAGAATAAGTGCGACTCGTGTGGCGCCCAACTGCCTCACAAAGATGGTCACTCCCTCTGACTCTTCTGTCTAGGCCCCGACCACGCGGTCGATAAGTGCCCGCACTGCCTCCGGTTCAATGCGGCCACCCGCAGACGACGCCAGCAGTCCCTCGAAGCCCATCTCCTCAAAAAGAAGATGTCTGCGATGGAGAAAGAGCTGAAAAACTTCAGCAAGGAGCCTCCCTGAAGAGCACAAAAAGCGGGATAAGAAACCCTTGAGAGAAGGTCTCCTCTTCCGTGACTCCGACTGGAGTCGCGAGCAAGGTAACATCCCCTCCGGGGGATCGCCTGACGGCAGCCTCCAAGGCTTTGTAGGAGGCGTCGGCCCGCCCGATGGGTTCGAGTTTGAGCCTGCCGGGCGTCTCCGGGAGAAAGGAGACTCCAGCCCCAGTACCGCCGCAGGCCTGCGGCCTACTGGTGCAGGCACCTCCCTTAAGCCGGACATCGGCCCCTCCGACGTATGCAGGGAGAAGGCCTCTAAGACGCTCGACCCTTCGGGGCGGCGCTCGGCAGCGTCTCCCTCGGACTGGGCCTCCTCTCATTCTCGGCCCGCCTCCGATGAGGACCCCGAAGCGGACGCGCGGCACTCCTCATCATGGGACTTCGACCCATAAGTCACCGCCGGCTCCTCCGTGATGCGCCGGGCCTCTGAGCCCTCTGGCCAGGAACTTACTACTTCTGTCGTTCCAGGCTCTCCGCAGCCTTCGCTGCCATCAGGGAGCCCAATCCCCTGCCCTGACCCCGGGATTCCCCCGTCCCAGACGAGACTGGGACCATGGGCTACCGTCGATCCTCTTCCTGAAGAGCGGATCAGCGCGGTTCCCCTGGCGCCCGGCCCGCCGGCGCCAGTTCCGACACCGGCCTCGCGCCAGTGGGGAATTTCCCTCTTCCTTTGGGCCCTCACCCCACGGGCCTATCCCGGCTGATCCGCCCGTGGAGTACCCGGCAGGGCCGTCTGCTCCGGCAGCTCCTCCAGCGCCTGGGTTTCCTCCATCGTATCCGACGCCAGTCTTCCCAGGTCCACAGTATCCTGCACCGCCATACCCGGTGCCGACTCCTTCGACGCCGCAGTACCCGATGCCACAATACCCGACTCTGGGATACCCGCAGCCGGGTTACGGATACTCCCCCTACAGATTTCCTCCGTTCAACTATCCCCTCCTCCTCCTCCTCCACACCGTCCCTAGGCGCGGTGGACCTGCAGAGACTCTTGCTTCTTGGTGGGCTGAGGCCAAGGCTCAGCTCACCAGGGAAGTCGAGAGCCGTCTTAAAGCAATGGTGCCACCCCTGGCTCCCGTACGCCCTAGACGGCACACTCCCTCTCCACCTCCGGATTCCTGGGCTTTGCCCTCTGGATCCAGAGAGGGGCAGGAACCGCGTTCTGGGATCCCTCCCAAGGAACCCGTTCCTGCCCCTAGACGAATCGGGGAGTCTTACTCTGCTTCAGACTCTTCCTCCCCTTCTCTCTCGGACTCCTCAGAGGCTTCCGATGGAGGTTCCGAGAAAGACGACAAGCCACGCTCTCCATCCAAACCCTGGCCGAGGACTCCTCCGAAGTCTGCTCCGGAGGATCCTTCCTTCACGGAGTTGCTCAGAAAGATCCAGGAAGTTCATTAGTGGCATTCCTTAGAACCAGATCCTCCAGCGGGTAAAACTGGCGAGCATCTGGACTTGCCCCTTCACGGCTCCTACCTTAGTGCCACCCTGGATTGAGCCTCCCCCACCTTGTTTTCACTATTTGGAAACAACCGTCGAGCTTAGCCACTTCCCAGGAAGTCGAACTGGCTATACCAGGCTCGGAGGTGTTGACTTTTAGACTCTCACCCGCGTGCAGACTCGGTTGTGATTAGCGATGCTCACGGCGGTCAGCACATCGAAGCTGCTCAGCTCGTCTCCCGGATGAGGAATCTCACCTTCTGGATCAGTATGGAAGGAAGATCTCGCTTCTTCCACACTGGGATTAGGCCCTGAACTATATAGCACATATGGGGATTACCAGAAGGCCGTCCTTACCCAGAGCGGAATCAAGATCGACTCTCTGCCTGACTCTCAACTCAAGCAGGAGTTGGCCGACCTAGTCCGTTCTGCCGTTCGGCCCAGTCGTCACATTCTGAGGGCGACCTCGGCCCGCAGTGGACACCGCAGGGCGGAGCTCTCGTTCGCCCGTAAGTCTTCGGCGTCGCGTAATCCCGTGTGTCGGGTTGTGGTCCCAGTGCAGTCAGCCATCCAAGAAGCACCTTTCAGAGGTTCTGTACTTTTTGGTGATGATGTCCAAGGACATCATCACTGATTTTCTGGGAGAAGGGCCGACATAAATTCGTTGATTCAATGTACCGTCCCCATCCCCACAGCGCCGTCCCTTTTCGCAGGCGCCGCCGGCCTCAAGCGAAACCTCAGGGAAGGTGGGCCACTAAACATCGGGCCCCACAGCTGCCAGACCCCGCCACCCAAAAAGCAGAGTTGCCCCAGCTGGCTACACCTCACACCACCTGACTCTTTCCTCTCCCACCGCCTTGGCCCGGAGGAACGGTAGGAGGAGGTTCTCCCTCCACCTTCCGGGTTGGGAGAGGATAACGAATTCATGGGTGCTTCAGATCATAGCAGAGGGGCACACCATAGAGTTTCTACAGAAACCTCCACGTCACCCCCCTCTGAACTCCGCTTACTCAAGGGACCATCTTCCTTTGGTCAGGGAAGAAATCTCAACGTTTCTTGTGAAACAGGCTCTAGAACCCATCCCTCCTCACCTCTACGGGATGGGGTTCTATTCCCACTTTTTCCTTGTACCAAAGAAGATGGGAGATCTCAGATCTATTCTCGATCTCAGCTCCCTGAACCTGTTTGTGGAGTTCAAGAGGTTCAGGATGCTCTCCCTTCAGTCCCTTTTGCCCCTGCTTCGGCCGGGCCAATGGCTTTGTGCACTAGATATGCAGGATGCGTACCTGCACATCTCCATTCGCCGTTCGCACCGAAAGTACCTCAGGTTTGCGTTCCAGGGGGTCCACTACCAATTCCGGGCGCTCCCATTTGGTCTTTCCTCGGCTCCCCGAGTCTTTACTAAATGCCTGGCGGTGGTAGCGGCACACCTGCGTTCTTTGGGAGCTCAGGTTTTCCCCTACCTGGACGACTGGCTCCTGGCGGCCCCGTCCAGGGAGGAACTCCTGCATTTCCTCTCCCTCACCCGGCCAGGTTTCACTAGCCTGGGTATTACCATCAACCATTTCAAGTCTCAGCTGGATCCTTCACAGGGCTCCAGTTCAACTCGAGAACAATTCTCGACACAACTTTGTGCAAAGCCTTTCTGCCTCCGGACAGGGGCTTCCCTCAGTCACAGTTCTCCCTCCCTATCGGACACAGGAGGATCCGGTGAGGTCAGTGCTCCGTCTACTGGGGCTTATAGCTATGACCATCCCGGCAGTTCAGCCATGCGCCTCCACATGAGAATCTCTCAGTGGCCTCTTGATCTCAGTGGGATCAGCGGTAGGCGACCTAGATCATCCGGTTCTGGGCTCCTGCGCCAATGGTAGAGACTTGCAATGGTGGATGGTCGAGAGAACCTCTTGAGAGGTCCCCTTTTTTCATCCTCCCCGATCAGACCCTGCCACACAGACGCTTCAGGCGAAGGTTGGAGCCCATCTGGGTCCTCACCGAGACCCAAGGCCTTGGTCAAAGTTGAGAATAGCTCTCCACATCAGCGTGCTCGAGCTTGAGCAGTGCTTTATGCCCTCAGGCCCTTCACCAATACATCTTCCGGTTACCTAGCTATCCAAGCGGACAACATGTGCGTGGTGTGGTACATCAACAAGCAGGGAGGGACTGGTCCCCCACTGTGCAGGGAAGCAGTGAGGGGTCTGGGATTGGGCATCTCTCACAACCTTCACCTCACGTGATCCATGTTCCGGGGAGTCGACAGTGTCTAGCAGACAGACTAAGTCGCTCGTCAGCTCTTCCACGAGTGGGAATTGGATGAAAAAGTCTAAAAAGCATCTTTCAGGTTTGGGGACTCCTCAGATAGACCTGTTCGCCTCCTCCCAAAGCGCCAAAGCTTCCAATCTTTGCTTCGTCGCTCCAGAGCAAGGCGGCTTTCTGGGCGACGCTCTCTAAGCTGGAAGGACAGATTGTCTGTGCTTTTCTCCCCAATTCCTCTGGTCTCGTGTGTTACAGAAGCTTCTTTAGAAAGAAGCGAGAATGAGTTGATCACTCCTTTCTGGCCCAGGCAAATCTGGTTCTCTCTTCTACAACAATACTCAGAGGTTCCTCCTCTTCCTCTTCCTTTATCTCCAGGATTACTGACCCAGGATCAGGGGACCCTGGTCCATCTGGGACTCAAGTCCCTTCAACTTCATGCATGGCTCCTACAGACCTAGCCCAATCTCGTTTTGGCGTTTCTTCTAAGGTGGCCGAGATGCTGGTGGAGGCTAGAAAACCCTCCACTAGGTCCACCTATGCAATGAAATGGAAAAGATTTTCTATCTGGGCGGCGTCCAGGAATGTGGAGCCCTTTTCCTGCCCTACGACTTTTCTGCTTGAGTACATGCGTCATCTTTTTGACCTGGGTCTTAGTCACTCCTCTTTGAAGGTCCATATGGCGGCTATTTCAGCCTACCATGTCCCATTCGCTCAGCTGGAGGTATCTAAAACTTTCCTCAGAGGGGCCCTTCGTCTTAGGCCCCCTATCCAGACTCCAGCTCCGCCTTGGGACTTAAATTTCGTCCTCGAGAAACTTACCCTTCCTCCCTTTGAGCCTGCGGCTTCCGCAGACCTGAAGTTTTTATCGTTGAAGGCACTCTTCTTGGTGGCCATTACTTCTGCTCACAGAATTTCCGAGCTCCAAGCCCTGATGTGCAAAATCCCCTACTTGATTTTTCACAAAGAACGAGTAGCTCTTCGCACGAATCCTAAGTTTCTTCCAAAAGTGGTAGCGGAGACTACCTTAAATCAGTCTATTGAATTACCTGCCTTTTTCACGCAGTACTCCAACCAAGGAGAATACTTGCTTCATACCATGGATCTCCACAGGATTCTGAGATACTACACCGATAGAATGAAGGATCTCAGAAAGACTGATCAGTTGTTCGTCTCTTTTGCTCACAAAAGAGAAGGCAATGCTGTCTCTAAGCAATGTCTATCAAAATGGTTGGCCCATTGCATCACTTTCTGTTATGACCAGTACAACAAGACCCTTCCGGGTCAAGTCAGAGGTCACTCCACTCGTGGAGTTGCCGTCTCCGCGGCTTGTTTCAAGAATGTGTCTGCGGCAGACATCTGTGCTGCTGCCACTTGGACTTCAGTCCATGCCTTTACTAAACATTACAGTTTGGACATTGCCTCTCGCCATAGAGCAGGCTTAGTTAACTGTCTTGCAAGGCCTCCTTTCTTGAGTCCTGCTAGATTATTTTCTACTTTTGGAGTAGTTCCTCCTCCGGTGCCTTTCATTTGTTCCAGACTGCTAGGATTCTGTCCTATATGTAATTACCTACTGCAGAGCCCTCTCGAAGTAAGATAGTACAGTGACGTAAAAACTTAACGTAACAGTAGATCTTCGAGAGAGGCTCTTGCAGTAAGTAATATCTTCCCGCCCTCCATCCCCCTAGGCTTTTTCAGCTCCTTTTCCATTCAGGGAAATATCTGCTTCTCTCTCGTCCGGGTCTTCTCGGCCTGTGGCGGGAAAGAACTGGAAGAAGTTGGACGTTTGGGACCGCCCCTTTATACTGATGTCGTTTGACGCCGGTCACCTGACGTGGGGGCGGTCCCCGCCAGGGACTGCTAGCTAGAAATTTTTCCGTGGGGTCCTGCTGTCGGCCGGCGTCAGTCCTATATGTAATTACCTACTGCAAGAGCCTCTCTCGAAGATCTACTGTTACGGTAAGTTTTTGCATAACTGTACTTTTCTGTCGTTCCAGGCTCTCCGCAGCCTTCGCTGCCGTCGAGGGGCGCCTGACCCGGATTTTCCCCTCGTCCCGGGCGAGACTCGGGACCATGTGCTACCATCGATCCTCTTCCTGAAGAACCGGATCTGATGTGGGTTCCCCTGACGCTCGGCTCCGGCCTTCAGCCCATCTTGCCGGTTCCGACACCGGCCCCTCCGGCGCGGCGAAGGTTTTACCTCTTCCTTGGGCCCCCACCTCCGGGCCTATCCCAGCTGATCCGTCCGTGGAGTACCCGGCTGGGCCGTCTGCTCCGGCAGCTCCTCCAGTGCCTGGGTATCCGCCGTCGTATCTGACACCGGTCTTCCCAGGTCCGCAGTATTCTGCACCGCCGTACCCGGTGCCGACTCCTTTGACGCCGCAGTACCCGACGCCACAGTACCCGACTCTGGGATACCCGCAGCGGGTTATGGATACTCCCCACGGTTCCTCAATACAACTATCCCCTCTCCTCCTCCACCGCCCCTAGGCGCGGTGGATCTTCAGAAGACTCTTGCTTCTTGGTGGGCTGAGGCCAAGGCTCAGCTCACCAAGAAGTCGAAAACCATCTTCTGGCAGCACGGTGCCACCCCGGCTCCCATCGCCTAGATGGCACTCTCCTCTCTCCTCCTCCTCCAGTTCGGGTTCTGCCCTCGGGGTCAGAGGGCACGGACACGCGTTCCTGGGATCCCTCCCAAGGAACCATTCCTTCCCCTAGGCAGATTGAGGAGTCTTACTCTGCTTCAGATTCTTCCTCCCACTTCTCTCTCCGGACTCCCAGGACGCTTCCGATGGATGTTCGAGAAAATGACGAAACCAGCTCTTCCTAAGCCCCGGCTGGGGAGACTCCTCCAAGTCTCCTCCGGAGGATCGCTCCTTCCGCGGAGTTGCTCAGGAAGATCAGGAAGTCCATCAGTGGCATTCCTTGCGGAACCAGATCCTCAGTGGGTAAAACTGCGAACATCTGGTCACTTGCCCATACGGCTCCTACCTTAGTGCCACCCTGGATCAAGCCTCACGCCCACCTTGTTTCCCACTATTTGGACACAACCGTGGGACTTTAGCCCCACTTCCCAGGAAGTCCCGAGCAGGCTATACCAGGCTCGGGGGTATAGACTTTTTAGACTCTCACCCCCGTGCGAACCACAGTTTGTGATTAAGCGCCCGATCAACACACCCGAAACATTTGGCTCGTCTCCCCGGATAAGGAATCTGCGCTCGGATCCAGTATGGAAGGAAGATCTACGCTTCTTCCACACTGGGGATTAGGGCCCTGAACTATGCAGCACATGGGGATTACCAGAAGGCCGTCCTTACCGGCGGTATCCAGATAAAACTCTTTGCCTGACTTTCAACTCAAGCATGAGCTAGCCCATTAGTCACGTTCTGCTCATTCGACCAATCGTCACATTCTGGAAGACAACCTCTGACGCATTGGACACCGCGGGGCCAGAGCTCTGCGTTCGCTGTAAGTCTTAAATCACGCGTAGCTCCGTGTGTCAGGGTTTGGTCCCGGAGGTGCAGTCAAGCCATCCAAGAAGCACCTTTCAGGGGTTCTGTTAGCACCTTCGATGGTGATGTCAAGACACATCATCACTGAATTACCAGGAAAGGACGGCCCCTTAAATCCGTTGATTCAATGTACCGTCCCCATCCTCCGCCGTCCCTTCACGAGGCATGCCGGCCTCAGCGAAACTTCAGGGAAGCGAACCACTAAACTGTGAACCCCACAGCTGCCAGGCCCCATACGCTTCAAAAAAGCAAAGGGTGCCCCAGCTGCGATGCTACCTCACACCACCTGACTCCTTTCCTCCCACCGCCTCCAGACGCCCCAGAGGAACCGGTAGGAGGAGGTTTCTCCCTCCACCTTCCGGGTTGGGAGAGGATAACCTCGGACTCATGGGTGCTTCAGATCATAGCAGAGGGACACTCCATAGAGTTTCTACAGAAACCTCCACGTCACCCCCCTCTGAATTCCGCTTACTCAAGGGACCATCTTCCTTTGGTCAGGGAAGAAATCTCAGCGCTTCTTGCGAAACAGGCTATAGAGGCCGTCCTCCCTCACCTCACGGGACGGGGTACTATTCCCACTTCTTCATGTACTAACAGAAGATGGGAGATCTCAGACCTATTCTCATTCAGCTCCTGAACCTCTGTGTGAGTACAAGAGTTAGGACATCTCCCTTCAATCCCTTTTGCCCTGGTGGCCGGCCAATGGCTTTTATTAGCACTAGATATGCAGGATGCTACACATCCCATTGTATATGCACGAAAGTACCTCAGGTTTGCGTTCAGGATCACTACCAATTCCAGGCGCTCCCATTTGAGTCTTTCCTCGGCTCCCGAGTCTTTACCAAATGCCTGGCGGTGGTAGTGGCCCACCTGCGTTCTTTGGGAGCTCAGGTTTTCCCTACCTGGACGACTGGCTCCTGGCGCCCCGTCAGGAGGAACTCCTACATTTCTCTCCCTCACCCAGCAGGTTTTCACTGTCCTGGGTATTACCATCAACCATTCAAGTCTCACCTGGATCCTTCACAGGGCTCCAGTTCATTGAGGCAATTCGACACAACTTTGTGCAAAGCCTATCTGCCTCCAGACAGGGGGGCCTCCCTCCAGTCACAGATTTCCCTCCTATCGGAACACAGGACGGTCCCGGCGAGGTCAATGCTCCATCTACTGGGGCTTATGGCGGCAGCCATCCCGACAGTTCCGCGCGCACGCCTCCACATGAGAATCTCTCAGTGGACTCTTCGATCTCAGTGGGTTCAATGAGTAGACGACCTAGATCATCTGGTTCTGATCTCCTCGCCGATGGTAAGAGACTTGCAATGGTGGATGGTTACAGAGAACCTCTTCCGGGGGGGTCCCCTTTTTTCATCCTCCCCCCGATCAGACTCTGACCAAGGGCGCTTCAGAAGCGGTTAGGAACCATCTGTGTCCTCACCGAACCCAAGGCCTTTGGTCAAAGTTGTAGATAGTTCTCCACATCAACGTGCTCGAGCTTGAGCAGTGCTGTATCGCTCAGGCCCTTCACCAGTACATCCTTCCCGTTCACCCTGGCCAAACGGACAACATGTGCGTGGTGGGTACATCAACAAGCAGAGGAGGAACTTGGTCCCTACCCACTGTGCAGGAAGTGATGAGGGTCTGGGATTGGGCAACTCTCCACAACCTTCACCACTGGCCGATCCATGTTCGGAGTCGAGCAATGTCCTGGCAGACAGACTAAGTCGCTCGGGTCTTCCAAACGAGTGGGAATTGGACCGAAAAAGTTCTAAAAGCATCTTCCAGATTTGGGGAACTCCTCAGATGAACCTGTAGCTTCCTCCCAAAACGCAAAGCTTCCAATCTTTTGCTCGCTCGCTCCAGAGCGAGGCACTTTCTGGAGCGACGCTCTATCTCTAAGCTGGAAGGACAGATTCGTCTGTGCTTTTCCCCCAATTCCTCTAGTCCCTCTTGTGCTACAGAAGCTTGCTTTAGAAGGAGCGAGAATGATTCTGATCACTCCTTTCTGGCCCAGGCAAATCTGGTTCTCTCTTCTACAACAATACTCAGAGGTTCCTCCTCTTCCTCTTCCTTTATCTCCAGGATTGCTGACCCAGGATCAGGGGACCCTGGTCCATCCGGGACTCAAGTCCCTTCAACTTCATGCATGGCTCCTGCAGACCTAGCTCAATCTCGTTTTGGCGTTTCTCCTAAGGTGGCCGAGATTCTGGTGGAGGCTAGAAGACCCTCCGCTAGGTCCACCTACGCCATGAAATGGAAAAGATTTTCTATCTGGGCTGCGTCCAGGAACGTGGAGCTCTTTTCCTGCCCTGTGACCATTGTGCTTGAAAACATGCGTCATCTTTTCGACCTGGGTCTCAGTCACTCCTCTTTGAAAGTTCATATGGCGGCTATTTTAGCCTACCATGCCCCTTTCACTGATAAGGCATTTGCCCAGCTGGAGGCATCCAAAACTTTCCTCAGAGGGGTCCTTCATCTCAGGCCCCCTGTACGGACTCCAGCTCCGCCTTGGGACTTAAACTTTGTCCTCGAGAAACTTACCCTTCCTCCCTTTGAGCCTGCGGCTTCCGCAGACTTGAAGTTTTTATCGTGGAAGACACTCTTCTTGGTGGCCATTACTTCTGCTCGCAGAATTTCCGAGCTCCAGGCCCTGATGTGCAAAATCCCTTATTTGATTTTTCACAAGGAACGAGTAGCTCTTCGCACGAATCCTAAGTTTCTTCCGAAGGTGGTAGCGGAGTCTACCTTAATTCAGTCTATTGAATTACCTGCTTTCTTCACGCAGTACTCCAATCAAGGAGAATACTTGATCCATACCATGGATGTTCACAGAATTCTGAGGATACTACACCGATAGGAATGAAGGATCTCAGAAAGACGATCAGTTGTTAGATCTCTTTAAGCTCGCAAAGAGAGGCAATGCTGTCTCTAAGCAATGCCTATCAAAATGGTTGAGCCCATTGCATCACTTTCTGTTATGATAGGTACAACAAGACCCTCCGGTCAAGTCAAGTCCTCCACTGGGTGGAGTTGCACGCCTCTTGACCTGTTTCAAAAGAGCAGTGTCTGCGGCAGACATCTGTGCTGCCGCCACTTGGACTTCAGTCCATACCTTTACTAAACATTACAGTTTGGACATTGCCTCTCGCTGTAGAGCAGGCTTCGGGTTAGCTGTCTTGCAAGGCCTCCTTTCTTGAGACCTGCTAGATTATTTACTACTTTTTGGAGTAGTTCCTCCTCCCGGTGCCTTTCATTTGTTCCAGACTGCTTGGGATTCTGTCCTATATGTAATTACCTACTGCAAAGAGCCCTCTCGGAAGTAAGATAGTACAGTTATGTAAGAACTTACAGTAACAGTAGATCTTGAGAGGCTCTTACTGATAAATATCTCCGCCCTCCATCCCCAAGGCTTTTTCAGCTCCTTTTCCATTGAGGAAATATCTGCTTCTCTCGCCCGGGTCTTCGGGCCTGTGCGGGAAAAGAACTGGAAGGCGGTGTCTGGGACCGCCCTTTATACCGGCGTCATGGCGCCTGGTCATCTGGCGATGAGGCGGTCCCATGAGGACTGCTAGCTAGAAATGTTTCCGTGGGGTCCTGCCGCCGGCCAGCGTCAGTCCTATGTGTAATTACCTACTGCAAGAGCCTCTCTCAAAGATCTACTGTTACGGTAAGTTCTTACGTAACTGTACCATCTTCAAGAGAGGCTTCTGCAGTAGGTAATACCTTCCTGCCTTCCATCCCCCTTAGCTTTTTCAGCTCCTTTTCCAGGAAGGGAAATATCCGCTTCTCTCTCGTCTTGCCTTTTTGGCTTTTGGCGGGAAAGAACTGGAAGGCTGGCATGGGGGACCGCCTCTTTATACTGACTTCAGTAACCTGACGTGGGGCGGGCCCCTGCCAGAGACTGCTAGCTAGAAATTTTTCCGTGGGGTCCTGACACCTGCTGGCTTTAGTCTTATATGTAGTTACCTACTGCAAGAGCCTCTCTCAAAGATCTACTGTTATGGTGAATTCTTACATAACTGCACTTTAAGGGGCCAGAAATAAGACGTGATGGGAGCGGTGCAGTTTAGTAGCTGTGGAGCAGCAGTCTTCTGGGAGACGTTCTGGAGAATGCAGTGTTTTCCCATCTGCAAGCACCTCTCTGGGCTGAGGGAGGAGGTTGCTCATCTCCAGGATGAGTTGGCCAGGATTTGGGGGACCTCCTCTCTCACCCTGGGACCACCAGGGCCACTACTGTTGCCTCAGAGGTTGCCAAGAAAGAGGAGCGGTTGGACTACAGTGGGCTCAGGAAGGGGGAGGGTGGTGGAACAGAGGTGCATCCTTCCAGTTGTACCTCTCCACAATTCATATGCTGTTCTGGCAAAGTGTGGTTCCTCTATGGAGGCACCCGCAGTGGAGATTAAGGAGGATGCTGGGAACCTCCACAAAGAAGACCCACAGGAAGGTGGCATGGGACCCCACAAGGGAAGGAAACAACTCCTGGTGGGGGACTCCATTGTTAGGAAGGTAGAATTGGGGGAGGAAGGGGAGAGGGAGTTAAGGTGCGTGCCTGGTGCCATGGCTTGGAGGGACAGGGAGTGAATCCTCAGGATCGCCGGCGCAGCTGCACGGGGGGGGGGAGCTGGATGTCATTGTCCACCTAGGTACAAATGACCTGGCTGAGAAAAGAATCAGAGCAGTGCAGGAAGAGTTTGTGGGGTTGGGGAGGGGCCTTGGACAAGTAGCACACACGGTATCCTTCTCGGAGGTGCTGCCTGTCTATTGCATGGGTGATGCTAGGGTGCGCCACACCATGGGATTCAATCAGTGGTTGAAAAACTGGTGCAGAGCTCAGGGGTTTGGCTTCATTGAGGCTGGGGATCCACCTGGAGTGATGCAGGCCTATACTGGCGTGATGATCTGTATCTGTCCAGGAGGGGAACCAGGATCCTAGGTGATAGGTTTAAATGCTTCATTGGCAAACATTTAAACTAGCCAAGGAGGGAGGCACTGGAAAGGGGCAGGGAAATCCTAGCCCCCTTCCCCCAAAAATCAGGGTAGTAAGTGAAGTAAACACCAAGATAGAGATGTCAATAGGATGAAGGGCAGTGGTATATGGAGAAAATGACAAAGGCAATAAGGACAGGGATGGGGCAAAAAGGGGTAAGGCCATCAAGAAATGGAGGGTAATGAGTACCAATGCCCGTAGCCTGGACAACAAGCTCCCTGAACTGGTGGTCTTGATGGAATAGGGGTGCCTGGATATCGTAGAAGCCACAGAAACATGGTACACAGAGAGCCATGACTGGGATGTTAACATACCAGGGTACACAACCTACTAGAGAGACAGAGGGGAGAATGGTGGGGGGGAGTAGCTCTCTATGTAAGGGAAGGGATAAAAGCAACGGAACAAAAGAGTAGACAGGGAGGAGAGGAGGTACTGTGGGTCACCTTAGAGACTGGAAATGGCACCACAATCCGCACAGGGGTTGTATACAGACCCCCATCTCAGGGGGAGGGAATGGACAAAGATATGATAGAAGGCATCCTTAGGATGGCTTAGAAAATGGGCAAGTAAAACCTAGCATCCTGATTGGCTAGGATGCTGAACTAAGCGGGCAGGTATTTCTTGATAGAGCCCGCTAAAACAAAAGTGCCAATTCGGGGTGCCCCATTACTTAAAATATTATTGGGCATCCCAAATTTTCAAACTCCCTAGCCGCCATGTTTCTCATCTCACTTAGCGAGATTCATGTCAGCAAGTCGGGAGGCTGGCTCTGTATTCCCGCTCCCACACTAAACCGTTCCTTCGACAAAAATGAAAACAGTTTTCAGCCATCAGAAAGAATTTTTGGTTTTTTAGTTTGTTTAAAAATCAGTAGTGCTGGCACTTCATGTGTTCAGTGCTAGTGGCAGAAGCTTCTCCCCGATCACCTTGCCTCCAACTCCGCTCGATCCACGAAAACAACAAAACATTAAAATCTGTGGGATTTTGTTTTTGCTGTACACAACCCGGTACCTTAATTTGTTTTGTTTTCCCCAGTCATTGCCTTCTAAAATGCTTTGCAGCGTTCACAAAGTTCAGTGTTCGCCATTATATTTCCTCATGCGCGGGGGGGGGTGTCAGCTCGCTCATTTAAATCCTATATAAAATGAACTAGGTAAAAAGAACGCCTTCATCTCAAAATAAATAAAACAAATGGAGTTCTATGTTTATGAAGGCTGCTCTTGTTACCGCTAACTTAAAGTCACCATGGCAACATATAGAAATACAGGGGCTGAAATAGAGAGTACTGCTTTTAAGACAGTAGCTACAGTGCCCTCTAATGGCAGTACTAGCAGCATACAAACATCATTAAAGAAAATTCTAAGGTGGAAGAACTATTTTATAACAAAAGTTACTTTAAAATAAATTTTCCTTAGCTTTTTTTATTAAACGTATGTTTTTTCACAGTGATCATTTTCTAACGCAATAATACCCTCAGGGTAGGCGGTATTAGTGAATACCCGGACCTTCCAGGAGCTATAAGGCCTTCTGCCTGTGGCGTCAGGCTCATATGCCCCTGCGGTTCATATCTCATCATCACCAATTCTGTCGGGTATTATTGCTTACAGAGAAAGGGGAGTTACTGAGTGGGGACCTGAATATGCCAGATATTAACTGGAGCACATTTGCTGCAGCCACATCCAAGAGTTTGGAACTGTCTGATTTTGAAAGCAGCACAAGGGAAGTCACAGAGTTTGGAACTGTTTGATTTTGAAAGCAGCACATGGGAAATCAGAGTTTGAAACTGTCTGTTTTTGAAAGCAGCACAATGGAAGTCGGAGTTTGGAACTGTCTGATTTTGAAAGCAGCACAAGGGAAATCACAGAGTTTGGAACTGTCTGATTTTGAAAGCAGCACAAGGGAAATCACAGAGTTTGGAACCGTTTGATTTTGAAAGCATCACATGGGAAGTCAAAGAGTTTGGAACTCAGTGCTTTGGCTTCTCAGAAGGAACTAGAAGGGGGACAAGATCAGATCTACAGAACAGTAGCTTCTTGTTGTTTTACATTGTTTCTTGTGGATTCTACTTATTTCTTTTCTTTCTTACTACTAAGGGGCTAGCAGGGTATTGTTTGGGGCTGTTGGAATTTTGAAACCTGTTTTGGTAGCTATAAGTGGGCTCATTTGTTTGATTCACTGTGCGGCAGGCTGCATTTGTAAAGACCTATTTCTTCTGTTTTAAAACATAATTGGTGTGATTTAACTGGGTCTGTTTCTTTGAATTGGAGACATATATCTTCTAATTCCAAGCCTATTTTGATGTGTTGTTGGTGAAGCTGTTTGAATTGGAGTCCTGTTTCTTTGGGTAGCAAACTTATTTTGGAGTCTTTGAGTAGAATTGTGACTCATTGTTGCAGGCTTCACTAGCTGCAAAGTTTGAGTGCAGAGTGGGGGAAGGGTGCTAATGGTCTGACCAGAGGCCTCAGCTACCTGATTGTTTCTGGAAGACTTGGGCTGGTCCCACCCTTGGTCCATTATTTCCTTTATACCAGGGGTTCTGACATCACTTCCTCAAACAGGCAAAGGATATGCACCTGTCATAGCAAAAGCAGACATCCAGGAAATGAACAGCAGCAAGTGAAGAGGTGACTGCTCTGTCAGTGGAATGGAAGTAAATGCAGATCTAGGAGCTTTCATTATTACTTCTTCGCATTTATATTGCATTGGGGAAAGGAGAAGTAGGAGTTTGAAGAAGGTTGTGCAATGGCTACTTAAAGTCTGTTTTTGAGTGTGGATAGGAAGGTTAGGAATATAAAAAGCAGTTGCTCAATATATCTAAACGTGTGCAACAAAGGAGGTAAGGGAAATAAAGAAAATGTTTTGCACTGATAGAGGAGGGAGAGGGGAGACTTGGGGGAGTGTTTGGTATCCTGCATCTGGAAGGATGGGGGGTCGCTGGTTGGCAACGACAGCAATGGGTAGGGTGCAACAACTGCGGTGCACCAGTCTTTCTAAAAATTGCCTGGAGTGTGGGAGGATGTTTAGTGTGCAACCACATAGAAAAACTTAGAAAGGAGATTGAGGGTCTGCAGGAGGAACTAAGACAGGCAAGGCAGATTGGGGGTGGGTTTAGCCCAATACTGGAGGGAGGAAGAAGGGGAGATGAGGAAGGGCGATTTAAGCCAACAGTGGTGAGGAGAGGGTCAGAAGAAGGGAAGCAGAGACAAAGGGGCCCAGGCCAGGAAGAACAATTGCCGGGGAAACCAGGTCAGGAGATGAAAGACAAATGGAAGGAGGAGATAGGGACTTGTGAGGGGGAAGGCGAAGAAGTGGCAAAAGTCATGGAGTGGAAAGAGAGAGAACAGGTTACTATGAAGAGAGGGAGGCGGGCATTTGTGAAGGGCCTTCAGAAAATAGTTGTGCACTGCTAGAGAGGAAGAAGGTGGAGGAGGGAAATGATGAAATTAGAGGAGTAATTGATAAATGCCTGGACCAAACTGGAGCGGGGGAAGTTCTGCTGGGAGAATTGCAGCAGGGGTAAAAGGGGGAAATAATGTGCAGGAGGAAGAAGAGGAGCTGGAAATGAGAGAGGGAGATGAATGGAAGCAAGCAGGGAGTAAGAGGGGTGGAATCTTAGTGCTGGGGGACTCAATACTAAGAAGAGTTAGGTGGGGTAGCAAGGGGGAGAGGCATAGTCGCATTTGGGTGGAGGCCATGCCAGGAATGACAGGAAAGGGTGGGACAGTCTGTTCTGAAATATGCTAGAAGGGGTAGGGACAAGCCTCATTTAATTATACATCTTGGGACAAACGACCTGGCTGACAAGACAGTAGATACAGTCCAGAGGAGGTTTGAGGAACTAGCACAATTATGTGAGGGGGCAGGAAGATCAGTAACTTTAGAGATACTTCCTGTGCCAAAGGCAAGCACAACAAAGAAAGCTGAGAATAGAGGAATGTAAGGATGGCTAGAACCTGGTGTTGTGCTAAAGGGTATGGGCTGTTGGGGGGTGGGGAGGGACCTGGGAGGACAGTAGTCTCTATGCCAAGACAGACTACTTTGGAGTGAGGAGGGAAAGAAAGTGTTGAAACAGAGGATGGAGGAGTACATAGAGGAAGTTGAGAATTTAAACTAGGAGGGGGGGTGGCAGTTGGGAAGAGATATGCAGAGACCACAGCTCACCATATGAGCTTACCCCCATAACAGTGACAAAGGACAAATGGCAAATACTGTTGGTGATGCTAGGAAAGGAGGGCAGGGTGGGGGTGGAAGGGTGGAAGGTGGTTACCCTTAATGCTAGGAGCCTTGGGAGAAAGCTGCAGTTACAGGTCCTCATGGCAGAGGGAAAGGTGGACATTGCAGTCATCATGGAAACATGGGCCACCCAATACAATGACTGGGACCTGTCTGTACCATGGTACAGGTTATTTCGTAGGGACAGGGTGATTGGGAAAGGAGGGAGGGTGGCACTATATGTGAAGGAAGGACTGAAGTGTGTAAGGGAGGAAGGAGAGGAGGGTAGTACGGAGTCACTTTGGATGCAAATCCAGGATTCCAAGAATAGGATTCTTAGAATGGGAGTGATGTACAGGCCACCATCTCAGACGGAGGAGTTAGGGAACTAGCGGGACAGATCAGGAGGACCTCAGAAGGGTAGTGTGGTGATTGTGGGGGACTTCAACATGCAAGAGTGGACTGGAGCACCCAGCAACCAGGAATATAAGGGAGCAGGTACTGCTGGATGCCTTCCAGGACAGCTTCCTGCTGCAAATGGTCAGTGAACCAACCAGGTTAGGAAATACCCTTGACATTTTGCTGGCAAATGGGGACTTTGTGAGAGAACTTACAGTGGAGGAACTGCTGTCAGGGAGTGACCACCGCTCAGTATGGCTCACATTGGATATGGGCAAGGAAGGAGTGGAATCTGGCACAATAGTGCTGGACTTCAGGAGGGCCGACTTTGGGGGAAGTGGTAAAAGGGTACCTGGCCAGAATTCAATCTAGTATGGACATATAACCAGAGGTGGGAGCTCATAAAGCTGGGGATAGTGGAGGCAACCAAAACCTGCTGCAAAGCCCAGAGCAAGAAGGCTAGAGGCTAAGAAACCGATCTGGTTGAGCAAGGAGGTCATGGAAAGGTAAGGAGGAAATGAGCTGCCTTTAGGAATACAGAAAACAGGAGGGGAGGACAAGGAGGAGTACTTGACAGAATCTAAGGAGGTGACAAGGCAGTAAGGGGAACCAAAGCATCTACAGAACTCAGGCTGGCACAAGGTATTAAAAAGGGGAGAAGGACTTCTTTAAGTACATCAGGGAGAAAAGGGCTGAGACCACATAGTAAGGATTAGGAAGGAGGGGTTGGGTGGAAGCAGGGGTGCGATAAAGGCGGAAGTACTAAATCAGTACTTCTGCTCAGTATTTACTAAAGAGAGGGGGTGACACCCAAGGTGGGAGAAATGGCAGAAGCCGGGGGAAGTAGTAACAGATGGGAAATCATGGAGAGCAGAGTTCGAGAGGTTTGAAGGCACTGAGGGTGGGCAGGCGCCAGGCCCAGATGGCATCCACCCAGGGTACTGAAGGAGCTGGCAGAGGTCCTTGCAGGACCCTTTGGCAGACCTATTTAATGCCTCACTACATTCAGGGTGTGTACCTCAGGACTGGAGGATGATCTCATGTGGTGCCCTCCACAAGAGTGGCCCCAAGGATGAACCGAGGAAACTACAGACCAGTGAGCCCTCACATCCATCGTGGGTAAGCTAATGGAGACTATCCTGAAGGAGGGCTGGTGGCCCTCCAGAGGCCAAAGGACTACAGGACAGCAGACAGCATGGCTTCACACGGGCAGATGCTGCCAAACCAACCAGGTCGAGTTCTATGACTGGGTAACTAGGCAACGCTGGACAGGGGCCATGCAGTGGATGTCCTGTATCTGGACTTCAGTAAGGCATTCGACTCCGTGCCACATGGAAGGCTGGGAAGGAAGTTAGTAGGCACAGTGGCGGGTGCAAAGCTAGTGAGATGGGTAGGAAACTGGCTGCAGGGAAGGCAACAGAGGGTGGTGGTGGGTGGGGAGCTCTCACACCCAAGGGCAGTGACGAGCGGTGTTCCACAGGGCTCAGTGTTGGGACCAGTGTTGTTTGGGATATTCATTGCAGACATGTCATGGGACATCAAGAGCAAGATCAGTCTGTTTGCTGATGATACCAAGGTAAGTAGCGTGTGGTGGATGACCTAGGGGGATGGCAGGGGTTGCAGGATGATCTGGCAAAGCTTGAAACCTGGTCAGACACCTGGCAACTGGGCTTTAATGCCAAAAGTGCAAGGTGCTGCATTTTGGGATGAAGAACCCAGGAGGAGTTACCAGCTGGAGAGATGCAGCTAGCCCAGACAGAGGAGGAGAAGGATCTGGGTGTGCTCATTACAGGGTCAATGAACAACTCGGCACAATGTAGGGAAGGCAGCTGCAAAAGGCCAACAAAATGCTGGGTTGTATTGCAAGGGTATATCCTCGAGGAGAGGAGGTGATTCTGCCACTGTATAGGGTCATTAGTTGAGAACACCTGGAGTACTCGTGCAGTACTGGCGTCATATCTGAAGAGGGACATTAAGTTACTGGAGGGTGCAGCGCAAGAGCAACAAAAGATGATCAAGGGGCTGGGGACTTATCATATGAGAGGAGGTTGAAGGAGTTGAACATGTACTCACTGGAGAGAGGAGAGACAGGGTGACATAATTGAAGCACTAAACACATGAAAGGAATAAACAAGGAAGCGGTGCAGAGGGGCTGTTTAAAGGAAGGAGGGAGGGCCATGATATGAGACTGGAGGCGAGGAAGGTTCAGGAGGGAGATGAGAGACACATTTTACAGAGGGTGGTGGCTGGGTGGAATCGTTACCTGCTGAAGTGGTATGCAGTAGAACAGTGGACTGCTTCAAACGAGGATGGGACAGGACAAGGGGGAGGGTTAATGAAGGGGAAGGGTGGAAGGGAGGGGCAGCTGCAGAATAAGGGGTGCTAGCTGCACATTCGAGCAGACTTGATAGACCTCTAGGCCTTTATCTGCTGGCAAATTTTGTATGTTCGTAACAGCAGGGCCATTCTCAATGCCCTACGGGGGCATGCCTCAGACAGCTAGTTTTGGAACCCACTCATGAGGGAGCAATCTTAGATCTCGTACTCTGAAATGGGGACAGTGAGAGGATCTCAGATCTAGACGTGGGTAGCCATCTGGGAACAAGTGACCACCAAACAGTGCGGTTAACGATAAACTCAGCTAGAGAGTTAAGCCATACAAAAGTGAAGGTACTGGACTTCAGGAGAGATGACTTTGTCAAGATGGGAGAGTGCCTTAGAAAAGCACTAGCAAACAGGCTAGAAGGAGGGGTGGAGCAGCAATGGGGAAACATCAAAACTGCCATCACAGAGGCAACAAGCCTTGGTGTGACACAAATAAACAAATCAAAACAAAAAAAAAAGCCACTGTGGTTCTCAAAAGAGGTGGTGGGGAAGGTTAGGGAGAAAAAGATAGCATTTAGGAAGTATAAGGAGACAGAGAGCTGTACCAGTTAAGGCAGAGAGAAGTCAGAATAGCAAAGGCTCATACTGAGGAAAAGATAACCAACTCGGTTAAGAAGAGGGCTAAAACCTTTTATAGGTACATCAGGGAGTGTGGAAAGGCAAGGGGAGGGATAGTGAGGCTGAACAGAATGGACGGTGGGTGGGCAGAGAGGGGCAGTGAAAAAGCAGGGATACTGAACAAATACTTCTGCTCAGTATTAACAAAAGAGGAGGAGTGGGAGGTACCTAATCCAACTAACAGCAGCACTCTGGATGGGGGATTGATTCCATTCCTTTCACAGAAGAAGGGGTTCTGAAAGAACTCCTAAAATTGAAGGTGGACAAAGCAATGGGGCCTGATGGGATTCACCCCAGAATTCTAAAAGAATTAAGGGGAAAACTAGTAACAACACTGACTACCCTTTTTAACGAATCATGGGAGGATAGTGTGGTACCTGAGGACTGGAGGAAGGCGGATGTGATTCCCCTTCACAAAAGTGGGAGCAAGACAGAGGCAGGAAACTTCAGACCTGTCAGTTTGACCTCTGTGGTAGGGAGAGTGATGGAATTACTTCTGAAGGAAAGAATTGTTGAGTACCTGGAGGCCAGAGGGGCACAGGACCCAAGACAGCATGGGTTCACAGCGGGAAGGTTATCTCAGATGAAACTAATTGATTTCTTTGACTAGGTGACCAAAGTAGTAGACCAGGGAGGGGCTATGGACATGGCCTACGTAGACTTTAGCAAGGCGTTTGACACAGTCAAACACAAAAGATTAATAAACAAATTAACCAGCATGGGAGTGGGTCCCAGGGTGGTAGCCTGGGTAAAACATTGGCTGGACAACAGGAAACAAGGTAATTATAAGCGGAGTCCACTCTAAAGAAAGGGGGTTACTAGTGGGGTACCAGGAGTTCAGTGATGGGTCCAGTCATTTTAATGTCTTTATAAGTGACATTACAGAGGGACTGGAAGGAAGTAGCCTCTTTGCAGATGTCACAAAGATCTGCAAGAGGTTGATACACAAGGAGGCATGGAAAGGATGAGAAGGGACTTGACAAGGTTGGAGGAATGGTCAGAAGGTATGGCAGCTTGGATTCAATGCAAAGAAGTGCCAAATAATGCACCTGGGAAACAGAAACCCAGGGAAGATTACAAAATGGGGGGTAGGTAGTAACAACAACAAAAATGGAAGGGACGTGGATGTAATCATTTCAGATGATTTTAAGATTGGCAAGCAATGTGAAAAGCGGTAGGGATGGCTGGGGATACTGGGATGTATAGGGAGAGGCATCATCAGCAGACAACAGGAAGTTGTTATCCCTCTGTACAGACAGTTGGTGAGATCCCATCTGGAGTACTGCATACAGTTCTGGAGACTCCATCTCCGCAAGGACATAGACAGGATGGAGGCAGTCCAGAGGAGGGCAACTAAAATGGTACAGGGTCTGCAAGAGAAGCCATAGAAGGAGAGACTAAAGGAGCTTAATATGTATACCCTTGAGGAAAGGAGGGAGAGGTGGGACATGATAGAAACTTTTGAGTACCTCAGTGGAATCAACAAAGTCCAAGAGGGTAGCATCTTTCAGAAAAAGAGATGTGCAAGAACAAGGGGACACAATTTTAAGATAGAGGGGATGGCTCAGGGGCAACGTGAGGAAGTATTTTTTCACAGAGAGGGTGGTGGACTCATGGAACAGCCTTCCTGAGGAGGTTGTGGGATCTAAAACTGTGGGAGAATTCAAGAATGCATGGGACAGACCTAAGGCAATTCTTATGGGGGGGTAGGAAGAAATAGGCTGTTGGTTAACTGGGATCGGCAGCTTATCCTGTAGGTAGGGAAATGAGCAGACTAGGTGGGCCAGGGGTGCTCCAGAAATCCAGAACCTGGCGCTTTCTGTCAGGATGCATTCAGGCTGCGGTGGACAAAACACTTTCTGTACACATTTCCTCCTCTTCCTTTAGTTCAGAGGGTGCTGCTCAAGCTGTAGGCACAAGGGGGAAGGATGATTCTCATCGTCCCAGTGTGGCCTTGTCAGATTTGGTTTCTGTTGATCAGCAAATTTTCGAAAACTCCACAGAGACAACTACTACTTCAATCATACCTGCTGACCCAGGGCCCAGCGGTCCATCCCAACCTGAGATCCCTTCATCTCCACGCATGGCTCCTGAGGAGATGGAACTGAGTAGATTTGATGTCTTACATGGAGTCTCGGACATTCTTCTAGCGGTACACAAACCGGCTACTAGGAAAACTTACACGCAAAGTGAAAACATTTTCCCTCTGGTATGCAAAGTCTTTACTAGACCCCTTCTCTTGCCGACCTAACAAATTTCTGGGTATCTGCTAGACCTGTGAAACACAGGACTACAATATTCAACCATGGAGGTCCATCTTGCTTTAATTTCAGCCTATCACGAGCCTATACACGATATGTCTCTGGCTCAATTACCCTGGTTAAAAGGTTTCATAAAGGTATACTCCACACTAGGCCACCAGTCAGGAGGCGGTAGCCTCTTGGATATTAATCTTGTGCTAGACATGCTCACTCGTAAACCCTTGAGCCTCTAGCAGTATGTGAGCTGAAGTTCCTGACCTGGAAGGCCACCTTCTTTGTAGCAATTACCTCCACTACTTGAGAGTGTCTGAAATATATGCGCTGGTCACAGACCCCCCCTGTATACAGTATTTCACAAGGACAGGGTGGTTCTCAGAACTCACCCTAAGCTTCTTCCCAGAGTAGTCTCAGAATTCCATCTGAACCAGCCTTTGGTTCTTCCAACCTGCTTCGCGAACTTCCAGAATGAAGGAGAGCGTACCCTTCTTTCCCTGGATGTAAAAAGGGTTTTGCGGTTCTATATAGACAGAACTAGAGAGATCCACAAATCTGAACTACTCTTTGTCTCTTTCAGAATTGTCCGGCTGGGCCAGTCTGTCGCTATCAGATGTATTTCAGTGTGGCTGGTAACATGCCTTCGCCAGTGCTACTCCACGGCACAGGTTAAACTCTAAGGCAGAGTATACTCCCATTCTACCAGGGTGGTCACGGCATCTCTGGCAGAAATTCAAAACATGCCCATTGCAGACATCTGCAGTGCGGCTACCTGGAGCTCTCTGCACACTTTCGTGAAGCACTAACTTTAGATCTCCATGCCAGGCAACATCCATCCTTTGGCAGACAATCCTGAATGGACTTCTGTCCTAAGTGAGCTCCTCTCTCCTGCCGGCCATCTCGGGGGATTATTTTAGCTCTGTACTCTCCCATTAGTGTGAATGAGTGGTGGAGACTTTCTGTCCAGAAAGATATGAAAATTACTTACCTATTGTAATTCTTGATCTTCTTGGACGAAGTCTCCACCACTCATTACACACCCACCTCCATCCCCAAGCACATTGATCTGTTTTGATCTTCACTTCCTTGATGGCTTGGCTGTGAAGACTGTTGTGTTGACCCTTCTTATATGGGTCATTTGGACTATCTCATGTCATCACAGGTTAGTTTCACTAGTTTAGTTTATGCTGCATCTCCTCGGTAAAAGGTACTGGGGCGGTTTGAGGTCGATGCCGAGGTAGCCTATATGGCGCAAGCCTGTCTCGTGAGTGCCTCCCACGTGGTCCTGCACCGGCACGCCTGAAGATTTTTGCTCCCCACTGGTCCTAGCGCCTCGGTGTAGTCCCATTAATTGAATGTGAGTGGTGGAGACTTCGTCCAAGGAGATCAAGAATTACAGTAGATACGTAATTTTCATTTCTTCATTAGCCAAGGAGAAGTAGTCTTCAAGAAAGCACAAACACGGAAGAAGCACAGGGACAAACCATGGTCACCTTCCTGCTCCAGGTCTCCACGGAAACGGTACGAACACAGGTCTTCCTGCTGCAGGAGGTTGGCTCCTTCCACTCTGGCAGCCCTCTCTCCTTCCGAGCTCCCTGTGATCAAACCTGGGTCTGCAGTATCCAGCGCCGCCAATGCCGCCCGGCTCCACCGATGCCACAGTACCCGGCCCGCAATACCCGGCACCGTTTTCCCTTGGCGGGGTTATGGATAGTCGTCTTGGATACAATCCGTATAGTTATCCCCTCCTCCTCCTCCACGCCCCCCAAGGCCGCGGTGGATCTGCAGGAGACTCTGGCTTCCTGGTGGGCTGAGGCCAAGGCTCAGCACACCAAGGGAAGCCGAGCCACCTTACGACGGTGCCCCCCTCGCCCCCGTGACACCTGAGACGGGCACACTCCCTCCGCCTCCGGATTCTAGAGCTCTTCCCTCTGGATCCAGAGAGGGGCAGGACACGTGTTCAGGGATCCCCTAAGGAACCCGTTCCTCTCCCTAGGCAGGTCAGGAGTCTTACTCTGCTTCTAATTCTTCTTCTTCTTCTCGCTCTCAGTTCATTGGATTCCTCCGGCGGATTCTCGAGGAGAGGCAGCGAGCCTCGCTCTCCGTCAAGCCCCAGCCAAGGACTCCTCCGAAGTCTCCTCCGGAGGATCCTTCCTTCATGAGTTGCTCAGGAAGATCCAGGAAGTACATCAGTGGCGTTCTCTGGAACCAGATCCTCAGCTGGTCAAACTCGCCGAACATCTGGACCTGCCCCTTATGGCTCCTACTTTAGTGCCACCCTGGATCGAGCCTCACACCCACCTTGTTTCCACTATTTGGAAACAACCGTTGGCTTTAGCCCCGCTTCCTCGGAAGTCCAACAGGCTATACCAGGCTCCAGAGGGTGTAGATTTTTGAGATTCTCACCCCCGTGCAGACTCAGTCATGATTAGCGCCGCTCACGGCCAGTCAGCACACCCCAAAATTTAAGCTCGTCTCCTCCGGATAAGGATCTGCCTTTTGGACCAGTACAGAAGAAAAATATCACGCTTCTTCCACACTGGGAATCGGGCCCTGAATTATGTAGCTCATATGGGGGATTACCAGAAGGCTATCCTTACCAAGGCGGAATCTAAGATTGACTCCTTACCTGACTCCCAAGTCAAGCAGGAGTTAGCTGACCTAGTCCGTTTTGCTTTCGTTCGGCCAGTCGTCACATCCTGAGGGCGACTTACGATGCAGTGGATACTGCGGGCAGACTCCGCGTTCGCCGTAAGTCTTAAGGTCACGAGTGGCTCCAGCGTGTCAGGTTTGGTCCCGGAGGTGCAGTCAGCAATCCAGGAAGCACCTTTCAGGGGTTCAGTGCTTTTTGGCGGTGATGTCAAGGACATCATCACCGATTTGCAGGAGAAGGGGACGGCTCTGAAGTCTGTGGATTCCATGTACCATCCCCATCCCCGCATCGCCGTCCTTTTCGCAGACGCAGCCAGCCTCAAGCGAAACCTCAAGGAAGGCAGGCCACTAAATGCCTGGCCCCTGCAGCTGCCAGGCCCCCGCCGCCCAAAAAAGCAGGTACCCCAGCTGCGGCACTGCCCCACACCACCTGACTCCTCCCCTCTCCCACCGCCTCCGGACTCCCCGGAGGAACCGGTAGGAGGAGATTCTCCCTCCACCTTCCAGGTTGGGAGAGGATAACAACAGATTCATGGGTGCTTCAGATTATTGCGGAGGGGCACTCCATAGAGTTTCTGCAGAAACCTCCACACCCCCCTCTGAAGTCCTCTTATGCAAGGGACCATCTTCCTTTGGTCAGGAAGAAATATCTGCCCTATTCCCATATCTTCCTTGTCAATCTTCACCATTCATTACTTCCTGGGTGTAAGCCAGGCGCTTTCAAATCCACGGAAACTTTTTTTTTAAAGCTTTGGCTACGCGGCCCTCGGAGTGACCGTCATCGCGGGGCGGCCATTATTAGCGACCGACTCCTCCTCCAACTCAGTTCTGTTTCTCCCGCCGTCGAGCAGCACCTGTTTAGCGTGAAGCGTCAATTTAAGTCGTAGTGTACCGACTCCTGTTTTTACGTCACACTCGGCGCCAATCCAGTGAGACTGTTCTTTTCTATCTTACGGGCGAATGTGTGTTTCCTACGTGTTTAGCCTTGTTATGTTAGCGTTATGTCGGTTGGGAGCTAAAGCGCTTTCGAAGCAGACCACGCCCCTATCGTCGGGTGCTCCTGTGGCGGCATTTCTCCGTCTCGGACCCGAGCATAGCGTTGCCTTCGTTGCCTGGGACCCAACCATGATATGGATTAGATGCGGCCTGTTTCTCGATGGACCGCTGTGTCCTCGAAATCGCAGCGTTTGCTCGGCAAAGCCCGCCGACCTTCGGGGGGGGCGTCAGCTCTCTGGATTCTCGGGCAAAGGTCGTTGGAAGCCTTCCCCGGTCCCCTCCGGGCCTACTCTCGGTCCGAGGAGGAGGTCTCCTCGTCTTTTCTTGCCGAGGCCCTTCTGCGGTGTTGGGGAGCGTCGTAGTCCTTTCTGGGGCTGCGGCGCTGACCACCTGGCAGTCACCTCGGAGGTGCAGGCTGCGCCCGTGTCGAGGCCCTCGACCTTTAGGCCTGGCTCGGGTGGACCCTCGGCCGCGCCTTCGGGCCGTTTGGAATCCCGGCACCATTGCGGTGCGGTGATCAATATGGCGCCGTTCCGGCGCCATTTTGGAATCAGCGCCCGTAACGCGGAGCGGCGCTGGATCAGCCGTGCCCGGTGATCATCAGTGGCGCCGTTGGCGAGTCGCTTTGGGCCTTGGCGCGTTCGCGGCGCCGATGGACATGGCAGCGCCGTTAGCGGTGCCGCCTGCGCCTCCGGCGCGCCCGGTGGCTTTCGTGGAACCTAATCCATCCCTCCAGGCGGTGCGGGCCTGCCAGCGCCCGAGGGGTTTGGAGTTGGGCCTGGCTGCTGCCCGGTGGGGGCGGCGTCGCCCCCTTGGTACCGGGCCATTCGCGGCACCGTGGCTCAGGGACCCCTGGGGTGGCCAGCATTGAGTCCAGCTGGTCTCGTCCTCCTCGGAGGCGATGACTCGGGCGTGGACCCATCCTGGCACCCCACTCTTGAGTCTGGGTCCCCTGCCGCTAGAGGTACCAGGCGGAGCAGGCCCCTCCCTCTGTCCCCCCTTCCGTCGTCTCCTGGGGTTCCCTGGCTGGGGTGGCCAGGAGCCCGGGGCAGGCGGGGGAGCGTGACGGGGAGGCTCCCTTGGAGGGCGGTGACAGCTACCCCCAGGGTGCTGTTGCCCCTCTAGGGACAGGGGGAGCTGTGGTCGGAGGAGGGCTCTCGGGTCCGAGGGTTGGGGGCAGGGGTCTGCCACTCGGTCTTCTTTAGCCGCCTCGGGGGTGGCCAGGGCCGTGGTGCAGAACCCGCCCCTCCAGGGTTCTAGGGTGCCCTCCAGGCGGCGTTCGTGCGGACTGCCTTCTGGATCCATACAGTCCCGGCGTCGTCACAGGGAGGTTCTCCCTGGGCTCTTCCAGGCTCCGCTTCCCCAGAGTTCCGTTCTGCGGCCTGGTCTGTCGTCCGGGATCCCTCCTACTAGGGCTCCATTCCCCGATTCCAGAGCCCTGGCAGAGAGCAGTTGCCTCCTCGGAGGTGCCCCTCTCCCATCTCTCTGCCTTCACCACCTCCGCTCCCAGGCCATATCGGTCCTACGGGTCCGTTATCCTGGGAGCAGTTCAGGGGTTCTGCGGCGGCCTTCCCCTCATATGTTAGATACATGCATGAGCGGGTCTTTCGACTCTCCCCACCGCCGCAGGAATCCTCTGGACATTCCAGCTCCCCATCATCCTCGTCTCCCTCCTCTGAGGGAGAGGAACCCCCTGCTCATCTTTCTTCCGATGCTGATTTCACGGAATATCAGCGTTTCCTCTCGAGGATGGTGAGGGATCTTCGGATTTCCTATGTTCGGAGAGACAATACCGAACGGGAGACTCGAGAATTCCTTGGTGAATTCAGTGCCCAGCATTTGGTGGTACCTTCCTGGCCTATCCCCTTCCAGGAGGCGTCTATCCGGTCCTGGCAGTCCCCAGCCGCTTCTTCTCCAGCCCCGGCTGACTGTCAGCGTAGGTATTGTGCCCCCTCAGAGTCTCTAGGTTCCCTTCCTAACCCGCCTCTGGTTTGGTCTACCTAGATACTCCTTCTGGGGCGCGCCTTGCCTGGCGCCGCGACCGCCCACCAGATCCGGACTCTCTCCAGTTCGACCGTTGGGGGCGAAGAGTGTTCTCTTCTTCTCATGCGAGTGCCTGTATTGCATCTCATCAGGCTCACCACGCTGCCTACAACCGGCATTTGTGGTCGATGCTGTCCCAGCTGTTGGCATCAATGCCTGACTCGGAGCAAACCAGACAAGCCGTTGCCCTCTCTGCGGTAGGCCTGGAGCTGGCAAGACACCAAGCAAGGGCATCTTACGACGCCAATGAGGTGGCTTCCAGGCTTGCGGGGACAGCGGTCTGCATCAGGCGGACAGCATGGCTTCGTCTCTCTAGGTTGTCACCCCTGGCCCGGCGTAGGGTGATTCGCTCCGCCTTCCGGGGGACCCGTCTTTTCTCCCCTAGAGCTAGGAGGCTTTTACAGGGGCTCCCTCCGTCTCCTCATCCTCGGGAGGCACCTCCTAGCTCTTCTCCCACTTAGGCTTTCTGAATAAGCCAGGGTCTTCTCCTTCTGTTTCTCACCAGCAGAAGGCTGGGGTCTTGTTCCCTCAGGGTATGGCCTCTCCCCGGGAGCTTGGTACTCACCCAGGAGTAATGAATGGTGAAGATTGACAAGGAAGATATGAAAATTACGTACCTCACCGTAATTCTTGATCTTTCTTGTATCTTCACCATTCATTTACTCACTCCCACCATCCCCTCAGTGGCCTCTTCCTGTGGCTTCTCCACCTCCGTCTCCTTCCTCTCTCTGCAAAAAATATAAAATTTAAAAAATAAATAAATAAAAAATAAAAGTAGGAAGAATTGTCAATTTTTCCAAAAAAAAAAAAGTCTATATCTTTGGGGGTCCTTATTTCTTCCAGAAAAATTATTTACTCTAAGATTCTTGGGCCATCTCGTGGAATTGCATTGGCGATCAAACTGCACAACTATCTCTTGCCATCCCTCAGGCGAGATACTTCTGGGGTTTTAGCCTGGCTCTGGCTATTCAGTTTTGATCCTGCAATCCCGTGCTTCCAGCTGTTACGCCCAGAATCGCAACCCCCCTTCTCTAATTCTTGCCTTGCAGAGCAGAGGAATGGGCACGACTATTTTTTTCTTAGAAAAAAAAAAAGGGGGGGAAGCTGAGGGAACTCTCTTCGACTGCCATAGGCATTCTTTGCATTTGAGGTCATGCTCCTAAGCCTGCAAATGATTATCTGTAAAAAACAAAACAAAAAAACAAAAGGAAGATGCAAGGCAGACAAAGCCCTTCTCGTGAGATTTTGATCATTGGTTTTCCTTTCAAGTGTCCTCCTGGACAGTTTTACAGACAAGCAGTGCTGACCATGACCAATCCTAGCCAGTCTAAGCCTCTGGCCTGCCTTGGCGAGTCCGACTGAGTCCCACTTCTATACCTATAAACGCCTGAAAGGTTTAGATTTTCCATTTCTAAACCCCTGAACAGCGCTCTCATGCTGCCTGGGTTTTATCCTTCCCTCCTCGGGTGTCCTCCAGTTAAAAGCCTTCCGCGGCCAGGAGCCCGAAGTGGGGATCAAGAACAATGGCATGTTGAAGATGAGGACTATGCCCTCCCGAGTCTGTCTAGCGGGTTCGGTGAACCTCTCTTCAGCTCTATCTCCGAGATTCTTGCTTCCCTGTTAGTCGAGCCTTGAGCTATAAGCTAACTATGCTCGTTGGGCATTCTGGTCCTTCAACATCCCATCTCTCTCTTCTCTTCTTCTTCTTCTTTCTCATTACCTTCCTTCTCTCTCTCCTCCTAGAGTCGCCCAGGTAAGGAGGCCCTGCAGTCCCTAGGTTAGGATACTCTTATCTCCTCTGTCCTTCCTCCATAGAGCTTATTCTTTTTCAGTTCATTCTTCCTTACTTTGCTATCCCTGGCTATCTTGCCTCGCTATTTCTATTTCTCTGCTTTCGCTTTTGCCGCTCCGGCTCACAGAACTGAGTTGGAGGAGGAGGAGTTGGTCGCTACTAACGGCCGCCCCTCGCGCATGACGTCACTCTCGAGGGCGGGGCCGTTAGCCAAAGCTTTAAAAAAAAAAGCTCCCGTGCGGTCGGCGCCCGGCTTACAATCCAGGAAGTAATGAATGGTGAAGATACAAGAGAAGATCAAGAATTACGGTAGGTACGTAATTTTCATTTCTTCCTGGTCCCAAAGAAGCGGGAGATCTCAGACCCATTCTCGATCTCAGCTCCCTGAACTTCTACGTGGAATACAAGAAGTTCAGGATGCTCTCCCTTCAAACCCTTGTGCCCCTTCTTCGGCCGGGTCAATGGCTTTGTGCGCTGGATATGCAGGATGCGTATCTGCACATCCCCATTCGTCCCTCGCATCGCAAATACCTCCGGATTGCTTTCCAGGGGGACCATTACCAATTCCGGGCACTTCCGTTTGGTCTTTCCTTGGCTCCACGAGTTTTTACCAAATGCCTGGCGGTTGTAGTGGCCCATCTGCGCACTATGGGAGTTCAGGTGTTTCCCTACCTGGATGATTGGCTCCTGGCGGCCTTGGCCCAGGAGGAGCTCCTGCATTTTCTCTCCCTCACCCAGCAGGTTTTTACTTGCCTGTATTACCATCAACCATTCCAAGTCTCATCTGGACCCTCCCAGAGACTTCAGTTCCTCGGGCTATCCTCGATCTGACGGTGAGCAAGGCCTTCCTTCCTCCTGACAGGCGGCCTCCTCCAGTCACAGATTTCCCTGCTATCAGAGCGCAGGAAGGTTCCAGCGAGGTCGGTTCTCTGTCTCTTGGGGCTCATGGCGGCCGCCATCCCGACGGTTCCCCACGCGCGCAGCTCCACATGAGGATTTCTCAGTGGACTCTCCGCTCCCAGTGGGATCAACTCGTAGACAACCTAGATCATCTGGTTCTGACCTCCTCGCCGATGGCAAGAGACTTGCAATGGTGGATGGTTCGAGAGAACCTGTTTCAGGGGGTCCCCTTCTGTCTTCCTCCCCCCTACCAGACTCTGACCACAGATGCTTCAGGTGAAGGTTGGGGAGCCCATCTGGGTCCTCACCGAACCCAGGGTTTATGGTCTAGATTGGAGTTAGCTCTCCACATCAATGTGCTCAAGCTACGAGCAATGCTTTATGCTCTCCAAGCCCTTCACCAATACATCCTTCCCGGTCACCTAGCTGTCCAGACGGACAACATGTGCGTGGTGTGGTACATCAACAAGCAGGGAGGGACTCGATCCTACCTGCTATGCAGGGAAGCAATGAGGGTTTGGGACTGGGCAACGCTTCACAACCTTCACCTCACAGCGATCCATGTTCCAGGAGTCGACAATACCCTGGCAGACAAGCTAAGTCTCTCCTCTGCTCTGCCACACGAGTGGGAGTTGGACCAAAAGGTTCTAGATGACATCTTCCAGCTTTGGGGGACTCCACAGGTAGACCTGTTCGCCTCTTCCCAAAACGCAAAACTTCCCACCTTTTGCGTGCTCGTTCCAGAGCGAGGCGCTTTTTGGAGCGACGCTCTGCCTCTAAACTGGAAGGGCAGATTAGTCTATGCTTTTCCCCCAATTACTCTGGTCCCTCGTGTACTGCAGAAACTAACAGCGGAAGGAGCGAGAATGATTCTGATCGCTCCTTTCTGGCCCAGGCAAATCTGGTTCTCTCTTCTACAACAATACTCAGCGGTTCCTCCTCTTCCTGTTCCTTTATCTCGAGGATTGCTGACCCAGGATCAGGGGACCCTGGTCCATCCGGGACTCGAGTCCCTTCAACTTCATGCATGGCTCCTGCAGACCTAGCTCAATCCCGCTTTGGCGTCTCTCCAAAGGTGGCAGAGATTTTGGTGGAGGCTAGGAAACCCTTCACGAGGTCCACTTACGCCATCAAATGGAAGAGATTTTCTATTTGGGCAGCCTCTAGGAACATGGAGCCTTTCTCCTGTTCAGTGGCTGTTCTACTGGAGTATTTACATCATCTTTTCGACCTGGGTCTCAGCCATTCCTCCTTAAAAGTACACATGGCTGCTATCTCAGTGTACCATGTTCCTTTCGCAGATAAAACCTTTGCCCAATTAGAGGTATCCAAGACTTTCCTTAGAGGGGTCCTTCATCTCAGGCCCCCTGTCCGGACTCCTGCTCCCCCTTGGGATTTGAACTTTGTTCTCGAGAAACTTACCCTTCCTCCCTTCGAGCCTGCGGCCTCTGCAGACCTGAAGTTTCTATCGTGGAAGATGCTCTTCTTGGTGGCCATCACTTCTGCTCGAAGAATTTCCGAGCTTCAGGCCCTTATGTGTAAAATTTCTTATTTGATTTTTCACAAAGAACGAGTAGCTCTTCGCACAAACCCTAAGTTTCTACCTAAAGTGGTAGCGGAGTCTACCTTAAATCAGTCTATAGAGTTACCTGCCTTTTTCACGCAGTACTCCAACCAAGGGGAATATTTACTCCATACCATGGATGTTCACCGGATTCTGAGATACTACACCGATAGGACTAAGGATCTCAGGAAAACTGACTAGCTGTTCTTCTCTTTTGCTCACGAAAGAGAAGGCAATGCTGTTTCTAAGCAATGCCTGTCGAAATGGTTGGCTCATTGCATCACTTTCTGTTATGACAAGTACATCAAGACCCTTCCGGGTCAAGTCAGAGGTCACTCCACTCAGGGAGTTGCAGCCTCTGCGGCTTGTTTCAAGAATGTGTCTGCGGCAGATATCTGTGCTGCCGCCACCTGGACTTCCGTCCATACTTTTACGAAACATTACAGTTTGGACATTGCCTCTTGCCGTAGAGCAGGCTTCGGGTTAGCGGTCTTGCAGGGCCTCCTGTCTTGAGGTTTGCAAGTTCTTTGCTACTTCTTGGAGTAGTTCCTCCTCCCGGTGCCTTTCATTTGTTCCAGACTGCTTGGGATTCTGTCCTATATGTAATTACCTACTGCAAGAGCCCTCTCGAAGTAAGATAGTACAGTTACGTAAGAACTTACCGTAACAGTAGATCTTCAAGAGATGCTCTTGCAGCAGGTAATACCTTCCCGCCCTCCATCCCCCTAGGCTTTTTCAGCTCCTTTTCCATTGAGGGAAATATCTGCTTCTCTCTCGTCACAGGCTTTCTGGGCCTGTGGCGGAAAGAACTGGAAAAGGCGGCGTCAGGACCTACCCTTTATACGGCGTCGTCTGACGCGGTCTGCTGACGGGGCGTCCTCGCCAGGGACTGCTAGCTAGAAATTTTCCGGGGGTCCTGCTGCCCGCACAGTCCTATATGTAACTACCTACTGCAAGAGCCTCTCTCGAAGATCTACTGTTACTGTAAGTTCTTACGTAACTGTACTTTTAATCTCAGAGCTGAACAGCTTAAAGCTAGCCTTTGGGGTTCCATGACTTGTTATAAGGCAATTTGGGAAGGTTTTCATGCCCTATACTTACTACATGATGGCATCCCTCCAGGTTAAACTGCTCAAGTGGTATCCCTGTTGGACAGTTATTAGCTAAATGATGGTTTCCAGATTGCTTGAAGTCTAGGACTGTTCTTCCATGATGCCAGGGGGGGAGGGGCTTTACATGTGGGGTTTCCACTCTTTCATGTTCTAATGCATTGTTTGTACCAGAGTCAAGCCGTGGTGGTGATTTGAAAATTTCAATAAAATGTGGAATTTAAAAAAAAAAAAAAAAAAAGATCTGCTGTTCTGGTAAGTTCTTGCATAGCTGTACTTTCTCAGGACAAATAGGAAATTCCTTCCTAAGGTGGTGTCAGAGTTCCATCTGAACCAGTCCATAACACTTCCTGTCTTCTTCACAGACAAATCCACTCCTGGTGAGCAAAAGCTCCATGGTTTGGATGTGAGAAGGGCACTGGCCTACAACCTGGATCACACTAAGCAGCTCAGGACTTCACATACTCCGCTTTTCCTTACCTATGGTGAGGTAGGGAAAAACAGGCCTGCCTCTAAGAGGACTGTCTCTTATTGGATAGTCTCTTTTATTCAGTTCTGTTACAGTAAAGCTGGCAAGCAACCACCTCAAGGCCTCGGGTCCCACTCCACTAGGGGCACCACAGCCTTGATGGCAGCTGCAAGGGACATACCCTTCTTTGATATCTGCAGAGCAGCTACCTGGAGGACTGTATGCATTTTCTCAAAACACTACTGTTTGAATGTACAGTCCAGATCAGTTGCCAAATCTGTCACAGCAGTCCTGCAGAACCTCTTTCCAAAGTAGGTTCTGTACCCACCTCCCAACTGCCCTGCTTTGTAGTACCACTCACAGCTGCCTTTGCAGCACCACGAACCAGTGAGGGATCGTCTCGGGAGGTCGCAAGAGACCTCCCTGGATCCCCCCTGCACAGTACCATTCACAGCTGCCTTTGCAGTACAACAAACCAGCGAGCGATCATCTCAGGAGGTCTCAAGAGACCTCCCTGGATCCCCCCTGCACAGTACCACTCACAGCTGCCTTTGCAGCACCACAAACCATTGAGGGATTGTTGCAGGAGGTCGCGAGAGGCCTCCCTGGATCCCCCTGCACAGTACCACTCACAGCTGCCTTTGCAGCACCACAAACCAGTGAGGGATCGTCTCAGGAGGTCGCAAGAGGCCTCCCTGGATCCCCCCTGGACAGTACCACTCACAGCTGCCTTTGCAGCACCACAAACCAGCGAGGGATCGTCTCAGGAGGTCACAAGAGGTAATGTCTCTCCACCTCCAGGCATAGCTTTCTGAGGGGTGTTTTCAGGCTAGTGACTGCTGATTTATTGCCCTCCGAAGTGGGCTAATTGTTTATTTCTCTTCAGTTTGGACCTCGCTGCACAGGGACATTGACTCACCCGTGGGGGTGCTTTAAGGGCTCTGATTACCATGTGAGCTGCACCGTATTTTCTCTCCTAGCTACCACTGCATAGATAGACCTAGCGACTGTGTTAAGCTATTTCTGTGCCTGAATTCTGATGTTCGATACTGGTTTTAAGTACCTGTCTTTGTAGATCACCATCTTGGTCTCCTATCCTGATAGCGGCATCGGAGTTGGCAGAGTTGTCACATGCGCAGTAGGAAGCAAGGCCACCCCACTGCATATTAATGAATGCCTTTGTTCTGCCTTCCCCATATAGGCCTCCCTGGAGCCCCCCCTGCACAGTACCACTCACAGCTGCCTTTGCAGCACACAAACCAGCTAGGGATCGTTGCAGGAGGCCTCCCTGGATCCCCTCTGCACAGTACCACTCACAGCTGCCTTTGCAGCACTACAGACCAGCGAGGGATCATCTCAGGAGGTCACAAGAGGTAATGGCTCTTCACCTCCAGGCATAGCTTTCTGAGGGGGTGTTTTCAGGCTAGTGACTGCTGATTTACTGCCCTCCGAAGTGAGCTAATTGTTTATTTCTCTTCAGTTTGGACCTCGTTGCAAGGAACATTGACTCACTTGTGGGGGTGCTTTAAGGGCTCTGATTACCATGCAAGTTGCACTGTATTCTCTCTCCTTGCTACCGCTGCATAGATAGACCTAGCGACTGTGTATTAAGCTATTTCTGTGCCTGAATTCTGATGTTAGATACTGGTTTTAAGTACCTGTCTCTGTAAATCGCCATTGTGGTCTCCTGTCCTGATAGCGGCAACGGAGTTGGCACATGCGCAGTAGTGGGCCAGATTGTAAATCAGTTTCCAATAGTCTGAGCATGCACAGTAGGAAGCAAAGCCACCCTGCTGCATACTAATGAATGCCTTTGTTCTACCTTCCCCATATAGGCTTCCTGGAGCCCCCTGCACAGTACCACTCACAGCTGCCTTTGCAGCACCACAAACCAGCTAGGGATCGTCTCAAGAGTTCGCAAGAGGTAATGGCTCTCCACCTCCAGGCATAGCTTTCTGGGGAGGTGTTAACCTGTTGATGCTGTGCATCAACTGCCCCACCCGCCCCGTCCAAGCTCGGCTCTACTTTTATTGCTGCTATCTGGTCACGTGACCTGTCACATGACCACACTCTCCGATTTCTAAGTGCCCACTTTCATATTTGCAGATAATACTTTCTGGCCACTAGGAGTCGCTGCAGTACCCTTTCAAGTCCCAATTTTCCTTCCTCACACTGCTCTGCTTTCCTTCCTTAACTCTGCTCCTCCAGCCCTCCCACACATATACCCTGCCATTAACCTTTATACGCCCCATGTTTTTTCCACTCTCCCACTGCAGGCCTCGAATCCTGGACCCTCTGCACCAAAGTCCGCAACTTTTCCACTAGGCCATCGGGTCTGGCTAATTTCTTCCTGCTTGTTAATATTCTTAACCCTTTGGTGCCGCCTCTCCCCCCCCCCCCAATACCCTGTGCTCAGTATGATCCCTCATACTGGTACCTCTACTGCCCCTGGCTTGCACTCCTAACTCTAGCCCCCCTCTTCCTGCTAGATCATGCCTCACACCCACCAACATGATGAGTCTGAAAAGTCACAAAAGAAAGGGTCCTACAAGAGCTTGCTAAGCTCAGGGTGGATAAGGCAATGGGACCTGATGGCATACATCCCAGGGTACTTAAGGAGCTAAAGGAGGAACTAGCAGAGCCATTAGCAGAATTGTTTAGTGAGTCTCTGAGCACAGGAGAGGTCCCAGAAGACTGGAGAAGGGCTCATGTGATCCCACTCCACAAGAGTGGTAGCAGGGAGGAGGCGGGGAACTACAGACCGGTCAGTCTTACCTCAGTAGTGGGCAAGATTATGGAAGCACTCCTTAAGGAAAGGATAGTGCAACACCTGGAATCCATAGGGGCACAGGATCCAAGACAGCATGGGTTTACAAAAGGAAGGTCCTGTCAAACTAATCTCATAGATTTCTTTGACTGGGTAACCAGAGTGGTGGACCAAGGGGGAGCAGTTGATGTCGCCTACCTTGACTTCAGCAAAGCTTTTGACACTGTTCCACATAGAAGATTGATAAATAAGCTAGGTAGGCTCGGGTGGGTCAGAAGTTGGTCAACTGGGTGGCAAACTGGTTGACTGGCAGAAAACAGAGAGTGGTGGTAAATGGTATACAGTCAGAAGAGATGCAAGTCACAAGTGGGGTACCTCAGGGATCAGTCCTGGGGCCAGTCCTATTCAACATCTTCATTAGTGACCTAGCAGATGGACTAGAGGGTAAGGCTTGTCTGTTTGCAGATGACACCAAGATCTGCAACAGAGTAGATGATCCAGATGGGGTGGGCAGAATGAGAAGAGATCTGGATAAACTAGCAGAATGGTCAGAAGAGTGGCAACTGGGATTTAATGCAAAGAAGTGCAAAATCATGCACATAGGGAAGAGAAACCCTGAAGCCACTTATAGGCTGGGAGGGGAGTTGCTAGCAGTCACAAAGGAAGAAAGACTTGGGCATCATCATCACTGATGACCTGAAATCATCCAAGCAGACCTCTAAAGCAGTAGGTAAGGCTAGGGGGGTGTTAGGGTGTATTAGTAGGGGTATCACAAGTCGTAAGAGGAGGTAATAATCCCTCTGTACAAGACATTGGTTAGGCCCCATCTGGAGTACTCGTGCAGTATTGGAGGCCACACCTTCACAGGACATTAACCAAATTGAGGCAGTCAGAGAAGGGCAACAAAATGGTGCAGGGACTGCATCAGAAGACATATGAGGACAGATTAACGGAGCTCAATATGTATACCCTTGAGCAAAGGAGGGAGAGAGGTGATATGATCGAGACATTTAAACACCTTAAGGGCATAAACAAGGTGAAAGAGTCTAACATGTTTAAATATAAGAAAAATAGCAGGACAAGAGGACACAGCATGAGATTAGAGGGGCCGATTAAGGGGAATGTGAGGAAATTCTTTTTCACAGAAAGGGTGGTAGATGCATGGAATGGCTTACCACAAGAAGTAGTGGCTATGAATACAGTGCAGGGCTTCAAACAGGCATGGGATAGGCATAAGGGAGCAATACAAATGACTATGAATAGATAGGTCACTGACATAGCAAAGGCCGATGGCACATTTATAAGGTAGAAAAAGAAATGGGCAGACTGGATGGGCCTTGCGGTCCTTATCTGCCGTCAACTTCTATGTTTCTATGTAACCGCTTCCAAATGGGCATCTCACCGCACACACCCCCACCTCCACCATGGCAAGACCTCACTCATCCTGCCTGCGTACCAGGCTCTCTCTCCCCCCACATCTCCTCCTATTGGCGCTGCCACATTACGGCAAGGGTCACTGCTCTGCCTTGCCTCTCCCTCCCTACGGTAGCTGCTGTTCCCCCTCCCTGCAGGCACCCAAGCTGATGCAAAAGCAGCTAAAATTGGCATCCTTGCGCATCCTCCTGCTTCTTCTCCTCCTTATCTCAGGTGACATCCACCCCAACCTTGGACCCACCCAACCCCCCTCCTCCAAGGTTATTGCCCCTAAGGATCCCATAATAGCCTCCCTTAATATATGTAGCCTCCTCAACAAATTTGACACGTTTCAGGGCTGGGTTGCCCAGAATCGTCCTGATGTCCTCTCTTTAGTTGAAACATGGCTCAGTGACCGTACCCCTGACTCCGCAGTCTCACTCCCTGGGTTCTCATTATACTGTGCCGACAGAACCTCCAAAAAAGCTGGTGGTTGTGCACTATACGTCAAGGACTCACTCCAGTGTCTCGCCCTCCCATCCCCAGCCCTTGGCCCAGGCCCTCACACTGAAAATCTCCCTCACACCAAATAGAGTCCACACCCCCTTCCTCTCTTCAGTCTACATTCCTCCCCAAAATCAAAAGAGTGCCTTCCACTCTGTCTTTGCCCATCTCCAAATACTCCCTGGCACAGCAGAGATAATTGCCTTAGAAGGCTTTAATATAAATTGACTTGCTGACAAGTAGGCACCCATTAGGGATGCGGTAGCGTCTCATAACCTGTCCCAACTTGTGATCACTGCCACTAGGCCCAGCCTAAGGACTGACACTGCCACCCTTCTTGATCTTCTGCTCACAAACGCACCTCACAAAGTTACCCAGGTCAGGATTGCACCCAGTGCCCTGAGTGATCACTCCCAGGTGCTGTGTAACTGGTCGTATGTTGCAAGGAAGCCCTCTCCCAAAACTGTCCTCCAACGTCGCCTCAAACCGGCAAACTCCGGTCCCTCAAGCAATGGCTCTCAGCTAGTGACTGGTCTCCCATCACGACCGCTATGGATATAGACACTGCGCTAAACCATTTCATCAACACTTTCAATGCGGCCTGCGACCGCTATGCCCCCCTAAGCAAACAGGTCATCAAAGGAGTCGAAGCGCCACGGATGTCGCACGCCCTGTTACACCAAATGCAAGACTGTGACAACCTATGGCACATCGCTCTTGAAACTGGTAAAACCACTGATAGACAGTGCTACCAAGAGGCACACAACAAATGTACTTGGAGCATCTGTAAGGCCAAAGCCGAACACTACTGTGCTTCTCTCACTGCCACCTGGGGCTCAGGCTCCAAGTTCTGGGACTCTCTCAAAGAGCTCAGTGGCAATGGCAAAGCCTCTACGGCATCCCCCTCCCAACTCTGGGCTAATGGGTCTCTCACCACAGACCCTGCCCTGATTGCAGGTATGTTTAATGCCTTCTTCTCCGATCTTAGCAGTGTCCTCCCCCCCCAATTTGTTCTCCCCCACCACACCTGCACCCCCTGTGACTCCCTCCGCCCCCATTCCGCTTTAAAACCATGTCACAGCGTGATGCTTCCCCCCTGCTCCTCAAGGCTATCAGCAAATCATGTTTCAGCAGTGACACTGGATCTTAAACTGCTTAGGCTAACCTTCAGTGAAGTTCTTCTCCTACTCGCCATGCTCCTGAACCGCTCTCTTTCGCTGGGCCAGTTTACCTCTAAATGGAAATCTGCTCTCATCATGCCCATTCGCAAGAGCGGCGACCGCACACAGCCAGGGAACTACCACCTCATCTCAATTCTGCCTACCCTCTCCAAAGCTTTGGAGAAAATTGTGGCCACACAACTTACGGATTACCTCTCCAAATATAGCCTACTGTGTCCTGAACAGCATGGCTTCCACGATAGCCACAGCACCACCACTGCCCTCCTGGAGTTTACCAGTGCCCTCCTTTCCTCCCTTGACATGGGCCACGTTGTTGGTGCCATATTTATAGACCTCTCCAAGGCATTTGATACGGTGCACCACTCCCTTCTACTGGATTCCCTCACACAAATAGGGCTGTCTCCTGAGTCCACTGGATGGTCTGCTAGCAATCTGTCCCAGAGAACTCAGAAAAGTCAGACTTGCCCAAACACAACCTTCCCCCCTCCAAGTCAACTCTGGGGTCCCGCAGGGCTCTATTCTAGGTCCGGTACTTTTCTCCCTGTTCCTCAACTCCCTGCCCAAGGACTGCTCCGGGAAACTACTCCTGGACGCAGATGATGCCGTTCTCTACAGCTCCCATACTGACCCCACCGCTCTCTGATATGCCCTCCAAAAATTATTTACAGAGGCTGAATCCTGGTTTGTCCAGCATAGGCTAGTCCTAAACTAAAAAAAAAATAATAATCTATGATGTTCGCCCATGCCCAAAGCAAGAACAATCGGCTACCCCTGCTCATACTGAACTCACTAAACGACCCACTTGAACAGGTCACCAGATTTAAATACCTGGGTATCACGTTAGACTCTGGGCTCACTTAACATGAACACATCCGAAAACTAAGCACTGCAGTCAATGTGTGCATTGGCTTACTTCACTGTTATAAGCGCTATCTCCTTCCCCAAACTCTCCACTTAGCTGTCTCGGCATCAATACTATCTCTCATAGATTTTTGGCATCATAATCTATGGAGCGGCCAACAACACACATCTTAACAAAGTCAGACTGGCCCTTAACTTATTCAGGCCTAGATATGTCTATAGGTGGCATCTGAAAGCATAGTCACTCAGGCCAACAACGCCTGTAGATGTACTCAGCTGACTTCCACTCAGGCCTAGAAACGTCTGAGGAAGTCAGCATTTTTTACCTAAATATTAAACAAACCAAATTGCTTAGACTTGATTGCTGGCACCTCATGTTGCAGGAGTGGACAGTCGTGTGACAGATGCTCTCAGCCAGATGGGAGAGATGTCACATGAGTGGTCCGTGCATCAGGAGGTGGTGAACCATCTGTTCTCGCTCTGGGACGCACCTCTGGTGCACCTGTTTGCCTCATGGGAGAACACAAAAACTGATAATGTTTTTTACCTGCCCCCCACAGTCTGGGACACTGATGGGGGATGCCTTTGTGATGCCCTGGAGCCCAGGCCTCATTAACACATTGCCTTCCCTCCCCTTATCCACAAAATGGTAGTCAAAGCCTTGAAGGACAAGGCGCGGATGATCCTGTTAGCGTCAGACTGGCCTTAGCAGTTCTGGTACCCGGATTGCCTCAGCAGCAGGCCTCTGTGGCAGTTGCCTCATCGCGCAGACCTACTGACCAGACAGCAGGGGATGGTCCTGCACCCAACCCTTCAGTCTCTATACCTCACAGCCAGGTTCCTGAGCAACTGGATTTCCAGGTTGTAGGTCTTTCAGAAGATGTGCTCCATACAGTGTTTTTTTTTATTTGATGTCAAGGCAAGGAGTTTGATCCCGTTGCCTGCTCTGTGGCTAGTAACTTCGAGTACCTCTTGTCCCTCTCCCAGCTTGGGCTGCGAGCGATAACCCTTCGAGGTGCACCTGGCAGCTTCTCTGCATACTGGGGGCAGGGTGGTATGCCGATGATGGCCTAGGAGAATGTGGTTAGGCACTTTTTCAGAGACCTATGCCACCTGTCCCCTCGGGTGCATGAGCCACCACCATGGTGTCTACTGCTGGTGCTGGCTGTGCTCAGGGGCATGCCATTTGAGCCTGTGCACCGGTGTGAGATGTCACACCTGTCCTGAAATTGAATTATGGTTACTGGTGAGTAACCTGTTTTTGTATCTTGCCTCTTAGCTCCTCAGGAAGGCACAGGGGGAGAAAATAGGGAAAAGGGTCAGCCCTGATGTTGGATTATGTCATCCTGCACCACCTATGTCGTCTGGTCCAGTCTAGCTGTCCCCAGGCTGCTCAAGGGTAACTAAAGCATACACCCTGTGACAAACTCAGGGATTGGTGGGCTCCAGGAATGAATAATAATGGAGCCCTGAATCGATCTGATCAGTTAGTGAAGGGAAGGGGGAAGGGGAAATTGTTTAACCAGGAAAGGTACACTAAGCCAAAGCTTGTTTCCAGATGCGACCTGAGAGCACAAGGAAGTTAAGTGACTTTCTCAGGGTCACACAGTATGCAAGTGGGGGCTGTGGGATTCAAACCCTGGTCTCCAGGTTTGCAGCTCTGATCCCTAAACCTCTGCGCTATACTGCCTCCATTCTCCATCTTATTACAACGCTGCCAGTTAGACCTAGAGTGGATGGACCCCAACTAGGCAAAGTATCCAGGCACAAAATTGCCGTGTTGGCACACCCTGAAACAGAGAGACAGAAGGGTGGCAGACATGGTTGTTGCAAACAAAAAAAAATGGCAGAATTAGTACAGACTAGTTTTGGCTTATGCTTGAAAACTGATCACAATCAAGTGAAAAAGTGGACCTCTTCTGAGCATTATTGCTTCTATGTTAAGATCTTGTCTCTCCCTTTGTTTATATTGTCTTCTCCTGTACTCCCCGGGTTGCACTTAGAAACAAGCCTCAGCTCAGTGTGCCTTTCTCAGTTACCAAAATTTTAAATAAATAAATATTACTCGCTGTTGGTCACTCTGTTTATACTGCAAGCCTTAACTACAGTCTGCGTTTGTATTAGATAAGCTGGTTAGACACATACAGACAGCACATACGATGCTTTTTTTTAAAGGGAACACTCAAGGGAAGTGTCAGGATGAACTATGTCATAGAACGCGTAGTAAACACACACAATAGACTTTCAAAGCAGGTAGTACCAGTTTATAATGTAACAGCCTTTAAACTCGGAGTCGTCAAGGACTTTGACGAAAGAGGGGCAACTGCATATTCCCACTGAGTTGGGAGGGAGGGACTCAATGGAGCGTGCTAAATACGGGTGTAGCCCAGTTAAGCGCTTGTCATTTCAGCACCGTTCAGTCGAGCGTAGTCACTCTAGCGCCACACAAGAGAGACCCATCTTATTACAGCGCATGCCATTTCCACGCTCTTTGCGGAAAACCATCCTATGTTAGTCATTGAAGTGAATTATACACCACTATCCTTTGCTTTTTGGGGCCAATAGAGTGCATATTATGGGGCCTCAATGAACTTAACTAAACTTGGTTGTTTCCTTTATGTTGAACCTCTGACTTTTTCAGGGCAATGAGGCGAAACTTTTCCCAGTTATAGGAGCTATTTTTAGCCTCTTATATTGGTCTGCTGGTAGGAGATTATGGAGAGATGCGAGTACCAATCCCTTTCTATTTTAAATTAGGCTTCGGTACTCATTTCTTATCAGTGGAATCATTTTTTTCTTTACACTAACCGGGATGATGTTGCAAATCTATGTAATACTGAACTGCTCCATTTTCATATTCATATACGCTATACTCAGGGGAGCTAATTCTATATTAGAGCCTAAGTATACACTCAGCTCTGAACTGAGACTGCTAATTTACTGCCGAAATGACAGGCGCTAATTTGAGACAGCTGTAAATGATTTTAGTGCTGAAATGAAAGGCACTGAACTCTGTGGCACTGAGATGACCGGTGCTAAATTAGAAAGTGCTGAATTGAGTCGTCTCCCTAAATACAGTTCTGAGATTTAGGTAAGCCCTCAAAAATGGATACATGCAGTTTTGTAGAATGTCTTTAAAGCTGTGTTTTGTAATTAGTTACTGGTATAATATTAGCCACTGCTAAGCTTTTGAAACATAAATCAGCCTGTCATTGCTTGACAGTGTCCATTTTGAATTGTAAGAGTAAAGTGATGAGGTTGCACATCTTCTTACCTTTTTTTTTTTTACACAGTTGAATATCTTTTGATAGATTTCAAGATTGCATGCATACATGGTTTTCTAACATGTCCATTTTTCTTCTAGCGGTTGTTGATCTGAATGGAAGGTACTTGGGTGGACGGGTGGTAAAGGCCTGTTTCTACAATCTGGATAAGTTCAGAGTCTTGGACCTTGGGGACCAAATGTAAAGAAGATGAAGATACAGCTGATAATCTTTGGCAACATTTCCTTCCTCCCAGCGCCCACCTGGGTCTCGGTGTAAACAAGATAGTACTCTGGACATATGGGAAAAGGACAGTACAGACTGACTGGTTGTTTGTGTGTTTATAAGTTCGTACTCCTATGATTGATGGTCATTTTTTTTATTTTTGTAGGTAAAAGGATTCTGTGACTCTTGTTACCTTGCTGTGTACATTTTTTAAATCTTTGTTCTTTAAAGACCATTCTTACGTGCAGGTTTGCTATGGAACATGCAGCACCCCTTGCCAGTTTATAGATCGAAGTGATCTGATTACAGCTGTCTGCTATTTACCAGTCCGAACTGTTTTATTTTTTTGCTGCAGACTATGATTGCTTAATACTTTAGAGGGAATTACTGTGACTCGCCTTCACAGTTTGTGTGTTTAAAGGGGAAGAGAAGCTTTATAGGAGCTCCAACCAGTGACATCATCGGTTACAGTAGCTTCCGATACTAATCTGCCACTTAAATGGGCTGTTACATTGATGAAACTTGACCATCCTTTCATTGTGCTCCATTTTCATCCAAGTGGAATCCTATACAAGTTGTGGTATCTGCTCCAGCAGTGACAAGCTGCTTTTCCAGCAAACGTTTGGCTCAGAAGTATCATTTCTGGATTGTGATGGGGCAAGAGAGAAAAATGGGGATAAAAAAAATGCATGATATCCTACTTTAATCGAAGTTGATTACTTACTTTAAAAAAGCACCTTCCATACCCATCATATAAGTTAGCTCCCCTCCCTGACAAAAGCTGGCACCGTTGTGTCTTTGCCAAATGTGTTGGTCCACAAGTGTTCTTACATCATCTAAACCTCCGCGATATGAAGACTCCTCTTTGACAGACCTCTCTCAGTAAGTGTGACCATGAGTCACTAGAATTTCTTCCACTTCCTGTTTAGTTCCTCAGAATGTCCTGTTCCACAGAATGGTTCTTTGTACATCTTCTTCGTCATTTTGTTTTTACTTAGAATAGTAAGTGCCGTCATTCCTGTCTCAAAGAAAAACTATTAAAACTGCTAAGAAGTAGCTGAAACTATACTGACATGATAGACTATCAGACGTAAGCAGGCTGAGTACTTGTGTGGTAATATAAAAAGGTTCTGGGTCCTAACCTCACAATAGGGCATATATTCTTCCAGCTACTGAGAGGTAGTGAAAGAAATCTGCATCTTGTTTGGCATGACTTCTCTTCTACAAATGTTTAAAGGTCAGACAGTTTAGTTCTGCTACTGGGCAGCAAACCCAGGCATTTTTGTTTTATTGAGCTGCGGTATTATGGAATGGTGATCATGTCATTGCAGCGCTGAAGTAATGCTTTGCATCCCTACCTGAGAAACCAGGATTCACATACTAGCCCCAGAATATCACACTGACCAGTTGGGGACCAAGTATGTCGCAGAGGTGGGGGAACATTGCTCCCAAAAAGAGTGCACGGGCTGATGAGAGTTTGGGAGCCCTGGCCCCACTGACTGATCCTGGAGCTGAACTGGTGCCTTTTACAAAGGCAGAATCCTGAGCGGAAGAAGAATATAGTTGCAGTGGCCCAGCTGTTTGTACTGGAGAACTGGGTGAAAGGGGGAAGGGAAATATTTTAAGCGGTTATCGCAAAACTAGCTACCTGATTGCCTCACAACTGTGAGACTGCTACTTAATAGGTTGGCAGGCACGTCATCCTCTCATTTGTGTCCTTTTCACATATTCTGTACTCTGGCTGTAAGGGCAGTCATAGCTGCTCCGTACCTCCAGTCAGGAGGGCAAGGAGAGTGGCTCAGCTGACACCAGTGTTACATTCCCTGGTCAGCTGGCAGAGGGTGCTGGAATGCCTTCCCTCCCTTCTGAAGGTTCCAACCCTAGATGTTCAGAGCGTTTACATGTACAGTAAGGTTGCCCCTACCACTTTTCGGGGGCGGAGAGGGTTAGGAAAAACTGCCTAGGTTTTCCAAGGGCATTACCAGCATTTTCTGAAGTTTTAAATTGTTGATGTCCATAGAGACTATAGACAGTCATTTTCACCCACCATTCCAAAAAATTAGTGTATGGGTGCTCCCAGTAAACAGTACTTGACTTTTCTTCTTGCATATCTTTGGGGGACTGATTATGTGATGGTAAACCACCCACCTCTCTGTGCCATACCACTTAGATATGCCAGTACTTTCCTGGCTTTCTTACGTAAAGGAGTGGAAAGGAATGCTGCTGTTAGGAGTAGTCCTAAATGCTCTATAATGCAGCGGTCATTTGGGATTGTATGGGGGAAAATTCTGCAGTTTGTATCAAATACACAAACCTTGTCTTGCAAACAGAAATTCAGAATGTTTACCCTACATTACTGTGGTCTTTTTGTGATTTTACACAAAACTGTAGTGTATGTGTACAAGGTCTCTGAAGAACTGATAATTGAAAAAAAGGCAAAATACTTGTCAATAAACAACTTGCTTCCGTTACCTCTTGTAGACCATTGTTATTTTGTAGCAATTGAGGGAGGGGTTTGCATGTAACTGACACCATACTGTGCTACACACCGTGCTACACTGCAGTTTACATGTAACTAATACATGTCATAGAATTGCTACCAGGTATTTTAGAGAAGCTGCAGGGGGCGCTGTGTGTGCAAGTTAGGCTCAACTCTAGGCTGTATCGATGCGTAGGGAGGTGGCAGAATAATGGTAGAAAAACCCAGCTGCTATCTTCATGATGCACGAGGCCTGAACAGTATCTGTATACCTGACAGTATATTCCTGGACAACACCTGGTCGGTGATCAAATACAGTAAGTTCCTGATGTGCACACATGCTTAGGGCATTCAATTTTTGTGCATAAATCCAAAATGGCATACAACCAAAACTGTATTGAAATCGGTGAAACCACACAGTAAACCACAGTTCTAATTGCATGGATATGGTTCACTTATCCACAGTCTGGCAGTTCCACTGCAACAGAGTTATTGGCTGGAACATCTTTAAGCTAAGCTTCTCACACCACCTGAGTGGTGTAACCCCCGATTCCACCTTGTGACATCAGATCTTTCCACTACAAGAACAGGTCACCTCCTTCACGCTCTCGCTTAGGATTTTCTGCACCATAGGCAAACCTCATCTTTTCGAAAGTTTTCTAAGTCTTCCTTGTAGTTTCGTGGATCTTCCACAAATCAGTCTTCCCCATTGATTTACACCAACAAAGGCTGTGTGCATGCACAGCATCACAAGACTGTGTCATGCTGCATGGCTTACTTCAGCACCCGCCGTCAGCCACCTCAGTTCCATTTTTTGTGCCATCGAGTGCATTTCAGTGATGATGTTGGCCGCCCACCGGGAGACAGAACTTTTTTTTTTTTTTTTTTAACCAATTATTTTACCAGGTGAGACACACTAAGCTGAAAGCTTGTTTGCAGGTGCAACCTGGGAGCACAAGGAACTTAAGTGTCTTGCTCAGGGTCACACAGTATGCAAGTGGGGGCTGTGGGATTCAAACCCAGGTCTCCAGATTTGCAGCTCAGAGCCTTAAACCACTGCGCCACACTGCCTCTTAATGTCTGTATGACAACCTCGTTCAGTTCTCCTCAGTTTTAGTGTTTGTTACTTTTTTGCCAGTTTAGTGATTTTGCATAATTATCCCTGTCAGTCTCTCTCAGCCCTACCACAAAACTGTCAACGGCCATCGACTGTGACAGTGACAGTAGGGAGCCTCTTCAGGCTTGCTGCATCAGCAGCAGTGCCATGTCGGGTCCACTTCCTCCATTCGGGAAGATTCTGATGACAGATGGTCCTGTGTTTGGTGGGGTTGGGGGGGGGCAGCCCTCCTGCAAACACAAAAATAAGAGGGCCCATTCTTGATCCTGGTCAGGCACCCGGCACAACTCTGCCTCGGTTTCTTCCTCTTTCTGTGGTAAAGGAAAGAAACAGTACTGCTCGAGGTCACCCTCTATGAGGTCTGCCACGAGATCCTCAGCATCTCAGAGCAGAAGGCCTTGCTAGGCGCCGTTGGTGACACTGATGGCCTCTACTTGTGAGAGGTCGAGGTCTTGGGCCCAAAGTCCCTCCCTGTCTTCCTGCGGGGATGACTGTGAGCAGTTTCACCACTGGGCAGCTCTTAAGAAGAAGTGGGTACAACGTCTGGATCATTTGACCCTTCTTGCGGTGCCAGCCACAGACCTTTTGGGGCTAGGGCATTGGAGCTGTAGTTGAGACCTTCCAGTCCGGTAAGAGCGTCTGGCTCCATCAGTGACCTCTGGGTCCTTGCTGGTGGCTGCGCCTCTGACACCTTTTCCACTGGCCACACCCCCATTCAGTGTCACTGCTTTGGGACCAGCACCAGTACCTCTGCCAGTCATTCCAGCATCGGCTGGACCTTTGGACTCGGTGCTGGGTTCAGGCCTTTTCAGGTCTGGCCCAGAGCAGCCGCCAGCAACAAGAGGGCTGTCAGCGGCAGACTCAGTCCCTCCCACAGCATTGCCTTCGGCACCAACTCCACTTCTTATGGTGCTGGTGCCACCGGTGTTCCCTACTCCTAGGCTTGAGTTAGGGAAATTGAGGTCTACCCCTCTTCCAGACCCTCTCTCCAGGAGGATCTGGAGGGAGATGAGTCAGACCCCAAAGTAATCATTTCTGAGGGAGCGACAGTGACTCCATCTTACTTCAAGGGTGTCTCTTGCAGCAGGCCATCACTGGCAGAACTTAACTGCCAGGTGCTTGGACCACAAGGAAACCTATCAGTCTACCAGAGGGGGCCGCCCACCTCTGACGTCAGCCCCTGACGTCGACTAATCTGTGTAAGGCAGTCGGCTCCCATACTGTCCTTAGCTCTTTCCTGCCATTGACCAGTGCACATCAGACCACTTCCAAGCCTGTGAGGTCTGCCAGAAATTCAACCTGGCCACCAGGAAACATTGTCCAAAGATCTTGGAGACCCATCTCCTCAAGCAGAAGGTGGCATTGATGAAACAGGAGCTGCAGGCCCGGAGCTCTTCTGCTTCCCCTGCCCAGTCCTCTGAGTCCTTGTCTTTGAAGTCCCAGGAGAAGTCATCGGGGAAGCACAAGCATAGGGACAAGGATCAGGACCAACCCCGGCCTGCCTCCCACTCGTGGTCCCCTCTTAAGGCTCCTTCAACAGCAAAACGGTCTTCATCCTCCGGGGGTTGTCCTCCTCAGCCCTGTACACCTTAACTGCCACAGGGCTACTGGTGGCCCTCCTGCCCACCCAGGTCTCTTAGTGGGTGGCGGCTCCTTGAGGCAGGGTACTTCGTGTCCTGCACCCCCCCCCCCCAGCCGCTGCCGTTTTAGCCCTTATTCTCCACTGGCACACTGACAGGTGGCTTGGCTGGCACGGGTGCATCGGACGCCAGTCTCCTAGCCACCATCCCCCTGACACCCGTGCTTCCGACACCAGTCTCATCTTCTGGGACCACCACCGCAGCTGCTCCTTTGCAGGGGCTGAGGCTGCAGGACACCAGCATCTCCTTGGGCCCAGCTTCTCCTCAGCCTTTGCCAGTGGGGTCACCTGCCTCTCTGGCGCCTGTGTCTCCACAACTGTTACCCACAGACCCCTCTCCAGTGTTACCCTAGCCACCGCCCACCAGGCCTGCATCGATGCTCCACTTACCACAGCCAGCTGGACCCACACCGGCCTTGTCTGTGCTTCCCGGACAGCCTTTCCCTGGCCTAACAGCACCCGCTGTGCCTGCACCAGCCCTCCCACTCCTGGTGTCTATAGGACCCGGACCAGTCAGCCCACATCCTGTTCCAGTGGGACTGGTGCCCATGCCACAACCTGACTCTTTTTGGCCCACAGCCTGGGTACCTGACCCTTATCTCATGCTTGCAGGACGTGCACTTGATTACCCATGCCCGGCACCTGTAGGACCTGCACCGCTCTACAACTACCCGTCTGTGGGGAACGGCACCTGCTTCCGTTGATTTCCATAGCCTGATTTCGGACTTATGGTCCTTTATGCAGATGCAGGTCCCTCCCCTGAGTGGTCCAGCCCCAGCTACCCCTCAGGGACCTCCTTGGGACCCCCTTCCCCAACACCCATTCAGCCAGGCCCTTGTGCCTCTGGCATCGCCCCGGGGTCAGCCCAACACAGAGTCCACAGGCTGCTTGGATGAACGTCAGCCCAGTGACAGCAGGGACAGCAACTCAGACAAGGCCGATGACAGTGTCAGCACCGAGCCCTCTTCTCTAGGGGAAGAGTCCTAGGAGGGCGATGGGGCATCCACTAATGTCCCCAAATGCCCCCCCAGATGAACCCACGTTCATGGCCATCATGGGGTGGGAGACTGATGAACAAGATCCAGAGAGGCGGCACATGGCAGTTTACCTCCGTCAGCTTGACACCCCTCATTGATGGTGCCCTTCTTCATAGAATCCTATGAGGATGTCACCAAGGCTGCCTGGAACCATCCCCATACGGTCCCGGTGATGTCCAAGAAAACTGAAAGGCTTTACCTCGCTTTGGCTGGCATGCCGTACTTTGGCATACAGCCTAGGGCAGATTCAGGCATCATTAATGTGGCACACAGTCGCACCAAGAGGCCGAAGCACCTCAGCTCCCTTTCTGCAGATAAGGAGTCTCACCAGCTGGATTAGATGGGCAAACGGGCCTTTGCCTCTTCTACTCTGGCTATCCAGGCCATCAGTTATTTGGCCCATATGGTGCAGTATCAGAACCTTTTATGGGACTAGGTCCTGACCATGCCATATGATCCCTCAAATCAGAAGACCCTTTAGGCCCTCAGAATGGGCTTGGACATCAGTACTCATATCCTTAGGGCTGCCTATGATGCAGTAGATGCATCAGGCCAGGCAGCAGCTGTGGGCATCTGTATGAAGTGGCATTCCTGACTCTGGGTCTCTGGCTTCACCCAAGACGTCTAGTCTTGCATAATGGATGCCCTTTCCCGGGGTCTCAGACTGTTTGGGGGAGATGTGCAGGATATCATCTGAGAACTCCAGACCTCTGGACAGGCCCTAAAATCCATCCATTCCATGTACCACAACCAGACAAAGTTGGGGCAGCGAGTTCCTTTTTAAATGCTCCCTCCCACAGGTAGCCCCAAGTCCCATGGCAAGCGCAGGTGGGGGCAGCTCTCCTTGCTCTCTCCCTGACCGTCACCCATAGTGCCAGGGGTGCGGCTGCAGCCCCACCTCCTGACTCCTTGCTGGACCCACCCCCCAAGGCATGCAAGAGGAGGTGGTGGTATGGGGTTGATTCTCCCTTTATCTGGACAGGTGGAGGAAGATAACCACAGAAACTGGGTGCTGCAACTTATTGAGCATGGCCACACTCTAGAATTCATAGAGTGACCTCCAGAAAACCCTCCGGGGCAGTCTTGTTACCCTCCTGGCAACGTCCCCCTCATCCTGGAGGAAATTCAGGCCTTACTTCAAAAAAAGTCCATAGAGCCTGTCCTGCAGCCTCAGCAGGGAAGGGGGTTCTACTCCCACTTCTTCCTGGTTCCCAAGCGGATGGGAGACCTTCAGCCCATCCTGGACCTAAGCAACCTGAACATGTTCATAGAGTACAAATAGTTCAGGATGGTCTCCCTTCAGGGACTGCTGCCTCTGGTGCATCAAGGGGACTGGCTTTGTTCCCTGGATATGCAGGATGCATACCTCCATATCATGGTTTTCGCTTTCCACCATTGCTTCCTCTGTTTCTACTTCCAGGGAGTGCATTACCAGTTCCAAGCTGCCCTTTGGCTTGTCCTAGGCCCCCCAGGGTCTTTACCAAATGCCTGATGGTGGTGGCAGCTGTCTTGAGACGGCAAGGGTTCTGTGTTTTTCACTACCTGGATTACTGGCTCCCACGTCTGGGGACCTACTCCTGCAAACTCTTGCTCAGACTTGCAGCCCTTTCTAAGCTTTAGGCATCACCATCAATATGTCAGAATCATTCCTGACTCCCTGCCAGTGCCTCTCATACATAGGGGCTGTGCTGCACATGACACAGGGGAAGGCCTTTCTTCCCACAGACAGAGCACTGTGTCTGATGAACCAGGCCTGTCTTCTTTATTCTAGCTGCCATGTTCCGGGGAGGATTTTCCTGAGGCTCCTAGTCCTCAAGGCCGCAGCTATTGCCACAGATCTTACTTCGAGAGACCGCTCTTGCAGCAGGTCACACCATTAGGACTGAAGCCAGCAGGCACCAGGACCCCATGGAAATTTTCTAGCTAGCAGTATCCAGCGGGGACTGCCCCCGATATCAGGCATCATACAAAAGGGGGTGGTCCCCCAGAATCTCCAGTTCTTTTCCCGCTGTCGACTCGCCAGCATCGGCCTCACGGAAGACTCATTAGCGAACGACAACTCGAACTTCTTCAGCAAAACTTTTGTCTTGATTAAATGTCGGCATCTCCTACTCCTTCCACAGAAGGACACCCCTCTAAGTGTGCCTGTGGCAAACATGATCCCTTTTAAGGATCTCCACACAGCCTGTCTGCGGTGCCTAGGCCCGGAGCACGACACCAAGGCCTGCTCTATTTGCCAGCAATTTAACAGCCGCACCAGGCTCCGCCATCAAAAGGCTCTCCAGGGTTTCCTGTTAGAAGAAAAACTTAAAATTAAGGAAAAAAGACCGTGCCTCCAGAGGTGAGTCAGCCCCCAAGTCCCATAAACACCGGGAGAAGGCCAGGTCCAGATCCCCGAACCGGGCCTTGGACTCGCGCACCAGCTCTGGCTCCACGCGCTCGGACTGCTCTCCATCCAGGGCTCGCTCTCCGCCTCCACCGGTTAAGGTCAGATCCTCGGGCAGTCCTTTGGCTTCTCTTCACCCGCTGAAGACCTCCAGGACTTCGGATCCATCTTCTACACCCTCCCGGGCTTCAGGGAAGTCTTCCGACTGCCATCGGTCCAAGTCGTCCTCGAAGTCGGCTTCTGCTTCTTCAGACAGCAGCCGGGAACCCGATGCCAGATTGGTCTCCCAGCCTCCAAGAGGACCCGATCCCCCTCCCAGGAAGACCATGGACCTGACGTCCCTCAAGCGGAATTCGGAGCCTAAGCAGGCTGCCGATCCATCACCGGCTAAACACCCGACAGATCAGACGTCCCTCAAGTACCCGTAGGGCAAGTGACCTTCGGAGCCGACGACCACCTTCCCGTCACCGGTCGAAACCGGTCGCCAGGGTTCATCGGAGGAGAATCTGACATTGTCTGATGACCAGGCAGGCGACACGGAAGATGCCGGGCTTCCTTGGGAGCCTTCGCCCGAACCAGCGACGACCCCGGACCCGACGCCTGACACCAGCGACAGGTCAACCTTAACGCCTGGCCCATCGTCTGGCATGAACATAGAAGAAGTCAAGATCTCTTCACCTTTTGGTGGGACACTATCAAGAAGGATGTGGTCCCAGTAAAGCCTCCTCCTCTTCCTCCTCCTCCTCCTCCTCCCCAGGGTCCAAACGGCAGACCTCCAACCCCCAAGGAGCCTACACCGCGTCCTAGGGGTAGATCCAGAGAAAGGAGAAGGCCCCCTTCACGGTCTCTCTCGGGGTCCCCCAGCCACAAGCGACCCAGAGGAAGAAGGTCCACTCCACAGAGGGATGACTGAAGACCGGACTCATCTGATTCCTCCAGGTCTTCTTCTCCTGTCAGTCTCCTGTCACCAAACCCATGAGACCTCCCTAGGTGACCTCTGGATGATCCCTCCTTTGCTGATATCATGCAGCACATCCAGGAGAATATGGGATGGGAGACAGAAGATCTAGACCTCGAACGACAGCGCCTAGCCAGATATTTACCACAGAAGGCCCCTAAGCCTGAGGTGGTGCCACCCTTGGTGGATACCTTTTCGTACGTCACCAAGGCCATGTGGAAACTTCCGCATTCCACCCTCGCTGTGCCGAAGAAGGCTGACCGCCTGTACAGGGCTCCTTTGGAGGACCCGTACTTGGCGCAACAACCCCTGGCTGATTCACTGGTCATCACGGCCTCACACGACCGGTCTCAACAGCCGCAGCATCTAAGCACCCAGCCACCAGACCAGGAATCCAAGCAATTGGATTCACTGGGGAGATGCATATATGCAACTGCTACATGCTTCTTCAGGTCTCTGAACTACCTAACACATATGATTCTGTTTCAGAACGCCCTATGGAAACAGGGCCAGGACCTGGTCAAAGCCCTTCCGGATGGCGAGCAGAAGGAGGAACTTTTAAAACTTCATCACACAGGGTCAGACGTGGGGACCCAAATTTTGAGAGCCGCCTATGGCTTGGCGTCGGTCTCCGGAGTTACTCCAGATGTCCAGAAAAATATCCTGGACGTCCCCTACAATGGAGATGTCCTGTTTGGTGAAGAATCCGAAAAGGGAATCACCAAGTTACAGGACGCGGGAAGGCGGAGAGAACTGTACAGGCCATGTACAGACCCAAGACTGGCTCCTTTCATAGGAACCAGAATCGCTTTTGCGGCGGGCAACAACAGCAACTGCCACGTTCCGGCCAGCAACAAAGGGGCAACTTCAATCGCAAGGCTCAGTCTAAGTCTTCCCCAGGCCCAGGGCCCCATGTTTACTGCGACCAAGTGGGCCTACATTCTGTGGCAGGACCTCATACTTTCTGCAGCAAAACAACTGCTGATTCTTCGGCTAGTCTGCGGCAGATAAATTGTGGCTAAACAGCATACCTTCAAAGGGATTAAGTCTTAGTTAACCCTTTGACTGTCTTCGTGCAACCACTCTGCTACACTGAAAGTGGAACAGCAGGCCATTTAACAGTATGTAGTCTTCTTATCACAAATATTAAACTGCACTAACCCAAACCTGGCACAGCCATGGGATGGGCATTAGTGTTCTCTTACAATGAATCTTCCCTCCCACCCCAAATTTGAAGGCTCATCTGTTCTTCTTCTTCTGGAAATTGGTGGCCTTTGCTGTTCTTCTAGGTTATAATCAGAAGAGGACATACACACTTAGCTAAAACTACACAAAAGGCAAAACCTCCTTGGATTTCTTCTGGTTTATATTTATAGTTAGCAGATATAGAGACACCAACTTGAAAAACATTTTTTTTCTGATTTTGATCAATGTCCTTTTAGATTATTATTTTTTTAAACTAGGAATACCCCAACTGCCGTGCAACAAATATGTTGAGTGCAGTGTGCAAATCTGTGTGTTGGGGGGGTGGTATTGTCTTCCTGTAGCAGTAAAGGTGGGTATAACTTGCAATATCTGTGGGATTTGTTGACTCCTGATTTTTCTTTTGGGGAACACACTAAAAAATGCAAGCAAGTCATTCTTATTAAGCTGGAGTAACCTTGGTTAGCATGTTCTCGTCTCGCCACTCATGGGGCTATGGTGTTCTTCAGGCAGTGACCCTCATTTTACTTATGTAAAGCAGCAGTCAAACTCTCCGTTCCAGTTTTTTTCCATACCTGCTTGCTTCAGTTCCAGTATACCCTGGTCCCCAACTGTGCTGCAGCTGGGCAACATGACCCTCCTTAAGGATTGAGCTTGATGCCACCACTTAGGCTGCAGGTTCAAATCTGCCAAGAAATTACTCTCACATTTGCAGGTACAGAACTGCAGCCCACAAATCAAAACTGTGCTCAATGTCCACCAGTGTGTGCCAAGTCCTCAGTCTTGTGCCAGCCCTGTGTTTCTGTAATCAGCTTCTTCTCTGATACCTGTCACCACACATAGATAGACTGCACCTCCATGGGCACCACGGAATCTTCTCACTTCTTGACTACAGCTCACCTTCCAGTTCTTCTTTCCAAATTCATCTTCCCAGGATTCAGCATGCACCATAAGCAGCCTCACAATCAAAAATTAACATGACTGAGCTACCTGGACCTACACAGCAGCAAATCATAACTGCCATGGACCTAATCAAGCTTTGCCACTCTTGCGTCAGTCCCACCACCCCACAATACTGGCTAGACGGAGTTCTGTAACAAGAGCCAGGACGAGTCAAGATGCCATGCAGTCACTAGCTTTTTGGCTTTGTAGCAGACAGCATCAGTTTGCTGCCCCCTTCTAATGAGCATGTATGCCATGGCATACTTAACATATCAATAGCTATGCCCTTGCCTTGTGTGAACGCATAGCATAGCCAGCATTTCTGCGGCTGTGTGACTGGTTTTCCTGATTTCTTCGGTCAGCCCGGATTTCTGCGGCCACTGCTGCAACTGCAGAATCGCAGAAAACCCGGGGCCCTGCCCAGGCCAAGGTCAGAGATGCGGGAAGCAACGCCACCACAGCATGACTCCTTCCCGGCCCCTGCCCCTCCTCTGGATCAATGGGAAGAAAAGGTCGGGGGTCGCATCTCTCGCCACCTTTCAAGCTGGCAGACAATAACCACCGACCGGTGGGTTCTACAATTGGTAGAGAGAGGACACTCTATAGAATTCCTCGACCACCCACCTTCCAGACCTCCCCTGCTTTCTTGTTACTCGGGTCAGCATGCCCTGCTAATTCAGCAGGAGGTGCTAGCGCTTCTGGACAAAGAGACCATAGAACACGTTCCACTGAAGGTTACTATTCTCACTTCTTCCTGGTTCCAAAGAAAACAGGGGACTTGCGCCGATCTTGGATCTTAGCGACCTCAACATGTTTGTGTTGTACAAGCGTTTCCGCATGGTGACCCTACCAGGCCTCATTCCCATGCTCAAAGAGGGCACTTGGCTGGCATCACTGGACATGCAGGATGCCTACCTACATATCCCGATCGCTTGAGCACACCAGAAATTTCTGTGCTTCAAGTTTCTGGGATGCCACTACCAGTTCCGAGCCCTCCCTTTCTGACTGTCTTCGGCACCTCGAGTGTTCACGAAGTGCATGGCTGTCGTGGCACCAGCTCTCAGGAGAAGAGGCCACTATGTGTTTCCCTATCTAGACGACTGACTCCTCATGGCACCCTCACAGGAGGCCCTGATGTCCGTGATACAAGATACCTGTTCAATCTTCCTATCGCTAGGCATCACTATCAACCCGGAGAAGTCGCACCTTGTCCCGTCTCAGAGTTTGCAGTTCATAGGAGCAGTTCTGGACACCATTCGGGGAAGGGCATTCCTTCCTCAGGACAGGACGGAACGCATCAGATCCCTCATAAGGGACATAAAGGAAAAGAAGACGGTACCGGCCCGTTGCATCCTTTACCTGCTCAGACACATGGCAGCTGCCATTGCAACGGTTCCCCTAGCTCGGCTCCATATGCAGGTTACCCAGTTGATGCTGAGGGCGCAATGGGACCAGAAGCAAGATCATCTGCAGCATCCAGTCCGGATCACGAATGCCATCACCCGAGACTGGAACTGGTGGCTTGTCCCAGACCACCTCTCAACGGGAGTCCCCTTCATTGCACCGCCACCTTCAGCAACTCTCTCCACGGACGCCTCAGGGTCTGGATGGGGAGCTCACCTGGACGGGGTCAGGACTCAAGGCTCCTGGTCGTCTCTGGAGTCCCAGCTTCACATAAGTATCCTAGAGATGAGAGCCGCCCTTTATGCCCTACAGGCATTTCAGACGCAGATTCCACTGGGTACTCTTCTAGTACAAACAGACAATACCGCAGTGATGTACTGCCTCACAAACGAGGAGGCACTCATTCCTATCCCCTTTGCAGGGAGGCTCAAAGGGTTTGGGAGTGGGTACTGCAACACGGCGCAAATATAATTGCAGTGCATATTCCCGAAGTGGGCAACATTATCGCAGACAGTTTGAGTCGATCACAGGCCAGAGTCCACGAATGGGAACTGCTTCAGGAAGTCGCAGAGGACCTGTTCTGCAGATGGGGGACACCAGAATTAGATCTCTTCGCATCCCCATTCAACGCAAAACTGCCCAAATTCTGATCGCTAGATCCAGGGCCTGGTGTTTTCTGGCGAGACACGTTGTCCCTCTCTTGGGTGGGCAGATTCCTCTACGCCTTCCCTCCCTTCCCATTGATCCAGAGGGCTCTTCTGAAACTCCGCAGAGAGCAGGCGACTCTGATCTTAATCGCACCCTTTTGGCCTAGGCAGATTTGGTTTCCCCTGTTGTACCAACTTTATCAGGAACCGCCAGTGCCTTAGCCACTCAGCTCTCATTTACTGCCCCAGGAGGTAGGCCCCTTGGTTCACCCAGGCCTACGCTCTCTGAGCCTGCATGCCTGGCTTCTAAGGACATAGCAGTCATGCAATACAGGGTCTTGCACGAGGTAGCAGATGTTCTAGCGGCTGCTAAAAAACTGGCCACTCATGCCACGTACACCATGAAATGGTGCAGATTCTGTCTATGGGCTCAAGCACGGGGACTTTCCCCACTGGATTGTTCTGAGGGTTCGGTTTTGGACTACCTCTTGTCCCTCTTTCAGGCAGGCTTGGCCTACTCCTCAATAAAGGTACATCTTGTGTCATCTTGGCCCATCATGCTCCCATAGGGCTATGGTCCATATCCCAGGCGGAAGCTGCACGTGCTTTTTTGCACGGTGTTCTCCACCTTAAGCCTCCGGTTAAGGATCCCATCCCACCCTGTGACTTACCCTTCATCCTAGAGCAGCTTATGCTGCCTCCTTTTGAACCAGCCACAGATTGCGAGCTACGTCTCCTTGCATGGAAGACGTTATTTTTAGTTGCTGTTACTTCCGCCAGAAGTATTTCTGAGCTCCGTGCACTTATGCGCAAAGAACCTTATTTGGTTTTTCACCAGGACAGGGTGTCCCTAAGGACAAATCCAAAATTTCTTCCCAAGGTGGTCTCAGCCCTTACCCTTAACCAGGATATCGACCTCCCGGTGTACTTCCCTAAGTACTCTAATAGAGGAGAGGCCCTGCTGCACACTCTCGATGTGCATAGGTGTCTTAGATACTATCTGACCAGAACCAGACAACACCGTAAAGCTGATCAGCTCTTCGTCTCCTTCGCCCACAGGATGCTGGTCTCTAAGCAATCTCTTTCCAGATGGCTCATTCATTGCATCACGTTCTGTTAACAAAAGCGTAATAAGTCCCTGCCGGGCTCGGTCAAGGGACATTCCACAAGGGGGGTGACTACCTCCTTTGCTGCTTTGAAGAACGTTTCCACTTCTGCCATCTGTGCAGCAGCTACTTGGAGTACCGTGCACACCTTCATTAGGCACTATAGCTTGGATGTTGCCTCAAGGCGAAGAGCTGGTTTTGGTCTAGCAGTCCTTCAGGGACTACTGTCTTAGGCCCCGGTTCAACTCATGATCTCTCTTAGCCTCCTCCCGTCTGAGAGGGATTTCCATAACTGCTTGGGAATCAGTCCTAATGGCGTAACCTGCTGCAAAAGCTGTTTCTCGAAGTAAGATAGTGCAGTTACGTAAGAACTTACCGTAACAGTAGATCTTCGAGAATGGCTATTGCAGCAGGTAGTTTCCCTCCCACCATCCCCTCTGGAGGTAGAGTTGTTCCATTTATTATTACCTAGGCCTCGGTGTTTACAACACCTCCGTGTTGCTTACCGTCTTTGAAGGTGGATTCTCAGTCTCCACTTCAGAAGTCATCTAGCGGCCGGGAGTCTCCGGCGGGAGAACTGGGGATTCTGGAGGACCGCCCCCTTTTGTATGATGCCTGACATCGGGTGCGGTCCCCGCTGGATACTGCTAGCTAGAAAATTTCCATGAGGTCCTGGCACCTGCTGGCTTCAGTCCTAATGGTGTAACCTTCTGCAAGAGCTGTTCTCAAAGATCTACTGTTACGGTAAGTTCTTATGTAACTGTACTTTCCCCTAGCAAGGCCACATGTGAGAATCCCTCGTGGACACTGCAGGTCCAATGGGGCCAGCATACAAACCCTCTAGATCAACCAGTCCTTGTGTTGGATTCCATCAAGAAAGTCCTACTGTGGTGGCTGGACCCCAAAAATCTGCTTGCTTTTGTGGGGGGTTTGTCCACCTCCCGCTCAGCAGGTCCTTACGATGGATACCTTGGGTTCGGGTTGGGGGCTCACCTGGAGACCCACCAGACTCACAGGTCATGGTCCGAGGTGGAGAGGGAACTACACATCAGTGTCCTGGAGATGAGCAATCTTACATGCCCTTCAGGCCTTCCAGACTCTGTTCTCCCCAGATCTGCTCTTGATTCAGACTGACAGTATGTGTGTAGTTTATTACATAATCAAGCGGGGGGAGGGGGGCCTCATTCCTATTCTCTGTGCAGGGAAGCAATTAGAGTCTAGTACTGGGCCTTACAGCATGGCCTGGAACTCCTGGCCATTCACAGCCCGGGCGTCCAAAATGTCCTCACAGACAGCTTAAGCCGGTCTCAGTCCAGAGCCCATGAATGGGAACTCCTGACCTCGATGGTAGAGGACCTCTTCAAAAGGTGAGATCGGCCAGAGTTGGACCTTTTTGTGTCCTCACACAACGGAAATTGCCAGTTCTAGGGACATGGATATGTTGTTCATCCACACTGTCTGGCAGGTTCCTTGCCGCTTTAAATCTTGCTGGAAGGTCTTCAAGCTGGCTCCTCCCACCCACCCGGGTGGTAAAACTCTCTGCTCCGCCCCGTGACGCCAGATCTTCCTTACCGCTGGGAAGCTCAGGTTCCCTCCTTAACGCTCTGCGTGTAGACTGGATCCTAATTCTTCGGTTTGCCTGAAACTTACTTTAAAATTTTCAAGACTTCGGTCATCTTTCTCCCTCACGGCTGCGATGGACAAGTCGACTCCCTGATTTCGGCGGTGCCCTTGTGGGCAGAAGATGTCCAGGACGGACCCACACTCCACATGCGTCTACTGCCTTGGCCTAGAACACAACCCGCAGGCCTGCGAGTCATGCCGTTCGTTTTGGGCCAACGTCCTGGAGGACCGCGCTGCCCGGTTACAGCTTGGGCGCCCCAAGAAGCGCTACCCGCCGGTTAAGTCAAAGGAGGCCCGTTGGGCGGTTACCATGGCGGCTGGCTCGGCTGAGCAACTCGAGCAGATGATCGCCCTCGAGGAGGAGGCGGCGGCTCAGGACGCATCATCCTCTTCCTCAGTCGCGGCATTTGTCCCGCTCTCTCTGGGTACCTCGTATTCAGCTTCTTTCAAGGAGCTTTGCCAATCCCTTTCCACGAAGGGAGAGGGGCCATCGGGACATTCCTCTCGGTCCAAAAAGAAGGACTCAAAGGGTAAGTCCCACTGTCGGCGTTCGTGGGAGCGGGAGAGGTCCCCTTCCCCGGACTGTAGACTTCGGTCGAGGTTGCGGCTAAGGCAGCTGACTTCACGGCGTCCCTGTCAGGCCAGCCGGCCGAGACACCCGTCGATGCGGTCGAGATCTTTCTCGACCCGTCGGACAGGCTGTCGACTGGTGAGGCCGACAGCCCTTCTTCACCGGTTCCCCCAGTGGAGACCGAGGACCTGCCTGCACCCCCGATGCCGCAGTCCCCAGTTAAGGTTTCCGAGCCAAGGGAAGAGCAGGTGTCCCCCGTCCCTTCCCAGACCCGTCCTCGGAAACGCCGAGGATCTCGGTCTCGGACATCGTCTCGATCCAGCCAACATCGGCGGTCTCGGCACCGAGGTAAGCGGCGCCGCCACTTGTCCTCGTCTTTCTCTCGAAGAGGAGAGGCTTCGCGCAAATTGCGAGACGCTTACGAGGACCTGATGCAGCAGTTACTTTCTGTCCGGAACAAGCCGACGATTGCCGCCTTCCCCGCCATCAAGTGGCTGTCACCTGAGCGGGTCAACAACACCGCTGTAGCCGAGGTGCCCAAACCTGGGCCGTTTTTTCGGCCGAAACCAGCCGCCCCACCAATTGTGTGGAACCTCCACCTCCACAACCAAAATCGGAGGCGCCGACCAAGGACTCTCGGTCGGGTGAGGGTCTGCCCCACAGGTTGTCGGTCACCCTCACTCCCGACTGTCCTCGTCAGGCGGAGGGTGGCTCAGGCCCCAGGCAGCTCTTCGCAGACTCCTCCGAGTCTGACGACGACTCCTCCCTGTTCTCCAGGCCCATTGATCTGGAGTCCCTCCGGGGGCCAGTCGATGGATGAAAGCCCATCGTCCTTCATGGGTTTGCTTCAGCTCATCTTGGAGTCCACCGGAATACGAGCTCATATCTAAGCGGGCCAAGTATCCCCTGACGGAGATACTGGACCGAGGGGATTCACCCACGGAGGCCTTTCCGGTAGCTGAAGCCATTGTTGGCCCAGCCTTGGAGCTCTGGCAGCGGCCTGCTTCCTGTCCTGTGCATTCGGCCAGGATGGCCAGGAAGTATGCGGTCCCTACCGGCTCTTTGCCCGGTTTTTCAGAACACCCCTCGGCCGAGGGGTTGGTCACCAACAGCGTTTTCCGGCATTCCGGGAACACTAGGGACGTGGACAGCCCCCCAACAAGGAGTCCAAAAAGCTGGACTACGCCAGGCGCAAGGTGTACGCTGCGTCCTCCCTTGGCCTCTGCCAGGCCAGCTCGGCCGTGCTGATGGCACACTTCTCGCCCTCATGGGCTCCCTGGATGAGGTGATCCCTCATCTCCCAGCCGACCTGCAGACCACGGTCCAGCAGGTGCGGGACCAGGGTAGGGCAGTGGCTGCGCAGCAGCTCCAAATGGCTCTGGACATCGGAGACTCCTGTGCCAGATTGGTTGCAGCCGCGGTGGCCATGCGCCGCAGAGCATGGCTGAGGATATCCACCTTCACGGCGGATACCCAGCACAAACTGGCGGATGTCCCCTTCTTGGGGACCGACCTCTTCGGCCCTGGAGTGGAAGGTCATCTCCAGCGGATCGAAAAGTCCAATGTCACTCTGGACTCGGTCATCTCCGCCCAGAAGGACAAAGGCTGCCGACAGCAGCAGCACAAGCTGCTTCGTCCTTCTGCGCCTCCGGCTCATCTGGCCCGACAGCACCAGCATCAGGGCCAGCAGGCTCACGCTCGGCATCCCAAACCCAAGCCCACGGCTTCCTCCAACAGGAAGCAGGGAGGTAAAGGCCCAGGAGGTCCCTCGGCCGGTCCCTCCTCTAAGCCTGCCTAGTGACGGGTTGAGGGGTGTCGCCCCCAGCCTCGTCACTTCCCCCTGGGTTCCCCCCACGGGGGGACGGCTCCGCCACTTCCTTTCCACCTGGTCTGCTATCACCATGGACCGTTGGGTGTTGGAGGTGGTAGGAAAGGGCCTGCCCCTGGAGTTCGAGCAGGCCCCGCCCTTCCGAGCCGTCGCCCCTCGGGGAGCTACAGGGTCCGCAGCTTCTCTTCCGGCTCGCCGAGCCAATATTGCCCTGCTCCTCGAAAAGGAGGTGATCAGGAAGGTGGCGGATCCTCCTCCGGACCCGGGGTTTGTGTCCAGGTACTTCCTGGTCCCAAAACGGACGGGGGGCTGGCGCCCCATTCTCGACCTGCACGACCTGAACAGGTTCCTAAGGTCTCGGACCTTCAGGATGGTCACTCTGACTCAGATAATCCCATCCTTGGAACGAGGCATGTGGTTCTGTTCTCTGGACCTTCAGGACGTGTTCTTTCACGTCCCAATCTGTCCGTCCCACCAGAGATTCCTCCGCTTCAGAGTGGAGGGATCCCTTTACGAGTTCCGGGCCATGCCCTTCGGCCTTTCCCTGGCTCCCATGGCCTTCACCAAATGCATGGCAATGGTGACAGCATTCCTGCGGCACCAAAGGGTCCGGGTGTACCCCTACCTGGACGACTGGCTGATTACAGCCCCCTCCAGAGCGGAGGTGTAGTGGTCCAGAGATCTGGCCCTCCAGGTTTGCTCTCAGGTTGGCCTCCTCATCAACGAGGCCAAGTCGGAACTCATGCCAAAGCAGGTGATACAATTAATCGGGCCAGAGCACGACTCTCTACGAGCCAGAGCACGGCTCCCGGCGGACAGGGCCGAGGTTCTTTCCTCCTTTGCCCAATCATTTCAGGTTGGGCAATCGCGCCCTGCCCGGGACTTCCTGCGCCTCCTGGGCCTCATGGCGGCTTGCACCAGCATGGTCCATTGGGCCCTCTGGTACATGCGTCCCCTTCAATGGGGGCTGGCCAGTCATTGGTCACAGCACTTCGAATCCGCTGAATCAGCTAGTGACAGTGACCCAGGGTATGTGGAACGCTTTCCAGTGGTGGACCATTCCAGCACATCTGCAGGAGGGCATCCCGTTTGTCCGCCCCAAGCCGACAGTCTCGCTATCGACCGATGCCTCTCTGATGGGTTGGGGTGCCCATCTGGGGGAGCACAGAGCGCACGGCCTCTGGTTCCCTCGGGAGTCCCGATGCCATATCAACCTGCTGGAGCTTCGAGCAGTTCATCTAGCCCTCATGGCCTTTGCTCCGTTTCTACAGGGTCAAGTGGTTCAGGTCCAGACGGACAATACCATGACCATGTACTACCTAAACTGCCAAGGCGGGATGCACGCCATGCCTCTGTGCACGGAAGCTCTCCGCATTTGGTCACTCGTGCGCAGCCTGGAGGCGGATCTCCTCGCCATTCATGTGGCAGGAGCCTCCAACATCCTGGCCGATGCCCTAAGCCAGATAGGGGCTGCGTCTCACGAGTGGTCTGTCCTGCCGGAGGTAGTACAAGATCTCTTCTCCCACTGGGGCACGCCTCAGGTGGATCTGTTTGCCTCAGGAGAATCTGAAGCTGAGACTGTTTCATGCCGCCCCTCAGCAGGGCTGCTGCAGGGATGCCTTCTCGAGGCCGTGGACCCGGGCCTCTTCTGCGCCTTTTCCCCATTTCCCTTGATCCACAAGGTGCTTCTCAAGGCGAGGAGGGACAAGGCGCAGGTGATTCTGGTAGCCCCAGACTGGCCCGCCAGTTCTGGTATCCAAATCTCCTCAGTCTCAGCTCCAGGCTCCTGAGGCGGCTTCCAGCCCGCCCGGACCTGATCTCAGTCAACAAGGGAAGGTATTCCATCTGGACCTTCAATCCCTGCACCTGACGGCCTGGTTCCTGAGCGGCCAGAGTTCCAGGCCTTGGGTCTTTCCGACGAGGTCTTCAGCGTCGCTCAGGCGTCCCGTAAGTCGACCAAAAAATAGCTACGCCTTCAAATGGAAGAATTCTCCATTTGGTGTCAGGGAAAGGCCTGGACCCTTCCTCCTGTTCCTGGCAAGCATTCTGGACTACCTGTGGTCCCTTTCTCAGCAAGGGCTTCGGTCGACGACCCTTAAGGTGCACCTGGCAGCCATCTCTGCTTACCGGGTGCGGGCCGGGAAGCAGTCAGTAGCGCAGGAGAAGGTGGTCGGGTGCTTTTTCAAAGGCCTTGATTACATATCCCCTCTGGTGCGAGAACATCCACCTCCGTGGGATCTACTGCTGGTATTGGCTAAGCTCATGGGCAGGCCATTCGAACCGATGCACAGGTATGACATCTCTCACCTGTCGTAGAAGACCGCCTTCTTGGTGCCTATCATGTCAGCCAGAAGGATGGGAGAGCTCCAGGCACTTTCCATCGAGTCTCCTTATCTGGTCTTCCACAGGGACAAGGTTGTCCTGCGCCCACACCCGAAATTCTTTCCGAAGGTGGTGTTGGAGTTTCACCTTAACCAGGTGTTGACTCTGCCGGTGTTCTACCCCAATCACACCTCGGAGGCAAAATCTAGGCGCCATACTTTTGACCCTAGAAGAGCGCTCACTTATTATAAGGAGTGGACAGCTGAAGTTCGGGGAGAGGTTCGCCAGCTGTTTGTCACCTATGCTGAAGCTGCACCTGGCAGACCTGCAGCCAAGCGGACGATAGGCAGGTGGGTCACCTCCTGCATAGATTTCTGCTATAGGTTGACGGGCATGGAGCCTCCCAGAGGGCTCATTCTACCCGCCATACCGCTGCATCGGTAGCTGCTTCCAGGGACGTCCCTATCATAAGGCAATTCTGGGGGGTGGGAGTAGGAAGAAGTAGGCTGCTGGTTAACTAGGATCTGCAGCTTATCCAGTAGGTAGGGAAATGGGCAGACTGGGTGGGCCAAGCGGTCCTTATCTGCCGTCACATTCTATGTTTCTATGTATCCTGGGAAGCAAGACTGGAGGGTGAGCTGGATGTCATTATCCACCTAGGTACTAATGACCTGGCAAATGGGGAGCCAAAGGAAGTTCAGGAAGAGTTTAGGAAACTGGGGAGGGTCTCAAGCAAGTAGCTACTTCTGTCACTTTCTCAGAAGTACTACCTGTGAGAGGCAGAGAGCATGGGTGCATGCACCGGGAACTTTAACTCATGGTTGAAGAACTGGTGCTGTGAGGAAGGGTTTGGATTCATTGGTGACTGGGGACCCACCTGGAGGGATGGAGGGTTTGTTCAAGCCTGTCGGTCTGCATCCATCCTGGAGGAATCAAGCACTCAATGATAAGTTAAATGCTACATTGACAAGCATTTAAACTAGCAAAGAGGGTGGCAGGCCAGCAAGGAGGGTACCACTTGCTCACCCCCCAGCTAGCAGTGGAACCAGTGAACCAGAGGAGTGGCTATCTCTGCAATGCAGTGTGCAAAAGATGGAGATTAGTGCCCAAAAGGTGGATAAGCAGAAAGGGCAAAATTCAGCAGAAGGGCAGACAGCAAGGAGAACCAGGGATAAATGACAACCAAGGAAGGGCTGGAGTAGAACAGTGAAAAAGTCTAGGGAGGTCAAATCATGGAAAGCCATGTGTGTAAATGCCAGGAGCCTTAGCAACAAGATGGAAGATCTGAGGCTGTCATGGTGCAGTCAGACTGGACATTGTGGCCATCACTGAAACCTGGTGTAATGTAAAATCACGACTGGGAGATGCCAATACCGACTACAACATATTCAGAAGAGACAGAGCAGGCAGGAAGGGAGGAGGTGGCACTGTATGTGAAAAATGACATAAGGGCCACAGAGATCCAGGAGGAACAAAATGGGGGAGAGATACTGTGGGTTAAGCTGGAAAGGAAAATGGGGACAGCCATCCGCACAGGTGTGGTCTATAGACCACCAGCCCAGGAGGAAGAAACAGATAGGGAGCTGATGCTAGCCATCCAAAGGATGGCAGACAAGGGTGAGGTAGTACTGGTTGGAGACTTCAGTATTCCAGACGTGGACTGGAGCATCCCAGCAGCAGCATCAACTAGGAGCAGATTTATCCTGGACTCCTTCAGGGTGCCTTCCTCAAGCAATTGGTCATGGAACCAACTCGGCAGAAGGCAATACTGGACCTTGTGCTCACAAACAGGGACAGTGTGATGGGGAAACAGTGGGGAGCACCTGGGAAACAGTGACCACCAGTCATTGTGGTTTGAAATCACAGAAGAGCAGAACCAAACCACACAAAAACACGTATCCTGGATTTTAGGGGCAGACTTTGGGAAAATAAGGAGATACTTGAAAGAGGCATTAAGGGAATGGGACAGGAATCAGGGGTTGAGGAACAGTGGGCAGTATTTAAAATGGGATTACAAGAACAACAGAATTATGCATTAAGCAGGTTAGCAAGAGGAAAAGGAAGAGGAGACCATTATGGTTTTCAAAGAGGTAGCAAAGAAAGTGAAAGCCAAAAGATTGCATTCAGGCAATACAAAAAGACACAGGCAGGGGATAGGGAGAAGTACCAGGAGAAGCAAAGGGAGGCAGGGAGGTCAGTAAGGAAGCCAAAGCTCAGACAGAAGAGCACATTGCAAAATCAGTGGGTAGAGGGGACAAACCTTTACAGGTACATAAGTGAAAAAAGAAAGACAGAGGGAGGGATAGTGAGACTGAAGGGGGAGGATGGGGGCCGCGTGGAGGATGACAACAGTAAAGCTGACATATTGAACAGGTATTTCTGCTCAGTCTACTGAGGAAGAGGAGGGTAATGGGTCTGAAGGGAGTACAAGGGTGAGAATGGTGCAGAAATGGACACAAGTCCCTTTACACGAGAAAGGGTCCTGAAGGAACTGGAAGTAATAAGAGTTGATAAAGCAATGGGGCCAGATGGGGTGCACCCCAGGGTCCTTAAAGAACTAAGAGAGGTGGTGGCTGAACCTCTGGCTATCCTGTTTAGCCGATCACTGGAAACAGGGGAGGTACCCAAAGACTGGAGGACAGCAGATGGAGTCCCCTTATACAAAAGTGGGAACAAAGAGGAAGCAGGGAACTACAGACCAGTCAGCCTCACCTCGGTAGTGGGGAAGATCATGGAAGCACTACTGAAGGAGAGATTGGTGGAACATCTGGTTGTCAATGGACTACAGGACCCAAGGCAGCATGGTTTCACCAGGGGAGGTCATGTCAGACCAACCTCGTTGAATTTTTTGACTGGGTGACTAGGGAGGTGGATCAGGGAGGCGGTGGACATGGCCTATCTGGACTTCAGCAAGGCCTTTGACACTGTGCTACATAGAAGACTATTACACAAACTGGGGAATATGGGTGTGGGCAGGACAGTAGTATGGTGGGTAGGTAACTGGCTGGGTGGCAGGACACGAGGGTGGTGGTAAATGGCTGTCACTCCACAGAGGAAGAGTGACCAGTGGGTACCACAGGGATCAGTGCTGGGACCGGTCCTATTCAACATCTTCATCAGTGACATTCTTGAGGACCTAGAAGGCAGAATTTCACTGTTCGCTGATGACACAAAGCTCTGTAACAGAGTAGACACACCAGAGGGTGTAGACAGAATGAGAAGCGACCTGCAGAAACTTGAAGAATGGTCAGGGGTTTGGCAGTTGAAATTCAATGCAAAGAAGTGCAAGATAATGCATATGGGGCACAAAACCCTGGCACAATATATCAGTTGGGGGTGAGGATATAGCATGCACCAAGCAGGAAAGGGATCTTGGGGTTATCATCTCTGATGACCTCAAGGTAGGAAACAGTGTGACAAGGCAGCAGGTAAAGCAAATAGGATGCTGGGATGTATAGGCAGGGGCATCACCAGCAGGAAAAGGAGGTCATAATTCCACTATACAGGACACTAGTGAGGCCCCACCTGGAGTACAGTGTACAGTTCTGGAGACCATACCTACGTAAGGACATAGACAGGGTAGAGAAGGTTCAGAGGAGGGCAACAAAGATGGTGCATGGATTGCATCACAAGTCCTTTGAAGACAGGTTGAAGGAACTGAACATGTACTCCCTGGAGGAGAGGAGGGAGAGAGGGGATATGATAGAGACATACAAGTATCTTACAGGGAGGAACAGGGTGCAGGAAAACACTATTTTTAAGCGAAAAAGATGTTCCAGGACTAGAGGGCATGGGATGAAGTTGGAGGGAGGACGTTTCAGAGGAAACATGAGAAGAATTTCTTCACAGAACGGGTGGTGGACAAGTGGAACACCCTGCCAGAGGAAGTGGCGGGGGCTGAAACAATCACAGGATTTAAGAATACGTGGGATAGACATATAGGAATTCTGGAGGTCGGGTAAGGGGCAACAGACTTCTAGGAAAACAAACTGAACTTACAAGCTCAAATGGGCAGACTGGGTGGGCCATAGGCCCTTATCTGCCGACACTGTCTATGTATCCAGGAAATCTGCAGGGCTGTTACCTGGAAGTCAGCACATTCCTTCATCACCCATTACCACATCGACCTTGAGTCACGCCGGGATGCTGGTTTTGGGTCCTCGGTTCTCCAATCTTTATTCCCTAAGTAGGGGGTGTGCACCTTGCCCCCCTCCTCCCGGAGAACTGCTAGGAGTCTGCCAGATAGTGTGGATGAACAACATATCCATGTCCCTAGAAATACAGGTTACTCACCTGTAACAGGAGTTCTAGGAATGGTATATGTTGTTCATCCACACAACCCACCGACCTCCCGACGTGCACAACCTGGCTTCAGCGGGCTAGATCTGGCGTCATGGGGCAGAGCCGAGAGTTTTACTACCCGTGTGGGTGGGAGGAGCCAGCTTGAAGACCTTCCGGCAAGATTTAAAGCGGCAAGGAACCTGCCAGACAGTGTGGATGAACAACATATACCATTCCTAGAACTCCTGTTACAGGTGAGTAACCTGTATTTCTAGGAGCGTGGATATGTTGTTCATCCACACTTCTTGGCATGTCCCCTTTCACTTTAAATCTTGCCGGAAGTCTTCAAGCTTTCTCCTCCCTCCCACCTGAGTGGTATATACCTCGGCTTCACCCCATGATGCCAGATCTTCCTTTCCGATGGAAGATACAGGTTCCCTCATGCTCTCAAAGCAAATCGTAGGCCCTGGATTCTACTTGTCGGTTTTCACCAAAAATGATTCTTAAACTCATTCAAGTTAGCGATTGTGCTTTCACCGCATTTGACATGGAGGAAAAATCTTCTCCCGGATTTCACCGGTACCCTACGGCCAGAAGATGTCACGCACCACCCCCCTCCTAACGTGCGTTTACTGCCTAGGTGTCGGACATGACACCTCATCGTGTAGTTTTTGCCTGGCCTTCCATCCCAACATCCTGGACGACCGCAAGGTGTATTTGAAGCTGGGTAGACCAGAGAAAAGGAACCTGGCGGTGAAATCGAAGGAGGCGAGGTGGGCGGTTTCCATGGCCGCGGGATCCACCGAGCAGCTGGAACAAATGAAAGCATTTGAGGAGCAAGCAGCTCGAGCTTTGGCCAATCGAAGCTTCTTTGTTCCCCTGAACCTTGGCTCCACCTGTATGGGCTCCTTCAAGGAATTGTGCCAGTCTCTCCCCACTCGAAATGAGGCACCCTCGGGCTCGTACTCCTCCTGCTCTCGGAAGAGAGAGAAGGACTCCGTGTCTTCATCTCGACGAAGACGTTCCTAGGACCGAGAGAGGTCCGAGTCTCAGGAGCACGCGGTCTCGACTTCGGTCGAGATCGCATTGTCGGCCGCCAGATTTATGGATCTTCCATCTGGCCAGGGGACCGAGGACGTGGCCGACGAGGTCGAAATTATCCTCGACCCGATTGACCCCATGTCGCCGGTTATGCCCGATGACTCCTTGGAAAGGATTCCGGTCCTTGTGTTTCCTGATGAGGAGGCCCAGCCTGCTGGTGTCCCCATCAAGGACCCGTTTCCAGGCCCTCGGTTTTCACCGACCCCGGTGTCTCCCGACTGAGTGCGTCATCCTCCCTGATCTCAGTCGGGGTCCAGAACCCCCTCAGCCGAACGGCCGAGAAAGAGCCATAAGCGCTCTTCAAAGAGGTGTGGCAACAGATCCTCATCCTCCTTGGACGAGGAGAGGTTCCGCCGAAAACTCCGTTGGCGCTATAAAGACCTCGTGGCAACAGCTGATTTTGACCGGGCAGAAACCGGCTCTGCCGCCCACCCTGGCCATAACTTGGTTCCCGCATCCAAGACCGACACCATCCAGAACCAAAGTCATCGGTTCCTCCACCCGTGTGGCCAGTCCGTCTTCCCGCTCGGCCTATTCTGGTCTCTCCGCCAATCCTGGTGGATCCACCACCTAAACAGCCTGAGGGAATGGCGCCCTGGAAAGAGGACCGACAAGACACCGGGCTTCCCCGACGTCTGTCGATAACAGTCATCCCAGACCGCCCTTGGCACATTGGGAGTGACTTAGGCGGTAGACCACTCTACCATGACTCCTTGGACTCAGATGTCACTGGCTTGCTCTCAAGGGATACCCCGATGGAGGCCTTTCCAGTGGCCGAGGCCATCGTTGGCCCGGCTCTTGAATTTTGGCAGCGCCCTGTCTCCTGCTCAGCACCATCCGGCCGCAAGTACGCGGTGCCCATGGGGTCCCTTGCAGGGTTCACTGAACACCCTTCGTCCAAGAGCCTGGTGACCATCTCAGTGTTCAGTCTTATGGGTAGTTCGGCCGATACTGACTGACCCCCCAGACAAGGAGTCCAAAAATATGGACCACTCTGCCACAAGGTCTACGCTGCCTCTCTCTGGGCCTTCGTCAGGCCAGCTCGGTTGTTATTATGGCACACTTCTCCCATGCCCTCCTAAGGTCATTGGACGAAGTCCTCCCTCATCTTCCACCGGACATGCAGACTACCATCAAGCAGGTCTGTGACCAAGATTGTGCTGTTACCAAACAGCAGCTCCAGACAACCTTGGATATAGGGGATTCTTGTGCCCGCTCGTTGGCAGCCGCAGTGGCCTCTCGCTGCAGGGCTTGGCTGAGGCTTTCCTCCTTCCCGGCGGATACTCGGCATAAGCTTGGGTGATGTGTCCTTCCTGGGGACTGACTTGTTCGGTCCAGGAGTAAACGGTCACCTTCAGTGTATAGAGCAGTTCAGTGCCACCTTGGATGCTACTTCTGCCAAGGGTTCTTTGGGCAAGAACCAGCAGAAGAGAAAGAAGAAGCCATTTCGACACCCTTTCCCTGCGGTCAGGCAGCCCTCCTATCAAGGAGGTCAGCAACAACAGCAGCAGCAGGCTTAAGCTTGGTGCCCGCGGCCCAAGCAGGGTCCTCAACAGCCCCATAAAGGAGACTGAGGTGCAGGTCCTAGAGCCTCCTCCTCCTCCTCTTCTGAGCCTGCTCAGTGATGGGTTGGGTTTGCCACCACTACACCTGTCACGCCAGCTCTGGGTCCTCCCGTGGGGGGTCGGCTCCGCCACTTTCTTTCCGTCTGGTCCACTTTCACTTCGGAAAAGTGGGCTCGCGAAGTGGTCGGTCAGGGACTGCCTCTGGAATTCGAGCAGTACCCTCCCAGCCGAGCCTGTGCCCCACGGGAGGAACGGATCTCCGCATGCACTCAGTCAGTTCTTCAAGATGACGTGGCTCAGCTCCTCCGCAAGGAGGCAGTAGCTCCAGTGCCGGATCCTCTGACAGACCCAGGCTACTTCCTGGTGCCCAAGCGGTGCCCCATCCTAGATCTCCACTAACTGAATCAATGTCTCAGGTCCCACACCTTTCGGGTGGTCACTCTGAACCAGATCATACCATCCCTGGAGCGAAACGTGGTTCTGTTCACTGGATCTACAGGACGCGTCCTTTCACGTCCCAACCCGTCCATCCCATCAGCGGTTCCTCCACTTCAGGGTCGAAGGGACCCTGTACGAGTTCCGAGCCATGCTTTTCGGCCTGTCATTGCCCCTCAGGTCTTCACCAAATGCATTGCAGTGGTGGCAGCCCTCCTTCGGCGTCGAGGAGTCAGAATCTACCCTTATCTCGACGACTGGCTCTTGGCAGATTTCTCCCTTCAGGAGGTGGAGAGGTCCAGGGACCTGGCCCTCCAAACCTGCTCTCAACTCGGCCTCTGGATCAAGAGGCCAAGTCAGAACACGTGCCCTCTCAGGTGATGGGTTTCATCGGGGCAGAGCTCGATTCCTGTCAAGCCAGAGCTCGGCTCCTGGCGGACAGGGTGGAGGTTCTTTCCTCCTTTGCCCAATCATTTCTGGTTGGGCACTTGCGCCCTGCCTGGGACTTTCTGCACCTTCTGGGATACATGGCGGCGTGCACCTTAGTGGTCCGTTGGGCCTGGTTGCACATGCGTCCCCTCCAGTGGGAGCTGGCCGCCCAGTGGACTCAGCGTCACGGTCGTTTTGACCAGCTGATCACTGTAACCCAGAAGATGTGGGACGCTCTCCAATGGTGGACCGTTCCAGACCGGTTGCAGGAAGGGATCCTGTTTGTCCGCCCCAAGCCGACGGTTGTCCTCACAACCAATGCCTCTCTCATGGGCTGGGGAGCCCACATGGGGGACAACAGGGCCCACGGGTTCTGGACCCCTGAGGAATCCTGATGCCACATCAACTTGTTGGAGCTCAGTGCAGTCAGACTGGCACTGTTAGCTTTCACTCCTCAGCTCCAGGGTCAAGTGGTTCAAATCCAGACGGACAATACCACGACCATGTACTACCTCAACAAACAGGGCGGCACGCACTCCCATCTGCTGTGCAAGGAGGCGCATCGCATCTGGACCCTCGTAAGCCGGTTGGAGGCGGATCTCCTAGCCATCCATGTGGCAGGAGCCTCAAACCAGCTGGCGGTTGCTCTCAGCTGTATAGGCCAGACACCCCATGAGTAGTCTCTCCATCCAGAGGTAGCTTACAGCCTGTTCTCCTGTTGGGGCAAACCGCTGGTGGACCTGTTTGCCTCCTGGGAAAACACCAAGCTGAGGCTGTATCATGCCCACCCCCCTCAGCAGGGCTCGCTGCAGGGGGATGCCTTCTCGAGGCCATGGACCCCAGGCCTCCTCTATGCCTTCCTTCCATTTCCCTAAGGTGAGGAGGGACAAGGCGAAGGTGATTCTGGTAGCCCCACAGTGGCCGTGCCAGTTCTGGTACCCAGATCTCTTCAGCCTCAGCTGCAGGCCGCCGGATCAGCTTTGTACACGCCCAGACCTGATATCTCTGAACCAGGGGAAGGTATTCCATAAGGACCTTCAATCCCTGCTCCTCACAGCCTGGTACCTGAGCGGCTAGAGTTCCAGGTTTTGGGTCTTTCCGAAGATGTCTACACTGTGGTGGAGGCATCCAGAAAGGAATCGACCAGGAAATGTTATGCCTTCAATTGGAAAAGGTTCTCCATTTGGTGTCAGGGAAAGGGTCTAGAGCCCTTATCCTGTTCCGTGGCTGACATTCTCAACTACCTTTGGTCTCTCTCCAAAGGGGATCTGCGGTCATCGACCATTAGGGTGCACCTGGCAGCCATTTCTGCTTACCAGGCGTGGGCCGGTCAGCCAACATTGGCAAAGGAGACAGTGGTCGGGCGCTTTTTCAAAGGCCTGGATCACATATCCTCTCCGGTGCATGAACCTCCACCTCCTTGGGATCTGTTGCTGGTTTTGGCAAAGCTCATGGGCATGCCATTGGAACCCATGCACAAATGTGAGCCTTCACACTTGTCATGGAAGACGGCCTTCCTGGTAGCTGTCACATCTGCCAGAAGGACAGGGGAGCTCCAGGCGCTTTCGGTGAACTCCCCTTATCTGGTCTGTCACAGGGACAAAGTTGTCCTGCGCCCCCACCCGAAATTCCTTCTGAAGGTGGTGTCAAGAGTTTCACCTTAACCAGGTGTTGACTCTTCTGATTTATTACCCTAATTACACTTCGGACGCCAAGTACAGGCTCCATACCCTGGACCTGAGACGTGCTGTCTCCTACTACAAGGAGAGGGCGGCGGAAATTCGTGGAGAGGTTCGCCAGCTGTTTGTCACCTACGCTGAAGCCGCTTCTGGCAGACCTGCAGCCAAATGGACCATAACAAGGTGGATTACATCATGCATAGGTCTATGGTATGAGTTGGCGGGCAAGGAGCCTCCCAGAGGGATAAGAGCTCATTCTACCTGCCATACTGCTGCATCGGTGGATGCTTCCAGGGACATCCCTATCCAGGAAATCTATCAGGCTGCTACCTGGAAGTCAGCAAACACCTTCATTACCCACTACCACATCGACCTTGAGTCACGCCGGGATGCTGGTTTTAAGGACTCGGTTCTCCAATCTTTATTTCCTAAGTAGGGGGTGTGTGCCTTGTCTCCCTCCTCCCAGAGAACTGCTTGGAGTCTGCCAGGAAATGTGGATGAACAACATATCCACACTCCTAGAAGAACAGGTTACTCACCTGTAACAGTAGTTCTAGGAGTGGTATATGTTCATCCACACACACACATACCCGACCTCCCCGGCTTTGGGCGCACAATCTTGCTTCCAGCAGGCTAAGATCTGGTGTCATGGGGCAGAGCCGAGGTATATACCACCCGGCCGGGTGGGAAGAGCTAGCTTGAAGACTTCCGGTAAGATTTAAAGTGGAAGGGGACATGCCAAGAAGTGTGGATGAACAACATATACCACTCCTATAGCTATTGTTAACAGCTGTGTAACCTGTTCTTTTCTGCTCGCTAGATCCAGGGCCTGGAGGTTTCTGGTGAGAAGCATTGTCCCTGTCTTGGAGAGGGAAGTTTCTGTATGCCTTCTCTCCCTTCCCGCTCCTTCAATGAGTTCTGATCAACCAGGGGGATGGAGGGAGCTACAATGATCCTCATAGCACTCTTCTGGCCTTGTCAGATCTGGTTCTTGCTGGAGTGATTGGTAGTGGAACTTCCGCTTTCCCTGCCCCCTGTGCACAGGTTTGGTGGTCCAAGAGCAGGGCACCCTGGTCCATCCAGACCTCAGATCTTTCTATCATCATGCGTGACTCCTGAGAAAATAACCATCGCCAGATTTGGGGTTTCTGCAACAGTCCGAAACGCACTAGGCATGTACAGATGGTGTTCCGTGTCACAAGATGGGATTTTAATAAATATTCATGTTTTCCTTAAAAACAAGCTGCTGTGTCTATGAATTTTGGTTGGTGATTTCCCGGCCCCCACATTCACAGTATCTGCATTTTTGCCGAGAGCAACACCGTCCCAGTGCACACTCCCCCAGTTTTGGAGGTACTATACACACCAGACTAAAGACTGCAGGAAGTCTAATCAGTTATTAGTTTTGTTCGCTCCAGGAAAGAGGACGCTTTGGTGTCCAAGCAATGTCTGTCTAAATGGTTAGTGCATCGTTGTTTCCAGACATACATCAAGGAACTTCCTGGAGGGGTTACAGGCCATTCTAGTAGAGATGGGGTTACAGGCCATTCTAGTAGAGGTATGGCCACCTCAGTAGCCTGTTTCTGAAATGTGTTAGCTACCAATATTTGCACTGCTGCCACCTGGAGCACCATCCACACTTTCACCAAACACTACAGTCTGGACATCGCCCCTAGGCATAGGGCCAACTTCAGCCTAACCATTCTGCTGGGCCTCCTTTCATAGCTGTCACTTTCTCCTGTTACCGTCTCCTGGACTGCATGACTGTAGTGCCAGAACTGCTTGGGACTCAGTCCTACCTGTGATGGCTTGCTGCAAGAGATACCCTCAAAGTAAGAGAGTACAGATCTTACTTCGAGGGTATCTCTTGCAGCAAGCTATCACCAGTAGGACTTGAGCCATCAGGTGCTAGGACCCCACAGAAACCTTTCTAGCTAGCAGTATATGATGTCAGTGCCTGACGTCAGCCTATGCTATATGAGGCAGGTGGCTCCCAAGCTGCCCTCAATTCTTTCCCACCATCAATCAGCACACGTCGGACCATGAATTCCGCCAAAGCTACATTCGATTGCCTGCCTTTCCCATGCTTTCACCATATTTTATTTTCTTCAAACCAATAAACATCGAATTTCAGTGTTCTTCGGCTTTTTTATGTCTTCTCAGCCTTCTTCTTTATTTGAACACTCACAAAGTGCACCTGGGGCAAACTGATTCCAGACAAGGATGGCCGCTCTGTGTGTCTCTTCTCCCTAGGCCGCGACCACAACATTCAGGCCTACGAGGCCTGCCAGAAGTTAAACCCCACCACCAGAATACGACACCTGAGGACCTTAGAAAGCCACTTCCTCAGACAGAAAATCGTCCAGATGGAACGGGAGCTACAGGGCCAGAGCTCCTTCACTTCAGTGGCCCAGTCTTCCAGCTCCTATACCTCCGTATCGAAGGGTAAATCGTCAGGAAGCACAAACACCAGGACAAGGACTGTGACTGTTCCCAGACTTTGTCCCGCTCCTGATCACCACACAAGGTCACTTTTGGGTCTTCCTCCCTAGGGCGGGTCAACCTCCGGGGCCCAGCCCGCCCTTTCTCCTTCAGGACTGCCACTGGCCCCGCTGCCCACCTGGGTCTCTTTGACCTGCAGCAGCTCCTCGGGGCAGGGGATATCGGTCCCTGCTCCTCCACCTCTGCTTTTCCAACCCCTGTTCTCCACGGGCTCAACAGCAGGAAGCATGACTGGAGCTCCTCCAGTCGATGTGGTTGCTGCTGGCAGCAGTTCATGCCCTGCCCCCGACACAGGTCTCCGTTCCCAAGACATCTGTTGATTATATCCCTCAAACACAGGAAGTGGCATTGCTGGGTAACAGTGTCTCTCCCCAGGCATCGCCGGTGGCATCCTCCTCTCCGGTGCCAGTCCCGCTGGGCCACCACCTGTACTTCGACAGCCCGCGGATCCAACACTGGTCACACCCACGACACTGGTGAAACCTGCGCAGGCCTCCCCTCTGCCTACTCAAGGGAGGCCTACACCCTGCCTCCTGTAACCTGTGAGACCGATGCCTGGGCTTTTACCTTCACCAGCTAGGCTGCAGCCAGGTTCCCACCGCCAACACCCGCTGACCAAGTGCCGAGCTACCCATATGTGGCACCTTCCGATCTTACTTCGATGGGAGCTCTTGCAGCAGGCTGTTACAGTCAGGACTGTGCCACAGGCACTAGGACCTTTCGGTGAAAACTTCTGCCAGCAATACCAGCGGGGACCGCCCCGACACCAGCCCCGCCCCTTCGTCGGTCAGGGTACAAGAAGGGGCGGACCCAGCTCCACCTCAGTTCTTTCCCGCTGCGTACCCGCACGTGAAGCCAAGTACCTTTGCTTCTGTCTGCGATTCAGTGAAAAAGAAAAACTTCTAGCAAGATTCCTGCTGCTTTTCGACGGTTTTTACAGTTCGCCGATACCGTCAGTTCACTGCCATCGTCTTATCGCCTTTTCCCTCTTGGAGCGCTGTTTTTTCCTCGCTTCTGCCGCTTCCCAGTACGGATGTCAGCCCTCTTCTTACCCGGCCGGGTTCAATGCCTTCCCGGGCGTCGGCGTCACCTGAACACTTAAATAAGTGCAAATGCGGATGGCAGATCCCTGCCAAGGATGGACATCGGCGGTGCGTCTTCTGCCTGGGCCCCGACCACGACACCGCGAACTGTACAGACTGCCAGGCCTTCACCAGTCGGACCCACCTCGGCCGCCTGAAGGCCCTCAAGGCCTACCTGTTGGAGCAGAAGATGGATCTGCACTCCCTGGAGGGGAAGAGGAAGGAGAAGAAGCGCCACAGCAAGCACTGTAGTCGGTCCCATTCGCATTTACGGCCTTCTCCCAAAAATGCCCGTCCTTCAGGGTCTGGAGAACTGCCAAAGACTCCACAGGCTAAGGCCGGCCCGTTGGGGGAGAAGCCGGCCATGCCAAAGGTGACTCCACTAAGGGTCATCGCCAAGTCCTTAGAGGTGCCTGCTTCAGCCCCACCCGCTAAGGCACCGGCGCCGCCTCCGGATACCAAGGACTCTCCAGCGCCCCCTGGCATCACTCCGTCGTCAGTCCCTACACCGACGCCGGTCGAAGGGGCGAAGGACATGGGAGTCGATGGAGTAGATTACCGGCGTCCCTGTCTCCAAGTCCTGCTCCCCGGGCCTCAGGAGAGCTCTCCTTACGCGTCGGCGTTTGGAGACTTCATTTCAGCGGCGGCTGAAATTTTCTCAGGGCGAGCTCAAGGAGCTTTTCTCCTTTGGTGGGGCAGGTCCACAAGCAGTCCTCCATGTCGCCGGCGCAGACACCGGTACCGGACCCTGCGGGAGAACCACAGCCAGGGGGTGAGACTTCCATGCGGAAGTCACCAGAGCGCCAGCCTTTACCCCCTTCCAGGGCTCGTTCCCGCTCTAGGTCCAAGGACCACCGACGTCGCTCCAGGATTTCTAGTGACCGATGTCGGTCTAGGTCTCGCTCCAGGAGCCCTTCTCGCACTAGGCGGGAACGCTCCCGATGTCGGTCTTCTGATCGATGTCGGTCATTGCTCCGTCGCAGGTCCAGTGACCGGAGTCGGTCCCCTAGTTACCGACGTCAAGCGAAGGCATGGTCGTAGGACGGGGGCAGACTATTCCAAATCGGATAGTCCATCCTCCTCTTCATCGTCTGCCTCTTCATCCTCTCTCAGCCTCAAGCACTCCCTGGGAGAGAAGGACCAGCCTCACTTGCCTCCAGATGATCCTACTTTTATGGATGTCATGAGGCACATCCAGGCTTCCAGCGAGTGGGACACGGAGGACCTGGATCTGGAATGCCGGAGATTGGCCAAGTACCTGAGGCAAAAGGAGCCAAAGCCTCTGGTTATTCCTCCTTTGGTGGATACTTTCCAGGATCTTACTAGGACCACCTGGATGCATCCGACCTCGATCCTGGCAGTCCCTAAGAAGTCGGATAGGCTGTATAAGGCTCCGAGGGCGAAACCCTTCCTGGCGGAACACCCTCAGGCTGACTCATGGGTGATCACGGCTGCCCATGACAAATCTCGCCAACCAAAACACCTCAGCTCACAGCCTCCGACCGGAGTCCCGATACCTGGACCAGGTGGGCAAAAAAGTTTATGCGGCCTCCACCTGTTCCATCCGCTCCCTTAATTTCCTAACGCATATGGTACAGTATCAGAATGCGCTATGGGAAAGGGGACTTGAGCTGACACAGGCCATGCCAGACTCTGACAAGAAGACAGAGCTCCTGGCCCTTTTGTAGTCGGGCTCAGACATAGGCTCCCACGTACTGAGAGCCTCGTATGACACTACAGACACGGCATCCAGGGCAGCCGCCTCTGGGGTGTGCCTCTGGCGCCATGCCTGGTTGAGAGTCTTGGGCTTTCACCAGGATCTGCAGTCTGGTATCTGGGATTTGCCCTTCCAGGGTACCGTGTTGTTTGGGCAGGAGACGGAGGCTTTGATCTCCCGCCTCCAGGAGTCGGGCAAGTCGATCTGGTCGGTCCGCCAGATGTACCGTGGTGACCAGCAATGTCAGCACCGTAGACAGCCCTTTTGCAAGCCCTCAGGCAATCAAGGTTCAGCCCGTGGCAACCAGCAAGGGCAGAGAGGTGGCTTCCGCAGGAGATCTAGAAACCAGCAGTCTGGTGGACCTCCCGCCCTTGGGCCCAAGTCTTCCCAGACCTCTCTCCCAACTCCCGGCTCTGCCCAATGACTCCCTTCTGCCCCCCCCTTTCCGACGGAAGTTCTAGGGGAGCCATTTGGGGGCTGCTTCTCCCTTCATTTCGAAGGGTGGAAGTCTATTACTGCAGACCAGTGGGTCTTGGATATTGTACGGAGAGGACATACACTAGAGTTCACAGAGTTTCCTCCTAATACTCTGCCAAAGCTCTCTTGTTATCCTCCTTCTCACATCCCGCTGATAGAAGGAGAAATTCAGACTCTCCTGCAGAAGGGAGCAATAGAGAGGGTCCCCTTGGAACAGCGGAGTCAGGGGTTCTACTCCCACTTTTTTCTGGTCCCAAAAAAGACTGGGGACCGTCATCCCATTCTAGATCTCAGTCCTCTAAACCTCTTTATCGAGTACAAAAGGTTCAGAATGGTGACTCTTCAAGGACTCTTCCCCTTGCTGCACCAAGCGGACTGGCTTTGTTTTCTTGACATGCAGGATGCATACATGCGTATACTGTAGGAGTCTGTCCTCCTCACAGGAAGTTTCTGAGGTTCCACTTTCAAGAGGAGAATTTTCAGTTTTGAGTGCTTCTGTTTGGCCTCTCTTCCGCTCCTCGAGTCTTCACAAAATGCCTAGCAGTGGTGGCTGCGGCTCTGAGGCGGATGGGACACTATCTGTTTCCCTACCTCGACGATTGGCTACTTACAGCCCCGTCAAGAGGCAGCCTCTTACACACTCTCGGAGACACTTATACTCTATTCCGAGAACTGGGGATCACCCTGAACTTACAAAAGTCATCCACGGAGCCCAGCCAAAAGCTCGCCTTCATAGGAGTGATCCTGGATTCCGTCCAGGGCATGGCTTTTCTCCCACAAGACGGGGGTTCGCTTGCAAGAGTTGGCAGAACGGATCTCTGTAGCGTCTCGAGTTCCGGCTCGGAACTTCCTCAGTTTACTGGGGCATATAGCAGCAGTCGTTCCAGTTACTCCCTTGGCCTGCCTCCACATGACAGTCCCACAGTGGTTGCTCAGGGTGCAGTGGGACCAAAGCTACGACGACCTAGACTGGTCAGGATCTCGGAGCCAGTCAGGACAACAGTGCTTTGGTGGATGGACCCCAGCAATCTGGAGAAAGGGGTCAGCTTTCGTCCGGAGCCACCAGGTCAGACTCTGACAACAGACGCATCAGACCTGGGGGGGGGGGGGCACACCTGGGTGTACATCGAACGCAAGGGGTTTGGTCACCCAAGGAACAGACCCTCCACATCAGTGTACTGGAAATGTGAGCGGTCCTCTACGCTGTTCAGGCTTTTCGAGAGGATCTGGTACCAGGCTCTCTTCTGATTCAGACGGACAACATGGCGGTCGTCTTTTACATCAACAAGCAAGGAGGCACTCATTCGTATCCTCTTTGCAGAGAGGCAATGAGAGTCTGGTACTGGGCACTGGAGCGGGGCATTCTACTGTCCGCGATGCACGTTCCAGGCGTCCTAAACGATCTGGCTAACAGCCTCAGCAGGTCGCGTGCCAGAGCACACGAGTGGGAGCTGCTACAATCCATAGCAAACCAGCTCTTCGACAGGTGGGGTCTTCCAGAGCTGGACCTCTTGGCGTCACCACGCAACGCCAAACTGCCAACGTTTTGCTCGTGAGCAGCGTGGAGTTTTGGCCAGATGCGTTATCCCTTTGCTGGGCAGGGAGGTTTCTATGCCTTCCGCCTTCCTCTCATCCAGAGGGTACTGCTCAAGTTGCAGGCAGAAGGGGCCGGATGATCCTAGTGGCCCCCAAATGGCCTCGATACATTTGGTTCCCACTTCTGCAGCGGTTATCCATGGAACCTCCTTCCGCTGCCCATATGTCGCGGTTGCTGTCCCAGGACCAAGGGTCTCTGGTCCATCTGGATCTTCGATCCTTGCACCTACATGCTTGGCTCCTTCAGACGTAGCTCAAAACAGATACGGGGTTTCCCCGGACGTGGTGGCGGTCTTAGCGTCAGCAAGAAAGCCCTCTACTCGCTCCACCTGTGCTATGAAGTGGAAGCGTTTCTGTCTTTGGGCGTTGCCGCAGCATTTGGATCCCATCACCTGCCCTGTGAACTTAACTTTACAGTACCTCCTCTCCTTGTACGAGAAGGGCCTGAGTTACTCCTCTTATCAAGGTGCACATGTGGGCAATCTCCGCCTACCATGCTCTCGTGGGAGAGAGAGCATTAGCACAATTGGAGGTGGCCCGCACCTTTCTTAGGGGAATTCTGCACGAGACCTCCCATTCGGGATCCTCTCCCACCCTGGGACCTCCTTTTTGTGTTGGAGAAACTCACCCTCCCTCCTTTTGAGCCAGCAGCGGATTGTGAGCTGCGTTGCCTTTCTTGGAAGGTTTGCTTTTTGGTTGCTGTTACTTCAGCTCGAAGGGTTTCCGAGCTTCAGGCTCTGATGTGTAAAGAGCCCTATTTGGTTTTCCACAGGGAAAGGGTTTCCCTCAGAACAAATCCTAAGTTTCTTCCGAAAGTGGTCTCAGAATTGACCCTCAACCAGTCGGTTGATCTTCCTGTTTATTTTCCTTCCCCTTCCAATAGAGGGGAGGCTCTCCTCCACACATTGGATGTCCACAGGACTCTGAGGTATTACCTCAAGAGGACGGTTCAGCACCGTAAATCGGAGCAGCTATTTGTGGCCTTTGCGCCACACTGCTTGGGTCAACCTGTGTCCAAGCAAACTATCTCTAAATGGATAGTTCGCTGTGTCTCGTTTTGCTACGAGCATCACAGTAAACCCCTGCCGGGCCCGGTTAGGGGTCACTCCGCCAGAGGAGTGTCAGCTTCTTTCGCCGCCCTGCAAAATGTCGCTATACAGGACATTTGTGCGGCCACAACCTGGAACTCGGTGCATACTTTTATCAAGCATTACAGCTTGGATATCGTCTCCAGACGCCGTGCTGGCTTCGGCCTAGCAGTTTTACAAGGGCTTTTGTCCTAAGGCCTCTGGAGTCAGTATATTCCACCTCCCGGGGTCGGCTACCTCCTTGCTGTGGCACTGCTTGGGACTCAGTCCTGACTGTAATAGCCTGCTGCAAGAGCTCCCACTCGAAGTAAGATAGTACAGTTACGTAAGAACTTACTGTAACAGTAGATCTTCGAGAGGAGCTCTTGCAGCAGGCGCTACTTCCCTCCCGCCTTCCACCTCAAGGTGTGCAGATCCATTTTCTTTCTTCTCCAACTCTCTCCATGGTAGGCTTCGCCTCCTTCTCTTGTCAGGCCTTCTGATGGGTTCTGGTGGGAGAACTGAGGGTGGGCTGGGTCCACCCTCTTGGCCCTGACCCGGCGTGGAAGCGGGGAGGGCTGGCGTCGGGGAGGTCCCCGCTGGTATTGCAGGAAGAAGTTTTCACCGAAAGGTCCTAGTGCCTGCGGCATAGTCCTGACTGTAATTGCCTGCTGCAAGAGCTCCTCTTGAAGATCTACTGTTACGGTAAGTTCTTACGTAACTGTACTTTCTGCCTACACCGGTTGGGCCCCTGCCATCATACACTAATCCTGCACCCACAGACCCACCGCCGCTCATGGAATACCACAGCCTGGTTTTGGCATTCTGGGCTTTCATGCAGTCACAGGCCTCTCAATTGGGCCTGCTCAGCCTTTAAATCTGCAGGGGTTTCCAAGGGGTAATGCCTTACCAACTCTGGTGCATCCGCCTCCTAGCGCACCCCCTTCACATATGGAAGTTGGTACTCGTGCTCATCCAACGGACCCTTACCCAGGCAACAGTAAACTGGCAGACTCTTCCTCAGACGATGAAGAACGCTTTGAATCTTCCTTCCTGGCGGGTGCCTTGTCAGGGAACAAGACTGAACCATCTACAGTTCCCAAGTCTCCACTGGATGATCCAACCTTCATGGATATTATGCATCATATATAGACCACGATGGGGTGAGAGACCAAAGAGCTGGCTCTGGAGCTTCCCCGCCTTGCTTTCTATCTCTGCCAGCTCGATGCTTCCCCTCAGGTGGTCCCTCCCCTGGTGGAGTCATATGACGATGTTACCAGGGCTACCATACCTGCAGTGCCCAAGAAGGCACACAGGTTGTACCACCCTTGAGCTGATAAGCCCTTCTTTGGGGCGCAGCTGAAAGCTGACTATCGTCGGCGCATCCCACGACCACACCAAGCATCTCCGTGACCTCCCTCTGGATAGGGAGTCAAGGCAGCTGCATCTGGTGGGCAAGCGTGTCTTTGCCTCAGCCATTCTTGAAATCGGAGACCTTAACTACCTGGCTCACATGGTGCAATACCAGAATTTATTGTGGGACCAGGCTCGGGAGGTGGTAGCGGCGCTGCCTGATAACCCCTCCAAGCAGCAAACTTTACAGGTCCTGAAAACTAATTTGGACATCATTATCCACATCCTGCGGGTGGTGTACGATGCTGTGGATGCCTCTGGACAACCAGCTCCCACTGACATTGACCTCCAGGGCCACACCTGGCTTAGAGTTTCAGGCTTTGCTCCTGATGTGCAGTTTAGTATTCTGGATGCCCCCTTCCCTGGTTCAAAACTGTTAGGGGGCGATGTTCAAGATATTATCTCAGAGCTTCAAAACTCAGGGCAAGCGCTGACATCATTCCACCTGATGTACCACACCCAGCTGAAGGCGGCTCACCAGGCTCCCTTTTGTTCCTCCAAGAGACAGTCCAGGGCACCTGCTAAGGCCCCAGGCAAGCACAAATAAGGGGCAGCCTTCCTCAGACCCTCCCTGAGCAGCCAGAAGTACCCCTGCAGCTCAGCCAGGGGTCTTCCCCACCTCCTGACTCCTTGCTGCCCCCTTCCCCTCCAGTTGAGTGTCGGGAGGTGGCTGTAGGGGGACCAATTCTCCCTCAGCCTAGATCAGTGGAGGTGAATCATGACCGACAACTGGGTGCTACAGCTCATAGAGCACTGGCACACTTTAGAACTTCTGGAGTCGCCCCCCGCCAATCCACCAAGAGCATCCGCATATCTTCCAAGCCATGTCCCTCTCATAAGGGCAGAGATTTAGGCTCTGTTGCTAAAGAAGGCCATTGAGCCTGTGCCTCCCCCCCTTCCCAGCAAGTTCCGGGGTACTACTCCCACTTCTTCCTGGTCCCCCAGAAGACGGGGACCTTTGCCCAGTCCTGGATCTCAGCATTCTCAACTTGTACATAGAGTACAGGCGCTCAGGATGGTCACCTTACAGGGCCTCCTACCTCTGCTCCACCAGGGGGATTGGATATGCTCCTTGGATGTGCAGGACGCCTACCTGCACATCAGTCTTTTCGGCCCACAGGTGCTTCCTTCTCTTCCATTTTATGGGGGAGCACTACCCATACCTCTCAAGTGTCCCGGATTTTCAGGGACGTCCCTGATTTTGCCTCAAAATTTTACGTTGTCCCTCCTAAAATTTGTGTTTTTGTGGCTAAACAGTGGGGACTGTAAGCACAAAATAATGCCAATCATTAAAGTTACAGACTTGTTCATCTTAGAAAATGCATTTTGGACTAAGCCCCATATTCTGCCAGCTTTCTGGGTGGATATCTCTAATTTTGAAGATGTGTCCCTGATTTTGGTCCTTTGTCCCTGATTATTTTAAGCATTGTCCCTGATTTATAAGGCAGGAGGTTGAGAGGTATGGCACTACCAGTTTCAGACCCTCCCCCTTGGCCTTTCCTTGGCCCCCAGGATATTTACCAGGTGCCTGGTGGTAATGACGGCAACTTCGCTGAGACAGGGCTTTTACGCCTTGGATTATACCCACTTGAGTTAAGACACATAAGAGGGGACTTACTGTTAATGTATAAGATCAATAGGGATAAAGAACTGATGTCTAGTCTTGGGTTCCATATTGCTGTTAGGAATATAAATTTAAAATGTTATAAAAAGCAGTTGAAATTAACTTACCCCAGGAAAAATAATAGGTGAAACTTTTACACGCAGAGAATAATTCCTTTATGGAGTGGATTGCCAGTTAAAATTGTCAAATCAGAGTCTGCGATGGTTTTTAAACATAGGTTGGATAAGTATTTGCTATCTGGATGAGGGACTTATGAACCCCTAACGGGGAGACCGGTCCTGTGGGCATTTGCCTTCTGCCTGTCTAAAGCACAGAGTATAGTCTTCCTCTACCTGGACGACTGGCTCTTCACAGCCCCATCGAAAGATTGCCTCCTGCAGACACTGGAAGGCACTTGCCACCTGTTTCAGTCCCTAGGCATTACTATTAACCTGCCCAAGTCCTCGCTTACCTCCTGCCAGCACCTCCTCTATGTAGGGGCTGTCCTGGACACAACACAGAGCAAAGACTTTCTGCCTCTGAACAGATTGGACCGGCTTATGGCTCAGGCTCAGCTTTTGATTCAGCACCACCAGATCTCAGCAAGGGAGTTCCTCAGATGCCTAGGATTCATGGCCGCAGCCATTGCCACAGCCCCTGTAGCGAGGCAGCATATGAGAGTGCCCCAATGGACCCTCCGGGTGCAATGGGACCAACAGGTGGATTCCCTGGATCAGCTAGTGCAAGTTTTGGATCCTATCAGGAAGGTCCTTCAGTGGTGGCTGGAGCCTGACAATCTGTTTTGGAGGTGGTAGCCTTTTTCTCTCCACCCACTTAGATTCTCACCACTGACGCCTCGAGCCTCAGTTGGGGTGCCCACATGGGGTCTCACCAGATGCAAGAAACATGGTCAACACTCGAGCAGGGTCTCCACATCAACATTCTGGAGATGTGGGCGGTCTTGTATGCTCTTCAGGCCGTTCAGACTCCGCTCTCCCCAGGTCCACTCCTAGGTCAGACGGACAACGTGTGTTGTTTTATGTATCAACAAGCAGGGGGCACTCATTCCTACCCCCTATACAGGGACGCAATGAGAGGCTAGTATTGGGCCATCAAGCATAGAAACATAGAAGTTGATGGCAGATAAGGACCGCAAGGCCCATCCAGTCTGCCCATTTCTTTTTCTACCTTATAAATGTGCCATCGGCCTTTGCTCTGTCAGTGGCCTATCTATTCATAGTCATTTGTATTGCTCCCTTATGCCTATCCCATGCCTGTTTGAAGCCCTGCACTGTATTCATAGCCACCACTTCTTGTGGTAAGCCATTCCATGCATCCACCACCCTTTCTGTGAAAAGAATTTCCTCACATTCCCCTTAATCGGCCTCCCTCAATCTCATGCTGTGTCCTCTTGTCCTGCTATTTTCTTATATTTAAACATGTTAGACTCTTTCACCTTGTATATGCCCTTAAGGTGTTTGAATGCCTCGATCATATCACCTCTCTCCTCCTTTGCTCAAGGGTATACATATTGAGCTCTGTTAATCTGTCCTCATATATCTTCTGATGCAGTCCCTGCACCATTTTGGTTGCCCTTCTCTGGACTGCCTCAATTTGGTTAATGTCCTTGTGAAGGTGTGGCCTCCAATACTGCACGCAGTACTCCAGATGGGACCTAACCAGTGTCTTGTACAGAGGATTATTACCTCCCTCTTACGACTTGTGATACCCCTACTAATACACCCTAACACCCCCTAGCCTTACCTACTGCTTTAGAGGTCTGCTTGATGATTTTAGGTCATCAGTGATGATGATGCCCAAGTCTCTTTCTTCCTTTGTGACTGCTAGCAACTCCCTCCCAGCCTATAGGTGGCTTCAGGGTTTCTCTTCCCTGTGTGCATGATTTTGCACTTCTTTGCATTAAATCCCAGTTGCCACTCTTCTGACCATTCTGCTAGTTTATCCAGATCTCTTCTCATTCTGCCCACCCCATCTGGATCATCTACTCTGTTGCAGATCTTGGTGTCATCTGCAAACAGACAAGCCTTACCCTCTAGTCCATCTTCAAGGTCACTAATGAAGATGTTGAAGAGGACTGGCCCCAGGACTGATCCCTGAGGTACCCCACTTGTGACTTGCATCTCTTCTGACTGTATACCATTTACCACCACTCTCTGTTTTCTGCCCGTCAACCAGTTTGCCACCCAGTTGACCAACTTCTGACCCACCCCGAGCACGGCCTTCAACTCTTGGCCGTCCATGTTCCCGGCATCCAAAATGTCCTAGCGGACATTCTAAGCCACTCACGGTCCAGGGCTCATGAGAGGGAACTTCTGACTTTTGTGGCAGAAGACCTCGTTGACAGATGGGGTCAGCCTGACTTGGACCTTTTTGTTTCCCCACTCAAAGCAAAACTGCCGCTTTTTTGCTCGCTAGATACCGGGCCTGGAGTTTTGTGGCAAGATGCATTGTCCATCTCCTGGACAGGAAGGTTTCTGTATGCCTTCTCTCCTTTCCCGCTCATGCAAGAGTTCTAATTAAACTCCAGTAGGGGAACCTATGTCAGCTGTGATTTACATGATATCTGTATCCACTGTATTGTAATCCCTAACCTCTGTAACCCTTGTAACTGAAACTGTTTGTATAGACTGTAAATGTTGCCCGTTGTAACCAGTTCTTGTACTCTCCTGAGTCATGCATGAAAATAGGCAGATCTTACTTCAAGAGGGCTCTTGCAGTAGGTAATTACATATAGGACTGACGCCGGCAGGCGGCAGGACCTCACGGAAAAATTTCTAGCTAGCAGTACCTGGCGAGGGACCACCCCCACGTCAGGTGACCAGCGTCAGGAGACGTCGGTATAAAGGGGTGGTCCCGGACGCCCGCCTTCCAGTTCTTTCCCGCCGTTAGCTCATGCAGTGCCTCGCGGAAAAGTTTGTGCTTCATCAGCCCTACCTTCGTCGTTTTTTAACCGAAAAATCATTATTTTTTTCGACTAACGTCAGTACTAGTGTCTGTGTATGTTGTCCTCTACACCCTCTGAGCACAAGAATAAGTGCGATTCGTGCAGCGCCCAACTACCGCACAAGGACAGCCACTCCCTGTGCCTGTTCTGCCTAGGCCCTGATCACCCGGTCGAGAAGTGCCAGCACTGCCTCAGTTTCAACGCGGCTACCCGGAAAAGGCGGCAGCAATCCCTGGAAGCCCATATTCTAAAGAAGAAAATTAGTTCTGTGGAGAAGGAGCTCAAAAAACTGAGGCAGGTGACCACTTCCCCCGAAGGCCATCGGAAGGAGAAGGAGAGGCACCAGGACAAGGGCTCCTCCATTGCGTCTCCCTCGGGAGTCGCTGGGACGCAGGTAACATCCCTTCGAGAGATCGCTCTTGACGTGCCGCCTGGAGGTTTCAAGGCATCGGCCTGCCTGCCTGGCTCACGCCGGGCTCTGCGGCGCCTCCGGCAGTTGGAGGCCTCCGCCTCTGGTTTGGCTGCAGGCTCGCAGCCTACCTCTGTGGGTGACTCTAGTAAGCCAGATGTCTGCTCCTCTGACGTCCGCCCGGAGAGGGCCAGTAAGACGTCCGACCCTCCAGGGTGACACACGGCCTCCACTCCACCGGACTAGGCTGATCACTCTACTCGGCCTTCCTCTGGCGATGGCTCTCATAAGTCGGACGTCGGCTCCTCTGGCGCCTGCCGAGAGCTCGCCACTAAGCCTCACGTCGGCTTGTCTGACATCCGGCTAGCGAAGGAACCGACATCGGACCCTCCCACGTCCATCGTACCCAGTTCCCCACAGCCTTCGCTGCCGTCTGGGGAACCAGAGTCTCCCCAACCCGACCCCGGGGACTTTTCCCCTCCGTCCCCGGGAGAAGCTGGGGATCTTTTGCCTCCGTCAGTCCTTCCTCTACCTGGAGCGCCGGACCTGACGTCGGCTCCCCGGACGCATGCTCCGACACTGGCATCTCCGACGTCGGTATCTCCAGCGCCAGGGCCTCCGCCGTCGTTGGCCTTACCGACTCTGGGAGACATTCCACTCCCATCGGGCCCTCCGGCCTCTGGGCTGTCCACTATGGACCTGCCCGTTAGGCCTCCGGCTGGGCCGTCTGCTCCAGAAGCCCCCGCTAGCTCCCAGGTATCCTCCATCCTAGTCGATGCCGGTGTACCCGGGACCGAAGTGTCCGGTGCCACAGTGTCAGGCGGGCTTCCCTGCCCAGTACTCGACACCACAATACCGATGCTGGGCTACCCAGCCGGGTTTTGATACGCTCCATACGGTTATAACCCGTATCCTTATACCCCACCTCCTCCTCCTCCTCCTCCACCGCCCTCGCGGCCACCGGTGGACCTGCAGGAGACTCTGGCCTCCTGGTGGGCTGAGGCCAAGGCTCAGCTCACCAAAGAGGTTGAGAGCCGCCTTCCAGCGACCGTGACGTCCCAGGTTCCCATACATCCGAGGCGGCATACTCCCTCACCACCTCTGGACTCCAGGGTTCTTCCGTCTGGATCCAGGGAAGGGCAGGACACGTTTCCCCAGGGAATTCCCAAGGGGTCCGTTCCTCCCCCGGCTCGGGAAAGGGAGTCTATCTCTTCTTCATCCTCCTCTTCACCCTCGGACTCTTCCGGCAGTTGCTCTGAGAGAGACGACGAGCCTCGCTCTCCATCGAAGCCCAGGCCAAGGACTCCTCCGAAGTCTCCTCCAGAGGATCCTTCTTTTATGGAGTTGCTTAGGAAAATCCAGAAGATTCATCAGTGGCACTCCCTGGAACCAGATCCTCAGCATCTGAAACTCGCTGAACATCTGGATCTGCCCGTGACAGCTCCTACCTTGGTGCCACCCTGGATAGAGCCTCATGCCGACCTTGTTACCACTATATGGAAGCAGCCGTCGGCCTTAGCCCCACTTCCTAGGAAGTCAAACCGGCTATATCAGGCTCCAGAGGGTGTTGATTTCCTGGATTCTCACCCTCGTGCTGACTTCGTCATGATTAGTGCCGCTCACGGCCGGTCGGCGAACCCCAAACATCTTAGCTCGTCACCTCCTGATAAGGAATCACGCCTTCAGGACCAGTATGGGAAAAAGATTTATGTTTCCTCCACACTGGGGATCAGGGCCCTGAACTATGTTGGCCATATGGGGGACTACCAGAAGGCCATCCTGACTCAGGCAGAAGCCAAGAAGGCCATCCTGACTCAGGCAGAAGCCAAACTGGACTCTTTGCCTGACTCCCAAGTCAAGCAGGAGTTGGCTTATCTTGTCCGCTCTGCTCGTTCGGCCAGTCGACACATGCTACGTGCGACATACAATGCAGTGAACACTGCTGGGCGGAGCTCAGCTTTCGCTGTAGGCCTACGGCGGCATGCTTGGCTCTGTGTGTCAGGTTTGGTCCCGGAGGTGCAATCTGCTATCCAGGAAGTACCCTTCCGGGGGTCAGTGCTTTTCGGGGGTGATGTCAAGGACATCATCACCGATTTGCAAGAGAAGGGGACGGCTCTGAAGTCAGTTGATTCCATGTACCGTCCCCATCAGCAGCAGCGCCGTCCCTTTCGCAGACGGAATCGTCCAAAGGCGAAACTCCAGGGAAGGTGGGCCACAAAACGCCGGCCCCGCAGCTGCCAAGCCCCCTCCCCGCACAAAAAAGCAGCGGGTGCTTCAGCTGCGGTGCTGCCCTACACCACCTGACTCCTTTCCTCTCCCACTGCCTCTGGACTCCCCAGAGGAACCGGTAGGAGGGAGGTTTTCCCTCCACCTTCCGGGATGGGAGAGGATAACCACAGATTCTTGGGTGCTCCAGCTCATAGCAGAAGGACACTCCATAGAGTTTCTTCAGAAACCACCCCGCCACCCCTCTGAAGTTGTCGGATTCACGGAACATCTTCTCTTGGTCCAGGAGGAAATCTCGGCTCTTCTGAAGCAAGCGATAGAGCCTGTCCCCTTCATCTGCAAGGGATGGTTACTATTCCCATTTCTTCCTGGTCCCAAAGAAGACAGGAGATCTCAGACCAATTTTGGATCTCAGTTCCTGAGTCTTTACGAGAGTACAAAAGGTTCAGGATGCTCTCTTTACAGAGCCTTCTGCCCCTCCTCCGGCCGGGTCAATGGCTTTGTGCTCTAGATATGCAGGACGGTTATCTGCACATTCCCATTCACCCATCTCATCGCAAATACCTTCGTTTTGCGTTCCAGGGGGACCACTACCAGTTCAAGGCACTCCCGTTTGGTCTATCCTCGGCCCCCCGAGTATTTACCAAATGCCTGGCAGTGGTGGCGGCACATGTGCATACAAAGGGAGTGCAGGTTTTCCCGTACCTGGACAACTGGCTCCTGGCAGCCTCATCCAGGGAGGAACACCTGCGTTTCCTCTCCCTTACCCAGCAGGTTTTTGCCTGCCTGGGCATTACCATCAACCATTCCAAGTCTCATCTGGACCCATCCCAGAGGCTACAGTTTATTGGGCGATCCTCGTTACGACCATGGGCAAGGCCTTCCTGCCTCCGGACAAGGCGTCCACCCTTCAGACCCAAATAAGTCTGTTGTCCGACCGCAGGATGGTCTCTGCGAGGTTGGTCCTTCCGCCTTCTCGGGCTCATGGTGGCTGTTATCCCGACGGTACCTCGTGCTCAACTACACATGAGGATCTCTCAGTGGACTCTACGCTTTCAATGGGATCCGCTAGTGGATGACCTAGATCACTCAGTTCTGATCTCCTTGCCGATGATGCGAGACTTGCAATGGTGGATGGTTCGAAGGAACCTTTTTCGGGGAGTTCCTTTCTTTCATCCTCCCCCCTCCCAGACTCTAACCACAGACGCCGCAGGTGAAGGTTGGGGAGCCCATCTAGGCCATCATCGGACCCAGGGCTCCTGGTCCAAGCTAGAACAAGCTCTCCACATCAATGTGCTCGAGCTTCGAGCAGTGTTGTACGCTCTCCAAGCCCTTCACCAAATACATCCTTCCCGGGCCACCTAGCCATCCAGACGGACAACATGTGCATGGTGTGGTACATCAACAAGTAGGGAGGGACTCGGTCCTACCCTCTATGCATGGAGGCAATGAGGGTTTGGGGTTGGGCAACACAACACGACCTTCACCTCATGGCAGTTCACGTTCCGGGAGTCGACAACACCCTGGCAGACAAACTAAGTCGTTCTTCTGCTCTGACTCACAAGTGGGAACTGGACCAAGGTGTCTTAGACAATATCTTCCAACTTTGGGGAACACCACAGGTCGACCTTTTCTCATCCCCCCCAAATGCAAAACTTCCCATCTTCTGTTCGCTCATTCCAGAGTGAGGCGCTTTTTGGAGCAACGCTCTGTCTCTAGACTGGAAGGACAGATTCGTCTATGCCTTTCCTCCAATTCCACTTATCCCACGAGTCTTGCAGAAACTAGCTTCAGAAGGAGCGAGAATGATTCTGATCGCTCCTTTCTGGCCCAGGCAAATCTGGTTCTCTCTTTTACAACAATATTCAGAGGATCCTCCTCTTCCTCTTCCTCTATCTCGAGGTATGTTGACCCAGGATCAGGGGACCCTGGTCCATCCAGGCCTCAAATTCCTTCAACTGCATGCATGGCTCCTGCAGACATAGCTCAAACCCATTTTGGAGTGTCCTCCAAAGTGACAGAGATTTTAGTGGAGGCCAGAAAACCCTCCACCAGAACCACTTATGCCATGAAGTGGAAAAGATTCACTATTTGGGCCGCTTCCAAGAACGTGGAACCTTTCTTCTGTTCAGCGGGGCTTCTGCTGGAGTATCTACGTCATCTGTTTGACCTGGGTCTCAGCCATTCCTCTCTGAAGGTACACATGGTGGCCATTTCGGCCTATTATGTTCCCTTTGCAGACAAGGCTTTTGCTCAACTAGAGGTCTCCAAGACCTTTCTCAGAGGGGTCCTCCATCTGAGACCCCCCATCCCTACTCCTGCTCCCCCTTGGGACTTGAACTTTGTTCTCAAGAAACTTACTCTCCCTCCCTTCGAACTTGCAGCTGCTGCAGATTTGAAGTTCCTTTCGTGGAAGACTCTCTTCTTGGTGGCCATTGCTTCGGCTCAGAGAATTTCCAAGCTCCAGGCCCTGATGTGTAAAATCCCGCACTTGATTTTTCACAAGGAACGAGTTGCTTTTCTCATGAATCCTAAGTTTCTCCCTAAAGTAGTAGCCGAGTCTACCCTAAATCAGTCCATAGAGTTACCTGCCTTTTTTACGCAGTACTCTAATTAAGGGGAGTATTTACTCCATACTATGGATGTTCACCAGATTCTGAAATACTGCACCAACAGGAGGAAGGATCTCAGAAAGACTGATCAGTTGTTCGTCTCTTTTGCTCACACAAGGGAAGGCAATGCTGTTTCCAAGCAATGCCTGTCTAAGTGGTTGGCTCATTGCATCACTTTCTGTTATGACAAATATAATAAGACCCTCCTGGGTCAAGTCAGAGGCCACTCCACTAGAGATGTGGCTGCCTCTGAGGCTTGTTTCAAGAACGTGTCTGCGGCAGACATCTGCGCTGCCGCCACCTGGTCTTCCATCCGCACCTTTACGAAACACTACAGTTTGGATGTTGCCTCTCGCCGTAGAGCAGGCTTCGGGCTGGCTGTTTTGCAAGGCCTCCTGTCTTGAGACTTGCATGACCAGAACTATCTTTTGGAGTAGTTTTCCTCCTCCTGGTGCCTCTCTTTGTTCCAGACTGCTTGGGATTCAGTCCTATATGTAATTACCTACTGCAATCGAAGTAAGATAGTACAGTTACGTAAGAACTTACCGTAACAGTAGATCTTCGAGAGAGGCTCTTGCAGTAGGTAATACCTTCCCACCCTCCATCCCCCTAGGCTTTTCAGCTCCTTTTCCATTGAGGGAAATATCACGCTTCTCTCTCGTCCAGCCTCTTTTTGGCCTGTAGGAAAGAACTGGAAGGCGAAGCGTCCGGGACACCCCCTTTATACCGACGCCTCCTGATGCCAGTCACCTGACGTGGGGGCGGTCCCTCACCAGGGACTGCTAGCTAGAAATTTTTCCGTGGGGTCCTGCCACCTGCCGGTGTCAGTCCTATATGTAATTACCTACTGCAAGAGCCTCTCTCGAAGATCTACTGTTACGGAAAGTTCTTACGTAACTGTACTTTTTTTTTGCCTAGTGTACTTACCCAGTTACCAAAAGCAAATAAATAAAATAAAATATCCCTGGCAGCTGCTATTGTGGCATCTGTACCCCTTGTGGAATGTGCCCTTAGGCCTACTGGGGTCTCCTTACCAGCTTTACTGTGGCAGAACTGAATACCTGCTACTACCTATCGTGCAGTGGCTCATTTAGAAGCTGGCTTTCCTTTTCCTGTGTCCCCATAGGTCAGGAACTGTGACTGTCTGCGGGCCTTGATGTCAAGATAATAGCTGCAAGCCCTCTTGGCATCCTGGCTATGCAGTCTGTTCCCCTGAACTAGAATGTTCAGTGAAGAAGACTGGCAAAGCCCTTGATCGGGGAAACATATGAGCGGCCGGGGCTACCTGGGCCAGCCGTCCACACCACCACTGCTCACCGCCAAGGAACCCTCCTCTTGCTGATCTCTCAGCCCCTGATCGGGGAAACATCTGAGTGGCTGGGGCTACCTGGGCCAGCTGTCCACACCACCACTGCTCACTGCCAAGGAACCCTCCTTTTGCTGGTAAGCTCCCAAGCCAAACCGGGAAGTGCTGAAAGGCTCCCATTGGCCGCTGCCTGTTGCTTCCATCTCCTGTTGGACTGTTGTGCTCCGTGCGGCCACTGATTGGACCTGCAATCTTGACTGATTCAAACTGTTCTGCTGGGCTCTGCGCCCATAGACTTCAGTGGGTTTCGGAAGAAAATTTTGGCTAAATTGCTGGACAGCTTGCTTATTTTTCTGTTAAAGTCTCAGTTAATGTGTAGACCAGTCTTGATGTTCTTAGCACTCGACTTCTAAAAACTCCGGGTCTCAGCCGATAATCTAGGCTAAATTGCTAGGCTGCTTCCTATTTTTTTGTCGAAGTCAAAATTAATTGTGTAGACCTGCCTAACTGTTTTAGCATTGAACTGTAAAGTGTAGTTGGAAACTGCTGTAATTTAGAGCTGTGAAGTAATTCCTGCCCCTCTGCATTCACTCTTTCTCTCACCCTCCCCTGCTGCTAAACCCTGCATCTCTCTTCTCCTCCCTTGTAAATTTCATATTCTACTAAATCTCCCTGTCCTCCCTCTGGTGCCAGTTCAAGCTTATTTCTCTTGTCTGTGGCAGCCTCCCCCCCACCCTTCTGCCAAATTCCCCTCTGTCTCTCCACTGCCGACGCCCCGATTTACTCTCCAGTGTCACCCTTTGTTATTACTGTGACTCACAATCTGTTGCTCTGTTCCTTCCCTCAGATCTCTCAGTCCCTGATCGGGGAAACACCTGAGTGGCTGGGGCTACCTGAGCTAGCCATCCACACCACCACTGCTCACCACCAAGAAACCCTCCTCTTGCTGGTAAGCTCCCAGGCCGAACCGGGAAGTGCTGAAAGGCTCCCATTGGCCGCTGCCTGTTGCTTCCGTCTCCTGTTGGACTGTTGTGCTCCACTCGGCCACTGATTGCCCTGCAATCTTGACTGATTCAAACTGTTCTGCTGGGCTCTGCGCCCATAGACTTCAGTGGGTTTCAGAAGAAAAATTTCACCCACCCCCCTACCTTAATTAAATAGGTCTTAGCTCTTCCCACTTCTGCCTAGGGACCCGCCCTTTCATTTCCTGTTGGATACTCTCTGTCCTGTACCTCCTCTCTTTACTGCCCACTCCCCCTACTCCCTGCTCCTCCTCCTCCCCCTCTACTAATCAACTCAGTCCCCTCACTGCCCCAGCCTCCTTTCTGTGCCTGACACCCTCCTTATATCTCCTACTGCCAGTCACTCTGTCACTCCGTGACTGGCCAACCTCCCTTTGGCATTCCGTAGCTCCCATGTACCCTTTCGCTTCTGAACCCTATTCTAGAGCTGCAACCTCCTGTCTCCTAGTCTTATTACACTCTTTAATGCCCCCCCACTACCTCTCTGCTACATCCTCCTCTTTTGCTACTGCCCTTGTCTCCTCACTGCCCCACCCTCTGCCCGTTCTCCCTCAGCCACCTGCGTACCTAGTTCCCCCTGCCCCCGAGCCTCCACCTCATTGCCTACCTCCTGCCACTTTCACTAGCTGCCTCCCACCTACCCAGCACCCTAAGCCCGCTCTTCCCCCATTCACATTGAATCATGTATGACTCCAATACTCTGTACCCCTTTCTCCTCACCTTATTTGCCCTCTTCCTGCTCCTACATCCTCCCTGCTTATGCTTCCCCACTGTCCCGAACATCTACCAACTCACGCTCTCTCACCCCCTCAATGGTACCCTCCCTCTCGATCTCATGTACCCGCCTTGGGCATCTCCAATCACTATGAAATGGCCCTCTCCCCCAAATGGCCGTTGGGTACCCCCCTTGTCCACCGCTACTGCTGCCACGCTTTACCCACGGCTCCACCCATTTACTTGCCCTGGTGAATCTTGGAGTTCTCTGGCCCAAAAAAGTAGGTGCCAGTCATAGGTATCTCATACCAGTACTCGAAAACATATACTTCTTCTCCTGCTGTTGTCGGGAAACATTCATCCCAATCCCGGACCAGCCCCTACAATAAGAAAAACTCAGACCAATCAATCAGGATCCCTCTCAATAATCTCACCTAACATATGCTTTCTTCTTCACAAAATTGACGCCCTTCAGACTTTTGCCTGCCAGCATAACCCAGACATACTAGCAGTCGTAGAAACCTGGCTGTCACCTTCGGTTCTCAACCATGCTATCACCCTCCCTGGGTATAATGTCTAGCTGCTTGATCGAACATCAAAAAGAGGTGGTGACTGCGCCCTGTACCTTAAGGACATGATCCGGGGGCACCTCATCAACTTAACCCCCCAAACCACCACTGCACAGATTCTTCTTGTCAGGATCCTTCTCGGTGCGCACAATAAAGCCTTCACAGTTGTCACAGTCTACATTCCACTGAGAGAGCAAGGTAATGGGCTTAACGCAGTCCTGGAGTTTACCAAATCTCTCTCTCACCTGACTCAGAAACCATCCTCCTCGGTGACTTTAATATTAACTGGCCTGCTGCAGAGGCAGGGGCATACAGGGACTTGATAGCGGCAGTAAACCTTTCTCAGATGGTTAGCTCCCCAACCAGGACAAACTATAAAATGGGTACCAGCACCCTTCTGGATTGGATCCTAACAAGCCATCCCGCCAGGATCACAAACACCGCTGTCCTCCCTGACACACCTAGTGACCACTCCCCTGCCATCTGCTACTGGTCCAATAAATTCATCGAGCCCCACCCCCAAAGCCATTACTAGCCGAGTTCTACCTAGAGGCAAGCTACCTCATCTCAAACCTTCCTTCGTCAACAGGATTGGTCCCCATTGCTCACTGCAACCAATGTGAACACCGCACTGGAACACTTCATCAGGATCTTCAGCCAAGCATGCAACATATTTTCACCCCTCAAGAAGCGCAAGGCCAAAGCCCTATGTAACCCCTGTCTCACCAGAGACCTACTTGGACGACTAAAAGCTCGGGACCACCTTTGGGAGATTGCCAGAAACACCGGGAGACAAGTTGAAATTGCTAACTATAAACGTGCACGAAATGATTGCACCAAATGTATCTGGGATACAAAGACCACCTATTTCCATAATGCTCTCACTAACTCATGGGGCAATGGTAGGGACTTCTGGAATAACATTAAAGAAGTCACCGCGGGAAACAATCTAAATCACCCCCATCAGTACTTAGCATAAATGGTGAAACTACACTTGACCAGAAACTTATTGCTGATACATTCAATGACACTTTCACGGACCTCAGTGCTGTACTCCCACAGGGTGTTTTCGATGAGGTGGTTCCCCTTAACCCCCCAGCCACCTCCAGCCACCTTCCCTTCTACTTTAAAGCAGTAAAAATGCATGAAGTCCGCAGCTACACTACCAAAGCCATTTGCAACTCCAGAGCCAGCAGTGACTCCCTCGACCTCAAACTGCTATCACTTACACTTCAAGAAGTGCTCCGACCACTGACCAGGATTTTCAACCTCTCCCTCAGCCTCAGCCAGTTCCCTGACTTATAGAAATCCGCCACGGTAACCCCCAATTCATAAAAGTGGTGACAAAACAGCTACTGAGAATTACTGTCCAATTTCCATCCTACCTCCACTCTCCAAGGCCCTAGAATGGATTGTGTCAGACCAGCTCACCGACTTCCTAGACAATCACAACATCCTGTGCAAGGAGCAACATGGCTTTAGAAAAGGCCATAGCTCCTCCACAGTGCTACTTGAATTCACTGGTGCAATCCATCACTCACTCGATAACAGTCATCTTACTGGGTCCACCTTCATCGACTTAACTAAAGCCTTTGATACCGTCAACCACCATCTCCTACTTGCCCAGCTTTGACTAGCAGGGCTCTCACCTAACTCGGTGAACTGGTTCAAAAGCTACTTAGACAACTGCTCCCAAAGAGTGAGAATTGCTGGCACACTCTCAGACCAAACACCAGTCCGGTCCGGTTTCCCACAGGGCTCAATCTTGGGCCCCCTCCTTTTCAGCCTTTTTTCTGAACTCACTGCCAGAATCCTGACCTGAACAGATCCTACTCTACGCGGATGATGCTGTCATCCTGGCATCCCACCATGATCCAGTCCTTCTACAAGGTAACCTCCAACAGGCCTTCTCTGCAGTCGAAAACTGGTTCACAAAACACAGACTTATCCTTAACCAGAAAAAAACAAAGACCATGATCTTCTGCAGCTCCCAAAACAAATACAAACAATATCAGCTCTCCATTAAAACCAAGCAAGGGATCACCCTCGAACAAGTTCATACCTTCAAATACCTTGGCCTCACCCTCGATTGTAATCTCTCCTATGTCCCACACATCAATAACGTGGCAAAAGTAGCCAACACCAGGATGGGCCTACTATTCCGACATAGGAAACATCTAACCCCAGAAGCTCTGTCCATAGCTCTCCAGAGCTCCATCATCAGCATCATTGACTACGGTCTCATTATCTGTGGATCTGCCACAACCTCATCTCTCAGGCGTGTTTCGACTTCCCTCAATCAAGCCTGATGACTTGTTACTGGTTCCCACTGTCTCACCAACACCTGCGACCTCTACTCCAAAACAGGCTGGCTGCAACTTAACAACCGAATCAAATACCAAACCTGCATCACTGCTAAGAAAATCATGATGGGAGAGGCACCACCAGGAGTCGGCATCCTCCTCAAACCCAAAATCACCAACCGCAACACCAGGAGCTCTAAGTCCGAAATCCTTCAAATCCCCCGCTGCCGCATGTCTCAAGGCCAAAGGTTGTTTGCATACAGGGTTCCGAGTTGGCGGAACGAGCTCTCTAGAGACACCTCATCCACAGCAACGCTTGGAGCGTTCAAACAAAAGCTCTGCCACTCCATAACTGGCACCTCCACCTGTGCTTGCACCCCATAATATCTTTATCCCCTACGCTGCTTCTGACCTTATAGGTGTCAGTTTCTGCCCTCTCTTCTTGCACTTACCTGTCCAATGCAACTTCTAATGCACTTGCCCTGTGTCTGTCCTGACAAGGCCCTTCGGCTGCCTCACCCTGACCCTCTACGCCTATGCCTTCCCCTACCCGCAGCCCTCTCCCCTTCTTGCCGTCTTCCTCCTGTTGTTTCTTGAGTTACTCATCGCTCAGTCTGATTTTGTCAAGCAAAGTTAGTGTCTAAAACCATGTACTTGTAACTGTTTTATGGTTTAGTGTCTGTTACCCTGTAACCAGTATGACGTGGAACCTTCGTAAAAGAGCCTTGGCTCAAAGGTACTTTGTAATCCTAGACACAAATAAATAAAAGTGATTGACTGATTCAGATGAAAATCAGAAACTACTTTAGGGGGAAACTTCCTGTTGCTCCTGAGGACCACTTTATCCCTGTGGAAAGAGATATAGTTTTGCTGTCTACACAGAGCTTGCAACTCACTAATCTGTCTGGCTGAAGTAGTAGCTACCAGGAAAATAGCTTTACAAGTTGCAAACTTCAGGTGTGCTGTAGCCATGGGCTCTAATGGGGGCTCCATGAGCTTGGCAGTATAGACATTAAGATCCCAGGAGGGCACCAGTTCCCTTTGAGGAGGGTGCAGGTGAGCTAGACCCTTGAAGAACTTTTTGAAAATAAGGTTACCAGCCAGAGACCTACCTTGTCCACCGAGAGAGAGGCTAAGACTGATGTGAGGTGCACCTTAAGGGTAGTAGGCTGTAGGCCCAATGAATGCAAGTAGGTGAGATAGTCCAAAAGGACTGGCAACCCTGCCTGGGAAGGTACTAGACTGCTAGTACTACACCATATAGAGAATACACATAAAGGGTCGCTCCTGCAGGATAGGTGCTAGGATGTCTCATAAAGAACTCTGGAGCAGAAAGGACTCAGCACTCAGACACCACAGTGTTCTCAAACCTTAGTTTTTCCACCAAGTTCATTTATTTGTAGAAAAGACAAGCAATAAACAGTAGAGCCAGTGTAGCTCTGTGAGACTGCCCTCTCACAGGGCTACACCAGCTCTGACACAAATTGCTTGCCTTTCTACAAATGAAACAGTGGAAAAAACTAAACGTGTGTCTTGAGTGCCAAGTCCTTTCTGCCCTGACCATATAGAGAACCGCTCCATTTGGAAGTGTAGGTTTTCTTGGTTGAGGGCTTCCTGGAGCCCCCGAGGACTCTTAAGGACACCAGCAGAAAGGTGTAGTCCAGCATATTCTAGGTCTTCAAGAGCCATGCTCTGAGTCTGAGAGACCTGAAGTTCAGGTACAGAATCCTCCCTTGTGAAGAGGTCAGAAGATTGTGCCTCTGAGGGATGTGTATGGGTTGGACTACTTACAGTGAGAGCAGCAGTGAGTACCACAGCTGCCTGGCCTAATCTGGAGCTATCAGGATCATAGTAGTCGGTTGGAACCTGAGCTTGATCAGGACGCTGAGCAACAGAGGAAATGGAGGGAATGCATACAGTTTCCTCCCTGGCCAATCCAGTACCAGCACATCCATGGGCACTGTGCCGTTTGCTGCTGGTCTGCAGCAAAATAGGGGCAACCCATGATTCTCTTCTGAGGTGAGGAGGTCTATCTTTGATGTGCCCCACCTTTGAAACCACTTCCAGCACTTGTCTGTTTCAAGACCATTTGTGGAGGTTTGGTTGATTCTGCTGATAACATCTGCCAGGATATTGTTCTTCCCTGAGAGTTGAATGGCTGACAGGGACATCTGTAAGGGGTACGCTAGGTTCCATATTTTCGTTGCCTCTGTACACAGTAGGGTGGACCTTGTCCCTCCTTGCTGGTTGATGTAAGTACATCGTGGTGGTATTGTCTGTCCTGACCTGTACCCACCTTGTCCCTTACCAGTGATGCAAAAGACTGAAGTGCCAGGAACACTGCTTTAGGCTCTAACAGGTTTATGTGCAAGAATGACTCTGCTGGGGACCAAGTGCCATGTACTGTATGATCTTACTTCGAGAGACAGCTCTTGCAACAGGTAACACATACAGGACTGTAGCCAGCTAGCAGCAGGACCCCACGGCAAACTTCTATCCAGCAGTACCAAGTGGGGACCACCCCCCAATGTACCACGTGGTATAAGAGGCAGCAGTCACCAGCGTGCCCCAGTGCTTTTACCACCATAAACGCGCATTCATTGGCTCCACGGCCCGACTCACACCAGTTTGACTACTTTTTCGCCTTCTTCAAAATACTATCACTGTTTTTGCTTTCTACATCAACTGTTCCTGCATGTCTTCTCCCTGGTCGAGGCACACGAACAAGTGTGCCTGTGGGAAATAGATCCCCACCAAGGATGACCACACGGCCTGCTTGTTGTGCCTAGGCCCAGACCAAAGACACCCAGTCCTACTCCCACTGCCAGGCCATCAATAGCTGGACTCGCATCCATCGCCAGAAGTCCCTCCAGGCCTTTTTCTCACACAGCAGTAGTTGGCAGCCATACAGAGGGGCTTCTCCTCTGAAAGGGAATCTTCCCACCATCCTCATAAGGGCTCCGAGAAACATCGCTACTCAAAGTCCAAGGAGAAGAGCCGAGAGAAGGAAAAAGAAAGGGAGAGATACCACTCCAGGTCGTGATCCTCTGGATCTCTTACTGCCTCTAGGTCCGAGTCGTCAGGCCATGACTCCCAGCTGACAGTCAAAGCCCTGGTCACCTCGGGTGGTTTGGGCACGAAAGAAAAGATGCCGGGTTCCTCTGGTGCGACGCTCCAGCCGATTAAGATTCAGCCTCCAACTCTGACTTCAGGCCAGTCATCGGACCCAGGTAAGATCCATCTTTCCCCCCAGTCGGCCTCTGTATGTGGTGCTGACTCCCAGGAGAAGGCTAAGTCCTCAGGCTAGACGGCAAGAAGATCCTCTTCCCTCCTGCCTAAACAGGCCTCTAAATCAGCAGAGAAATGCCCTATTCTGCCATCGGACAGGCACCACTCTGCAAAACATTCCAGGTCTGCGTCAGATCCTCACTGACATCAGTCTGCGGATGGCACCCCTAAGGACTCCCAAACGCCGCTTCCACTGGCTAGATCTCCGTTGCCCCCGGCATCCCTTCCCCCATCAGACATCAGGGCTGATGACACACCAGCGCAGGAGGACCTGATGCTGGCCCAGGGAGTTGCTTCTGGACCCGACGACAGTCCCAATACCCCGTCACCTCCAGTACGTCCACCGACGCAAGCCCATCATCAGAAGCAGCTACAGGTTCCCCGAAACTGAACCTGGGCCAGGTGAAGGACCTTTTCTCCCACTGGTGGGAGACTATTAAGCCCGACATTATCCCACGAAACTTCTACGGTTACAGCGGAGAACTGGATCTGGCTTGATCTGGACAGGGTATCCACCCCCACCCTCACAAAATGTGGTCCCCACCCCCACTGAATGAGGATCAGGGAAAACGCCTACCTCCCCGAGAGGCCATGCAAGAGGGTACCAAAGAAAGGACCACAGATCAAGGTTGAGAGCCCCATTTCTTCCAGCTTCTCGGGAGGCATCGCAACAAACGGAGGAGGCGCAGGTCCCCATCAGTCTCTTCCCCCGATTCATATCACCCATCGGACTCCTCCATCTCTTCCTTCCAGTTCCCACCTTCTGGGGAGCCTGAGGATACGTCCAAGTCACCTCCAGATGACCCGTCTTTCATCGAGGTCATGCGGCACATTCAGGTTAGCATGGACTGGGACACGGATTATCTGGACCCTGAGCATATGAGGCTTGCCAAATACCTCAGACAGAAAGATCCTAAGCTGGTAGTCATCCCCTCTGTGGTTGACACCTTTGAGGATGTCACTCAGGCCACCTGGTGACACCCTCATTCTTCCACAGCCATCTCTAAGAAGGCAGACCATTTATGCAGAGCACCCAAGGAGCAACCCTTTTTAGCTGAGCACCCCACTGCGGATTCGGTGGTCATCTAAATAGCTCACGACTGTTCACAGAGGCCCAAACATCTGAGGACCCAGCCTCCAGACAGAGTCTCTAAACAGCTGGATTCTATGTGCAGAAAGGTGTACTCGTCTGCCACCTGCAGCAGCATCAAGAGCCTCAATTTCCTGATTCATGTGGTCCAATTCCAGAACACCCTTTGGGAACAAGGAATGGACATTTTGCAGGGTGTGCTCGACTGCCCCCAAAATACAGAACTCACCAAACTATTACAGACCGGGTCAGATGTGGGCACGCATTTGCGACGATCTGCCTGTGACTCTGCGGACATGGCGGCAAGGGCGACTGCCACGGGCATTTGTTAACGGTGCCACTCCTGCCTTTGTGTGTCTGGGTTCACTTGGGATGTCCAGTCTAACATCCTAAAGGTACCCTTCAAAGGCTCCATCCTCTTCGGTGAGGATATGGAGAAGATTAACTAGGTACAGGACTCTGGTAAGGCTGTCCTCACCGTGCAGTCCATGTACCGCCTGAAATGGACACATATTCGAAGGTCTCGTTTTCGTGGCCATGGGGATCAAGAGCCTCAGCAGCCCTGTTTCCAGCAGCCTCAAGCTCAACGGGAAGGCTTCGGTTGGAGAGACTGCCCCAGAGGATCGGCAGACTCCTTCTCTCACCAAACTAAACCCACCTACGCCACCTTCTCTCCCCTTCCAACAGCATGACTCTTAAGACAACCCACCTCTCCATGATGTCTTAGGAGAGAAGGTAGGAGATTGTCTTTCTCTTTATGCAGAGGCCTGGAGAAAGGTTACCTCTGACCAATGGGTCCTGAAACTCATAGAGCACGGGCACTCTATGGAGTTTGCAGACATTCCACCAGACAGGCCCCCACCCCCATCCCGTCACTCCATGGGACTTGCAGGCCTGATTCAGCAGGAGATATAGGCCTTGCTTTTTAAAAAGGCCATAGAACCCATTCCCCCAAGCAAGAGGAGAACAGCGTTCTGTTCTGACTTCTTGGTCCCAAAGAAGTCAGGAGACTTGAGGCCCATCCTGGACCTCAGCGACCTCAATCAGTCGGTCGTGTACAGAAGGTTCAAGATGGTTACTCTTCAGAGCCTGCTCCCCATGGTCCATCAGGGAGACTGGCTAGCGTCTCTCTCTGGATATGCAGGACGCCTACCTCCATATCCTGATGGCCAAATGTCATAAGAAATACCTCCAGTTCGCTTTCCAGGGTAGGCATTTCTAGTTCAGGGCATTGCCCTTCGGCCTCTCTAAGGGTGTTCACGAAGTGCCTGGCGGTGATGGCTGCAGTGCTTCAAAGGATGGGGACACTATGTGTTTCCATACTTGGATGATTGGCTCATCCTGGCCCAGTCCAGGGAACATCTTCAGAGTGCCATTCAGGATATCTGCACTCTCTTTCGAAGCTTGGGGATCACCATCAACTCAGCAAAATTGTCCCTGATCCCCTCACAGCTCCTGCCATTCATAGGGGCCCCTTCTAGACACAGTCAAGGGAAGGGCTTTTCTGACAGGACAGGGCAGATCACATTCGGGCTCTAACCAGGCAGATTTGTTCAGCCTCCACCATGCCAACCAGGCTTCTGCTCTGCTTGTTGGTTCATATGGTGGCGTCCATCATCACAGTCCCTTTCACGAGACTTTGGATGAGGACATTCCAGTGGTCCCTTCAGGTCCAGTGGGACCAGAGATGGGACAAACTGGACCTGCCAGTCTCTATCACAGGACCAGTTCACTCAGAACTACTCTGGTGGATGGCATCACCCACCCTGCGGGAAGGGACTCCCTTTCAGATGGAAGTTCCGGACCAGGTCCTTACCACGGACGCTTCAAACTCAGGATGGGGTACACACCTAGGCATTCACAAGACCCAAGGATCCTGGTCCTCGATCAAGTAGTCCCTTCGTATCAACATCCTAGAGATGAGAGCCATTCTCTATGCTCTCCAAGCCTTGGACATGGTGCTCAAGTCAGGACACCTCTTCGTTCAGATGGACAACACGGTGTTTTTTTTTACCTCAACAAGCAAGGAGGCACACACTTGTATCCCCTGTGCAGGGAAACTATGAGGGTGTGGTATTGGGCCATAGCTCACCAGATTACCATCTCGGCGGTCCACATCCCCGATGTTCAAAATACACTGGCAGACGCCCTCAGCAGAACAAGGTCGAGGGCATACGAATGGTCAATTCTCCAGTCGGTGGACGACGACGTTTTCGCCACATGGGGGGCACCAGAACTGGACCTATTCGCTTCTGTCACCAATGCATAACTGCCCAGTTTTTCCTCCCTAGATCCTGAGCCTGGTGCTTTCTGGCAAGACGCGTTGTCCTTCTCCTGGAAGGGGAGGTTCCTGTACGCCTTTCCTCCTTTTCCACTCCTTCAGAGAGTTCTTCTCAAGGTGCAGATGGAGGGGACAGCAGTGATCCTGATATCCTCTCTGTGGCCCCATCAAATTTGGTTTCCACTATTGCAACAGTTGGCAGTGGAACTACCAGTTTCACTTCCACTGAGCATTCATTTACTCTCTCAGGACAATGAGACCTTGGTTCATCCGAACTTGTGATTCTTGCATCTTCAGGCATGGCTCCTGAAGACCTAGTCAAACTTTGGTTCGGAGTTTCGGACAAGGTTGCCAAAGTCGTGGTGGAGACTAGAATACCCTCCACAAGAGCTACATATGCCATGAAGTGAAGAGGTTCTGTCTTTGGGCAATGGCGCACCATCTAGATCCCCCGGCATGTCCAGTTAACATCATGTTGGAATACCTGTTATCCCTGTTGGAGTCAGGGTTGAGATACTCCTCCATAAAGGTACACCCGGCTGCCCTTTCTGCCTATCACACCCCTGTTCAGGGCAAAATGGTGGCTCAGTTGGAAGTGACCCACATCTTTCTCAGAGGTGTACTTCACATAAGACCCACTATTTGGGATTCTGTTCCCCCTTGGGATCTTCTGTTTGTTTTGGAGAAGCTGACCCTTCCCCCGTTTGAACCCACCATGGATTGCGAGCTACGTTTCCTTTAGTGGAAAACGTTCTTAGTTGCTGTTACTTCTGCTCAAAGGATTTGCGAACTTCAGGTGCTGATGTGTAAGGAGCTTTATTTAGTGTTCCACAAAGGCAGGGTAGCTTTGCGTACCGATCCTAAGTTTCTTCCAAAGGTTTTTTTCAGAAATGATGTTAAACCAACACATCCAACTACCCGTCTACTACCCTAACCACTCCAGCCGGGAAGAGGCGCTTCTCCATACCTTGGATGTTCATCGCATGTTGCAGTATTATTTATCCAGAACCAGGGGGATCAGAAAATCTGACCAGCTGTTTGTATCCTTTGCTACACAGTCTTTGGGTAGCCCTTTATCAAAGGAGACTCTCTCCAGGTGGCTGATGCAGTGCATCACTTTCTGTTACCAGAGGCATGACAAATCCCTATCAGATCCGGTAAGGGGTCATTCCACGAGACACGTTGCCTGTTTCTCAGCCCTTAAAAATGTCTCTGCTTTGGATATTTGTGCTGCAGCCACATGGCACACAGTCCACACCTTCATCAGACACTGCAGTCTGGTCATTGCCTCAAGACGCAGAGCCAGATTCAGTCTGGCAGTCCTGCAGGGTCTGAACTCTTAAGGGCTCTCCTCCTTCCTTTTACCTCTTTCCTACCGTCCAAGGAGTTGTCTTCAGCTTATACTGCTTGGGAATCAGTCCTATATGTGTTACCTGCTGCAAGAGCTAACTCTCGAAGTAAGATAGTACAGTTACGTAAGAACTTACCGTCACAGTAGATCTTCGAGAAAAACTCATACAGCAGGTATACTTCCCACCCTCCTTTCCTTTGGAGGTCTCCCACTGCATGTGTCTAGCACCATACTGCCTATCTTCTGGACGAGATATTGCCCCTCATTTTCCTGGACGGTTCTCAGGTGATTCGACAGCTTGTTTCTCCAGCGATGAAAGAAATGGGGCACACTGGGGACCACCACCTCTTATACCATGTGGGCCAATGGGGGGGGGGGACGGTCCCCGCTTGGTACTGCTGGATAGAGGTTTGTCATGGGATCCTGTTGCCGGCTGGCTACAGTCCTATATGTGTTACCTGCTGCAAGAGCTCCTCAAAGATCTACTGTTACAGTAAGTTCTTATGTAACTGCACTTTCTTCCAAAATGTGCCCCCCCACCCTAGGAGGGAGGCATCTGTTGTGAGTACAAGTGTAGGGGATTCCATCTTGAATGGGACCCCTTCTCTGAGGGTGGTTCTGTCTTACCACCATTGCAGGACCTGCAACACTGTTCTTGACACTGGCTCCAATTTTGTGAGAAAGTCCCTTTGGCACCAGTGTGCCCTGAGATGGAACTGAATGTCTCTCTCATCTGAAATCTGCACCCTTGGACCATTCCTGTTGCTGCAGTCATGTGTCCCAGCAACTGTAGGAAGTGCCTTGCTGGCCTTGGCTTGCTGAGGATGAAGGATCCTGCAGTTTGCAGGATATTGTTCACTCTGTCCTGAGGGAGGAGGGCCTCCCCTTGCAGGGTATTCAACTCTGCCCCTATGAAATTTAGTACCTAAACATGTTGAAGTACAGATTTTTGGACATTGATTAGAAACCCCAAAGACTCCAAGGTATCCGGGGTGAACTTGAGAGCATCTTTTACTTGCTGTGGTTACTGCCCCACGACTAGCTAGTCGTTCAGGTAGGGGAACACAGTGATGCCCTGCTGCCTTAGGTATGCCACCACCACTGCCAGGCATTTTGTAAAAGCCCTGGGAGCTGAGGTTAACCCAAATGGCAGGGCTGCCAACTGATAATGTCCTGAAGATAGTCTGACCCTGAGGTATTTTCTGTGGGATTCCCGATGGGAACGTGAACGTAGGCATCCCTTAGATCCAGTGATACCAGCCAGTCTCCTTGCTGAAGAGTGGGAAAGATCATTGCCAAGATCACCATTCTGAACTTTAGGTTTGCTAAGTGCTTGTTCAGAGCTGTAAGATCTAAAATGGGTCGCAACGCCCCATCTTTCTTAAAGGTTAGGAAGTATCTTGAGTAGAACACTTTCCCCCTTTGGGAGAGTGGAACTGGTTCCACTGCCTTTGCTACCAGAAAGTTAGACACTTCTGCTTCCAGGTGTGCTCTTTCTGTGGGGGATGCAGGTCTGAAAAGTTTCAACCTTAACCTGGGGAAAGATTTAAAGCTGAGCGCTAGGCCGTGACTCACTACTTCCGCTTCTACTTGGTTTCCCAAGCCTGAAAGTAGTGAGTCAGCCTGCCCCCTACTGGCAGTGGGGAGGCGACCCTGACTAACTGCATCAGGGTTGAATAAGGCTCTGCCCCATTTGTTATGCAGAAGGAGTTTGAACACAAGGACCTGTTCTCTCCTTGTCTGTCTCCTGTCTGTCTGGTTGTGCAACCAAATTTTCTTGTGAGACCTAGGAACTGATCATTCCCAATGGTTTCTTAATTCTCTGCCTCTCGCTATCTCTCTGCCTTCACTTGCTGTTCTGTCTTTCCCCCCCCTTGCATATCTGTGGGTATAAAAATATATGTGAATCTTTATGTGGAAATGTCACTGATACTGGGATCCCTTTGTTTAAAACTGATGGTTCCCAAAGTTAACTCTCGCTTTGGCAGGGCTGCTATAAGCTTTACACTGTCCTCCTTGTGGAATAAATTGCGAAAATAACTGAAACTGAGGTCACCAATCGGCATCTCATCTTTCAAGCTCTTATATTCACGTCTCAGAAATAATCAGTGCAATTGTTTCCCATGACCATGAACTGTCATCATGCTAACCTGTACCATTTAACCATGAATGAATTACTTCTAGTGCTTGTCTCCTCCTCGGCCCTGGTCTGTCATCATGCTTTCATGTAACACCTTGATGCCTCTGTCCTCCCTTTGATACTGGTCTATCTTCCCGCTTTCTTTTCACAACTCTACTGCCTTCATCCACAATCTACATGCAATCGTACTATAAAAGTCCTAACTCCCCTTTCCCTCTCCACATAGGCCCCCACAGCCACATCAGTTCTGCCGACCTATCCTTGGGACTTCACTTCTCACAATGTTTATCCTTCGCTTACATATTACATACCTCTACTGGTACCCCATTTGCCATTAGTTGGTGGTTCTCCAAGCCATTTTCATGGCTAGTACTAGTGACTGCCTGTGGTAAATGAACTAACTGGTACTTCTATACAGAGAACATGGTTTACATACAGTTGCGTGGTTCAATGGTGGACCTGCCCCCTTGTATCTGAATCCTCCTCTGTTATGGCTTGCCTTGTCTTCCTTTTATCATTTGACTCCCCTATTACTGCACCATTGTGTTTGTGTTTATATGCTTATTTACATGTATTTATATGTTTTTATGATGGATGTTACCCAACCCTGTTCTAACCAGGTCCATCTTGTAAAAGAGCTCTGCTCAATGATGTTCACCTGGATAAATAAAGATTTTGCCTGATTGATTGATTGATTGATATAGTTACACTGTTGAAATGATTGCAAAAAGCTATTTGGAACTCAAGCGGTTAACCTGAGATGCAGTTTTTAAGCCTTCTGCAGAGTTATCAAAAAGTGGTAAGTTCTGGGACACCATATACTGTTTTGCTGCACCTGCAAGGAACGAAACTGACAAAAACATTCTGTAAACTGACAAGAACATTCTGTGAGAAGCAGGCTCTCGAGTTCCCAGACAAAGACTTATAAAAAGAGCAGCAATGCTTTTGCTAGAGAGACAAGGAGAGTGAGAGGCTGAAAGACTGAAACTTGCAATTAAGAGATACCCTCAGAAGAAGGACTTTTTCTGTTTTTGTACTGCCTTTGTAAATAAAGTCAAAGTCAAAGTCAACTTTATTTAAAAGGACGCCCAATCCCGAAGGCTCTGGGCGCCGCACAAAACCTATACAGTATGTCATACCGTGTACAAAAAGTTAAAATATCATAAATAGTTATATTGAAAAAAAATATTTTTCATTTTACTGTTATTGGAAAAAATAAAATGCTATTTGTGAATTTTGAAACTGCTCCTGGTTTTCCTTTGCTTCCTTACCTGTGCCTCGACGACAGATGGTGCTAGCAGTGGGATATACACCATGCAGACAGAGTTTTCTGCATGGGTATTACTAGGCTTAGTACTAGGGAAGCATAGCAGAAAGGTATGGATTCTGCAGCAGCAAGTCCAGTAGTCATTATCAGAAGAATGGCAGCCAAACTAGATACAGAAACGAAAGTCCAGATTGAGACTGTTCAGCCAGAACCAGAGATGGGGGAAAAAAAGTAGTGACAGAATCATAATCATCTTTATTTATATTTCGCCTTTCAGATATCAAGGCGCATCACAGAGTATAAAATAAGTAAAAACAACAACAATAAATACATATTAAGATTCAAAGGTAATTACCTAATTGGGCACAGTATGCCTTGCTCCACAAATAAGTCTTCAATGCCTGTTTGAACCGTCCCCAGAGTCGCACACTCCAGAACCAGACGGGGTAGAGAATTCCAAAGGACTGGGGCCGCGTACACAAATGCATGGGCCCTTGAAGATTTTAAAACTACCCTTGGACTCTCTAGCAACCCCGCGTCTGCAGAGTGGAGCAATTGCTTGGGGTGATAAGGGAACAGAAGCTCTTTCAAGTAGTCAGGGTCGAGTCTGCGTAGGGCTTTGTAAGTCAGTAATCCGACTTTGAAGGTGATCCGCCACTGAACTGGCAGCTAGTGCAGTTCGCACAGCATGGGTGTAATATGGGAAGTCTGAGGAGTCCTCATTAACAGCCGGGCTGCAGCGTTCTGCACCAGCTGCAAGCGGCAGATATCAACCCCAGGAAGCCCAAAGTAAAGGGAGTTGCAGTAATCAAGGAGCGAGGTCACAAAGGCGTGGATCAGTGTAGGAAGATCACCAGACGGAACATGGTGCTTGATCCTAGCAATGTTCCTAAGATGGTAAAAGGGAGACTTAACGACCGCTGACACCTGAAATCGTAGTGTCAGACCGTCGTCAAGTATCACCCCTAGGTCCCGCACCCTTTCAGAGGTCAGGAGCTGGGAACCCCCCCCCCAGGTAAAGCCCAGAGAGGTGACCCTCTCCCAACCCCCCATCCGGCGTCCTGGATCCACAGCCATCACCTCAGTCTTCCCTGGGTTCAACCTCAGCTAGTTGGAATTCATCCAATCCTGGATTTCAGCGAGGCAGTTATTAAAAACCGAGGGTGCTCCATCCTGGTCAGGTGAAAAAGACAGGTAGAGCTGGGTATCATCAGTATAGCAGTGAAACCTCAGCCCATACTATCTTACAATGTCTCCAAGGGGCAGCACATACACTGCAAATAACATGGGGGACAGCACAGAGCCCTGAGGAACCCCACATGACAGAGAAAGCGGGTCAGAGAATTAAATCCCTGACACCACCCTTTGAGTTCTGCCAATGAGGAAAGATCTAAACCATCTGAGAACTGAACCTGTCAGGCCACAGATGAACCTCAGGCGCTCAAGCAGTACCCCATGATCCACAGTGTCGAAAGCTGGTGAGAGATCAAAAAGCACCAAGATGGACCATTTTTTTCTATCTCTTGCCATCAGGAGATCTTTGAGCACCCGAACCAGTGCAGTCTCAGTACTGTGCCTCTCTTGAAAACCGGATTGGAGAGATTTGTAGATGCTATGGATGGTCAAATGGTTCTCCTGCTGTACAGACACTACTTTCTCAATTACCTTCCCCAAAAAGGGGATTTTAGAGATAGGTCTGTAGTTTGCCAGACAGTCTGGGTCCAGAGAAGCTTTCTTCAAGAGGGGTGTCACCACTGCCTCCTTCAGGGAGCTAGGAAACTCATCTGACTCAAGGGAGCACCAGACTATCTGCGCCAAGACTGTGCCGATAACATCACAACAACCCATAATTGGGGAAGTTGGGTCTGGATCTAAACTACAGCACGTAGGGCGCATACCCTGGAAAATCCACATAATATCCACGATCTCCAGCTGGTCTAAGGTACTCCAAGAGAGCTGAGGGACAGTGGCCAAGCACCGATCATCAGCAACCCTCATAGAGTGTGTTGATTGAATCTCCGCTCTGATGTCGGCCACCTTATCAGCAAAAAAACGAGCAAGCGCCTCACACTCCAATTGTGAAAAAGCTCTCCGAACCTGCAAACAGGCTGGACTGCACAGCCTGTCTATAGTTTGGAAGAGCTGAGCTGGTCGGTTCTGAGCCACAGCAATCTCCCCAGACAGGAACTCTGCCTTCTTACGGGAGATTGCTGACTGGTAAAGACGATAATGCTCTAGCAGTCTAAGATGGTCAACCTCCAGGGCGGATATCCACCAACAACGCTCTAACCTTCATCCTAGTCACCGCAACTCCCTCAAGGTCCCATCAAACCATGGGGACTGAAAGCAGAGGGAGAGAGGACGAACACGGACAGGAGCAACAGAATCCAGAGCAGTAGTAATAGCCCTATTATAGGCCAGAACCAAAGCCTCTGGGTCCCTGCTTACCGTAGGAAATTCTGATAGATCAAGCACCGCTGCTAGGCCATCAGGGCACAGATCCCTTAAAGGGTGGTACCTGACCATCTCCACAGGGGTAGGCCTACAAAGGGGGATGCAAAAATTGAATCTCACAGTGTAGTGGTCAGACCAACCGACGGGTTCCACCCCCACATCAGAGGCCTCAATCCCCAGGAGGAAAACCAGATCGAGAGAGTGGCCGTGTTTATGAGTTGCAGAGGTAACAATCTGTGTGAGGCCCAGTGATATCATCAACTGGAGGAAGTGTTGACCAAATTGCGAGAGTTCGTCTTTGACTCAGGCACTGAAGTCACCCAGGACCATCAGCCTAGGCGACTCAAATACCAGGTCGACGAAGTCTGCTACTTCCTGAAGGAATAGATTCTCATCCCCTTTTGGATGGTAGATGAGTGCCACCCTATAACCTACACCTGCTACTACGGCACACTCAAAAGATCTAGCATCCTCAACTGGTACACTAGTGAGACCCAATTCAGTCTTGAAACAGACCTCAACCTCCCCCTCCCCTGCGGTCCAATCTCGGGCGATGAATCACTGAAAACCCGTCCAGAATCGCAGCTTCAGATATGGGGTCCGCATTTCATCTAGTCAGGTTTTGGTGATGCACGCCAGATCTGTTGTCCCCACAAGATCTGCAATAATTGCGGTCTTGTTCTTAACAGATCTGGCATTGCATAACACCGCTCGAGTTGGACGGGACTCCTGGGCCGCCCTAACCACCTGCCCACCAATAATGGTGGTGCCCTTGAGTATGGAGACTAAACATGGAGGACCACGTTCAAGACTCCATTTTGCCCCAGGGCATCTCCTGGACTTAACAACCCCGATGCGAGTGCCCCGCTCACCCAACCCCCACTGTCCCGTTATTTGCTATTTATTTGTTTCCTTTTTTCATTTATTTTATCTCTGGTGCTTTAAATTCAGGTTTTTTCGAATAACCCTAGCATCACAAGTCACTGTCATGTTCCCGCTACTTTGTCTGAGGGTGAAGGACTTAATTGTGAATTGTTTTAATCCAACAACCCCCGCCCCTACGGGCAATGCCCAATGCTCTATAATGCTGATAAGTAGAGAACAGCAAAGATGGGGGGTAGGGCGGAGAGCAGAGGCTGAGTAGTGCACGACCTGGGGGGTAGATCTATAACACATATCACAGGCCCAAGACACAGAGCAAGAAAAAAATTCTAACAAAAAAAAAATTTAAGAATGTACACAACTTCAAAAACACCCTAAAGAAAAAACTAAAAATAATCACTCAAATCTAAATATACCCCCTTTTTTGAAACTCCCGCTCACTCTAACCAGGAGGGGAGAATCGAGTAGAAACAAATTAAACTAAAAACCCCACCCAACCTGATAAAACTCTGTTATAACAAAAATAAAAACAAACAAATTATACTTCATAAATACAAGTAAATACAATAAATAATAAACCAAAAAGAATGTTAAATCATCAGAAGTCACTTTCAGGAAGTCCAGATTATTGAATAAAACTACACTGATATAATTAAGTACACCTCCTCTCGCAAGATGCACCAGTTAACATAAAATAAAATGAAAAATTGAATTTCCAGCGTCCAGCAGAAAGTAAACAAACAGTATAATTTGTAAGACACCCAGGTTCTCTCACTACCTGGGTGCCACACTAAACACCACCAGCAAAAACAAATCGAACCGATGAGTCTTATAAATAAAGGGAAAACATACAGATTCAGGAGGGAGATGAGGAGACACTTTTTTACAGAGAGGGTGGTGGCTGGGTGGAATGCGTTACCTGCAGAAGTGGTATCCAGTAGAACAGTGGACTGCTTCAAAAGGGGATGGGACAGGACAAGGGGGAGGGTCAATGGAGGGGAAGGGTGGAAGGGAGAGGCAGCTGCAGAATAAGGGGTGCTAGCTGCACATTCGAGCAAACTTGATAGACCTCTAGGCCTTTATCTGCTGGAAAATTTCGTATGTTTGTAAAAATAACCGGGCACTCTCACTGCTTGGAACACAAAAGATTTTTGGCAGTTTTCCAAGAGATATACTTAGGACAGCAAGAAGCAGCCATTAAGTCTCTTTCAAAATCCAGTGCTCTAACCAGATTCCAAGATGACTGAGTCCCTTAAGGCCCTCCTGTGAGGCCTAGCCACAGAAAATGTCAGTCCCACCACCTCAGCACCTCACTCAATGCCAGCCCACCAGCAGGACAGTAAGGAGCCTTGGAGAAATCTTGGACCCACCAGCCAACTCCCCAGCTCAATCAAGCCCAAGCCACCCAGGTAGAAGCAAACTCCCACGACTAGCCATCCACATTCACAAGGTCCATAATCCAGTGTAACGGGCTCTGTATATATATATATATATATATATATATATATATATACACAAAACACCACCAGCAAAAACATATAGAACTGATGAGTCTTATAAATAAAGGAAAAACATACAGTTTCAAATTATGCAGTCTTCACGCTCTTCTTTGCGCTACAAATCCATATACATTACCAAGCCCTCAATTAGTAGCAAACCTGAAGCAGGCAAATGATTTTACCAGGCAGTGTCTCCCATGTAGCAGTCTCCACGATGGCCAACAATCCTCAGCTCAATCCACATACAGTCTGCAGCATACCACAGGATCGGAAGGCAGCTAGAAACATGCCTGGAGATCACCACAGAGGAAACAAATGCTGGGAAACCAGCCCAAATAATCCCATAACAAGCAGACTGTTATCCAATCTTCAGCCCGCAGTCAAAATAAAGGGCATACAGCTGCGATTCCCTCATGCAAAATGCACATAACAAACAGTGCAGGCAGGCAAAAAACTCTTCAACTAAATAAAAGCTGGATTAAAACAATTCACAATTAAGTCCTTAGCCCTCAGACAAAGTAGCGGGAACGTGACCGCGACTTGTGATGCTAGGGTTCTTCGAAAAAAAAACGAATTTAAAGCACCAGAGACAAAATAAATGAAAAAAGAAAACAAATAAATAGCAAATAAAAATGACTAAGCTACTGTGCTAAGACATACTAAACCGATGGCCAGCCCAGCGTGGCTGCCATTTTCTCAGAAGCACTCCCGATCATATATCCCAATCAAAGTTTGCCAGCTGGTATAGAGATAATGATGACAGACATACATACAGGTATTCTGAAACCTGAACCTGAAAGCCTCACTGCCTTTTTCCAATGATGGGTTATACCACAAAAAGAGAAGGAGAAACAGAGAAGAGATACAGCAACTCGAGAAGCAGAGAAAGAGATGCAGCAACTGGAGCAGCAATGGCTTGATGCCTTGCAAGTTATCAAAGCTGGAGGATCTGGCACTGGTGTAGCAGAGCAACAAAACACCAACAACTAGCTGGCCCACTGGAGCAGTGGAAAAAATTCACTGCGGCGCCGGCGACCCGGGTTCGGGAATGGACTCTGGCATCGTAGGGCCGGCCAGGGAGAGAAGGCAACTGCTCGCCTTCTCTCGGGGTTGGGAGGAGGGGTTGAGGCCCAGCGCTTGCTGACCCCTGGTGGAGGCCAGGAGAACAGCAATGCATCAGGCCCAAATGCCATGGGGATGTGACAGACATTGGAATATGCCTTGACATCTGGCACGTCACGCTCCCGCAGGAGGAAAAAGGAAAAATGGTGCACCAGCCGGTCGGATGATGACCACCTAGACCTTCGCCACCAGAGTGCCCAGACCACTGATGGCCACCCCAGCAGCACCCAGAGCCAGTGAAGCATGCCAGTAAGGCTAATTCCCTCCGCAGGGAGGGGACGCTTCCAACACAAGGGATACATCAGGTTACCCTGGGGGTATGCTGGGATGTGGGGTGGTGGGTGGATGGGTGTAGGCTGGGCTGAGTACAGTCCTTGACAGACCTGAAGGAGAGATCAGCTGGCCAAAGCAGCAATGGGCAATCAAACTGGTACCTTACCTGACAGGGAAAGCCCAACTTGCATACAGCAGTATGGACACTGTGCAGTCAGAAAACTATGACCTCGTGAAAAGAGAGGTCCTTAAAAGATATGACATCTCAAGAGAAACCTACAGGCAGAGATTTTGGTCTCTGAAGTACAGCTCCATTGACAATCCTCGAGAAGCCTTCACCCGACTCAGAGAACTCCTTATGAAATGGTTCCAACCAGAGGGCAAAAACAGTCCCACAAATCATCAAAACATTTGAAGTAGTTCATTAGCATCCTACCCACAGATGTACAGCTTTGGGTAAAAGAACATCAACCAGAAAGTGAGGGAAAGGCTGCTTCTTTGGTGGAAGACTACCAAATGGCCAGACAGATGCCATAGCAGCGAGGTAACAGCCAAGCACCGGTAAGACACTCTTTTTACCATTTAAACTCCAAGTCTGATAAGAACTCTGGTGGGGGTAACAAATCTTCACCCAAAGACTTTATTTGCTATAACTGTAATAAGCTAGATCATATTGCAAGAAATTGCCATAGTAAGAAGAATGACACTAGTGGCAATGAGGGCTGAGGTGCTGGATGCCACACCTCGTGCCACGCCGGCAACCTAGGTTTGGGACCAGACTCTGGTCAGCAGGGGAGGAGTAGGATTAAGCATCTGGAGGACAGCTCTCTCTCCTGGTTTGGGTGAGACCTTCCTCACGCACCATTGGCAATCCCTGGGATTCTGGGGAGCGCTACAGTCTGCTTAGGCACATAGCAGGGGATTGGGCAGTGGCTGGTGTCTTTCACTCAGGTGCAGAAGCATGCCTGGCATGAGCAGAATGCCATTGCACAGCCACGCGCAGGCAACACACGCAAAGCAGTAAAAAACCTTGTTCCCTGGATAGCCAACGGCGTCCTCCAGTGCCCCATCATCACACTCCCAATGCCGGGTTCACTCCACTGGCTCTCCCAGTCCCCTCATCTGCCTGGTGAGATGGGGCCGAATGTTGGCTCAGGTAGGTGGGTGAGTGTCTTTCCCTGATTTTCTGGTGGGGTGGACTTCAGGCGGGAGGTAGCATGGTAAGCGGTGAGTGGGGATCGCCCGAGAGAGGTCCAGAGGGAACAGGAGAGAAAGAGTTAAAAAAAAAAAAAGAGTGACACTGGAGCAGACTTATCCTTAGCAAATTGGGGCAAGTACTTAACAGCTGTCAAAGTGGGAAATAAGACTGTGAAGGGACTTCTAGATTAGGCAGCAGACAGACCCTAGTGCATATTGAAGTGCTGGGAAAACCATGTCCAAAAGGACCACGTACTGGTGTCATCTGCATCCACAGGGACACTCGATACTACCCCACCTCCCAAGTGACTCTGAATATTAAGGGTGTATTACACCAAATGAAAGGGAGGGTAGTACCTCAGTTACCTGTACCTGTGATTATTGGAAATGAATTTCCAGGATTTACTGAGCTAATCAAAGAGGGAGTAAATCCTGATGTTTCAGCAGCTGTGGTGACAAGAGCTCAGGCAAAGAAAATCTCAGATGGTGGGGACTTTTTTCCTTTGGCTGATTTTGATATGGACTTGTTTGAGCACAGCTCCAAGATCCAGAAGTTCAGGAGAGAAAGAAAGACAGCACCTGAAGAAACAGAGGCAACAAAAGACTGATGGACATAAGGGGTTAACATTTGAAACTGCTGAAACTAAACTGATCACTGATTGTGATTTTCTTGCAGAACAAGCTGACAATGTTTCTCTTCAGGGTTATTTTAAACAGCTGGAGGTGAAACCAAAACAGGGTGAACCTATGTTAAAAAAATGTAATGGGCTACTGTACAGAGTTTGGATTAAACCTCAGACACAGGACCAGATAGAACAACTGGTTATACCACAAAAGTATAGATCTGAGTTGTTACAGACAGCATATAATAGTCCTATGGCTGGTCACTTGGGGAGGGATCGCACCCTTGCCAGATTGCTGTACAGATTTTATTGGCCTGGAATTCATGAAGATGTTGCTACCTGTAGCAGTTCCTGTGCTGAGTGTCAGAAAGTAGCCCCAGTGACTAAAAAAGACAAGGTGCCCCTGGTGACCCTACCCTTAATAGATGTGCCTTTTGAGAGAGAATTGCAGTGGGTGTGGTTGGCCCCTTAGACAAAAGTAAGAAGGATAATCGATTCATTTTGGTAGTATGTGACTATGCTACTCAATACCCAGAGGCAGTTCCAATGTGTAATGTCACAGCCGAAAAAGTGGCAGCAGACCTTGTCAATATTTTTAGCAGGGTGGGCATACCTAAAGAGATTATAACTGATCAGGGTAGTAATTTTGGTGCTGCATTACTGAAGGAGCTGTACCGACTACTAGGTATCACTGCCATAAGAACCTCCCCTTATCACTTTCAGACATACTGTCTTGTCGGGTGTTTTAATCAAACACTAAAATGCATGTTAAAAAGGTTTGTAAAAGGGGAAAGGAAAGACTGGGACCAATACTTACCTTACCTACTTTTTGCTTACAGAAAAGTGCCACAAGCATCATCAGGTCTTTCACCATTTGAAATGCTGTATGGTAGACAACCTAGAAGGTCACTGTGATGCTTGGACAGCTGGTTCTGATTACACTATGATTTTTGTAGTATAAAAATATGGTATTGAGTGTCTCTCATGAGACATACTGAAACAGCCTATGGAATGATCTCCCCAGGTATGTTTTGTGATATATGGTTCTGTGTTTTACATTCTACATTTTTATCTATTTTAAGTAGAACTCTATGTTTCGAGACTACCTGGTGTGCCTTTGAAATTCTTTCTTTGACAAGGGAAGCATATATGGTTAAAGCTGACACTGTACAAAGCTTACTGGTTTTACCAAACTGGGAAAAGGTAAGAGTTTATTCTGAGGCCTTTAATAGAGTTTTAAGGTTTCATTTTGTACACCTGGTTAAGTGCCCATAGGCGAAAGATATCTTGCCCCTCCAAAGAGCAAAATTATCTGAGCCTGTACATTGGGTACTCTAGCAAGAGGTTTACAGTTTGAATCCCTCCAAAACTCGAGACCAAAGTTTGATTCAAACCCACAAAACAGACAGGAGGGTTACCCTGTTCTGTTAACTGTTCACAATACCACGCTCGGAGGTTGGCACTGTGGGAGCAGAGGGTCTGACCTGCTGAGTGGGGTTGTGACAGGTTTGGTTGGCACCGGTGTGATAAGTTTGGTTTTACAAGCTGTTATTGTTCAGTGTGTCAGCTTGAGACCATCAGTTCACTTGCAAAGAAAGAAAAAGGCAGTGATTGATTTTTAAAAAGGAGACAGAACTGTATCTCTTGGCGTACAGTCAAGTTCCTACCCATTTTATTTTATTTTTCTAAAGTGCAAGTCAGAGTAGCTGTAGTTAGGGAAAAAGATGGCTTCCAACTACAGCAGGCACACTGTAGAATACTTAAAGCAGTTGTGTGGGGACAGAGGAGTCCCATTCGAGGTGAAAGCCACCAAACAGAACCTCGTGGATGTCCTGATGATAGCAGATACCCAGAGCATCGAGTCACAGACAGTGACTGAAAAGGACCGAACCTTGAGTGTGGAAGGGCTAGCGGCCAGTGCAGTGTCCAGATCCGATGAGGAGGGCAACAGGGCCAGTGCCAGCAAAAGGCCACAGCAGCAGGGAAAGGTCACCAGTATCCTGGATCCAGAAGTACTCAGGCTGCAAATTGAGTTGCGCAGAATGGAGCTGGAGTTCCAGAGGGAGAGGGACCGTGAACAGCAGGAGGCAGACCGTGAGGAGCGTGAGCACCGGCGAGCTGCAGAGGAGAAGAGGGAGCAAGAACACTGAGAGGCAGAGTGAGAGCACCGAGAGGCTGACCGTGAGGAGTGTGAGCGCCAGAGGCAACATGAACTGAAGAAGCTACGACTCCAACCACCAGCACCAGAGCAGGTAAGTGGCTTGGGTTTAACTGGGACTACAGGACTAGGTTACAAATTGAATTCCAAATTGATAGCCAAATTTAAAGAGGGGGAGAATATGGATGCCTTTTTAAATTCTTTTGAAAAAGTTTGTATTCAGGCTAAAATTCCTAGGGAGTCCTGGAGCTTCCAGCTATCCCTGCTACTTACCGGGAAATCTCAGGATGCATTGGGTCAAATGGACAATGAGGACAGTGCTGACTACAGCAAACTTAAAGCTGCACTGTTAAATAAATTTGAATTAACTGCTGAATCATACAGAGCTAAATTCCGTAAGCTCAAGAGAAGCCCTGACATGAGCTATGAGGAGCTATCCACGAAACAACATCAGTTTTTAAAACGGTGGGAAGGAATTGAAGCAAACTCTGTTGATAAAATTGAAAATGTGATTCTGTTAGAACAGTTTTTTTGGGCATGCCCAGCAGAGCTGAAAACCTGGCTGGAGGACCAAGATCCCAAAACAGTGCAAGAGGCTGCTGAACTCTCGGACCGCTATGCCAAAAGCAGACCTGCTCTGAGAGTGGATGGGGTGGGCGTGGCAGTGCAGAAAAGGGAAAATCACACCTTCAGGGTAGCTAAAACCCTCATTGCCTCCACCGAAACCAGTTAGCCACAGGTTTCAGAGAAAAGATTTCTCTGAGAAAAGAAATGAATGTTGGTTGTGTAAAGAAACTGGGCATATTGCCAGACAGTGTCCCAAAAAGGCAAGCAATACACAACAGGGGGCTAGGAAAGAAGTAGGTTGTTTGTGTGTCCCTGGAAGCATGCCTGTGAACATGCAGGAACACATGCACCCTGTCATGGTAAATGGTGTACAGACGCAAGAGTTAAGGGACACAGGGGCATCCCTGACATTGGCAAAGGGGGATCTAGTAGAGTTGGGTCAGCTTATACCCAATAAATAAATCACTGCACAGGACTTTACTGGTGAAGAGAAAACATTGCCCCTCGCTAGTGTTCTCCTAGACTGGGGTGAAACAGGGGGAACTGTGGAGCAGGTGGCTGTAGCCAAAAGCCTTAGCAGTGGATGTGATCCTGGGCAACAGTCTCTAACAGGAGATGGTGTGTGCAGTTACCCGTAGCCAAGCGGCAAGGGAAAATTGTAGTTTCCTGAACCCCACAGAAGCCATTGTGGAAACCACTGAGAGGCTGGTTCCCCAGCCTGTGTCTCCAGATGGGGAGATTAAGGAAAAGAGGGTAGAAATTTCCCCAGTAGCAGTTAACCACACAGCTACGGAGGGTTACTCTCAAGAGGGAGGAGTGACTCATTGTCAGAGGGTTGGGATTGACAGTGATCCTGAGTACCCTGACGCTAGTGCTAGGGACCCTAATTTAGCCACTGAAGGGGACCTGTCCATGCCTTGGGAACATGTGAGGAGTTTGCAGCTGCTCAGAGACATGACCCTAGTCTAGAGAAGCTGAGGGCTTGGGCAGACTCTGATGGGGCACAGGGAGGTGACGGCAGACATAAGGTTTATTGGGGAAAATGGACTGATGTATACTCAGGCTGTGCAGACAGAGGGAGGGGTGCTAGGCAGGCAGCTTGTCGTTCCCCAGGAGTATCGTGAGCAGTTGCTCAAGATTGCACATGATATTCCCTTGTCTGGTCATCTGGGAATTGTGCGCACTACACAGCGGTTGGCCCAGAATTTCTATTGGCCAAACTTCACCCAGCAGGTGAAGGAGTATTGCAGGTCTTGTCACCGGTGCCAAGAAACAGGGAAGGCAGGCAAGAAAACCCAAGCCGCCCTGATTCTATTGCCCATAGTGGAGGAGCCATTCCAGGGGCTGGGAATGGATATTGTGGGGCCTTTAAATACCCCCAGCTCCTCAGGAAGAGATTCATCCTGACTGTGGTGGATTATGCCACCCGTTACCCAGAGGCAATCGCCCTATCCTCACTAAGGACAGACAAAGTGGCAGATGCCTTACTTGGGATTTTCTCCCGTGTTGGGTTTCCGCGGGAGGTTATCACTGATTGAGGAGGTTCCTTCATGTCAGACCTGATGAAATGTTTTTGGGAGAAGTGTGGGGTGGTGCAGAGATGCATGACACCATATCACCCACAAGCCAATGTGCTTGTGGAAAGATTCAATGGTACCCTGAAGTCAATGCTCTGGGCGTTTTCTGAACAGCATGGGAGGGACTGGGAGAAATACCATCTCCACCTGTTGTTTGCATACAAGGAGGTGCCCCAAGAGTCGACAGGATTTTTCCCCTTCAAACTCTTATATGGACGCCGGTTACGTGGGCCCCTAGACTTGATCTGGGAGGACTGGGAAGGCAAGCACGCCACCCAGGGAACTCCCATTGTGGATTACATCCTTAGGTTTAGGGAAAGGCTGAAGGAGCTAATGGGGACAGCCCAGAGCAACCTGGCAGCTGCCCAACAGAAACAAAAAGTATGGTATGACCACAGAGCCAGAGCTTGCTCGTACATGGTGGGTCAGGAAGTCATGGTCTTTATTCCGGTCCAGAAAGACAAGCTGCAGGCTGAGTGGGCAGGACCATACAAAGTGGTTAGGAAGGTAAATGACATGAACTATATTATAGAGTTACCTGACAGAAGACAGACAGAAAGGATGTACCATGTCAACATGAAGCCATATACAAATAGGGATGACATGGTGTTTGCAGTGTGTAGTCCTGGGGAGGGGACGGACGAAGGAGACCCGTTCTGGACTTGCTGGAAGAAAGCAAGTTGGAGTCCTCTGTGGAGGCAGTAAAATTGTTTCCCCAGCTGGCCCCGGACCAGATCTAGGAAGTAAGGGAGGTTTTAGCAGACTTTGCCCCATTGTTTAGTACCAAGTCTGGACTAACCCCCTTATCGACTCATGATGTGGAGACAGGGACACAGACGCCCATACAGCGGACAGCATATCTCGTGTCAGAGGCTGTCCAAAAGGACATTAGGAGGGAAGTGGAGGAGTTACTGGATTTAGGGGTGATCCAGAGATCCCACAGCCCCTGGGCCTCACCCGTTGTCCTTGTGCCCAAGCCAGATGGCTGTACTCATTTCTGTGTGGACTATCATGGACTGAATGCAGTCATGAAGTCAGACGCCCACCCAATGTCCCGGACGGACAAACTCCTGGACAAGTTGGGAGGGGCAACCTACCTTACGACAATTGACCTGACCAAGGGGTATTGGCAGATAGAGTTGACAGACAGAGTTAGGGAGAGGTCAGCCTTCATCACTCCGATAGGCTTATTTGAATTTAAAGTAATGCCTTTCAGAATAAAGAATGCCCCGGCCACTTTCCAAAGGTTGGTGAACCAGGTGTTAAATGGTGCTGAGGAGTACACCGTGGCGTACCTGGATGACATTGCCATCTTTAGTGCCAGCTGGGAGGAATACCTGTCCCACCTTAGGGAAGTGCTGGGAAGGATACAGAGGGCCAGACTCACTGTCAAAGCTGGGAAGTACCAGGTGGCCATGGGAGAAGTGGCATACTTCAGGTATGTGGTAGACCGGGGACAGCTCTGTCCTAACCAAATAAAAATAGAGGTAATCCAGACATGGCCCAGACCAGAAATGCAGAAGCAGTCAGGAGTTTCCTCGGGACAGTAGGGTACTATAGAAAATGTGTACCCAATTACAGTACCCTGGCTGCTCCCCTATCTGACCTGGTAAAGAAAAGGATGCCAAAGAAAATTACCTGGGGACCAGCCTGTGAAGAAGCCTTTACAAGACTGAAGGAGACACTGTGCAGTGCTCCTGTTTTGACAAGTCCTGACTATAGCAGACCCTTTATAGTTCAGACTGATGCCTTAGATGTGGGTATTGGGACAGTACTGAGTCAGACATCCAGCCAAGGGAAAGATCACCCTGTAGCCTATCTGAGTAAAAGGTTACTTACCAGGGAGCAGGCATTCTCCACTTTGGAAAAGGAGTGTCTTGCCATAGTGTTGGCCCTAAAGAAGTTGGAGGCATACTTGTATGGGCAGCATTTTGTGGTACAGACTGCCCACAACCCCTTGGTTTGGCTGATGCAAATGGGAAAGATGAATGGTAGATTGCTAAGATGGAGTCTTGCTTTGCAAGGGTATGATATGACAATATTACATAGGACTGGAGCCAAAAATCAGAACTCAGATGGCTTGTCTCATGTCTATGAGGAGTGAACTGATTTGGGAAGCTCATCCCATGCAGGGGATAGAGCCCCCAAATTCAGTAAAGGTAGGGAGGATTGTGACGCTTGGACAGCTGGTTCTGATTACACTATGATTTTTTGTAATATAAAAATGTGGTATTGAGTGTCTCTCATGAGACATGCTGAAACAGCCTGTGGAATGCCCCCCCCCCCCAGGTTTTAGCTACAAGGTGTTACCTGGAAAGCCAGGAGATAATTACAGGCTAGAAGAGACTAAATTAAGGATCTTCTGTTTATCTAGCTTAATTGTAGCTTGCCAGGTGCTAGGATGGGAAATCATAAACTTTTATAATGTTTAGGGGAAGAGAGTAGGTTATGATGCTTTAGTGCGAAGTCATAAAAGATTCTTTGATGTGTCCTGAGAAGAAGAGCTACTTAAGATCAAAGAGGGGATGTTATTTAAAGAAAGTCATGTGGGGACATGAGTTTTGCTGAGGTCACCTTTATTAATTTACCTCCTGCTGGATAGACATCCTGATTGTATACTTTTTAATAAACAGAGGAGGAGCTGGGTGACATAATGGAGAAGGCAGGGTCAAGACAGTGTTTTAATTATGCTGTAACAGACCTTTAGACACACATGTTTGGACTCTGAAAAAAGAAACATCTATAGCACTATAAGAATATAAGAATACATTTGGTAGACAGGTCTAACTGTAGTTAAAAAACTATATACCTTGCAGGGGTTAAACTGCACTGAGAAGTAGTGGAATTTCTAAATTGGTTTCTGGTTGCAGATTAAGCAACACTAGAGAGAAAGGAATGTGTGACTGTGAAATAGGAAGTTCTTCGGACGCTGTAACCAGTGGGCCTGTAGCTTAATGGTTAGAGCGCTGGAACGGCATACCAGAGTGCGGAGTTCAAATCCCGGTCGCCACATTTTCCTTTCTCATTTCCATCCTTGGTTTAAAAACTATATACCTTGCAGGGTTAAACTGCACTGAGAAGTAGTGGAATTTCTAAATTGGTTTCTGGTTGCAGATTAAGCAACACTAGAGAGAAAGGAATGTGTGACTGTGAAATAGGAAGTTCTTCGGACGCTGTAACCAGTGGGCCTGTAGCTTAATGGTTAGAGCGCTGGAACGGCATACCAGAGGTCCGGAGTTCAAATCCCGGTGAGCCCACATTTTCCTTTCTCATTTCCATCCTTGGTTTAAAAAACTATATACCTTGCAGGGGTTAAACTGCACTGAGAAGTAGTGGAATTTCTGTATTATTGGTAGGAATTTGCACTTTTTAAACCTTGTTGTTTTAAAAGATTGTATGTTTTGTGATATATGGTTCTGTGTTTTACATTTTAATCTATTTTAAGTAAACCTCTATGTTTAGAGACTACCTGGTGTGCCTTTGAGATTCTCTCTTTGACAAGGGAAGCAAATGTGGTTAAAGCTGACACTGTATAAAGCTTACTGGTTTTACCAAACTGGGAAAAGGTAAGAGTTTATTCTGAGGTCTTTAATAGAGTTTTAAGGGTTCATTTTGTATTTCTGGTTAGATGCCCATAGGCGAAAGATATCTGCCCCCCATGAAGAGCAGAATTATCGGAGCCTGTATATTGGGTACGCTAGCAAGAGGTTCACAGTTTGAATCCCTCCAGAACTCGAGGCCAAAGTTTGATTTGAACCCACAAAACAGACAGGAGGGCTACCCTGTTCTGTTAACTGTTCACAATACTACACTTGGAGGTTAGCACTGTGGGAGCAGTGGGCCTGACCTGCTGAGTGGGGTTGTGACAGTCACTAGATGTAATAAGAGATTTATGGGAAGATAACTCCATCAGAAACAATCTATTACATCTTATATGTGTGCTCTGAGAAAGAAGCTGGTAAAATAAGTTGAAATCGCCCATACTAATCAGGAAGAGGCCCTAAACTAACAGAAGGTGTATTATGACCGTAGAGTAAAAGAAAAGGTTTTTTGAGCCAGTTGAAAAGGTCTTGCTGCTGTTACCCACTACAGAAAATAAACTGTTAATGAAGTGGTAAGGGCCTTATAAGGTTCTTAGACCTACTGGCACAGTTAACGATGAGATTGAGACCCCAATAGAAAAAATGCTACTTAGATGTACCATGCTAACTTCCTCAAGAAAGGGGTTAAAAAAAAACACTGAAAACTTTTTGCTGGTTTTACCAGAAACTGATAAGATATTAATGTAGCTTATGACAGACTGGAACAAAGTGTAACTGCTGATGCTGTAAAGGTGAATGTTTCCTTAACCTCCAAACAAACTACTGAAATTTGTAACTTGCTAAAGACATTTAGCAGTACTTTTACCACAGTACCAGGCCAAGCAAAAGGGGTCGAGCACGTAATGGTGACAAGGAATGCTTGCCCTATTAGACAGAACACATACTAATTACCAGAGCAGTTAAGAGCAGGCGTGGTTAAGGAAATACAAAAAAATGAAAGAACTGGGTATCATAGAAGAGTCAAAAAGTGCTTGGTCATCACCAATGGTGATTGTAAACAAAAAAGAAGGGGGTGTAAGAATCTGCCTTGATTTTAGGAAACTTGAGTGTCAGAATTTGACAGTTATCCTGTGCCCAGAATAGATAATTTGGTGGACAGACTGGGGAGTGCAAAATATAGCAATACCTTTGCTTTCACCAAGGGCTACTGGCAGATTCCACTAGCTAAAGAATCCAGAGACAAAACAACATTTGCCATTCCTATAGGATTCTATCAGTTCATCACCATGCCATTTGGTTTACGTCGCACACCCGCTACATTCCAGTGGTACATGGATGTAATTTTACCCCTCACACTGGTTATTGTGCTGCATACCTGGATGATGATGTGGTGTATAGTCCAGACTGGAAAAGCCACCTGGAACACCTACGAGCAGTTATCCAGTTGATCAAAGAGGCAGTTCTGAGAATCCTACCAAGTGTGCATTGGGCACGCAGGAAACCAAATATTTGGGTTATGTTTTGGGAAATGGAGAAATCAAGCCAGAGATTCTAAGAAGCTGTAGCTAACAGCCCTGTCCTCAAAACTAAGAAACATGTCAGGTCATTTTTAGGGCTGGCTGGTTATTATCAGAGATTTGTTCCCAGCTTTGCCGAGTTAGCTACTCCCCTCACTGAACTCACAAAGAAACGATTCCTGAATAATGTGAAATGGACCCCAGAGTGTAATGAGGCTTTTTGAGCCATTAAGGCTACATTATGTTCATCCCCTGTTTTAAGAAGCCCAGACTTTGAGAAACAGTTTTGTTACAGACAGATGCATCAGAGGTAGGCCTAGGTGCAGTCTTGAGTCAGCATATAGATGGGAAAGAACATTCTATTCTATACATAAGTAGGAAATTGCACGACAGAAAGGATTACTTCACCATTGAAAAGGAATGCTTTGCGGCAAAGTGGGCCATGGAGTCCCTCAAGATCTTACTTCGAGAGGGTTCCTGCAGTAGGTCATTACTTACATGGGTGTGCCCTCTGGGATCAGGACCACACGGCAAACTTTTCCAGCAGTGTCTGGCGGGGGACCACCCACCCAGCGTGCCCCTGTATAGTGGGCAGTCCCCACGCCCACCTTCCAATTCTTTCCCATCATCGACCAGTGCTAGTACCTCGCAATATCATCCAGCATTGTCGATCACCATTTTTCTTGTTTTCATCTTATTCCAGTCCAAATTTGGCACTTTATATCTTCACTATCTCTGCCTCCTAAGGCAAAGATGAAGTACACCAAGTGTGGGGTGCAAATTCCCCACAAAGATGGGCATCATCTCTGCCTTTTCTGTTTAGGCCTGGACCATGACACCACGGCCTGTCCCGACTGCCAGCCTTTTAACCAGGCCACCCACAAATAACGACAGCAGGCTCTGGAGGCCCATCTCCTTAAGTGCAGAATGGCTTTACTTTGGACTCATCTTCTTCTTCCCCTTCAGACAAACAGAAGAAGAAAAAGGAAAAGGAGAGGCACAGAGAGAAGGAGTGCCATGAGGACCTGGACTGATCCTCAGCTGAGCCTTTCGACCAGCAAGGCCCTTTCCCCACCGCCCACCCTTGTGGTGACCCAGGCAGCTTCCAGGACAACCTCCAGTGCCACCGTCTTTCAACCAGTCTTGACTGGTAAGTCGAACGCTGGCTCCTCTGGCGAACGCCTGGACCTTGACGGTAAGTCAGTCTGGCCGCCGATAAGTCGGACTCTGCCCAAAAGCAGCCTGTTGTCCGCTAGGCTCTGACTGGTAAGCTGGTCAAGGGTACTACCCTCCACTGCCCGGTCAGTTGGTCGCTTCTGACAACCACTCTGGCATTGCTCTCCCGTTGTGGCTCACGCTGTCATGCCTAACGTCCAGCAGAGTGTGCTGGCTTCTCTGAGTCAGCCCTCCCCCCGGGGTCTGCCCGGCCGGGAGACTTCCTGTCCACCTCCCCAGTGGTTTCCCCTGCCCTGCAGCCTACATCTGGGACTGAGGAGGAAGAAGGATGCCTGGAAGTGGTTCTCTCTTTGTCCACTCCTAAGGCAGTCCCTCAGATCCTCCCTCCGAGGAATACTTATCCTTCGCCAGTTACTCTGATGTTGGATCACCTTCCGCCTGCTGCTCCTTCTTTAACATCAGCAGCACGGTTGGATACCACACTTCAGCTCCCTCCATCAGGGCCCAACATTCGGCCTCTTATGCAGGATCTGACCTCTTTGGGTCTAACATCGGCTAACCTCAAGTCGGGGACCCCGACGTTTATTCCCTTTTCATCAGCTACCCCTCCGACGACTATCACGCCGTCAACTATCATGACGTCGAGAATTTATCCTGGCCCGTCCAGGCCTCTTGGTCAAGACCTACCATCTGGGCCTACTATTTTCTCCGGACATCAGACATTCTTTCCTCCATAATCTGGCCCGTCGATACCTCATTATTCCCAGGGCTATTTCCCTGGGTACCAACAGGGATACCCATATTATCAGGGGAACTCCCCCCCTCAGTATGTGGGTTCAGGGGCTCATTTTTACCCACCTCCAGCTAACCCATCCCCTCCTTCTCCCCCACAACCAGACTTCCAGTCACTTTTTCAGTCATGGTGGAAGGATGCAAGGTCACAGCTTTTCTTTAACTTGGAAAATAGGCTTCCTAATCCAGTGGTAGTGCCCCTGACTCCTCCATATCCTGCCCTGTGGAATATGGTGCATGTTTCGGGTACTACACCTCAAGATATTCCTCTTCCAGGCTTTAAATGTTCAGAGGGTGAGGAACCCCCTGACTCTGATGCTGACACATCCGAGTATTCCTCAGATGAGCTATCCTCTTACCCCCAGGGGCAAAGAGTCCCCCCAGTCTCCTCCAGAAGACCCTTCTTTCATGGAGCTCCTCCACATTATCCAACAAGCAAGTGGTTGGAATGCCGAGGATCTGGATCCTATGAGGAAGTGCTTAGCCGAGCATCTAGATTTAGAGGCCGCCTCCCCCATTCCAGTTCCTCCTTGGATAGCACTGCACGAGGACCTTACAGCTACCATTGGGAAATTGCCACACTCCATTCCTGCTGTCCTTAAAAAGGCAGACAGGCTGTATCGTTCACCTGAAGGCGTCCCCTTTCTAGACTCTCACTCTAAGGCAGATTCAATTGTTATTACTGCCGCTCATGACCACTCAGCTAACCCCAAGTACATGAGCACATTCCCAACCCCCCAGACAAGGAGTCCAGACAATTGGAGCAGTTTGGCAAGAAGATCTGTTCTTCTGCCAAGGGTGCTATGCGCTCTTTGAATTATGTGGCACATATGGTATCCTTTCAAAAGGCCACCCTAGCTAAGTTGGAGGACAAGATCTCCTCCTAGGTGGATTCTGACCTCAAAGCAGAGATCGCTAAAGAGCTTCGTCTCTCTAAGATCTCTTGCAGATGTGTTCTTAGGGCGACCTACGATTCGGTGGATGCAGTGGCTCGCTCCTCGGCTACTGCCGTTAGCCTCAGGAGGCATGCTTGGCTACGTATTTCGGGCTTTTCAGTAAATGTACAAGCAGCCATTCAGGATGCTCCTTTTCAAGGATCAGTCCTCTTTGGAGGGGATACCAAGGATTTGATCACAGGCCTCCAAGATTGTGGTCAGGCCCTTAGAGCAGTCCACTCTATGTGTAGGGCTGGTACTCCCAAGAAGCAGCCCTTTCGGCACTAGTTCAAGCACCTAGGGAAGCAAGTGGCCCCAAAGAAACAGACTAAAAGGAGAACCACTGGCTCCTCTTTTTCCTCTGCACTAGCTGCCAAGACCCAGAGACCAACAAGAGGGCTTTTGCCCCCCCTTCCTCCTGACTCGCCCAGTCTTCCCTCCCCTCCACTTGAAAGCATGGAGACAGCGGGGGGAAGATTCACCCTTCACGTCCAGGAGTGGGAGGACATTACCTCGGACGCGTGGGTCCTACAGCTCATTTCTCAAAAGCACACACACTAGAGTTCCTGGAGCTTCCTCCAGACTCTCCTCCCGGTCACTCACACTACTCCCCATACCAAGACCCATTGGTCAAAGAGGAGATCAGGACTGTGAAATGAAAGGCAGCAATCGAACCAGTGCTAGTCGCCCAGAGAGAAAAGGGGTTTTACTCCCACTTCTTCCTGGTCCGAAAGAAGACGGGCGACCTCAGTCCAATCCTGGACCTCAGCAGTCTTAACCTCTTCGTTGAGTACAAGAGGTTCCGCATGCTGACTGTTCGGAGCCTCCTGCCCCTTCTGCAGCAGGATCACTGGCTCTGTGCTGTTGACATGTAGGACGCTTACTTGCATATCCCGATCTTCCCTGGCCACCGCCATTTCCTGCAGTTTTGTTTCCGGGGGAGCACTTCCAGTTCACAGCCCTCCCCTTTGGCTTGTCCTTGGCACCTAGGGTTTTAACCAAGTGAATAGTGGTGGTGGCAGCAGCCTTACGCCACCAGGGTATAGTGGTGTTCCCCTATCTGGACGACTGGCTACTTTTAACTCCATCCAGGGACAGCCTTCTGGACTCCCTCTCAGTTACCTTGGACCTTTTTTTCCCGGCTGTGGATCACAGTCAATCTTCCCAAGTTATCTTTAACCCCCTCTCGGAACCTTCAATTCATAGGGGTGGTTTTGGACACGGTCCAGTGCAGAGCCTTTCTCCCCTCCGACAGAGTGGAGACTCTCTGAGAGCAGGTCATCCTGGTGATCTTATCTAGATCTCTTCTGGCCAGAGCATTGCTATACTTCCTGGGCCTGATTGCAACCTCTGTCTCCACAGTTCCTTTAGCCAGGTTGCATATGCGGTTCTCCCAGTGGACTCTCCATGTCAGCATTTTGGATGATCTGGACCATCCCATTCTGGTCTCCAGAGCAGTCCAGAGGAATCTACAGTGGTGGTTAGACCCTCTTAATCTGTCCAAAGGACTTCCCTTCTGAAGTTCCCCTCCTCTGTGGACCTTCACCACAGATGCTTCATGCCTGGGTTGGGGAGCACACCTGGGGGACCACTGAACACCAAGGTTCAAGGTCCCAGCTGGAGATGTCCTTGCACATCAACATTCTGGAGATGAGGGTGGTTCTTTATGCCCTTCGGGCTTTTCAGACCATCCTCTCGAGAGGGACACTGCTAATCCAGACAGACAATATGTCAGTAGTCTGGTACATCAACAAACAGGGAGGCACCCGATCATACCCCCTATGCAGGGAGGCAGTGAGGGTGTGGAACTGGGCAGTCCAGCATGACCTGTTTCTTACAGCCGTGCATGTTCCAGACATTCACAACGTCCTGGTGGACAGCCTCAGTCGGACGTCGTCCCTCGCTCACGAATGGGAATTAAGTCAGGAGGTAGCAGACACTGTCTTCCAGAGGTGGGGTCGCCCAGACATCAATCTGTTCACCTCCTATCCAACACAAAACTTCTCAGCTTTTGCTCTTTCGTTCCAGAGCCTGGAGCTTTCCGGCATGATGTGTTGTCACTATGTTGGACAGGGACGTTCTTGTACAGCTTCTCTCCCTTTTCCATTCTTTGGAGGGTACTTCTCAAACTCCAGGCGGAGGGATCTTGAATGATCCTGGTTGCTCCTCTCTGGTTGAGGCAAATTTGGTTTCCACTAATGCAGCAGCTCTTAGTGGAACCCCCAATTCCTTTACCTCTCAGACACGACCTGTTGACACAGGATCGAGGCAGGTTGGTACATCCAGGATTCAGGACATTGCATCTTCATGCGTAGCTCCTTCAGACATAATCAGAGCTCACTTTGGGGTCTCCCAAGAGGTCACTCGGGTCCTGGTGGAAGCCAGAAAACCCTCCACCAGATCCACCTATGCCATGACATGGAAGCATTTTTCCATTTGGACAACTTCCAAAGGCTGGGATCCCTTTACCTGCTCTGCTCCTCAGATCATGGAGTACCTCTTGCACCTGTCTGATTTGGGTCTGTCGTATTCGTCCTTTAAGGTTCACTTGTTGGTCATCTCGGCCTACCGCATGCTGGTAGAAGGAAAAACCGTGGCTCAGTTGGAGGTCTCAAAGACCTTTCTGAATGGGATCCTCCACCTAAAACCTCCCATCCATAACCCCACCCCACCTTGGGATTTAAATTTTGTGTTAGAGAAGCTTATGCTTCCTCCCTTTGAACCAGCAATAAGCTGTGACATGCGCTACCTTTCTTGGAAGACACTATTTTTAGTTGCCATTAACTTCTGCTGTTAGGATTTCCGAGCTTCAGGCCCTGTTGCATAAGGAACCTTATTTGATTTTCCACAAGGATCGGGCGGTCCTGGATACTAATCCTAAATTTCTTCCTAAGGTGGTTTCTTTTTTTTTATTTAAAGTTTATTGAAGGTTTTACATACATATAGGAGACAGAACAAAGCAAGTAATCATGTTGTACAACTTTTTCGATACATTGAGTCTGTCCCCCAACAACCCACTCCCACCCTAACCCCACCCCTCACCCCTGCAAACCACAAAATATTCAACACCAGCAAGAAATAACTGTCCAAGAAACCAATGTTCTAAACAAACTAAATGGAGTACAAGGTATAAAGGGGATCCCAAATCTTGTTGTATTTAGGCAATCTATAATGGAGGCTAGCACACGCTTTTTCCGTCCGGAGGTTCCCCAAAAGTTCTTTAAGCCATTTATTGTAAGAGAGCACCTCCGAATCCTTCCAATGTCTAAGTACAAGTTTCTTAACAGACATTGCAATAATGGATATATAATATTTACGTTTTGTAACTCTTAATAAGGAATAATCTCCTAATATACATATTTCAGGAGTAAAACAATCAGAAATACCCAACAAGGCATTGGCCTTTGCTAGAATTATTTTCCAGACAGGTGCAACTTTTGGACAACTCCAGAAAATATGTAGGCGCGAACCTTCTTCAAGGGAGCACCATGTACATAAATTGGATTCAATAAGGCCCCATTTGGCCAATTTCTGGGGAGAATAATATAAATTGTGCAATATATGAAGCTATGTAAGTCGGAGCCTATCCTGTGTAATAAAGCGATGACAGTTAAGCCATAAGGAGGCCCAGTCTAAATTTAAAGAAGGGAATAAAGAGGTCCAATATTTTTTGGGGCCTAAACATTGAGGGAAGCGGTACTCAAAAAGTGAAGCATGTATCTTGGGGATAGCCTTAGGGGGATGACTCAAAACCTGAAGATCCTGATGTAATGACCTATTGTTTGGCATGGGTGGAGAGCGGCCCAGAATCTTAATGAGGAGATGCTTAAGTTGACATATCTTAAAGTGGGCGGTAGAGGGAATATTAAATTTGGACATGATAGCCGAGATAGAGAGCCAAGAGTTCTCATCTTTCTGGAATAAAGACAGAGATCCATTCCCCACCTGAGGTAACCATGTAGAAGGGATGGGTTTACCATCCAAAACAAATAGAGGAGAATTCCACATGGATTGGGAAGGATCATGATGAGGTTTGTATTGTAGGGACTTACAAAGTTGTACATAGACCCATATGGATAACTCAATTATCGTAGAGTTTAGCTTAGGGGGAAGTTGGGATGGTTTTAAAGTTAACAGGATTGAAGGTTCAAACCCCATGGATTGAATCATGGCTGCCTCTATCTCTAACCACAGTGGATGAGGAAGTGAAGGAACTGGGTCAAGCCATCTAATATATTTAGAAGCATGGCTGGCCCAGTAGTACATATGTAATTGGGGGAGCCTTAACCCACCCTTGTCTTTCAGAGCAGCTAACTTGTTGTATGCCAGTCTTGGTTGCTTGTTAGCCCAAATAAACTTCGTAAGCAGTTGGTGCAACTTACTGAACCATGTCCCAGGGAGCCAAACATTGAGAAGATTGAGAGGATATAAGAGGCGGGGAAATATATTCATTTTGACCAGATTGATCCGACCCCAGAGGGAAAGAGGGAGTTTGCCCCATCTGTCCAGATTTTGTGTGATGGTTAAAATGAGAGGATCGAAATTTTTCTTAATAGTTAGAAGAGGATTTCTGGTAAGCACAGTGCCGAGGTAATCGAGAGAGTCCGGTGCCCATTTAAGACCCAAGATAGTAACCGATTGCTTAAAAACCTTATGATTCAAAGGGAAAACAGCCGATTTACTAAGATTAAGTTTGTAATTAGAAAGGCGACTGTAACTCTCAATGACCTCAAGCATTGCAGGAATAGAGGTGTCCGGATGAGAAAGCTGAAGAAGGAGATCATCTGCATATGCTAAAATCCTGACTTCCTGCCCCTGTATGGTGATACCCTGTATTTCTGAGCTAGCCATTAAATTTCGGAGAAGCGGCTGAAGGTAAATATTAAATAGGAGGGGAGAAGAGGGCACCCCTGTCTGGTACCTGAATACAGAGGGAAAGACTCCGATATAACTCCATTTCCCATAATTCTAGCCGAAGGGGCCCGATAGATGGCTGCAATCCAGTCCTAAAATTGGGTTGGAAAACCAAAGGCTTTTAGAGCATGGAACAAAAAACCCCAATCAACTCTGTCGAAAGCCTTCTCAGCGTCCAGGGACACCAAGACTGCAGGGAACTGTGTATCCCTGGATGCCAAGAAGACATGAGTAAGCATGCGGAGGTGGTCCACTGAGGAATGTCCTCGCATGAACCCCACTTGATGCATTCCAATAAGGTCCGGCATCACCAAGGTCAGCCTATCAGCTACAATTTTTGTTAAGATTTTCATATCTTGGTTTAATAGGGAAATGGGTCTATAACTTTGGACAAGTTCCAGGTCTTTACCAGGTTTAGGAATCAGTACAAATAGGGCTTCATAAAGAGTGGGGTCAGTACAGGCCCCAGATAGGATATGTTGGTATAATGAGAGGAGAACTGGGACAATTAAGTCTTTAAATTTTTTTAAAAAATAGGCCTAGAAGCCATCCGGGCCTGGAGCCTTATCTATAGTGAGCTTTTGTATTACCTCCAGGATTTCCAGACTAGAAATGGGTGCCATCAATAAACTATTATGAGATTCTGATAGAACGGGTAGGGAAGTACGTGTAAAATAGTCTTCCAGGGTGGAAACTGATGGAAGCTGATTCATTTTGTCATATAATGATTTATAATACTGTGTGGATTTGTATAAGATACCATCGGGGAAGGTTTTTAATGTTCCATCTTCCAAAGATCTGATAGGGGGAATATACCTTGTCGATTCCTGCTGTTTTATCCTGAGGGCCAGGAGTTTCCTGGCTTTTTCCCCTTGATCCACGTAAGTGGCTTTAGTGTGTATGATGGAAAATTCAACCTTTTCCCTAAGAATCTCTAAATATTGGTCTCTAATAACTGCTAAATTGTGTTTGATTTCCTCAGGGGTATTTGGGGTTAGGGAAATTTCAATTGCCTGTATTTGGGACAATAAAGTCTTCAGTTTTGCATTCTGGGACCTCTTCCATGCGGTAGCCTGACTAATTAGGATACCTCTAGGATATGTTTTAAGGGTACACCATAGAATATCTGGAGCAATATCCGGGGATGTGTTTATGCTAAAGAAAAGCTTGATGTGCTCTTTAATGTTTGAACAGTTTTGGGATCCTTAATGATTTGATCATTAATTTTCCATCTTCTGTCTCTCTTTGGAATAGAGGATAAGGCTATACAGGATAAAACTAGGGAGTGGTCTGAGGGCGGTCCAGGCAGGATAGTGGAGGACGAGACCCCAGGGATAAGTGCTTGAGAAATTAATAGATAGTCTATACACGAAAGCGTATGATGAACCGGGGAAACGAAGTGTATTCCTTCTCTTTGGGGTATAATACTCTCCAAATATCGTATAGGCCAAGCTGATCAATCAGATCATACAAGGCTCTCTGCGCAGGAGATATCCCTCTGGCCGAAGGAGGTGATCGGTCCAACTCGGGATCAACTACTAGGTTTAAGTCCCCCCCCCATTACAATCAATGTAGGTAGGAAGGGAAGAATTCCCAGGATCAAATTCGCAAAGAAGTCAGGGTTGTCTAAGTTAGGACCATAAACACTACAGAGGAGGAGGGGGACTGATTGAATAGTCCCTTTTACCATTATGCATCTGCCTTGGGGATCCTTGATAATCTGTTCCAAATCAAAGACAATGCTTCTGTTGACTAAAATCATAACCCCTCTGCTATTGGTAGAGCCTTGAGCTGAAAACACTTTCCCAACTTGCTGCCTTCTCATCTGCAATGCCTGTAAGTCCAGCAAGTGAGATTCTTGGATGAAAGTAATTTGCGAGCGTACCAGACTTAAATGTTTTAGAACCTTATACTGTTTGAGTTTGTTCCTAAGCCCCTTCACATTCCACGTGGAAAAACACACATCATGCACCATTTTTGAGCATATGAGTCGGAACATAAGTTATGATGTTTAACCAATGTAAATGCATAAAAAAAGTAACATGCAATCTGGACCATAAGTTATGGTTCCCCCCACCCCATCCCAACCTAACTATCCTATTTACCCCAGTAAACAACGAGAAAACCCTATACAATAATAATTGAAAATATGAAATTGATAACCAGAATTGCATAAGAAAACCCTTCCCCCCTTACCTATTATGTGCACCGTCCCACAACAGCTTAGCGTTTCTCTCCCCCCTCCAACCACCCATCCCCATGTGAGAAGGATTTGTAACAAGAAAACCCTTGAAAATCCTATATTTGTACTTACCAAACATGAATTTTAACTTCAGCACCAACCAGATACAAAGTTAGTAAAAAGTAGAACAACACTCCCCTCTTGTGGCTAAGTAACTGAACTACAAGCATGTGTAAAAATCCGAAGGTAAATGAAAATAAAATGAGAGCTAACAACATCCCTACTTATCTATATTGTTCTGATCAAGGAAAGCCGGTAATAAAGGAATACTATAACATTAGAAGAAATTACCCTCCCAAGTCCAACAAACATCGATCGCTGACAGAGACCGAAGTGATCAGCAAATCAAAACCGGAGGAAGTCTCTGCTAACAACAGGAGCCAGAGTCCCCAAATAGTGATGAAAGAAACGAACAGTCCGATTTATCACTCACTGTTGGGGGAAGTCTTCTCGCTACAAGGGATCAGGAATTCTTCGTTGAGGACTCGCTGACGCAACAACGAAATATTTCCCTGTAAACTGCACTAGCGAGCAGTAGTAGCGATCGTCAGATGCACTGATCCCAAGCGAGTTCGATCGAGTACTCTATTTATGAAGCAATTTGTCACAATGAAGCTGCATACTAATCAATGGCTTCTACCCATACTTCGTACAATAGACAGGACAGAAACATCATTTTGAGTCACGGTAAAGGTCAGGCAGAGCTCGCTTGAGATCCATATGAGCTGTTTCAGCATCATCGTAAGAATGCCACTCACCTTCAGTGAGGACCTTGTACTTCGCAGGATAGATCATTCTGAACTTGATCCCCGTAGCAATAATCTTTGTGACTGGTGGATGGAAGCTGGCCCTGCATAGTCTTATAGAGACAGGCAGATCTTGGGCTATGTGGATCTTGTGTCCCTCCCACTGCAGCTCTTGAAGATCCTTTATCTTAGCCATCAGATGCTGTCTCTCGAGGTAGTTCAAGAAGCGAAAAATGAGCGGGCGGGGAGCTGCCCGAGGTGGTGGCATTGGTCTAAGTGCCCTGTGTGCCCTCTCAATAATGTACTGGGACCCATAAGGTGAAGGACCCACTATCTTTTCGAGGAACTTTTGAACAAACAGGATCGGATCTTTGCATTCTTCTGATTCAGGCAGGCCAATGATCACTGCATTGTTCCTGCGGCTGCAGCCCTCTAAATCTTTAAGTTTTTGTTCTACTTTGGATAACTTTTGTTTTAGAGCGACAATTTCGGGGTCTTGTTTTTCTACCCATTTTTCAAGTGATACTAGCCAGGCTTTATTGTCGGAGGTCTTAATGACAATGTCCTCCATTGCCTGGGAGAGGGATTTTATTTCCGTAGCCATCGTCCTGAGCTCCTCCTGGAAGGGTCGCAATTCAGCCAAAAAGCCTGCCAAGGTGAGTGGCTCTTGGTCCCCCAGGGATGTAAGTTGGATGTGGGAGGTAGTAGCACCAGAGGTCCACGATTTCTTTGGGGCCTTCTGCAGAGTTACAGGCAGCGTATGTTTTGGCTGTGGCAACTTCATCTCCGAATCCATACCTCATGGAAGTACCCCGATAGATGCTGCAAGTTATTGGTAGTAGGTGCAAGATATTTTTGGAGTAATATATCTCCTTGTTCAGTAAAAATAAGTATTTTAGTTAAGCGGGTAGTTGGAGCGGGCTGAAGAGACGTCTTTTAGGCCTGCTGTATCACATGACCAGCTCCTAAGGTGGTTTCTGAGTTCACTTTAAACCAGACAGTTGAACTCCTGGTTTGTTACCCTGCTCATTTGAACACGGGGGAGGATCTCCTTCACACCTTGGATGTCCATAGAATCCTCTGATGTTACTTTCATAGAACCAAGGGGTCCAGAACGTCTGATTAGCTTTTTGTCTGATTTGCTCCCAAATCCTTGGGATTGGCTACACGTGCCCAGCCTGGTTCAACTCTCTACCCACTTCAGTAACTAGTCTGCCCAAGCTTGGACAATTTAAAGAGGCCCTCAGGAATCATATACTCTCCATTCACTCTTGTGTGTGTACCTCCTGGTGAACCCAAGTCCACTGGGCCCCTCCTCCATCACAACTCCGAGTCTATGACAGTGGCTTCCTAGCCAGCTTAATCAGCCCTTAGTCTCAAAATTGGTCAGTTGCAAGTTTGATAAGTGTCCTTAGCTACCTCGATGTATAGGCCTGTAACTCCACCTGTATACACTTTGTAACAGTTCTTAAAATCCTGCTGTGTTCCTACTATATTTGTACCCTGTACCCCTGTATTGTTTATGTCTGTAAGGAATTCTCATATGTAATGGACTTTACTTCTCTGAAACTCTGACATGGAGCCTTTGAAAATGAGTCCCTGACTTGGTTGTAATTCCGATGACTACAATAAATAAATAAATAAATAAACAGTGCCTTTCTAAATGGCTAGGTAACTGCATTTGCTTCTGTTACCATGTTGACTAATTTGTTCGAGTGGGTGACAAAGGAAATAGACTAGGGCAGAGCGGTAGATGTGGACTATCTGGACTTCAGGAAGGCCTTTGACACAGTCCCATACAGGAGACTAATCCACAAGCTGGCAAATCTGGGGTTGGGGACAGAGGTGGTCACATGGGTTAGAAACTGGTTGAGTAACAGGACCCAAAGAGTGGTGGTAAATGGAGTTGGCTCTCAGGAGGGACGGGTAACAAGTGGTGTACCCCAGAGATCAGTGCTGGTACCAGTGCTCTTCAATGTCTTCATAAGCAACATCACAGAGGGTCTAGAAGGGAGGGTTAGCCTGTTTGCGGATGATACAAAGCTATATAACAGGGTAGATACCCAGGAAGGTATAGAAAAATGAGGAGGGATCTGAAGGGGTTAGAAAACTGGTCCAAGAAATGGCAGTTGGGTTTCAGTGCAAAGGAGTGCAAGATTATGCACCTAGGGAGAGGAAATCCTAAGGCTGAGTATGAACTAGATAGGGTAACACTGGAGGCCACCACAGAGGAATGGGATCTAGGGGTAGTCATAGAAGACAATCTCAAAGTGGCTAAACAGTGCGACAAAGCGGTTGGAAAGGCTAACAGTATGCTAGGGTGCATAGGGAGGGGTATGACAAGTAGAAGGAGGGAAGTGGTGGTACTGTTGTACAACTCCCTAGTAAGGCCTCATCTGGAGTACTGTGTTCAATTCTGGAGGCCCCATCTCCAAAAAGACATAGACGGGATGGATACAGTAGAGAAGAGGGCGATAAAAATGGTGCCGGGGATGCAGCATAACTCGTATGAGGAGAGACCCAGAGCTCTAAATATGTACTCCCTGGAGGAAAGGAGAGAGAGGGGGGACATGATAGAGACCTTCTAATGTCTAAAGGGGATCAACAGGGTACCAGAGGGGAGCATCTTTCACATGAAGGGAAATAGCAGAACAAGGGGCACAGCATGAGACTAAAATTTGGAAAACTTAAAGGGAACTTGAGGAAATTCTTCACTGAAAGGGTGGTGTAGAGATGGAACAGTCTCCACCAGGAAGTGGTGGGGGTGACCACGGTTCAGGGATTCAAGAGTGTGTGGGATAGGCATATGGGAGTTATCAAGCTAGAGGTGAAAGGGGGGGCTTGTAGCATCTAGGGTACCTTAAGCATTAGAAAGAGGGATATGGCAGACTAGATGGGCCACAAGGCTCTTATCTACCAACATCTATGTATCTGTGTTACCAGAGATACAACAAACTTCTTCCGGGGGAGGTTAGAGGTCACTCTACTAGAGGCATGGTTATCTCTACGGCGTTCTGCAGAATGTTTCTACAGCAGAGATCTGTGCGGCAGCAACCTGGAGTTCTGTCCATACCTTCTCGAAGCATTACAGTCTTTGTTGCCTCTAGGCGCATGGCCGGGTTCGGTCTTGCCTTCTTGCAGGGCCTACTGTCTTAGGCTGGTCCTGTACTGTCTTTCTGTTGCTCCTCCTCCTCCTCCTCCTCCTCCTCCTGTGACTCTCTTAGTCTCTCTATGAGTGACTGCTTGGGATTCAGTTTTATAAATAATGACCTACTGCAGGAACCCTCTCAAAGTAAGAGGTAAGATAGTACAGTTACATAAGAACTTACTGTAACAGTAGAACTTCGAGAGAGGTTCCTGCAGTAGGTCACCTTTTTCCTTCCCCCAGTTTTCTGCATTTCTTTCAGCCATTCTTAACTGGGCTGCAGGATTTCATCCTTTCTCCTGTCTCATCCTGCTTGGATCTCCGGCAGGAGAAGAGGAAGGCAGGTGTGGGGACTGCCCACTATATAGGGTCACGCTGACGTCTGTCACGTGACATTGATGGGCGGTCCCCCGCCAGACACTGCTGGAAAAGTTTGCTGTGCGGTTCTGATGCCGGTGAGTGCAGTACTATAAGTAACAACCTACTGCAGGAACCTCTCTCGAAGATCTACTGTTACAGTAAGTTCTTACGTAAATGTATTTTTTACTTAGTAGGAGCCGACTTTGTACTTATAACAGATCGCAATCCTCTTTGTTGGCTTAACCAAATGAAGGATAAAAATCCTAGACTCACACAGTGGTACCTGGCACAACAGCCATTTAAATTTAAAGAGATGCACAAATCTGGGAAAGAGAATATCAGTGCTAATTTTCTGTCAAGATGTGGATCAGGTATATTGAGAATTCCGAAGGTTTAAAAAAATTTGACTTGGAACTTCTCTGTTTGTTTGCTGCATATATACTGAACTGTGAAGGTGATAAGCTAATGTTAGATGGGAATTTAATAGAATGTTTTGGAAATCTGTTTTACGTAAAACAGGTTCCCTCTTAAAGAGGGGGGTATGTGACAGGGTTGAATAAGGCCCTGTTCCATTTGTTATGCAGAAAGAGTTTGAATGCAAGGGTCTGTTCTATGCCCTCCTTTTCTGTCTCTTGTCTGTCTGGTTGTGCAACCAAATTTTCTTGAGAGACCTAAGAACTGATCACTCCAACATTTCACAATTCTCCACCTCTCGCTATTTCTCTGCCTTCACTTGCTTTTCTATCTTTTCTTTCCCTTTGTATATATGTGGGTATAAAAATATATGTGAATCTTTATGTGGAAATGTCACTGATACTGGGATCCCTTTGCTTAAAACTGTATATATTTATACTGTGGAAATGATTGCAAAAAGTTATTTGGAACTCAAGGGGTTAACCTGAGATGCAGTGTTTAAGCCTTCTGCAGAGCTGTCAACAAGAGGTCAGTTCTGGGACACCATGTACTGTTTTGCTGCACCTGCAAGGAACGAAACGGACAAGAACATTCTGTAAACTTACAAGAACATTCTGTGAGAAGCAGGCTCTCTTAATAAATTTCCAGACAAAGACTTATGAAAAGAGCAGCAATGCTTTTGCGTGAGAGACAAGGAGAGTGAGAGACTGAAACTTGGAATTGAGAGACCCTCAGAAGGACTTTGTTTTTTGTGTTTGTACTGCCTTTGTAAATAGTTATAGTGAAAAAATACATTTTTAATTTTACTATTATTGGAAAAAATAAAACACTGTTTGTGAATTTTGAAACTGCTTCTGCTTTTCCTATGCTTCCTGACCTGTGCCTCAATGACACTAATACATCAGGGAGTCTTTTGTTTGAGCTGTAGCTTGTGGGGTCTGACTCCCACGCCTACAGCCCCTTCTGCCCCTGCTCCTGACATGTCCTCTCTGATGCTGATAGGGGTGGCTTGGGCCTGGAGAAAAGGTCTGCTGTAGCCTGACCCACCTCCCCTCCCCTTCCCTGTGGCCTGTAGGAAGTGGAAGCTTTCTCTTTTTCGGCATTGCTCTTGTTGGTGGTTTTATATTCATCCACCTTCTTGTTTTGTTACCAAGCAAAGAGTTATTTTCGCATGGAAAATCCATGGCTTTGTTTTGGGTATCCTGGGAGAGACTTGTGGTTCTCAGCCAGGCAAAACTCCTTAAAGCCACAGTAAGTGCCGTCCATCTGGCAGTAGTGTTATTGGCATCTACTGCCATGTGAAACTGATATTTTGTGGCCTGTAGCCCACACCTGGCTGTTTCTGCCAGATCAGCAGCCAATCCTGCTGGTGTCTTATCCTGCATGGACATCACCGAATTCCACTGAGATTTTTGATATTGAGTAGCATAGGTCATATAGTTTGCCTTTTTTTTTTATATAGATGTTTATCGGCTTTTTTCCTCATTTTTCTCCCTGTCCCTGTGCCCCATTCGTGTGCATGCATGGAGCATGCCACACATTCGGACACACTCCCTACACTGCCACCCTCCCGCCTGCACTGCCCACCTGACCTCCACCCGGTGGGAGCGGAACTGCGGGGGGGGGGAGATGATGACTACCCTGGGAGGGGAGAGCTACCTTTCGGCTGCTCAGTCCTGCTCCTGCCCTTCCCCCTTATAGTTCACCTGTCTAAGGGCCAAAGAAGCAGACAGGTAGCCCTTCTTAACCATGCTGTCGAGTTTCCTTGAATCTTTTTCAGGTGGGTGTGATGCCATGGGTACCCAAGCCTTTGTCACAAGCTGAAGCTTGTACCACAGCATCATGACCAGGGTGAGAAAAAAGTAACTCAGCCCCTTATCTATTAAGCTGACATTTCTTGTCAGCTTTTTAGTCTATGGGAGGCACAGAACTGGGTGTCTCCAGCACCTTCTTGACTTGTTTTCTGAGTGACTTATTTAGAGGGAGCAAAAGCCTTTTGGTGGGTGCCAGGCCCATCATATCCGGAAATTCTACCTCCTCCTCATCGTCCTCCACAGACTCATTTGTGGTCAAGTCGAGGGCTCCCACCATTTGTTTTACAAAGGTGTAATGAGAGTAATAATTCTCTGATAGCCTAGGAGGGGAATCAAACTCCAGGTCAGGGGAGACTTCCAAACCTATCGGTTTATTCTCCTCGTAGTCCTCATAAGAGGATCCTGGGCTAATGGAACTAAACATGGAACCGATGAAGGAACCGTGGTCAGAACCAATAGTGTAACTGGAGGGTTCACCGGTACCGGTTACGGAGGAACTGGTTTCAAACCCTGAGAAGCTGCAGTCTGCAGGGCTTGCAGCACTTGTAAAGCCTGAGCCACAGCTTCGGCCATAGGTATGGCAGATTTGGTTACCGGGAGCTCCTTTGCTTTTTCAGCAGGAGGTTCGGTGTGCTTCTGTGTGTGTTTTTTCTTGGCCGGAACCGAGTCTCCAGCCAGTTCCACAGGCCTTTAAGAGTTAGAAAATTCACCATTGTCAGAGGCAATCGGTTCTGGATCCTTAGCTTTCTCCTTCTTATTAGAAGAAGGAAAAGGCTGGTCCATAGTCGGATCACTCAGAACCGCTGCAATGGTCATTCTTTTCTTAAAATGCTCCAAGCATTTTTCCATGGTTTTATCCGGGAAAGTTTTACAGACCTCACAATCTGCTTGGAAGTGTAAGGAACCTAGACAAAATAAGCACAAGTCATGGTTATCTGCCTTAGTAAAAGCCTGCCCACACTTAACACAGTTTTTAAACCTGGTAGGCTGGCTTATCGGACATGACTACCATTCTAATATTTAGAAAGAATAAGAATTGAAACTCTGTTCCCAACTGAAGTTTTAGGTAAGTAAACAAGTCAATGCAGTTCCTGTCAGGTCACAGAGTATAGTGGTCAGTTCCCAGACTGGAGAAAAAACACAAATCTGACAGGAATAACCGATGACCCTGGAAAACTTAGAAAGGGTCCCACTTAAGTTCTTTAGAAAAATTTTAACAAACTGTAAAAGAAATAAGAGAGGATAACTGGTTCCTCGAAGGTTTCACGGAACTGCTGAGGAACCACGAACTGAAGGAAAATAACTCTAAAACTAGCACTAAACTATAAATAAAGTTAAAGGCAGCAAAGTTAATAAAAGTTTTACTTGATTTTAACAAAAAATAAATGTAAACTTACTAGGCAGGTGGAGAATGAAATCTGAGCATTCTAGAATGCAGCAGTTGGTAAGGGCAGCAGTTTGAATGGTGGCATAAGCCAATGAGTTAAGCATATTGGAGAATACCTTGGAAGAAACAAGATTACTACGGTAAGTAATTTTTTCTTCTAGGAGTGGTATATGATGTTCATCCACACGGACCCACCGAACCTCCACTAACAATGGCGCACTACTTCTGCTTCCAGCGGCCAAGATCTGGCATCACAGGGTATTGTTAGGGGAGTCACCACCCGGGTAGGTACACTCCTATTTTCACAAGCATTTGATGTTTAGAGTAGGATATTTTATAGTTGTGATTTATTATATTTTACTTTGTATAAATGTATTTTGTGTGTAATGCTATTTAAAATTTTGTACGGCGCCCAGAGCCTCCGGGATTGGGAGTCTTTTAAATAAATTTGCCTTGCCTTGCCTTGCCTAGGTAGTAGGAGCCAGCATTAAAGGAGATAAGAAATGATTTTTACATAGTTAACTGCCCTTCCATCTTCCTTTCCATGCCAGTTACGTATTCTGATATGCTTTGATGATTTTTTGATAAATAAATAACCTAGCTTTAGAGTGCCCTCAGATTTACATTGAGTTTCACTCTCCTTACCAGCTACTGCACTTGATTTTCATATTTCTAAGACATTCTGTGACATCAGTAACTCCCATTCCATGCTACTCATCTGAATGGCCTGGAATGGGAGTTTGTGTTGTCATAGAATGTTCAAGCTGTACGAAAACAGGGAGAAGCAACTGCTGAGGAGAGAGATATTCAGGATAGTTAAAAAGGCAACAAAATCAGATTATTAATTTAACAAAAATAGTCAAAAACATATCAGAATACTGGGTAGACAAAAGAACAACTGGAGGACATCTAGAGGTATAAAAACGGTTTCCTGTCACTTTTAAGACTTTCATCTTAAAGGAGAAAGGATACTGCCAAGACGTGTAGATGAACATCATATACCACTCCTAGAACTACTGTTACAGGTGAGTAACCTGTATTTCACTGCTACTGTCCTTAGGATGAGGATAGCCAGCTACTATGGACACTTTTCTAAGTATGGGTATGCCCATTGGACCTCTCTTAAGTCTCTAGCAGAATCCCTGCCAGAATCTGTGACTAAACACAAGATTCTTCAGACTGTTACTCATGGTATTGAGTCAAATAGTTATAAGCTAAAGGCAACTATGGACACTTTTGACACTGCCTCATGGTCTGGTGCTGCAGGAGTTTGTATCAGAAGACATTCCTAGCTTCTGACATCTGTCTTCTTCAGTGACATGCTGCAACAGGTTAAGAATATCACCATTGATGGCTCTTACCTGTTTGGACAACAGGTAGAACAGTCTCTTGAGGCCTCCCAGAAAACCAGAATGGCCATCAAGACTTCCAGGTGTACCCCATCCTATCCCCAAAGGGGAAAGGGCAAGGCTTCTACCTTAATAAGCAGTCCTTTCAAGACAAAGGCAAGGGAGTTCAAGTCAAGTCTCAGCCTCGCTAACCACAAAAGAAAGCGCAGCAGACAGCAAAGGCCCCTAAAGCACCTAGTGCCACTTTCTGAAGCTGCCCTTACCGATACCCAATCCAACCTGGGTTTATCACAGTTCAGTCATTTGGAGCTGACACTTCCTGAAGTTCCAGACCCTGTCCTGTCGCAGCTGCCCAAGGCAGACGACTTCTCTCTGGGGTGAGGTGGGCATGACTCAGTTTTACTGTCAGTTGGAATACATCATGATGGACAAGTAGGTTTTCAGGATCATTTGAGAGGGATACGTACTGCATTTTTATGGAAATTCCTCCGGATTATCCACCCCTAAAGTAGCCCCTTCTGTCAGCTCATATGTCGGAGCTTCTAGCACAGTGGAAGTAGTACCAGAGGTGGAGCGCAACACAGGTTTCTACTCCTGTTACTTCCTCATTCCGAAGAAGTCAGGGGGCATGTGCCCCATTCTTGGTCTCAGAAACTTGAACAAGTTCATGGAGTGAGAAAAGTTAAAAATGATCTCTCTGGGAATCCTGCAGTCACTCCTCAAGCCACAGCATTGGTTAGCTTCTCTGGATATGCAGGATTCTTACCAGCATATCCTGGTCCACCCTTGCCACCATACATTCGTCTACTTCATGGTACTTGGTCAGCATTATCAGGTAAGGCAAATGGCAAGGCAAATTTATTTGAAAGACGCCCATCCAGAATGCTGTGGACACCGGACATATTAAAAGAAATTCTATATACATACAAAAAAAACTAAAATAATACACTTATAAACATCAATACACATCATTAAATTTAAAATAATACCCTCAGCAGCAATAATAAACTCAAAGGAAGCCAAAATTATTTTAAATATCAAATTCAGAAATCGGGTCAGGGATATACAATACAGTCCAGGATGGCATGATTATATAAGACGGCCTTAAGGCAGGCCTTGAATAACTCAACAGAAGGGGTCTCCCTAACAGCTGGAGCAAGCGAATTCCACAGGACGGGGGCGGTGACACTAAATGCTCTGTCACCAGCTGCCTTTAACCTCGTCCTGGGAATCACAAGGAGGCCCCTAGAGGAGGAATGGAGGGGGCAGATAGAGACAGCTGGAGTGAGAAGATCCTTCAGGTAACCAGGGCCCAGGCCATGTAGGGCCTTAAAGGTGAGCAAACCCACCTTAAAGAGGACCCTCCACCTGACCGGCAGCCAGTGCAGTTGACGCAGCACCAAAGTGACTTGACAGTACTTAGACTGTCCCATCAACAATCTAGCTGCTGCATTCTGCACCAGCTGCAGTCGGCACAGGGTACCCCCAGAGACCCTGAGATAGAGTGCATTACAGTAGTCAAGCCTGGACATCACAAAGCCATGCACCAAGGTGGGGAGGTCAAGTGGCAGCACTAGGGGGCTTTATCCTGGCAACATTCCTTAGATAGCAAAAACTAAAGCAGACAACGGATGCCTCCTGAAACTCAAGTGACAATCTTCTGTCAAGAATAATGCCAAGATCACTCACCCTAGAGGAGGCCTTCAATGGTACAGAGCCAAGAAAAAGCCCTGTCTCTGCACCAGAGGCCAACCTATCATGCCTTCTGTTCGACTCCACCACCAGTACCTCCGTCTTATCGGGGTTCAGTCGCAACTAGCTGGAGGCCATCCAATCATTGATCTCAGTGAGGCAGCTGTTAAGCACTTCAACTGCACAGGATGTTCCAGGGCCAAAGGAAAAATACAGCTGGGTATCATCAGCATAACAATGAAAACCCAGACTGTACTTCCTAATGATCTCTCCCAGTGGCAGCATGTACATGGTGAACAACATCGGTGACAAGATTGAACTCTGGGGAACTCCGCATGACAGGAGAGCAGTGGGGGAGGAGGAGAAGTTCCCCATCACAACCCTCTGCCTCTTGTTAGATAAAAAAAGACTCAAACCAGCAGATGACAGTGCCGGCGAGTCCACAGAAATCCCTTAGGCGGTCAAGTAACAATCGATGGTCCACCGTATCAAATGCTGAAGAAAGATCGAGGAGAACCAGAATTGTCCCCTCCCCTCGATCTTTTGCCCTAAGGAGGTCATTGTGCACCCGAACAAGCACATATTCAGTGCTATGCTTGGCATGAAACCCAGACTGGAGAAGCTCATATAAATCATGGGCCAAAAGATACTTCTCCAGCTGAAGCGCCACCACATTCTCCACAATCTTACCCAAAAATGGAAGGTTGGAGATGGGACAGTAATTTGCCTTGATGTCAGGGTCCAAAGATGTTTTTTTCAGAAGTGGTCTCACCAGTGCCTCCTTCAAGACATCAGGAAAGACCCCCTCTGACAAGGAACACCGGACAATCAAGCAAACACCGGGCCAACAGAGTCAATGCATCCTGTTAAGAAACAAGTTGGCACCGGCTCCAGTTTTCAAAAAGTGTGCCAAAGTTTGGAAGCAATTTCAATGACCTCAGCCACCTCCACCAGTCTAAACTCACCCCAACCAGACGGAGTGCTATCCAGACACCCATAGCAACCACTGTCGGCCAAAGTCTGTCCCACTGGCGGAACCCCCAGCCTGATGGCGGACATCCTATCCGAGAAGAACCAAGCAACCAAAAAGGCTACCTTCGGCTGTAGACAGGAAGGATGTAAAAGCCTGCCCACAGTCCAAAATAGCACAGTTGGTCAGTTCCTCCCAGCAGCAATGTCCCTGGACAGGAACTCTGCCTTCTTATGGCTGATTGGCCCCTGGTATGCACCATAGTTCACAAGCAGGGCCAGTTTATCCATCTCCAGACTGGACCTCCACCAGCAGCGCTCTAATCTTTCACCCAAGATCTTCATCACCTTGAGCTCCCCATCAAATCAAGGGGACCTCAAGTGAGAAGACCTGGGTTGTACATGGACTGGTGCGAGGGAGTCAAGCACGTTAGACAGCGCCTTATTATAGGCATCAACTGCCGCACCCACACCCCCAATTCATGCACTGCCCACACTAGATAGATCAGCCACTGCCAAGAAGCCCTCCTGGGTCAACCCCATTGAAGGGCGGTAGCTGACAATCTCAGCAGGGGAGGGCACTTAGGGGGTGCCCTGAACGTAAACTTCACCATGCAATGATCAGACCAAACAACCTGATCAATCCTGAGACTATTAATCTCAAGCCCCAGTGAGAACACCAGTTCCAATGTGTGACCACCCTGATGGATCTCAGAGGGAACTCCTTGTGCAAGGCCCAGAGATGGCATCATCTGGAGGAAGTTATAACCAAGCCGAGATGATTCATCATCTGCCCAAACATTGAAGTCCCCCAGCACTAGACATCTGGGGGCCTCCAATGTTTCACCGATGATGAAATTGGCCAACTCCTGCAGGAAATCTCCCACCACCCCAGAAGGGTGGTAGATAAGGAGAATCCGGCAACCTGCACCTGGACCCCCTTGAATGGCCACACACTCAAATGAATGTGGTGTTCTCACTGGGTGCAGGGTGAAGCCAAGTTTGGATCTAAAACAGATGGCTATCCCCCCACCCCTGCATTCCACACTGGGGCAATGCACTACAGTATACCTGGATGGGATGGCGGCCTCTAAAACTGGGCCAGCATCGTCACCAATCCAGGTCTCCGTAATGCAAGACAGATCATCCGAAGAAATCAAGTCTGCTGTAATTGTGGTCTTGTTTCTGGGGCAGTGCACTACAGTGTACCCGAAAGGGATGGCGGCCTCTAAAACTGCGCCAGCATCATCACCAATCCAGGTCTCCGTAATGCAAGACAGATCGGCCGAAGAAACAAAGTCTGCTATAATTGTGGTCTTGTTTCTGACCGATCTAGCATTGCAAAGCACTGCCCTCAGGGGACTGGTGGACAGTGCAGCCCCTCTAGTTACCTGCCCACTCGGTCTGGTGGGAACCCTAGCAACAGGAACTAAACACATCTGGCCTCTCCCTAGAACCCGTCTAATTCCAGGTCATCTTCTACACCCCACTACCTCAATCCTGCCACCCCCTACCTTGCATGGGGCACCCCAACCCAATTGAACCATCCAGTTCCTTCCTATTCCAACCTCCCTACAGTGCCTAGTTGTGGTAGCAGACACTGGGAGGCTAATAAAGAGCCATAGATCGAACAGCTGTGATGCCCCATACACTATCCTAGCCCACCCCAGGCCCTCATACGTTCCCTGACACGTCCCTCCTGACTACGTAATCCTGGCCCCAGAATTAACCAACCCATAAATACAACACAACACACACCACTCTCTATATAATTCTGAACCACACACTCTCCATGCATCATACACAATCACATTATCTTATATAAACAATAACCCCCCCAAAAAAATAACCCAAATCCTAAAAACCCAAATAAGCAATAACCCCTTAAAAGAACTAGATCAAAACAAATAAATCAAGTTTTAAAACAAACCCTCCCGAAAACTCAAAAAATAACACTCCTTATAGCAGCATACACGTGAACGGATTTAAAAAGAAAAGTCAGTTAAGTCTCTCAGTCTTGTGAGCCTGTAGAGCTCCCACCTCTTTGGGGAATAAACCAGAAAACAAGTCCAATCTCTCACATTAAGCTTGGTGAAGTCAGCAGAAATTAAATGCAATAAGGGCACTCTCACTGCCTGCTTTGAATTAAAATGGATCTGGATAAAACCTTTAACCAGTTAGAAGTCAGGAAAATCTTTAAATGTCCCAGCTCAAAAATCTTCTTAGAGTCTTCTTTAATACAATTCTCTTTACGACCAGCACAGTTATAGCTCCTATCCAATGACAGCCATCTCCACGGCGCAAAGGGACATCAATCAAGGGAAATACAGGACAAGGATCTTCCAGCACATCTCCTAGGAGGCAGTCACCTTAGTCAGCCACACCCGTCACTATGACATCCAGGCCAGGATCGGTCCACCAGCAGACCCCCGGACTGCCTAGGAGACTCTGCAGCTGATTTTGTCTGCCCTTCGGCAGACCCGATACAAAATCTCCCACGCGGGCTCTGCCTCCCAGAAAACCACCTCCCTGACAGGCAAGAGAGAAACCTCCACCCATAAAATCCCTCGAAGCCCCACAATTTCTCAAGTCCCATAGCACAGGGACTCTACACTCTCAAAAAATGTTATCCAAGTTCAGCAGATGATACTCAAGCCAGGGTCCTACCACAGATACTTCTTGAAGATATTCCGGGTTCAGGTTCCAATCCAGCAATTCCTAAGATGCTCCAACATGCTCCAGATTTCATCACTTCTCACTCCACTCTTCCTCGACCAGCTGCACCAGCACAGTCCAAAACGGATCCGAATGCTCCGATAACAAGGAACAGCAGGACAAGTAAGAGCCACTTGTGTGCACAAAGGAAATATATATTTTCCGGCGCAATACACTGTCGCTGGAACCCCTCTAAATTACACAATTTGTGAGTTTCAATTTCCAACTGCTTAACTATCCCGAAAATGCTACTTAGCTTAACTAGCTCACTTATTTCCCTTACTCATTGCCACTAGACTTAAAACTCAAAAACTACGAGAAAATGAAAAATGCCAGTGAAAACTAATGCTTATTAATGCTGCTCTAAATCTCTTATTGATGCTGCTCTAAAATGCTCTCCCGACAGCTAGCCCAGCGCTGCCGCCATCTTTTGCAGATTAACTTAACAAAGCACACATTATGTAGTTCTGAGTCCTGCCCTTTGGGCTATCCTTGGCACCTCAAGTCTTTACAAAGCGTGTTGCCATTCTCATGGCACACCTAGGAAAACTCGGACTCCAAAGTTTTTCATTATCTGGATGACTGGTTACTCGCCAGTCTATCCAGGCAGGAGATGAAATGAATAGTGGTCACTGCCTTTCAGTTCCTTACCTCCTTAGTAGTCCTGTTGAATCTCGAGAAGACACAGCTTCAGCCTTCTTAGCAGCTCCTCTTCATAGGGGCCCTTCTGGGTACCACCAGAGCCAGGGCCTTTCTTCCAAAAGACAGAGGGAAAGCAATCCTTCAGACGGCTCATTACATAATGCAGCACAGGTCTGTTTGGGCACACTCCAGTGCATGTTAGGCCTGATAACTTCCTCAGTGTCCATGGTCCCCCTGGCACAACTACACATGAGGACAACACAGTGGATGCTCACCGCGCAGTGGTTCCTAGCACTGCATCCTCATTCTTACCCCATCAGTGTGATGAAGCCCCTGCTTTGATCACTTGGATGGTGGACACAGGAGAACAGCCTCCTGTAGGGTCTCCCCTTCTCTCAGCCAGAGCTCTGGTAACCTTCAACATGGATGAGTCTCTGCTGGGATGGGGAGCACCTTGTCAGAGGCACCACGCTCAAGACGTTTGGAGCCCTGCAGAGTCCCATCTCCACATCAGTGTGTTGGAAATGAGAGCAGTTCTTTATGCCTTGCAGGCCCCTGTGGACCTTGTCCAAGATAGTACTCTTCCAGATGGACAAGTCTGTCATGTACTACATCAAAAAACAAGGGGAAGAGCACTTTCTTCTCTGTAGAGAAGAATTGAGGGTGTGGGAATGGTATCTAGAACAAGTCGTTCTAATCCAAACAGTTTACCTACAAAAGGCTCAAAACATTCTGACGGACGAGCTCAACCAAAGAGAAGCCAACCCTTATGAATGAGCGTTAGCACCAGATGTTGAGCCGTCGCTGTTCAACGAAGGGGAACCCAGATTTGGACCTTTTTGTGCCCCCACTCAATGCAGACTGCCTTGATTTTGCTCCAAAAATCAAGGATATGGTGTTTTTCATGGGGATGCATTAGGCTGCAGTGGACAGATCTTTTTCTGTATGTCCCTCTAGTTCAGAGGGTACTGCTCTAGCTAGAGGCACACAGGGGCAAGATGATTCTGATCGCCCCCATGCTGGCCTCGACATATATGGTTTCTTCTGCTCAACAGGCTGGCAGTCCAGAAACATAGAAAGTGACGGCAGAAGGAGACCATACGGTCCATCTAGTCTGCCCATAGGCCTACCCCCTCCCTTAACTGTTAGTCAGTGTGGTGGTGCCTTTGTACCTGTCTCAAGCATTCTTGAAGCCTACCACTGTTTTTACCCTCACCACTACCTGAGGAAGGCTGTTCCATACCTCCCCCACCCTCCCGGTAAAGAAAAACTTGGGTCTGTTAACTCTGAATTTGCCCTCTTCAGCTTCATGTTGTGCCCCCTAGTTCTTGTGTGCTTTCTGACATCAACAGTTCCTGAACCTGCACCTTGTTTATTCCATTTAGGAACTTGTAGGTCTCAATCATGTCTCCCCTCTCCCTCCACTGCTCCAGGGAGTACATGTTCAGGTTTTGCAGACGCTCTTCATAGTTTTTGTTCTGTAAGCCATCTATCATTTTTGTAGCTCTCTTTTGCACTGTCTCATCTGTTGATGCCCTTTTTTAGGTGTGGTCTCCAGAACTGTATGCTGTACTCCAGGTGTGGCCTCACCAGAGATCTATAGAGTACAGGATGACCACCTTTTTTCTGCTGGCGATCCCTGTGCCTATGCAGCCCAGTATGCCATTCACCCATGGTGCCACTTTCTTGCATTGTTTGGACATCTTTAGGAGGAAATGGACAAGAAAATGATAGAGGGCATTCTCAAAATGGCTGAAAAAGGGGAGATACTGTTGATGGGGGACCTGAATATGCCAGATGTTAACTGGGCAACATGGACTGCAGCCACATCCAAGAGCAGGGTCATTCTCGATGCCCTACAGGGAGCATGCCCTTAGACAGCTAGTGGTGGAACCCACTCGGGAGAGAGCAATATTAGACCTGGTACTCTCAAATGGAGAGAGGATCACAGACTTAGAAGTCAGTAGACACCTGGGAACAAGCGACCACTGCACAGTGTGCTTCACAATAAACACAACCATGGAGACAAGCCATACAAATACAAGGATACTGGACTTTAGAAGGGCTGACTTTGGCACAATGGGTGAATACCTGAGTAATGCATTAGCAAATGGCCAGAAAGGAGGGATGGAAGAACAATGGAGAAAAATCAAATCTGCCATCATGGAGGCAACAAGCCTTTGTGTGAAACAAATAAAGAAAACAAAGCAGAATAAAAAACCACTATGGCTCTCAAAAAAAGTGTCAGGGAAGGTTAAGGAGAAAAAGGCTGCATTCAAAAAGTATAAGGAATCACAGACGGAGCACGACAGGGAACTGTATCAATTAAAGCAGAAAGAAGTGGGGAAGGCAGTCAGAAAAGCAAAGGCCCAAACCGAGGAAAGGATAGCCAACTCAGTTAAGAAGGGGGATAACACCTTTTATAGGTACATTAGGGAACATAGAAAGGTTAAGGGAGGGATAGGGAAGATTAATAAAGAGAGAGGAGGTGGGCAGAGGGAGACAGTGAAAAGGCAGAGATAATGAATGAATACTTTTGCTCAGTATTCACAAAAGAAGAAGAGGAGGAGTTACCTAAACCAAACAGTAGAAGCACTCTGGATAGTGGGGTTGATACCAGTCCATTTAAAGAAGAAAGAGTACTGAAAGAACTTCAAAACGCATAGGTGGACAAAGCAATGGGGCCTGGACGGATTCACCCGAATCCTAAAAGAGCTAAGGGAGGACCTAGTGACACCACTAACCACACTTTTAACAAATCATGGGAAGATGGGGTGGTACCTGAGGACTGGAGGAGGGTAGATGTGATTTCCTTCACAAAGTGGGAGCAAGGCAGAAGCAGGAAACTACAGACCTGTTAGTTTGACCTCAGTGGTGGGGAAAATGATGGGTCACTTCTGAAAGAAAAAATTGTTAGTACCTAGAGGCCAGCGGGCACTGGACCCAAAGCATGGATTCACAGCAGGAAGGTCATGTCAGACAAATCTAATCGATTTCTTTGACTGGGTGACCAAAGTAATAGACCAGGGAGGGCTGTGGATATGTCCTACCTAGACTTTAGCAAGGCATTTGATACAGTCTCACACAAAAGATTAATAATCAAGTTAGCCAGCCTGGGAGTGGGTCCCAGGGTGGTAGCCTGTAGAAACTGGCTGCACAACAGGACACAGAAGGTAATAGTGAATGGAACACATTCTGAAGAAAGGGGGTTACTAGTGGAGTACCTCAGGGCTCAGTACTGGGTCCAGTCCTCTTTAACGTCTTTATAGGTGACATTGCAGAGGGTCTGGAAGGAAAGGTATGCCTCTTTGGATGACACAAAGATCTGTAACAGAGTTGATACAGAAGGGGTAGAAAGGATGAGAAGGGACTTGGCAAGGTTGGAGGAATGGTCGGACATGGCAACTTAGATTCAATGCAAAGAAGTGCAAAGTAATGCACCTGGGAAATAAAAATCCAGGAGAAGAGTACACAATAGCAGGAGGTACTAACAACAACAATAATGGAAAGGGATCAGGGTGTAGTCATATCAGATGACCTAAGGTGGGTATGCAATGTGAGAAGTCAGTAGGGAAAGCCAGGGGATACTGGGATGTATAGGGAGGGGCATCACAAGTAGAAAAAGGGAGTGGTTATCCTCTATACAGACAGTTGGTGAGACCCCACCTGAGTACCATGCAGTTTTGGGAGACCTCATCTACGCAAGGACATAGACAGGATGGAAGCAGTCCAGAGGAGGGCAACTAAAATGGTGCAGGGTTTACATCAGAAACCATATGAAGAGAGACTGAGAGGCTTAATATGTATACCCTTGATGAAAGGAGGGACAGGGGAGACATGATAGAAACTTTTAAGTACCTCAAGGGAATCAACAAAGTCCAGGAGGGTAGCAATCAGAAAAGAGATGTGTAAGAACAAGGGGCACAATTTAAAGTTAGAGGGGACGGCTCGAGGGTAATGTGAGGAAATTACTTTTTCACGGAGAGAGTGGTGGACGCATGGAACCGCCTTCCTGGAGAGGTTGTGTGGTCTAAAACAGTGGAGGAATTCAAACATGCATGGCACAGACATAAGGCAATTATAGTGGGGGGTTGAAGGAAATAGGCTGTTGGTTAACTAGAATCTGCAGCTTATCCAGTAGGTAGGGAAATGGGCAGACTGGGTGGGCCAAGTGGTCCTTATCTGCCGTCAAAGTCTATGTTTCTATCTGTTGTAATTATTCCAAGATCCCTTTCCTGTTTTGAAGATTCCAGTTGTACTCGTCCCAGGTAGCAGTCCTCTCCTGGGTTGGCCCTTCCTAGGTGCATGACCTTGCATTTTTTTGCGTTAAACTTTAGTTGCTATGTTTCTGACCATTTTTCCAGAGCCTTAAGGTTGGCTTTCATCTTTTCTACCCCACCTGGAGTTGTCTACCCTATTGCTTATTTTTGTGTTGTCTGCGAATAAGGATGGATCTTCTGATTCAGGGGTCCCTGGCCCATCCCAATCTGCGCTCCTTTCACCTCCAGGCCTGACTCCTGAGGAGATAGAAGTGAACAGGTATGAGGTATCTCAGAGGGTCTCCGAGATTCTTCTGGCTGCACATGAACCTTCCACCAGGAGAATTTAACAGCCAAGAGGAAACGTTTTTCTGTATAGTGCTCCGAAACTCATATGGACCCATTCCGATGCCACCAGCCAAGGTTCTTGAGTACTTGTTGGACCTCTCTGATGCAGGTTTGCAATACTGTACAGTTAAGGGCCTCTTGTGTGCTGTTTCAGCATACCACAAGCCCGTTCAGAACCTCTCTCTAGCCCAGCTGCCTCTGTACAAGAGGTTCTTTAAAGGCATTTTGCACACAAGGCCACCATTCAGAAAACCTGTAGCCACCTGGGATATTTACCTTGTGTTGGACATGCTCACTTGCAAGTCTTTTGAACCCATGGCTATATGTGACCTAAAATTTCTAACTTGAAAAACTGCTTTTCCAGCATTGGCCATCACCTCTGCTCACAGAGTTTCAGAGAATCATGCTTTGGTCACAGATCTTTCACATACTGTTTTCCACAGAGACAAAGTGGTTCTTCGCACACATCCTAAGATCTTATCTGTGTCAGTCTTCACCATTCATCACTGGTGGGTTCTGGTCATCTGACAGGACCCTGCAGGAACTTTATTTAAAAATGTTTTCATTTTTTTGCAAGAGGTGGAGGCGACGTCGAGGCGGCACCACCTTCGAGGCCGATGCATTGCGTGGCTAGTAACCGACATCAACTCCTCCTCAGACCCAGTTCTGCTTCTTCCGCTGTTGAGTTGACATGTACCCCGTGCAGAGCAAATCTGCATCAGTGGCCTAGTCAAGTCGGTTCCTAGTTCTTTTTTTTTTTTTTTGCCTTTGTTTTACCAGGGGAGACACACTAAGCTAATAGCTTGTTTACAGGTACAACCTGGGAGCACAAGGAAGTTAAGTGACTTGCTCAGGGTCACACAGTATGCAATTGGGGGCTGTGGGATTCAAACCCAGGTCTCCATGTTTGCAGCTCAGCACCTTAAACCACTGCACTATACTACCTCCAGCTTCTGTACAGTTTCTCTCGGCGCCGGCGATTGGTAAGACCATTCCTTTATATTTTTTCGACGATGCCGAGTGCTATTTCTGTTTCTTGTTTTTTCCTCTGGTCATGTCTCATTCGGGGGACAAGAAGAAACTCTCCAAGGCGGGTCGGCCTCCTATGCGATGGTGTCCCTGCAGCTGACTTTTATCCATTACGGAGCTGCTTGACCGTTGCTTGACCTGCTTGGGCCCACACCATGATATGGATCGCTGCGACACCTGTTTTTCCGTGGAACATCAAGTGTTAGAACTGCACACATTTAAAGTCGGATGTGCTCCGCTGACTTGGTGGACAGGCTCACACCCGGAACGCCAAATGCAGGTCTCTTGACCCTTCCTCCGGGTCCACTCCCAATCTTACATGGCCCATGAAGGATGGGGTTTCCATCCCTTCTTGCCTTGCCATGGTGTAAATTCCTTCCACGGTGCAGGAGGCCCAGCCTGATTCCTCTGGGAGTCGGACAGGAGGCACCATTCTGGCAGTCGCCTCCTTGGAGGCGAAGGCTCCCCCAGCGTCACAGCCTAGGGCCTCCTGGCATGGTCTGGCATCATCCTCAGCACCATCTGTTGGTGCCACTTTGGATCTTTCACCGTAGATAGGGGCAGCGCCATAGAAGGCACAGAGTCGGCTCCCAGCACCATCTCGTATCCCAGTGCCATGTGCGGTGCCAGTGATCATGGCAGCACCATGAGTAGTACAGGGCCAGTTTGTGGTGCCGCTCATGGTCCTGGAACCAGAGGAGATCATGGAGTGGTCTGGGTCCGAGCCTCCTCAGGTGAGGATGATGACTCGGAGGTGGACCCGGACTGGCTTCCAGATTCTTTGGAGTCCTCTGACTCCTCCCTGCCCAGCACTACGACTCTGATTCAGCCCCCTCCTTTGGGTTTAGCAGTTACTGTCGGCTCCGGTGTCGGTGGTCCCGACCAGTCCTCCGGTGCTCAGGGTGGCACCAGGGGGCATGCCAGGATCGGTGGTCCTTTTTTTTCACTTAAGAGGTGAACCCTCTTCTTTGGGTGCTCAGGCCAGTCCCCTTTTTGAACTGGCTGGGGTGCCTCAGGCAGGGGAGGGTGCTCTCTCGGTGACCGTCTCTCAGGAGTCAGCCATGGTGATCGAGCTGCCTAGGCTGACTCTGAGGAAGAGGTGCCTCTCTGAATCTGAAGGGTTGAGGGGACAGAATCGGGTGAAGCACCCTTCCCTGGTAGCCCACAGGGGCTCGGGTAGGAGTCACAGCACCGGTCCTGTTTTTTTCCCCCTGAAGTCTCCCCAGGAGGAATCTCATCTTTAGAGGCTAGGGGCCGCCCTTCTGGGCTCATACGGCCCAGGTCACCTCACAGGAGGGATTCTCTTTTAGGGCTCAGTCCTGACCGTTCCAACTTGGTTGAACTGCCCCCGACCATTCCAGCCAACAGATCTTCTCCATCCTTGAGGTCTCCTGTTCAGTCCCCCAGCCCTGGCAGAGGTTGCGCTCCTCCTCCGAGGTGGTTAGCCCCCTTACCTCTGCCAACACCTCCCTCTCCTCCAGGCCACGTCTGTCCTATGGGACCTCTCACGTGGGAGCAGTTCAGGTCCATGGCTGCACTATTTCCTGCCTACTTTAGGTCCATGGATGAGGTGGTGTTCCACCATTCCCCTGTGCAGCCAGTGCCTGACTCTCATCAGCTCCCTCATCCTCCTCTTCTGAGGGAGAGGAATCTTCCATCCACCTGTCCCCAGCTGCTGATTTGTCTAGCTATCAGCACTTCCGTTTGGAGTTGGTCGACAGGCTCCACATCTCCATGTTAGGAAGTCACAATCCTGAGCAGACAGCGTGCGCCTTTTGAGGCTAATTCAATGTGGCCCACCTGGTGGTTCCCGCCTGGCCCTCCCCCTTCAGGGAGGCATCATACCGCACCTGGAGAAGTCCTTCCACCCTCTCTCCAGCCCCGAGGGACTGCCAGCACAGGTACTGCACACCCCTAGGGTCCCCAGGAGTCTTGGCTCACCCTCCGGTGTGACGCTCCTGGACACACCTTCTAGGCATAGACGCCCAAGACGTGACCGACCCCCGGAGACAGACTCTGCTGCTTTTGACTTTTAGGGAGGAGAGTGTTCTTTTTGGCATGTCTCTCTTTGTCTCTTTTGGCACATAAGGCCCATCATACTGCTTATAACAGGCACTTTTGATCTCTACTATGACAGATCCTAGTGTCCTTGCCTGATTTGGAGGTGACCAGACAGGCCATTGCCCTCTCCACACGGGGTGGAGAGCTTGCAAGGCACCAAGCAAGGGCATTGTATGATGCCAGTGAGGTGGCATCCAGGCTAGCGGGGACAGCAATCTGCATTAGGCGATCAGCATGGCTTCGTCTTTCCAGGTTATCACCCCAGCCCATAGGGTGACTGCCTCCTCATTCTGGGGAACCCATCTTTTATCCCACAGGGTGAGGCGGGAACTTCAGGGCCGACTTCTCTCTCTCTCTTACCCAAAGGGGAATGCCGCCTCACACAGACCAGCCTCAGGCCTAACTAGGTCTGGAAGGGTTCCCTCCTCCAGTGTCTCTCCCTCAGGAGGTCGAGGGACTTCTTTCCCTTAGGGAGGTACCAGGTCCCCTTCGAGGGACTTGGTAATCACCCACCAGTGATGAAAGATGACGATTGACACAGATAAGATATGAAAATTACGTACCTACCATAATTCTTGATTTTTCTGTGTATCTTCACCATTCATCACTGCTTCCCGACCACCTTCCCCTCTTAGGCCTCAGTCTCTGGCGATACCTCCTCCCTGTTTGTCTTTCCAAACTGTATCCTGCTGGTAGTTCTGGTACCTCTCACTCTGTCCCCTTAGATGGTGTCGAGAGTGTTGGGGGGATAATTAGGGACACAACCCCCTTTTTTGGTAACCAGGGTTCTGTTCCATCCTAACGGGACCCTCTTCCTGGTCGGACTGGTTTTGCATACTTCCCTGCTTTATCTAAAGCCCTAGGGGTTCTCTTAGAGCAGGGATGGTGGGGCCCTGGTGATCCTTCCCTCTTCTGTATATATTTTTTATAATTTCCCTGGCAGGTTTTCCCTCTGGGATTTCCTGTCACTCTTAATTTGAAGAATAAGCCTCCTCTTCTTTGAAAAGAGGAGTTCAGGGGCTTATTTTTGTATCTGTTCAGGATGAGTCCTGTCCCTTCTTGGTTTATCCCTTTTCGGGGGGGAGAGGAGATACTGCCATTCCCTTCTAGAGAGTCTTCCTTCTGAAATAAGGGACATGGTTAAAGCAGTATTGCCTTTCTGTAGTCCTAAGGCTGTTCTTTCAGACACTGGTAGGTGGAGTGAGGTGTCTTCTCTCCCTCCTCCTTATTCTCTTTTTTCTTCTGTCCCCAGTCATGGTGGCATCGTTCCCTGGATTTCAGATCCCCAGCAGAGGTGGGGCATATACTCTCAGGTACCCTTCATCCATCTCTCTGCAGCCACATCCCTCTCTTCCAGGCCATGTGGGTCCTACGGGGCCATTAACTTGGGAGGCGTTCAGAGCTACTGAAGTGGCCTTTCCTTCATACGTTAGGGCCGTGGACGAACAGGTCTTCTGCCTGTCTACCTCCCCCCCACCTCAGGAGTCCTCTGATCATTCGAGCTCCACTTCGTCTTCGTCTTCCTCTTCTGAGGAAGAGGAACTTTCTGTCCACCTGTCCTCCAACGCTAATTTCACTGAATATCAGCGGTTCCTCTCGAGGCTGGTATCAGAGCTTTGTATTTCTTTTGTTTGCAGGGACAATACCAAGCGGCAGATGCGTGCATTCCTCAGTAAATTCAGCACTTGCCAACTTGTGGTCCCTTCCTAGCCAGCCCCTTTCCAGGAAGCATCTATCCGCACCTGGCAGTCTCCAGCCGCCTCTTCCCCAGCCCCAGCAGTCTGCAGGAGATGGTATTGTGCCCCCAGTGAGTCTCTAGGTTCTCTACCTCACACATCCTTGGGCTTGACATCTCTAGAAACTTCTTCCGGGGCTCGGCACCTGGTGCATGATCGACCCCCAAATCCAGATTCCACAGCATTAGACCAGTGGGGATGAAGAGTCTTCTCTTCTGCTCTTGCGTTGATGTGTATAAGTTCACATCAGAGACACCATGCTGCCTACAACAGGCATCTATGGTTGATGCTGGCTCAGGTTCTGGCATCTATGCCTGATCCAGAGCAGTCAAGCCATTGCCCTCTTTGCACAGGGTCTGGAGCTTGCAAGGCACCAGGCGAGGGCATCTTATGACGCCAACGAGGTGGCTTCCAGTCTGGCAGGGACAGTGATCTGCATATGGCGGACGGCATGGCTTTGTCTATCCAGACTGTCACCCATTGCCCAGCGTAAGGTGACTTCCTCCGTTTTCCCACAGTGTGAGGATTCTCCAGGGGCATCCACCATCCCCCCCCCGGCCATGGGGGACACCCCCTCATCCTCAGCAGCCTTAAACTACATCAGTCTATTGGATAGGGTCTCCCCCCTCCTGCTTTTCACCAGTAGGAGGCTGGGGGAGCTGTTCCTTCAGGGATAACATCAGACCCCCTCCGGGGAGCTTGGTACTCACCCAACAGTAATGAATGGTGAATATTGACAAGGGAAGATATATAAATTACATACCTACCATAATTCTTGATCTTCTCTTGTACCTTCACCATTCTTTACTGAATCCCGCCCACCTTCCCCTCATGGGCCTCATTTCTTGGATGTCTCCGCCTCATCATTTTCCTTCAGGCCATTTGGGACTGTGTTCCCTGATGTCTCAGAGTTCTCTGTCCCTTCCCTGAAGTCGCAGAGTGCTTGATTCAGGGGATGGCAAATAGGGCCTTCACCTAACCATCCGAGAGAACTTTCTCTGATTCTCTTATACTCATGGTGTCCCCCGGTTAGGGGATCCTCTTCAGGGTGTCCCCCGGTTGGGGGTACTCATCCTCTGAATTTACCCTATGACTGTTCTTTTTCATATACAGTCTTAGAGAGTTCACGGGAGTTCTCCTCTTTCCTTTCCTCCTTTAGCTTTTCCATATTTCTCTCAAAAAAGCAACTGTGTCAGTACCCCTTTGGGTATTGCAACAGATTTTAGTATCTACCCCTAAGTCAGGTCTCACTCCTCTTCTGAGCAAAGTTGATTCTCTTCTGGGAACAGCGGTGAGTCTAGAACCTGGCTTACTTGAAAAATATTTTGGATAAATAGAGAGGAAGAGAGGTCTGTCTTCAAAACAATAAAGATCTATAGTCCAGCCTTTTAACCATCAACTGGTGGGATCCTGGCTCCCTTGTCTTCAGTCCCAGCTGGGAATTGAAAATCTTAAATCAGTGGCCCCCTTTTTACCTGGACAGGATTCCTCCTTCCTCCCATTTACCCCCCTTTTTCTGTTTCTTCCTCTTCTTCTTCTTCCTATTCTTCTCCGCTTCCCTCAGAACAGCCCAAGGACTGAGGCCCTGTAGTCACTTAGGGTAGCGTTTTCTCTCTCTCTTTTCCATCCTCTCTTCAGCTTATTCCTTTTTCAATTCATTTCCTTTCCTTTTCCTATCCCTCGGCTCCCTTGCCTCACTTTACTACCTAAGGCCTATCTCTGTTTCTCCAGCTTCACAGAACTGGGATGGAGGAGGAGTCGACAGCGCCTAATGGCTACCCCTCGCATACCACATGGTGCATCACTCACTGGGGCGGCACCATTGGCGCTGACTCCTCCCTCCAAAAAAAGAAAAGGTTCCAATGGTAGGTGTGCGCATCCGGCTTACACCCTGCAGTAATGAATGGTGAAGATACAAGAGAAGATCAAGAATTTCGCTAGGTACATAATTTTCATTTTTAATTTCTTTCAGCTCTCTCTCCAGACCAACAACTGAACACAAGAAACCAGGATTCAAATTTTGTATTAGGTGCTGACAGAAGTTGTTGGTCACTGATGCACACAACACGTGCGTGTACTGCCTGGGCAGGCAACACGATGTGGTCGGGTGTGTCCTGTGTGTATCCATGCTTCCTAAGTCTGTCAAGAACAGGAATCTTTGGCTGTCACTGAGGCGGCCTTCAGAATGTGATCCAAAGGACCACCCTAAGGGCTACAAGAAGGCCTCAGCAGCGGTCATGTCTGCTGAACAGCTTGTGGCCCTTGAGGCAGAAGCAGCTGCTGCCATGACAGGCACCTTCTCATTCTTAGAGCTGTTCCCTGTGGCCAGCATAGAAGGATCTTTCATGGGCCGGTTCAGTGACGTGTGCCTGTCCCTCTGAACCTTGGGGGAGAGCCCTGCCCTCTTTGTTCAAAATCCATGCACTGCCGGTGCCAGTCGTGGGATGGGGAGAGATCGTGATCTCCCGGTCCCTCAATTTGCCTGACCACTCGATGGCTGTCAAGTGTCCCTCAGCTGAAGGGAGGTCAGGCAACTTGAGGGCTCTTTAGCTCTGTTGTTGAACCTGTCAACTGGTTGTTTGATGAGACCAGGCAGTCTGTCTTACAGACCTCGGTGTTCTCAATCCTTACACAGGAAGACGTGGATCGATTGGTGACCCTGATCAATCCTTCCAGGGACCCGCTTCCACCCGGGGTCAGGTCTTAGATGCCTGTGTTGCTCGATGTTGATAGGTGCATCATCTGATCATCTGCAGCAAACTGCAGGAAGACTTTTCTTGCCGTCGTCTGGCCAGTTGACAGTTGAGTTTGCAATCAAAGCCTTCATGCTCTTGATCTTATTCAACTGGGAGGCGCTGCTGTCCTCATGCTCGTCATCGTCAGATAAGGAGAGGCACCGACGTAAGATGCACCAGTGCTGCGAGAAATTCCTCTAGCAACAGTGGGTCATTGGGGAGCAGTACAGGGCTCTACCCCAAGGACCTTCAGTCCCCTGGCAGGTACCAGTGATTGTCCCACCAGTCCACGTTCTACAGGTTCTCCCCACACCTGCTTCTCCACCAGTTAGGGTGGAGTCACCACCCTGCCAGCTGCCAGTTGGTGCTTCAACCAAGAAGGCCGGCCGTTCAGCCACCAGCTTGCCAGGCTGGTTGTCAGTTAGGATTACCATGAGTTAAGATTCCTGGGAGGTCTGTGGCGATCAATGGATGAGGGCTGTCTTCGATCAGTCATCGGATGACTCAGATCAGGAGTTTATGGCTGCCTCAGGGACTCAGCTCTTTGACCATAGCTGAGTTGAGGAGTCTTCTGCCGATCATGGCCTGGTTTCCTTTGGTGGGCTGTTCCGACTTATCCCAGAGTCCATGTCAGTCCCATTTGAGTATGTCCAGAAGAAGGCTAAGTATCCTCTCACTGACATTCTGGATCGGAATGAATCCAAGGGATTGCTGTTCCAGTGGCTGAGACCATTTTGGGACTGGCCCTGGAGCTTTGGCAGCATCCTGTCCAGCACTAGGTATGGGCTGCCTTTCGGGTAGCTGCATTAGGTAGGTCGTGAGCCCTAATGCTCACCCCATTCTCCTATACTATACCCATCTCAGCTTATTTACTTATGGAATGGTGTGAGCGGCAGGACTGATGACCCCAAGGCACAACACCGATGCCTGTTGGTGTGTGCAGCATGGGGGTTTGGTGTTACGTTTGGAAATCCTAGTGCAACATTTCCCTACTTTTGTGGCTGTAACCCTAACTAGAGCATTAATGCATTTTTTCGCCATTATATCTCATTATATATATATATATATATATATATATATATATATAGAGAGAGAGAGAGAGAGAGAGAGAGAGATATACACATACCCACTTGTTGCCTTACTACTGAAGAAATCATGAAAGTAATGCTTAAAATGTGTGTGGTATAGTATGTCTAATGTATCTCTTCTACATCTGGGCATTTCCTGTAAATGGAACTTGCTTTCCAGTGTGCTTACCAAGTTAAAAAATTAATAAATAAAACAACACTATAACATAAAATATTTTATAAACTAAAAAATATAAATCTATACAATGCAAGTATGCATACAGTGACTCATATAATTGTGTGTGAGGCATGGGTGTGCATAGGCATTTAAGTACATGACAGCATGGGTGTGCATGAGTGGTGTACCCAACAGAACATCGGATACTCTGTGGTGGGGATATACAGAGTTGAGTACTGTGCCATGTGTCATCTTGTGATTTGACTTTTCTCTTGCCAGTGGGTGGGTCAGTGCCATAGTCCCAGGCATGCACAAGTGATGCCTTGTCATAGGTGCCTTGAGTTTAGTCCAGTGCCTTGGTCTACAGGTTGCAGCAAGTACATTGCTATTTGGGACAGATATTCCAGAGTGAGATGGCTGTGAGCCTCAGTTAGCGATCAGTGCCTCTTGTACAGCTACAAAGGCATGTTCAAGCATGCCGGTCAGTCAGTTGAAGCTCCGTTCTCTCACTTCACTGCACCTATCTCTGTTCATGCAGCCTCTAGTTCAGTGTGAATTGCACCAAGCTGCCTTCTGATGGCTACGTGCTTTATTTTTTTTATTTATTGAAATGTTTCACCAGGAAAGGCACACTGAACAAAAAGTTGCTCGTCTCATGATGTGTCGGGGGTATAGGTGAGTACATATATACATACATACATACAAACTAAACATTAGTACAATTTATACAGTGGTGCATGACGTAGTAAACAGCACAGAAATTACAGACAATAAAGAACGTATAAGGGCAGTAATATATTACAATTGCTAACAACACGGTGAACAGGTAAGTGCTACATCTTGTGAACAGCTAACAGAAGGGACTGTTAACATAACACCACTAGCTGGTGATCAGAGCAGAGTTTGGTAGCGGGAGAGGGAGATTATACACAAGTATAGTTTACCGAGAGGAAGTTTTGTAGAGCTAAGGAGATGGAGTGAGGGGAGGAAGAGAGTTCCATAGATTGGTGAAGTGATGTGAGAAGGCCATTTGGCCTACAGCAGTTGACCAACATGGAACTGCCAGTAGATGAGAGTCATAAGACATAAGGGAATGGTTAGGAGGGGGGAGGATGGAAAGAGAGGGGGTAAGATAGGAGGGAAGTGACCCAAATGAAAATTTAGACACAAATTTAGCACTGTGGAGATTATGGCGATTTTCTAAGGGGAGGGGAGAGCCAGGGAGTGGTACATATTACAGTGGTGTGTGCAAGGTGGGGGAGTCAAGAGTGAAGCAACAGAAGGAGTTAAAAAGGATGTTCGATCTGGTGAGGGAAGGCTTGGGAGCGGCACTGTAGACTACCCCACAATAGTCAAAGATAGGTAGGATCATCTTCTGGACGAGTTCACATCTAGCCACTAATGGGAGGCAGCTATGGTTCCTGTATAAGGCACCAAGCTTGGGGTGCAGTTTCTTCAGGATGGCGTCCACATGCCCAGAGAAGCTGAGGTGTTGGCCAAGCCAAACCCCCAAGTACCTAAAGGATAAGTTGTCCTCAAGGACAGTCCCATCTAGGGTATGGAAGGATGGTAGGGAGCGAAGTCAAGCTAGTCTCTGCCTAGTCATTGAGACTGTCATCTTGGCATTAAGGGAGAGTTGATGAGAGCTGAACCAGTGCTGAACTTTATTGAAGTCATGCTGAAGCCTGGTTTCTACATCAACAGGGGACTGTCCTGACGTGAAGAGGACAGTGTCATCAGCGTACCTATGAATAGAGGTGGATGAGCAGGCTGAGGAAGGATCATTAAGGAATATGGAGAATAAAATGTGACCCAAAACTGACCCCTGCGGTATGCCAGTGCTGTTGGGGAGAGGAGAGGAAGTGGAGTTGGTTATTCTGACCGACCTAGTCCTACCTACCAGGTAGGCACCGAACCAGCTTGTAGTAAAGTCTGATAAGCCAGCTGAGAAGAGGGAGTTTAGTAGAAGGGTGTGGGAGACAGTGTTGAAAACCTTTGCTAGGTTGACAAAGATGGCTGATGTGATATGGCCACTGTCTATCCCAGAGAGAATGGAGTCAGTGAGCCTAATCAGGGAGGTAGTAGTGGAGTGAGTCTTCCGGAAACCAGATTGGAATGTAGTAAAAAAGTTAGAATCAGAGAGATGGGCAGAGAGTTATGGGAGAACCAGATGTTCTTGGATCTTGGCAAGGGCTGGAAGGAGAGAAGTGGGGCAATAATTTGCAGGTATAGAGGGATTGCCACCCTTGGGCAAGGGGAGTAAAATGGCATGTTCCCATACAGATGGGATAGAAGCCGTAGTGAAGGAAAGGTTGAGAAAGTCTGATAGAGGGGCAGAAATGGCAGGAGCTTATAGATATAACAGCTTGGGGTCCAGACCATCAGGCAAATTGCTTTTGGAGGAATTAAGCACATATAGTGTATCCAATGTGTCAGAGGGTGAAATTCTGGAGAAGGAGTTTGACGAAGAGAGGGGACGGGGGGTTCTGCAGGTGGGGAAGATAGGAGGGCGGAGGCACAGGAGGTGAAATAGGAGTTGTATTCAGTAGCAACGCTATGGTGATCAGTAACATGAAAGTCATTTATTTTAAGGATATGGGTAGGAGGGGTGGAGGGGAGAGGGAGTGAATTACCTTCCAGAATTTAGATGGATTATTAATTTTGGACTGGAAGGTAGAGCAGAAGTATTGAGCTTTAGCTAAATGAGTAGCTTTAGTGCACTTATTACGAAGAGAGCGGTAGATGGCATAGTCATATGGAGCTTGGTTGCTTTGTGAGTAGACCAAGTTTGATCGCAAGTTCTTAGGCACACCAAGAGTTCAGGGGTGATCCATGGGAGGTGGTTTCCCCAACCCTGGTGCATCACAGTTGGGCATGTGTGTTCCAAATTGCCAAGAATGTGTCATGAAAATAATAGTAAGCATCATCTATAGTGTTTGAGGAGGTAATGGGTTCCCAGTTTGTGTTGGCCAGGTCATGAAGGAGGAGAGTCAGGTTCAGAGAGTTATGTGAGAGATTGAATGGTTTTCGGAGGGGCCTTGTCCCTGTGAATTTTGCTTACTAAATAGGCCGTGTGGTGGTCACTCTGGGCATCGGGGAGAACACCAGATTTAATAACCCTGTGGGGGTGGGAAGTGAGGGCCCAATCAATTAGTGAGTGATTCACGGTCTTATTGTTCATGCAGGTTGGTTCTAGAATGAGTTGAGTTGGGTTAAGGGCACTGTTATCACTTCATGCTTTATTTAGGAAGGGGGATAACCAGTTATGATTGAAATCACCCAGTATATGTGTTGCACCTGTAGAGGTAAGAGAAAGTATTGTATTAATTAGGTAAGTGATAGCAGAGGAGGAGAGACCAGGGTGACAGTAGGCACCAGCAATATAAATTGGTATTAAGGAAGGAAGGTAAGGAAAAGTTTAAGGATTAGTACCTTGTAAGCTTTTGGAACTGACATTGTGAGGATGGTAGTATATTGTATGACCAAGAAGACATACAGTATATTGTCACTCCTCCATCCCTAGTGGAGTAGTCTTGCCGGGAAATATTGTAACCAGGGATGGAGAGGGAGGAGTCACTAATTTTGTTATTTAGTCACGTTTCGGAAAGGACGATGATGTCGGGAGCAAGTGAAGCAATTAGGGGCTGAAGTAGATCTAGTTTAGGAAGAAGACTGCATATATTTAGCTGTAGAATTCTTAAGCCATGGGGAAGGGCCAGGGGGTTATTCGGGGATGAATCAGCAGTAGCAGATGCTGATGCTGGGATGACAGGAGGGCATGGCCCGGGTTCAAGGTTGATATCTCCAGAAGATAAGAGCAGAAACGCAGTGATCAAGAAGTGAATTATCACACCCTTATACCAGGCCAGAGATCTAGTTAGGGATGACATAGGGTGTGGGCAGTAGGAGAGAGGGGGATGAAATTTTAGCAGATGCAGCAGGGTGAATAAGAATGGAATGGGTAGGAGGGTGGCACTGGGATGGAAGGCATAGTAGGTCCAAGTTACAAGGACTGGTGAGGGGGGCACTGCAAGTTTAGGAACAGGAGGGGGGAGCAAGGAGGGGCAGAAAGAGTCAGGCAGCTTAGGTGCAGGAACTACAGTGAGGGTGAGGTGAGGAAGGCAGAGAACGAAGAGGATGGTAAAGAGAAGTCTTGGAGAAGTTGGAAACATGATTAGCGAGATAAATAGTATAGAGGTAGGGGATAGTACAATGGGGTAAATTTGCTGTAGTGTGGGGGAACAGTGTAAGCAGAACAGCCCTAGGCAGAGATTGTGGTAACAGTGGAAGGGAAAATGGTACTGTTACCAAAAATGTAATTGCTTGGTTTGCTAGAACCACCTAGTGCTACAAGTAATTGAGCAAGGTCTATATTTTAGTCATAACTTAGGGGGAGTCAATTAGGGAGGAAGAGTTCTGACTTACCCACTTATTAGGGGAAAGAAAGCAGTGCTACAATTGGATAAGCTGCAGTTCCCAGCGAAGCCCAGACTGCAGTTAGAGGATTTAAAGAGTGACAGGGCAGAGGAAAAGTAGCTAGTAAAATAAAAATGCTAAAAAGCAGCACAGAAAATACAGCAGAGAAAAGGCTAGAGTGGCAGGACCAATCGGCATTGGGCTGACCTAGAAGGCAGCCAATCATAGAGCAGGAGCTGGGGAGCTCCAAAAGGTAAAAAACTCCAGCTTCTTTAGCTAGTAAAATAAAAATGCTAAAAAACAGCACAGAAAATGCAGCAGAGAAAAGGCTAGAGTGGCAGAACCAATCAGCATTGGCTGGCCGCGAAGGTGGCCAATTGGGGGGCAGGAGCTGGAGAGCATCAAAAGTTAAAAAACTCCGGCTTCTTCATGGACCATACCTTGCTGTGGGTTTCCCGGGGCAAAATGCAGCAGAAGCAAGTGGTGACAAAAATGGAGCTACACCACTTACAAGAGAGTGCCCGGTCAAGGGCTCACCAGCTGTGGAGGGGAACTAAAAAAGCAGAAATTAATTTAGTGAGAGTTCAATCGGGGAGCAGGGGGTAGAACAATACAAGCCAGTAGTTTAGCAGAAGCAGCAGGGATCCAAATGTGCTGAGGAAAAGAAAGGCTTAATTGGGGGCTGGGTCACAGAGAGCAGTGAGAGAAGCAGGGGGCAGGGCGGGTCAGCGCAGAGCACGGTGGGGTTAGTGGAGGAGAATGGAGGGCAGATTAGGGCAGATGGAGTAAGCTAGAACATTAAACTTTGCAGGAAGGATAAAACTAAATTAAGGCAGTAGCTAACAGTTTAAGACAGCAGTACAATCAGTTTGATTTAAAAAAAAAAACCTGTATCCACTCAGTTGCTGTTTGGTTCTAAGCAACAACAGCAGTGCAATATAACAAAAAAAAGTAGTAAAATAAAAATGCTAAAAAGCAGCACAGAAAATACAGCAGAGAAAAGGCGTGGCAGGACCAATCAGCATTTGGCTTGCAGAGAAGGCGGGCCAATCGGTGGGCAGGAGCTGGAGAGTGCCAAAGGTTGAAAAACTCCAGCTTCTTCTGGGACCATATCTTACTATGGGTTTCTCGGGGCAGACGCAGCAGAAGCGGGTGGCGGTGAATGAGGAGTCACACCACTAGCAAGAGAGCGCCTGGTCAAGGACTCACCAGCCGTTCTTGGTATGTACACTGCGGATATGGCAGTAACCTCTATGTACAACTGCCCCAGCTCCTATTAGTTTGACTATTCCATCCTTAGCTGCTGCTCCATCAAACTTATTTCAGGCTACATCGATTGGAGGACCTGCCTCCTGTTGTCACTGGTTGCTGCCTTGGTCCTCTTCAATCCCTCCAGGGGATCACTGCTGTCAGTAAGTGTCAGTGTTGTGGTTGATCATGATATATTATGGAGGGTGATGGGGTAAACTGAGCCTGGTGTTCTGAATTCTAAAGAGTATGGCTGTTGGTGGTATGTGTTGCTGTGGTTGATGGGAGACACTCCTTTGCATATTCTTTGGATTTAGAGGGTGTGTCTGTGGAGGGGTGTTGTCCTTGGCAGGCCCCCATTAGTATCCTGAATACTGCTAAGGGTGTGCATGAATAGGGGTTGGCATGGTGCCAATGCTTCTGTCATTGGGGCTGAGTGTCTATTGTGTGGTTCTGCTGCTGCTGTTTGATGAGTGTCCCATCCTATACTATTTACTGTACCTGTGGCATATATTTCTGCATTTTGTATGTGCACTGTTGGTCTACATGGTACACCTGTGTGGTTGCCACAACATGCATACTCACTGGTGGTCCTAGCAGTGAGTATTCCACTTGGTCATGACTGGGTGTCTAGCTGGACTGATTGCTCGGCTATAATCCCTTTCTGTAGAGCTCCACATTGTCAATCGGTATTCAGCACAAATGGGGTAATGTACACCCCTACTCAGGGAAATGGCACAGCCCAAAGGCTGTTAACAGCTTAGAATCTTGGGCACATGAACTTTCTGGGCAGCAGCAACTCTCCAGTTTTTGCTGTGCCATTGAAGGGGAAACAACAGAAATTTCTCTGAAGAAGAAACATTTTCTTTCAATGTTTACTGTTTGGGGCTGCAATTCTGCATAGCAGGTGTGGACTACCTGGTGGCAGGGAGCACCCCTAAATTTAAAATTGTGCCTGTTAAGCTGCAGCTTTCAAATTGGTTAACCTACCTTTTTTCCCCATTTCCACTGCCTGGTTGTACTTGGATTGGGGGCCATGTGTGCCACTACTCTTTCTTTTCCTCATACAAGTCAGGTAACCGTGTCCTTAGTTTTGTTCTGTGTTTTGAGCTTCTGTTGCACTAGCATTTTGACACCATTGCTTATTGGAGACCTCTATTGTTCAAACGATGTAAGACCTGCAAAAGAGTAATGTGACCATCTCCCCTTGATTCCTGTTGCCCCCATTGTGTTTCTCAAGCTAATATGTCTCTTACAGTTCCCCAAGTTGAAACTCGAGGGGTTGCACCTGTTGTACTGGCCTACACTGGCAAATCAGAATTATGTAAATCTTTGTGGTTGCTCTCAGGAGAGCTTTTGAGCCTTGATGTTCTGCAGGACATCGCTTTGGACACACCCGACCCCAAGCTGGGTCCCGCTGCTCAGGAGGGCTCACACAGGCATGTCCAGATGCGCCAGAGCAGGACAAATCTGCTAACTTGGATCTGCCCCACCCTTCACCATATAGAGGATCAGGATGAGGATGTTGGGGATCCTGTGGAAAATCCTGACCTAAAGTAGTTACTTGATGATGATAGGAAGAAACCCTCTGAGGAGGAGGAGGAAGAAAGGGAGTGGACGGAACCAAAAAGGAAGATTCAAACAACATGAAGTCTTGCTATATTATAGACATTAGCAGTTTGATCCAGCTCTAGAACTGCCCCGGAGTGCAATGGTTAAAACCATTCCAAAATAGAATTTTGGCATGAGAGCAGCTCTATCTGTGTCATTTCAAACTTGAACTGTCAGATTCTTTACTCCGCCTCAGTGAACAGTCGCTCTGGAGATTTCTCCTTCTGCTCGGTTCATTTCTCGGTTTAAAAAGTGTTTTCTCGGTTGGATTTAACCGAGAATAGTTTTATTTTAACCGCAAAACCGTTCGGTTCAAGCTCTATCTGTGGTAACCGTAAGTAAATGAGGGTTTGTCACAGGATACCCAGACTAAGGCTATGGATTTTCCTGTGGTGGGAAAATCTCTGTTTGGAGAGCAGACAGAGAATTACATGAAGAAGATGGATGAATATAGGACTACTTACAAGAGTGCCCAGGCTAAGGAGCGGCAAGCCACTCCTCAAAGGCATGCCCCCAGGGGTAGGGGTAGGCCTTTTCACAGGCCTTTCTACCAGACTCAGGCCTCCTCTGCCTATGCTCAGAGGGGCTTCTTCAGAGGCAGGGGCAGACGAGGGGTGGGCAGACCTGCTCCCACCCCCCAGCCTAAAGCTCCTGCGAAACAGGCACCCTGATGGGGTGCCCAGGGCCGATTCTCCTGTACCAGTGGGGGGCAGGCTGGCTTACTTCAGTCAGAATTGGGCTTCTTTAACCTCAGACAAGTGGGTTCTGGAAGTAGTAAGCCAGGGTCTGGTTCTCAGCTTCAAAAAGTTTCCCAAGTTGAGAAGCAGACTTTTCTACCTGCAAGTGCTTCAGAGACCTCCGCTCTGGAAACAGAGGTCTCATCCCTGTTAGCTCTCAGAGCAGTAGAACGGGTTCCTCCTCTGCATCAGGGCAGGGGTCTGTATTCCAGATAAAGTTCAAAATGGTAACTCTGGCAATGATTTTACATTCCCTAAGGCCTAGGGACTGGCTAGCCTCCCTGGACCCCAAGGATGCCTATTTCATGTCCTAATCAGAAGATCCCATCAAAGTACCTCAGATCTGAACTGCCTCAGGTCATTACCAGTTCAGAGCAATGCCCTTCGGCCTTACCTCTGCTCCAAGGGTATTCACAAAGTGTCTAGCAGTGGCAGTGGCCCACTTAAGGAGGCAGAGGATTGCTGTTTTCCTATCTAGACGACTGGCTCATTGTAGGCCAGTATCCAGAACAGGTAAAATCTCACCTGCAGGTCACCCAGCAGCTTCTCACCTCCCTGGGTTTCTGCTAAACCTGCAAAGTCAGTTCTGGAACCAGTCCAGGTACTCACCTTTAGGGGCAGAATTGACATAAAGCTAGCTAGAGCCTTTCTTCCCCAGAAAGGGTAAGGGAATTTAGTGGCTCTGGCCTCTTCCTTCACTCTGCAGGTCTCTCGACCAGCAAGACACTTTCTGCAGCTCCTGGGGCACATGGCTGCATCCACAGCTGTTGTGCAGGGAGCCAGATTTGGATGAGAGACTTTCAGTCTCACTTGAGAACCTTTTGGTCTCAGAGAAGAGACCCCTTTCCAAGTTGGTCCCAGTGACTCAACCTTGATCCTAGCTCTCCAGTGGTGGAAGGATCAGAGCACTTAAGAGCGGGGTCCCTTCATTTCCCTTCTCACGACTTGACTCTCACTACAGATGCTTCCCTTCTGGGTTGGGAGCCCACATGGGCAACCTTTCCACTCAGGGAGTTTGGTCCCCCCAGGAATCTCTGCTCCACATCAATTGCTGGAACTCAGAGCTGTCTTTTTAGCTCTTCAAGCTTTTTCTGCATCTGTCCACGACAAGGTGATACAAGTCAGAACAGACAACACCACTACAATGTGGTACATCAACAAACAGGGGGGCACTCGGTCTTCGGCCTTGTGCACCGAGGCAATGAAGTTGTGGTCTCTGGTCTATTCCCTGAACACTTCCCTCATAGCAGTTCATCTTCCAGGGAAGGACAATGTCCTAGCGGATGCCCTCAGTAGGATTTCCAGGGCCATCACGAATGGTCCCTGGATCCTCAAGTGCTGGGGATAGTTTTTGCCAGGTGGGGCATCCCTCAGATAGATCTTTTTGCAGCCCCAGACAATCACAAACTTCCTCTGTTCTGTTGCAGGCCTCCAGTGCTGGGCTCAGTTCCAATGGATGCCCTTCTTCTGGATTGGGAGGGGAAGTTCCTCTATGCTATCCCCCCCTTTCCTCTCCTATTCAAAGTACTAGTCAAAATCAGATCTCAGCCTTGCAGGGTGATTCTGATTGCCCCGGCTTGGGCCAGGCAGCCCTGGTACCCACTCCTTCTGTCTCTGACAGTCCATCTTCCCCCTGCCTCCCCAGGAATCACAATCTGTTGACTTGTGCCCAGGGAAGGGTTTGGTATCCGGACCTCAAATCCCTCAACCTCAAGGCCTGGCTCTTGAGGAGTTAGAGTTTGCTGATTTACACCTCTCAGGGTGTTCTTGAGATCCTAAAGGCTTCCAGAAAGCCTTCCACTAGGGCTACTTATAGTTCTAAATGGAAAAGGTTTTCATTTGGTGTGCTGGAAAAATATTTCCCAGAATCTGCTGAATTGCCCATTTTGTTAGATTACATGGTACATCTTAATTCCTTGGGTCTCAGACCAGCTACCCTGAGAGTTCATTTGGCAGCTGTGTCTGCTTTTGTGTCAGCAGGAAAGTCATCCCCTCTTTCCTCTCATCCTGTGTTTTCCAAGTTTTTTAAGGGATTACTCTATACTAATCCTCCCTTTCGGGAACCGGCCCCTGCTTGGGACCTTAATGTTTGCATTGCCCAGTTAATGCAACCCCCTTTTGAACCTCTGTCTTCTGCAGAGCTTAAGTACCTAACTTGGAAAACTGTTTTTCTAGTGGCTATCACTTCTGCCAGACGCATAAGTGAATTGTAAGCCTTGTCAGTGGAGACTGACTTTATTTCTTTCCACAGGGATAAGGTAGTCCTTAGGACTAATAGGAAGTTTTGCCTAAGGTGGTTTCAGATTTCCATCTTAATCAATCTATCTCCTTCCAGTATTTTCACTGATCACTCCTCTGGGTGAGAGGAGGTTGCACAGCCTGGATGTTAAGAGAGCTCTTAGTTATTATATAGAGCGTACTAAAGGTCACAGGTTCGAATCTCTCCAACTTTTCCTTACCTATGGTGAAGTTGGGAAAGGCAAACCTGCCACTAAGAGATCAATAGCCAGGTGGATTGTCTCTTGTATCCAATTTTGTTATCAGAAAGTGGGCAGAGCCCCCCCCGGTTTGAGGGCTCATTCTACCAGGGGTACAGCTGCGTCTCTAGCTGCTGCCAGAGATATCCCTTTATTAGAGATTTGCCAGGCTGCTACTTGGAAAACAGTACACACTTTTACCAAGCATTACTCCCTGGATGTCCAGGCCAGGAGAGATGCTCGGTTTGGCACAACTGTTCTTCAGAGCCTATTCCCTAAGTAGGTTCTGCCCCTCCTCCATGGAGGTACTGCTGTGTATTCTGCTAATGTCTATAATATAGCAAGACTTCATGTTGTTTGAAGAAAAAATTACTCACCTTAGTAATGTTGTTTCTTCTAATGGAGTCTTGCTATATTATAGACCTCCCAACCTGCCCCTCTCAGAACCTCTACTTGGTGGGTGCGGGCAACTTAGTGTGGGCACTACTTATGTCCTGTTAGCATTTTGTCCCCTTTGGGACTTTGGGGGTGTGTATGTGTACGCGTGTGTGTGTTTTATTATATTTATGTTCCATTTTCATATTATTAGAATGGTGTTAGTATTTCTGGTCCCCTGACTTGAGTCTTGGGTGTTGGGACCATCAATGGTTGTTATTATTTAGGTAGCCATTTGGCTAGTGTAGGTTACAGCTTCCACACAGACCTTAGTGAGTTTGGCTCGTAAAGATCTGACAGTTCAAGTTTGAAATGACACAGATAGAGCTGCTCTCGTGCCAAAATTCTATTTTGGAATGGTTTTAACCATTGCACTCCGGGGCAGTTCTAGAGCTGGATCAAACTGCTAATGTCTATAATATAGCAAGACTCCATTAGAAGAAACAACATTACTAAGGTGAGCAATTTTTTCTTCCTGTCCCTCCTGTTTGATACAAAATCTTTGTCCTGTCTGATAACTGAGGCTTGTAGGACATTATAGCTGAAGGAGGTTCAATCCATGGAGGCCTTAGATGAGAACCCTATTCTGTCCATGTCTTCCTCTGCTCCAAAATGTTTTCCAAACTTTATTCACTGTGACCAGATTATTGAACAAGAATGGTCAGGTACGGACCAACGAAAATATCTACCTGAACTCAAGGTACGGCATTTCTCCTTTATGGAGGAAAATATCCACAAGTGGGAAACCCTTCCCCTAGCTGATAAAACTGTACATAATTCCGTGAGGCACACTACTATCCCAATTAAAGGGCCTTTGACCTTAGAAGACATGCATGACAAGTGAGTGGATGCTTTGTGCAGAAGAGTCTTTGCCTCTAACAGCACAAATCTGCACACCTCATATGCATCCTTTATTGTTGCCAGAGCTTTAAACTTGTGGGTTACAATGCTGGGTAGCTTTGTTCCCCCAGATTCTGAAGGAGGGGTGAGCATTTTGCAGTTGGTATCCATGGCCTCCACGTTTCTGGGGAATGCCATGGTGGAGAACTTATGCATGTTAGCTCAATCAGCTTATCATATTCTGTCCACCACGCAAGTGGTGTGGCTTCATCATTGTGTCACTAACCAGGCATCGAAGACCAGGTTGCTCAACTTAGCTATTGAGGGAGGATTATTGTTTGATTCAGGCCTGGATGACATTTTGAAGGTTATCCAGTATAAAAGGGCTGCTTTCCGGTGCCCAAACAATAGCAAAAGGGAGTCTGAACCTTGGAAAGTCAAGGAGGTGGCCAACACAGGCAGTATTGAAGTTTTTTTTTTTATCCCTTTCAAAACTTCAGGAACCAGAGGAGTAAAGGATCCTATTCTGGACTCAAGAGCAATAGTGGTAGAGGAGCTCTGGCCTGGGTGGCCCGGTGGCGCTGAGGCGCTAGACGCCACACCTCGCTCCACGCCGGCGACCCGGGTTCAGGAACAAGCCCGGGCCGTCGGGGGTTGGCAGGGGGAAAGAAGGGATTGAGCACCCAACGGCAGCTCTCCCTCTCTGGGGAGGGTTACCAGTTGGTCCTGCTGCCATATCACCACCTCTTGGGTGAATCCGGGAGTGGCGGTGCGGATTGGGATGCACGACAGGAAGGGGCAGTGCTGGCCAAGAACCCGAGGAAGAGCGGCGTGTGTACGTCTGCCTCCTCATTGGCTCTCCTAGAGTGCCAGCACTGCAGGGGGATAGGGCAGAACAGGAGAAAAGTGGAGCCCGTCATTCCTAGGTGACGACTCCTCCGACGCCAGACTATGTCACCAGGTGCTCACCGGGGCAGACTCCAATGTGAGTTGCCAAGCTGTGCCGTTGTTAGGGGGAGGATTGGGCTGCTCCTTTCCCGCCCCAGCTGGGGGAGTGTACCGGGATATCAGGGGGAATTTACCGAGCAGGCGACCACTCTAGGAGCAGATTCCTGGGGGTACCACAGGGGACATGTGGATGGCTACAATAGAGGGTGTCTGAATGAGTGGAGCGATGGTGTGGTAAGGAGGAAGAAAGATAAAGTTAAAAAAAAAAAAAAGAGGAGCTCTGGCCTGATGACGCAATGGTGGCCCCGGCCGAAGAGGTGGCACCTCACAATTAGGGTGCGTGGGCCCATTTCTGCCTCTCTTCCCATGGTGGAAGACTGCACAATTTTTACACAAGATGAGCCCAGATGGCATCAGGTGCTTCGGTTCTGGAGATCTGAGTCCTAGGTTAAGCAATGGAATTTTTAACCATTCTCTCAAAGGGATGTTTTCTGCCATCTCCTGTACCAAAGGATCCAGTGAAGAGACAAGCAGTGTCACAGACATTGGATTACCTCTCACAGATCAGGGTGAATTTTCCAGTGCATCCCAGAGAACAAGGCCAGGGATTCTACTCAATTTATAATGTAGTTCCCAAGAAGTCTGGGGGTTGCAGAGCTATTCTGGATCTTAAACACCTAAACAAGTTTATTCACCACACAGCCTTCAGGATGGAGTCCTTATGATCAATTATCCGGGCTGTACAGCTGGGGGATTATCTAGCATCCATAGAACTGAGGGAGGCATATCTCCACATTCCCATCCGGCAGTCTCATCAGAGGTTCCACAGGTTCACAGTCCTGGGGCAACACTTCCATTACAGGGTGCTCCCATTTGGGCTGGCAACAGCCCCAAGGGTCTTCTCAAAGGTTCTCATCGTCCTGGTGGTGCAACTCTGACAGGAGGGACATTATTTATCCTTACTTGGATGACTTGCTCATTCAAGCGCTGTCTACTCCACTAGCAAGGAAATCAGTGACCAGGACACTGGAGGATTTGGAGTCTCATGGCTAGGTAGTTAATCAGGAGAGAACTCTCTCAAGCTGTTGCAGACCCTAGAGCTTCTGGGAGCAAAGTTCTGGGTGGATGAGGAAAGGTCTTCCTTTCATCGGCCAGGAAGGAGACCTTGTTGAGAGAGGTTCAGTGGCTGAGAAGTCAATTGTCAGCTTAAGCTCGCAGCTTACTGTGGATTCTGAGCCTCATGATGGCAACAATAGAGTTGGTTCCATGGGCTTGTCTTCACATGTGACCCCTCCAGACCGAGTTGCCACCAGCCTGGGATCCGGCCTCAGAGTACTATCAGACCAGGATTTCAATTTCCTTACTCCTGTGGCAGTCCTTGAGTTGGTGAGAATCTGAGCAAAGGGTCTCCCTTGGAAGTCCCTCCAGATTTGATCCTGACAACCGATGCCAGTCTGTCGGACTGGAGGGCAGAGCTGGACCAAATTCCAGTACAGGGACTTGGTCTGCACAGGAACAGCACCTACACATCAACATCCTGGATGAGGGCTGTGCACCTATTTCTCATTCATTTTTGAAATCAGGTGCAGTCAAGAGGCATGAAAACAAGGTCAGACAATGCTGTTATAGTGGCATACATAAACAGTCAAGGCAGCACAAAGAGCAGAGAGATGTCAAAAAGAAGCAACCAGTCTTCTGTTGAGGGCAGAGGACAACCTTCTCTCTCTGTCAGCAGTTCAGTTGGTGGGGTAGTTGAACTTTTAGGCCGATTGGCTAAGCAGCAAGAATGTCCACCAAGGGGAGTAGATGGTGAACCCAGAGGTGTTCCACTTTCTGTGCAAAAGATTCGGTCATCCTCAGATCGACCTGTTCTTCTACAGCCAGAATGCACAAGTGCAGCAGTTCTTCAGCCACTACCCGTGTCCACAGTCAAAGGCAGTGGATGCTCTGTCGCAGTCATGGAATTTTGACAGAGCACATGCCTTTCCTCCCCTGTTGCTCCTTCCCTTGGTCATATGTAAAATAAGACACTCGAGGAAGCTTTCCTCTGGAAACTCTGGAATGGCCCAGAAGACCATGATTCTTGGACCTAATGAACCTAGCTCAACATGCTCCATTTTGACTCCCAATATGGGGGGACCTTGTCACCCAAGGTCCCATTCTGCATTCAAATCCAGGAGTGATGCAGCTCATGCCCTGGCTCTTGAAAGGAGTCATCTCCTGAAACAGGGTTTCTTGAAAAAGGTGGCGAACACCTTGATGGCTGCCAGAAAGAATTCCATGTTGGCAGCTTATGCTTACGTGTGGGCCCTTTTCGGCTTGGGTTCTGCAGATTTTGGACTTTCTGCAGGAAAGAGTGGAAACAGGTTTGGCCCTGAGCACCTTGAGAAGTCATGTGTCAGCTGCTGGAACCTCCTTGGGCTTGTCCGTAGGCATGAACTGGGAGGTTGTTTTCTATGAGCTGTCAGCAGGACCCCACCTCTGTTCCAATCCCCTGTTCCTCCATGAGATTTGAATCATACTAACATACTAGCTGCCAGCAGAGTAGGCCTCATGGTCTATCGAGTCTGCTCGTGCTTCTGCACCCTGAGTGGGTACCGTAGCCATCACCCTGGCTCCTTTCCCTGTTTCTCCATCCCTCAATCCCACCCCCCCAGGCAAGCTACCCTCTGTTTCACCCCTTGCCTACACCTGTCCCACCCTCTCTTGAACCCCTTCACCATAGAAGCCAGTATTAGCTCCCTGGGCAGAGCATTCCATGGTTCCACCACTCTCTCTGTGAAGTATCTTCTCCTCCTTTCCCCCCAATCCTCCCACCCTTGAGCTTCCAACTGTGTCCTCTGGTGAGTCCACCCTCTTTCAGCCGAAAGATCCCATCTCAGTTTACCCTATTGACTCCCTTGAGGTACTTGAAGACCTCAATCATGTCCCTCCAGTTCCTCCTCTCCTCCAGCGAGAACTGGCTTAGCTCCTCTACTCTCTCCTCATATGTAATATACCCCAGGCCCCGGATCATTTTGGTTGCTCTTCTCTGAACCCTTTCCAGGAGTTGGATGTCCCTCCTTAAGTGCTGTCTCCAGTATTTCACACAGTACTCAAGGTGTGGTCTAACCAGGCTGTTGTACAGTGGCAAAATCACTTCCCTATTCCTTGAGGTAATCCCCCTTGCGATGCAACCCAGCATCCTACTTGCCTTGACTGCAGCCCACTTGCACTGCTCTGAATTATTCATGTTGTCATCCACCAGGGCTCCCAGGTCTTTCTCCCCTGCCATGGACTAAATCTGGTATTGAATGCTCTTTGTAAAGAGCCCTTCAAACCACTGTCATCGGTTCCCATCTATATGTTATCCTACAAGGTGTGCTTTTTAGTTGTTGTGTGTCCAGCCAGGAGGATTGGTGAACTCCAGGCCTTGTTCCACAAAGAACCTTACCTCATAATCCATAAGGACAAGGTGGTTCTGAGAAGAGTTCTGTCATTCGTTCCAAAGGTTCCTACAGCTTTTCATGTGAATCAGGAAATTTGCCTTCTGTCCTGTCTGCAACCAACTCACCAAAAGGAGAAGGAGTTGCACAAGTTGGATTACTTTGAGCAGTTAGAATACACCTTAGATGGACTGTGGAGTTCAGAAAATCAAATAGGTTCTTTGTACTTTTCAGAGCAGCCAAAAAAGAACAAAAAGCCTCCAAAGCCACCCTGGCAAGGTGGGTGAGGGCATGCATTGCCAAAGGCTTATGTTATGCTTATGCCCAATGGTTTGGAATTTTGATCTGAAATTTTCAGGGTAGAAAGAGGCTGGCCCACAGATGTGCCTTTTGCTTGTTTGGTAGAAAAATATGAATCCGTTCCAGTTATAAAATTTTTAAATTTTGGGTTCTGAGCATCCTCAGTAAGCACTTCAAAATAACCCTTTTTCGTTTGCTGCAATCTTGTCTCTGTTTTATCCTTAAATAAAAAAAATGTCAAAACCTACAAAAATGCCATCCTGCAGACACACCAACACATCTATCTTGCTTATCGAAAGTCCATTGGGTGGATTCTGCACTTAAGTGTTGTAGAAATGAGCCAGAAATGTGTGTGCGTTTTTTTATAGATATATTTCAAATCCTTTCTTGTGACTCGCTTTTGCGTTTTTCATTTGGACGTACTAACTCCAAATGAAAATGTCAATTTCTCCCTGGTGTGTAGTGGCACCTTATGCTTTTTACGAAGCTTGCCTATCGCAGTAACCAAGTTGCAGCTGTTAGTTTTTTGCTATTCTTGTCTGTAACTTTCCGATTTAAATACAGTGTATGACTGTTGTATTATAAAAGACTTGTCACAGTTTTTGAAGTCACAACCGTTGAGTACTCTAATAAAGGAATAATGCACGACAGGGTGTGTGTTGTGCTGGGATAACGTCACGCCTGGGGTGATTAGGCACGAGGCCGCAGGCTGAGTGCTACTAATCACCCCAGAAGTGATGTTATTCCAGCACGACACACACCATGGAGTGCATTATTCCTATTATACAATGGCTTGTTGTTATATGTAAAATAAAAAAAATAATTTTAAAGAATATTTTTATTAGTGTGGAAAAATATTTTTGTTTCTTAAGAGGAGATGCAAAAAAAGAGCTCTATGATGTCCATATTGGTTCACAGTGCTGAGACTAGAGCTGTGATGTTATGCTGGATAACATCACACCCATGATGTTATGCTGGGATAGCATCACGAGTCCAGCCCCAGACTGACCAATCAGAATCCAGGAAATTTTCTTGCCATTGTATAATATACAGTAACCTCCCTGGGTGTTTGGAGCAAATAGTGCCAGCATTCCGCTTGGAAGGAATTTTTTTGAACGTATAATATGAACAGAGATCACAACGGCTAGCTCCTAATCCTGATACTTCTTTATTTTCTCCACCACCATTACATTGCTATCCAGTTTGTTAATTACCGGCTGTAAGTGTTGTGTTGCTACTGACTTGCTGGTAACAGAGACTGTTTCAGAGCTGATGAAAATACAACTGCTGTGTGTCATTACAAAATTTGAATATATTGGCTTACTGTATGTGTTCACAAACATATTTGCCCCAGCTACTTCATTAAAGGATTGTGTGTACAACCTGAGCATTGGAGCATAACCAAGTGGAGCAGGGCAGCTCCGAGTTCAGTGTATGCAGACTTTACTATTTTAAGAGAACTGGTTTTGTATATCTGGTGCTGATCTCTTGTTCATTATTACATTCTAACAGATCTGGCACATTTATATAAAATAGGCTGATTTTGTGAACTTTGTGGTGATTTACTCATTATTAGAGAAATGTTTCTTTTGAATGAACAACTGGATCTGTAACCTGTTTCAGTTTGATCCGGAAGATTCTCCCCTCCCCCTTCAGTTTGAGACTTTTGATGTTTTTTGTCAGCCACCATCTCACTGTATGCACCATTTATTCTTTTTGAATGGGTCTTTGTATGTGATAGTTCTGTACTAAACCAGTGTGGCGCATTATATGAACATTTCTTCTTAATTATGATTATAGCTTTGCAGTTTACATTTTTACTGCTACGTTTTAATCAGACAAGAATATTCATTCAACCAGTTATTAGCTATTAACTGTTCAAAGTCATTTGACTCTTTTTAATGAATTAAAGTTTTTTGATGATATAACTTCTATGAATGTTGCCTTTATGGGTCTGGATTAAGCCTCATTTAACGGTCCTTCAATGTTGTGTTTTGTTAACCTGTAAACAAACAAAATGATCCCTTGCCGATCCGACCCCCCCACCCTGACCTCCCACTGAGTACCCACCACCCCACACCCACCTACACCACACACATGCTCACTTACCTGAACAGGTCCCAGGGTGAAGATCCACTATCCAATCAAACACACGTCTTGCTGCTGGAACCGCCAACTGCTATACAGAAACTAACATAAGTGTAGGTCAATGTATTTCAGTGGGGTTTTCAACTTTGATGCATAACTTTGCCATTTTTAGATATTTTCACTCTAGATTTTCATCATGGCCTTTTTGGGACCCCACCTTATGACCAGTTGTAGTGGAATTTCAGAAATCAAGCCTGAAAGGCAATTTCACATTTGCTTGGCAAAATCACCTTTCAGGTGGGATTTGAAAATGTTCACTGCCCTTGTTCATGAGGAGGGGTCATAAGAAGGGTATGTTGCAAATTTGGGGTCAAAATATGTAAAAATGGCAAAGTTATGTGCATCCATTGAAATGTTCAACACTTGTTCAGAACTTTGATAATTTTTAATATTTTGACCCCACTTTTTCAGCATAACAATTGTTTTACACCACCTCATGAACATGACAGCTGTCATTTTTCAGATCCTGCCCAAACTGTCATATTTGCACCTGTGGCGTGGAATGATGTTGTGGTGTCGCGGTATCATGTTTTGGTGTGGATTTGAACATTTTCTGTTACAGGTACATGAGGTGGGGTAGTAAAAAGGCTATGCTGACAATTTGGTTGGTGATGTTGTATGAATGGAGATGGTAGCACAGAACCCTCTGGGTCATGTTCTTCCACAAGCAAATAAGGATACGATAACATTATCTCAAAAAGTATGGAGGGGTTTGGGACCTGCGCTCTCACAGGGAAATAAGAATATGATTATACTGTCTCGAAACATAAGGAAATTCTTTCCAAAGAACTGCGTTAATGCGACATTTATGGTTCAGGTTACAGCAATGAAAGTAGGGAAATGTGGTTTTAGAGTTTCCAACCCTAAAACCCCACCCCTAAAACAAATCAGGGGTGCAGTCTTCCTCGGGGGTTGTCAACCCAAAAGCTCACCCCATTCTATACACTCCAGAAACATGCTTACCTAATGGGGTGAACGTTAAGGTTGACAACCCCAAGGAAGATTTGCACCCCTAATTTGTTTTAGGAGTGGGTGGGCTTTTAGAGTTGGAAACCCTAAAACCACATTTCCCTACTTTTATTGTTCAATCAATCAATCTTTATTTATAAAAGGCACCTTTCCAAAACCAAGGTGCCTGTACATTGCATGATAAAAACAATAAATAATTAAAACAATATTAAAAATAGACTTGACAACAGCGTTCAAAACTCATTGTATGCTAGGCTAAAAAGATATGTTTTTAAAGCCTCAAAGCTTTGGACAGTCAGGCAATCTCGCACCTGACGAGGTAGAGAATTCCACAGGGTTGGGGCCATAAAACTAAAAGATCTGGCCCCTGAAGTTTTTAAGTGAACCCTGGGAATCTCTAGCAATTCCTCATCAGTGGATCGGAGAGAGCGGGAGGGACAGTAGGGACACAGGAGCTATTTCAGGTAGCCAGGTCCCTGATCGTGTAGGGCCTTATAAGTCAGCAAACCAACCTTGAAGGTGATCCGCCAGCAAATTGGCAGCCAGTGCAGTCCGCAGAGCACAGGCGTTATATGACTGGACCTATAAGAACCAGTCAATAGCCTGGCTGCCGCATTCTGCACTAGCTGCAAGTGGCGAATCTCAACCCCCGATAGCCCAAGATAAAGGGCATTGCAGTAGTCAAGGCTGGAGGTAATGAGCCTGAAACCTAAATGTTGCATTAATGCAGTTTTTTGCAAAGAATCTATCTATCTATCTCTCTATCTATCTATCTATCTATCTATCAATCTATCTATCTATCAATCTATCTACTGCAAAAAAAACCCTCTGTTAATGCATCAGTTAGGGTTGATATTACAGCAACGAAACTTTGGAAATTCAGTGTTAGGGTTACCAACCCTACCACCCCACCCCCCACCACAAACCAACAGGCATTGGGGTATGCCTTGGGGTTGTTGGGCCCAACTCTCACCCCATTCCATGTGTAAGAAACTGACATGATACAGTATAGGAGAATGGGGTGGCGTTGAATCAACCAACTGAAATACCCAATGCCTGTTAATGTCTGAAGGTAATTAGTAGGGTTCCAAATGTTTAACGCTATTATATTAACCTAACTGATGCATTAATGGAATTTTGCAATGAATTTCCCTTCTTTTTGAGAAAGAGTAATGTTACTTGTATGTGGTTGTGGGTGGGCAGAGCCCTCTGAGCCCTGCACTCCCATCATGCATGCATTTTGTAATTGTGTCTGATTTTCATGTTGGAGTGCAGGGCCCCCATCCATACATAAGTGCATAATGGAGGGCCCTGTGCTCCCAGTATTGGATAATGGCATCCATATGCCATCTAGCCATAAGTGCAAAGACATAGTGCAGGCCTAGAGACATTCCAAGTAACCCCTGTGATGCAAATGTGGCAATATCTCAGTAACCATAGGAACTTTGAAAAACATTTCAAGGCAGTTGTAATCATGACCTGGCAATCTGCACGCATGCTAAGCTGTGCTTAGCAAAAAATTCATATCTTGAACCATTTTCGAGATATAGCCGTTGAAAGGTGGTGCAGCCACCACAATGTTGTCCTATGGGAAATTTCAAAACTTTGGAATGTTATAACTATGGAACCATTGTAGATTTTTTCACCAAACTAGCAAAAGGCACATCTGTGGTGCAAGCCCTTGCTGCCCTGAAAATTTCATCCCAAAGGTCCTAACTGTTTTTTTGCTATGAAGTGGCAAATAAACTTTGTTTTGTTTTGTTTTTGGAGGGGTACTTTTGCAAAATTTTGTGAAAGTTTCTCAAAAGCTTTCCCACTTCTGCAAAAGTACTTTAACAAATTTGCAAAAGTACCAATGGAAAAATTGAAAAAACATATTTCCAGTCATTAATTTTAAAAACTAATGTCAGAATCATATTCCTCAGGCCCCGATTAGTTAAGCACAACTGTTGCTGTTTACCAAGAGCCAGTATTTTTTGAATTACAGCATTTTTTTGCCGTCGCTAACTGAAAACAAGATGGCAGCAGCTCAAAAGCACAAAACTGAGTTGTGGCAGTGAAAAGTGCTTTTGCGAACGTTTTTGTGCCTAGCATATATTTTTCCCATGGGCTATAATGGGAAACCTAAAAGTTTAATAACTTTTGAACACATGAATATTTTTTTCATCAAACCTTCAAAAGGCATTTCAGTGACCCAGTCCCCATATACCCTGGAAATTTCAGACCAGAACCACAAATCATTTGGGCTGTAGAAACGAGCCAAGAATTTGGCAAAAAGTGAGGATTTTTCACACTTTTTGGCATGCCGCAGTTCCACAACCACCCATGCAACCAGAACAAAACTTGTCAGATCCAGAGATCTATGGTACCAGACGGCATGTGCAAAATATCAGGCAAATCAGACAAATGGTTGCAGAGTTGTTAAAGTGCAAAATTTTAGGTTTAACATAGAAATGGCCATGCAACCCTAACTAGATATATATATATATATATACACACACATATATATATATATATATATATATAGAGAGAGAGAGAGAGAGAGAATAGTTTTACATTTTAATATTGGTTTCTGGCACTCAGAAATAACAGAGTGGACAAGGGTGCCTCCTTTGTTACAGGTGAGTGCTTACACTGCTTGCATTACCTGTTTTTAATTAATTCCTTTGGCAAGTCTCTTATGATTGGCTCAGTTCCACAAAGAATTTCAACAACCTTGGAGAAGTAAGCAATGAGCCTTGGTCTGTCCTTCCTATCACCTGACAAGGTAGGGAACTGTTTTACTGTACCTTATTTTGGTTAAAGCTTCGTCTATGTAGACATCTTATATGTGCTGGTTTGTGACAGAATGCACAGTATAGTTTATACAGATCAACATTCACATACTTAGGGGTACTGCGTAGACAGGAGTGACTGGAGACTTGCTGCTGTCCAGAATGTTCATGTTCCCAAAAGTCTGTACTGTTAACAGCCTTTGGGCTGTGCCATTTCCCCTAGTAGGGGTGCACATGACCCCATTTGTGCTGAATAGCCATTGACAATGTTGGAGCTAATAGAAAAGGAAATTATGGTAAATATTGTCACTAGCAGTGAATGGGCAAATGGTGAGAATATACATATGTGCTCCGGTACCAACAGTATGTCGCAGTAGTGTGCTTACTGTCAAGGGTGTTTATGCAGTAATCCTCTCTTGTCAGAGGATCATTAAGTAAAAGTGTTAGCCACAGTGTTGTCAGTGTTATTTATCTCTGTGGCCTTATCAGGCCCCTGGACCTTGGTGGTCTACACCCCATTTCCGCTTTTTAGCCATGTTGGTGTAACTGGTATTGCTGGCCATTTTCACGGTGGCTGGTATGCTCTTTCACATCACTTGTTGGCAGGGGCCTTACCCTTTCAGACTCCAGCAGCCAAGAAGTTCCTGTTATGGCAATGGACCTCAATGGGAATAACACAAGATGCCTGATACCATGACAGTACCAGACCTGCTGTAGATTTGAATGGTGCTGTACCAACAGGTAATGATTAACTGGCACTGGCTCAATGACAGTGCCTGACAGGGCTTTCTCTACCTTCTGATTATTGGTTGACATTTATGCATTGTAGCCATATGGGTGTACCACTTCCTTAATTACTAGAGTCAAGTGCAAGTCCATAAGTATGTCAGACACAAGATACAGCCCCTGTTATCTCTCTAGTGCACAGCTGTATGGGCAAATTGTCCCATCTCATCTCCACTGTGGAAATGGAAAGGTATGCAAATAATATGGGGCACATACTGTATATATATATATGTACTATTTCTATGGCTTTTAGTACAGTATTTCTAACATCTTTGTGAGCAGGATCTTAAGGTGGTACTAAATACTCTCACCAGCTGGTGCCAGTGAAAACCTTAGCCCTCCTGACTAGCAAATGTGGCATCAAGATTCCTTCCCCAGTGATGGTGAACATGCCCAGTGTTCTCCCAATAAGAAATGCAGACCTGAGAGCCCATTCTTGGTGCCACTGAACAACCCTAACAAGGAAATGGGATACTGAGAGCCCATACTTTGTTCTGCCTAACACATTAACTCACCCCAACTAAACGTGCAGCAGTGGGAGACCATTTCAGTGGTGCTGAACACTTCTAACTCCCGACTTCAAAATATGGCAGCAGGAGCCCATCCACAATGTTGCCAAATACCCTTATCCTTGCTGAATGAGAAATGTAGCACCTGGAGTTCATCTCTGATGACAAAAAACACCTCTGACAGTGAGCACCCAGGTTTAAGTCTGGTACCTGACGTCGATCCCCTCTGCCACCTAATACCTTAACCCCTGAACATTCCATGTAGTACTGTGAGCCCAGCCCTTATCCCCCATGTTGAAATGAAGCACCAAAAGCACATCCTGGGTTCTGCCAAATACCTCCTTCCCTCCACTCTCTAATGAGGATGACCAGCACACCCCAACATTTACACTACCTACTCGACTGGCTACCATCTTATTCCTGTGCGACATAATGGAAGGTAGATGGCAGTGAGACAAAAAAGTAAGTGGTGAGGCTATGCCAGTCTTATTTATTCATTTGTTAACTGGGTTGGTGCACTGATCCAAGGACCTTTTTCAGGCATGGCGAGGGCCAGAAACTGGTGCAAACAATAGGAGATACAGAGAGAACAAACAACAGTGAATGTACATAAACAATAGCTAGAAACTAGTGTGAGTCCAGCTAATATACAGTTGTGAGATAATCATCACACAGGTAATAGTGCCAGATACAACAATCAAGAACAGTCACCATCAATAATGATGGGACAGGGAGCAGGTGCAAGGTAGTGCTGCTGGACATTATAGAGTGAGGGAGCAGATGCTATTGGATACCAGGGACTACTTGTTTTGGGATGGTGGAGAGGGAGTGGTGGTGCCACTGCACACAAAAGAGTGCTTGGATTAGGATGGGGGGGGGGTTGTCACTGTATCCCAGGGAGTTCTTGGCAAGTGAGTGCTGGATGGGTACCACTAGACACCAGGGAGTGCTTGCCATAGGATGAGGTGAAAGAACATTATGCCAGTGGAAATTATGAAGTATATGGCATGGGATGGAGAGAGGAAGGGGTACCACTGCACACCAGTGAGTGCTTAGAAAACATAGAAAATGGTCACAACCCAGGAAACATTAGTGCTGTCTGAGTGAAAACCTGTTGATGGAGGAGAAGATTGCAACTGGTGGTTGATTGAGGAGGTAGATGGTGTGTGGCCTGGCTAAATCAGAGGTATCAGGACACAGAACACACTGGTTGGTGCAAAGCCTGTCATGCAGGGTCATATAGCCATACTAGGGTGGGAATTAAGTATGTAGTCTGGCAATCAAAGCCCAAGGCCTGCCAAATGCTAGCAGAGGGTGGCAGTAAAAGGGACAACATCCCCGAGTGGAATGCAGGCAGCCCAAAGAATCAGGCAGAGATGGGCTGAACTAGTTGGATGCAGACTGATTCCATCATAGGAGGCAAGGTGTTGGATTTTCAAAAATGACGAAATAGAGCAGAGTGAGCCAGGGGCATGGAAACAAGTAAAAACTGTGACAAATTATGATCTCCGAGACAAAGGCAGAGTATTTTATATATAGATACATCACCGCAGCCTTGCTCCTTTCATGACCAACAAGAGCTGAGGCAATTCTTGATCTGGTGCTCACAAATGGGAAGCATGTACAGGAAATAATGGTCAGGGAGCCACTGGGTGGAAGTAACCATTGCACAGTGTGGTTCCAGTTGAATGTGGGCAGTGAAAGCACCCCAACTAAGACCAAAATCTTGGATTTCAGGAGGGCGGACTTCAGGAAAATGGGTGAAGTGCTAAGGTGCTATCTGGTGGGCATCAAAGCAGATATGAGGGTGGACCAAAGGTGGTCCATCAATAAGGAAGGGATACTGGTTGCCACAGATGAGTGCATTAGGCTCAGGGGAAAGAACACAAGGGCAAAAGTGCCCAGCTGTTTCAATTCTGGGGTTGCCCAGGCAGTAAGGGAAAAGAGGTTGGTCTATAGAATATTCAGGGAGAGGGAGAGGGAAAGAGAGAGAGAGGAGAGAGAGAGAGAGAGAGAGAGAGAGAGAGAGAGAGAGAGACAGAGAATGAATTACCTAAGGTTGGCTAGTGAGGCAAGTAAGGAAGTCCGGCGAGCAGAAGGAGCTAAAGATAGCTGAAATAATTAAGAAGGGGGAGAAGGCTTTCTTTTGCTATATAAGTGAGAAAAGGGACAATAAGGAAGGGATTGTTAGGCTTAAGAAAGGGGTGGAGGATAATGGGGAAAAACAGATACTAAATGAATGCTACTGTTTCGTCTTCACCAGGGAGAAGGATGGATCAGTGCCTTCAGGAGGGAAAAGAGGAGCGGGGGAAGGGGAACAAAGATGTAGTGATAGAGGAGGATAAAGTGAGGGAGGAGCTCCTGGCATTGAAGGTAGACAAATCACCAGGCCCAGACAGAGTACATCCAGAGGTACTAAAGGAACTGGCTGAGGAGCTGGCAAGGCCACTGGCAGACCTATTTAATAGTTCACTAGAGTTAGGCATCGTACTGTAGGACTGGAGAACAGCACATACAGTGCCCCTCCACAAAAGCGGTGCCAAAGATGACCCAGGGAATTACAGACCATTCAGTCTGACCTCCATTGTGGGTAAGCTCATGGAGACCATACTAAAGGAAAGATTGGTTGCATATCTAGAGGAACATGGTCTCCAGGATGTGAGGCAGCATGGGTTCATGGGGAGGAGATTGTGTCAAATGAATCTGACTGACTTCTTTGACTGTGTCACTAAGACAGAGGACAGGGGTCAAGTAGTAGACATCCTCTATCTTGATTTCAGCAAGGCCTTTGACTCTGTGCCCCACAAAAGGTTGATCAAGAAGTTGGTGGATCTCAGGGCTGGGGAAAAGATGGTCAGATGGGTAGAAAACTGGCTGAGGGACAGAACCCAGAGGGTGGTTGTGGGGGAATTATCTAGCACCAGAGAGGTAACCAGTGGGGTCCCTCAGGGCTCAGTGCTGGAGAGGGTGTTGTTCAGTGTCTTCATCAATGACATTGGAAATGGCATTAAGGGCCAAATGTGCCTATACGTGGATGATACCAAGCTCTGCAGGACAGTAGACACAGCTGAAGGGATACAGGACCTAGAGGAAGATGTGGAAAAGCTGGGGAGGTGGTCCAGGATCTGGGAGCTTGACTTCAATGCCAAGAAATGCACAGTTATGCATATTCATAGAATCATAGAAATCTGACAGCAGAAAAGGACCCGACAGCCCATCCGGTCTTCCTGAACCCCCAAGACCCCCTCCCTCCATTCCCAGCCTGCCCCCTGCCAGTTAGGCCCATGTACATATCCCAGGCTCTTTTGAAGTTGCCTACTGTATCCAACCCACCAACCATTCTGGCAGTCTGTTCCATGGCCGTACCACTCTCTCAGTAAAGAACTTCCCCCTGATGTCCCCTCTGAATCATCCCCACTCTGGTTTGTAGGTATTCCCTCTAGTGGAATTGTTCTTACTCACTCTAAAGATGCTGTCGACCCTCACCCTGTTTATGCCCTTCAAGTACTTGAATGTCTCCACCATATCGCCCCCCTCTCCCTCCTCTCCTCCATCGTGTACAGGACCAGCTTTCCCAGTCTCTCCTCATATGGCTTCCCCTGCAGCTTCCTCATCATTTTGGTTGCTTGTCTCTGGACCCTTTCCAGCCTGTCCTTGTCCTCTTGCAGGTATGGCCTCCAGAACTGGACCCCATATTCCATGTGTGGTCTGACCATGGTTTTGTAGAGTGACAGGATCACCTCCCTTCTCCTGCTTGTGAATCCCCTCCCTATGCATGCCAGCCAGCATTCTGAGTGTCTTTCCTGCTGCTCTGTTGCACTGACTCTAGACTTTCAGGTTGTCTGAAATAGCGATCCCCAGGTCTCTTTCCTGTTCTGTTATCTCCAGTTCCTCCCCCCCAAGCTGGTATTTTGCCTTTGGGTTATTATACTCTTTATGCATAATTCTGCACTTTTTCGTATTGAACTGAAGCTGCCACCTTTCTGACCGCTCCTCCTGCCTAGCCAGGTCATCCCTAATATCCTCCACCGCCTTCTACCGTATCAACCCTGTTACTACATATCTTCATGTCATCAGCAAACAGACACATCTTCCCCGTAGACCCTCTGTGATGTCTCCAATATATATGTTGAAAAGTATGAGTCCCAACACAGACCCCTGGGGAACCCCACTCATCACCTTCTCTTCTTTTGGTGCACCCCATTCTTCACAACTCTCTGTGTCCTCCCCTCCAACCAATGTTCTACCCAGTTTGTGAGCTTGCTACCTACTCCTAAGCTGCCTGCCTTGCCAATCAGCCTCCTGTGGGGGATGGTGTCATGCCAAAGGCCTTCCTGAAGTCCAGGTAGGCCACGTCCACTGCCCCAACCTGGTCCCATATCTCCATCACTCTGTCAAAGAATTCAGTCAGGTTGGTCTGGCAGGACCTACCACCTGTGAATCCATGTTGATTGTCATTTAGGAGGCCCTCCCCGTCTAGATATTTTATCAGCCTTTCCTTATTAAGTGCCTCCATTAGTTTACCAACCACGGAAAGAGAAAGGGAACATTGTTTAACCAGGAGTAGCACACTAAGTCGAAGCTTGTTTCCAGATGTAACCTGAGAGCACAAGGAAGTTAAGTGGCTTGCTCAGGATCACACAGTATGCACCTAGGCGGCTGTGGGATTCAAGCCCAGGTCTCCAGATCTGCAGCTCAGAGCCTTAACCCACTGCACTATACTGTCTCCCACGGAGGTAAGGCTAACCAGGTGGTAGTTTCCAGGCTCATCCCTTCCTCCCCCTTTATGTAGGGGCACTACCTCAGCCCTTTTCCAATCCCCAGGGACCCTTCCCTTGAGCAATGACAGGTTAAATAACCTTGTGAGTGGTGCTGCCAATTCCCATTTTAATTCTTTGAGTACCCCGGGGTGAATCCTGTCCGGACCCATCGCCTTATCTGTCGCAGCTTTCCTAATTCTTCTTATACCCTAGCCTCTGTGAAGGGACTTGAATCCATCCCACTACCCATCCTTCCCGTTTTCCAACTTCGGCCCCTTCCCCTCCTTCACCGTCAAGACCAATGCAAAGTATTCATTCAGGACACTGACTTTTTCTTTATCTCCCTCCACCAGTGCCCCCCTTCCCCCTTGAGCTTCATAATCCCATGCTTCCCCTTCCTTCTGTCGCTCACATATCTGAAAAAGTTTGTTTCCCCTTTTTGCCTCCCTTGCTATATGCTCTTCCATTTCCGCCTTCGCCCATCTGATCACCTTCCCTGCTTCCTTCAGTTTTTCCTTATATACCACCTGTCTGCCTCATACAGACATACAAATGTGCCAGCAGAAACAGACCACCCGGTCTATCTAAGTCTGCTCGAGTGTGCAGCCAACACCCCTAGTTTGCAACTGCCCCACCCCCCCCTTTGTCATCCCACTGCCACCCCCACCTCCCCCACCCTCACTCTCCCCTGTTCCCTGTCCCATGCCCTTTTGAAGCTATTCACAGTTACATGATACCACGCATTCTGGTAGGGCATTCCATTTTGCTACCACCCTCTCTGTGAAATAATGTCTCCTCATTTCCTTCCTAAATCTTCTCCCCTCTATTCTTAGCCTGTACCCCCTCGTGACCCTTCCCCTCCTTAACTTAAAGACCCCATCTGCCCCATCCTTATTGATTCCCCTCAGATACTTGAATGTCTCTATCATGCCCCCCCTGTCCCTTCTATCCTCCAGGGTGTACATAATTCAGGTCTCTCAGCCTGCTGTCATAGTCTCTCCCCTCCATTTCACATATCATCTTTGTTGCCCTCCTCTGCACCCCCTCCAGTAGCCTGATATCACGCTTTAGGTATGGCCTCCAAAACTGCACACAATACTCTAAGTGCAGCCTTACCAGCGACCTGTAGAGGGGCAAGATCACCTCTCTTCGCCTGGATGAAAACCCCCTCACTATGCACCCCAGTATTTTGTTCACTTTTGCAGTCGCTCTCCTGCACTGGGCAGTGTTGCTCATGGTCCTTGTTATCATTACCCCTAGGTCCTTCTCCTCCTCAGTGATCCCCAGCTTAACCCCCCCCCCAGCCATTATTCTCTCCTTGGGTTCTTCACCCCAAAATGCATAACCTTACACTTCTTTGCATTGAATCCCAGCTGCCACATCTCTGACCAATCCTCTAGTTTACGTAGGTCCCCCTGCAGCTGCTTCCATCCTTCCTCTCCATCCACCACTACTCTGATTTTGGTGTCATCAGCGAACAGACTTACCTTGCTCACCACCCCGTGTGCAATGTCTGATATGAAGAACCCAAACAATACTGGCCCCAACACAGAGCCCTGTGGCACCCCATTCATCACTGGCCTTGGAGTTGAGAGCTCCCCTCTCACCACCACCTGTTGCAGCCTGCCACTCAGCCAGCTTGTAATCCAGTTCATCATTCTTGCCCCTACTCCTACACCAGTTAGCTTCTCCCCAAGCTGCCCATTAGGCACCGAATCGAAGGCCTTGCTGAAGTCCAAGTAAAGAACATCCACCCTTATCCAGCTCACCTGTCACCCAGTCATAATATTGTATGAGGTTAGTTTGGCAAGACTTACCTGAAACAAATCCATACTGCCTCACATCCTGGAGGCCATTGTCCTCCAGGTATGACACCAGTCTTTCCTTTAGTATCGTTTCCATGAGTTTGCCACACTATGGAGGCAAGACTTACCGGACGATAATTACCTGGTTCATCCTTGTCCTGCTCTTGTGTAATGATGCTACATGTGCCATCGTCCAGTCCAGTGGCACACATCCCGACTCCAGTGAGGTGCTGTACAGATCCGCCAGTGGCTCCACCAACAGCTCCGCCATCTCCCTCAGTACCCTGCGGTGGATACCATCAAGCTCTGGTGCCTTGTCTACCTTCAGTGCCCTCAGTCCCTCTAGGACTCTACTTGCCTCAATTCTTCCATCTGTCACCTTTTCTGCCCCTGTCCTCACCCTCCCAGCCCATGCTGGTAGAGGTTCCCCCCTTTCTTATTTATTTATTTATTAGCTTTTGATGACCGGGTAATTGCACTAGGCAAAGAAGCCTGCCTATTTTCAGGCACGACCCGGGAGAATACAGTAAAGTAATACATCCAGAACATTTAAGACAACAATGAGGTAATAAAACAGCGCAGAATACTATGAGGAACACTCTTCTTAAGTGGTAGTAACACAGATTAAAGAATACACATATAGAATACTTCAGATAGCATTTACATACAAATTCCCACAGTAACTAAACAGTTTTCCAAGTCAGTTTTCCAAGGTAGTACCACATGAGCCAAGTAGATTCACATTCAAGATTAGAGAAGCAGAGAATAAGCGGGAGAGTAGCTAGAGGACATGCCACAGGCCCCCCCAGCGCTAAGTGCAGTCACAGTAGCCAGGGGCATTAAGGAGGGAAAAAAGAGCATGCTTGAAAGCTAGATGGGATGGGAAGTTCTTCACAGCAGGGGGGAGAGAGTTCCAAAAACATGGGGCAAAATAGGAGAAAGCCTGCTCACCCATTTTAGTGGAGCAGGGCTTAACAGTAAGCAGAGGGGAGGAGGAGGACCTGAGGGCACATGAGTGAGTGACAGGGGTTAGCATGGCACCAAGAGCCACAGGGCAAGGCATTTTGGTTAGAGAGTCAATGAAACAACCAAGTGCATATGACCTCAGGAAATTGGGATGCAACCAATTCATGGTGGAGAAAAGTTGGTAATGGTGTGTCAGACGTGGAGCAGATAAGGCGAATCTGCAGATATTGTTGTACGTGATGTCCTATTTACGGAGAACAGTAGTGTTGGCATGAGAGAGAGAACAGGGCGAGCATATAGCAGTTGTGGAAGCAGTACCCCTCTCGCAACAGAAATCCTGGCAGCCGGAGTAACACTGAGCAAAAGTATTCATTCAGGGCTTCTGCCTGCTCCTCCCCCTTTTCCATCCACTCCCCACCCCTTTTTATCCTTGCTATTGTCTTCTTGCACTTCCTTTTCTCCCTGATGTATCTGAAAAAGTCTCCCCCCCCCCCCATTAATTCCCTCTGCTAATCTCAGCTCCCTCTGGGCCTTGGTTTCTCTCACTTTTCTAGTCACCTTCCTGGACCATCTTGCATATTCCTCCCTGTCCACTTCCCTCTGAGATGTTTTATATATCCTGAATGCATTCCTTTTCTTTCTAACTACATTCCTCACTTCTGTTATGAACCAAAGTGGTTTCCTCCCCCTCTTTTTCTTGCTCACCATCCTAATGCATAGATCTTACTTCAAGAGGGTTCCTGCAGTAGGTCTTCACATAGGACTGCGCCCCCTGGCGTCAAGTTCCAATGGCAAACTTGTAGCTAGCAATCATCAGTGGGGACCGCCCCTGACATCAGATGACGCGACATCAGCCTGACTATAAAAGAGGTGGTCCCGCGCCTGCCCTCCAGTTCTTTCCCACCGTCGCCTCAGTTTGTTTGGCTCACGAGTCAGAACAGCGATTTAACGCCCACATCGATCAAAGTTTTTTCTTCATTCCCATATTTTTTCAGACATCTGATTCGACCGATTGTATGTCGACTCACCCAAAGAAAAAGTGGTCTAAGCACGGAGCTCAAATCCTGCATGGGGATGACTATTCCCGTTGCCTCTTATGTCTAGGCCTCAAGCACAACTTGGACAAGTGTGCTATCTGTCAGTCACTCTCGTGGCCCAGGCTCAGTGGATCCCAGCACACGCTGCGCTCCATCTTTTGGGACCGATGGCAGCGCCCATTTTGACGGTTCTCCTGGCTAGATTACACATGAGGGTCACCCAGTGGTCTCTTCAAGTCCAATGGGATCAGAGGACGGACGACATGAACCAGAAGGTCATGATCTCCAACAGCTTGCAGAGAGATCTTCGCTGGTGGAAAGATCTTTAAAATCTTTGAGGGGGAGCCCCCATTCATTCCCCTATCATTACTTAGATCCTTACCACGGATGCCTCGGACTTGGGCTGGGGAGCCCATCTTGGGATTCACAAGACTCAAGGGTCTTGGTCCGACCAGGAGCTTCTGCTCCACATCAACATTTTGGAGAAGAGAGCAGTTCTGTATGCCCTCCAGGCATTCCAGTCCCTCCTTCTACCGGGATCACTCCTTATTCAGACAGACAATATATCCACGGTCTGGTATATCAACAAACAGGGAGGAACTTGCTCATACCCTCTCTGCAGAGAAGCAATGAGGGTTTGGTACTGGGTGATTCAGCACAGTCTTTTCTTGACAGCAGTCCATGTCCCAGGCATAAGCAACGTCCTGGCGGACAGTCTCAGTTGATCAGTGGCCAGGGTTCATGAGTGGGAGTTAAAGCTAGAGGTGGTCAAAGAACTCTTTCTTCGATGGGGTCGGCCAGAAATAGATCTGTTTGCCTCCCCATTCAATGCAAAACTACCCAGCTTTTTATCACTCGTTCCCGGGCATGGTGCTTTTTGGCGAGATGTACTGTCTCTCTCTTGGACAGGGAGGTTTCTTTATGCTTTTCCTCCTTTTCCTCTCATTCAGAAGGTTCTGGTGAAAATTCAGGAGGAAGGAGCACATTTGATTCTGATTGCTCCCCTCTGCCCCCGCCAGATCTGGTACCCTCTCTTGCTACATCTAGCGCCAGAACCTCCGGTTCCCCTGCCGTTATCCCATGATCTTCTCTACTCAGGAGCAGGGCACCGTAGTGCATCCGAGCCTTCAATCTCTCCACCTGCATGCGTGGCACCTGTGGACATAGCGGCCTCTCGCTATGGTGTTTCCTCCCAGGTTGCTCATATTTTGGTGGAAGCCAGAAATCCTTCTACCAGATCCACCTACGTCATGAAGTGGAAAAGATTCTCGATCTGGGCCCTAGCCAAGGGCTGGGATCCCTTTTTGTGTTCAGCAGCACAGGTGTTAGAGTACCTCGTACATCTATTGGAGATGGGCCTTAGTTATTCCTCTATCAAGGTCCATCTCTCTGCGGTGTCGGCCTACCACCTCCCGGTGGAGGGTAAAACTTTGGCTCAATTGGAGGTTGCCAAAACCTTTCTGAAAGGTATCCTCCACTTGAAACCTCCAGTCCAGAACCCCTGTACCCCCTGGGACCTTAACTTCATGTTAGAGAAGCTGACCCTACCTCCCTTTGAGCCAGCTTCTAGCTGTGACATGCACTTCCTTTCTTGGAAAACTTTGTTTTTAGTTGCAGTCACTTCCGCCAGAAGGGTTTCAGAACTTCAGGCATTTGTTTGTAAGGAACCCTAATTGATTTTCCATAGGGACAGAGTCATCGTGTGGACTAATCCTTCCTTCCTTTCAAAGGTAGTTTCAGAAACCACTTTCAACCAGAGTGTCGAATTACCAGTCTATTATCTCCAACATTCTAACAGGGAGGAATATCTTTTGCACACATTAGATGTGTATAGGATTCTGAGGTATTACACAAACCGGACTAAAGAGGTCCGTAAGACCAATCAGCTCTTTGTGGCCTTCGCTCCTCAGTGCCAGGGCAAGGACATTTCCAAACAGACCATTTCGAGGTGGTTGGCTAACTGCATCCACTTCACTTACCAAAAGCATGGGAAATCCCTTCTGGGGGCAGTTACGGGTCACTCCACTCGGAGTGTTGCTACTTCTACCACCTTTTTCAGGAATGTGTCCACAGCAGAGATCTGCGCAGCGGCCATGTGGTCATCTGTCCAAACCTTCACGAAGCATTACCGTCTGGACATTCCCTCTAGCCACAGGACTGGTTTCAGTCTTGCAGTTGTACAAGGCCTCCTGTCATAACTCACTCAATTGGTGATCTCTCCTCCTCCTCCTGGATGTATCTCCGAATTTTTTCTTTTGGACTGCTAGATATTCAGTCCTATATATGAAGACCTACTGCAGGAACCTCTCTTGAAGATCTACTGTTACGGTAAGTTCTTACGTAACTGCAATTTCTGTCACCTTTAATATGTCAATGTCAATTTTATTTAAAAAGACGCCCAATCCCAAAGACTCTGGGCGCCGCACAAAAACTATACAGTGTGTCATACCATATACATTCCTTAAAATAACATACATAAAATTCAATTTCCAAAAGCCTGCATAAATAAAAAGGTCTTCAGACGGCTCTTAAAAGCCTCTATAGTAGGGGCCTCTCTCACTTCCAACGGCAGCGAGTTCCAGAGAACTGGAGCAGCAACTCCAAACGATCGGTCCCCAGCTGATTTCAATCTCGCTCTCGGGACTTTGAGGAGGCCACTATTAGAGGAGCGAAGATCACGAACAGAGGTGGACGGTACCAGGAAATCAGAAAGGTAACCAGGGCCCTGTCCATGTAGGGTCTTATAGGTGAGAAAACCCACCTTGAACAATACTCTCCACCTGACCGGCAGCCAGTGCAATTTCGCAATACCGAGTAATATATTGAACTTACTTTGTCCAGTCAAAACCGGGCAGCAGCATTTGCACTAGCTGCAGTCAGTAAGAGAAGTTCCAGAGACCCCGAGATAGAGGGCATTACAGTAGTCAAGCCTAGAAGTGACTAAGGCATGTACCAAAGTAGGGAGGTCCAGAGCCGGAACAAGGGGCTTAATCCTGGCGATATTTCTCAGATGAAAAAAACAGGAACGAACCACAGAGGATATTTGAGCCTCCATGGACAAATTCCTGTCAAAGATCACACCAAGATTACGCACCCATGGGGAGGCCATCAATGACACAGATCCTAGCACAATGCCAGTCACAGAGTCAGAGGCCATCCCATCACGAACTCTGTTCAACTCCAATACTAATACCTCAGTCTTGTTAGGGTTCAGTCGCAGCCAGCTGGAAGACATCCCGTCATTTATCTCAGCCAGACAGATATTTAACACATCCACTGCATTTGATGTTCCTGGGGCAAAGGAAAGGTATAGTTGAGTATCATCAGCATAGCAATGAAAACTCAAACCATACCTCCTAATGATCTCCCACAGGGGCAGCATGTACACTACGAACAACATAGGAGCCAATACCGAACCCTGAGGGACTCCACACGGAAGGAGGTGGGATGCAGATGAGAAATTACCCATCACAATCCGCTGCCTCCTGTTAGTAAGAAATGACTCAAACCATTTGATGACAACACCGGTGAGTTTACATAACTCCCTCAGGCGGAAAAGCAATACATTATGGTCCACAGTATCAAATGTTGAAGAGAGATCAAGGAGAACAAGAATTGTCTTGTCCCCCCGATCTCTAGCCCTGAGGAGGTCATTTTGCACCCGAACTAATGCAGTTTCAGTGCTATGTCTGGCCCGATAAGCTGACTGGAAGGGATCGTACAACTCGTGGGTCCTGAGATGTTCCCCCAACTGAAGTGATACCACCTTCTCAACAATCTTTCCCAGAAATGGAAGATTGGAGATAGGACGGTAATTTGCCCTAATCTCCGGGTCCAGAGAAGCTTTCTTTAAAAGGGGTCTCACCAGAGCCTCCTTCAAGGCATCTGGAAAGACACCCTGACTCAGGAGCACTGGTCAATCAGGGCAAACACCGGCCAACAGTGTCAATGCACCTCATCAAGAAGCGTGCTGGCACGGGATCCAGTTCACAAAGGTATACCTCAAGTTGGTCACTATCTCAGTGACCTCACGAACCTCCACTGGCCTAAACTCCCCCACCCAGAGAGGTGCTCTTAGAACCACGACTGGCGACCACTGACAGCAATGATATTACTGGCTGAGGAGACCTCCTAGGATCATGAAGACACCTGTCCGAGAAAAACTGAGCAAATTCTCACAATCCTCATTCGAGAAAACTCTTCCAGGCTGAAGACAGAGTGGATGGAGAAGTCTATCAACAGTCCGGAAGAGTGAGGCTGGTCGGCTTCTCCCAGCAGCAATCTCCGTGCCAAAATATTGTCTTCTTTCGGTTGATTGCCTCCTGATATGCGCAATAATGCTCACACAGGACCAGTCTGTCAGCCCCCAGACGGGATTTCCTCCAGCGACGCTCTAATCTCCGACCAGCCTCTTCATTTCTGAGATCGCTATCATACCAAGGCGACCTCAGGTAAGAAGTTCTGGGTCGTTCACGGATGTACACGGACAGGTGCGAGGGTTCCTCTTTTAATTTCCCCCCATAGCTTCTCCACATCTTCCAAGTCTTCATTCTCCACTAGTTAGATAGATAGATAAAAATTGTTATTTTTATATGGGAGTACATGCCATAAGGGAAGGACCCTGTTTACAAGACAGTCCTGTATCTGATGCTACAATAGGTAAAACAGTTATGCATCATTTTACAATTTACAATATCAGACATATGTAGAGAAAAAATACAACAAATATGTTGCAGGTGATACCTTTTATTGGACTAACAAAATTATTTTTAAGACTAGCATTCAAGAGGTGAAACTGTCTTCCTCAGGTCAAAAGTGAAAACAGCTGAGCAGTATGACAGATATAAAGGTTGGATGTGGATTCGAAGCCTAGACTAGCAGGTTACAGATCAAAGCATTGCCATGCCATCTGGTACCACCGCATTTGCTCTAATCAAGACAACAGGGACAGACACCTTATTACACTAAAAGAAGCTTTCAGACAGAAGGGATATAAAACCAGCTCCATTGACAGGAATATCCATTCTGCACTCCGTAGGCCTAGGGAAGAACTACTACGGTACAAACCACAGAGAACATCTGATCGCACACCTCTGGTAGTAACCTACAACCCAGAACTGGAAAAACTACGGAAATAATTAAAGATCTACAGCCACTATTGTCTAAAGATGAAACTCTAAAAAATATATTTCCCACTCCACCAGTGCTTGCCTTCCGCCAGCCACCAAACCTGAAGCAGAAACTGGTGTGAAGCAAACTTCCTTCTGAGCTCCTTCTAGGTGACAAAGGTACAAAATGATGCAAAGCACCTCGCTGCAAACTATGTACGCATATGTCTCCTGAGAGATGTGTCAATCACAATGGAAAAACATTTGCAATCCAAAACTTGTATACTTGTTCTTCTAGCAACATAGTATACATGATACAGTGCAGAAAATGTGAAGGCTACTATATTGGTGAAACCGGACAGGAACTCAAAACAAGAATGAATTACCACAGATTCACAGCTACCCATAAGAATGAAAATACACCAGTAGGGGAACATTTTTCTGGACCAGGTCACTCCATCAGTGATTTTACTGTCAGAGTGTTAAAAGGGAACTTCAAAAACAGCCAGGATTGACAAACATTTGAAATAAAAATGATACAATATTTTGACACTAAAGAACAAGCATTTGTCAATGCCAAATGTTGTCGCGCTGTGAGGGGAGGCAGGGTCGCCAGAGGTTGGAGTGCGGTGGGGGAGTGAGACATCGAGACTACGAGGACGTTTTTATTTTCTGGGAAAAAAAAACATTAGCGGGACAGTTTTTGTTTTGCAGGGGGATTTAGCATGCTAGGGTGGGCTCCCAGCATGCTACCTAACTGTTTGGGGAGTTATAGCGTGAGTTGGGCACCTCATCATTTTACAACATGGAGGGGATGAGGAAGTAATGCTGACGCGAGTTGGGCACCCCATCAGCACACAAAAGTAAGGGAAGCGAACGAGGGGTTGGGCACCCCTCGGCATTCAACAATTGGGGTTTATGCTGACGGGGAGTGGGCTTCCCGTCAGCACACCAAAGAAAGTGGGGGTTAACCGACAGGTGGATTGGGTACCTCAAGTCGGCAGTAGTTGGGCGGCCGGACCAGTGACTATAATGTCGGCGAGACATAGGAAGGGTCCACTGCGTATGACGCAGCTTCGCTTGATTGCAGCGGACCTTTTCTTAGATGTGCTCGCCACATTATGTATGCATGGTGTGGCGCCGGCATGCAGGCTGATTGAAGAATGAGGGACGCACCTACCGGTGCATGCCCTGCATTCGTCCAACAGGGACTCCGCCTCCAAAGCTGCACTGTCCCACGATGTTGGCTGCGCAAGCGCGCCAACATAAAAAGGACTTAATAAAGATGTTGGTTTTTTAATACACTACCAGTAATTATGCTTAAAGCAGTGCTTCTGAGTCTCTTTTTAAACCCTCACATCAGCACCCTCTGGCTATTTTAACAGGTACCTTCTTAAGACAATGGTATGTATTTTCTTTATGGCTTGACTTTTTAGAAATGTTAATTAATGTTCCAGATTCAGAGTAAAATTAGGCAGCCTTTTGATCCTACAAGTTGATCTCTCCAACAGACACACTCCAGTGAAAATTAGTCTTTCTGTTTGTAAGAGGTGCAAATTAACTGCAATGCTTTGATCTGTAATGTGCTAGTCTAGGCTTCGAATCCACATCCAACCTTTATATCTGTCATACTGCTCAGCTGTTTTCACTTTTGACCTGAGGAAGAGAGTTTCACCTCTCGAAAGCTAGTCTTAAAAATAATTTTGTTAGTCCAGTAAAAGGTATCACCTGCAACATATTTGTTGTATTTTTTCTCTACATTATTGACTGGACTAACCCGGCTACCACATCTCTCTTTTTTTACAATATCAGACATACAAATCATAAAACATCACATACATTACTCATATAAAAGACATATTAAATCACAGCGGATCAACAATTACAGACTATGGGAACGTGTTTTAATTCATTTTTAAAATTTATAAGTGAAGTTGTCATCCTCATTGAATGGGGAAGCATGTTCCAGTGCTTGGTGGCTTGATAATTTAGAGTTTTCTCACCTTGCTTAGTTCTACAGACATTCACTTTTGGACCATTGCCCTCATCCTCCTAAAATCTGCCTTTCTAAAGTCTAGCATCCTTGTGTTGGAACTGCTCTTAACCAGACTCTCTCTAATTCTAAATTTTACTGTCCTGTGGTCAGTGTCACCCACATTTTCCCCAACCACATCCCCCTCAACACTGTCCCCATTTGTCATAACCAGGTCTAGTATGGCACCTCCCCAGTAGGTTCCATTACCAGTTGATTGATGAACACTTCCTGCAAGGCATCCAGCAACTCCCTACTCCTTTCTGTGGATGCTGCTGGGATGTCCCAGTCCACGTCCGGTAGATTTAGATCTCCCACCACCACGACTTCCCCTTTGCTGGCCATCTCCTGTATCTCCCTACCCATCTGTCTATCTACTTCCTCTCCCTGATTTGGTGGTCTGTAGACCACCCCTACCATCACTGCCTCCTCCCCCGTTTTGTTTAAACTGACCCATAGGGTCTCTGCTGGTCCATTACCACCCCCACACACCATCACTCTAATCCCCTCTTTTACATAAAGGGCAACCCCCCCCCCTTTTCCTGTCCCTCCTGTAGAGTACATACCCAGGTATATCCATCTCCCAACTGTGGTTTTCAGTCCACCAGGACTCCGTAACTGCATTTAGGTCCAGGTCACCCACTGCCTCCACTGCCTGCAGTTCACACATCTTATTACCTAGACTCCTGGTGTTAGTTAGCAAACCCCTCCACCAGCCCTACTTCTCTCTCTCTCTCCCCCCCTTTCGGCTTCTCTTGCCCCCAGCTGTGAGGAAGGGTGAGTTAGGTCAGTTCCTCACATTATTCCCACTGGGCTACACCTAGCTTTGCCCTCCCTCTCTCCTAGTTTAAAGCACTCCCTAATATTCTGTCTATGTATCCCTGCAGTTTCCCCCTCAATATCCTAGTCCCCTCAACATTTATATGCAACCTGTCCCTCGCATACAGATGCTGGTCCACCCATGTGTCCCCCCAATCATCTGTACATTTGTAGCCCTCCCTCCTGCACCACTGCCTTAGCCAGTGGTTAAAGTCTTTGATTCTCAATCGGCTAGCTGTATTGGCACAGTGCACTTGCAGAACTTCTAAAAAAACTGTGGAATCCACCGTCCTCTTGCTAGTTCCATGAATCTCTTCTGCACCTCTTCTACCTCCTCCCCCACCAGGTCGTTTGTACCAAGGTGCAAAACCAGGTGAGGTTTCCCCCTAATCAGCCTAATGCACCCCTTAATTTTTGGAAGTGACCTGCTTGCCTCCATCCCTGGCTCACAAAAAAAAAAAAAAAACCTCCCCTTCAAGGCTACTCCCTTTCTTAACTAGTGGATCCCTTTAATAATACAGTCCCCATACACTATCACCAATTTTTCCTGTGCTAACCCCAAGGGTACCTCCACCACCCTTACCTGACTTTTTCTCACGTTCCTCCTGACCCCCCCGGCCACCCCCTAGCTCCATACCTACCCTCACTAACCCTTTATCCCCCTGCCCTGCTGGATGGTCCCCTGCCTCGTCCCTCCCCATGCCTCCTCCAGCCCTCGCCTATTCTGTTCCTGTTCCTGTTACTCTCTATCCTCCCTGCCAGTAACCCATCCTCTCCCTGGATGCCTGTACTCTGTGCCCTTCTCTGTTCTCCCCCAGGACATCCCCTCCTGCTTTCTTCCCCCCCTCCCATTTTCACCCCTGACTGTTACGACTTGTCCTCCCATGCTAATTCTCTCTTCTTTACTCATGTCACCCTTTCCATTCTCATCCTGGGCCACCATAGCCTGATCTGCCCTTGCTTCTGACTTTGTCTGCCTTTCCTGGCATGCCTCCTTATTCCCCTCAGCCTCTATCCCACTGACTTCCTCTTGCTCCATCATCTCCATTAAGGGCCAATGTCTGTTTGAGCCTGCTGTGTATCTGTGCTCATATACGCTGGCACTCCTGCCCATCATGCCCCTGTCTCCTGACCTGGGCCTTCCCTCCCTGACCCCCTGTGTGACCTGCCCTCTCCACCTCCTGTCCCCCTCAGTCGGCCTGTCTCCTGTTCCCTACCTGATTGCCTTCTGTGATTCTTCTAATGATTTCACTTTTTGTCCAGGACAATTCCCTTTTTAGTCATGCTAGCTTGGCCTCCAGTCTCCCCAGCCTTAGACAAAGTGGGCATTCCCCAGCCTCCACAGAGTGCTCATGAACAATGCTGTGCTACAGTTATTACACCCCACAACCCTTCCTCCCCATGCCCCTTTTCCTCCTTCCACCGGTCGTCCCTCCCTTATGTACCACTGGCCTCACCCTGGCATGCCCCTCCACTGCTCCTCCTTATGCTGCCACTGACCTCCCCCAGTCATGCCCTTCCATACTGCTCTGTCCTCCAAACCCCACCCTCCTTCTCCCAAGGCCATTGCCCACCATCTCCCCTTTGCCACCCCCCGGGTGCCATGCTCTTAGTGAGCAGTCACCCCTCCTTAACCCAGTCTGGCCAGCTTCCAAACTCAACACAATTTAACAGTTTAAACCTTAACCCATCCTGTCAGCTGAACCTTGACCCAGCCTACCAGCTTCCAACTCAAAACAATTTGACAATTTAACAATTTAACCATTAACTTTGAAAAAATAACTTTAAAACCAGTAACACGAGTGTGTAGCTTTGAGTCTTTTTTTTGTTTGTTTGCTCCCTGAGCTCCTCCCCCCAAGTCTTTATACCCAGTCAGTTTGCAGCTGAAGCTCTTCTCCCACAGTCTTCAAGCCCAGCCCCTGTGCCTGACTGAGTATTTCATTAAGGTCAGGGGAGGGGGTGAGGGGGGCTAAATCAGTAGAAACAGTTCCTTTCAGTGACGATTTGTCCTGTGGCTGGGCACTGCTTTTAAGGCCCAGCTGCACAGTTTAAACTTGGCGCCCTTCTGGTCGATTGGCCCGATGGCCTCCAGATGTCACTAACTCCACCTCTCCGGTGTCATCAGTTGCGGTCACCAAACCCTCCTCCCAGTCCTCTGCCAGCCACCTCTAGTGTCTCCCTCCTCCCCTGTGATCCACCAACTGCAGATCGCCACACACTCCAGCTGCTCCTTGCCACCGATCATGGCCGTCAACTTTCCTCTCTGTCCTCCACTTGCATTGAGCCAAGAATCCCAGGCCAGAATACTACCTGGGTGGAGTCTGAGTATCTGCATCAGAAGAGGAGAAGGACCTGGGAGTGATGATCACTAGTGACCTGAAGCACTCCACATAGTGCAAGAAAGCAGCAGCAAAGGCAAACAAGATGCTGGGTTGCATATCTAGGGGGATCAATAGTAGGAGAGAGGAGGTTATACTACCCTTGTACATGCCACTGGTAAGGCTGCATCTAGAGTACGGAGTTCAGTACTGGTACCCACACCTCAAAAAGGACATTAACCTTCTGGAGAAGGTCCAGAAGAGGGCTACAAAGATGATAGTGGGTTATCTGGGTAAGGCATACGAGGAAAGGTTGAGGGCATTGAACATACACTCCCTTGAAGACAAGAGAGAGAGGGGACATGATTGGGACCTTCAAGTACTTGAAAGGGATATATAAGGTTGATAAGGAGAGTCTCTTTAAGCTGAGTGGCAACCATAACACCAGGGGGAACAGCCTTAACCTGGAGGGTGACAGGTGTAGGAGGGAAGTCAGGAAGCACTTCTTGACAGAGAGAGTGGTGGACACTTGGAATGCGCTGCCGGTAGAGGCCATCTCGTTAAAGACAGTGGGCAGCTTTAAGAGAGGCTGGAATAGGCATGGGGGAAGATAAGGATCATGAATAGGAAGGATGGGAGGAGTGGGGAGGGAGGTCAGGGACAGTAGCTCAAGCTGTGGACCCTGCAGTAAGAGCAGACTAGATAGACCAAATGGCCTTCTTCTGCTGGCTTCTTCATATGTTCATATGATCTCTCCAAGTCCTTTGACTTAGTTAACCATGGCTTCCTAATTATAGAGCTCTGAGGGTCAGGACTGTCAGATGAGGCCACTGTGTGGATCTCTGACTAAGCCCACAGATCACAAAAGGCTAGATGTGGAGAGGTGTTCTCTAGCTTGCAGCCTTTAACCAATGGAATACCACAAGTCTCAATCCTTAGCCCCTTGCTATCCATCCTTTTCTTCAACAACGTCCCAGAAGTTTGTGTGAACTCGAAAGCATTACTTTATGCTGATGACACAATCATCATCAGCTCACACCGCAACTTTGAGACACTGAAATGCAACCTACAGTTTGACTTCAGCAAGGTCTGCAACTGATTCACATCTAACAGGTTGGTCATTCACACCAAGAAAACCAAATTTCTTCTATTTGGGAGCACCCATGCCCTGAAAGGTGGCCCTGAACTGAACAATACAACACCAGCTGGGGACCCCATTAAATAGGTTCAGGTCTTTAAGTACCTGGGCATACAACCTGATGCGATCCTATCCTTCACATCTCATGCTGACTCCCTTGTAAAACATATCCATCAATACCTTGACTTACTATACAGAAACAAGCACAACCTCACCCCAGAAGTAAAAATACTCCTACTATCCAGCCTCATCATCTCAAGGATTGACTATGGTGCAGTCATCTACTCTGCAGCCAATAACACCATACTTGAAAGAATCTTAGTAGTGTTCAACTGAGCCTACAGATTTGCTCTCAACATGAAACCAGACTTCCACTGCTGTGACCTATACCTCACCACCAACTGGCTTCCTTTGCACCTCTGAGTTAACCTCAACCAAGGCCTTCTATGCAAGAGAGTCCTTCTTGGTCATATGCTGCCGGGTGTCTGCAGTCTCTTCTTCCTAGTCATGAACAAGTATCCAGCTCAGTATCCAGTGAATAAGGCGACTGAAATTGTGCGCCTACAAAAGCGTGACTCAATTCGGCACCTGTGTTCCACGGTTACCTAGCGGAAATGACGGATACTGGGATGGGTGAAATACCGCTGATGGGAAGTTATGGCATACGAAGCGCACACGTGGGGGAGGCAGAGTGGGATGGTATGTTGAGGTGTGTGGCAGCAGCTGCCGAGCTGGTCTGCTAGCGTGGTGGGGAGGGTGGTCAGCTGGGAGGTACAGGGTTCAGGTCCAGCATGGCGCAGGTTTTGTTTTTGCCACCAGGTGACTTTACATTTATTTAAGTTTTTCACCCCCCAGACATGTCCCCCCCCACCGGAGTTGAGAATCATTAAGGGGGGGCATAGCCCACTGCATTAAAAATAAGACTCATAGGTCTTGGGTGCCCTTTTTTGTCCACGCTGCGAGTGTGCATTGCCGAAATACATTTTCAGCAATGTACACTTGCTGTAATGATGATCGCTATTCCACGATCGCCTTTATGACATGGAACCATGGAACTCAATTGATGGGGGATCGAAAACTCCTTCTGCCATTCAGAAAAATGACTCATAGCCAATGCTCCTTTGCAACTAGAACCGTCAAGGCCTGGAACTCCCTGCCCACAGCCGTCACTGTTCTCCCCCACTTCTCTCCCTTTAGGGCACAAGTCACTACCCACCTTTTCCAGAAACTGCGCTGCTTGTGTGCCTACTGTAAACTTTATCTGCTAGTTGCATTATTCTGTACCCTTGTTGATGCCTCCTGCAATTGCAGAAGTCTTTTGTTAACCCACTGCTCCTTATAATATGATAATTATTGTTATACCAGTTGCGTACTGTACTGGTCTGTTGTCAAATGTAACTTGTTCTTCTGTTGCATGTAACTTGAAAGACTTGGACACCTTTGGAAAGGGGATCTTCAGATCAAATTTCCTCTGAATACAATCAATCAGTCACTCAATCAATAAATAAAGATGATCTAGGGTGGGGTGTGGAAGATGGAGGGCAGGAATGGTGTGAATTATACGCCCCTCCAAAACCCAAGACATACTGTATCCATAAAATTTGAGTTACAACTTCATTTATACCAGATGTGAACAGTTTGAAATTGTTTTTGTTCAAACTGCTATATTTGTAGTTCTGAACTTTCAGGGATTTACACAGCTCTACTCATCTCACACATTTAGCTAAAATTCTGGAGACTTAAAAAATGCAAACCAGGATTTCCCTGATTCAGTTATTACCATAGTCACTCACTGTGTGACTGTGAACAAGTCACTAAGGCCCCATTAACATGTGGTACAATGTGTTACCAAAGAACAAGTAGCACAAAAATGAATTTTGCAAGCCTATTGAGTCAGACTTGGATTCAAGTCTGAGGCTCACAGATTTGTGAACTAGGCACCACTGAACCACCTCGGCTGGACATGTTTTGGGCCAGGAACTGGAAATAGGGGCATTGAACTAACTACCAAAAACTCTGGAACCAGAGTTGGACTACCCATCTTGATTCCTGGAAATTTTCAGGTGCCCTCCTCCCAGTTAAGTACTTGCCCAACTTCCAAAATCTGAGCACCTTTGCATATATTGTCTATTTTCTCACTAAATGGTGTGCTGCTTGGCCAGCTGGTTATGATTATTGTATGATATTGGTATTGTAAATCAATGGTCAGTGTATGAAATGTCAGTCTGTGAGATTTGGCCCTTTAAATTACAAGGTGTCAGCAGCTTAAACCACAGGATGTAATTAAAACTGATAAGGGAACCAGTTAATTAACTACCTTCCTTCCAGTGGGCATTTTATTTCCTTTTATGACAGGCTCAGGCTTTTGAACTGGAAACAAAATCTAAAGTTTATGACGTCAGAAAAGAAAGGGTAATTTGGCTGTTCCTATCAAGTTAAACACCTAAATGACAAATGCTGTGATTGCTAAATTCAAAGAAAAATGGTTAATGAAGGAGTTATATATAGGAAATGTCTTTTTCTTCTGATGTCACATTATTAAACATACCTCCTGGTAGGAAATCATGTTTGTAATTTTATATTCTAAAAGGAGGAACTAGATGACTCACAGAAGGGGTATGGAGACACAGAGTTTAAACTGATACTTGCGTCTGAAATGTATGACATATCTCTTTGGGCACTTAAGAAACAAAGATCTCTCTAATTTAAAGGCACTTACAGAGGTAATACTTTATTTTTTTTTTACATTTTTTTTTTAGTTTTTTTGTTGACCGGGTAAGTGCACTAGACAGATTCTGCCTATTTTCAGGCATGACCTGGGAGAGGAGGATACAGATGAATACCAACTGACCCTGAACCAGGTTAAGCTGTTAGTGGTATATTTAGTGAATGGGGGGAAATTTGGCCAGGGCACCAGGGAAACTCCCCTACTGGTCTGTAGGGGGAGCTGCCATCTGTTGACAGGATGGCCACTCAGAGTGGAGTACTGGAGGATGCAGAGGCTGTAGAGATGGAAGAGAAGGCCTCCTTTTCTATCTTGAACTTGCCAGAGGCTGAACATTTAGAAGAAGCAGCGCAAATTTTGGAGGATTCTGCAGAGGACATCACTGATGTCTACATTTCTATGGAGGATCTAAGCGCAAACACTGAAAATAAGGAGGTAATGGACTTATCAGCTAATAAAGTGGAGAAGCAGCAGGAGCTGTTACATTTATTAAAATCAGAGAAAGAAAGGTATCTGAAGGAGAGTGAGCGCCTTGCAGTGCAAATAGCAAAGTTGCAACCGGGATTTCCCCATCGCAGTTGGAACTCGGCCTGTCAAAGATGAAGATGATGCAGCAGCATCAAATGCCCTGACAGGGGGGAGGTGAGTCTTTGTTGATTACTGACTACAGTTTTAAAGGCTGTAATGTGCAGGCTGGCAGTAGTAGCATCGTGACTGATGCGTGCCTAAAGCCTCAGGATAATGAACAAAGTTTACAGGGGGAAAACCAAGAGGAATTCCCTCTTTCAGAAACAAAGGACTTGAAAAAGAGCCTCTCAAGTGCAGAGGATCAAAACAGAAAATGCATGGCTCTAATAACATTGTCTAAAATGGCTGGGTTTATTTTTAAACAGCCTGAGGGGTTTGTCAGTAAAACAGATAAATCAGAGATTGTAAAATATCAAACCGCAGGAAATATGTAGGACGGGTTAATGTTTTACTTTCAAAGGGGGGAATCAAAGAACTGAGGAAGTTAAAGATAAGAGGGCTGCGATTACACTGGCCAAAAGTAATATTGGTGTTATTCCTGATAGTATCCAAAAAGAAGTATCGGAGCCCTTGTAGGCAGTACCCCTCTCTCCCTGTGTTGCTTGGTCCCCTCAGAAGGCCCTTGTAGAGGCTGGATGGAAACAGTCACCTGGGGGAGCTTGGCTGCCTGACCCTACCTGGGACAATACATTTAATTTATCTCAGGCTTCTCCTGTGTGGATACCTAAATCGGCTTGACAGCCTGAAGAGAACTTTAAAGTCAGCTCTCAGAAGGAGGGGAAATGTGTACCAGCCCTTCCAGAACCTAATTTAGGTTCTAAAGATTCAGAGGACAAAAGAGGACATTCAAAGCCCTTAAATGACTCTCAAACTACACAAAGCAGCAAGGGAACATTGCCTGATCAAGAGCCTGATGTCATGCAGGACATGGACTCAGTTAAAAAACACTTTTATCTGAACTTTTTGCTGAAGTAAAAAAAGAAGCTGCACCCAGGAGGAATGCGGTGTGCATTCGATATAAAGGGGGGTTAAAAGATAGACCAGACAGATATCATGTGGGAAAAAATATTGTTAAAGGATTCATTACATTTTACTCCCAGGGAAGTCTATGCATTCATGAATATATCGGGGGAAGACAATTTTGACGTCAGTTTTCATTCTGCATATGCCCTTAATTTATTCTGGGAAAGGTATGGGCAAATAAAGTTCTCCCCTACATGGACCCCCTTTGTTGTCATCCCATTGACTAAACCACTGATTAAATATGTGACGGTGATGTTCAGGAATGAGGGGGTCCATGTAGAGGATATTACATATTGGTTGGCACAGAAGTGCAACATTCTTAGTCAGCCTGAAGCAATTTTAGACAGTGAATTATTTTGGACTCGGGGTTGGAAGTATAAAGTTAAATTAAGACAACATGAAAAAGGTATTGAGCATATCCCAAACTCTTTCATGTTGGGAAGAGACTGAGGGGTTTGTGTTTACGCTGGGCAACCTAGGGCATGCTATAAATCCGGCTCTAGGACCCATTTATCAAGTACATGCGACAGGCCTAGATGTGACAACTGCAGAGAGATAGGCCATACCACCATGCAGCAGAGGAGTAATTTTTGAGTAAAGTTTTGGGGGGTCAACATCACTCTCAGTCAGCCTCGGATCACGAGTGCTATGTTACCCAGCAAAAAGTAAATTATCTGTGGAAAAATACCATTATTTCTATCAACATACCTTTGAAAACGAATACATAAATACATTATACAAGCAGGACAACACTAATGTAAAACTTCAAAGGTTATCTGTGCCTTCTCTCACGCTGCCTTGAAGCACTGGAACTCTCTTACCCTTGCCATCTGTCACTAGCTGACTCATGCTGTATTTAAAAAGGAGCTGCAAAATTTCCTAACCAAATCTGCCCCTTGCTTGTGCTTTCATCCTACCTGGTCCTCCTCTATCTAGTCCACTTACTACTGCCCTATCCTTACCCAGATTACCTAACCCGTTCTAATTTTGCTTCTCTGACATGTCCTCCTACCTTAAACCTTCTGTTGATTTTGACTTTACCCGAATAGTATCTCTCCCTTTTATCCATCTGCTCATTTTCTTTGCTTGCACTTATGTGGTACTAAATCACTGCCATTGTTTGGTTCCCTTACTATTTGAAAATCATACTCCTCCAGACCGCCACTCATTCCTTATTGTTCATTACTGTGTGCACTTATCATTGTATTTTTGCTTAGCTGGATATCTTCCCTTTGTTCCCTCCCTCCTATTCATGTTACTGTTTGTTTTTACCTTCCATTATACCCTCAGTGCTACTCTCCAGTGTTTTGTGTGCCTGCATTTTCTAAGAATTACGTTGTATAACTAGGTCAAGACTGTATTTCCTATTATGTTATTTGTCTCTGCCGTCATGGGAAATTGTATTATTTACCTCATTTTTTTAACTCTCTCTGTTTTGTATATTCTATACTTTGTAACCTCCCAGGTTGTGCCTGCAAATAGTAATCTCTATGGCTAGTGTGCCTCACCCAATCAACAAAAACTAAATAAAAATAAATAAAATAAAAAAAACGAGATATTGCATCTCACCTCTACTATCCTGGGAAATGCAGTAAACATCAGAACCCAATTACAGATTACATCTCATTTGGTCTATTTTAGTTAAATATATATTAAAAATGTACACAAGCTAGCAGGACCCACCAGCACAACAGCAATGCATGTGGCAAACATTTGGCAGTGACAAATGCTTGTTATTTTTTTGTTTTTTTGCACAGCTGTTAATTCATTTTAACACAGAAACATAACATTTGATGGCAGATAAGGACTGCTTCACTTGACTTACCCAGTCTGCCCATTTATCCCTACCTACATTGTCACCATAGTCCGTAGACCCAACTTGATATACAGCTCTTTCTCCTTCCCCCCTTCCTTTCCATAATGACTCCTTTGAACCATCCACCCAGCCCCACCTGTAAGGTAAGGGATTGATTATTTTTTTGTTGATAGCTAAGGGCTGGCTGAAGTTCAATGGGCAAAGCAACAAACCACTCTCCCAACCAGGCCTTAAAAGGCAGTCCCCCGGGCCAGTCCTCATTCGTTTTCTTCGTTGTGGCCGGAGGCGCTGCTCCTCATACCTCTTCTCCTGTTCTCTTGCCTGTTCTTTGTTTATTGCATTTTAGCAGCACCTCCGACCACTGGCTCCATTTCATTTCTCTGCTGTTCATCCTACTGCTCGCTGCCATTGGCCTGCAAGCTCTCTCTCCTCCCACCACCCCTGTTCCCCATGTCTTCTCCAGTCCGATGCTCGTTTCCTCACTTGCATACCTCTATCCTGTTCCTGTCCTGGTCCGGTATGCTGAGTAGCACCTTTGCCAGTTCTACCTCCTCGCCACAGCTCTATGTGACCCCCCCCCCTTCTGTTGCCTGTTCTCCTTCTCCTGTCTCGCTGCTCAGTGGCTGTCTGTTGCTCCTTGGTTCTCCGATCCCTCCTGCTCGCTCCGTTTCCCCTGTACCTTTTTCATAGTTTCATTTTCCCTACTCTCTCTCTCTCTCTCTCTCTCTCTCTCTCCATTTGCTGCTCCTGTCTCTGTCACCTTCCCTCTTCCAGGTTTGTGCTGGTGTTGCCACTGCCCAGCTTTCCCTCATACATTCCCCGCTTCTCCTTCCTCGATCCATCTTCCTTTGTTCTCTCTGTCCCTTTTGCCCACTGTGCTCTCCCTACTGCTAAAGAGGATGCCTCACTCCTCCGCTTAAGTTCTCTCCACAGCGACTTCATGTGCCCAGTGCTGTTGAGCTCCTCGGTGGTTCCTGTGCACTGGGGGACAGCATTTACTTCACTCCTCTCGACTTATGTTCTCACCCTGGTCGATGCTCACCTCCTGGCCTCTCGTACCTGTTCCCGGACTTCATTTTCGATGGCCTGTCTTGATGTTTGGACCACATCTACTGTTATTGCCCTGTGGTTTGGATCCTGATCTCCCTTATTGGTTCCCAGCTCCCTTTTAAAGGGACAGTTGCTCTCTATGGGGACTGTGACTCCTACTGTCGGTTCTCACCTGGTCTCCTCTTACCTCCCCTTATACCTCATTTTCTTCCTAGTATTCCTTCCCTTCCTTTCCTCAACCTCAACCCAACCTGTTTGCCACCCATCCTATTTCACATTATAGGACTATCAAACTGACTGGACTGTACCCCTGGCTAGCGTGCTCTGCAGCCTTCCTCTGGGATTTGCCATTTGTCCTTAGGGTCCGTAGTTTAGTTCCACTGTTGGATGGAGTCGGATGGTGGCCCCGGCTGTTCCTTCTCTCTTTAAGAAGTCTGCCCTTCTGCATCTTGTCTGCTTTCATTTCATTCATCATCCTCTTCATGTCTCATTCTTCTCCTGTCCTTCCCATCTACGTCTATCACCTTAATTTCCAGTCTCGATATATTCTGATTTCTCTCCTCTTCGATGCTCGTCACCCTTTTGGGCATTCTTCCTAAGTTACTTTTAGCCAAAGGAATTATTCCTGTGGCACCTATGGGGGGGGTCCTCCTCTAGGGCTCCTTGCATCGTACCCCTACAGAGTGGTATATCCCTTGGATAGCGAGGGAACACTGTTACAATGTAATCAAGTCACATAAGCATACCTCTATCCAGCTGCACAAGCCCATTGAAACTGATGGCTGAGGGCTGGCCAGAGTTCAATGGGCAGAGCAATAAACCGGTCCCCCAACCAGGCCTTAAAAGGCCCTCCTCCGGGCCAGTCCTCATTTGTTTTTTTTGTTGCCCCACCATCCACTCCTCCAGTGACTCATCTCTCTTTCCCGTGGGCTTTTTCCTAAGCTATCTTTAGCCAAGGAAATTATTTCCACGGCACCTATGGGGGGGAACCCTCCTCTAGGGTTCCTTGCTTCATACCCCCTACACAATGGTATATCCCATGGATAGAGAGGTGAACAGCCACAATGCATTGAAGTCACACAAGCATACATCTCATCCAGTTGCGCAAGCCCATTGAAATTACTTTAACTTTGGTAATACAGAGGAAAACACTGGAGTTGCATGCTATGCTAACCATATAACCCCTTCCCTCCCAGCCAGCAGATCCCTGCCCCTACTAAAGCAAGTAACAGTCAGACTCAGGTGGCACACAGGAGAGACACTAGCTAGCACAGCATTTTAAATCAGACACTGACTGTAGACAGTACAGACACAACCAACACAGCAAAGCAGAACAGACCACCAATAAACATAATTAGAAAATGGCAAGAAAGAATTATCAGTCCTGATTGGCTGACACTGCCTCCAAGCTGGGCATTTATTTCTTAATAGATGCCCAGCTAAAAATAAGTACCAGCCCATATGCCACCTCACCACATAACCTTGTACAGGGGTGCCCAACCTGGTTTACCATTGGCTGTAATCACTTGATTCAGTTTGAAATCCCCGCCATGTTTTTAGCTCTCTCTTAGCGACAGCTACTGGTCTCCCCCCCCCCACTTCACTATTCGCTTCTGTTAACTAAAACCTTAACAAAAATAAAAAAGCACACACTGCAGTTATTGTAGGTAAGAAACAGGGTAAAAATAGTTTTTGTCTTACAGCCGCACTCCCCTGACCGCAGTCTCATTACAAAACAGAAAGCCGTTACTCCGAGCAGCTTCTCAGTGAGAAGCACAATTCTTACACTTCTAGTGTGCCTTCACAGACAAAGAAACTCCCTCACAGCACAATGCCTGCACAGTTTACCACAATGTCCGCACAGTTAACTCCGGATTAAAAATAATTTACCTCGGGGACGTCACTCGTGCCAGACGCACTTCTAGCCACCTTCTTCCGGGATCGTACGCTTACCAGACGCAGTTTCTAGCCTCAAACAAAAAAAAGCTCTTGCAGAAAGGGCAGATATTTTAAAAATTATGCCCAGAGACTGCTACGGGGATTTTAACTACACAAAAATGTTGTTGTTCCGGTGCATCTGTGTCTGCTGTCTAGCGGGGTGGGGGGGAGCAACAGGAGCTGGAACAGCCTTAAAGAAACATGGACTACTTTTTCTATACTTTTGTTTCTGCTAATTCTGTTCATTTTTTATAATCATTTCCTCTCTTCTTTTACCACTTGATTAAAATTTACTAACAATGCCATTTTCTAAGCGCAATAATACCCTCCAGGGTGGGCATTATTGGGAAATACCGGACCTTCCAGGGGCTATAAGGCCCTCCGCCTGCGGCGTCGGGCCTCATTACACCCCTGGGCGGTCCGGTATTTCCCAATAATGCCCACCCTGTCGGGTATTATTGCTTACTTAAACAGAAACACCACCTACCCTTGCCTTTTGTAGACTATTAGAGCTATGTTAGCTCATGTTGAGCAGTTTTGTGCTGATTGCTGATTGTGTTGGTCACAGTCTACTGGCAGAGCCACTGGCCCACTCCAGACACAACAGTAAAAAGAATGCCTCACAGATTGCCGCAGACTTCTTTTCCCAGGCACTCTCTGACCCGGACTGGTGCCAAATCAAATGCCCAATAGAGTGTGGCCCCTGCCAGTTTAGAACTGCCCTGTGCAAACTGGAATTCCCTTTCACCACCTCTTCTGCTTGTTTGCCAGTGTCTCATTTTACAAATTTGTGTGCACAGCATTGTGAGTAAATGCCCCTGCGGCATGATGATGTTGCTGGCTCGCTGCCCCCCAATCGCTACTCACCCCCACCCACTGCACTGCAGCACCACCAATCATTCCTATCTCCCAGGTAATTGCTGCTTCATCATTGCTTGCAGCAGCCTCCAGCAGTCCATATTCCTCTATCCTCTGCTGTGCCTTCCAAACTTCCACTGCAGGCTCAGACTGACTGATGCTCTGACTGAGCCAACCGTCTGACCCCCATAGTCACTCACTGGTGCCCACAGCCCTGAACCGCTCGATCCCATGCCATAAAACCTCAGCCTCCTCCCCAACTCCCAGGCTGGAAAGCAAAGCAGGCATCATCAGAGGGCAGATGCGGCAGCAGGAGTTGCAGGACATGACAGCCACAGCCAGGAGGAGAAGGGAAGTGAAGCAGCACCAAGCAGGCAAACACATCAATGGTAGCACCGCAGTTTTTTTCCCTCAATGCGAGCAGTCAGTCTCCCACCAGCTTAACCCGACTCCTCGCTATTGACGGTGGCATGCGCTTATGCTACTTCTGGGTGTGATGTGGTCCATCACTTTCTCCCTCCCTGCTACAATTCACTCTTCTCCTCCTGGTTTTGGCCAAGCCACTTGTGTAGCACTGGTCCCCCCCTCTGCCATCTAACTGTCTGACTGACATAGCTCACTGCACTCTCTTGGGGCTTTCACTCCCAGGACCTGACCCAACCCACCAGTAAAATCCAACCCCCCCCGCCCATAGAACAGCAGGCTTCTGTGTCCCTACCAGCTCACCAACAGGCAGCAACAGCATACGGCCTGAATGTTGAGGGTGACAAATGTGCTCACTTATAATTACTCCCCTGCCATGCAGTGTGCAAAGCACACCAGATGTGATGTATGCGAGGAGTGTGGCCATGTGTTTGGGGAATGCTCGTGGTGGCGTGGAATAAAGTCTCCTGTGTTAGCTCTGAACTGCTTACCCAACAATCACAGGATATGGCAGCTACACAACCCTCAGATGCCAGAGCATCTGCCCAGAACCCCCTCCCCCCTCCTATCCTTCCTATGCCAAATGTAGAGGATCTAATAGTTCTTTCAGAAGCCACCCCAGCTCCATCAGGGTCGCAAAGGTCTGAGTCTGAAATGGCTCTAGACTTAGGGATCTTTGCTCCAGTTTGCTATAAAGATTTGGTAGGTTCAGGGAGTGGAAAACCAGTCCTACTTGCTCAGTCACCTTTACCACTCAGAAGGTCCACCAGAAATGTGAAGGTCAAATCTTCTTCAGCTCCTCCCCTCGGAAACTAACAACTCATGTGCTGCCCTTTTTATAACTTGGAGGGATTCTGACATGGAGGTAGGGGACTCAGACTCTCAAAAATACCGTTTGGAGCATTGTGCTTGAAATTTAGAGCAGAGTACCTATAAAGGGAAAAAAGAAAAGGAAAAAAAAACTAGTCACAATAGACTCAGTCTTACTTTAAAATTGAATGACTTCTTATAACATGGGGTCTGTGAATATTCATAGTTTGTTGAATGCAATCAAAAGACAAGCTGTATTTCAATATGTACATAGGAAGCAACTGGACATATGGTTTGTACAAGAGACCTGGATGCATTCTGATGAATAAATTTGGATGTTTAAAAAGGAATGGATATGGGGACCTTCTTATTGGTCATTTGGAATGGACAAAGCAGACGGGGTGGGAATTTTGTTTAATTCATATTCTTTCAGATTACAGAAACTGGTTGATCTAATTCCAGGCTGGGTTTTAATTTTGGACGGGTTATGGGGTGACATGGACTTCATAAACATTTATAATTCACAAGTCAAAGTGGAAAAAGTAAGCCACATGAAATCCATTCAACCTTTCTTAGTGACCACTTACAAAGTATTTTTTTGCAGAGATTTTAACTGTAGTATTTTCAAAACAAAAAAATGGAAAAGAGATGAAGGCAAGAACATTTATGGTGATTCAAATGCTTTAACACAGATAGTAGATACAGCCAGCTTGATAGACTGTCACACATATCACAAACAAGGTCCTAAATTCACGTACATGCGGAATTCCTATAAGCCAACAACTGATTATATGTTCCTTTCCCTCAACTTACCCAAAGATGCTTTATAAATAGATCCTGTAGAATTTTATGATAATCTTTTTTTAAGTTTACATTTAGATCATGTGGTTGGAAAACCCACAAGGAACTGCAGGTGGAAATGCAATACCTCAGTGTTAGTAGAACCAAAAGTGAAACTGAGTATTGGCAACCTCCTTGCAGCCGGATTGTCAGTGGAATTTTTGTACTCAGTCATAGGGGAATGGTGGTCTGACACAAAGCAGGATATTACAACTTGGTTTAAGAATTATGAGAGAAAAATAGGTAATGATAATTTTTTTAAATATCTGTCTTTTAGAAGACATTTGCAAAAATTATACACCCTAGTGAACCACTCAAAAAATGATTATACAACTCAAATTAATGAAATCAAGGAGGATATGAAACTATATCAGTATGACAGGGCTAAAACAATTCAAGCAATGTTGTATAATGGGACCCAAAAAACCCTATTGGGGATACTTTTGAGGCATGTAAAAAGATCAAAGATGGTATGACTTTTGAATTTTTAGTTTCCCAAAATGGGCATAGAGTCAGCTCAATAGACGGGATAGCAGAATTGATAAAACAACATTATAAATCACTTGAACCTAAACAACCAATTCAGGAGCAAGAGATAAAGGACTTAATGCAGACTGTAAAAATCCCAGAATTCCCAAAAGAAATTTACAAACTGCAGACCCCAATAATGGCACAGGAAAGAGTTAGCTATAAGGGCTCTTAAAAATGAGACTTCACCAGGTTTGGACAGTATTTCAAATAAATTCTATAAAACTTTTAGCCAGGAACTACTAGCTGTCTGTCTACAAAAAGTATACCTTCATTTTTTTTTCCACAAACTCCATATCTTCTTCCTTCACAGAGGGTGTGCTTATCTATCTTCACAAAAAAGGAGACAAACCTAACATTTCTAATTGGAGGCCAGTTGTGCTGTTGAATATGGACTACAAAATTTTAGCTCACATTTTGAATAATTGTTTGAAGCAATATGCTTCTTTAGTAATTTCACCACAGCAGTTTTGTGGGCCTCCAGATACAAAAATACAGCATGTGCTTATGATCATTAGAGATGTAATAGAGTATCTCAACTTATCAGGGGTTACAGGATGCCTGGTGTTGGCTGATCAGGAAAAAGCTTTCGACAGAGTTTATCATCCATTTCTATATGTAGTACTTGAATTGTATCATATTCCTTCAAAGGTAATAGAACAGCTTAAATCTCTATATTCTTCCTTCACTGTGACACCTTTGATTAAAGGACAGGTCAGATCTGGGTTTGAAGTCCCTTTGGGGGTTAGGCAGGGATGCCCATTAAGTTCGCTCCTATATATTTTCTCTTTGGATCCATTATTACAAATAATTACTCACCAACCTAAATGGCAGGGTTTGTCTGGTTCTGGCATACAAAGTAGCCTGCATGTTCAGGCAAATGCAGATGATATCTGTTGTTTTTTTTAATAGTCATGAACAGATTTAAGTTTTTTTACAGGAAATTCAAAGATATGGGAACGTTTCCAATTCAAAATTAAATTACAGTAAGCGCAAAGGACTTTTTTAAGGGGTGGGTCATACAGCTTCAGTTGATGTGGCAGGCATAAATATCTCTAGTGAAACAATAGAGATTTTAGGAATACTGTATGGACCACAAAATCTTCCTGAGGATAACTGGAATAAATCCATTCAAAACATAGACCTAGAAATTCAAAGGTGGAAACACTGGAAATTATCGGAACTTAAAAGAATAGTAATCCTAATAATACCTATGCTGCAATATGTTGCAATGATTTTTCCCCTACCCACACATTGCAAAACCAAATTATATAGTTTATTTTTTCAGATGTTATGGGGAAATAAACTGAACCCTGTTAAAAGATGCTTCACATACCTAGACAAAACTGAGGGTGGTCTAGGAATGATAGATCCAGTGGTCTTTTTGCGTGTCTTATTTTTCCTACAGACAGTACGGAATGGGTTGACTAGTACAGGAACAATCCAAAATGCTTGGATAAGATTAACGTTAGGGAGATATTTTCAAGTATGGAGTGGAGCTGCTCCTAAACTAAATCATCATATACATGTGCCAAATTACTTTAAACCAGCAGCACAAAAATTATATAAATGGTATGTTACAAAAGCATCTGTACAAAATGGTTCCAGTAAATGGCTATATCAAGAGATTATGGCTAGAGTATATCCCTTAGAACCTAGTTTCAAGAATTGTCCCTCAGTTGACAACCCATTAATTCTCAAACAACTCACACACCCCAGGATACCCCAAAAATGTGGGAGAATTTATGGCTTACAGTATATGTCAGACTGAATCTAAGGGGGAACAGTAAGCATAAGGTCCTGGAAGAACAAAATTGACCCTACATGGAGTGCATAAATAAAACTGAAACCAAGGAACATTTTCTTTTAGAATGTTCATATGTCATGGCACTATGGGATTACTTAGCTGTTAAATGGAATATGAAGTGGCTTAAGCACCTGACCTATGAGATAATAGTGTTAGGGAAATATGATCTAAGGTTCAAAAACTTTCATCAGGATACATTACTGGTATTTTTCTGTTGTATTCGATATTATTTATGGCAGGCTAGATGCCTATGGGTTTTATATCAAAAGAAAATGTCGTATGAAGGTCTTGGCCTTCTAGTTTCACAGGAATTGGAGAAAGTTTATGCTAAGGATGTATTGATTTACTCATCACATAAGGTGTTACAGTGGTGGAAAGGGCTTAACTATTTTATTAAATATAAATAATAGAGATGTATAGAAAGTAGCTGAATATGTAAACGGGTCATAACAAAAGGTAAAAACTTGATTGTGTATGAATATAGGATGCAATATTGTATGATTACTGTGGATTCACTAATGTACAAGATGTAACCACAGAAACTGTTATATGTGTTTTTATAATAAAAGTTCCTCTACTCTTTTCAATAAGTGCCATGGGATTTTTAACATCCACTTGAACAGGCAGATGGGACCTCAGTTTAACGTCTCATCTGAAAGACGGCACCTCAAGAGTGCAGCACCCCCTCATGCTGCACTACAGTGTTAGTATTGGGATATTGTATGAAATATTAGGATATTAACCTAAGCGCCTGGTGTGGGGATAGAACCCACAGCTTTCTGATCTCCCAGCCTCAGAGGTGAGTGTGCTACCTGCTGAGCCACTGACACATAGATAGAAAGATCAAAATGTATTGTGGTAGGAGTTTTGTTGTGTAGTTTTTTTTTCTTTTATGTGATTATGATGCTCTTTGATATTTGTTCTGTATTTTACCTTACTGTTTTTATCCATTTTTAGTAAACATTTTCTTAAGATACTGCCTGGGTCTCCTCAGTCAGTTTTTGCATGTTATTGCTGAACGGATGTTAAGTCTGACAACTGTTCAAGGGCTTGATGGTGTTACTAAGCTTGGTAAAAGGTAAGAGTATACCTAAGATCTCTTATAGAGTTTTAAGGGTTCATTTTGGATACCTGGTTAGGTGCCCTGAGGCAAAAGATGTATTGCATCCCCCGAAGAGAATATTATCTGAGCCTGTACATTTGGGTACGCTAGCATAAGATGCACAGTTTGTATCCCCCCAGAACTTTTGATGAAGGCTGATTCGGACCCAAAAGCAGACAGGAGGGTTACCCTGTCTGTTACCTGTTAACACTGTTGCACTCTGAGGTTGGCACTGTGGGAGCAGAGGGCCTGACTCACGGAGTGCGTTTGTGACAGATTTGGTTGGCAGCGGTGCAATAAATTTGGTAAAACAAGTTTTAACTGTTCAGTGTGTGAGCTTAATACTGTAAAGCTCACGTGCAAAATAAGGCAGTGATTTATTTTTAAAAGCGCTGAAAAAAAGATATAATTTTGCTTACAGTTAAAGTTCCTACCTGTTTTATTTTTTTTCAAAGTACAAGGTAGAGTAGCCGTAGTTAGGGAAGAAGATGGCTTCTGACTACAGTGAGCACACTGCAGACTACCTGAAGCAGTTGAGCAAGGAGAGAGGAGTCCTGCACGAGGGGAGAGCCGCCAAGCTGAACCTCATGGATGCTCTGATGGCCGCTGATGCCCAGAGTGTTGAGTCATAGACTGTGACTGTAAAGGACCAAACCTTGGGCATGGAGGGGCCCAGTGGCCAGTGCAGTGTCCAGATCCGGTGAGGAGGACAGCAGGGCCAGTGCAAGGCAAGGGCCACAGCAGCAGGGGAAGGTCACCAGCATTCTGGAGCCAGAAGCCATCAGGCTACAGATGGAGTTGTGGAGGATGGAGCTGGAGTTCCAGAGAGAGGAGAAGTGAGAACAGTGAGCTGCAGAGGAGAAGAGGGAGTGAGAACAGCGGGAAGCTGACTGTGAAGAGCGTGAGTGCCAGCGAGCCGTAGAGGAAAAGAGGGAGCGAGGACAGTGAGAAGCTGAATGTGAGCGAGAGTCTGACCATGAAAACTGTGAGCCAGAGGTGAAATGAACTGAGAAGCTACAACTCCAACCACCAGCACCAGAGCAGATAAGTGGCTTGAGTTTAAATGGAACTACAGGACTGGGTTACAAATTAAATTCAAAATTGATAGCTGAATTTAAAGAGGGGGAGGATATGGATGCCTTTTTCAATTCCTTTGAAAAAGTTTGTATTCAGGCAAAGATTTCTAAAGGGTCCTGGAGCTTCCAGCTATCCCTGCTACTTACTGGGAAAGCTCGGGATGCATTGGGTCAAATGGACAATGAGGACAGCAAACTTAAAGCTGCGCTTTTAAAAAATTTTGATTTAACTGCAGAAGCATACAGAGCTAAATTCCATAAGCTCAGGAGAAGCCCGGACATGAGCTATGAGGAGCTAGCCACTAAACAACGTCAGTGTTTAAAACTTTGGTGGGAAGGAATCGAAGCAAACTCTGTAGATAAAATTGAAAATGCTATATTGTTAGAACAGTTTTTGGGGGCATGCCCAGCACAGCTGAAAACCTGGCTAGAGGACCGAGATCCCAAAACAGTGCAAGAGGCTGCTGAACTCTCGGACCATTATGCCAAGAGTAGTCCTGCTCTGAGAGCGGATGAGGCGGGTGTGGCAGTGCAGAAAGGAAAAAGCACACCTTCAGGGCAGCTAAAACCCTCCCTGCCTCCACCAAAACCAGTTAGTCCCAGGTTTCAAAGAAAAGATTTTTCTGAGAAAAGAAACGAATGTTGGGTTTGCAAAGAAACTGGGCATATTGCCAGACAGTGTCCCAAAAGGATGAGCAATATGCAAAATGGAGCTAGGAAAGAAGTGGGTTGTTTGTGTGTCCCTGGAAGCATGCCTGTGAACATGAGGGAACACATGCACACAGTCACTGTGAATGGTGTACAGACACAAGGGTTAAGAGACACAAGGGCATCCCTGACGTTGGTAAAAAGGGATCTGGTAGAGCCTGGTCAACTTATACCCAATACATTTCTAACTGTACAAGGCTTTACTGGGGAGAGAAACATTGCCACTTGCTAGTGTTCTCTAGACTGGGGTGAAACAGGGGAACTGTGCAACAGGTGGCTGTAGCCAAAACTTTAGCAGTTGATGTCATCCTTGGCAACAATCTCAAACAGGGATGGTGTGTGCAGTTGCCTGTAGCCAAGTGGCAAGGAAAATTGTAGATCTTACTGAGAGGGCTCTTGCAGTAGGTAATTACAAATAGGACTGAAGCCATCAGGCATCAGGACCCCACAGAAACATTTCTAGCTAACAGTCTCTGGCAGGGGACGCCCACGTCAGGTGACTGATGTCATGCAACGTCGGTATAAAGGCGGTCCCCACGCCCACCTTCCAGTTCTTTTTCCGCTGTTAGCTCGAGTTAGCACCTCGCGGTTAAGTTCATTGCTTTGTCAGTCTATTGTCAGTAGTTTTACCATCTCTTTCAATATTTCTTATGATTTTCATCAGCATTTACCTCAGCTGCGGTATGTCATCCCAATTCCCTCCGAGCACAAAACAAAGTGCAATTCCTGTGGTGCCAGCTCCCACAAGGGCCGGACACTTCCAGTGCCTTTTGCCTAGGCCCTGACCACCCATGGAGAAGTGCCTGCTCTACCAACAGTTCAACGTGGCCACCCAGCGGAGGCAGCAGTCCCTGGAGGCCCGTTCTCAAACTTAAAATGACCTCCATGGAAAAAGAGCTTAAAAACCTCAGGCGGGTCTCTACTTCTCCTGGGGCCGCCATGAAAGAGCACAGGACCGGGACTCCTCTACTACAGTCACATGACCTCGGCTGAGTTGCCGGTGCTGCGATATTTCTCCGGGGATCAGCTTTGATGGCCATCTTGAGGCTTCAGTGGCGTCGACCCTCCTTCGGCTCGCACACGGGTCCCTTGGGAGCCTCGGGTCAAGGAGGCTGTCGCTCCCAGTAAGCCCACCACTGTGCGGCCTTCTGGTCTGAGCATCCTCAGTAAGCCAGGCGTCGGCTCCTCCGACACCTGCCTGGGTAAGGCTGATAAGGCCGCCTGACCCTTCGGGGCAGCGCACAGCCTCTAAAGCACCGCAGCCACCCCTCCATCACAGCCTTCGTCGGCGTAGGGTCTGATAAGTCAGACGCTGGCTCCTCTAACGTCTGCCAGGATCCCGCTGGTAAGCCGGATTTCGGCCCCTCTGACGGCCGCTCAGCATTAGAGCTGATGCCGGATCCTTCAGGCCTATCCGTCGTCCCGAGCTCACCACAACGTTCATTGCATTCCGAGGCTCCAGTGTCTCCCTTGCTGGATCCCGGGGGTGTTATTCCCTCTTCCCTGGGTGACACAGAGGATGTTGGTACGCTACCGTCGGGTCTCCTCCCCCTGGGCCGGATGACCCGATGTCAGATCCTCGGATGCCGGCACTGATGCTAGTCTATCCAATGCCAGCGACATCCCTTGTCAAATGCTGCCCCTCCCGGGCCGCCGCCTGCTGGGCCTCCCATTGAGCCATTCCCAGGGCCTTCTGCTCCTTCAGAGCCCTGGTGCTGGATATCTGACTCTGTCGTATCCGCGCCATCATATCCAGGTCTGCAGTATCTGGCACCCCAGTACCAGATGCCGGTCTACTCGACGCCGCAGTACATGGTGCCCCAGTACCTGATGCCAGGCTTTCCACTGTCGGGTTATGGATATGTGCCGTACATATATCCCCAATATCCATACCCCCCTTCTCCTCCTCCACCACCCCCTCCTGAGGCCAAGGCTCTGCTCACCAGGGAATTAGAGAGCCATCTTCTGATGCTGGACCCAGTTTGGACCCCACGCCAGAGGCTAGAGACTCTTCCCCTGACACCAGAGGCAGCCCTCCAGTTCCAGGGCAGGGGAGGATACACTTCTCTGAGGGTTTCCCAAGGGATCCATTCCTCCCCCATGCTGGGAGGGGTCTTCCTCTTCTTTTTCATCCTCCTCGGAGACCTCGGATGACTCAGATGGCCACTCCAATCCAGATGACGAGCCACGCACTCCAGACAAGCCCAGACCTAGGAAACCTCCGAAGTCCCCTCTGGAGGATCCTTCTTTCCTGGAGTTGCTGTGTAAAGTCCAGGCTGTTCATCAGTGGCAATCCTTGGAGCTGGATCCACAGCGTAAAAAACTTGCTGCACACCTGGATCTGCCCGAGAATGCTCCCACTCTGGTTCCACCCTGGATCGAGCCTCATGCCGACCTTGTGTCCACTATTTGGAAACAACCGTCGACAGTAGCCCTCCTTCCGAGGAAGTCGGACAGGCTATATCAGGCTCCAGAGGGTGTTGATTTCTTGAATTCACACCCTAGAGCTGATTCAGTCATGATTAGTGCCACTCACGGCTGCTCGGCTAACCCCAAGTACTTGAGCTCGTCACCACCCGACAAGGAATCCTGCCTTCTGGACCAGTAGGAAAAGAAGGTCTATGCTTCTTCCACTCTGGGAATCAGGGCCCTGAACTATGTTGCTCACATGGGGGATTACCAGAAGTCAATCCTTAGTGAGATGGAATCTAAATTGGACTCCCTTCCTGAGTGTGAGACAAGGCAGGAAGTGGCTGATCTAGTCTGGTCTGCGCATTGACCAGTTGGCACATGCTTAGTGCCACGTCTGATGCAATGGATGCTGCTGGTCAGAATTCGACTTTTGCCGTGGGTTTCATGACATCATGCCTGGCTCCGGTGTCAGGTTTGGTCCCGGAGGTGCAGTCTGCTATCCAGGATCGTCCTTCAGGGGTTCAGTGCTGTTCGGTGGCGGATCTGCAGGAGAAGGGTAGTGCACTGAAGTCTGTTGACTCCTGTACCAGGCCCCTCAGGCTCAGCGTCGCCCCTTTCACAGACATTCTCAGCCCAAAGTGAAACCTCAAGGAAAGCGGGCCAACAAACGTTGGGCCCCTCCTGCTGCCAAGCCCCCCTCACTCAGAAAAGCGGCGGAAGCTTCAGCCGCGATGCTGCCCCACACCTTCTGACTCATCTCCTCTCCCACAGCCTCTGGGGCTCCCAGAGGAACTGGTAGGAGGGACATTCTCCTTCCATCTACTGGGTTGGGAGAGGATCACTACAGACACTTGGGTGCTCCAGCTGATAGCAGAAGGACACTCAATAGAGTTTCTTCAGAAACCACCACGAACCCCTCCCCAGGTCATCTTACTACCCAGAACACCTTCTTCTGGTCTGGGAAGAAATATCCTCCCTTCTTCTGAAGGCGGTGATAGAGCCTGTCCCATCCCACCTTCGGGGGATGGGTTACTACTCCCATTTCTTCCTGGTTCCGAAGAAGTCAGGAGACGTGAGGCTGATTCTAGACCTCAGCTCCCTGAACTTGTTCATGGAGTACAAAAGGTTCAGAATGCTGTCTTTGCAGAGTCTTCTGCCTCTTCTTCAGCTGGGACAGTGGCTGTGCACTCTGGACATGCAGGATTCCTACCTGCATATCCTATTCACCCTTCCACTGCAAATACCTTCGTTTTTTCTTTCCAGGGGACCACTACCAGTTCAAGGCCCTCCCATTTGGTCTTTCCTCAGCGCTGAGTGTTCACAATTTCTTTCAGTGGTAGCGGCCTACCTGCATACCCAGGGGTTCAGGTTTACCCGTACCTGGACGACTGGCTCCTGGTGGCCCCATCCAGGGAGGAGCTCCTGCGCTTCCTTTCCCTTACCCTGCAGGTTTTCACCAGCCTGGGTATGACCATCAACCAGGCCAAGTCCCATTTGATCCCATCCCAGAGGGTCCGGAATATCGGGTGATCCTGGACGACCTCTGGCATGCATTCCTGCCACTGGACAGGGTGGCCACCCTCCAGGCTCAGGTTAGCCTGTTGTCCAGTTGCAGATGGGTCAGCCTAGGTCAGTCCTTTGCCTCCCTCGGGCTTATGGCTGCTATTCTGACAGTCCCTCACGTTCGGCTCTACATGAGAATCTCTCAGTGGACACTTTGGTCTCAGTGGGATCAGTTGGTGGATGACCTAGATCTACAGATTCTGGTCTCCAATCCTATGGTTCAGGACTTGCAATGGTGTATAGTTCAGGAGAACCTTTGCTGGGGAGTTCCCTTCTGCCTCTCTCCCCTTTCCCAGATGCTGGCAACAGATGCCTTGGGCGAGGGTTGGGGAGCCCACCTGGTCCTGGTCCAGGCTCGAACAGACACTTCATATAAATATGCTCATGCTCTGGGCCATGCTGTGTGCTCTACAAGCTCTGCATCTGTATCTGCTACCCGGTCATCTGGCTGTCCAGACGGACAACATGTGTGCAGTCTGGTACATCAACAAACAAGGAGGAACTCGTTCCTACCCTCTCTGCAGGGAGACAATGTGAGTTTGGGATTGGGCAGTGCAGTACAACCTTCACCTCACGGCAGTTCATGTCCTGGGGTTCGAGAACACATTGGCAGACTACCTCAGTTGGTCATCTGCCCAGGCTCACGAGTGGGAACTGGATCAGGGGGTAGCATACGATATCTTTCCACACTGGGGAACACCCCAGGTAGACCTGTTTGCATCTTCTCTGGCATAAAACTTCCCACCTTCTGTTCACTCGTTCCAGGGTGCGGCATTTTTTTGGAGAGGCGCTCTGTCTCTAGACTGGAAGGGCAGATTCGTCTATGCCTTCCCCCCGATTCCCTTGATTCCGAGGGTCTTATAAAAACTCAGCTCAGAAGGAGCTCACTTGATCCTAATCGCTCCTTTCTGGCCCAGGCAAGTTTTGTTCTCTCTTCTGCAACAGTATTCAGAGGAACCTCCTCTTCCTCTTCCTCTGTCACAACTTTTGCTGACCCAGGATCAGGGGACCCTGGTCCATCCAGGCCTCAAGTCCCTTCATTTGCACGCATGGCTCCTGCAGAGTAGCTCAAGCCCCAATTCTGGGGTTTTCCTGCTGGTGGCTGAGATTCTGGTGGAGGCCAGAAAGCCCTCCACTAGCTCTGCCTATGCCATGAAATGGAAATGGTTCTCTATTTGGGCCTCTTACAAAGATTTTGAGACTTTCTCTTGCTCTGTTGGGAGGCTTCTGGACTACATGCACCATCTCTTTGATCTGGGTCTCAGTCATTCCTCTCTGAAGGTTCACATGGCTGCCATCTCTGCTTACCATGATCCTTTTGGGGACAGAACTTTTGTGCAGTTGTAAGTCTCTAAGACTTTTCTTAGAGGGGTTCTCCACTTGAGACCCCCTATTCGCGTTCCTGCCCCTCCTTGGGATTTGAATTTTAATCTTGAGAAGCTTACCCTGCCTCCTTTCAAGCCAGCAGCCTCAGCAGACCTAAAGTTCCTTTCCTGGAAGACTCTCTTCCTAGTGGCTATTACTTCTGCTGAGAAGGGTTCCAAGCTCCAGGCCTTGATGTGCAAAATCACGTATTTGATTTTTCACAAGGGCGAGTAGGCTCTGTGTACCAACCCTAAGTTTCTCCCTAAGGTGGTAGTGGAATCTATGCTGAAACAGTCCATTGAGCCATCTGCTTTCTTTATGCAGCACTCCAATCAAGGGAGTACCTCTTACATACTTTGGGTGTTCACCAAATTCTGAGATACTACACCACCAGGACGAAGGATCTCAGAAAGACTGATCAACTGTTTGTCTCTTTTGCTTGAGAAAGAAGGCATTGCTGTCTCAAACAATGTCTATCTAAATGGTTGGCTCATTGTATCACTTTCTGTTACAACAAATACCACACGACCCTGCGGGTCAAGTCAGAAACCACTCCACCAGGGTGTCGCTGCCTCTGCTGCTTGTTTCAAGAATGTGTCAGTGGCAGACATTTGTGCAGCCACAACTTGGACTTCTGTCCATACCTTTATGAAACATTACAGTCTGGACATTCCTCTCACCGTAGAGCTGGCTTCGGGTTGGCTGTGCTACAAGGTCTTCTTTTCTAACACCTTCACAGCCAGAGGGTCTACATTTGAGTAGTTTCCTCCTCCCGTTTGCTTCTCCTTGATCCAGACTGCTTGGGACTCAGTCCTATTTGCAATTACCTACTGCAAGAGCCCTCTTGAAGTAAGATAGTACAATTAAGTAAGAACTTACCGTAACAGTAGATCTTCGAGAGAGGCTCTTGCAGTAGGTAATACCTTCCCGCCCTCCATCCCCCTAAGTTTTTTCAGCTCCTTTTCCAGGGAAGGAAACATCCGCTTCTCTCTCTTGTCTTGCCTTTTTGGCCTCAGTGGAAAAGAACTGGAAGGTGGAGTGAGGGGACCGCCTCTTTATACTGACATCGCATGGCGTTGGTCACCTGATGTGGGGTGGTCCCCGCCAGAGACTGCTAGCTAGAAACATTTCTGTGGGGTCCTGATGCCTGCTGGATTCAGTCCTATTTGTAATTACCTGCAAGAGACTCTCTCGAAGACCTACTGTCACGGTAAGTTCTTACGTAACTGTACTTTCCCTGGATCCCATGAAGCCACTGTGAGAAACCACTGGGAGGCTGGTTCCCCAGCCTGTGTCTCGGATATAGAGACTAAGTAATAGCAGGGTAGAAATTTCCCAGTAGCAGTTAACAAACAGCTACGGAGGTTACTCCAAAGAAGGAGGGTGATCCATTGTCAGAGGTTAGGGATGACAGTGATCTGGAGTGCCCTGATGCTAGAGCTAGGGACCTTAGTTTAGATACTGATGGGGACTTGTCCCATGCCTTAGAAACATAGAAACATAGAATTTGGACGGCAGATAAGGACCGCTTGACCCACCCAGTCTGCCCATTTCCTACCTACTGGATAAGCTGCAGATCCTAGTTAACAGCAGCCTTACTTCTTCCTACCCCCACCCCCAGAATTGCCTTATGACTATCCCATGCATGCTGAATTCCACCACTGATTTTGACTCCACAACCTCCTCGAGGAAGGCCATTCCATGCATCCACAACCCTCTCTGTGAAAAAATACTTCCTTAAATTACCTCTGGCAGCCCCCCTCTATCTTCAAATTGTGCCCTCTTGTTCTTGCACACCTCTTTTTTGAAAGATGCTACCCTCTTGGACTTTGTTGATTCCTTGAGGTACTTGAAAGTTTCTATCATGTCCCCTCCTCCTCCTTTCCTCGAGGTTATACATATTAAGCTCCTTAAGTCTCTTCATATGTCCTCCGGTGCAGACCCTGCACCATTTTAGCTGCCTCTCTGGACAGCTTCCATCCTGTCTATGTCTTTGCAGAGATTGGGTCTCCAGAACTGCACAGTACTCCAGATGGGGTCTCACCAACTGTCTGTACAGAGGGATAATAACTTCCTGTTTTCTACTGGTGATGCCTCTCCCTATGCATCCCAGTATCCCCCCAGCCCTCCTTGCTGCCCTCTCACATTGCTTGCCCACCTTTAGGTCATCTGATATGACTACCCCCAGGTCCCTTTCCATTTTTGTTGTTGTTAGTATCTCACCCCCCATTGTGTACTCTTCCCCTGGTTTTTTGTTTCCCAGGTGCATTACCTTGCACTTCTTAGCATTGAATCTAAGCTGCCATACATTTGACCATTCCTCTAACCTTGCCAAGTCCCTTCATCCTTTCCACCCCACCCTGTGCATCAACTCTGTTGCAGATCTTAGTGTCATCTGCAAAGAGACACATCTTTCCTTCAGTCCTTCTGCAATGTCGCTTATAAGACATTGAAGAGGACTGGTCCTATCTTGAACCCTACGGTACCCGCTAGTAACCCTCCTTTCTTCTGAGTGGACTCCATTTACTATTACTCTCTGTGTCCTATTCTCCAGCCAATTCTTTACCCAGGCTGTCATCTTGGGACCCACTCCCAGGCTGGCTAACTTATATATTAATCTTTTGTGTGGGACTGTGTCAAATGCCTTGCTAAAGTCTAGTAGGCCATGTCCACAGCCCCTCCTGATCTACTACTTTGGTCACCTAGTCAAAGAAATCTATCAGATTCATCTGGCATGACCTTCCCGCTGTGAATCCATGCTGCCTAGGGTCCTGTGCCCTCTGGCAGCTAGATACTCAACAATTTTTTCCTTTAGAAGTGATTCCGTCATTTTCCTATCACTGAGGTTAAACTAACAGGTCTATAGTTTCCTGCTTCTGCCTTGCTCCCACTTTGTGAAGGGGAATCACATCTGCCCTCCTCCAGTCCTCGGTACCACCCATCCTCCCATGATTTGTTAAAGAGGGTAGTCAGTGGTGTCACTAGTTCTACCTTAATTCTTTTAGAATTCTGGATGAATCCATCAGGCTCCATTGCTTTGTCCACCTTCAGTTTTAAGAGTTCTTTTCAGAACCCTTTCTTCTGTAAATGGGCTGGTATCAACTTCTGTATCCAGAGTGTTACTACTGCTTGTTTTACATTACTCCTCTTCCTTTGTAAATACTGAGCAAAAATATTTGTTTAGTATCTCTGCCTTTTCACATTCTCCCTCTGCCCACCCTCCCTCCCTTTATTAAGCCTCACTATCCCTCCCTTGGTCTTCCTTTGCTCCCTGATGTACCTATAAAAGGTTTTATCCCCCTTCTTAACTGAGTTGGCTATCTTTTCCTCAGTTTGGGCCTTTGCTGTTCTGACTGCCTTCCCAGCCTCCTTTTGCTTTAACTGATACAGTTCTCTGTCCTGCTCCTGCTGCGATTCCTTGTACTTCCTGAATGCTTTCTTTTTCTCTTGAACCTTCACTGCCACTTCTTTTGAGAACCATAGTGGAATGCCTTGGAAATGTGAAAGGAGTTTGCAGATACTCAGACAAGTGACCCTAGTTTAGAGAAGCTGAGGGCTTGAGCAGACTTTGATGGAGCACAGGGAGGTGATGGAAAACATAAAGTTTATTGGGAAAATGGACCGATATATACTCAGGATGCTAAGACAGAGGGAGGGGTGATAGGCAGGCAGCTTGTCATTCCCAGGGTACCATGAGAAGTTGCTCAAGATTGCACACAATATTCCCTTGTCTGGTCATCTGGGAATTATGTTCACTACACAGTGTGGCCCAGAATTTCTATTGGCCCACCTTCACTCCAGCAGGTGAAGGAGTATTGCAGGTCTTGTCACCAGTGCCAAGAAATAGGAAGGCGGGTAGAAAACCCAAGCTGCCCTAATTCCATTGCCCATAGTTGAAGCCATTCCAGAGGGTGGGAATGGATATTGTAGACCTTTAAGTACCCCCAGCTCCTCTGGGAAGAGGTTCATCCTGACTGTGGTGGATTATGCCACCCAGTATCCAGGAGGCAGTCACCCCATCCTCACTGAAGACAGACAAGTGGCAGATGCCTTACTTGAATTTTCTCCATATTGGGTTTCTGCAGGAGGTTATCACCGATCGAGCGGGTTTCTTCATGTCAGACCTGATGAAAGGTTTGTGGGAGAAGTGTGGGGTGGGGCAGAGGTGCACAACACCTTATCACCCATAAGCCAATGGGCTTGTGGAAAGATTTAATGGTACCCTGAAGTCAATGCTTTAAGCATTTGCTGAACAGCATGGGAGGGACTGGGAGAAATACCTTCCCCACCTGTTGTTTGCATTCAGGGAGGTGCCCCAAGAGTCAACAGGGTTTTCCCCCTTCAAGCTCTTATATGGATGTCGGGGACATGGGCCCCTAGAATTGATCCGGGAGGACTGGGAAGGGAAGCACACCACCCAGGGAACTCCCATAGCGGGTTACGTCCTTAGGTTTAGGGAAAGGCTGAAGGAGCTTATGGGGACAGCCCAGAGCAACCTGGCAGCTGCCCAACAGAAACAAAAAGTGTGGTACAACTGCAGAGCCAGAGCTCACTCATACACAGTGGGTCAGGAAGTCATGGTCCTTATCCCGGCCCAGAAAGACAAGCTGGAGGCTGAGTGGGCAGGACCGTACAAAGTAGTCAGAAAGGTAAGTGACGTGAACTATATCATAGAATTACCTGACAAAAAACATACAGAATGAATGTACCATGTCAACATGATGAAGCCATATACTATTAGGGCTGACATGGTGTTTGCAGTGTGTAGTCCTGGGAAGGGGACGGATGAAGGATACCCCCTTCTGGACTTGCTGGAAGAAAGCAAGTGGGAGTCCTCTGTGGAGGCAGTTAAATTGTCACCCCAAGATCCAGGAAGTAAGGGAGGTTTTAGCAGACTTTGCCCCACTGTTTAGCACCTAGCCTGGACTAACTCCCTTAGTGATGCAAGAAGTAGAGACAGTGACACAGGACGCCCATATGGCAGACAGCATATCGGTGTCAGAGGCTGTCCAAAAGGACATTAGGAGGAGATGGAGGAAATGCTGGATTTAGGGTAATCCAGAGATCCCACAGCCCTGATCCTCACCCGTAGTCTTTGTGCTCAAGCCAGATGGCTCTACTCATTTCTGTGTGGAGTATTGTGGACTGAATGCAGTCACAAAGTCAGATGCCCACCCGATGCCCACCCGATGTCCTGGACGGACAAACTCCTGGACAAGTTGGGAGAGGTGATCTACCTATGACTATTGACTGACAAAGGGTACTGGCAGTTAGAGTTAACTGACAGAGCTAGGGAGAGGTCAGCCTTCATCACTCCAATAGGCTTATTTGAATTTAAAGTAATTCCTTTTGGAATGAGGAATGCCTCAGCCACTTTCCCAAGGTTGATGAACCAGGTGTTAAATGGTGCTGAGGAGTACACCATGGCGTAACTGGATGACATTGCCATCTTTAGTGCCAGCTGGGAGAAACACCTGTCCCACCTTAAGGAAGTGCTGAGCAGGATACAGAGGGTGTGGCTCACTGTCAAAGCTGAAAAGTGCCAGGTGGCCATGGCTGAAGTGGCATACCTCGGGCATGATGTAGGCCAGGGACAGCTCCGTCCTAACCAAGTAAAAATAGAGGTGATCAAGGCATGGCCCAGACCAGAAACCCAGAAGCAGGTCAGGAGTTTTCTAGGGACAGCAGGGTACTATAGGAAATTTGTACCCAATTACAGTACCCTGGCTGCTCCCCTATCTGACCTGGTAAAGAAAAAGATGCTTAAGAAAATTACCTGGGAACCAGCTCATGAAAAAGCCTTTACCAGACTGAAGGAGGCACTGTGCAGTGCTCCTGTATTGACAAGTCCTGACTATAACAGACCCTTTATAGTCCTGACTGATGCCTCAGACTTGGGTATTGGGGCAGTACTAAGTCAGACATCCAACCAAGGGAAAGATCACCCCGTAGTGTACCTGAGTAAAAAGTTACTTCCCAGGGAGCAGGCTTACTCTACTGTGGAAAAAGAGTGTCTTGCCATAGTGTGGGCCCTAAAGAAGTTAAAGCCATACTTATACAGGCAGCATTTTGAGGTACAAACTGACCACAACCCCCTGGTTTGGCAGACACAAATGGGAAAAACTAATAGTAGACTATTAAGATGGAGTGTTGCCTTGCAAGGATATGACAAGATGATCTTACATAGGGCTGGAGCAACCAATCAGAACACAAATGGCATGTTGCGTCGCTATGAGGAGTGAACTGACTTAGGGAGCTCATCCCATACAGGGGATAGAGCCCCCAAATTCAGTTTATGTGGGGAGAATTGTGACACTTGGCCAGCTGGTTATGGTTATTGTATGATATTGGTATTATAAATAAATGGTCAGTGTATGAAATGTCAGTCTGTGAGATTTGGCCCTTTAAATTACAAAGTGTCAGCAGCTGAACCCACAGGATATAATTAAAACTGATAAGAGAACCAGTTAATTAACTACCTTTCTTCCAGTGGGCGTTTTATTACCTTTTATGACAGGCTCAGGCTTTTGAAGTGGAAATAAAATCTAAAGTTTATAACATCAGGAAAGAAAGGGTAATTTGGCTGTTCCTAGCAAGTTTAACACCTAAATGACAAATGCTGGGATTGCTAAGTTCAAAGGAAAAATGGTTAATGACGGAGTTACATATAAGAAATGTCTTTTTTCTTCTGATGTCACATTATTTAACATACCTCCTTGTAGGAAATCATGTTTGTAATGTTATAATCTAAAAGAAGGAGCTAGACGACTCACAGAAGGGGTGTGGAGACACAGAGTTTAAACTGATACTTGTGTCTGAAATGTATGACATATCTTTTTGGGCTCTTAAGAAACAAAGATCTCTCTAATTTAAAGGCACTTACAGAGGTAATACATTAGATAGAAAAGATCTAAATGTATTGTGGTAAGAGTTTTGTTCTGTAGTTTTCTTTTTTTTTCTTTTATGTGATTGTGATGCTCTTTGATATTTGTTCTTGTGGTAGTGTGGGTTCCAATAACAGATCTTACAACCAGTTTAAGATGCATAAAAAGGAATACTTCATGCTTATACCATTGTTAGGAATCATATACATAGGTACCTCTCTCTCCATTGCCATAGAACCCAGCTATAGGCTTAATTATGGGGTTATGATGTCAGAACATTTGCTTAACTCCTCCCCCTCGTGACATCACACTGTCTGGAGTCTATATAACCAGGCATTTCAGGGGCAGCTTGCCCTATAGAAGGACCTTACAGCAAGATACAGACCTCTAGGTAAAACAACTTTCCTTTACAAATGTGAAAAGTATAAGGATAAATTAAACTTATGTAAGAACAATAACAGTCTATAACCTTAGCATGGAAAAGAGAGATGAGGGGCGCGCTCCCTATCTGCCTCCATATAAGATTATAGCTTTTTATTTGTCTTTTTGTTCATATAAGGAAAACATACTGTACATAAATGAACCACTGTAGTATCTATATTTTACTTCATATATTATGGCACTCTAATCTTTGGATAGACATTATTTTCTTCCCAAAACCCTTGTTTTATATTTCCAGAACCTTTTATTATTTTTTCTCAAACAGCTTATCTGGCTGCTGCACTTTCAGCCGACGCCTTGTTGAGGTACTCAGCCTTCTAAAACTCAGAAGGTTAACTCAGTGCTTTGGGGCTTATTAGAATCAGCTCCATAGCAACCCAACACAGTTACTTTCATTTCTCCTAAATTTAAACTTAAATGTTTGGATACGTGGTATTAAATTCATACAGTAATTGTACAGGTTCTATAGTACTTTCCTGCAAACCTGTACTTTATTTGTGTTAGCTTAAAACCTTTCTTTTTCACTGTTTGCAACAATTTTACAGTCTCAGCTTTCCTTACTCACTAATTGAAATTGCAGCTGAAGGCTTTTTCCACAACCCAGCCCTCTGCTCATTTTGGGGCTTCTTTTAAGTGACACAGCTCCTTTTTTGTATTTTTTTTTATTCTGGAACACAGGGCTTCTATCTTGTATGCCCTTAGTGTCCCTGACTCAATTTCAGCCCCTTTTTAATATATTATAACAAAATGCAATTTTTTTAATACCAGAGCAAGAAAGTGATAGTAAAAGCAAAGTAGAAATTGCCAGGTTGGCCACCCAGACAAGAAAATTAGGATAGATAAGAATAAGCAGAAGAAGACAGGATAGAGTGGAAGTAGAAACCAAAAGGGAGGGGGGTTATTGCATCTCTCTGTGTCAGCTTTATCCTCTCAAAACTGGACCTCCTTTTACACTCCCACCACAAGAAGTCAACATAATATTTGTTGTGTTGACTGAGACCCCTCACCCTGTGAAGGGTTGGAACTTCTGCCCACCCACTCCAGAAGTTCCCCCCAGGAACCCTTAAGATAAACAGTATTCAAAACATTACTATACTTATAATAATACTGTTTGTATTCATTCTTTTCCCTTGGGTTGTGCCTTCTCTGCACCATGCATTCCGTTTTTAATTCTATTTTCCATACATGGAATCGATGCACTACCTTGATCAGCACCAAAACATGATAGAAAATCTGTGTTCTGATGCTGAGAACCAGTTCTATGTTTCATAACAAATTTATAAGGTTGTAATGATAGATACCACCGTAAAATATGTGCATTTTTATCTTTCATTAAGTTCAGCCAGCATAATGGGTTGTGGTCTGTTACTATTGTAAATTGATTTCCCCATAAATAATATTTAAGGGCCTCTACTGCCCATTTGATAGCTAAACATTCTTTTTCCACTGTAGAATTTTTTCTCTCCCTTTCATGCAATTTTCTGATGAGGAACAATATGGGGTGTTCCTCTCCTGACAATGCTGGGTTAGTACTGCTCCTATACCCGTGTCAGAGGCATCAGTTTGTATTACAAAGGGTTTAGAGAAATCTGGACTACTCAACACTGAACTGATCTTTGGAATGCCTCTTCACAGGCTGGACTCCATTTTACTTTGTTTGGAAATTTGTTTTTAGTGAGGTCAGTAAGTGGTGTGGCAATTGTTGAGATATCTGGGATGAACCGGCGGTAATAACTCACCAGTCCAAGAAAAGATCTGACATGTCGCTTGGTGGTGGGTATGGGACTATTTGCTACAGCTTCAACCTTGTCCACTTCGGGTTTAACCATCCCATGTCCAATTATGAAGCCTAGGTAGCGAGTTTCATTTTTTGCAATAGCACATTTAGACGGGTTGATGGTAAGACCAGCGTCTTTGATACTTTGTATGACAGCACTAAGATGTACTAAATGGGAGTCCCAGTCTGGACTGTAAATGACAACATCATCCAAATAGGCTGCGCTGTAACATTTATGTGGCCTTAAAACATGATCCATGTACCTTTGGAAAGTAGCCAGGGCCCCATGAAGACCAAACAGCATAGTGGTAAAATGATATAAACCAAGGGGGTTACAAAACGCAGTGAGTTCTTGAGCTTGGGGTGCTAAGGGTATCTGCCAATACCCCTTAGTCAAATCTAGTGTGCTAATGTACTGGCAGAACCTATCTGGTCTAATAGATCATCAATGCATGGCATTGGATACCCATCAATTCTGAAACTTCAGTAATTTTCCAGAAGTCTAGGCAAAGCCTGATTCCAACTTCCTTCTTTTGTACCACTACCAGTGGTGAAGACCAGGGCTATGGGATGGAACAATAACTCCTGCTTGCTCCATTCTTTAACTTCTGCAACTACTTCTAGTCTAATCTTTTGGGCAATCTATAGGGTTTTGATGGATTGGTTTAGATTGTGTAACCCTATCTCATATACCACCCTTTTGCTTTCCCTGGTTTTTTTGTAAATGTATCTCGCAAAATACCCGAGAGATGATCAGTCTCTTCCATTTGCACCTGGGTCAACTCTGTATTGATCTGAACTTCAGCCTCATCCATTGTTTTGTCCAACCTGCCATATGCCATGTCTAATTCTGTCTTGCCTTGTTCAGGATGTATAAATAGCACCGGGGTTGGTGGTTTTTCTACCCACTTCCTTAAAAGATTGGCATGGTAGATTCATTTTACTGGCCTATACCCTGGCATTTCAATGGCATAATTTACTGTGCCTGTCTGATGTAATACCACATATGGCCCTTGCCAATGCATCAGCAACTTATTCTCAGTGGCAGGTAGTAGCAATAATACTTTCTCTCCTGGCACAAATGTTTTGGTTTTTAGCCCCACATAATATAATTCCTTCTGTTTCATTTGCCGTTGGTCTACATTCTGATGTGCTATGGATACATATTTTACCAATTGTTTTCTTAAGGAGGTCATATATTCTATTATGTTCTTGTAGGCCACATTATCTTTTTGTTCCCAATGCTCCTTAACAATATCCAATGGGCCCCTAGGGTTACATCCATACAGCATGGTAAAAGGGGACAACCCAGTGGTGACTTGGGGCACCTCCCTGTATGCAAACAGTAAATAGGGTAAAAACTTATCCCAATCTCACCCTTCCTTCAGCACATATTTCTGCAACATACATTTCATAGTTTTGTTAAAACATTCAACCAACCCATCAGTTTGGGGATGGTATGGTGATGTTCTTACTGCAGATATCCCTAATAATCTGTATAATTCCTGTAACATTATAGATGTGAAATTACTATCACGATCTGTTAAAATAACTTTGGTATACCCATCTTGCTGAATACTTTAGCTAATTCCTCAGCAATGCGAGGGGCAGTGACTGTTCTCATTGGTATTGCCTCAGGGTATCAAGTGGTGTAATCACATATAACCAAAATATATTGGTTCCCTTTTGAACTCTTTAATAAGGGACCTACCACATCCATTGCTACTCTATCAAATGGAGTAGTTACATAGGCAATGGGTTGTAAGGGTACTAAATCCTTCTTTCTCCCTTTTGCTACTAATCGACATTGTGGGCATGACTGACAATAAGCAGCAACATCCTGATGTACCCCAGGCAAGCAAAACCTGGATAAGATCCTCTGCACGGTTCTATCTCTGCCCTCATGTCCGGCCATGGGGATGTCATGGGCCAGGTGCATTATCTGCGCCCTGTATTTGCTGGGCACTACTAATTGTTCAATCTCTTCAGCTGTATCAGGTTCTATAATAACTCTATACAGTATGTCATATTTAAGTATAAAACAAGATTGTCCGGGATGTCCAGCCTTGTTCACCTGTGAAAGTAAAGGTTGTAAAGATTTATCACATTTTTTGTCCTGTACAATGTCTTGTACTGAAGTTCCTGGAATACAGGATTGACCTTCAGTCTGTTGTAGTTCCTTCCAGGCCCTTTTTTCCCTTCTCTTGGCCTTTCTGGACTTCTTGGATGTACTAACAGTCTCAAAATAGTCCTCTTCAAAAGGAAAAACTTCCTGTAAGGGCTGTGATTTGGCCTGGCATCTAATGACCACATTGACTGTTTCTGGGAATGGTTTATGTTGTTGCATTAATAAATCAAAATGGGGAAAGTCTTGTCCAACAATTATAGGTACTGGAAGACTGGGACAAGTCCTACCAACATGTCATGGCTTTTGTTTACAGTTATGTTTAGACATGTTGTGGGTATTTATGTATGTCTCCATGAACACAACGGACAGTGGTAGCTGAGTCATTTTAGGCATAACGTGAGCTAAATTGGCTCTAACCAAAGTCTGTATACTCCCAGAGTCCTGCAGGCCCAAAGTCTGTTGTTCCATCACCCACTGAGGTCACATACCCAAAATTAGCTAGGGCAAGATGCACCAAATCAGATCTTTATTGGGGCAGTTCTCACAATATGTCCTTTTCCGATGCAACCATGGCATACACTCTTGGTATAAGGAGTTCTCCCACCTCTCTCTCTTCGATAAAATTCTCTTTGGTTATGAGAAGTATTAAAAGGTGGCCTTACCAGTGTGCTGGATAGTCCTGGGTTGTTCTGGTTACCTCTAGCTTGAGTGCTTCATACTGCCAAGTAGTCCTCCGCTAACTTGATGGTGTCTTCAGCTGTCTCAGGTTTATGCTCCTTCACCCACAATTGAACATCCCCTGGTAGTATCTGGATGAACTGTTCTATTATTATCAGTTCCATTATTTGATCCACGGTTTTGGAGGTGGGCTGCAACCACTTGCCACAGTAGTCCTTCAGGCGAGCATAAGTTTCCCTTGGGGTGTCCAAGTTGGTCATTTTCTGGGAGTGAAACCACTGTCTATACGCTTCTGTATTTATATTATATCTACGCAATATTTCTTCTTTGACTCTGTCATAGTTGGTACTATCAGCTCCACTTAGCTGACTATAAACTATTTGTGCCTATCCAGAGAGGTATGGGACCAAATGAATCACCCATTGATCTCTGGGCCAGTTGCAGGTTTGAGCCACCCTCTCGAAGGTTGTCAGGTAGGCCTCGATGTCATCAACCTCTGTTAATGTAGTTAATTTTAGATCTCTAGGGACAGCCCTCTCTGTCTGCCCCTGTGTCATGTCCTGTATAGCTTTTAGGGTTGCTGTCCATTTTTCATCCTGTCTCCATCTTTCTTCCACCTGTATCCTCTGATCTTCATCCCTCTGTCTCTGGTCTTCTTCTCTCTGGTGCTCCATCTCAATTTGACGTAGACAAAGCCATTTCAATAATTCACTTGGGTCCTCTGGTGCTGGGATCATCTGGCTTTCCTTCCTTTTTGGATTACCAGCTGCTGCCGTGGCTCCTTCTTCCATCTTCTTTGGTCTGGTGGTAGGTTCAATCCCAGACAACAACTGTACTCCAGTCTTCAGTCTGACAGACCTGGTCAAATGTTTTGTATCCAACTCCACTTGTTCTGGTTATTGCATCTGCCAGGGTAGTTACAGCACAACACCCCCTCTGGAGTACCTTCTGATACCCCCAAGGTTAAAATCCCACTTTTAACCCCAGTTGTGGTAGTGTGGGTTCCAATAACAGATCTTACAACCAGTTTAAGATGCATAAAAAAGGCATACTTCTGCGTTTATCATTTTATTGTCTCAATAAATAAAAAAAATACTTGTATACAGAAAGGAAAATAAATGATGTTAGTCATTCACACCTTCAGAACACAGGATATTCTTCTTCTTCTTCCTTCAGACAACATAACAGAATTCCTGCAGTCTCTTCTTTCCATAGAACAGTGTGAAACTGGCACACTCTCACTAGAACCTTCCTTCACTGTGATCAGAAAGCTACTGATCACCACACCTACAGAAGCCCCCTAGAGGAGCACTTTTTAAGTCAATCAGGGGTGACCTCATAAGTCATGTGACACCCTAATTAAGTCAGATAAATGAAAATTTTACTCATTTTTCAAGGATATAATTATATTTTAAACCCTCTATCATCATGATACCATTGTTAGGAATCATATACATAGGTACCTCTCTCCCTCCATTGCCATAGAACCCAGCTATAGGCTTAATTATAGGGTTATGATGTCAGAACATTTGCTTAACTCCTCCCCCTTGTGACATCACACTGTCTGAGTCTGTATAACTAGGCATTTCAGGGCAGCTTGCCCAATAGAAGGACCTTACAGCAAGATACAGACCTCTAGGTGAAATAACTTTCCTTTACCAATGTGAAAAGTATAAGGATAAACCAAACTTATTTAAGAACAAATAACAGTCTATAACCTTAGCATGGAAAAGAGAGATGAGGGGCGTGCTCCCTATCTGCCTCCATATAAGGTTATAGCTTTTTATTTGTCTTTTTGTTCATATAAGGAAAACATACATAAATGAACCACTGTAGTATCTCTATTTTACTTCACATATTATGGCACTCTAATTTTTGGATATGCATCATTTTCTTCACAAAACCCTTGTTTTATATTTCCAGAACCTTTTATTATTTTTCTCAAACAGCTTATCTGGCTGCTGCATTTTCAGCTGATGCCTTGCTGAGGAACTCAGCCTTCTAAAACTCTGAAGGCTTAACTTCAGTGCTTTGGGGCTTATTAGAATCAGCACATAGCAACCTAACACAGTTGCTTTCATTTCCTCCTAAATTTAAACTTAAATGTTTGGATACATGGGTATTAAATTCATACAGTAATTGTACAGGCTCTATAGTACTTTCCTGCAAACCTGTACTTGTTGCTCTAAACCTTTCTTTTCACTGTTTGCAACAATTTTACAGTCTCAGCTTTCCTTACTCACTAATTGAAATTGCAGCTGAAGGCTTTTTCCACAACCCAGCCCTCTGCTCATTTTGGGGCTTCTTTTAAGTGACACGGCTCCTTTTTTGTATTTTTTTTATTCTGGAACACAAGGCTCCTATCTTGTATGCCCTTAGTGTCCCTGATTCAGTATCAGCCCATTTTTTATATATTTTAACAAAATGAAATTTTTTTAATACCAGAGCAAGAAAGTGATAGCAAAAGCAAAGTAGAAAATTGCCAGGTTGGCCACCCTGACAAGAAAATTAGGATAGATAAGAATAAGCAGAAGAAGACAGGATAGAGTGAAAGTAGAAACCAAAAAGGGAGGGGGGGGTATTGAATCTTCTCTGTGTCAGCTTTATCCTTCAAAACTGGACCTTCTGTTACAGTTCTGTATTTTATCTTACTGTTTTCATCCATTTTTAGTAAACATTTTCTTAAGATATTGCCTGGGTCTCCTCAGTCATTTTTTGCAAGGTATTGTTGAACATATATTAAGTCTGACAACTGTTCAAGGGCTTGATGATGTTACTAAGCTTGGTAAAAGGTAAGAGTGTACCTATGGTCTCTTATAGAGTTTTAAGGGCTCATTTTGGATACCTGGTTAGGTGCCCTGAGGTGAAAGCTATATTGCATCCCCTCCCGAAGAGAATATTATCTGAGCCTGTACATTTGGGTATGCTAGCGTAAAGTTCACAGTTTGAATTCCCTAGAACTTGAGACTAAAGGTGATTCAGACCCAAAAGCAAACAGGAGGGTTACCCTGCCTGTTACCTGTTCACACTATTGTGCTCTGAGGTTGGCACTGTGGGAGCAGAGGACCTGACCTGTGGAGTGCATTTGTGACAAATAGTATTAACTGGTTCCTAGAAGTAAACATAAAATACTGTACTAACACAGTGGCAGTATACCAACTTTATGATGGACCATAAGGCCTTCTTCTGTACAATTACGGGTATAGTAATGTGCATTTCCTACTGTTTCACAAGTGTCTCTCATACTGGTTGGGCAAAAGGAGCATGTAGCGAAAATGAGTGGTTCTGTCTGCCCAACCAGCGTGAGAGACACTTATGAAACAGTAAGAGACACACAACTATACCCATAATCATATTATATGGCAATTGATGGCCATAACATTATTACAGGTTGAGTTAAAATTGTTTTATTTTTAACCTGAGATTTTAAGTAGTTTAATTGTCATGCTTTCTTGTGTTTCATTGATTTGGATGACTGTCGACCATTGTGGACATGCACAATTCTGTGGTGTGCATTACAGCTTGCTGCGTGATGTGGAGACTGTCGGATTATTGTGTGGCATGGTACATGGACACAGAAAAATTGCAGAAAATACTTTTTGGGTGAGGTTTTACTGGCACTGAGACTCCGCAATCTGTTTAGTGGAAAGACAGTGAAAGGGAACATCTTTCCACTTCAACGCTTTAGAAGACAAAGTTGGGGATGAGCACATCAGATGGGCAGCATGAGGAGATGGCAACACACGGAATAAGAGTTACAGCCATTCTCCTTGCTGCTTGGTCAATGGCAATCTGTTGCCATATTATGCTGGCTTTTTCATCTGTCCAATTTGTCCAGGTTGGCCCCCAGTATCAACTTTCCAGGTTGGTCCTCTGTACCATATTCTGACCCTGACTAGTACCAACATGGAATTTCCATACAGGACTGATTGGTGTTGAATCATGGAGTCAAAGGTGGGTACCACTGGACCACCAGGGCAATAGTAGGCCAGGGACTGGGAGGTATCACCAGGCCACTAGGACAGGCATTAGTGATTTGGTGAAGAAGGGGAGGTGGACGTCTGGACCAAAATGGACAGAATACATGATGGAATGTGGGAGGAGGTTCCACTATGCATCTAACTTCTGCACACTTGATAGGGTGTGAATAAAGTATTCTATGTGGATTAGATAGCTGTGTGTCTGGTGAAACAAACATGGTACTTCTTTGTACAGTAGTGCTGGGTACATGATGAAATGTTTATCTACCCCACTGCTATAGGTTCTCCTTGTGATGTCAGCAGATGCTATGCCTGCAGTGCCCACTAACCTCTGGAATGTCATATTTCATTGAGCTGAACATTTAGCACTGCACATGCAGCTAGCTGCATCTTGTTTGTGGACATAAAGTGCCAGTTTTATACTGATCCTACTTGCAGCTTATAGTTGAACCCCTGTGTGTCTGAATCACTCATTCCAGCTTTAAAAGATAGAATCTGGACCCCTTCAAAATGTAATATTGTATATAGGATGGATGCATTTTTAAATGAAAAAAAGCATAGGAACACTTATTTTACTGACAATAACATTTTAAGTATGCATTTACAATTATAAAAAATAATACATGGTATTTTTGGAGTTTGAAACATTGGTTGACCACTTGACACTTATAATGAATAAAACATGAATTTGAACAGGAATTATTACAAGTACAATCATTGCAATTTGGAGTTTGAAACATTGTTCGGCACTTTTAATGAATAAAAGATAAATTAGAGCAGGAATTACTACAACTGCAATCATTGCAATTTACTTCTAAATTCTTTAAACCACAATTTACAGGTGCCTAAAGCCAATGCTTAGAAATGTGCACTACTTTTTATTTAAAAAAATCCATAAATAATTCTGAATGAATCATGTGAAGGTACAAATAATTAATATTAATGAAATAAAAACCAGTAGAACTCTACATTATATTTTCCTGGTATTGATTCTTCCTGCTATCTGACTGCATTTAAAATGAAGTGTGTACTTCTTATTAGTCATGGAAACAAATGTGTTCCTCGGGTGGCTAAGCAACATGAGAAGAAATGAATTTCCCTGAAACACATCCCCTGAAGGCTCCTGTCCATTAATACTATAATTCTGTAGCACAGATGGTTTGATTCCTGTGCAGCGACTGTGATAAAAAAACATTTTGGAAACAATCTGATAGAAATATAGTCTATAAGATATCACAAACTATTGGTTGATATTGAAGATGTCACATTTGCAGGTAATAATTTTAGTGTATGCAAGAGAAACACTTGACTTCTCAAAGCATATACATCAATTTAAATGATTATGTAAATAAAATGCATAGCAGAAGAACTCAATGTATAATAATGATGCTGTACAATGCTCTACAATCTTAAAACAATATGGAATATGTTGCTGGGCCATTCAGGAGATTGAATTGATGCAACAGTTGATGTTATTTAGAATACTGTTTTTGACAGGGAGAATTGTTACATAAGATTTTTAGAACCATAGGCTCCTGTGTAAGATGAAATGAAAGCTCGGGTGCAGGTAGAAGATCAAAAGTAAGTTAAACAAATGAGTTCAGCTTTATAGAGGAATGTTGTTTGATTAGCTATAGGGAAGGATGAGAGCTACTGCATCAGGCAGTTTCAGAAATGGATGTGTGAAGGGCAAAAGATGCTGAGCTGGTCTTTGAAGTGATGATTTTATAATCCCTGTAGATGGTGTTGTAATGATTTTATGTCTTTTAGGCCATATCCGTGCATTTTCAGAAAGTGCTGTTATTTGTCAGCTCTCATTTCATGGGTACTTTCAAAATTGCTCATTTAAGCTGGTTAACATGCTAAGTGATTTGATACCTTTCATTGTATCAACAAGAACTTTTCAGTACACAAGCTTTTAGGCTTACACAAAGCTCTTCCTCAGGTAATGGCTGCGTATACAAAAAATATTTTTATACATTGGATAGTTTATCTACTTAACAACAATTAACATAATAAAGAAGAGATGTAAGGTTAAATGATGGTAAGGGTGTTAGAAGACTTAAGAAGCATATCTATTGTCATATAATGTAGCCCAGGACATAGAGTTGTCAGTGGAAGTGGTGGTGGTGGTGGTGGTGGTGTGTGTGTGTGTGTGTGTGGGGGTAATATGGACATTTCATGATCCATTACAAGTTTTAACAAATAATTGCATTTTTTTTTTAGTTATTGAAAACTTCGGAATGAGCACAAGTGCTAATTTACAAAGGTTCACTGTCAAATACATAGTCACAAAAACATTACAAGTACAGGAAGCAGTTCCAATGGAAATGCAGATGAGTTGAGTTCCAGGCACTTAAGGCAGAACAATTACCTACAGTTTTGATAAAATTCATACAGATCATTATATAAAAAGTCACAGGTTATGTACAGTGAGAAACTTAGTAAAACTGTTTAATGGTTATGATTGCTTTGGACTGCAAAGGTAAATCGCAAAGATCTTTTAAACTGATACAACTCAGTCAGATTCAGCAGTGTGTCAGGCACATTGTTTAACCAATTAGTGGCCCTGACAGCAAATACCTGCTTTCCCCACTGAGTACACTGTAAAGGAGGCTTAATGGCATTCCTGGCCATGTTTTTGGTGTTGTATTGGTAGGAGCCAGTATGGAAGCAATTTGCTAAAGCAGGGGGTGTTAGGCCCAAGAGTACCTTTTTGGCTAGCAAATAGGCCTGGAGATTTATTCTGCTGGGCAAAGCTAGCCAGTTAGTGAGTGTGTAAAGGTTATAAATATGAGTGCAGTTATCTACACCAAGAACAAAGTGGCACGCCTTATTACAGATCAGCGTTACTCTGTTTAGCACCATGTCACAGGCAGCTGTGTAGACAGGGTGCCCATAATCTGTAAATGAAGAATGCAGCTAGCCACAAAAAGGTGTCTAGCATCCCTAGTGAGGCTGTTCTTGTTATGGTATAAGGCGACCAGACTTCTGTTAACTATGGCCACCAGATTGTCAACATGGGGTGCAAAAGATAAGGTGTCATCCAGAGTTACTCCAAGGTATTTAAAGGTCTTCACCTGTTCAAGGTTTTGACCTTGGCCATTTTGGATGACAAAGGTTGAACTTTGCTCTTCTGTGGGAGGCTACAGAAGACATGGTTGTTGTTGTTTTGTAGTTGAGGACCAGTTTGTTGTTAGAGAATCAGCTTTCAGGTGACCTAAAGTTACTTTGGAGAGTGGCGGTAAGGCTGTCAAGGTCAGAGTTTTTGGAATAGATGACAGAATCATCGACAACCATGAGTATGTTGGCTGTCTGACAAGCATTGGGCAGTTGATTCATGAAGAGGCTGAAAAGGAGTGGGCCCAGTATGGAGCCCTGGGGGACACCAATAGGTCCTCCCCTAATGTCATACAAAGATTTCGCTATTTTTACTCACTGGGAATGATTGATGAGATATCTGTTGAACCAGTCAGTTAGTTTGTTCAGGGCTTATACAGTATGTGTGCTGCAAAAACTGTTTCTAACCTCTTACTTTTTTTTATTATATATTTACAATTTGATAACCGGGAGAGGCACACTGAGCTGAGGCTCGTTTCCAGGTGTGACCTGGGGGAGAGGGTAATAGGAGTTACAGTTGTCAAAATTTGATGCAATCACAATAATTTGAAGACCTGGATTGCCCTAGGAAATACACAATGTACAGATATACAGTTACAGTAAGCAGACAAAAATACAGATTCAGTAAATAGACAAAAATTTACAAATGGAGTGTGAATGCAGATTCAAGTAGATTACAACAAGTTGCATACCGTAGTGACATTAAATACACAGGTTAGAGTCATAATGGGGTGGAGGAGGGATAATTACAGTGGGGGTGGGTGGGTGAAGTTTTAATTGCTTTTTGAGTGTGGCTAGGGAGGGAGTGAGGCAGATGGAGTGTGGCAGTTGATTCCAGAGGTCAGGAAATCTATAAGACAAAGCCATCTTTCCTGACTGTGAGCAGGGCTGGAGAGAGAGAGAGAGAGAGAAGGGGCAGGAGTCATGGGTTCGGAGGTGGTAGCCAGCAGTTGGGGGTTAGAAGACTTGAAAGATAAGGGGGGAGGGTGCTGAACCACAATTTGCCTACAAAGGTAGCACAGTGTGTTTGGTGATGATGATCTAGAGAGAAGAGGAATAGTGCAGAGTAGAGGGAACAATGGTGGGTTTGAAATGGAAGGTTGGTGGCGAAACAACAGATAGTATTGTATGGGGGGTCAAGTTCAGCTAGAGACAATTTGGGGGCCGAGCTGTAGACTATGTTGGCATAATCTATCGAGGGGAGGATTAGCTTGGTAATGAGCTCTTTGCAGATCAGTAGGGCAGGACAGTCTTTGATCCTATACAATGCTGTTAGCTTAGGCCGGAGTTTGGAGTGGATGGAGTCCATGTGAAGAGAGAAGTCAAGCTTTGGGTCTAACCATACCCCTAGATATTTGAAGAAATTAACAGTTTCGATGGATGTGCCATCCAAGAGCTTGAAAGATGGGTGGGACTGGAGTTTGGCGAGTTTTTGGACAGAGCCAAAGACCATGGCAACTTTTTTTTATGTTGCACTTTATCTGGTTGGCATTGAACCAGTTGAGGGCAGTTGTGAAAGAAGCTTGCAGAGATGATTGTGTCTCCATGAGGGAGGGCCAGTGGTGTAGATGATGGTATCATTGGTACATGTATAGCTGAGCGGAAAGCAGGTGGATGGGAGTTCATTTACAAAGATTGAGAAGAGGGTGGGCCCAGGATGGATCCCTGGGGACATTGGCACAAATTGGGAAGGGGGGAAGAGGTGTTGCCCAATTGAACACATTTTGGTATCTGTCTGACAGATACAAGTAGAACTAATTTGTGAAGGAGGGGGAGAGACCAATGGAGGATTGTTTATGTTGGAGAAGGTTGTGGGAGACAGAATTGAAGGTCTTGGTGAGGTCAACGAAGATCACCAAGGTGAGATGGCCCTTACCCATCATGTTATGGATATAATTAGTGAGACGAAGTAAGGAGGTGTTGTGGATACATCTGAAACCAGACTGAGAGGGGCTAAGTGTGTTGAAGTCTTCCAGGAAGGAGTTCAGCCTTTTGACGATAAGAGACTCCTGAAGTTTGAGAGAGAGGGAGGATGGAGATCAGTTGACAATTGCCCGGTTGTAAAGGATCACCACCTTCATGCAGAGGGATGACCTAGCCATTTTCCAAGCTCTGGGGACTACATAAGTAATTGATCGAGGAGGTGGGCAAGGGAGACTATTGTCAGAGTAGAGATCTTCAAAAGTTTTGGATCAATGCCATCAGGGCTATGTTTTGAGGAGTTTAGGGAAGTACAGTGCCTGAAGCACTTCCATGGTTATGATAGGTGGGGACCAATCAGCAGTAGAGGTGTGAAACAGAAGGGGGTGATGGATATGGGGGCCAGATGGGAGTGCACAGGTGGTGAAATAATGGTTTATTGATGATGCTGCTGCTGATGAGGGATCAAGGTCATCTAAGCTGGAAAATGACGGCGCGCTAGGGGAGGGGTAGCTGAGGAGGGGTTTAAGGTGAGGTCTTAGTTTCATTTAACTTATTTTTGAAGAAACTAGCCTTCGCTGAGTGTGCTGCTTTTGTGCAAGCATTTCTTAATGTCCTAAAGTTTTGTAGGTCTGCCTGGTTTGAGGAGACTTTGGCTATGTGCCAGGTGCAGTCCCTGAGTTTAAATAGGGTAATTAGATTGTGGGTAACCCATGGGAGGTGCTTATGTTGAAGCCACATTCTTTTGGGAGGTGCATGTAGATCCCAAATTTTGAGAAGGAGTTTGGTGAAAGATGCTTGCGTGCAGTTCTGGAGACCCAATCTCCACAAAGACATAGACAGGACGGAAGCTGTCCAGAGGATGGAACTAAAATGGTGCAGTGTGCACCGGAAGACATATGAAGAGACTTAAGGAGCTTAGGTATGTATAGCCTCGAGGAAAGGGGGGACATGATAGAAACTTTCAAGCACTCAAGGAACCAACAAAGTCCTAGAGGGTAGCATCTTTCAAAAAGAGGTGTGCAAGAACAAGGAGGCACAATTTGAAGATGTGGGGCTCAGAGGTAATTTAAGGAAGTATTTTTTCACAGAGGGTTGTGGATGTATGGAACGGCCTTCTGGAGGAGGGTTGTGAGTCAAAACAGTGGTGGAATTCAAGCATGCTATGGGACAGTCATAAGGCAATTCTAGGGGTGGGGTAGGAAGAAGTAGGCTGCTGGTTAACTAGGATCTGCAGCTTATCCATTAGGTAGGGAAATGGGCAGACTGGGTGGGCCAAGCGGTCCTTATCTGCCGTCAAATTCTATGTTTCTATGCCAGGGCTGTGTCTATGTCTGGGGCCGTCAGCAAGGTAGAGGTCAGATAGAAGTGCTTGAACTTTTAAATATTTGAGTGGACGGAACCACAGATATTTTTGGCGGGTGATGGGGGCCAGGTTTTCCCTCACAGTAGGTCATAGAGTGATCATTAAATGCATCAGGTAGGGTACCAGCATTTGGGTATTTTTGTGGGTGGGATGCTAAGACTTGGTCGATAAGGGAGTGGCTTGCAGAATGGGGTTTAGTCTGGTAGGTCAGATAACAACTGGACAAGGTTCAGGGCCTCAGTTTGCTGGGTAATGGTTTTGGAATGTGCCAAAAGCCAGTTTGTGTTGTAGTCTTCCAGTAACAGGAGTTTGCATGATTGGGTGGGGGGGGGATGGAAGGTAGGGTGCGTACAATGGCAGAGGGAAGAGCTTTAGGGGAGCAATAGCATGCCCCGATGAAAATCTGAGATGTGGCAGGGAAGATCAATTTAAGGAGCAGGAGCTCCTGAGAGGAGGGGTGACCTATTGGAGGACAATGGAGGAGGGAAGGGAATCGTGTACGTAAACTGCAACCCCACCTCCTCTCTTCCCTCTGTCCTGTCTGTACAGTGAGTACCCAGTGAGTTCAGCCATCAAGTTCTGAATTCTGGAGGAGAGCCAAGTCTCAGAGATACATAAAATATCTGGATAATTTAATGAGAGCCAGTTGGTCTGATTTGGGCAATAGACTTCTGATATTCACATGGTAGATACTGAGGCCAGGGGTGGTGGGGCTGGGATTGGGTTCAATATTCCCGGCCAAGAGGAGGAGCAAAAGGCAGGGTACTAGAAACCTGGGATAGCATCTTTTTCTGAGGTTGCTGAAGGTGCAAGCACTAGGCTTAGTGGTTAGGAGCTGGCTGTGAATAGGGGTGGAGGGTGCAAGGAAGGATGTGGGGCAGGGGAGAGAAACAGGGCTGAGGGGGAAGGGGAGGAGTTGGTATGGGGGGGTTAGGACAGAGCAGTGAGTGGGGTGGACAGGAGAGTGGTTAGGAGGGGAGCACAGGGGCAGTGGGTAGTTGAGAATAGGAGAGAGACAGGGGGGATGCTGATAGTGAGGAGGATAAGAGGGTGCTTCATGTAAAAGGGAAAAAGAAGCATTTTGACAGGAAGCTGCTGGACGAGGCAGATAATTTCACCTATCTTTTGATGGTAGCAGGGCCTAAATGGACATAGTACTGAGCAATGGATGAACTAGCAACTAGGGATCTGAAACCTGGGATCAGCAGTTCAGCAGGAGTGCCAGTAGTAGTATAGACACTAGGTGGCAGTATGGCAGGACAGCAAGAGGGGAAGCCATAGAAGATAATATTAAGGTTTCTTTCCTAATACTTGTCTGTGGTATCTTAGTGAACAGGGTGTTTGCTGGGTAGAGCCAGGATGCCTATATGATGGGTTTGAGACCCAAGGCCTCCACATATACACTTAGTGATAATGGGAGTGGTGGTGCGGATAAAAGAGGGGAGGAAGCAATTTCTCACAATTAAGACAGCCAGCAAGCCTCGGGGTGTGGGAAGTGTTCACTCTTGCTTCCACGAGGTGCAAAAGTGGGCTGATTGATCTGAGGGAACCTTTAAAGGCATCACCACCCTGGGTGGCAGAACAATGCTGTGCTGCACAGGCGCAGTGCTGCACCACCACTGGAGGTGTACAGTCCTGCAGAGGGTGGATACTGAAACACCACTCCGATGCTTCGTTGTTGTCGGGAGGGTGAATGTGGAGCCAGTAACCTGTATGCACAAAGGGAGCACAGGATTAGTAGGACACTATGTAGGAGAACAAAGGACAGGGCGGGAAGCAGGGGCAGTCCTAAAGGGGGGAGGGTGAACAGTGAAGGAGGGAGAAGCTGGACAAGATGGCTGGTCAACATTGACTTTGATGGCAGATAAGGACCACTTGGCTCACCCAGTCTGCCCATTTCCCTACCTATTAGATAAGCTACAGATCCTAGTTAACTAACAGCCTACTTCTTCCTAACCCCCACCAGAATTACGTTATGCCTGTCCCATGCATTCTTGAATTCCACCACTGTTTTTGACCCCACGACCTCCTTAGAAATGCCATTCTGTGTCCACCACCATCTCTGTGAAAAATACTTCCTCACATTGCCTTTGAGTCGTCCCCTCATCTTCAAACTGTGCCCTTTGTTCTTGCACATCTCTTTCTCTGAAAGATGCTAACCTTCTGGACTTTGTTGATTCCCTTGAGGTACTTGAAAGTTTCTATCATGCCCCTCCTCTCCTTCCTTTCCTTGAGGGTATACATATTAAGCTCCTTTGGTCTCTCTTCGTATGGCTTTTGGTGCAGACCCTGCACCATTTTAGTTGCTGTCCTCTGGATAGCCTCCATCCTGTCTATGTCCTTGCAGAGATGGGTTCTCCAGAACTGCATGCAATACTCCAGATAGGGTCTCACCAACTGTACAGAGGGATAACAACTTTCTGTTTTCTACTGGTGATGCCTCTTCCTATGCATCCCAATACCCCCAGCCCTCCTTACTGCCTTCTCACATTGCTTGCTTACCTTTAGTTCATCTGATATGACTACCCAAGAGGTCCCTTTCCATTTTTGTTGTTGTTAGTAACTCTCTCTATGTGTACTCTCCCTGGGCTTTTTGTTTTCCAAGTGCATTACTTACACTTCTTTTGCATTAAATCTAAGCTGCCATACTTTTGACCAGTCCTCCAACCTTGCCAAGTCCCTTCTCATCCTTTCTACTCCCCTTGTATCAACCTTGTTGCAGATCTTTGTGTCAGCTGCAAAGGCATACTTTTCCTTCCAGCTCCACTGCAATATCACTTATAAAGACATTATAAAGGACCAGACCCAGTACTGAACCCTGCGCTACCCCGCTAGTAACCCCCTTTTCTTTGGTGTGGACTCCATTTACTATTACTCTCTGTGTCCTGTTGTCCAGCCAATGTTTTACCCAGGCCACCACCCTGGGATCCACTCCCTGGCTGGCTAATTTGTTTATTAATATTCTGTGTGGGGCTGTGTCTGAACTTGGATCAGCAACACCGGAGTGATGCTGGAGTCTCCAGTCCAAAACAGGTAGGAGAGGAAAGTAGGATTGCTGGGAAAAGGAAGAGCAGCAGAGGGAAAGAATAGCACACTGTCCCTATACTAGCACACTCTTAAGGAACCAGAGGAGCTGGTCTGGAAACAAGCAAGCAGTACTTCAGCAATTAAGGCACCAGTTACATTAAACACAAATCAGTACATGCAGTACACAGAAAATGCCAGTAGATATTCAATCAACAATGATGTATCACTCGCTGAAGATGTACAGACCTGCGGAGAGGAGTGCAGGCATTGAAACGCCACTCCAATGCTTCAGTGAGGTTGGGAGGATGCATGTGGGAGCTGGTAACCTGCGGAGAGGAGTGCAGGCACTTAAATGCCACTTAGATGCTTTGGTGATGTTGGAAGGGTGAATGTGAGTCGGTATCCTGAGAGGAGTACAGGCACTGAAACACCACTCCGATGCTTCGTGAGGTTGGGAGGATGCATGAGAGCTGGTAACTCATGAGGAGGAGTGCAGGCACTGAAATGCCACTTGATGCTTTGGTGATATTGGAAGGGTGAATGTGGAGCTGGTAACCTGCAGAGAGGTGTTCAGGCACTGAAACGCCACTCCGATGCTTCAGTGGTGTTGGGAAGGTGAATGTGGAGCCAGTAACCTGTGGAGAGAACTGCAGGCTCTGAAATGCTGCTCCGATGCTTTGGTCATGTTGGGAGGATGAATGTGGAGCCAGTAACCTGTGGAGAGGAGTGCAGGCACTGAAATGCCACTTTGATGCTTTGGTGGTGTTGGGAGGGTGAATGTGGAGCCAGTAACCTGTACAGAGAAGTGCAGGCACTGAAACACCACTCCGATGCTTCGGTGATGTTGGGAGGATGGATGTGTAGCCAGTAACCTGCGGAGAGGAATGCAGGCACTGAAACACCACTCTGATGCTTTGGTGGTGTTGGGAGGGTGAATGTGGAGCTGGTAACCTGTGGAGAGGAGTGCAGGCACTGAAATGCCACCCTATGCTTCAGTGGTATTGGGATGCCTTATTCATTACCACTGTTTTGTTTCATTAATATGTACTGCATGTACAGTACGACAGTTACTGTATATCTACATGAGCTGTATTTATGTATGTATGTACCGCATGTTATGTAGCATGCCAGCGTAGCATAGATATACTGCATAAACATTCTCTCTCTGTCTCCTCGTATCCAGCACATGAGTGGGACAGCACAGGAGTGGAACATCCATCTTAAAGCATCTGCAGGCATCCACAGATAGTCTGTAGTCTGCAGGAAACTCTGCAGGCAAGACACAAGATGATGGTAGAATTTAGCAGTACTGCATACACATAGTCTAAAAAATAGGGTAAATAACTACAAGTAATGGGGTAACAACAAAGGGGAAAAGAAGCAGGACTCGTATAGGCAGCTATTAATAGAAGGCAAAGCAGGAAATGCCTTATCTATGGTAAGATAATAAATCCATTTTAGGAAAGGAAAGGAAGAGTTAAGAAGGAAACAAGCAGGAAAAGGAGGCAGTAGAGTACTGGGGAAGTTCAGTTGACAAAAATAGGCAGATAGATAGCTAGATAGATAGATAGATAGATAAATACTTTATTTCTATAGCGCCCCTTTCTGGAGACTCGGAGCACTTCACAGTTTAAAATATAACACAGCAATTTTAAAATATACATAATATATAAATTTGAAACCAACATCATTCTCCAGCCAGCATAATAAATAAAAAACTATCTATTCAATCAATTACAGTCAGCTCCTATTATCTAAAATTAAAAGCCTGGTTAAATAAATAAATAGCAACATAGAAACATAGACTTTGATGGCAGATAAGGACCGCTTGGCCCACCTAGTCTGCCCATTTCCCTACCTAGAGGATAAGCTGTAGATCCTATTTAACCAACAGCCTATTTCTTCCTACCCACCACAAAAATTGCCTTATGTCTGTCCCATGCATTCTTGAATTCCCCCACAGTTTTAGACCCCACAACCTCCTCAGGAAGGCTGTTCCATACGTCCACCACCCTCTCTGTGAAAAAATACTTCCTCACATTGCCCCTGAACCGCTCCTCTATCTTCAAATTGTGTCCCCTTGTTCTTGCACATCTCTTTTTCTGAAAGATGCTACCCTCTTGGACTTTGTTGATTTCACTGAGGTACTTAAACATTTCTATCTTGTCCCCCCTCTCCCTCCTTTCCTCAAGGGTATACATATTAAGCTCCTTTAGCCTCTCCTCATATGGCTTCTCTTGCAGACCCTGTACTATTTTAGTTGCCCTCCTCTGAACTGCCTCCATTCTGTCTATGTCCTTGCGGAGATGGGATCTCCAGAACTGGACGCAGTACTCAAATGGGGTCTCACCAACTGTCTGTACAGGGGATAAACTTCCTGTTTTCTGCTGGTGATGCCTCTCTCTATAAATCCCAGTATCCCTAATGTGGACTTGGCACCAGGGAACAAATGAATTTAGTTTAAAACTTTAGGTGCCAAGCAAGAATCTGAAACAAAGCAGTCGGAATAAATTAAATTAATAGTTTCTGCGCCAAGCAGCAGCTGGGACAGTGCACAGGAGAAAACAGGTAGAAAAGAAATAGTTTGAAATAGCTTTTAAGAAATACAATTTTAAATAGCATTTAGGAGGGAGGGAGCACAGAATAAGAATGAGCAAATTACAAATAGGACAGAGAGCACAGATTAGGCAAGGTGAAAGACCTGCATCACAGTTAGTAACAGTGGCTTAAAATGCATTATAAAGGAGCTAAGGAGTTCACACTTATTGGTAAAAAGCACATCATTCAAACTTAAAAGTTGAAATCAGAAAATCTCCCTGTAGACATTTATCTTAATTAAAGCACCATTCTCCCAAAACATTCGGAAAATTATGGAGAAAATGATCCAAGCAGACATTTGGTAAGATTTAAGCACATTTCCCAGTGATTAAAGTTAAGATCTCAGGGAAAGTTCTCCAAGGTGCAGCTGAGCTTAAAAGCAGCAAGAGCCGTGGATCTTCCTGGACATGAAGTCTCCACCACTCATTCACAATGATGGTAACAACACCTTAGGCGCTAGGACCCAGTGGGAGCCAAAATTCTTCAGGAGGCCTGGCACCAGGTAGGGCCATGAGGAAGCAGCACCACGAGCTCGGCTCATGCCATATAGGCTATTCAGCATCGACCCTCCAACCGCCTCAGTTCCTTTTTTCCCGCCGTTGAGTGCTCTTCAGTGTTGACGTCGCGCGCTCACCGGGAGTCAAAACTTCAAGTCTGTACAACAGCAGCTATAGTCTTTCAGTTTCATTAGTTTTAGTAGTTTTATTATTTTCTGAACAGTTTAAAAGGAAAATAATTTCTTAAGTTATTAAGTAGATTTTCATAAAAGAAGTCTTCAGCCCTCCTTCGTGAGGTCAACTATGAACAGGGCAGGAGGCAGTAGGGAGATTTCGCATGAAAGCTGTTCAGTCAGCAGGGCTGGGTCTGGCCTGATGCCCTCTACAGAGGAAGGGGTCTGACTATAGGCAGTCCAGTGCTTGGGGGGAATGGGCAGTCTTCCCGAAAGCACAAAAAGAAGCAGTCCCATTCTCGATCCTCGTCAAGGACTCAGCAATACTTGACCTTGAGTTCTTCTTCTGCCTCCCAGTCGAAAAACAAATGGTGCCACTCGAGGTTGCCTTCTGGTGCTTCGGCACATCGATTGTTAGTTACTTGTGGCAGGTGCCAGACTCCACCTCTTCCGGAGTCCCCTCTGGTCTCTGTCCCTGGTGGCTGGCATTCTTGACTCCGGAGTCCCTCCCCACCCACTGGGGGGGGGGTCCTCCGGTGAGCAGTTTCACCATTGGGCTGCTCTTATGGAGCAATGGGTTCTGCGGTTGTCCTGTCTGCCTGAGCTGGCGATTCCATTGCCGGGACCTTCAGGTCTCTCAGTTTTAGACCTGCTGGTGGGGCAGTTGGGGCTTCCTAGTTATGCAGCGCCTTCTCCGGTGCCGTTGATGCAGCGCTCTGGTGTTTATCCCCCTCATATGGCTGTGGCGCAGGAGTCCACACTGGTGCCTTTATCTTCTGCTGAATTTCTTCATTTTCCTCAGCAAGTTGAAGGTTGGGAACCTCTGTTGCGCGCCTCTGGCTGTGGCGCCGCTTCTCGGGGTCTGACACTGCACTTGGTGCCACGTCCTGTGCCGGCAACATGCTTGGCATTGCATTCTGTGCCGGCGATGCCTGTGTTTTTTGGCACCACTTCCTGTAGCGGCACTGGGAGTGCCTGCGGTGCCACATGTGATGCAGTGGTTTTCGACTCGGATTCGTACTGCTCCTTCTCCCCCTTCATGTCCTCTTTTCCTAGCTATACAGTCCCTTCTGGACTAGTAGGGGATGACATTGAGCCCTATCCTGATTTTCGATTGGGGGATGACTTCGACGATGATTCTTCCCTAGGGGCAGTGAATAAACCTCTTTCAACAGAGCCTTTGGTTGAGGACCTTTCTTTTAAGTCTCTGCTCATAAATTTGAATCTCTCTCTCTCTTTCTCTCTCTTGCTTGACTTCAGAAATTGATCCTGGGAAGTTGCTGCATCTGCAGTACCTGCACATTCCAGACATTCCTGTGGAATTGACTCTGTGCAACCCTCTTTGAGACACACTCGCTTATGGTGTGGGATAATCTGGCACTTATTCCCTCTTTGGCTAAGTCCATAGACAGGAAATATGTGCCTCCCAAGGATTGACCCATTCTAGCCTTGCAAGCCTTTGCTGATGCCATCGTTGTTCTGGCAGAGAATGACAAGCCGTTCTTCTGCAAGAATCTAAGCATGTCCAATAAAACAAAGAATCTTGTAAGATCAACACCTTGGGGAAGCAAGTCTTTGCTGCTTCCACCCTGGGCATGCTGGCGACCAGGGTTACTGCTCTCAATATGAGTAATAACACCTGACATTCACTCAAGGTTGTGGTGGAAGCTCTTCCAGATTCGGAAGTTAACACAGAGCTCCTTCAAACCATTACTAGAGATACTGAATCCAATAATCAACAGCTCAAAGTTGCCATGGATGCCTTTGACACTGCCTCCAGAGCAGCGGCAGCTGGTATTTGCACCCATCTCCACTCTTGATTGCGCACCTCAGGCTTCACAAATGATGCCCAGCAGAGGGTTATGGCCTTGCCTTTCAATGGTACGTATCTGTTTGGTCTTCAGGGTTGAGCAGGCACTAAATGTCACTCAGAAGACTAGAACGGCCATCAAAATGGCCAGACTGCCTTCTACAGCCCCTCAAAGGGGCGGGAACAGGCATCCATTTCATAACCATCAGTCTTTTCATGGTAAAGGCAGAGGGAGTCTTAAAAGAAACCAAACTCCTCAGCCGCAAAACAAAATGCAGCAGAAGACACAGGTCCCCAAAGCGCCTAGTGCCACCCTCCGAGATTCCAGTCCAAGTCCCACATCAGCTGTCTCAGGGGAACTGTTCCTCTGTAGTAGGAGGATGTCTGACTCAGTTTTACGACCGGTGGAAGTCAATCACATCAGTCAAATGGGTGCTCAGAATAATCTGTGAGGGGTATTCTCTAAATCTGTCAGAAAACCCACTGGATCATCCACCCAAACAACAGCCCAGGCTGTCTGTCTCTCAGTCAGACCTTCTTGCTTCCGAGATCCAAGGCCTTCTGAGCAACAGGGCAATAGAGATTTTTCCACTGGATCAGCGGAACACAGGTTTCTACTCCCATTACTTCCTAGTTCTAAAGAAAACAGGCGGCATGCTTCCTATTCTAGATCTCAGGAAGTTAAACAAGTTCCTTTTCAAGGAAAAGTTCAAGATGATATCACTTGATGCGCTCTTACCTCTGATTAATCAACATGATTGCTAGCCTCCTGGACTTGCAGGATGCCTATCAACATGTTCCCATTCACCCAAGCATCTCAAATACCTCAGATTCGTGGCATTGGGTCAGCACTACCAATTCAGCCCTGCCCTTTGGGCTATCCTTTGGGCCTCAAGTTTTACAAAGTGCTTTGCAGTTCTCTCAGTGCATCTGAGGAAGTTCGGAATTCAGGTGTTCCCGTATCTGGATGGTTAGCTTCTCACAAGCCCCTCCAGACAAGAGACCCTAAAAGCCATAGCTATGGCTTCAAAATTTCTCATGTCCATGGGAGTCCTGCTAAACTTGGGAAAGTCACAGCTACAGCCCTCCCAGTGGCTCCTCTTCATAGGAGCCCTTCTGGATACCTCCAACATGAAAACATTTCTTCAGGAGGACAGGAGTGACATCTTCCAGATGGCCTGTTTCATCAGAGAAAATAGCTCGGTCTGAGCTGTCTCAATGTAGTGGTTGCTGGGTCTCATGGCATCCTCACTGTTCACTGTACCTCTAGCTCACCTTCACATGAGAACTACTCAGTGGATGCTCAGTACTCACACCCTCAGTCCTTTCACATCAAGGTGATGGAACCACCGAAATGGTCGCTCACCTGGCAGATTCAGGAGGACAACCTTCGCTAAGGTTTTCCTTCACCCTCTGTATCCCCAGATCTCCATCACCATGGATGCATCCTTGCTGGGTATGGAGCTCACTGCCAGGATCTCCACACTCAGGGTCGTTGAGTCAGGATGAATATCAGCTTCACATAAATGTTCTGGAAATGAGAGCCACCCTTTAGCTGTTCGGACTTTGAAGGACATACTCTGTCACAAGACCATTCTCCTCCAGGCGCACAACAAGGCAGTGATGCACTACATCAACCAACAGGGCGGATCACACTCTTACCCTTATGCAGGGAAGTGATGAGAGGTGGGAATGGTGCCTAGAGCACAAAGCTCTGATCCAGGCAGTCTACCTGCCAGGAGTTCAAAATGATCAGGCGGATCATCTCAGTAGAATGGAGACAGATCCTCACAAGTGGTCTCTCAACACAAGCATTGTGCAGTCACTCTTTGAAGAGTGGGGAACTCCAGACCTGGACCTTTTTGCGTCCCAACTCAATGCAAAACTGCCTCTCTTCTGCTCCAGAAATCCAGGACCTGGATTTTTTTGTCAGGATGCATTCATACTGCGGAGGACAAGATGCTTTCTGTACGCATTTCCTCCTCTTCCCCTAGTTCAGAGGGTGCTGCTCAAACTGGAGACATGGGGCAGATGATTCTCATCACCCCATTCTGGCCTCATCAGATCTGGTTTCCATTAATCAACAGATTATCAGAAACTTCTCCAAGACAGCTTCCACTTCATACGAATCTACTGACCCAGGGCCCTGTGGTCCATTCCAACCTGAAGTCCCTTCACCTCCATGCCTGGCTCCTGAGGAGATAGAGGTAAACAGGTTTAACGTTTCACATAGTGTCTCAGATTTTCTGTTAGCTGCTCACAAGCCAGCTACCCAAAAAACTTACACGGCTAAGTGGAGGTGGTTCTCTATCTGGTGTGCAAAATCCTCCTGGAATCCTTTTTCCTGTCCACCAAACAAGGTCCTGGAGTGTCTTCTAGATCTCTTAAACACAGGCCTGCAATATTCAACTGTTAAGGTTCACCTCTGTGCAATTTTAGCGTATCATGAGCCCGTACACTCCATGTCTCTGGCTTAGCTTCCTTTAGTCAAGAGGTTTCTAAAGGGCATCCTACATACCAGGCCACTGGTCAGATGACCCGTAGCAGCCTGGGACATTAATCCTGTGCTAGACATGCTCACCCATAAACCTTTTGAGCCTCTGGCTACTTGTGAACTAAAACTACTGACTTGGAAGATGACCTTCCTGGAAGCCATCACTTCCGCCTGCAGAGTGTCTGAAATACATGCTTTGGTCACAGACCCCCTATTTCACAAGGACAAGGTGGTCCTGAGGACCTACCCTAAGTTCCTGTGCAAGGCTGTCTCAGAATTCCATCTGAATCAGCCCTTGGTTCTTCTTACCTACTTTGCAAGCTTCCAGAATGAGGGAGAGCATACCCTAAGTTCCCTGAATGTGAAGAGAGCCTTGCGGGTCTACTTAGACAGAACTAAGGAAATCCGCACATCAAAACAACTGTTTGTCTCCTTTAGCATGACCTGGCTGGGTCAGTCTGTTGCTATCAGTGCATTTCAGCGTGGCTAGTAGCATGCCTTCACCACTGCTACTCCATGGCACAGGTTAAGCTGGAAGGCAGAGTATATGCTTATTCTACCAGAGCAGTTGCGGCATCTCTGGCAGAAATCCAGAATGTGCCCATTGCGGACATCTGCAATGCAGCCACTTGGAGCTCCATGCACACTGTCGTAAAGTACTACACCTTGGATGTCCATGCCAGACAGCATCAGTCCTTTGGCAGGACAATCCTTGATGGGCTTCTGTCCTAAAGTGAGCTCCTCTCTCCTGCCACCCATCTCAGGGGATTATTTTAGCTCAGTACTCTCTCATCAGTGTGAATGAGTGGTGGAGACTTTATGTCCAGGAAGTATGTAAATTACATACCTACCATAATTCTTGATCTTCTTGGACGAAGTCTCCACCACTCATTCACATGCTCACCTGCCATCCCCCGAGCTCACTTATTTGTTTGTGGTCTTCACTCCCTCAATGGTTGGGTTGTGAAGACTCTGTTGTGTTGACCCTCCTTACATAGGTCATTCAGACTATCTTATGCCTGACATAGTTTCACTAGGTTAGTTTACGCTGCACCTCCTTGGTAAAAAAGGTACTGAAGCGGTTGGAGGGTTGACACTAGATAGCCTATATGGCACAAGCGGAGCTCACGGTGCCGCTTCTGCATGGCCTTACCTGATGCCCCCCATCCTGAAGAATTTTGGCTCCTGCTGGATACTAGCACCTCCGGTGTAGTTCCAATCAGTGTGAATGAGTGGTGGAGACTTCGTCCAAGAAGATCAAGAATTACGGTAGGTACATAATTTACATTTCTCAGCCTTGGAAAAGAACCACACCCAAGTCCCAGCAGGAGGAACTGTTCAATGGGGAAATAAACTCACATAGTACAGCCAAATAGAAGGCTGATCTGTAGTTGTCAGCAGCCAACCGCTTTCCCGGTTCCCAAGTCCAGGGCGCAGTGAGTCTGTACCTGGATGCTGATGCTTGGTGGCCGGGGAGGACTTCAGGTGTGGGCGGCGGCTTTTGGCCACAGTCTGTCGCCGAGGAATACCAAAATGCAGCCCTACCAGGGCTGGCCTGGATGCTGATGCTTGGTGGCCGGGGAGGACTTCAGGTGCGTGTGGTGGCTTCTGGCAGCAGTTGGTCGCCCAGAAATGCCAAAATGCAGCCCGAACAGGGCTGGTCTGGATGCTGATGTTTGGTGTCTAGGGAGGACTTCAGGTGCGGGTGGCAACTTCTGGCCATAGTCAGTCACCCAGGAATGCCAAAATGTGGCCCAAACAGGGCTGGCCTTAGTGCTTCTCCTCCCGACAAAGAATCAAAGATTCTTGACCAGTACGGGAAAAAGATCTATTCTTCCACACTGGGGATTAGGGTGTTAAATTATGTTGCCTACATGGGGGCTTACCAAAAATCAGTCTTAGGTCAGCTGGAGTCCAAAATAGACTCCCTCCAAGACTCAACCTCGAAAGGAGAAATGGCAGGTCTAGTCAGGTTGGCTAGATCTGGTGCAGCCATATGCTAAGAGCTACCTAAGATGTGGTGGATGCTGCTGACAGAGGCTCGGCATCTGCAATGAGACTCTGACACCATGCTTGGCTTAGAATCTCAGGCCTGGTACCTGAAGTACATACAGAAATACAGGATTCCCCCTTTAGAGGCTCAGTTCTGTTCAGGAGAGATGTCAAGGACATCATAACTGATTTACTGGACAAGGGCAGAGCCTTGTGCTCTGTACAATTTATGTACAAGCCACCTCATAAACAAAAGCAGTCATTTCGGAGACAACGCTGTCAGAAAAGACAGCCACAAAACTGTTGTCAAAACAAATGTCAGGCACCTTTGACTTGTAGAGCCCCCCCCCCCGGCCAAATCCCAAAAGGTCTCAGGTGCTGCAGCCTCTTCCCTGCTCACTGCCTCCTGACTCTCTAATCCTCCCACCTCCACTGGATCACTTTCCAGTGGAACTGGTATGGGAAGGTTCTCCCTCCACCTTCCGGAGTGGGATTAAATCACAACAGATTCCTGGTGCTGCAATTGGTGGCAAAAGACACACAATAATTCACAGAGAGACCACCCAAAATTCCCCAGGTCACTCATTCTATCCACCTCATCACACACCCTTGGTAAGAGGAAATGGTCTTCCTGCTGACAAAGGCAATTAAGCCAGTTCCAAACCAACATCAAGGGAACGAGTACTATTCACACTTCTTCATGGTATGCAAGAATACAGGTGATCTCAGACCCATTCTCGAACTGAGCTCCCTGAGCCTCTTTGTGGAATACAAAAGGTTCTGAATGTTGTCTCTTCCCAGCCTACTTCCTCTATTACAGAAGGGTCATTGGCTCTGTGCTTTGGACATGCAGGATGCCTACCTGCATATCCCAATTTTTTTCAGCCGCACCGCAAATTCCTCCAGTTTTCCTTTCAGGGAGAGCATTTTTCAGTTCAAAGCTCTTTCCTTTGGCCTTTTGTCTGCACCCAGAATGTTCATGAAGTGCCTTGCGGTGGTGGCAGCCTTTCTTCGTAGACAGTGGGTACAAGTATTCCCATAACTTGATGATTGGCTGATTTCAGCTCCGTTGAGAGATACTCTGGCCAACTCTTTGGACCTTACCCTGGATGTTTTTCAATGGGTGGGCATTACAGTCAACCATGCCAAATTCCACCTCTTTCCTTTCTTCCCAACAACTCCAATTTATAGGTGCAGTATTGGACACAGTCCAGGGCAAGGCCTTCCTGCCACCGGACAGGATGGCAACATTACAGCAACAGGCATGCCTGGTAGCATCGCAGAGGAAGATACCAGCCAGGTCAGTCCTTCAACTGCTCGGTCTCATGACTGTGGTCATCCCTTCAGTCCACTTAACCAGACTACACATGAGAGTCTCTCAGTGAACCCTCAGAGTGCAGTGGGACCAGAGATCAGATGATCTAAACCACGAGATTCTGGTTTCAGACATGATGGCTCTGGACCTCTCGTGGTGGCAAAACCTGGATAACCTCTCCAAGGGTGTCCCATTCCACTCAGACATTCCCTCCCAAACCCTGACAACAAATGCCTCAGGTCTGGGATGGGGATTGCACCTGGGAAACCACAGGACATAGGTTCTTTGGTCCCACAACGAACTGTCCCTTCATATCAATGTACTCAAGATGAGGGCAGTGTTGAATGCCCTAAAGGCTTTCCAACACCTCATCCAACCAGGTCAGCTCATGATTCAGTCAGACAACATGTGCATTGTCTGGTGCATGAACAAACAGCGTGGAACCCGCTCTTATTCCCACTGTTGGGAAGTGATGAGAGTGTGGTACTGGGCAGCCAGCCACAACCTTCATTTGACAGCAGTCCACATGCCAGGCATTCAAAATGTCCTGGCAGATGCACTCAGCCACACAAAAGCCAGTGTACATGAGTAGGAGCTCAGACAGTTAGTGGTAGATGACATCTTTGGAAGGTGGGGAAAGCCACAGATAGACCTGTTTGCCTCACCACTCAATGCAAAACTACCATCCTTCTGTTCACTCGCCCATGTCCAGTTTAGCCTTTGTCATTGTTACCTGCAGGTCTGGGATCTTATTTCTCAGACTGCGGGCATTTGTGTACATGAGTTTCCATTTGCCAGTTTTCAGTGCGTTAGTTATGGGCGAGGTCCGCATTTCCTGCACATTGTATGGGGAGCCAGACCTTTTCCTTACCTGGTAATGCAAATGAACTACAAACATGATGAACTCCTGTTTGATCACTAGCTGAGGGGAGGATGTTCTTCCGTTCATGTGTCGGGTTCTGCACCCCTCTTCCCTTTGGCTAGTTTAAATATTCTGCAAAGACCTCAAACTTCTGCCCCAATGCACTGACTCCCTCCTTAGTTAGATGCAGTCCATCAAATTTAAAAAACTTTCACTCCCAAAACTGTTGCCAGTTACCTACAAATGTTTGTTCTTTTTCCTAGCACTAGCCCTTGAGCCATGTGTTTAGCTCCCCTATCTCCCCTTCTCTGACCTTCTGACTGTCTGCCCCCCTCTCCCAAACTGGCAGGATCTCAAAGAAGGAGATGCTGGGCAAAATGGATGACAGTTTGTCTTCCAGCCTGATCAGGTGCTCCTTGGTCTCCACAACTGACCAGCTGGCGAGATCGTTAGTCCCTATGTGTACCAGGGTATTGATGTTTTCTCCTGCTTCCTGTATGATATTAGCAATGTGGTCAGTGTCTCTCCACACTGATGTACCTGGGAGACATCTGACCATCACCATCGGTTGGAGGTAGGTATCAACTCCCCGAATCATGGAGTTTCCTATGACCAGAAGTGTTGTGGATGTGCTTTCTGTTTTTTTTTTTGTTTTGGTCCCTGTTTTGGGTGAGTTTTGTAGTGCTAGCTCTTGTACAGCAGTGTTCTGCTCTGCAGTGTCCTTTACCCCTTTGTTTGATTTTGGAGATAGAGGCAGATACCTGTTTGTAGTTTTTATATGTTACGGTAAGTTCTTACGTAACTGTACTTTACTTGGATAGTGCCATTATTATACTGTTCATGCTCTGCCAGACAGCTGATTCCTATGATGTTTTACCTCAGCGGGGGTAAATCTATTTGGCACTAGGTTAGAACTGCATACATCACAACAGCACAGTGGGTGATTCCCCATTCTCTGGATCCCCTCAATTGTCTGGTGGAATCTGTGTTGGAGTATCTTCTCCACCTGTCGGACTTGGGTCTCAGTTACTCATCCATTAAGGTGCATCTCTGTGCTGTGTCAGCTTGCCACGCAGCAATGAATGGGAAGACTCTGTCACAGCTGGACATCGGCAAGACCTTTTTAAGGGCCATCTTGCATATTAAACCCCTCAGGAGAGACCCAGTGCTGCCTTGGGATCTCCTGTTTGTTTTTGAAAAGCTCACCTTGCCACTCTTTGAACCAGCCACAAGTTGCAGCTCTGCCTCTCTCTTGGAAGGCATTGTTTTTAGTTACCATTACCTCAGCTTCAGGATTTCCAAGCTGCAGGCTTTGATGTTAAAGAGCCTTATCTTATTTTCACAGGGACAGAGTAGCCCTGCGACAAACCCTAAGTTCCTACCCAAGGTAGTGTCTGAGTTGACGCTGAACCAGGATATACAACTATCAGTTTATTACCCAGAGTACTCAAACAAAGAGGAGGCTTTGTTGCACACTCTGGATGCAGACAGAATTTTGCATTACTATTTTGCCAGGACCAGTTCTGCTAGAAAGGCAGACCAGATGTTTGTCTCTTTTGCCCACAGGAAACTTGGAGCACCAGTCCAAAACAAACTCTAACTAAGTGGCTTATGCATTGCATCACTTGCTGCCAGCACCACAACAAACCCCTACTGGGACCGGTTGGGTGCCACTCCACCAGAAGGATAGCTACATCCTTTGCTTCCATTCAGAATGTTTCATCAACGGACCTCTGTGTGGCTGCTACTTGGAGCTCAGTACACACCTTGTGAGGCACTACAGTCTGGACATTGCTTCCAGGAGGAGAGCAGAGTTTTGCCTAGCAGTCCTTCAGGGACTTCTCTCCTAATTTCCTACAGCCTTTTGTCCTCCACCCTTCTGACCTGTGTCTCTTCTTGCCCATTGCTTGGGACTCAGTCCAAATTGTACTACCTGCTGCAAGAGCTCCTCCTCAAAGTGAGATAGTCCAGTTACGTAAGAACTTACCATAACAATAAATCTTCAAGTGGAGCTCTTGCAACAGATGGCTTTCCACCCACCCGCCCTCAGGGACCAAATTTCACATCTTCTCTTTGGGGATAGGAGATCTTCCTCAGTTCTTTATATGTTTTTTCAGCCAGGTCTCCGGCAGGAGAACTGAGGTGGTGCCGGGTGACTGCTCCCTTTATACCACGTCTGACATTGGGATGGAACTGACATCAGGGTGGTCCCCCACCACAGACTGCTAGCTAGAATATTTTTCTGTGGAGTCCTAATGCCTGGTAGCCTTAGTCCTAATGGTATTACCTGCTACAAGAGCTCCTCTTGAAGATCTACTATTATGGTAAGTTCTTACATAACTGTACTTTATTTAACGTACTAGACAACTTGCACTTGTATATGAAAGTAATGTTGTAATCCATAGATAGCAATAGACAAAGAATGGAAATATTAGACCCTGAAAAGTCAACATGGGATATTAATTTTAACATTAAAGAAAACAGTATTCGATTGAGATCATAAACACACATGAATGGGTACCTAACAAATTCATATCAGCAAATATTTCCAGTATACACAATTAAGTGATGACAGTGTCCACAGGTGCTTCCCACCAGTGTCCACTATAGCTGTAGTTTTCTGACCACTCAATGCCTCAGAACAGTTAGACTGTTTAAAATATCTAACACAGAGTCAGTGGTTCCTGCTGAAGCATCCAAATCTTCCAATGGTGAGTTCATTTAAGGGCATTGGGCATTACTTAATGAATTTGCCCTGCTGGTTAGGTTCCTAGAAAATAAATCTTGTTAATTAATATCACTCAACCTTATGTGGATAAAGTAGGCAAGAGACGCCCTCCCTGAGTTCCTGGACCTCTGACAAATTAGAAATCTCCTATAAGACTGTGTCTGGGTACAGACATCAGGGTATGTAAAACATTGGTATTTTATAGTTCATTGCCCCTTGAGATGTGCTTATTTGATTACGATTGCAGTCTGATTCTAATGTGAACTGCACAGCACAGAGGTGGATTCAAACTGAGGTACTAGTCTGTGGCACAGATGGAATAGATTCAATAGTGGAAATTTCTGGAGTTGTAAGTCTTCAGGGCAATCTAAACCCTTTAATAAGTGTGGGCAGATTCTCAGAAGAATAGCCCAATGCAGAAACAACAGTCTGATCAGAGTTACTATGGCTGCTAATTCATTAGTTTATAAGGGTGTTTCATGGGCTTAAATGTAAAGATGAATTGCCGTAGGCAGTTTTGTGTGTAAATTTCATTTTTGGTAAAGCTAGATTTTAAGCTGGTTTACCCTGTGTTTCCCATGTGTTTAAAGTGTGAGCAGTTAGTGCATCTTGTACTATGTGAGAAAAAGAGGAGCTCCACAGCATTGCCTTCAAGTTATGGTAGAAGAAATGGTGCAAAGAGGAGAGATATGGTTACGTGGGACTGAGTGCCAACCTGGAAGAATAAAAGCCTATACTGAGGTGAAAAGCAGCTTCAATTAAGGAGGAACCATAGTCCTAAGTGCACATTTTAAATGTTACTTTGATGGACTTTAAAATAGCCAAGCAGGGTGATGAAACAAATGGGGAGGCAGAAAGTGGGTCACCACAGGCTCAGATACAGAGTAGGAGATACCAAGCAGGGGTTAGCAAAAGAGTAAGGGAGGGAGGGAAGAAGCAGTCAAAGAAGAGAGGTGATGAAGGAGGAACAATTGGAAAAAGGAGAAAGTGACAAAAGAAACCCGAGGGATGTCAAAATGGTGCAAGGTCAGCATCAGAAGCTGTATGAATGGAAATTGAAAGAGTTCAATATGTACACCCTGGAGGAATGGGGGGATAGTTGGGATATGATGGAGCCCTTTAAATACTTCACGGGGGTTAATAAATTACAGAAGGGAGATATTCAGAGGAAAAGGTGCTGTAGAACAAGGGGTCATGATATGAAGCTGGAAGGAGGTAGGTTCAGGAGGGATGTGAGAAAGTAATTCTTCACAGAAAGTGTGGTGAATTCCTAGAACAGCCTTCCATTGGAGGCAGTGGGGGTGAAACCAGTGGTGGGTTTCAAAAATACCTCAGATAAACACAAAGGAACCCTTGGAAGAAGGAAGGGGATGGAAGAGAAAGTGCTGTAGATCAAACTGGGTCTCCAGCAAAACTGATTATAATTAAAAACTGACAAATGAGATGGGCCCAGCGGTCATTATATGCCATCTATTTTTATGTTTGTATGTATGACAGGTTAGGCGATTCAAATTGATAAAGTGTAAAATTATTAATATGCACATTGTTGATACTGTAAACTGTGTGGTACAAATAATTCATGTTGTACTGTGCTACACAGACACGATAATCAAATCAGTAGTAATATATGCATTGAGCAAGGCTGAAAAAATCAAGGGAAAGATGCATGAAGAAATATTCTACTCATAGAGTCATGACACCATGATAGGTACATACTGTATTGTGATGGTAACCAGCTGTATGCCAATGCTGAGTAAGCTACAATATGGGATTTTATTTATTTTTTATAATCCAGACATTTTCTACACAGTAATGATAGATAGCCAAGGATGCTCTTTACAATTTGCAACCTTGTTTTTTTTTTGTTAATTCGTTTTTAGAAAATTTCTTGTAATGGAACTGCACTTCTGTTCAACTAATTAACTTTTGGTTTGGAGGATGAGAGGAGGTGGAAGAGACAGTGCTGTAGATCAAGTTGGGTCTGCAGCAAAAGTGAACATACAGTAATTAAATACAGGCAGACTAGATGGGCCCAGCAGTCATTATCTGCTGTCAGTTTCTATGTATGACAGGTCATGTGATTCAAATGGCTACAGTGTAAAATTATTATTGTGCACAACAGTAATACTGTTAACTGTGTGGCACACATAATTCATGTTGTACTATGCTACAAGAACACATTAATCAAATGGGTAATAGAGAAACATGGAAACATAGACTGTGACAGCAGAAAAGGGCCTCTTGGCCCACCTAGTCTGCCCATTTCCCTACCTATTGGATAAGCTGCAGATCCTTGTTAAACAACAGCCTACTTCTTCCTATCCCCCCACCAGAATTCCTTTATGTTCAGTCCTGCTAGACAGGGGTTGACTAGGACCCTGTCACAGTTGTTATGGAGAGTTTGAATGCAGGTATCTGTTCTTTCCTTTCAATTCCTGTCTCTTGTCTATCTGGTTGCACAACCAAATTTTCCTCTGAAACCTAGGATTTGATCACTCCGACAGTCTCGCAGTTCTCTGCCTCTCACTGTCTCTCAGTCTTGCCTTGCTGTTTCTGTCTTTTTCTCTCTTGCATATCTGCTGGTATAAAAATATATGTAAATCATTATGTGGAAATGTAACTGATATTGGGATCCCTTTGTTTAGAAATTATATAGTGTTACTGTTGAAATGTATATGATTATAGTTTGAGATGATTGCAAAAAGCTATTAAGAACTCAAGGGGCTAACCTGACAGCAGTTTTAAGCCCTTTTTCAGAAGCTGTGCAGAAGGGGCCTCAGTTCTGGGACATTGTGTTCTTGCTGCACCTGCCTGAAACATACAAGAACATTTTAGAAAAAAAACAGTGTGCTTGTTAAGGAAGGGGGTTGCAAAGACTTATAAGAGAGATAGCAGAGCTGCAATGTTTTGGAAGACACACAAAGACTGAAGGAAAACTCAGATGGATATTCTCTGTTTATTCTGCCTTTGTAAATAGTTATTCTGAATAATTTTATTTTTGTGTGTCACTGCTAGTATTAGTAAACACTTTTTGCAAATTCTACAACTGCTCCTGGTTTTTCCTGTGCTTCTGACCTGTGCCTCGATGACACCCATGCATTCTTGAATTCCCCACTGTTTTGACCCCATTCTGCTCAGGAAAGCCATTCATGCCTTCACCACCCTCTGTGAAAAAATGCTACCTCACATTGCCCCTGAGCCGTCCCCCCTCTATTTTCAATTAGTGTCCCCTTGTTCTTGTATATCTCTTTTTCTGAAAGATGCTACCCTCTTGGACTTTAAGTCCCTTGAGGTACTTGCAAGTTTCTATCATGCCCCCTTCCCTCCTCTCCTCAAGGGTATACATATTAAGCTCCTTTAATTTCTCTTTGTATGGCTTCTGTTGCAGACCCTGCATCATTTTAGTTGCCCTCCTCTGGACTGCTTCCATCCTGTCTATGTCCTTGTGGAGATGTGGTCTCCAGAACTGCATGCAGTACTCCAGATGGGGTCTCACCAACTGTCAGTACAGAGGGATAACAACTTCCTATTTACTACTGGTGCTGCCTCTCCCTTTACATCCCAGTAGCCCCCCAGCCATCCTTACTGCCTCTCTCACATTGTTTGCTACCTTTAGGTCATCTGATATGACTATCCCCAGGTCCCTTTCCATTTTTGTTGATGTTAATACCTCTAACCCCCATTGTTTACTCTTTTCCCTGGGTTTTGTTTCCCAGGTGCATTACTTTGCACCTTCTTGTATTGAATCTAAGCTGCCATACTTTTGACCATTCCTCCAACCTTGCCAAGTCCCTTCTTATCCTTTCCATCCTCCCCTTGTCTATCAACCTTGTTGTAGATCGTTGTGTCGTCTGCAAAGAGACATACTTTTCCTTCTGGCCCCTCTGCAATGTCATGTATAAAGACATTAAAAAGGACCGGACCCAATTCTGAACCCTACGGTACCCTGCTAGTAACCCCCCTTTCTTCGGAATGGACTCTGTTTACTATTACCCTCTGCATCCTATTTTCGTGCCAGTTTCTACCCAGACCACCACCCTGAGACCCGCTCCCAGGCTGGCTAATTTGTTTATTAATCTTTTGTACGGGACTGTGTCAAATGCCTTGCTAACGCCTAAGTAGGCTGCGTCCACACCCCTCCCTGGTCTACTACTTTTGTCACCCAGTCAAAGAAATCTATTAGATTTGTCTGACATGACCTTCCTGCTGTGAATCCATGCTGCCTTGGGTCCTGTGCCCAGCTGGCATCCAGGTACTCAACAGTTCTTTCTTTCTTTCTTTGGAAGTGATTCCATCATTTTCTACCACTGAGGTCAAGCTAACAGGTCTGTAGTTTCCTGCCTCTGCTTTGCTCCCACTTTGTGAAGGGAATTGCATCTGTCCTCCTCCAGTCCTTAGGTACCACACCACCCTCCCATGATTTGCTAAAAATGGTAGTCAGTGGTGTCACTAGTTCTCCCCTTAGTTCTTTTATAATTCTAGGGTGAATCCCATCAGGCCCCATTGCTTTGTCCACCTTCAGTTTTAAGAGGTCTTTCAGAATCCTTTCTTCTGTGAAAGGACTGGTATCGACCCCCCTATCTAGAGTGCTTCTATTAATTGGATGAGGTACCTCCCCCTCCTCTCCTTTTGTGACTACTGAGCAGAAGTATTTATTCAGTATCCCTGCTTTTTCACTGTCCCTCTCTGCCTACCCACCCTCCACTTTACTAAGCCTTCCTATTCCTCCCTTTGTCTTTCTTCACTCCCTAATGTACCTATAAAAGGTTTTATTCCCCTTCTTAACCGAGTTGGCTGTCTTTTCCTCGGTTTGGGCCTTTGCTCTTCTGACTGCCTTACCCACTTCCTTCTGCTTTAACTGGTACAGTTCTCTGACCTGCTCCTTCTGTGTTTTCTTATACTTTCTGAATGCTATATTTTTCCTTAACCTTCCCTGCCACCTCTTTGAGAATTATAGTGTTTTTCTTTCATTTTGATTTATTTGCTTCTCACAAAGGCTTGTTTATTTATTTTATTTATTTAATAACATTCAGATTTATAACCCTTTGAGTCATAGACTCTTTACAAAGGCTCCATGTCAAACAACAATAAGGACTTATATAATATTAAGCAGTACAGTGTTCAGGTAAGAGAAACGAGAGAAAACAAGGAATGGAATTATGCATACAATATATAGACACAGTGATGAGAGAAGAAAGTCAATACTCAAAACCTCATAGATGGGGAATACAGAACAATAGTCTTTGGGAGAGGAGGAGACCCAGGTTATCCATAATATCCATAATATTTAGGTAATATATGAATACACATTTTTCTCATATATAGCATACCATTTATGAAGTAGAGTTATATTACAGAGCCCCAACAAGAGGGGGAGTAGGAGGACAAAAGGATTAGGGACAGTCACAGGCTGAAGATTCTAGCAGAAGAACTTTGAGACTAGTCTTGAAGGGACCAATCCTGGGCTTCAGGGAGACAGTTGGTGGGAGTTTGTTGAGCCAGTGGGGGGCTCTGTATAAATAGGCTCTTTGACCAAGGGGAGCACAATAGTGGGGGACTAGTAGGGAGGTCCAAGTAGAACTACAGGAGGTTCTGACCAATGGGATGGGTTGGATGAGGCTATGCAGACCAGGCGGGGCTTGACCAAGTGGATTTTCCTGGCCAGGAGGCAAGTATGGTACCTAAGATGGGTGTCAATATGGCAACCATTTGGCAGACTTGCAGAGATCACAGGAGTGTGTCCATCTGTTGCAACCCATGGCCAGTCTGCATGCTTTGTTCAGGGTGACTTTGTTGTGTTGCAGTGCAGTGGGGTCAACAGTGCTATAGATGACTAGACTGTAATCTACCAGAGAGAAGACAGAAGAGGTAATGGCCAGATGGATAGCCATCAGTGGAAGGCAGTGTTTGTGATGGTACAGAAGCCAGAGTCTGGAGTTGATAGCTGAGGACAGTTGTTGGATATGTGCATGGTAGGTGAGGGATGTGTCAAGGGTGACACCTAGATATTTGAACAACTCAACCAGCTCAAGTGGGATCCTAGTGAGGACATGATGTTCAGTGGAAGTCACGATTAAGACTCTGATGGTTGGCAAAGTTAATTGATTTTGTTTTCTTATAGTTTAGCAGGAATGTGACAGATTCAGGGCTGGATGGCTCCAGAAGATTACCGCATCATCCACGTAGAGCAGAATTTTCTGGGGTATGAGCTGGGGAGGGAGTTTAGGAAGAGGCTGAAGATGAGGGGTCTCAAGATGGAGCCTTGGGGTACTCCTGAATGGACCTGGAGGCTGAGTGGAGTTGATTTTCACCTGCTGGGGTCTGTCTGAAAGGTAACCCTTGAACCAGGTTGTTGTTTCGACTGAGAGCCCCAGGGAGGGCAGGGAGGCTAGAAGCATAGCATGATTAATTGTAATGAACACCTTTGTGATTTGATGTACATCAGCTCCACAAGGTGACCATGTTCAAAGGCACCATGGATGTTGGAGGGATATTCTAGGAGGGCAGTGATTGTGCTGTTGTCTCTGTGATGGCAGTTTTGATGTTTCCCCATTGTTCCTCCAACCCTCCTTCTTTTTGCTAATTTGCTTGTTTGCTAGTACTTTTCTGAGGCACACTCCCATTTTGACAAAGTCAGCCCTCCTAGTGTCCAGCACCCTCACTTTTGTGTGGTTTTACTCTGTGGCTGTGTTTATTGTGAACCACACTGTTTAGTGGTCACTTGTTCCCAGATGGCTACCCACTTCTAGATCTGAGGTCCTCTCTCTATCCCCATTTGAGAGTACCAGGTCTAAGATTGCTCCCTCCTCAGTGGGTTCCAACACTAGCTATCTGAGGCATGCCCCTTGTAGGGCATCGAGAATGACCCTGCTCTTGGATGTGGCTGCAGCAAAGGTTAACTCATTGTCTCCTAGCAGACACCTGTAGTCGTCAGTAAAATACACTGGTGTGTCCTGAGTACATCTGCAGAAGTCGGCTACTGACTCCCAGTGTGCCCTTGCAACGTCTGGAGAAGTCACTTATCTATTTTAATATAGAGTGTAACAGAATATAATATATATTTGACTGCATAGCACCGTTGGAAAGGTAATTTTATGCTGAACAACTTTGTCACTGATATTTTGTGCATATCATGTATACTTTAGGAGTTATTTGCATTTGTTTATGGTATGGTGTGTATGGTTATGTTGCCTGTTTTAGTGAAAAATATTTTGTTTGCTGTTTCAACAGCTTAAAAAAAAATTACATATTATTATTTGCATACCACCATTGGGAAGGTAATTTTGTGCTGAAGAACTTTGCCACTGATATTTTGTGTATATCATGTATACTTTAGGAGTTATTCACATTTGTTTATGGTATGGTGTGTATGGCTGACATGTTTTCCATCAAGATTCACCTAAGCAGCTTGAATAAAATTCACTTTTTTGGCACTTCAGCAGGTATAAAATAAAACCAAATTGATTACAACTGGTTGCATAGCACCATTGGAAAGGCATTTTGTGCTCATCAACTTTCATGCTGATACTTTTGTGTATCATGTATACTTTTGGAGTTATACACATTTGTTTATGATATGGTGTGTGTGGTTGAGATTTATCCCTCAAATCTCACCAAAGCACCTTCACTAAAATGGGGAAAAATTATGTTTTATAGTAAAAAGATATCTTTTTTTAACAAACATAATATTAAAACGCCATCTAATGTCTGCATGCTTAATTTGGTGTTGATATTTTACATATTTTCCAACAAGAAATGGCTTATGTTGCCCTTTTTTAGTGAAAAAAATATTTAGTTTGCTCTTTCAACCAGCATAGAAAAAAAACAAAATTACTTATTATTACATGCATGCCACCATTGTAAAGGCAATTTTGTGCTGAATAACTTGCTACTCATACTTTGTGTCTAGTATGTACAGTTATTGAGCTACTAGCATTTGTTTGTATATGCTGACTATGGCTTGATTTTGCTTAGAAAGGCCCAGGATTCACTGTTAAAAGTATACAGGAGATTCAGGAGGCAAGTGGTGTAATCTCAGAGTGAACCTGTGGAGGCAATGAGCTAACATTTGGCATATTCAGGTCCCCATTAACAATATCTCCCCATTTTCTGCCATCCTAAGGATGCCTTCTGTCATTTCTTTGTCCATTTCATCTGCCTGAGATGGGGGTCTGTATACAACCCCATGCTGATTGTGGTACCATTTAAGGTCTCCAGGGTGACCCAAGTGCCTCTTCTCCTCTCTGTTTACCATTTAGTTCCATTGCTTTAATCCTTCCTTGCTCAGAGAACTACTCCTCCCTCTCTACCCTCCTGTCCTCCTGTAGATTGTGTACCCTGGTATGTTGATATCCCAGTCATGGTTTTCTGTGTACCATGTTTCTGCAACTGCCACAATATCCAGGCATCCCTCTTCCATCAAGGCCAGCAGTTCAGGGAGCTTGTTACCTAGTCTACGGGCATTAGTACTCATTACCCTTCATTTTTATGGCCTTACCCTTTTGCCCCATCCTTGTCCTTACTGCCTTTGCTTTTTCTCTATTTACCCCTGCCCTTCTTCCTATCGACTTCTCTGTCTTGGTGTTTACCTCACTAACTACCCGGATTTTTTGTGGGGAGTGGGTCTGATTTCTGATCCTCTTTAGTTCTTGCCCCTTGGGGAGAGAGAAGTTGAGACAGCTAGGTGTTGCAAGCTCAGTGACAGCTGGTCACATGTATTTTCCTGTGGACAGAGTGCAGAGGGATGCCTGATAGCTGACAGCCATGTACAGTCTGATGTCATGTCTCTACACACCACTGTCAGTAAAAACTGATGAGCGTGTTGTTTTCCTGTTTTCAAAGCTGTTTCTTCTAATACTTGGAGTTATTACTAGGAATTCTGAGACAACAGTAGATGTTATTCGTCCATATATATAGTTGTCTTATAATCTGAAAATGGTCATTTAGTTATCCCTTGCATATATGTGCCTAATTTTCTTGAGGGTCCTCATTCCCACAAAGGGCTGTGATAAGGAGTAAGAACTAACAGAATTTGTTTTTAAACTTTTATGCTCAGTGTCTGGCCCTTTAGGACTCCTTTCTGTGTGGTCCCTCAGGCCGCCAACTCCTGCTCTGCCTGAGGTCTCCCCAGACCTAACCTCCATCCCGGGATCTCTCCTCGTCCTACTACCAACCCCCAACCCCCCTGGCTCTGAGCCCCCTGAGGTGGGACTACCTGCTCCTCTGGCCCTGTATCTAGAATCTAATAGGGTGGCCGGAGTGGGTAGGAGATTTGGAGGCTGTCTAGGGTAGACCCAGCATTAAGCATGGGGGCCAAACACTGGACCCACCTTCCCCTTCCCAGGTGCCAGGGTCTTTTTCCTTGTTTTGAATTCCCAGAGGCGTGAATGTGCAATGATGCCCATTGTGTGACGGTGCACTTTGCGCCCATTTATGGATGTCCACCACCACCTCTGTACCTCATATATGTGCCTGCTAGAGGCAATTTATTTATTTATTTATTAGACCATCGGTTTACAGACCTCTGAGTCATAGACTCATTTACAAAGGCACCTCATCAAGAGAGCAGTACATCACAGATGCTTACAGTCTGCAGTGGGAGCCACCAGAACTGTGAGATGCAGAATCCCCCCTCCCCAGAGAAGGAGAGCAGTCCATCTGGTGCTCAGTCCTCTACTCCCTGGCTTACCCCCGGTGACCCAAGTTCACTCCCAAACACAGGTTCCAACATGGTGAGTGGTAAGGCTAATGCCTCAACCCTCAGCACCACTAGGCCAGCTTAGAACTAATAGAAATTGCTATTGTCCAACTCCAAAGTGTAAAAGAATATTATGTGGGAAGGGGTACAAAATATTTCCCTACACATCCAGCAAATGGTCAAGTGCTGCTTCATGCCAGCTGAGTAAATGCTAGGCCTAAAATTAGCCACTGGCTAAAATGTGTCCAATGTTTTAGCCACTTGTTAACTGAATTAGCCACTCTACAAATATGGTCTAATGCTGCTTTCCTGTCTCTGTGACCCAAACATTATGGGGTTCTCCACCGTTTGCCGGAATTGAACTGACAAATCTCATGTTCTCAAAGGGCTGGTAGAATAACCTAGAGGTTAGAGTAATGAGTTGTGAATGAGCTTGATACATACAGCAGACCTGGGTCTGATTCCCACAACCTCCACTTGCATACTATGTGACTCTGAGCAATTCATTCAACCACTCTAGTGCTCCTGGGTCACCCTGAAAACAGGCACTTGTGCACAGTGGGCCATACCTGGTTACCAAAAATAGAATAAAGGGGCAGTGAGTGAACTTGATCTCTAGCAGGCTTTTGCTCATGATTTTGTGAAGACAAAAACAAAGATTCTAAAAGTGGGTTCAGAGGTTTGTTTCTTACTGGTTGATAGTGATTCCCTGGGTTTTTATTTCACATATGCAGAATTGCTATTTAGTAGTAAAAGATTTGCATTTCATACAGGCATATTGAGTACACTGGCATCATTAGTGCATCAGAGCTCTTTGTACAAAGTGGTCCTGTTTCAGGTTTATTTATTTATTTATTAGCTTTTGGTAACTGGGTAAGTACATTTGGCAATAACCCTGCCTATTTTCAGGCACAGCCCGGGAGAGTACAGTGTATAAACTACAATGATAACAATTAGCTACAAAAAGCAATGATACAATCAGGACATAATAGTCAGCAGACACTCCAGAGCAAAAAAGGATCACATTATCCTCGCAGGGATAAAGCAGAAGAAACAAATACAAATGGTGCAGTGGTACAATCAGTGAAGAACAGAAGGGTAAACAAGTCAGAAAAGACTGATAGAGGAGAAACTGACAAGTAGTTCACGTTCAGTAAACAATATGGAAATAGACTAAACAGGTTGGAAGGAAAGAAGAAAGACGAGCATCAAGTTAAGAGCAGTCACAGTTACCAAGTGCATTTAGGTGAGAGAACAGTACATGCTTGAAGGTAAGGTGAGATGAGAAGTTCTAATCTTGATGTGAAAGGGGATGGAATTCCAGAACTTGGGGGCAAAATAGGAGAAAGCTTGCTCACCCATTTTCGAGTAGCAGGGCAGGACTGAGAGCTTGAGAGAGGTGGAGGACCTAAGGAGCGGGAGTGAAGGATGGGGGTTAGTATAGCTCCCAGTGTGTTGGGATGGAGAGGTCTGGTTAAAGGGACACTGTCAACTTTTTTTTTTCCATTGTATTATTTCTAGTTAAACACCCACATTTTATGAGTGTTTACCTACTCTAAAATCCATTGATGCTGCTGTTTTTAGTTTCTCCAACAAGTGTGCACAAGGAATGAGGTGCTCAGACAGTAAAGTAGTAACATAAGCTTTTTAACAAATTGTCGCACTTTCACCCATAGCTTTGAATGTTCAAGTAGAAAGGTTTTATTTATTCCATATGGCCATCAGATAGTGTCTGACAAGTTTCGGAAATCCATCCTTTATCAAAGGCATCCTTTGATAAGAGATTGATTTCCGAAATGTGTCAGCCGTTATTTGATGGTCATATGAATTAAAAAATTTTCTAGCTGAACATTTTAAGAGCCTTGGTGGTCATTCAAAGATATGGGTGGAGTGCTACAGTTTGTTAAAAGCTTATGTTGCTGTTTTGTATCTGCCTTTTGCTACAGTACATAGGAGTGAAATGCATGCTAACGATAGCAATAAACAACTTTGTTTTGAATCCTGGATCTATTTTTTTACATACTTCCTGAACAATAGACACCCTCCCAAACAGTCCAGTCACTCATGATGAAATAGTCACCTCTACTCCCACTGCATAATGAGTGGCTAGACTGTGTCGAGGGTGTTCCTAGGTCCAGCAACAATGAGTGGGACTTAATCAAGGAATGTAAACAAACATATTTTTGTGTGGGCAGTCTGTTTTTCATTGTTTAAAAGAAAAAAGAATCAGAATCAAATAACCAGCTACATCAGCAGTCTGTCAGAACATGAACAGTTATACCTTGTGATTTTAAACTAGGGACTCTACAAGGCCTAAGGGGTTGACAGTGTCCTTTAAAGAGTCAATAAAACATCCCTGAGTATAGGACCAATGTGCATTGAGGCCAGCCAGTGCAAGGCACAGTAGAGCAGACAGTGATGAGTTAGGCGGGAGCCGATAAGGCAAATCTATAGATGTTGTGTTATGTAGTATCCCACTTCCGAAGTACACCAGCATTGGCATGAGAGAGTATGGGGAGGGGTATAACAGTCTTGGGAGCAGGACACCTCTAGCTACTGAGATCCTGGCATTAGGTGTGAGAGAATGATGCACTCTATAAGCAGCACCTATCTTCGAGTTAACTGAAAGGCATACCTCGTTGATGTGACAAGAGAAGTCAAGTACCAGGTCCAGCACGATACCAAGATATTTGAAGGAGTCAATATTCGAGACAGGTGACCAATACAGCAGGCTAGATTGCAATTTGGTCAATGAACACTAATCGCAGAATGTACTTGTTTAAGCAGTGTGAGTCTAAATATTCACAAATAATATTGACAAATGAACACACAGAGTTATGTCTCATTTAGTCATGCACGCACGCACACTTTCTTTGGCTTCAGTGAGATTAAGAACATCTGAGGAGTCAATTCATAGCATTCCATTCTGTGACCTTTGATTTACTAGTCTCAGGGATGTTTGCTAATCTCTGGTTATATTTCTTGACCAATGGCTAATCTGTCATACTCATGTTTGAAATGTTTTTTTTTCTCTTGGTTATTTAAAAACTCTCTTAAAAATGATGCAAGAATTAAGCCTGAATACATATGCTGTAACTGTGACCATTATTTCCCATCAAAACTTTGTCAGAGTGAAAGAAAAAATACCAACCACTGCAGAATAGCATAGTTAAAGATGACAGCTTGAGCTCCTGCAGTAAAAACACTTCACTCTGCGTTGATCTGAGAAATCTGAACATCATTCCTCACTGTTAAACACTAACAGAGAAAAAGTAGTGCAGTAAGCAGACTGCTGAGAGGAAGTATAGCTATGAAACTCCAATAAAAAAGAAGTCCATTAGACATTTGGTGAGCTGCTTATTTCTACTTTCCTAGCAAAATGTCTGCAGGGCTCTGCCTTACAACCATAAAAAGGACTCTTGTGATGTCCCAGGTAATTATTCTTTGTGCAGCTTTTTCTAGATTTTTAATTTTCCTCACTTATGATATGTTATCATAGAGGACAGGTAATAATAACACTGTCTTAGAGTCTGTTTTTCTGGCTAATACTGAATGCTTCTTGGCTAATGTTGACAGTTTTTTTTTCAGTGTCAGTTATGGTATTCAGTTGGTTGAGTGGCGACACATGGCAAGTGTTTCCTCTTAACACTGAGCTTCTGTATGGTTTTTGGCAAGATACCATAGGATTGATTACTTCAAACAAATTCAGTTTTGTATAGCTTGGGTCTCTTGCTGCAGCAGACCCTGATGGTACAGAAAAAGCCTCAGTTCCTTTCTGCCACTGAAGGGCCATGTCTCTCCAGGTCTCCTCTGGGGATTCCTGAGACTGAAACAATTTGGTAGCAGTCTATAGGGCCAGAGCACTCACACTTTTTATGACTGACTGGGTCTGAGAGTGAGTCCATGATTTATTTTCTTTTTTCCTTCCTGTGCCATTCAAGTAATTTTTTCAGCTCCTGCTTCAACAGCTTAGCAAACGCCTGGCTAGAGAGGTCCATATTCTGTAGCTTCTGGTTATTGCAGGAAGGAAATAGTCCAAAAAAACACTTTAATCTGGTGGTTTTCTGGGAGCAGCAAACACACACAGCTACCAGCTGGCAGCCATCTTATGATGCACAAATTAAACAGGCAGCATAAGAACATGCTATGGAGTCTGAGATACAGGATGAATAAAGTAACGGCCTAATCGCTTGTTAACTAGAGGAAGGAAATCAGCTTTTTGTCATGATAGTCCAAAGCTGCAATTAGGCATTTGAGAAGAAAAACTCCAGTAGTTCAACTCCAGTAGTAAGTACAATATATCAAACAAAATGAACAGAAATAATAAGGATTTAATGGGAAATATTCTTACCCCTCAGAGCTATTGTACTACTGATGACAATTACTTTTAATGTTCCCCACAGTTGTCCCAAAATTATGATAACATCGTGACTGTCTGACTCCTGCTTCCTTCTCTTGAAGGAACTACTGTATGTCTTTAGTGCCAGAAACAAACTCCACATTAGTATCCTGGTAACCAGCTCCAGGTGGGGGAGGTCATCCTGCCAGTGTACAGGTCATTAGTGAGGCCACACCTGGAGTACTGCATGTAGTTCTGGCGCCCATACTTGTAGAAAAATATCAAAGTGCTAGAAACAGTCCAGTGCAGATTGACTGGGATGATCCTTGGACTTGAAGATAAACCCTACAAGAAGAGACCGAGTGTGCCAACATGTACTTCCTGGAGGAATGGAGGGATAAGGGGGGACATGATAGAGACCTTCAAGTATATGAAGGGCTTAAATAAGGTTGGTATAGAGGGCCTTTTTAGGCAGAAGGGAGGGAGGGACACTAGAGAGCACAGTCTGAGGTTGGAGGGGGCGAGATTCAGGAGCGAAATGAGAAAGCATTACTTTACAGAAAGAGTGGTGACAGGGTGGAAAACACTGCCGGGGAGGTGGTATCCTTAACATTGGTAGTCAGTTTTAAGAGGGGGTGGGACATAATCAAGAGAAAGGTCACAAACAGGGCTACAGAGGAAGAGAAGTCAGCAAGCAGGGGCATGAATTTGAAGGAGCATGTAGGGGGGAGGGGTAACTGTAGTATAATGATCTGCTAGCTGCACACTCGAGCAGACTTGATAGACCATATGGCCTGTATCTGCAGGCAGTTTTCATAAGTTTGTAGCACTGTGTTAATGCCCCACTTCATTATTTCAGTTGGATATGGCACTATCAAGAGGTGAACTAGTTTACACTTCTTGTGCTACCACGTGGGTACCAACTTGCAATATGTCAATGTGCCATTGAACTAGTCATGATCATCATTTTTGTGCTCTGCTATCTCTCTAGCAGCCTGATAGTGGAACCTGTTCTTGTTTAGTTAGCTTTGTACTTACACAGCTTATATGTTTCTTGATTGTTAGAGCTGCAGGTAGTCGGAGCCTGCAGCCTTGTTGCATCAGCTCTAAAAATGAGCTACAGGATTCAGACCATGGCACACTTCCTTTGGAGTTTTCAAATGATCCTTCTACCTGTTTGCAGCCCTTCAATTTAACCCTTGCAGTGGTGCAGACTGGACATCTTTCCAGAGCTCAATCAAATAGATTCATTCTAGTTCTTTCGGCAGCCTAGGGATTAAGAAACAAATGCTCTGGAGAATCACCTCACCTCCCCAGCCTTGTAGTGCTTCAGTGAGTACAAGAAACACGTTTTCTTTTGAATCTAACTTAGCATACAGCCATCTTGCACATCTGTAGTTGGAAAATGGAGTACCATGGCACACATTTTGGAGTTTTCAGTGTATACGTCTACTCTGCCTGCAAGTTATAGCACTGTTTCTAGAGCCCCTTAAATAATTGCACCTCTTAGAAGAGCTTAAGGCAGTATTGGCTGTAATTTCTGTTGAAACACATTCATCATTTCAAGAGCATGTAAGATAAATAGCTATAGAAACATAGAATTTGATGGCAGATAAGGACCGCTTGGCCCACCCAGTCGGCCCATTTCCCTACCTAATGGATAAGCTGCAGATCCTAGTTAACCAGCGGCCTGCTTCTTTCTACCCCCACCCCATAGCATTGCTTTATGACTGTCCCATGCATGCTTGAATTCAACCACTGTTTTTGACTCCACAACCTCCTCCAGAAGGCCATTCCATGCATCCACAACCCTTTCTTTGAAAAAATACTTCCTTACATTACCTCTGAGCTGCCCCCATCTTCAAATTGTGCCCCCTTGTTCTTGCACATCTCTTTTTTTTTGAAAGATGCTACCCTCTTGGACTTTGTTGATTCCCTTGAGGTACTTGAAAGTTTCTATCATGTCCCCCCTCTCCCTCCTTTCCTCGAGGCTATACATATTAAGCTCCTTTAGTCTCTCTTCATACGTCTTCCGGTGCAGACCCTGCACCATTTTAGTTGCCCTCCTCTGGACAGCTTCCATCCTGTCTATGTCCTTGTAGAGATTGGGTCTCCAGAACTGCATGGAGTACTCCATATGGGGTCTCACCAGCTGTCTTTACAGAGGGATAACAACTTCCGGTTTTCTACTGGTGATGCCTCTCCCTATGCATCCCTGTAGCCCCCCAGCCCTCCTTACTGCCTTCTCACATTGCTTGCCCACCTTTAAGTCATCTGATATGACTACCCCCAGGTCCCTTTCCATTTTTGTTGTTGTTAGTATCTCACCCCCCCATTGTGCAGTCTTCCCCTGGGTTTTTGTTTCCCAGGTGCATTACCTATTGAACAGCTAACTTATATAAACAATGAAAATATTATTTATTTTCAATGGCACTTCTTTTCCTGCACTGCCGCATATTTACCTGATTCTGTAGTATATGTGTTGATTTCCTGCACAGTGTGGGTGGGATATGCAAAAGAGTTGCACCATGCGCAATAGGGTTGCACCTGCACAAGTCTGAAATTGCGCCATTCTGCGATATTCAGCAGGAGGCAGTTGTGCCACTGAAAACATGCTGAGCAACAGCGCAATGCTAATGAATGCATGCTGAACTGGAGGGGGAGGAACCATGCATAAACTGCACAGCCTGATATTCAGCCGGGCTGTGCAGAGTTGTGCAGGTGCAACCCCAACCTGCGCCTGCACAACTTTTGAGACAAAAAAAGGAGTAATTCGAGGGCCACCCACAGGTGAGCTGCCACATTGCAGGGTGCAACACAGCAGCTGCCACCTGTGGCTGGCCCTCAACCTACTCCCTGTGCCCCCACAGCCTGATCGTGGGCAAAAGTATAAAATCCCCCACCTCTGACTGGCCCGATCGTGGGCAAAAGCAAAATCTCTCCCCAACTGGCCTGATCGCGGGCAAGTGCATAAATAACCCCCCACCAGCCCGATTGTGGGCAGCAAAGTGTCCTCCCCAGAACATATCCCTGGTGGTCCAGTGGACCGCTAAGCCCCATCGCAGGCTTTAGTATGTTGATCCTCAGAACATATTCCGGTGAACCAGTGACCGCTAAGCTTGACAGTGGCTGCATTATGTCATTTCACTCCCTTCATATCTCTGGTGCTCTTTTCCACTTCGTTTCAGGAAGCCTCCTCTTTCGCCGGCAGTCGGTGGGCGGTAGACCTCTCCGCTTGGCCCCTGTACCTGCCGACGGATGTTCAGTTGTATTATTGCGCCAGCGGCCACGGGCATGTTGCCCATACGCATAAGGTAGTCCAGATATGAATGAATGAATTCTATTCATATCTGGACTGCTCACGGCGAAGGTATGCCCATTGGCCCTTGCCTGCACCAAGGGCATGCAGCCCTACCGGCAGTCAGTCTGAAGGTGGCGGGTGGCAGCGGTGGATGCTGCCACCCACCGCCGCCGGGGAGCGGTGGTGGGCTCATGGTGGGGTGGGGGACACAGATCACCAGGATATGGTCTTGGGGAGTTTAAACATAATGCAGCTCTGATCGGGCTCTAGCGTCCACTGACCACAGGGATATGTTCGGGGATCTTTGCTGCCCACAATCGGGCTGGTGGGGGTTATTTCAACTTTGCCCAGATTGGGCCAGTCGGGGAGGGGGATTTTATGATTTTGCCGCGATCGGGCCAGTGGGGGGGTGGGGGATTTTACTCTTTTGCCCGCGATCGGGCTGCAGAGGGCGTCGGTTCCCGACGGCTGCTGCCTGGCAGGGTGCCAGGCGCAAGTCCTCGGGGATCGGTACACCTGCATGCTAATGGCATGCAAATGAGGCCATAAACAGATGCAAATTGCCCCTCCTGCACCTTGCATGAGTTATGGGCCAATTTGCATGTCACCTTTCAATATCGGAAATTTGTGCATGGCGCAATGGTACTTGGCGCCACCGCAGTTGAATGCTCCACTTGACCACTTGCGTGTGCAAGTTCCACTGCACCATGCCAGTGGTTGTGGTCAGGTGATATTCAAAGGAGTTGCTCAATAGCGCAGCTCCTTTGAATATCGCCCCGGCCACACCCTTGCACAACTATTTTGTGCAGCGCAAGGGTTTGCGCCACAAAATAGCGCAGTTTGAATATCCGGCCCTGTGTCTTTAAAACTAAGATATTTATAATAATTAGATAGTTAATGAAGCTGTGTGCCTTTTCTGGTATTTTAATGGTTTCAGCTCCCCTTGTTCTCAGATTACCTTGCAATACATTTGAGTTTTAAGCTTTGATTATGCTGGTCATTAATATTCAACTTTCTTTATGCTTTTATATACATAGATGTTGACATTTTATTTTCTTCTTCAGTACCATAAAGGCATTGTGTTTTTGCAGAGTTTTTGCTAATTCGTCGCCTCTTTCATTTAATTTTTCTGTCCAATGTCCACCTCCACATTTACATTTTTTATTTCTATTTGATCAAGTTTCACAGCATGTAAGGCTAACAACAGTGGCAGCTCCAGCTTCTGTTGGTTACCAGGGCACTGGCTAGGCACTACAGTTGGAAGCCAGGGCAACTATTGAAACTGGAATGGAAAGCATATGTGCATATTCATGCTTGCTTCTTGTAGTATTTGAACTAATCATGAATGTTATTTTTCTGAAAATAAAAATGCAAATTCCATTTTTTTTTTTTACAGGGGATGGCCTTGCTTCTCCTGTCTTGGGGATGGGGGTACGGATGGCCCGGCTTCTCTTGGCTTGGGATAGATGGCTCTGCTTCTCCTGGCTTGGGAAAGGGGGGGGTGACCCTGCCCCCTGCTTTCTCTAGCAGGAGAAGCTGGGCCACATGACCCAGAAGATAAGGCCAGCCCCCAAGCCAGGAAAAGCAGGGCTACCCCCAAGCCAGGAAAACCAGGGAGATGCCCTTCCCCCAAGCCAAAAGAAGCAGGGTCATCATCACCCTCCAAGCCAGGAGGATCAGGCCCCCCACCAGGAAAAGCAAAGCTGTTCTCCCTGGGGCAGGAGAAGTAAAGCCTTACCCATCACCTGAACAAGAAGAAATGGCCATCCCAACCCTTTATAGCAGGTATCCACCTATCAAATGGTCCTCAATGGATTGGCCACCTGCAGTGGCAGGCCTGGAGATCGAGGACCATGCAGTCTCTTTGAGTCTCTCTCCGCCTCCCCACAGTACTGAGACATTTTCAAATAAACCCATCCAATTACCTTAATGAAAAGGCACAAGCAGTCAGAATCCTGTCACTCTGGTTCTGCAGGCAGTTTCTTTCTTGGCTGTTTTGCTGCTGGCAGGACATTTACTTGAGGGTCTGACTCTGTGCTGCGGCTACTGGCTGGCAGGGTGGCTAGCTGGTGCTGTACTCTCTCATTACCAACCAGACTGTGCTCTAGTATTTTATAAAAAAAAAGCACAGCATAGTACAGCTCTTTTAAGGTTAGCTATACTGCTGGGCTGGGGGGGCTTCTGTGCTGCAGCTTGCAAGCAATGGTAATGCAGTTCTGGTTTGCTGGGTATGGTTGGCTGGGTGACTCTTGATTCAAGCAGCTAGGCAGTCACCAGGAGCCAAGCTGCAGTGCCACTTCCTGCCCCCAACACTGGGTGCCCAGTTATGGGGTAGGGTGGTAAACTAAAATGAAAGCAAGTAGCCACTTGCTACTCAACCATGTTGCCACCAGACTTCCCCAGTTCTGAAACCAAATGCCTAAACCTAGAGTCAGATAGTAAATGAAAAAAGTAAGCAAACAATGACAGCCAAACCCCAGTGCTGCCAACCCTCCATTCTAACACTAGGTGCCCAGCCCCCCAGTCCAACAGTCAATGACAAAAGTAAGCAGACAATGGGAGCCCATCTACAGTGATGTTTTTGAAACAATAGTTGTTTTCTGCATTAATCTATTGTAGTATTGCTCCCTGCTATTCGTTGTATTATTGCACATTTGTGTACTTGCCACTTGTACATCAAATAAAAAGCAATTTTATTCAATAGTCAGCAGTAAAACTTTAATCTGCTTAATAGAAAAGCATATAGAATTCATAGGATGAATACTAAAACAACTAAGTGCAGTGGTGCAATGAATATCAGGAGCAATGCTAAGCCACACTGGGGACAAAACAACTAATGTTTCACTCCAGAAGCAGAGTTTTATCAGAGTTAGTAACTTAATGCAGAAATGCCCTTATATTCTCTGTCACTAGGTCTGAATAGCATGTGTATGAACACGCTGTCAATAACAGCACCTTCCATACAGCACTATGCAGAACAGTGGCAGGAACAAATGCTGCAAGTAAAGGCAATGCCACTGGTAGCGGTCACAAAGCACACTGACAACTGCTACCAGTCCAAACACTTATTTTAGTGGGGGCTCTGCACCCTCCACACTCCCCTTAACTAAAATAATCAACTCTGAGTTGGAACTGGATTACGGGAGAAAAACAACATTTTTAATGCCAGGATTAGAACCCTGATCTCCACCACCATTGTGGCCAAACAGCTGCATGTCTCAGTCCTCTCTGCCACGGGAGCAGCTCATCCACCATTTTTGATTTCCCATCCCTTGTCTTCTTCCTAGTACTACAGACAGCAACCTGGGTAGCGCTTTACTGCACAGCACTGTTTAATCCCTGTCTCTGTCTGTGGTGCCATTCAGACATTGTTGATGTTCTCTGTGTCAATCTTTGCCATTCATCACTACTTGGGTATTTGGACGAGACTAATACCTCGTGGGGCTTTTGTTTTCCTGGGCAGATTGTGCAGAAGTGGTGCCACCCTCGAGGTCAGTATATGTGGCTGCTGGTTGTCCGTTATCTGCCCTTGACTCGCCTTTGCTTCCAGTTCTTTTTCTCCTGCTGTTGAGTGAGGACCTCATGGAAGATTTAGAAAATCACCTGCGTTTGCGGCCTACTCTGTGACCTAGTACATCAGAAGCATTGGTAGTGTTAGTTCGGTCTCATTTCGGTTCACCATGTTTGGTGCCGCTTCAAGTGATCTCCAGTAAGATTGTTCTTTTTTCTTACAAGCGATGCTGAGTACTACATAGAAACATAGAAACTGTTGGCAGATAAAGACCGCTAGGCCCATCCAGTCTGCCCTTAGGCCCTATACGTTGTATGTGGCCACTGACCCTATGTGATCAATGGCTTATCATCACTCCTTCCCCTCTCAGGCTTCCCATGTGCCTGTCCCAAGCATGCTTAAATCCCTCCACTGTGCTTTACCCCACTACCTCCTGTAGCAGATGATTCCATGTGTTGACTACCCTTTCTGTGTAGAAAAACATCCTCACATTACCTCTTAATCTACCTCATTCCAATTTCATATTGTGCCCCTTGTTCTAGTACTTTTCTACAATGGAAAAGCTCCTGCCTGCACCTTGTTTATGCCTTTGAGGTACTTAAAAGTTTCAATTATATCCCCCACTGTATCCTCTCCTCCAGTGAATATATATTGAGATCCCTTAGTCTCTCTTCATATGTTTTGTGGTGTAAGCCCTGCACTATCTTTGTTGTCTTTCTCTGGATAGTCTCCACCTTATCTATGTCTTTGCGCAGGTGTGGTCTCCAGAACTGCACGCACTACTCCAGGTGAGGTCTTACCAATGTTTTATACAATGGCATCACCACCTCCGCCTCCTGCTAGTGATATCCCACCTATGCAACTGAGCATACCACTGGCCCTCCATGACCTTTGTACACTGCTTTGATACCTTAAGGTCATCAGAGATGATAACTCTTAAGTCCCTTTCCTCTTTTGGTGACAGTCAGCTCCCACCCCAACCTGTAGCTCTCCCCAGGGTTCCCTCTACCCAGGTGCATTATTTTGCATTTCTGATCATCTTTCAAGCTTCTCCAGGTCCCTCTTCATTTTCTGCACTCCTTCTGGAGTATCCACCCTGTTGCAGATCTTGGTGTTATCTGCAAAGAGGCAGACCTTTCTTTATAGCCCCTCTGCAATGTCACTAATGAAGACATGGAACAGGACTGGTCCTAGTACTGATCCCTGTTTTACCCCACTGGTCACCCCCCTCTACCCAGATTGTACCCTATTTAGCACCACCCTCTGTCTCCTGTCTGTTAAGCAGTTCCTAACCTAGTTCACCACCTTATCTCCCATGCCCAGACTGCCCATCTTGTTAATCAGCCTTCTATGTGGCACGGTGTCAAAGGCTTTGCTGAAATCCAGGTAGGCGACATCTACTGCCCCTCCCTGATTAAGTTCCCTAGTCACCCAATCAAAAAAACTATTAGATTCATTTGACATGACCTTCCTGCTGTGAATCTGTGTTGCCTCAGATCCTGAGCACCACTGGATTCCAAATGTGCCACTGTAATTTCTTTCAGCAGTGTCTCCATGATCTTCCCACAACTGAGGTGAGGCTCTGGCTTGTAGTTCCTCGTCTCCTCCCTACTGCCGCTTTTGTGCAGTGTGACTACATGTGCCCTCCTTCAGTCCTCTGGAACAAAACCCGTGTTCAGTGACTCTGTGAATAGGGCCACCAGAGGCACTGCTAGTTCCCTTCGCAGCTCCTTTAATATCCTCGGGTGGATGCTGTCTGGCCCCATGGCCTTATCCACCTTCAGCTTTGTGAGTTCTTCCAGAACGCTCTCCACTGTGAAAGGACTGGTGTTCACCTCCCCCCTCATTACCTCTGCAACCCAACTGTGGTCCTTGATCCATCCCCTCCTTAGTGAATACTAAGCAGAAATATTTGTTCAGTATTTCTGCCTTGTCCAGATCCCCCTCCTTACACTCTCCCTTCTCTCCTTTGAGTCTCACAATCCCCCCTCCGTGTTTTCTTCTTTCACTGATGTACCTATAAAATGCCTTATCCCCTTTGTTTGCAGACTGCGCTAAGCTCTTTTCTGTCTGTGCCTTCGCCCTCCTAACAGCCTTCCCTGCTTCCCTTAGACATTCAAAGTACACCTCCCTGTCCTCCTCCCTTTGGATCCCCTTATATTTCCTGAAACAACCTTTTAGCCCTGACTTTGTTCCACACCTCTTTGGAGAACCATAGTGATTTCCTTCTTCTTTTCCCTTTCGCCACTATCCTAATGCATTGGTTTGTTATATCCACTATGGCTTCTTTCAGTTTCTCCCATTGTTTTTCCACCCCCTCTACTATCTCTCCCTTCCCCAGGACTGCTTTTATACATCTACCCATTTCAGTGAAATCTGCCCTCCTGAAATCTAGTACTCTTGCCCTTGTATGGCTTGACTGAGTCCATGTCTCCATGCTGAACCACACCATGTGGTGGTCACTGGACCCCAGCTGCCCTTCCATCTGTATTTCTTTGATTCTGTACCCATTGGTCCATACCAGGTCCAGAATTGACTTGTCCCTGGTTGGCTCATGCACCAGCTGCCTGAGTCCAACCCCTTGCAGGGATTCTAGGATGGCTGTACTTCTGGCTGAAACAGCCATCTGGGTGGCCCAATCCACGTCCAGCATATTGAAATCCCCCAGTAGCAGGATTTTACCCTTAGCAGCCATGTCGTGTATGTTCTCCACTAGTTCCCTGTCCACATCCTCCCTCTGTGCTGGAGGTCTGTAGATCACCCCAGCGCATATTGCTGTTCCATTTTCTGGCTCCAGGGTGACCCACATTACCTCGGCCTCCCCCTGTCTTCCCTGAACTTCTGTAGCCTTTATACCATCTCTGATGTACAGGACCACTCCCTCACCCTTTGTACCCTCCCTGTCCCTTCTGAACAATGTATAGCCTGCTACATTGACTTCCCAGCCATTATTAGTGGAGTACCATGTCTCTGTTATTACTGCTATGTCAAGGTCTGCAACCATCAACAAGGCCTCCAGGTCTGGAAGCTTATTTCCTAAGCTACGGGCATTTGTCAGCATGACCTTCCATGTTTTACAGTCTGCCCTCCCTCTGCTCTTGTTCTCCCTCTCCAGCATCTTCCCCCACCCCAGTTTCCTTTCCTATGTGCTCCTGCCCCCGGTATCACTCATTATACATTCTTCAGCTGCCTGCCCCTCCCAGCCTGCTTTTGCTGTTCCTGTAGTCAACTTATGTTCCTGCATGTTCCCATGGGGGGTGTTCCTAAGCCTCCTGCCTCTCCTCCCTTGGCCAGTTTAAATGCTCACAGCTGAAGCATTTAAACTTCTCATAAAGGACCAAGGTCCCCTTCTCAGACAGATGCAGGCTGTCCTCCTTATATAAGCCTGCATCTTCTCAGGTCAGGCCCCAGTCCCCTATGAAGCAAAAACCCTCCCTTCCACACCAATCCTTCAACCAGGAGTTGAAGGTATGGATGCAGAGTGCCCTAGCTTGCCTTGTGCCCTAGACAGGTAGCACCCCCAAGAATGAGATGGAGCATGCTATCTATTTCAGGTTTCCCCCCAGCTTCCTGAAATCATCCCGGACTCTGGCTAACTCCACACTTCTCCTGGCAAGGCCATTGGTCCCCAGGTGGACAATGACATCCAGCTGCTCCCTCCGAGCTATTGCCATAGCGATTCTATGGCTCTGCTTCCCATCCCTCCATGCAGCACTTCCTGGTTTATTTCCATCCTGTCATGCCTTGTCCCGGGGACAAAAAGAAGTTGAAATCGGGGCAGCCTCCCATGTGTTGGTGTCCCTGTGACCGCCTTTATTCTGTAATGAACCAGCATAATCGGTGCCTTTCCTGCCTAGGCCCAGACCACGATATGGATCGCTGTGATGTCTGCTTTTGAATGGATCACCAAGTCTTGGAGATGCATGCATTCAAAGTAGGACATGCTCCACTGACTTTCGGAGGGCAGGCTCACAGTTGGCAGGCCAAGGTAAGGACTCTTGACCCTTCTTCCGGGTCCCTCCCAGTACTATATGGCTGGCAGAGGAGGGAGCCTCTGCCATTCTTAGCCTTGCCATGGTAGGGGTCCCTCCCATGGTGCAGGAGGCCCAGTCTGGCCCTCTCGGGGGGGCAGGCGGGAGGCACCTTACTGGCAATTGCTTCCACGAGAGTGAGGGCTCCCCTGGTGTTGAGCTCTCGGGCCTGCAGGTCCTGGCTGGCACTGTCCTGACACCATCTGATGGTGCCATCCTTGGTCTTGCATCTCGCCAGGCACTGGGGGGTGGGGATGGTCACACCCCCCCTCGGGTGCCGCTTCTGACTGTGGTGCTGTTCCTCGGTGCCAGGATGGGAGTGGCACCATGGGTGGTGCAGGACTAGTTCTCAGTGCTACACCTGGCTGTGGGACTGATTGCAGTGCTGGGGAGGGTTGTTGCTGCCTCCGGCTCTGGTGCTGACCTTATGGCACTGGGGAGGTGGCGCGCGGCGTTGCCACCTTGAATGGCACCGGGGAGAGGGACGGCACCGTGGCCAGTGCTGCCTTCAACTCTGGTGCCATTGGTGGCACTGGGGAGGGGGTTAGCATTAGTCACAGTGCTGCTTCAGTGCCGTTCTCGGTGCCAGGGCTGGAGGTGGTGCAGCTTGCAGCCTCGGGACTGGAAGGGATCATGGAGTGGTCTGGTTCAGGCTTCTCAGTCTTCCTCCCCTTGGAGGACTTGGGGTCTGACCTGGATTGGCTCCTTGATTCCTCTGGAGCCTCTGATTCTTCTGAGTCCAGCACCTTGGCCTCCACTCAGCCTTCTTCTGTTGGCTGGGAAGATTCTGTTGCTTCTGAGGTCAGCAGGACTGACCAGCCTGCAGCTGTCCTGGTGATAACTGCAGCACAACCCAGGATCACGGATCTGTCCATCCCTTCACGTGGGATACCCCCCTTCTTTGGTGACCCTGGTCAGTCCGAGTTTGGGACAGACTGGAGCATATCAGGAAGAGGAGGGTGCTGCACCTTTGGCCAGCTCCCAGGGGTCGGCTCAAACTGGTGATGGAGAGGAAGAGGGCCTTTTTGGAGTCAGAGTGGTTGAGTGGTCAGGGACCAGTGCAGTGACCTCTCCCTGGGACCTGCATGGGTTCTGGGAGGAGTCACAGTGCAGATCCTTGCTTCTCCCCCATAGACTTCTTGAGAGTGACTTCTGTCTTGGAGGTCAGGGGCCATCCTTCTGGACTCACACAGTTCCAGTCACCTCACGGGGGGATTTCTTCCTTAGGGCACAGCTCCAGCCATTCCAATCTAGTTGAACAGTTCCTGTCTGCTGGGACCACCGGGTCTCCCTCCTTGTTGGGATCATTTGCTCGGTCCTCCTGCCCAAGCAGAGGCCATGCTCCTCCTCAGAGGTGCTTGGCCCAGGTGCATCTGCCTACTCCTCCTCCTATCCCAGGTGTCCCTGGCCCTATGGGACCCCTTATCTGGGAGCAGTTCAGGGCTTCATCTGCGCTTTTCCCTGCCTATTTTAGAACTATGGACAAGCAGGTGTTTCACCACTCTCCAGTGCAGCCTGACCCTGAATCTCTGGACTCATTGGCTCCCTTGTCTGTCTCCTCTGAGGGAGAGGAACCCTGCATCCACCTTTCCTCAGTGGCTGATCTCACTGCTTATAAGTGCTTCCTTTCGCGGATGCTTGATGAGCTCCCCATCTCCACCCTTAGTGAAGGCAATCCAGACCAGTTGGAGAGTGACTTCTTAGGTGAGTTCAGTGTGGCCAACCTCATGTTTCCCACCTGACATGTTCCCTTCCGGGAAGCATCACACTGGGTCTGGCAGCATCCCTTCTCCTCTGTTCCAGCCCCAAGGGATCTCCATCAGAGGTATTGCACCCACCCAGGGTCTCCAGGAGCCTTCCCTCACCCCCTTCATGCATAACGCTCTTAGACACCCCCTCTGGTCATAGATCCCCAGACCATGACCGGTTCCCGGATGCGGATTCTTCAGACTTTGACTTCTGGGGGAGGAGAACCTTCTCCTCAGCATGGATTCTGCTTTACGTATCAGCTCATCAGGCCACTATGCTACCTACAACAGGTACTTGTGGTCCAGGCTTGGACAACTTCTAGCCTCCATGCCTGATTCAGAGGAAACCAGGCAAGCCATTGCCCTCTCTGTGCAGGGCCTGGAGTTTGCAAGGCACCTAGCAAGGGCGTCCTATGACGCCAATGAGGTTGCTTCCAGGATAGTAGGGACAGTGATCTGCACTAGACGGATGGCTTGACTTTGCCTCTCCTGGTTGTCATCCATGACCTGGCATAGAATGATTTCCTCCGCTTTCCAGAGAACCTATCCTTTCTCCCATAGGGTGAGGTGGCAGCTTCAGGGGCACCTTCCATCTCCTGCGAGGAGATCCCTGCTTCACCAGACCAGTCCCAGGCCTCACCAGGCCTGTAAGGGTTCTCCCCACTGGTATCTCTCCCTCTGGAGGCTAAGGGACTCTGTCCCTTAGGGAGGTGCTAGGCCCCCTTCTGGGGGCTCGGTACTCACCCAAGTAGTGTTGAATGGTGAAGATTGACACAGTCAAGATATGAAAATTATGTACCAATCATAATTCTTGATCTTTCTGTGTATCTTCACCATTCATCACTAAATCCCGCCCTCCTTCCCCTAGGGCCTCTGTCTCTAGGCGATCCTCCTCCCTGTGTGTCTCTCGTTGTGTTCCAGCACCTTTTCTTTTTTTCCTCTCCATTGTGGTTAGGAGGAAACGGACTCTTGGAGACAGATGGGGAGGAGTTTTTCCTTGGGGGTCTCGGGGTGTCTCCTCTTTCTGTTCCCTCCCTTGCCTCTCAAGGCTCAGCTCTCTCCCCCCCAAGGGGTCAGAGATGGGGAGAGGGATTGGGGACTTCTGAGTATCCCCTCAACAATCCCTTGTTGTTTTAATATCCCCTTGGGATGACTCCTCCCTCCTAAGGTGTTGTCATTACACACCTTTCTCCCTGCTGAGTTTCAACAGGGGCAGGTCTCCTGGTTTTTCCCTATGTATTATTTATCTCTCCTTTTGGGGATATTCTATTTTAATTTGGCAGGAGGGGTGGATGCCGCCTGACCTGTCTGGCCTGATTAGACCTTGATCCCTTCTTCTTAAGCCCTTATCCCTGTTTGGGACCACCCTGGCTGCCTAGGGGGCAGTCTTGCCTGCTGTTCTCTGCAGCTTGGAAGTTGTAAATCTGAACTCCCCTCTCGAGGTCCAGGTACCCTGTCTTGGCTGGGAGCAGTGTTCTCCCCTCTTCCCACCTTTATTTTCCTCTTTCTACCCTCCCTTCTCCACCATTTCTCCTTTTCGCCCAGAGATTGGGGTCCCCTTCCTTCCAATCCCTTAGGTTGTTATCCCTCTGCCTTTTTGCTGTCCTCTTAGTCATTTATTTCTCCTTTCAGTTATTGTATCCTTTCCTTTTCTCAATCCCTTTGGCTTCCTTGTCCCACCCCTCCATCCCTTCCTATCTCTCTCACCAGTGTTCAGAACTGGGGCCAAGGTGGAGTTGAAGGCAGAAAACGGCCAACCTGCGAGTGCCATGTAATATATTGGCATCGAAGGCAGCGTTGCCGCTGCATCGACCCCCGCCTCCGCAAAAAAAAAAAGCTCCTGAGGGGTCCTAGCCTCCAGCCAGATACCCAAGAAGTGATGAATGGTGAAGATACACAAAAAGATCAAGAATTATGGTAGGTACGTAATTTTCATTTTTTTCCTTATGCTATATTTGTAGCACTACTGTAACCGGTTATTATATTATTCACCACCAGTGATGTGCACAAATAAAAAATTTAAAACAATGAATATGATGCATCCTCAGGATACAAGGAGGCACTTATAAAATTACAACTGGGAATTAAGGTATTGAAAAGTATATCAAACCTGGTTTAAACTACCCAAAAGGCATATTTTCACAATTGGTTAGTGCATGTAATTATGCAAAAGCTTTACATATAAACTACAATATCAGAAAATATAAACCATATAGAAATCCATTTTGTGGATGCTGGAGTGAAGCAATGAGCATATAAAATTGACAGGTATTCATTTATGTATCACTTCTCTTGAGAGACGCTTTCTTTAGAACTGTGGAACCAATGAACTCTGTAGTACAATGATTCCAAATTATCAGGAATCTATTCTAAAACATTAGATAAAAAGTAGGGCATTATTATATTGGGTGCTCAGCCATAATGGATCTTTACCTTGGGGCTCACTATAGCCCAGGAGTGAATGATTTCTATAGACAATCTTTATTTCCTGTGTATAAAGATGGCAGGCATACTTTGCAACAGAAGTGTCTTTTTATTGTATTACAGTGGTTGTTATCTAAAAGTTGCCTACCTTGAGGTACCACTGAGGCACTCTAGTTGCAGTTTGCATTGATTGTAATGTGTTTCTGCCTCATTCTTCCTCAGTATACCTAGTCCTAGGTATACCTCAGTACTGAGAAACCTCTAGGTATACCTCAGTACTGAGACACTTTTCTACGGCTACCACTGTATGATTATAACTAAATGAGCATCTGATATAATAATGCCCTGCTTTTTAGTGTTTTTTAGAATACATGCCTGACATTTGTATTTCATGTCACAGAGTTCATTGGATCCACAGTGCAAGAGAAACTGTCTCTCAAGAGAAGGAATATATATTGATGAACACCTAAACATTTTATATCCTCAGTGCTTCACCCCAACGTGTGCCAAATGGACTGCAATATAAATTTACATTTACTGTTATTGTGGTTTATATGTAAAGTTTTTTTAAATACTTTCATCTACGAACCAACTGTTAAAAATATGCCTTGTGGGTAGTTAATACCAGGTCTGATGTTATACTTTTTATTACCTTAATTGCCAGTTGTAACTTTATGAGCTTCCTCGTATCCTGAGGATGTGTCACATTAGTATCAGACTGCTAATGTCTCTTTTATATATGATACTGTATGCCATTTTACATGTAATATGACAACTTTTAAATAGAACTTTTAACAGCAAAATTGCATTTACTGAAGTCAACTTGCTGCCGTATTGGCTCTGACTAGATTTTGTTATGAATCAGTTAGTGCTGCACTGGATGCAGTGGATGTCATTTACTTGGATTATGCCAAGGCATTTTACAAAGTCGTCCATAGTCTTTTGATTGATAAACTTGTACAATTAGGAATAAACACAAATCTGGTCCAATGGATAGAGTCATGGTTGGCTGGAAGACAACAGAAAGTTGGGGTTATGGGGCACTATTCAGACTGGGGAGAGGTGACAGGCGGAGTGCCCCAGGGTTCCGTCTTGAGACCGACCTTGTTTGGTATATTTATTTCCTTTTTGCAGACATCATGTCATTCTTGGATTGCCATGTATGCAGATAATAGCAAAATTGTTACTATTATAAATAGTGCAGAGGCTGCTAAAAACCTTCAGAAGGATCTATATAGAATACAAGAATGTGCGAATAACAGTAAGTTGAGTTTCAACAAGAAGTGTAAGGTGATGCACTTAGGGAAAGATAACCGTAAATAACAGTACATTTTAAATGGTAGAAGGATTCAGGAAACAGGGGAAGAGAAACATCTGGGAGTAATCATTACAAATGATTTGAAGTTTGAAACTCATGCTTGGAAATGTATACAAAAAAGTAACAGGATACTGGCTATTATATTAAAAATATTAGAAGTAAATCACAGGAAGTAACCCATTGTTCACTTCTCTTGTGAGACCACACCTGGAATACAGCTTTGCATTTTGTGCTCCTCAAAGTATTAGAAGACAGAAACTAATGGAGGGTGTACAACATAGGGCAACGAAAAAAATAATTGGACAAAAAGATAGGCCATCCAGTGATAGACTAAAGAATTAGAATTTGTATTCCTTGGATTACAGATGTATAAGGGGGGAGCTCTGTCTGGTATACAGGGCAATGAAAGATGAATTGATGTGCAAAAGTATAGGAATAGGTAGAATATTAATGAGAAAAGGAACAAGAGCACATAATCTGCAGATATGGGGGGATATACCTGTTACTGTCCAAAGATCTAAATGGTTTAATCAGAGAGTGATATCACGCTGGAACAACTTACCTCATTGGGTAGTGAATAGTGACTCACTGATCTCTTTTTTTTTTTGCAAAAAATTTTAATTGACAGATTTTTCAAAATTATCCAGCAAACATACATTTTCCAGTATATTCATACATTACTTCATTCCCTTACTTTGTTTTTAAAAGAGAATACATAAACTAAGTAATCAAACACTTAAAAACAGTAAAAACATTAAAACTTGTTACTAAGCTTATTAGATGGATCTGGACAACATTCTCACAATCAAGGGATAAGGTAGGCTCACATGCAATCTGTTACTCTGTGGATTGTGTTATGTTTGTCCCCTGTTCTGCACGAGTCATTAATTCACCTCTGATGTGGGAGTAACCCTCCTACATTAATTGGATTTTATGATAGCCCCTCCCTCAGGACCTGCACCTCCTCCTGTGATACTGTATCCAAGAAAGGACCCCAGTCCCTGAGAAACTGCTCTTCCTTGTCCTTAATCTCGTAAGAGATATGCTCCAATGAGATTCTGGATAGGCAGGGATTTCCACATTTTTAGTGTTGGGATATCTGGCAAGACCCAGGTGTTAAATATACAGTGTCTGGCTAAAGCCAACCATACCCTCAGGCATCTCAGGTACAGGTCCCAACTTCCATCCGGGCTAATCTCTATCCCAAACAACAAAGTTAGAGGGGCCATTTTCACCTCCCTCCCTTCCCAGAAGCCCACCCAGTTCCCTTGACATTTCTTTCCAAAACTTCTGCAGTACTGAACATGCCCAGAAGTAATGGATATATATATCCCAAGCCCCTCAGAGCATCTGTCACAAACAGAGGAGACCCCCAGGCTGAACCTTTGTACCAGCACGGGTAGGCAATATATCCTGTGCAGGAACTTGTAAGAGGACTCTTGATATCTGTTACATATTAATATCCCTCTATGCAGTTTAAGCATTTGTTGCCAATTCTCATCTTGTATCTCTCTCCCAAGGTCCTGCACCCACAACTGCCTCACTTTTTGGGTACAGTCTGGAAAGACCCCCCTTCCCAGCTGAGCAGCCTTTCCTATCAGACCTTTAGGATCCTTGTGTGAAGTCTGAACCAAATGTTCGACCTGCGACAAGGGGGACTCAGAAGCTTCTTTTCTCCCCAACTTAGATATGTAGTCCCTCACCTGAAGCAGGTGGTATTGATGCCCCACTGGTAACTCCAATCCCCTGCTGATCTACTCTAGGGTAACCACATGGCCTCCTATATGTATGTCCCAAAGACATCTGACCCCTCTTTTTCCCCACTTTCAAAACCCCTCCGTCCTCTAAGCCTGCTAGAAAGGCTGGATTTCCCACTATTGGTAGGAGTACGGTCTTGTCTCGCTGTGCTTCCACCTGTATTAGTATCTTTTTCCAATTCTGTATCACTGAGACTGCCAAAGGGTTCTTGTTAGGAAGCCGACTATAGCTACTCTATCCCTCTAAACTCCAGTATGCATAAAGTTTCCCTGGGCAGGACATCTCCTCCAGGTCGATCCATCCCACAGCTGAGGGTCTATATAACCAGTCACTCATGTATCTGTATTGGCTTGCAAAATAATAATTTTTAAGGTCAGGGAAGTTAACTCCCCCCTTTGACTTATTGGCTTGTAGCCGTCTCAAGCTCACCCTTGGTCTTTTACCTCTCCACAAGAAGTCAGCACAGGCTTTTTCTACTCTCTAATCATGTATTCAGGTAAGCCCTATATGTAACATCTGCATTAGGTACAATAACTTTGGTAAGATGTTCATTTTGATCACATTTATCTGCCCCCTCCAAGAGATGGTAGCTCCCTCCATCTCATGAGATCCTCCTCAACCTTATGTATGATGGGGGTGTAGTTCAATCTGTAGAGTGAGCCCAGATCTCTGCCCACCCATTGATCTCTTTTAAAGGAGCACTTGATAGATATATGGGAGATGACAAATGGAGGTACTACCGCTGATAAGTGATGAGTTGTTAATGGGTTCAGTGACATTAAAGACTTGTAATCAACCTATGAACCTATTTTCAATCCTGTCAATACCTCTGAGAATGGGAAGACTGAGCTTATGTCCCATCTCAGCCTGCTGTTCCACAGGGACAAGCAAAAGGATGAGGAACACCTACGTATGTAGAAAGCACAAGGACTGCAAAAATATTATTCAAAGTCCTTTAATTAACTACAGTGCACACCCACACATAGTGAGCATAAAAAAGTGGCGGCTGAGCCTTTCTGCAACTAACATGTCTCCTGCTCCCTGCCAGGCATCACCACAGTGATTCACTCTAATGATGCCTGGCAGGGGCCAGGAGAAGCATAACTTTCAGAGCGGCTTACTGTCACTTTTACATGTTCATTATGTGTGGGTGCACTGTGCACTTTTATTAAATAAAGGACTTTGAATAATACTTTTGTGGTCCTGGTGCTCTCTTCGTATGTGGGTGCTCCTCATCCTTTTGCCTGTTTCAATTTGTCATTGCTGAGCACCATATTACTTGTCCCACCACTCCGAATCCATTTTGCTTTGTTCCACTGGGAGAAGACGGTAACAACTACTAGTAAACATAAATATGGATATTATCTGTTAGATCCTTCCAGGTATTCCTGTTTTTTTTTTTTTTTCTATTAAGATTTTATTAACAATTTTTATACAGAGAATGTATCTTTTAACACACAAAACCTCCATGTGAAATGTACATACATGCACAAAAACATATAACATAAGATACATCCTCTGCCCCCCCAAACCACCACCCCCAACACCCCCCTCAAAGGCTCTGAGGTGCCTACCCAACCCTGCAAACAGAGAAGAAAAAAGGGAAGAGAAGAAAAAAAAACATCTCTATATCGTGTAACAAGTATAGAGGGGACCCCATATTTTATTAAACCTAGGGAGCTTATTCTGAAGAATGGCAATCATTCTCTCAATCCAGAGGTTAGCCAGAAGTTCCTCCAACCATTCCACATAGCTAATCACAACGGAATCCTTCCAGTGTCTGAGTACCACTCTCTTGAGGGATGCCGAGATCAACAACATATGAAACCTCCTATTTTTAAAAGGAATAGAAGCTACATCTCCCATCAAACAAACTTCGGGAATGAAAAGTTCTCCCAACCCTAATAACGGGTCTACCCCATTTTTGATACATGTCCAGAGCGGCACAATCTTTGGACAGTTCCAAAATATGTGCAACAAATCTCGCACCCCCTGCTGACACCTCACACAGGATGCGTCCGTAGATATCTTTAAATTCACCAACTTCTGAGGGGAGTAGTAAATATTATGGAGTATTTTGAACTGAATCAATCTTAGCCGATCTTGGGAGATCAATTTATGACAACTGTGCCACAGTCCTGTCCAGTCCATGTCCCTATTGGGAAACACTGAAGCCCAATAGGAAGATGGGGCTAAATTCTGGGAGTAGGCCCAGTTAAATAACATGGCATAAATATTGGAGACAGCATGTGGTAGACCTGCCAGAGGCCGCAAAGTCTCGGAAAACTCCAATTTCGGATTCTGTATTGCCCTATTACCAAATTTACTAACCACGAGATGACGAAGCTGATAAACCTGAAAAATCACCGAGGATGGCAACTTAAACTTATTCATAATCTCAGATGCAAGAAGCACATATCCATCCACTGAGATTAAATCCCTTACACAGCACTCCCTTCCCTGCACCAGCCAGGCGGCCTTCATGAGTCTACCTTCAATACGAAACCTAGGATTGCCCCTTATGGGCTGGGACGGGTCAGTAACATGAGAATATTTCAGGAAACCACAAAGCTGCGTGTGCGCCCTTACAGAGACCCCAATCGGAGACTTCCTGAGAGCCCCTGGCAAGAGATTGGGATTAACGTACAATAGAGCTTCAGGAGCAAGACCTGCCCCCCTAATAAGAGCCAGTTCAACAGGTATTCCAGTTTTGAAAATGCAGCTTCCCCTTAATAGTGGTATCTAAACAGAAAGCCCGCCAGCAAATTTCTTTTTATTTTTAGTACTGAACAAATTCTCTTTACTGCTACAGTAAATGTAAACACTGGAGGAAATATGAAGAAACTGACAGAGGGAAGCTTTCAAAGGATGTCAGTTGGCATTTTATACGACTGTATAAATATGCAGAACTAAATGCTACATAAATTCACTGCGACTAAGCAAGTGGCAGATGGGATTTTTCTGAATATACCAATGTTTTGCACTGGCGCAACTGAGATGCGTGGCACATGGACTTACGCGATGCAGCCAGCTACTTTTGAATATGGGGCCCAGTGTCTTTTTATCTTTGTCTGCTATTTGTAACATTCCACAAGAGCTGATATTGTCATTAGGAAAAACATCCACTAATAATATGTAGAATGTAATATGTGGGATAGTGAAGGAAACTTTATGTTGAGTGCAGACAGTAGTACAGTTACAGAAATTTTGCCATGGTCAGCTATTTCTTGGAATGTCTGTGATATCCTTAGAGACATTCCCTGCCAGCCTGCAGTACCACTGTAGAACCAACAGAGAGAATTTCTTTAGAAATACTGTGAAGTGTCTAAATATCCGTTCTGACCATGGCAGTTGTACTATGGTATCTGTGTTATGCAAGTTGCTTGTCAATGGCACAGTACCACAACTTGCTGTACACTGGCTACTTTTCTATATGTATATGGAAATTACTTATTACAGTAAGTAAGTAAATGTTTATTTGTCAAGCACCTATTCCCAGGAGCTCAGAGCACTGTACAATAAAATAAACATATTAAAACAAAAGAAGAAAAACATACAATAAAATAAACCAATGTAATACAAATATGTGCAAGAAACACAGATACTCTGTTTAGATGCTTTCTCAAGCTAATAATGTCTCTCTGCTGTGATGATGTAGATATCATCATCCAAATATTGTAAAGTCTGAAAATATCGGCATCCTGTACTTACTGTAAATACTGTAAATAATGTCAGTGACAATTGTCTGTAACACATGCTCTATGTAACTGTTGTTATACCCTGTCTGTATTAGCGTCTGTCTTACATGTGACAAGGTACCTTTGGAAATGAGCCTCTGGCTCAAAGGTTGTAAACTGATATATCAAATAAATAAATAAATAAAGCAGTTTAATAAAACATCTGGTGACATCAACCCAGGAGATTATTGTACTAAGCTGAAAGCTTCCTGAAACAGGGAGTTATTTAGGCCCCTCTTAAAAGAAATGGTAGGCCTCTGAAGATAAGTAGACTGTGATGGATGAAGACATACCTGAGTAAAGTAAAAAATAATAAAAACAAATGAGTTAGAGAGAAGGCAGAATGTACAGTGCTAAGAGCAGCCAAAGTAAAGGAATTTTACTGAACACTGTCATAGAGTCTCTAATACCTAGTTAGGTGAACGAATGAGAGAGTATTAGAGAGGGACAATAATTATCTGCTGTATCTGGCAGATTTGCATTTGATGTACATCTGTGGTGAAATTGTTAAAAACTCCATGTAAGGTACAAGTGTTTACACTCACTTTCTTCAATAAAAATACGTTTAAAAAAAAAAAGAGATGGTAGGAAAAGCAACTGGTTTTGAATGTTATAATAATGAACATGCTTTATTTGACTTGCTAATAATGCTGAATAAAATGATTTTTGATCAAAACAAGCATTTTCTGTGTTTTTTTTTTCTCACCACCAGTTACAATTGCCGGTTTGCCAGATTTGGACTCAGTGAGCACGTGGCTGCAGATGCTCAGTGATGTTCACAACTCAGATTCCTGACAGAGTATCCGTCCTTTTACCACAAATGGCTGAAAGTGTGCGGACTGAAAATCATGGTGCCGTAGACAACATTAGTGATGAGGGGTCTGAAAGTGAAGGTAGTGGTGGGTTTATTTTTTGCAGGATTTGGAGGTATACTTTGGCTTTTGTCATAGTTTTTTGCAGTGGACCTGTAAGAGATGAGGGCAATAGTTTAGTTAAATGCTGAGGAATTTTTGGCTCTGGAAAGATATTTAGTGTCATGTAGTTACCTATAAATTCTTGCACATTCCTCACTCGTGCAGCGTAGTGGTCTTTCGGAGAAAGCTAAAAGTTTATGGAGCTGTAGTTTATGAAATTGCTCATCCCTGGCAAGCTGGAAAAGCCCGCTGAATGTTTGGCTCTGGAATAGGGTTACCGCCTTTTAAGAAGCCCAAAGTGGGACATTTCTTACTGAAACATGATTTTTCGCAGGACAGTACGTAACCTCGACCAATGCAACAGACTTGTTTTCTCTATATAATCAGAATTAAGGCTAAGTATTGTAGTTTCTTAGTTGCTTCTATTGTTTCTTTTCATTTTAAGGTATTTTAGTTAAGGTTTTGTAGTTCTCTTCAACATTTAGTAGAAAGTCAGAACATATTTTTTCTACTATAAAATCAGGACATGTAGTATTTTTCATGTTTTTTTGCAGGACACAGCTGCCCAAATCAGGACTGTCCTGCGAAATTCAGAACAGGTGGTAACCCTACTCTGGAACTGTGCTCACTTTGGGTTACCAGGGTAATTAATAACAACAATACCATTCTGTCAACAGGTTAGATGACATACATGTATGCATTTTCTGCCTGGTTGTTATACACTATTCCAAAATAAATGGATGCATTGCTACTGCTCCCTTTCATTTCTAGCAGCTGTCAGTAAAAAAATAAATAAATCATGTTCACAAGTTTTTAGTGACAGTCAAAACATGCTAAGTAAATGAGAACAACTAAAAACGGTGCTACTAATCAAATAACTAGCAGCAACAGATGACAAAGTAGAGAATGATGCATGGGCAACCATATCCAATGGGGCTGTGTTTTCATTGAGGGCTTGAGGTGACATCATAAAGACATCAAGAGCAAAGCTTGAGAGGTCTGTGATGTCATCTCAGTCCCAAGATGGAAACACAAGCAGAGTTGTCCATGATTACCCATGCTTTATTTCTTACAGTATGTGGTTTTACTGTATGTCAAAAGTGACAATTTCAGTTTATATACAGTAGTAAGTGAAAGTTATCTGCTCCCCTCCCACCTACCTTTCATTGCTCATGGTAACTATATTAAAGATAAATTATGTCGATACGGGAACTTAACTGGAGATAACCCTACATAGCAACTTTTTGTGATCTTTGAACTGTACAGATAACTTGTCGTGACCTTTTAACTCTGCATAACAGCTTTTTATGACCTTTGAACTGTGTACAACTTTTGCCCATGCACAACAAGGGTTCTGAATGTATGTAATTCCATACACAACACTTAATCATATACTATATAGCACTTACAGCTAATGAAGCCATGATTTATAATTTTTCCTCATCTAGTCTCTTCCCTCCAATTCCCATTTTCCATACTTTTCAATGGAAAGCAGTGCCACTGAACAAATCAGCTCAAAAACCTGCCAAGCATGCTAGAAAAGAAGTTAACCCCTACACATACAGTACATGCTCCTCACTTTACCCAGCTCTAATCAGTTTACTTTTCCTTACAATGCGTTCTATCTAAAGCTGTTCTCTGCATGTTTCTTACTACCAGTTTTGGGACTGCAGTGCACCCTCCGATAAAATCTGACCCGTAATGTACTTCAGGAGGGGTCAATCTCATATCTCACAGTGACACACTCAAACCCCAGAGCTCCCAGACATCCACTCTAGACAAAGAAATCCAGGTTACTACAGTGTGGTGCAGCTGATATATATTTTAACTGCTTTGGTTGAATATTAAGTAACTGGGGGGTATTAGGAAACGTCAATGAAATGTAACACATACTAGTACAACTGGACTAAAGTGCCAAACTCACATCTTTGCTACATCTTGAAATTCATATCTGGCTTGCATGGTCAATATCCCTTCTATATTTAAAGTATAACAGAAATAGAAACTTATCACTCCTTTTCTTATACTGAAATATGTTTTAAATATTTATGGGAAACCCCATTATAAAGCACCATCTTCCATCACTAGACTGTTATTTTTTTTGTATAGCTGTTTGGTCCCCGTTGCCTCCTCCTGCCAACTGACGATGGGAACACATAGGTATTTTACAGTCCCCCCCCAACACCATCCGAGGCCCCGGCACACAGCCGTGTGAGCATGTGGAGGCATGCTATGCACCTCATGGCACAAGCTCAGCCCCTTCCACCTCTCATAACTGTTTGCCACCCCCTCTCCACCAATGCTACCCACCGGACCTCCACCCGGTGGGAGCAGAACTGCAGGAGGGTACCAACCCATCCTCACCACCCTTGGGAGAGGAGAGCTGCCCATTGGCATGCTTGATCCTGCTCCACCCTCCACCCGAATGCTGGCACCCCAATGACTGAAGGTTATTCCCGAACCCGGGTCGCTGGTGTAGCATGGGGTGTGGCGTCCAGCACCTCAACCCTCAGTGCCACTGGGCCAGCTTCACCAGACAGTTTTAACAACTTCATAGTCTGCTTCAGGAAAAGGCAGATTCTGGCACTTAGTCCAATTGGATTTGCATGTTTTATGCTAATAGCTGCAGGTATTTGTGTGCTAGTACCGAGAAATGGCATATGGTCTTGTGAAAAAGTAAAACATTGATGAATGTTCTCTTGAGAATGTATTTGTAATATTGCATCAAAGATGTACAGTATATGACCAGCTATAAATAAACATGTTTTATCAAGAGACGGTATGTGGCTCAAACACTAGAGGAGTCTACAGCTCTTTTTAGGGCTGCAGTGACCCACTTTGAGCAATTGCTGAGATAGCTGTTAAACCATAAAACTGTATCAGAAGAGAGACCGGTGTCGGCTAGCTGTTCAAGGAGGAGTGTGTGATGAACCATATCAGAAGCTTTTGATACAGTAGATTGATGAAGGTAGCCCTCACTAGCTGCCCTTGATCCAGGGCTTGGTGGATATAACCAGTGATTTCCAACAGGGCCATGACAGTGCTGTGTCCTGCTCGGAACCCATGTTGTTCCGGGCATAGAAGTTGGTGCATGTTCAGGTATTCCACAAACTGATCCGCCACTATCCGTTCAAGTGCTTTGGAGAGTGGTGGGAGTATGGAGATTGGTCTGTAATGGATCTGTAGTGCCTGGTCTCCACTTTTGTGAACTGGTGTTACAGAAGCCAACTTCCAGAGCTGCAGAAACTGAGAGTGGCAGAGGGATAGGTTGATGATGGTGGTCAGGGGGCTTAGTACTTCCGTCAGTGCCATAGCGACGAACTTAAGGTCCAGGGTGTCTCCACTGTGCCTTGATTTGCCCAGCACCTTCTCACTGTACTTTCTAGCCTCGGTAGTGCTGACTTCTTTAAAGTAAAAATATGGATGGTTCCCCGTAGGGGATTGATCACCTACTGGGTGCTTCTGGACTGGAGGGTCAAAGAAGTCTGCTGGGAGCACTCCACTTAGGTCTGTTAAGGCAGTATTTAGGGCATCTGCTATTTAGAGAAGATCCACTGTGGGTACATTGTTGACCAGGAGCACGGAGGGGGCTGTTTTAGGATTCTTGCCAGTAATATCACTGAGGTTGGCCCAGAAGGATTTGCTGCAGTTCCAGGAGTTGGAGAGAGCTTCCTTATAGTAGGAGCATTTTGCTAGGTAGATAGCCTTTGTGCACTTGTTTCTAGTATTTTTATATATTTGGATATTGGCAGCTGTACCATGTGCACATGGCTTTATCCAGAGTTGGTCCTGAGCATTGAGTTGTAGCATGCGTTCTGGCATTATCCAGGGGTTGCAGGGAGCTTTAGATTTTCTTGTATTCAGGGGGGCATGTTTATTGCAAGTGGTGTTAAATTTTGTGATGAAGCATCCGAGTGCAATGTCTACGTTGTTTGTTTCATGTAGATCAGACCAGTCTAGGCCTTGAAGGTCTGCTTTGAGTTGTGGTAGGTGCCCTTTGAGGAGTACATGGCTGGTTATGGTTCTGGGCAGGGGCTTGTTGAAGTTGTTTTGCCAGGTGCAGGTAACGGGTGAATGATCACTCAGTGAGTCAGCGAGGTCAGTGGTGTTGGTGATGTGGGAAGGTCGGTTTGAAAGGATCCAGTCCATCAGTGTACTAGCACCAGTTTTGTAGTTGACTCTAGTTGGGGTTGCCACCATCTGGGAAAGTGGATAGCTGCTAGATCTTCTCTCACTGTGGCAGCTGCAGGAGAGGGTGAATTGATGTTCAAAACCCTGAGAAGAATGATCTTGGAGTTAAGGTACAGGGTGGCAATAAAGTCCATGAAGTTGTTAGCACTGGGAATTGTTGATTTGGGCAGGATGTAGACTGTGAGGATTGTAAGCACCTTGTTATGAATGCTCAGTAGGATTTTGATGGGTAGGATTTGCAGATTGGTGCTTCTGTTGGGGAGGGGAAGGATATGCCCCAGAAGTGTGTCCTTTACATAGACTACACAACGCCTTCCTTTCTTCGAGGTATAGTCCTGCCTAAAAAGGGTGTATCCAGGCAGCACGATGGCAGAGTCTGGTACCTTGGGTGATTGCCACTTTTCCATGATCGAGAGGACATTGGGGTTGTGTTTGGTAACCCACACCTTTAGGTTGTCCAGTTTGGGCAGCAGACTGCAGATGTTCAAGGTGGCAAGGGTGAGTCCTGCAGATTTTTGTTGTGGGCTATTCTGAGAGTGAGGAGGGCCAGGGTTGGGTGTATGTTACACAATAGCATTAGTAGTTGCAGCAGTAGGCAGGTAATGTGGTTCAGAAGGAGTCTGTAGCTTCTCAAGTGTTGCCGTTTCCCTGATATCAGCATTTTAGAGGAGCTGTAGCGGGCAAGGAATCCATGGATGCACCAGACTAAGGAGGCATATTTAGGCCTGTGGTCCTGGGGACAATGCATGGGGGGTGCCCTTTCATACAGTATGAGCATGTCCAGGAGTCGGGAGAAGTGGTCATGCCATATGCATCGAGTACAGTTACCTGGGGGTGAGTTAAAGCAGTTGGCAACAGCTTGCAGCTTGGGGGCTTTATGGGGGATATCAGTGTGAGTGAGACAAGGCACAATAAAATCTCAGGTTTCCAGGACTTAATAGTTCCTTTTTTAGGGTGGTTGTGCGTGGATGCATGCCCAGCAGAACCAGAGTTAGGGTGAACGTTGCCTGACATAAGCAGTAAAAGTAGGATCATTCTAAGCAAGCTTCCTTTGAGTTGCTTGTAAAAAAGCTTGTTGGATCTTCTGGGGCTGAGGTGCCTTCTGTTTTCCTAGTGCAGTACAGTGAGCTTAAGTGGAATAATTAGGGTGGGGAATGAGGCAGGGACCCCAGCAGTAAGCTACCCCTATGGAGGCAGCAGGAGCCAGTGGCAGGACCAGTGACCCTTGGTTAACAGTTTACCATTATCTGTGATAAAGCCGGGGTCATAATGGATATTATGCTCAATAGTGGTACGGGATAGGGGAACCGGCATATCACTTTGCGTAGTGCCATTGCTTAAAATCAACAGCAGTATGAAGGAGAGGAAAATTGGAGGAGGAGGTGGAAGTAGCCCATGTTCATAGGAGGAACTTGCAAGTAGCCCTGGTTTCATAGGAGGCAGAGGAAGCAGACAAATGTACACAGAGTTGTGATGATAACTGCTGGGGAACAGAATGTGTGATGTGCCAGATAGGATAGGAGCCCCTAGTGGCAGCTGCATATAACCTGCTAATGGTGGGGTAGACACACTAAATTTCACTGCTACCAGAGATATAGCCCTCTAGTGGCTAGAAGATATAATCTGCTAATGGAAAAGTCAGCACCTAAAATAAAAAAAAGATGGGCAGCGGATCCAAGAGCTGGGCTTATATCACAGTGGAGTAGACATTAAGCATTATTAAAAAACAAAATAGATTGCTGAATTCAATAAAGTATACAGAGCAGTAAATACAACTCAACAATATAAAAGTTTGTGCAAACTAAGCAGCTTAGTGAGATGAAAGCAGTAACAAATAAGAGGGCAGGAGAAAAGTGAAGTGTCCAATCAAGGCTGAGAAAGTGAGATACAGAACCAAATCAGCCAGTGGAGACAAAAAGCACCAAGATTCAAGCCTGGCAGCTTCCGGTAGTCTTAGTGGAATGATTCTGTCTCAGTATATGTGTAACTGTTAATTTTTTTACATTCTTCTGAATAAAGGAAGCACAAACCTTGTAAATACTGTATGAGCTTATCTGTGTAAACGATTTGTTTTTCTTTTCGACAGCAGCTCACTAAGCACGGTGTACTGTGGAGCAGCTTACCCCTTTTTTACCTCTTGAATGTAAAACAAAAACAAACATTTTAAAAGGTTTATGATGTCTTAGAAAATAAACTTTGTATATACATACATATTAGACAATTCAGTTTAGAACTGATAACATTTCTATATTTGCAGTAATGTCCTCCTTTTTATTAGAACTATTGAAATTAAGATTAGTGTCTCCTAGACTTCATCTGCTCTGGCTTGTTGTCTACACCTTACATCATAGTCCTCTGTTAGAACATATAGGATAGTGTATGCATAACCATACACTACAAGGCTATTCTTCCACTGAGTGGACAGAATGCCGACTGATGACCTCGAGAGAGCTCGAGAGGTCTCAAATCGACATTGTATCTATGGGGTGAAAGAGCGGCTGAGTGAACGTAATAACCATACCTTGTTCTACATAGTGTATGGTGAGTGAAAAAGGAAAAAAAAACACTCACTTTTCCATCAGCTCTTTTAAATCAGCTCTGCTGACCACCCTTGATTAACAACTGCTGCTGTCCAGTACACATGCATGCCACTATCACACAGCAAGGGATGAATCACAGCATCTGCTGGAGTCCCTTGTATTATGATGTCCTCAGTAACGCAGAACAAAAAGCTGTTCTGCGTTAGTGAGGATGTCACTACTGCAGCAGAATAGCTTTTTGCGGTGTATGGATTTACACACAACCCAGATTCCACCATGCACCATATAATAATTAAGCTCCACAGCAACAGACTGTGATGTTCCAAGAAGAGCATTATGATGTCAACTATAGACAAGCAGCCAGAGTAGAGGAAACCTACAGCAGGGGAATGACAATTATGTTTTTATGTTGCTGTATACAGTTATAATGAGAATGGTAAAAGTAAACACATACATGTTCTTAAATATAAGTGATAAGTTGACAAATTATGTTTTCTTGAAAGTTTCTTCTGAGATTTCTGGGACTGCTTATATCAGATATGTGTTAACGTTGTCTCTGTACATTTTGCAGTACAATCACTTGAAAGTGAATTTCAACTATACATGGTCATATACCATAATTTTAGGTCCAATCACGCACTGCAGAATTTATATCAGAATATTGCTTATTATCTCATGATCTATCAGGCCAAAGTTGAGCAGATAAAGGTGACAGAGCCATATATATAGTAATACTATTAGGTCATAATAGTATATGAGTCATTTTGTCACAGCTGAGTCTTACTCTTATGGCACATTAATTAGAAGTTATATAGGGAAAGTTCACATTGGTTATGACTTTCATCATGAGTGACAGATAGATTAACAGTCTAAAAATATGGTGGGACACTTGGGATGAATTATATATTCTAATTCACACTACTGTTACATGTGTCAAGGACAATTTGCCACCTGCTGATAATAGTGACCTCTTAAATCACTGAAATATATTATACTTAGTAACCTACTGTGCTGTGCACAAACTGTACTGTGCAGCTCTGATCTGTACAAAATACATAGACTGAACAAAAAAGCAATGAAAAATCCATGTAGAAGGGAAATTTCATACTAAGCAGACTGTGATTATTTAATTAGTGTGAGCTGAATTTGGAATAAAGTAGTAACAATGCATTTTAGTTATGGAATGACTAAAAAGTTACCTCTTTCAGTACAGTTTTTATGTTTCAACCATACTGTACCATTAAAATATACCAGCCATGTGGACAAACCCAATTGAAAATAGTATATATAGATATGTAGTATATACAGCTAAGATAGCTATATAGTACTTTATTTATAGTTAAGTATATATACCGTAGATGTATACATGGGGCTTCTGTTGCTATCAGAAGTATCTGTTGCAAGTGTTGCATGCCTCTTGACTTCACAATTTGCAAAGCCACTAGTGAGATCAATGCAACATTAGTGAAATATGTTCTGATATCAACAGCAGAACATTTTTTTTTTATTTTTTATTTATTTAGTGATTCGGAAAAGACCTTTGAGCGCAAGCTCTTTTACAAAGGTTCCACGTCATAGATTGCAAAACAAAGAACAATAGGAGAAAGCAAAGGTACATTACAATGAACGATACAGCTTGGATTCAGAACTTACAGAATAACTCAAAACATAGGTATAAGTTAAAATAACAAGAAAAACACTTTATGAGGATGGTTGGAGGGGGAATAAGCAGCCACAGAGTGCCTTGTCAGTAGCTCAGAGGGACGGGGATAGCTGGCAGTGGGGTGAAGAAAGGAGGTATGAGAGAGCGGTATGTAATGCAGTGGAGGTGAAGGGTGGGGGAAGAAGGGTAATAAGATATAGGGATAAATGATGGGGTGAGGGGAGGCTGAGTGGAGAAGACATGCTAAAGTAAATGGTGGAGTGTAAGGGGGCATGGTCAGGTAGCCTGCATTAGTAGTGACTGTTAGGGAAACTCATGGGATTGTGAGTTGGGGGAGGTGCAGGGTGGAGTGGCAGATGCCGAAGGAGCATGACGCAGACTGATTGCTGAGACAAGTCATGAGAGGGAACAGAGGGAGGGGGTACCTGAGGCCTGCCTAGTGCTTGCTGGGGGGCAGAGAGAGCAGGTGGGGCTGGACTCAGGGACAGGTGCACTTAGAGAGTGTTATTAGGTGCTGTTTGAGGTCACTTTTGAATTGTGCCAGACAATTGGTGGCCAAGAGGTGCCCAGGGAGTTCATTCATCTACAGGGGGGCCCGGTAGGCAAATGCTCATTGCCCAAGTGAGGTGTGACAGAAGGGGATAGCCAAGGCCCCTCTAGTCCTCCCTCTGGTGACCTGTAATGAGTTGGCCACCTTGATCAAATTGCCTACACAAGGTGATGTTTTACCCAATAGAGCCTTCTTCTCTAGGATGCAAGTCTGGAATTTGACCCTGTTTCTTAATGACAGTCAATTTGCGCATTCGTACAGAGTACAGGTTTGAGTGCCATGGTCAGCATCCAGGGTGAGTCTGCAGGCTTTGTTGAGCGCAGTCTGAACCCTCTTGAGTGCTGTATCCATTGCCACCCCATAGACCACTAGTCCATAGTCAATAGCAGATATAATTGAACTGTGGACTGAGAGGCAGAGGGCCCTTGGAGAGAGGTGTTGCCTGTGCCTGTACAGGATACCAATCTTGGTATTGACTGTCTTGACCAAAGAGTCAACATGGTGCACAAATCTGAGGGTATCATCTATTATGACCTCCAGATACTTGAACAAGTGAACTTGTTCCAGCGTCTCTGCATGAGTTGAAGATGATTAGGGGGTGGTGCTTATTTTTGTTGTGGGGGCTGGACATAAGCATGGCCTTGGTCTTCTTGTAGTTTAGTAGCAACTTATAACTACAGAACCAGTCCTGGAGTTTGGAGAATGACTTCTGCAGCTCAGATTGTAGGGCAACCCGAGACATGCTGCTGCTCAGGAGCACAGCAGCATCTGCATATAGTATGAGTTTGGTGTCACAAACTGTGGGAAGGTCATTTAAGAAGAGGCTGAAGAGTAGGAGCCCCAGAATTGATCCCTGGGGTACCCCTAATGATACCTCTCTTGCACTGGGTACTGTTAGCCCAATTTTGACACATTGATTTCTCCGTAACAGGTAGTCTTGGAACCAGCAAAGGGCATTGGGTGCCACACCCATGCTTTGCAGTTGGGTCAGTAACAGGGGTTGGTTGACTGTATCGAAGGCTTTGCTGAGGTCAATAAAGACAGACCCCACCAGTTTACCTTCATCCAGGGCCTTATGTGCATAGGTCGTGTAGTCCAGCAGGGCAGTAGTGGTATTGTGATTTTGTCTGAAGCCCTGCTGGTTGGGGCATAGTAGATTATACTTATTGAGGTAGTCAATGAGTTGACCCACCACAATCTTTTCCAGTGCCTTGGACAGGGGGGAAAAGGATCTAGATGGGTCTGTAGTTGGCTACCAGAGACTTGTTGCCTCCTTTATGCACTGGCGTAACTAGGGCCTGCTTCCAAACCACCAGGAATTGGGCAAGGGCCAGGGACTTATTGTACAGCATGGTAATGGGTACTATAAGAATGTCCAGGGTGAGTGATAGAAGTTTCATGTCTGTCCCGTCACTGCCCAGTCTGGTCTTACCTAGTATTTTCTTGACCTCCTTCACTGACACCCTTTTAAAGTAGAAGGTCGGGTGGGAACACTTGATAGATACGTCGTTAGAGGTTTCAAATCAGGTTGAAAATAGGCAGGTGGTAGCACTGGGGTAAGATCGGTGAAGGCCTTATTGAAGGCTTCAGTAATAGCTAGAGGGTCTGTAGTGGGGGTGTTACTGATACTGGGCAGCTGGGGGTGCTTCTTGTCCTCCTTTCCAAGGATGCTTTTGATGTTATCCCAGAATCTTTTCCCATCACCCCAAGAATTGCAAAGCTGGGCCTTATGATAGTTGGCTTTAGCGAGTCAAATTAGCTTGGTGAAGTGGTTCCTGGCTGTTCTGTAGCACTGGTAGTCATGCTTGCTACCTGTGTTTCTGGCCTTCTCCCAGAGAATGTCCCTTTCTTTCAGGTGGGAGAGGAGCTCCCCAACAATCCAGCCATTTGCTTGCCCCCAAATTTTTCTTTTGGTGAGCGGGGCATAGATGTCACAGATGGAGCTAAAGCCCTTAATGAAGTAACTGAGGGCCTGATCAAGGGTAGGCACCAGGTCGATAGGAGTCCAGTCATGCAAGGCAAGGGCTGATTTGAGGGCTCCAAGTTTACCCTTCCTCAAGACCCTGTAAGAACATGTCTACACATCATTATAGTCTACCTTTCTGGACATAATTCCTTTATTTTTTGTTAAAATGACAGGTTAATTCATTTTACCAGTTATTTATTTCAGAGGGCTTCCCTATACAGTACTTTAAAGGCACAAATAAATCTGTATAAAGTAAGGTATTTGGTTAACAGGTTTATGCTGTTGTCAGTTATTTAAGTTGGTCTCAGTGTAATAACTTAAGACTGAACATGCTGTATTTGATTTATACTGTACAACAAGCTGTCAGTTTCCTGTATTTGATACAGTTGGTGTGATATAGTGTAGGAGACATAGTTATCCAAAATCTAAAAATGGATAAACATGCCAGATTTATTTTAATGGGTAACTGTGAGTTACAGTAAGCAGTTAGGTAAAATTTTATTTCTGGCGTGACTGAAGCTGTCAGGGAAGAGCACTGTGCCTGTGATTGATCAGAAATTATAGAAAGAAACTGGAGATGCAGCTAGGATATAGATATCAGAGTGACTGACCTAGGATGTAGATGTCAGACATATCTACATCCCTGGCTTGTCATAAATTTAGGTATTGTTTTATCTCGCATATTTTCACAGACAGGTTCCCAACCAGAACTCAGTCCACACTGTTACCAGTTCTCACAGCTCTTCAGATGCCTGAAAGGTCACATCAGTATGCTTCCACCACCCAGCTTAACTTTCACTCAAGTCTTTCGGTCAGAATCTTACCACAGTCACTTTAGCACCAAGCACGTGCTCATTCATTCTAGGTCAGTTGGGTGGCCAACTGTGGTGGAGAGTGTGCTGGTCGCCTGCTCAGGATTGGGGTGGTGGGCCACCACCTAACAGGGTGGGTGGTGGGTCCACTAGATACCAGGGATTTCATTGATTATTTTTTTATTACATTGGGGCCAGCGATTGGCGGGGGCCCCCCCACCACTAGACAGTAGAGATGTTATATCGCTCTTTTTACATTGGGGCTGACGTATCAGTGGGGGGACTACTACACACCAGGGATTTTAAATGTATTATTTTATATTGAGCTGGTGATTGGCAGGGAGGGCCACTAGAAACTAGGAATTTAGCTTTATGATATATTTTTTTACACTGGGGTTGGCAGTTGGTGCGGGGAAGACCACTAGACACCAGGGATTTATTTAAAGGATATATTTTTTCCAGTGCTTGGTGGGGGGGGGGAAGGGGACCACTAGACACCAGGGATTTGCTATATATTTTTTTACACTGGGGTCAGCAGGCAATTGGTGTGGGGGATCACTAGACATCAGGGATTAGCAATTTGTAACTTCTACTTGCTTTGTTTTTTAAGTGCAATTTGCATTTAAAAAAACCCAAAAGCAAGGTGAAGTTACAAATGGCGAATTGTCCTTCAATGGGACAGCTTTATGAATTGATTCACAGAGGTGAATTTGTTGACTTCACAGAAAATTTGTGGGTGAAGTAAAACATCACTACATCATGGCCGGCCCGGCGGCACTGAGGGTTGAGGCGCTGGACGCCACACCTCGCGCCACTCCAGCGACCTGGGTTTGGGAATGAGCCCGGGTGCTGGGGGTCAACAGGGAGGGAGCAGGACTGAGCATCTGGAGGACAGCTCTCCTCTTCCTGGGTCGGGATCCAGGGGCATCCCGGTGCAATAGTGACCACCTGTGGAGGCTGGAGGTACTAATGATGCTGAGAGCACAAATTGGGGGGGATGCACACGGCTGATGTCTACGGATCTTTCCATGCTGACATCATTGCATGGTCGCACATTGGGGGGGTAAGCACAGAAAATACCTCAGCACGCTACATGATGGGTGGTCTGGTGGCGCCGCCTGGCTTCCAAAAAACTCTGGATGCTCCCCCTGATCTGGACCCCCCCGGCTTCTGTGGTGGTGGTTGTGTACCTGCTGCGAGAGAAGAACCGCTGTGCAGGATCAGAGGAAGAGGTAGAGCTTGGGGCTTGGGGTAGGATGGGCTGTGAGGTCAAGCCAGACTGGGGGGAACCATAGGTAACACCCCCCTAGCCACAGAGGAGATAAAGTATAGTTAAAAAAAAATCACTACATCACTAGTGGCGTGAGAGAGTGCTGGCCCCCATCTTTGTGCTGCCCAGCCAGCTTTCCAAGCTTTTTCCCAAACACGAGTCACCAGCACGGGAACACAACATGTTATGCACTAGTCCAATGGCTGGCCCAGCACATGTTTCTTCATAATTTCTTAAGGTAATTCTATTAACCCATAGTAACATGTAATCAATAACCCTAGCTAAAATGTGTACAGCACAATTCATTTCACAGGTCTGTTCTTTCAACATGTCTACACATCATTATATTCTACCTTTCTGGGCATAATTCCTTTATTATTTTGTTAAAATGACAGGTTAATTCATTTTACCAGTTACTTATTTCAGAGGGCTTCCCTATACATTAAAGGCACAAATAAATCTGTACAAGGTAAGGTATTCAGTTAACAGGTCTATGCTGTTGTCAATGATTAATTTGGTCTCAGTGTAATAACTTAAGACTGAAAATTTTATTTAGCTATAGTACAGGTTGAACAAATATCTCAGTACCTGATGTGCTGTGCCACTTCCTCAGGGAGTGCAAGAAGTGGTAGATAAATGATTAATCATTTTTGTGGCAGAATGCAGCACTGACATTAGTTATGTAAGCAATAAGGCATGATGGGGTGTGCATGGAACACATTTTACTGCATGGCCAGGGGCGTAATAAAGCAGGAGGCCGAAGGCCAATTGGCTTTAGCAGCTGTCCGGTCGGTAAAATGTATTCCACGCACATCCCAGAGTGCCTTATTGTGCTTATAAAATGGGCACCTTTTTTCAAAACTTTTTACAGTTGGGAAAAGCATGTTTATATGTAGAAACAATAGATGTACTTGTGTGCATTTATGATAAAATAGTCCTTCCGCCCACTACAAATGATGTTATTGATGATGCCATTGCATTGTTGTCTACTTTCTTCTTCCTGTTTTTTTTTCCTCTGTTTTCTCCCACATTCAAGATATGGAATGTTTGTCATGGAATGGTTACCATGGAATACATGGATTCAAAATTCTGCTCCGTTCCACTGGTAGAATGTTACTTTCCTAACACACTATGCACACACACAACAAAGGCCTCTGTTACAGCCAGAAACTCAATTATCTCACTGTCAGGGTAAGGAGAAGAGATTTCCCTGATGAGCAGGTAAAGATAGAAGGGGGATTTTTCACTGTCAGCAAAGAAACAGTTGTAATGAAAACTATAAACAATACTTAAAGTTTCTAATTTGTTTATGTGTTTAAGGAAAATGTGATGATCAGGGAAACAACATTTAATTAAACTTTTTTATTTTGTTCTTGAGGTACTTATATTTTTTGGGCCCAGTGCAAGTAAATGTGATTCTTACTGTTACAGGGCAAAACACAATGGCTGCCAGTTGAATTCTTAACATTCTATTAGCGTAATGATTCCAGTAGTGATCAGTGCACATTTGGCAGCACTCTTTATTTTCCATGCGTGGAACATAATTGCTACATGACTGGGGAAATTTACAAAAGTAAGAATTGTGCCAGCCTCAAGTTTTATTCAGTTCGCTCGGCAGCACTTCAGAGCCATGCTGTCGGGGGAATTGTAATACTTCAGAGCATGGGTGCTTTTACTGACATTATGCAAAATACAGAGCGAGAAAGTGAGTAGCACCAACATTTTTGTGATCGGCTGTCAGTACAGAATGAGCTGTGCTAACGAATGTGAACTATATTCTGAGACTCAATCAGAGCATTAGTGAGAGAATTGAAGATGGCGGCATTTAAAATGCCAACGTTCTAACGCTCCTGATTTCTATTTGGAATGCGGTTCTGCTTCTCTGACCTCTTTTTTTATCCATGCATGGAACAGATTTCATGCATGGTGAGTTAGGTCTCTGATTGTCTGGTTTAGCTTACCCATTTTATAACATTTTATAATGTATGATGTGATATCATTGATAACATCACATGCTCTACATATAGGGGTTTGGGATATAAAAAGAGGGGAAGGGAACCAGGTGCTATGGAAAAATTTAAATATTAATAAAGGATCACCAAGAACAGTGAATTCTGTGGCATGTGCAGATATTCTGCAGTAGGTTGCAAGTCTTGCGCAAAATTATGTGGCTGCAGAATTCTAGGGACCTTGTATATAAGTTGGAAACCATACAGGGAAGGACACTGAAAATGCTCTAGTGCCAGCAGAGTAGGTCCTCTGAGAAGAGACTGAAAAGTTTCAGTAAGTATTCTGTAGAGGACAGAAGGGAGAGGTGTGAGTTAATAGAAATATTTGGATACATACGAGTGTACAAGGTGAACTCCACTGAGTTGTTCAGATTTAGAAACAGTTTATCTGCAAGGGAGCATAGTCTCAAGCTAGGGGCTGGGGTTTACAAAGGATGTTGGGAAGTATTTTTTCTCAGATTGGGTGAGGGGTAGTTGGAGTAATCAAGCAATTTCATCACTGCTGGGACTATAGCTGGTTCAAGACATAGTGGGACACCTTTAAGCGAGTTATAAGAAAGTAGCACATCATAAGGTTTCAGGACAGATTTGATGGACTTTGCTGCTTTTTTGCCCTTAATCTTCTGTGTTGCTATGTATTTGCATTGAAAAGTGTTTCTATGCACACACTAGGGGCATGGATCAAGGCAATAGATGTAAAAAGCCTTCGTAAACCACCTTAGTGCAAGTGAAAGGTTCTGGGAAGGCATCCCTAAAGGGTTACAAATTTTCTTCTGAGCAGTGTTGGAATGGAGACAAAAGCTATAAGGAAAGGCAAAAAACCCTTACCGTGGTCACCATGGAGAAAAGGATGTTTGAGAACCACAGAAACATAGACATTGCCAGCAGTAAAGGACCATTGACCCAACTAGTCTGCCCGTAATACCCTATTCTGCCCTTGAAACAAAGTGTTTATATGCCCATGCTACCTGCCACCATGTTTCCTGCCTTGCTGTTACTGCCTGGGTGACTATTAAGCCCTTTACTCTGTCCCAGTTGTGTTTGAAGCTGTTAAAGTCTTGGAATGCACCACCTCAGCTGGCAGTCTATGCCACAGCAAAACCACTCTCTGTAAAAAATAACTTCCTCACATAGAAACAGAGTTTTTCAGCAGAAAAAGGACCGTTAGATCCATGCGTTCTGCACTATTTTTCTCTGTATATTCCAACACCTTGAACCCTATTTGGTCATCAGCATCCCTCTCACCTCCCTTTCTTCTGCTTATTATACCAGTGTGCCTACCCCACATGTGCTTAAAGCTCCCCACTGTTTTCACCCCCACCACCTCTTCTGGCTTGCTGTTCCAGGTGTCTACCACCCATTCCGTGAAGAAGCATTTCCTCACATCCCTCCTAACCCCACCAAGTTTCATCGCATGCTGCTGTGTTCTGGTGCTTTTTCTCTTCTGAAAGAGACTCTCGTCTGCACCTTGTTCACCCCTGTTAGGTACTTTTTTATTTATTTATTTAGTTGTTTAACCAGGTATAGCACACTAAGCTGAAAGCTTTTTTACAGGAGCGACCTGGGAGCACAAGGAGGTTAAGTGACTTGCTCAGGGTCACACAGTATACAAGTGGATGCTGTGGGATTCAAACCCAGGTCTGGTCTGCTGGATGTCACCAAATTTGTAGCTCAGAGCCTCAGACCACTGCGCTATACTGCCTCCACTACTCTGCTCTACTTATAGGTCTCAATCATGTCCCCTCTCATTCTCTTCTCCTCTAGGGAGTACATGTTGAGATCCTGCAGCTTCTCTTCTTATGGCTTCGCGTGCAACCCCCACATCATTTTGATAGCCTTCCTCTGGACCACTTTCACCCTGTCTATGTCTTTGAGAAGGTGCAACCTCCAGAACTGGAAGGGGGGTGGGGTCTCACTAGTGAGTGATACAGTGGCAACATCACCTCTCTTCTCCTAGAAATCCCCCCCATGCACTCGAACACCCACTAGCCTTGCCTACTGCCATGTCACACTGCCCCGCCACCTTGAGATAATCAGATATGATTACCCTGAGGTCTCTTTCTTGCTTGGTGACTATCAGTACCCCTCCCCCTTTATTCACAGCTTATGGGTTTCTCTGCTCCAGGTGCATGACTTTGCACTTTTTGACACTGAAACCCAGCTGCCACACCCTAGACCACTCCTCTAGCTTCCCCAGATCCCTTTGCATTTTCTCCATCCCTTCTTGAGTGTTCAACCCATTGCAGATTTTTGTGCATCCACAGAGCCACACCTTCCCCTCCAGCTCTTCAATATTGTTATTTGTGAAGGCATTGAAAAGCACTGATCCCAGTACTGATCCCTGTGACTTCCCCACTAGCCACTCTCCCATTGCCCTAGTGTCTGCCATTTACCACCACCCTCTACCTCCTATCTTTCAACCAGTTTGATATCCAGTAATTAATTATCACTTTCTACCCAACCCCAGGCAGCTTCACTTCTTTACAAGCTCCCTGTGTGGCACAGTGTCAAAGGCCTTACTAAAGTCCAGATAGGCCACATCCACTGCCCTCCTTTGATTCACCTCCCTGGTCATCCAGTCCAAGAAATCTATGAGATTTGCTAGGCATGACATCCCCCTGTGAAATCGCGCTGCCGGTGATTCTGCAGCCAACATACCTCCAGGTACACTGTCAGCCTCTCCTTCAGCAGGTCTCCATTAATTTCCCCATCACTGACATGAGACTGACTGGCCTATAGTTACTAGACTCTTCCCTGCTGCTGTTCTTGTGCAGAGGGACCACATTGGCTCACCTCCTGTCCCCTGAAACTACCCTTCATCTCCAGTGAGGTGCTGAATAGTGTTGTCAGAGGGGTGGTTACCACTGCGCTCAATTTGTTTAGAACCCTTGGATGAATCCTGTCTGGTCCATCACCTTGTTCTCCTTTAAGGCTTCCGATACCTTTCAGACTCTCTCCTCTGAAAATGGACTTGTGTCCACTCCCCCAGTGCCTGCTGATACCTGTTGGTCAGTCCCCCCCCCACCCCTTTACTGTTAAGACAGAGCAGAACTGCTCATTTAACATTTCAGCTTTCTCCTGATCTTCTTCTGCACAGTCCCCACACCCTCCATATTCTCACTATCCCACCCTTTGCTTTTCTGTTTTCACTCATATACCTAAAGAAAGTTGTATTTCCTTTTTTGACCTCATTTGCAATCCTCTTCTCTGTTTGTGCCTTAGCTGCCCTCACCCTCCTTCCTGTCCACCTCTGTCTTGGTCTCCCTGTACTTCCTAAATGCTTTTTTTTTTATTCTTCACCACCTTAGCCACCCCTCTGAGAACCATAGCAGTCTCTTCCTCCTCCTTCCCTTGCTTACTTCCTTCAAACAGCATGCCGATGCCTTAACCATTGCCTCCTAGATCTGTTTCCATTGGGTTTCCACTCCAGACCATCCCCTCTTTTTTTTTCAGCAAGCTGCCTTATAGTTCAGCCCCCACCAGCTCTTGGCCCCCTCCTCTCACCCCATGACTTACCTTCCTGCACCCGGTACCCCCTGGATTGCCTGCCAGGGTGGGGCCACCACACCAGTATGACCCCCACGATGCTGGAACAAGGGTGTGCTGGCAGAGGTGTCCACCAGAAGTGCCTCCCCATGGCTTGCTCCCCCAAGGTGGGGTGCAGAGTCAGCTGGCCATAGCAGACAATGGGATAGGTTGGGTCCCCAGAAGTGCCATGGTGTGCAGTTGGGACCAGGGTGATCAGGGCATCATAGATGGTGGCTGCTATTTTTATGCTAGTTTTCCCCTGGGAGTGGGGACATGCAATGACGTCCTGCGTCTGCTCGGTCCCCCACTAGTAATGGTGCTGGCAAGGAGGTACCCCCAGCCTCTGGGGTCCGCATTGTGCTGGACACTCTACCCCCTCCCTCCCGGAGAAGGAGAGCAGTCCCTAGGATGCTCAGTCCTCCTCCCCCCAGCCAGCCCTCTGACGTCCCAGGGAACCATTCCCTCTTTCAAGGTGTTTACTGAGGCAGTCACCCATTTCTTTCAAATCTGCCCTCTTGAAATTCAGGACCCTTGTCTTAGTGTGGTTTTTCTCTTGCCCAATCTGTATGCTGAACCACACAGTACGGTGAATGCTTGCACACGGGGGACTACCCACTGTGATATCTTCAATACTGTCCCTTTTGTAAATACCAGATCCAGCACTGCCCCATCTGTAGTGGGTTGCATAACAAACTGAATGAGAAATTCCCCCTGCAAGGAGTCTTCTTGTTGTAGTTGCAGCCAGAATGTCCCAGTCTACATCTGGCAGATTGAAATCCCCCATAATCAATACTTCCCCCTTGCTTGCCATGCTACCAATGTCCTCCCCCAAACCTTGTTTAACTCCTACCCTTGTGCTGGTGATCTGCACACCACCTCCATGTGGATAAAGGCCCCAGACCCTGTCCCTAAGCTGACCAATAGTACCTCCATCCCTTCCTTATCCTCCCTGATGTCCCTGTATCTCTGTGGCCTTTATAACATCCCTCATGTATAAAACAACCCCCATCTTTCCTGCTTGTCTTTCCAGAACATGGTGTAGCCTGGTGCGGCCAGTTCCCAGCTGTCATTGTCTGTGTACCATGACTCCATTATGGCCACCATATCTAGGTCTGCCTCCACAGTGATTGCTTCAAGGTCAGGAATTTTAAAGTGTGAGGGGTGTTCTCCTTCCCTCCCCCACCTCACAAACCTCACCAAGGTCCAGCTGCTTTGCCTCTTTTCTGGCTTCCTTTTTATGGAGTGGCATCAATCTTGGTGAACCCTGGATGGGGCAGACAATACCTTGCACTCTTACCAGTTTGGCCTTTAGTCACTTGACCTCTGCTCTCAGCCAAGAGAGGTGCCCACATATGGGCAGCACCTCAGTCTCCTGAACAAGTCTGTGAAGATTGCAGCCCCACACCAATTGCATTTCACCACTCCCATGCCTGACGATTGTTTTTCCTCTTCACTTCTTACTTCCTTGCCTTTTCCATGTCCTTATACAGTACCTTTCCTATGTACAGTGTATCCCTTTCATGGCTTGACTGTATTTTTCCCCTCTTTCCTGTATTTAACCTAGCCCTTTAGTTAGGGTTACCACCTGTCCCTATTTTCACAGGACAGTCCTGATTTGGGCAGCTGTGTCCTGCAAAAAAAACCCATGAAACATACTACATGTCCTGACTTTGTAGTAGTAAAAATATTTTCTAATGTTCCACTAAATGTTGCAGAAAACTATCATATCTTAACTAAAATACCTTAAAATGGTAAGAAACAATAGAAGCAACTAAGAAACTACAATACTTAGCCTTAATTCTGATTATATAGAGAAATCACATCTGTTGTATTGGTCGAGGTTACGTACTGTCCTGCGAAAAATCTTGTTTCAGTAAGAAATGTCCCACTTTGGGCTTCTTAAAAGGTGGTAACCCTACCTTTATTGTGTCCATATCCTTACCCTAGATAGGGTTTTCCTACTATTTTGTTTTACATGACCCCTTTGTATCTTGACCCTAGATAGGGTGTTTTTAGTTTTCCCCTTTTGGTTTATTATACCCTCTTTTAACCCCTAACCTAGCAAGGGTGTTATCTCTATTCCCACACCACCAGTGAAATTTCATTTCCCCATTTAGCATAACCTTTACCTCTATGTACAACTACCCTTGATAGGGTATTTCCTCCATTCCCACACAACAGCTGTTTCCCCCCTTACCTTCTTACAGTACTCCCTTATAGAGGCAGCAACGAGTAAACAGGTACTTTACCTTTATCTTAGTGGACTGGCAGAGTTCTCTGCATGCCTGCTGCTGCCTACAGACACTTAAGATTCATAGGATGTAACGGGCTCAGGAGGCAAAATGCCCTTTTAGAGCTCGCCACCAACTGATGGATTAGGATTATATCAAAGGTAAGATATTTTTCTGCTACCCATGTGAATCTCTAATTGTTTTTTAAATAGACCAATACTATTACTCTCAACTATTTCTTGTGGTAGAGTATTCCACTGAGACACTACACGTTGGGTAAACCAATTGCTTCTGTTATGGGTTTTACAGTTATCTCCCCTTAGTTTTAGGTTATGTGTTCTACTATTGGTGCTGGAATTATTTCTTATGAGGCCCAGTGTTTCAAAGAGAAGTGGATCATAAGTTGCCTTGTATGTCAAACAAAGATCACCACGTAGTTGTCTGTGCTCCATAGAGTAGAGGTTCAGTGTTTATAGCCTAGCCTCATATTCTAGATTGTTCATACCTGTGATTCATTTTGTTACTTTTCTTTGAACTCCCTCTACTAGTTTTTTTAATTTGTGGCCGGTGCACAAAAGGGAGAGCAATAGTTCAAATGTGGTCTAACTAGGCTAATATAGAGAGGAAGAATTACCCTGGAGTCTCTACCTTTTATATGCTTTAAGATGCAACCAACTTTTCTTTGGCATTTGTTCACCTTAACAAGAGTATTGGTGTCAAAAGATAGTTTGTTGTTCACTACAACACCCAGGTCTTTTTCATTGATTGTTTCTGTAAGTAGCACATTGTTTAACTGATAAGTAAAGTTCAAGTTATTGTGACCTAAGTGCATTACCTTACATTTCTGTACATTAAAAAGCATTTTATTATCTATTGCCCAGACACCTATCCTATTTAATTCATTCTGGAAGTTATATGCAGCCTACACGTTATTAATTATACATTAAGTTTTGTAGTCGTCTGCATATTTAGACATCCAGAAGTTACTAGATGGTTGCATTGTAGAAATCAGCATATTAAAAAGGATAGAGCCCAAAACTGAGCCCTGAGGGACCCCACTAGTAACATTACCCCAGTCTGAGCAGTGGCCTCTAATGGCAACGCGTTGATGCCTATTGTGCAACCTAGATATAACCCAGTTTATTATTTTTGGGTGGAATTCAAATTTATACATATGATTAATTAGGACTTGATGTGATACCCTATCAAAGGCTTTAGAAAAATCAAGAAAAATAATATCTACTGGAAGCCCTGAATCAAGTGATGAACTAACATTTTCAAAAAAATTCAGTAGGTTAGTTAGACATGATCTCCCTTGGAAGAAACCATGCTGAGTGATGTCCTGTAGCTTATAATTAGCAATATGAGCTTCAATCCTAACCAAGAGTAATCTTACTAGACATTTACCTATAACTGATGTGAGACTTATAGGTCTATAGTTGGACACTATTTTCTTATTACCAGTTTTATATATTGGGGTAACAAGGGCCTCATTCCATAAGTTAATTGTTTCTCCTTGACTCAGTGAGGCATTAAACAAAATAGCTAGAGGACCACAAATAACATTAGCTGTTTCTTTAAGGAATCTAGGATGAATATTATCAGGCCCTGGGGATGAATGGGGTTTAAGATTATTAAGTAAGTTTTTTACTTCTTTTACAGAGATCTGTAAGAATGGTTGATTCTGTTTGTATGCCTTATTCGGTAATAAGGTACCTTTCGGTGTAAATACGTTTGTAAAATAGTTGTTAAATTCGTTTGCCATGGCAAGCTCATTGCTAATAATTCCCTTGCTATTTTCAATTGGGCCAACTGTAGAACAATTGCCTTTTAGTGAACCAATATAATTATAATAGGACTTGCGATTATCAGCAGTTTCAGTCGCTAGTTTCAGTTCAAAATCTCTCTTTGCTTTTCTAATACTGTATTTCACCTTTTTTGTCTTTTCCTTATATGAATTCTGGGTGGATATATAGAGGATAGTGGATGGGCAACAGTGAACAACAACACTGTTTTTCATTTCGAGAGGTTGTCATGACAACCAAGTAAACTTCGAGAGGTTTTCGGTTGTCATGAAACCTCGAGAAGTTACAACAGTGTTGTTGTTTACTGTTGCCCATCCACTGTCTTTTATAATGTATGGGCAAAAGTAAATCAAAAAACAGCTTGTGCCTTCCTCCTCAGTTGTGCCGTGATGTCGGAGACCCACCCACCTCCCCGCCCCACCGTATCCAAACACTCCGCTCATTCCTGCTCCACAGCGGTAGTTATTTGTTACCTTTGACTGGTGTACTACTATGTGCAGGCAAAGATTTAACAAAAACGGCACTTACTATCTCCTCCTGTGCCTTCGCTTAACTGCCGTCCATTGTATGACTGCCTACAAAACATGAGTTGCGCAAGTGCAAATGTAATCTGTGCTTTTGTACCACTGATGTGACGTACTCACGATGGTGCAACAACATCGTGACGTCACATCAATGGTACAACAAAACTAGGGAAAGCTAGATTTCCAGCAAATACAATGTTCTAACATACACTATAGTGGGATTCCTTTTATATTTATTATAGTACCTCTTTTTTTTTTGTTTATTGCCCTCTTAATACCTTTATGCCACTATAGCGGTGATCGAAGGCCATTATTATATTTTTGTCTGTTAGGTACCCATGTATCCGAGCAAAATTTGATCTTAACCCATATGTAGTTCCAGATTTGGTTTAAATGAAGGCCCTGGAGGTCAGTTTCCCAGTCCCAAGAACTCAGATATTTGTTTATTCTTTTATAGTTTGCTCTTGTAAAATCTTTGATCACTGTCACTCAGTCTTATCCCACTCCTGCTGGCTAACCTTGCCTGAGTCTCCTCCAATCCCTGACCCTGCACACTGTCCCTGTAGAGGGAAATGCACAAAAACAAGTTATAAGCAAATGCAGATTAGTTGATTTTCAGCTTGTTTTTGTTACATCTTCCTCCTGGTGCTGCTTGCTGAAAAATGCACCAAAAAAACTTTGTTTGGGACTTTTAAACACTGCTATCAAGGACTTCTTGTCTGCAAATGATTGATCTGTTTCCCATCATGATCTGACTAACCCTGATCGAGTCTCCTCCAACCCCCAACCCTGCAGACTGTCCCTGTGGAGAGAAACACACAAAAACAAGTTACAAGTAAATGTAGATTAGTTCATTTTCAGCCTGCTTTTGCTGCACCCTACTTCTGATGCTGCTTGTTGAAAAGGGTGCTGAAAACCCTTTGTTTGGGACTTTTAAATGCTGCTCCCCAGGACTTCCTGCCTACTAACAACTGGTCCTGCTTCTCTTCGTAATCCAGCTAACCCTGCATGAGTATCCTGTGACCCCTGACCATGGACACTGTCCCTGTGGTGAGAAACAGTGGGAAAAAGAGTTTCTTACTGGTGCTTGGCTGTTGCCTTGCTGCTATGGCGTCTGTCTGGCCAGTTGGTAGTCCTCAGCCAAAGAAACAGCTTTTTCCCCATTCTCTGGTTGGTGTTCCTTTACCCACAGCTGCACATCTGTAGGCGAGATGCTGAAGAATTCCTCCATGGCAAATGTGTCGATGATCTGTGGGACTGTTTTGCTCTCTGGTTGGATCCACTTCATCAGGAGTTCTCTGAGTCGGGGGAAGTCTTCTCGAGGATTGTCAACCGATTTGTACGTCAGAGATTGAAATCTCTGCCTGTAGGTCTCTCTGGAGATGTACCGTTTCGGGATTTTGCTTTTCACCAGGTCATAGTTTTCTGACTGTGCAGTGTCCATACTGCTGTAGGCAAGCTGGGCTTTCCCTGTCAGGTAGGGTACCAGTCTAATTGTCCATTGCTGCTTTGGCCATTGGCAGGCTGTGGCAACTCTTTCAAAGGCTGTCAGGTATGCATCAATATCATCTGAGGGACACAACTTAGTAAGTTTAATGGCCTTTAAGTTGCTTGCATTTTGTTGCCCTTCTGGATCTGTGCTGGATCCTTGGCCTTTGATAGCTTGCAAGGCATCCAACCATCTCTGCTCCTGTCGCTGCATCTCTTCTGTCATCTGCTGCTCCTGTCACTGCATCTCTTCTCTCCTCTGTGCTTCTAAATGCTGAATCTCTTTTTCTCTCTGCATCTCAGTCTCTTTTTGTTGTATAGCCCACCATTTGAAAAAGTCACTCAGGCTTTCAGGTTCTGTCACTGCCTGTTCTTGTTCCATAACTTGTGCTGGCCGTACAATCTCAGACTGGACTTCTGTTGCTGCTAGTTTGGCTGCCATTCTCCTGGTAACCAATCCTGGACTTGCTGCTGCAGAATTCATACCTTCCTCTGTGGTTCCCTGGTAGTAGGTCCAGTATCCATGCACAAATCTCCTGTTTTAGGGTATACATGTCTTAAATCCTACTTAGGCTGACACCATCTGTCATCGAGACACAGGTCAGGAAGCATAGAGAAAACCCAGGAGCAGTTGTAAAATTCCTTAAAAGTGTTTATTTGTAGTTGCAGTAACTTATAATAAAATAAACCTGTTCAAAAATAACTATATACAGAAGCAAAATAAAATCTCTTGAAAAAAATTATCCCTTGTAGCTCAGCTTAGCTGTTTTTATAACTCTTTTCAACCCCCATCCTTTGCAAGCATCTTGTCCTTTGTAAATTTCGGGAGCTGCTAGAACATTGAGAACTTCCTGAGGTCCCCCCAGCAACTGCAAAAGGTTCAGGCATTTGCTCCTAAGTAACCCCTAGCTTTTTACAGTTATCTCAAATTATAAATATATACATTTCAACAGTAACACAATTTTCTAAACAAAAGTGATCCTAATATCAGCTACATTTCCATACATTGAGTCTCATATATTTTATATTAGCAGATATAGATATGCACGGAAGAAAGACAGCAAGAGAAAACTGAGAGACAATGAGAGGCAAAGGGTTGCGAGACTGGTCAGGTTGATCAAGTCCGAGGTCTCACAGGAAAATTTGGTTGTGCAACCAGAAAGAAGAGACAGAAAAGGAAAGAATACAGATCCTTACATTTAAACACTTTCTCCAAAACAAATGGGACAGGGTCCTCTTCTACCCTGTCACAGACAGAACATGCCACACACTCCAGACATAACGCCACAGGGATGACATTTCAAGCAGTCTCTGTAGTCCCTTGCTCAGTTCATCTTCATGGCCAGAGCTAGTTAACAGTTCAAAACTTGCAGTACTTATACTTTGGCTGTTATGTAACTGACCCATCTTGGAGTAACACCACTCTATTAATACAATTTGTGTTTGTACATATCTAATCACAGCAGTTTCAGAAACACTCCTTTGTAACCACAAAGACCAAAGTATACACTTCTTCTCCAGCTGCACTTATCGTTATCTTGTTCTCAGTACAGTATCATATTATTTTAGAGCACCTTTCTTTATTCCATTAAAATACAATAGATCAGCTTGCAATTTTCCATCACATACTGACATGCTGGTCAACATGACAACGTAGCTCCCTAAAACATATTTACAATATACTGTGTACAGTATATATACATATTATACAGCATTTCACTGCAGTACTCACCCTATTCTTCATCCCCCAGCTTTTCTTTGTATCTGATGGAAGTCTTTTTCTTGGCTGTTATTGCTTCCCTGTCTTTCTTAGCAAATCATGCCCTGTGGGTTCCTTTACTAGCTGCAGTAGTAGGCTGTCAAGCAGTGTATCTAGCATGGTCTGACTTCTACAGCTCCTAGCTGCTAAAATGTTCCAATGAATCTCTGGCATACGACACTACTCCTCCAACTACTCCCTTACCTCTGCCCTGCACAATTACATCTCCCTCAGCTATTCCTGCTTTAACCCTCCTTAATACCTATCCCCAGTTTCTGCCTTCCTACCCTGACCCCCCCCAGCAGGGTTCTCAACATCCTGAAGGGGGAATCAGGAAATGGCTACCCCTTCTCCTCATATTCAGTTCTTGCCTCTCCCCCCCTCTTCTCCACCTGCCCTTCTGGGTCACCCATGTGCACAACCTACCCTGTCCTTTTTACTCCAATAGTACTTGCATACTACCTCAAGTCTGTTCCTGGTACACTCATGCACTATAATAGTTCTGTTGCATTATTACTGTTTTGTACGTTTATATACTCTTTAATACGATTTTGGACATGTATTATAATTTACCCAATGTTCTACTACTGTTTATTGTACAATACCTTGTGTTCCAACTGTTGCATAATCTTACAATGCTGTATTGTTTGTACTACCCACATACTATTGCAACTGATCATCCTTCACAACCCTATGTAACCCCTTTCCCCCAGGTCGCACTGTGAAACAAGCAACTTGTTGTTCAGTGTGCCCTCCTGCTGAAATGATTCAATAAATAAATAAATGTTGAGATCCCTCACAACTGCTACCTCTACCTTTGCAGCCCCTTCTCTGTTTCTGTCCCTATTTTCCTATCACCTTTGCCCTCTTGTCCTGGTACTCTACAGACCATCCCATGTCCAGTTGCTTGCCTGTTCTTGTCAGGAGTTGTACCCATGATTCTGTGTCCTCCCCCAATGAAACCATCTTCTAATGCCGCAGTACATTCCCTGACATAAAGGGCTACCCTTCCTCCTTTTCCCTTCCTCCTATCCTACCTAGACATGGTGTAGGCTGGGACTGCCAGGTCCCAGTCATTATTCCCTATAGTCCAATTATTCCCTGTAGTCCAAATTTCCATAATGGCTACAAGGTCCAGCCCTGCATATGCCAACATTGCCTGAAGCTCTCTAATTTTGTTTCCCAGGCTCCTAGCATTAAGCCAGACCAATTTCCATCTCGTGCCTAAACCCCTCCCATCTTTTATAGAACCTCCCACTTCATCCACCCTCAACCTCCTTAAGTTCCTGTTTTTGCTATTTTTGGCTATCATAGCAAGCTCACCCATACTGGTTCCTTTTCTTAATCTATTATGAACGCCTACCTTGCTGCTTCCTTCACCTATGTTTCTAGTGCCCACTTGTGGGGGAGCCCTAGCTAGGTTTCCACTTGCTCACCTTTCTCAGTAGTTCCCATAACCTCAGTCTCCCTGGTAATCAGCTTAACTGTCTACCAATGTTGACATCAAATGTCTGCCACAGTGTATGGGTCCTCTTTCTTGTTAGGTGAAGGCCATCATCCTTGAACAGCCTCCCCTTGAGGCTTTTGCATATGATAATGATGGTGATCTCAGTCTTCCACATACTTAAGGGTATCAACAAGATTGAACAGTTGGCGATGTTTGATCTAGTGGGCTTCAGCAACATGCAAAGATGCACCATAATGATAAAATGTGGTAATTTCAGGTGGCACATGAGGAAGCACCTCTCCCTGAGTGTGATGAACCTATGACATTGCCTGCAAATGGAAACAGAGGGTATGAAGACAGCTGAGGCCTTCAAGGTAAGGCTGGACAAATTCTGCTTACCAAGAGAATCATGGGACAAGCTAGTACTAGAGTGGGTAGGAGATCCGTCTAAATTAAAATAAGTACATGTTTTCTCAGCATATGTATTCATCCCTGCTTATGAAGAATGATACAGTAGGTTGATATTTGGACTCAGACTCCCTTTTGTCCTAACATTACTATAGCAACATAATACTTTAAAGCCACCAAGATTTTAGGTTCATCATGTCTGCCTCAGCACCCCCTGCTTCATATGCAGGTATGAATAAGTATGCTGTATAAACCTGTACTAACTTAAATGGATTCCCTTCAAGTTCCTGTTGTATGTATATTACTATATTACAATATTCTGCCTATAGTATTTAAATTAATATATTTAATTATCAAATATGTGGGCATATGCTTTAGGAATTCTAGTAACTAAATCAGTAATTGAAATCCAAATAAACTTTATTTGAATAAAAACTTTTAAGTATTTAATAATATATAGTTCAGCCTTCAAGAAATATAATCTCTAACCAGGAGGGAATAAATCAAGTGGCTTCAGTATAAAATATTAAGCAGTATGAAGTGAGACAGTAAGTGTAAATTCAGGTGTTAGATCTCTTCAAGCATTTCATGTTTTCTGCTAACACTATCTTTAACAGAACTGTTATGCCTTTGGAGATGATTTATAATATTATAATGTATTTTACTGTCACCATATCTAAATAATAAGGATTGGTTATAATAAAGTGATACTATGAATCAGATTCCCACCCAAAAAAAAAAAAAAATTGACAGCAATCTTTTGAATTACTACCAAGGAACCAAGACATTTTTGGAGAAATAATTTCAATTTATAGACCCCCAAAACTAGAGAGAGAAACAACCATTTGTGAGTTGCAGTAGGAAAGACAAAGAATTTGATTTCCTTTAATTTACCCTGAAAGTCATGTTTAGATCAATTCTCATTTTTAAGAGTAATCTACTTAAAGCAGAACCAAGAGTGGGGTGGGGGGGGAATACAAGCAATAATTAACTTTATCTTATTAGAACTACTGTACACAGAAAGTCCATACAATTACTATGGTGTATGAAAGGTAAAAGACAAGTGGATGTACATTTATCCAACAATTTACAGCTAATAGTAGCCGGCTAGAGGCTGGCAATATACCCTAGAGGTTAGAGTAATGAGCTGTGAATGAGCCTGGTGCATCCAGAAGGCAGACCTGGGTTTGATTCCCACAACCTCCACTTGCATACTGTGTGATTCTGAACAAGTCACTTAACCTCTCCAGTACACCTGGGTCACCCCTGAAAACAGGCACCTGTGCCTAGTGGGCCTTACCCGGTTAACAAAGGAGTAATAATAATAATAATAATGAATAATAAGTAAGCAATATCTCATGACAGGGTGTGCTGTTATTGGGGATTTATGCACACTGAAGTGCGTGGTGAGGCACGAGGCCACAGGCCATATGTATAAATGGTATATGCCATGTTTATAAGGTGAATCATAAAATGAGTATTTCAAACATTTGGGGCCAAAATAATATATATATATATATATATATATATATATATATACACACACACACACACACACACATAATTGTTAACAGGCTTTGTGTGTAGTGCCAGTTTTGACCCCAGCGAGTATGCTTTGTGATGCTGTGCCACTGAGTGGAGTTTGGGGATGAGCTCAGTGACCAAGCTGGATGGGGTAAGGTTGGGAAGATGGTGCTGTTATGCCACTCCCCCCAGTCAGGAAATAAAAGGAGCAAGGTTTTCCACATGGGCCCAGTACCATATAGTGAAGACAGCAGTCCTGTTGGCATAAGGTCTGTCCCCATGGGTGGCAGAGGGCGCTGTGCATTGGCTGACAGACACACTCTTTGTCCTGTGCATCTGTATCTCCAGCCTCATTGAAGTGCAGGGACCACAGGACCATGCCCTTCCACAGCCCATCAGACAGCCCCATGAATTCTTCAGATCTGTTGCTGCACAGAACTGCAGGGCCTGCAAGGACCATGCACTTCTGAAGGTGAACAAAATCTTCCCTTGGTGCAGGGCATCTTGACACCTTGCATCAAAAAATACACTCAAAGTGATTCTCAAAAGCAGCCTGTGACAAACACAAGCTGCTTGCAGCAAAGGTGGCTTGCACCAGCATTGCCCCATATAATGGGCTGCAGCATAACTCTGGGGGTATGTGGCAGATGCAAGCTGCCACATCCCCAAAAATGGTATTCCAAAACCACCCACAGAGGACAACTGTTGAAGTACATTTAGACCAGCCAGGGGCTGGTCTAAGTGTACTTATGCATTCTCTGAGGGTTGCGTCAATGTGCCGCCAGGGTCCCTATGCCATGACACCATGGTAATCTAGGGTACCCCCCCAACAGCCCCAGTCCCCTTGCATTTATACTGAATCTACCCATGTGATCTAGTAGTCCTCCATCATCCCCGACCATGATAATATTAAGTTAAATTGCCCTGGTGGTAGGGAAAATGATGGAATCACTTCTGAAGGAAAGAATTGTTTAATACCTAGAGCTCAGTGGGGCAGAGGACCCAAGGCAGCATGGGTTCACAGCAGGAAGGTCATGTCAGATGAACCTAATCCATTTTTTTGACTGGTGGTAGGGAAAATGACACTAAACCCTTACTGCCTTCTCACATTGCTTGCCCACCTTTAGGTCATCTGATATAACTACCCCCAGGTCCCTTTCCATTTTTGTTGTTGTCAGTATCTCACCCCCCATTGTGTAGTCTTCCCCTGGGTTTTTGTTTCCCAGGTGACACTAAACCCTGTACAATCTGGCTTCAGGGCCAAGCACAGCACAATTTCAGCACTAGCGAAAGTAACTACAGATTGGCAAACTGCACTAGACTTTAAGAAACATGTGATCGCCCTTTTCCTGGATTTGAGCAAAGCTTTTGACACTGTTGAGCACAACATATTGATTGCAGCTTTAAGAAGAATAGGACTTGATAGCCCTGCAGTCAAATGGTCTACCAACTACCTTTCCAACAGACTGCAACAAGTAAAAGTGGCAGGTGACCTCTCTTTACAAAAAACCCTCCTGAGGGACGTCCCTCAAGGCTCCATATTAGGCCCAATTCTATTTACAATTTATATTAATAACATCGACTCACATCTACAAACAGCTAATATATATCTATTTGCAGATGATACTGTACTATATACCATAAACTCCTCCTTAGAAGTGGCACAGGAGAAGTTACAGTAGGACTTTAATAAGCTCCAACACAATCTCATTAAGCACAAACTTCTCCTTAATGCCGAAAAGACAAAAGTCATGGTCCTATAACCAAAAGTTGGCCTTGGACCTATACTTACTCCTCGGATTGTAACACTACTAGATGAACCTCTCAAAACAGTTGAAACTTTTGAATACCTAGGTTTCTGGCTGGACAACAAATTGAACTTCCTTTGCCATCTACATGAAATCTCGAAGAAACTAAGACAGCGGCTTGGCATATTCTACCGGATTAGACATCTACAAACCCTAGATGCTAGAAAGAGAATAGTACAATCTACATTCTTATCCTTACTGGATTACACTGACTTTATGTACTCTCACTGTCCGAGAACGTTGCTCGGTAAACTTGACATACTATAACACCAGGCCCTTAGATTCATCCTTAATCTACCCTTACATACCCATCATTGTCTACTCTACCAGGAACCGGGCTGGCCTTCCCTGTCAGCTAGGAGGAAAAGAAATGCTCTACTTTGGTTACATAGGGTTCTCTCAAACAAGCTCCCAGAATATATGTGTAATTTATTTGTGCGTGCCAAGGGTCTCTACGGTCTGAGACGTTTCTCAATACTTTGCTTTCAGACTCCTAGAGTAAATACCTCCTTTGGCTTGGTGGCAATTAACTTCTCCCTGCCACCCCTTTGGAACTCCATGCAAAGCATACTAAAACTTTCATCACTTCCGAACCTATCCACATTCAAAAAGTTGCTAGTTGACTTCTTGAGGGAAAACTGCAACTGCTTCAGACAAAAATGATCTTCCCTATTTGCTTTCCCCTCCGGCAATCTGAACACCTACCAAGTACCTAAAGGCCAGTGGGGCACAGGACAAAAGGCAGCATGGGTTCACAGTGGGAAGGTCATGTCAGACGAATCTAATAGATTTTTTTGACTGGGTGACCAAAGTAGTAGACCAGGGAGGGGCTGTGGACATGGCCTACCTAGACTTTAGCAAGGCATTTGACACAGTCCCACACAAAAGATTAATAGTCAAATTAACCAGCCTGGGAGTGGATCCAGGTGGTAGCCTGTAAAACATTGGCTGGACAACAGGACACAGAAGGTAATTGTAAATGGAGTCCACTCTGAAGAAAGAGGGTTACTAGTGGGGTACCGCAGGGTTCAGTACTGGGTCCAGTCCTTTTTAATGTCTTTATAAGTGACATTGTGGAGGGACTGAAGGAAAGTATGCCTCTTTGGAGATGACACAAAGATCTGCAACAGAGTTGATACACAAGGAGGCGTGGAAAGGATGAGAAGGGACTTGGCAAGGTTGGAGGAATGGTCTGAAGTATGGCAGCTAGGATTCAATGCAAAGAAGTGCAAAATAATGCACCTGGGAAACAAGAACCCAGGGGAAGATTACACAATGGGGGGAGGTAGTAACAACAGCAGAAAAGGAAAGGGACCTGGGGGTAATCATATCAGATGACCTTAAGGTTAGCAAGCAATGTGAGAAGGCAGTAGGGAGGGCTGGGGGTATACTGGGATGCATAGGGAGAGATATCACCAGCAGAAAACAGGAAGTTGTTATCCCTCTGTACAGACAGTTGGTGAGACCCAACCTGGAGTACTGCGCCCAGTTCTGGAGACCCATCTCTGCAAGGACATAGACAGGATAGAGGCTGTCCACAGGAGGGCACTAAAATGGTGCAGGGTCTGCAAGAGAAGCTGTATGAGGAGAGACTAAAGGAGCTTAATATGTATACCCTTGAGGAAAGAAGGAGAGGGGACATGATAGAAACTTTTAAGTACCTCAGTGGAATCAACAAAGTCCAAGAGGGTAGCATCTTTCAGAAAAGAGATGTGCAAGAACAAGGGACACAATTTAAAGATAGAGGGGCAGTTCGGGGCAATGTGAGGAAGTATTTTTCACAGAGAGGGTAGTGGATGCATGGAACAGCCTTCCTGAGGAGGTTGTGGGGTCTAAAACTGTGGGAGAATTCAAGAATGCATGGGACAGATGTAAGGCAATTCTTGTGGGGGGTAGGAAGAAATAGGCTGTTGGTTAACTAGGATCTGCGGCCTATCCTGTAGGTAGGGAAATGGGCAGACTAGGTGGGCCAAGCGGTCCTTATCTGCCGTCAAAGTCTATGTTTCTATGTCCCTTCCTTATAAGTGACCTACAGCTCCTTGTACATGTTTAGATACCTTTGTCTTTCACATCTTCTCTCTCCTTTCCTTCATGCAGTTGCATCCGTCCTTACCTTGTCTGTCTATTTCCAACAGTGGATGTTGATTAGGATTGATGATCCTCCTCATCTTTGTACAATTTTTATATCTGTATTGCCATTGTTTATAATTCCTGCCAGGTCAATTATTTACTGGACATTTGTGTATATGCTGTAAAATTCTGCTCCTTCTATGCCTTGTACTTACTGTACTGCTTGTTTTGCTTTGTATTGTTATCTGTCCCGGACCACCTTGAAAATGAGCTTGCTCAATGGTGTCTATGCCTGGTAAAATAAAGTGATTGATTGATTGATTGACTGGGTGACCCAAGTAGTAGACCAGTGAGGGGCTGTGGACATGGCCTACCTAGACTTTAGCAAGACATTTGTCACAATCCTGCATAAAAGATTAATAAACAAATTAGCCAGCCTGAGAGTTGGTCCAAGGGTGGTAGCCTGGGTAAAAAATTGGCTGGACAACAGGACACAGAGGGTAATAGCAAATGGAGTCCACAGTGAAGAAAGGGGGGTTACTAGTGGGATCTGCAGTGTTCAGTACTGGGGCTGGTCCTTTTTAATGTCTTTATAAGTGACATTTAGAGAGGGATTGGAAGGAAAAGAATGTTTCTTTGCAGACGACACAAAGATCTGCAACAGGGTTGATACACAAGGTGGCGTGGAAAGGATGAGAAAGGACTTGGCAAGGTTGGAGGAATGGTCACATGTATGGCAGCTTAGAGTCAACACAAAGAAGTGCAAAGTAATGCACCTGGGAAACAAAAACCCAGGGGAAGAATACACAATGGGGGAAGGGTGAGATACTGACAACAACAAAAATGGAAAGGGACCTGGGAGTAGTTATATCAGATGACCTAAAGGTGCAAGCAATGTGAGAAGGTAGTAAGGATGGCTGGGGGGATACTGGGATGCATAGGGAGAGGCATCACCAGTAGAAAACAGGAAGTTGTTATCCCTTTGTACAGACAGTTGGTGAGACCACATCTGGAGTACTGCATGCAGTTCTGGAGACCCCATCTCTGCAGAGACATATGGTGGAGGCTGTCTAGAGGAGGGCAACCAAAACGGTGCAGGGTCTGCACCAGAAGGCATATGAAGAATGACTAAAGGAGCTTAAGATGTATAGCCTCGAGGAAAGGAGGGAGAGGGGGGACATGATAGAAACTTTCAAGTACCTCAAAGGAATCAACAAAATCCAAGAAGGTAGCATCTTTCAGAAAAAGAGATGTGCAAGAACAAGGGGGCACAATTTGAAGATAGAGGGGGGACGGCTCAGAGGTAATGTGAGGAAGTATTTTTTCATGGAGAGGGTTGTAGATGCATGGAACAGCCTTCCTGAGGAGGTCGTGGAGTCAAAAACAGTGGGGGAATTCAAGAATGCATGGGACAGACTTAAGGCAACTGTAGTGGGGGGTAGGAGGAAGTAGGCTGTTGGTTAACTAGGATCTGCAGCTTATCCGTTATGCAGGGAAATGGGCAGACTAGGTGGGCCAAGCGGTCCTTATCTGCCATCAGATTCTATGTTTCTATGTTTCTATGCCCTGATCTCCAGTATTAATACTCCATATTGCCCTGGTGGGTACGGGTTGGGTGGGGAGCAGGTGAGTGAGGCACTGTGGAAGTCCACTAGGCCACCAGAAGGTTAGCATAATCATGTACCAGGGGATTGGGGCTGTCTGCTAGCCCACCAGGGAACATTCATTTATTATTATAGGGGATCGGGTCTTTGGCAGGGGGGTCCACTAACCCACCAGGGTAATATGGAATATTACTATTGAAGATCGGGGGTTGGGGGGCACTAGCCCACCTGGGAAATAAACAACATTTTATGGGTGATTGGGGCTGAGGGGGGCAGTAGGGCACCTGTTCATGGTGCTCTTGTTGCACAGTCCACCCACTTGTAGCAAGGCTACCTGATGCGCCCTCTATTTGGCGCAAGGCCATGTTTGCCGCAAGCCACGAAACGTAGCCGCTGGGACCCTGCCCAATAAAGAATTGAGCACAGGGTCCCCTGCAGATTGACAGTTGGCACAAGCCACTTTTGGTGCGGCTTGCCCTGACCCTTTGAGAATCGACCCCTATGTGTTTAAGGGGCTATGCTTTAATCTAGTCTTGTATTCTTTTAATGGTGAGGACAATTTGCAATATGTGCCAGTGGGTTGGGTACGGAAAAGTAATGCCAGTAGCACTTAAGTGCTTGCTTGATTGGGATAAAGTAATTTGTGACATGCTATGGCATTCTTTGGTCTGATTCCTGTGTGAGGGAAGATGCTACTGTGATTCTGGTAGAAAGTTTTTGTGACATCCTTTGACTTTTGTGTAAGGGAGGGTGCTTCTGTGATTCTGGTAAAGTGCTTTTGTGACATTCTTTTGGGTTCTTTGCTTTTATTTCTGTGTGAGGAAGGGTGCTTTTGTGACTTTGGTTTGATAGTGAAAAGGTTGAAGTAGGTGATTAGCACATCGGTTTACTTAGTAGTTTTTCTTGACCAGGTAAGCACACTAGACAATTAAATGCCTGTTTTCAGCTACAACCCAGGATAAAATTGTTTAATTAGGGATGCCCATTAACAGACAATTAAGATCTAATTAGTAAAGCAGCTACAGGCAGTGTCCGTAAAACTGTGCCAGTCAGTCCACACTTGAACAGCAAAACTGAAGGAAAAAGTATGCATTTAAAAGGAACCCTTCATGCATTTAACAGGTCTGTTTTACACAGTAAGTATTGAGGGAGGCGGTATAGTACAGTGGTTTAAGGCTCTGAGCTGCAAATCTGGAGACCTGGGTTTGAATCCCACAGCCCCCCTTGCATATACTGTGTGACCCTGAGCAAGTCACTTAACTTCCCTGTGTTCCCAGGTTGTACCTGTAAACAAGCTTTCAGCTTAGTGTGTCTCACCTGGTTAAACAATTGGAAAAAAAAAAAAAAAGAACAACATTTGTCAATGCCGAATGTTGTCTTGCTGGCATTGGTAGTGCAGGAGTTAGAGACATGCATAATAGGAATGGCAGTGAAGTACTGAACTGACGCCAACCCCACCCCCACCCTGCAGAGACTGACAGGCATTGGGGTGTTCCTTTGGGTTGTCAACCATAATGCTCACACCATTTCATCTCACCTGCAGACACCGACAAGTGTCGCGGTGTGCCTTGGGGTCTTTATGCTCACCCCATTCCATAAGGAAATACCCTGAGATGGGTGCAGTACAGGAGAATGGGGTGAACTTTGGGGCTGAAGAGTACAAGGCACACCTCGAGGCCTGTCACTGACTGCAGGCTGGGGGTGGGGGTGGACTGGCGTGAGCATTACAGCCGACAATCCCAAGTCACACCACTGATGCCTGTCAGTCTCTACAAGACTGGGCGTTGCAGTTGGAAACCCTAATGCCCCAGGCATTTGTTGGTATTTTCACTCCAAATTTTCAACATGGGTTTTTTGTGACCCCACCTCATGAACAGTGGCACTATCAGTTCATTAGCCGAAAGGTGATTTTGCACAGTGACTGTGCCATTTGTCACCACAGGTGCAAAAACACATTTTGGTCAGGATGTGAAAAATGACAGCTGTACTGTTCATGAGGAGGTGTAAAAAAAATGGCAATGTTGAAAATCTGGAGTGAAAATATGAAAAATTGGTGAAATCATGAGCGTGCATAGAAACTGCACAATGCACACCAGTGACGCAACTATTTTGAGGATTTTTTTGACCAAATTTTCAACATAGGCATTTTGAGACCTCTGCTCAAGAACAGTGTCACTGTGATTTTGTTAATCTGTCCCGAACGTTGATTTCCCACAGCGACCACGCCATTGTGCGCCACATGTGTGAAAACACATTTTGGGCAGGATGTGAAAAATTACAGCTGTACTTTTCATAAGGAGGTGTGATAAAATGGTAATGTTGAAAATATGAAGTAAAAATTGTAAAAAATTTCCAAAGTTACGTGCATGCATGGAAACTGTGCAATGCACGCTCATAACACAGTAATTTTTTTTAAATTTTTTCACTAAATTTGCAATATAGGCTTTTTGGAACCCACCTCATGAACAGTGGCACTGTCGTTTTGTTAATCAGTCCTGAAAGGTGATTCCACGCAGTGACCGCAAAATTACCTTCCGGGACGGAATAACAAGATGACAGTGCATGTGTTCATGAGGTAGGGTCCCAAGAACACCATGTTGAAAATTTGGAGCCAAAATTCAAAAGAATGGCTGAGATATCCACTATGTTGAACCCCCATTGATCCCATTGATGCCATTATACAGCTTACCGCATGTCTTCATTTTGCAGTTCGCTTTGAAGAGTCCAGAAATGTTCCTGCTCCACCAAGATCACACCGCTGGACCTCCGAGGCACGTATGGGGTGAGGGGGGTGTGGGGAGGTGGGGGCTGACAGAGGGTGGGAAAAGGGGTTGGGGAGGGGGTGCCATGGATAACGAGGGACCATTTCCTTTTTCAGGTACAGAAAAAAAACCCATTGCAGGACCATTTTCTTTCTTTACAGGTGAAATAAAACAAATGTTGGGCACACTGGGGTGCGCTATCACTGTGCCTCATGATTTTTGAGGGGGGATGTCGTCTTTCTTTGGGGATTGTGTGGTGGCAGCTGGAGTCACTGTCATGTTTATTGAAATGTTTCTTCAAGAAAGGAATGTACGGAAGGCTTGTCATCTGTGCCACTGCATGACGAGCTTGTCTCTGATTGCAGCAGCATGTTTCTTTTAAGTTGGTGGCACTTTACATAATTCTTGTATCAGTGCTAGCATGCTGGCTAATTGGGGAATGTGGGACGCACCTACTCAAGTGTGCCCTGCATTCGCCGACACTGACTCAGCTCTGCATTTCTGCTACTACCACAAGATGTCTAGGGGTGGGAGTAGGAAGATCTAGGGGTGGGGGTAGAAGAGAGTAGGCTGCTGGTTAACTAGGATCTGCAGCTTATCCAATAGGTAGGGAAATGGGCAGACTGGGTGGGCCAAGCGGTCCTTATCTGCCATCAAACTCTATGTTTCTATGTTTTTATGTCGCCTGTGCGTGCGCAAGACAACATAAAAAATCTGGACTTGGAAATTCTCTGTGTTTATGCGGGCTATGCATTTATCAGGTATGCGTTAAGTGGGATGCACTGTAGTTGGTTACATAAATTATAAGCTACAGGGGTTCAAAATTACCCAATTTAATGATCTGTGTTAAACTGTGTAAACATTTTCAAAATATTTGGATGTTTATAGATCCACTGCTATTGAAGGTACACACTCCGAACTTGGCATGCATACCAAAGTAAATATGTCCTGGAATCTAATTAAGCTGGATAAATGTAGTTTTAGTAGGTTAAAATTTATTGTGGCTACTTTAGTAAATACTAATAGGCAAAATTTGTCCAAAAAATTCATGGAACATATAATAGGTAATGTCACTAGAATTCCACTTGTGGAATTTAACTTTCATGAAACACATACCACTAAATCTCCTTGCCTGTACTATCATCGTGTCCCTGCAATGAACCTCCAACACTCCTGTGACAGTGATGTCCAGAATAATGCTACATTATGACTAAAGATATCAAGATAAATATGCCACAATGACCAAAGTCACAACCAGTTGTAATACTTGACGTCACTTCATGCCACTCTTTTCAAATGGTAAACATATACAATATATTGTTATCTACAGGGTTGTTAAAGAGTCAGCAGGTGGCACTGTGCTGAAACAATACTGCATGTGCATGTGCTTCCACAAGTCATTTAGTCAGTGAGCTATAGTGGTTAGCTGGCATACTGCATTTCAAGACATGCTAGGTCACAGTGATGTCCATGACTATGATTCATGGTCCATCACTCAAGATAGTGACCTGACATTTGGCATCACTATACTTTTACTACGGAACCTACTATGAATGCTACATCATTGCCACTTTACTGTATCTTCCTCTACAATGACAGCTCAAGTGTATGGCTGGGCAAAATGTGTGGACAATGGCTTCAGCAAAAGTATCACAAAATTCCACAATTTCACAAACATTCATGGACTTCATCTTAAATTATTGATGTTGTTTTGGAATCTTTGGCTGCTTATACATTAACCAGCCTTTGAGTAAGAAATTAGAGAGCTGACACACAGCCTCTTTTTTTCCCATATTGTTTTTTTCTCGGCTGGCATCTCATCTCTCAGGGATATACCCTGTTTACAGGGATATACAGTGATCAGGATGAACCCAGCCATCATTCAGATGGCTACTGGGTTTTTCTCCTGCATTTGTTTCCCCTCCTACCTCCTCTGGCATGGGAGGTGTCTCTGTCACACTCACATAGCTCCAGCTTCCCCTATGGAAGGAACAAGCTCCCTGGCCCAGCCACAGTGGTGGCTGTGTTGGAGGAACCTGCCGCCATCCCTCCCCAGCCAAGATACACTGCTGAGCAACAGGTATCTTGGCCATTGCCCGCCTCCCAGCATCACTTTTCGGGCTCACTTCTGAACCTGGGTTGTCTGCATGGCTGCACAGCACTTTGCTGCTTGGCCATGGGGTTAGCCTCAAAGCCTAATAGTTAGGGTCAATGAACCCACCACAACTGGTGATATTCTGTTCTCTAGTTTTAAAGTTATAGGGGCTTAAGATTTTTCAGTTTACATAATTGCGAAATGTAATTTTAAAATTTCCAAAAGGTTGGAGGCTTATAACTCAGTCACTGTTAAAGACAGAGATTTGAAACTTGGTACACCAACACGGCAACCCCTTGGATCTGGTCTTCTCAATCGATCTTGACATTAGTAATGTCAAGGCTGATCCAGTCTCTTGGTCGGATCATCATGTCATCCCATTTCTTTTTGGAGCTCCCCATTCAATACCCCCTGTGAAGATGGTCAGGTACTGCTCTTTTAAACACTTTGAGCCTCAGAGAATCCAGGTGGTCCTTGACATCTCAAGCATGCAGACGGCTTGTGCTATGGGTGTTGAGGCAGCAGTGGAGGGTTACAGTGTATCCCTCTCCTCTGCTTTTGACTGCCTAGTGCCAGTCCATGTATGCCCCCTAACCTCATACCTCAGTTCACCCTGGTTTGATGCTGAATTGAGGAAGTTGAAAATTGAGGTGTGGCGGTAGGAACATTGCTGGCGCAGGTCCCGTCTGGAAGTGAATAAACTGACACTAAGTACTCATCATTTTGAGTATCAGTGAGTAATCACCCTGGAAAATGACAGTATTCCTGTCATGGGTGATTGCTGCTGGGAGGAACCGGCCAGCTCAGCTTTTCAACACTGTTGACAGATTATTACATTCAGTCTGTCTACAGTATTGTGAACCTTTTTCTCATGAAAAATGCAAGGAGTTCAACCATTTCTTCTTAGTCAAGGTGTCCTCCATCAGGGCTGGGATCTCCCCAAGCAGCCTGTCAATGGCTGATGGTGTCCAGTCTGGGTGGGTGACTGGCCCTCTGCCTTTGTGGGCTGAATTTGGACCGGTTGATCTGGACGATATATCATGGGTGGTTTCTGCATTGCGACCCACCTGCTGTATGTTGAATCCTGGGCCAACCAGACTCTTTTTAGAGTGCTGGGATTTGCTCAGTCCAATTCTTGTGGTGATTTTCAGTGGTTAACTTCTTGAGGGGGTCTTTCCCTCCGCCCTAAAGAAGGCGGTGGTGAGGCCTCTTCTTAAGACGGCTTCTTTGGACCCTGATGATCTTAGCAATTACGGACCTCTCACAAACCTTCTCTTTTTAGAGAAGGTGACTGAGAAGGTGGTGGCATCACAGCTGGAACAACACCTGGAGAGGTATGATATCTATGAGCCCTTCCAGTCTGATTTCCGGCCTCAACATAGTACAGACACTGCCTTAGTCAGGGTATTTCATGATCTTCTTTCAGCAAGGGATAGTGGGCAATCCTTTCATCAGCATTTGACATGATCACTCATGGCATGCTCTTGGCTTGCCTTAGGGCACTATGTGGGTATTTTGGGCACTGTTTTATGGTGGTTTGAGTCCTACATAAATGGCAGAACACAGCAAGTGGTACTTGGCTCCTATGCATTGAGCACTGCTGCGCTCTGCTCTGGGGTGCCTCAAGGGGTGTTCCTGGCTCCCATGTTATTCACTGTGTACATGCTGCCTCTGAGGGAGATTATTAGATGCTATTGCTTGGCATTTCATTGTTATGCTGATGACATCCAGCTGTATGTGTCTTGTGTCCCTGATGATGTGGCAGCTCTCTCAGTATTGGGCGAATGTCTTAAAGAGACTCAGGACTGTTTGGCAGCCAGCTGGCTCAGGATGAACCCATATAAAATGGAGGTGCTACTGGTGGAGCCAGGTTGACATGGCTTTTCTGTGACTTTTGGGAGCACTGCTTTCCCTTCATTGGGATGAGTGACCCTCTGTCCGGCAGATAGGGTTAAGAATATGAGGGTCATTGTGGACTCTAAGCTGACTCTGGAATTCCAGGTGTTGGCTGTTGTCCGCAATGGCTAGTTCCATCTTCGTAATATCACCTGGATCAGGCCCTATCTTGAACCATCTGACTTGGTGACATTAGTGCATGCCTTTGTCTCATCAAGACTGGACTGTTACAATGCTCTTGACCTGGGGCTTTCTGTGAAGCTGATGCGCCCGCCGCCTGCAGCTGGTTCAGCATTTGACATGGTCGCTCATGTCATGATCTTGGCTTGCCTTAGGGCACTATGTGGGTATTTCGGGCACTGTTTTATGGTGGTTCGAGTCCTACATAAACGGCAGGACACAGCAAGTGGTACTTGGCTCCTATACATCGAGCACTGCTGCGCTCTGCTGTGGGGGTGCCTCAAGAGGCAGTCCTGGTTCCCATGTTATTCACTGTGTACATGCTGCCTCTGAGGGAGATTATTAGATGCTACTGCTTGGCATTTCATTGTTATGCTGATGATGTCCAGCTGTATGTGTCTTGTGTCCCTGATGATGTGGCAGCTTTCTCAGTATTGGGTGAGTGTCTTAAAGAAATCCAGGACTGTTTGGCAGCCAGCTGGCTCAGGATGAACCCATATAAGATGGAGGTGCTACTGGTGGAGCCAGGTGACATGGCTCTTCTGTGACTTTTGGGAGCACTGCTTTCCCTTCATTGGGAGGAGTGATCCTCTGTCTGGCAGATAGGGTTAAGAATCTAGGGGTCATTGTGGACTCTAAACTGACTCTGGAATTCCAGGTGTTGGCTGTTGTCCACAGTGGCTATTACCATCTTCGTAATATCACCTGGATCAGGCCCTATCTTGAACCGTCTGACTTGGTGACATTAGTGCATGCCTTTATCTCATCAGGACTGGACTGTTATAATGCTCTTGACCTGGGACTTTCTGTGAAGCTGATGCACCACCTGCAGCTGGTTCAGAATGAGGCAGCCCAGTTGATGGCTGGGACATCTCGTTCCAAGCACATCCCTACGGTTCTCCGCTTTCGCCACTGGTTTCCAGTCAGGTGGCGCGTCAGTTTCAAGGTTTGTTTGTTAACTTACAAGGCCTTGCACAGTCTGGATAAGGTCTATCTGAAAGACCTCCTGCTTCCGTACACTCCTGTTCATGCCCTCAGGTCAGCTGAGGCAACCTCCTCTCTGTCCCTGGCTCATGACTGAAATCCTCTGGGGATAGGGTGTTTGGGTTTAGCAGCACTGATTTTGTGGAATGCCCTTCCCTGTGAAGTGAGGGTGGCTCCCTCACCGACCATTTTTAAATCACATTTGAAAACACTTTTGTTTAGTTTATGTTTTGGACTGGTCTTGTCATTCTTTTTATGTTAATTTTAACTTGTTGTTTTAAATTGTTTTATCTATCTGCTGTGAGGCGTTCAGAACCACTTGGATTGAGCACCATATAAATGAAATTGACTTAACTTGACTACACCTCTGTATGGACATTGGTGAAGCCATTGTACCAAATGTGGTGCAATTCAGACAAATACTGTTTAACATAGATGGAAATAACTGAAATCACAATTGTGGCAAAATTTTGCAGAATTGAAATCAGAATTTCAGCAGAAATTTGCAATGGAATATAAATTTCACCCAGCCCTACCCCTAAATTCATGACTCTTGAACTTCAAGGTGTCCTGATGCAGGACACCAGATCGAACATCTGCTACTGCCTGATCTTGTTGATATCCTTGAGTATGGGGAAGACTGAAATCACGTCCCCTTTCAGTCTCTTTTTCTCCAGGGTGAACATGTTCAAGGTCTCCAGCCTCTCCTTACAGCTTTCATCTCCATACCTCTGATCATTTTGAGCCCCTTCATGGCACCCTCTAGACTGCCTCAATGTATTTTTTCTGTTGAGGAGTCCAGAATTGCACACAGCTGTCCAGGTGGGACTGACCATTTCCTTATAAAAAAGCAGAATTACTTATCTCTGCTGGTCACTCCTGATGCAACCCCCATTCTATTAACCCTCTTGATAGCAGTGGTGCACTGTTTGCCCTACTTCAGCCCCTTGTCTAATATGACCCCCCCAGTACTTATCCACATGAACTAAAACAAGAGTGCTGATCCTACCTCTGTTTTTCCTCCCTAAGTGTTTCACCTTGAATTTATATACATTGAATCTGAAGCTCCAGGGGTTAGACCAATCAGCCGGCTGATTTAGTTTCATTGGATGTTTGTCCCCACTCTCAAGGGAGTCCACAACCCTGGCCAGCTTAGTGTCACCCATAAACTGAAGTAGCCCGCTACAGACCCCAGGTTTCTGATTGTTGATGAAACTATTGAGGAGCAGTAGCCTCAGCACTGATCCCTGAGGGAGGCCGCTGTCAGATGGTGCCAGTGGACCTCAGTTGGTAGTATTTGCTCCTCTGGGCTAGAAGGTCATAACCAGTTCTCACTCTGCTGAGTTATGCTTGGACAGTACCTAGTGCTAACACTGTAATTAGGTATTAGTGATATGTGTTCCCACTGAAGGTGCTGTCTGCTGAATGATATGATGAACCAGGCTTCTTTTTGCCCATCTTTGGTGGTTGTCCAGGTAGAAACAAATGATCTCATGACTTGCTGCATATGAGGAGGAAATTACCCTGGTGTCTTAGCTAGCATTTCTTAATCCATTAAGCAGGTTCTGAAGCAATTCTGCATGCCTGTGCATAGCTGGCAAGTGACTTATGACTGAAAAAGATTATAGGAAGTAGCTGCAGCACGATAATCTAATGCATAATTTTCAGAAAGAGGTTTATAGGGTCATAAGGAGGTTTATAGTGTCATATAGGAGGTGCTGCCAATCCACTGTGAACTGGTCACCAAAATTATGCTACCAGACTTTGACTGCATTGACATGGTCTATGTACAGCCACCTCTGCTTCACTAGCCAGGCTGGACACCCTCTGCAATGTCTTTTGTCACTTTACAACTAATTCTCCTCCAAGAACGCACCACTGCTCCTTGTCCATCCTCCCCCTACATTCACGTTGCCACTCACATTACACTTCCTTCGTCCCCAAGTTCTGATTTGGATCCCTGCCATCCTATCTTGCCTCACTCCTCTCTCTAGTACCCCCTGCTCCATGCTCCATGCTCCCTCCACTCAAGGGACCAACTAACCTTCTGCACTCCTCACCCCATTCATTTGCTGGGCAATCTGCCTTCTATCACTTGCCATCACTCTGAAACCAGCTCTCTCCCTCCATTTGTCACTCCCCCTCCTTAGGGTCCCCTCAGGTGACAGCTGAAACTCCTCCCTCCACCTACCTGCACCTGTTTTCCCCTAGGATATCCCCCCTAGGTATTTTAGGTTTTTGACTCCCCTTGACACAGCTGCTGCCTAGTGTACTGTTTTGACTTTGTTTTTACTGCTGTGATGCCTATCTCAGTTTTCACTTGCACTTGTGTTTGCACAATATATTTGCACTTTATCATGTTTCCATGTACGTACCAGTTAAGTATTTTTACTAAGTGTTTGCACTTTATCTGCATCATGTAATGTACTGTATTATGTGTCATTCTTCACAGAGAGGGTTGTAGATGCGTGGAACAGCCTTCCTGAGGAGGTCATAGAGTCAAAAACAGTGGAAGAATTCAAGAATGCATGGGACAGGCATAAGGCAATTCTAGTGGGGGGTAGGAGGAAGTAGGCTGTTGGTTAACTAGGATCTGCAGTTTATCCATTAGGTAAGGAAATGGGCAGACTAGGTGGGCCAAGCAGTCCTTATCTGCCATCAAATTCTATGTTTCTATGTTTCACTATTTCCTCCTGTAACCCTTTCCCAGGGTCGCACCTGGAAACAAGCCTTGGCTTGGTGTGCATTTCCCAGTTACCAGTATTTGAATAAATAAATAATACAGGAAGGAGGTGGACGCTAGCCCTTTTTTTGGAGGAGAGAGTCCTGAAGGGACTTGCAAATCTGAAAGTGGACAAAGCGATAGGGCCAGACGGGGTGCATTCAAGGGTATTGAGAGAGCTCAGGGAGGTACTGGCTGTACCTCTGACAGTCTTATTTAACAACCCACTGGAAACAGAAGTGGTTCCAGAGGACTGGAGGAGGACAAATGAAGTGCCTCTTCACAGAAGTGGTAGCTGGGAGGAGGCTGGCAACTATAGGCCTGTCAGCCTGACTTCGGTGGTGGGAAAGTTAATAAAAGCACTGCTGAAGGGAAGGATTGTGGAATATCTTGAATCCAGTGAGTTACAAGACCTGAGGCAGCATGGATTCATGGGGGTAGGGGCAGAGAGAGGTCAAGTCAGGGCTAGCAGTATAGCCAAGAGGTTAGAGGAACGAGGTGTGAATGATCTTGGTGCAGACCAGACCTGAGTTTGATTCTCACAACCTCCACTTACATACTGTGTGACTCTGAGCAAGTCGCTTAACTGCCCAGTGCTCCCAGGTCACCCCTGAAAACAGGCACTTGTGCCTAGTGGGCCTTACCCGGTTACCAAAGACTAAAAAAAATTAAAAAAGTCAAATGAATCTGATAGAGTTCTTTGACTGGGGGATCAGGAAATTAAATTAGGGTGAAGCGGTGGACATGGCCTACCTAAATTTCAGCAACACGTTCAACATCATTCTACATAGGAGACTCATAAGGAAGCTGGGAAATGTAGAGATGAGTCCAAAGGTGGTAAACTGGTTAAGAAACTGCTTAGGATGTAGGTGACAGAGTGTGGTGGTAAACAGAATTCACTCCAGGGAAGGAAGGGTGACCAGCAGGGTGCCTCATAGATCAGTACTGGGACCAATCCTGTTTAATGTCTTTATAAGTGACAACGCAGAGGAGCTGGAAGGGGAGGTCTGCCTTTTTGTGGACCACACCAAAATCTGCAATAGGGTGGACACTCGGGGGGGAAAAGAATGAGCAGAGACCTGAGAAAACTCAGGGAGTGAGTGGCCAATGGCAGCTGGATTTCAGTGCAGAATTGTGCACTTTGGGTACAGAAACCCAGGGACCAAGTACAAAATGGGTGGAGAGGTAGTGACGACTACCAAGCATGAAAGAGACCTGGGGATAGTCATATCTGAAGACCTAAAGGTGGCCAGGCAGTGCAACAAGGCACTTGGGAGGCTAGTGGGATGCTGGGGTGCATAAAGAGGGGTATCGCCAGCAGACAGAGGGAGGTGGTGTTGTGTTGCCACTGTATAGATTACTGTTGAGATCCCACTTAGTGTACTGTGTCCAGTTCTGGAAACCACATCTATGAAAGGACATAGACAGAGTGGAGGCTGTCCAGAGGAGAGCAATGAAAATGGTTCAGGGTCTGCATCATAAGCCCTACAATGAGACATTAAAATACCTAAATATGTACACCCTGGAAGAGATGAGGGAGAGGGGGATATGATAAAGATCTTTAAATACCTCACAGGAGTAAACAAGGTACCACAGGGGAGTGTTTTTCAGAAACAAATATGCTCAAGAACAAGGGGACATGGAGACGGGGTAGAGTCAGATGAGATGTGAGAAGGTACTTCCTCCAAGAAAGAGTGATGGATGCCTGGAACAGTCTTCCAGCAGAGGTGGTGGTTGTGAAAACAGAGATGGGGTTCAGGAATGCATGGGATAGGCATAAGGGAATCTTTGTGGAAAGGAAGAAGGAGAGAAAGAGCTGGAGATCAAGTAGAGTCTGCAGTGGCACTACTGGTAGGGAAAAATGGGCAGACTGAGTGGGCCAAGCAGTCCTTATCTGCCATCAAATTCTATGTTTATGTGTCCTATGTACTGTAGGAAAGGCTAACCAAAAAATGATCAAGGATTCATCCTGTACAGCTCCTGTCAAACAGGCAGCTGCAACATTCATTGTTGTTTAAAAAGCACATTGGAAATTGCTGTGAGCCCTCCTTTCCCTACTGAATTAAATGATGTACCCAGTCATTTGCTTATCTTCTGACACATTATCAGTTTATAATAGGAAAAGTATATGTTGACAACTGAGTCAATACACTAAGTCTTTGCATCGCATGTAGACAGTGTGTATGCTTCCCTAACTTTCATCTCTGCATATAGGGGGTCTCATGGACCCTTGTTGCATTTACAGGAGTGCAGGTCCCTTCCACACCCAATCCCCTGTCAGTTCACAGCTTGGCACATGCAGATGTACCATGGGATTGGCCAGGGTAGTGGTTCACTCCACACCGTGCAGCAGGGTATGAAGTGCCTGAGGAGAGGGGTGCAGGCTATGTGAGCAGGGCCCCCTCCTGCAGCCATTGTGCATCTCCTCCAATTTGCACCGACTGGCCACGGCAATGCATGTGACCCCCTGCCATGCTGCCCCAGCCCTCCAGACATGCAGAGAGGGCTAGGGGCAGCCATTGGGACACTTTCCCTGTTCATGTTGATTTAATGGGACCCACCATGTTCCATAATCTCCTGCTCTGCAAGAATCAGGGGATCCAGTCTGCCACCAGGGCAAGTATCAGATTGGATGCCTGTCTTGTCTGCTATTCTTCCCCCGTCACCACCACATCAGCAGAGTAGAGCCACAGATAGTCAGCTGGTGTTTGCACATGATGCATCCCCTGTCCAGGGGTGTGGGTGGGTGTGTGCCAGGTATGTGCACATGGCGCATGTCCAGCCCACATTAGTGCATAGGCCCCAGTGTGATTAAGGTAAAATAATTAATAAATAAAAGATTGCAAACTACACAGTTTAGTTTCATAGGTTTTGAAACAGATCAATCGGCCACTTGAGCCATTTTAGACCCATCACATATCAGTGGTCATATGCCCTGGTTAGATCTCCCATAAACTTATCCAATCCTTTTTTAAAGGCAGTCATACTTGGTGCCTCTACCACTTCCTTTGGAAGCCTATTCCAACTATCCACCACCCTCTGGTTAAACCATAACCCTCTCCTGGTGGTTCTGTATGACTCACCCCCTTAACTGATACCCGTGCCTTCTTGATAGCCTCTCATTAGGTGGTGTCTTGATCAATCCTGCTGCCTCAAATAGTGCATCATCCCACAGTGACTTATACACAAAACAAAGATCTCCTCTCATAGATCTGTAATTCGTAGAAAATAAGCCAAGGTGTTGCAATCTCTCCTGATAATTTTTCTGTTTTATTACTCTGACTTTTTTTGTCATTTACCTCTGGATTTTCTCTACCAATTTTGTTTCCTCCCGCCGTTTGTGGACTATAGAATGGGGCTCCATATTCCATAATTCGTCTAACAAGCGATCTATAAAGTGGCACAATAACCTCATTACTTCTGTTTTAAATATTTCTCAGGATGTTCCTCATTACCCAAAATGTTTTCTTTTTGTAGTTTCTTTAGTGTGTGTGTCAAAACTTAAATTACTAGTAATTACTACTCCCAAGTCCCTTTTACTATGTGTACTTATCACAATCTTGTTATTTAGCATGTATTCAGCTTGACTATTATTTGACCCAAAGTGCAAGACCTTACATTTCCCTATATCAAAATTAGAGATGCAGCGAATTATTAATCCGCCCGTGATGTGGACGCGAAGTTGGCACTTTGCGCCACTGGAGCACAATGCCATGGGCCCTGTAAAGTGCTCACTTTGCTATTATTACCACATTTCTCATTATGCCTTAACGTGAAGTAAGGTGAAGTGAGAAGAAAATAGTCACATCACATGGCTTGCAGTACTGTAAGTCACATGCTTTAGCCAGGCAGGAAGGAAGTGAGTCAGAGAAGGAGTTGCACTTTCTCCTTTGCATTTGTAGATGGAGAAAGCAAAATTGTCAGAGGAGAGGACTTTGGCTTTTTTTTCTTTTTAGTTCCAGAACCCAGAACAAACAAACAGCTTTTTTAAAAGCTATTTTATTTAGTTTTTATATTGTCTTAGTGTTTTTTTTGTTAGTGAATTTTTTTGTATAAGTTTTTTTTGTTTTGTGTGTGACTGACTGTGTGTGTGTGTGTGTGTCCACTGTCTGTGTGTGTGTGTCATCCCGTGGACTCAGAAGGATGGAGGATCACGTAGGAGAAGGCGAGTTGCTGGCCCATGGGCGCATTAGGAGGGGAGGAGTGCGGACCCGTGGGGGGTGGGGCGGTCATTTGATGTTGGACCACTCCAGACTCCTGGCCGATGTTGCTTCCCCCACTGAAGCAACAGGAGCAGCAGCAGCAGCACCAGTGCCACTGGTGGCTGCTGCGCATCCACCTTCTCCACCACTACCACCACAACCACCACCACCACTAGCAGGAACTGTTGGGGCTCCAGCAGCACCCCCTCCACCACCTCCACAGCCACAGGAGGTGGCCCTGGCAATTGTAGGTGGTGGTGGGACTCATGCCCGACATGTGAGGACTGTGTCTGGTCCCCCCCAGCAGCTCCCCAGTGTGGGAGTTTTTTAATTGTGTGGGGGGAGACAGCACAGTGGTGGAGTGCCATGTGTGTGGCATGCTGGTGCACTGTGGCCCACCTGGGACACATTTGGGGACTGGTGGCCAGTGCACCCACATGCTGAACCACCACAGGGCAGAGTGGCAGCCTGCCACGGATGGGGCCAGGCATCCACCTGCTGGCCCTTCTGTGGCAGTGGCAGAGGGTGCTGCTGGGGTGGGAGATGTGCCTTGCAGCAGTCACCACCATAGCAGAAGGAGGAGGGCTACTACATCAGCTGCTCCACAGCCACCAGTACCACCCTGTCCACCACCAGCCCCACTACCTGGATTCCCACTACAGTGGACCCCGCCACAGTCCCTGCAAGCCAGTCTGACATCGGCCTGGTGTGGGTAGTGCTCGAGGAAAATAATGAGCGGTTCAGTGCTTTGGAACAGCAGGTTAACAGAGTGGAAGCACAGCAGCAGCAAATACTTTCAATGCTGCACCTGCTGCTAGACCATCATGGCATCCCACGGCCATAGTAAGTCAGGGGATTGTTTTCTGCCCCCCCACACCCACCCTCACACCCACCCCACTACTGTGTTGTACTTTTTTTGTGTGTTTTTTGCTTGTTATTGTTTAATCATACACATTTTTCCTTCCACGGGAATCTTTCTTGCACCACATAGTGCAATACATTTTTGTGAAAACAAGCTGTAATTTCATTACAGTGTGTCACGTGAGGGAGGAATTCCTGTTCTGAAAATCTGCCCACATTCTGCCTACCTTCTCAGCAATGTTAGGACATGATGGCAGGGAGTGCATATGTGCGTGCTCCTTACAGTGAATATCCAATTGTCCGGCAGGTTTCTGAATGTTTCTTTATGTTATAATAGTCAGTTTGTGGTGAAATGTGTGGCCATGTTTCCAGTAAGAAGAGCCTTGTTAGTGGAAACATCCCACATTTCACCACAAAGTGAACCTTATAACATAAGGAAACATTGGTTGGGATAACTGCTGGACATTCACTATAGTGGAGCATGCACCTGCGCTTCCCTTGGCATCACGTCCTAATGTAGCTGAGAAAGGGTGGCAGAATGTAGGTGGCTTTTCTGATTGGTAATTCCTCCGTCACGTGACTCACTGTAATGAAATTATGGGTGGTTTTCACAGAAATATATTGCACTCTGTGGAGCAAGAAATATTCCAGTGGTAGTAATGCCTCCACATATTAGTTTATGTGCATCACCATAACTATGTAATATGGTGAATGTCTGTAAAGCAGCAGCACAACAATCTGTTGATAACTCTGACCTATATTTTTTAATGCTATGTTACAACTTCTTTTACTTACATCCTGACTGACTGGAATGATATGATAATTTGCAGTAGTTGAATCTGCTGTACTATCTTTTTTCATGTGTGAAATAATGAAAGGAGCATTCCTTTTAAATTGGTGCTGACCAGGTCTTTGTCATTGTTTTCCTCTGCTTTTCTCCATCACATCAAGTAGTTGCTATATATCACTTCTGTTGTTAATTAACAGTTATGCATCAGGCAGTGTTTTATGACACCACAGAACAATAGTTATTGAAAAGCAGCTGCAAATAAATACAAAGCTGGTCCAAACAATATTGGAAGATGTGCTCATTTTTTTTTCATATATGAAAAAAGTAGTCAAGTAAGTAAAGCAGACATAAATTGTGAAAAGAATTGTATCATTCAAGTCACGACTCTGAGGTAAGTAGTGGTGGTTGTGGCAATGTAAAGTAGCATAAAAAAGTACAGTACAGAACTGTACGGACATTCTTGCAATGCTGCTTTAATTGTAAAAATGTCAGTATGACATCATGAGCTCATAGCAACAATCACAGAACACACAAAAGTGGCACAGAGTCCCCAGATTTTTTTCTGCAGGCCCAAAATGCATCCTCCTTGTGTGCAGAAAATTGACAAGTGGTAATGAAGTGAAATAGGATTGTTTCAGCACATACAAAGTCCCCCAGAATTAATGGGGCACTCAGTCATGCACATAAAAGTGGCACAGAGTCCCCATATTTTTTCTGTAGGCCCAGAATGCATCCTCCTTGTGTGTAGAAAATTGACAAGTGGTAACGAAGTGAAATGGGATTGTTTCAGCACATACCAAGTCCCCCAGAATTAATGTCACACTCAGTCATGCGCATAAAAGTGGCACAGAGTCCCCAGATTTTTTATGCAGGCCCAGAATGCATCCTCCTTGTGTGCAGAAAATTGACAAGTGGTAACGAAGTGAAATGAGACTGTTTCAGCACATACAAAGTCCTCCAGAATTAATGGCGCACTCAGTCATGCGCATAAAAGTGGCACAGAGTCCCCAGATTTTTTCTGCAGGACCAGAATGCATCCTCCTTGTGTGCAGAAAATTGACAAGTGGTAACAAAGTGAAATGGGATTGTTTCAGCACATAAAAAGTCCCCCAGAATTAATTTGGCGCACTCTGTCATGCGCATAAAAGTGGCACAGAGTCCCCAGATTTTTTTCTGTAGGCCCAGAATGCATCCTCCTTGTGTGCAGAAAATTGACAAGTGGTAACGAAGTGAAACGGGATTGTTTCAGCACATACAAAGTCCCCCAGAATTAATGTTGCACTCAGTCATGCACATAAAAGTGGTACAGAGTCCCCAGATTTTTTCTGCAGGCCCAGAATGCATCCTCCTTGTGTGCAGAAAATTGAAAAGTGGTAACGAAGTGAAATGGGATTGTTTCAGCACATGCAAATTACCCCAGAATTTATTGCGCAGCCACTCATGCGTGCAGTGCTCCTAAAATGATGACCGTGAGAGAACTGTTGCTGGTCCAATGTGTGCTGCGATTCGAGCAAATGCAATGTGATCATCTCAACTGGATGGAAGGGTGCCCTTTGTCTGTACACTAATAGTAGCCTTGGTGAGTTGATATATATATATATATATATATATATATATATATAGATTTATATTCCTGTAGTTTGTAGGTGAGGGGGGTTGACATGGACATGTACTCATGGTATTGTTCTGTATCACAGGTCACAGATACTGTTGGTGTGCACATTCCAGTGCTCAATTAGAACTTTTTGTGTAGAAATTTGCAATGGATAACTGTCAAGCACATGAAGGTAAGTATTTTTTATTTTTTTTTGGGTGGGGGGAAGCATATTTGCAGGTTTGTCTATAATGGTTTCTTATTTTCTTACTTCTTCACAGATTTTATCTGCATCCTTTTTGAGTATGGTGTGATGGTCATGGTCATCTAATGAAATGACTTCTGCATGTTGCATGTGCTCCCCAGCCCGAGGGGTGGGGTGGGGTGAAACCTGATGTTGAAGAACTTGTTTGGATAAGGCCACTTTGTCAGAACAACAAAGCATCTGGAAGTTTTCTAAAAAAAGAAATGAATAACTTCTTACAACTTAATTGTTATGTGTCCCTCCCTGGTTCTCAAATCTCAATCCCTAAAGTCAAGTTACATTTGAAAGACACATCTTGTCAACTAACACAACCTGTTGTGTGCAATATTTGCTGCAGTCTTTACAAAACAATGAAACGGATAAAATAAAATCTTCATACTTACCAGAATGGATTTCACATTGATATTACATTGGTTCCTCTCTGTACGGTACAGCTACAGCATCATCCCCAACGAGTTTTAGCCATGGAACCTTTTTTCATTACCCTGTAAAAGAAACAAAAGAAGTGTACTGTATGTGTTTTACCACTATGGCTCTGAAAAGCTACAGAAAACAAAACATACAACTAAAGGAAGTGAAGTAGCATAACAAACATGAGTACACATACTCACTTTATAGTTTAAATATTAAGAAGCTGGTGGTGGTGGTCTGTGTGGGGCAGACAGACTCATGGGGCAGATTTGGATAACATCAATCTCGGTGGTGGTGGTCCGGGGGGCAGACAGACTCATGGTGGCAGACTTGGATAACATCAGTCCCGGTGGTGGTGGTCCGGGGGGCAGACTCATGGTGGCAGTGGATAACATCAGTTTCGGTAGGGTGGTCCGGGGGGGCACACCGCCTTTTAAATACTGCAGTTAAAACCTGCCAACATTAACCACATCATCATCCTCATAAAGAAAACTGCCCTCATCGATGTCTGAAGTCTGACCACTGGGAAATTCTTTCTCCATTGTGTCACCATCTATGTCAGTGGTGGGCCGTTTCAGGCAGCCACTGCCAGTGCCACCAGGATGCTCCATTTCCACATCAGCAAGACCACCATGACTAGGCCGGGATATGAATACCGAGGTTGCAGTCTGTGCTGGTATGTGCCTCTCATTCATTTTAATGAATGTTAGCAAACTAACATTTGCAGGAGACAGGTTTGTCCGACGATCCCTGACTATTGCACCTGCTGAGCTGAATACCCTCTCGACACTTACACTGGAGGGTGGGCATGTGAGATACTTCAGTGCCACTGCAGTCGGCTCTGGCCATTCACTGACCTTTCCATTCCAGTACAAAAGAGAATCTTCACTTATTGTCAGATGCCTGTTTTCAGACAAATATGACTCAACCATTCTCTGTGCTGCACTAAGTCCAATTGTTGATGCATCATTCTGTTCTCCCGAATCATTTATTTCACAAATACCCATTTGGGACAAAGCCTCCCAAAGCAGGTTGACACCACCCACTTTGGGTGACAGCCCACCTTGAACTACAGTCCCCTTCCCCTTGCAGGATATGCTTCATGGTCCTCCAGGTACACCTTCAGCCAGATTATGCTGCTGAGGTTTGCTGACCTTGGCACGTGACTTCTGTGCCCCATGAACCAAGCGCACCAGTTGACCACTGATATTTTTTACCTGTTCAGGCCTTCCCTCCAGTACTGATGCAATTCCACGTTTGTATCGTGGGTCCAGCATTGTTGCTATTGCAAAGTTGTCATTACGCTGAATGCTCACAACGTGACGATTATGGTCAAATACTGTCAGCATGTGTTGCAGCAACATACTGCTACCACCGTCTCCAGCAACATCAAGGCTATGCTTTACATTCACCAATGTCTACCTCAGCACCTGCAGCAATGGAATTGATTGGCTAATGGAGGCAAACGCGCCACTCACTGCCTGTATGGCATGTTCAAAAGGCCGCAAAATTGTTATTACAGAGTCCATGAGGCGCCACTGTTCAGTCGTCATAGACATGGAGGCCCCGGAACTGTCACGGCTAGTGTGCATAGCAAGATATTCTGAGATGGTTTTGTATTATTCATGAAAATACAAAATCACACATGCCCCCACAATGCAAAGCATCATGGGCTGCATATGCAAATCACCACAGAATGTTATGCTAGTCCAACTTTAAGCAGAATTGCATGGTGCCGAAAGGCCTCTCACAGAGTTTGCAAAGGGTGCTAACAGAAGACATAGACACGTGTTTCATCCTACCAGGACTCATCAGTATGCCTCGTCTGTTTGATACCCCAGTGCAATGGACCAGCTACCCTTAAGGCAGTGTGCCTTGGATATATTGTGGTGAACCCATTAAAATAAAAATAAAAATACAACCTCTCTGCCATGTATAACGTGAACTTCTATCGGGTGACAACTTCCAGCTTCAAGCGGTGCTGAGGCAGGCTGTTTTGTATCTGCAACTGCCGCAGTTGATCTTGGGCCTTTCCAGATCTTGAAAAGTGAGAGCAGATACGTTGTGCAATGGTCTGCATTTCCTTTATAAAAGGGTGCTGCAGAAACTCCCGAACCACAAGATTTAAACAGTGGGCCATGCATGGAACACGAAAAAAAACACCATTAGTGATGCATTTCACCATATTTGACCCATTGTCACTTGCTATGAACCCAGCTCTCAGGGACAGAGAGTTTAGCCATCTGTCAATTTCAGTCAGTACCATGTCCAACATGTTCTCACCAGTGTGTGAACAGGTCACACTTCGCATAGCAATTGTTGCATGCTGGCGAATTCCAGGAAGATTGCTACCGCGACAATCCACCTTACTGCACTGATTATTCACACTACCAACATCACAAACAACCCCCGGCACCTGCGTCCAGTGTGCAGTTATACACAGATATGAACTCCCCACTGTTTTGCCACTTGTCCACATATCCATACTTAAATGGATGAATGGAGAGTCGGACACAGTGCGGAACAACTCAGGGACAGCATGGGTAGAAAAGTATGTCCTGGATGGGACTTTCTATTTTGGACAGGCACATGCAGCAAACCACCGGAACCCAGAATTCTCCACAAAGAAGAAGGGCAAAAGATCAATTGCCAGCATTTCCACTACAGCAGCATTAAGTTCTCGTGACACTGAATGATTGGGGGGGTACTTCAGCTTATGCGCAAAAACACTTTGTAACGTGGACTGACTTAAACATTTTACATGTGGTGTGTTGTTGGTCACAAATGGTTGTGCTCTGTGATGAATGGCATTGGCAGGGGGTGGAGTGTGGACATTTGATGAAGACGGTTGCACAGGTGATGATAACAAACCCAGAAATTATGTTATTTTGCCAGATTTGCCAACCGGGGTTGATGTACCACTTGCATTAGACATACTGCATTCACCACCACCACCACCACCACAAAAACTGCTACTCTCACCAGCACTGGACAACATTTCAAAGTCATTATGGTCCTCTACCTCATCAAGCCTGTAGTAATCCTCTGCTCTTATTACCACACTACTGCACATGTTTAATTTCCTACTGGGCTTAACAGTCATGGAAGGGGATAACATGCTGGCTATGGTTGCTGGTGACATGGGTGGTATTAGCTGCCAGCTTGTGCTGGGTCCACAGAGCCAAGTGCCTATTCTTAAGATGCGTATGCTGTCCTCCTGTCCCCCAGATGGCTCCCCTTTTTACCTCGACTCACATGCACATGGCAAACCTGGCAGATTGCAACTGAATCATCATTTGCATCTTGAACAAAAAAATCCCAAACAAGGGAGTGTAATGCTCTGCTTTTAACATGTCCATGATGATGTGGCTTATTTAAGTCTGTTATTTTAAGCCATGAAGTGGGGGGGGCACGTGATGTTTCTGGCACTGCACACCTGGACTGCAACTGACCACCATGACTGTCTATCATATTGATTACTGGGTCATCATCATCATCATCATCAACTATAAGTGGTAGATCACAAGTTTTTACGGGGGGGGGGTGGATTCCTGCAAACAGACTGAGACACAGCCACTTTTAATTTATTTTTCTCCGGTTCCCAACTGCAGTCAATTACATCATCATCATATTCATCAACATCACACACACATCCACATCTTCTGCTTGGATGCTAGCATGTGGACTGCATGTTGCAACAACAGCAACATCATCATCATCATCACATTCATCATCAGCATCTACACCACCATCACCTGATATTTTTTCACCACACTGTGAATCACTGCATGGAAAATGCGTGACGTTAAGTGCCACAGTGGACAGAATATCACATTGTATGCTATCGTTGACATGATCAACAGAATCCTCAGGTTCAGTTACTGGGATGTTACTGGGAAATATGACATCATTTACACTGCCACTCACTTGCACTGTTTCACACTCAATATGTTTGGATGCGGTACACTGGTCAGAATTAGAACTTGACGCAACAATGCTAATACTACCTCCACCACCACTAACACCAGTAACACTAACACCACCTGCTGGAAAAACATAATCTCCTCCAACTATGAGTGTAGCTACTGATTGGGCTGTAAAAAACATTGCAGGAGAAATACCTTTCCTCACATCAGCAATGCACTTCTGCATCTGCGTACTACTACCACGCCCACAGACCATCTTACTGCCAACATTGCCATGGCGAGAAACAGCTTTGCTTGCACGTCTCTTTGCAGGCATTTTGGGGGATCAACCACAAATATTATTACCAAATTCAAATTTTGATATGTTCACTTTCTGATTGGAGGGACGCTGGCTGGATGTGAAACCAAATTAACAACTGTGGCTTCAGCAACAGATAAGAGACTCTGAGACTGTCACAGAATTAAAACAACTTCAGTAACCAGTGGTGCTGATGGGGTCACAGAAACAATCCAGTCTGGTAAAAAATACCTTTTGAACTGGGGGGGGCACTGAATACAGACAGTGCTGATTTTTATGGCACTACAAGCAGCAAAACTAAGAACAGAGAACACGATCGCAGTACAAAATCAGGCAGCTGCAATGGATAGCAGGTTCACACTGCTGCGCTTAGTTGCAATTACACTAGTCTATGTCACAATAAAAGGTGTATTATTTGATGCATGCAACACTGCACACACACTCACATACAACACAGAACAGTTTGTGTACAATGCTGAATGAGGAATGCAACGCAAATGCAAAAGTTCAGTGTACTATGCCACATTAATGTAAATTTGTAATTTAAACAACCTGACCTTATGAACTGCTGCACCACATCCACACAATAAACAACAAGAACATTTGTACTATTACTGACAACATTACTATGTGTACATTAACACAGTCAGTTATATAACAAAAATATAACCAAAAAACAAAGAAATCACTAATTCTCCAACTTAAATCTACCTAAACCACAGATACGCCCCTCCCCCACAGCACACTTTCACTGTCTTTCACCACACACACTCAATGTTGTAAATTAACAGTCAAAATCCACACACAAACAAAAACACTCGATGATATGAGCACAGGAGGGTTTCCTACAATCGATGAACTAAAGTTGGATCCCCCCAAAAAAGCAAAAATGCTTTTTGAACAGCTTTTACAAGATTCCTATTACAGACAGCTATCAGAGCACACTGTCTCCTATTCTTTCCTACTCATACTACCCCAAACTGAGGCTGTGCAGATCAATATAGAGCCCATGTGACCTGAAATCCCATGAATCACTGCAAAATTCGCCTTAGGAGCTCAAAAACAAGTGAGTGAGGCGAAGGGAACTGCCAGCAATGCACTATGCCTTAAAATTGGAAGACTAGTGGCCCGGGGAGGCAGAGTAATGTGAAGTCAGTGTTTGTAATGGACTTCGCGTTCCTCATTATAACACGAAGTACTCCGCTTTACGTTGCGGAGCACTCCACGAATCCGCCTCTGCTCCGCAAATTGCTTTGTGGAGCGGATTGAGCCCACTTCGTCCACCACTAATTAAAATTAATTTTTTGTTCTCTTGTCCATATTTCTAGCTCCTTAATCTGTTGTTTGAAAGTATATATTGCTTCATCATTATTTACTATGGCTCCTACTTTAGCATCGTCTGCGTATTTCCTTAGTCATGCACCACCAGATACCTGCATACCAGTTTCTAATTCAAGTTTGTATTATCCAAATTAAAAAAACACTTAACAAATATATTAAGCTTTACACAGACAGTATTTCACTATTTTATTGATACATGAAATTATAATATTAATATCATAATGTACATATTGATAGAAGGAAATAGCCTACATTTCACACCATTGACATCAACAAAAACATATATCAATACTATCTTTAAAAAGTGAAAACCATACCGATATATAGTAAATGTCTTTCACTAACACATTATATTAACATCTGAAGACATATGTCAATACATGAAAATTGTATCACTATGATCTCTTTTGATTTTTGTCTTCGGTTTTGAGCAATATTTTATTATACTCTGCACAGTCAGAATTAACTAGGAAGGTTTAGTGTGCAGTATGGGATTCAGGCTATGAACTACCTTGTTATGTCCTTTTCTGTTGAAATGCTATTTGATTGTATCTTGTGAGCGTCCCGAACATTCAGGATATGGCACTGTAAAAAGAACAAAAAAATGACTGGCATCAAAAAATCTGCATTTTATAACATTACTTATGCACCAAGTGCATCAGATAGATGACGCACTGGACTTGCATTAGAAAATAGGATTTCCCATCCTTACCCTCATCAGATTGATGCTGACCAGGCATCCCTCTCCAAAGTTTACCATGCTTCATTGTTTGGACAACTTGAGATTGTAATCAGGCTGTTTTCATCTAAACATAGATGCATGCTGCCACAAAACATGTCCAAGTGCCACAAGGTACCCATAATTGGAAAATTGGTTGCAGTTACAGAGATAGTTCACCAGCAGGGTCTAAGACCATTGCTGCACCTGTGTCTCTGGGCTCAGAGCCCATGTATGAAAATCCAAGACTTTTCAGTTCCAAGGATAACTTGGCGCTATTGGAAGCTATACTGCCATGAAAGTAGAGTCTGATCCATAAAGTTCTCCATATGTTTACAGGGTTGGCCAGGGGTGTCTTCTCTGCAAATATGGATCACGCTGCGAGGCTCTTGTTAGTTGAGCATTGGCTTACATTTGACCCAACAGACCTCTAAAATATTAAAATGTCGATCAAATATATGATCTTATTGATTTCTATGGAGTGTTTCTCACTCTCTCCAAACTCATTCATCACAAAATATCAGAGCATGGGGGCAGGGAAATTAAAATAGGAAGAAGGAAGAATCATATTGCCAGTTCCCGAGAAAAAATCTATTAACCCTTCCCCTCCTAAAACATGCACAAAAAATTTAACTTGTTCACTGGTTAAATTCATTTGAAATAAACTTGGTGTCTGCATGTTTTTATCCTTCTCCCTTAGTATACTATGAAGTTAGAACACTTCTAGATATGTTTGCTCATTGTCTACCCTGCTTTTAGACAGTAGGTGGGAACTGTTCCAATTATTTATTGAAATATAAAATGGAAAACTCAGATAAAACAAAATCATTTGAGTTAATTTCTCTGTTAAGCAGGGTGACATGCTAAATTTACCTAGATGTGCTCTTTGAAGTAATTTTTGTTAACCACTTTTTTATGCAATTTGCAACTGGAACACTTGATTGTTGTTTTGGACTGTCTCTTTAAATTTACCTGTGTAAAAGCACCTGTTTGCTGCACTATACTAGACCCACCCCCAACAAAGACCCTGTGTGGGTTGAAGTGCTGGGGCATAGGGCTTAGTCAGAGATTCTTGAACTGCTTGTAACAATAAACCTCTTGGCTACTATAGTGCAGTTTGTTATGTTTTGTTGCGCTCCACAAGTGCAGAGGTTCTGTTTTCTTGTACTAAGTAGAAGGCTGGCCACCTTGCTCTGCACTGCCACTCTTTGTTGAGTGCACTTATTCTGACCTGTCCAAAATAAACTTGGTGTAGAGACTCGGGGGAGGGGGTCCAAAGAAAACACAGTTTATGCTCCTTAAAATCGTAGTGCATATTATGGCAGGGCTCAACTCACCTAGCAGCATTGGGGGGGAGGGGGTCAATTCAGTTTCCTTTTTTTTGGCCCATTACTACATATGGTATTGAATAGGGCATGCAAGGGGCAGGGACAACCACTGGTCAACATGAGAGGCTGTGGTAGTTACTGTCAGAGGCAAGATCTGGTGTTCTCATTGCTGCCACAGTGTCGGTGGTAGGGCCTGGTGCTGGCACCTCCATGCTTGCTCACAAATGGGAATCTGTATGTGCCTCAGTGCTGGAATGGGAGGAACTAAGCCTCATTCCATGCAGAACTTCTGTCCTATCCTACTAGGCCACCGGGGCAGTTATTCTGTGGGGCATGCAGGAGACCATCCCTGGATAAGAAGGAGCATCTGTCAGACTGCTTCTCCTATGCCTGCCATGCTCAATTAGTACCATGGGCACAAGTTTGAACCAACGGTCTACTGAGTGACAAGAAAGTGCCTTAACCACAAGGGCATCAGGTCTGCCTCTTTATCCTATCCTCTGGTATATATTAATATTCTCAGCTGTATTTGAGCACCAGTTGCCTAACATTACTTATCTTGTGTCTAATATGAACTAATATGCAATATACATTACTCCCTGACCTTATGGAGCAATCAGTGCTTACATCCAGTTGAGAATCAAAGCTGCAGTGATACTAAGAGCTGTCATGCTGCCCCAAGCAGCAGCAGGAACCCTGGAAATGAGATGTGGCATCTCAGTATTGCTATCCTTTGTAAACAAGGTCAAGCAGGATCAGGCCTGGTCTATAGTCTGAAGGGAGACCTCCAATACATACCACACATTGCTGGATGTAGTGCTAATAACCTGGCAATGTGCACTCTCCCCTTGGTTATAAGTAACCATATTGATGCCTCAGTGTTGTGCTGTGGTGAGGTGTCATCTTTTAAATGAGATGTTAAACTGAGGTCTCATATGCCTATTCTGGTTGTTGAGGTGGACATTAAAAACCCTGTGGTTATTCTGGAAAAAGAGTAGAGTCCTTTCTGTAGTGTACTCCAGTGTACTGACCAAATTTTCTCCACTAAAACCACCAACAGCTTACGCTGTTTCAGTATCAGTCAGTACTTTCTATATCCCCCGTCCCCAGATGAGGCTGAAAACAGGAAAATATTTTCATAGTCCTCCTTCCCCAGTCCATAAAAACAGATAAATGGTAGATAAATACATGCATTGCTTATACTGCAGTTCATGAAAAGTACTACTGTACACAAATGTAATTTCAGTATTATTCTACAGTCCATGCACTACCAGTATTTGCAGATCACATTGCAAAGCTCTTTGGGAGTCAACCTTCTGTACAGGTTTCCACATTTTATTCAGCAAAGACTTACTGTAAAACAGCCATCATGTGTCATCTTGTTCAGACTCCAGTGCATTGTTTTGCAATGAGAATACTCACTTAGGTGTAAGAGCCAGCACTGAATGAATGATGAACATTACCTATACGGATTTGGTACCTGTATCCAAACTACTGGGGTAGGTAGGGAAGACTGTGGCAACACTTTATCAAGATTCAAGAGACTGTTGAAACAGGATAATTCTGAAGTAAGGCATAAACTGCAGCCATGTGTATCCTCTGGGAGAAAAGCACTATAAGAAATATAAGCATGTCACAAGGCAAGTACTGTTGTTTTCCTGTACTGAATTGCTGTTGCTGATTGATTTGTAGTGAGCTGCAACTTGTGAGCACTTGCTCCGAATCCCTAAAACACAGGGTATGTCTTTCATCAGCCTGCAAGTATTCCATTCACTTTCTCTAATATGACTGGCACCAATCAACCCCAAAGCCAAACTTTACAGTCCAAAGTGACTGCCAAAGCAGCTGCACTTCACCCTTGATTGCACTGACTCTGACAGTGCCCCCGATTGTCACCTGGGGCTGCTGCAGAGCAGTGAGAGCCCTCAACCCTTCCTGGGATAGGAGAGCAGTCCTCCGGATGCTCGATCCTATGCCTCCACTGCCAACCCCTGCCAACCAGGGCCAGCATCCAAACCCGGGTCGCCAGTGTGGCATGAGGTGTGGCAGCCAGCGCCTCAACCCTCAGTGCCACTGGGCCGGCCTCCACCTCTATTACTGATGGATCATTGCAGGGATCATACAGTACAGAGAAAAAGTCATTAACAGTAACCAGTTTTGAATCTTTTAGCCTTACTGATTTGGAAATAAAGTGTGTGAATGTGGCTGCCTGCTTGTCACTTCTGTAACTGATTACCATGTTGATGCCATTTGTATGTTGCAATTCTAACGATCCTGGGAAAATCTGTAAAAGGGCATTCTGCATTTATCAAATAAACAATTGTTCTAAGTAAATGTTTGACTGTTGTCACTTCATTTTCTTTCCCATTTGAATGACACCACCTTCTATTGCTAGGTTATGAGGATGGGTGACACTATATTTTTTCCTCTGGATAATTTAGGATTTTTTGAGAGTTAAGCATTCTCACATTTTCTATTATCATGCTTTTATAATCACTCTGCAATAGGGGCAAGTCATGCCCAGATCAGGATCATATTTCACCCACTCCCTATTTTCCTTCCCACTGTCCTGGACATCCCTTTTTACATTTGATGCACCTGCACACCAAACTCTTGTGAGAGTGAAATGGGTTTTCGGGGGAAGGGGGTCACTTTGGGACCCATTGCAGTTAACAATAGCAGGGGTTTGGCAGTCTGGACCAATGGCCACACAGCGTGGTCATGACACCACTCCCTGCATGCTGGGTGGAAACTTTGTGTACTTCAAAGGACCAAAGTCACTCCAACCAGAGAGGGCTTCAGTCCTTTGATTTACATGAAGCTGTCAACAAACAGCTGAGTAACTTTCAATGTCAGGAGCCTGTCACAGACAAAAGTATCCCTTTAACGTTGTGTCCAGGCTTTTTCCATCATTCAAAATAATTTTACAAACTGCACTATAATAATAGAGAATCAAATCATTCTTAAACAGATTCAGTATTATTCTTACAAGCAGATATGTTTTAACTCTTAGGCTGCTAGAAGATTTAGAACATATAGGTTTTTAGGCTGTGTATACACGCTGGTGGCAGAGCAAGGGTTAAAGCACCCTCTTGATGAGTGCCTGGAGTTTAATGCATCCTTTGGAAAAAAAGTTTAAACATCAAACCAGTGACCCTTCATAGGAATAAAAATGTTTACACAATTAAAAAATACACAAATGGCGACTAACACAAGTTATCACCCTAACTATATTCTGCAGAGCCAGTTTTGTGCCGGAAAACTTATAATTCTCAGGCAGCACTGGTAGAAGAAATTTTGCCTGAATTCATGTTAATAGCTAGTTGCAAGTGCTGAATTTATTTGTTTAATCCATGCTATCAAATACAGCTTAGAGTGTAGGAGTTTTCCTGGATAAGAAAACAAACTATGCTACTTTATGAATGCTGGTATATGGGATGTGCTGTGCGAACAGAAGCCACTGCTGCTACAGTTGGGAGTAGCAGTGAGCAGCATTCATTTCTGCAACATCGAGATTTGTTTAATCTGTTCTATCAAGAACAACTTTGAGTGTAGGAGTTTTCTGGGATAAGGAAACAAACTACGTTACTTTACAAATGCAGGTATGTAGGATGTGTGAACAGCAGCCATCGCCACTACATTTGGGAGCAGCATTCACCTCTGCAACACTGAGTCCACACCCACCAGGCAATAAAAGGGGCAATGGCAGCAAACAACTAACATAAACATCTGAAAGAAAATCACCACATGCAAGAAACACAAACACACATGTCAGTATCTATTATAGGTCACCTCACTTGCCAGGCTGTCAACAACATAGTGGCCAGATCAGACCAGCAGTGATTGACTGCAGTGCATCACAATTCTCCGCCTCTGGTCTTCTTATCCTTCTGCAGACAGCTTTCTTTTTTCAGTTTATTTGCAATTTGTTCTGTTTCTTGTCTTTTTTCCCATCCCTGGTGCACCATGTCTAGATGGTGAATGTGCACATTGTCAGATGAGATGGTGCATCCACTAGCAGCAGACAGTTGCAGTAACTGTTGCTAGTGGATGCGCCTTCTCATCTGACAACTACCATGGCCACCATCTAGACAGGATGCACTGGGGATGGGATAAAAAGACAAGCAACAGATAGAACTGCAAAGAAACTGAAAAAAGAAAGCCTTTTGCAGAAGGATACAGGGGCAGATTCAATAATTTCTAAAAGGTGGGGGGGGGTTGCATTGAATGAAATAACAAAAACAGTCTTACTTCTTTATATACATTCAGATTATTTAATTGATGTGGGTGACTGAGATCTCAATGGTCATGGACTGAAATCTAATAAATCAGTACATACTGGTAGGGATACCATAGCACAGGAAGGGCCAGTATTGCATTACTAAGATGATTTACTGTAGCTGGCTTCACACAGCAGCACCAGTACAATATTTAATAAAAAATAATTTTTAGACTGCAGTTAGGTGTGGCATTGTCTTAGTTTCTAACATTGTGAGTGAGACGCACATTTCAATCATGGAAGTAAAATCTCCATTATACAATGACTTAAAAAATAGAGTAATCTGATTGGTTGACTGGCACCAATTGCCCGTTGTAAATCCTAGCATCACCTGACGGGAAAAGGTGCCAGTCACCTCATCTCATGCCCACTTTCAGTGTATCCCTCTGACCCCCTCACTTGAAATGAATCAGCCACCATCTAGTTCCTGCTAACAAAATGCTCCAAAAGAAAGCACCACAGTGTGAAATTTAAAAACTAAAAGTAAAACAAACATAACACCCAAATACTGCCAAAACCCACAGCTGAAACAACTCCTGATACACTAATTTGGTCGACACTGAAATACTGCTGAAACCTCTCCTGATCCACTGACCCGATCTCTCTGCTTTTAAACACCAATCCATTCTCTGCATAGCTACTGCACTGTTTCCAATCTATACTAACAGTGGCATACAGGCAGAGAGAGAGATTTCAGAAGGCAAATCATGGAGTAAACAAGAAAGTCCTTATACACATCTAACTGCCTTACCGGGGAAAGCAGCATCTGAACTCTTGAACCTCCAGCAGTAAGTACAGCAAGCAGCCCGCTCTATCCACCTTCCAATCTCAGAACTCCACAACTAGTAAACACAGCAACTGGTAGTCACATGGCTTCCCACTTCAAACTACCATCTGTTCACAATCCTCTACATTATTCTGGCAAGGTACTGTCAGATAACACGTAAAACAACACTACAAAAGGGAATAGTTAATGATGGCCAGATAACAACTTGCATACACCACAGCAGTGCAAAGGCCCCCCAAAGCAATACCGGGCATGGGCAGTACCACTGCAGCCCAGTAATCAAGGACTAATTTTTGTGGCGGAACAAAAAACTACACCAGAAATAATTTAAAATGGGGAGAAAACATGTTTTATTTTACTATTTTTCTATCTTCCAAAAAGGGCTACATTTTATAATCACAATATGCCAGGATTTACCCACTCCTGGTGTGTTTTGCTCATTCGGCTGCACCTTGTGACCAAACAACACACCAGGCATGGGTAAATCCTGGCATCACCAACAATCTCTTGTGGTATATTGCTTAATTTACTGATATCTGATCAATGTACTTGCCTTATTATAAATATAGTGATGAATTACAATTGGGCTGAATGATGTGAATTCCTTCATATCTCAATTCTAGTTATGCAGTTGTGTGTGCTTGTGCTATATTATCAAGGCGGTGCAGACTGACACCTAGCTCCCAATCTGCTTGGTTTCACTATTACTTGTTGATGCCCAATATCAGTGCTGGTGGCCAACAGTGGTGGATAACTTTTACTATGACATTAGGGTGGGGAGCAAATCATTTTTTTGTGTGCAATAGATATCTACATCTATGAACAGTACTAAAAGTATGTGTAGATTGAAGGAGAGTTGGGGAGGTTATCATTCTGCAATCCCTTGCTCAGATCTCACAGTCCTTATCCTCTAGTTTGATCCTTCAGATGCTGGCAAACTAATCTTGATACTAACTGCTATATTAAGCATAAGAACAAAAACTACACTAAAATGGTGTGTAAAACACAGGAGAGTGGGGTAAGTGTCAGACTTCTAATATAGCACAAGTACGCACCGCTGCATATGCAGAACTCAGGTATAAAGGAAGTCACGTAATTCAGACCATTTGTGATTCATCACTACATTTATTATACGGCATGTACATAGAACAAATATAAAAAAATTTAGATTTTACATCCGTAATAGAAATGCGTGTCACCTGCGCTACTACAAACTAAAAATGCCACACCTAACACAAGTAAATAAATAGACAGCAGCCTAAACATAGTTTTTTAAACATTGTATTGCTGCTGCAGTGTGAAGCCCACTGCAGTAAATAATCTTAGTAATACAGTGGTATATTTGTTTAGAAACATAGAAGTTGATGGCAGATAAGGACCGCAAGGCCCATCCAGTCTGCCCATTTCTTTTTCTACCTTATAAATGTGCCATCGGCCTTTGCTCTGTCAGTGGCCTATCTATTCATACTCATCTGTATTGTTCCCTTATGCCTATCCCATACCTGTCTAAAGCCCTGCACTGTATTCATAGCCACCACTTCCTGAGGTAGACCGTTCCATGCATCCACCACCCTTTCTGTGAAAAATAATTTCTTCACATTTCCCCTTAATCGGCCTCCCTCTAATCTCATACTGTGTCCTCTTGTCCTGCTATTTTTCTTACATTTAAACATGTTAGACTCTTTCACCTTATTAATGCCTTTAAGGTGTTTGAATGTTTTGATCATATCACCTCTCTCCCTCCTTTGCTGAAGGGTATGCATATTGAGCTCCATTAATCTGTCCTCGTATGTCTTCTGATGCAGTCCCTGCACCATTTTGGTTGTCCTTCTCTGGACTGCCTCAATTTGGTTAATGTCCTTGTGAAAGTGCGGTCTCCAGTACTGCATGCAGTACTCCAGATGGGGCCTAACCAGTGTCTTGTAAAGAGGGATTATTACCTCCCTCTTACGACTTGTGATAACCCTACTAATACACCCTAACATCCCCCTAGCCTTACCTACTGCTTTAGAGGTCTGCCTGGATGATTTCAGGTCATCGGTGATGATGATGCCCAAGTCTCTTTCTTCCTTTGTGACTGCCAGTAACTCCCCTCCTAGCCTATATGTGGCTTCAGGATTTCTCTTCCCTATGTGCATGATCTTGCACTTCTTTGCATTAAATCCCAGTTGCCACTTTTCTGACCATTTTGCTAGTTTATCCAGATCTCTTCTCATTCTGCCCACCCCATCTGGATCATCTACTCTGTTGCAAATCATGGTGTCATCTGCAAACAGACAAGCCTTACTCTCTAGTCCATCTGCAGTGTCTCTAATGAAGATATTGAAAAGGACTGGCCCCAGGACTGATCCCTAAGGTACCCCACTTGTGACTTGCATCTCTTCTGACTGTATACCATTTACCACCACTCTCTGTTTTCTGCCCATCAACCAGTTTGCCACCCAGTTGACCAACTTCTTACCCACCCTGAGCCTACCCAGCTTATTAGTCAATCTTCTATGTGGAACAGTGTCGAAAGCTTTGCTGAAGTCAAGGTAGGCAATATCAACTGCTCCCTCTTGGTCCACCACTCTGGGTACCCAGTCAAAGAAATCTATGAGATTAGTTTGACAGGACCTTCCTTTTGTAAACCCATGCTGTCTTGGATCCTGTGTCCCTATGGATTCCATGTGGTGCACTGTCCTTTCCCTAAGGAGTGCCTCCATAATCTTGCCCACTACTGAGGTAAGACTGACTGGTCTGTAGTTCCCTGCCTCCTCCCTGCTACCACTCTTGTGGAGCGGGATCACATGAGCCCTTCTCCAGTCTTCTGGGACCTCTCCTGTGCTCAGAGACTCACTAAACAGTTGTGCCAATGGCTCTGCTAGTTCCACCCTTAGCTCCTTAAGTACCCTGGGATGTATGCCATCAGGTCCCGTTGCCTTGTCCACCCTGAGCTTAGCGAGCTCTTGTAGGAACTTTTCTTTTGTGAAGAGTGTAGTGCTCACATCTGTTTGGTGTGTGATTGACACTTTTCTAATTAATTACTGTACAGGACTTTTAAACACTGTTTCTTTAATAATGACGCAAATTTAAACCAACAACATCAGGTGTGGCTGGACAGCTGTTCACTGGCTCCTGTATATAGCATATTTATTTATTGTATATATATTTTTTACATTTAAGCAGTCCAGGGTGCCCACCCCCAGTGCCACTTCTCTTGACCCCCCTCCTCCAGATCATGTGCCCCCATTCCCCAACAGGCCTGACACTGGGGTGCCCAATTCTAATGTTGGAGTGTATCTGAAATAAAGAAAACCATCCCTTGCAGTTTTTTATAAAACCTGTAAAAAAAGAAAGTCTTCCATCGATGTCTGTTGTACTGTTAGTCCCCCCATATGACCCTCCAACTCAGAAACCACCATCACAACCCCCAAGCCCATGCTTACCCACTTGGGGTCCAATGCTGTAATCCTTTCTGGACCACAGACATGTCTTCACTCTTCAAAGCTGGACTGTGAGCTAAGAAAATCATGTATGCAGTTCAATGTACAGTATTTCAATTGGATTTTGAACTTTGTGGCATAACTTGGCAATTTTTGAATATTTTGTCCCCCAAAATTTTCAACATGCCTTTTTGGGGACTCCTCCTCATGAACAGTATCAGTGAAATTCAGCAAATCTTTCCGGAAAGGTGATTTTGCAGTCATTGCATGAAATCACCTTTCGGACAGGAGTTGAAATTTTTCTCTGCCCTTGTTCATGAGGTGGGTTCATAAGAAGGCTATGTTGAACATTTGGTGCAAAAATTTTGAAAAACAACAAAGTTATGAGCCTATGTTGAAATTTATGAATGCAGGCTATTAACTTTGGTAATTTTCAATATTTAGACCCCAAATTTTCAACATAGCCATTCCTTCACTGCACCTGATGAGTGTGACAGCTGTATTCACTGATAACTTCACTAATTTTCAATATTTTGACTCCAAACTTTCCACATAGCTATTTTCCCACACTACATCATAAACATGACATGCATCATTTTTAAAATCCTGAATGAAATGTGTTTTTGCACGTCTGGTGTGAAACGACATTTCGGCAAATATACTATAAATGGTACATGTCATGTCTATAAGGCAAATTCTATAACAAGTATCTTCAAAAGTTGGGGTCAGACTTTAAAAAACAATTTTTGTTTAACAAGCATCAAACATTTGGCATTGATAAATGCTTGTTCTTTTTTTGTTGCACTACCACCAGGAGAAGCAACAGCACTGCCACCTGGGACAGCAGCAGCAGCAGCAATGTGCACAGCAGGGTTACTTTCTACTTGTGGTGGAGTAGCTGAAGCAGGACATTCCTCTCCTCCAACTCCTTCTACACTAAAAGGCTTTTCAGCAATTTTTTTCAATACAAACCATAACTAGAACATTTTATTGCTTGACTGATTTGTGCTTGTTGCACTCTTTGTTGATGTTTGTGACTGTGAGTAACTGTGTCACTTAATGTAAAATAAGATGGTTCCATCCTCCAATAAACTAGGACATCACTGGCCCAGTGGTGGGGAGGGCTGAGGCATCTGTGCCTTACCTTCTGCTATGCCGGTGACCCGTGTTTGTGGTGCAAGTGGGCTTCTGGGGGTCGGCCAGTGAGGGAGAGGATTGATAATCTGAAGGAGAGCTCTTCTGTCCCAGGGAAGGGGGAGTATGGGGTCAGAATTTCCCTGACACCTAGTGGAGGCTGGGTGTCAGTGTGCCATGAGCCCTCATGTAAAAAGGGAGAGGTGGAGCCACCAGCCATCATGCTGTGGGTGGAAGTGTTCACAGCTCAGCCATTGCTGACATTGCACGCTCCAACTGGGGGACCAATCAGAACAGGAAAAAGGGTCCCAGGTTGAGTGACTGTCCTCCACATGCGCTGACTAAGAGAAGGCACTTCCCTGGAATCTGGATCCTGTGTGAAGGTAAGTTGAGTTGGGGGCTCCTCACTGCCCTGCCATGGAGGGGAAATCATGGGGGAAGATGAGGAAGCTTAGCTTGATGTTGGGGTATGGGACTGGGATGGAGTGCCGACCAGAGAGGAGAAATAGATTAACAATAAACTAGGACAATGTTGACATACTGCTGCGAAAATACTTTTGTCCTGCTTAATACAGAAGAGTCCTCCTGCTCTTTTGGACCTTTTTTGCAAACTTTAATAAAGCATATTAAATTAAAACAAAATAGAAGAGTCCTTCTTTTAAGCTAGGGCAGGGTGTGGCATACTTGTACTGCTGTGAGTTGTGAAATATTTGTTCCTGCTTAATAATAAAATAAATTAATAATACAGAATAAAGAATACAGCTTAAATAATACAGAAGAGTCTCCCCTTCTTTTAAACTAGGGCCTGGTAGGGCATAAACTAGGGCATGGTAGGGCGTACTGCTATGATTTGAAATATTGTTTTCCTGCTTAATACAGGAGAATCCCCCCTCCTTGGAAACTAGGAGGCAGGGTAGGGTGTACTGCTGTGATTTGTGTATTATAAAATATTTTCCCTTGCATAATACAGAAGAGCCCCTCTCCTTTTTAACTAAGGCAGGGTAGGGTGAACTGCTGTGAAATATTTTTTCCTACTTAACAGACCCCCCATACCTTTTAAACTAGAGCAGGGCAGGGCATGCCACTGTGAAATATTTTTTCCTGCTTTGGGGTGTGGCTGTGAAATATTTTTTCCTGCTTAACAGAGCCCCCTTCTTTTAAACTAAGGCAGGGTAGGGCATGCTACTGTGAATTAGTTTTTACTGCTTAACAAAGCCCCCTCCATTTAAACTAGAGCAGGGTCAGGAATGTTGTCGTGAAATATTTTTCCTGCTTAATATGGGCTAACCCCTCCTTTTAAATTAGAGCATAATACTGTGAAATATTTTTCCTGCTTATTCCAATCTCTCCTCCACTTAATCTAAGTGATGTGCAAAGTGCAACGTAGGGTGGGCAGGGTACCACTAGGCTGCACACCCTATTTTTAACCAAATATGGTTCTGAGATGGGCCAGATTTCTAATTGTTTGTTAGCCCCTGTGTGCCCCAGACACAACCTCCTCAGGCCTCTGTGTAATGGGCACTGCATGAGGCCACTGCAGTGCAGACAGTACTGCCCAATAGTAACAGTTTCTGTTTCTTTTTTTAATCCTCTCTCTCTTGTTTTTTAAGCCCTAAAAAGCACTTTAGGATTTTCTCCCAGTTGAATCCCACCTCTGCCCAGGCCTGTTTTCTTCTTTACCCCTCCTCCCTTACAGCAGTTTCAAGATTTTTTCTAAAATCATTATTGTATCTCTCCATGCCTTAAAAACAGCCTTAGGAATATATCCCAGTTGTGTCATAAACCATAACCCCTCTGCTCTGCCTAAACCTGCTGTCTGCCTCTTTCCCACTCCTCCCTCACTGCAGTTTCAGGGTTTTGTTTATTAAATCTTTGTTCTTTCCCCATCCCTGAAAAGGGCTTCTAGTGCCACAAACAATAGCATACAGCACTCCTCGGCATGCCAGTCTCTCTACCCCTCCCCCTGACAGAGACACTCTAGCTTAATGCCTGCTAGTATATTTGCTTTTTTTCCTTTCCCACTTACATTTTATGTAGTCTGTCTTTTCCTTGTTGTCTCTTAGTAGGGTATATTATTTATTCTCACTGAACCCTGAAAAGGGATGTTATTTTGTTCCCTCAATCACTGTGCTAGTTCTCCTCTCCTCATGCTGCTCCTTTCTGACAGCTGATCAGAAACACAGTGAGCAGTACGAAAACACATCAACTGTGCATGTGTAATGATCAGAACAGTGCATGTGCAGTTGAGCATCTGAGCCATATTCCTGCCCATTGCTGTGTCCAGTCACCACAGAAATTGTCAGGTGACAAGCAGACAAACAAATGAAAGTAGTGTGGTGTGCAGCGGTACATCCAGTGATATTTTGACATTACATCCTCCAATGTCCTGACATTGTGATGCTACGTTCCTCCCAGTCTTCTTAGCAGGTGTTGGTGGCTGGGTCCTAGCACTCACTGTACAAGCGGTAGCAAAGCTGCAGCAAAATGGCCTGTCCAAGAGACAGGCAACCCAGACAAAACCACTGTTCTAGATGTAAGCCAGCTGTCTGAGACAGGCTGGCAGTTGATTATTTTGGGCCCTTACGCCCAATTTGCCACATACTGTAGCTCCTAGTCTTTACTGCAACCACACCAATTTTGCAGCTCAAAATAAATCTTATCACCATATCCCCTTTCCATAAGTGTCCATTGTGTTAATTTCCTGTAAAGTTTACAAGTGCATTTGTTTTACAATTTTAGCAACAAACTGTTATATAAGGAATAAGATACTGAGAGGCACATAGTGCAGAATGTATCTCTTGACCATGGGTCTGATGCATCAGACTTCACAACACCTATGTAGAGACATTGTGAAGTTTTATTCCTCCCATGAAGTTCCTGTGAAGTCTTCAACTTTGCCTCATGAAAAATTTTACAAAATTGGCTTCTGGTTATGAAACTTTGCTGGAACTTTGTTGGTAAACTTTAAAGTTAACTTCAACTTTTGTTAGTAACTTTGAAGTTAATGAAAAACATGGTTTGTCACATGATTTACTTACTGCAGGTCACATAGGACACTCCAGGCAGGCAGAAAGTGGATGTTTCACTTCCATTTTGGCAATTGTAGCTGGAGGAGACCGGCTGCTAGACAGTCACTGAGCACTTCAGCAGAAACATGTTTATATATCTTCTTAACATTTTAATATTTTACACCTTTTTGAGTTCTATTTCTTATCGTTCTTTACTGTAGTTTCTGAATTGATAAATTTTGTTCATCTATACTGTTGTCTCACTTCTCTCTTTTTCTTTCATTTTCTGAATTTTTTTTGTAATGAAGGGGCAGCACCAGGACTCAGAGAATTCGAGACAGGGTGAGGCTGGAGCACCAGTTATTTGCCTTAATAGGTGTGTGTTTACCAGAGGCACTGCTGCCCCCATCTCTAGTAGGGAGTTCTGCTGCTGCTCCTACAGCAAGAGGAACAACAGCAGCAGCAGCCAGAACCACAGCAGCAGCAGCAGGAACAACAGGAGCAGCCACAAGTTCCCTCCTCCTAGGAGAAGACCGCTGCATCCTCATTTGCTGCTCTGCCACTCCCACAGTGCACTGTAGTGTGGGAATTTTTTTGATATGGCCATCTGCAAGGTGTGTGGGTGGTGTGTGAGGCAGGGGAAAAAGGGACCTGCCTTGAGACTGGTGGCCAGAGGATGCACCTCTGTATCCACCTCCCCAATGAGTGGAGGGCCAAGGATCATGATGTGGCTGCATCACATGGTGGTGATGGCCCTGGGGGCAATGTTGTGGAGCAACAGAAGGTCGGCCATTGTGCTGCTGTGACTTGGCATGGCAGCCGTAGGATGACCACAGTAGTACTCAGCCTGTACCTCCCAGAAAGCAGCCTACACCATTACGTCATTATGGCAATACTGACCCCATGGCACCTGCCACATATGGCAATGAGGAAGTTGTGTGGGATGAGCTGCAGGAGCTGTGGCATGATTTCAACACTTTTCAGCAGGAAGTGATGGATCAGATGGACAATGTCATGTCCAGCCATGAGAGGATCCTCACTCTCCTGGCTGAGCTGTGTGGCAGTGGTTGGCATCACTCAGCTTCTGGCAGTGCTGATGGGGTCATCTGAATGGTTGTCAGAAACTGTTTATTTTATATTTAGTCATTCTGTAATCTGTGTTCTTAATTTCTACACCCTCAAGCTCCCCTATTAAAAATAAAAAAAATATAAAAAGTTACAAAAAGTAAAAAAAAAAATTTCTGTGGTTTTCATGTCTTCTTTCTCTATCCACTTTTAGTATTGTCTCATTCGTTTGGATGTCCCTTGCCAGTCCTGTTCTGTTATTTCTTTAATCTTCTTTACACATGTTGAACCACTTTCCTTCCTTTTGTTTTTGTTACTGATTCACGTGTACTCCCGCTATCCACAAATGTCAAGTATTTGTCACATTAAATAAATTGTTTCCCGTTGCTTTGTGATGGTGCATGACTGGCAGTTGTGTGCAACCACCAACCACCCAAAGCAGTGCAAACCATAACACAAACATAAGCTATTCTCCTGAGAAGTTCAATATAAATCAATTTTAAGCACTTAACATGTTTACTGCATTTGCCAGAAATGTCCAGTTGTGCCCCCAGAGAGAAAATGCTTCCCTTCAGTCAACTACTGTTGCCACACTCACCTGAAAAGGTGGTGCAAAGCAGATGTGAAACTCGCAAGAGAACTTAAACATAATTATGTTACTAAGCATTTTTGTGCCTGCCACCTCACCACCACCACCAGTACCACTGTGCCAGAAATGTCAGGTTGTGTCACCAGAGAGAAAACACTTCCCTTCAATCAAATACTGTTTCTGCACATGCCAGACATGGCGCTGAAAATCACATTAGGAAATTGCAAGACAAGATAAACATAATTATGGTACTAAGCATTTTTTGGCCTGCTGCCACCCCACCACCACCAGCACTATGCTAGAAATGTAAAACAACAGTGATGATTATAGAAAAGTTTACCGGTAACGTGTTATAACTCGGCAGCTGCGGTACACTGAGGGGTATACTAGGCGGTACCGAGGAGTACCTCATTACATGGTACACTACTGCGGTACCACCTTAAGTGCTTAATTAATCAAATCCCCATTATAATCTGGTTAAATGCACCAGGTGGCGCTGTTCGTGGTAACACATTTCTGACTCAGCTGTAATAAAGCAGGTGTCTCCACAGTCTACCATCTGCATATCCAAAGATCACTTGAAGAAATCTACACTTGGGTTGATAAGGTCACCAAAACGTTTGCTATGTAGAGACCCCAAAAATGAAATTAAATGAAATTACGAGCATAAAACAAAATAAAATGAAATAATCCTGTTACTGTAAATCACTGTGAAAAGTAAAATAAAAAGTATTGGGGGGGTTGAAAAGCAGATTTAAAGACATGCTAAATCTTGTAGCAGCCTTAATATTGCACCGCTAAGTAATTTGGGTATCCTGATTATGTGTAAATTGTTTGCAGTTTATAGCCATAGTGACGGTCAGGTCTGTCCACACAAAAGAAGATGTGGAATACAATTTTGATTACTTCACTGATTGTCTGAAGGCATGTGTAAAAAAAGAAGAAATAAATTATGTGGTGGTACAGTATCTTGTAGTTTCAATGTAATATCAATGTTACTTGTTTGTTCCCATTGTTGCTGCAGATAACTGTACACGCACACCGCAGTGGAGTGAGACTTGCAGTTGCCTTTCAAAATTAAAAACAACAATTAACTTAAATGAAAAGAGTGCACCTTTTGACAGTAAAAATTCAGCAAAATGAAGTACAGAAACAGACAAGGCAATTAATTAATGCATTCTGTGAACAGTAACACTAAGGCAGCCCAGAAAGAGAAAAAAATATATGGCAGCATAACTAAACATAATTTTATCACATCTTTAAGTTAATAAAAAATCTGGAATAATGTAGGCCACCATAACACAAACTCAGAACTCCTGCAAAAAAAAAAAAAAGAACTTACAGCCAAGGACGTACAGTATCAGTGACCCATGCTTTCTGAATTGCCAAGGGATCAGTGCGAAGCAACCAGGAGATTCATCATCTGAAAGCTTACAAGTGGGACAAACAATAATTATTGACAGGGCATCACTGGAGGAAACAGAATACACAGAATATTGAAAACTGCTGGGGGAAAAGTGATTTTCATATAAGAGACTTAAGATGTCTTGCTGCCCGAACGTTTGTAGAGAAATGCAAAGACAGCACTGCATGCTCAGTTTCTGACCTGCTCTTTAAGAAATGGAGGCACAAGTTGTACTTCTTCATTCAGCAAAACTTGACATTTTCTTTGAGGACTGCATATTTATACACTGACAAAGCAGCCATGTAGCAATTTATTAACAGCAGGGTTTCTGCAATATGACTTTGAATGTGGAGTGCATGATGTAGAGTAAAACATATTATGTGCTGGTCACCCCTTTCTGAACTTCCTATCATGCTATGTGAGTACGATATCTGTAAAGAACTGGAATGTCTGCGATCATATCCAATTCATCCACCCAGCACATTAAGAAAAAAAAAAACAGCTCCCTCCCTGAAGGTTTAGTGACTTGCTTAGGGTTACACAGTAAGAGGCCATGGCCCTGGAGATCTGAACATTTCTTTCTCAAGCCCATGCTCTAAGCACTAGACCACAAGGTTCAGTTTTACCTTTCCAACTACACACACTGGACACTGATTTAAACTGATTTTTAATTGTTTGCAGTGTGTCTTAAAATGTTGTGAAATAATTCCCATTGTTCCCCTTTTCAGTTGGATTTTGGACTGTTACCTCACCAAAACCCATTGCGGTGTATCATGATGTTAGTCGCACCCTATGTTGTCTAATTGCTTAAATATCAGACTGCAAACCGGAAACACAGTTCCAGTCGTATCTATTGAACCCTACCAAACCTGTAGTGGTAAAAAAAAAACACCTGTAAAAAACACTTTGTATTGATTAAGTGATTTCATACAGCATCCATATTAATAACATTTGGTGTATCTTATGTTCTTATTGGTTTTTTTAGGGTGGAGTTTAGGGTATGTTCCAGGGGCCTTGTAGACATTTCAAAAACGTTATTGTACCTTCAATATTTATAAAGACCATTGTGTGCTGCAGTATCTGCACACACTTGGTGTACTACTTTGTCATTGACAGAAGTAATCAAACAAACAATTTAACATCAGTTTAAATAGGTATCCAGCAGGTGTAGTTGAAGTGTAAAATTGAACTGTGCGGTGCAGTGCTTAGAGCAGGTAAAACATACTGTCTGTAGCATGAATTTACGTTCCCTATTATTCAGGATTTTTGTTGTTGCCTCTGTCTTCCATGGCACCTTCAAGATTGCTGGAGTTTTGTTCTTTTTTTAATTTTTTTTTTATTATTTTTTTTACTCGTGGTGTTACTTGTATACAGAAGTTCAAATCTGGTCTTGCAATGTGTTTTGCATGTATTTGTTCCATGTATATATAGAGACTGTAAGGCATGGGGCAGTATTGGTGTGGTCCATAACAGAGAGAAGCAGCACTGTAATTCTGAGTGCAGCATGGTATCATCTTGTCTTCTCAGATCCGCTGTTTTACCTGTTTACCTTTATTTTATCAATTGCTGTACTTCTGACATTAATTGTATCTGGGTAATTGCTATAAACCTTCTGGATGCAACTTTTGTGTTACCTTTAGATGAAGGGATGAGAACAGAGAAATATTAGTGGGATCAATACTGGCAAGATAGAGCAGTGAAAGAGACAGCAGTGTCCCACAGCGTGTCATCCACCTCACGTTTCCTCCCCACTGATACCCTTATAGTCTACCCTCTACCCGAGTTTTGCTGGTACCATCTTCTCTCCTTGTAACAGTAGATACATAAATCTGGAAAATAGGAGGGACTCAGAAGTACCCAAGGTGGAGCTGGTTTTATGAATTGCAGGCACTGTACAAAAAATGATCCTTCTGGTGGTGCTGATGAACTGTTATGGGGTACCATGGGGCAGTCCAGAGACAGTCATGATTGGAGGGTGGCTGGTGCAACTAGACACCAGGGTCTGGGGGTGAGATGTCAACAGCAACCAGGGAAAGATAAAGAAGCAATGGTCACGGTGACACAGAGAGGGGACAGTAGGGCCATTTCTGGCAACTATAATAATTAAATGCTGATTAGTGTCTGCCCATGATAGGGTATTATTTCCTGCTTCTGCCAAACTACAGTAGGTGCTGTGTTAATACTCCACTTGCACAGTGACTTGGACGGTATCTCAGTTTTATAGTAATGGAAACTAGTATTTTCTACCACATTCCAGTAATATGAACTCAATAAGTGTATATCTACAAATGATCCCGCTTTAAAATATACCAGTATTATAGGGGCATGCTAAAAGCACTTCTGCATCAAATTAACACCTGCAGCAGCTTTGGGGAAGACCATTAAACACAAAAAATGCACTCCACTAATATATGATATACTGTCTTAGGGTGGTGCACCAGCAAATTAAAATGCAGAGCATTTCAAAGTGAACAGTGCATCCTCCCCCATACAGTTCCATATGCACTCTTTGTTATTTCTATACTGTGTAGAACACCAGCACACTGAACCACAGAGAATATGCTACATGCATGTTCATTCTGTATTCATCGTGGCATACCAAGCATAGAAATAATATTTTTTTATTTAAATCGGATGGTATAAGGCATGCTATGAATTATAAAAGCACTGCAACTAGCAGAAGCAAGTATACTAGAAAATATGGCCACTAACCCTTAACGTTTAGCCCTAACTGGGGGCAAATAGCAGCACTGCACTTTTTATGTTTTGTATGCTATATGAATAAAGAGTAACCATGTAGGAAACATATTCCCGTGGCTCACTGTGCTGGTGTACTTTATAGTATGGATATTGCACAGAGTACATTTGGAGCTGTATGGGGGTGGGTTCACCAAGGGAATATTAAGATGTGCAGACAGTATTCCAAACTGAGGTAAAGAATAACTGTTGCTGGCCCAAATCCATCACTACGCCCACCTCAAATCTTATAAAAAAAGACAGACATTCTTAGATATTTACCACAGGCAGGGTTAAGTACTGTAAATGCTACCAAATGGCTACATGTGGTGTGGACCTCCAGACTCGTATACTGCAGAAGCAGTTAATCTGTCACTGTCTGGTCCTCCAAGAAAATAAGAAATTGTGTTTTCTGCTGCCATGCCAAATAAGAACAACATTGTATGTAATATTTTATTATTTGATATGTTAACTTACATTATGGCCAGCATTTCCTGGGCAAGAAACATGGCAATGTGTAGTAAATGCACCTTGACATGATGGCATGCCGACTCGGGAAGAACTGGCAGCATAACATAATAAATAACCATGTTTTATTTTTTTTTACTATGGCAGTTTTCAATTTATATAGTAAACAACGCAGAGGTCCAGAGTTACAGGTCACTTGCCCCTGCTATACATGAGTCAGGAGCAATGCAGTAATCAAGGGGCCATAGGGTTGCAGAATCAAACCCCCGGGGTGAGAATCGACTGCCAATGGGCCACAAGCAGTGGTTTTGGGGACAGACTTTGGTGTAACAAGATGGACCAGAGCAAGGACTCCTCTTGTAGCAAACAGCATGGCAGTGAGACAAGCGATACAGAAAGCTAAAATAATCTAAAATGGGATTTGAACTTAGTGTGACAGCAGCAAGATATTGAACTTAATTGTTTAATTAATTGTTTAATTAGTATTTTGGAAAGACCTTTGAGTATGAGTTCTTTTACAAAGGTTCCACGTCAGGGTGGACAATAAGACAATACACATATTCAGTGGTTACAGAGGCCTGATCATTAGGCATTAAACAGTGATTACATGACAATTAGACAAATAGGAGAAATAACTGAGCAGTTGTAATTGAATACTAAGCTATTTCTAATCGGTTGCCCTAGGTAGCACACCTCTGGAAACCTCCAAATCCATTGATAGACTATGGCAGAGTAATTGCATAGGGTTTAATGCTATCCCAGATGGCGAGAGGCTGGGTGACAGTGAAACAAGGGGGATTGGGTTTTAACCATCCGCAGAGAGTGAGAGGTGGGGGGATAGTGAAATGGGGGGCTGTGATGGGGGAGCAGCTCCAGAGGGCTTTGTCGAGTGTGGTGTGTGTGTGGGGGTTTGGGAGGGCAGTACCAAGTGTGTTTAAAGAGGACTGATAGCTTACTTAAGCCCTTGGCTAGGCTGGGATGGAGGCAGGGTTCTCTAGGTAGCCCTGCTGGGTGTTACCTTGGGGTAGGCCTGTCTATCAAGTGGGGCCTGAGAAGCAGGTGCATTTTGAGTTAGACATTAGGTGCTGTTTGAGGCCTACTTCGAATTGAGAGAGGCTGTTGTTTGTTTGTAATTTCATTGGGAGTTCATTTATCCAGAGGGGGGCCCGATAGGAGAAAGCACGCTGCCCTAGTGAGGTTCGTCGGAATGGTATGGACAGTGCTCCATTCTTCCTCTGTCTGGTGATGTGTGTTGAGAGAGAAGCCTCAAGCAGGTTTCCTATATAGGGTGGGGTTTTTGGAGTGCCTTCTTTCCCAGGAGGCAAGTTTGGTATTTGATCCTGTCTTTTAGGTTAAGCCAGTTTGTACGCTCATACAGGGTGCAAGTATGAGTGTAGTGATCTGCACACAGGGTGAGGTGGCATGCCTTATTGAGTGCAATTTGGACCCTTTTGAGCACTGTATCAGTAGCAGCTCCATAGACCACCAGCCCATAGTCTATCGTGGAGAGTATGGAGCTGGAGACTGAGATTCGGGAGTGCTTCCAGGGTGAGGGACTTCTTATGCCTATAGAGGACCCTGATCTTTGTGTTTACCACTCTGACAAGGGAGTCTATGTGGTGCGTATAAGTGAGAGAGTCATCAGTGGTGACTCCAAAGGTCCTTGAACAAGTGCACCTGCTCAATCTGCTCACCAGCCTTGTTGGTGATTATGTGGGGAGCATGCTTGTGTTTGTTGTATGAGCTGGATTGTAGCATGGCCTTGGTTTTCTTGTAATTTAGTAGCAGCTTTTGCCTACTGAACCAGTCCTTGAGTTTACTGAAAGAGTTCTGTAGTTCTGTTTGTAGGGCAACCTGAGAGGTGCTGCTGCTCAGCAGCACTGCATCATCCACATACAGAATAAGTTTGGTGTCACAGGCTATGGGTAGTTCATTTATAAAGAGGCTAAAAAGCAGGGGCCCTAGAATTGATCCTTGAGGGACTCCTAGGAGTACATCTCTGGAGCTGGATAATGTCTGCCCGATTTTGACTCACTGGCTCCTGTTTGTTAGGTAGTCTTTGAACCAATTCATGGCATTTGGTGCCACACCCAATCTTTGGAGCTGGAGTACTAGTAGAAGGTGGTTGACGGTGTCAAAGCCTTTGGTGAGGTCAATGAAGATGGACCCCACCAATTTGACTTCATTCAGTGCCTTGTGCGCATAGTCAGTGTATTCCAGCAGTGCCGCGGTGGTACTGTGTTTTTGCCTGAAGCCATGTTGATTTGGGCAGAGCAGATTGTACTTATTAAGGTATTCTGTGAGTTGACTTGCCATGATTTTTTCCAAAGCTTTGGATAGTGGGGAGAGGATAGATATTGGCCTGTAGTTTGACACCAGCACCTTGTCACCATTCTTATGCACTGGAGTTACCATGGCTTGCTTCCATACCTCTGGAAATTGAGCTAGGGCCAAGGATTTATTAAATAACATTGTTATGGGCATGATAAGAACATCAAGGGTGAGAGATAGTAACTTCATGTCTAGCCCGTCACTCCTCAATCTGGTTTTGCCTAGGACTTTCTTGACCATCGTTAGGGTCTCCTTCACCATCACCTTCTTAAAGTAGAAGGTTGGGTGGTTAGTTATGAGCAGGTTGGCGCAACCTTGGTCCTCCACAGGCAGAAGGTAGTCTGGAGGCAGCACTGAGGACAGGTCTGTAAAGGCCTGGTTAAAGGCATCAGCAATGGCTAGCGGATCTGAGGAGGATGAGTTATTAATGTTGAGCATCTTAGGGTGCTGCTTTTGATCTTTACCAAGGATGTTCTTGATGTCCCAAAACCTCTTTCCATCTCCCCATGTGTTGTTAAGCTGGGTCTTATGGAAATTGGCTTTTTCGGGCCTGATAAGTTTGGTGCACCAATTTCTAGTCATTTTGTAGCACTGTAGGTCATGCTTGCTGCCTGAGTTTAAGGCTTTTTCCCCAGAGGCAGTCCCTCTCCTTTAGGAAGGAGAGGAGCTTGCCATCAATCCAGCCATTAGCCTCCACCCAAATTTTCCATTTTGTGCATGGTGTATCGATATCACAGATGGAATTGAAGCCCTCAGTGAAAAAACTAAGGGCCTGGTCCAGCATAGGTGCCTTGTTGATGGGGGACCAGTTGTAGGCAGACAGGGCCAATTTGAGGGATCCAAGTTTGCCTTTCCGCAGAACCCTGCTCTCAATGAGGTGGGGTGGGCTTTTGGCAAGTTTAGTGGTCCATATAAAGGAGATTGGGGAGTGGTCACTCAGCACGTCCGGGAGAACCCTGAGTTCAGAGAATCGAGTCGGTGAGCTAGCTAAGACCCAGTCAATGAGGGTGCTGGTACCAGCCTTGTAGTTCTGCCTGGTGGAGTGAGTTATGAGTTGCATGAGATTGTGGGAGGTGATTAGGTCTCTGGATGGTGTCGCCTCCTTACATAACCAGTTAATATTAAAGTCACTGGTCAAGATGAGTTCTGAGCCCTTTCTGAGTGCACTAATTTCTTCCATCACAAGAGGAAGGTCTTCCTTGGCTTTCTTGGGGGGCAGGTAGGTTGTGGCGATGGTAAGGGTCTTGCCTTTTAGGCCAACTTATATTTTTACCACTCGTAGCTCCTAATCCTCCACAACTTTGGAGATGGGGAGGACAGAGCAACTCAGCGAGTTTCTGGCATATAGGAGGCAGCTGCCACCTTTCCTGCCTATTCTATCAAGTCGAAATGCTTGGAATCCTTCGATGGCCATCTCACCATCTTTGATCCTACCCGACAGCCAGGTTTCAGTTAGGCAGAGTATGTCAGGGGCATGAATGGTCATCCAAGCCTGGAGCTGGTCGAATTTGGCAGTTAGGCTGCAGATGTTTAGCGGAGCTATCTTTAGGCCGTTCACTGTATGGACCCCCCTGCTCCTCAGGGTCGTTGGTCCAGGGTTTAGGTGAACATTGCCAGAGAGTAGCAGTAGCAGAAAGATAACCTTTCTGGTAGATAAGGTGATGTTTATCTTCCCTTGTGTCTTCTGTCGCCTGCGCTTCAGGTGGGGGAGGTGTCTATATGCCTGTGTTAAATTAAGGGGAAAGCTAACCATTAAGGTTACGGTCTGGAAGGTTGGCTTGGTGATAACTATGTATGGGAGGTGCGGGAGGATAAAGAGCCTATCATTACCGGAAGTGGTAGTGGCCATGTGTATGCTTTTCTTCCAGCTTGCACCCAGTGAGGATTCAGCGTGGGGAGGTAGGGGTCCGAATTCGTATATGGTACCAGCAATGCCAAAACAGGTAGTAAGTAGTTGTAGTAGGTGGTTGCAGCCCATGATAGTTTGTTTGGTATTGCTGCCCAGCTTAACTGCTAGCTGGTTTATAGTTGAAAGGGTATATAGTCGAATTAGGGTGAGGTCCCTTACAATAGGGCAGGTAGAGCAGTAATTGAGAGGAGTTAGATGGAGTGGCTGGAGAAAAAGTTGAGAGCAAATGTGTGATCCTGTGGGTGGGACTGCTTTAAAAAGGGGTGGTGAGAAAGTGGGTCAAGTCAGGTATTGAAGACAGGGAGGCCAATAGCATGAAAATGTGCAGCAGTGGAGTGACCAATCAGCTGCTAGGCTGAGGAAAGGGGCGGAGTAAGGGTCTATTTAATACTGTGAGGAGGTTGGGGAGGAGGAGGTGAAAAAATTCAGTCCAGAACACAGCACAGGAAGAGATTTCCCTGAGATCAGGAAGCGCCAGGCATTGGAAAATCAGCCAAGGAGCAATGCTGCCAATTAGTGCCTGGCTCCTCCACTGGGCATCCAGTCAAAACAGCGGCATTCAGAGCCACGAGTTTTGGAGGTCTGGTGCATACCTGAATCTGTCCAGGGGTCAGTCGGGTGGTCTGTTAGCTGTGGTCTGCTCGGAGAGAGCCAGGGCCACAGGAACAGCTTGGGAAGCCCGCAGATGGGCTGTATGTGGAACAAGGAAGAAACACAGAGGATTAAATACAGCTAGAGTACAATAGCAAGCTCAGTGGGGGGCAGGCAATGAGGAAAGACAAAGCATGAGGTAAAGAGGTGGTAAATGCAGGGTAATTATTTAGAGCTAGAAGAGGAGTTAATGGGGGGGAGCTCTGTGCGTTGGCACCGGGACATCTGACGAGGACAGCAGCAGTAGGGGGTGTAAGGGAAGGGTTTGTAGGTAAGGCAGAGAAGAAAGTAAGGTGTTTAGAGAGATAGCATTACAAGTGGGGCATAGAAATTAATAATTATTAGAATGACCAGTGTGGGGAAGGGGCAGGGTTTGTCAGTAGGGCAGAAATGGAAAACTGCAGCAGTCTTGCTCAGTAGCTAGGTCAAGCAGTCAAACATCGGCTACTATACAATACAGTATGTCCAGCACTAAGTAACACTGAGAGGCTATACTAGTGGCTTGTAATAGACTAGCTAAGCTGGCAGGTAAAGTAAGACCAATTGATGCATAACATATGTAAATTACATTAACAAACTTGCCATAGCTATATAAATGGTGTTCTAAACCTAAATAGTTCTATAGTAGAATACATGAAAAAGTATATTGTATAGCTCCACGGCATATATTGTCAGTCATTTAACATATCTGTGGCATTAAGACAGCAGAAGCAGCATTACAGAACTCATGTGCTGCTTATATTCAAGCAGGATTTTTCAATTTTATCTGCCTGAACAAATAGTAAAATTCCACGCTTCAAATTGCTTGACAGACTAGTAATCTCTCATACTCTACCGACAAGGCATCAAGAAAACAGGACGTATTTAAAGTACCACAGTGGCTATGGTGGGATTTGAACTGTGATTCAGTACAAGAGAAATAAAATATTAGTCTCAATGTACTCAATCATAAGCCCTTAAAGATAACTAAAAATCTAATCACAGTAAACAGTTGTGTATACCTCATAAATTGGTTGGGAGCTAATCTTCATAAACTGTGCTTGCATTGAGAAGGGAGATTATGAGGTGCCCAACATATTTACCACTGATCTTTAATCAACACTCTGCTCCAGCAAGACTAATCAATGACTTCCTGCTTTCTGGCCACTGAGGCCCTACCCCCACCCCACTCAAGCTAATACCTGACACAGAAAGAGATGAGAGTTTCTTCCGTCTTTCTTAGCAGCTTCAGAAGCCTGAGAGATTTGAGCTAGAGTTCTTTGTGTGCAGCCTGAGCAGTCCGAGCTGGTGGGGACTTCCAGTTTCGATCCTCTTGATCCACCCGCATTCACTTTCCCAGCTCTGCTTGTATTGACAATCTTTTTTTATTTCATTTTTTATATTTTCCCTTGCTTACTTACCAAAAAGAATGCAGCACAGAACACCAGAGATTTTCTTTTAGCCTGAGAAATGGAGCTGATAGGAGCAGTCTCCTGATTTTTACATGTCTCTGGTTTCCCACTGCCCAGTTCCCAATTTTAAATTAACCACACATTGCTGTTAAGCAAATCTTTACTCCAGTTAACTAAAAAAAAAGAGACAGACTGATAGATGGATAGATTAGAAAAAGAGATATCCGATCACAGGCTAACTGCCCCAACCTAAAGCAGCAGTAGTATTCCAGTTGCAACTAGACAATATTTGTGAGTGGGGGAAAAAAATCAGCACTTTTTTCTTTTTATATCAAGTCACAAACATTATCTAGTTGCAGCTGGAGTCCTAGTGCTAGTTTGCATTGTAGCCATGAGCTGATGATCTGATCTCTTTCTCTAACCTATCTACAGTATCTATCTCTCTCTCTCTCTCTCTCTCTCTCTCTGTCTGTCTGTCTGTTTATCTTAGCATGAGTAAAGATTTGCTTAACAGCAAGGTGCGATTAATTTAAAATTGGCAACTGGGCAACGGGAAACTAGAGACATGTAAAAACCAGGAGACAACTCCTACCTGTCCATTCCTCATGCTAAAGGAAAGTGTCTTAGTTTCTGGCTGTTTTATTTATGAATGTATGTATGTATGTATGTATGTATTTATTTTCATAAAGAAATGGGAAAATGTTTAAATAAAAAAGCAACAATACAGGCAGAGCTGGGAAAGTAGATGAGGGCGGATCAAGTGGATCTGCATCAATAACATGTCAGATGACTGAAAGTTCAGAACATCTGTCATATTCATTCACTGAAGAGTATCATACACACATCCAGGCTTGGTTGAAAATGATAATTTTTATTAAGTACAGGCATTCTGACCGATGACCGAAGAATCACCGATCTTGCTAAAATCAACATTTGCCGGTGATCTTCAAGGAGGTGGATGAGTGGTGGTACACAAGACTGCCAGAAACATGGTCTGTGGGCAATGGAATAGAACAAATATGTTCACTTGACAATTAAAGGTGTCCAGAGAGTGGATCATCTTCTGGATTGGGAGTCTTTGCATTTATCAGCTTGGCATAGTGCCAGGAAACCATTGCTTTGTCAATGATGCAGCCTGGTAAATACTGCATCCCAGCATTTTAGATAACACAAGACTCATTTGCACCTGGTAACATCTGGCTTTGTTTTGTGTTGTCTGGCACAAACATGAGAACGAAGTCTTGACCCCCATCCTTGTCATTGTGCCTGCATATGGTATTTACTGTTTTACATTTTTAGCCATTTCAGAAAAGTGTATTTTGCCTACCAGATTGTTGTGTCTTTTTTTTACTCATTCTGATGCCCTCCCATTGTTCTGTGGGGCAGCGAGGCACTGTTTTTTTTTCCTTCTCTCAGCGTCCCATGCAGAATGAAGCCTGGGTATCACTGACATCAGAACCAGTAAATAACTCAGGCATCATGCCAAACATGCATCCATGCCACACTTGCTCCTAACAATAGACAGGTATGTGCCTCCTCACGGGTGGACAACAGTGCCATCAAAGTGGGTGGGAACTCTCTGTGACTGCAAACATGGTGCTTTGAGCTTACTGACAGATGCCTTACAATGAGAATGTCTATTCATAATACTGACATGTGGGAGAGATCAAGACAGCTCATTAGTATTTAAAACTGATAGTGACAGCAGTAAATTAAAAAAAATTCACTTTGGAGCTAAATTGAACTGCTCAGATTATGAGTACTGACCCATCTGCATCTTCTCCCCTGATATGTGAGAAATTGCTGTCATCAGTCTCTCTTTTCTATTGGCTCATTCTGCGGCTCCTCTCAGCCTGCCAGTGATTGCAGTCGACAGTCAGTGTGAAATATATGGTAATGAGCCAGTTTCAGTCAGCTACCCCTCACCGCCTGACCTTTTTTAATTGTTCTAATTGAAATTATTATGTAGCCCTTACTATGCATTTATTTAAAATTAAAAAAAGAAATGTCACTTTGGATCTCTAGTATAGAAAGCATGAATAAATGTATGTATACTAAATAGGTAAACAGTTCTGATATTGGGCAACATTTCCAAAATTAATGTACAAATTAAGATGGAGATGTAGGAGAGACATCTGTCATCACAGCTTCTGTACTTTTCTGCATGCCAGCTGCCTTGCCCACCACCGATCTCTAAGGCCAAGAATGTAATTAACACTAGCAGTGGACAGGTAATCACATACTGAATTACATTATATTTATGTTTAGTAAAATGGAGGTAGGACATAAAAACTGCACAACTGCAGTCATGCAGGGAATCTCTGTGTTGTTTTAACAATACATGGTGTGATTAGACTATCTGAAATGCCATTTTAACCATAAACAAAGTAAAAAGATGTAAACATACCTCTTTAATAACTGTTACCCACCCAGAACTACTGAGAGCTCCTTCCATAGTGTTACACTGTCCACACCCCATACCCCCAAACACCATATACAGATAGTGATCATCATCAGTATACAGTACCACCAGTGAAGGGGACTTTGTTTTACACTTAAACCATTTGCAATATAAGGGAGCAGGCAGGAGGCCAATACGTGATAAAGGGAAGGACACTTTTATTTTTAATTAACACACAGACAAAATCTGGGAGCGGCAAGGGACCAATACACCACAGGGGAAGGGTACTTAACCTACTCACCTTTGACAAGTGCCTGCACTACCACACCTGTATACTGGCCAAAAAAATCACTACTTGGGCTTTCCCCTCCTGGGGTTGCTACATCCCTAAAACTAGCCTCCCAGTCAGTTGCCACCTGAAGTGCAGCCTAGGCCACCTTCCAGGTTCCTAGAACCAGAACCTCTCTCGCCCAAAAGTCCTTCCACCACAGGGCTCCCTCCTGGTACAACTCCTTCCCCCCTCATATCACAAGCATCCCCAAAATCAGCCTTTTTAAAATCATCCTACGCAGCCACCTCACCAGCACTCAGAACTGTAAGTGCTCTTGACTGACCCAAAGCCTGAACTCATCTTATCTCATCTGACACTCTGCCACAGACAACGTCCACTGGACTGCCTCAACCCCCCCAGGCACTTGCTCCCTAGACCCTCTAGAGTGTGCCTCATTATTTACTATGAGTGTTAGATCAAATTTGTAGCTAATTGCAAGCCTCTGCACTCCTAGGCGCCATTGGAATTGCTTTGTATGTTCTCTTTATTGTATCTCACCTGTATCATCCTCCAATGTTGTACTTCACCGTCTATTGTTGTCTACCCTCCCTGCAACGAGGTGTCTTTGTAAATGAGTCTTTGACTCAAAGGTTGTAAATCTGATTTATGAAATAAATAAAAAATAGAATAAATATAATTAACAGGTCTGCAAATATGGAGAGCGGAGTGGGGGGGCAAGAGGGCAAATATACAATCATGAAAAGGTCCTTTGATTTGAAAATGATCCATGGCCAACTTTGGGGGAAAGAAGAAGGGCCACTATACGATCAGAGAAATGATAATTTAATTATACTTTATCCAGAGGTAACATCGGGGAGCTGTCTGGAGGTGGGGGAGGGCACATTAAATCAGGTAAGGGTACTTTGATTTAAAAGTGATCCACTGGCAACATCGCTGAGAAGGCAGGCAGCCACTGTAACATGAAGGAAGGCTACTTTTATTTATTTAAAATTAATCTACCAGAAATTTGTAGTGACTTTAAAAAAAATAGGGGTGGAAGATATAAAAAAATCAAGTCCATGCCTTAGACAATGTGTGTTGCATTTCCGTGAACAGGTACAGTATGGGGGAGATATGACAACAAGCAGGAGAATAGAGAGTCATCTGTCAGCATGCAGAATCACCCAATGTTACTGAACCACTGCTGTCTTCAGCTTGGCAGAGTTTGAAAATTTTACAATATGGATGAGATTATCTGTGCCATTGAAAATAACATAAAATAACTTTGAAACAAGGAGAAAAACTCTGATAAGCACAGATTGATTTAGTTATGTTGACAGGACTCCATGAATACACACACAGAATTAGATCAATTGTGAAGTGACAGACTACACAAACCCAGAAAACTATTGTGCTTTAAATAAGAATTTTAAAAATGCCATGATTGCAAATCTCTGCATGTCAGTAAAGACTCAAAAAACACATTAGACATGTCAGATCACTATTTACACATGGCTCTGTTTGTTTAATTGAAATTCACTGGACTATTACTCAAGTTACAGTACCAGCCTCTGGACCGGCACACTGTACAACAAAGGAAGTCTGCTAAGTCATGATTTGGGGGGGGGGGTACAAAAAAAGGGGGGCCACCCCTCTGAAAAACTGTTACTAAATCTGGAAATATAAGGGGCTGGATATTCAAACTGTGTTATTCTGTGGCGCAAGCCCTTGCGCTGCACAAAATAGATGCGCAGGGGTGTGGCCGGGGCAATATTCAACAGAGTTGCGCTATTGAGCAACTCCTTTGAATATCACCCCCCGGCTGCAGCCACTGTGCATGGCGCAGTGGAACTTGCGCCACCGCAAGTGGTCAGATTGGAGCATTCAAGATGCGGTGGCGCAAGTACCATTGCGCCATGCACAAATTTCCGATACTCAAAAGGTGACATGCAGATGGGGCCATAATTCATGCAAGGCACCGGGGGGGCCGTTTGCATCTATTTATGGCCCCATTTGCATTCCATTAGCATGCAGGTGTGCCAATCCCTGAGGCCTTGCACCTGGCGCCCTGCCAGGCAGCAGCCGTCGGGGACCGACGCCCCCTGCAGCCCGATCGCGGGCATAAGTTTAAACATCCCCCAACCCCCTGACTGGCCCTATCGCAGGCATAAGTGAAAAAAGCACTCTCACTAGCCCGATCGCGGCAGAAAGTTCAACCCCCAAGAACATATCCCCGGTGGTCCAGTGGACCAGCGAAGCTAATCGCAGGCAGCAAAGTGTTCAAACCCCCAAGGACCACCACACCTGGTGATCTAGCATTATTTACCCACCACCCACGAAGCCCCACCCCGCTCCCCTGTCAGCCAGCGGGCGGGTAGTATCCACCCACTGCCACTCCCATCGCTTGCCAACCGACTGTTCGCAGGGCCGCACACCCATTGGTTCAGAGCAAGAGCCAATGGGCATGTAGCTCATATCAGAAGAAGGTAGTCCAGATATGTGAATGAATTCATTCGCTCACATATCTGACTGTCTGTACGGTATGGATTGCACACCATTGGCTCTTGCCTGAACCAATGGGCGGCAGCCTACTGGCAGTCAGTCAGCGGTGGCAGGGCGCAGGCGGTGATGCTGCCGCCTCCGGCTGACGGGGAGAGCAGGTGGTGGGGCTTCTGGGTGGGTGGATGGGGCCACTAGATCACCAGGTAGGTGGTCCTTGGGGGTTTGAAACACTTTGCTGCCCACTATCAGACTTCGCGTCCACTGGACCACCAGGGATATGTTCTGGGGGTTGACTTTGCTGCCCACGATCGGGCTAGTGGAGGGGTGGGGTTTATTTTCACTTATGCCCATGATCAGGCCAGTTGGGGGTGGGGGTTTAACTTATGCCCGTGATCGGGCCAGTCGGGGTGGGGGATTTTTAACTTATGCCCATGATCGTCCAGTCGGGGTGGGGTTAATTTGTGCCGTGATTGGGCTGCAGGGGGGGCACAGGAAGTATGTTGAGGGCCACCCACAGGTGGCAGCTTCTGTGTTGCACCCTGCAATGCAGCAGCTCACCTGTGGGTGGCCCTCGACTTACTCCTTTTTGTTTTTGCTCAAAGTTGTGCAGGCGCAGGTTGGGGGTTGCACCTGCACAACTCTGCACAGCCCGCTGAATATCGGGCTGTGCAGTTTATGCATGGTTCCTCCCCCTCCGGTTCAGCATGCCTTCATTAGCATTGTGCTGTTGCTCAGCTTGACTTGGGGGGTGCAACTGCCTCCTGCTGAATATGGCAGAATGGCGCAATTTCGGACTTGGGCAGGCTCAACCCTATTGTGCACGGCGCAACCCTTTTGAATATCCAGCCCAAGATGTGAAACTTCCTTCAAATAATGCTGCACTGCACCTCTTATAAAGCACTACATTCTAATATGCCATTAGGAATGAACCTGCAGCATTCTCATCATATGGTATGTGAAGCTACAGTAATTAGCTATGACAGTGTGGTCAGTAAGTTGGGTCTGCTTTCCACTTCTTTTGTGTGTGTAATCCAGTAAAATCTGTTTTGCATACCATATTCTGAGCCTTCTGCAGTTTCATTTTGAATGGCTTATTATAATGTAGTGCTCTCTATAAGCAGAGCAGTGCAGCCTTCTTTGAAGCAAGTCTCACACAATATATTTCCACTGAATGCATAGAGAGGTGTTTATAGCAACAGTTCAGTCTTGACCATTAGCAAGTACTGTACCATAGATAATATTGCATTTTTTTTTATTTCTTAGTGCTGTCTACTACATAAATAAGTGTATGTGTGTGTGTGGTGGGGGGGTTGTTGTTCTGAAGTTGGGAGCCAATGTGCTCACTGTTATATGAACAACTCCCCCCCCCAAGTGAAGACAGCGACTGTAAATATATTTACCCTCTGGGAGCATTGAGGGGCATTAACATTTGTTTGAATGTGCTGGAATGTCTTTGAAAGTGAAATCAATTACTCACCATGACAACTGATGTTATTTATTTATTTAGTTTTTGTTGACCTGATAAGTGCACTAGACAAATCTTGCCTGTTTTCAGGCACGACCCGGGGGAAGGGGATACAGATGAATGCCAACTAACCTCGAACCAGATTAAGCTGTTGGTGGTATTTTTTGTGAATGAGGGAAATTTGGCCAGGACACCAGGGAAATTCCCCTACTCTGACAGAGGGGAATACTCTGTCCAAGATGGCGGACGCTTTGGTGACCACGGCAGAGCTAGCTGGTGAGGCAGGGGACTTGGTCTCTGCTCCTGTCTCTGATTTACTAGAGACCGTTTCAGACAGAATTTTGTATGAACATGTACTTACTGTGACTGAAGCTGCTCCCATGGCTTGTACTGTTCTTCCTCCTGCTTGATGCAGTAGCCCTGACGGAGATCGTAGAGATGCTTCTGCAGTTGTGTCCAGCGAATTGGAGGTACTGCAGCCCGCAGTGCGCAGTGGACTGGTGGAGGTAGTGAATGCTACGCGCTTGATGGACGATGGAGAAGACTTGTCTGTGCAGATGTCGCAACAAGGTGCAACTCCTTTTGCGAAGGCAGCCATGGAGGGGGATCGTCCCCTGGCAGTTCTTGGATCCCATCCTACTTTTGGACCTTCTGTTGACCCACTGGTGCCCCGAACTGAGTCCATGTCTTTTTTGTTCACTGCCGCGGCACGGCTGCCCACACAGCAGAGGGTGCTCGGGGATTGCATCGCAGGATTCCTCACCTACTATGTTGGAAACTGTCAGCCTGATGTCCTTTTCTGAGATATTGCCCCCAACCTAAGCCTGTGTGGGCCATGGAGCAGGCTTTGCAAGGGGCAGGCTGGATACAGGACCCCAGGAAGGGACAGTGGATCTCTGGTCCGTCCCCTATTCGGTCCCCTAAACCTGAAGACTTCCTGGAGGAACAACCGAAGGGACTGGAATTGAATGTCTCTCCTGACCCCTTGAGTTTGCCAGGGGAATTGTCACTCACCCAAAACCCTGTATTATCTCTCTTACAGGATACGACCTCTAAGGCATCTCCTATGATGGAATCCATGGATTTTACAGCTGCGGACCCTGATCTACCTCTTCCTGATCAGGGAAAGACTCCACGTTCCTTTTCTTCCCTCTTTAAGGCACCTGTTGTAGCTGCTAAGTGATAAAATGCTGTCCGTCTTATTTATAGAGGTGGACTTTCTGACCCCCCCCGGATCATGTCTTTGTGGCTAGATCCCTGATAAAAGACTCTTTAAAATTTTTTGCTCACGAGATATATACCTTGATACATGTGCCCGGAGAATCTTCCTTTGATGTCAGTTTTCAGACATCTAGTGGACTTGAACAATTTTGGTCTAGATACCATGCTTTGAAGAATACCCCCTTATGGACCCCCTTCTAGGCCATCCCCCTGTCGAAGCCTGCCTTTAAATTTATTACAGTTATGTTCCGTAATGAAGGTGTTGATGTATCTGATGTGATGTACTGGCTGAAACAGCACTGCACGGTACAGGGTCAGCCTGAAGCCATTCTAGACACTGAAAATATTTGGACAGGGGGTTGGAGGTTTCGGGTGCTGCTACACACAAATGACTCAGGTCCTGTGCACCTGCCAAATTCCTTTTTCTTAGGATGAGACAGGGGAGTTTTGTTTTACCCTGGCCAACCCAAGGCCTGTTATAGATGTGGGGATCCCTCACATCTCAGTAGTGTCTGTGATAAGATAAAATGTAATAATTGTGGTGAAATGGGTCATGTGGGGGTTCACTGTCGGAATGCTAGTAAATGTAACTTGTGTGACGAATTAGGGCATCTATTCCAGACTTGTCGCTGGGCTGCACATGCTCAGAAAGACCACGATGGTGGGGCTGATCAATGCTTTGTGATCACACAAGCACAAAAAGCACGGTTACGTGCATCTGTGGCTAAGCACCCCTCTGTTACAGGAGATTCAGCGGTGCAGCCCCTACTGCTAGCACCCCCCCAGAACCCTGTTCCTCAACCTGACAAGATGGTACCACCTTTATCAGTACCTGAACCCCCCCGAATGGAGAAAATCAGGCCTGTTGCTTCTGATGTGGACTCTGTCCCAGGTCCTAGTAAAATGCTACCTCCCCATGAACCTACTGCAGGTACTTGCCGTAGGTCTCTGAGAACTCTTCTCGGCCTTACCGCCTCTATGGCATCCTTGTTGCCTGCTCCCATACCCCTGTTGAATCCTTTTGAATTACTACAGCCGACTTCGGACGACGCAGGTGGTGAGTCTGACTCATCCTCGGTGGCGTCCTCCATCCCTGATGGTCCTGCTGACACTGGACCTCCAGTGGGCATTGGACTTTCACAGAAACGTAAGTTCAAAGTTAGACTGAAAGGGAAGAATATAGTTGGGAAGTGGAAACTGTGATGTTTTATACTTTCCTGTTGTCCACATGGCGCAGTTTACTTGTCACACTATTAACGTTAATAGTATGAAACGTGTTCTTAAGAGACGGTTAGTTTTTTCTTTTTTAAGACTTTTACCATTGGGTATTTTCTTATTGCAGGATACCAGACTCCATATGACTCAAGAGATTAGACAAGCAAAAATGATTGGCTCTTAGGCCCCTCATTCTGGTCCATAGGTCACGACCCCTGTTCAGGCCTTGGCATTTTGATAAATATGCCTGACTTTCCTCTTTTGAAACTATTTGATTTGGTACCCGGTAGGGCTCTGGTTTTGGACTTCACCATAGGTAATTGCCCTTATCGAGTTATCAATATTTATGCGCCACAACTTAAATCAGCTCGCATAGCCCTTTTTACTGAGATCCGCCCTTACTTGCACACTTCATTCCAAGTTTTATTTTCTGGTGACTTCAACTGTGGCTTGAGTCTTCGGGATAAAAGTTCCTTTGCCACTACTAAAAAACTGTACTACGACTCACAGGAACTGAGCAAGCTAATACATACTACCCATTTAGTTGACGCTTATTTTTCTTTTCGGCAACAACATACCCCTATGTTTCATAAAGGTAAATTGGCTACCCGCATTGATTTTGTTTTCTTGTCCCATACTTTACCAATTGTTTCAGCTATGGTGCAGGCAGTGGCCTTTTCGGATCACAGCTTGCTTTCTGTTGGTGTGGGTACTGCAAATCCTTATTCAAAAGGGCCGGGGTTGTGGAAATTTAACACCTCCCTATTGCAGGGTAAGGTGTTTTTGTCGACCCTCCGGTCCTTCCTTTTTGCACGCAAATCTGTGTTTCTCTGTTATGAAGACCCGATACAGTGGTGGTTTGATACAAAACATGTGTTGATATCATTCCTGAAATGGTATAGTCGTGCGAAAAGTAGGAGCCAATATTTGGACTATTTACAAAGAAGAGCGCATCTTCAATCGCTTCTTTCTTTATCATATACCACGGGTCATGACCTTTCCTCTCAAATTCAATTGATGCGGGCAGCTATGTTGCACTTCCAATCTCGACAATCACGGCAATTGTACCACCAACATAAATTTCAGGTTACTGGACCACAGGAGATCATTTGTCCCTTTGAGTCTAACTCTCGTCGGACTACTCAAAAGACGATATTATGTCTTACAGATTCCACGGGGACTATATGCTCTACTCAAACAGAGATTCAGAAGATAGTTGCTAACTACACGACTGCTTTGTTTTCCCCCTTTCCTGCTGATCTACCTGACCCTGCTGCCCTGTACAAAATTAGAGATCCTCCCTTCTACAACAACAGTGGAGATGGCGTGCCAACCCATTCGACCTTGGAGTTATTATGACTATATCCTCTCTGCGTTCACATAAAACTCCTGGCCCAGATGTCTTCTGGCAGCTCTCTATAAGGTTCTGGGTGACCACTTACTTATTGAACTTACCTCTGTCTTTAATTCTTTGTTGAACAGTGAGTCTGTCCCTTTAGAATTTACGACTGGTGTTTTGCTTTATATCTATAAACAGAAGGGGAAGCCCACTCTCTTGAGAATTGGCGCCTCTTGTATGCTAAACACCGACTTTTAAGATATTGATGAAGATAATAGCAAAACATTTAACAGGTATTGCAGAAACTGTTCTGCATCCTGCTCAATCTTGTTCTGTCCCCAACAGGAACATCTTGGATCATTTGATTCTGATCCGTGAATTGTTCTCTCACGGGTACTCAGCTTCGACTTCTGGATTTGTAGTATCTGTGGATCAACGGGCAGCATTTGATTCGGTGAATCATGATTTTTTATGGCAAGCACTCAGTTTTTTGCATATACCAGCTATCAATTCAATTCATATTTATTTATAAAGCGCCTTTCAAAATCAAGGCGCTGTACATAGTAATAAAACCAAAAAACAGCAATTAAACAATCAAATTATAAAGAGAAAGCCAAGTCAGAAAGATATGTTTTAAAAGCAATTTTAAAACTATCAACGGTCGGGCATTCTCTCAACCAATGAGGTAGAGAATTCCACAGGGTAGGAGCTGAGAAGGCAAAAGCACGAGATCCTGATAACTTCAGACGAACCCTGGGAATCTCTAGCAATCCCTCATTGGCGGAGCGGAGGGGCGGAGGGGCAGTAGGGAGACAGAAGATCTTTCAGGTAACCGGTCCCTGATCGTAGGGTTTAAAGGTTAGTAAGCCAACCTTAAAGGTGATTCGCCATCGAACAGGCAGCCAGTGCAGTTCGCTGGGTATTCAGGTGTAATATGACTGGTTCTTGGAGTCCCAGCAATCAGCCTGGCTGCAGCATTCTGCACCAGCTGCAGGTGGTGGATATCAACCCCTGAAGCCCTAGGTATAGGGAATTACAGTAGTCCAAGCGGGTGGTGACAAAGGCGTGAACCAAGGTCGGAAGATCCTCCTGGGGAATCAGATGTTTCACCCGTGCGATATTCCTCAGATGATAAAAAGAGGATTTGACAACAGCTGACACCTGAGATTTCAGGGTCAGGCTGTCGTCAAAAATAACACCCAGGTTTCGCACCTGTCGAGAGCTAGAGAGCGGCACCCCACCAAGTGATAAGCCTGATGGATGTGCCTCACCCAAACCCCTCCCAGGATGACCTGCCCACAACCAATACCGGTCTTATCCGGATTAAGCTTCAACCAACTCGAACTCATCCAAATTTGATTTCATCCAGACAGTTGTTAAGTACGGAGAGTGCATCACTCTGATCGGGAGAAAGGATAAATACAGCTGAGTATCATCTGCATAGCAGTGAAAATCTAGCTGTATCTCCTGATGATTTCTCCTAATGGCAGCATATATACTGCAAACAACATGGGAGCTAAAATGGAACCCTGGGTACCCCACATGGTAGGGAGAAGGCGTCAGAGGAATAAATTCCGGTGACGACTCTCTGAGACCTACCAGTGAGGTATGAACAAAACCATTCGTGGACTGTACCAGACAGTCCACAAAAAGCCCACAGCCTCTCCAATAGCACCTCATGGTCTACAGTATCAAATGCTGCAGAGAGATCAAGAAGGACCAGAATGGTATAAGCCTTTCGATCTCTGGCCATTAGGAGGTCACTCAATACCCGAACAAGGGCAGTCTTAGTACTATGCCTCTTCCTGAAACCAGATTGGATTTATCCAATGGTTACGTAATTTTTATAGGACAGCTACGGTCATGCCAGTAGTGAATGGTTGGGTGGGACCTCTGATACCTGTTCGAAGGGGAGTCCAACAGGGGTGTCCCACGAGTCCATTACTATATGTACTGTTTTTGGATGTTTTGCTCCGCCATGTTAATATGCTTCCACAGATACATGCTGTATCGTGTCCTATAACAACAGCACCTTACAAAGCCATTGCATATGCAGATATCTGCTTTTTGGTGGCAGATGAGGATTCAGTGATAGCCTGCTTGCAGGAATGTTCCTTATTTGGGACATATTCGGGAGCTACTCTGAATTTGGAGAAAAGTGTTGGTATACAGCTGGGATCTGCTATTGCACCGATTAGGAACATCGGACCATTGCAGATTGTAGATGGCCCTGTTCGTATTTTAGGGATTTATTTTGGTACTCGAGCCGATGATGTTTATAATTGGACTTCTAAACTACAACAAGGTCGCATAAAGGTAGCCTCATGGAACAGGAGTCAGATTGGGAAAAAGAAAAGAGTCTATTTAATTAAGACATATTTACTTTCCCTCTTTCTCTATGTTAGCTATATCTTTCCTATTCCAAAACAATTGGAAACGGCGATTCTTAGCCTTTTTTTTCAGGCATTATGGGAAGCAGGTTGAACCCAATAAAATGGGATGTCACCTATCTCCCTCTCACGGATGGTGGTGTTGGCATGACTAACCCCCTTTTGTTTTTCTCCAGTATTGTTTTCATAGCGAACATTAGACCGCTTTTGATTAACTCACAGAAAGGATGAGAAGCGTGGTTCTATGATTCATGTAAAATATGGTTTCACCAATGGGAACATGACTCCCTGCGTATTCTGCGGGCCTCGGGAAACACGCCACCTTATGTGAGTTATACATTTCTACGTCTGAAGCAATGGCAGGTTACCCCACAAATGCTTCTCACTAATGCGCACAAATCCCTGTATAGATTGCTTCTTTCCTCTGTGTGTGCAGTTCAGTCCCCTTTTTTTAAATGTTCTGCCCAATATTGTCCCTCTCTGCTTATTTTGTTGTGTTGTATGCGAATCCCAATACATATGTGGTACTTCCATTGGTTATCCTGCCATGAGAGAATTAATGTTAAATCAAACCATAAACATAAACAGCTACAAGATAGGCTGTGTTCTAGGCCCTCTTGTATTGATGAATTGGAAACTATTTCTCATTTATTCTTTGATTGCCCCTTTATACAACGTTGGTGGACCTTTGTAGCCCAAAAATGGGGTATGCCATTGCTTCAATTTGTCTCTTACCCAATGATTATGTATGGAGCATTCCCCCCTCAATGGTCTCTGTGGAACACTGATACTTTAAATCTTATTTTTGTTGTAATTAAACAGCATATTTGGATGGCAAGATGCCAGTTCACCCTGCAGCAGAAAATTTGTACATATATAGAAATTGAACAAAAAATTGTTCGGGATTTGAAAACTGTTTATGCACGTGAACTTGTGTCTCTTTCCAGGCCTGGTCTGTTCGCCCTTTGGAAAGCCCTACCTTGGATTACAGACTCGGATGACTTGAAGGACTTTTGTTCTCTCAGTATCATTTCCTTAGTTTTCTTTCTTTGTTTTCTTCCATACCTTTTGATATGAACACTGCTGTATATGGCTTGATTTTACTTAGTTTTTTCTTATTGTGTTTTCTTTATTGTATATTGCCTGATTTCTCGTTTCAATAAAACTTTCCCCTACTCTTTTTGATAAGTACCATGGGATCTTTAACATCCACCTGAACTACCACCAATCCAGGCAGATGGGACCTCGGTTTATCATCTCATCCAAATGTCTGACTTCACAAAGGCAATGTGCCACTGAGTTACAGTAGTTGCTTATTTCTTACAACTGCTGTCAAGAACTTGTCACATGATGTACTGGATAAAATACAATACAGTCAGAAAAACGGGGTATTTAACTCATGTTTAACTATGTTCATCACTTTGGTGTTATTAGAAGGAAATAGGAATGAAACCTAGATGCAGGCAGATTAAAGGAAAATGGTGCTGCACCTATAAATCATACACAGTTCCATATCCCTGCTTAGGCAAAGAAAAACAACATTATATCAATGTTCTTTAACATTTTTGGTAACAGTGTGGCATTGGCTTCAACATTCTCAAAATGATTGTGTACCTCTTTCAAAGTTATTCTGTATCTCTTGCAGAGGGAACACTCATTGGACAAGAAGGGAATAATTGTGCAGCTTTCTTTCAGATATTTCGTCACATGTAGAAAAACTACATATTTGTAGAACTGTCCAGTGACTTCATTCATACAGTACTTGTAATTATGGTAAAGATAGACAATAATCAGTCAACAACCGGTCAACAATTAGTATTATAAACACTTTACTAAGTTTTACACAGTTACTTCAATACCAAGAAATGCAAAGTTATGCATATTGGTGCCAATAATCCCAGGACAGAGTACTACTTGGATGGAGTCTGAGTATCTGCATCAGAGGAGGAGAAGGATCTGGGAGTGATGATCACTAGTGACCTGAAGCACTGCACACAGTGCAAAAAAGCAGCAGCAAAGGCTAACAAGATGCAGGGATGCATATCTAGAGGGATTCAGTAGTAGGAGAGAGGTGGTTAAACTGCCCTTGTACAGGTCACTGGTAAGGCTGCATATAGAGTATGGAGTTCAATATTGGTGCCCACACCTCAAAAAGGACATTAACCTGCTGAAGAAGGTCCAGAAGAGGGCTGCAAAGATGATAGCGGGTCGGCAGGGTAAGGCATATGAGGAGAGGTTGAGGGCACCGAACATGTACTCCCTGGAAGACAGGAGAGAGAGGACATGATTAGAACCTTCAAATACTTGAAAGGGATAAATAAGGTGGATAAGGAGAGTCTCTTTAAGCTGAGTGGCAACTATAACACAAGGGGGCACAGCCTTAAGTTGGAAGGTGCGAGGTTTAGGAGGGAGGTCAAGAAGCACTTCTTCACAGAGAGGGTAGTGGACACTTGGAATGCGCTGCCAGAAGAGGGGATTTTGTTGAAGACAGTGGGAGTTTTAAGAGAAGCTGGGATAGACATAGGGGGAAGGTAAGGATCATGGGTAGTTAGAATGGGAAGAGTGGGGATGAAAGACAGGGACAGTAACTCAAGCTGTGGACCCTGCAATATGAGCAGACTAGATAGACCAAATGGCCTTCTTCTGCTGGCTTCTTCGCATGTTTGTATGTGTTTGTGTTTGCAAACAATGCTGAAAGAAAATCAAATGGCAAGCTCGCTACAGTTGTCTTACTGGCTGAAACTAACCCCTGACCCTTTAAAGGGATCCCTTTACCTGACTACTGCATACATGCTCCACAGGGACCAAACACAGGCCATTGCCTCTCTTACAGAATACCTTTCCTCACTACCTCCTTCCGCTGATCAAATTCTGGTGGGTGACTTAAATGTCAACTGGCTCAGCCCCTCCTCCTCCTCTACCCGTGACTCCTTTTCTGCAATAGACCTAACACAACTAGTTACCCACCTTACCAGACTAACCCCAAGAGAGGCTCCAGTACCCTGCTTGATGTGGTACTCACCAACCACCCTAATCGGATCCCCAATGTACAAGTCCTCCCAGACTCTCTCAGCGATCACTCCCCCATTCTATTCCACTGGTCATCCTCAGTCCCCAAACCCATAGCACAGTCCACATGCCTGCGGCGTCTAATACCTGTTGAACTGATAAAACTTAAGGAACTTCTGTCCCAAATTGACTGGTCTCCTATACAGGCAAGTCCTGACATCAACACAGCTCTCTCCTTCTTTACCCGAACTTTTAATAATGCCTGTGATATCTTTGCCCCAATGTTGACCTGCCGTTCTAAAAGGCAGAATGCCCCTTGGGTAACCCCAGCTTTGATCCACCCACTCAAACATAGAGACAACCTATGGCACCGTGCCATTGAGACTGGCCAGCCCAGTGACAGGCAGTTATATGCTGCCACCTGAAACAAGTGCACTCGGGCCATCAGAAAGGCCAAGTCTGAGCACTATCGGTCCTCACTCACTGCCTCATGGGGGAACCCCAGAACCTTCTGGGATAACATTAAACAGTTAAATGGGAGTGCACACTCTTCCCCCACCCTCCCAGATCAACATTAATGGCGTGATCTCCTCAGACCCAGCCCTCATAGCCAAACACCTCATTCACTGACCTTAGCCCTAGCCTCCCTACAAATTTTTTTGACCCTCCTCCCCCAGCGCCTACCGTAAATATTTCTCACCCTTATTTTCTCCTCCGCCGTGTTTCTGCCCAAGAACTTAGGCCGCACCTTGTCACTGCCCTCAAGAGTAATAGTATGGGCAGTGACACCCTGGATCCGTGTATCCTACGGCTGGTCTTAGACACAGTCCTTACCCCGATCACGTGCCTCATCAACCACTCTCTTTGCCTGGGGAAGGTTCCAGCTGGCTGGAAAGTCACCACTGTCACCCCTATCTTTAAAGGTGGTGATAGGACTGTGGCAGGAAACTATCGGCCAATCTCCATTCTCTCTCCTCTCTCCAAGGCCTTGGAAAAAGTGGTGGCCTCTAAAATCTCTGACTACCTCTCCACCTACAATGTCCTATGTCCTGAGCAGCATGGCTTCCGAGTGGGCCACAGTACCAACACAGCCCTCCTAGAGTTCTCCAACTTTCTCCACTCCTCCTTAGACACTGGTTCTCTGGCTGGTGTGGTCTTCATTGACCTCTCTAAAGCTTTCAACACTGTCTCCCACCCTCCTTCTTGATGCCCTTAGTCTCTGGTTTTGCTGCTGGGCCTATCTCCTGGTGCACCAGTTATCTGTCTGACCACTCACAGCGTGTAAAAATTAATAGGACCTACTCAGACATCTGTCCCATCTTTTCTGGGGTTCCCCAGGGCTCCATTCTGGGCCCCTTACTATTCTCCCTTTACCTTAACACCCTTCCATGCTCTTGCTCGGGGAACATTCTATTGTACGCTGATGATGCAGTCATCTTTGCCTCAAGTCGTAACCCTATTGCTCTCCAGGACTCGCTGCAGAAGTCCTTCGCTGAAGCCGAGGGCTAGTTCAAGGAACATAGATTGGTGATAAATCTTAAAAAACCAAAAACCATGTTCTTCACTCATCCGCAAAACAAGTCTTGCAACTTCAAACTCCTCATTCACTCTGGGTCCTCTTTCCCACTCGAACAAGTTTGCTCCTATAAATACCTAGGGATCCATTTTGACCCCTCCCTCTCCTTCCATGGACACATCGCTGCCCTAGCCACTGCCACTAATATTCGATTGGGCATCTTACATCGGTATAAACACTGCCTCCCCTGGAGGCTCTTCGACTTGCAGTCACCTCCTCTATCCTGTCCCTAGTGGACTATGGACTGCCGGTGTATGGTGCTGCTGATCAGACCGCACTCCATAAAATTCGCACTACTCTGAATAAGGCCTGCAGGTTAATTACTGGGGCACCTAGGCTAACACACACCTGTCTACTGTACGCTAAAGCGCTGGTACTTGATCTTGACGAGCGCCTCAAATATCTGACCTGTACCCTTACAAAAAAGACCCTCCTTGGGCTATCCCCACCAGGAATGACCACCACCATCCGCCGCTCTGTCTCACTAGCATACCTCTCAACTCTCCCTGATTTTCAGGGATGTCCCTGATTTTGCCTCAAAATTTTACTCTGTCCCTCCTAAAAATTGTGTTTCTGTGACCAAACAGTGGGGGGTTGTAAGCACAAAATGACGTTAAACATTAAAGTTACAGACTTGTTCTTACTTAGAAAATGCATTTTACACTAAGCCCCTTATTCTACCAGCTTCCTGAGCTGCTATCTCCAATTTTGAAAATGTGTCCCTGATTTTGGTCCTTTGTCCCTGATTATTTTAAGCCTTGTCCCTGATTTATGAGGAAGGAGGTTGAGAGGTATGCTCACTAGTTCATACTCAGACCTCTGGGAAAACCTCTCTTGTTATCCGTAGAGATAGGACCTCTCATGGCCAAAGAGCATTCAGCTTTAGGGCCCCCTCCTGGTTCAACACACTGCCCCACTCCACCTCCGAAGCTCCAACTATATCGTGCTTCAAAACGTCCTTACGGAACCACCTTGTTAACACCCGAAGCTGTAATTGCCACTAGTCAAAGCCGTACTCAATACTTATGACAAAGCTTACTACTAAGCTGCTAAGGACAACATAACTCTGGTATTGTTTGCATCAATCCTACCTGTACCAGCTTGTTTGTATCTATGTCTTAAGTTACTGTTATACTGTGTTATACTGTTATACTGTGTATTTTCATTTGCCTTACTGTGACAAGGTACCTTTGTAACTGAGCCTATGGCTCAAAGGTTTTCCAAACTGCTGTCTAAATAAATAAATTTGCTTCTGTCCCAAGTCAGTGAGTGTGTGTGTGTGTGTGTGTGGGGTGGGGGTTTACAACTGGGATAACAGAGAGCAGGGGCACCTACTGTATTGTAAATCTCTGCAGATCCCTGTACCACTCACTTTTTCTGCAGTGTTACAAATCCAGGTTACAGAAACACCCTCCCCAACATTGGCATTTCTTTTCCACACCCTGGAAGAGAGGAGAGTGAATTGTAGTAAGACAGGTGTTTGCCACAGAATGAAATAAATAGCTGCCAGTTTCAGCTACCTTTGTATAATTGTATGCACTTTACTTGAATAGAGGACTAGGAGGTAAGAAGATAATTGGCCAGCTGAGGCTTTGTGTGTCCCCTTGCATATTGTTTTACTAATTGACAAAACATCCTATTTTAGATTCATCTAAGAAAGGGCAGACTCAATGGGCCAAGAAGGTCCATTTCTGCTGGCACATGTCTATGAATCTATGAGAGTGAGTGGGGATATTATAGAGACTGTAGTCTTTTGCAAAAGAGACATACTGTAGCACCAGGATCAGAGGGCATGTGATGAAGCTGGGGGTGGGGGTGCTGTATGAGAGATGGGTCCCCTGAGGATAATGTGGTGGGGGGATTTTTCAATGAGGAATTATTCCTTTTCAGTTTTGTTTTTACTTTTTTGACACTTGACTGTGTGATCATTCATGAATTAATGGGAACTTTTTATATTGACCATTTGGATAGTCCTTCAGATATATTTTCAAATGTTCCTGTTGTATTCATTGGTGAATAGATTGGAAACCATGATTGGGAGCAGAAGTCTTCCATATATGGTGCATGTTATTCTGTCCTGTTTAAGGTACATTCTCCTTCCGGACAATTCAAACCCACTGTTACTATTTATTAATTTTTGTTGACCAGGTGGGTGCACCTAAATATGTTTCCCAGCATCTTGGTAGCCTTTTCTGCTGCTTTCTTGCACTCTCCTCTGCTGTCTTCCAGGGTGTGGAAAAGAAATGCCAGTTGCACTTAAATGGTTCTTTGTTTGGGGTAAAGTGATTTGTGACATGCTGTGGCATTCTTTGGTCTGATTTCTGTGTAAGGGAGAGTGCTTCAGAGATTCATGTAAATTTCTCCTGTGACATTCTTTTGGGCTCTTTGCTCTGATTTCAGTGTGGGGGAGGGTGCTTCTGTGACTTCGGTTTGTCAGTTAAAATGTTGGAGTGGGTGATTAACACCTCATTTTACATAGAGCAGCCCTTTACTAGACAACTAATTACTAATCAGTAAAGCAGTTGCTAAATGTAGTGTCAGTAAAACTGGGCCAATGCAGTACGTATTACTCTTTCAATATAAAAATGAATATTTGCTACTTCTATAGAAACACATTATTATATTGCCCTCTACTAAAAAAATGAGAGAAGTCTTCTCTGTGCACTACAGACTTCAAGAGCTATAGTGGTGTAGGACTGGGTATAAATCCAATTTTTGGCAAGTTTTGCTCTTGGTTCTGCCCCGTGTTAAAATGAGGTGGCTGCTGTGATGCATCTACAATGCCCCTCTGAAGAGGATGAATATATACCAAACCCCTGAAGCCAGTCACTTGAAAACCAAAACATAAAAAAATATGGGGGTGGGTGGCTAGGCAATTGGCCTAGGTGAAACTAGATTGGTATCAGTGAACTCCTGGGTCACAGTACTGTTTCCTCCTGTTAGCCCCCTCATGTTGTCACATAGCTCCCCAGCCCATACAGAGTTTCAGTGTACATATATAGTAGCCTTTTTGGTGGCTGAAATAAGTCCCTTTGTGCTAACTCGCATCCATTGCTTGGTCCAAAAGTCACAAAGAACATCTGCTAAGTTGAATATGCCATCAGTCAAAAAATTCTTCCTGTGTCTATATTTTCAAAGCCTCAAAGGAAACATAAAAGTAGATAAACATGTGGGGAGTAGTGCAATGTAATGGCTGTGGGGCAGCAGTCTTCCAGGAGTCTTTCTGGAGGCTGAGATGCTGCCCTATTTGCAGACAACTCTCTGCCCTGAGGGAGGAAGTTGCCCGTCTTCAGGCCACACTGGACAGGAGTAAGGGAACCTTCCCCCAGGCCACACTGGATGGTAGGAAGGGAACCTCCCCCATCCAGGGAACACCAGAGCCACCACCACTACCTCAGAGGTTGCGAAGAAAGCACAGCAGTTGGACCACAGTGGGTTCAGAGAGGGTGAGGATGGTGGAACAGAGTTACAACCAGTCAGTTGTTCCACTCCACAATCCATACACCATTCTGGGGGAGCATAGCTCCCCTATGGATGCACTCGCAGAGGAGACTAAGGAGGCTGAAGACAACTGTCACAAGGGAGGCCCACAGGAAGGAGGCAGAGGACACCACAAGAAAAGGAAGCAGCTCCTGGTGGGGGACTCAATTATTGGGGGATAGAACGGGGGAGGAGGGAAAACTGAAATAAGGTGCCTGCCTGGTGCCATGGCTTGGAGGGACAGGAAGCTCATCCTCAGGATCATGAGAACAGCTGCACGAGAGTCTGAGCTGGATGTCATTGTCCACTTAGGGACAAATGACTTGGCTCATCATGAGATTAGAGCAGTGCAGAAGGACTTTGTAGAATTGGAGAGGGGCCTAAGACAAGTAGCACACACAGTATCCTTCTCAGAGGTGCTGCCTGTCAATGGCATGAGTGAGGTGAGGGTACTTTGCACCATGCAGTTTAATGAATGGTTGAAAAAATGGTGTGGCGCACAGGGGTTTGGCTTCATTGGGGACTGGGGCTCCACCTGGAGGGACACCAGCCTATACTGGCAGGATGGTCTGCATCTGTCCATGAAGGGAACAAGTCTTTTGAGCAATCGATTTAAATGCTTTATTGGCAAGCTTTTAAACTAGTCAAGGGGGGAGGCACTGATAAGCAGCAGGAAAATCCCAGCCTCTCCCTACAAAACATGGTACTAAATGAGAAAAAGACTGAGGTAGAAAGGTCAGTGGGGGATGCTGCAACAGAAGGTAAAGCCATCAAAAAATGGAGAGCAATGAGTACCAATGCCCGTAGTCTGGGTAACAAGCTTCCTGAATTAGTGGCCTTGATGGAGAAGGAACATCTGGATATCGTGGCAGTCACAGAAACATGGTACACACAAAACCATGACTGGGATGTAAACATACCAGGATACACTATCTACAGGAGGGACAGGGAGGGTAAAAGAGGAGGAGGAGTAGCTCTTTACATAAGGGAAGAAATCAAAGCAACAGAACAAAAGGGTAAACAGGGAGGAGAAGAAGCACTGTGGGTAAATTTGGAGACTGGCAATGGCACCACAATCTGCACAGGGGTTGTATACAGACCCCCTTCTCAGATGGAGGAAATGGACAAGGAAATTATAGAAAGTATACTTAGAATGGCAGAAAAAGGGGAGATATTGCTGATGGGTGATCTGAATATACCAGATGTTAACTGGAGTGCAGCTGCAGCAGCCACTTCTAAGAGTGGGATTATTCTAGAGGCCCTACAGGGGGCATGCCTTAGAGAACTAGTATTGGAGCCCACTCAAGAGGGTGCAATCTTAGACCTGGTTCTCTCAAATGGAGATGAAGAGAGGATCACAGATGTAGAAGTGGGTAGCCATCTGGGAACTAGCGACCATCAAACAGTACAGTTCACAATAAACACAGCAATAGAATCAAGCCATACTAAGGCAAAAGTACTATACTTTAGGAGGACTGACTTTGCCAAAATGGGTGAGTGCCTAAGGAATGCACTAGCAAATGGGCAGGATGGAGGGGTGGAAGAACAATGGGGAATAATAAAAACTGCCATCACAGAGGTAACAAGCCTTTGTGTGAAGCAAATAAACAAAATGAAACGATGTAAGAAACCACTATGGTTCTCAAAGGAAGTGGCAGTGAAGGTTCAAGAGAAAAGAAAGCATTCAGGAAGTACAAGGAATCACAGAAGAAGCAGGACAGAGAACTGTATCAGTTAAAGCAAAAGGAAGCTGAGAAGGCAGTCAGAACAGCAAAGGCCCAAACCAAGGAAAAGATAGCCAACTCAGTTAAGAAGGGGATAAAACCTTTTATAGGTACATCAGGAGTGAAGGAAGACCAAGGAGGGATAGTGAGGCTTAATAAAGGGAGGGAGGGTGGGCAGAGGGTGACTGTGAAAAGGCAGAGATACTAAACAAATATTTTTGCTCAGTATTTACAAAGGAAGAGGGGGAGGTACCTAAACAAACAGTAAAAACACTTTGGATACAGAAGTTGATACCAGCCCATTTACAGAAGAAAGGGTTCTGAAAGAACTCTTAAAACTGAAGGTGGACAAAGCAATGGGGCCTGATGGGATTCATCCCAGAATTCTAAAAGGACTAAAGGTAGAACTAGTGACACCACTTACTACCCTCTTTAACAAATCATGGGAGGATGGGGTGGTACCCGAGGACTGGAGGAGGGCAGATGTGATTCCTCTTCACAAAAGTGGGAGCAAGGCAGAGGCAGGAAACTACAGACCTGTTAGTTTAACCTCAGTGGTAGGGAAAATGATGGAATCACTTCTGAAGGAAAGAATTGTTAAGTATCTAGAGGTCAGAGGGCACAGGACCCAAAGCAGCATGGATTCACAGCGGAAAGGTCATGCCAGACGAATCTGATAGATTTCTTTGACTGGGTGACCAAAGTAGTAGATCAGGGAGGGGCTGTGGACATGGCCTACCTAGACTTTAGCAAGGCATTTGACACAGTCCCACACAAAAGATTAATATACAAGTTAGCCAGCCTGGGAGTGGGTCCCAAGATGACAGCCTGGGTAAAGAATTGGCTGGAGAATAGGACACAGAGAGTAATAGTAAATGGAGTCCACTCTGAAGAAAGGGGGGTTACTAGTGGGGTACCGCAGGGTTCAGTATTAGGACCGGTCCTCTTCAATGTCTTTATAAGTGACATTGCAGAGGGACTGGAAGGAAAAGTATGTCTCTTTGCAGATGACACAAAGATCTGCAACAGAGTTGATGCACAAGGAGGGTGGAAAGGATGAGAAGGGACTTAGCAAGGTTAGAGGAATGGTCAAATGTATGGCAGCTTAGATTCAATGCTAAGAAGTGCAAGGTAATGCACCTGGGAAACAAAACCCAGGGGAAGAGTACACAATGGGGGGTGAGATACTAACAACAACAAAAATAGAAAGGGACCTGGGGGTAGTCATATCAGATGACCTAAAGGTGGGCAAGCAATGTGAGAGGGCAGCAAGGAGGGCTGGGGGGATACTGGGATGCATAGGGAGAGGCATCACCGGTCAAAAACAGGAAGTTATTATCCCTCTGTACAGACAGCTGGTGAGACCCCATCTGGAGTACTGCGTGCAGTTCTGGAGACTCAATCTCCACAAAGACATAGACAGGATGAAAGTTGTCCAGAGGAGGGCAACTAAAATGGTGCAGGGTCTGCACCGGAAGACATATGAAGAGAGACTTAAGGAGCTTAATATGTATAGCATCGAGGAAAGGAGGGAGAGGGGGGACATGATAGAAACTTTCAAGTACCTCAAGGGAATCAACAAAGTCCAAAAGGGTAGCATCTTTCAAAAAAAGAGGTGTGCAAGAACAAGGCGCTACAATTTGAAGATAGAGGGGAGTCGGCTCAGAGGTAATTTTAAGGAAGTATTTTTCACAGAGAGGGTTGTGGATGCATGGAACAGCCTCCGAGGAGGTTGTGGAGTCAAAACAGTGGTGGAATTCAAGCATGCATGGGACAGTCAAAAGGCAATTCTAGGGGGTGAGGGTAGGAAGAAGTAGGCTGCTGGTTAACTAGGATCTGCAGCTTATCCATTAGGTAGGGAAATAGGCAGACTGGGTGGGCCAAGCGGTCCTTATCTGCCATCAAATTCTATGTTTCTATGTAAGAAAAGTCCATCAGATTGCAAGCCTATAGATCCTCAATGGAGTATAGGGAGGAGACGGGGCCATCTCACAGCCAAGCCCAGAAGATGTTTAGCAGGTTATGCAGTGAGAGGGTTAACCTGAACATACTGCATGCATTGATGTTCTAAGCTGATAAAGGTGGTATCTTATACCCCCAAGTGTCCTGCTCTGTCCACCCTTCTTGCTATGAGTCCCAGGCTACTAAACTGACTTGCATAAAACTCAGCTATGTGCTGTATTATCAGTGTTTCCATGGAGTGTATGTGTGTGTGATATTCAGCTTCATCTAATACAGGAATGGGAATCACTATTTGATTCACTTCTGATGCAGAAATATAGGTTGGGGAAGTTAATGAGGAGACACTGATAAGACTATTGTTTTTTTTTGGCACGCAGTAAAGGGGATCAGGATGGGAGGGGGCACTAGATTACATGGGCTTTTTTTTTACTACTGTATAAAGGGAGGATCGTGATAGGGAAGGGGGAACCGCTAGACTACATTTTTTTTTCTAACATTGTAAAGGGGACTGAGCCGCTGGACTACAGGGTCAGTGTGTTATTACTTTTATGAAGCGAGGCTTAAAAATCCTACATTATGGAAAAATTTAGCTCACCACCAGTGCAGTGTTACCACACCGGCAGTGGTGCTTTGTTTACACTCTCACTTACTGGTATTCACATTTTTCACTCCGTCAGGTCTGTCCTGTGAAACCTTGTCACATTATTTACTTTATGCATTTTTTCTAGCCACTAATTTGCAGTTTTGAAAAAGCTGTCCCTGTATGTTTATTCTCTGTGAAAATTGTTCAACAGATTTATGATACTGAAACTGTATCATATTATTTGTGGCAAAAACTGATAAAATAAATAATGTGATAAGGTTTCACAGGTTTTTTTTTTATGAAATTAAGTGTGGACCGACCCGACCAAGTGAAAGAAGTGAATCCCAGTAAGTAAGAGTGTAAACAAAGCACCACTGCCGGTGTGGTAACACTGTACTTGGTGGTGAGCTAAATTTCCAAAATATAGGATTTTTAAGCCTCGCTTCATAAATGTAATAACACACTGCCCTACAGGATAATGGCACTGACAAAAATCTGAATTAAAAACATACTGCATAAAATGTATGTAATTCAGGTTGACAGTGTTCCTGTGATTTTTATCTTCATTGGGAATCATACACAGTATGTTTGTAAAGAAAGCTTAGTCTGGTGAAAGATTGTAGATTATGACACCACTCTAGCTGGACAACAGATAGCACAGGATTCAACATTTGGGTCACTACTTGTACATTTTCATTCTCAATCAGATGGATTAAAATGTATGAGGATCAGGATGGGGAAGGGGGAACCACTAGATCACATTTTTTTCTCACATTGTAAAGGGGATTGAGCCACTGGACTACAAGGGCTTTTTTTTTTTTACATTATAACGGACAGGTTCTATAACACAAATTGGCTTGCAGATAATCATTATCTAATGCTATTCTGCAGCCCTCAAACATCCTTCTGCTTCCAGACACAGGCAATAATCTCCTGTATAGTTTAAAAGCTCTGACATTGCAATACAATTGATCTCAGTGTACCGTGGCTTTGGATGAGTGCCCTGTGACTGCCATCCATTGCTAAGTCCAAAAGTCTGTCACACAGTCGTGAAATTAATTCCCCAGTTTCAATGATATATGTACCAACCTGATGGTAGATTGGACAGGGTATTTAGTGGCTTTTGCTACACGCTTTTATTTATTTTTCTGAGTTTTTCATTGCACTCTTTATCAATATGCTGGTTTGATAAGTATACAGTAGGTGGAGCATGCAGGCTCTGTGTTTTTGAAGGATGAGTTTTTCCACTTACACAATGCTGAATGTCTGGTTATTAGACATTAAGTGTAAGCAGGTGGGCAGGACCACAAATGGTACATGGTGGGATATTTTTGTCTACTACAGTTCTTTTTTTTTTTTTATTTAGTTGTTTAACCAGGTATAGCAAACTAAGCTGAAAGCTTTTTTACAGGAGCGACCTGGGAGCACAAGGAGGTTAAGTGACTTGCTCTGGGTCACACAGTATGCAAGTGGAAGCTGTGGGATTCAAACCCAGATCTGGTCTGCTGGATGTCACCAGATCTGCAGCTCAGAGACTTAGACGACTGCGCTATACTGCCTCCTTCAGCTTCTCTATAACTGCCGTTCTAAGTAATATTTTGTTAGTACTTCTACAAACTTGTAGTGCATATCTCTGTTATTCAGCATTCATCTCACTTCATAGACTTATTGACGAACTCTCCCATTACATTGTATTTTACCACTTTATCCACTGCATATCTGCTCTTTATCATGGGGCAAAGTAACTTATGAGAAGTAATTTCAAATCAGACCTGAACATAATATTCATCTTCTTTCACAAACTTGCAATGAGAGCACATACAACAGTCCTCTAATATGTGGAATGCCACAGAGTTAACATGTTTGTTAAGCTGTTTTTGCTCTGAAATATAATTGAAATTACATTTAATAATATATTTCCACTGAGCTAGCCTGCATGGCTTGTTAGTAAATTGGTACTTTTAACCTTAATGCTCACAGTCAATAAACATGACATTATGGTAGTTCATTCATTCAGTCTAGTGCAGTTCTGAATAGCAGCACTGCCGAGATTTCTTAGGGAAATGCTTTCTTAGGGAATAAACTGTTTCCATTCATTAGAGATAAAGAACAATTTCCAGTTCTCATAATAGTCTTATATTAAGATGGGTTAAACAGAATGGAGTTTAAAAGTCAGTTATTATTATCTCACAGTTTGTTTTAAAAGGCCAATAGCACAGGACAGAGTGTGGGGGATGAGGAATGGGGTTTTACGCCACAGAACTCGCAATACAGTGCTTTGTGTTTCTTTCCTCTTGCAATTACTGTATCAATGATTTTTTAAGCTTGTCAGTCACATTACAGTTTTGTTTTTCACTCTAAATATCCTATCTTAAATTTAAAAAAAAATTGCTATGTACCAGACACTTAATTTTTTTTGTCACGTCAGCCTCATGCCCAACCTTTCATCAAGCAATCTAAAATGTAGATGACTGATTTACATAGGATCACAAGGAAGTGTGACTGTCTGACAACACTGGGTTTTGCTGAACAGGGAGGGAATACTTGCAAAAATCAGCTGCATGGTGAACTTGCCTGGGGGAGCAGCGCTGTACATAAAGACAAAGGGCTGATGAATTAATTGCATCTTAACAAATAAATAACATTCTTCAGGACACCTGTAGACACCGTGTGTATGCAGATAGGCAATGAAACATAAGTGAAGACACGAAAGGCAAATATTTTATTTAATTAATAACCATGCAGTACAGTGTTTATAAAAATACTGTGTATGATTCCCAATGAAGATAAAAATCATAGGGACACTGTCAACCCGAATTGCGTACATTTTATGCAGTATGTTTTTAATTCATATTGTGGTCAGTGCCATTATCCTGTAGGTCAGTGTATTATTACTTTTATGAAGCGAGGCTTAAAAATCCTATATTATGGAAAAATTTAGCTCACCACCAGTACAGTGTTACCACACTGGTAGTGGAGCTTTGTTTACACTCTCACTTACTGGTATTCACATTTTTCACTCGGTCTGGTCTGTCCTGTGAAACCTTATTGCATTATTTACTTTATGCATTTTTTTAGCCACTAGTTTGCAGTTTTGAAAAAGCTGTCCCTGTATGTTTATTCTCTGTGAAAATTGTTCAACAGATTTATGATACTAAAATTGTATCATATTTAGTTGTGGCAAAAATTTATAAAATACATAATGTGCTAAGGCTTCACGGTGTTTTTTTAATGAAATTAAGTGTGGACCGACCCGACCAAGTGAAAGAAGTGAATACCAGTAAGTAAGAGTGTAAACAAAGCACTACTGCCAGTGTGGTAACACTGTACTGGTGGTGAGCTAAAATATTCCCATAATATAGGATTTTTAAGCCTCGCATAATAAAAGTAATAACACACTGACCTTCAGGATAATGGCACTGACCAAAATCTGAATTAAAAACATACTGCATAAAATGTATGTAATTCAGGTTGACAGTGTCCCTGTGATTTTTATCTTCATTGGGAATCATACACAGTATGTTTGTAAAGGAAGTTTAGTCTGACGAAAGATTGTAGATTATGACACCACTCTAGCTGGACAACAGATAGGACAGGATTCAACATTTGCAGTCAGTACTTGTATATTTTTATTCTCAATCAGATGGATTAAAATGTATGAGGAATGGGATACGGAAGGGGGAACAGCTAGATCACATTTTTTTCTCACATTGTAAAGAGCTAGACTACAAGGGCTTTTTTTTTACAGTATAATGACCTGTTTCAGTAACACAAACTGGAAACAAAAGAACATGAATTTCTTTCACAATTTTATTAATGGCTCGTAGACCACACCCACATAATTGCGATACCAGCTCAAGTACAGTAGATATCATGAGGAAAAGAGAGGAAATGCAGTTAACAACTAAAATAATAAGACATCTCACACTGCATCCAATACTGCGGTAACTAGCTACCGACTCATTAACTCCTCAGTAACGCACCGCAGACAGCGGCACTGAGTGGTATACCTCAGTAACGATAAACTTATCTGTAGAAAGCACCGTATGTCCCCAGAGACAAAACACTTCCCTTCAGTCAAATACTGTTAATGTACACACTGGAGAAGGTGGTGCAAAGCAGATGTGAATCTTGCAAGAGAACTTAAACATATTTATCGTACTAACCATTTTTAGGCCTGCCACCTCACCACCACCCCCAGCACTGTGCCAGAAATGAAAAGTTGTCCCCAGAGAGAAAACGCTTCCTTTCAGTCAAGCACTGTTGCTGCACATGCCAGACATGGCATTGAAAACCACATTAAGAAATTGCAAGACAAGATAAACATAATTATGGTACTAAGCATTTTCTGGCTTGCTGCCACCCCACCACCAGCACTTTGCCAGAAAGACTATATCAGTTAAAGCAGAAGGAGGCAGGGAAGGTGGTCAGAATAGCAAAGGCCCAAACTGAGGAAAAGATAGCCAACTCTGTTAAGAAGGGTTATAAAACCTTTTATAGGTACATTAGGGAGTGAAGAATGACCAAGGGAGGGATACTGAGGCTTAATAATGGGGAGCAAATGTGGGCAGAGGGTGACAGTGAAAGAGCAGGGGTACTGAATGAATACTTCTGCTCAGCATTCACAAAAGAAGAGGAGGGGGAGGTACCTAAACCAAACAATAGAAACACTCTGGATAGGGCAGTCGATACCGGTCCATTCACAGAAGAAAGGGTTCTGAAAGAACTCTTAAAACTGAAGGTGGACAAAGCAATGGGGCCTGATGAGATTCACCCCAGATTTCTAAAAGAATAGACACCACTAATTACTCTCTTTAACAAATCATGGGATGATGGAGAGTACCTGAAGCCTGGAGGGGGGTGGACGTGATTCCCCTTCACAAAAGTGGGAGCAGGACAAATGCAGGAAACTACAGACCTGTCAGTTTGACCACAGTGGTAGGGGAAATGATGGAATAACTTCCAGAGCAAAGAATTGTTGAGTACCAAGAGGCCAGTGGATCACAGGACCCAAGGCAGCATGAGTTCACAGGGGGAAGGTCATGTCAGATGAATCTAATAGATTTCTTTGACTGGGTGACCAAAGTAGTAGACCAGGGAGGGGCTATGGATATGGCCTATCTAGACTTTAGCAATGCATTTGACATAGTCCCACACAAAAGATCAATAAACAAGTTAGCCAGCCTTGGAGTGGGTCTCAAGGTGGTAGCCTGGGTTAAAAAGTGGCTGTACAAGAGGACGCAGAGGGTAATAGTAAACAGAGTCCACTCTGAAGAAAGGGGGTTACTAGTGTGGTACCACAGGGTTCAGCACTGGGACCGGTCTTCTTTAATGTCTTTGTAAGTCACATTGCAGAGGGACCGGAAGGAAAGGTATGTCTCTTTGCAGACGACACAAAGATCTGCAACAGGGTTGATACACAAGGTGGGGTGGAAAGGATGAGAAGGGACTTTGCAAGGTTGGAGGAATGGTCAAATGTATGGCAGCTTAAATTCAACACAAAGAATTGCAAAATAATGCACCTGGGGGGAAAAAAAAACAGGGGAAGACTACACAATGGGGAGTGAGATACTAACAACAACTAAAATGGAAAGGGACCTGGGGTAGTCATATCAGACAACCTTACGGTGGGCAAGCAATGTGAGAAGGCAGTAAGGAGGGCTGTGGGATACTGGGATGCGTAGGGAGAGGCATCACCAGTAGAAAGCAAGAAGTTGTTATCCCTCTGTACAGACAGTTGGTGAGACCCCATCTGGAGTACTGCATGCAGTTCTGGAGACCCATCTCAGCAAGGACATAGACAGTATGGATGCTGTCCAGAGGAGGGCAACTAAAATGGTGCAGGGTCTGCACTAGAAGGAATACAAAGAAAGACTAAAGGAGCTGAAGGAATGGAGGGATAGGGGGACATGATAGAAACTTTCAAGTACCTCAAGGGAATCAATGAAGTCCAAGAGGGTAGCATCTTTCAGAAAAAGAGATGTGTAAGAGCAAGTTAGCTCAATTTGAAGATAGGGAGGCTCAGAGGTAATGTGAGGAAGTATTTTTTTCATGGTGAGGGTTGTGGATGCATAGAATGGCCTTCCTGAGGAGGTCATGGAGTCAAAAACAGTGAGGGAATTCAAGAATGCATGGGACAGATATAAGGCAATTCTAGTGGGGGGGTAGGAGGAAGTTGGCTGTTGGTTAACTAGGATCTGCAGCTTATCCATTAGGTAGGTAAATGGGTAGACTAGGTGGGCCAAGTGGTCCTTATCTGCCATTAAATTCTGTTTCTATGTTAAGATAAGCATAATTACGGTACTAAGCATTTTTGAGCCTGTCACCCCACCACCACCACTGTGCCAAAAATGTCAGGTTATGTCTCCAGAGAGAAACTGCTTTTCTTCAGTTAAATACTGTTCCTTCACATGCCAGACATGGCATTGAAAACCACATTAGAAAATCGCAAGACAAGATAAACATATTTATTGTACTAAGCATTTTTGGGCCTGCAACCTCACCACCACCAGCACTGTGCCAGAAATGTAAAGTTGTGTCCCCAGAGAGAAAACGCTTCCCTTCAGTCAAATACTGTTGCTGCACACACCTGAGAAGGCGATGCAAAACAATTGTGAAACTTGCAAGAGAACTTAAAAATATTTATCATATTAAGCATTTTTGGGCCTGCCACCCTAGACTACGACCACCACCAGCACTGTGCAAGAAATGGAAATTTGTGTCCTCAGAGAGAAAAATGCTTCCTTTCTGTTAAATACTGCTGTTGTACTGGCCATAGAAGTCAGGAAAAACAACATTAGAAAAATTCAAGAGAAGTTATACATAGATGCGTTGTGCTGCAAGACTGAGCTTTGATCATTCCATCCCAGTAATGCAACGTAACTATCAAGTGGCTATGTTTGCAGTGAGAATGGAGGAAATAGCTTAAGGAGAGGGTGTCTTGCTGCTGCTGCTACATGCCGCAGTTGTTCCAGAGTTGGAGATACGGACTCTTGCTTGGTGTGGATTTCTGATGGCACATAGACATAGTGCACAGGTAAATACCTTTATTGCTTTTCATTGTAAGGGGGGGGGGTTATTGCTAATGTTTGAAGTCTTATATCATTCATTTTCAGTTATTTGTGCTGATGACATCACACTGCTGGAAAGCTGCATCATTGATGTTGTCATGCACAACATTGGCCAACCACGAAGGTAAGTATTTTTTTGAGGGGGGGAGGGAAACTTGTTTCTGTATCATAATCAATACATTAATTGTATTTGTAAATCACTGCCTCTACTCTTCTTTCTTACAGGTATTCCTTGTGCCTGTATTTTTTCCAATGAAGGGCCTGACTCGCCAAGCAAATGATGTTGACTGAGTGACCCAGGTGTCCATGCTGAGTTCCAACTTCCATCAAGCTTTATCTATGGTATTGCATGCACCTTTCAAGGTAATAATTTTTTCATTTTTCTTTTATGGAATTGTGGGCATTTTCATTGGCAATTGTGCCGAATGCAACACTCAATACTTCCTGTTGCTGTTATAATATCAGGTACAGTACTTTGCAGACTGTGTATGGGCTGTAATATACTTGAGTTGACTAAACTGAGAAGATGGAGATGGCTTGCTTGCCCGCAGGATCTCTTCATGCACCATTTGATTTCAATTACAGTCCAGATAGCACCTGTGAAGACAAGAAAAGACTTCTGTGAAGGGAAGGGAAGGGAAGGAAAGGAAAGGAAAAGAAAGGAGAGGAACAGAAAGGAAAGGAAAAACATTAAATCATAATGATACTTACTGTCAGAGTACTATTGGTGGCTGTGCAATGGTGTATGTTTTGGTGTCTGTGTGTATTGGAATCAGCAAAACCTGCATGAAGAAGAAATGACATGAAAACATTTTAATGCCGCAATGAGTCACTTGGACTGATTTTGTGCCTCTAGTAGACTGATAGAAGGGCTGCAGTTCCTGGAGAACAGTACAGGTGTCTTACCATCACAGCCAATGAATAAAGTTCTTGCTGCAGTGTGGTTCCACATGACAAGGTCATGCCAGCTTCAGTCACTGGCTAGATACAGACTGTAGGACCATCACTTCCTTGGGCTAACAGTTCCAAAGTTTTGTCATTCTATATGATAATTCTGGTGAGGAAGACCAAGGTGAATCAGGCAAGAGGAGTTTTGAGGAACTACAGGAGGTGGTTCTGTTTATCACATTGGTGGTAGTGTGTGTGGCCTGTTGCATCATCACTACAGTGGTGGAAGTGGTAGCCAGTGCTGTTTCATACTGGCAGTGAGAAAGATGATACAGCTGAAACAGCCCAGGGAGTACTGAGGAGGTAGAGGAGGTGATTCTGTTTATCACATTTGAGGGAGTGGGCAGCCTGTGTCTGGCATTTATTTTAAATTCATTATCCTGATGAATCACTACGCTAGCAGCTACCACTGTGGTGGTAGAAGTGCTGTGCCATGCTGTTTCTACCTGTGTTGGAGGATCCAAGGCGACTACACCCTTGAAATGATAGGAGGAGGAGGAGAAGGTTGAGATGTTGAAGTCACTGCTGCACAGCTGCGTCATGTGTTGCTGGCTAGAGCGGGTGTTCATTGTAAGTGGCATAGTGCATTGTTTACAGGTGCTTCATTTGACACAATTAAAAAGCAGCACTAATTAATGGTTGTGGATTTATATCTGAGCACTGAATGTGAACATTATAAGTGTTATTAATTTGACATTGAGGATTACATTGGGGATGGGTAAGGAGGGAGAAGCAGAAAATAAATTGTAGACTTTGTTATTCTTCCACGTTGTCCATGAAGCATCCCTCACAGTCCTCAAACAGTCCTCAAGACTGCAATTTTCACCATATGGGAACTCCCTCTCCATCACTGCTTCATCCACTTCAATGTTGTGAGACAATGAAGAGGTACATCCCAGTCTGCCAACAGTACTTTCCTCCTCATCATCATCATCATCATCACTGTCAAGCAGTGGTGTGACAAGGGACATTGCTCTTCTCGTTGGAATGTGAGCTTGATTCATTTTAATAAATGAATTAGCTGCTGTAGCTGCTGCTCACTATTCCAGAGCACTTTTAATCTAATCAAGAACTAGTGATGTTTAATGTTTAATGGTCTCATTATGTGTAAACTCTATGTTCTTACAGCCTGCATGTCTTCCACTGCCTGCTGCCCGTAAACATATGTATTCTTACTGTTAAAAACTATTCAATCTCCTGACTGTACTGATCTGTTACCTGTATGTTGTTGTTTCACCCGGGTCGCCCCTGAAAAAGGGACCTTTTGGGGCCCAGCGGGCCTACCCGGTCATCAAAATTCAATAAATAAATAAATAAATAAATAAATGTTAGCATGCTAATATTTTTGGGAGAGAGAGATTGGTGCACCTGTCATGCACAATGGCACCCGCTGAACTGAACACCCACTCAACACTGATACTTGAGGATGGGCAGCTAAGATATTTCAGGGCAACTGCTGTCAGTGCTGGCCAGTCATTGACCTTAGCGCCCCAGTATAGCAGAGGGTCATCTGCAATGGCAAGGTTCTTTATATCCCCCAAATATGCATCTACCATGCTTTTGCTACTCGAAGTTGTGCAGTGTGATCATCATCCTCCTCCTCAGTTTCCTCCATGTCTGTGACTCCCATCTGACTCAGTGTGGCCCAAATGGGATTCAGCATAGGTTCCTTTAAGTTGCATGGTTTTGGTGAAATTCTACACCCCTGTGATGATGAGAATGAGTAGACAGCAGGAACACTGGCTCGATATGCAATATCCTCATGTGGATTTGACCCCTCTGCCAATAGTTGCAACTGTGAACCACTTACCCTCTGAGTGAGAATTGCTGTCAGTCTCTCCACCTCCTGACACCCACCTTGTATTATGGCTGCGAGCCCACATTTATAATGTGGGTCAAATATTGTTGCAATCCCGAACTACTCAAACTGCAGAATATAGCTCATGTGGGTGTTGGAGTTTAATGTGGAGAGCACGAGATCCATCAATGAGCAACTTGCTCTGTCACCATATGCCTCCAGCTGTTGCTGCACATTCAGCAGTGTCTGCCTCAGCACACCTAGCAGAGGGATGGACTCACTGATGCAGACAGTGTCCCTACTTACTGCTTGTGTTGCATGCTCAAAGGGCCTTAGAATCGAGATGAGCCTATCCATTTGGCACCACTGCTCAGTTGTGAGACACATGAATGCCCCACTGCTGTTACGGCTTGCATGGAGTAGCAGATACTCTGAGATTCTAACTCCAGGAATCACTCATTATGATTAAACTGATGCAGTCAGTCTCCTGTGTTGGACTGCCTGGAGAGATGGAATTATATGCAAATGATGGAACTCTCAATTGGTTCATGCTAATTTCAAACTGCAGCCCTAGCAACTGCTACACTCTGAGTGCTTCATATTCTTTACTCTGCCTGCCTAGTGAAGACGTCCCGGACAGCTGTCCTTCAACTTCTTCAAAATTCACTTATCTGGTCAATAAGTAGTGTTTTAAGTTTATTTTTCAAATTGCTGCCTCAGTATTAGTTTTTGTAATTTTGCGTGAGAATTTTAGGTAATTAGCGGCCCTCATGGTTCTGTGGAACCGAGGGTTCCTCTATTTTAAGTGAGGTTTTTACCTCATCTTTGGTTATATTTGGTGTTTTTTCATGGTTGGTTCCTTGACTGTTTTTGCCTTTTCTATTTTATTTAAATTTATATTATTCTCAGTTCCCCTTTTTCTGTCAGGAACTGAGCAGTGCTTGGTTCCCGGAACCATTTAGTGGTTGTTTATTTTTGAAAACTTCAGTTCCAAGGAACCAATAATTCTGTTTGTCTATTTAGCAATTCCTGCTCAACGTCAGAGGTCCCTGTTGTCAAACCTAAGAAATGCACAGGACCCACTGGTTTTAAATATTGTGAGTCTTGTGGTCAGATTATAGCAAAAGCAGACAGACATTTGCTTTGTGTTTTTTGTCTGGGTACTAGCCATATTTTTGCCAGTTGTGAGATTTGTAAGGCATTTTGCCCTAAAACTCTGAAGAAAAGGTTCAAAATATTGGAAGAAATAGCATCTGCTTCTGCTGCTGCTGGTGAAAGTAGTTCCTCTACCTCTGTTACAAAAAATGATGGAGGTAAAGCTGACAAAGGATCAGAAAAAATTGAGCAGGGTAAGTCAAAAAGGGCTGTGGAGACAGGGTCTGTGCCTGTTCCACTTAAGAAAAAATGCAAGGAAAAGCATGTCACTGCACCTCCGGCTGAGAAGGCTAAGGAGCTCCCAGCAGACCAACACAGTATGCCCTCAGCCGAGGACATTGGCAAGGTTTTACAGGTCTTGCAAGCACTGCAAGCTGCAGTCCTGGTTCCCACACCAACTGCTCTGGTTCCTGTGACTGTACTAGATCCTCGGGAACCACAAGCCACTTTTGTGAGGATGATGATGATGATTTTGATGAGGAACTGATAGATCCAGAGGTTTCTCCAGAACAAGATTTTGGATCTCCCCCCAGGGGTCCAGAGGATTATACCTCCTGTGATGTAGACAGCCAGCTCTGAGTGCTGTATCTAATTTTTGTTATTACATATAAAATATGTGATGGGAAGGGCAGTCAGAAGACCCACAGTCTTGCTGGACTGACACATCCAAAAAACCCCAAGGATAAGTTCAAAGGACAGGAGGTATTTAAACTACAGAGATCTGAGGTTCAATTAGCATGTTAAATTTGCTTTGATCCCAGGAAATGAAATTAGCCATTCATGGCATCCCCAGGGGAATCCTTTGATTTTGCTCTAGGTGTCATATGGAAAGAGCAGGCATGGGTTATGAATAACCTTCCAGGAACCAGGTCATTTCATCAATGAGGTTGATGGCTGGGCCAAACAGGACCCAGACGAATTTGGAAGGCCAAATATACATTCCCGGGGAACCCTTGAATTACATCAGAGAGACCTTTAAGGTGTAGATTCCAAGGCCCAGACGGGATTAAAAAGGCAAATACACTTTTGCTTTGAATACAGTGACTTAGATCAAAGAAACTTTTGAGATGTATGTGTAGCAGAGCACAAACCAGTTTTGTCTGGTTAACCTGAGGAGAGGAAAGTCAGTGAGGTCACCTATTATGTTTTTTTAAATATTTTATTTAGACATCCTGTGTTATATAAAATATAGATTTTTGTTACACCAAGGTGGAGTTTGGTGACCTCAGAGAAGGCCGGCTCAGAACTGTGTTTAATTACTGAGAGAACCTTGACAGAGACACACAAGACAATATTTCTGCCTGAGAGAAGAAGGACAACATCAGCACTGTAGGAGAGAAGTATTATGTGGATAAGAGAGCTTAGTTTGTACCTTTAAAAACCTGTTTTGTTTTTAAGATTGTATTTGTTTGGGATATTTGTTCTGTATTTATTGTTCTGTTTTGATATTTTAAAGTAAAGATATATTTTACAATGGAAACTGGAGTGCCTTGACATTTCTTTTTATTTAAGTAGAGCTTAGAATGGTTATAAGTGACACTGTATTTTAAGCTTATTGATATACCAAACTGGAAAATGGATAGAGTTCTCTAAAGTCTTGCATAGAGTTCTAAGGGTTCATTTGAAAGACCTGGTTGGGTGCCCGTAGGCAAAGATATCTGGCCCCCCAAAGACAGAATTATCTGAGCCTGATAATTGGGTACACTAACAAGCGGTTATCAGTTTGAATCCCTCCAGAGCTTGAGACTAAGGTGACTTTAACCCACAAAACAGACACGAGGGTTACCTTGTTCTGTTCACTGTACACAAATCATATGTTCAGAGGTTGGCACTTTGGGAGTAGAGGGCTGACCGGCTGAGCGAGTTTGTGACACCTCCCACTATGCTTTTGTGAAAAACGTGGTAGAAACCCTCAACCTCCCTTGGCAGGAGACAGAGGAGGATGTGGAGGAGGCAGAATTTTTGGATATGATGGGACTAGCCCCCACAAAATGCTTATTATTGCCTATGCATAAGTCCTTGAAAAAGGCAGCATTGCAAATATTTCAAACTCCTGCTTCAGTTCCAGGAGTGGATAAAAAGGTTGATAAGAAATATCAGCTTGATAGGACCACAGCTGGTTTTCTTTTCAGTCACCCTGATCCTGAGGGGGTGGTTCAGGCAGCTGCCTGTGACAAAGCCAGGATACCTTTGGATACCCATCTTCCTGACAAAGGTTCTCGAAAGATGGATGCCATGGGGTAAAAAGGGTACATGGCTGCCTCTTTGATTGTCAGGCAAGCCAATTACATGGCTTATGCAGTGCAATACCAGAAGGCACTCTGGAACACAATTTTAGCCCTGGCTGACATGGTGCCAGGTGAGGTGGCAGTTGATTTACAAGATACAGCAAGAGCTGCACTAGATGCCACAAAATACCAGTTCCACATGGCTGTGGACACTAATGATTCTGCAGCCAGACTAATGGCTTTATCTGTCTCCCTTAGGAGATTTGCATGACTCAGGGCCACCATTCTGACCTTGGATACCCAGGCCAAAGCGATGGATTTTCCATTCGAGAAAAACTCATTAGTTGGTGACAAAACAAAGGCCTACATGAAAAAGTAGAGGAATACAAGGCTACCTATAGAAGTAATTCCAAGGATAGGCCTTCCACATCCTATAGGGCCCAAACTAGGGGAGGCAGGGGTAGGGGATCATATCTTAGACCATTTTTCCAGGCTCAGGCCTCTCAGCCACAACAGCAGTCTAGAGGCTATTTTCGAGGAAGGGTCAGGAGAGCCATGAGAAGAGCTTCTCCATCCCTGCAGACTAAGGCACAGCCCACACAGAACCCCTGATGGGCTGTTACAGGTCACATCCCCTGTAGTAGATCCACCAGTGGATGGAAGACTGGCCCACTACCTCCAGGATTGGCATACCAATACTACAGACAAGTGGGTCCTGGAGGTAGTGAGCCAGGGTCTGGCACTCAGCATCAGATCATTCCCTAAGCTGAGAACAAGAACATTTGCACCAGTGACATCTGCAGACAGAATTTTACTGGAAGCAGAGGTGAAACATCTGCTGGCAATCAAAGCAGTGGAGCCAGTGCCCCTAAACCAGAGAGGAAAAGGCTTCTACTTCAGATATTTCCTCACAAGAAAGAAACATGGGGATTGGCAACCTATCCTGGATCTAAGACTTCTAAACAGGCACATTCTGAAGCCAAAATTCAAAATGGTCACTCTTGCAATAATCATTCCCACTTTACAAAAGGGAGACTGGCTAGCCTCCCTAGACTTAAGGGATGCTTACTTTCACATCCCTATCAGACCATCTCACAGAAAGTACTTGAGATTCAGGCTGGCCTCAGGCCATTATCAGTTTGCAGCACTTCCATTTGGCCTAACTTCTGCCCCAAGGGCTTTCACAAAGTGTTTGGCCATGGTAGTAGAGTTTCTGAGAAAACAGGGGGTGATAGTCTTCCCTACCCGGACCACTGGTTAGTAGTGGGCCCATCTCTGCAGCATACAGCGCAAGCCCTAGCACTAACAAAATCTACTCTGGAGTCCCTGGGTTTTCTCATAAATGAGCAGAAGTCTCAGCAAATACTGGTTCAAGTACAAGAATTCATTGGTGCAGAACTAGACACCAGTCTGGGTAGAGCTTTACTGCCTCAGGAAAGGGTAAACAACATTCTACAGATTGCAAACTCATTTGTGCCAGGGAAACCCAAACCAGCCAGAGAATTCCTCAGGCTTCTGGGTCACATGGCAGCTGCCACCACAGTGGTGCCAGGTTCCAGATTTCAAATGAAAGACATCCAGTTTCACCTGAGACAATACTGGTCACAGAGGACAGACCCACAGCCTGCTACAGGCACTGCAGTGGTGGCTAGATGAGCACAACCTTTGGGTAGGTGTGCCTTTCATAAAGGAACAGCCTTCCTTAATTCTTACAACAGATGCCTCCCTTTTGGGTTGGGGAGCACACATGTTGGATTACACAGCAAGTGGCAAATGGTTTCCTCAAGAGTCCCTGTTGCATATAAATTTGCTGGAGCTCAGGGTGGTGTACCTAGCCCTACAGGCATTTGCCCCACATCTCCAAAATAAAGTGGTGCAGGTCAGGACAGACAACACCACAACTATGTACTACATCAACAAACAGGGAGGAACCAGGTCAGCCCCACTGGGCTGTGGTCCCTGGCATACTCCATGGAGGTATCCCTATCAGCCATACATCTTCCAGGAAAGGACAATGTACTGGCAGACTCCCTCAGCAGGATAAGTCAGGACCACCATGATGGGGTCTGAATCCTCAGATACTCAGTACAATTTTCAGGAGGTGGGGCACTCCAGAGGTAGATCTCTTTGCCTCTGTAGAAAATTGCCAATAACTGTTGCAGGCCTCCTCTCAGGGGAACACTTCCCCTGAATGTGATGGCCCTGGACTGGACAGGGAGGTTTCTGTATGCCTTCCCTCCTTTTCCAATGATATTCAGGACCCTACTGAAATTGAGGTTCCAACCAGCAACAATGATACTAGTGGCACCAGATTGGGTGAGGCAACACTGGTATTCACTCCTGTTGACTGTATCAGTAGTTCCCATGATTCATCTGCCCAGGAGGCACAACCTGCTGACCTCTTCTCAGGGGAGGATACTGTACCCCAACTTTAAATCACTGAGGCTCAAGGCCTGGCTCTTGAAGTCTTAGAATTTGCTAACCTCAAACTGTCAGAACAAGTGCTGTCAGTACTTAGAGGTTCCAGGAAACCTTCCACTAAGAAAACATATTCTTCTAAGTGGAAGAGGTTTTCCATATGGTGTGCAGGTAAGGGTACTGACCCATCCAGGGCTGACTAGGCCATTCTCTAGGCCTGAAGCCTTCGACCCTCAAGGTCTGCTTGGCTTCAGTCTCAGCTTATCCGTCAGCTGGTAAAGAGAGATCCATGGCCTCTCATCCAGAATTCAGGAAATGCTTTAAAGGCCTCAACCTTCTGCACCTTCCCCTGAGGGAGCCGGTTCCAGCCTGGAATCTGAATATATGCATTGCCAAGCTTATGGATGCACCATTCGAGCCCATGGCAACTGTAGATTTGAAGTATATAACTTGGAAAACTGTTTCTGGTTGCTATTACTTCAGCCAGAAGGATCAGTGAGTTTCAAGCCCTGTGTACAGATGTGAACTACATCTCATTCCACAGGGATAAAGTGGTCCTAAGGACCAATAGAAAATTCCTTCCCAAAGCAGTATCTGATTTTCACTTAAATCAGTCCATCACTTTACCTGTCTTTTTTACAGAGAACTCCAGTTCTTCAGAAAGGAGGCTTCACTCCTTTGATGTCAAAAGGGCGCTTAGCCACTATATTGACAGAACCAAGGCTTACAGACCAAGTCAAACACAGCTCTTTCTTACCTATGGTGAGGTAGGTAAGGGCAGAGCTGCCATAAAACGTACAATTGCTCGCTGGATCATGATATGTATACAGTTTTGTTATAGTAAAGTGGGTAAACAGATGCCCCTGGGCCTGAGGGCACATTCCACCAGGGGCACAGCTGCTTTAGTGGCAGCTTCAAGAGAAATTCTACTACTGGAAATTTGCAAAGCAGCTACATGGAAAACAGTACACACTTTCACAAAGCATTATAGCCTGGATCTACAATCCAGAAGTGATGCCATATTTCGCACAGCAGTGCTGCAGAACCTGTTTCCTAAATAGGTTCTATGCCCAACCTCCAAAGGTACCACTTGGTAGTCTGCATCATTTTAATCATAATGAGTGATTCCTGGTGTTAGAAGAAAAAATTACTCACCATAGTAATCTTGTTTCTTAAAAGGGATCAATCATCATTATTAAAGCACCACCCTGCTTCCCCTACTAGAACCTATGAAAGTTGTTCTGCATCCCTGTTTTAGGGTGTTTTTTTCCGTATAGGTCAGGTTAGAAACTCACTTTTCGTTAACCAGTTGGTTCCCTTGTGGTCTCGAGTTTTTTAGGTTTGCTTCTTGGGGTGTTTTTTTGATCTGAGAGGACAAAAATTCTTTTATAAAAATATTATTTTTAGTTATTTGGTCTTATTCCCAGTTAGGCTACATAAGAATCTGAAGCACTCAGAGTGCAGAAGTTTGAAATTGGCATGAGCCAATTGAGAGTTTCATCATTTGCATATAATTCCATCTCTCTGGGCAGTCCAACACAGGAGGCTGACTGCATCAGTTTAATCATAATGAGTGATCCCTTTGAAGAAATAAGATTACTATGGTGAGTATTTTTTTCTTACCTTGTAATGCTTGTATAGAAGCTCCACCATGTACAAGGTGGAGTTCCATCTGGTGATTATGTCAAGTTTGAGATGATGCTAAGGAAGATTGTTCTGTATCTGCAGAACAAGGAGATGGTCACACGCTTTTGCTGAATGTGCAAAGTGGGCACAGATTCATCGGGCCACAGTCAATATTTCTTTGATATCAGGATGGTTGATGAAAGCCTGCACAACAAATTTAAGACAGTGTGCCAAGCCATGGCACCCTAAAAAAATCCACCATCACTGATGCATTTCAGCTCATTGGATCCATTGTCACTGGCAATGAATCCAGCTTTCAGTGCATAGGGGTGGAGCCACTCATCGACCTCTGTGAGTAACATATCAAGAATCTTTTCTCTGGTGTGTGACCCTGGGATACTCTTCATGGTCAGAATCGCATGCTGCCGAATACCCAGCATTTTGCTACCACCACAGTTTGTCTTTGAGCAATTTTTGCCTCGCCCCCAACCAGGTGCTACCCCAGGCATCACCTACCAACTAACGATGCAAGGAATTTGTTAAAAACAACAATCCTCCAGCTAGAATCTTCCTGGGTCCCAATTAAAAGTAAATATAATACCAAGGGGAGAATCCCCAGATGGTTCAACAATAAAATCAAATCTTTAATAAAGTGTAAACAGAAACTATTCAAAAAACTAAAGAACAATTCTATATTAAATAAGGAGGTAATTTACTCTAAATACCAAACTGTTTTACGTATCCTCAAACACACAATAAAGCAAGCCAAAACAAAACTAGAATTCGGACTAGACCACACTAAGGACTCTCATAAATCTTTATACTCATATTTAAATAGCAAAAAAGGGAATTCCAGAAAGGTCAGACCGATTACTCATGATAACAAAATTGTCAATTCTGACATGGACACTGCAAACATTTCTAATTCCTATTTTAGTTCTGTGTTCTCTCCCCCAAGGATGTTTGTACCTCAACTAACTATCAGTTATTTAACAAATTCAATACTTACCTCATTTCCAACACCATGATTCTTTCTGCCTTGCGTGCTTTAAAAAAAATCATCCCTTCCTGGCCCAGATAATATTAATCCAAGATTTCTAATAGAAACAGCTAAAGCAATAGTAGCTCCCTTAAAAATTATCTTTAACAAATCTCTTGAAAGTGCACAGATCCCCTTAGATTGGCTGACAGCTAATGTGACTCCTATTTTAAAAAAAGGTAGCAAATCCAATGTCCCGAATTATCGACCCATTAGCCTTACCTCTGTTGTTTGCAAAACTATGGAAAAAAATCACCAAAACCCTTATAGAGAAGGAAATGGGTATCTTACTGACACATCTCAACATGGTTTCAAAACAGGGTACTCATGCACCTCTAGCCTGGTTGCTTTTTACAACAATATCAGCCTAGGTTTGAATAATAAGATCTCCTCAGACGTCATATTGTTGGACTTCAGTAAGGCTTTTGACAAGGTCCCACATGGAAAACTAGTAACAAATCTAGAATCTTTTGGTTTCTCACCTTGTCTCACTAACTGGATAAAGCACTGGTTGACAAACAGGACCCAAAGGGTAAACATAAACAACCCCTTGTCAAATCAATGTCCAATTACCAGCGGGGTTCCACAGCGCTTTGTCCTGGGGCCTACTCTGTTTAATTTGTACATAAGTGACATACAAATCAACTCCCAAAATTGGTTATCAAAGTTTGCGGATGACTCAAAACTTGATGGAAAAGTAGACACTCCTGCGAACTTATCGAGTCTCATTTCTGATTTAAAAAATCTCGAACAGTGGGCACTAATCAATGGTATGGAATTTAATGTCAAAAGGTGCATTGTTCTCTATTTTAGCACAAAAAAACCCCAAAATATATATAGTATAAATAATATTGCACTAAAAGCATCTAATATAGAAAGGGACCTAGGTATTCTTGTGAATAGCAAACTCTCAACCCATGACCACTGTTCAAAAATTACTAGGGTAGGCAATTCCCTCCTAAACCAAATTAAATGCTCTTTTGTCTTTAAGACTGAACAGTGTCTTATTCCCCTGTATAAATCTCACATTTGATCTTATTTGGAGTATGGCTCAACATTTTGGAATCCCTACCTTATGAGTGACATAGCTCAATTAGGGAGTGTTCAGAGATGTGCCACAAAAATGATTTCTGGCTTGTCTCACAAGACTTATTTTGAGAGACTCTGTGCTACAGGTCTTCACTCTCTTCAGCAATAGAAGATGTAGGGGAGACATCCTGTTTCTTTACAAGGTTCTACGAACCCCAGATTTAATGACACAATGTGGTCTCACTTTTTCTTATGCTAGAAAGGTCCCCAGGTCACACAACAAACAAATCATGATTAAAAAGGCTAATACAAACCAAAGGAACAACTACTGTACCTTACTATATGCACCCCCAGATTATGGAATTCTTTGCCCCAAGAACTAATAGATCTTCAGAATTTCAGTACGTTTAATAAAAAACTGCATATTTGGCTTACTTTGAACCCTACTTTTTCATATTAGCCCAGTCATATGTGGAGGAAAATCACGATAGGTCACGGCCTTCTTTTTTCCAAAACAAACCTAGTAAACCTAGTACCTGTGCCCAGTGTGCTGTAATGCACAGGTCAAAGCTACCAGCTGTTTTTCCACTGGTCCACATGTCCATGCTCAGATGTACATATTATGCTGAGGAATGCTGCAGGGCATGATGTACCATGTCAGAGACTTTACTGTACAGTTCAGGGATTGCATGCTTGGCAAAGAATATGCATGATGGTACATGCCATTTTGGCAAGTCACGGGCCATGAACCACCTAAATCAAACATTCTTTACAAAATAAATCCAGAGCGAGCATTTCTGCAGCTGCTACATTCAACTCCCGTGCTGTAGCATGATTAGGTGTGAATTTAGTTTGATGCTCCAAAATTGAATGCAGCATAGACTGAACTTGTCTTGATAATGGCAATGGACATTGTGTGCCTAACACCTTGGCTCAGCGTAATGGCATTAATGGGGTGCTCATAGAGTGGGGATTGGCAATGTTACTCTGAATGCTGCATGACCGACCTCAGTGCCTTTTTTGTTTTTCAGTACTGGGATACCTATCATACCTGGACTCAGGGTGGTAGTGCTGCTGCTAGGACCACTACCTGGCCCACTTACAGAATCATCCTCATCCTCTAACACCACATAGATGTCCTCCTCCTCACCTGCACCTCCACCTCCCTTATGTACTGCTGTGTTTATTTGGCTTACATTGCCTGATGGACTGGAAACACTGGTGCTGGCTGCCTTCTGGTGTTGATGCCACTGTAATGGGTGCCTGATTTTAAGGTGTGTATGTTGCCCACCCGTGCCTAGGTGACTACCCTTCTTACCCCTGCTTACTCTTGTTTGACACAGTTGGCAAATTGCCACCATCTCATCAGATTGGTCCAGTACCTAAAATTCCCACACTAGGAATTTATTTGGCCTTGTTTTTACTTGGTGCCAAGATGACTGGGATAGAAAAGGAGAAGGTTTGACCTCTGTAATGTTTTGGGATGACAGGAGAAATGGATGAATGGGAGAAACACTGCTAGGGGGGTGCTAGGGGGGTCCTTGGTGGCTGAAGCAGTGAAGGAAACAGGCAACACACTTTTGCATCCTTACCACCCTGCTTTGACCTTTTCTTTTCAGACTTCTATAAGGGAACCGAGTCCTTCACATCATTGTCATCATCTGCAACAAAAAAAACTGGCATTCTCATCATCCTCTGCAGGTCTGTCCTCCTCAATAGCAACAGGCTCTGTGACACGCACCTTCTCTTCATGACCAGTGTCATCTTGATGCTTGACACATCCCACATCACCCTCACCCACTGGACACACATTATCAGACTCCGAGCCATCATCAACAACAGCGCCACTTTCCAAGTGCACTTCAACACCAACCACCTCCATACCCACAACTGGTTGTTTGCTGGTGCTGCTGCTTCCTGTCGCTGTCACTTGACACATCAATCAACATGTCTGCCACAGATTTGGCAGAGAAAAGTTTGCATGAAGAAAAGCCACCACTACTGCAAAATATGTTGGTATTACTACTGCTACTGCCTGGCACAGTGTCATCTGAATATTGTCCCTCTGCTCCCACTGACCTCTTCTTGGCATATGAACCACTTTTAGGGACAACAAACTGAGAAATGTCCTTTGTAGGTGATCCACTGCCTCTCCCTTTAGTTGTCCTTTTCTTCCCAGTCATTTTTCTGTGCTTTACTACTACATGTATGGTTACTCAACAGTAAATTACACCTGTAAATCACAGTCAGGAGGACAGTGATATTATACCTAAGGCCAGTGTGCCGGCAGGGACACAAGTCACAAAACAATCACTCTGGTTAAATCGCAGTCAGGAGGACAGTGATTTTTTTCCTAATACTGGTGTGCTGACAGGGACACAAGTCACACAACAATCACTCTGGTTAAATTGTAGTCAGGAGGACAGTGATTTTTTTTTCCAAAGGCTGGTGTGCCAACAGGGACACAAGTCACACAATGATCACTCTGGTTAAATTGCAGTCAGGAGGGCAGTGATTTTTTTCCTAATACGTGTGTGCAGACAGGGACACAAACAACAATCACTCTGATTAAAGCACAGTCAGAAAAGTGATTTTTTTCTTAAGAAAATACAGGACGCCGACTCACTTAAATTGCAGTCTGGACAGTGATTTTTTTCCTAAGGCCGATGTGCCGACAGGGACACAAGTCACACAACAATCACTCTGGTTAAATTGTAGCTAGGAGGACAGTGATTTTTTTCCAGAGTCTGGTGTGCCAACAGGGACACAAGTCACACAATGATCACTCTGGTTAAATTGCAGTCAGGAGGACAGTGATATTTTTTCATAATATGTGTGTGCGGACAGGGACACAAACAACAATCACTCTCGTTAAAGCACAGTCAGAAAAGTTATTTTTTTCTTAAGAAAATACAGGGCACCAGTCCACTTAGATTGCAGTCAGGAGGACAGTGAGACAGTGATTTTATTCCTAAGGCAGGTGTGCTGACAGGGACACAAGTCACAAAACAATCAATCTGGTTAAATCGCAGTCAGGAGGACAGTGATTTTATTCCTAAGGCCGGTGTGCCGACAGGGGCACAAGTCACACAATGATCACTCTGGTTAAATTGCAGTTAGGAGGACAGTGATTTTTATGTTTGCTTGCACACATGTGCAAGAAACATTGTGCCATCATTCGAGTTTTTGTAGGTGTGGCACCCTGTCTTCCAATTCAGTCAGTGTGTTTGCAGGCACGGCCACAGTTCACCAATAATGCTGCAGCTGTCTATGACAGCAGTTGAAAATGCAGTGGCGTACAGTTGAAAGGGAGAGACCGCTTCAGTGAGCAGCGATAAGATAGTGTTGATTAGCATGTTGCCGGCAGTCCTGCTTGTATACATCTCTGCTTTCTCTTCCTGGAACATAAATTCAGTTTGAAGTGAACTTTTCCTAGGACTATCTTCCCAGGAGGAGGCAAGTGACTAAAATGACATCCTTGGAATGTTTCCAAAAAAATATCTAATTGCCATCCTTGGAATGTTGAGTTAGAGGTCAGGGTAGGAGCGGCATTGACAAAAGCAGGAAAATAGAACCCCAAAGAGACTGAAAAAGTAGACGCAGTTGTTGTCTGTTGGCACACCTGATCAATAGTAATAATGTTTCCCAACCCTCTGAGTGTCTCTGAATAGCACTCCCCCGCCCACCGCACACAATATGGCTGATGGGGTGCCCAAATCCCCATCGGCCCACGCCTCCCCTCCCCAGAGCGAGGTGCCATGCTGGGAGCCCACCCCAGCATGGCATAAGTGAGATGGTGACGGGGTGCCCAACTTCTGTCGGCTCAATTAAACCCCCCAAAAAACAGACTCCAGTTGCCACGCTGAGCCCACCCTAGCATGGCACATCTGGGTGCCCAATCCCCGTCAGCTTCACTGACCCCCAAAATCTTCCAGCTGCCACTGGGAGCCCACCCCAGTGTGGCACAAGTCCCGCTTGTCTTCCTAAAAGAAAACAAACACCTGAAAAGAAAAAAGGTCTCTCGTTGATTGTCTTGCCCCCAACCCGCACCCACCACCCTCTGCGCATCCACCTCCCCACAACCGCACCTCACCCCATACTTACCTCCAGAGGCTGGCGAGATTATCTTTGGTGGACCGGGAACACGTCTACACTCTTCAAAGCCGACCGCGAACTGAAGAAATGCCGGTAAGCTGTATAATGGAATAAATAGGGGTTTTTCAACTTTGATGCATATCTCAGGTTTTTTTTTTTTGAATTTTGGCACCAAATTTTCAACATAGGGTTTTTGGGACCCCTCCTCATGAATTCTGGCACTGTCATGGCGTTAATCAGCCCTGAAAGGTGATTTCACTGTCACTGCGTGGAACCACCTTTTGGGACCGATTTATGAAACGACAGTGTCACAGCTTATGAGATAGACCCTCCAAAACCCTATGTTGAAAATTTGGTGAAAAAATTCCCCAAAATGACTGATTTACGAGCATGCGTTGTGCAGTTCCTATGCACGCTCGTAAGTTCACGAATTTGTAATATTTTCACTTCAGATTTTCAACATTGCCATTTTACCACACCTCCTTATGAGCAGTACAGCTGTCATTTTTCATGTCTTGCCCAAAATGTGTTTCCACGCATGTAGCGCACAATGGCACAGTCAGTGTGCAAAATCAATGTTTGGGACAGATTAAGAAAATCACAGTGACACTGTTCATGAGCAGAGGTCTTAAAATGGCTATGTAAAAAATTTGGTGACAAAAGTCCATAAAATGACTGTGTTACGAGTGAGCATTGTGCAGTTTCCATGCACCCTCATTAGTTCACGAATTTCTAATATTTTCAGTCCAGATTTTCACCACTGGCATTTTTCCACACTTCCTTATGAACAGTACAGCTGTCATTTTTCACACCATGGCCGAAATGTGTTTTCACACTTCCAGCACAGAAATGCGTGGTCACTGTGGGAAATCACTGTTCGGGACAGAGTAAGAAAAATCACAGTGACACTGTTCATGAGCGGAGGTCCCAAAATGCCTGTGTTGACAATATGCTGTAAAAATTCCCCAAATTAATTAAATTACGGGTGTGCGTTTCACAGTTTCTATGCACGCTCGTGACTTCACCAGTTTTTTTAATATTTCCACTGCAGATTTTCAACATTGCCATTTTTTACACCTCCCTATGAACAGTACAGCTGTCATTTTTCACATCCTGTTCAAAATGTGTTTTTGCACCTGTGGTGTGAAATGGCGTAGTTGCTGTGCAAAATCAGCTTTTGGCTAACAAACCGATATTGCCACTGTTCATGAGATGGGGGCACAAAAAAACCATGTTGAAAATTTGGAGTGAAAATACAAATGAACGCCTGAGGCTTTAGGGTTTCCGACCATAATGCCCCACCCTGTAGAGACTGACAGGCATGAGGGGTGTGACTTGGGATTGTCGCCTGTAATGCTCATACCATTCCACCCCCAGCCACATCCTGCAGCCAGTGAGAGGCATCGAGGTGTGCCTTGGACTCTTCAGCCCCAAAGTTCACCCTATTCTCCTATACAGCACCCATCTCACCATATTTCCTGATGGAATGGGGTGAACATAAGGGCCAAAGACCCCAAGGCACACTGTGACACTTGTCGGTATCTGCAGGGTAGGGTGTGGTGAAATGGCGTGGCCGTTATGCCTGACGACCCAAAGGGACACCCCAATGCCTGTCAGTCTCTGCAGGGTGGTGGTGGGGTTGGCTTCAGTTCAATACTTCACTGCCATTCCTATTACGCAGCTCTGTAACTCCTACACTACCAATGCCAATGCCAGCAAGCAAACATTCGGCATTGACAAATGCTTTTTTTCCTAATACGTGTGTGCAGACAGGGACACAAACAACAATCACTCTGGTTAAAGCACAGTCAGAAAAGTGATTTTTTTCTGAAGAAAATGCTGGGCGTTGGGCCACTTAAATCGCAGTCAAGAGGACAGTGATTTTTTTCCTTAGCCAGGTGTGCCGACAAGGACACAACAATCACTCTGGTTAAATCACAGTCAGGAGGATCGTGATTTTTTTTCCTAAGCCAGGTGTGCCGACAGGGACACAACAATCACTCTGGTTAAATCGCAGTCAGGAGGAGTGATTTTTTTCCTAAGCCAGGTGTGCTGACATGGACACAACAATCACCCTGGTTAAATTGCAGTCAGGAGGACAGTGATTTTTTTCCTAAGCCTGGTGTGCGACAGGGACACAACAATCACTCTAGGGTTGCCACCTTTGGATGAGATGAAAACTGAATACTAAACCACACCCCCAAACTCCACCCCTAACCCACCCCTTTTATGGCTAATGAGGGCATCGCTTGGACTCTGATTCACTTGATTTATTCAGAATTGCTACTGATATAACAGTGTGTACAACTTCTTTAAATTACATAATGATTATTATTTTTGGTTTATTTGATTTAGATTCAAATATTTTAAATTTCAGTGTGTGTTAACATTTGGTGGGGTTAGAGAGGGGGGTTCAGGGGACTTTCCATCCTGTATACACAGCTTAGCTGATGAATCGAGTGACTACAAGGACACCTCTGACAACTGGCTAGTTTGGATCAGGTGGCCTTTTCTGGTAAAACTCTTTCAATAAATAAATAAACTACACCAGTGATGGTGGACGAGATGTAATTACAAATATCATCTGCCATTTTAAGATGTGCTACTGTCCCTCCCATTGCGCCTACTCTAAAGTTATTTGTAATGTCAGAGAAGTATTTAAGAGTGGTAGGAACTATTCTATGCTGTTAAATACCCTATTTTGTTTTCCATGTCAGTCATACACAGCAGATAGCATGATATGTGATATGTAGCATGGAGGCAGTATAGCGCAGTGGTTTAAAGCTCTGAGCTGCAATTCTGGAGACCAGGGTTTGAATGCTACAACCCAAACTTACATACTTTGTGACCCTACACAAATCACTTAATTCCCTTGTGCTCTCAGGTTGCACCTGTAAACAAGCTTTAGCTTAGTGTGTCTCTTCTGGTAAAAAAAAGAATAATGTTTTGAAAAATTTTTGATAAATTGCCTAAATTTGCAGTGCCATCAAATCTAGATCGTGTTCCTGTCATCTCATCAGCTACTGCTCTCTCTCTTCCGTTTCTAATTTCTGTAGCTTAGAATGACATTAGCCACATTATTCTGTGCTGTTCATCTGAAAGGCCTAGATTGGTCTTCCTGGAATATCCAAGTAGTATGAAAATTGACAACAATAACTACTGAGGAGAGAGAGGCATAGTATTGCTAGAAATTAAATAAAATATTAGATTATTAATTTAACAACAAAAAGGGTAACAAATATTAAACTATAGGACAGACCCTAAAAGAAAAAATGGTGAACATTTAAAGATATAAAATTATTCCTTATCACAGCAGTCAAAGACCATACTCACAATGCAGCCTGGAAAGGATTAGTTTGATTTGCTGCTAATAGTCTTAATAGCCCTACTTTACACCTCTCAGACTGACTAGCATACAAACAAAGGTCTGCATGACATCAGAATTTGTTTGTAGTCTGACCATGCAAGTAAAATTGTGAAGGATTTAACAGAATCTGTTTTACAAGCAAGTGAGCATTCAAAATGACTGAAAAAGTACTAACTCTGAATAAAACTGGATTAGCAGGCAAAGTTTCTGAAACACATTGTGCAGTCCATACTGGGACAGGAAGCTACCCTGATGTGGTGCCTGTCTGGTTTCAGAAAAATGAAGGTGTTAATTAAGGTGGTATTGTTTACCCTTCCTGTAAATAATCTTCAAATTTGCTGGTGTGAAGTTAGAGGTGACAACTGAGCAGATAGGGACACATTTGGCTCTTTAAGTGCCCTGCTTTTGAAGGCATTTCCTGATTGGCATGCACTGCAAGCAAGCAATGGTAGTTTACTCACCTGGTAAAGGTGATTGTGGGGGAATGGCTCTCTGAGGCACTCCACTTACCTGACATCATGGGTTGTGTACACCTGATAGGTTGTCTGATGCACATGTGACTAATTTTGGGGATGTCCCCTTCTGAGTGTCCCTCGTCACTTCTAGTCAGTTAGATGTTTTCCAAAGCTGTGTCTGAAATACAAGTAAAGTTAATTGCCCCCCCAACTGTATCGTAACCACAGTTATGTACTGCTTGTAGACAATGGATGGTTAAAAGAAAAGAGTATTTTTTAATGCAATAAGTAGCACTACATGTGTTAAGTATCTTGAATATTTTGAGAAGTCCAAATTTGTTTTCAATGTTAATTGTCACGTAATGCTGTAGGGTGAGGCGTGGAGTGCCTCAGAGAGCCATTCCCCCACAATCACCTTTACCAGGTGAGTAAACTACCATTGTGGGGGATGGTCTCTGAGGCACTCCACTTACCTGACATCATGGGTTATTAAAAAGCAGTGAATGAAGTCTAGGGTGGGTTAGACGTGACAATACTAGAATGTCTTGTGGTTGCCGCTAGAAGTACAGCGGTAGCAAAATTCGTCTTGTGCTGTTGGGACACGTCCAGTGTGTAATGTCTGATGAATGTGTGTATCGTTGACCATGTGGCTGCAGCACAAATTTCCTCTGCAGTGGCCATGTTTCTTTCTGCCCATGAGGTGGCAATGGCTCTGGTGGAGTGTGCCTTGATTGTTGTAGGTATTTGTAGGCTGTTAGCCTTATAAGACTCTGCGATTGCTTTTCTTAGGTATCCTGCAATGGCAGCTTTGGATGCTGCCATGCCCTGTCTGCGGCCTTGAGTGATAATGAATAGTCTGTCCGATGTGCGTATGGCAGCAGTCCTGGATAAGTATGTGGAGAGCAAACGGGTCATGCCTAGTAGGCGAAGGTGAGGATCTGCTTGAATGTCTTCTGGTGGAAGTTGAGCAGGAATCTCAATAGTTTGGTTAATGTGGTACTGTGACGCAATTTTTGGTCTGAATGACGAAATTGGTCGCATAGAGATTCTGTCCGGGAAGAATTGTAGGAAGGGTTCCTTGTGGGATAGTGCTTGTAATTCTCTGACTCGCCGTGCTGAGGCGATGGCTGTTAGGAATACTGTCTTGAGTTGAAGCCAGTTAATGGGTATGGATTCAATTGGTTCGAATGGAGGTTTTGTCATAGCTGTTAGTACCGAAGGTAGATCCCATGGTGCAACCGTGGGTTTTTGAGTGGGACGAAGGTTATTTGCTGCCTTTAAGAAGCGGATGACGTCTTGGTGGGAGCCTGGTGTGGTGCCCTGGATTTGTCCCCAAGCAGCTCCTATGGCTGCTACCTGTACTCTGAGTGACGAGGGGGAGAGCCCTAGCTGTAGACCCTCCTGTAAGAATAGTAGTGTATGTGGAATGGTGCATTCAGTGGGATTGATTTTGTGATGACGGCACCATGTATCAAAAATGCTCCAATGTCGGGAGTAGGTGGAAAGTGTGGAAGGTTGACGTGAGGAAGCCATAGTCTGAATGACAGAGGGGTGGTAACCTGCTTTCAGCAGTCTCTCCCTTTCAGGAGCCATGCCATCAGCTGTAATTGACATAGGTTCGGGTGTGCAATGGGACCTTGCGTGAGAAGGTCCGGCAGCAGAGGTAGTTGCCAGGGATCTGTTAGTGCCATGGAGATGATTGTCGCAAACCATGATCTTCATGGCCAGTGTGGTGCCAGAAGAATGACTCTGGCTCTCGATAGTTGTATTTTGCGTAGGACTTGAGGACGAGAGGAATGGGGGGAAAGATGTATGCTACTTGGAAGGACCAATTTGCCGATAGAGAGTCGACTCCTATCGCTCTGTGATCCTTGAAGCGTGACCAATATTTTGGGCATTGGTGATTCTTGTGAGATGCCATGAGGTCTATCTGGATTGGGCCCCATTTGTGGTCTAATTTTTGGAATATTAGTGGGTGAAGTTTCCACTCTCCCGGGTATATCATCTGGTGACTGAGCCAGTCCGCGGTGACGTTGAGCTTGCCAGCCAGGTGGATAGCTGATATCGATTTTAGGTTTGTTTGAGCCCAGTTGAGCAGTTTGGAGGATAGAGACATCATGGTCTTGCTTTTTGTGCCGCCTTGTTTGTTTATATAGGCGACCGTGGTTTGGTTGTCTGACCTGATTTGTACGTGTTTGTGTAGAATGATATTTGAGAAGTGCAGTAGTGCTTTGAATACTGCCTTCAGTTCTAGTGCATTGATTGTGAGCTTCGAGTCTTGTGTGGACCATTGTCCTTGGGCATTGAGTGTTCCGAGCACTGCTCCCCAACTGGAGAGGCTGGCGTCTGTTTCGATGGTGATGTCGTGTGTAATGTCCATAGGAACACCTAGTGTTAGTCTGTGTCTGTTTGTCCACCAATTTAGGCTGGCTTTCACTCGTAGTGGCAGAGTGACATGTCTGGATAGGTTGAGGTCATCTGGCTGACCTTGTTTTAATAGGAATAGCATGAGGGGTCTTGCGTTCCATCGTGCCCATGGGACGGTGTCTATGGTGGATGACATGAGACCTAGCATCTGGGACACGTGCCAGAGTGTCGTTTGCTTTGTGGATCGCAGGTTGTGAGTGGTGGATAGAATTGTGTTTATTCTGGAGTTGGAAGAATAAACTTTTCCGTTTTCTGTGTCTATCATGGTGCCTAGGTGTTCCAGTTTGTGTGTGGGGGTTAGTTGACTTTTCTTGATGTTGATAATCCATCCGTGTGATTCCAGGCATTGTATCACCTGCTGTGTTTCCCTTAGTGATTGTTGAAGGGTGCGTGCTCTTATGAGCCAGTCGTCCAGATATGGAATGACGTGTATACCCTGTTGTCGTAGGTGTGCTGCGAGTACCACTGACACCTTTGTGAACACTCTGGGTGCGGATGCTAGACCGAAGGGCAGAACCTTGTAGTGGTAGTGTTGGCCTAGAGTGCAGAAGCGTAGGAATTTGTAGTGTGCGGGACGCATTGGAATGTGTAGGTATGCGTCTTTTAAGTCTATGGAAGTGAGGAAATCTCCCTGGCGTAGGGCGCGGAGAGTGGATTTTGTTGTTTCCATTTTGAATGGTATGTGACGAACCGATTTGTTGACGTGTTTTAGATCCAGAACTGGTCGGAACCCCCCTGTCTTTTTTGCAACCAAGAAAAAATGGGAGTATATGCCTGTACCTTGTTCTTGTTTTGGGACTGGAGCAATGGCATTGTTGTGTAGCAATTCTGCAATAGCTGTAGTAATCTGAGTTGTTGTGTATGATTGTTTGGTAATGTTGGAGTGAAGCATTCTGTGGCTTCTTGGAATAGTAGTGAATTGTATTGCGTAGCCCTGGCTTATTATTTCTAGAACTCATTTGTCCGTGGTGGTCTGAGTCCATTGTCGGAGGAATAGAGATAGTCTCGCCCCCACGGGTAGGGCTTGCCGAATAATGGGTAGGCAGTCATGGTTTTCCGTTGTTGCGACGGAGATAGTTGGCTCTGCCCCTTTGTGTGTTGCCCCTGCCTCTGTAACGGTTGTAGTGGTAGGGGGTGGTGTAGTTTTGTCGGAAGGAGGTGCCCCGAAAAATGTAGGTGGCCGCATTGTCACGAAAGGACGCTGTCTGCCTCTGGGGAAGGAGGGGAGGTAGGCTGTTCGTGGCTGTTCTCTGGCCATTAATCTGCCTTCCTCTTTACCCTTGAGATATTTCTCTAGGGACTGGCCAAAAATCATGTTCCCTGTAAAGGGTAGTCTATGTAGCGTAGCCTTGGACTCCTTATCTGCGTCCCAAAGTTTCATCCAGAGGGATCTACGTGATCTATTAATGATCGCTGCTGATCGTGCATTTATTTTTAGTGAGTCTACTGCCATGTCTGCTAGGTATTTAGTTGACAGTATGGCATTTTCTAATAGGGTGGCTTGTTGTGACTTAGAGGGAATGGTTTTTTTTGTAAGTCCTGGAGCCAGGTGAGTTGGGCCCGAGTAGCATAAATAGCTGTGACAGCCGCTCTGCTTCCCAGGCCTGCCAGCTCGGTCGTCTTTTTTAGGTTTTCCTCTATCTTTCTGTCAATTGGGTCTCTTAAACCGGACGCGGTTTCGTTGGGAAGCACCGTCTTTCTGTTGAGTGCAGCTATTTGAGGGTCCACTGCCGGGTGAGTGCACCAGAGTGCTAGCTTCTCTGCTTGTAGTAGATACATTCGGTCCCATGATTTTCTTTCTGGGATTCTGGCTGGTTCTGAGGCTGACCATTCTTTTAGGACAATCTCGTCTATTGCCTCACATACTGGGAATGCATTGGCTAGTTTGGCTGCAGGTTGCAGTGAGGGTAGCAGTTTTGATGTAGGGGCAGGTGTAACCGTCTCGAATCCAACTGTTTCCATAATGTGGCGTACCAGTGTTGGGATTTGGTCTGGAAAGCACCACTTAGCTGTCAGCGTTTGAGGGTCTTGCTCGGCGGTGGTGTCCTCGGTATCGGAGGAGTCACTGGAGTCTACCTGTGGTTTTGTCGGGATGTGTTCTGTGTCGTGCGTATGTGTGCGTGTTGACTTAGTTGTTGGAGACTGACTCTGTGATAGTTCTGTAAGTTTTTGTAGCATGGCTGTTAGGACTTCTTGTTGTGCCTGCATTAATTGGTTATTGTGAAGAAGAGCTTTAGTGGCGTCCGTCTGTTGTGTGTCATGTTGGCTAGTGGACGGAGGTGAGCAATCATCCTCTGAATCTTGTGTCTCAGTGTGCGTGTTGGTGTCTTCGATGCAAGATGTGCATAGTCTACCTGAGTGTAGGTGTGACAGTGGCACATGACATTGTTTGCAGCTTTTTGTTCTGGGCATGGTCACCTGATAAGTACAGAAAGAAAAATCTTAGTGTGCTGTCTCAGGTGACAATTAAAATAAAATACAGGAATATCAATTTTATGTGAAAGAATTGTGCTGTCAAATGCATGTAATATGAAATGAGCAGCATGGAGACATTAACTATTGCACTGTGCTGCCAGAATGTTGAGAAAATGTAAGGGCAGCTTGTTTAATATTGTGTCACAAGGTGTGTGATTTTCTCTGCTGTAGTGCTGGTAGGAAGCAGCGCTGTGCCTTTAAGAATGCAGGGCAGTGAAAAACAGTATTAATCTGCAAGGCTGCGCTGAATCTATGGGATAGGGCTGTTAAATTAGTGAAAACCACATAATACGTACTGGGGGAGTGCTTGTTGTTGTGGTCAGTGATTACAACGTTTTTTCCCCTGGTACCAGCATGAAACTTGTGAAAATTTGATGTGGGGAGGTTGTGGAGATGTCGCGAGGCTTCCTTGAAGTCTCGCGAGCGTTTCCAAGCGATTGGACGCTCGCGCGAGACATCGCGAGATCATGTGCGAAGTCTCGCGAGCGTTAGATATTGCAGAGTGCGAGCATGTGTCTGACGTCGCAAGAGTTGCTAGGCATTCTCGCGAGTGAGCTCAGAGCCTCGAGAATTGAAGGAGCCAATCTAGTAGCAGGGCAACTGAAGGAGAAACAGGAAGAAGGTTTCCTGTGTAAGGCATGGCGTGGGGCGAGTGGGGTCATAAAAAAACATTGTGAGATCGCCATGTTGAGTGCTGTGATCACCAATGCAAGAAGTTTGGTGAAGGAGCTGCTAGATAGTAGGTAAAAAAATATTTATTCAGAATTTAAATAGAGTGTCTTGAGCCGCTGGAACAGGGGCTGGAAGAGCACTGAGAGGCTGATCACTGTGGGAAGCCAGGCTGGTTTTGTGGATAGGTGAAATGTCTGATACTGCTGAGCAGGAGTAGCAGAGCACAAATTTTTTATACATAATGCTGGGAAAATTCCCAGGGCACATTAAGTGTGGTATAGGAGATCATGAAGATAATGAAGTGAATTGGAAGTGTCTGGGACTGCTATGCAGGGGAACCCAGAGCACTCAATAATAATATCAGTGGCCATAGGATAGAGTCTGGGGCCGCTAGGAAGGGGAACCCAGAGCAATATCATAAATATGTAAGTGCCCATAAGGTAAGTGACTGATTTGAGGACTGTGCCTGTAATTGTAGGAACACATAGATAAAACAACATTGCATTTATGTCTGTCTTGCTATGATTAATGTAAATCTGGAGAACTCCAACGAGGATAAAAGCGCAAACAAAGCTATTCTGTCTACAGACTAGTGAAGCATGTACATAAGATAATAAAAGCTGATCGCTTACCTTGTAGTTATTCTTTTGGGTTTTGAAGCTTTGGAGCTCTGGAAAGTGCGACAACCTATGTTAGATGCACAATTTTAACTGACTAGAAGTGACCAGGGACACTCAGAAGGGGACGTCCCCAAAATTAGTCACATGTGCATCAGACAACCTATCAGGTGTACACAACCCATGATGTCAGGTAAGTGGAGTGCCTCAGAGAGCCATTCCCCCACAATCACACTAAAATGTCAGACTCTTGCTTACAGTCAGATGAGAAGAAAATGAAACAGTTAGTGGGGAATCTAACAGGTGCTGCTTGACCCACCATAAAAACCGAATTTGCAATGTTGAAAACAGGAGGACCGAATCTGGACCTAGAAAACCGAATCATTCAGTCAAAAACCGAGTAGGTGGTAACCTTAAATCACTCTGGTTAAATTGCAGTCAGGAGGACAGTAATTTTGTCTCCTAATACAGTACATGTGTGCTGACAGGGACACAAACAACAATCACTGGTTAAAGCAGTCAGAAATGTGATTTTTTTTCTGAAGAAACTACAGGACACTGGGCCAGTGTTTTTTTTCTGAACACAAGTGTGCCTTTTAAATTGCTGCTACCTTCCCCCATACAAGCCACCAAACCACTACTTCTCTGTTAAAACAAAACTAAATACTGTACTTCTAGTAAAGAATACAGGAAAAAATCTACACAAAAAGTACTGTGTGTGTGCACAGGGCACTCACAAACACAGTTTTGAAGAAATTTGACCACCAAAATGATCTTTTATATGGAGGGATTAACCCATGACGGGGTATAGGTTTACTGAGCATTAATCCATGCCTGAGGGGGGGTTGGAATCACGAGGTGAAGCCGAGTGATTTCAACCACCCAGGCATGGATTAATGCTCAGTAAACCCATACCCTGGAGTGGGTTAATCCTCTTATAACATGGGCAATATTTTGTTTGAGTTTTACCTAAAGAAATAGTAAAATAAAGCCATGTGAACATGCAACTGTGGGTATATCAGAGATTAATCAACGGTCAGGTGACCTGTTTGGATGAATCAGAAGACAGTATTTTACTAACCCATGTTATGAAATGTTATATGTAGATTTTGACTCCAGGCTGCTACAACAAGGAGAAGCTCTGCTCTCTAAGTCTCTCTCCAACACACTACATGCAGAGAATGACCAAACTAGCTTCTCATTGGCTGGTCAGCACCATGTGACCTCCTATCCCATGGTACATTAGCTTGCTTTTTTATTGTGGGCCACCATGAGCTGATCACATAAGGGCTGGTTTGTTTTCCTCTAGTTCGAGATACAGATGAGGCACATGGATGAGTTCTGAAAAGGATGAAATGTGTGTCTGTGTCTCCTGTTCTCAGCCTTTGCAGATTGTGTGAAAAGCCATTTGGCAGCATGCTTTCCTGCTCTAAGCAGAGCCAGTCTACATTTGCATTGTGATTTGCATATATGACTCATGATGCTTTACATTATTTAGATGTATGTGATTGTGTATGTCTGTAAATCCTGACTTTGTTGCCAAAATCTTTTTCAGATGACCCTTGCTTTTGTGCTATGGTTCTTCATCTTGTTAGAATGGTTTAATGGTCAGTAAGACTTAATACAATAGGACACAACAGTTATAACAATAAATCAAATTCCTTTATGGTAATATCACCTTAATTTAACTAACAGCAGTCCTGTGTGACAGTGTTTGCTTATGATTTTAACAGTTATTTATTCTTATTGAAACAGTGAAAATTAGATAAATATTATAGCAAAGAATATAATTATTTTATGATACTGTCCAGTACATAACAAAAATGATAAATGGTTAGCAGCATGGCTGCCAGTATTTATACTGTAACATTAACATTTTTTTATAGTGTACATCTCATCTTTCATTAACTCCTACATCCTGTCCTACTCTTTCCACTCATCTATTGTTTGTTATTTCCATATTTTTAACTGCAAATATGTAACTGGCAAGTCTGCCTTCTCTGTCTGCCTTCCAACTCTGTGGAATAACGTCTGTCTCCCTTAAAGAGCTACCGACACCTTGAAAAGAACTTTGAAAAACGTAATAATTGGACTCAAAGAAGCTTTATATTTCTCATTAACTTTGTATTTCTTATCCCCATTATTTATTACTGAGTTCCTATGCACGAAAACAGGGTTTGTGTTCCTTGAGGATTTATCAGGTCCTATTACTTCTTCCCAAACTGATGACATAATACTCTGCTTGTGACATCACAGTTATTCCCATGGCAACAAACTGTGATGTCACAACACAGCATCATAATTTTAAGTAGGGAATAAGACATAGAACCAGATGAGCTCTAAGGGCTAAAGATTTTGTTTTTGTGGGAATTTCTTCAGCAATAAATAATGGAGAGAAGAAATCTATAGCAATCTATAGGAGATATATGAAACAACAGCTGAACTGTATCTAAATATTATGTTTTTAAAGTTTTCCCAAAGACGTCAGCTGTTCTTTAAAGCTCTAATCTTCACCAATTCTGTAGTGACTAATTTTAGATTGCTTTTCTAACATTTGCAAATTTGTATATGGTTCCATTAATATTTATTGTGTACTATATACACATATTTGACATTTTGTTTACCATATTTTTCCCATTGAAACCTTCCCTTGGAAATAAGCCCCAGCTCAGTCTGTCTTTCCTGGTCAACACATTTAGATAAATGAATAAGCACCCTTCCCACTATACACACACATTGATTCTGACAATGGGATCCCATTCCTGGTGTCAGTCCATTTGCTTAAAATGAACACCCCAATCCCTCTCCCTAAATTCATGGCACCTCAGGGACTTCCAAGCACTGCTGAGCAGCTCACCAGATAGAAGCTGGAATACACCCTCCTTTCTCCTCCTTGGTGGCCACCATCAGAATAAATTACCTCAAAATTTAATATAGGAAATATACATCACTGTAGTTATTTACTAATTGCCCAGAAAACCTGAGGGAGAGTGGAACCAGTGGGTACCTGAACTGCTTGGGAGGGACTGGGGCAGAGTGGGGGATAGGGCTGCCACTGGACTCCAGGCACTGACTGGGATGGGAACAAGGTTAGGGAACAGACTACCTCTGAACACGTGAGACTACTTGTCTGTCATTGGTTGGGAAGAGGGAGGGTCATGCCAGTGTACTCCAGAGACTGCCTGGAATACAGTAGTGTGTTTGTGTTGTGGGGAGTGGGGTCTGCCACTGAATACAGGGATCATTTGGCATGGGGCTGGGTGAAGGAGAAGGTTTCAATAAATATCAGGGCCTGCTTGGCAGAAAATGTATTAACAATGCTGTGCAGAAATCCAAGATTTTTTTAAAACAAATTAGTATGCATATGTATTACTATATATATAATGCATATAACATAAGATGAATTGTTTTGCCGTGATTTTGTTCATTTACTTACCTGTTACAGGTCTGTCATTGTGCCCTTCTTATTTGAGTAAAGTCCATATTCCCCCATTCATTTTGTTTAATTTTTAGCTAAGACTATACTTCTTCCTTTCTAATTTCTAAATTCTGGATAGGGCTGCAAGTTTGGTTCAACCTTAATACAAAAAAGTTCAAACCCCAGTTGTTTGAAGGGTTGAGAACACCCTCAAAGTCTTTGTTGTTTTTGTGAACTTTGGTTCACTCCTTAATTCCTTGGTGTCTAGTAGCCCCCCCCCCCTACACTGATAGCCTATTACTGGCTCATCACCAGCCCAATGGACAGTTAAATTCCCTGGTGTCTAGTGCCTCCCCCCACAATCACCAGCCCAATGAACAATTAAATTCCATGGTGTCTAGTGGTCCCCCAACCGCCCATCCTGGCAGGTAGTGCCCCCACCCCAACTCCGAGGGGACCACTAGACACCAGGGAATTTAAATGTTCATCGGGCTGGTGATTGGTGAGGGGGGGGCACTAGACACCATGGAATGTAGTACAATGGGCTGGTGATCAGCAATCGGTGAGGGTGGGTAGGGCACTTCTGTGCCCTGAAAAAGGTAGAACCTGGTTCTACCAGTTCTGCCTCATAGAATCAGTTAGAACTTGGTAGAACTTTTTGGGGTTTAAATCTCAAAGTTCCCAAAGTAGAACTTTTAGAGGTTCGCACAGCCCTAATTCTGGAATTCACACCATCTGAGTAAAGCCTAAATTTCACTTGGTATTTTTTTATGCCATTTTCCTCTATACTACAGTGACATCAACATTTCCCTCACATTTTTAAATTTTTAAATCCAACCCCCACCCTTTCTGGGTGAGCACATATTTTCCCCTTTTGTTTTACATTGGCTTCCCCAGCTTCAGCCTACCAGGATAAAACCAATATTCCCTCTCACTTCTAAAATGTAATAGCCTGGCCTTCTCCCTTTCTGGGTAAAACCTAAATATTTCCCCTTTGTGCTTTTATACTAGTTTCCTCCATACCAGGTTGAATCCAGTTATTTCCCTCCCATTTCAACATTTTTAACTTATGGTCTCCTTCCTTTCTGGGTGAGCCCATATTTCCCCCTTTAGTTTTTCACTAACTTCCCTCTATCAAGGGGAAGCCTATAGTTCCTCTTAGTTCTACAGTGTAAAGCCTGGCCTCTTCCCTTTCCCCTACCCAACGATCGCTCCATTTAATCTGCAGGTTAAATGCTGCTATATTACTCTTCCATTATGCTGCACCTAATTTTTTCTCTCCCTTTCTTGCTTACCCTCACTTTTCTCCCCCCTCCATTAATCCTAACCTTCCTCATTCTGTCTTTCTCTTTTTCACTCTCACCTCCTCTCCCCTTCTTCAGCCTCCCCACCTTGCCCCACACTCCCTAGCATCCTGGTTGTAGTCTCCTCTTATCTCCTTGGCTTCACTTCGAAGTCCTCAGAGCCCTCTGGCCCTCCTACTTCCCCTTCTTCTTCTTCTTCCTTCTCCTACTTCCTTCCTTCCTTCCTTCCTTCCTCCCTCCCTCCTCCCTTCCTTCCTTCTCTTCCCATAAGTACCAAATAGACTCTCTTAAGCTCTTCATCTTCTTGTTGTTTATAGTTGCAGGTGAAATCGAACTCAGCCCCGGCCCTGCCCTGTGCCTGCTCCCTTATCTCTTTCTCCTGTCCCCCTCACTCTTCTTCTCTACCCTCTCAGTCTTCTCATCTACCCTCACTGCCACTCCATCCTCTGTTTTTTCCTTCTCTGCCACCACCCTTACTGTTTCTCTCAGAGCTCTCTTGGCTCTAAGCAAGCAATAAAACCCAACAGGGTGGGTGGTATTGGGCTATACCGGACCATCCAGGGGCATAATGAGGCCCAATGCCACAGGCAGAGGGCCTTATAGTTCCTGGAAGGTCCAGTATAGCCCAATACTGCCCACCCTGAGGGGTATTATTGCACTTAGAAAATTGGTAACTGTATTTAGAAAATGGGTTACTGTATTACTTTTGTTTAAAAAATATTTTTAAATTTAAATGATAAAATTCTTAGTTGACTCATTTATTTTCTAATAAAATAGTCCCTCCACCTGCTGTGTTTTTTTAACTGCCAAATGGTTTCATGGGAGTTGTAGTTTGGGGGAGGCTGTGTAGCTGACCATGGGTAATGGCAGGAGAGAGAGAGAGAGAGAGAGAAAGTCAAATGGGATGTTATCAGTTTGGTGAGAATTTTTTTTTTTGGCAGAATTACTTGGGTTTTATTCTACAGTTTTTCATTTTAAAATGTAAGCTGATTGAAAGATTTTGACACTGCAGTGCATAGTGTGGGAAGCCTTGTACTTATCTCTCTCTCTCGCTGACCGCATGACAAGAATGGGAGTGCTCTTCTTTCTTTTTTTAACACAGCCCTTTTACACCAGCTACTGCAGTTGCTTCTCACAAGTGTAAATTTGCCCCATTTCCCTCTTCCTCGGTGATACCAAGCTGAACTCTTAAAAATAAGACAGGGGTCATGAGATATTATAGTTTTACTGACCGCAAGTCCTTCACTTGACTGTTTTTTACTACTGATTATCTGATTTTTTCCCCGATTCTCTTTTCCATTCACCATCTCTTTCACTAACCCATCAACTCAAGGCACGTTTTTTTAAGCTGATAACAGACGACATGCAAGGGAAGTGCAGTAGATCTGGAGTGGGGTTTATAGGGTCAGTTGGGAGCTTGGATTGTGGGCACTAGCAAAATATCAAGAGCGGCGTGTGAGAGCTCAAACAGTGTCGCCGATCAGCGCAGAGTGTGCTGGTACAACTTTCTCGTGTTCCCCCCTCCCTCCCAAATAACTGTGTCAGTTAAAATTTCAGTAATGAGCAGGGCTAGGTAGCAGAGTGAGTGTGGAGCCTGTGTGAGCCAGGGAAAGTTGTTTTCAGTAGTACATAGCATGCAATGTGCTAGCATAGTTTCAAATTTCAACAATGTTTAAAAATGCAGCACCTGTTTAGGTGGATTACTGATGGTTATGTGAGATTTGGTGTGTGGGGGGGGAGACAGAGAGAGAGACTGTCCTATACATATCACTTGCTGGGGAATCTCCATTAGCGGAGGAGAAAAAATGGATACTGTTTTCAGGAACAGGGATGAGGGAAAAAAATGATGAATTGTGGCAGTAGGCTAAGTGTGAGGGGAGATGGTTGGAGGGCTGGGGTTGAGTGTCAGCTCTCGTTAAGCAAGAGAAAAAATAGTGGATATTTAAAATTCAACCTTTCATTGGCACATTGATAATGGTTATCAGGTCAGTTGGTACTGGCACTTTTAATACCCAGGCTCTGTTGTCTGATAGACACCCACCTTGGCAGAGCTATCAGGCAGTCAAAGCCTGGAGATTGTTTGGCTCATTTTCTAAACTCACTTAAGGGTGGAAGCCCTAGTAGTCTTGATCCCAAACTCTTGCATCTCTCTGCTCATGCCATTGCCTTCCCTGTCATCTTCCTCCTTAACCTCTCCTTCTCCTTATCCTCCATCCCTAACTCTTGCAAGCTGGTTACAATCATTCCCCCTTCCTAAATGGGGTGCCCCCTCTTCCTCTGTAAACTACCATCCTGTCTTTCTATTTCCCACTCTGGCTAAACTCCAGAAAAACCTTGTTCTCTCAAACACAAAATTATGCACCTAGGGTAAAAGAACCCAGGAAATGAGTATAGGATGGGGGTATTGTGAATCACTAAGCAGGAAAGGGACCATGAGACTATCATATCTGATTACTTCAAAGTAGCAGGACAGTGTGACAAAGAACTGGGTAGGGCCAGTGCAATACTGGGATGCTTTGGGTGAGGTATCTCTAGCAGGTGGAGGGAAGTGGTGTTGCCACTGTGTCGCTCACTGGTGAGACCCCACCTAGAGTATTGTGTCCAGTTCTGGAGGCCACTCCTCAGAAAAGATATAGCCAGGGTGAAGGCAGTTCAGAGGAGGGCAATTAAAAGATTGAGGGATCTCAACATGTACAGTACACCCTGGAAGAGAGGAGAGTGATAGGGGATATGCTAGAGACCTACAAATACTTCATGGGGTGAACAGGGTGCAGCAAGGGAGTCTTCTTCAAAGCAAGAAGAGCACTAGGACCACAGGTCATGTGATGAAGCTTGAGGGAAGGAGTTAAAGAGGGATGTAAGGAATTACTGTTTAACTGCAAGGGTGGTAGATGCCTGGAATAGACTCTCAGCAGAAATGGTGGAGGGAAAATCAGTAGGAGGCTTCAAGCATGTGTGGGATAGACCTAAGGGAGTATTAGAAGATAGGCTAAGAGGAGGGAGGGTCACCAGAGACCAGTTAGTGTCTGTGGAGGCAGACTAGGCTGGGACCATCTGGGCAGGCAGGTATGGTGCGTTTGACTGACTCCCAATTGCCTGATGCTTAAAATCCCGTGTTCATTTTCCCAACTCTGTCAAGTAAACGATGCTCTACCGACTGACACCCGATTTCCCGATAGCCACCAACATAGATGCACAGCTGTTGCACGATAAGCTATGATATATGCACAGTGCAACATTCATTTTTAGAGTGAAAAAAAATAAAGGCTGATTTTAATTATTGCACAGTGTATACTTGGTGCTCCAAAATGGGCTGCTGTTTCAATGCTGCATGTTAATGATAGCAGCATTCCCATAGCTGTCTCATAGTGGTGCTGCTTATGATCTTCAGTTATTTTACCATTCTAGCACAACCGCACTCAAGCACAGTTTGTCCCACAACTTGAAATCACTGTCTAAAGTGGATCACATGGCTTTCTTTATTTACTTTGGGCCAGTGCTTTGGACTAGCTAGCTGCTCTGAAACAGCTTCCTGGGAAAAGAGTCTAAATGCTGCATTCAAGCGCAGTTTGTCAGGATCACAGCATTTGGTCTTTTTACTGTTGGTCATGTAAACAAATCAGGAATTTGGATACGGGCAATGTTGGTCTTCTGACAGTTGGTCAATTGTACGGATCCTGAGCAGACTGGATAGGCCAAATGTTCCTTTTCTGCTGACAAATTCTATATTTCTATGTTTCTCCCAACTCTCCCCTTTTGATGACTCAGCCTCTTTCTTTTCTTCTTTCCAGGCTGGCTTCAGGAGGTCACACTCCACCTCCAGCCCTCTTCTCTGGCTCACTGATTCCTTTCTCTCTGTGCTGATCACCAAACCTTCGGCCGACCATGCTGCACTGGGTACAGCTGTCTTTAGGTAAGCCGACTGTGCAACATCTGCCCCCAAAGGAAAGAATAGGCAGGGAACAGAAGCAGTTTTGTCCCAATGCCTTGGGATCGCCCAAGCCAGTCACTGGGCCAAGAGAAGCTGGGGGTCTCTCCACAGTGGCGGCGTGGTATGCCACACCCCATCCCCTCACCTGCCCATGTCCTAACTTCTCTGATTGTGATAGGGAGCTGCTTAGCTATGCCCAGGCTGAGCCATGGGCCTAATCCTCCACCCAGCCATCGCTACTCTTAATTACTGAACTCTTTCCCTGCTCACCAGGGCCTCCCAACAGCAGGACCCTGACCAGCATGAATGCTATGGAAATGGCTTGAGAAGCCAGCTAAAAGGATACCCGCAAAGACTGCGCTCCGGAATGGAACAGGCGCACTGTGCAGGGGTAGAAGAGGAATCCTGAATCAGCGTTGGGCTCAGAGAGAAACTGGGAAGGCAACCACCTGGTCCCAGCTTACTACTGGAAAGGAAACTGCTTCCGCCCATAGGCCTGTAGACTGCCGTGTCCTCTGTGAAAAGGGCTGGAGAGGCCCTCGAAAAGGATGCCGGCAAGGACTGCACTCCAGTATGGAACAGGTGCACTGTGCGGGGGTAGAGGAGGAATCCTGAATCAGTGCTGGGATTGGAGAGAAACAGGGAAGGCAACCAAGTGGTCCCGGCTTACTACTGGGAAGGAAACTGCTTTCGCCTGTAGGCCTGTAGACTGCCATGCCTCCGCACTCTTCTAGCCAGAGCAGCAACCCAGAAGCTGCTAGGGAGCTGCACACAGGCCCCAGGCCTCCATTCAGGTTATGTGCTGCACATGAAGATGGCCCCAGAAGCCCAGACCCCAGCCAACATCCCCTCATCCAGCTGGAAAAGCGTCTTACCTTACAGGTGCTTTGTCCAGCTGCTGCTCCAATGTTCCCTCGAGAGAGAGAGAGAGAGAGAGGTTCTTCTTCCTTCATCTGGGAGGGGAGACAAAAAGGGCAAACCCCTCTAGCACCGACCTTATGTAGGTTGATGCTCCTCCCCTCAGCTTCCACCCCCCCCCCTCCCTGGGAACACCGCCCTACTCTCGGCCCCTAAAGGGCCAGGCCCTACCTACCTCCACCTGCCTCCCCCCAGGTGTCATAAAGGGGAGGGCGTGCCCACAGACAAAAGGCCACCCCCAGCTAGGCATTGTGGGCTTAGTTAACAAATAAGCTCTACTGTTCTCCTAAGCCCCTATGAACACCTCGTTAAGCCATTTGACACCACCATCCTAACAGCATTCATTCTGCTACTTTGCAGAACATTCCATAGCAACAGTCCCAGTGTTGCCTATTTCTAAATAATACACCAACTTCATTTTCGCAGGCAGTTCTGGGCTACTGTTTCCATTCTACTGAAACTTCTTAACCTGCAATTTGTGACTATAGGTGTTTACAACTGAATAATAGTAACCACATTTGCTTCACTTACAAATAGGTAGGCATGTGTGTGTCTAATTTTTGTTTGACTTAGGTTACACATAGAGTCTAATCAGTTCATAACATGCTGTATTGTGATTAAATGAACCGATAAATGGGGGCTTTGTTTTTTTTATAAATTCATTTTTCCTGACAATGGATATACTAAAACAAAAATTTCTCAACAAAATATTTAATAATAAGGAGTTTAGCAGTAATTTAGTTGATGTGGTATAAAGAGCTGCTCCCTAGAAAATTACCTGGTTGGGGGGGCTGCCACAAGCAGAATGGGACTTCTTGGATGGGGGAGCTCATGGCAGCAAAAGAGGCATGATGGCATTAAAAGCTTGATGGTGTGGATGTAGAGGCACCAATATTTAAGCATGACTTTGGTAGATGACTAAGTGTGACTTGGGTATGGGGGAGTGAGTCTTGGTATTTTTAGCATAATGGTTTTCTGAAACTTCAACCTTCAAAGAGTTAGACTCTGTATCCATCTGTACAGTATGTCACTAAGCCACATGTAGTGGGTATGGGTAAAACCAGATCACCAGACCTGGACCAGAGCTGTAAAATCTGGACTGGGCACAGCTTGTGCAAATATTGCTGATCCACTCACTCCGGATGATCTGGTCTGGCTTTTACCTATCTGGTCTGGTCCTAATGGTTCTGTTTTCAATCATGTCAAGGAAGGGTTGAAAAACAGATTTCCAGGAGTGGACCAGATATGTAAAAGTCGGACTGAACAGTGCAACCAGAGTGACCGGACTAGCAGTATTTGTACAAGTTGCACCCAGTATAGCCAGTTTGGATTTTTACAGAACTGCTGTGGTTTAGGTCTGTCAGTTCAGTTTTTAATCAATCAATCTTTATTTTATACTGAAAGGTATGTGAGCAAAAATGCCCATTTACACAAATGTCCAATTTAGCATAAAAAGAGAACAGAACACCAGGTCAAACAATTACTTAGTAAAACACAATATAAACAGGTCTAACATAAACAGGTTTAATACAGAGATCTAGAGATATATACAGAAAAAGAGGAAGCAAATAAATAGTGACAAATTTACTGCATGGGATATAGTTGGAGGTACAATTCAGGAACATGATCAATTGGGTGATGCGTCGAAAAGAAGCTCAAGTCCTGCGGCACCCAGATCCTGCATGCTGATGAACATTCCCACTGCATGATCTACCACGGCTCCAAACACTGGGTCAAGGATTGTGCACCCTGCCAATCCTTCAACTAGGCCACACAGATTAGGCACCAGAAAAAGCTTGAAGCTCTCTTGCTGGAGAAGTGCCTAGCTTTGATGGAAAAGGAGCTGCAGAATCCATGGGAAACATCTTCTTCTCCAATGCCAGAACCCAAAAAGAAGAAAAAGGACAAGGCCAGGCACCAAGATCGGGATAGGTTTCCATCCACTTGGTGGTAACCATTGGGCACCACTGACACCAGAGCGGCCTCCACTTTGGTAAGTACCCCTACTGCCAAGTCTCCTACCGCTCCAGTGGATAAGACCATGGCCTCCCTACCTGCTTTACTCACTGTGCAGTTGGGGCTCTTCTTGGATGATGGAACCCCTATTTGTACTCCTTAGGCCCATATCTTCTTCAGGGTCTGTCACCAGCAGCCAGGTCAATAAGTTGCTCCCCAGCCCCACTGAGGAGCACACGGTCACAGTCGGTAAACTGGACTCCAGCTCAGCTGCTGTCTGCATGGCCAAGGCCTATTCATCGGATGTTAGCTCTTCTGACATCTGCACTGCCGTGGCTGATAAGTCACTTCCTGGTTTCTCTGGGGACTGCACAGCTGGGGGTCTCCTGTCGGGATTGCAGTATACCCCTGACATTGAGTTGAGCCAGCTGCTGGACATGTAACAGCGTTTTGAGGGTTCCTCACTCCCACTGACACAACCAGACTCTTTGGGCTTGCCTGAAGATCAAGAACCAGAGGTGGGAACTAATCTGGATGTTCCCCCTCCTTCGCCGGGTCAGTCACTTCCTGAGTTACTCTTTGGGCCTATTGTTAATCTCTCCAGGAGCCTTCTGCTGGGACCCCCTCAACCCAAGGCCTCTTGGACAACCTGGTTCCACCATCTTGGTCTCCAGCTCCCCAGATGATGGCGGATCTTCCGTCGGGTTCTACTCACACCCCGATGCCAAGTAACCCTTCACCATGTGACCCTTTGCTGGGTCACGGTATATCTAGCACTCCAACCATTCCTTAAATGCTGGATGGCCTTCCATCAGGCCCCCAGACACAGAATCTTCCACTGCCAGACATTCCTGTGCCTGATCCAGTGCTAGCCCCTTCAAATGTCCCTATGGGGCTGATGCCTGGTCCTTCTGGACCTCCTGCTGGGCCTTCAGCTCCACCTCCAGCTGGACCTATGGGCAGTGTTCCAGGCTATCAACCTCCACAATACCCAATGTACCCTTTGTTGGGTTATCCAATGCCTATTCATCAACCCCATTATGTACCAGAGTACCAGACACCAGGCTATGTCTAATCAAGGGTATGCTCTTTCTGGCTTTCCCTACTCCTATCAGGCTCATGAATGCCCTAATATCAGATGCCGGGCTATCCATTATACCAGCCTCCTCCTCCACCACCTCCTCCTCAGCCTCAGCCTCTGCCTCCACAGCAGCCTTAGGCTGCTATCCAGGCAGTGTTTCAGATCCTAATTCAAGAGGACAGGATTCAACTAGTCTCAGAGCCTGACCATCGGAAACCAGTGGCAGCCTCTACTTCTGCTTCCTTTCTGACCCCTAGATAAGCCTCTCCTGTGGATTCCCACCTTTCTGGAAAAGGCTCCTCTAGACACCAGGTCAGGGATAAAACCCAGGACACTCCTCTAAAAAGAGTTCAGACCCCCAGCAGGCACTCTTCAGACTCTGACTACGACTTGTCCTTCAGCTCTGTTACATGTACAGCTATAGAGCCTCAGCCTAAGGAGTCCCCAAAGTCCTCTCTGGAGGACCCTTCCTTTATAGAACTCCTCATAACTATACACAATGCTTGCGACTGGGCTATCCAGGAACAGGATCTAAAGAGGAAAAGGCTTTCAAAGCATCTAGACATGACTTGACACAGTTCCTATACCCATACTGCCTTGGACTGGGCCCCATAAAGACCTGATGTCCACTATCTGGCAACAGCCTTCCTTCATTGCGATTGTTTCAAAAAAGGCAGCTAGGGTGTACCACCCCCCAGATGGGGTCACACACCTTACTAGCCATCCTAATGCAGACTCAGTTGTTATCACGGCTGCCCATGACCAGTCCTCTAAACCTAACATTTGAGCATGTCTCCTCCTGATAAGGAGACTAAGCAGCAGGACAATTTCAGTTGCAAGATCCCTTCCTCCTCTACTTGTGCCCTTAATTATGTGGCTTATATGGTTTCCTATCAGAAATCTTCCCTGGCCTCATGCAGGTCAAAGATGGAAGCTGTCCAGGACCAGGAGCTTAAGGCCAAGATTGCCAAGACAGTGAGAATGGCTAAAATCTTCTGTTGTCATGCCCTCAGGGCCACTTATGACACAGTAGACTCAGTTGATCGCATCACAGCCACTGATGTCTGCATTAGGTGACATTTGTGACTCAGGATTGCTCATCTGGCACAAGACATCCAGACTTCCATCCTGTATGCCCTTTTCAGGGGATCCGTGTTATTCGGAGGTGACGCTAAGGAAGGATATTATCACTGAATTGCAGGACCAAGGTAAATCCATCTGTGACATCTGCTTCATGTACTGAGGGGGTTACAAAGGCAAACAGCCTTTTCTTCAGCAACAGAGATGCCAGACCAAAGAGGCCCTTGCCAGACACCAGACCAAATGCTGGTATCCAGCATCAGGAACCCCTACTCCCCATGCCAAGTCCCAGACGCCCCCCAGAGGAGCGGCTGACTCCCTCCCCTCAGCCTTCTGACTTGTAGAGGACCCCCCTGCCTCCTCCAGATCCTCTTGGAGAACCAGTGGTGGGGAAGATTTGCTCTCCACCTTCCGGAGTTGCAGGCCATAACCACAGACTCTTGGGTTTTTCAGTTAATAGCAAGAGGTCACACCATGGAGTTCCTAGACAGGTCTCCAAACAACCCCCAGGCCTCTCTCATTATCCTCCAAGGCATCTGTCTCTGATAGGGGATGAGATCCCGGCTCTTCTGCAAAAGTCATCCATAGAGCCCTTGGCTCTGGCACAGATAGGAAGAGGGTACTACTTCTTCCATTTCTTCCTAGTGCCCCAAAAGATGGGCAACCTAAGACTTATCTTGGACCTCAGCATGCTCAACCTGTCCGCCGAGACCTCTAAGTCCTCAGTAAAAACATATTTATTTGATTTAGCTTTTGGGGACAATATTTAGTTTTATTGTTGCTGCCTTTTTATCTTATATATCTTTTTCAGACTGTATATTTGATTTTATATTGTACTGTGTATATTTGATTTGATATTATACTGTGTATGCACTTTGGTTTTTAGAAAAGTGCATTATAAATAACATTAGATTCGATTTGATTTGAACCTGTATGTTGAGTACAAGAGGTTCCACATGCTCACCATCCAGGGCCTTCTACCCTGTTCCACAAGAGCCATTGGCTTTGTGTGTTGGACATGCATGATGCTTACCTGCACATCCCTGTCTTCCAGGCCCACTGCCACTTTCTTTGGTTTGCCTTCCAGGGGGAACATTACCAGTTCAAGGCTCTCCCTTTTGGCCTATCCTCAGCACCTCTGATTTTTACCAAGTGTCTAGTAGTGGTGGCTGTGGCCCTATGCCACAGATGGATCTAATTGTGCCTGTGTCCGGATGATTGGCTTCTATCAGCCCCATCACAAAGCAGTCTGAGGGAGTCACTCTCCTTCACCCTGGACCTCTTTTTCAGACTTAGAATAACAATCAACTATACCAAGTCCCACCTTTCCCCTCCCAGTGCCTATAATTAATTTGGGGTGGTGCTAGATATGGTCTAGGGCAGGACATTTCTCCCTTCAGACAGAGCAGAGACCCTGCAGGAACAGGTTAGATTAGTGGCCAGCTCACGCTGGACCACAGCCTGGTCGATCCTCCATCTTCTCAGGCTGATGGCAGCTGTGATCCCTACAGTTCCTCTAGCCAGACTGCATGTGAGGGTGACCCAATGGACTCTTCATGTCAAATGGGATCAGTGGCTGGACAACCTGGACCACAGGGTTATAGTGCCTGGGTACATGAAGAAGGATCTAATTTGGTTGCAGGAGTTGTCCAATCTCTCCACGGGGGTTCCCCTTTCAACCTCCTGCTCCTACCATGACTCTTACAATGGATGCTTTGTGTTAAGGCTGGGGAGCCTACCTAGAAGACCATCAGAGCCAGGGAACATGGAAGCATCTCTATACATCAGTTTGATAGAAATGAGGGCAGTACTATATGCCCTCCAGGCATTCCAGCCTTTTCTATGTCCGGGGACACTCCCTATTCAGACCAACAGTATGTCTGTGGTCTGGTACCCAAACAAACAGGGAGGCACTTGCTCATACCCTCTATACCGGGAGGCGATGCGAGTGTGGTACTGGGCAGTCCAGCATGATCTCCGCCTTACTGCTGTCCATGTGCCGGGGCATCAGCAACATCCTGGCAGACAGTCTCAGCTACACCTCTGTCAAGGGTCATGAGTGGGAGCTCAATCAAGAGGTGGTTGAAAGCTTATTCAACCTGTGGGGTCAGCCAGAGATAGACCTCTTCAACTCCCCATCCAACGCAAAACTATTCAATTTTAGCTCACTCGTTCCCAGGCGTGGTGTTTTCTGTTGATATGCACTGTCTCTTTGCTGAACAAGGAGGTTCTTGTACACCTTTCCTCCCTTCCCACTGCTTCAGAGGATTCCCCTGAAGATACAGGCGGAAGGGGCTCACATGATTCTAATAGTCCCTCTTTGACCTCATCAGATTTAGTTCCCTCTGCTTCAACAGCGATTGATGGAAACCCCAGTACCTCTGCCTCTCTGTCATGATCTTCTGAGCAGGGCAGACTGGTGCATCCGGGCCTCAGATCCCTTCACCTGCATGCCTGGCACCAGTGAACATATGTGGAATAACTCTCATTGTTATTATTTTTTCACAAAAATTGTCAACTGTGCAGATGCATTTGTAAAAAATGAATTATATTAGTGAGACTTTTTGAAATGTTATTTGTCTTACCATACTCATGCTTGTCTACCCACTTACTCAGTCGCCTACTTGTTTCTGTCCTTCTACTAACTAATTCCATTTGCTTCATATCAAGAGGTTGTTGATTTTCATATTGTGTGTGCCTGTGGTGGAGCAGCAATAAAATATAATCTATGCAATACCCTCAATAACACACATACCCCAGTTTACTTTTACCTAATGCCCATTTTTAGTCCTTGTACAGTAAGATCTTCCTTCAAGAGAACAACTTGTAATAAAATATGTAAGATTTACATTGACATTTGGGTATATGCACTTTTATATTATACTAATTATGTGTGTAAACTGTATAACAATCTCTAAAAAAATCAATTAAACACATCAAATGTCTTCAAAAACATGTGCCAACATTGTGTTTATCTTCTACCTTGTCACAACATATGGTTGTCTCAGCAGTGCTTACAATTAAGATACAATACTTTCATGTGTATGATGGCCTGGTTCTGTTGAGCTGATTGCTATAACAGTGCATAGAATAAGATGTGAAACATATAGGTAACTGTAATACAGATGGTGGCATTATTTTTATATCTGCCCTTTCTCAATGTACCGTACTTTCAGTTAGTGTATGCAATGGCAATTCATGTTTATGTTTAAGTCCATGAAGCACCTTTATCTAGTTAATGCATTTACAGTCGTAGTGGCTGTGCCAGAGCTTGTTATGTAGTGGGACTACATCTGCCCACTTCAAGTCATTCAGAACCACTCCTGTTAAATAGGAGCATCAGAGGTGCAGCCAGTGCCTCTCTGAGCTCCCTCAATACCCTTGGATACACCCTGTCTGGCCCCGCCACTTTGTCCACTTTCAAATTATCGAGTGCATTCAGGACTCTCTCTCCTCCAAAAAAATAACTTGTGCCCACCTCCCTCCTTCCAATGTTATTATGTTTTTGTGGCTCCTCCCCTTCTTGTTCCTCTGTTAACACTGAGCAAAAGTGTTTGTTCAGTGTGTTTGCCTTTTCCTGGTCCTCCTGCACAGTCTGCCTTTTTCCTTTTTAATATTACAATCCCACCCTGATCTTCCTCTTTATGCTTATATACCTAAAACATTTCTTGTCCTCCTTTGTTACCTTCTGGGCTATTCTCTCTTTTGTTTGCACCTTTGTGTTCCTTACTACTCTCTCTCTCTGCTCCCCTCTGTTTCTGCCTATACACTTTCCTATCCTCCTCCCTCTATATCTCCTTATACCTTCTAAATAATACCCTCTAAGCTTCTACCTTTTCTGCCACCTCTTTTGAGAACCATAGTGACTTCTTTTTCCTCTTGCTCACTTGCTTAACGCAGATGTTTGTTGCCTTCACTATGGCCCTTTCTATCTTTGCCCACTGTTTCTTCACCCCACCCATGTCACCCCCTCACCAGGTTATCCCTGAGGCATTCACCCATATTTATAAAATCTGCCCTCCCAAAGTCCAGTACCCTCGCCCTTGTGTGGTTCAATTCTGCAGCCATCCTTATATTGAACCACACTGTACAGTAATCACTTGTCCCTAGGTGGCTTCCCACCTTGATGCCTGCAACAGTGTCCTTGTTAGTGAGTACCAGGTCCAGTACTGTCCCATCACAAATGGGTTTACTAATTAGTTGCCTGAGGCATGCCCCCTGCAGGGTGTCCAGGATGACCCTGCTTCTAGTTGAAGTCACAGTTGGGAGGCTCCAATCTACATCCAGCAGATTGAAGTCCCAACCAGCAGCACCTTCCTTTTTTCTGCTATCTTGCCAGTGGCTTCCTCCAGTACCTCATATAACTACTCCTCCTCTGCTGGAGGTCTGTAGATCATGCCAGTGCAAATAGTGAGTGCATTCCCTGTCTCCATGGTGACCCACAGTACCTCTGCCTCTCCGTATTCCCTGTAACTCTGTCACTTTTATGTTTTCCCTCACATAAAGCACCACACACCCTCCTTTCTTCCCCCCATCTTTCCTGAACAGAGTATAGCCTAGTATAATTGTGTCCAGGTATGTTTTTTTAGGGCACCATGACTTGGTAATGGCCACAGTATCCAGGTTGGCCTCTGCCATGATGGCCTTTAGATCTAGAATCTTATTTCCTAGACTTCTAGCATTCTTCCATATGGCCTTCCAGATTTTGTTAGCACTCTGCTTGTTACTGCCCTTTTTTTCTTCTTTCAGATTTTGTTAGCACTTTGCTTGTTACCACCCTTTTTGTCTTCCAGATTTTGTTAGCTCTCTGCTTGTTACTGCCCTTTTTTTCTTTTGGCCCCCTCCTTCCCTCCCTCCCTCTCTTTTTTATGCTCCTGTTCCAGTCTCCATTTGTTTCTATCACCCTGCTTCGTTCATTACTTTGCACGCCTTTGAGGATTCTTCTCTCCTCAGTTTCCCCTTACTCACTATTTCAGCCTGTGGGAGGGGGCAGTTTCTGCCTCCCTGACTTCTTCTGCCACCCCCTTCAGCTAGTATAAGTGTCCAGGGTAACATTTATACCATACACTGAGAAATGAAGTTCTCGTTATAGACAGATGCAGGCCATCACCACTGTATAGGCCCTTATCTGTCCAGGTGGATCCCCAGTTCCCAATGTATCCAACCCCCTTATCTCTGCACCATTCCCTCAATCATGAATTGAAGTTCCTGGTGCAGTGATCCCTCTCCTACCCCCCTAACGTAGTCATGCAGCACCCCAGAGAAAGCCACTGAGCACCTGTCTAAGACCACTTTCCAGCTCCCTAAACTCCCCCTGCACTTTCCCAGCCCCATTTCTAGCCAGGTCATTGGTCCCCGGGTGGACAATGACATCCATTTCCCCCTTCTGTCCTGCTGCCCTAACAGTTTCTGGATTCACGTCCTATCCCTCCATACTGTGGCTTCACTTAGGCACTTGACCTCTCTCTCCACCCTCCTGTTATTCTCAAAACAATGTCCAGCACAGGTTCTGTGAAAATCAGCTGTCCCTCAATGGTAGCAAAATGGTCTGCATGACTTTTGGCACCAGGCAGAGGCTTGGTGGATTCACTTCTCTTCCTACCTTCCATACCACTGACAGTGCAGTTACAGAAGATGTCCCTTTGTTCAAGTACCTTGGGGTCTGGCTGGACCTTGATTTCTCTGTTCCTGTGGATGTAGTCCACAAGAAGCTCCACCAAGTCTTAGTGCACTTTAAAGGATTAAGAGGAGAATCCCACTGAAAGCCCATTGAGAGATTCTCTCAAACATGATTCTTCCCATTTTCCACAATGGTGACATCATTTACAGTGCTGCTTCCAAGTCCACCTTTGCCAGACTGGATCCTCTCTTTCACCCCTGTCAATTTACCCTTAACAAACCCCTGCACACTTACCACTGTTTTTTGTACACCTCCTATCCCTCCCCTCTTTTGATGCCAGGCCCCTTACCCACTGTGCCTCCTTTATCTCCAAATTTTGGTTTGGCTCCCTTCCTTCTTATCTTGCTTCTCTCCTCTCTTCCCCCCTTCTACTTTTTACCTGCTTTGCAATGTTTGCTCTCACTCTCTCAGTCTCCACCCTATGAAATCCACTGCTGGTCAAGCTGCCTTCTCTTTCCACTTCCCTAATGTTTGGGGATCTCTCCCTCCTTCAATTCATTCTGCTCCTTCCCTTCACTCCCTGAAAATTCTCTTCCATGATTTCTTTGTTCACTCATGCAGTTGTTCCCTATATTGGGTTGGACTTCTGTTGCTGTCCTCCACCCAATACTGACACTAGTACAGCCCCTCTTACCCAGTGTCAGGTACTTCCCCTACTGCTAATATGTATTGTTGTTTACTGCTTATTGTTGTTATTGCTCATTTCTCTGCAGTTTATTGTATTGCATGATTCCTGTTCAGAAACATTGCTTGTAATCACTTATTTTGTTATACTTATTTCCATATTATTGCATTTTTAGTCATTGTACTTTGCATTTGCACTGTTCTTTCCTCGTCCCCTTCCCCCAGGACACATCTAGAAACAAGCTGATACAAGCTCAACACGGCTTTCCTGGTAAAACTTTTGAAATAAATAAATAACTTTATGAATGAATGAATGAATGCATGAATGAATGACCAATCCTTTTTAGAATATGAAGGAAATTCCTTGCAGAAATATTAAATTTAGGCATCTGTTAGGGGTAAAACTCAAAGCTCAAAAGTAGAAAAGTGTGATGTTGTTATTATGCCCACCTATATAGCTTTCTAACACTGTTGGAGTGCCTTGTTGTGGCACAGCACACTGCAGTTACTGTGCCACACAACTTGGTTCAATAAGAAACTGATGTGAGAACAGAAAACATTTTTTCCTAAAAAAGAGTACACTATTTAAAAAAAAAAAATGGTTCAAAGCAATTCCAACTGCCTGCCTGCCTTTTGTCAATATTATTACTGCCTGCCAATTTAGATTGGTTCCTATTCCGAGGACTTCTGAAATGTTACTGGATATGGTAGCCGAGACCACCGACATGGCTTCTCCACAGAGGGCAATTCTTTGTAATGCCAAGTCCATCAGGAATAAGACCATGATAATAGCAGATTTTATCATGGATTTCTTGGTGCACCTGGTGTGCAACAAAAAGACCTGGCTGGAGGACGACTCTGGTCCAATGCCTGAGGCAGCCATTCTATGGAGCTATACGGTGTTGCACTGCCCTACATGGGAGTGCGGGGGGGTAGCCATCTGTTTAAGATTTGGAAATGTGTGGCCATCAAGGGTGATACAGATGTGGGGTGCAGGATCCTTCTCATTTACCATCCCCCTGGTTGTCGGAGTGTATTCCTGCAGGAATTTTGGGGAGTTCATCACTGTCCTGACATTGGAGTACCATAGGTGGTTGGTGTTGGGTATTTATTTATTTAGTTAGTTTTTGTTGACCGGGTAAGTGCACTAGACAGCTTCTTGCCTATTTTCAGGCATGACCTGGGGAAGGGGGGATACAGATGAATGCCAGCTGACCTTGAACCAGATTAGGCTGTTGGTGGTATTTTTAGTGAAAGGGGGGACATTTGTCAAGGGCACCGGGGAAATCCCCCTGCTCATCCTGCAGGGGGTGCTGACACACTGCAGGAGGGGTGGAGGACCTCACTTCAAAGCTGGTCGTGGAAGGAGAAGGTTCTGCTGGTGAAGATCTAGAGACTGTGATGACTGAACTGGAGGAAATGGCTGTACATGATACTGATTTAACACCTAATATGGCTCAGAATGTTGGGGAGCAGATACCTGAGGTGGCATTGGAGGATGACTTGTTGGCTGATGAGGTATTGTTGCAAACAGAGTTGGATAAGAAAAAGCAACATTTGCTAGCTATGTTATCAGTGGCACAACAGGAATTTATCCAGGGTAAAAATCAATTGGAGGAAGAAAAAAAGAAATGTAAGAGGTCCATGGCTGCCCTCTGCAAGTAGCAAGCAAATGTCTGCCAGGGGGTGCTGATCTGAACTCCTCTCTAGAGAAATTGCCTGAATTGTTACCTGGAAATATATATATTGTACCCTCGGAGGATGAACTGACTTTTAGAGGCACTGCGTCGGACTGGACACCAGGAGGTGCATTACAAAAGGCAGGCTAGATATTTTTAGATGGCCAATGGATCCCTGACCCTGCAATACCCATTCCTGGTTCCCCAGAAAAATTGCATTCACAAGTGCAAGATGCAACAGAATTACCTAAAGAAGGAGGGAATTCTCTCCTCCAGGCTAAGTCCTTTTTGGGACCACCTGCAGCTGCGCAAAATGAAGCTGAGGCAGAAGGGCTAGTTGCTATGCCAGACGCGGAGCCTCTGGTGTTAGATCCCATGGAGATGGATTTCTCTAGGAGACCTTCTAGATCTTCATCACATTTGTCAGGAGTACTGGCAGACCAGGGATGAAGGAAAAATTGGGAACATACAGGTATGGGGCAGGAAGACTTGAGTGATACTGAACAGGGGCGAGGAGTGCCTGACTTAAACTCAGGTAACCAATGTCCTAAAACTTTTACAGGCCTGTTTCATACACCAGCCACAGCAGCTAAGAGACAGTTTTTAGTTCGCCTTAGGTATAAAGGTTTGGCCCCTACCACACCTGATAGGCTTTGGGTGGGTAAAATGCTCTTAAAAGACTCAATGGGGTTTACCCTGGCAGATGTATATGCATTTATACACTCTCCTGGGGACCATGTGTATGACATCAGTTTTTGCACTATGGCTTTATTAGGTAAGTTTTGGAGACTATAGTGTACTGCGAAAGACACTGTAGAATAGAAAATTTTTTTGACAATACCCATTACTAAGCCAACAATTAAAATGGTTACACTACTGTTTTGAAATGAAGGGGTTGATATAAAAGATATTATTTTTTGGATGGAAAAACACTCTACCATATTTGGTCATCCACATCCTATTATTGATGATAATGTTTTTTGGACGGGAGGATGGACATTCAGGATTCAGTTACTCCAAACAGACCAAGGCATATAACATTTACCTAGTTCTTTTTTTGGGGGGGACGTGATAGAGGTATTCTCTTCTATGCAGGGCAGCTGAAGAGCTTCTATCATTGTGGTTCCCTATCTCACTTGAATACGGATTGTGACAAAGTTTGACGTTTCCATTGTGGATTGATTGGGCATTCAGCAGTACACTGTTCGACTCCTCCGTGTGTAATCTTTGTGGGGATGATAAGCACACTTTTCATGACTGCCCTTGGGCTGCCCACAACTTGGAGGAAGCCTCTGAACAAGAAATATTACTTTCCCAGGCTAGATGTTCTTTTTATCAAGCTAAAGAATCGGGTATGGCATATACTGCATCTGCCAGAAGGAGAGGCAGAGGTAGAGGTGGGGTATGGGGGGGCAATCCAGAAGTGCTCCTTTTTGGCCCAGAGAACCTTTGGAGGATGGCCCTCCACTTTCTGAAGTATTGAAAGGGAATATTGCCCAGGACATTCAGGCTAGGAGGACCCACATTCTGGATGGGGAAATACTGATTACAGTTGTTCCACAAGAGATACCCCAGGAATCCCCACATGATTCCAAGATTATGATTCAGGTTGATTGTGGTCCACCTCCCTCTCTGGCAATAGAGATTCTTGTAGACAACCCACTGGAGGGAAGTAATATGGTACATGATATGTGACAACCTCCAGGAGTGGTACACCCTCCCCCTTTATTCCCACCTTCAGGGGTTATAGACCCTGTTGATACTCCAGGAGACTTAATTCTCTCACCATTGCCCCTGTTGAACCACTTTGCAGCTTTTACAACCTGGGGCAATAGGGTAGATGTGGAACAACTGATTGAGAAGGAGTCTGCATTACCCCCTCTCTCAGGATATGAGGGGAGGGGGTGGTCTGGGTGCCCTGCAGCAAGAGAACCATCCAAACGATGTACAAGATCCAGCATGAAATCGATAAAGCCCCCTCTCTGAGCCTACAAGATTTAGGCTGCCGAGTTTAAATGTCAACAGCATTAAATCATCTATGAAACACACAACTACTCTTTCTATTTTACAACAATTACAGTATGGTATTGTTTTTTTACAGGATACAAGACTGCATACTGTTGCAGAAATTCAGACAGTTTCTCAGGAATGGGTGTGGGGGCCTTCATGGTCGATGGGAACGGAGATTTGCTGTGGGTTGGGAACTGGCTTTTTTACCCCAAATGTGCAAGTTTGCAGATTGGTAGATATAGAACCGGGTCAAGCACTGTTATTGGATGTTGAACTAGATTCTTTTCGGTGCTGCTTACTAAATGTTTACGGACCACAAACCAAAGCCCTCCATATAGACCTGTTGTCTAAAGTACAGTACAAGTCACATTAAACTGTTCCATCAAGTCACTGGTGTAGCATTTTTTTTTGTGATGCTACTGCAGTGGCAACTCGAACTGTTGAAGCTTTTAACTTTTTTTCAACCGTCCTTCACTGCCTATTCAACTCACTTGTACCTGTTTAGTGAAATGGCAGTAGCTGTTTTGCTGTGTGTATGCAATGCATTTTCATGGCATTGTTTATAAATATCACAGCATTCCATAAGAGCATTGTTTATAAATATCACAGCATTCCTTAAGAGTTGTTTAGTCTGCCTTCTGAAATGAAACTCATAAGCGTTCAGCTGAAAATAAAGCTTATAGTACATAGAAGCTATTTGCAAACCAATACTAACCTTTTACTAATTCATTGAATTAAACACTGCACAGATTAGGAAACTCATTGAACAATGCTACACCAGTGAGTTGAGGGAACAGTTTAATGTGACTTGTACTGTACAGCCATTTTTACATATGAATAGACAACTTTTTTTGGGAGGAGATTTTAATGTCAACTTTCAGCAGAGAAACCCAGACCACTGTGATAAAACTTTTAGGGAGAAACAGGGTGCTTGTCCTACCTATTTTAGGGGGAACTTATCATTTAGAATTGATTTTATATTTCTGAAAAAGTCTCTGGATGTATTTAAAGCATTTAATTTACTGACTGGTGTCCGGTTATGCTGCTGAATGTTGATTTTAAAATTCTTGCCAAATTATTGGGGAATAGGTTGGCCTCGGTAATGGAGGCTTTGATTAGTCCTGTACAATTTTGTGGGATTCCTGGGAGGTGCATTACAGATGCATTGTGTTTGATAAGGGAAATAATGGCCATGGGGGAGGGGGGATGAATGGGAGGGAACAGCAAGAAGGGGGTTTTGTATTGAGCTTAGATCAGGCAAAGGCATTTGATGGGAATGGATAAGGTGGCTAGGTGGAATGTGTGGAAAATGTCAAAGAAAAAGAGAATTTATTTAATCAACACATTTCTGATTCCAGTTTTCTTGTTTCTTAGTGCAGTTTTCCCTCTTCCTCATAGTTTAGAAACAAAAGTGTTGGCATGTTTTTTCTCTTGTTTCTGGGGTAGCTGGCTAAACCCAATAAAACGGAATGTGTTATACAAACCTTTGAAAGAAGCGGGAGTTCAAATGATAAACCCGATAGTATTATTCTTTTCAATTTTTGTAAATTTGCTTCCCTTAATGAAGAGGAATAAGAATTTGTGGACGCAGTGGGGTATTTCAAATTTAAATGGGGTATTGTTGGAATGAAAGACAGATAAATTCCTTAATAAGAACAAAGTCCCTGCTTAGATAGACAGTGGACAGGGGTTTTTGATAATGTAGAAAAATGGAATGTAAAATATGAATCAGTGTGGCATATGCCTAGGGAACTTTTGTATGCAGTGGTTTTATTGGACTGTTTTATGGAGTACCCCTTTGCTGGGTTTACAGTTACAGATCAAAATTCAATTGCCAGTTATATCACAGATGTTAGGATTCTGGAAAAAATGTGGGATACCGTGTGGTTTTCAATTCATGGGAAAGTGAATGTTAGGGGAAACCAGAAATATAAACAGTTGCATGACCAATATTGTCTGAGAGCAACCTGCAGGGTAACCATAGAAATTATGGATTATTTATATTTTTCTTGTTCGTATGTGAAACAATTTTGGGTGGTGGTACAGGATATAGGAATTTTGAAATTACAATTTCCCCCGACCCAACACTATTGTTTTATGGGATTATTCCCAGATCTTTAATTCAAATTCATAACAGTACACTACACATGATTATGGTTCATTTCTTATATTGGATTTCGATTGGTTATTGTAGAGTGGTACTTCAGCAAATGGAAATTACAATAATGGAACTATATCATATGGTGATTACAGATTTGCGGAAATTTAAATACAATGAATCCATACGTTTTCATCCTCAGGTTTGGGCACAGCATTGGGCTTGCTTTGATTCAATATAAGAAACTGGTATACTGGAATTTTTAGATGTGTTTAGAGAGTTTTTGAGGATTAGGAATGTTTATGTAGGTTTGGCTTTTCTTTTAGCACTGTGTCATGATTTGATCTTACAGCATGGGAAACTATATTTTGAGATCTGGGTTACTTGTGTTTTAGTATAGTTTTAGGTACTGCTAATTTTTTTACACAATGCGTGAACCTGAATTATGAATTATGACGTACTTACTTAATGGTTACTTTCTTTTCAGGTTCAGTTAAGGGGACTCTGTGTGCTTATGTGCAACTGCTTTAATTTTTTGACATAAGAAGTATTTCCCCCCATTTTTGAATAATGGGGAGTGATTTAGTTTAATTTAATTTATTCTTTACATTTTTTGGAACTAGGATATCTGCTTGATTTTTTTTGTTAATACATGTATTGACTACTTTTCTACTTAGGTTTGTAGAATTTGGATTTGTTGTATGATATAATACTAGTTTGATTTTTTTACTTTACTTTTGCTCTCCCTTTTTTTTCCCATATATTTCAAGTGATAATTCTGTTGTGTTTCTTATGCTTTTTGAAATTGGAAATAAAATTCCCCTAATCTTTGGGTAGGGTGAGGATGGGGGGGTGTCTGGTGCTAATACATATTTTATTTGGGATTGTGATATATGTTTGCCTTTATTATGCTTTTGTATTTAATGATTTTTTTATTAAGAAGTACATTCCTGGTTCTTATAGCATGCAGTAATACTTTGTTGAGTTTCAGTTTTGTTTCTTTTTACTTTGTTCCTTAATTAGTATGAAGTTATATTGATATGTTATATGTTCTTTTTGATATGAATAAAAAATTCCCCTACTCTTTTCGAGAAGTGCCATAGGATCTTTAACATCCACCTGAACTACCACCAGAACAGGCAGATGGGACCTCAGTTTAACGTCTCATCTGAAAGATGGTACCTCAGAAGTGCAGCACCTCTCTCATGCTGCACTACAGTGTCAGTATTTGGATATTGACCCAAGTGCCTGGTGTGGGGCTAGAACCCACAGCCTTCTGATCTCCTGGCCTCAGAGGTGAGTGTGCTACCTGCTGAGGCACTGACACTGACACTGTAAGTTCAATGTTTGGGTCAATGACAAATCTCATCTTCTTGGTCAGCAGTTCCTCCCACAGATGGAATGATGAGCTTCACACAGGTTGTTACCACTGCTACTCATGAATTTTGTCACACCTTGGACTTGATTTTCCCTGCTGGAGCTTGCCTTCTTTAATGTTGAGGCTGGCCTGGCCAGTTGATCGGATCATCATGCAGTCACTCAGAGAAAGGCAGAGTTCCTGTCAAGGGTGATTGCTGCAGCGGTTTGTAGGCCAGCTCAGCTCTTCTGTACTGTGGACAGGCTGTTGAATCTAGCCTGCCTACAGTATGATGGAGTGGTAGGTTTCAAGACTGCTTGGGACAGATACAAGGGAGCCCTCAAACCCAAGGGCAGTTAGAAGGCTAGGCTAAAAGACAATGGGCAGACTAGATGGATCTGGTGATCTCCTTCTGCCATCAACTTCTATGTTTCTATGTTTCTACTGACATGTGAGTGATTTAAGGAGATGGGCCAGTTTTTCCTTGGTAGGGTATCCTCTGTTCAGTCCTTGGTCTCCTTAAATGGCTATTATGGCTCAGCATAGTACAGTCTGTGGCTAACGGGGCCTTCTGTTAGTCTGGAAGGAATTTAACCTAGTGCCTGCATAGGAGATTTTCTCTGTGATCATGAAGTTGCATCCCACCTTCTGTTCACTGGACCCTGTACCTACCCATCTTTGTTACACTGTCGGGAGTCTATTGGTCCAGTGATTGCTGAGATTGTCTGTTGTTTGCTTGGGGAGGGTGTGTTTCCAACAACCTTGAAAAGGGCTGTTGTTATGCTGGCCCAGTGCAGTAGGGTGCTGAGGAGCTGTACGACTTATCTCCTACCATGTCGGCGACCTGACTTTGGGAAAGAGCTCAGATTGCTGGCAGTTGGCTGGGTGGAAGGGGTTCGAGCCTCTGTTGGGCAGCTCTCCTGTCCAAGGGTGGGGAGGCATGGCAACTTGGTCCTTGGCTGCCACTCTGTGAAGGCCAGGTGGTAGTGCTGGAATTACAAACAGCATTGAAGGGCCATGATTCCATAGCATGAGTGCACCTCCACATGCACAGGCTTATGTGCTGCAGTGGTGGGAGAACATGGAGAAAATGTAAAAAGAATTGCCAACAGCTTAATGAAACCCTGCCTACCCCATCCCCACATTGCCACTTGGACCACTGATCCCAGTTCTGGATGAGAGACACCGGGTGGAAGGAAGGATGGCTCTCCCCTTACTGGCCCCACCACATGGGGCAATCTGTGCAGAAATACAGGCAAGGTAAGTCTTGGGAGGCAGATACTGGCCAGGAGAGGCAGAGACAGTGCTGAGTAGCCCATATACATCAACCACAGCAGAAAAAAGCTTAATAGAAAAAAGAAGAGGGATGTAGTGAGACCCCGTCTCTAGAAGCCTTCTTTGGCTTTGGATGTCCTAGCAAATTACAGGCCCAACTCTAAACTTCCATTTTTGGGAAAGATTATTGATAGGGTGGTGGCAACACAGCTGGAGATGCACCTGGAGGCTTTCTCTATCTATGAGTCATTCCAGTCTGGATTCAGATGGTAACAAAGTATGGAGACTGTACTTACTGAAGTGTAAAATGATCTTCCAGATAGAGACAGAGGGGTATGTTTTATTCTGGTTCTTCTCGATCTCTCATCAGTGTTCAACACCATGGATCATGGGATTTTGATAGCTTCACTGAGGAATTTGGTAGGACTCGGAGTGGTTGTGTTGAGGTGGTTCCACTCCTTCCTTACCAGTAGGATGTAGCAGGTAAGGTGGGAAAATGTTCTCTCTCGGCCAGCTGCCCTGACCTGAGGAGTCCCTCAGCTCTGGTCTTGTCACCCATACTTTTGACTGTGTGCATGTTGCCACTGGGAGAAGTGTTACAGAGGTGCAGTTTGCACTTCCACTGTTAAACAGATGATACACAGCTGTATTTATCATTTGTCCCTGGTGAGAAAAATGCAGTGTGCATGCTTAATGACTGCTTACCTGTAATCAATGACTGGATGGCCTCCAGCTGGCTCAGGATGAGTCTGGACAAGACTGAAGTGCTACTGGTGGACTCAGGTATCCAAAGAGTGGTTGGACTGAGTGGAAGGTTGACTGAATTACATCTTGGGCCCAGCACTGGCCCTAGCTATTCTGGGGCCTGTGTGAATCTCCTTGCTGGGGCCCCATATCAGAAGTTGTGAAGCCCCCAAGGAACATCCTCACCCCTATCATGGCTTCCCTGTAGCTTCATTTTTAGCTAGTTTTGTGCCATTTTTGCACTTTACTTAAATTAGTACATACAGGGCCAGGAAGAAGAAGGCCAACTGGACAGCTAAGATTTTTTTCGGGCCCCCCTGCTCTTGGGACCCTGTGTGAATGCACAGTTGGCAACCCCCTGAGTTCAGCTCTGCTTGAGCCCACTCAGCTTACAGACAGAGATAGGGTGAAGAGTGTATGGTGTGGTAACATTTATTTTTAGACAGGCAAACATTTGTTAGGATACAAATCCCGTTTACAACAATGTTCTGTAGGCATCATTATGGACCACAAGCTGATTGTGGAATATCAGGTGTCTGCTGTGGTCTGAAATGGTTTCTTTCATCTTAGGAACATCACCCGGTTCAAGCACTTTCTCAGCCTTCAGGAGCTGAAGTCCCTTGTACACATCTTTGTGACATCCAGAATGGACAATTGTAATGCTCTGTACCTTTGGCTGTCTGGAGGTTTGATGCGCTGCTTGCAGCTAGTGCAGAACACTGTGGCCAGATTGAGTGCTGGAATTTCTTGCTCCGAGCATATCTGCCGACTTTACGGATGTTGCACTGGCTGCCTGTGAGGTGGCGCATCTCCATCAAAATAGGTTTGTTAACATAGAAACCCTACATGATTTGAGTTCTGGTTACCTATTGTAAAAGAGCTCCTGTAACCATATACTCTTGATCACCATCTCTGTACTTCTGAGGTTGGCATCCTGAAGGCCCTCAGATCTCATGTAAAGCTGCCGGGAGATCATGCCTTTGCAGTGGCTGCTCTAGTTTTCTAGAGTCAACTGCCTCGAAAGCTTCAGGAGTCCCTCTCAACTGAATGTTTTAAGTGGAGGCTAAAGTACTACCTTTTTATAAGAGCTTTCCCTACTGACTCCTAACCTGTTTATCACAATTTATTATTTAGAGATAGTAACTTATTATGCTGCTATTATTGTTGTGTATTGATGACATGCGTAAGGTGCCCACAGCCTGCATGATTGTGTACCTAAGAAATAAATATACTACTACTACTTTATAGCAGTGCTGGGCTGCCCTTTTGAGTTGCAGCACACTGCTGTGACCACTCCTTACAACATCCTACTAAACTGAGAAGTGAGAAAAGAAACACTAATTTCCACTCAAAAATGTCTGCATCCTCTTAAAATAATGGTCATCTTGTCCTGACCCTGGGCTCAGAAAAAGTAAACCAAACTCCATCATACACTAAAGAGATATTTGCCCAGTCTCAGTAACAAAAACGTAACAAACTATACCAAAATAACATCACAGAAATCCATTACAGACTAAAGATATTTAAAAGTGAACTTTAAGAGTCTGAACCGCAATTTTACATAGCTAAATAGTGTCATAGTGGTTGGCAGAAAAGGACCCTCTGGTCCATCTAGTCTGCCCTGGTTTTAGTTTAATTCTTACTTCTTTACTACAAATCCTGCCAGACCTGTGTCTATACTTCCCCTCTGTACTAGGCTCACTAGTCCTCTGTGTCTATCCCATGCATGCTTAAATGCCTCCTTGGTGTCTGCACCCACCACTTCCTCTGGTAGCCTGTTCCAGGTTTCAACTACCCTTTCTTTGAAGAAGTACTTCCTCACATTGCCTCCGAGTCTCCCCCTTCCAGCCTCATATCATGACTCCTAGTCCTAGTGCTCATCCTTTTCTTCAGAAAGCTGCTCTCCCCTACCTTATTTATCACTCTGACATATTTGAATGTCTCTATCATGTCCCCACTCTCCCTTCTTACCTCCATTGAGTACATATTTAGCTCCCCGAGCCTTTCTTCATAGCTTTTTTTTGATGCATGCCCTGGACCATTTTGGTAGCTCTTCCCCACCTGGTCGATGTCCGTTTTGGGATGGGGCCTCCAGAACTCGACACAGTACTCGAGGTGGGGCCTCACCAGTGACCTATAGAGGGACAATATCACCTCCCTCGTTCTATTTGTTATTCCTCTTCCAATGCAACCCACCATCCTGCTTGCCTTACCCACTGCTTTACCACACTGACTTGCCCCTTTGAGGACATCTGTTATGATAACTCCTAGATCCCTTTCCTGGTTAGCTGTTGCCATTACCTCACCTCCTTGTTGGTATATTGCCATTGGGTTCTTTCACCCCATGTGCATGACCTTACACTTTTTGGAATTAAACCCCAGCTGCCATACCTTTGACCACTTTTCCAGTTTGTTTAAGCCCCTTCTCATCTTATCCACTCCCTCTTGTGTGTTGAGCCTGTTGCAGATCCTAGTGTCATCTGCAAACCAGCATACTTTCCCTTTTAGTCCATCTGCAATGTTTCCAATGAAAATACTGAACAGCAAAGGCCCCAGAACTGACCCTTGTGGTACCCCACTGGTCACCTCCCTCTCTTCTGATCTCCCCCCATTCACTACTACCCGCTGGCTTCTGTTGCTTAGCCAGTTCTGCACTCACTTTACCACTTTTGTCCCCACCCCTAGACCACTCAACTTGTTAAGTAATCTCCTGTGTGGTACCATATCAAAGGCCGTCCTGAAATCCAAGTAGGCCACATCCACTGCTCCCCCTGGTCCACTACTCTTGTCACACAGTTGAAGAACTCAATTAAGTTATTTTGACCTGATCTCCCACCTGTGAAACCATGCTCTCTTGGATCCTGCAATTTATTACTGGTCAGGTACTCCACCATCCTTTCTTTTACTAATGTCTCCATTACCTTCCCCACCACCGATGTCAGACTTACCGGCCGATAGTTCCCTGCCTCCTCCCTGCTCCCACTCTTGTGGATTGGCACCACATCTGCCCTCCTCCAGTCTCCTGGTACTAACCCTGTTTTCAAAGATAGATTGAACAGGGCTGCCAGGGAAGCAGCCAGATCTTTCCTCAGTTCTTTTAATATCCTTGGGTGTACCTCGTTGGGTCCCATAGCCTTGTGCACTCTTAATTTCTCCAGTTCCCTAAGTACTCTCTCTTCTGTAAAGAAGCTTGTGTCCACCCCCCCACCATTCCTTCCTTTCTCCTTTATCTGTGCACAATTTCCTCCCCTTCTTTCGTGAATACTGAACAAAAATACATGTTCAGTATGTCTGCCTTCTTCTGGTCCTCCTCCACACATTGTCCCCCTACCCTTGATTCTCACTATTCCTGCCTTGTTTTCAAACAACATGAAGTCTTGCTATATTATGACAATTGCAGTATGACCGCAGGTTAGAACTGCTCCGGAGGTGAAATAGTTAACTTTCCATGCAAGCATGGAATCTTGAGCGTGAGCTCGGTTAAGGAAGCTCTGTCTGCTTTCTTTCAAACCCAAACCATCAGATTCTTTACTCACTACTGAACAGTCGCTCCGGAGATTTCTCCTTTTGCTCGGTTCATTTTCGTGGTTTAAAAGTATAAAAATACTCAGTTCGACCGAAATTAACCGCAACCGTTCCGTTCAAGCTCTGTCTGTGGTAACGTAAGTAATAGATAGTTTTACATACGAAATTCTGTGTGGAACTTGTAAAACATTTATCGGTTCGGTTTGAACCGATCAGGTTGTGTTTTTAAATTACTAGTCCTTTTTTAGAGTGCGGTTCCCGGTTCTTATCGGTTCTAAAAAAAACGGATTTCATTACGTTTTTTTCCACGACCCGTGACACGGTTGGGAACCGACAGGAGAGTCTTGCTTGGCGGATTGCCATAAACGGACAAGTTTGGTTAGGCTGGCATAATGTCTGAGAAACCCAAAAGAAACACCGGGCCCACTGGGTTTCAACACTGTAGTGTCTGTGGGGAAGCCTTTGCCAAGGCTGACCCTCACACCACCTGTGTTTATTGCCTGGGGTTTGACCACCTCGATGCAGACTGCCAGATTTGCAAGAATTTCCTGCTGCCACCGTTGAAAAGAGAGTTGGTAGGCTCAGGGAAAGGAGGCCAAAAGTCCGCTGACCCGATGGCGCCCGGTTCAGTACTCACCGAACTGAGGAAGTGCCCTCTGACCAGGCGATACTGGGCAACGAAGAGCTGGCCCGAGGAGCCAGTTCCTGCAAAAGGACTAGAAAGTCTGCTGCTGTGGAAAAGTTATTTCAACAGCTGAAGAGATAGCTAAAGCAATCCAAATTGTCCAGTCTTTTCTCGGTTCCTGAACCGCACCATCTAGAAGACGCTCGGTTCAACCGGTTCCACCGTTCAGGATTATGATTTTGAGGAATTTTATGAACCGTGGGAGGGGGAAGAGGAGTATGAGGAGAGTGAATATGGTCTGGAAGATCTGGATGCTCCTATTGAACCGGATACCTCCCCAGACAGACCTGTAGGGGTTTCTTCTCCAAGGCTTTCTGAGTCCCCTTCTCACTTTATGTTTTATAAAAAGGTTGCTGAAACTCTTCAGCTCCCTGTTGAGGAAGCTGTTGATGACCAGGAAGAGCCTGATTATGTAGAAATGATGGATATTCCAGAATCTAAGAGACTGTCTATTCTCCTTCATAAATCTTTTAGGAAACAGACAGTAAAAGTTTTAAAAACTCCTCATACTATACCTCCTGTAGATAAAAGGATGGACAGAAGGTATACCTTATCAGGTTCTGACACAGAATTCCTTACACAACAATGCAGCCATGTGGGGGTAGTGCAGGCTGCAGCCTGTGACAGGCAAATATTCCCTAGCTTCACACCCTCCTGAGAAGGACTCAGGAAGATTGATGCTATGGCAAAGAAACAGTACATGGCAGCATCCTTGGGACTCAGACAAGCAAATTATATGGCTTACTGCTAGATACCAGAAATCCAGAAGGGATACTGTGCTGGCTCGAGCCAAACAAGTCCCTGACCAGCTTGCCAGGGAGCTGGAGCAGGTGACTAAAGATGGTATTGAGGCATCAAAGGTGCAATTTCATGCTGCGGTGGACTCTAATGATGTTTCATCAAGAGTCATGGCTACATCTGTGTCACTTCATAGAATGGCTTGGCTCAGATGTACCACCCTGTCACAGGATACCCAGTCTAAAGCCATGGATTTTCCTGTGGTTGGCAATTCTCTGTTTGGAGAGCAAACAGAGCAATACATGAAGAAAATGGATGAATACAGGACCACCTATAGGAGTGCACAGGCCAAGGAAAGGCAGGCCACTCCTCGGAAGCAGCTTCCCAAGGGCAGGGGCAGGCCTTTTCATAGGCCTTTTTACCAGGCTCAAGCCTCCTCTTCCTCCTATGCCCAGAGGGGATTCTTTAGAGGGAGGGGCAGACGGGGTTCAAGCAGGCCTGCTTCCACCCCTCAGCCCAAAGCTCCTGCCAAGCAGGCACCCTGATGGGGTAGCCAGGGCCGCTTCTCCTCTACCTGTAGGGGGCAGGCTGGCTTACTTTGTCTAGGACTGGAAGTCTCTCACATCAGACAAGTGGGTCCTGGAAGTAGTAAGCCAGGGACTGGTTCTCAGCTTCAAAAAAATTTCCAAAGATGAGAACCAGATCTTTTCCTCCTGCATATCCATCAGAGGCTCTCGCTTTAGAGTCAGAGGTCTCTACCCTCCTCGCTCTCAGAGCCGTGGAAAGGGTTCCACCCCTACACCAGGGCAAAGGCTTGTATTCCAGGTACTTCCTTACCCCAAAAAAGACAGGAGAATGGTGGCCCATCCTGGATCTCAGATACCTAAACAAGCACATTTTAAAACCAAAATTCAAAATGGTGACTCTGGGGGTCATTTTACCCTCCCTAAGGCCAGGGGACTGGCTAGTGTCCCTGGACCTCAAGGATGCCTATTTCCATATTCTCATCAGAAGCGCCCATCGAAAGTACCTCAGGTTCGAGCTGCCCTCAGGCCATTACCAGTTCAGAGCAATGCCCTTTGGTCTCACCTTGGCTCCAAGGGTATTCACCAAATGCCTGGCAGTAGCAGTAGCTTGCCTAAGAAGGCAAAAGATTGCCATCTTTCCTTACCTGGATGATTGTCTCATAGTAGGCCAATCACCAGATCAGGTCAACCTTTATCTTCAGATAACTCAGCAACTGCTTACTTCCCTAGGTTTCCTTCTGAATCTCTCAAAGTCAGTGCTGGAGCCTGTCCAGCTCCTAACCTTCATAGGCGCAGAACTGAACACACAGGAAGCCAGGGCCTTCCTCCCCTTAGACAGGGCAAACACCCTAGTCTCCCTGGCCTCCTCATTCACCCTGCAGGTCTCTCGACCAGCAAGGCATTTTTTGCAGCTCCTGGGACACATGGCTGCTTCCACAGCAGTAGTGCAAGGAGCAAGATTTCAGATGAGGGACATTCAGTTCCATTTGAGGGCCTGTTGGTCTCAAAGAAAAGATCCTCTTTCCAAGTTGATCCCAGTAACTCGAACCCTGATCCAAGCCCTACAGTGGTGGCAGGACCAGAGCAACCTGAGACAAGGAGTTCCCTTCGTCACTCAGCCTCACTCATTAATCCTTACTACAGATGCATCCCTCTTGGGGTAGGGACCACATGGGCGACCTCACTACCCAGGGACTGTGGTCCCCACAGGAATCTCTGCTCCACATCAACTTGTTGGAGCTCAGAGCAGTTTTTCTAGCACTTCAAGCCTTCTCCAGATCTGTTCAGAACAAAATTGTACAGGTCAGAACAGACAACACCACTACAATGTGGTACATCAACAAACAGGGGGGCACTTGGTCTATGGCCTTGTGCACCGAAGCCATGAAGTTGTGGTCTCTGGCTTACTCTCTGAACACCTCACTTACGGCAGTTCATCTCCCAGGCAAAGACAATGTCCTGGCAGATGCTCTCAGCAGGATCTCTCAGGGCCATCACGAGTGGTCCCTGAATCCCCTGGTTCTGGGAGTGGTATTTGCCAAATGGGAACCCTCAGAATAGATCTCTTTGCAGCTCCAGACAATCATCAACTCCTCTCTTTGCCGCAGGCCCCTGTCTTGGCTCCAGTCCTCTGGATGCCTTAGCCCTCAGTTGGGAAGGGAAGTTTCTCTATGCCTCCCCCCTCCTTCCCTCTCCTGTTCAAAGTGCTAGTCAAAATCAGATCCCAATCCTGCAGGGTCATTCTGATTGCCCCAGATTGGGCCAGGCAACCCTGGTATCCTCTCCTCCTGTCCTTAGCAGTCCATCCTCCCCTGTGCCTTCCCAGGAATCACAATCTGTTAACCTGTGCCCAGGGAAGGGTTTGGTACCCGAACCTCAAGTCTCTCAATCGCAAGGCCTGGTTCTTGAAGAGCTAGAGCTTGCTGACCTACACCTCTCTCAAGGTGTAATGGATATACTCAAGGCTTCTAGGAAGCCTTCTACCAGGGCTACTTACAACTCCAAATGGAAAAGATTTTCCATATGGTGCTCGGGAAAGAATATTTCCCCAGATTCTGCTGATTTACCCACAGTTCTAGGTTATATGGTCCATCTAAACACTTTGGGGCTGAGATCAGCTACCCTGAAGGTACATTTGGCAGCTGTCTCTGCCTTTATTTCAGCAGGTAAACCCTCTCCTATTTCATCTCACCCTGTATTTTCCAAGTTTTTTAAGGGATTGCTTCACACCAACCCTCCATTCAGGGATCCTGCCCCTGCCTGGGATCTCAATGTTTGCATTGCTCAACTCATGCAACCTCCCTTTGAGCCCTTGTCTTCAGCTGAGCTTAAGTTCTTGACTTGGAAAACTGTGTTTCTGGTAGCTATCACCTCTGCCAGATGCATAAGTGAATTACAAGCATTGTCAATGGAGCCAGACTTTATCTTCTTTCACAGAGATAAGGTAGTCCTTCGGACTAATAGAAAGTTCCTGCCTAAGGTGGTTTCAGATTTTCACCTCAATCAATCTATTTCTCTCCAAGTTTACTTCACTGACCATTCCTCCTCTGGTGAGAGGAGGCTGCACAACTTAGATGTGAAAAGGGCCCTTAGTTACTACATAGAACGTACCAAGGATCACAGGTTTGACTCCCTCCAACTGTTCCTCACTCATGGTAAGGTTGGTAAGGGGAAACTTGCCACTAAAAGATCCATTGCCAGGTGGATTGTCTCTTGTATCCAATTCTGTTATGAAAAGCTGGGTAAGGTTCCCCCCCCCAGGCCTGAGGGCTCACTCCACCAGAGGTACAGCTGCTTCTCTGGCTGCTGCCAGAGACATCCCTATTTTAGAGATATGTCAAGTAGCTACCTGGAAAACAGTTCACACTTTTGCCAAGCATTATTCCCTGGACATCCAGGCTCGGAGTGATGCTTGGTTTGGCACAGCTGTCCTCCAGAGCCTATTCCCTAAGTAGGTTCTGTCCCTCCTCCATGGGGGTACTGCTGTGTAGTCTGCAATTGTCATAATATAGCAAGACTTCATGTTGTTTGAAGGAAAAATTACTCACCTTAGTAATGTTGTTTCTTCTAATGGAGTCTTGCTATATTATGACCTCCTTCCCTGCCTGCCCCTCTCAGAACCTTGTTTTATGCTGTGGGTGGGCATCACAGTGTTGGCACTCTATTTTTTGCCACCTTGTTGTTTTTGTTTCACCCTTTCTTAGGGTGAATTTGTGTTTTATTTCATTTATGGGTCTCTTGACTTGAGTCTTTGTTCGAGACCTAGAAGTGTGGTTGTTATGTTACTAGCCTGTTGGCTAGTGTAGGTTTACAGCTTCCACACAGAGCCTTAGTGAGTTTAGCTCGTAAAGATATGACGGTTTGGGTTTGAAAGATAGCAGACAGAGCTTCCTTAACCAAGCTCACGCTCAAGATTCCATGCTTGCATGGAAAGTTAACTATTTCACCTCCGGAGCAGTTCTAACCTGCGGTCATACTGCAATTGTCATAATATAGCAAGACTCCATTAGAAGAAACAACATTTCTAAGGTGAGTAATTTTTCTTTTTCTCCTTTCACTTATATATCTGTAAAATGTTTTATCCCTCACTTCACTGCCTTTGATATGTTCTCCTCTGTGAGTGCTTTAGCACCTCTAATCCCTTTTGCTGCTTCTTTTCTTTTGCTCCTATACTCCTTCCTATCTTGTTCCCCCATGTTGTTTTGTACTTCTTGAAGGCTATTCTTTTTGCCCTAATTGCTTCTGTTACTTTTTGTGAGAACCAAAGTGATCTCTTCCTCTTGTTCTTTGATATCTGTTTAATATGCTCACAGCTTCTTCTAAGGCCTTCTTAATTTTCAACAGCCTTTCCTCTACCCCCCCACCATTTTGTATCCTTGCCAGAGCCCTGCTAACTCCTTCTCCCATTTTCCTAAAGTCCACTCTCCTGAAATCTAGGACCTTTGTTTTGGTGTGAATGCTTGTTGCCCAGTTCTTAACTTGAAGTGCTCTGTTTTGCAATCACTAGTCACAAGGTGGTCCCCTACTGTGACTTTGGTCACACTGTCTCTGTTTGACAGTATTGACAGTATCAGGTTCAGTATGGCCCCCTCCAGTGTAGATTTGTCTGTGAGATGGCTTAGCAATGCCCCCTGTAGCTCCTCCAGGGCCTCCCTACTCCTATTAGTTGATGCCACTGGGATGCGTCAATCCACATCAGGCATGTTGAAATCCCCCATCAGTTTTACCTTCCCCCTGTTGGACATCTCCTTGATTGCTTTCATCAGTTCCTTATCCACTTCCTCCTTTTGCCTAGGGGTTCTGTAGATAACCCCAGCTCTTATTATGGCCCCTCCGTTTGCCTCCAGTGCTACTCATAATATTTCCTCCTCCTCGCTGTCTCTTGGTATCTCTGTGGCTTAAGCCTTAAGTTGAAAATAGAGGGGTTAATTGGTGAAAAGTGGGGTTTAAACTTGTGAAGGGGGGAGAGATGGGAGAAAAGGCTGTCAAGGGGGGTCTGATAAAGGAGGGACTCTGTCCGCACCCCCCTGGGGAGCTGGAGGAATGCAGGAAAAGGTCGACTGGTAAAGTGCAGACCAGGGGAAAACGGGATCCCCATGGGAACACGAGCAGGGGAAATGGAAGAATAGGGAAAGGGTGGAAGGTAGTCCTGCTAAATGCCAGGAGCTTGGGCAATAAAAGGCCTTAGCTCCAGGTGATGCTAACTGAGGGAGCGGTGGATGTGGCAGCGGTCACTGAGACCTGGGCCACCGCAGGACATGACTGGGACCTGAACCTGGAGGGTTACACTATGTTCAGAAAGGACGGGGGGGAGGGAAAGGGAGGAAGGGTAGCAATGATAGTCAAAAACTGCATTGGCATAGGGGGAGTAGAGGAGGCGGAGGGAACCATGGAGGCGATTTGGGTCACCTTGATAACAAGGGGGGGCAAGAGATTAAAAATAGGAGTGGTGCATAGACCCCCTGAGCTGGCGGAGGAGCTGGAGGAGAGTCTGGTGGCAGATGTTGGGAGACCTTGCAGATTGGGCAGGGGAAGGGTGGTGGTGTTGGGGGACTTAAACATGCCAGGAACAGACTGGGAGACTATGACATCCTCAGTGGCCAGGGAACAGAGGTTGTTGGATGTCTTTCAAGACGTGTTCCTAACTCAGCAGGTGGCAGAACCGACCAGGGAGGCGCGGGTACTGGATGTGGTCCTGGCAGACAATGACCAGATTGGGGGCCTGGAGGTAAGGGACCCATTGGCGGGGAGTGACCATGCCACGGTCTGGTTCTGCCTGGACCTAGGAGGGGTAGAAGGCTGCACAAAGACGGAGGTAACTTACTTCAGGGGGTGGATTTTAAGGAAATGGGAAGGATCCTTAAGGAGCATTTGGATGTGATTGGGTCAGACATGGACGCTGACAGTAGGTGGGAAATCATCAGCAGAGGGGTGCAGGATGCTACCAGCACCTGTGCAAGAGTAAGACGAAAATGCGGTAGGGCCCAAAAACCCTGCTGGTGGACCAGAGAGGTCCAGGAGGTGGTGCGGGGAAATAAGGCAGCCTATAGGCAATTCAAGTGCTCAAGGAGTGAAAGGGATCGAGGGGAGTATGAGCTGATGGTCAGAAGGGCCACTAGGGTGGTGAGGGCGGCTATGGCAAGGAAGGAGCAGAACCTGGCCAGGGAAATTAGGAGAGGGAACAAGGGGTTCTTTAGATACATTGGGGAAAAATGAAGGGTCAAGGGGCAGATTAGCAGGATTAAAACAGGGAAAAGATGGGCACAAGACCCGGGGGGAGCAGGCTGAGGTACTAAATGAGTACTTCACCTCAGTTTACACCAAGGAAAATGGGGGTGCTGCATCATACATGGGAGGAGACAGTGATACTGAGGAGGGGGGACCCTTACCGATCGGCGGGTCTGGGGAGAGCGGGAGGCAGCACTGGCAGGAGGGGGAAGGCTAAGCAGGCAAAAGAGGTAGCGGAAGTGGAAATCACAGCAGAGAGAGTGAGGGAAGCCCTCAGGTCCCTTAAGACGGAGAAAGCACCAGGGCCAGATAAATTACATCCCAGAGTGCTGAAGGAACTTGCAGATGTGCTGGCGAAACCCCTGGCGGAGCCTTTCACCATCTCTCTGAGGACAGGGTGGGTGCCCCAGGACTGGAAGGTGGTGCATATAGTGCCTATCCACAAGGGGGGATCAAGGGAGGTGGCAGGGAACTACAGGCCTGTCAGCCTGACATCGGTGGTGGGCAAGGTGATGGAGGGCATTGTCAAGGAGAGGCTGGGGAGGACCTGGAAAAGTCAGGGTGCCTGGACGATAGACAGCATGGATTCGTCCCGGGGAAATCATGTCAGACAAACCTTGTTGAGTTCTGTGACTTGGTGATGAGTGCCTTGGACCTGGGTAGACCAGTGGACGTCCTCTTTCTAGACTTCAGCAAGGCATTTGACTCTGTTCCTCATGAGGGCCTGTTGGATAAGCTGGGAGAAATGGGGTTGGGGAACCAGATGATCAGATGGATAGGCAATTGGCTCCAGGACCGGACCCAGAGGGTCATAGTTGGCGGGATAGTCTCATGCCCAAGGAGGGTCATTAGTGGGGTCCCACAGGTATAAGTCCTTGGGCCCCTTCTGTTCAACACCTATGTCTCTGACATAAGGACAGGTATCAGGAGTGAGATGAGTCTCTTTGCGGATGACTCAAAACTGGGGGCGGTGGTGGATGGGGAGGTGGCCCTACAGGGGGACCTTGAGGCTCTGGAAACATGGTCTAGAAAGTGGAAGCTGAGGTTCAATGCAGGGAAATGCAAGGTACTGCACCTGGGGGCCAGAAACCCGGGCCAAGTGTACACCCTGGGGGAGGAATACTACAAGTCTCGATGGCTGAGAGGGACCTGGGGGTGGTGGTGGATGTCAAGATGAACAACTCGGAGATTTGTAGGAGGGCAGCAGCCAAGATCAACAGGATGTTGGGATGCATCGCTAGGAGGATCATCTCCAGAAGAAGGGAAGTGATACTCCCTCTGTATAACTGCTTGGTGAGGCCGCACCTCAAGTACTGCGTGCAGTTTTGGAGGCCACACTTAAAGAGGGACATTAAGCTCCTGGAGAGGGTCCAGAGGAGGGCAACCAAAATGATTTGGGGCTTGGGGGACAGGACCTATGGGGAGAGGCTCGAAGAGCTAAATATGTACACATTGGAAGAGAGAAGGGACTGGGGGACATGATAGAGGTCTTCAGGTACATAGTTTACAAACCAACTGAGTGCGCACTGGGACGTAGTGCTCCAGAAACCAACAATGAAATACTTGTAGAAAAGGCTTCGAGCACATACAACTCATAAGAGAAACACGTAGTATAAAAAGCTTTATTTTACAAAACTCCTAACATGTTTCGGACTGCTCCCCCAGTCCTTTATCAAAGGAAATAAAAAACCAAGTGTCAGAGAACACCATATATAACACACAATTGATTCAGGTGTATTCCATCAGAACAATGAATACTTAGCTAAACCATCAAACTAATTGTAATCCTCCAGAGAGACCTTCATTCAATTAAATATTTTAAACATCTTCATGTCTAATACAATAAAACAAAAGTGCATATAACAATGTAGTCTTATACTACTTCTTCAGAACTAAATTATGAAAACGTAAAGATACAAAAAAACTAAAAACTCAAAAACTAAAAGGGACACTAAACAAAGGGGAGTTTAACAAGATAGTCAGACATATGGTTCATGCTGATCAAATATGACCAAAGTTAATCATGATCCTTTAAATATGGATAAAGTCTAAGGGCCATTTAGCCCTGGACTTTTGTTAGCTTTTAAGGTTAAAATCCAGTAATTTTCTCTTCTTAGTACTAGATTATTATAATCTCCACCTCTTGGGTTCCTATTTACCTTATCAATTGCCATAAACTTAAAGGAATGTTGTTCAGGTTCTCTAGTATTAACAACATGTGCTGCAGTAGCATAAGTCATATCCCCCCTCTGAATGGCTCTCATATGTGGGGAAAACGATCAGGAGTTTTAAAATCAGAGTAGGAGAACATATGAGAGCCATTCAGAGGGGGGATATGACTTATGCTACTGCAGCACATGTTGTTAATACTAGAGAACCTGAACAACATTCCTTTAAGTTTATGGCAATTGATAAGGTAAATAGGAACCCAAGAGGTGGAGATTATAATAATCTAGTACTAAGAAGAGAAAATTACTGGATTTTAACCTTAAAAGCTAACAAAAGTCTAGGGCTAAATGGCCCCTTAGAGCTTTATCCATATTTAAAGGATCGCAGTTAACTTTGGTCATATTTGATCAGCATGAACCATATGTCTGACTATCTTGTTAAACTCCCCCCCCCCCTTTGTTTAGTGTCCCCTTTTTAGTTTTTGAGTTTTTTAGTTTTTTTGTATCTTTATGTTTTCACAATTCAGTTCTGGAAGAAGTAGTATAAGACTACATTGTTATATGCACTTTTGTTTTATTGTATTAGACATGAAGATGTTTAAAATAGTTAATTGAATGAAGGTCTCTGGAGGATTACAATTAGTTTGATGGTTTAGCTAAGTATTCATTGTTCTGATGGAATACACCTGAATCAATTGTGTGTTATATATGGTGTTCTCTGACACTTGGTTTTTTATTTCCTTTGATAAAGGACTGGGGGAGCAGTCCGAAACATGTTAGGAGTTTTGTAAAATAAAGCTTTTTATACTACGTGTTTCTCTTATGAGTTGTATGTGCTCGAAGCCTTTTCTACAAGTCTTCAGGTACATGAAGGGGGTAAATAGGGGAGGAGTATTCAGGGTGCTTCGAAGGAGGGAGGAGGGGGCAACTAGAGGGCATGGGTGGAAGCTGGAGGGGGGAAGATTCAGGGGAGAAAGGAGGAGGTGCTACTTCACTGAGAGGGTGGTGGAGCCATGGAATGCACTGCCCAGGGGGCTGGTGGAGGCAGAGACAGCAGAGGGGTTCAAGAGGGGGTGGGACAGGTACAGGGGAAGGGTTCTGGAAGCAAAATCCAATACAGCGACAATATCTGGAACTGGGAAGGGAGAAGCCAGAGAAGGCGAGGGGGGCAGCAAGGTCAGCTCCCAGGGTGGGGCTGACCAAACGAGCAGACGCGAAAGACCGTTAGACCTATTCTGCTTGCATTTTAGTATGTTAGTGTGTTAGTGTGTTAGTATGTTTAATAGTGTTCTTTACATACAGTGCTACCCTGCCTCCCTTTTTTCCCACGCTGTCCCTCCTGAACAGCGCATGACCCGGTATCGCAACTTCCCAGTCTATGTTTTCATTAAACCAGGTCTCTGTTACCACCACTATATCTAGATCTTCCTCCACTATGATAGCCTCAAGTTTTGCTATTTTATTGCCCGGACTTCTGGCATTTGTGGACATGGCTTTCCAGATGTTTCTGCCTGTTGTCCAAATTCTGTATTTCTTGCTGTCTATATTTTCTACTCTTTTTCTGCTGCCTGTTACCCTTCTGCCATCCCTATTCTGTTTCCATTGCATATGGATCTCTTTCACTTTTCCCCCTACTGCTCTCCAATATCTCTGCTAGCCTTTGGGGGTGGATAGCTGTCTTCCCTGTCTACAATTCAGTCCCCCCCTTTGGCTAGTTTAAATGCCCACCAATGTAGCATTTAAACATTTCATTGCAGACAGATGCAGGCCATCAGCCTTGAACAAGCCTCCATCCCTCCAGGTGGGCCCTCAGTCCCCAATGAATCCAAATCCCTCCTCAACACACCAATTCTTCAACCATGCATTGAAATTCCTGGTGCATATGCTCCTGTGCTCACCCATGTCCTTTACAGGTAGCACTCCAAGAAGGTGACAGATTTAGCTACCTGCTTCAGATCCCTCCCCAATCTCCTGAACTCCTCCTGTACTACCTCTAGTTCTTTCTCAGCCAGGTCATTAGTTCCTAAATGGACAATGACATTCAGCTCCCCCTGTCTTCCTGCCCTCCCAGTGATCCCTAGGATCCTCCTCCCATCCCTCCTTGCAGTGGCGCCTGCTTGGTGCTGCACCTTCCTGTCCTCCTCCTCCCCTGTGCCTAGCTGCATACCTCTTATGATTGAGTCCTCCACCAGGATTCGCTTCCTCCTCCTCTGGGGTTCTCTGCTCTCCCCATTGAGGTCACTGCCCTGACTGACCTCCACATCTGTCCTTGCCACTACTCCAGGTGCCTCAATATGGCAACCCCCTTTAGCCAGTCTGGCATAGAAATTTTGTAGTGGTATAGATCTTGGGATGTGCCTGTGCCTGACCTCTCTTACCCTCCCTGAGCCCACCGTTGTCCAGTTGTCTCCCCTTCTTGCCATTCTTTGAGGCAAGGGAGTTGGACTGGGTGGTCTCTGGATGGGGTTGAAGGTATTACTGTTTTGTTTTGTTTTATAATCTATCATAATTTCTTCTCGGAGCAAGAGAAACAAATTCTAACCCTCTGAAACTGTTCTGTCAGCTGCAAGCACAGCCAGGAACCTTATGAATATACCAGTGCTGGACTGCAGTTGTGGTTAAAGTGTAAATTTGACTTTGACTTCACTAACTACCTCCCACAAACATAAAGTCTGTCAAGTACATCAAATCATGATGAAAGTGCATAGTTTCCATAAGCAAAAATAATTCACTTCACGCACTGCATCATTTTTGCCGAGTCAGGAAAATGCACCACAAAATGAGAATCCTGTGAAAAGTGTGAACTTTTTTTGAACAATCACAGGAAGCAGTGAATGGGAAGAGCAGGAATTTTGCATAGTACTAACAGTGGCTTTAAATTGTTACCTTATAAAGGACTGCCTCTCTGTCCAAATGTGGTCCCCTGACAAAGGGCCAGTGTTTGTTGTTTGAGCATCTGTATGAAATAAATTGTACTTTGCTTGCATTTGCTTATGTGTGCTGTCATCTGTTGCTTCTCAGTGGTACAGTATATGTAGTTCCTGGATCAAAATGGAGAGAATAAAACTTTAAAATGGAGCCTTTACATCATGCTAACTGACATGTTGGTGACCAAAAATGGTCAGTCAGTGTACGTGCTTCTACATTAATATGATGTTTATTTAGTTAATTAATTTAATTATGTATTATCTTTTGCATACCGAGCCCCTAGCTGGCTCAGTTCACTACAAGGCAATATTGTGTTAGAATCCAAACTAAGGCCTTACAAACGGAAACTATGGGAACACCTCATTGCAGTTGATGGCTATGATTACCCTTCATAGCTTATGCTATCAAACTGCCAAAATACCTCTCACAGTGACTAGTCCTTTTTACCCCTCAGCACTTGCCTACCTGACACCCTGCCTCCTTTACTGCTTCCTCAATTCCTACTCTACCTTCCTCCTCACCCTCCTACTGCTATACTTTATTTATCCCTGGATAATACCTACTGGGCTATGTAACTTGCACACTGAAATCATTAATTGTCTTGTATGTATCTGATTATGTTGACAATTGCATCTATCCTCTGATATGTTGCCACCCTAATGACTTGATCCACCATGACCCATTTGTCCTCTTGGACCCAATGGGTTTGTGCTGTTCAAAAACTTTTACTCTTTCATGTACACTACCCAGTTATGTACATATGGCATGTACTGTATGCATTCCTCCATTATTGGAACTGCCTACAAAACTTTATTGTTTGTACTGATCTGTATTGTCCAATATTCTGACGTGAACTTTTGTAAAAGAGCTTCCAGCTTAAAGGTATACTGTAATCCAAGAAGTTAATAAATAAATAAATAAATTATTAAGAAAAGATAATTGAACCGAGGCTCATTTTCAATGATGTCATGCTGAAACAGGCATCAAGTCACATTATAAGAATAGAGATCTTTTAAAGCATCACCTTCCATTCAAAACAAGCAGTTAAAAAAATTAGTCCATGTCATCTTCAAATTTCTCAAAATGCCTCCTATACTCTTCACCTTTAATAGGCAAATACCAGTTTATCTAAGGGAAATCTGTCATTTCTGTGAATCACACTTTCTTATGCACTTATGGTTTTACCTAATTATTTTTTAACCTTGTAATGTATAATAAAATGCCATCAGTATGCCTGATGTCCCCCTGGAACTCATCTGAACATTTGATGTCACATCTAATAAGTTTATCCCAGCAATCAACATTTTAAATATGTATTATTTAAGTAAAACCTATGAGGCAAGCAGCCATTTTGTCATTCTACTGTAGGTTAGTGAAATTTCAGTGTCCTCATAATTTACCAGGGTACAGATATAAGTCAATGAGATTTATAACAGTGCATAAAACACACGTGCTGCTGGTTCAAGTATCATAATTTGGTGAAAGCTTACTCTTTATATCTTCCTAACAATCAGAGATTGCGAGTTTTGTATGTACTGCTCTTGCTATTGCTGTTACCTTTCCCCTCTCCCCATGTTTCACAGCATTACAGAGAAACTCTATAGGCACTGCCTGCATAATTTCCCAAGGCCTTGAAGATTTCAGAAGGAAGAAAATTGTGTGAAGAAAAAAGTCACGTGGAAAAGGTGTGTAATAATTTAAATTTCCCACATGCAGCACTTAATAATTTTTTGAGAAGATTTTAAAGTGTGATTATCTGATTAGCAGAATTAGCACTATCACCTTACTTTTCAAGAATTCTTTATTATTAAAATAAGGTTAAAGCTGAAGTTCTATTAACATGGTGCACAATGTAAAATACACGATCTGTGGGTAAAATATACTTAGTTTCAGTATGTTTTTTGCCCTAGTCTTTCAGCCAGTACAGTGGGCCAATTGTAATAAATACTAAAGTGGAAAAAGAGATGCTCCTTGGCAAATGACATCAACATGGTATACATAAGGCAGATGAGGCACCAAACAGGAAAACAATCCTATATTGCCACCAGACGCCTCCTGCATGCTGGCATTTGGACCCTCAAATTACTACTCCACAAACTGCCTGTCTATTTAACGTCTCTCATGCACATCTCGCACAGCACCTACTCCCTAAGGAAATCTGACCTTATCCTACTAGATGTTCCCAGGACACATACCACAGCTGGCCAAAGAGCTGTCTCATACACCCTCCCAAACATTTGGAACCAACTACAAGCCATGCTGAAGCTAACCAGTATCGTATCAATTAACTCCTACAAAACACTAGCTATCTCTAAATTAAAAGACATTTGTAGGTGCTACTAGGCCCCCAACACCAAGTCAACTTCCTAGGTACCAATTGGCCCTCTACTTACTAAGCTAAAATGTGTTGCATAATTTAGGGCAAGGTTAAAGCTGGAATATACTGCACATATAGCATAAGGACTTCTATTGTGTATACCTCTTGTATTATATATCTTTTTTTCTTTGTTGTTCTACATTTCATATCTCCTGTCTATGTAATTGCGAACTGTATGTGTATGTGCCTCAGGACCTCCTTGTGAATGAGCTTGCTCAACGGAGTCTTTCCTGCAATAAACTTGAAATTGAACATATTGCCATCCCTCAGTGTTGGTTAACTTGACTATTTATTGGGTTAAATTTAAGCATGTTGCTTCAGATTAAACTATATTGCTTTGGATGAATATATATTAATTGCCGGGTCGCCCCTGAAAAAGGGACCTTCGGGGCTCAGTGGGCCTACCCGGTCACCAAAATTTAATAAATAAAATAAATAAATAAATAATTTATGTAGAAATAGGTGTAGTATATATTGGTTTAAATATAATGTTATTGGTACAGGTTCACAAGAACTGTGCAGAATAGGTATGTACTGGTTTGCGTGGAAATGTATTTGTTCAAGAAAGTATAAATTAGTTCCAGTAGACATGTAATGGTTTAAATGAAAATGCACTGGCATATAACAATATATTGGCCTTAGCAAAAGTATACTAGTGCAGCACATTTTCAATTGGTGTCTGTAAAAATGAATTGGTTTCAATAAAATGTATTGGTTTCAATAAAATGTATTGGTTTTAATGGAACTGCATTTTCCTTAGTTGCAATGCATTGGTTTCTATAGAAATTTATTGGCTTCAATATGATTGTATTTGTTTCCATATAATTGTATTGGTTTCATTATGCTTGTATTGGTTTCAGTTTGTACTTTATTTATGTTTGTTTCAATGTACTGTATCAGTTTCAATGAAAATGTAAATTTTTTTGGATGGTATTTCTCCCCCATGGTCCCAGCCAGCTCTTTCCCTTCTTCTGTCCACAAAGCGCCATTCACCAAAGGATCAGACCACCTCCCTTCCTTGTTCCCATGACTTACCTTTCATGGTAGGGTGGTGGGGAGTGAATCAACCCACCAGGAATGGATCCAGCGCCAGGGAGGTGTCATCCTGGGGTGGCGCTTGTGGGGGATGGTTTTCATGCAGCTCGGCTGGGCCCTTTTTCTGCTTTTCTTGTGGAGGGGGAGTGTGCAATGCCAACAGTGGCACACAGCATGTGCATCCACACACTGCACACCAGTTGGCTGCTTCTCCTCTGCGTCTCAACGTACGGGACTCAGCATGTTGACACCTAGCCTCTGCTAGGTGTTTGGCAAGTGCTGATCCATGTTCCCCACCCTCCCTGGGAGAGGAGAGCTGTCCCCTGGATGCTTGATCCTCTCCCTCACTGGTGATCCACTCACACCACAAACACGGGTTGCTGGCATGGCAGGAGGTAAGGCATGATGCCTCAGCCCTCCACACTACTGGGCCGACCATTAAATGTAATGGTTTTAGTAAAAAAAAAGATTTTAACCATATTGGTTGTTGGAAAACAGGAGTTGCTGGCAGGTTTAATACCTTTTATTGGACCAAAACATATGCCTTGTACAAAGATGATGTAGTGCACAAGCTTTTGGGGCCTCACCGGTCCCTTCTTTAGGTGAATAATAACCTGAGCAAAATAAGCAGCTTTTGTATACACTGTGATGCATTGTTTAAAAAATAATTATGATAGAATAGTAGAGAAGAATTTAACAGGAAGCGTGAGTGGGCAATGGATGTTATGGGATGATTGCCAATGCTCTTAACATAACCGCTGACCATTCGGCCTGTTGCCCGAACCCCCTCCCAGTGGTTGCAACATTAAAGCTCTGCTATGAGTATCCTGGAGTACTAAATTGTTGTCCCTCCACCATGTATACCTGTTACATTTTTGCTTGCCATCTATTGTTTTCTTTGATGTCATTATGCCATGATGTATCTCTATAATGTGTAGCACCTTGTTTTATACTCTACCGGATTGTGCCTGGAAATGCTATATTTTTGCTCGCAATCTATCTTTTTTTTTCTTCTCGTCCTTAATGTTATCATGTTTTGATGTAACAACTGTAATATTGTGGCTCCTATGTCTTGTACTCTTCCGGGTCGTGCCTGAAAATAGGCAGGATTGTTTGCCTAGTGCACTTACCTGGTTACCAAAAGCTAATAAATAATAAATAAATAAGTGCTAAGATATTCATAAGACAGGCTAAATGGATGCCTTGAAGTGATAATTGGAAAGGTACCCTGACAGGAACACAGAATAATAAAGACCTGAGATAAACAAAGTGTGAAATCTATATACACTGTGATGTATTGTCTCAAAGCAATTAAGACAAGAAAGGTGAGAAGAACTTAACAGGTAGGTGTTCCTATTCATTACCCACCCACCCTTCCTGTTAAGTTCTTCTGACTATCCTATCTTAATTACTTTGAAACAATGCATCACAGTGTTATAGTCCTCACACTCTGTTTATCTCAGGTCTTTATTATTCTGTGTTCCTGTCAGCATACCATTCCAATTATCACTTCAAGTCATCCATTCAGCCTCTCTTATGAATATCTTGGCACTTCCTGCTAATCATCGCCTCATAGCCATTGCCCACCCACCTTTCCTGTTAAATTCTTCTCAACTATTTATTCAGAATTATTTATTTATTGAATTTTGTTGACCGGGACAGCCCATGGAGACTAGAAGTCCCTTTTAAGGGGTGTCTCGGGGAAGGGGTATACAGATGGAAACCAAATGAAATTGAATCAGATATTTTTAGTGGTATTTTTGTTAACCAATGCATCTCAGGGTATATAAATGCTACTTATTTTGCTCAGTTTGCTATTCACCTGAAGAAGTGACCTGTGAGGCCCTAAAAGCTTGTGTACTACAGTATATAATCACTGTACAATACATGTTTGTCCAATAAAAGGTATCAAACTATCCAGTGACTCCTATTGGTTTTAGTAAAAATATATTAGCTGCAGAACAGAACATGTATGAACAGGTAACATTGTAGTCCTTAACCTCAACTTAGAAAACACAAAAATTAGTTAAAATATTGCAATATTACAATGTGTACAGTAGCCTTATAATAAAATATAATTTTGAATAAAATAGAACATAAGGCAGCAGCAGGTAGTAATTCCCATACTGGGTGTGTCCCAGCATGTGAGTGGAACAGCACAGAAGTGAAACAGGTGTAAGGTTAGCATCGTAGGCATCGGAAAGTGTCCCCAGGTGGAAGCAGGGAAGCAGGGGACTCTGCCAGTCAACTCTGAAATAAGGTACCTATTTACTACTGTGTAACATTCACTGCTGGGAAGGGCTGAAGGTCAAAGGTAGGTCAAAACAGGGAACAGGAGCAACACCATGTCTAGGGTAGGAGTGTAAAGGAATTTAAACAAGGTAGGAGGAACGCCAATAGCAACCTATCTAGGATCAGGTAGCAAAGGGTTAGGGAAAGGTGAAAGTGCTGCTACCACAATAGTAGAAAGCTAAGAAAGCTAAAGGGCTAAAGGAAGGAGGAAACTCTTTCAACAAGAGGGAACTATTTATTGAGAGGGGTAGCAGGGAAAACCCCCCTATCTAGGGTAAAGGTACAAAGGGGCATAACAAACAAAAAAGGAGAAGGACGTAACAGACCAAAAAGGGGAAACTAGAAACACCCTATCAAGGGTAAAGGTACAAACGTATTTCCAGGTGACACAGGGAGAATAGGTACTGGGAGTACTGCAGTGCAGTGGCTGTGGGACAGCTGTTTTTAGAGAGACCTTCTGAGACTGCAGTGGTGCCCCATCTGCATGCATCTCTCTGGGTTCTTTTTTTTCCCAATCTGTTTCTGCAACAGCCCCAGGGAACTCTCTCCGGCATCCTTGGCCTTCCAGGGCTCTACCTCCCACCTGAGGCTCTCATTCCTTCTCCCTCACATCCACAGACACAACCACGGATCTGAACCCCACGGAGGAAGGGCCGCCCTATCCACCAAGGGTGCTCTATCTACAGTATAGAGTGCCAGTTTCTGCGAGGCAGCCCAGAGAGGAGAAGGCCCAGTATTGGAAGTGTGGTCCTGGAGGCCGAGGTGCTCACTGTCGATCCGCCCCTCGGCATTTGCCTCACCCCGTGTGAACCACGCAGCCCCCCAGCCACTGCTAGGTGCCATTCTGGTGCGGTGCAACCCCAGTATCCCACCCTGGGAAGGGAGAGCAGTCCTCTCGGTGCTCAATTGCTTCCCTCCCCTGCCGACCCCCAGCAGCCCGAGTCCGTTCCCGAACCCAGATCACCAGTGTGGCTTGAGGTGTGGCATCCAGCACCTCAACCCTCATTGCCACCGGGCTGGGCTCATCTCTTTGGGTTGAGGAAGGAGGTTGCTAGACTTCAGGCTGAGTTGGCTAGGATTCAGGGACCTCTTCCTCTATCAAGGGGCCTCCAAGTCTGCCACCGTTACCTTAGAGGATGCCAGGCAGGAGGAACAGCTGGACTGTGGTGGGCTCTGGAAGAGTGGGGGTGGTGGGTCAGAAGCACTTTCCTCAACCAGTACAGCTACGTAATTCCTATGCTGCTGTGGTGGGGAAGGATTGCCGGAAGGAGGCACCTGTGGTAGTGACCAGGGAGGATTTTGGGGCCTTCTGTAATGGAGTGACCAGGGAGGATTTTGGGGCCTTCTGTAATGGAGACCCCAAGGAGGATGACAGAGGACCCCAGAGGAGGAGGAAGCAACTTCTGGTGGGGGACTCAATTATCAAGGGATGGATTTGGGAATAGGAACAGGGGGAGGTTGATTAGGTGCCTATGTGGTGTCATGGCCCATGGGATGGGTAGTGGATCCTGAGGATCACTAGGGCACCAGGACAGAAGGGAGAACTGGATGTTCATTGTCCACCTTGGGACTAATGACCTGTCCAGAGATGGGCTGGGATAGTACAGGGGGAGTTTAGGGAGCTGGGGAGGGATCTTAGACAGGTAGCTTGCTCAGTGGGTTTCACTGAGGTGCTACCTGCCTATAATGGGGGGAAGGGGAGGACAGGGATCTCCATACCAGGAGCTTCAACTCATGGTTGAAGGAATGGTGAAGAGAAAAGGGATTCGGCTATACTGGAGACTGCGGACACACCTGGAGGGATAATGGCCTATACAGGGGTGATGGCCTGCAACAATTTGGGAAGGGGACTGCAGTCCTCAGTAGATGGTTTAAATGTTACTTTGATGAACATTTAAACTAGCAGAAGGGAGTGTTGGAAACTGCTCCCACCCACAGGCTGGTTTAGAGAGTAGGGAGAACCCGAGGGAAGAAGAATCCTCCAGGGTGCAAAATAATAAAGGAAGCAGGGTGGCAGAAATGAAGGGGGATGGGAATGGGAGTATTAAAAAAAAAAGAAGGGGGAAGGAAGGAGGGCAGACATGAAAAAAGGGAGGTAACAAACAGAGTGGTAACAAAATATGGAAGGCCACGTGCATGAATGCTAGAAGTTGAGGAAATAAGATTCCAGACCTAGAGGCCATCATGGCAGAAGCTGACCTGGATACTATGGCCATTACTGAGTTATGGTGCAATGAAAACCATTACTGGGATATGGGCATGGCAGACTATACTCTGTTCAGGAAGCATGGGGTGGAAAGGAAAGGAAGGTGTGGTGCTTTAGGGAGGGAAAGCATAAAAGTGACTGAAATACAGGGAATACAGGGGGGCAAAGGAATTGTGGGTCACCCTGGAGATGGGCAACGGAATCACTATTTACACTGGCATGATCTACAGACCAACAGTACAGGGGGAGGAGGGAGATAATGTACTGGTGGAAGCCATTGGTAAGATGGCAGAAAAGGGGGAGGTACTGCTGGTGGGGGATTTCAGTCTGCCGGATTTAGACTGGAGCCTCCCAGCAGCAGCTTTAACTAGAAGCAGGGACATCCTGGACTCACTGCAGGGGGCATTCTGCAGGTAACTAGTCAGTGAACCCACTCGTGATGGAGCAATACTGGACCTGGTAACAGGGACAGTCATGCAGACATCAAGGTGGGAGGCCACCTGGGGACAAGTGATCACCATAGAGTGTGGTTCAATACAAGGAGAGCTGAGGAACTGAACCACACAAGGGCGAGGGTTCTGGACTTCACGAGTGCAGATTTTATAAAGATGGGTGAATAACTCAGGGATGACCTGGTGGGGGGGATAACTTGGGTGAAGTGGAGGAACAGTAGGTGAGGATAAAACGGGGCATAGTGAAGGTAACAAACCTCTGCATCAAGTAAGTGAGCAAGAAGAAAAAGAAATCGGTACGGTTCATGAAAGGGGGTCTGAAAAGATGTAGGCTAATAGGGTAGCATTCAGAATATATAAGGAGACACAGAGGGAGGAGGATAGGGACGTGTAACAGGGGAAGCAGAGGAAAGCCAGGAAAGCAGTAAAGAGAGTGAAAGAGCAAACTGAAGAGAGAATAGCCCAGGAGGTAACAAAAGGGGACAGGACATGTTTTAGGTATGTAAATGAAAAGAGGAAGACCGTGGAGGGATTGAAGGGTAAAAAGGGAAGGGGGGGGGGGCTGTGCAGAGGGGGACCAGGAAAAGGAATACATCTTAAACAAATACTTTGTTCATTTTTCACAGAGGAAGAAGAAAGGGAGGGACACAAAAAGTAACAGAAGCTTTGGAAGGAGGGAGGTGAACAATTGTCCTTTTTTGGAGGAGAAAGTCCTGAAGAGACTCTAAATTGAAAGTGGACAAAGAAATGGGGCCAGATGAGGGCATTCAAAGATACAGAGGGAGCTCGGGGAGGTACTTGCTGCACTGCTGGAGATGAATTTCCACTTCACAAAAGTGAAAACAGGGAGATGGCTAGTAATTATAGGCCAGTTAGCCGGTATCAGTGGTGGGAAAGTTAATGGAATCAACTGTTGGAGGAAGGGATTCCGGAATATCTTGAATCCAGTGGGTTGCAAGATCTGAGGCAGCATGGTTTCACGGGGGGGGTCATGTCAAACAAATCTGATAGATTTCTTTGACTGGATGACCAAGGAATTTGATTAGGGTGGAGCGGTGGATGTGGCCTACCTAGATTTCAGTAAGGCTTTCGAAACTGTTCCACATAGGAGATTAGTAGGCAAGTGGCATAGCTTAGGAGCAGGTCCAAAGGTGGTAAACTGGGTAAGAAATTTGTTGGGGGATAGGGGACAGAAGGTGGTGGTAACAGAGTTCACTCTGAGGAAGGGAGGGTGACCAGCGGAGTGCATCAGGGATCAATACTGGGACCAGTTGTCTTTAATGTTTTCATAAATGACATAGCAGACGAGCTAAAAGGGAAGGTCTGCTTCTTTGTGGTTGAGACCAAAATCTACAGTAGGGTGGAAACTCCAGAGTTTGTGTGTATGTAGAAAGGATGAGCAAAGGCCTGAGACAACCAGGGTACACTTGGGGTACAGAAACCCTGGGGCAGAGTACAAACTGAGTTGAGCAGTATTGATGACCACCAATCAAAAAAGAGGCCTGGGGTAATCATATCTGATGCCCTAAAGATGGCCAGTCAGTGTGGCAAGGCAGTCAGGAGGGCTAGTGAGATGCTAGTGCATGGTGATGGAGCTGGTATCATGCAGTGGTTTAAGGCTCTGAGCTGCAAATCTGGAGACCTGGGTTTGAATCCCACAGCCCCCCTACTTGCATACTGTGTGACCATGAGCAAGTCACTTAACTTTTCTGTGCTCCCAGGTCGCACCTGTAAACAAGCTTTCAGCTTAGTGTGTCTCTCCTGGTTAAACAAATGGGGAAAAAATTGGGGGGGGGGGAGTATCACCGCAAAAAGAAAGATATGGTGTTGCCTCTGTATTGATCACTGGAAAGACCCCACCTAGAATACTGTGTTCACTTCTGAAGATCACATCTCTGGGAGGACACAGAGTGGAGGCAGTCCAGAGGAATGCAACTAAAATGGTGCATGGTCTGCATCAAAAGCCCTATGAGGAGAGACTAAAGGACTCAATATGTAGACCCTGGAAGAGAGAAGGGAGAGGGGTGCTACAATAGAGACCTTTAAATACCTCAGGGGATAAATAAGGTAGAAGAGGGAAGTATTTTACAGAAAAATAGTGCTTAAGCAGAAGGGGATATGCTATGAAGCAGGAGGGGGTTCGATTCAGGAAAGATATGAGGAAGTATTTCTTCACAGAAAGAGTGGTGGATTCTTGGACTAGCCTTCCAGCAGAGCTGGTTGGGTGAAAACAGTGGTGGTAGTGGGGGGAGGGGTCAGAAATGAATGGGATAGGCATAAGGGAATCTTAGTGGAAAAAAAAGGAGGAGGGAGAAAGAGCCAGAAATCAAATAGGGTCTACAGTGATACTGTAAGTAGGGAAACATGGGCAGAATGGGTGGGCCAAGCGGCTCTTATCTGCTGTCAAATTCTGTTTCTGTGATTCTTGTATAAGCAACAGACTGAGAGTAGGAATGAACCAAAATCAAACTGGACTTTGGTGAAAGGGATGACTAATAATTTGTACTCTGAAAAGAGCAATTTGAAGTAAAAAAAAAAAAAAAAAGTTTTCCCTCCCAATTTGTCCAGAACTAGTTCTTGACAATCCTTTTTCCAACCCAGTCACTTCCTGCCCACCACTCTCCTGTTCTCCCACACAAGTTCCAATGTGTTTTACAAAATTCTCCCTCCCTAGTATGACTCCCCAGTCTCCCAGATAGATTATTTGATAGTGGGCCCCCTCCTGGCCACTGATCCAGGATTTGGAGGCCAATTGTCTCAAACTCCAGACAAACTCAATTCCCACTATCCCACATCACGTATGTTCCCATTCTATAATACAGTCTCTACAACAGGAACCTCAGCCACCGTAGGACATGCGAACATACAAAATTGCCGGCAGAAAAAGGCCCACAGATCTATCAAGTCTGCCCGATTATGCAGCTCTTAGTTTCATATTACAACCGCTGCCCCAGGCATAGGAGATCCACATGTAGTTGGTATTGCTTTTACCTAAGCCAGAGACTGAATGTGATACTGCAGCAGAGCATCGCAGACTACTCCATAGGCCTGGAGTGAAGGATAAAGTACACAGCACAAACCTACACAGTGACACAACATAGTACTGTTGGCATTACCAGAATGGACCACACAGACTACTTTCTTTATTTATTAATAAAAAAAAAAAGTTGGAAAAACAGGTTTGTCTTAGAAAGGCATGGTCAGCAAAACCTGTGGCAGGTGCTACTGGAATACATCTTCTGTGGATCACTGTCTGTGGTGTTGTGACAGAGTCTGCAAAACCCAGTAAGGCAACCATGATCCAGTGTGAGCTACAGTAAGGCCCTGTGCACACTACAGCATGGTAAGGAGAAGTGTTTTTTAAAACATATTAAGTGTTACCGTGCTTCAGCGCTCCCACTGTGCAATCCGTTTCATGAAACGTTTCTCCTGAAGTGTGCTTATGTGTGCGCACTTCTGGCAGCATTCATGCTCTGTGTAGCATGGCACGGTAGGTCAGATCAGGGGGTCAAGAAAGACAACAGTGGTAGCATGGATCTATCATGGATCTAGCATGGATACTGTTTGCACTGTGAGAACAAACATTTTATCAAGTGAAGCATTTTCAGGAACCATGCTATAGCCTAGGTCTGATCAGGGTTTTAGCACGGTTCTTAAAAATGTTTTCCAAAGTGGAATAGATGTGGATGCAAAGGGTGCTGGCATGGATCTGAAACAGTTTAACCCTCAAGAACCATTTCAGATTGTGCAGTGTGAACAGGGCCTAATAGTTACTATCCATTATTAACGTCAAGCATGAATCCCCTATAGTTTCCACTTTACCTCATGCCAAGTACTATTCTGTCCATTGAAGCCCAATAGATTTTATTTTATTTGTTTATCCCCTTGTGCCAACCAGCTCCTATCCTCTGGTCTTCCCACCCCTGTCACCACAGCATCCTCCAGGACTTACCTCAGCTGGATGTTCCCCAGGGCTTACTGCCTTGGCAGGGTCCCCCAAACCCCATCAGAGATGGGATCCTGTTTACATGGACTCTCGCCTGGATAGTTTAGGTGCAGGACTTGCAGGAGACCCGGTGTCATCCTACCGGTCAGTGCCATTTTCCTGTTTTCTTGCCCCTCAGGAGGTGTGGATATGCAAAGTCATCATGATGGATGCTGCACACCCCCATGTGACATGTATCAATGGCTGCCTCATCTCCCGTATGTTTTGGCAGCTTGGTGTGCCCAACCCCTGGTCTCTACCAGGTGTCAGATGAGCCCCAAGATCCATGTCCCCCGACTCCTGGAGGAGGAGAGCAGTCCCCCAGATACTCAATCCTCCTCCCTCAGCTGGCCCTCCGACTCCTGAGCTCGCTACCAAATTTGGGTCGTTGGTGTTGCAGGCAGTAGCACTACTGGTGCACCAGTGGGCCGGCTGCTAGATTTTATAATGATGTTCTAAATTATGACTATTATTTTATATTATTATCTCTTATGTTATTTTTATTTTTTGTTATGTTTCATATATTAGATAATATATAGCAATATGCTTATAGAAATATAATAAAATACAATAGAAACAATTTTTTTTTATTGTTATATAAATTTTTTTTTATATGACATGACAACATGATTGTGATAATAAATGCTTTGTGTTTAGAAGAACTAGTCCAGCTCTATGTTTTTTATAGTAATATAATTACTGACCTTCATTTTTTCCCATAGAGAAAGCCGGTTATAATTTGCTGTTATAACCAGCTGGGCTGGTTATAATGGCAAACACGCACCAGCTTTTTCTGGGAAAACCATAAGCCATCAACACCTGTAAAACAAATCACATTTAATCTGAAACTTACAGTCTGTCAGCTGGCTTCGTCCTCTCGCTACTTAAAATCTACACCCTATGTCCTCTATAACACAGAGAAAGACTAACAAGATAAATTAAACTAAAGTAGAAACTTTTCACATCATCCCTAACACACACTGAACAAATCTCTTTCTCCCCACAGGCATCGCAAGCTCTTTAAGCAGCTCACTGTGAACCACATAACCATGGCAACTGGAACCCTCACTTAGCAACAGAGAAATAAGTAAAAACTGAAGAACTTGAAATATTCTTACAAAATCTTTAAATGTTTTCTTCCTTTAACACCATTTACAGTTTCAGAAACAAGATTTACTTCTCATAGAAACCGCGGTTACTGAGCGAAGTTACAAAATGGACCTCGCTGTTTCAAGTACTGTAAATTAACACAATTTCAAAGACTAGAAAAAAAAATGTAATTAAATCATTCAGTTAAAATCTATTTTACTATTACAAAGTCCTTTAATAAAATACAGTTAATGAATCAGAGTACTGCACACTCTTTTGCAAAATGGCACAGTGTGTCAAACAAACTTCCTATCGGCGAAAAAATGAAGGTCAGCAGTTATATAAAATAAGATTTGGGGAGGTGGTTCAAACTCAAATTTTACACACGCCGTCGGAGTGGGATGCCTTAATGTGACATCCCATACCTTGGGTGTGTGTAAAATTCTCATTATAACCAACTCTCCATACCTTATTCTCTATGTAATTTTATTATTTATGTTATATGTATTTACTGTATTATACTGGCACGACAGCGCAAGTATGGTTCTCAATGGCAAACCCCTAATTTTGCACCTCAATATCTTTGGCGACATTCAACAGAATATCCTGAAAATCTACATGCACCACCAGGCTGGTATAGCCTCAAGACATAAAAAGTTTTGTGATGGTACCTTGTGCAGTTTCTGAGATCTGGATACCCCTTATTTTGGAAGTGACTTTTTTTTTTTCTATATTTAATACATGTTATTTTGCTCTCATCTATAGCCTAGATGGTATGGGATTTTTTCACAAAACTGTCAGGGTAGAAGTGGCCTGTGCCAAGGTAGTACCTTTTTTAAGGTGTAATGAACAAATACTAAATGGTTCCAAATTTATAAGGATTTAATTAATTCTGATCATGCTCAGCATCATTTTTTATAACACTCTGATACGAATGGTAAAAAACACAGATTGTGAGCATTTATCAATTGTAAAATAAGTGCTTTGCTTGTCATGAGAAAAAAGTAATGATTGTGATAGCCACCATTTTTTTTTGTGTGTGCTAATTTCTTTATCTCTACACCGACTGGTCCCTTTCCACAGCACCCTCCCCAGCCCCGTCTTCCCGGCATTCACTGATGCTTACCTGTTGGCTTAGAGTGCCAGCTGGCCAGGTGTGGTGCCTGTGGGGGGCTGGCATCATCCCACTGGTTGGTGGCATTTAAAGCCTCCAAGTTTCTCCTGTCCCCGAATGCAGAGGTACAGCGTGCAATGATGGCAATGGTCAATCTGCACATGCTTCCACACGTGGCATGCCATGCACCTGCTCTGTCCCCTTACTCTGTAGAGCCAGTGTGCCAGCCTCCAGTCACTGCTAGAAGTCAGGCAAGCACCTGTCTCTGGTCCCACCCCTGCTCTGAAGAAAAGAGCTGTCCTCCGGATGCTCGATCCCCTCCCTCCCCGGCCGACCCCCAGCGACCCGCTTGTACCACGAACACAGGTCACCAGTGTGGCAGGAGGTAAGGCAGTGATGCCTCAACTCTCCATGCCATAGGGCCGGCCGCCATCTTGTTTTTTAACTAAAAACATTTAAAATACTTAAAAATTATGTATTTTCAAAAGAACAAACTCCTGAACCTAGGTAAACAAGACCCATTTAGTTAGATTCTGTTGTCTGTTTTTTTGAAATTTGCCCTGTAAATTACATTTCTGGACACCCAAAAATCCTGTGTACCCAGCTTAGCAAGAGAAGCTATTCACCCACATTCTCTGTATCAGAACAACAGGACTTTCTTGACATTTGCAGCTGCAGATGGAGACATGCTGATGCGTCTATGCCTGCAGTAAGCTCTTTGTCTCTCATATGTACTGTATGAAGGTGTGTATGTATATATGTATCTACTCCATCTATCGATTAATCACTCTATCTATCTATCTATCTATCTAGCTATCTATCTTTATTTGATTATTATTATTCCCCTTCCCTTCCAGCTCAGCCAGTCCTCCCTCATTTTTCTCTCTAGTCCTTGTACAGTGCAAGCTTCAGATACCAATCTTAAATTGTGGTTAAGTAAAATAAATAAGTACAAATTATTTTTTTACATTTTTATATATATTATACTCCTGGTACCATTTGGTTTTATATCCTCTTCTGGTCACTCATCTCCTTCCCAAAATATAGGTGCCCACTGCTGGTGTTGCCTTACAATATCCCAACACTGGGGTGCCCAATCCCCAGTGTTGATAATGTCTTCTTTGCAGTTAAAGAAAACCATCCCTTGTTGATCATTTTTTTATTTTTCATTTTTCAGTTACAACCCTGCAAAAAAGCAAATGTCCCCTTACTGATCTGAACCCCAGAACCCCCACACATACTACCCCATCCCCCCACTCAGCACCCACCACCTCCTACACTTCCACACACCTTCACTCACCTGAACATGTCCGATGACATACTGTACTGTAGATCCACTCTCCAATTGGACACATCTTGCTGCAGGAACCAATGACTGCAGTATGAGGACATTTAATGTAGTTCAATGGTGTTTGAATGTTTACTCATAACTTTGTCATTTTTAAATATTTTTACACCAAATCTTCAACATGGCCTTTTTGGGATCCCACCTCATGAACAAGTGTGGTGTAATTTTTTCAAATCCAGCCCAAAAAGTGATTTCACAGTCACTGTGCAAAATCACCTTTTGGGTGAGATTTGAAAATTTTTAGCGGCAGTGTTCATGAAGTGGGGTCATAAGAAGTCTATGTTGAAAATTTGGTGTGCAAAAATGACCAAGTTATTGGTGAATGTTGAACTGTTTCGACGCTCACTCATAACTTTGCTAATTTTCACTCCAAATGTTACTATACTATTTTTTCACAACACCTCATTAACGTGACAGTTGTCATTTTTAAAATCCTGGATGAAACATGTTTTTGCACTTGTGCTACAAAGTGGGAGTCATGAATTGACTATCTTGAAAATTTGGGGTCAAAATAAAAAACAATATTATTAAAAAACATTGTGTGTAGTACCAGCCTTTACCTGAAGGGGTAGTGCTCTCTGATCCCATATCAATAAGCTGAGTTCAGTGGCAAGCTCAATGATCCATCTGGATGGGCTGAGGGTGGGGGGATGGCACTGTCATATGACATCACCCCCAGCCTTGTCAGGGAAGGTGCAGAGTTGACTGCATGGATCCAAGTACCATATAGTGAAGGAAACTCTTCTCTTAACATAGGGCCTTCACCTCCACACCTGTGGGTGCCAAAGGGCCCTGTGATTTGGCTGAGAGATGCACTCTTTGCCCTAGGCATCTGAATCTGCAGCCCACTAGACAGCCCCATGAATTGTTGACATCTATTGCTGCACTTGGATAGCGGACAGTGTCTTCCTGTGGTGCCAGGCCCAGAGAGCCCTGCATGTCTACATCTGTTCACTCAGGTCCCAAAGGGACCTGGTTGAATGAGGATGTAATTCCACTAGCTCAAAAACACAGGAAATTCTTTGCAAAAAACTGCATTTGTGCAACAGTTAGTGTTCAGCATAACACCACAAAAGTAGGGAAATATGGCATTAGAGTTTCCAACCCTAACTCCCCACCCCACCCCACCCAAAAGCAGCAAAAGAACAAGATCACACAAGCAGTCACAGACAGCCATCATCAGGTAAGACAAACAACATACAACTGTTTCCAGAGGGCACAAATGCAGTAGCACTGATGAGCTTCCTTCATGGATTTGTATCTGCAGTTGCATAAGCACAGACCCCACAGGGGCTTGTGCTTGTGCAGTCACACCTGTGTATGTATGTCATACAGCATCCACAAGTACATGAGGCTGCAGAAGCACAGGTCCCATGGGGACCTGTGTTTCTGCACACAGAAGGCCCCATGGGCCCGGACCTCTGCAGACAGAGATACTCATGCATGCTGTATGAGGTACCTCGCTAGATAGCATGATCCACTACTCCATAGTTTTCTATATGCAGCTGCATAACTGCAAAACTGCTACCCCTTGAAAATGTTTAAGAGTCGCGGTGAAACCATGAGATACCCACATTGTGACAGTAGTGGGGCTTGCCCTTCTGGAGCCAGAAATTGGTGTGTATGTCTTACACTTGTGGCAGAAGAAGTGCGGCATACACAGGGACCTGCACTTCTGCAGATAGAAGTACTGCTGCAATTTTAGTATTACGGATTTCATGATGCCTGTGCTTCTGCAGCCAGAGGTCATTTAATATGTCTTAGACCTTTGGCTTCAGAAGCACAGACCCATCAACTGTGTGTGCGTCTTACAGTGTCCACGAGTATAAGAGCTGCGCTTCTGCAGACAAAGGAACTCTTGTTGTCATTTACATATTGTGGATTCATATCTGGGTGCAGGAGCCTATGCCTCTGTATGCAGAAGCAGTGTTGGGATTTGAGTATCATGGATTTGTATCTGCAGCGACAAGTGAGTGTGTATGTCTTTCAGTGTGCATGCTGCAGATACAAATCCACTGCATTTTTGTCATCTGGAAACAGTTAAATGTTATCGGATCATGCGGATTAAATGCGGATTATGGGAATGGTATGCTGGAGGGGCTTGTGAGTGATATTAAGGTGAGTAGGACGATGCCCCTACAGTCCCAAGTGTCAAGTGGGACATAGTTGCAATGGCTGTGGAGTCAGAATGGGCTAGTTCAGGGCAGAGTATTCTGGATAGTAGTAGGTTTTGAAATTGATAGGAGAGAACACGTAGACAACTGCGATAACAGGAGGGTGAACTCCTTCTAGTGTCAGCAACATATAAGGAGCCAATGGGAATTTAGGCACTTAGTTAATATTAGTGTGTCATGTGGTCAGTTCACACTATATAAGTAAGTGTTGAGAAACAGCTGGTGGGAACAATATGTGGGGGGTGAGCCAAGTCAGGGCTTCCCCGGGAGCTGGAGAGGCGGCTGCGGCAGTAGCAGATGCAGCTGTGCAGTGTCCTGGGTGGGCAGAAGTGGAGCATAGTCGCACCACAGTAATGCCCAGTGCGAGCCTATGGGAGTCTGGAAGTGAAGAGAAAAGCTGGTTTTAAGTTTAAGTAAGAGAAGGAGTCAAGCAGCTGGTTGGGGGCTGGCGGCACTCAGCCAGCAGGGGACTAGGGCCAAAAAGACAATAGGGAGTGTGAGGTCAGTTAGACAGAGCAGGGAGGGGTTGTGAAAGGGGCTGGGTGTAAATCAACACCGCTTTCTGAGAGGCAGAGGCTTGATCAGTTGAGATGGGTCAGAGTGAGCACAGGTTCAGGCAGGGTGAGTGATAGAGGCTTAGAAGCAGTCAAAGGTTAGAGCAGGGGGAAAAGCCCCGAGCGACAGTCACCAGCAGGCAGTTAGGACTGAGAAGCATTTTTTTAAACTCTAGCAAACACTATAGCCTATGAATCTTTAGCAAATCTAAACAGTACAGGCAGTGAAATAGTACAATTTCCAGCTAGGCTAGAAATTCATATGCAGCCCATGATCCTTTGCATTGTGTGGGCATGTGTGATTGTGTATTTTCTTGAAACTTGGCTTCCCAGCCAAATGCCCTTTGGGGTAACCCTTGCCTCAGTGTTTGCGCACAGAGGTTCTTTGTCTTAGAAATTCATACATATATTAGTAATAATAAGCGCCATATCGCCAAAGGAATATGGGCAGTGAAGTGTGATTAAGGGGGCATATAGTTAACAGTGAAAGATCCTCTTACTTCAGTCACTCTGAAAAAAAGCTAGAGAAACAGAGGGAATACAGTAGCTAGAGAAGTGATCAGCAGGAGATAGTGTGAGCCACTAGGAGATCAGCTCTCACTGGCACCAAATTCAAAGTCAGGGCTAGTACCTTGCAGATTTGGCTGAGCTGTAGCACACAGAGGATTTTTGAACCACTGTTATGGTTCAAAAATTGAGGGGTTCCTGGTCCAATCAGGGCTGGCTGGATCCCTTGCAGATTTGGTTGAGCTGTAGCACACAGAGGATTTTCAAACCACTGTTATGGTTTAAAAATCGAGGGGTTCATGGCCCAATCAGGGCTGGCTGGATCCCTTGCAAATTTGGCTGAGCTGTAGCACACACAGGATTTTTGAACCACTGTTATGGTTTAAAATTCGAGGGGTTCCTGGCCTGATCAGGGCTGGCTGGATCCCTAGCAGATTTGGCTGAGCTGTAGCACACAGAGAATTTTTGAACTACTGTTATGGTTTGAAAATCGAGGGGCTCCTGGCCTGATCCACACATGTGATATGTCCAACTTGCTTAAGAGGGAGATTTGGGTCAAATTAGTAGGGAGATTGGCCTGCTAGTAGGGAGATGCTGTAACATAATGAGTTTGTCCTTAAATGATGTCAAAAAATAAGAAAAAAGTAATAACAAAAATGTTATATATTTCATTTTGTCAAGAATAAGCACTAAAAAGAATAAACAACTAGTTATACAAAGTTATCAGATACATTGTTCATCACTGATTTCATTTTTATGTGTCTTTATCTGCCCAAAAAACATGAATGGATATTTTGGACAGAATTCTATTTAAACAGGAGATTTTGTTTCCCAGGAGGGAGGGAGGGAGTTCATCAGCTCTTCATGCAAGAGTCTTTAAATGCTATTGTCTTCTACAATGAAGGATGGCTGAAGATCAAGAACCATCATCATTCCCCAATAAGTTGCAAAATGAGCGCCAGGACACTGGTTCTTGTGCTTCATAGAAACATTGCCAGAGATGGCAGGAAAAGACCAGTGGTCCATCCAGTCTGGTTCTGGCACAGGAGCACAGTATAGTTTGACCTCATTACATGAATGATATGACAGTACATTTATTGGACTAGGTGATTGCAATATAAAATATATGTTTTTAAAATTCTTTAAATGCATTTTTTATTGATATGTCAATAACATTTCTGAATGAACATGTAATGAGTCATGAAGATGACATTACATATCACTAGGTATAGTGCCATAAGGTGGAGAGGCAATTGTCCATGCCGATGGTTCACAGGTGGTTGTGGTGGCATTTCACTTTCACTGGTGTCATGTCATAATAAACACATGATGACTCATAAAGATGATCAGGTACCATAACTTTTGAAGATGTTGCATTCTCTATATCGCAAGAAGAGTGGAGTTTTTTTTTCACAGAATCTGAAAAGGTGAAGCATACCAATCCTACTGTATCATCTCTGTTGAAGGTGCACACAGGAAAGAAGGTGGTGTCACCTCTACACATGATGAGAAAATGTGATTCATGATGGATGAGTGAGAAGGAAGAGGATTATAATAATGAAAATGGATATGCTCTTCACTAAAGCCAGAGTCATTCTTTGGTTTTTATTTTAAAATTTTTATTAGTTATTTTTATTCTTAAATTTGGCTTCACACACATGTTGAGAAAATGTTATTTCAGTGGATTTGTAATGTTTTCTTTAAAATAGTCCCACACTGCAGTGGATCCATTTTTTTTTTTAGGTATGGTAGACTGGTGGTAGTGTGTGCCCGGGGATACTTCCAGAGAGGAAATGGGCAATAGGGTGAAGATGATTATTTTTTTTCAGCCACTGTGGAATGACATGCCTTCCAATGACATTGGAAATAGCAGCAGAGATGATATATGAGTAGGTAATTTAATTTGATATCTATGATCATGATAATATAAAATGGTACAATATGAGATGATATATCAGAATATAATCTGATATACTATAGGATATATGAATCTGATGCAATATGATATGTATTTGACAACATAATATAATCTGCTATTATATATGGGAATATAATATCTGTTAAAATATTATATAAAATGATATTATAGTATATGATTTAATACATGATTATTCATATTGTTTTATATTTATTATTTTTATTATTTGGTTTTACTTGTGTGCCACAAAAATTATGGCCTTGAGAATTGAGCTTTCAGCTTGATTCCCTTCACTCGTGCTGTTTTCAGAAGCCACTAGTGATAAGGGAGGGGGAGTTGGAGTAATTGGGCAGCAAGATTACTTTTTTCAGAAATCGGAATTGACATTTCTGGGTGGACCACTTCTGTTCCTAGTAGGGGAACCAGAAGTATTTAAAGAAGGAAGAGGGGGAAACTGGCATGCTTCTGAATTGCTCAGGATGGTTTCACCAATAGATGCACTAGGTGAACAGCAGGGACGGCTACTTACATTACATTGGAAGTGGAACCAGTGAATTTCTGGGGACTAATAAACCATGGTTTCTTTAGTTGTACTGTTATGTGCCCAATGTCCTGTTTCTTCACAGCCACATGACAATGACTCCCACTCCCTGTTCAATTATGACAATCTCCAGTCTCCACAACAACCACCTGCAGAACTTGTACTTGATGGAACTGGCATGGTGGAACATTTATTGTGTCCTTTCCTCCCACTGCATGCCTTTCTCCTCCTGTTCTTCTCTTCACATTTTCAACATACAGCAACAACACATGCATTGCAAATAATGACATAGTCTTTGATGATTCCTAGATGCCCACATAACTTACACACCCAGTGCATGGACAAGCTGCAGTATGGTCTGATTTACAAGGTTGTAGAGAAAAGCAACACCATTGATAGATTTGTGACCTTCTGTCTCATTCAAGGCCCTGTGCATATGCAGACACACCTCTGGGTGTATGTTGTGCAATGTGCATGGGTATGTGGGGCTTCAGATGTGCAGGCCACATGGGGGGGCTACTGTTCCATAGACAGAAGGTCCAGCGTGGCCTGCAGCTCTGCAGCCAGTAGTACAGTGGCACAAGCCATGATGCAACACAGAAATGCTGCAGCATTCCACAAAAATGCTGTAGTATGCTGTAGGGAACATGGTAATTCAATAGCAATTAAGCCCTTTTCTACTGCAATTTTTGTGACATGTCATTTGCTGAAAGTTACTTTGTTGCATCATGGCTGGCTTCACTGTACTCATGTATGCTGTATGAGGTACCTTGCTAAATAGCATGATCCGTTAGTGCATGCTTTTTTATATGCGTCTGCATAACTGAAAAACAGATACCCCTTGAACTTTTTCTAGATCAGGTTTGTTCTTCTGAAGCCAGAAGTCGTTGTGTATGTCTTACACCTCTCACTGAAGAGCCACAGACCCTTCAGGGGCTTGCATGTCTGCAGACAGAAGTAGTGTTGCAATTTTTGTATCATGGATTTTGTGGCACCTGTGTTTCTGCAGCCAGTGGTCAGTGTGTATGTCTTATACCTGTGGCTGCAGAAGCACAGGCCCATCAAGTGTGTGTATGTCTTACAGTGTGCATGAGTATCTGAGGCTACAGAAATGCTGACCCTAAAGAGATGTGTGCCTCTGCAGAAAGAAGAACTGTTGGAATTTGGATATCACAGATTTTTATCTGTTGCTGCAGGGGGCCCGTTCTTCTGCACAGAAGCAGTGTTGTGATTTGAATATTGTGGATTTGCATCTGCAGTGACAAGTGAGTGTTTATATCTCATGGTGTGCATGCAGCAGATACAAATCCATGTAGGTAGCAGATCAGTGCTACTGCAGTTGTGTCATCTGGAGACAGTAGTATGTTGTTTGTCTTACCTGATGATGGGTGTCCGTGATTGCTTGTTTGGTGTTGTCCTTTAGGTGCTTAGATGGGGAGGGGCAAGTTAGAGTTGGAAACCCTAACATCAACTTTCCCTAATTTGGTGGTGTTAAGCTGAACCCTAACTGTTTTTTCAAACTACAGTCAAACCCGCTTAAACGCATAGTCTCGGGCTGATCGACAATTATGCGTTTAAGCAGGTTATTCTTCTAAGCGATCTTCTATTTTGTTCATTCGAGGATATGGTCATTTGATTGTGAAAGGCCATTTTTTTTATTTAATAGTGATTGTCACTTCTTGTGACTCTTAAAAGGGCAGGTTTCATCAGTTCTTTATTTATTAGAATGCACTGCTGAAAAGTGCTCTGTTAATTTTAACTGCCATTCTTTTGTAGCTCGACTGCACATATTCATGAGAGCATAGAAAGTTTATTTATTAGCCTGCACTGCCAAAGAGTGCTCCGTTAATTTTAACTGCCTTTGCCTTTCTTGCCTTTGCCTTTCTTTTGTTGCTCGGCTGCACATATTCATGAGTGCATAGAAAGTCTGATAGTCGTCCTCACTGCAGACAAGTTAAGTGCATTAACTTTGTCAGCGAGTGAAAGCTCCTTTTGTATTTGGTTGTGTTCTCAATTCTTTGTCTGGATTACCCTTGGCTCTCACATGTCTGAGCACCATTAAATTTCTATTTTGCATCCAGTCCTTTGTCTACTGGCTTTTTGTGGAATATTTTCCCCATATGCCTTTTGCGCAGTGTACTTTTGTTGTTTTTGAAACTTATTTGTCATTTCACTGCTGCATAGCTGTGGAGCTGAGTGCCAGTTTGTTTTTTGCTTTTGTAATTAACTGTTACCTGTTAATGGAGTGCAGGTGTGAGGGAAGGGGGAAATGTGAATGGCAGCAATGAGTCCAGCAACTGAGTAAAGGCAGATTTTTTCATGCATTTAAAAGGGCTATAGTAATGTGGTAAAATGATCACAATATAATGCAATAGATAGGAAATGACTCGGGGATTCAGAATTTTATGCATTTAAACAGGTTATTCTATTAAGTGGTATGTGATTAAGTGGGCTTGACTCTGTGTGTGTGTGTGTGTATATATATATATATATATATAAATTTGACAAAGTCTCACTTCTCTCACCCTTAGCCCACAATAAGCGCTAGTCTGGAATCATGGGACTCACACATTTTTAATTAATTAATTTACTTTTTAATCTGTGAACAATGTGAGTACTAAATACTTAGCATACTGTAGCTGCCCATTTTCAGGAATGCTCCTATCAAGTGGCACAAGGATATGTAAGCAATAATCCAGGACAGGGTGTGAAGTAAAATATTTATTGCATGCACAAGGGGAATATCCTTAAGACTCTTGGGGAAGTGCGTTCAAATCCTTTAATGCACACCATTCAGTGAATAATTGTGCTAATTAAATTAGTTTCTGTTTTTCTCTATTATATGTTAAGTGAAGCATACTTGATTTTTATACATAAATAATTTGTTTAAAATACATTTTAGATAATGAAATATTTATAAATGAAATGCTCCCTGATTTCATAGGTAACAAGGCTTTTTGTCTTTTTAATAAGATCAGATACTTGACTATGTGGTGCTAGACATTTTTAATGCATGGTCAGGTGGCATCTCTCAACCAGTGAAGTTTCTCAAGTGTTTTGCCTTGCCGTTTGATAAATAAAAGTAAACAATAGATAGCACAGTTTGAGTTTCATACAGCAAATTCTGAAAACAATTTTTGGAATCAATATTGTATCTTTTCTCTAAGGTGCTATAACAATTTGCTGTGGAACATTGTGTGACTGTCACTGAAATGGAGATTGACATGTAAGCTATTCTAAAGAGTGGGTGCAGTAATTATAGGAATCAATATGGTGTCTTTTCTCTAAGGTGCTGTAACAGTTTGCTGTGGAACATTGTGCGACTGTCACTGAAATGCAGGTTGACATGTAAGCTATTCTAAAGGGTGGGCACAGTGTAGGAAAAGCCTTTCTGATACATTGCTGAGTTCAGTTATCTATCAGCAGAAGATTATGGTAATCTGATTTTAAATTCCTTGAGATTGGTTTGGGTTGGAGTAGATCAGATAGTACCAATTTATCAGTGGCTGTTAGTGATTTGTCTGTGGGGCAACCTAAGGTAAATAATCTTCAACTGACTGATGACAGCCAGTTAAGTTTAGAAAAGAGACCACTAGTGGTGAAGTACATGAACCTTGATCTCCCCCAGAAGCAGCATGATGTAGTACCCCCATACCTGCGGACAGGCTCAGAAATGTCCAGTGAATGAATTTCTTCATCCTACTGTTTTCATGTTTGCACATGTGAAAAAAACTCTAATAAGTCTAAATGTTAAAGTTAAGAATAGGAAAATTGTGCCAGACCATCTGCATTGCAGCAGAGCTGCCACTCATAGTGCCAGGGATCCAGGTTTAGGAATAATTCTAAGGCATGGGAAGGCTGGCAATGAGAGGAGAATCAAGCAGCCTAGATGATGCTCTCCTCCTCAAGGCAGGGAGGGCTGCAGAGTTCTCTATGCTAGCGTCAGCTGAGTGACAACAAGTAGCGGTGCAGCTGGAGCTGAGAATGGAAGAATAACCATTGACCGGCTCCGATGTGCACTGATATGCTTCTGCATGCACATGAACCCTTCAGACCTCATAATTGGCATCTTTTGTGGGGTGGGAGAAACAAGGAAACAACCCTGCATGGCAGGCAGGATGAAATAGGTACTCTCCAGACCCTGATGAACTAAGTGTCCACCACCTCCTGGAACTGTGCCGCTCAGTGGAGAGCTCTTTGCCCTGCTGTCTATGGACTCCACCCTCTAGGGGAAGGTTTGGGGTTAAGGAGGAGGGTAAGCAGAAGAGAAGGATAGGACATTGATATCATCATGCTAAAATGGTCTACTGTGGTGAGAATAAACAGCATAAATAAAAGTTAACCACAGAATTAAGAGGCTTAATAAAGCAGATATAAGAAATCCTGATAGAATGAGAGGTAGTTTCAGATGTCTTTGCGTCCTTGCACAACATTTATCAGCTTTGATCTTTGTTTACTGGTCCTGCTGTCCCCCCAGGGTAGCACATAAATATAGCAAACCAAACTGAGTGACTCAGAAATGAGCACTTCAATTTGGTCACTTTCAGGATCAGTGATGAGGAATGGATAGTGAGGGGAGGGAATAGTGAGGGAGGATGGGAAAAATGGTGAGGGGATGGGAGGGAATAGCGATGGAAGGGGAGAGGAAGAAGGATGGGCTAAATGGGGACGTGAAGCATGATGCCACCAAGCTACCTGCCTAGCATAACAGGTAGGGACACTGTCTGCAGTGCTGGTGGTCCCGGGTTCAGGACTGCATATAGGTACTTTTTTTTTCTTTTGCAGCTGTTTTTTTTTTTTAAACTTATTATCGTCATCAGTCCCTCTTCTTTCCTCCAGTGTCCCACCTCCCGGAGATGATTATATAATTATGAGGGTAAATGTTATTTTACATGTGCTTGGTGTTCGGCATTTATTGTGATGTGCTGAACTGGTTTTCTGCAGGGTGTACTCGCTGTTTTGTGAGTTGCCCAAAAATATTCACTGTTATGACATGGAACCCCTCCCAAGACACATACAGTCACAGGGGACTGTGCTTAGACCTGGGAGAACAGCAGGACTGAAAACATCTAATCTGAACTGATAAAAGCTCTTACAAGAACTGTAGGCTATTGAATCTCCCACTGATACAGCCCTGCTCTGATGTCAACTGCAGGGAATTCTAGGATTTCTGGTTAAAGCAAATGGCGGCTTGGGAGTCATCAGAATCAGCCTGATACATTATACTATACTGCAGTAAACTGTAAGTAAAAAAAATATTTTTGCAAAGAGCAAATTGGGACCAGCCCCACTCTTGGGTGCAGAGCTCTTAGTGCTGACTGTTCCCCTTAAAGGAAAATGTTAAACATTTTTCAGACACAGGAATAAAAGACTGATATGGGAGGGCATTGATAAGATACAGAGGGAAGGAATAAGTGTTGTAGATAATGTAGGTAATGCTGATATCCTTAACAACTTTTTCAGTTCTGTGTAGGCACAGTGAAATGTAAGGGTCCATCAGAACTAAGGCTAAAGTTGGTGGTAATTTCTGTGGAAAGCAAGAATAAAGGGCTACAAAATCTAAAAATAAACAAATTCCCCTGACTGGATGGGATTCACTGAATAGTGCTGAAAGAGACTATCCAGGCTTTGGCAGCACCCATAGTGGACTTTTTAACAATTTGTTAGAAATAGTGGAAGTTCCAAGAGATTGAAGGATAGCAGATGTCGAGATGTGTTAGCCCTTCACAAGGGGGAGGGATAGGGAGGATCTGGAAAATTACAGACCAGAGAGCCTAACTTCCACAGTGGGGAAGTTGTTAGAAACTATTGTCCTGGAGCACATAGTTGAGTCCCTGGAAACAAATGGATTGCAGTACAGGAGGCAACCTGAATTTGTGAGAAGCGAATAGTTTCAGAAGAACCAGATTGATTTTCTTCAATTATGTGACATAGACAGTGGACAGGGGCCAGGCAGTAGACATCCTTTACCTGGATTTCAGTAAGGTCTTCAGTTCTGTTCAGCAGAAGAAGTTGTTAAAGGGAAAGTTTCCTCAGCTTATTTTCTGTATACCTATGTAGTGTGCAGGCATGGACAATGATGCCCTCTCTTGCATCCCCCAGTGTCATCCTAATTTAAATATAAATGAGGTTGCTTCACTCTAATTTGCCCTGGTGTGAAAATCTGCCTCCATTCCACAGGTCATGATCCCACTCATGCAAGGCATCATGGGAGTTGATGATGTGTACATGCACAAACCAGCAGACGTTTTACTCTCATTCAGTTCTGTTACATGTCTTTTGAAGTCCCTGTATTTTCTAAAAGCATTTTTTCTAACTGAGATACATTTTAAACTACAAAAAACAGCAGGGCTCTTGATGCCTTGATAAGTTTTGTGACTAGCAAAAACAAGAAAATAGGGACTGCATAGGACAGTAGCAGCACTAATTGTGTAACTAACAGTGTAACTACTGCAGGCTTTAGCATCAAAACATCATACAAGTCCAGGATGCCATGCATAAGTCAGGTCATGGCCTTTGCAATAGAGTCAAGCCACTGTCAGACTTAAGTACAGTACCTTCATTTAAATCCTGATGAAATTAGGAGGGTGCAGTAGAAGCAATCACTGTGTGGCAGCTCTGATTCTTTGGAACACTCTTCCCTCTGAGGTAAGGAGGGCTCCTTCGCTGGCTGTTTTTAAAAAGTCTTGGAATACTCATTTTTTCAAATTATGTTATGGCCTGGCTTCATGACTATTTATATTCATATTTGTATCTGATTTTAGTAATTTATCTGTTTTATTGTATGGTGCTCGGAGCCTCTGGGATTGGGCACCATATAAATAAAGTTTGCATCTGGCATTGTGCATGCCTACTAACTATGAAGGGAAACAGAATAAAAGGCTGAGGGGATCTTCCCTTTAAAGAAGTGAGAACTCTGGGGCTAGGACATAAATTAGTTAAGTTGATAGGGAACTGGTTGGAGGGCAAGATCCAGAGGGTGATCATAAATAGCAAGTTTTATGGAGTAGGAGAAGACAACGGGTTCCAGCTTCCTGCAGGGATCTGTTTTAGGCCCCACCCTTTTCAACATGTACTGTACATCAGCAACATAAGTGAAGTCTTACAGCACAAGGTGTAGACATGGGACATACAAACTTGAAATACAGCTATACTGTGCACGGTACCAAGCTAAGTATAATGGAGACAGAAAGAGATCTAGGGGGTACTTGCAACCAAAACCTTTAACAATGCTAGGCATCATAATGAACTGGCTAGTAAATCAAATAGAATTCTAGTTTTAGCAAAAAAATCTTTATTTCTAGAAAGAAATCAGTTATAATGCTTATTAACAGGAATTTAATAATGCTCATACTATTAGACTAAATGTGTCCCAAGTCTGGGCATCTTGTCTGGTTAGGGATAAACAAAAGCTTGAGCATATACAAATAGAAACTAACAAACTGATACATAGCATGTGTGATTTGGATTATGCAGATAGGCTAATGGTTACTGGACTAATGGATCTGGAAACATGAAGAATGAGAGGAGATCAGCTTTAAATGTTTGCCTAAAACAGTAGAGTTGCATCAAAATATGGATTTTGAGTATAAAAAATACAGTTCTTATTTAGGAGCACACAAAATAAAGCAAACCTGGCTTTTTTTAGGACTACAAACAGAAAATAGTTCTTTACACAGAGGGTCTTAGAAGTCTTGAACAGTTTACCACAATGCATTATTGAGAACCCAAAGAAAAATATAAAGAAAAGATTGCATAACTTAATTTTCAAGGGAAAGCACTACTGGGCAATGGAAGATAGTCTCAATGGACCCCCATGGGGGCTACATTTTAGACACAAGTAAACCTGGGTGTATCTTTTCAAGGATGACACCAACCTTTGCAGTGGGGCGGATAGCATGGAGGGTGTAAGGAATATAAATGGGGATGTAGAGAGGTTGGAAAAATGGTCTAGCATGTGGCAATTAAAATTCAGTATCAGAAGTTTAAGGTCATGCACTTTGGTCATAGGAATCCAAACATGGGAGTACCGGATCAAAGGTGTGACAGTTGAGCCTTCAAGGAAAGAAAGGGATTTGGGGATGATCATTATCAGTGACAATATACAGTAAATGCCACCTCCCAATGCAGTGAGACATAGGAAAGTCAATAGGATGCTGGAGTACATTTGGTGGAGCTTTACCAGACACAGAAAGGAGGTGGCTTTGCCACTTTATTGGTCTCTGGTCAGTCCTCACCTTGATTATTACATAAGAGCATGACGGCACATGGGGATTGCGTGATCCATCTAGTCTGTCCGTTATTTGACCTACTCCCCCCAAGTATATTCCCTTCTTTCAATATTCTGCTATGTCTGTCCCAAGATATTTTGGACTCCTTAACTTTCTTGGTGTCCATGACCTCCTGCAGCAGCCTGTTCCACAGTTCCACCACCCTTTTAGTGAAGAAATACTTCCTAACGTTGCTCTGAAATCTCCCTCCAGTTAGACGTCTGTTGTGGCCTCTAGTACGTACTTCCTTATTTTCTTGGAAGAGGTTCTGATTCTGCACTGAGTTTATACCCTTTAGGTATTTAAAGGTTTCTATCATGTCTCCTTTTTTTCACCTCTGTTCCAGGGAGCACATGTTTAATTCTTTACGTCTTGTCTCATACGGTTCATGATGGAGGTCCTGAACCATCTTTGTAGCTCTTCATTGCAAAGTTTCCAGATGGTCTATATCCTTTTGAAGGTGGGCTCTCCAGAACTGGACACAGTATTCCAGGTGTGGCCTCACCAAGTATCTGTAAAGTAGGATTATCACTTCACGCTTTCTGCTTGTGATCCCTCTTCCGATGCAACCAAGGATGTTACTGTCTTTCTGTGCTGCCTTCTCACATTGTCTACCTTTAGATCATTGGATACCATGACCCCTAGGTCCCATTCTAGGTTTGTGATGGTTAATTGTTTGCCACCTAGATAGTAATTTTTTCCTGGGTTTCTTTTCCATAGGTGCATGACCTTACACTTCTTGGTGTTGAACTTCAACTGCCAAGTTCTGGATCATTCTTCCAGTTTTGTTATGTCAGATTTCATCGCTATGGCCCCTTCCTATGTGTCCACCCTGTTGCAGAGCTTGGTGCAATCTGCAAACAGGCATACTTTCACCTTCAGTCTATCTGTATTGTCACTGATGAATATGTTCAAGAGGATTGGTCCAAGCACCGAGCCCTGCAGAACCCCACTGGTCACCAATCCCTCGCTTGACAAGGTGTCATTCACTACAAGTTTCTCACCCAATTAACAATTTTATTTCCTACACCTGCATTTCCCAGTTTGTTAATAAGCCTCCTGTGGAGGACAGAATCAAAGGCCTTACTGAATTCTAGATATACAACATCTACTGCCCCACCTTGGTCTACTACTTTTGTCACCCAGTCAAAGAATTCTATCATGTTTGTCTGGTATGACCTACCAGTTGTCAAGCCATACTGCTTAGGGTCTAGCCTCCCACTAGATTTCAGGTATGCCACTATCCTTCCCTTTAGTAATGATTCTATAATTTTCCCCACAATTGAGGTGAGGCTGACAGGGTGGTAGTTCCCTGCCTCTTCCTTGCTTCTGCGCTTGTGTAGAGGTACCACAGTGGCTTTTTTCCAGTCCTGTTGTACCTGTCTGCTCTCCAGTGATCTCTTTCCTTCCAAGATCTGAAGGCAGGTTAATGAACCTTCCTGCCCTCCCCAGCTTCCGACTGAGCCGACGCCAAATTCCACAAGTGCAGGGTCTGAAGGCAGGTTAATGAACCTTCCTGCCTCCCCAGCTTCCAACTGAGCCGACGTCAAATTCCACAAGTGCAGGGTCTGAAGGCAGGTTAATGAACCTTCTTGCCCTCCCCAGCTTCCAACTGAGCCAACACCAAATTCCACAAGTGAAGGGTCTGAAGGCAGTTTAATGAACCTTCCTGCCTCCCCAGCTTCTGACTGAGCCGACGACAAATTCCACAAGTGCAGGGTCTGAAGGCAGGTAAATGAACCTTCCTGCCTCCCCAGCTTCCGACTGAGCCAACGCCGAATTTCACAAGTGCAGGTATGATGTCCCAAGTAAGCTACTCGGCCAGATTTTGAACTTGGCGTGATTCCTGTGTAGCTTGCTGTCAGCTACCTGTGTGTGCTGCTACTGCTTTTTGAGCATTTTTCATTTGGCTGTGATTTTAGTTGCTCTTTAAGCTCAGAATTTTGCATTTATCCCTAGCTTAGCAAATTGTATAATTTTTTATGGTGTTTAGCTGGTCTAAATTTAATTGCTGGTGCCATACAATATTGTTACCTGCTAGCTGAAATTTTTTAATAACTTGTTTGTACTCAAACCCCTCCAAGCCCTCTGTTCCTCTGTGTGTGTGTGTGTGTGTGTGTGTGTATGTGTGTATGTGTGTGTCTGTCTCTGTCCCCTGCACTCACTCTTCCTTTCTTCCATCCCCCACCCTGCATTTCAGTCCAGTCCCCTGCTTGCCCTTATAAAATACTTCCCAAATTTAAAATCCCCTCTCTTTCCTTCCAGGGTCTGAAGGCAGGTTAATGAACCTTCCTGCCCTCCCCAGCTTCTGACTGAGCCGACGTCGAATTCCACAAGTGCAGGTACAATTTCCAAGCAAGCTACTTGGCCAGATTTTGAACTTGGTGTGATTCCTGTGTAGCCTGCTGTCAGCTTCCTATGTGTGCTGCTACTGCTCTTTGAGCATTTTTTCACCTGCACCACCACCTCTTCCTCCCACCTTAATTAAATACTATAAAACCCCACCTCTGGTCTTTTCTAACTGGCCCCAGAAGTGTGGAGGCATGTCTACACTCCAGAAAGCTTAGAGATCCCACCTCCTGCATTTCAAGCCACCCCTTCTCCCTGAAGGCATGCCTAGCCTGCTGTGAGTGTACCCTTGACCCCAAACTTAAACTAATGTCTACATTCTTGCTTCTTGTTTTTGGATACTTAATACTTGTGGCCCTCTCCCCCCCGCCCCTGCACTTCCCTTCCATTCCACTGGGTACTTTAGGCTTAACTGGGTAACATGATGAGCCTCCTACTCCTATTGTTAGGCTGCATATTGTGCACGCTGTACTTCACCATTGCACCCTTGGGTGAATTAGCCTTTTCCGACCCTACGTCCGGCCTCTGGGCACACATTGTATGTCCCGTCTCTCCCCTTGTCACTATGTTTTATCTTCCCCAAGCTGACCTTCCCAACCATGGGCATCACTCAGCAATCATCTTGTACCACACTCCTTGTGATATACATCCCTTCTCCATCCCCTTCCCGCACTTTACTTATGTCACACATCCATTATGATTTATATTTATGCATCCCTGTGCCCTAGTTACACTTACTTCCCTCCTCCAACGCCCACTTGCCCAAGCCCTTGTAAGAGGGCATGTTCTTGCCTGCATAGGCTCCTGTTAAGTGCGCTCACAAAACTCCTGTTGCTGACACTAATTTGTGCAGGTAACATCGAACTCAATCCTGGCCCCCACTTCCTATACAGGCTCCCTCCGAGCTGCTCTGCCTTAAGGGGCTAAGCCTGATTCACATTAATGCCTGTAGCTTGTTAAAAAAGCTAGACATTATTCAGTCCTGGTTTAGCATTGCCTCCCCAGATATTGTTGTGGTAACAGAAACCTGGCTGAGGCCTTCTACCCTGGACCACGAGATAAATATCCCTTCCTACTCCGTCCACAGGACTGACAGGCCAACTAGTAGAGGGGGCTTGTCTATCTATGTCTGGGACAAATTCCCAGCCTCCATTGTTAACTCTACTACTGTGCCCCTGGAATTTTAATGTACCATGCTAAAAGTACAGCTTCCTTCTTCAACGCCCATTTATATACAGTACTAGGTTGATATAGGCCTCCCTCTGCAGGGCATAAGGTGTTACAGCACCTATCCAGCATACTATCCTCCTTATCCTCCAAAGTGATTATTGCAGGAGACCTTAACCTGGACTGGTTCTCGACCTCGTCACAACCCCATAATGAGTAATGCGACAACTTCGGGCTGTCACAGGTAATAATAGAGACATACAAGAATCTTACAGGGAGGAACAGGGTGCAGGAATACACTATTTTTAAGCAAAAAAGTTGTTCCAGGACTAGAGGGCATGGGATGAAGTTGGAGGGAGGATGATTCAGAGGAAACGCGAGGAAGAATTTCTTCACAGAATGGGTGGTGGACAAGTGAAACACCTTGTCAGAGGAAGTGGTGGGGGCTAAAACAATCACGGGATTTAAGAATGCATGGGATAGACATAAAGGAATTCTGGAGGTCAGGGGTAAGGGGCAACAGACTTCTAGGAAAACATAAACTGAACTTACAAGCTCAAATGGGCAGACTGGGTGGGCCACAGGCCCTTATCTGCCGACACTATCTATGTATTTATGTATCTATGTATAATGGAGTCCACCTGTCTTAACAAAAAACATCCTAAAAACAGTACCCTACTTGATGTTATTCTAGTTAATTCTAGGTGTCAGCGTGGCTCAGTTGGTAGCACATCCGCCTCTGGGCCAGAAGGTCGTGGGTTCTCGTCCCACACCGGGATTGGACTTGCACCTAAAAATCGCTGGCATCCGAGTGCTGTATTGGGGGGTGCTGTACTGCTGGGGTGTGCCGTCCTTCGGATGAGACGTTAAACCGAGGTCCCTTCTACCCATCCTGGTGTTGTCCTGGTGGGTGTCCAGGTGGAAGTAAAAGAACCCAGGGCATTCTTCGCAAAGAGTAGGGAACATTCCTGGTGTCCTGGCCAACATTCCCCTTCCCATAAACTGGTTCATGCAATTGTAACCCCCCTGCAAATGGGGGTTCCCAAAAGACTTCCAGGAGCTTGCTTGAATGCTCCAAGCCTGAATGGTGTTTGGCGTTTAAGCCATTTATCAGTGATTGTTTTTAGAGCCTCTGGTACTGTCTCTTTAAGAGCTGTCTGCTTGCAGACATAATTAGTTTGTATGGGGGGACTGTGTGCTTCTCTGTTTGAGTACCACTCGAGCTGCTGCCAATTCACTCCATTTTTGCAGTCACTAGGAGTGCAAAAGGAACCTATCTGAAAGATGTAACTGTTTGCCAGAAATCATTTAGAGTAATAATGAAATTACAGTTTGTCTAACCTGCTTTCTTTGCAGTCAGAACTGTGTCTGCCTAGTTCCCCATTCTGGTTTTGAACTGCTGAACTGGACCAATCAGTGTGGGTAAGCTAGCTCTAAAATGGTGCCTTGGACGTAATCAGAACTTGGACTCATAATCTGAGCCAGCCACAAGAGGATTGTATGGGCAGTGACTCTGGGAGATGTAGTTTAGACTTCGGCGCCTTTTTGGACCAACAGCAGCAGTCTATTGTGAGTGACAGCCAATCCAGTCAAGAACTGGGAGGAACTCAAAGGAAGTGCCCGGTTTTGTCTGTTGGAGTTTCAGTTTAGCTCTGGCAGTGAAGGGGAAAGGAACCCTGTGCTCCTTCAGTGCACAGTTTTAGTCAAAAAACATGTGTAAGGTCCAGAGTTCCGGTCTGCAGCTTGTGTAACTGCTTGTTAGGACTGAATCCATCCTGTGAAGAGAATCAAAGGATATTTGAAGAGTAGAAACCAGGCTCACCCTGTAGAAGACTGGAGAAATTGCTGAGTTGCACTCGGTCTGTCAGGAACTGAATCTGCTGTGTGTTCTCCCAGGTATTGTGCAGTAATTGCGATTGGGATAGAGAAGCAGCCTGCCTGTTTGCCATATAAATGTGTGAGGAGTCTCGTGGAGCTCAAGAGTAGCCCTGCTGACATTGAAGGACCCTATCTTGTTTGGAGGTCGTGAGTACTAATTCAGGGTCGCTCCCTGTTGAATTGCCACATTAAATCCAAATGGAAGCACTGTACTGCTGACTGTTTAAACTAATTTTTCTTTTCTCTGTGGGAAAGGGCCCCTACCAGCTGCCACGGGTTGGACTAGCCACTAGGGCTTGGGTACCCAGGGACAGTAACTGGTAAGGATAGGCCTGTGCACAGAGCCATAGGTAGATGAGTAAAGTGATAAGCTAATTAACCTGATTTCCCTGTCCTTGTTATATTCCCCTAAATAAATCAGAGCTGCTTGTTTCAGCAAAGTTATACTGCCTGAGGTATTTGTCTATGTTAAAGTATTGTACTGTGATTGTTGCACTGTATCTTATTTTACAGGAGGTCCCAGTGCCTGAACCAGCCCTGGGGTAAGTGTATACTGTGAAGGTAATTTGATATATTGTGTGGGCCACTAGTGGGAAGAAAGGGGGTTGCAGTGTCCCAGAGGGCTGTGACCAAGTAAGTTTAACTATTGCAAACCCTGACCTCTGGGTGGAGGCACCCGCCATTGGATCCAGGCTCCTCAACCTGTTAGTGGCAAATCAGGCAGGGGTAGTAGCCCCTGGGATAGCGCCATCTAGGGGTTACATCTTGGAGGCTCACCGCTGGGATTGTGTGTCCTCTAGTGGCTATATTTATGAACCACTGTTAAGAAAAAAAATGGGTACCCCGACAGAAGTGGCTGTGCACCGGCTGGTGGAGTGGTGTACTGGGGAGGAGATTGACCCCCAAAATGCTATGCTTATCCTGGACATCCTCCTGGGTATCAATACGGACACTGTACAGGGAGTACTTTCCAAGGTGGAAGGTTTACAAAACCCTGTGGTGGTGGGTCGGCATGCTAATCTGCTCACCCACACTTTCCTGGCCCTAGTAGAGTTTATGATCCCATAGATAGCTCCAAAGTGCCACAGACCATTACCCCAGAGGGAGCCCTCACTGCCTGGAGAGTGATAACTAAGTACAGTAAAGACCCAGGGGAATGAGCCCCCACCACTGTCTGAAACTTTTGAGGAGAAATTTGCAAATGGTTGCTGGGGAAGGGAAAACTGTGGAGGACTTGAAGAAACTATCCTTGCCACCTGGGGGTTCCTCCCCAACACCTCCTCCCGCCTCCAGTACCTGTGAATGGTGGCTGGAACCAATGCAGACTCTATTTCTGCACCTGCCATTAGTCACGACTTCACCAAGGTTGAGGATCTTCTGCACCCTCCCCACCCCCAAGGGGAGGATGACTGGGAGACCTGGATAGACTATGTTGCCCCAAGTGCGCTAGAATGGCAATGCTCGGAAGTCGAAAAGTGAAAGAGGGTTAGTGAGAGCCTCCGAGGTCCTGCCCTGGCTACCATCCATGCTAAACGGGCCAGTAACCTGAAGTGACTGCACAGCGCCTATCTTGAGGCCTTGGAGAATGTGTATGGGAGCCCAGATTCTGATGAGGATCTATGGTGAGAGTAAGAAATGCACAACAGTACCAAGGGAGTTGTTGTCTGTGTATGTATCTCGGCTGGAAAAATTGTTGCAAGAATGCTCAGAAAGGGTAGTTTGCCAGCGATTGAACTGGACCGAACCAGGCTGGACAGGATCCTTAAGTCTGCCCCTTCTAGAACTGCGCTGTTGCTTCAGTTACGCCTGGCAAATCGACTGGAACCCTAACCTCCTATGATGAGTTAATGAGAGAAATTCGAGGAGTTGAGAAAGGCGACCTCGGAGGGACCTGCACCAATAGCTGCGGCCACACCCGAGTGACTGAGGGTGACCCATCAAGTGAGTTCAGGGCAGAGGTTGACAGTCAATGAATGCTCTGACAAAGAAAAGATATGCCACAATGGGGCGAACTGTTGAGAGAGATCCGGGAATTCAAAAAAGTCCTTTGGAAGGCCCGCCTGCAATATGCCTGACCATGGCATCTGCTTATGGGGGTGGGGGTACCCACCCATGTATCTCCTGCTGATAACAGCTCCAAACTCAATTCCTTGACCATGGAAGTGGAGAAACTGACGAGATGTCTCCAAATGCTTATCACGCCGCAGACAGAGATGGCACCAAGATTTCCAGTTAGTAATACCCCCGCCCTGGCTCCCAGTGTGGCGCCTCGGCCAGCTCAAACTCCAGAAAGTATGTTTTGCTATAATTGCGGGAAGGATGGGCACATGAAAAGGGAATGCCGGTCCCAAAGACACTGACAAAGTTGCATATAGGCTACAAGGAGAGCTTAGAGAACAAATCAGTGGTTAAGAGGTGCACAGAATGATCCCAGTGAGGGCACCAAAATGCTAACTCACGTCCTTTGTGGCAAGGTCAGTTGCCCAGGCCCCACTATCCTCTCCAGACTGGTCCAGAATAGTGGGTCCTCCATGGAGACCACTGTAAAGGTGAATGGAGTGTCTACAAGAGCTGTATTAGACAGTGGCCCAAGTGACAATTATGTTCCAGGATTGGTATCAGAAGCATTTGTCAGACGTACTTACAACCATTAGAAGGACTGCATGTATGGGGGTTAGTGAGAAGGCCTACCCTATTCCGGGTATATCTGAATTTGCTGTCTTTCCCCACCTCCGTGGCTGGAGTGGCCGAACAAGTAGAGACCCTAGCCATAGTGTGTCCCCCCACTGGACTGTATGATGGTGTCCCTTTGTTGACCGGAACAAATGCTCATATGTTCGGAGGCTGGCACAAGTTGTGTTATGAAAACAGGGTCAAAGACTAGTAGAGCTTTAAGAGTTCGGCTTTAATTAAGAAGGCCTATGAGGCACAGAGAGATGCTGAAAAATAGAACCAGAGGAACCGGTCGGAATTGTATGGAAGAAGGATCCTGAGTCTCTGATCCTAGCGCCAAATGCCCAGTGTACCTTACAGGGAGAGGTCCGTTTCAGAAAGGATGTTAAGAATAAAATATTAATGTTGGATGCACCAGGCGATGGAAAATTGCCAGAGGGACTGCTGGTCAAGCCTAGTATTTTGCCCGCTAGAGCCCATGCTTATGCCAGAAGGGTAATGGTCCAAGTTCACAATGTGTCTGAAAGAGACATTCGAGTAAATAGAGGTTGCATCCTGCTAATGTGCATTGTGCAGACACTGCAGTGCTACCCAGCAGCAGAGTTCAAGGAAGAATGACAGAGTAACGCCTGACTTGTTTGATTTCGGCGACTCCCATTGCCAGCTGAATGGAAAGTGAGGATCAGTGAGAAGCTTGCCCAGAGAGACCAGGTGTTTTCTTTAAAGGAATGGGATGTAGGATGCGTGCAAGGAGCTGAGCACATATCCGGCTGCATGACTAAGACCATTTCGTGAGAGGTCTCGACGCCACGCCTGGCAACTGCTGACATAGATGATGTGAGACGGCATCTGCAAGAGATGTTAGCTGCTGGTGTAATACAAGAATCCAGAAGCCCTTATGCTTCCCCCATTGTGGTAGTGAGGAAGAAGAATGGGACAGTAAGGATGTGCGTGATTATCGCACCTTAAACCAGCGGACTATCCCTGATCAGTACACAATGCACCGCATTCAGGATGCTTTGACTGCCTAAGGAGCAAATGGTTCTCTGTGTTGGATCTCCGCAGTGGGTACTACCAGAATTCCGATGGCCCCAGAGGACCGTGAGAAGATGACCTTTATCTGTCCGCTGGCTTCTATGAATTCATGAGGATGCCTCAGGGATTTCAGGTGCCCCAGCCACTTTTCAACGATTGATGGAGCGTGCAGTGGGGACATGAACTTACTAGAATGCCTGGTATACCTAGATGATGTTATTGTGTTTGGCAGCTCACTAGAGGAACATGAGAGCAGATTATTTAGGTATTGGACCGACTGGAGGACTTTGGCCTTAAACTGTCCATTGATAAGTGTCAATTCTTTCAAACATCAGTAAAGTATGTGGGACACATAGTATCCACTGAGGGAATAGAGACCCCACCCAAGTAAAGTTGAGGCCTTGACCACCTGGCCACAGCCCAAAATCTAAAAGAACTGCAAAGATTCCTGGGATTCTGTGGTTATTATCGCGTTCATCAAGGGCTATTCAAGAGTGATCCACCCTTTACTTAACCTTACTCAAGGGTATCCCCAACCCACAAAAAATACCAAAAGTCAGCCCCTCAAGACTGAAAGAGTGTATTTCGTCCGAGTGAAGTATTTGGGGCCGCTGGACTCCTGATTGTGAGACTGCTTTTCATGAGATCATATATCAACTTACCCATGCTCCAGTGCTGGCCTATGCCGATCCAAGAAAACCTTATGTCCTGCACACTGATGCTAGCTTGCAAGGGTTGGGGGCTGTGTTGTACCAAGAGCATGAGAATGGCCTGAGACCAGTGGCCTTTGCCAGTAGAAGCCTGACCCCATCCAAAAAGAACTATCCTGTACATAAGTTAGAGTTCCTAGCTTTGAAGTGGGCTATTGTTGACCAAATCCATGAGTACTTGTATGGGGCTAAAATACTAGTAAAAACTGACAATAATCCTTTAACCTATGTGCAGACCTCAGCTAAGTTGGATGCCACTGGCCATAGGTGCCTTTCTGCATTATCTACATACGACTATGCTCTCGAATACCGAGCAGGTCTGAACCACATAGATGCTGATGCTCTCTCCCAGAGGCCTGTTCCCCAGAATGATTGGGTCAGATTGGCAGAACCTGACATTCGGGCACTCTGCCGGAAGCTTTACAGGAGGAACAAATGTCCACGGACGCAGTGGACTGCATGGTGGATTGCTTGGGACCTCTGAGAATTGCATACCTGCTGCTTATTGCCACTTTTCTGCAATAGACATTGGTGCACTGCCTCAGCTGGACAATGACAGTATTCGCGGCTCAACTCCACGATCCCATGATCAAAGCAGCTTTAGAAGCCCTCATGCAGGAAAAGATGTGTCCAAATTACGCCCACTGATTTGAGAACTGCACTGTTATACAAAGAAGGTCCTAAGTTGAAACTGATCAATAAACTGTTATACAGAGAAACAGTAGACAGAGGGGACAAGTAGACAAACAACAACTAGTGCTGCCCACTGCCTTTCGAGACTCAGTACTGATGTCCTTGCACAACCACATGGGGCACCTTGGTATAGACAGAACACTTGACTTGGTGAGATCCAGATTCTATTGGCTAAGATGGGGCTGATGTGAGCAACACATTCAAACTTGTAGTTGCTGCTTACAGAGGAAAGCTTTCCCTGAGGGCTGCCCCTTGTTAACATCACCACCAGTGCACCCATGGAGCTGGTCTGTATTGATTTTCTGAGTTTGGAGTCAGATCAAAGAAATATCAGTAATGTGCTGGTGGTCACTGACCATTTCACGAGATATGCCCAAGCTTTCCCCACCAAAGACCAGAAAGCATCCACTGTGGCCAAAGTACTTGTAGAAAACTTTTGTTCACTATGGGGCTCCACAAAGAATCCATTCTGATCAAGGGAGAGACTTTGAGAGTCGCCTGATCAAAGAGATGCTTTCTCTGTGGGGAGTGCGGAAGTCCAGAACCACTCCTTACCACCCCAGGGGACCCACAGCCTGAACGTTTCAACCAGTTTGCTAGATATGCTAGGCACCCTGCACCCAAAGGACAAGCCTAGATGGAGCCAACAAATTAGCACCCTGGTACATGCTTATAACTGCACCAAAAGTGATGCCACTGGGTTCTCCCTACCGCCTGATGCTTGGAAGAAGCTCGACTACCGGTAGATGTGTGTTTGGGGTCTCTCTGATGGGGTTCAAGCTGACAACTATTTACAGTATGTGCAAAGTTAAAGGCCGCTAACTCATGCGTACCAACTGGCTCAAACCATGGCTGCCAAAGAAATCTGGACAACAAAGAACGGTATGATAAAAGGTGAAAGCACAGGAACTCCAGGAGGAGATCGGTATTGCTAAGAAATCTGGGACTGCATGGCAAATACAAGATTGCTGACAGATGGCACCATCTCCCTCACATTGTAGTGGGCAAACTAGATGATCTGCCAGTGTACAAAGTAAGGCCTGAGAATAATTCAAAAGATGTAAAACAATGCATAGAAATCATTTACTGCCCATTGGACAAATCCTGATTGAGTCTGAGCCCCCAGAAGATGCCCCCTCTGGACCAGTGACTAGAGCTGCTGCTAAGAAAAGATCAAGGAAGTCTGCACCTACAGAAGCAGAGTTAAAGTGTTCCCCTGCACAAGTCCCAGTTGAGCATGACTGTCAGTCCATATCAGAAGAAAGTGAGAGTGACTTTGAATACTATCCTTCTTACGAACTGAGTCAATTGTTTCGGGGCAATCCCCTAGTCAACACTGGAGACGAAGCTGGGCCTTCTGGACTGTCTAAGCCCCCAGCTTCATCCCTGGAGCCAATGCTCCCAGAAAGTGAGGTGCAAAGCATCAGATCAGATGAAATGGAATCATTGTGCATGGTTGAACTGTTTGAGCTTTCAGGGGAGGAAAATGATGGATTGGGGCAGACTGGTGATACAGCAGAACCAGAAGAGTATTTTGAGTGCCCTGACAGTCCATTGCCAGTGTCCGAAAGCTCTCCATGCGAGCCAAATGTTGTGGACTCAGAAACTGTAACTCCTGGAGCTGAAAGTGCCCCAAGTTCTAGCCTCTCTATCCCCATGGAGACTAACCTGATAAGTGAGGACAATGCTGAAAATGAGGCTCAGAGTGCAGAGACTGTAACAGTTCTCCCTAGAAAGACTGGTCGAGCTGTAAAGCCTGTGGTGCACCTCAGTTATGATTCCCTTGGGAGGCCTGTGGACTTGCCTCTCAATGTTGTCCATAAAGGAGTGTATGTGTCCCCGAGCTCATTGCCCAAACTGAGCATCAGTGCTAACTCCAAGTTACTTGTGTTGCCCTCTAAGTATGTGCCCTTGCCCCGTCCAGCCCCAAGGTAACTGATAGGGAAGGGCCCCCTCTCTTCAGGTTTCATGTACAAGAGGTAATAACTTGAGTTATGGTACAATGTGTGTGTAATACTGTGTAAAGAGTGATGTACTGCAATGTTTCAGAAATGTGTTCTTGGTAAAATGATGTATTGACTGATGATTACATGTGTGAGCCTAATGCAAATGTATATGGTTGCAGTTGAAACTTATGGGGGTACTTGCTTGACGCGGACGTCAAGTTTCCCAGGCCAGGAAGGGTGTAACCCCCCTGCAAATGGGGGTTCCCAAAAGACTTCCAGGAGCTTGCTTGAATGCTCCAAGCCTGAATGGTGTTTGGTGTTTAAGCCATTTATCAGTGATTGTTTTTAGAGCCTCTGGTACTGTCTCTTTAAGAGCTGTCTGCTTGCAGACATAATTAGTTTGTATGGGGGGACTGTGTGCTTCTCTGTTTGAGTACCACTCGAGCTGCTGCCAATTCACTCCATTTTGCAGTCACTAGGAGTGCAAAGAGAACTATCTGAAAGATGTAACTGTTTGCCAGAAATCATTTAGAGTAATAATGAAATTACAGTTTGTCTAACCTGCTTTCTTTGCAGTCAGAACTGTGTCTGCCTAGTTCCCATTCTGGTTTTGAACTGCTGAACTGGACCAATCAGTGTGGGGTAAGCTAGCTCTAAAATGGTGCCTTGACGAATCAGAACTTGGACTCATAATCTGAGCCAGCCACGAGAGGATTGTATGGGCAGTGACTCTGGGAGATGTAGTTTAGACTTGCGCCTTTTGGACCAACAGCAGTCTATTATGAGTGACAGCCAATCCAGTCAAGAACTGGGAGGAACTCAAAGGAAGTGCCGGTTTTGTCTGTTGGAGTTTCAGTTTAGCTCTGGCAGTGAGGGAAAGGACCCTGTGCTCCTTCAGTGCACAGTTTTAGTCAAAAACATTTGTAAGGTCCAGAGTTCCGGTCTGCAGCTTGTGTAACTGCTTGTTAGGACTGAATCCATCCTGTGAAGAGAATCAAAGGATATCTGAAGAGTAGAAACCAGGCTCACCCTGTAGAAGACTGGAGAAATTGCTGAGTTGCACTCGGTCTGTCAGGAACTGAATCTGCTGTGTGTTCTCCCAGGTATTGTGCAGTAATTGCGATCGGGATAGAGAAGCAGCCTGCCTGTTTGCCATATAAATGTGTGAGGAGTCTCGTGGAGCTCAAGAGTAGCCCTGCTGACATTGAAGGACCCTATCTTGTTTGGAGGTTGTGAGTACTAATTCAGGGTCGCTCCCTGTTGAATTGCCACATTAAATCCAAATGGAATCACTGTACTGCTGACTGTTTAAACTAATTTTTCTTTTCTCTGTGGGAAAGGGCCCCTACCAGCTGCCATGGTTTGGACTAGCCACTAGGGCTTGGGTACCCAGGGACAGTAACTGGTAGGGATAGCCTGCACAGAGCCATAGGTAGATGAGTAAAGTGATAAGCTAATTAACCTGATTTCCCTGTCCTTGTTATATTCCCCTAAATAAATCAGAGCTGCTTGTTTCAGCAAAGTTATACTGCCTGAGGTATTTGTCTATGTTAAAGTATTGTACTGTGATTGTTGCACTGTATCTTATTTTACAGGAGGTCCCAGTGCCTGAACCAGTCCTGGGGGTAAGTGTATACTGTGAAGGTAATTCTGATATATTGTGTGGGCCACTAGTGGGAAGAAAGGGGGGTTGCAGTGTCCCAGAGGGCTGTGACCAAGTAAGTTTAACTATTGCAAACCCTGACCTCTGGGTGGAGGCAGCCGCCATTGGATCCAGGCCCCTCAACCTGTTAGTGGCAAATCAGGCAGGGGTAGTAGCCCCTGGGATAGCGCCATCTAGGGGTTACACAATTATCCAGGCTGTGTGGGTGATGATGTGCGATATGGCCACCACCACACATTCAGTCACTTCACTACCAGTCTAGCATTGCTTGTAAAGCGCTTTGGATGTATGAAAAAAGCGCTATATAAATGCTGATTCTTCTTCTTCTAGTTAACAAACGTCACCTATACTCCCACTCTGGCATTGTCTTTAACAACCTCAGTGATCATTGTGTTATAGCCTGCATGAGGACCTACCCTAGGTTTATTTCCTTCTCTAGCTATGCTCTTAAAAGATCAAAATGACATTTTGACCCTAATGCCTACCTCTTTGACCTGCAATACGCATACTGGTAGGACTTCTACCTGTCCCCTTCGGTTGAAGAAGCCTTCACAGTCTTCCAAAACATTATTCTCGGTTCCATCAATAAATACGCACCTCTGGTAGAAATCCGAACTAATAAGAAAACATGCCCTTGGTTCTCATGGAGTTTGAAAGAAGAGCTGCTACACAGAGACTCGCTTGGAAGAAATCCAGGAAGACCAAACAGCCTAATGATTGGTCAGCTTTCAAAGCTGTCAGAAACCGCTGCACAAGAATGGTTAGGAATGCAAAATCTAGTTACTACCGGTCTGAACTTAACTCTTCCTCCAACAGTACAACTAAATTCTGGAAAACCTTAAAGGAAATCCATGGCCACAGTTCTGCTAGTCCATTCCCACCAAAAATCTCTTCAGGCAACTTGGTTGTTACTGACAAGCAAGAAATCCTTGAACTCTTTAATAATCACTTTGCCACCACGGGCCTAGCATTTGATGACTTGTCTGCTTCTAGCCTATGTGCACAACTATTTACTCCTAGCTCAACTTGCCCAGGCCCTGCTCCAACCTCGCCCCCTCCTCACATGACATTCTTCTTCTCCCCTGTCACAGTAAAGGAAGTTGAGGACCTTCTACTCCATCTGGATTGTAGGAAAAGTGCTGGTGCAGACCTGATAGAGCCCTTCTTCCTCAAACCTGGCTACCACGTTCTGTCACCCCCAATCACCCAGCTCGTCAACATGTTCCTTACCCAGGGCTCACTCCCGACCATCTGGAAAACTGCCCATGTTATTCCACTATTTAAATCTGGCAGCACTAGCGATCTTAACAACTACCGTCCATTCTCCTTAATCCCTACCCTCTCTAAGGTTCTGTAAAAAGTGGTTAATACCCAGCTTAGACAGCACATCAATGATTTGGACCTTCTAAACCCTGCTCAGTCTGGTTTCTGACCCCACCATAGTACCACCTCAGTGCTTGCTAAGGTCACGAATGACTGGTTGAAAGCCTTGGATGCCAGAAGTTATGTGTGCTCTTGGTTTCTCAACCTTAGCAAAGCCTTCGACACGGTAGACCACTCCTTGCTCCTGATTGCTCTATGGAATATTGGCATCAGTGACATGACCCTAGAGTGGTTCTCTAACTACCTCTCTGATCAACACCAACAGATCAAGGCTGGAGTGGGGTCCTCTCCCCTCCTAAAAACACTGTCTAGAGGAGTACTGCAAGGGTCCATCTTGGGTCCTCTTTTGTTTGCCATTTACATAAACGAACTAGATGCTGGAGTCAATTCAGCTGACATACACCTCACTGCAGATGACACTGTGTTGTATGTAGCCAGACCTACTCTGGAACTCGCATGTAGTGACCGCCAAATAGAATTTAGCCACTTACAGAACAATCTCCTTTACACTAAACTTCTGTTAAATACTAAGAAAACAAAGGCTGTGATTTTCTCCCCTGTAGTAAACTCCCCCTACTCTAGCATGGTGGGGACAGCTCCTCAAATCCACACCTTGCTGGGTGAATCACTGGACTATGTAGATTCCTTCAAATATCTGGGGGTGTGGATTGACTCCAATCTTTCCTTCAAAGTCCATACTGAGGAACTCTCCAAAAAGCTTAATCAGAGGCTTGGGATTTTCTTCAGAATCAGGCATCTATTAATGCAGGAGGGGAGAACCAGGTTGGTTCAAACAACGTTCTTGGCTCTCGTCGACTATGTAGACTTTCTGTATGGGCACTGCTCTAGTGTGGCCCTTGCCAAACTAGACACTGTGTACCACCGGGCGCTCAGGTTTATTACCGGTGCCCCCTACTCAACACATCACTGTGCCATCTACAACATTGTAGGTTGGGGCTCCCTTAGTCTTAGATGACAAAAGAACACCGTGCTCTGGATCTATAGGGCCATCTCTAACAAGCTGCCTCAATATATTAAGGATTGGCTGCCTTCTTGCATTCCTGTCAGCTATCTGCTGAGAAGCCAGACTTGTATCACCCTTTACATACCCAGAGTTAGAACACACTTTGATAGGGCAGCAATTAATCATACCTTACCAGTCCTCTGGAATACTGCTCAAAATTTACTGCAGCTTGTTTCACCTGTACCATTAGCTGCCTTCAAAAATCTTATCCAACAATCATTTACAGAGTCCTGCAACTGCTTCCGGCACTGAATCTCTGACTCTCCCTCCTACCAGTCTGTCACCTTCCCCTAGTAATGGCACCTTTTCACCCCCCATACCCTACCCCTTACCCTTAGACCTACTGCACTAACTAATGCAGCTATGACAATCCTGAAGGTATTACAATTACCACCTCCTAGCCCTCCTAACCTCTCCTCCATCCACTATCCTTGGTGCATCCTGTGCCCTTGCTTTATAGTCTTCTCCCAGGCCATGTAATGCTTTGCTGGTCTAGACCCTGATCCAATATAATATTGTACTCTACTGTCTATCAGAGACCTGCCTTGCACAGAAATCGCACATAGCGGTATGCTGACTGCATTTGGTACCACGCCTGTAAATTATGCTGCCTTGTTCTGTTCTCAGTGTCAAGTCTTACATTGCTATTTGTAAATTATTGTACACCACTGTGCCAAGCCATGGCATTCTCACTTGTAATGACTGTACATAGGCTGCTAATGTTGCTACGCCTATCCCAAATTGTTGTATTGTGACTTGTTGTTGTTTAAACTACCAGGTCCATCTTGTAAATGAGCCCTGCTCAATGGTGTTCTGCCTGGCTAAATAAAGATATTGATTGATTAAAGAGTTTGACCAATGGAGTGATAAGTTCCTCCCTAAGCTCTTTCAATACCCAAGGATGAATTCCATCTGGTCCCACAGCTTTGTCTGTCTTCAACTTATTTAATTCTTCTAGGACCCTCTCTTTTGTAAAGGGGCTTGTGTCGGCTTCCTGGATGTGGAGACCCATAGCTAGTGTTGGACCATTACCATTCTGTTCTCTTCTACAAATGGAGCAGAAGTATTCATTTAATACTTCTGCTTTCTGTACATCATCCTTTACCTGCTGTCCTTACTTACTTCTTAGTCTGACTATTCCCCTCCCTCCCAGTCTTTCTTGTTTCCTGGATATACGTATAGAAGGTTTTATCACCCCTTTTCATTTCTGCCACAATTTTTTCTTCAGTTTGTGCTTTGGCTACCCTGATTGCTTTCCTGGCCTCTTTGAGCTTGGTCCTGTATTCTTCCATGTCACAGTCTTTCTTTGTTTCTTTATACTGTCTGAAGACTTTTTTCTTTTATTTTATTTTCAGTGCCATCTCTTTCGTAAGACAGAGAGGTTTTCTCCTCCTTCTTTTGGTTTTACTGATTACCTTTGAGTATTTTGCTGTGACAATGTTTAATGACAGCTTCAATGCTAGCCATCTCTCCTCGATGTCTCCATCTTTTATGTTTTCATACAGGTTTGAAAAGGCGGACTTCATCTTGCTGAAGTCTGCATTTTTGAAGTTGAGGATTTTTAGTCTAGTGTGGCTGGTGACTTCTTATCTGTTGACTGCAAACCATATTGATCTGTGATCGCCGGAGACCAAATTGAGTCCTACTTTTATGTCAGAAATCCTTGTGCTGTTTGTTAGCACAAGCTCTAGGACTACATCTTCCCTTGTTGGTGAATCTACTAGCTGTGTTAGACCCACCTCTTGCAGAGCAATGAGAAATTCCTTGCTCTTTTCTGATGAGGCTGTGTAGGAGACTCAGTTCACATCAGGCAGATTGTAGTCTTCTATAGGCAGTAGCTCACTTTTGTCAGCCATTGTAAGGACTGTTTCAAGAAGCTCCTTATCCTTTTCTATTTCTTGGAATGGGGGTCTGTAAACAATTCCCACCCATAATGGGGTTTTATCTCCTACACCGAGGGTTACCCATAGGGATTCAGTATTGTTGCTAGTCCCCTGGGTATTGTGTTCAGTTCTGGAGTTTACATCTAAAACCTAAAAAAAGACAGGGATAGACAGGAGACCATCCAGCAAAAGGCCACTAAAATGATCTAGGGACTACATTGAAAATCAAATAGAGCAGCTTAATACTGTACTGTATGTGCTTAATGGAAGCAAGAACAGTGAAGGAGGATACAGTAGAGACCAGGGTGCAATGGGGTCAACCACTCCAAACTTTTCCTAGTGAAAAATATTTCAACCACAAAGGACCCTAACCTTATATTGGTGTGTGTGGGGAAAATTCCCAAAGGACTGGTTCCTTCATTTAGCTAGGAGAGAGTGAGAGTGAGAGTGAGAGTGAGAGTGAGAGTGAGAGTGAGAGTGAGAGAGTGAGAGAGTGAGAGAGAGAGAGAGAGAGAGAGAGAATAAGAATGCCTCTGATGAAAATCAGCATCTATGGAGCAGCTATATTCAGGGTGGTACTTTGAAGACAACAGTCCTGCCTGCAGATTAACAGCAATCACTGCAGAGCTGGCCATGGTTAAGGCTGAACCTCCTCTAGAGCAGGTCTGAGTGGATGTTGGTGCAGGCAGCCTCTACTCCACGTCCCCAAAAGACACTCAAGGTCCAGACTGGGGAGTTGACTGTAGTCGATAAGGTGGGTGAGGAAGGAAGCTCCATGAAGACAGAGGTAGGGGCCATTGAGTAGTGACAGTAAACTGGTTCACCCTCCTGAGTGACTCAGTTGGTGTGATGTCTCCAGTGAGGAGACCAGATCCTGTTGCATCTTGGAATACCAGGCCTGTCCCTATGGAGACACCTGACAGAGAAGAAAGTTAGGAAGATACTAGTGTAGGGGATTCTATCATCAGGGGATGGATGAGATTGTGGGGCTGGATAGTTAGGTGTTTTCCAGGGGCTTTGGCTGAGAGGGATGCACATAGAGTAGAGAGGATTGCTATGGGCATGGCTGAGGAGAAGGAGCTGGTTATCATTCTCCACTTAAGGACTAATGATTTGGCTAGCAAGCCCTTAAATGGGCTGAAGGATAGCATTATAAAGCTGGGAGGGAGGCTCAAGCTGACAACAATATCAGCATCCTTTTGCAAGGCCCTGCTAGTCTGGTCTAGAGCAGAGGGGAAATGTCTACTGATCAAACATTTCAGCTCCTGGCTGAAGGAGTGGTGCAGGGAGGAGGGCTTTGGGTATGTGGGATATCTGGACTTCTCTTGGGGGACAGAAAGTTATACAAATGGTATGGCCTACACCCCTCTGAGGAAGGTACCAGGCTGTTAGGGTGAAAGCTTACAGAGTGTATTGAGGTACTTTTAAACTGGCAGAGTGGGAAGGGTGAGCAGTTGCTGATAGGTACACCTACTCAAATTAGGGAGGCCAAGGGGGTCTTTCCAGTACTAGAAAACACAGAAGGAACAACAGGAATAAAATGGCTGGTGAGAAAGGGGCAGCAGAATAGGATACAAGGAAGAGTCTACAGGAAAGTGAGGAGGGAAGGGCAAGATAAGGTGGGTCAGAGCTAGACAGGAAGAAAGGGAAGAAAGATGAGTGACAGGGTGGCAAGGGGTGGGCAGGGGAGTGGTATGGTGGATTATGTGTGTAAATGTCTGGAGCCTGGGAAAACAAAACCAGTTACCAGGAATCAATGGTGGAAAAAGCACACCTGGACCTGATGGCAATGACAAAGACATGGGCAGCACAAAACCAAGATTGGGATCTTATGTTAGGGACAGCATAACAGCCACAGAGATCAAGGATAATGGAGAGCTGAAGTGTGCAGAGACAGTGTGGGTTCTGGTACAGTGGTGACAGCCAGGATGCTACACTGTACCTTACCGTGTTACTGCAAAATGATGCAGTATGCTGCAGGGAACTGTGTAACTCAGTGGCAATTAAGCCCATTTGTTAAAGGAGTAGTCCAACCAGAATTTGCAAAAACATATGTTGTGTAGAGTGTTTTAATTTGTGTGTGAAGTCCTAGTGTATCCTTCCCTCTGTCTGCTATTAGGAGTTTTTCCTAAATTAGCCTGCTAGCTTTATGGTAGTTTTACAACCCCTGGGGATCTCCATCTTAGCCAGATTTATTGCCTTTCTTGCTCCAACAATGCATCCTGTCTCATGTGACAGTGACGTGGAACACCCCATACATTCAGCAGGAAGCACTGCTTTAGAATTTGCTCACAACAGCAGAGCTACGAATGGCTACATTTAACATTTAGCAGATACTTGAGAGTTTACTGAGTGGGTTTCCTGAGAAAACAGAGTCTTTACTAATTATAGCATTGATGATCTGGGGTGACTTCTGTGCATTTTATGGTTGTGTGTAGTTTGATGAAATTAAAAGTTTTAACATTTTAACATCAAAACACACTCCTGCTAGCTAGACCTGACACAGGTAGAAAATACAAATATTGAATTACACTATTTAGTAGCTGTTTTCTTACAGAAAACCCACTCAGTTAGCTCTCAAGTATCTGCTAAATTGTAAATATAGCCATTTGTAGCTCTGCTGTTGTAAACTGATTCTAAAACAGTGCTTCCTGCTGAATCTATGGACTCGGCTACATCACTGTCACATGAGACAGGATGCATTGTTGGAGCAAAAAAGACAATAAACTTGGCTGAGATGGAGATCCCAAGGGGTCGTAAAACTACCATAAAGCTAGCAGGCTAATTTATGAAAAACTCCTTATAGCAGACAGAGGGAAGGACACACTAGGACTTCACACAGAAATCAAAACACTGCACAACATATGATTTTGCAAATTTTGGGTGGACTACTCCTTTAAGCAGTATTTTGTGACATATTTACTACAAGTCACTGTGTTGCATCCTAACAGGCTCCACTGTAGTCACAGATGGGGTGGAGATCAGTATAGGGGTGGTCCATAGACTGCCATCACAGAAAAAGGCGGTGGACAGGGAACTGGAGGATGAGATTACAAGGGCCAGAATGCAAGGAGAGATGATGGTAATGGATATTATATAATGGCAAGGAAAATTCTAACAATCTGATTGGCTGCTGACCCCTTGAGACAGTGATGTTATTAGACAATGACATCACTGTACCAAGGGCAGGCGCAACGATGACCACAGAACAGAACAGGATATCCCTCCATGCTGAGCAACCCCAAAGCCGACATGGCTCAGCTGTATGTCCCCAACTCTCCCCCAATTCCTACCTTATAGCAGGTCACATCCAATCACCACCTCCTCCCCAAGTATCATTCTATTTTTATAATGCCAACCTCAGGAGAAATGTAGAGTTCTCAACACAGTACTGCCTGCAGATTTCTGAAATTTCAACGTTTACCTGCAAATGCCACTCTCATACACCATGCAGCTCCGTCCTTCACACAGGAAACTTCCTTCCAGTTCTTTTGGGGTTACTCAATCATCCATTTGGCAGGCACCATTTTAAACTTACAAGAAAAAAAAAACATTTAAACTACAAATAAAGCCAAGTCACATTTTTTAAAAGAGTGGCTTTTCCTTCTCCTGCTTGTTGCCAAGATCGTCTCAGCACATGCACAATTTAGAGTCATGCTGTACAGTGGCTCTGTCAGTGTGTGAACACTTGGTCTGTAGCACTCCAGAGATGGCACATCAGTGTTGGAATTTAAAACCAAGCACCAACACTGTCTCATTTAAACATCGTGGCCACAAAACAGTGCAGTGTGTGTACGTTGTGTCTGTATTAGTTGGGGGCAGACACACTTGACAGAAAGACTTATGGGGGAAGGGAGTATAAAGCACCAGCACCACCTACTGGACTACTTTTTCTTATACTTTCCATATATGCCTCTGTTCTGCCAACTCAAACCAAGCAGCTATTTGCCATTCACACTCACATACACACAATAACAGCACAATAAGTATAGCAAGCCAAAGCTTTATTATAGCAAAATATAATATAAAAGGTTACAATAAGTACAGCAAGCCAAAGCTTTATTATAGCAAAATATAATACAAAAGGTTATACATCACCGATTCCAAAAGCTACATCCAAGCCTGTTCCAATGGCTGGGAAGCCTCCTTGTCAGCCTGGCTAGGAGTCTCACAAACCGGGAATTGGCCCCACAGCGATGCGTCCACCCTGCAGGTGAGGCTTCTAACCAGGCATTGAGAAAGCTACATTTATATCTTATTCTATGCTAAAATAACCTGCAGCCTCCATAGTGTTGTCTCGCCACATTCTAGAAGCTGGCTGGGCTCCCCAGGATGCTGCGAATCACACCATAAGGACTGCTCAGAATTCCCTACACCTGCTAGGTCACTGTGCTCCAAACACTGGCCGGGTGCCTAGAACACTATGAGCTAAGCAGAAGTTTAAACAAAACTACAAAAACAGGTTGCCTGATAATATGCAACCTTCAAGTTAGCAAAATACACTGTCTGAAGCAAAACATAATAATGAGGCTATCTAAAGAGCAAAACACCAATTAAATGAAGCAGCATGTAAAATGGAGTCACACAATACAAAATGGAGTATAAAATGACATACATTACATGAAATAGCATACAAAATGGAGTGACAATAATCAACATATTATACTATCACTACATTCGGTCCTTTGATTATTGTGAATACGATTTGTATGATATTGGTACCATAGCAAAATTACTACGAATATAACATGATAAGTAACAAGTCCAAATAAGCAAGATAATTGTCACTACAGCAATGATTATGATAGGATGTATCAGAATATTTAACACTTTTGTAGCTGATGGAGACCATCCTGTAAAATATCCCACCAATAATGAGTAGTCTCTTGTTGAATCTTGGAACTTAAATCAATCATTTTATTTTAACTATCGTAGTTTGCACCTGACTTTGCACTAATGATTTATTTCTTATTGCCAAATGAGCCTGCATTACATCTGTTTCCTGAATTATCTGTTTAATTTTATTTAATGAGATACTCAATCTTGATTGATCTAAAATATTGGCTGCCAATACAAAATAAGCTTCTGCTCATTATCAGGGACAAAGGTGTAAGTAGTATTTTCCACCACAAATGAGTCACATTTCTTAAACAACCTGAAAAGGGACGAGTTAGTTATACATCCTAACAGTATTCTCCTGATTAGTTACTATACAAACATACTGGGGTCCTATTTCTGTAAACATGGTAAAGGTTATGGGTAAAATTGTCCATTGACACAAATTTATCGAATGCTCCAATAAACAAGGTTCATAAAGTCTGGAATGCTGTCCACATAGTATTCCATCAGCTGTTTTGAACACAGACTTAAGTCATGGTGGTGTTCTGATTATCTATATAATCTCCGTTAAAATGTGGTAACCAAAACTCAGGATCAAATAATGGGGACCAAAAATTACAGGTAATATTACATATTTATCTGTGCATTTTACTGTGGTGGATGACATTACAATCCAATGATTACTAGGAATCCATGATTTGAACACGGTCCTCCACACATATTCATTATTACTCATTAAATCACTCTGGGCCTTATTTCTTTGCATTATAGAATACATATGTAGCATTGTGCATTCTGTCCAATCAATAAATCACGAAATATTTTCTGCTACTCCCATTCCCCATACCTGTGAAGCATTAAATAACTGCAAGAACTCAAAATCATAATTCAAAGTTAATCTTTGGGGTAAGAAAACAGTTGGCATCCATTGAGCTTGTAAGTTAATTAGCTAAATACATCAATTCCTACTGCCTGAAGCCTGTTAGTCAGTGTTTCTATATCAACACTATTTAAAATTCCATGCCTGCCCCTGCTCCACCTAATAGCGTATCATACCAAGCTCTTTTATATTTGCATTTTCTACTAAACATAAACGTTATGTTAAAATGGATTACATTTTTCTGATACCTTGCCTACTGATGTACATGTGGATGGAACCTTAACTATACTATCATTGCTAATTACAGGATGATTTTTCAACACTGTAATGTGATCTGCCCAAGTAGTTCTATTAGTTATTGCAGTAGCATTCATGCAGAATAACGTGTCTATGTCAATCAAAGTAATACTTGCATTGAAAATGTCTGTTTGATTCATGCAGCAATCAAGTCTATGTTGTACAGTCACCATGCAACTATTCGTAAGTTGCAGCATCTAATAGCAGTCTGGTTCTGTAATTTAATCCAATTTGTGTCCTGCATAGGTTGGACATATAATGGTCCTGCCATTGTCTCAACTGGTTTCCAAATGTTCACATCTGGTGAAAAAGTAATGTTCACTATAGGACATCTTTGGTTTTCAGGGCAAGTAAAGTTGTCTTGCACCCGTAAGCTGGTGGAAGATTTCCAACCCCATTGTACAAGTGGGTCGTCAAGCTTCAATATTCTTCCACCTGGGGTAATAGGCTTTACCGAATGGACCATGAGAGAGAGTGTTATTCCTTTTAGAATCCATTGAAGAACCTAGAAAATACACAGACTGATTATTCTCGAAGATAACATGTGTTCGCTGGTACATATTCCCATCTCTCTTTCCCTGACCTGATAATTAACACTGTGTTGTCTCGTCCGGTGGCTATCACCTCAGCTGGTTCAGGAGGGCCATTTGGGTTTGTAACCCATATTTTGGCACCATTGTTAAAACCTCCTGTAGATCTAAAACCTTTATCCTCCCTTGCTGTTAAGAGTGTGTCCCTTTATAGGGTCACTTTGTTAACTGGAATAATTAACAATTGAGCCACTCTGTCATACTGTTGAATTAACAGATTTTGTTCTCTACTATTCAACAAAATTACTTTCACTTCTCCTTGGTAATCACAATCAATCACCCCTCCCAAAATTTGTATTCCCTTGAGGGCTAGTTCTGATTTAGGTGCTATCCAACCAAAATGTCTCGGTGGAATTTGTATTCCAATACCAGTTTCTATCACTTGAATGTTTATTCTGTATTCTTGAAGGGCATGTAAATCAAGTCCAGCAGCTTCTGGGGTTGCCCTGCAAGGAGACAGAGCTCCTGGTGTAATTTCCCAATATAACACTGTTTCTGTAGTTGAGTAAGCCTGCACTTGCAAATTAGGAGTTATCATTCGCATTAAGGGGGTCTCAGATTCTCCAATTGGTCTATTATTTAAAATCTGTAATGCTTCATGCAAATTCTCTTTCCATTTTCGTAGGCTCTCCCCCAATTTCCTAAACTGTTCTTTCAGCAATCCATTCATTCTCTCAATTAACCCTGCTGCCTGCGGGTAATAAGGGATGTGAAATACCCACTGTATGTTATGGGCTTGAGCATAAGCTTGTACCATTTTCCCCCTAAAATGGGAACCATTGTCACTTTGTATCTGCAAGGGTATTCCATAGTACAACATAATTAAGTTAATTGCCTTAATGGTGTTTTTCTGTGTAGCTTGTTTACAAGGGTATGCCAATAACACCCTGAATATGTATCTACAACTGTGCAAGCATATCGACATCCTCCACTAAGGGGTAGAGGTCCAATGTAATCAATCTGCCAAATTTGTCCCGTAATTTTCCCTCCCCAATTGTCCTTTCACAATATGAGGGATTGGTCTTTGTTGCCCATGTTGGCATATAGGACACTGAGCAACAACAGTTTTAACTAAATCCAATGTTAGGGGTACACCCCTACTATATGCCCACCTGTAAGTGGCTTTCTCTCCCAAATGTCCACATTTTTGATGTGCCCATTTTGCCAGCCCTGATAACTGCTGACTTTGAGTTTCTTCAATATCCACTGGAAGAATCTTAGCTTTTTCATCTGCAATAGAATTATACCATCGTTCTAGTGTATCTGAAGCACAATGAGCATCAACATGAAATACAGTGGTCTGAGTATTTTGCACCATAGTCCATATTTCCTGCCACAGTTCTTTTCCCCATATTTCTTTCGAATAAATTTTCCACTCATCCTTAGCCCAAGTGGGCAGCCAGGTTGTTAGACCATTGGCTACAGACCATGAATCAGTATAAATATGACATGTACCTTGCAACCTTTGTGGTATTACACTGGAAGGGAGGAAGGGTAGCTTACCCTCCCTCCAAGCTCCTACTGGTGGAAGACACAGCTCGAGGTGCAAGAGACAGCCGAATACTGTAGCAATAAAAGGTTAGCTGTGAAACACAGACAAACAACAAAAACAAACACACATCAGTTTAAAAATATAACAAGATTATTTCCATAGGATAAAAAGCCAAGCGTCCTGGGTTCCCTTATCCTAAGCATGACAAAATGTCCAGATTGATGGTAATACCGCACGTACGTATCTCTGTAGATGGTAAACTCTCAAAAACAGCTGTAATAGTCCTTTTTCAAAATTGTAAAGTTTGTTCCTCTTCACTAGAATACTAGTTTTGCAATAAAAATCAAATTACATGGTTCACTCTTGGTGTGCTTTCATGAAAACATACATTTTGTGTGAAAAGTGCTTTAGGCATGGAATACACATCAAGTTTGAACTGGTAGTAACATAAAATGTTGAAACACAAGAAGGTCAAATAACGTGCAAAAGGTCACAGTGTGCATGCAAGGGTCATTCAAACCCAGCCATTCCTGTAGTGTCATTGAACACCACCAATATTAAAATATCTTTAAATAACAATAGAGCACATGATGAAACTGCTGGCCAAGACAGTACACACACATACACATACACAAAAAGAAATACTTAACACAAAATAAGACTGACATTGTTTCACACCAATTTGCTGAGGTAATGCCCATAGTTCCATTAGAAAACTGTACGTGGTTTAGATATATTGCTGCCTCTTGCCTGTCTTGTAACACTGACAATTTTAAACCAACACATTTATACATATTGCCATGCCAAATCTTTCCAGAACAAAACACTGTTTAAACACATCATCTGTAAGTGAACACATCTCGTATAACATGATTACACCTTTTGGCACATAACTAAAATATGGCACTCTGCCATTTTGCAAAAAGTTTCTGGTTTTAACTAGAAGTATGATAAAGCCATTTATAGCTGTTAACACATTACATTTTCACCTAGCAGTAGCTTGGCACGTTGCTTGCAAACTACTACTCTTTCTGCATATTGCAATCTATATGACGTCATAATTCTTCACCATCAACACTACCTGCTCCAAGCAACAACTACAAACAAAAGTTTTCACTGACCCTATCTAGGCAGCACAAATGTTCCATTACAAATAAAGCCAATTAAAACAGTCAGCTATGAGGCAAAGAAGTTTCTTCTTTCTTTTTTTTTTTTAACATGTTGTGCACTGAAGGCAGTCAATCCTATCTCGCAACCTTGACAATAGAACATAATTACAGAACACAGATATAAGCTAGAAAATATGCATGAGAAGATGGAGCATTACCTTGTTTAGTATAATGACATAGAAATAAAACAGACAGACATAAAACAACTTTGAATAAAAAATTCAGACTTACCCGGTGCCAAGGTATTTTCTTCTTCTTTCCGATATACTAGTCTAAGTAAGAAAACTGACTGCAGGACCTTCGTGATAATTTCCAAACGCTGCAGCTATTAACTCTTTCAAAGGTTTTAACCCTTTCAAAGGTTTCTTTGCCATTTTAGTAACCTGCCAAACCAAGTCTTTTTCCAGAGCTCTGGTTTGCAGTTTAAAACAAAACAAACAAAAATCTCTAACAGTACTAGGTTGAGATCCATCTGGTAGAGGTCCCAGTACTTGGGTTTAGGATCAAATGTTTCAGCCTCTATAGGAGGCAAGGGAACTTGAAATTGATACAGAAAACTTGAAACTACACAGAGAGGCAACATGGGGGATTTTCAAATCATCCGTCTGTAGTCACCTACTGTCAGTACATCCACAGTAGTTTATTTTTCTTTTCTAGATGTTGCTTATCTAACTTTACTTACCAGCCGCTGCTTTTCTCCTAAAGCAGCCTGAACTGTGAAAGCCATCATTGGCTCTAACAGTATATACTTGCAGCAAGCACAAATTACAAGTACAAAGGTCAGTTGTCTTTGCTTGTTTGAGCCTTTAATACACCTTTAAAAAAGAACTCATCCTTTTCCTAAAAATAGACATTTTATTTTCGAATCCTGCCGACTACGCCAAAAATGTTCTGGCTAACTCAAACCAAGCAGCTATTTGCCATTCACACTCACATACACACAATAACAGTACAATAAGTATAGAAGCCAAAGCTTTATTATAGCAAAATATAATATAAAAGGTTACAATAAGTACAGCAAGCCAAAGCTTTATTATAGCAAAATATAATACAAAAGGTTATACATCACCGATTCCAAAAGCTACATCCAAGCCTGTTCCAATGGCTGGGAAGCCCCCTTGTCAGCCTGGCTAGGAGTCTCACAAACCGGGAATTGGCCCCACAGCGATGCGTCCACCCTGCAGGTGAGGCTTCTAACCAGGCATTGAGAAAGCTACATTTATATCTTATTCTATGCTAAAAATAACTGTGCAGCCTTCATAGTGTTGTCTCGCCACATTCTAGAAGCTGGCCGGGCTCCCAGGATGCTGTGAATTCACACCATAAGGACTGCTCAGAATTCCCTACACCTGCTAGGTCACTGTGCTCCAAACACTGGCCGGGTGCCTAGAACACTATGAGCTAAGCAGAAGTTTAAACAAAACTACAAAAACAGGTTGCCTGATAATATGCAGCCTTCAAGTTAGCAAAATACACTGTCTGAAGCAAAACATAATAATGAGGCTATCTAAAGAGCAAAACACCAATTAAATGAAGCAGCATGTAAAATGGAGTCACACAATACAAAATGGAGTATAAAATGACATACATTACATGAAATAGCATACAAAATGGAGTGACAATAATCAACATATTATACTATCACTACAGCCTCCCACACACACACGCACACACACACACACATGCACTCACACCTAAAAAAAAATGAATAAACTTTTTTTATTATTTTAAAATGAGCCAATGTATAATATCAATAAGGCATGGCTGGGTGTATGTTATTGTGTAATAATATCACTCCTCGGGTGGTGGAAGCACTCAGCATCACCTCATGCTTCAACCCACCTGAGGAGTGATGTTATTATCCAATAACACACTCCTTGTCATGCCTTATTGTTTAAATGTCAACATGCCAGATGTGGACTGGAGGATCCCAGTAGCAGCTATCTCAAGAACTCAGCTGCTTGTAGAGGTGTTCCAGGATGCATTCCAGATGCAGGAGCCTAAATGAGAGGGACCCATACTTGATTTAGTCCTCACATCCTCACAGAGGCATAGAAACAAAGAGTCTGTTGGCACAAAAAGGCCTCTTGGCCCATCGTTTCTGACCATTCCTACCTAACTGTTAAATGAACTCCCCCAGCCTTTTCTGGAGTGGTCTTTACCAAGCTCTTGATTCTGTCCCACCTTCAGTTGAATTCCGTTACTGAGTTGACACAGACCACCTCCTTCAGCAGGACCACCCTCTTCATAAAAAAGTACTTATTGGAATCTCTCTTAAACTTATCACACACCGGCTTCATGGAATTGCCCTCATGACTGTGCTTCCACTCGGAATAATTACCCACTATAACTTTTATTCCCTTGTTGAGGTTTTTGTATGTTTCAGTCATGTCCCCTCTCTCCCCTCTTGCCTCAAGCATGTACATGTTCAAATCTGCAGATGTTTCCTTGTACAGTACATCCTTTTCTGTTGTTCCTGGAACACCTTGGTTACCTCTGCCTCCACTCTGCCTTTCTTTAGATATGGACTCTAAAACTGCTCACAGTACTGCAGGTGAGGATGTCAGTGACCCATGCAGTGATAGCAGCCCATCCCTTCTTCTGCTGGTGATCCCCCTTCCTATGCAACCTAGCATCCCATTTTCCCCTCCCACCACCCTGTTGCATCGTGCTGATGCCCTCAAACTGTTTGTTCCCAAGTCCTTTTCCTCCATAGTGCTTCCCCCCAAATCCTTCTCCTCTGTAGTGCTTCCTCCCAAATCCTTATCCTCTGTAGTGTTTTCCAGTACTGTCTCATCCATTCTATATTCAGTGTTAGGATGTTTTGCCAATGTGTGCATCCCCTTGCACTTCTTGCCATTACATTGTAATTGCCATACTTTTGACAAACATTTCTCTCTACCTGACACTCTCTTCACTATTCCTCCAACCAACAGTCTTCATATCATCTATGAAAAGGCATATCTTGAGCTGAATTCTTACCCCTATGTTTCAAAAATAATGATGCTGAAGGGGACCAGTCTCAAGGCCAGTCCCTACGGCAGCCTGCAAATGACTTCTCCAACCTGTGAGACTCCTCATTTGTAACCATCCTCTGCATACTAGCACTTAACCAGTTTCCTACTCACCTGATAATTATTTCCCCTGCTCTGACGTTCTGCATCTTCTCAACTAACCATCAATGCAGGACAGAACTGAAAGCTTTACTGAAGTCAAGGGACAGTATGTTTACTGTATGCCCTTTGTCCACTGTCTTTGTCACCCAACTGAAAAAGTTGACCAGCTTTGTCTGACATGACCTCTCCCCCCCCATGAACTCATGTTGTTGTTTTTTTTTTTTGCAGTCCATCTATCTCCAGGAAACTTACTATCCTTTCCCTTATTATGGTCTCTAGCAGTTTTCCCACAATAAAAATTAGGCTGACTGGTCAGTAGGTTCATGGATCTTCCCTTGTTCCAGCCATGAGCAGTGGAACTGTATTGCCATCTTCTAGTCCTTGGGTACTATCCCTGTGTCCAGTGAGCTATTGAATAGCTCAGCTGGTAGTTCACCTAGGACCTTCACCATCTTCTTAAGCACAGTGATGTAGCCCATCTGGGCCTATGGTCATCCACTTCAAGTATGCTTACGCCCTCTAGTACTTTTTTAACTAGAATGGGACCCAAATTAGACCTTTCCATTCACCCCTCTGCCCTGATGACACAGTCAAGCATTGGTCCCTTGTCCTTCACTGTAAACAATGAGTAAAAATATTTGTTCAGCATGTCCACCTTACCTTCATCTTGCTCTTCCCACTCCTCTCTTTCCTTCAGCCTGACTATTCTTCCCTTGTCTTCCTCTTCTCCCTCACGTGATGACATAAATGCTTAACTCCCCTCTTCATACCTTCTGCATTTCTTTCTTCTATGTCAGCCACAGCCCACCTAACCATCCCTTTGGCCTCTTTGATCCTACTGTGACACTTCACACTGTCCTCTTCTGCTTGGCTCTTTCTATATTTTTTTTTATATGTCATTATATAGCCCTTATTGCCTCTTCTGCTTCCTGTATAAAAACTATAATGGTTTTTACCCCTCTTTTTCCTACTGATAACCATTACAGTAAGATCTGTAACCTTTATTATCCTATTTTTTTTATCAACTACCATTTACCTTCACTCTACCACTCTTACCCCCACTAGTTTCACCTGTAGCTGGTCCCTCAATCTCACAAAATCAGCCATCCTAAAGTCAAGACTTTAGTCTGGGACTGATTTCTCTCTGCCTCAAATTTGCCAGTGACCCACTGGGAACCAAAGACAATTGGATAGTTTGCTTCAGCATCAAACTTGAGGCAGAGAGAAATCAGTCACCCATGCTGTCCCTATTGGTAAATACTGTACTCAGTCTAGGATGGATGACTCCCCTAGTATGCTCCTCTACTATGGAGGCTACAGACAAGGACAGTATAGTGGAAATCATGGTGCAGGATCCACGAGGTACCAGTGATCATCTGACTGTGTGGTTTAATGTTCAAGTTAGTGGTGAAGAGGAAGCAGTCACAGACAAAAAGTCTTGGACTTTGAAAAGCAGACTTTGGGAAGATGTGAGAGATATGCTACTAAACTGACAAGAAAGAGTAAAGACAGTAAGTAGTGGGGTGAGGAAAAGAAGTGAGAATTGATCAGGAAGGAAATCTTGGAAGTCATGAGTCTCATGTCAGGGTAGCAGGGAAAAACCGGAGGGGTCAGAAGCCACTATAGTGCCCTATGAAGGTGGAAGAGGATGTGGGAGAAAAAAGAAGTCCTTAAAAAAATACAAAGCATAAGGCAGAATTCCTAAGCATATTGAAGGAGACAAACGAGGTGGTGAGGAGGGCAAAGTTTTACATTCAACTGAGAATGGCCAATGGAACGAAGAGGGGTACACAATGTTGTTCAGTATATAACGGAGAAGGAAGGAAGGAATGGAGAAGCATAAGACAAAGGAGGGAATAGTCAGATTAAAGAAGTAGCAAGGATGGGAAGAGGGGAACAAAGGAAATGTATAGTAGCAGTAGTAGTCTATTGTTTACATAGAAACATAGAAGTTGATGGCAGATAAGGACCGCAAGGCCCATCCAGTCTGCCCTTTTCTTTTTCTACCTTATAAATGTGCCATCAGCCTTTGCTCTGTCAGTGGCCAATCTATTCATAGTCATTTGTATTGCTCCCTTATGCCTATCCCATGCCTGTTTGAAGCCCTGCACTGTATTCATAGCCACCACTTCTTGTGGTAAGCCATTCCATGCATCCATCACCCTTTCTGTGAAAAAGAATTTCCTCACATTCCCCCTTAATTGGCCCCCTTCTAATCTCATGCTGTGTCCTCTTGTCCTGCTATTTTTCTTATATTTAAACATGTTAAACTCTTTCACCTTATTAATGCCCTCAAAGTGTTTGAATGCCTCGATCATATCACCTCTCTCCCTCCTTTGCTCAAGGGTATACATATTGAGCTCTGTTAATCTGTCCTCATATGTCTTCTGATGCAGTCCCTGCACCATTTTGGTTGCCCTTCTCTGGACTGCCTCAATTTGGTTAATGTCCTTGTGAAGGTGTGGCCTCCAATACTGCACGCAGTACTCCAGATGGGGCCTAACCAGTGTCTTGTAAAGAGGGATTATTACCTCCCTCTTACGACTTGTGATACCCCTACTAATAAACCCTAACACCCTCCCTAGCCTTACCTACTGCTTTAGAGGTCTGCTTGGATGATTTCAGGTCATCAGTGATGATGATGCCCAAGTCTCTTTCTTCCTTTGTGACTGCTAGCAACTCCCCTCCCAGCCTATAGGTGGCTTCAGGGTTTCTCTTCCCTATGTGTATGATTTTGCACTTCTTTGCATTAAATCCCAGTTGCCACTCGTCTGACCATTTTGCTAGTTTATCCAGATCTCTTCTCATTCTGCCCACCCCATCTGGATCATCTACTCTGTTGCAGATCTTGGTGTTATCTGCAAACAGACAAGCCTTACCCTCTAGTCCATCTGCAAGGTCACTAATGAAGATGTTGAAGAGGACTGGCCCCAGGACTGATCCCTGAGGTACCCTACTTGTGACTTGCATCTCTTCTGACTGTATACCATTTACCACCACTCTCTGTTTTCTGCCCATCAACCAGTTTGCCACCCAGTTGACCAACTTCTGACCCACCCCGAGCCTACCCAGCTTATTTATCAATCTTCTATGTGGAACAGTGTCAAAAGCTTTGCTGAAGTCAAGGTAGGTGACATCAACTACTCCCCCTTGGTCCACCACTCTGGTTACCCAGTCAAAGAAATCTATGAGATTAGTTTGAGAGGACCTTCCTTTTGTAAACCCATGCTGTCTTGGATCCTGTGCCCCTATGGATTCCAGGTGTTGCACTATCCTTTCCTTTGAGTGCCTCCAAATCTTGCCCACTACTGAGGTAAGACTGACTGGTCTGTAGTTCCCGCCTCCTCCTGCTACCACTCTTGTGGTGCGGGATCCACATGAGCCCTTCTCCAGTCTTCTGGGACCTCTCCTGTGCTCAGAGACTCACTAAACAGTTCTGCTAATGGCTCTGCTAGTTCCACCTTTAGCTTCTTAAGTACCCTGGGATGTATGCCATCAGTTCCCATTGCCTTATCCACCCTGAGCTTAGCAAGCTCTTGTAGGACCCTTTCTTTTGTGAAGGGAGTAGTGCTCACCTCCTCCCCCCTGTGTCCATGATGCTGAGCTGTGGGCCCTGCCCTACCTTCTCTTCAGTAAATACTATGCAAAAGTATCTATTTAGGACAGATGCCTTTACAGGGTCCTCCTCCTCACATGCTCCCTTTTCTCCATTAAGCTTAGCAATACCCCCTCTGGACTTTCTCCTTTCACTAATGTATCTATAGAAAGACTTGTCACCTTCTTTTACTGTTCATGCTAGTGTTTCCTCAGTTTGGGACTTTGCCTGCCTTACTGCCTTCCCTGCTTCCCTTAGGGCAGTTTGGTATGCCTCCCTGTCTTCATCCCGCTGTGTTCCCTTATATTTCCTGAAGGCCAGCCTTTTGGCTCTGACCTTTTCTGCTACTGAATTTGAGAACCAAAGTGGTTTCCTTCTTCTTTTGCACTTCCTTTTTTGTCTAACACAATGGGATGTTGCATCAAGTATTGCATCCGTAATGCTTGCCCACTTTGCCTGTACTCCACCTGTGTTTCTTTTTGCCAGGGCTAGCTTAACTCTGTTGGCCATCTTAGCAAAGTCAGCTCCTCTGAAGTCCCATATTTTTGCCTTGGAATGGGATTATTTAGATGTAGTAGCCAAATTGAACCATACCATGTGATGGTCACTGGCCCCAGGTGACCTTCTACCTGGAGATCTGTGATCCCTTCCTGTTAGTCAGTACTAGATCTAGGATAGCCCTGTCTCTTGTGGGTTGCTGTACCAGTTGTTTGAGGCCCTCCCCCTGCAGGGAATCCACTATGTGTCTAGTTCTGGCAGATGTTCCTGCTGGTATTGACCAATCTGTATCCGGCATGTTGAAGTCTCCCATTATCAGAACCTCCCTTTAGCTGTCATGTTTTGTATATCTTCTAACAGTAATGTATCTGTGTCCTTCCCTGGTCTGGGGCCTGTAGACAACCCCAGTTCTTATGGCTGTTCCATTTCCTGTTTCCAGGGTGACCCACAGTTCTTCTGGCTCCTTATGTGTATTCTGAATTTCTGTAGCTTTGATATTTTCATTGACATACAGGGCCCTCCTCCCCCTTTTGCACCTCGGTCTCTTCTGAACAATACATAGCCAGGTACTGAAGTCTCCCAAGTGTGGTTACTGGTAAACCACGTCTCACTAATTGCTACTATGTCCAGTTTAGCCTCTGACATTATTGCCTGCAGGTCTGGGATCTTATTTCCCAGGCTGTGAGCATTTGTGTACATGATTTTCCATTGGCCAGATTTCAGTGTGTTAGTTGTTGGGTGAGGTTTGGCATTACCCCTGTGCATCGTATGGGGAGACAAACCTTTTTTTCTTACCTGGTGATGCAAATGAACTGCAAACATGCTGAATCCCTGTTTGACCACTAGGTGAGGGGGGAGGGGTGTTCTTCCCATTCGACGTATGGGGTGCTGCACCCCTCTCCCCATTTGCTAGTTTAAATATTCTGCAAAGACGTCAAACTTCTGCCCCAATGCACTGACTCCCTCCTTAGTCAGATGCAGTCCATCAAATTTAAAGAACTTTCGCTCCCAGAACTGTTGCCAGTTCCCTACAAATCTGTGTCCTTTTTCCAAGGCACCAGCCCTTGAGCCACATGTTTAGCTCCCCATCTCCTCTTCTCTGACCTTCCGTCCATCTGCTTCCCTCTCCCAGACTGGCAGGATCTCAGAGAAGGAAATGCCCGGATGAAATAGATGATAGTTTGTCACCCAGCCTGGTCAGGTGCTCCTTGGTCTCATCAACTGACCGGCTGGCGAGATCATTAGTCCCTATGTGTACTAGGACATCAATGTTTTCTCCTGCTTTGTGAACAATTTTAGCAATGCGGTCAGTGTCTCTCCATGCTGAGGTACCTGGGAGACATCTGACCATTACCCCTGGCTAGAGATGGGTATCAACTCCCCGACTCATGGAGTCTCCTATGATCAGAAGGTTTTTGGATTTCCTTTTTGCTTTTTTTGTTTTGGTTCCTGATTTGGGTGAGTTTTGTTGTGCTAGCTCATGTGCTGCAGTGTCCTGCTCTGCAGTGTCTTCTGCCTCTTTGTTTGATTTCAGAGATAGAGGCAGATACCTGTTTGTAGTGTTTATATGGTTTTTGGAGGTAATATGTTGGAGAGCAGAGAGTGATGGGGCACCTGATTTGCCCCTCCTAACCACCTACCAACCTCTTGGACCAACTACCCTCTGCGGTCGAGGTTTTTCTGTTGGGTGCTGGGGAAATGGTGGGTGGTTCTTATAATGTATTTCCTCTTGAATATGAAATTTGAGGCATGCAATCTCTGCCCATGCTGCCCGGAGCTGAGCCCTAAGATCTCCAAAGGCCCAGCATGTAGGACAGTGTCCTAAATCCTGTAAGACTGTCTTTCTGAAAATTATTCCACAGTACCTGCAGTTAATGATATCCATTCTAGATAAGTTGCTGGGTTTATAACCTAGTCAGAGTAATTAGAAGGAAAAAAAATGCAAGTAATGGTTTGATTGTGTTTTGTTTAACTTGTTATAGCAACAAGTTAAATTACTAGTGCCCCTGTAAATGAGCTCACCTTGTGGAGGCCCCACTGATCCACCCCTGCCTGCTCTGCCACAGGAAATGTCACAACTGTGGTACCCTATAAAAGGACTGTAGTGTGGGGGTGGTTGGGGATTGGGGTGGGTGGCTGGACCCTTCCCCTGCCGAAAAAGAAGAACCACGGACGAAAGAACAAGGAGGTAAGAGCAGAAACAACCAGTCAATAACAAATGCAGTAACCCTGAAAGCTTATCCTAATGTTACATAAAACTGTAAAACCTGTAAAGCACCACCTGTAATAATTTCAGAGAAGATATACGCTGTAAGAAACACTTTGCTACAGAGAAAAATAAAGCAATGAAATGTTAGCAACAAACAGTAGCAATCCCTGTGAGTAAAAAACAAAAACAACACCACACAGTAAATCTGCTTAGCCAAAATAAGTCTTAATCCTTTTCCCTTGCTCTGGTAAGTTTCTCTACTCTGCCTTTCAAGCAGTCTTAGAAGGAAAGAGCTCAGGTGAAGCTAGGTGCCTTGGCCAGCAAACCAAGTCTTCTACCTCCAAAATATCAACTAACCTGACTTTTAACCCTTCTTTCTGTTGGAAATTACTGACAGTTTGCCAGCTCCGCCCCCCACATACACACCTAATCCTTTGGAAGAGTTGTGGGAGGAAAGCAATTAGCTCCTTCAATGTGAGAAGGAGACTGAAACACCTCTGAGACAACAAACCTTTTCAACAAACAAAAAAAAAAAAAGAATAAAATAAAACACAGTGTCAAACAGTAATTTTGCTTAGCCCAATGATAAAAAAGTCACAAAAATGTAAGCTCCACCTGTAGTAATTTCAGAGAAGATATATCCTGTAAGAAACACTTTGCTACAGAGAAAAATAAAGCAGTAACAGAAGATATACCTTGCAAAAGACAATTTGAATCAGAAGATTACAGCAGTAATCTGTTAGCACACCTGTAGGCACACCTTGTAATAATGCAGAAGAAGGTATACCAGCAACAACAATTTGAATCAGAGCAAAATAAAGCAATGAAATGTTAGCAACAAACAGTAGCAATCCCTGTGAGTAAAAAATAAAAAACAACACCACACAGTAAATCTGCTTAGCCAAAACAAGTCTTAATCCTTTTCCCTTGCTCTGGTAAGTTTCTCTACTCTGCCTTTCAAGCAGTCTTAGAAGGAAAGAGCTCAGGTGAAGCTAGGTGCCTTGGCCAGCAAACCAAGTCTTCTACCTCCTTGACAGTTTAAGAACAGTCTTTACAATCAAGTAAAAATGTGCTTTACAATAAGTAATGACAAAAGTTGTTTCCCCTTCAATTACAAACTAGTAAATGCCAGGGTTGTATTTCACAAGTAGGTACTGCTACAATTGTAAATTAGCCTAACTACTTGCTTGCATTTATAGTATACATATACTGAGTGTCAATACGCAAATGGTTATGTTACAGGTGGTTGGAATTCAGTGAATAGGTATTAGTTAATGTTTATTATAAATTAAGCATTTAAATTATGTATCATACTGTGTTATTTATCAATGCTATGTAATCCAGGGTTGCCCTTGAAAAATGGACCTCCAGGGCTCAGTGGGCTTACCCGGTCACCAAAATGTAATAAATAAATAAATAAAATGGAGGATAATGAATGGCCATTGGACAATAACCACACTATAATCACTTCAAGAGGTTTCCATGACAACATGGTAAACCTTGAGAGCGCAGCTCGAGAGGTTTACTGTTGTCATGGAAACCTCGAGAAGTGATTGTGTCATGGTTATTGTCTGACGACCATCCATTAGCTTTTCTAGTGTATGGACTTCATGCACTACAAATGTTAATGGTGCTTTCTTTTGCTTTCTGTTTTTTGTTAGTTAAGGGCAGCGAATGTGAAGGGGAGCGGCACCTGGGTGAGCTGAGGTTGTTGACTCCAAAGTTCACTTTCCATCACTGACTGCTCAACCCAGAAGTATGCGGGGAGGGTGGGGGTGGTGGAACAGCATATTTTGTCCTTAATGTTCCCCCCCCCAGTGCAGTAGCAGTAAAAATTACTGGAGCTGTTTCAAACTTGGGCGCACTTCAACTTTTCAGTGGGTCCTTTTTCCTTTTTTAACCATGGTGCTGCTCTCCATATGGGCCAGCTCTCACCACCACAGCCATTCATTGTGAGCTGCTACTTAAGATGTTCGCATGAGCAGATCAGCTCCACTTGTAATCCCATCGCTATGACATATTCAAGAGGAGTTAACAACACCCTGATGTCATAGCGATGGTATTACAAGGAAATAATCTTGCTGCTTTTTAGTGGTAATAGGGCTCTCCCATACATTATATGGTTATCCTCTGGGAGTTTGGGTACCATCCCAAATAATTTTTGACCATTGAATAATATCTATACTTACTAGGGCTGTATTTAGAGAAAAAAATTGCTTATTCACTAGTTGCTGATTTCATCAGTTTTGTTAATTCATATCATTTTGCTCTTTTCGTAATAAATGCAATGAAAACACCTCTGCATCAGATACAGTCATTGAGTGAAGCAGAATAAAAGGGCATCATATAAGTGTTTAGAGTATGCTTTCAATTTGTCATCTACAGAATGTTCTCTCCATTCATGATATAATGGACACTGTATTGTTATACAAAGTTTTATCATATCCTAGTTTATATGGATATTCCATATTAATTTGGAGGAATTATCTTTGTTCCCATGTCAATTTTCCAACATTTTAGTTGGTAAAAGATCAGGGGCCCAATATTCAAAAGTTTGCCTGGGCTCAAATCTGAGTTTGCTCATGCAAACTGGGTTGTGTGCGGATGCATAATATTGAAAAGCCCATTTAGTGTGGTCAAACAGGGTTTGTGTCTGGGCAAGATTCATATGGGGGCACAATGTAAATTAAGTGGTGGGGACTGGAATATTAGTGCAGTCCAATATTCAGAGTATGTGCACCATGCAAGGTCATTTTTCCCAGTGCCCTCGTGCAGCCCACATACCGCTGATGGAAACCCCTACTTACTCCTGCGCAACCCTAGCAGTTGACAGAAGTACAGCAGCCCCTGACCCCCAACACCATAGCCCCTGGTCCTCCCCCACTGATTGCCATCCCCATGTACTCTCTTAAAGTTCCCTGGTAGCAAGTGGTCCCTCCCCCACCAACTGATCGCCATCCCCATGGACTCTGTTAAAGTTCCCTGGTGGCTAGTGGTCTCTCTTCCCACTGATCACTGTTCCATGTACTCCATTAATGTTCCCTGGTGGCTAGTGGTCCTTCCCCACTGATCACCATCCCCATGTACTCTGCTGAAGTTCCCTGGTGGCTACTAGTCCCACCGATTGCCGGCCCAATGCTTAATATAAAACATTACCTGGTGTCCAGTGGTCCCTTCCCCTGACCCCCCCCGAGATATCACTGTAATGTTCCCTGGAGTTCAGTGGTTCACTCCATCTGTCAATAACAGATACACCATTCCCAGGTGGCTTAGTGGCCCTCCTTCCCTATCCCCAATCAGCCTATAAAATACAACAGATAACCCTCCCTGGTATCTAGAGTGGATCCCCCACCCCAGCAGGTAATGCCCCACCACACTGCTCCCTCCATCCTGAACCTGAGCTGGCAACTGGCACAGCCCTCTACTCACCACCACAGCTGGCTGCATACTGAGCTGTTAATGAAAGCGTACTGTACACAGGACACACTCATTGATTGAAGCAATGAGCACCTAATGTATATAGTATGCACTTATTGACAGCTCAAGTCAGTGGCTGGTCATGGTGGTGAGTGGAGGGCTTTGCTGGTTGCCAGCTCGGGTTCAGGATGGGGGTAGCGGGGTGGTGGGGCACTACCATGTGGGGTGGGAGGTCCAGTAGACACCAGGGAGAGATATCTATTGTATTTTATGGGCAGATTGGGGATAGGGAGAGGGGACTGCTAGACCTCCAGGGAATTGTGTATCTGTTATTGAGAGGGTATCAGGATGGGGAGCACCACTGGACCCCAGGGAACATTACAGTGATACATCTGGCAGTGTTGTGTGGGGGGAGGGACCACTGGACACCAGGGAAAGTTTTATACTAAGCATTGGGCCAGCAATCAATAGGGGGGACCACTAGCTACCAGGGAACTTTAATAGAATACATGGGGACAGTGACCAGCAGGCGAGGGACCACTAGCTACCAGGGAACTTTAACAGAGTACATGGGGATGGCGATTGGTGGGTAGGGGCCACTAGCACCAGGGATAGCTCTCTGGAAACAGGAAAGTATAGGGCAGTGCCACTCTAAATTGCTGGGTTACCTATGCAAATGGGCCTATAATTGGCATGCAAATAGCCTCTTAGCACCTTTCATGCCCAATAAGCTCATTTGCATGGGTCTGTTTGAAAATCAGAAATTTAGCCCGGGAGCAAGCCATTATGATGCCCTATTTCAGAAGCCATGTTTATACAGTGCTAAGTGACTTATGGCTGTGCCGCAATAGCCCTACAGTCAGTGGAATAATGCCAGTGTGCTATTTCACTGAATATAGCATTTTTGGACACCTGGGCAACTGCAAGGTGGAGTGCAAATATTAGCACTCCACTTTGCCCATTTTTGGATATCGGGCCCCAGATCTTGTCAAAATGATTGGGTGCCTAATTTCAGGGTGTAAAGGTAAAAGAAGATATTCTTCTAAACAGTGTGAGATTTTATTGATTCTATACAAAAGAGCCCCACTCAGTTGTCTTAATTCCCCATGTATGCTTGCTGAGCTTTTTAATACAACTTGGATTTTATCAGGTTTCTATAAGAGGGTGTAATATTAGATACTGTAGTTTTAAATATTTTCGTGACGTCTGTCCAAATGTGCATTAACACCATCGAGAAAATGATTTATGATATTTAAGCTGTTCTGAATGAACACCAAGATTCTTCCATGACATTTTTTTCCATCAAGCATTCCAGTGCAAGTTTATTATGTTGAGTGCTTATCAGTTTCAGCCAGTTATGAAACGATCCTTAGTTTCACTTGCATATCATGTCAATTTTTCCTAATCACTTGCATATTCATGTCAATTTTTCCTAATTCTGATCTGACCCTTCCAGTAGACGTAGATATTAGCACCCATAGTAATGCTTTATAAAACTGCAGTAGTGATATTTCCAGATTAGTGTTCTTTGGACCCCCCATACTTCTGAACCATATAATAATATTGGACTTATTTTCATTTCAACTGTGGTAAGAGCAAGTATTAGAGAACTGCCACCATATCTATAATTAAATGTCAGTAGTACTTCAGCAGTATGCTTTGCTTTACTAGTTTTTTATGTGGTTCGTCCACTTTCCATTGTTGTATAAAATTACACCCAAATATACACAATCCTTTACCACATCTATGTTTTCTGTCCTAAGGAAAAAAGTTCTGTGTTTACTACTCCAAAAAATATGAATTTTGTTTAGGATACATTGATTTTTAATTGCAACTAGTCACAAAAAGACATGAATCTATTTTCATTTGAAGACCTTTCATTGCAAAAGTGAGAACAACACCATATCATCAGAATATGCTAATGTATAACAATAATTATTATTTTTTATCTTATCAAAACACAGTAGTTAGAGTGGTAAACACCAAGGTAGAGAAGTTAATGGGAAGCAGGATGGGGTAAATGCAGAAAAAGGCAGTAAGGACAGGGATGGGGCTAAAGGGGTAAGGTCATCAACAAATGGAGGGTGATGAGTACCAATACCCATAGTCTGTGTAATAAGCTCCCTGAACTAGTGGCCTTGATGGAAGAGGGACATCTGGATATCGTGGCAATCACATAAACATGGTACACTGAGAACCATGACTGGGAAGTCAACATACCAGGATACACAATGTATAGGAGGGACAGGGAGGGTAAAAGAGGAGGAGGAGTAGCTCTCTATGTAAGGGAAGGAATCAAAGCAACAGAACTAAAGGATAAACAGGGAGTAGAGGAGGCACTGTGGGTTACCCTGGAAACAGGTTATGGCACCACAATTTGCACAGGGGTGGTATACAGTCCCCCCATCTCAGAGGGAGGCAATGGACAAGGAAATGATAGAAGGCATCCTTAGAATAGCAGAAAAAGGGGAAATATTGTTGATGGGGGTCCTGAATATGCCAGACATTAGCTGGAGCACCCTGGCTGCAGCCACATCAAAAAGCAGGTTTATTCTTGATGCCCGGCAGGGTGCATGCCTCAGACAGCTAGTGGTGGAACCCACTAGGGAGGGAGCAATCTTGGACCTGGTACTGTCAAATGGGGATGGAGAAAGAATCTCAGATTTAGAAGTGGGTAGCCATCTGGGAACAAGTGACCACAAAACAGTGTGGTTCATGATAAACACAGCCATAGAGTTGAGCCATACAAAAGCAAGAGTGCCTGCCTTTTGTGAGCGACCAGAAGAGAATGTCTCTAAAATTTAAATAAGACGGGGCTGAATTTACCCCATTTACAGTGCCACATTTCTCTGCTTGGGAGGGGAGAGCTGTGGAGACTTGTCAAGCTGTGGTTAATCTCATATGAGGCCCTTATTTGCTCTAACACCACAAATTACCTCCTTCCTAAAAGAAACAAGAATCTTTCACAATTGTGCTATCTGAAGCCCTCCCATTCTTGAAAGGAGGGAAGAAGGAGCTGTCTGATTCAGACCCCCACCACTAGTGTCCGAGCCGAGGTTGAGGATAACACTAGTGTGTAGGCTGCGGTGTGAGGGAGACTGCATGGATGCCCATTGTAGAGCTGCAGGGTTTTAGGGCCATTCAGGAGGTGAGCAGGACAAAAAAGGATTGTGCTTCACTGGGGGGTGAGGAAAGGATGGGAAGACCAGGCAGCAGTAGCTGAAAATGGCTGCAGAGGGGGAAAGATGAAGTGAGGAGCGAGCAGCGAGGGGGGGGCGCCACATGGAGCATGTGTGCTAAGGCCTGAAAAATGTACTTCCCTCCTCAATAGAGCCCCTGAGAGCTTCATCTTGCTGGTTACGGGTGCTTAAATTAACCAAACAGGGAATACATGAAATATCTTGGCAGACCTCTGCAGAGTTGACAGCGCGGGTATTGCACCGCACAGTAAAACACGCGATGGCTCGAGAATGGTCGTTGCTACTTGGCTAGGATTGATTCGAGGTAAATTCTGCTTCCAACAGTGCTTTCTTTTTTAAAAACAATGAAAAAATATTCTTAAACATAGCAGAACAGTCTGCTGATCACCAATAATGCTGCCATGGGTTTCACTCTTCAGCAATTAGCAAAAACCTGCCCAAAATCCACACTTCTGGTAAGATTCTTTTAAAAATACAGCAGCACATCTGCTGAGGCACCAATAAGGCTACTAGAAATCTCCTTAGGGGTTTCCCCCCCGACCACAAAATGGGAATAAACATCCCAAACTCTTTAGGCAGACCAACACAGATAACTTTCTTTAAAAACCAAAAAATAGGCCTACCTTCCTAGAGTAGAACAATAGGGACTCCTAGTTGCTTGATCAGATGCATGAATTGAACTAGAAAACAGGGGCTTCTGGGACCTGGATACACCAAGAAATTTGATCCCAGGGTCATGTGCATCACTAACATATCAGGTGGGCTAAAACCCATAATGTAAGGTCTGGAGTGCCATGGATGGTCAACCAATCACAATCATGAAGTATAAGGAAACACAGAAGGAGCAGGACAGAGAACTGCACCGGTTAAAGCAGAAGGAAGTGGGGAAGGCAGTCAGAATAGCAAAAGCCCAAACTAAGGAAAAGATAGCCAACTCAGTTAAGGAGGGGGATAAAATCTTTTATAGGTACATTAGGGAGCGAAGAAATATGAAGGAAGGGATAGTGAGGCTTAATAAAGGGAAGGGAGGGTGGGCAGAGGATGACAGTGAAAAAGCAGGGATACTGAAAGAATGCAAAGTTTATTCCTTAACTAAAGGATGTGCAAACTTTAGCTGTAGTGCAAAATATAAGCCTCTGGTTAGGCCACCTACCTCTACACTTCGATCACTAGATCTTCCTTAGGGGGCATGCCCAACAACATCTTATGGCCAGTTAAATACATACTTATAGGTCCACTTCATTAAAGATGTCCTTACATTAACATATACAATTTTATACTACTGGCTTTAAAATATAAATAGAGCACAAGTAACCAATGCCAGATGACTCTTTCCATGACCCTGGCCTCACAACATTTATTTCAGAAGTATTTAATTATTTCAAAAGTTTCACCAGAAAGGACATACTGAGCCAATAGAGGCTCATCTCCAGATGTGTACTGGGGGGAGGGGGTAGAGGAGGACATGAGTAGTAAAAGATAATACTGTTTACATACAAGATGCGGTAATTTACATAAAATATGTACAGTGGAGAAGAAATGAATGCAAGATAAAACAAGCAGTAAATGCAGACAATACATTTCAAGGTGTGTTACAAAAGGGTTCAGATTATTATATATACAGGAAGTTTGTAAGGATATGTACTATTAGCATTGGTAAAAGCAGAGATACACTCCGAAGATACACTTTGCTATGCCCCATATCTTGTAACACACCTGAGGCATGATGATGCCCCACTGCAATGCACAGTCACATCCTGTCATGTTTTATTGCTTAAACATCTCTCCCATCAGTGCTAGTTTTACAATAATTTCACTCTCCATGCTTTCTCATGTGCTTCATTGACAGAAGCTGCCACTCTAACACACATACGGAATACTGCTCTTACACTGAAGTAAAAAAAAAAAGACTTTTCCATTTAGTGTCAGAGGTAACTAAATGCCTGACACTAGAAATGCACAGCACTGTTTTTATAGGCACAGGGTCATGTTGTCACACACAAAAACAGTGCAGCACTATACCATGCTGTCAAAACAGCGACTACAAATATACTGCTCGGTAAAAACACAGAGCGGTAATAACGATGAATGAAAACAGTAAAACACTTGCTTTCTGCAGGGGCTACACCCCCCATTATGGGGGGCTGTGCTCCCAAACTCCCCCTATTAAAATAACCTCCTCCAGGGGGGACAACTCAGGGACAGGGTGAAACTCGGGCAGGGGGGCATCAAGGACCCCAGAAAAATAAAGAAAAAAATAAATAAAATAAACAAACCTAATCTGGGATCAGGAATAGAACCCTAGTCCACAGCCACTTCATTGTCTTCCAGCACCAATGGCTCTACTCCCTGAGCCACAGCTACTGCTCAGTAGACCCTGATCTAGCAGAGCTCTTACCCTCTGCAGCAGTACTTTCCAGGAAACGGCTGCAGGGTCACTGCTACCACTCCACACTATTTGTGTCATGCATCATTGTGTACCCTGTAGCTGTTCTTCCACGTGCTGTTACTGTTATGTGGTTTTGTTTATACAACATATTGACATGGTAGTTTTTACACAGAATGACCTACACGTTTACTCCTTTAAAAAAAACTGTTTGTTTTCTGTATGATCCCCTAAAAGGATCAAAATGATGCATTGTTCCTTTCATAATCACAATAAGACACTCCAGGTGTGCGTTGTTATGAATAATGTGGTTCAAAGCACTTGGCTATGCCCCATATCTTGCAATAGACCTGAGGCATGCTCCTGCCTCAGAACAATGCACACCCTGCCATGTCTTATTGCTTAAATAACATTTCTCATTTCTAATGTCAGCACATTTCACAACAGTAGTTAAAGCAAACTACCAGTCGTACATTTGTTTCTAACCTTTTAAAACAGGATTTTTCTAAAATCTTTTCCAGTGTGTACTTGTTACATTAGCTTGTTAATGTCTTGCAAATTGGACTGTTGTACTGAGATTTCATATTAAATTACTGTGCTTGAAGCTTGTCTGAAGTGCCCCTTGATACTCCTCAGTCTACTATATTGTAAGGCACAGGCTTTGTTCTAATTGCTAATGCATGAGAATTGATAAAATGAATTAACAGACTCTTCCTGGAGTGGCAGCTACTGTATTTTATCATTTTTTTCAAGCATTAAAAATACAGTAGGGACTATATAAACATGCAGGGCATAGAGCAGTTTAACTTGCTTGAATGAAGTTCATCAATCATGAAACCTTACCTGAAACTTTAGAGAAGAGAATGATGTTTGATTTAGTTCTGCCAAATACCCTGGATTTGGATTTAACTATACTGTATGGTTAAAATAAGAATGAAGAGAAGGTTAGTTTGTGATAACTGTATGCTTTAAATTAGTAATGGCAGCACTGTTTCTGATAAATTAAAACCCTTCCAGAACCTATGCCATTTTACTTATCAGAACCATCTTTCCAGTCCTGATAACTTTTGGGGGAAAAATATGTGTGTGTGTGTGTGTGTGTGTGTATATATATATATATATATATATATATATATATATATATACTGTATATATATATATATATATATATAGAGGCAAAAAATCAGTTTAATGCATCACTTAGGGTTGTTCCACAGTGACAAAAGTGAGGAAATTTGTTGTTAGTGTTGAAAGACCTCCTTGGACCCCCCAGTCCACCCCCAACCAGCATCAGGTGCGCGTTGGGTCGTCAACCGAACTCTCTCCCCATCACATGTGGAAAGAAGCTGAGGTATAGGAGAATGGGCTGAGAGTTAGGACCGGCGACCCCAATGCACACCCGATACCAGATAGGGGTTAACTATGAAAGGGAATCTGAAAATCTTTCAACTCTACAATTTCCTCACTTTATTCGCTATGGAACAACCCCAAGTGATGCATTAAACTGAGTTTTTGCCCCTAATTTTCCTTCTTTTGAGAATGAGGATGAAAAATAGTGAATGTACGTGGTGGCGGGAGCGTGGGGCCCACCATGTGATGTCTTGTCACATAGTAACAGGAACAACAGCATAAGCATAGCGTCAACAGTTATGCACATGGTAACACAAGCGTAAATGGTAAAGCAGCGATGTACTAAGCGCCAGTGCGAGTAGCGCTGGCGAACAGTGACTCAAAGCGGACACACAAGTGCATATGAAACGCAACTGGTAATGTGCACAGTGACGGCACCGGTATGTTAAATGCAAATGTTAAGTGTTGCAGTAAAAAGAACGGCAAAGGGAACAGAAACGGAAACACGAATGGAAGCGCGCATGTAAATGCAAACTGTAAAGCACACGGGCACAGTACTGCAATTTTAAATGTAAATGGTAACAGTAACAGCAACAATAGCGCCAAAGGAAACAGAAACGCAAAAGGAAATGCAAGCGCGTATGGAAACACAAACCGTGATGTGCACGGTAACAGTACAGCAATTTGAAGCTCAAATGGTAATGTTAATAGCAGAAGTAACAGCAAAGTAAAAAGAAACAGAAACACGAATGCAAGTGTGTATGCAAACAAGAATGCAAGGGGTAATGCACATGGCAGTGTACACAGGAATGGTAATGCAAACGCGCACAGAAGCACAAGTGGTAATGGTAACTGTAAGAGTATCGGAAGCGCACACCCTGGTTTTGTCCAACAGCCGCATAAAGAAACACAGTGTGTAGAAAGAATGTATGCATAATAATGGGCCTAAGAGCAGAAAATGAGCTATTTGAATACTAAATTGCTTATTTTTTTATTTTTTTTTATTTTAGTCTTTGGTAACTGGGTAAGGCCCACTAGGCACACATGCCTGTTTTCAGGGGCGACCTGGGAGCACTGGGCAGTTAAGTGACTTGCTCAGAGTCACACAGTATGCAAGTGGAGGTTGTGAGAATCAAACTTAGGTCTGATCTGCTGGATGAATCAAGCTCGTTCACACCTCGTTCCTCTAACCTCAAGGCTATATTGCCAGCCCTGCAACACTTATATCTCAGTAACCGTACAATGTAGAAAAAAAAATAATTCACATGATTCATTATTTTCTTGGATATGTTTTCACTAAATGCATAGCCCAGAGGTGATGAAAATTCCGTATCTTGCACCGTTTTCGAGATACGAGCCCTGAAAGGCGTGACGTATGCCACCATGTTAGTCTATGAAGAAAAACACCAACTTTGGACTACCGTAACTTTGCATCCATGCAATATGTTTTCACCAAACCACCAAAAGGCATATCTGTGAGATGTTGGCTGCCTTCCTTCCAAATTTCAGCTCAAAAGACCAAACCGTTCTTTTGCAGCAGAGTGGCAAAGAACTCCTGTCATTTTGGCCATAGTCTGAAAAAGTAGTGTCGTGATTTGCAAAAGCTTTCACAAAAATTTGTGAAGGTGTCGCAGGTTCGACACTACTTTGTGACACTACTTTTTCCAGAAATTTGAAAAACATATTTCTGGGGTGTTTAACCCCAAAATAAAGACATGTCTAGCCTCCTCAGGGTTCGACTAGGTAAACACAAAAAGAATTGTGTCCCTAGATGGTCCCAATTTTAAATGCCAAGCATTTTTCTGATCACCAACTGAAAACAAAATGGTGGATTTGCGATACTACTAGGGCCATTTGCGACACTAAAAAGTGCATTTGTGACACTTTCAAACTTTTTGTTAACTTTTCCCATTGACTTATAATGGGAACTTGTTTTTTGAATAACTTTTGAACTGTTTAATATTTTTTATGAAATCTTCAAAAGGCACATCAGGGACCCGAGCCACATGTTCTCTGAAGTTTTGGACGGTTCGCGAGCCGTGCGACCTGTAGGTGAGAGCAAAGAATTTCATAGCGTATTGCACATTTGGTTGTAAACAGTAACTCTGCGGCCGTATATCAAACTGGTATGAAAGTTGGCAGATCCCAAAATCTATGATGCCCAAACATGCCTGCAAATTTCAGGCAAATCTGTTGAACAGTGGCAAAGTTATTAAGGTACACAGTTTCACCTTTAACCTTAAAAATGCTACTCAACCCTAACTGTGGTAGCACTACCGTGCTACCATAATATCTCATATATTATGGTAGCACGGTAGTGCCTATGAATGGGCGGTCCGATTTCCCAATAATGCCCACCCTGTCGGGTATTATTGCTTACTTAAACAGAAACACCACCCTTGCCTTTTGTAGACTATTAGAGCTATGTTAGCTCATGTTGAGCAGTTTTGTGCTGATTGCTGATTGTGTTGGTCACAGTCTACTGGCAGAGCCACTGGCCCACTCCAGACACAACAGTAAAAAGAATGCCTCACAGATTGCCGCAGACTTCTTTTCCCAGGCACTCTCTGACCCGGACTGGTGCCAAATCAAATGCCCAATAGAGTGTGGCCCCTGCCAGTTTAGAACTGCCCTGTGCAAACTGGAATTCCCTTTCACCACCTCTTCTGCTTGTTTGCCAGTGTCTCATTTTACAAATTTGTGTGCACAGCATTGTGAGTAAATGCCCCTGCGGCATGATGATGTTGCTGGCTCGCTGCCCCCCAATCGCTACTCACCCCCACCCACTGCACTGCAGCACCACCAATCATTCCTATCTCCCAGGTAATTGCTGCTTCATCATTGCTTGCAGCAGCCTCCAGCAGTCCATATTCCTCTATCCTCTGCTGTGCCTTCCAAACTTCCACTGCAGGCTCAGACTGACTGATGCTCTGACTGAGCCAACCGTCTGACCCCCATAGTCACTCACTGGTGCCCACAGCCCTGAACCGCTCGATCCCATGCCATAAAACCTCAGCCTCCTCCCCAACTCCCAGGCTGGAAAGCAAAGCAGGCATCATCAGAGGGCAGATGCGGCAGCAGGAGTTGCAGGACATGACAGCCACAGCCAGGAGGAGAAGGGAAGTGAAGCAGCACCAAGCAGGCAAACACATCAATGGTAGCACCGCAGTTTTTTTCCCTCAATGCGAGCAGTCAGTCTCCCACCAGCTTAACCCGACTCCTCGCTATTGACGGTGGCATGCGCTTATGCTACTTCTGGGTGTGATGTGGTCCATCACTTTCTCCCTCCCTGCTACAATTCACTCTTCTCCTCCTGGTTTTGGCCAAGCCACTTGTGTAGCACTGGTCCCCCCCTCTGCCATCTAACTGTCTGACTGACATAGCTCACTGCACTCTCTTGGGGCTTTCACTCCCAGGACCTGACCCAACCCACCAGTAAAATCCAACCCCCCCCGCCCATAGAACAGCAGGCTTCTGTGTCCCTACCAGCTCACCAACAGGCAGCAACAGCATACGGCCTGAATGTTGAGGGTGACAAATGTGCTCACTTATAATTACTCCCCTGCCATGCAGTGTGCAAAGCACACCAGATGTGATGTATGCGAGGAGTGTGGCCATGTGTTTGGGGAATGCTCGTGGTGGCGTGGAATAAAGTCTCCTGTGTTAGCTCTGAACTGCTTACCCAACAATCACAGGATATGGCAGCTACACAACCCTCAGATGCCAGAGCATCTGCCCAGAACCCCCTCCCCCCTCCTATCCTTCCTATGCCAAATGTAGAGGATCTAATAGTTCTTTCAGAAGCCACCCCAGCTCCATCAGGGTCGCAAAGGTCTGAGTCTGAAATGGCTCTAGACTTAGGGATCTTTGCTCCAGTTTGCTATAAAGATTTGGTAGGTTCAGGGAGTGGAAAACCAGTCCTACTTGCTCAGTCACCTTTACCACTCAGAAGGTCCACCAGAAATGTGAAGGTCAAATCTTCTTCAGCTCCTCCCCTCGGAAACTAACAACTCATGTGCTGCCCTTTTTATAACTTGGAGGGATTCTGACATGGAGGTAGGGGACTCAGACTCTCAAAAATACCGTTTGGAGCATTGTGCTTGAAATTTAGAGCAGAGTACCTATAAAGGGAAAAAAGAAAAGGAAAAAAAAACTAGTCACAATAGACTCAGTCTTACTTTAAAATTGAATGACTTCTTATAACATGGGGTCTGTGAATATTCATAGTTTGTTGAATGCAATCAAAAGACAAGCTGTATTTCAATATGTACATAGGAAGCAACTGGACATATGGTTTGTACAAGAGACCTGGATGCATTCTGATGAATAAATTTGGATGTTTAAAAAGGAATGGATATGGGGACCTTCTTATTGGTCATTTGGAATGGACAAAGCAGACGGGGTGGGAATTTTGTTTAATTCATATTCTTTCAGATTACAGAAACTGGTTGATCTAATTCCAGGCTGGGTTTTAATTTTGGACGGGTTATGGGGTGACATGGACTTCATAAACATTTATAATTCACAAGTCAAAGTGGAAAAAGTAAGCCACATGAAATCCATTCAACCTTTCTTAGTGACCACTTACAAAGTATTTTTTTGCAGAGATTTTAACTGTAGTATTTTCAAAACAAAAAAATGGAAAAGAGATGAAGGCAAGAACATTTATGGTGATTCAAATGCTTTAACACAGATAGTAGATACAGCCAGCTTGATAGACTGTCACACATATCACAAACAAGGTCCTAAATTCACGTACATGCGGAATTCCTATAAGCCAACAACTGATTATATGTTCCTTTCCCTCAACTTACCCAAAGATGCTTTATAAATAGATCCTGTAGAATTTTATGATAATCTTTTTTTAAGTTTACATTTAGATCATGTGGTTGGAAAACCCACAAGGAACTGCAGGTGGAAATGCAATACCTCAGTGTTAGTAGAACCAAAAGTGAAACTGAGTATTGGCAACCTCCTTGCAGCCGGATTGTCAGTGGAATTTTTGTACTCAGTCATAGGGGAATGGTGGTCTGACACAAAGCAGGATATTACAACTTGGTTTAAGAATTATGAGAGAAAAATAGGTAATGATAATTTTTTTAAATATCTGTCTTTTAGAAGACATTTGCAAAAATTATACACCCTAGTGAACCACTCAAAAAATGATTATACAACTCAAATTAATGAAATCAAGGAGGATATGAAACTATATCAGTATGACAGGGCTAAAACAATTCAAGCAATGTTGTATAATGGGACCCAAAAAACCCTATTGGGGATACTTTTGAGGCATGTAAAAAGATCAAAGATGGTATGACTTTTGAATTTTTAGTTTCCCAAAATGGGCATAGAGTCAGCTCAATAGACGGGATAGCAGAATTGATAAAACAACATTATAAATCACTTGAACCTAAACAACCAATTCAGGAGCAAGAGATAAAGGACTTAATGCAGACTGTAAAAATCCCAGAATTCCCAAAAGAAATTTACAAACTGCAGACCCCAATAATGGCACAGGAAAGAGTTAGCTATAAGGGCTCTTAAAAATGAGACTTCACCAGGTTTGGACAGTATTTCAAATAAATTCTATAAAACTTTTAGCCAGGAACTACTAGCTGTCTGTCTACAAAAAGTATACCTTCATTTTTTTTTCCACAAACTCCATATCTTCTTCCTTCACAGAGGGTGTGCTTATCTATCTTCACAAAAAAGGAGACAAACCTAACATTTCTAATTGGAGGCCAGTTGTGCTGTTGAATATGGACTACAAAATTTTAGCTCACATTTTGAATAATTGTTTGAAGCAATATGCTTCTTTAGTAATTTCACCACAGCAGTTTTGTGGGCCTCCAGATACAAAAATACAGCATGTGCTTATGATCATTAGAGATGTAATAGAGTATCTCAACTTATCAGGGGTTACAGGATGCCTGGTGTTGGCTGATCAGGAAAAAGCTTTCGACAGAGTTTATCATCCATTTCTATATGTAGTACTTGAATTGTATCATATTCCTTCAAAGGTAATAGAACAGCTTAAATCTCTATATTCTTCCTTCACTGTGACACCTTTGATTAAAGGACAGGTCAGATCTGGGTTTGAAGTCCCTTTGGGGGTTAGGCAGGGATGCCCATTAAGTTCGCTCCTATATATTTTCTCTTTGGATCCATTATTACAAATAATTACTCACCAACCTAAATGGCAGGGTTTGTCTGGTTCTGGCATACAAAGTAGCCTGCATGTTCAGGCAAATGCAGATGATATCTGTTGTTTTTTTTAATAGTCATGAACAGATTTAAGTTTTTTTACAGGAAATTCAAAGATATGGGAACGTTTCCAATTCAAAATTAAATTACAGTAAGCGCAAAGGACTTTTTTAAGGGGTGGGTCATACAGCTTCAGTTGATGTGGCAGGCATAAATATCTCTAGTGAAACAATAGAGATTTTAGGAATACTGTATGGACCACAAAATCTTCCTGAGGATAACTGGAATAAATCCATTCAAAACATAGACCTAGAAATTCAAAGGTGGAAACACTGGAAATTATCGGAACTTAAAAGAATAGTAATCCTAATAATACCTATGCTGCAATATGTTGCAATGATTTTTCCCCTACCCACACATTGCAAAACCAAATTATATAGTTTATTTTTTCAGATGTTATGGGGAAATAAACTGAACCCTGTTAAAAGATGCTTCACATACCTAGACAAAACTGAGGGTGGTCTAGGAATGATAGATCCAGTGGTCTTTTTGCGTGTCTTATTTTTCCTACAGACAGTACGGAATGGGTTGACTAGTACAGGAACAATCCAAAATGCTTGGATAAGATTAACGTTAGGGAGATATTTTCAAGTATGGAGTGGAGCTGCTCCTAAACTAAATCATCATATACATGTGCCAAATTACTTTAAACCAGCAGCACAAAAATTATATAAATGGTATGTTACAAAAGCATCTGTACAAAATGGTTCCAGTAAATGGCTATATCAAGAGATTATGGCTAGAGTATATCCCTTAGAACCTAGTTTCAAGAATTGTCCCTCAGTTGACAACCCATTAATTCTCAAACAACTCACACACCCCAGGATACCCCAAAAATGTGGGAGAATTTATGGCTTACAGTATATGTCAGACTGAATCTAAGGGAACAGTAAGCATAAGGTCCTGGAAGAACAAAATTGACCCTACATGGAGTGCATAAATAAAACTGAAACCAAGGAACATTTTCTTTTAGAATGTTCATATGTCATGGCACTATGGGATTACTTAGCTGTTAAATGGAATATGAAGTGGCTTAAGCACCTGACCTATGAGATAATAGTGTTAGGGAAATATGATCTAAGGTTCAAAAACTTTCATCAGGATACATTACTGGTATTTTTCTGTTGTATTCGATATTATTTATGGCAGGCTAGATGCCTATGGGTTTTATATCAAAAGAAAATGTCGTATGAAGGTCTTGGCCTTCTAGTTTCACAGGAATTGGAGAAAGTTTATGCTAAGGATGTATTGATTTACTCATCACATAAGGTGTTACAGTGGTGGAAAGGGCTTAACTATTTTATTAAATATAAATAATAGAGATGTATAGAAAGTAGCTGAATATGTAAACGGGTCATAACAAAAGGTAAAAACTTGATTGTGTATGAATATAGGATGCAATATTGTATGATTACTGTGGATTCACTAATGTACAAGATGTAACCACAGAAACTGTTATATGTGTTTTTATAATAAAAGTTCCTCTACTCTTTTCAATAAGTGCCATGGGATTTTTAACATCCACTTGAACAGGCAGATGGGACCTCAGTTTAACGTCTCATCTGAAAGACGGCACCTCAAGAGTGCAGCACCCCCCCTCATGCTGCACTACAGTGTTAGTATTGGGATATTGTATGAAATATTAGGATATTAACCCAAGCGCCTGGTGTGGGGATAGAACCCACAGCTTTCTGATCTCCCAGCCTCAGAGGTGAGTGTGCTACCTGCTGAGCCACTGACACATAGATAGAAAAGATCGAAATGTATTGTGGTAGGAGTTTTGTTGTGTAGTTTTTTTTTCTTTTATGTGATTATGATGCTCTTTGATATTTGTTCTGTATTTTACCTTACTGTTTTTATCCATTTTTAGTAAACATTTTCTTAAGATACTGCCTGGGTCTCCTCAGTCAGTTTTTGCATGTTATTGCTGAACGGATGTTAAGTCTGACAACTGTTCAAGGGCTTGATGGTGTTACTTAAGCTTGGTAAAGGTAAGAGTATACCTAAGACTCTTATAGAGTTTTAAGGGTTCATTTTGGATACCTGGTTAGGTGCCCTGAGGCAAAAGATGTATTGCATCCCGAAGAGAATATTATCTGAGCCTGTACATTTGGGTACGCTAGCATAAGATGCACAGTTTGTATCCCCCCAGAACTTTTGATGAAGGCTGATTCGGACCCAAAAGCAGACAGGAGGGTTACCCTGTCTGTTACCTGTTAACACTGTTGCACTCTGAGGTTGGCACTGTGGGAGCAGAGGGCCTGACCTGCGGAGTGCGTTTGTGACAGATTTGGTTGGCAGCGGTGCAATAAATTTGGTAAAACAAGTTTTAACTGTTCAGTGTGTGAGCTTAATACTGTAAAGCTCACGTGCAAAATAAGGCAGTGATTTATTTTTAAAAGCGAAAACAAAACGATATAATTTTGCTTACAGTTAAAGTTCCTACCTGTTTTATTTTTTTTCAAAGTACAAGGTAGAGTAGCCGTAGTTAGGGAAGAAGATGGCTTCTGACTACAGTGAGCACACTGCAGACTACCTGAAGCAGTTGAGCAAGGAGAGAGGAGTCCTGCACGAGGGGAGAGCCGCCAAGCTGAACCTCATGGATGCTCTGATGGCCGCTGATGCCCAGAGTGTTGAGTCATAGACTGTGACTGTAAAGGACCAAACCTTGCATGGGAGGCCCAGTGGCCAGTGCAGTGTCCAGATCCGGTGAGGAGGACAGCAGGGCCAGTGCAAGGCAAGGGCCACAGCAGCAGGGGAAGGTCACCAGCATTCTGGAGCCAGAAGCCATCAGGCTACAGATGGAGTTGTGGAGGATGGAGCTGGAGTTCCAGAGAGAGGAGAAGTGAGAACAGTGAGCTGCAGAGGAGAAGAGGGAGTGAGAACAGCGGGAAGCTGACTGTGAAGAGCGTGAGTGCCAGCGAGCCGTAGAGGAAAAGAGGGAGCGAGGACAGTGAGAAGCTGAATGTGAGCAGCGAGAGTCTGACCATGAAAACTGTGAGCGCCAGAGGTGAAATGAACTGGAGAAGCTACAACTCCAACCACCAGCACCAGAGCAGATAAGTGGCTTGAGTTTAAATGGAACTACAGGACTGGGTTACAAATTAAATTCAAAATTGATAGCTGAATTTAAAGAGGGGGAGGATATGGATGCCTTTTTCAATTCCTTTGAAAAAGTTTGTATTCAGGCAAAGATTTCTAAAGGGTCCTGGAGCTTCCAGCTATCCCTGCTACTTACTGGGAAGCTCGGGATGCATTGGGTCAAATGGACAATGAGGACAGCAAACTTAAAGCTGCGCTTTTAAAAAATTTTGATTTAACTGCAGAAGCATACAGAGCTAAATTCCATAAGCTCAGGAGAAGCCCGGACATGAGCTATGAGGAGCTAGCCACTAAACAACGTCAGTGTTTAAAACTTTGGTGGGAAGGAATCGAAGCAAACTCTGTAGATAAAATTGAAAATGCTATATTGTTAGAACAGTTTTTGGGGGCATGCCCAGCACAGCTGAAAACCTGGCTAGAGGACCGAGATCCCAAAACAGTGCAAGAGGCTGCTGAACTCTCGGACCATTATGCCAAGAGTAGTCCTGCTCTGAGAGCGGATGAGGCGGGTGTGGCAGTGCAGAAAGGAAAAAGCACACCTTCAGGGCAGCTAAAACCTTCCCTGCCTCCACCAAAACCAGTTAGTCCCAGGTTTCAAAGAAAAGATTTTTCTGAGAAAAGAAACGAATGTTGGGTTTGCAAAGAAACTGGGCATATTGCCAGACAGTGTCCCAAAAGGATGAGCAATATGCAAAATGGAGCTAGGAAAGAAGTGGGTTGTTTGTGTGTCCCTGGAAGCATGCCTGTGAACATGAGGGAACACATGCACACAGTCACTGTGAATGGTGTACAGACACAAGGGTTAAGAGACACAAGGGCATCCCTGACGTTGGTAAAAAGGGATCTGGTAGAGCCTGGTCAACTTATACCCAATACATTTCTAACTGTACAAGGCTTTACTGGGGAGGAGAAAACATTGCCACTTGCTAGTGTTCTCCTAGACTGGGGTGAAACAGGGGGAACTGTGCAACAGGTGGCTGTAGCCAAAACTTTAGCAGTTGATGTCATCCTTGGCAACAATCTCAAACAGGGGATGGTGTGTGCAGTTGCCTGTAGCCAAGTGGCAAGGGAAAATTGTAGATCTTACTTCGAGAGGGCTCTTGCAGTAGGTAATTACAAATAGGACTGAAGCCATCAGGCATCAGGACCCCACGGAAACATTTCTAGCTAACAGTCTCTGGCAGGGGACCGCCCCACGTCAGGTGACTGATGTCATGCAACGTCAGTATAAAGGGGCGGTCCCCCACGCCCACCTTCCAGTTCTTTCCCGCTGTTAGCTCGAGTTAGCACCTCGCGGTTAAGTTCATTGCTTTGTCAGTCTATTGTCAGTAGTTTTACCATCTCTTTTCAATATTTCTTATGATTTTCATCAGCATTTACCTCAGCTGCCGTGTATGTCATCCCCAATTCCCTCCGAGCACAAAAACAAGTGCAATTCCTGTGGTGCCCAGCTCCCGCACAAGGACGGACACTTCCAGTGCCTTTTTTGCCTAGGCCCTGACCACCCCATGGAGAAGTGCCTGCTCTACCAACAGTTCAACGTGGCCACCCGAAAGCGGAGGCAGCAGTCCCTGGAGGCCCACGTTCTCAAACTTAAAATGACCTCCATGGAAAAAGAGCTTAAAAACCTCAGGCGGGTCTCTACTTCTCCTGAGGGCCACGCAAGAAGAAGCACCGGACCGGGACTCTCTTACTACAGTCACCAAGCACTGCTGCTGCGGTGCTGTGGTATTTCTCCGGGGATCAGCGATGGCCATCTTGGAGGCTTCCAAAGTGGCGTCGACCCTCCCTTCGGGCTCGCACTCGGGTCCCTTGGGAGCCTCCGGGTCAAAGGAGGCTGTCGCTCCCAGTAAGCCCACCACTGTGCGGCCTTCTGGTCTGAGCATCCTCAGTAAGCCAGACGTCGGCTCCTCCGACACCTGCCTGGGTAAGGCTGATAAGACGCCTGACCCTTCGGGGCAGCGCACAGCCTCTAAAGCACCCACCAAGGCCACCCCTCCATCACAGCCTTCGTCGAGCGTAGGGTCTGATAAGTCAGACGCTGGCTCCTCTAACGTCTGCCAGGATCCCGCTGGTAAGCCGGATTTCGGCCCCTCTGACGGCGGCTCAGCATTAGAGCTGATGCCGGATCCTTCAGGCCTATCCGTCGTCCCGAGCTCACCACAACGTTCATTGCATTCCGAGGCTCCAGTGTCTCCCTTGCTGGATCCCGGGGGTGTTATTCCCTCTTCCCTGGGTGACACAGAGGATGTTGGTACGCTACCGTCGGGTCTCCTCCCCCTGGGCCGGATGACCCGATGTCAGATCCTCGGATGCCGGCACTGATGCTAGTCTATCCAATGCCCGGCGACATCCCCTTGTCAAATGCTGCCCCTACGCCGGGCCCGCCGCCTGCTGGGCCTCCCATTGGGCCATTCCCAGGGCCTTCTGCTCCTTCAGAGCCCCTGGTGCCTGGATATCTGACTCTGTCGTATCCGACGCCATCATATCCAGGTCTGCAGTATCTGGCACCCCAGTACCAGATGCCGGTCTACTCGACGCCGCAGTACATGGTGCCCCAGTACCTGATGCCAGGCTTTCCACTGTCGGGTTATGGATATGTGCCGTACAGATATCCCCAATATCCATACCCCCCTTCTCCTCCTCCACCACCCCCTCCTGAGGCCAAGGCTCTGCTCACCAGGGAATTAGAGAGCCATCTTCTGATGCTGGACCCAGTTTCGGACCCCCTACGTCAGAGGCGAGAGACTCCCTTCCCCCCTGACACCAGAGGCGAGCCCTCCAGTTCCAGGGCAGGGGAGGATACACTTCTCTGAGGGTTTCCCAAGGGATCCATTCCTCCCCCATGCTGGGAGGGGTCTTCCTCTTCTTTTTCATCCTCCTCGGAGACCTCGGATGACTCAGATGGCCACTCCAATCCAGATGACGAGCCACGCACTCCAGACAAGCCCAGACCTTGAAACCTCCGGTCCCCTCTGGAGGATCCTTCTTTCCTGGAGTTGTTGTGTAAAGTCCAGGCTGTTCATCAGTGGCAATCCTTGAGCTGGATCCACAGCGTAAAAACTTGCTGCACACCTGGATCTGCCGAGAATGCTCCCACTCTGGTTTCCACCTGGATCGAGCCTCATGCCGACCTTGTGTCCACTATTTGGAAACAACCGTCGACAGTAGCCCTCCTTCCGAGGAAGTCGGACAGGCTATATCAGGCTCCAGAGGGTGTTGATTTCTTGAATTCACACCCTAGAGCTGATTCAGTCATGATTAGTGCCACTCACGGCTGCTCGGCTAACCCCAAGTACTTGAGCTCGTCACCACCGACAGGGAATCCTGCCTTCTGGACCAGTACGAAAAGAAGGTCTATGCTTCTTCCACTCTGGGAATCAGGGCCCTGAACTATGTTGCTCACATGGGGGATTACCAGAAGTCAATCCTTAGTGAGATGGAATCTAAATTGGACTCCCTTCCTGAGTCGCAGACAAGGCAGGAAGTGGCTGATCTAGTCTGGTCTGCGCATTCGGCCAGTTGGCACATGCTTCGTGCCACGTACGATGCAATGGATGCTGCTGGTCAGAATTCGGCTTTTGCCGTGGGTTTGCGGCATCATGCCTGGCTCCGGGTGTCAGGTTTGGTCCCGGAGGTGCAGTCTGCTATCCAGGATGCGTCCTTCAGGGGTTCAGTGCTGTTCGGTGGCGGATCTGCAGGAGAAGGGTAGTGCACTGAAGTCTGTTGACTCCTTGTACAGGCCCCCTCAGGCTCAGCGTCGCCCCTTTCACAGACATTCTCAGCCCAAAGTGAAACCTCAAGGAAAGCGGGCCAACAAACGTTGGGCCCCTCCTGCTGCCAAGCCCCCCTCACTCAGAAAAGCGGCGGAAGCTTCAGCCGCGATGCTGCCCCACACCTTCTGACTCATCTCCTCTCCCACAGCCTCTGGGGCTCCCAGAGGAACTGGTAGGAGGGACATTCTCCTTCCATCTACTGGGTTGGGAGAGGATCACTACAGACACTTGGGTGCTCCAGCTGATAGCAGAAGGACACCATAGAGTTTCTTCAGAAACCACCACGAACCCCTCCCAGGTCATCTTACTACCCAGAACACCTTCTTCTGGTCTGGGAAGAAATATCCTCCCTTCTTCTGAAGGCGGTGATAGAGTCTGTCCCATCCCACCTTCGGGGATGGGTTACTCTCCCATTTCTTCCTGGTTCCAAGAAGTCAGGAGGACGGAGGCTGATTCTAGACCTCAGCTCCCTGAACTTGTTCATGGAGTACAAAAGGTTCAGAATGCTGTCTTTGCAGAGTCTTCTGCCTCTTCTTCAGCTGGGACAGTGGCTGTGCACTCTGGACATGCAGGATTCCTACCTGCATATCCCTATTCACCCTTCCCACTGCAAATACCTTCGTTTTTCTTTCCAGGGGGACCACTACCAGTTCAAGGCCCTCCCATTTGGTCTTTCCTCAGCGCTTCGAGTGTTCACCAAATTTCTTTCAGTGGTAGCGGCCTACCTGCATACCCAGGGGGTTCAGGTTTACCCGTACCTGGACGACTGGCTCCTGGTGGCCCCATCCAGGGAGGAGCTCCTGCGCTTCCTTTCCCTTACCCTGCAGGTTTTCACCAGCCTGGGTATGACCATCAACCAGGCCAAGTCCCATTTGATCCCATCCCAGAGGGTCCGGAATATCGGGGTGATCCTGGACACGACCTCTGGCATGGCATTCCTGCCACTGGACAGGGTGGCCACCCTCCAGGCTCAGGTTAGCCTGTTGTCCAGTTGCAGATGGGTCAGCGCTAGGTCAGTCCTTTGCCTCCTCGGGCTTATGGCGGCTGCTATTCTGACAGTCCCTCACGTTCGGCTCTACATGAGAATCTCTCAGTGGACACTTTGGTCTCAGTGGGATCAGTTGGTGGATGACCTAGATCTACAGATTCTGGTCTCCAATCCTATGGTTCAGGACTTGCAATGGTGTATAGTTCAGGAGAACCTTTGCTGGGGAGTTCCTTCTGCCTCTCCCCTTTCCCAGATGCTGGCAACAGATGCCTTGGGCGAGGTTGGGAGCCCACCTGGTCCTGGTCAGGCTCGAACAGACACTTCATATAAATATGCTCATGCTCTGGGCCATGCTGTGTGCTCTACAAGCTCTGCATCTGTATCTGCTACCGGTCATCTGGCTGTCCAGACGGACAACATGTGTGCAGTCTGGTACATCAACAAACAAGGAGGAACTTCGTTCCTACCTCTCTGCGAGGAGACAATGTGAGTTTGGGATTGGGCAGTGCAGTACAACCTTCACCTCACGGCAGTTCATGTCCTGGGGTCGAGAACACATTGGCAGACTACCTCAGTTGGTCATCTGCCCAGGCTCACGAGTGGGAACTGGATCAGGGGGTAGCATACGATATCTTTCCACACTGGGGAACACCCCAGGTAGACCTGTTTGCATCTTCTCACAACGCAAAACTTCCCACCTTCTGTTCACTCGTTCCAGGGTGCGGCATTTTTTGGAGAGACGCTCTGTCTCTAGACTGGAAGGGCAGATTCGTCTATGCCTTCCCCCCGATTCCCTTGATTCCGAGGGTCTTATAAAAACTCAGCTCAGAAGGAGCTCACTTGATCCTAATCGCTCCTTTCTGGCCCAGGCAAGTTTTGTTCTCTCTTCTGCAACAGTATTCAGAGGAACCTCCTCTTCCTCTTCCTCTGTCACAACTTTTGCTGACCCAGGATCAGGGGACCCTGGTCCATCCAGGCCTCAAGTCCCTTCATTTGCACGCATGGCTCCTGCAGAGGTAGCTCAAGCCCAATTCTGGGGTTTTCCTGCTGGTGGCTGAGATTCTGGTGGAGGCCAGAAAGCCCTCCACTAGCTCTGCCTATGCCATGAAATGGAAATGGTTCTCTATTTGGGCCTCTTACAAAGATTTTGAGACTTTCTCTTGCTCTGTTGGGAGGCTTCTGGACTACATGCACCATCTCTTTGATCTGGGTCTCAGTCATTCCTCTCTGAAGGTTCACATGGCTGCCATCTCTGCTTACCATGATCCTTTTGGGGACAGAACTTTTGTGCAGTTGTAAGTCTCTAAGACTTTTCTTAGAGGGTTCTCCACTTGAGACCCCTATTCGTTCCTGCCCTCCTTGGGATTTGAATTTTAATCTTGAGAAGCTTACCCTGCCTCCTTTCAAGCCAGCAGCCTCAGCAGACCTAAAGTTCCTTTCCTGGAAGACTCTCTTCCTAGTGGCTATTACTTCTGCTCGAAGGAGTTCCAAGCTCCAGGCCTTGATGTGCAAAATCACGTATTTGATTTTTCACAAGGAACGTGTGGCTCTGTGTACCAACCCTAAGTTTCTCCCTAAGGTGGTAGTGGAATCTATGCTGAAACAGTCCATTGAGCCATCTGCTTTCTTTATGCAGCACTCCAATCAAGGGGAGTACCTCTTACATACTTTGGGTGTTCACCAAATTCTGAGATACTACACCACCAGGACGAAGGATCTCAGAAAGACTGATCAACTGTTTGTCTCTTTTGCTTGAGAAAGAGAAGGCATTGCTGTCTCCAAACAATGTCTATCTAAATGGTTGGCTCATTGTATCACTTTCTGTTACAACAAATACCACACGACCCTGCCGGGTCAAGTCAGAGGCCACTCCACCAGGGGTGTCGCTGCCTCTGCTGCTTGTTTCAAGAATGTGTCAGTGGCAGACATTTGTGCAGCCACAACTTGGACTTCTGTCCATACCTTTATGAAACATTACAGTCTGGACATTCCTCTCACCGTAGAGCTGGCTTCGGGTTGGCTGTGCTACAAGGTCTTCTTTTCTAACACCTTCACAGCCAGAGGGTCTACATTTGAGTAGTTTCCTCCTCCCGTTTGCTTCTCCTTGATCCAGACTGCTTGGGACTCAGTCCTATTTGTAATTACCTACTGCAAGAGCCCTCTCGAAGTAAGATAGTACAGTTACGTAAGAACTTACCGTAACAGTAGATCTTCGAGAGAGGCTCTTGCAGTAGGTAATACCTTCCCGCCCTCCATCCCCCTAAGCTTTTTCAGCTCCTTTTCCAGGGAAGGAAACATCCGCTTCTCTCTCTTGTCTTGCCTTTTTGGCCTCCAGTGGGAAAGAACTGGAAGGTGGGCGTGGGGGACCGCCTCTTTATACTGACATCGCATGACGTTGGTCACCTGATGTGGGGTGGTCCCCCGCCAGAGACTGCTAGCTAGAAACATTTCTGTGGGGTCCTGATGCCTGCTGGATTCAGTCCTATTTGTAATTACCTACTGCAAGAGACTCTCTCGAAGACCTACTGTTACGGTAAGTTCTTACGTAACTGTACTTTCCCTGGATCCCATAGAAGCCACTGTGGAAACCACTGGGAGGCTGGTTCCCCAGCCTGTGTCTCCGGATATAGAGACTAATGAAAACGGGTTAGAAATTTCCCCAGTAGCAGTTAACCAAACAGCTACGGAGGGTTACTCCAAAGAAGGAGGGGTGATCCATTGTCAGAGGGTTAGGGATGACAGTGATCTGGAGTGCCCTGATGCTAGAGCTAGGGACCCTAGTTTAGATACTGATGGGGACTTGTCCCATGCCTTAGAAACATAGAAACATAGAATTTGACGGCAGATAAGGACCGCTTGACCCACCCAGTCTGCCCATTTCCCTACCTACTGGATAAGCTGCAGATCCTAGTTAACCAGCAGCCTTACTTCTTCCTACCCCCACCCCCCAGAATTGCCTTATGACTATCCCATGCATGCTTGAATTCCACCACTGATTTTGACTCCACAACCTCCTCCGGAAGGCCATTCCATGCATCCACAACCCTCTCTGTGAAAAAATACTTCCTTAAATTACCTCTGAGCCGCCCCCCTCTATCTTCAAATTGTGCCCTCTTGTTCTTGCACACCTCTTTTTTTGAAAGATGCTACCCTCTTGGACTTTGTTGATTCCCTTGAGGTACTTGAAAGTTTCTATCATGTCCCCCCTCTCCCTCCTTTCCTCGAGGTTATACATATTAAGCTCCTTAAGTCTCTCTTCATATGTCTTCCGGTGCAGACCCTGCACCATTTTAGTGCCTCCTCTGGACAGCTTCCATCCTGTCTATGTCTTTGCAGAGATTGGGTCTCCAGAACTGCCACAGTACTCCAGATGGGGCCTCACCAACTGTCTGTACAGAGGGATAATAACTTCCTGTTTTCTACTGGTGATGCCTCTCCCTATGCATCCCAGTATCCCCCACCCTCCTTGCTGCCTTCTCACATTGCTTGCCCACCTTTAGGTCATCTGATATGACTACCCCAGGTCCCTTTCCATTTTGTTGTTGTTAGTATCTCACCCCCATTGTGTACTCTTCCCTGGATTTTTGTTTCCCAGGTGCATTACCTTGCACTTCTTAGCATTGAATCTAAGCTGCCATACATTTGACCATTCCTCTAACCTTGCCAAGTCCCTCTCATCCTTTCCACCCCACCCTGTGCATCAACTCTGTTGCAGATCTTAGTGTCATCTGCAAAGAGACATATTTTCCTTCAGTCCTTCTGCAATGTACGCTTATAAGACATTGAAGAGGACTGGTCCTAATCTGAACCTCAGGTACCCGCTAGTAACCCTCCTTTCTTCTGAGTGGACCCATTTACTATTACTCTCTGTGTCCTATTCTCCAGCCAATTCTTTACCCAGGCTGTCATCTTGGGACCCACTCCCAGGCTGGCTAACTTATATATTAATCTTTTGTGTGGGACTGTGTCAAATGCCTTGCTTAAGTCTAGGTAGGCCATGTCCACAGCCCTCCTGATCTACTACTTTGGTCACCTAGTCAAAGAAATCTATCAGATTCATCTGGCATGACCTTCCCGCTGAGAATCCATGCTGCCTAGGGTCCCTGTGCCCTCTGGCAGCTAGATACTCAACAATTCTTTCCTTTAGAAGTGATTCCGTCATTTTCCTATCACTGAGGTTAAACTAACAGGTCTATAGTTTCCTGCTTCTGCCTTGCTCCCACTTTTGTGAAGGGAATCACATCTGCCCTCCTCCAGTCCTCGGGTACCACCCATCCTCCCATGATTTGTTAAAGAGGGTAGTCAGTGGTGTCACTAGTTCTACCCTTAATTCTTTTAGAATTTGGATGAATCCATCAGGCTCCATTGCTTTGTCCACCTTCAGTTTTAAGAGTTCTTTCAGAACCCTTTCTTCTGTAAATGGGCTGGTATCAACTTCTGTATCCAGAGTGTTACTACTGCTTGTTTTACGTCCTCCCCTCTTCCTTTGTAAATACTGAGCAAAAATATTTGTTTAGTATCTCTGCCTTTCACAGTCTCTCTCTGCCCACCCTCCTCCCCTTTATTAAGCCTCACTATCCCTCCCTTGGTCTTCCTTTGCTCCTGATGTACCTATAAAAGGTTTTATCCCCCTTCTTAACTGAGTTGGCTATCTTTTCCTCAGTTTGGGCCTTTGCTGTTCTGACTGCCTTCCCAGCCTCCTTTGCTTTAACTGATACAGTTCTCTGTCCTGCTCCTGCTGCGATTCCTTGTACTTCCTGAATGCTTTCTTTTCTCTTGAACCTTCACTGCCACTTCTTTGAGAACCATAGTGGAATGCCTTGGAAATGTGAAAGGAGTTTGCAGATACTCAGACAAGTGACCCTAGTTTAGAAGCTGAGGGCTTGAGCAGACTTTGATGGAGCACAGGGAGGTGATGGAAAACATAAAGTTTATTGGGAAAATGGACCGATATATACTCAGGATGCTAAGACAGAGGGAGGGGTGATAGGCAGGCAGCTTGTCATTCCCAAGGGGTACCATGAGAAGTTGCTCAAGATTGCACACAATATTCCCTTGTCTGGTCATCTGGGAATTGCGCGCACTACACAGCAGTTGGCCCAGAATTTCTATTGGCCCACCTTCACTCAGCAGGTGAAGGAGTATTGCAGGTCTTGTCACCAGTGCCAAGAAATAGGGAAGGCGGTTAAGAAAACCCAAGCTGCCCTAATTCCATTGCCCATAGTTGAGAAGCCATTCCAGAGGGTGGGAATGGATATTGTGGGGCCTTTAAATACCCCCAGCTCCTCTGGGAAGAGGTTCATCCTGACTGTGGTGGATTATGCCACCCAGTATCCAGAGGCAGTCACCCTATCCTCACTGAAGACAGACAAAGTGGCAGATGCCTTACTTGGAATTTTCTCCAATATTGGGTTTCTGCAGGAGGTTATCACCGATCGAGCGGGTTTCTTCATGTCAGACCTGATGAAAGGTTTGTGGGAGAAGTGTGGGGTGGGGCAGAGGTGCACAACACCTTATCACCCATAAGCCAATGGGCTTGTGGAAAGATTTAATGGTACCCTGAAGTCAATGCTTTAAGCATTTGCTGAACAGCATGGGAGGGACTGGGAGAAATACCTTCCCACCTGTTGTTTGCATTCAGGAGGTGCCCCAAGAGTCAACAGGGTTTTCCCCTTCAAGCTCTTATATGGATATCGGGGACATGGGCCCTAGAATTGATCCGGGAGGACTGGAAGGGAAGCACACCACCCAGGAACTCCCATAGCGGGTTACGTCCTTAGGTTTAGGAAAGGCTGAAGGAGCTTATGGGGACAGCCCAGAGCAACCTGGCAGCTGCCCAACAGAAACAAAAAGTGTGGTACAACTGCAGAGCCAGAGCTCACTCATACACAGTGGGTCAGGAAGTCATGGTCCTTATCCCGCCCAGAAAGACAAGCTGGAGGCTGAGGGCAGGACCGCATAAAGTAGTCAGAAAGGTAAGTGACGTGAACTATATCATAGAATTACCTGACAAAACATACAGAATGAATACCATGTCAACATGATGAAGCCATATACTATTAGGGCTGACATGGTGTTTGGCAGTGTGTAGTCCTGGGAAGGGACGGATGAAGGATACCCCTTCTGGACTTGCTGGAAGAAAGCAAGTGGGAGTCCTCTGTGGAGGCAGTTAAATTGTCACCCCAAGATCCAGGAAGTAAGGGAGGTTTTAGCAGACTTTGCCCCACTGTTTAGCACCTAGCCTGGACTAACTCCCTTAGTGATGCAAGAAGTAGAGACAGTGACACAGACGCCCATATGGCAGACAGCATATCGGGTGTCAGAGGCTGTCCAAAAGGACATTAGGAGGGAGATGGAGGAAATGCTGGATTTAGGGGTAATCCAGAGATCCCACAGCCCCTGATCCTCACCCGTAGTCTTTGTGCTCAAGCCAGATGGCTCTACTCATTTCTGTGTGGAGTATTGTGGACTGAATGCAGTCACAAAGTCAGATGCCCACCCGATGCCCACCCGATGTCCTGGACGGACAAACTCCTGGACAAGTTGGGAGAGGTGATCTACCTTATGACTATTGACCTGACAAAAGGGTACTGGCAGTTAGAGTTAACTGACAGAGCTAGGGAGAGGTCAGCCTTCATCACTCCAATAGGCTTATTTGAATTTAAAGTAATTCCTTTTGGAATGAGGAATGCCTCAGCCACTTTCCCAAGGTTGATGAACCAGGTGTTAAATGGTGCTGAGGAGTACACCATGGCGTAACTGGATGACATTGCCATCTTTAGTGCCAGCTGGGAGAAACACCTGTCCCACCTTAAGGAAGTGCTGAGCAGGATACAGAGGGTGTGGCTCACTGTCAAAGCTGAAAAGTGCCAGGTGGCCATGGCTGAAGTGGCATACCTCGGGCATGATGTAGGCCAGGGACAGCTCCGTCCTAACCAAGTAAAAATAGAGGTGATCAAGGCATGGCCCAGACCAGAAACCCAGAAGCAGGTCAGGGTTTTCTAGGGACAGCAGGGTACTATAGGAAATTTGTACCCAATTACAGTACCCTGGCTGCTCCCCTATCTGACCTGGTAAAGAAAAAGATGCTTAAGAAAATTACCTGGGAACCAGCTCATGAAAAAGCCTTTACCAGACTGAAGGAGGCACTGTGCAGTGCTCCTGTATTGACAAGTCCTGACTATAACAGACCCTTTATAGTCCTGACTGATGCCTCAGACTTGGGTATTGGGGCAGTACTAAGTCAGACATCCAACCAAGGGAAAGATCACCCCGTAGTGTACCTGAGTAAAAAGTTACTTCCCAGGGAGCAGGCTTACTCTACTGTGGAAAAAGAGTGTCTTGCCATAGTGTGGGCCCTAAAGAAGTTAAAGCCATACTTATACAGGCAGCATTTTGAGGTACAAACTGACCACAACCCCCTGGTTTGGCAGACACAAATGGGAAAAACTAATAGTAGACTATTAAGATGGAGTGTTGCCTTGCAAGGATATGACAAGATGATCTTACATAGGGCTGGAGCAACCAATCAGAACACAAATGGCATGTTGCGTCGCTATGAGGAGTGAACTGACTTAGGGAGCTCATCCCATACAGGGGATAGAGCCCCCAAATTCAGTTTATGTGGGGAGAATTGTGACACTTGGCCAGCTGGTTATGGTTATTGTATGATATTGGTATTATAAATAAATGGTCAGTGTATGAAATGTCAGTCTGTAGATTTGGCCCTAAATTACAAAGTGTCAGCAGCTGAACCCACAGGATATAATTAAACTGATAAGAGAACCAGTTAATTAACTACCTTTCTTCCAGTGGGCGTTTTATTACCTTTTATGACAGGCTCAGGCTTTTGAAGTGGAAATAAAATCTAAAGTTTATAACATCAGGAAAGAAAGGGTAATTTGGCTGTTCCTAACAGGTTTAACACCTAAATGACAAATGCTGGGATTGCTAAGTTCAAAGGAAAAATGGTTAATGACGGAGTTACATATAAGAAATGTCTTTTTCTTCTGATGTCACATTATTTAACATACCTCCTTGTAGGAAATCATGTTTGTAATGTTATAATCTAAAAGAAGGAGCTAGACGACTCACAGAAGGGGTGTGGAGACACAGAGTTTAAACTGATACTTGTGTCTGAAATGTATGACATATCTTTTTGGGCTCTTAAGAAACAAAGATCTCTCTAATTTAAAGGCACTTACAGAGGTAATACATTAGATAGAAAAGATCTAAATGTATTGTGGTAAGAGTTTTGTTCTGTAGTTTTCTTTTTTTTTCTTTTATGTGATTGTGATGCTCTTTGATATTTGTTCTTGTGGTAGTGTGGGTTCCAATAACAGATCTTACAACCAGTTTAAGATGCATAAAAAAGGAATACTTCTGCGTTTATACCATTGTTAGGAATCATATACATAGGTACCTCTCTCCCTCCATTGCCATAGAACCCAGCTATAGGCTTAATTATGGGGTTATGATGTCAGAACATTTGCTTAACTCCTCCCCCTCGTGACATCACACTGTCTGGAGTCTATATAACCAGGCATTTCAGGGGCAGCTTGCCCTATAGAAGGACCTTACAGCAAGATACAGACCTCTAGGTAAAACAACTTTCCTTTACAAATGTGAAAAGTATAAGGATAAATTAAACTTATGTAAGAACAATAACAGTCTATAACCTTAGCATGGAAAAAGAGATGAGGGGCGCTCCTATCTGCCTCCATATAAGATTATAGCTTTTTATTTGTCTTTTTGTTCATATAAGGAAAACATACTGTACATAAATGAACCACTGTAGTATCTATATTTTACTTCATATATTATGGCACTCTAATCTTTGGATAGACATTATTTTCTTCCCAAAACCCTTGTTTTATATTTCCAGAACCTTTTATTATTTTTCTCAAACAGCTTATCTGGCTGCTGCACTTTCAGCCGACGCCTTGCTGAGGTACTCAGCCTTCTAAAACTCAGAAGGCTTAACTTCAGTGCTTTGGGGCTTATTAGAATCAGCTCCATAGCAACCCAACACAGTTACTTTCATTTCCTCCTAAATTTAAACTTAAATGTTTGGATACGTGGGTATTAAATTCATACAGTAATTGTACAGGTTCTATAGTACTTTCCTGCAAACCTGTACTTTATTTGTGTTGCCTAAAACCTTTCTTTTTCACTGTTTGCAACAATTTTACAGTCTCAGCTTTCCTTACTCACTAATTGAAATTGCAGCTGAAGGCTTTTTCCACAACCCAGCCCTCTGCTCATTTTGGGGCTTCTTTTAAGTGACACAGCTCCTTTTTGGTATTTTTTTTTATTCTGGAACACAGGGCTTCTATCTTGTATGCCCTTAGTGTCCCTGACTCAATTTCAGCCCTTTTAATATATTATAACAAAATGCAATTTTTAATACCAGAGCAAGAAAGTGATAGTAAAGCAAAGTAGAAATTGCCAGGTTAGCCACCCAGACAAGAAAATTAGGATAGATAAGAATAAGCAGAAGAAGACAGGATAGAGTGGAAGTAGAAACCAAAAGGGAGGGGGTTATTGCATCTTCTCTGTGTCAGCTTTATCCTTCAAAACTGGACCTCCTTTACACCTCCCACCACAAGAAGTCAACATAATATTTGTTGTGTTGACTGAGACCCCTCACCTGTGAAGGTTGGAACTTCTGCCCACCACTCCAAGTTCCCCAGGAACCCTAAGATAAACAGTATTCAAAACATTACTATACTTATAATAATACTGTTTGTATTCATTCTTTTCCTTGTAGCCTTCTCTGCACCATGCATTCCGTTTTAATTCTATTTTCCATACATGGAATCGATGCATTATCCTTGATCAGCACCAAAACATGATAGAAAATCTGTGTTCTGATGCTGAGAACCAGTTCTATGTTTCATAACAAATTTATAAGGTTGTAATGATAGATACCACCGTAAAATATGTGCATTTTATCTTTCATTAAGTTCAGCCAGCATAATGGGTTGTGGTCTGTTACTATTGTAAATTGATTTCCCATAAATAATATTTAAGGGCCTCTACTGCCCATTTGATAGCTAAACATTCTTTTTCCACTGTAGAATTTTTTCTCTCCCTTTCATGCAATTTTCTGATGAGGAACAATATGGGGTGTTCCTCTCCCTGACAATGCTGGGTTAGTACTGCTCCTATACCCGTGTCAGAGGCATCAGTTTGTATTACAAAGGGTTTAGAGAAATCTGGACTACTCAACACTGGAACTGATCTTTTGGAATGCCTCTTCACAGGCTGGACTCCATTTTACTTTGTTTGGAAATTTGTTTTTAGTGAGGTCAGTAAGTGGTGTGGCAATTGTTGAGATATCTGGGATGAACCGGCGGTAATAACTCACCAGTCCAAGAAAAGATCTGACATGTCGCTTGGTGGTGGGTATGGGACTATTTGCTACAGCTTCAACCTTGTCCACTTCGGGTTTAACCATCCCATGTCCAATTATGAAGCCTAGGTAGCGAAGTTTCATTTTTGCAATAGCACATTTAGACGGGTTGATGGTAAGACCAGCGCCTTTGATACTTTGTATGACAGCACTAAGATGTACTAAATGGAGTCCAGTCTGGACTGTAAATGACAACATCATCCAAATAGGCTGCGCTGTAACATTTATGTGGCCTTAAAACATGATCCATGTACCTTTGGAAAGTAGCCAGGGCCCCATGAAGACCAAACAGCATAGTGGTAAAATGATATAAACCAAGGGGGTTACAAAACGCAGTGAGTTCTTGAGCTTGGGGTGCTAAGGGTATCTGCCAATACCCCTTAGTCAAATCTAGTGTGCTAATGTACTTGGCAGAACCTATCTGGTCTAACAGATCATCAATGCATGGCATTGGATACCCATCGAATTCTGAAACTTCAGTAATTTTCCAGAAGTCTAGGCAAAGCCTGATTCCAACTTCCTTCTTTTGTACCACTACCAGTGGTGAAGACCAGGGGCTATGGGATGGAACAATAACTCCTGCTTGCTCCATTCTTTTAACTTCTGCAACTACTTCTAGTCTAATCTTTTTGGGCAATCTATAGGGTTTTTGATGGATTGGTTTAGATTGTGTAACCCTTATCTCATATACCACCCCTTTTGCTTTCCCTGGTTTTTTTGTAAATGTATCTGCAAAATACTCCGAGAGATGATCAGTCTCTTCCATTTGCACCTGGGTCAACTCTGTATTGATCTGAACTTCAGCCTCATCCATTGTTTTGTCCAACCTGCCATATGCCATGTCTAATTCTGTCTTGCCTTGTTCAGGATGTATAAATAGCACCGGGGTTGGTGGTTTTTCTACCCACTTCCTTAAAAGATTGGCATGGTAGATTCATTTTACTGGCCTATACCCTGGCATTTCAATGGCATAATTTACTGTGCCTGTCTGATGTAATACCACATATGGCCCTTTGCCAATGCATCAGCAACTTATTCTCAGTGGTAGGTAGTAGCAATAATACTTTCTCCTGGCACAAATGTTTTGGTTTTAGCCCCACATAATATAATTCCTTCTGTTTCATTTGCCGTTGGTCTACATTCTGATGTGCTATGGATACATATTTTACCAATTGTTTTCTTAAGGAGGTATATTCTATTATGTTCTTGTAGGCCACATTATCTTTTTGTTCCCAATGCTCCTTAACAATATCCAATGGGCCCTAGGGTTACATCCATACAGCATGGTAAAAGGGGACAACCAGTGGTGACTTGGGGCACCTCCTGTATGCAAACAGTAAATAGGGTAAAACTTATCCCAATCTCACCCTTCCTTCAGCACATATTTCTGCAACATACATTTCATAGTTTTGTTAAAACATTCAACCAACCCATCAGTTTGGGGATGGTATGGTGATGTTCTTACTGCAGATATCCCTAATAATCTGTATAATTCCTGTAACATTATAGATGTGAAATTACTATCACGATCTGTTAAAATAACTTTTGGTATACCCATCTTGCTGAATACTTTAGCTAATTCCTCAGCAATGCGAGGGGCAGTGACTGTTCTCATTGGTATTGCCTCAGGGTATCAAGTGGTGTAATCACATATAACCAAAATATATTGGTTCCCTTTTGAACTCTTTAATAAGGGACCTACCACATCCATTGCTACTCTATCAAATGGAGTAGTTACATAGGCAATGGGTTGTAAGGGTACTAAATCCTTCTTTCTCCCTTTTGCTACTAATCGACATTGTGGCATGACTGACAATAAGCAGCAACATCCTGATGTACCCCAGGCAAGCAAAACCTGGATAAGATCCTCTGACGGTTCTATCTCTGCCCTCATGTCCGCCATGGGGATGTCATGGGCCAGGTGTATATTCATGCGCCTGTATTTGCTGGCACTACTAATTGTTCAATCTCTTCAGCTGTATCAGGTTCTATAATAACTCTATACAGTATGTCATATTTAAGTATAAAACAAGATTGTCCGGATGTCCAGCCTTGTTCACCTGTGAAAGTAAAGGTTGTAAAGATTTATCACATTTTTGTCCTGTACAATGTCTTGTACTGAAGTTCCTGGAATACAGGATTGACCTTCAGTCTGTTGTAGTTCCTTCCAGGCCCTTTTTTCCCTTCTCTTGGCCTTTCTGGACTTCTTGGATGTACTAACAGTCTCAAAATAGTCCTCTTCAAAAGGAAAAACTTCCTGTAAGGGCTGTGATTTGGCCTGGCATCTAATGACCACATTGACTGTTTCTGGGAATGGTTTATGTTGTTGCATTAATAAATCAAAATGGGGAAAGTCTTGTCCAACAATTATAGGTACTGGAAGACGTGGGACAAGTCCTACCAACATGTCATGGCTTTCTTTGTTTACAGTTATGTTTAGACATGTTGTGGGGTATTTATGTATGTCTCCATGAACACAACGGACAGTGGTAGCTGAGTCATTTTTAGGCATAACGTGAGCTAAATTGGCTCTAACCAAAGTCTGTATACTCCCAGAGTCCTGCAGGCCCAAAGTCTGTTGTTCCCCAATACCCACTGAGGTCACATACCCAAAATTAGCTAGGGCAAGATGCACCAAATCAGATCTTTTATTGGGGCAGTTCCTCACAATATGTCCTTTTCCGATGCAACCATGGCATACACTCTTGGTATAAGGAGTTCTCCCACCTCTCTCTCTTCGATAAAATTCTCTTTGGTTATGAGAAGTATTAAAAGGTGGCCTTACCAGTGTGCTGGATAGTCCTGGGTTGTTCTGGTTACCTCTAGCTTGAGTGCTTCATACTGCCAAGTAGTCCTCCGCTAACTTGATGGTGTCTTCAGCTGTCTCAGGTTTATGCTCCTTCACCCACAATTGAACATCCCTGGTAGTATCTGGATGAACTGTTCTATTATTATCAGTTCCATTATTTGATCCACGGTTTTGGAGGTGGGCTGCAACCACTTGCCACAGTAGTCCTTCAGGCGAGCATAAGTTTCCCTTGGGGTGTCCAAGTTGGTCATTTTCTGGGAGTGAAACCACTGTCTATACGTTTCTGTATTTATATTATATCTACGCAATATTTCTTCTTTGACTCTGTCATAGTTGGTACTGTCAGCTCCACTTAGCTGACTATAAACTATTTGTGCCCATCCAGAGAGGTATGGGACCAAATGAATCACCCATTGATCTCTGGGCCAGTTGCAGGTTTGAGCCACCCTCTCGAAGGTTGTCAGGTAGGCCTCGATGTCATCAACCTCTGTTAATGTAGTTAATTTTAGATCTCTAGGACAGCCCTCTGTCTGCCCCTGTGTCATGTCCTGTATAGCTTTTAGGGTTGCTGTCCATTTTCATCCTGTCTCCATCTTTCTTCCACCTGTATCCTCTGATCTTCATCCCTCTGTCTCTGGTCTTCTTCTCTGGTGCTCCATCTCAATTTGACGTAGACAAGCCATTTCAATAATTCACTTGGGTCCTCTGGTGCTGGGATCATCTGGCTTTCCTTCCTTTTGGATTACCAGCTGCTGCCGTGGCTCCTTCTTCCATCTTCTTTGGTCTGGTGGTAGGTTCAATCCCAGACAACAACTGTACTCCAGTCTTCAGTCTGACAGACCTGGTCAAATGTTTTGTATCCAACTCCACTTGTTCTGGTTATTGCATCTGCCAGGGTAGTTACAGCACAACACCCCCTCTGGAGTACCTTCTGATACCCCCAAGGTTAAAATCCCACTTTTAACCCCAGTTGTGGTAGTGTGGGTTCCAATAACAGATCTTACAACCAGTTTAAGATGCATAAAAAAGGCATACTTCTGCGTTTATCATTTTATTGTCTCAATAAATAAAAAAAATACTTGTATACAGAAAGGAAAATAAATGATGTTAGTCATTCACACCTTCAGAACACGGGATATTCTTCTTCTTCTTCCTTCAGACAACATAACAGAATTCCTGCAGTCTCTTCTTTCCATAGAACAGTGTGAAAACTGGCACACTCTCACTAGAACCTTCCTTCACTGTGATCAGAAAGCTACTGATCACCACACCTACAGAAGCCCCCTAGAGGAGCACTTTTTAAGTCAATCAGGGGTGACCTCATAAGTCATGTGACACCCTAATTAAGTCAGATAAATGAAAATTTTACTCATTTTCAAGGATATAATTATATTTTAAACCCTCTATCATCATGATACCATTGTTAGGAATCATATACATAGGTACCTCTCTCCCTCCATTGCCATAGAACCCAGCTATAGGCTTAATTATAGGGTTATGATGTCAGAACATTTGCTTAACTCCTCCCCCTTGTGACATCACACTGTCTGGAGTCTGTATAACTAGGCATTTCAGGGGCAGCTTGCCCAATAGAAGGACCTTACAGCAAGATACAGACCTCTAGGTGAAATAACTTTCCTTTACCAATGTGAAAAGTATAAGGATAAACCAAACTTATTTAAGAACAAATAACAGTCTATAACCTTAGCATGGAAAAGAGAGATGAGGGGCGTGCTCCCTATCTGCCTCCATATAAGGTTATAGCTTTTTATTTGTCTTTTTGTTCATATAAGGAAAACATACATAAATGAACCACTGTAGTATCTCTATTTTACTTCACATATTATGGCACTCTAATTTTTGGATATGCATCATTTTCTTCACAAAACCCTTGTTTTATATTTCCAGAACCTTTTATTATTTTTCTCAAACAGCTTATCTGGCTGCTGCATTTTCAGCTGATGCCTTGCTGAGGAACTCAGCCTTCTAAAACTCTGAAGGCTTAACTTCAGTGCTTTGGGGCTTATTAGAATCAGCACCATAGCAACCCAACACAGTTGCTTTCATTTCCTCCTAAATTTAAACTTAAATGTTTGGATACATGGGTATTAAATTCATACAGTAATTGTACAGGCTCTATAGTACTTTCCTGCAAACCTGTACTTGTTGCCTAAAACCTTTCTTTTTCACTGTTTGCAACAATTTTACAGTCTCAGCTTTCCTTACTCACTAATTGAAATTGCAGCTGAAGGCTTTTTCCACAACCCAGCCCTCTGCTCATTTTGGGGCTTCTTTTAAGTGACACGGCTCCTTTTTTGTATTTTTTTTATTCTGGAACACAAGGCTCCTATCTTGTATGCCCTTAGTGTCCCTGATTCAGTATCAGCCCATTTTTTATATATTTTAACAAAATGAAATTTTTTTAATACCAGAGCAAGAAAGTGATAGCAAAAGCAAAGTAGAAAATTGCCAGGTTGGCCACCCTGACAAGAAAATTAGGATAGATAAGAATAAGCAGAAGAAGACAGGATAGAGTGAAAGTAGAAACCAAAAAGGGAGGGGGGGTATTGAATCTTCTCTGTGTCAGCTTTATCCTTCAAAACTGGACCTTCTGTTACAGTTCTGTATTTTATCTTACTGTTTTCATCCATTTTTAGTAAACATTTTCTTAAGATATTGCCTGGGTCTCCTCAGTCATTTTTTGCAAGGTATTGTTGAACATATATTAAGTCTGACAACTGTTCAAGGGCTTGATGATGTTACTAAGCTTGGTAAAAGGTAAGAGTGTACCTATGGTCTCTTATAGAGTTTTAAGGGCTCATTTTGGATACCTGGTTAGGTGCCCTGAGGTGAAAGCTATATTGCATCCCCCCTCCCCGAAGAGAATATTATCTGAGCCTGTACATTTGGGTATGCTAGCGTAAAGTTCACAGTTTGAATTCCCTAGAACTTGAGACTAAAGGTGATTCAGACCCAAAAGCAAACAGGAGGGTTACCCTGCCTGTTACCTGTTCACACTATTGTGCTCTGAGGTTGGCACTGTGGGAGCAGAGGACCTGACCTGTGGAGTGCATTTGTGACAAATAGTATTAACTGGTTCCTAGAAGTAAACATAAAATACTGTACTAACACAGTGGCAGTATACCAACTTTATGATGGACCATAAGGCCTTCTTCTGTACAATTACGGGTATAGTAATGTGCATTTCCTACTGTTTCACAAGTGTCTCTCATACTGGTTGGGCAAAAGGAGCATGTAGCGAAAATGAGTGGTTCTGTCGCCCAACCAGCGTGAGAGACACTTATAGAAACAGTAAGAGACACAACTATACCCATAATCATATTATATGGCAATTGATGGCCATAACATTATTACAGGTTGAGTTAAAATTGTTTTATTTTTAACCTGAGATTTTAAGTAGTTTAATTGTCATGCTTTCTTGTGTTTCATTGATTTGGATGACTGTCGACCATTGTGGACATGCACAATTCTGTGGTGTGCATTACAGCTTGCTGCGGTGATGTGGAGACTGTCGGATTATTGGTGTGGCATGGTACATGGACACAGAAAAATTGCAGAAAAATACTTTTTTGGGTGAGGTTTTACTGGCACTGAGACTCGGCAATCTGTTTAGTGGAAAGACAGTGAAAGGGAACATCTTTCCACTTCAACGCTTTAGAAGACAAAGTTGGGGATGAGCACATCAGATGGGCAGCATGAGGAGATGGCAACACACGGAATAAGAGTTACAGCCATTCTCCTTGCTGCTTGGTCAATGGCAATCTGTTGCCATATTATGCTGGCTTTTTCATCTGTCCATATTTGTCCAGGTTGGCCCCCCAGTATCAACTTTCCAGGTTGGTCCTCTGTACCATATTCTGACCCTGACTAGTACCAACATGGAATTTCCATACAGGACTGATTGGTGTTGAATCATGGAGTCAAAGGTGGGTACCACTGGACCACCAGGGCAATAGTAGGCCAGGGACTGGGAGGTATCACCAGGCCACTAGGACAGGCATTAGTGATTTGGTGAAGAAGGGGAGGTGGACGTCTGGACCAAAATGGACAGAATACATGATGGAATGTGTGGGAGGAGGTTCCACTATGCATCTAACTTCTGCACACTTGATAGGGTGTGAATAAAGTATTCTATGTGGATTAGATAGCTGTGTGTCTGGTGAAACAAACATGGTACTTCTTTGTACAGTAGTGCTGGGTACATGATGAAAATGTTTATCTACCCCACTGCTATAGGTTCTCCTTGTGATGTCAGCAGATGCTATGCCTGCCAGTGCCCACTAACCTCTGGAATGTCATATTTCATTGAGCTGAACATTTAGCACTGCACATGCAGCTAGCTGCATCTTGTTTGTGGACATAAAGTGCCAGTTTTATACTGATCCTACTTGCAGCTTATAGTTGAACCCCTGTGTGTCTGAATCACTCATTCCAGCTTTAAAAGATAGAATCTGGACCCCTTCAAAATGTAATATTGTATATAGGATGGATGCATTTTAAATGAAAAAAGCATAGGAACACTTATTTTACTGACAAATATTTTAAGTATGCATTTACAATTATAAAAATAATACATGGTATTTTTGGAGTTTGAAACATTGGTTGACCACTTGACACTTATAATGAATAAAACATGAATTTGAACAGGAATTATTACAAGTACAATCATTGCAATTTGGAGTTTGAAACATTGTTCGGCACTTTTAATGAATAAAAGATAAATTAGAGCAGGAATTACTACAACTGCAATCATTGCAATTTACTTCTAAATTCTTTAAACCACAATTTACAGGTGCCTAAAGCCAATGCTTAGAAATGTGCACTACTTTTTATTTAAAAAAATCCATAAATAATTCTGAATGAATCATGTGAAGGTACAAATAATTAATATTAATGAAATAAAACCAGTAGAACTCTACATTATATTTTCCTGGTATTGATTCTTCCTGCTATCTGACTGCATTTAAATGAAGTGTGTACTTTATTAGTCATGAAACAAATGTGTCCTCGGTATAGCAACATGAGAAGAAATGAATTTCCCTGAAACACATCCCCTGAAGGCTCCTGTCCATTAATACTATAATTCTGTAGCACAGATGGTTTGATTCCTGTGCAGCGACTGTGATAAAAAAACATTTTGGAAACAATCTGATAGAAATATAGTCTATAAGATATCACAAACTATTGGTTGATATTGAAGATGTCACATTTGCAGGTAATAATTTTAGTGTATGCAAGAGAAACACTTGACTTCTCAAAGCATATACATCAATTTAAATGATTATGTAAATAAAATGCATAGCAGAAGAACTCAATGTATAATAATGATGCTGTACAATGCTCTACAATCTTAAAACAATATGGAATATTTGCTGGGCCATTCAGGAGATTGAATTGATGCAACAGTTGATGTTATTTAGAATACTGTTTTGACAGGAGAATTGTTACATAAGATTTTTAGAACCATAGGCTCCTGTGTAAGATGAAATGAAAGCTCGGTGCAGGTAGAAGATCAAAAGTAAGTTAAACAAATGAGTTCAGCTTTATAGAGGAATGTTGTTTGATTAGCTATAGGAAGGATGAGAGCTACTGCATCAGGCAGTTTCAGAAATGGATGTGTGAAGGGCAAAAGATGCTGAGCTGGTCTTTGAAGCGATGATTTTATAATCCCTGTAGATGGTGTTGTAATGATTTTATGTCTTTTAGGCCATATCCGTGCATTTTCAGAAAGTGCTGTTATTTGTCAAGCTCTCATTTCATGGGTACTTTCAAAATTGCTCATTTAAGCTGGTTAACATGCTAAGTGATTTGATACCTTTCATTGTATCAACAAGAACTTTTCAGTACACAAGCTTTTAGGCTTACACAAAGCTCTTCCTCAGGTAATGGCTGCGTATACAAAAAATATTTTTATACATTGGATAGTTTATCTACTTAACAACAATTAACATAATAAAGAAGAGATGTAAGGTTAAATGATGGTAAGGGTGTTAGAAGACTTAAGAAGCATATCTATTGTCATATAATGTAGCCAGGACATAGAGTTGTCAGTGGAAGTGGTGGTGGTGGTGGTGGTGGTGTGTGTGTGTGTGTGTGTGGGGGTAATATGGACATTTCATGATCCATTACAAGTTTTAACAAATAATTGCATTTTTTTTTTAGTTATTGAAAACTTCGGAATGAGCACAAGTGCTAATTTACAAAGGTTCACTGTCAAATACATAGTCACAAAAACATTACAAGTACAGGAAGCAGTTCCAATGGAAATGCAGATGAGTTGAGTTCCAGGCACTTAAGGCAGAACAATTACCTACAGTTTTGATAAAATTCATACAGATCATTATATAAAAAGTCACAGGTTATGTACAGTGAGAAACTTAGTAAAACTGTTTAATGGTTATGATTGCTTTGGACTGCAAAGGTAAATGCAAAGATCTTTAAACTGATACAACTCAGTCAGATTCAGCAGTGTGTCAGGCACATTGTTTAACCAATTAGTGGCCCTGACAGCAAATACCTGCTTTCCCACTGAGTACACTGTAAAGGAGGCTTAATGGCATTCCTGGCCATGTTTTGTGTGTTGTATTGGTAGGGAGCCAGTATGGAAGCAATTTGCTAAAGCAGGGGTGTTAGGCCCAAGAGTACCTTTTTGGCTAGCAAATAGGCCTGGAGATTTATTCTGCTGGGCAAAGCTAGCCAGTTAGTGAGTGTGTAAAGGTTATAAATATGAGTGCAGTTATCTACACCAAGAACAAAGTGGCACGCCTTATTACAGATCAGCGTTACTCTGTTTAGCACCATGTCACAGGCAGCTGTGTAGACAGGGTGCCCATAATCTGTAAATGACAGAATGCAGCTAGCCACAAAAAGGTGTCTAGCATCCCTAGTGAGGCTGTTCTTGTTATGGTATAAGGCGACCAGACTTCTGTTAACTATGGCCACCAGACTGTCAACATGGGGTGCAAAAGATAAGGTGTCATCCAGAGTTACTCCAAGGTATTTAAAGGTCTTCACCTGTTCAAGGTTTTGACCTTGGCCATTTTGGATGACAAAGGCCGGAACTTTGCTCTTCTGTGGGAGGCTACAGAAGAGCATGGTTGTTGTTGTTTTTTGTAGTTGAGGACCAGTTTGTTGTTAGAGAATCAGCTTTCAGGTGACCTAAAGTTACTTTGGAGAGTGGCGGTAAGGCTGTCAAGGTCAGAGTTTTTGGAATAGATGACAGAATCATCGACAACCATGAGTATGTTGGCTGTCTGACAAGCATTGGGCAGTTGATTCATGAAGAGGCCGAAAAGGAGTGGGCCCAGTATGGAGCCCTGGGGGACACCAATAGGTCCTCCCCTAATGTCATACAAAGATTTCGCTATTTTTACTCACTGGGAATGATTGATGAGATATCTGTTGAACCAGTCAGTTAGTTTGTTCAGGGCTTATACAGTATGTGTGCTGCAAAAACTGTTTCTAACCTCTTACTTTTTTTATTATATATTTACAATTTGATAACCGGGAGGCACACTGAGCTGAGGCTCGTTTCAGGTGTGACCTGGGGAGAGGGTAATAGGAGTTACAGTTGTCAAAATTTGATGCAATCACAATAATTTGAAGACCTGGATTGCCCTAGGAAATACACAATGTACAGATATACAGTTACAGTAAGCAGACAAAATACAGATTCAGTAAATAGACAAAATTTACAAATGGAGTGTGAATGCAGATTCAAGTAGATTACAACAAGTTGCATACCGTAGTGACATTAAATAACAGGTTAGAGTCATAATGGGGTGGAGGAGGGATAATTACAGTGGGGTGGGTGGGTGAAGTTTTAATTGCTTTTTGAGTGTGGCTAGGAGGGAGTGAGGCAGATGGAGGTGGCAGTTGATTCCAGAGGTCAGGAAATCTATAAGACAAAGCCATCTTTCCTGACTGTGAGCAGGGCTGGGAGAGAGAGAGAGAGAGAGAAGGGCAGGAGTCTGGGTTCGGAGGTGGTAGCCAGCAGTTGGGGGGGTTAGAAGACTTGAAAGATAAGGGGGGAGGGTGCTGAACCACAATTTGCCTACAAAGGTAGCACAGTGTGTTTGGTGATGATGATCTAGAGAGGAGAGGAATAGTGCAGAGTAGAGGGAACAATGGTGGGTTTGAAATGGAAGGTTGGTGGCGAAACAACAGATAGTATTGTATGGGGGGTCAAGTTCAGCTAGAGACAATTTGGGGGCAGAGCTGTAGACTGCTGGTGCTAATCTATCGGAGGGAGGATTAGCTTGGTAATGAGCTCTTTGCAGATCAGTAGGGCAGGACAGTCTTTGATCCTATACAATGCTGTTAGCGTAGGCCGGAGTTTGGAGTGGATGGAGTCCATGTGAAGAGAGAAGTCAAGCTTTGGGTCTAACCATACCCCTAGATATTTGAAGAAATTAACAGTTTTGATGGATGTGCCATCCAAGAGCTTGAAAGATGGGTGGGACTGGAGTTTGGCGAGTTTTTGGACAGAGCCAAAGACCATGGCAACTTTTTTTTTTTTATGTTGCACTTTATCTGGTTGGCATTGAACCAGTTGAGGGCAGTTGTGAAAGAAGCTTGCAGAGATGATTGTGTCTCCATGAGGGAGGGGCCAGTGGTGTAGATGATGGTATCATTGGCATACATGTATAGCTGAGCGGGAAAGCAGGTGGATGGGAGTTCATTTACAAAGATTGAGAAGAGGGTGGGGCCCAGGATGGATCCCTGGGGGACATTGGCACAAATTGGGAAGGGGGGAAGAGGTGTTGCCCAATTGAACACATTTTGGTATCTGTCTGACAGATACAAGTAGAACTAATTTGTGAAGGAGGGGGAGAGACCAATGGAGGATTGTTTATGTTGGAGAAGGTTGTGGGAGACAGAATTGAAGGTCTTGGTGAGGTCAACGAAGATCACCAAGGTGAGATGGCCCTTACCCATCATGTTATGGATATAATTAGTGAGACGAAGTAAGGAGGTGTTGTGGATACATCTGAAACCAGACTGAGAGGGGCTAAGTGTGTTGAAGTCTTCCAGGAAGGAGTTCAGCCTTTTGACGATAAGAGACTCCTGAAGTTTGGAGAGAGAGGGGAGGATGGAGATCAGTTGACAATTGCCCGGTTGTAAAGGATCACCACCTTCATGCAGAGGGATGACCTTAGCCATTTTCCAAGCTCTGGGGACTACACTATAAGTAATTGATCGAGGAGGTGGGCAAGGGGAGACTATTGTCAGAGTAGAGATCTTCAAAAGTTTTGGATCAATGCCATCAGGGCTATGTTTTGAGGAGTTTAGGAAGTACAGTGCCTGAAGCACTTCCATGGTTATGATAGGTGGGACCAATCAGCAGTAGAGGTGTGAAACAGAAGGGGGGTGATGGATATGGGGGCCAGATGGGAGTGCACAGGTGGTGAAATAATGGTTTATTGATGATGCTGCTGCTGATGAGGATCAAGGTCATCTAAGCTGGAAAATGACGGCGCGCTAGGGGAGGGGTAGCTGAGGAGGGGTTTAAGGTGAGGTCTTAGTTTCATTTAACTTATTTTGAAGAAACTAGCCTTCGCTGAGTGTGCTGCTTTGTGCAAGCATTTCTTAATGTCCTAAAGTTTTGTAGGTCTGCCTGGTTTGAGGAGACTTTGGCTATGTGCCAGGTGCAGTCCCTGAGTTTAAATAGGGTAATTAGATTGTGGGTAACCCATGGGAGGTGCTTATGTTGAAGCCACATTCTTTTGGGAGGTGCATGTAGATCCCAAATTTTGAGAAGGAGTTTGGTGAAAGATGCCTGCGTGCAGTTCTGGAGACCCAATCTCCACAAAGACATAGACAGGACGGAAGCTGTCCAGAGGATGGCAACTAAAATGGTGCAGTGTGTGCACCGGAAGACATATGAAGAGACTTAAGGAGCTTAGTATGTATAGCCTCGAGGAAAGGGGGGACATGATAGAAACTTTCAAGCACTCAAGGAACCAACAAAGTCCTAGAGGGTAGCATCTTTCAAAAAAAGAGGTGTGCAAGAACAAGGAGGCACAATTTGAAGATGTGGGGGCTCAGAGGTAATTTAAGGAAGTATTTTTTCACAGAGAGGGTTGTGGATGTATGGAACGGCCTTCTGGAGGAGGTTGTGGAGTCAAAAACAGTGGTGGAATTCAAGCATGCATGGGACAGTCATAAGGCAATTCTAGGGGTTGGGGGTAGGAAGAAGTAGGCTGCTGGTTAACTAGGATCTGCAGCTTATCCATTAGGTAGGAAATGGGCAGACTGGGTGGGCCAAAGCGGTCCTTATCTGCCGTCAAATTCTATGTTTCTATGCCAGGGGCTGTGTCTATGTCTGGGGTCATCAAAAGGTAGAGGTCAGATAGAAGTGCTTGAACTTTAAATATTTGAGTGGACGGAACCACAGATATTTTTGGCGGGTGATGGGGGCCAGGTTTTCCCTCACAGTAGGTCATAGAGTGATCATTAAATGCATCAGGTAGGGTACCAGCATTTGGGTATTTTTGTGGGTGGGATGCTAAGACTTGGTCGATAAGGGAGTGGCTTGCAGAATGGGGGTTTAGTCTGGTAGGCTCAGATAACAACTGGACAAGGTTCAGGGCCTCAGTTTGCTGGGTAATGGTTTTGGAATGTGCCAAAAGCCAGTTTGTGTTGTAGTCTTCCAGTAACAGGAGTTTGCATGATTGGGGGGGGAGGATGGAAGGTAGGGTGCGTACAATGGCAGAGGGAAGAGCTTTAGGGGAGCAATAGCATGCCCCGATGAAAATCTGAGATGTGGCAGGGAAGATCAATTTAAGGAGCAGGAGCTCGTGAGAGGAGGGGTGACCTATTGGAGGACAATGGAGGAGGGAAGGGAATCGTGTACGTAAACTGCAACCCCACCTCCTCTCTTCCCTCTGTCCTGTCTGTACAGTGAGTACCCAGTGAGTTCAGCCATCAAGTTCTGAATTCTGGAGGAGAGCCAAGTCTCAGAGATACATAAAATATCTGGATAATTTAATGAGAGCCAGTTGGTCTGATTTGGGCAATAGACTTCTGATATTCACATGGTAGATACTGAGGCCAGGGGAGGTGGGGCTGGGGTTGGGTTCAATATTCCCGGCCAAGAGGAGGAGCAAAAGGCAGGGTACTAGAAACCTGGGATAGCATCTTTTTCTGAGGTTGCTGAAGGTGCAAGCACTAGGCTTAGTGGTTAGGAGCTGGCTGTGAATAGGGGTGGAGGGTGCAAGGAAGGATGTGGGGCAGGGAGAAACAGGGCTGAGGGGAAGGGAGGGTTGGTATGGGGGTTAGGACAGAGCAGTGAGTGGGGTGGACAGGAGAGTGGTTAGGAGGGGAGCACAGGGGCAGTGGGTAGTTGAGAATAGGAGAGAGACAGGGGGGATGCTGATAGTGAGGAGGATAAGAGGGTGCTTCATGTAAAAGGGAAAAAGAAGCATTTTGACAGGAAGCTGCTGGACGAGGCAGGATAATTTCACTCTATCTTTTGATGGTAGCAGGGCCTAAATGGACATAGTACTGAGCAATGGATGAACTAGCAACTAGGATCTGAAACCTGGGATCAGCAGTTCAGCAGGAGTGCCAGTAGTAGTATAGACACTAGGTGGCAGTATGGCAGGACAGCAAGAGGGGGAAGCCATAGAAGATAATATTAAGGTTTCTTTCCTAATACTTGTCTGTGGTATCTTAGTGAACAGGGTGTTTGGCTGGGGTAGAGCCAGGATGCCTATATGATGGGTTTGAGACCCAAGGCCTCCACATATACACTTAGTGATAATGGGAGTGGTGGTGCGGATAAAAGAGGGGAGGAAGCAATTTCTCACAATTAAGACAGCCAGCAAGCCTCGGGGGGTGTGTGGAAGTGTTCACTCTTGCTTCCACGGAGTGTTGCAAAAGTGGGTTGATTGGATCTGAGGGAACCTTTAAAGGCATCACCACCCCTGGGTGGCAGAACCAATGCTGTGCTGCACGAAGCGCAGTGCTGCACCACCACTGGAGGTGTACAGTCCTGCAGAGAGGAGTGCAGATACTGAAACACCACTCCGATGCTTCGTTGTTGTCGGGAGGGTGAATGTGGAGCCAGTAACCTGTATGCACAAAGGGAGCACAGGATTAGTAGGACACTATGTAGGAGAACAAAGGACAGGGCGGGAAGCAGGGGCAGTCCTAAAGGGGGGAGGGTGAACAGTGAAGGAGGGAGAAGCTGGACAAGATGGCTGGTCAACATTGACTTTGATGGCAGATAAGGACCACTTGGCTCACCCAGTCTGCCCATTTCCCTACCTATTAGATAAGCTACAGATCCTAGTTAACTAACAGCCTACTTCTTCCTAACCCCCCACCAGAATTACGTTATGCCTGTCCCATGCATTCTTGAATTCCACCACTGTTTTTGACCCCACGACCTCCTTAGAAATGCCATTCCATGTGTCCACCACCATCTCTGTGAAAAAATACTTCCTCACATTGCCTTTGAGTCGTCCCCCTCTATCTTCAAACTGTGCCCCTTTGTTCTTGCACATCTCTTTCTCTGAAAGATGCTAACCTTCTGGACTTTGTTGATTCCCTTGAGGTACTTGAAAGTTTCTATCATGCCCCTCCTCTCCTTCCTTTCCTTGAGGGTATACATATTAAGCTCCTTTGGTCTCTCTTCGTATGGCTTTTGGTGCAGACCCTGCACCATTTTAGTTGCTGTCCTCTGGATAGCCTCCATCCTGTCTATGTCCTTGCAGAGATGGGTTCTCCAGAACTGCATGCAATACTCCAGATAGGGTCTCACCAACTGTACAGAGGGATAACAACTTTCTGTTTTCTACTGGTGATGCCTCTTCCTATGCATCCCAATACCCCCAGCCCTCCTTACTGCCTTCTCACATTGCTTGCTTACCTTTAGTTCATCTGATATGACTACCCGAGGTCCCTTTCCATTTTTGTTGTTGTTAGTAACCCCCATGTGTACTCTCCCCCCTGGGTTTTTGTTTTCCAAGTGCATTACTTTACACTTCTTTGCATTAAATCTAAGCTGCCATACTTTTGACCAGTCCTCCAACCTTGCCAAGTCCCTTCTCATCCTTTCTACTCCCCCTTGTGTATCAACCTTGTTGCAGATCTTTGTGTCAGCTGCAAAGGCATACTTTTCCTTCCAGCTCCACTGCAATATCACTTATAAAGACATTATAAAGGACCAGACCCAGTACTGAACCCTGCGCTACCCCGCTAGTAACCCCCTTTTCTTTGGTGTGGACTCCATTTACTATTACTCTCTGTGTCCTGTTGTCCAGCCAATGTTTTACCCAGGCCACCACCCTGGGATCCACTCCCTGGCTGGCTAATTTGTTTATTAATATTCTGTGTGGGGCTGTGTCTGAACTTGGATCAGCAACACCGGAGTGATGCTGGAGTCTCCAGTCCAAAACAGGTAGGAGAGGAAAGTAGGATTGCTGGGAAAGGAAGAGCAGCAGAGGAAAGATAGCACACTGTCCCTATACTAGCACACTCTTATGAACCAGAGGAGCTGGTCTGGAAACAAGCAGTACTTCAGCAATTAAGGCACCAGTTACATTAAACACAAATCAGTACATGCAGTACACAGAAAATGCCAGTAGATATTCAATCAACAATGATGTATCACTCGCTGAAGATGTACAGACCTGCGGAGAGGAGTGCAGGCACTGAAACGCCACTCCAATGCTTCAGTGAGGTTGGGAGGATGCATGTGGAGCTGGTAACCTGCGGAGAGGAGTGCAGGCACTTAAATGCCACTTAGATGCTTTGGTGATGTTGGAAGGGTGAATGTGGAGTCGGTATCCTGTAGAGAGGAGTACAGGCACTGAAACACCACTCCGATGCTCCGGTGAGGTTGGGAGGATGCATGTAGAGCTGGTAACCTGCGGAGAGGAGTGCAGGCACTGAAATGCCACTCTGATGCTTTGGTGATATTGGAAGGGTGAATGTGGAGCTGGTAACCTGCAGAGAGGTGTTCAGGCACTGAAACGCCACTCCGATGCTTCAGTGGTGTTGGGAAGGTGAATGTGGAGCCAGTAACCTGTGGAGAGAACTGCAGGCTCTGAAATGCTGCTCCGATGCTTTGGTCATGTTGGGAGGATGAATGTGGAGCCAGTAACCTGTGGAGAGGAGTGCAGGCACTGAAATGCCACTTTGATGCTTTGGTGGTGTTGGGAGGGTGAATGTGGAGCCAGTAACCTGTACAGAGAAGTGCAGGCACTGAAACACACCACTCCGATGCTTGTGATGTTGGGAGGATGGATGTGTAGCCAGTAACCTGCGGAGAGGAATGCAGGCACTGAAACACCACTCTGATGCTTTGGTGGTGTTGGGAGGGTGAATGTGGAGCTGGTAACCTGTGGAGAGGAGTGCAGGCACTGAAATGCCACTCCTATGCTTCAGTGGTATTGGGATGCCTTATTCATTACCACTGTTTTGTTTCATTAATATGTACTGCATGTACAGTACGTACAGTTACTGTATATCTACATGAGCTGTATTTTATGTATGTATGTACCGCATGTTATGTAGCATGCCAGCGTAGCATAGATATACTGCATAAACATTCTCTCTCTGTCTCTCTCGTATCCAGCACATGAGTGGGACAGCACAGGAGTGGAACATCCATCTTAAAGCATCTGCAGGCATCCACAGATAGTCTGTAGTCTGCAGGAAACTCTGCAGGCAAGACACAAGATGAGGTAGAATTTAGCAGTACTGCATACACATAGTCTAAAAAAAATAGGGTAAATAACTACAAGTAATGGGGTAACAACAAAGGGGAAAAGAAGCAGGACTCGTATAGGCAGCTATTAATAGAAGGCAAAGCAGGAAATGCCTTATCTATGGTAAGATAATAAATCCATTTTAGGAAAGGAAAGGAAGAGTTAAGAAGGAAACAAGCAGGAAAAGGAGGCAGTAGAGTACTGGGAAGTTCAGTTGACAAAAATAGGCAGATAGATAGCTAGATAGATAGATAGATAGATAAATATTTTATTTCTATAGCCCTTTCTGGAGACTCGAGCACTTCACAGTTTAAAATATAACACAGCAATTTTAAAATATACATAATATATAAATTTGAAACCAACATCATTCTCCAGCCAGCATAATAAATAAAAACTATCTATTCAATCAATTACAGTCAGCTCCTATTATCTAAAATTAAAAGCCTGGTTAAATAAATAAATAGCAACATAGAAACATAGACTTTGATGGCAGATAAGGACCGCTTAGGCCCACCTAGTCTGCCCATTTCCTACCTAGAGGATAAGCTGTAGATCCTATTTAACCAACAGCCTATTTCTTCCTACCCACCACAAAAATTGCCTTATGTCTGTCCCATGCATTCTTGAATTCCCCCACAGTTTTAGACCCCACAACCTCCTCAGGAAGGCTGTTCCATACGTCCACCACCCTCTCTGTGAAAAAATACTTCCTCACATTGCCCCTGAACCGTTCCCTCTATCTTCAAATTGTGTCCCCTTGTTCTTGCACATCTCTTTTTCTGAAAGATGCTACCCTCTTGGACTTTGTTGATTTCACTGAGGTACTTAAACATTTCTATCTTGTCCCCTCTCCTCCTTTCCTCAAGGGTATATATTAAGCTCCTTTAGCCTCTCCTCATATGGCTTCTCTTGCAGACCCTGTACTATTTTAGTTGCCCTCCTCTGAACTGCCTCCATTCTGTCTATGTCCTTGCGGAGATGGGATCTCCAGAACTGGACGCAGTACTCAAAATGGGGTCTCACCAACTGTCTGTACAGGGGGATAACAACTTCCTGTTTTCTGCTGGTGATGCCTCTCTCTATAAATCCCAGTATCCCCCCAATGTGGACTTGGCACCAGGGAACAAATGAATTTAGTTTAAAACTTTAGGTGCCAAGCAAGAATCTGAAAACAAAGCAGTCGGGAATAAATTAAATTAATAGTTTCTGCGCCAAGCAGCAGCTGGGACAGTGCACAGGGAGAAAACATAGGTAGAAAAGAAATAGTTTGAAATAGCTTTTTAAGAAATACAATTTTAAATAGCATTTAGGAGGGAGGGGAGCACAGAATAAGAATGAGCAAATTACAAATAGGACAGAGAGCACAGATTAGGGCAAGGTGAAAGACCATGTGCATCACAGTTAGTAACAGTGGCTTAAAATGCATTATAAAGGGCGCAAGGGAGTTCACACTTATTGGTAAAAAAGCACATCATTCACAAACTTAAAAGTTGAAATCAGAAAATCTCCCTGTAGACATTTATCTTAATTAAAGCACCATTCTCCCAAAACATTCGGAAAAATTATGGAGAAAATGATCCAAGCAGACATTTGGTAAGATTTAAGCACATTTCCCAGTGATTAAAGTTAAGATCTCAGGGGAAAGTTCTCCAAGGTGCAGCTGAGCTTAAAAAGCAGCAAGAGCCGTGGATCTTCCTGGACATGAAGTCTCCACCACTCATTCACAATGATGGTAACAACACCTTAGGCGCTAGGACCCAGTGGGAGCCAAAATTCTTCAGGAGGCCTGCACCGTGTAGGGCCATGAGGAAGCAGCACCACGAGCTCGGCTCATGCCATATAGGCTATTCAGCATCGACCCTCCAACCGCCTCAGTTCCTTTTTTCCCGCCGTTGAGTGCTCTTCAGTGTTGACGTCGCTCGCTCACCGGGAGTCAAAACTTCAAGTCTGTACAACAGCAGCTATAGTCTTTCAGTTTCGATTAGTTTTAGTAGTTTTATTATTTTCTGAACAGTTTAAAAGGAAAATAATTTCTTAAGTTATTAAGTAGATTTTTCATCAAAAGAAGTCTTCAGCCCTCCTTCGACGGAGTCAACTATGAACAGGGCAGGAGGCAGTAGGGAGATTTCGCATGAAAGCTGTTCAGTCAGCAGGGCTGGGTCTGGCCTGATGCCCTCTACAGAGGAAGGGGTCTGACTATAGGCAGTCCAGTGCTTGGGGGGAATGGGCAGTCTTCCCGAAAGCACAAAAAGAAGCAGTCCCATTCTCGATCCTCGTCAAGGACTCAGCAATACTTGACCTTGAGTTCTTCTTCTGCCTCCCAGTCGAAAAACAAATGGTGCCACTCGAGGTTGCCTTCTGGTGCTTCGGCACATCGATTGTTAGTTACTTGTGGCAGGTGCCAGACTCCACCTCTTCCGGAGTCCCCTCTGGTCTCTGTCCCTGGTGGCTGGCATTCTTGACTCCGGAGTCCCTCCCCACCCACTGGGGGGGGGGTCCTCCGGTGAGCAGTTTCACCATTGGGCTGCTCTTATGGAGCAATGGGTTCTGCGGTTGTCCTGTCTGCCTGAGCGCTGGCGATTCCATTGCCGGACCTTCAGGTCTCTCAGTTTTAGACCTGCTGGTGGGGCAGTTGGGGCTTCCTAGTTATGCAGCGCCTTCTCCGGTGCCGTTGATGCAGCGCTCTGGTGTTTATCCCCCTCATATGGCTGTGGCGCAGGAGTCCACACTGGTGCCTTTATCTTCTGCTGAATTTCTTCATTTTTCCTCAGCAAGTTGAAGGTTGGGAACCTCTGGTTCGGCGCCTCTGGCTGTGGCGCCGGCTTCTCGGGGTCTGACACTGCACTTGGTGCCACGTCCTGTGCCGGCAACATGCTTGGCATTGCATTCTGTGCCGGCGATGCCTGTGTTTTTTGGCACCACTTCCTGTAGCGGCACTGGGAGTGCCTGCGGTGCCACATGTGATGCAGTGGTTTTCGACTCGGATTCGTACTGCTCCTTCTCCCCCTTCATGTCCTCTTTTCCTAGCTATACAGTCCCTTCTGGACTAGTAGGGGATGACATTGAGCCCTATCCTGATTTTCGATTGGGGGATGACTTCGACGATGATTCTTCCCTAGGGGCAGTGAATAAACCTCTTTCAACAGAGCCTTTGGTTGAGGACCTTTCTTTTAAGTCTCTGCTCATAAATTTGAATCTCTCTCTTTCTTTCTCTCTCTTGCTTGACTTCAGAAATTGATCCTGGGAAGTTGCTGCATCTGCAGTACCTGCACATTCCAGACATTCCTGTGGAATTGACTCCCCCCCTGTGCAACCCTCTTTTGAGACACTCTCGCTTATGGTGTGGGATAATCTGGCACTTATTCCCTCTTTGGCTAAGTCCATAGACAGGAAATATGTGCCTCCCAAGGATTGACCCATTCTAGCCTTGCAAGCCTTTGCTGATGCCATCGTTGTTCTGGCAGAGAATGACAAAGCCGTTCTTCTGCAAGAATCTACGGCATGTCCAATAAACAAAGAATCTTGTAAGATCAACACCTTGGGGAAGCAAGTCTTTGCTGCTTCCACCCTGGGCATGCTGGCGACCAGGGTTACTGCTCTCAATATGAGTACACACTCTGACATTCACTCAAGGTTGTGGTGGAAGCTCTTCCAGATTCGGAAGTTAACACAGAGCTCCTTCAAACCATTACTAGAGATACTGAATCCAATAATCAACAGCTCAAAGTTGCCATGGATGCCTTTGACACTGCCTCCAGAGCAGCGGCAGCTGGTATTTGCACCCATCTCCACTCTTGATTGCGCACCTCAGGCTTCACAAATGATGCCCAGCAGAGGGTTATGGCCTTGCCTTTCAATGGTACGTATCTGTTTGGTCTTCAGGGTTGAGCAGGCACTAAATGTCACTCAGAAGACTAGAACGGCCATCAAAATGGCCAGACTGCCTTCTACAGCCCCTCAAAGGGGCGGGAACAGGCATCCATTTCATAACCATCAGTCTTTTCATGGTAAAGGCAGAGGGAGTCTTAAAAGAAACCAAACTCCTCAGCCGCAAAACAAAATGCAGCAGAAGACACAGGTCCCCAAAGCGCCTAGTGCCACCCTCCGAGATTCCAGTCCAAGTCCCACATCAGCTGTCTCAGGGGAACTGTTCCTCTGTAGTAGGAGGATGTCTGACTCAGTTTTACGACCGGTGGAAGTCAATCACATCAGTCAAATGGGTGCTCAGAATAATCTGTGAGGGGTATTCTCTAAATCTGTCAGAAAACCCACTGGATCATCCACCCAAACAACAGCCAGGCTGTCTGTCTCTTCAGACCTTCTTGCTTCCGAGATCCAAGGCCTTCTGAGCAACAGGGCAATAGAGATTTTTCCACTGGATCAGCGGAACACAGGTTTCTACTCCCATTACTTCCTAGTTCTAAAGAAAACAGGCGGCATGCTTCCTATTCTAGATCTCAGGAAGTTAAACAAGTTCCTTTTCAAGGAAAAGTTCAAGATGATATCACTTGGTACGCTCTTACCTCTGATTAATCAACATGATTGGCTAGCCTCCCTGGACTTGCAGGATGCCTATCAACATGTTCCCATTCACCCAAGCCATCTCAAATACCTCAGATTCGTGGCATTGGGTCAGCACTACCAATTCAGAGCCCTGCCCTTTGGGCTATCCTTTGGGCCTCAAGTTTTTACAAAGTGCTTTGCAGTTCTCTCAGTGCATCTGAGGAAGTTCGGAATTCAGGTGTTCCCGTATCTGGATGGTTAGCTTCTCGCAAGCCCCTCCAGACAAGAGACCCTAAAAGCCATAGCTATGGCTTCAAAATTTCTCATGTCCATGGGAGTCCTGCTAAACTTGGGAAAGTCACAGCTACAGCCCTCCCAGTGGCTCCTCTTCATAGGAGCCCTTCTGGATACCTCCAACATGAAAACATTTCTTCAGGAGGACAGGAGTGACATCTTCCAGATGGCCTGTTTCATCAGAGAAAATAGCTCGGTCTGAGCTGTCTCAATGTAGTGGTTGCTGGGTCTCATGGCATCCTCACTGTTCACTGTACCTCTAGCTCACCTTCACATGAGAACTACTCAGTGGATGCTCAGTACTCACACCCTCAGTCCTTTCACATCAAGGTGATGGAACCACCGAAATGGTCGCTCACCTGGCAGATTCAGGAGGACAACCTTCGCTAAGGTTTTCCCTTCACCCCTCTGTATCCCCAGATCTCCATCACCATGGATGCATCCTTGCTGGGTATGGGAGCTCACTGCCAGGATCTCCACACTCAGGGTCGTTGGAGTCAGGATGAATATCAGCTTCACATAAATGTTCTGGAAATGAGAGCCACCCTTTTAGCTGTTCGGACTTTGAAGGACATACTCTGTCACAAGACCATTCTCCTCCAGGCGCACAACAAGGCAGTGATGCACTACATCAACCAACAGGGCGGATCACACTCTTACCCCTTATGCAGGGAAGTGATGAGAGTGTGGGAATGGTGCCTAGAGCACAAAGCTCTGATCCAGGCAGTCTACCTGCCAGGAGTTCAAAATGATCAGGCGGATCATCTCAGTAGAATGGAGACAGATCCTCACAAGTGGTCTCTCGACACAAGCATTGTGCAGTCACTCTTTGAAGAGTGGGGAACTCCAGACCTGGACCTTTTTGCGTCCCAACTCAATGCAAAACTGCCTCTCTTCTGCTCCAGAAATCCAGGACCTGGATTTTTTTGTCAGGATGCATTCATACTGCGGAGGACAAGATGCTTTCTGCACGCATTTCCTCTCTTCCCTAGTTCAGAGGGTGCTGCTCAAACTGGAGACATGGGGCAGATGATTCTCATCACCCCATTCTGGCCTCATCAGATCTGGTTTCCATTAATCAACAGATTATCAGAAACTTCTCCAAGACAGCTTCCACTTCATACGAATCTACTGACCCAGGGCCCTGTGGTCCATTCCAACCTGAAGTCCCTTCACCTCCATGCCTGGCTCCTGAGGAGATAGAGGTAAACAGGTTTAACGTTTCACATAGTGTCTCAGATTTTCTGTTAGCTGCTCACAAGCCAGCTACCCAAAAAACTTACACGGCTAAGTGGAGGTGGTTCTCTATCTGGTGTGCAAAATCCTCCTGGAATCCTTTTTCCTGTCCACCAAACAAGGTCCTGGAGTGTCTTCTAGATCTCTTAAACACAGGCCTGCAATATTCAACTGTTAAGGTTCACCTCTGTGCAATTTTAGCGTATCATGAGCCCGTACACTCCATGTCTCTGGCTTAGCTTCCTTTAGTCAAGAGGTTTCTAAAGGGCATCCTACATACCAGGCCACTGGTCAGATGACCCGTAGCAGCCTGGGACATTAATCCTGTGCTAGACATGCTCACCCATAAACCTTTTGAGCCTCTGGCTACTTGTGAACTAAAACTACTGACTTGGAAGATGACCTTCCTGGAAGCCATCACTTCCGCCCGCAGAGTGTCTGAAATACATGCTTTGGTCACAGACCCCCTATTTCACAAGGACAAGGTGGTCCTGAGGACCTACCCTAAGTTCCTGTGCAAGGCTGTCTCAGAATTCCATCTGAATCAGCCCTTGGTTCTTCTTACCTACTTTGCAAGCTTCCAGAATGAGGAGAGCATACCCTAAGTTCCCTGAATGTGAAGAGAGTTCATGGTCTACTTAGACAGAACTAAGGAAATCCGCACATCAAAACAACTGTTTGTCTCCTTTAGCATGACCTGGCTGGGTCAGTCTGTTGCTATCAGTGCATTTCAGCGTGGCTAGTAGCATGCCTTCACCACTGCTACTCCATGGCACAGGTTAAGCTGGAAGGCAGAGTATATGCTTATTCTACCAGAGCAGTTGCGGCATCTCTGGCAGAAATCCAGAATGTGCCCATTGCGGACATCTGCAATGCAGCCACTTGGAGCTCCATGCACACTGTCGTAAAGTACTACACCTTGGATGTCCATGCCAGACAGCATCAGTCCTTTGGCAGGACAATCCTTGATGGGCTTCTGTCCTAAAGTGAGCTCTCTCTCCTGCCACCCATCTCAGGGGATTATTTTAGCTCAGTACTCTCATCAGTGTGAATGAGTGGTGGAGACTTTATGTCCAGGAAGTATGTAAATTACATACCTACCATAATTCTTGATCTTCTTGGACGAAGTCTCCACCACTCATTCACATGCTCACCTGCCATCCCCGAGCTCACTTATTTGTTTGTGGTCTTCACTCCCTCAATGGTTGGGTTGTGAAGACTCTGTTGTGTTGACCCTCCTACATAGGTCATTCAGACTATCTTATGCCTGACATAGTTTCACTAGGTTAGTTTACGCTGCACCTCCTTGGTAAAAAAGGTACTGAAGCGGTTGGAGGGTTGACACTAGATAGCCTATATGGCACAAGCGGAGCTCACGGTGCCGCTTCTGCATGGCCTTACCTGATGCCCCCCATCCTGAAGAATTTTGGCTCCTGCTGGATACTAGCACCTCCGGTGTAGTTCCAATCAGTGTGAATGAGTGGTGGAGACTTCGTCCAAGAAGATCAAGAATTACGGTAGGTACATAATTTACATTTCTCAGCCTTGGAAAAGAACCACACCCAAGTCCCAGCAGGAGGAACTGTTCAATGGGGAAATAAACTCACATAGTACAGCCAAATAGAAGGCTGATCTGTAGTTGTCAAGCCAACCGCTTTCCCGTTCCCAAGTCCAGGGCGCAGTGAGTCTGTACCTGGATGCTGATGCTTGTGGCCGGGAGGACTTCAGGTGTGGCGGCGGCTTTGGCCACAGTCTGTCGCCGAGGAATACCAAATGCAGCCCTACCAGGGCTGGCCTGGATGCTGATGCTTGGTGGCCGGGGAGGACTTCAGGTGCGTGTGGTGGCTTCTGGCAGCAGTTGGTCGCCCAGAAATGCCAAAATGCAGCCCGAACAGGGCTGGTCTGGATGCTGATGTTTGGTGTCTAGGGAGGACTTCAGGTGCGGGTGGCAACTTCTGGCCATAGTCAGTCACCCAGGAATGCCAAAATGTGGCCCAAACAGGGCTGGCCTTAGTGCTTCTCCTCCCGACAAAGAATCAAAGATTCTTGACCAGTACGGGAAAAAGATCTATTCTTCCACACTGGGGATTAGGGTGTTAAATTATGTTGCCTACATGGGGGCTTACCAAAAATCAGTCTTAGGTCAGCTGGAGTCCAAAATAGACTCCCTCCAAGACTCAACCTCGAAAGGAGAAATGGCAGGTCTAGTCAGGTTGGCTAGATCTGGTGCAGCATATGCTAAGAGCTACCTAAGATGTGGTGGATGCTGCTGACAGAGGCTCGGCATCTGCAATGAGACTCTGACACCATGCTTGGCTTAGAATCTCAGGCCTGGTACCTGAAGTACATACAGAAATACAGGATTCCCCCTTTAGAGGCTCAGTTCTGTTCAGGAGAGATGTCAAGGACATCATAACTGATTTACTGGACAAGGGCAGAGCCTTGTGCTCTGTACAATTTATGTACAAGCCACCTCATAAACAAAAGCAGTCATTTCGGAGACAACGCTGTCAGAAAAGACAGCCACAAAACTGTTGTCAAAACAAATGTCAGGCACCTTTGACTTGTAGAGCCCCCCCCCCCGGCCAAATCCCAAAAGGTCTCAGGTGCTGCAGCCTCTTCCCTGCTCACTGCCTCCTGACTCTCTAATCCTCCCACCTCCACTGGATCACTTTCCAGTGGAACTGGTATGGGGAAGGTTCTCCCTCCACCTTCCGGAGTGGGATTAAATCACAACAGATTCCTGGGTGCTGCAATTGGTGGCAAAAGACCACACAATAATTCACAGAGAGACCACCCAAAAATTCCCCAGGTCACTCATTCTATCCACCTCATCACACACCCTTGGTAAGAGAGGAAATGGTCTTCCTGCTGACAAAGGCAGCAATTAAGCCAGTTCCAAACCAACATCAAGGGAACGAGTACTATTCACACTTCTTCATGGTATGCAAGAATACAGGTGATCTCAGACCCATTCTCGAACTGAGCTCCCTGAGCCTCTTTGTGGAATACAAAAGGTTCTGAATGTTGTCTCTTCCCAGCCTACTTCCTCTATTACAGAAGGGTCATTGGCTCTGTGCTTTGGATGCAGGATGCCTACCTGCATATCCCCAATTTTTTTCAGCCGCACTGCAATTCCTCCAGTTTTCCTTTCAGGGAGAGCATTTTCAGTTCAAAGCTCTTTCCTTTGGCCTTTGTCTGCACCCAGAATGTTCATGAAGTGCCTTATGTGGTGGCAGCCTTTCATGTAGACAGTGGGTACAAGTATTCCCATAACTTGATGATTGGCTGATTTCAGTTTGCTGAGAGATACTCTGGCCAACTCTTTGGACCTTACCCTGGATGTTTTTCAATGGGTGGGCATTACAGTCAACCATGCCAAATTCCACCTCTTTCCTTTCTTCCCAACAACTCCAATTTATAGGTGCAGTATTGGACACAGTCCAGGGCAAGGCCTTCCTGCCACCGGACAGGATGGCAACATTACAGCAACAGGCATGCCTGGTAGCATCGCAGAGGAAGATACCAGCCAGGTCAGTCCTTCAACTGCTCGGTCTCATGACTGTGGTCATCCCTTCAGTCCACTTAACCAGACTACACATGAGAGTCTCTCAGTGAACCCTCAGAGTGCAGTGGGACCAGAGATCAGATGATCTAAACCACGAGATTCTGGTTTCAGACATGATGGCTCTGGACCTCTCGTGGTGGCAAAACCTGGATAACCTCTCCAAGGGTGTCCCATTCCACTCAGACATTCCCTCCCAAACCCTGACAACAAATGCCTCAGGTCTGGGATGGGGATTGCACCTGGGAAACCACAGGACATAGGTTCTTTGGTCCCACAACGAACTGTCCCTTCATATCAATGTACTCAAGATGAGGGCAGTGTTGAATGCCCTAAAGGCTTTCCAACACCTCATCCAACCAGGTCAGCTCATGATTCAGTCAGACAACATGTGCATTGTCTGGTGCATGAACAAACAGCGTGGAACCCGCTCTTATTCCCACTGTTGGGAAGTGATGAGAGTGTGGTACTGGGCAGCCAGCCACAACCTTCATTTGACAGCAGTCCACATGCCAGGCATTCAAAATGTCCTGGCAGATGCACTCAGCCACACAAAAGCCAGTGTACATGAGTAGGAGCTCAGACAGTTAGTGGTAGATGACATCTTTGGAAGGTGGGGAAAGCCACAGATAGACCTGTTTGCCTCACCACTCAATGCAAAACTACCATCCTTCTGTTCACTCGCCCATGTCCAGTTTAGCCTTTGTCATTGTTACCTGCAGGTCTGGGATCTTATTTCTCAGACTGCGGGCATTTGTGTACATGAGTTTCCATTTGCCAGTTTTCAGTGCGTTAGTTGTTGGGCGAGGTCCGGCATTTCCCCTGCACATTGTATGGGGAGCCAGACCTTTTTCCTTACCTGGTAATGCAAATGAACTACAAACATGATGAACTCCTGTTTGATCACTAGCTGAGGGGGGAGGGATGTTCTTCCCGTTCATGTGTCGGGTTCTGCACCCCTCTTCCCTTTGGCTAGTTTAAATATTCTGCAAAGACCTCAAACTTCTGCCCCAATGCACTGACTCCCTCCTTAGTTAGATGCAGTCCATCAAATTTAAAAAACTTTCACTCCCAAAACTGTTGCCAGTTACCTACAAATGTTTGTTCTTTTTCCTAGCACTAGCCCTTGAGCCATGTGTTTAGCTCCCTATCTCCCTTCTCTGACCTTCTGACTGTCTGCCCCTCTCCCAAACTGGCAGGATCTCAAAGAAGGAGATGCTGGGCAAAATGGATGACAGTTTGTCTTCCAGCCTGATCAGGTGCTCCTTGGTCTCCACAACTGACCAGCTGGCGAGATCGTTAGTCCTATGTGTACCAGGGTATTGATGTTTTCTCCTGCTTCCTGTATGATATTAGCAATGTGGTCAGTGTCTCTCCACACTGATGTACCTGGGAGACATCTGACCATCACCATCGGTTGAGGTAGGTATCAACTCCCGAATCATGGAGTTTCTGAGACCAGAAGTGTTGTGGATGTGCTTTCTGTTTTTTTTTTTGTTTTGGTCCCTGTTTTGGGTGAGTTTTGTAGTGCTAGCTCTTGTACAGCAGTGTTCTGCTCTGCAGTGTCCTTTACCCCTTTGTTTGATTTTGGAGATAGAGGCAGATACCTGTTTGTAGTTTTTATATGTTACGGTAAGTTCTTACGTAACTGTACTTTACTTGGATAGTGCCATTATTATACTGTTCATGCTCTGCCAGACAGCTGATTCCTATGATGTTTTACCTCACCGGGGGTAAATCTATTTGGCACTAGGTTAGAACTGCATACATCACAACAGCACAGTGGGTGATTCCCCATTCTCTGGATCCCCTCAATTGTCTGGTGGAATCTGTGTTGGAGTATCTTCTCCACCTGTCGGACTTGGGTCTCAGTTACTCATCCATTAAGGTGCATCTCTGTGCTGTGTCAGCTTGCCACGCAGCAATGAATGGGAAGACTCTGTCACAGCTGGACATCGGCAAGACCTTTTTTAAGGGCCATCTTGCATATTAAACCCCTCAGGAGAGACCCAGTGCTGCCTTGGGATCTCCTGTTTGTTTTTGAAAAGCTCACCTTGCCACTCTTTGAACCAGCCACAAGTTGCGAGCTCTGCCCTCTCTCTTGGAAGGCATTGTTTTTAGTTACCATTACCTCAGCTTCAGGATTTCCAAGCTGCAGGCTTTGATGTGTAAAGAGCCTTATCTTATTTTTCACAGGGACAGAGTAGCCCTGCGTACAAACCCTAAGTTCCTACCCAAGGTAGTGTCTGAGTTGACGCTGAACCAGGATATACAACTATCAGTTTATTACCCAGAGTACTCAAACAAAGAGGAGGCTTTGTTGCACACTCTGGATGCAGACAGAATTTTGCATTACTATTTTGCCAGGACCAGTTCTGCTAGAAAGGCAGACCAGATGTTTGTCTCTTTTGCCCACAGGAAACTTGGAGCACCAGTCCAAAACAAACTCTAACTAAGTGGCTTATGCATTGCATCACTTTCTGCTGCCAGCACCACAACAAACCCCTACTGGGACCGGTTAGGTGCCACTCCACCAGAAGGATAGCGACATCCTTTGCTTCCATTCAGAATGTTTCATCAACGGACCTCTGTGTGGCTGCTACTTGGAGCTCAGTACACACCTTTGTGAGGCACTACAGTCTGGACATTGCTTCCAGGAGGAGAGCAGAGTTTTGCCTAGCAGTCCTTCAGGGACTTCTCTCCTAATTTCCTACAGCCTTTTGTCCTCCACCCTTCTGACCTGTGTCTCTTCTTGCCCATTGCTTGGGACTCAGTCCAAATTGTACTACCTGCTGCAAGAGCTCCTCCTCAAAGTGAGATAGTCCAGTTACGTAAGAACTTACCATAACAATAAATCTTCAAGTGGAGCTCTTGCAACAGATGGCTTTCCCACCCACCCGCCCTCAGGGACAAATTTCACATCTTCTCTTTGGGGATAGGAGATCTTCCTCAGTTCTTTATATGTTTTTTTCAGCCAGGTCTCCGCAGGAGAACTGAGGTGGTGCCGGTGACTGCTCCCTTTATACCACGCCTGACATTGGGATGGAACTGACATCAGGTGGTCCCCACCACAGACTGCTAGCTAGAATATTTTTTCTGTGGAGTCCCAATGCCTGGTAGCCTTAGTCCTAATGGTATTACCTGCTACAAGAGCTCCTCTTGAAGATCTACTATTATGGTAAGTTCTTACATAACTGTACTTTATTTAACGTACTAGACAACTTGCACTTGTATATGAAAGTAATGTTGTAATCCATAGATAGCAATAGACAAAGAATGGAAATATTAGACCCTGAAAAGTCAACATGGGATATTAATTTTAACATTAAAGAAAACAGTATTCCGATTGAGATCATAAACACACATGAATGGGTACCTAACAAATTCATATCAGCAAATATTTCCAGTATACACAATTAAGTGATGACAGTGTCCACAGGTGCTTCCCCACCAGTGTCCACTATAGCTGTAGTTTTCTGACCACTCAATGCCTCAGAACAGTTAGACTGTTTAAAATATCTAACACAGAGTCAGTGGTTCCTGCTGAAGCATCCAAATCTTCCAATGGTGAGTCTTCATTTAGAGGGCATTGGGCATTACTTAATGAATTTGCCCTGCTGGTTAGGTTCCTAGAAAATAAATCTTTGTTAATTAAGTATCACTCAACCTTATGTGGATAAAGCAGCAAGAGACGCCCCCCTCCCTGAGTTCCTGGACCTCTGACAAAATTGTAGAAATCTCCTATAAGACTGTGTCTGGGTACAGACATCAGGGTATGTAAAAACATTGGTATTTTTATAGTTCATTGCCCCCTTGAGATGTGCTTATTTGATTACGTATTTGCAGTCTGATTCTAATGTGAACTGCACAGCACAGAGGTGGGATTCAAACTTGAGGTACTAGTCTGTGGCACAGATGGAATAGATTCAATAGTGGAAATTTCTGGAGTTGTAAGTCTTCAGGGCAATCTAAACCCTTTAATAAGTGTGGGCAGATTCTCAGAAGAATAGCCCAATGCAGAAACAACAGTCTGATCAGAGTTACTATGGCTGCTAATTCATTAGTTTATAAGGGTGTTTCATGGGCTTAAATGTAAAAGATGAATTGCCGTAGGCAGTTTTGTGTGTAAATTTCATTTTTGGTAAAGCTAGATTTTAAGCTGGTTTACCCTGTGTTTCCCATGTGTTTAAAGTGTGAGCAGTTAGTGCATCTTGTACTATGTGAGAAAAAGAGGGAGCTCCACAGCATTGCCTTCAAGTTATGGTAGAAGAAATGGTGCAAAGAGGAGAGATATGGTTACGGGTGGGGACTGAGTGCCAACCTGGAAGAATAAAAGCCTATACTGAGGTGAAAAGCAGCTTCAATTAAGGAGGAACCATAGTCCTAAGTGCACATTTTAAATGTTACTTTGATGGACTTTAAAAATAGCCAAGCAGGGTGATGAAACAAATGGGGGAGGCAGAAAGTGGGTCACCACAGGCTCAGATACAGAGTAGGGAGATACCAAGCAGGGGGTTAGCAAAAGAGTAAGGGGAGGGAGGGAAGAAGCAGTCAAAGAAGAGAGGTGATGAAGGAGGAACAATTGGAAAAAGGAGAAAGTGACAAAAGAAACCCGAGGGATGTCAAAATGGTGCAAGGTCAGCATCAGAAGCTGTATGAATGGAAATTGAAAGAGTTCAATATGTACACCCTGGAGGAATGGGGGATAGTTGGATATGATGGAGCCCTTTAAATACTTCACGGGTTAATAAATTACAGAAGGAGATATTCAGAGGAAAAGGTGCTGTAGAACAAGGGGTCATGATATGAAGCTGGAAGGAGGTAGGTTCAGGAGGGATGTGAGAGTAATTCTTCACAGAAAGTGTGGTGAATTCCAGAACAGCCTTCCATTGAGGCAGTGGGGGTGAAACCAGTGGTGGGTTTCAAAATACCTCAGATAAACACAAAGGAACCCTTGGAAGAAGGAAGGGATGGAAGAGAAAGTGCTGTAGATCAAACTGGGTCTCCAGCAAAACTGATTATAATTAAAACTGACAAATGAGATGGGCCCAGCGGTCATTATATGCCATCTATTTTATGTTTGTATGTATGACAGGTTAGGTTCAAATTGATAAAGTGTAAAATTATTAATATGCACATTGTTGATACTGTAAACTGTGTGGTACAAATAATTCATGTTGTACTGTGCTACACAGACACGATAATCAAATCAGTAGTAATATATGCATTGAGCAAGGCTGAAAAAATCAAGGGAAAGATGCATGAAGAAATATTCTACTCATAGAGTCATGACACCATGATAGGTACATACTGTATTGTGATGGTAACCAGCTGTATGCCAATGCTGAGTAAGCTACAATATGGGATTTTATTTATTTTTATAATCCAGACATTTTCACACAGTAATGATAGATAGCCAAGGATGCTCTTACAATTTGCAACCTTGTTTTTTTTTTGTTAATTCGTTTTTAGAAAATTTCTTGTAATGGAACTGCACTTCTGTTCAACTAATTAACTTTTGGTTTGGAGGATGAGAGGAGGTGGAAGAGACAGTGCTGTAGATCAAGTTGGGTCTGCAGCAAAAGTGAACATACAGTAATTAAATACAGGCAGACTAGATGGGCCCAGCAGTCATTATCTGCTGTCAGTTTCTATGTATGACAGGTCATGTGATTCAAATGGCTACAGTGTAAAATTATTATTGTGCACAACAGTAATACTGTTAACTGTGTGGCACACATAATTCATGTTGTACTATGCTACAAGAACACATTAATCAAATGGGTAATAGAGAAACATGGAAACATAGACTGTGACAGCAGAAAAGGGCCTCTTGGCCCACCTAGTCTGCCCATTTCCCTACCTATTGGATAAGCTGCAGATCCTTGTTAAACAACAGCCTACTTCTTCCTATCCCCCCACCAGAATTCCCTTATGTCTGTCCCGTTGTGACAGGGTTGACTAGGACCCTGTCACAGTTGTTATGGAGAGTTTGAATGCAGGTATCTGTTCTTTCCTTTCAATTCCTGTCTCTTGTCTATCTGGTTGCACAACCAAATTTTCCTCTGAAACCTAGGATTTGATCACTCCGACAGTCTCGCAGTTCTCTGCCTCTCACTGTCTCTCAGTCTTGCCTTGCTGTTTCTGTCTTTTTCTCTCTTGCATATCTGCTGGTATAAAAATATATGTAAATCATTATGTGGAAATGTAACTGATATTGGGATCCCTTTGTTTAGAAATTATATAGTGTTACTGTTGAAATGTATATGATTATAGTTTGAGATGATTGCAAAAAGCTATTAAGAACTCAAGGGGCTAACCTGACAGCAGTTTTAAGCCCTTTTTCAGAAGCTGTGCAGAAGGGGCCTCAGTTCTGGGACATTGTGTTCTTGCTGCACCTGCCTGAAACATACAAGAACATTTTAGAAAAAAAACAGTGTGCTTGTTAAGGAAGGGGGTTGCAAAGACTTATAAGAGAGATAGCAGAGCTGCAATGTTTTGGAAGACACACAAAGACTGAAGGAAAACTCAGATGGATATTCTCTGTTTATTCTGCCTTTGTAAATAGTTATTCTGAATAATTTTATTTTTGTGTGTCACTGCTAGTATTAGTAAACACTTTTTGCAAATTCTACAACTGCTCCTGGTTTTTCCTGTGCTTCCTGACCTGTGCCTCGATGACACCCATGCATTCTTGAATTCCCCCACTGTTTTTGACCCCACAATCTGCTCAGGAAAGCCATTCCATGCCTTCACCACCCTCTCTGTGAAAAAATGCTACCTCACATTGCCCCTGAGCCGTCCCCCCTCTATTTTCAATTAGTGTCCCCTTGTTCTTGTATATCTCTTTTTCTGAAAGATGCTACCCTCTTGGACTTTAAGTCCCTTGAGGTACTTGCAAGTTTCTATCATGCCCCTCCCTCCTCTCCTCAAGGGTATACATATTAAGCTCCTTTAATTTCTTTGTATGGCTTCTGTTGCAGACCCTGCATCATTTTAGTTGCCCTCCTCTGGACTGCTTCCATCCTGTCTATGTCCTTGTGGAGATGTGGTCTCCAGAACTGCATGCAGTACTCCAGATGGGGTCTCACCAACTGTCAGTACAGAGGGATAACAACTTCCTATTTACTACTGGTGCTGCCTCTCCCTTTACATCCCAGTAGCCCCCCAGCCATCCTTACTGCCTTCTCACATTGCTTGCTTACCTTTAGGTCATCTGATATGACTATCCCCAGGTCCCTTTCCATTTTTGTTGATGTTAATACCCCCCAACCCCCATTGTTTACTCTTTCCCTGGGTTTTTGTTTCCCAGGTGCATTACTTTGCACTTCTTTGTATTGAATCTAAGCTGCCATACTTTTGACCATTCCTCCAACCTTGCCAAGTCCCTTCTTATCCTTTCCATCCTCCCCTTGTCTATCAACCTTGTTGTAGATCGTTGTGTCGTCTGCAAAGAGACATACTTTTCCTTCTGGCCCCTCTGCAATGTCATGTATAAAGACATTAAAAGGACCGACCCAATTTGAACCCTACGGTACCCTGCTAGTAACCCCTTTCTTCGAATGGACTCTGTTTACTATTACCTCTGCATCCTATTTTCGTGCCAGTTTCTACCCAGACCACCACCCTGAGACCCGCTCCCAGGCTGGCTAATTTGTTTATTAATCTTTTGTACGGGACTGTGTCAAATGCCTTGCTAACGCCTAAGTAGGCTATGTCCACAACCCCTCCCTGGTCTACTACTTTTGTCACCCAGTCAAAGAAATCTATTAGATTTGTCTGACATGACCTTCCTGCTGTGAATCCATGCTGCCTTGGGTCCTGTGCCCAGCTGGCATCCAGGTACTCAACAGTTCTTTCTTTCTTTCTTTTGGAAGTGATTCCATCATTTTCTCTACCACTGAGGTCAAGCTAACAGGTCTGTAGTTTCCTGCCTCTGCTTTGCTCCCACTTTTGTGAAGGGGAATTGCATCTGTCCTCCTCCAGTCCTTAGGTACCACACCACCCTCCCATGATTTGCTAAAAATGGTAGTCAGTGGTGTCACTAGTTCTCCCCTTAGTTCTTTTATAATTCTAGGGTGAATCCCATCAGGCCCCATTGCTTTGTCCACCTTCAGTTTTAAGAGGTCTTTCAGAATCCTTTCTTCTGTGAAAGGACTGGTATCGACCCCCCTATCTAGAGTGCTTCTATTAATTGGATGAGGTACCTCCCTCCTCTCTTTGTGACTACTGAGCAGAAGTATTTATTCAGTATCCCTGCTTTTTCACTGTCCCTCTCTGCCTACCCACCCTCCACTTTACTAAGCCTTCCTATTCCTCCCTTTGTCTTTCTTCACTCCCTAATGTACCTATAAAAGGTTTTATTCCCCTTCTTAACCGAGTTGGCTGTCTTTTCCTCGGTTTGGGCCTTTGCTCTTCTGACTGCCTTACCCACTTCCTTCTGCTTTAACTGGTACAGTTCTCTGACCTGCTCCTTCTGTGTTTTCTTATACTTTCTGAATGCTATATTTTTCTCCTTAACCTTCCCTGCCACCTCTTTTGAGAATTATAGTGTTTTTTCCTTTCATTTTGATTTATTTGCTTCTCACAAAGGCTTGTTTATTTATTTTATTTATTTAATAACATTCAGATTTATAACCCTTTGAGTCATAGACTCCTTTACAAAGGCTCCATGTCAAACAACAATAAGGACTTACATATAATATTAAGCAGTACAGTGTTCAGGTAAGAGAAACGAGAGAAAACAAGGAATGGAATTATGCATACAATATTATAGACACAGTGATGAGAGAAGAAAGTCAATACTCAAAACCTCATAGATGGGGGAATACAGAACAATAGTCTTTGGGAGAGGAGGAGGACCCAGCGTTATCCATAATATCCATAATATTTAGGTAATATATGAATACACATTTTTTTCTCATATATAGCATACCATTTATGAAGTAGAGTTATATTACAGAGCCCCAACAAGAGGGGGGGAGTAGGAGGACAAAAGGATTAGGGACAGTCACAGGCTGAAGATTCTAGCAGAAGAACTTTGAGACTAGTCTTGAAGGGACCAATCCTGGGCTTCAGGGAGACAGTTGGTGGGAGTTTGTTGAGCCAGTGGGGGGCTCTGTATAAATAGGCTCTTTGACCAAGGGAGCACAATAGTGGGGGACTAGTAGGGAGGTCCAAGTAGAACTACAGGAGGTTCTGACCAATGGGATGGTTGGATGAGGCTATGCAGACCAGGCGGGCTTGACCAAGTGGATTTTCCTGGCCAGGAGGCAAGTATGGTACCTAAGATGGGTGTCAATATGGCAACCATTTGGCAGACTTGCAGAGATCACAGGAGGTGTCCATCTGTTGCAACCCATGGCCAGTCTGCATGCTTTGTTCAGGGTGACTTTGTTGTGTTGCAGTGCAGTGGGGTCAACAGTGCTATAGATGACTAGACTGTAATCTACCAGAGAGAAGACAGAAGAGGTAATGGCCAGATGGATAGCCATCAGTGGAAGGCAGTGTTTGTGATGGTACAGAAGCCAGAGTCTGGAGTTGATAGCTGAGGACAGTTGTTGGATATGTGCATGGTAGGTGAGGGATGTGTCAAGGGTGACACCTAGATATTTGAACAACTCAACCAGCTCAAGTGGGGATCCTAGTGAGGACATGATGTTCAGTGGGAAGTCACGATTAAGACTCTGATGGTTGGCAAAGTTAATTGATTTTGTTTTCTTATAGTTTAGCAGGAATGTGGGACAGATTCAGGGCTGGGATGGCTCCAGAAGATTACCGCATCATCCACGTAGAGCAGAATTTTCTGGGGTATGAGCTGGGGAGGGAGTTTAGGAAGAGGCTGAAGATGAGGGGTCTCAAGATGGAGCCTTGGGGTACTCCTGAATGGACCTGGAGGCTGAGTGGAGTTGATTTTCACCTGCTGGGGTCTGTCTGAAAGGTAACCCTTGAACCAGGTTGTTGTTTCGACTGAGAGCCCCAGGGAGGGCAGGGAGGCTAGAAGCATAGCATGATTAATTGTAATGAACACCTTTGTGATTTGATGTACATCAGCTCCACAAGGTGACCATGTTCAAAGGCACCATGGATGTTGGAGGGATATTCTAGGAGGGCAGTGATTGTGCTGTTGTCTCTGTGATGGCAGTTTTGATGTTTCCCCATTGTTCCTCCAACCCTCCTTCTTTTTGCTAATTTGCTTGTTTGCTAGTACTTTCTGAGGCACACTCCATTTTGACAAAGTCAGCCTCCTAGTGTCCAGCACCCTCACTTTTGTGTGGTTTTACTCTGTGGCTGTGTTTATTGTGAACCACACTGTTTAGTGGTCACTTGTTCCCAGATGGCTACCCACTTCTAGATCTGAGGTCCTCTCTCTATCCCCATTTGAGAGTACCAGGTCTAAGATTGCTCCCTCCTCAGTGGGTTCCAACACTAGCTATCTGAGGCATGCCCCTTGTAGGGCATCGAGAATGACCCTGCTCTTGGATGTGGCTGCAGCAAAGGTTAACTCATTGTCTCCTAGCAGACACCTGTAGTCGTCAGTAAAATACACTGGTGTGTCCTGAGTACATCTGCAGAAGTCGGCTACTGACTCCCAGTGTGCCCTTGCAACGTCTGGAGAAGTCACTTATCTATTTTAATATAGAGTGTAACAGAATATAATATATATTTGACTGCATAGCACCGTTGGAAAGGTAATTTTATGCTGAACAACTTTGTCACTGATATTTTGTGCATATCATGTATACTTTAGGAGTTATTTGCATTTGTTTATGGTATGGTGTGTATGGCTTATGTTGCCTGTTTTAGTGAAAAAAATATTTTTGTTTGCTGTTTCAACAGCTTAAAAAAAAATTACATATTATTATTTGCATACCACCATTGGGAAGGTAATTTTGTGCTGAAGAACTTTGCCACTGATATTTTGTGTATATCATGTATACTTTAGGAGTTATTCACATTTGTTTATGGTATGGTGTGTATGGCTGACATGTTTTCCATCAAGATTCACCTAAGCAGCTTGAATAAAATTCACTTTTTTGGCACTTCAGCAGGTATAAAATAAAACCAAATTGATTACAACTGGTTGCATAGCACCATTGGAAAGGCATTTTTGTGCTCATCAACTTTCATGCTGATACTTTGTGTGTATCATGTATACTTTTGGAGTTATACACATTTGTTTATGATATGGTGTGTGTGGTTGAGATTTATCCCTCAAATCTCACCAAAGCACCTTCACTAAAATGGGGAAAAATTATGTTTTATAGTAAAAAGATATCTTTTTTTAACAAACATAATATTAAAACGCCATCTAATGTCTGCATGCTTAATTTGGTGTTGATATTTTACATATTTTCCAACAAGAAATGATGTGCTGCCCTTTTTAGTGAAAAAATATTTAGTTTGCTCTTTCAACCAGCATAGAAAAAAAAAAATTACTTATTATTACATGCATGCCACCATTGTAAAGGCAATTTTGTGCTGAATAACTCTGCTACTCATACTTTGTGTCTAGCATGTACAGTTATTGAGCTACTAGCATTTGTTTACGACATGCTGACTATGGCTTGATTTTGCTTAGAAAGGCCCAGGATTCACTGTTAAAAGTATACAGGAGATTCAGGAGGCAAGTGGTGTAATCTCAGAGTGAACCTGTGGAGGCAATGAGTTAACATTTGGCATATTCAGGTCCCCCATTAACAATATCTCCCCATTTTCTGCCATCCTAAGGATGCCTTCTGTCATTTCTTTGTCCATTTCATCTGCCTGAGATGGGGGTCTGTATACAACCCCCATGCTGATTGTGGTACCATTTAAGGTCTCCAGGGTGACCCACAGTGCCTCTTCTCCTCTCTGTTTACCATTTAGTTCCATTGCTTTAATCCCTTCCCTTGCTCAGAGAACTACTCCTCCTCCTTCTCTACCCTCCCTGTCCCTCCTGTAGATTGTGTACCCTGGTATGTTGATATCCCAGTCATGGTTTTCTGTGTACCATGTTTCTGCAACTGCCACAATATCCAGGCATCCCTCTTCCATCAAGGCCAGCAGTTCAGGGAGCTTGTTACCTAGTCTACGGGCATTAGTACTCATTACCCTTCATTTTTTTATGGCCTTACCCCTTTTTGCCCCATCCTTGTCCTTACTGCCTTTGCTTTTTTCTCTATTTACCCCTGCCCTTCTTCCTATCGACTTCTCTGTCTTGGTGTTTACCTCACTAACTACCCGTATTTTTTTGTGGGGGAGTGGGTTCGGATTTCCCTGATCCTCTTTAGTTCTTGCCCCCTTGGGGAGAGAGAAGTTGAGACAGCTAGGTGTTGCAAGCTCAGTGACAGCTGGTCACATGTATTTTCCTGTGGACAGAGTGCAGAGGGATGCCTGGATAGCTGACAGCCATGTACAGTCTGATGTCATGTCTCTACACACCACTGTCAGTAAAAAACTGATGAGCGTGTTGTTTTCCTGTTTTCAAAGCTGTTTCTTCTAATACTTGGAGTTATTACTAGGAATTCTGAGACAACAGTAGATGTTATTCGTCCATATATATAGTTGTCTTATAATCATGTAAAATGGTCATTTAGTTATCCCTTTGCATATATGTGCCTAATTTTCTTGAGGGTCCTCATTCCCACAAAGGGCTGTGATAAGGAGTAAGAACTAACAGAATTTGTTTTTTTAAACTTTTTATGCTCAGTGTCTGGCCCTTTAGGACTCCCTTTCTGTGTGGTCCCTCAGGCCGGCCAACTCCTGCTCTGCCTGAGGTCTCCCCAGACCTAACCTCCATCCCGGGATCTCTCCTCGTCCTACTACCAACCCCCAACCCCCCTGGCTCTGAGCCCCCTGAGGTGGGACTACCTGCTCCTCTGGCCCTGTATCTAGAATCTAATAGGGTGGCCGGAGTGGGTAGGAGATTTGGAGGCTGTCTAGGGTAGACCCAGCATTAAGCATGGGGGCCAAACACTGGACCCACCTTCCCCTTCCCAGGTGCCAGGGTCTTTTTCCTTGTTTTGAATTCCCAGAGGCGTGAATGTGCAATGATGCCCATTGTGTGACGGGTGCACTTCTGCGCCCATTTGCGGGGATGTCCACCACCACCTCTGTACCCCATATATGTGCCTGCTAGAGGCAATTTATTTATTTATTTATTAGACCATCGGTTTACAGACCTCTGAGTCATAGACTCATTTACAAAGGCACCTCATCAAGAGAGCAGTACATCACAGATGCTTACAGTCTGCAGTGGGACCACCAGAACTGTGAGATGCAGAATCCCCTCCCAGAGAAGGAGAGCAGTCCATCTGGTGCTCAGTCCTCTACTCCCTGGCTTACCCCGTGACCCAAGTTCACTCCCAAACACAGGTTCCAACATGGTGAGTGGTAAGGCTAATGCCTCAACCCTCAGCACCACTAGGCCAGCTTAGAACTAATAGAAATTGCTATTGTCCAACTCCAAAGTGTAAAAGAATATTATGTGGGAAGGGGTACAAAATATTTCCCTTACACATCCAGCAAATGGTCAAGTGCTGCTTCATGCCAGCTGAGTAAATGCTAGGGCCTAAAAATTAGCCACTGGCTAAAATGTGTCCAATGTTTTAGCCACTTGTTAACTGAATTAGCCACTCTACAAATATGGTCTAATGCTGCTTTCCTGTCTCTGTGACCCAAACATTATGGGGTTCTCCACCGTTTGGTGCCGGAATTGAACTGACAAATCTCATGTTCTCAAAGGGCTGGTAGAATAACCTAGAGGTTAGAGTAATGAGTTGTGAATGAGCTTGATACATACAGCAGACCTGGGTCTGATTCCCACAACCTCCACTTGCATACTATGTGACTCTGAGCAATTCATTCAACCACTCTAGTGCTCCTGGGTCACCCCCTGAAAACAGGCACTTGTGCACAGTGGGCCATACCTGGTTACCAAAAAATAGAATAAAGGGGCAGTGAGTGAACTTGATCTCTCTAGCAGGCTTTGCTCATGATTTTTGTGAAGACAAAAAACACAAAGATTCTAAAATGTGGGTTCAGAGGTTTGTTTCTTACTGGTTGATAGTGATTCCCTGGGTTTTTATTTCACATATGCAGAATTGCTATTTAGTAGTAAAAGATTTGCATTTCATACAGGCATATTGAGTACACTGGCATCATTAGTGCATCAGAGCTCTTTGTACAAAGTGGTCCTGTTTCAGGTTTATTTATTTATTTATTAGCTTTTGGTAACTGGGTAAGTACATTTGGCAATAACCCTGCCTATTTTCAGGCACAGCCCGGGAGAGTACAGTGTATAAACTACAATGATAACAATTAGCTACAAAAGCAATGATACAATCAGGACATAATAGTCAGCAGACACTCCAGAGCAAAAAGGATCATTATCCTCGCAGGGATAAAGCAGAAGAAACAAATACAAATGGTGGCAGTGGTACAATCAGTGAAGAACAGAAGGGTAAACAAGTCAGAAAAGACTGATAGAGGAGAAACTGACAAGTAGTTCACGTTCAGTAAACAATATGGAAATAGACTAAACAGGTTGGAAGGAAAGAAGAAAGAGCGAGCATCAAGTTAAGAGCAGTCACAGTTACCAAGTGCATTTAGGTGAGAGAACAGTACATGCTTGAAGGTAAGGTGAGATGAGAAGTTCTAATCTTGATGTGAAAGGGGATGGAATTCCAGAACTTGGGGGCAAAATAGGAGAAAGCTTGCTCACCCATTTTCGAGTAGCAGGGCAGGACTGAGAGCTTGAGAGAGGTGGAGGACCTAAGGGAGCGGGAGTGAAGGATGGGGGTTAGCATAGCTCCCAGTGTGTTGGGATGGAGAGGTCTGGTTAAAGGGACACTGTCAACTTTTTTTTTTCCATTGTATTATTTCTAGTTAAACACCCACATTTTATGAGTGTTTACCTACTCTAAAATCCATTGATGCTGCTGTTTTTAGTTTCTCCAACAAGTGTGCACAAGGAATGAGGTGCTCAGACAGTAAAGTAGTAACATAAGCTTTTTAACAAATTGTCGCACTTTCACCCATAGCTTTGAATGTTCAAGTAGAAAGGTTTTATTTATTCCATATGGCCATCAGATAGTGTCTGACAAGTTTCGGAAATCCATCCTTTATCAAAGGCATCCTTTGATAAGAGATTGATTTCCGAAATGTGTCAGCCGTTATTTGATGGTCATATGGAATTAAAAAAAAAATTTTCTAGCTGAACATTTTAAGAGCCTTGGTGGTCATTCAAAGATATGGGTGTGAGTGCTACAGTTTGTTAAAAAGCTTATGTTGCTGTTTTTGTATCTGCCTTTTTGCTACAGTACATAGGAGTGAAATGCATGCTAACGTATAGCAATAAACAACTTTGTTTTGAATCCTGGATCTATTTTTTTACATACTTCCTGAACAATAGACACCCTCCCAAACAGTCCAGTCACTCATGATGAAATAGTCACCTCTACTCCCACTGCATAATGAGTGGCTAGACTGTGTCGAGGGTGTTCCTAGGTCCAGCAACAATGAGTGGGACTTAATCAAGGAATGTAAACAAACATATTTTTGTGTGGGCAGTCTGTTTTTCATTGTTTAAAAGAAAAAAGAATCAGAATCAAATAACCAGCTACATCAGCAGTCTGTCAGAACATGAACAGTTATACCTTGTGATTTTAAACTAGGGACTCTACAAGGCCTAAGGGGGTTGACAGTGTCCCTTTAAAGAGTCAATAAAACATCCCTGAGTATAGGACCAATGTGCATTGGGGGCCAGCCAGTGCAAGGCACAGTAGAGCAGACAGTGATGAGTTAGGCGGGGAGCCGATAAGGCAAATCTATAGATGTTGTTATATGTAGTATCCCACTTCCGAAGTACACCAGCATTGGCATGAGAGAGTATGGGGAGGCGTATAACAGTCTTGGGAGCAGGACACCTCTAGCTACTGAGATCCTGGCATTAGGTGTGAGAGAATGATGCACTCTATAAGCAGCACCTATCTTCGAGTTAACTGAAAGGCATACCTCGTTGATGTGACAAGAGAAGTCAAGTACCAGGTCCAGCACGATACCAAGATATTTGAAGGAGTCAATATTCGAGACAGGTGACCCGTCACAGCAGGCGAGATTGCAATTTGGTCAATGAACACTAATCGCAGAATGTACTTGTTTAAGCAGTGTGAGTCTAAATATTCACAAATAATATTGACAAATGAACACACAGAGTTATGTCTTGTTTAGCTCGCGTGCACGCACGCACACACTTTCTTTGGCTTCAGTGAGATTAAGAACATCTGAGGAGTCAATTCATAGCATTCCATTCTGTGACCTTTGATTTACTAGTCTCAGGGATGTTTGCTAATCTCTGGTTATATTTCTTGACCAATGGCTAATCTGTCATACTCATGTTTGAAATGTTTTTTTTTCTCTTGGTTATTTAAAAACTCTCTTAAAAATGATGCAAGAATTAAGCCTGAATACATATGCTGTAACTGTGACCATTATTTCCCATCAAAACTTTGTCAGAGTGAAAGAAAAAATACCAACCACTGCAGAATAGCATAGTTAAAGATGACAGCTTGAGCTCCTGCAGTAAAAACACTTCACTCTGCGTTGATCTGAGAAATCTGAACATCATTCCTCACTGTTAAACACTAACAGAGAAAAAGTAGTGCAGTAAGCAGACTGCTGAGAGGAAGTATAGCTATGAAACTCCAATAAAAAAGAAGTCCATTAGACATTTGGTGAGCTGCTTATTTCTACTTTCCTAGCAAAATGTCTGCAGGGCTGCCTTACAACCATAAAAAGGACTCTTGTGATGTCCCAGGTAATTATTCTTTGTGCAGCTTTTTCTAGATTTTTAATTTTCCTCACTTATGATATGTTATCATAGAGGACAGGTAATAATAACACTGTCTTAGAGTCTGTTTTTCTGGCTAATACTGAATGCTTCTTGGCTAATGTTGACAGTTTTTTTTTCAGTGTCAGTTATGTGGCATTCAGTTGGTTGAGTGGCGACACATGGCAAGTGTTTCCCCTCTTAACACTGAGCTTCTGTATGGTTTTTGGCAAGATACCATAGGATTGATTACTTCAAACAAATTCAGTTTTGTATAGCTTGGGTCTCTTGCTGCAGCAGACCCTGATGGTACAGAAAAAGCCTCAGTTCCTTTCTGCCACTGAAGGGCCATGTCTCTCCAGGTCTCCTCTGGGGATTCCTGAGACTGAAACAATTTGGTAGCAGTCTATAGGGCCAGAGCACTCACACTTTTTATGACTGACTGGGTCTGAGAGTGAGTCCATGATTTATTTTCTTTTTCCTTCCTGTGCCATTCAAGTAATTTTTCAGCTCCTGCTTCAACAGCTTAGCAAACGCCTGGCTAGAGAGGTCCATATTCTGTAGCTTCTGGTTATTGCAGGAAGGAAATAGTCCAAAAAAACACTTTAATCTGGTGGTTTTCTGGGAGCAGCAAACACACACAGCTACCAGCTGGCAGCCATCTTATGATGCACAAATTAAACAGGCAGCATAAGAACATGCTATGGAGTCTGAGATACAGGATGAATAAAGTAACGGCCTAATCGCTTGTTAACTAGAGGAAGGAAATCAGCTTTTTGTCATGATAGTCCAAAGCTGCAATTAGGCATTTGAGAAGAAAAACTCCAGTAGTTCAACTCCAGTAGTAAGTACAATATATCAAACAAAATGAACAGAAATAATAAGGATTTAATGGGAAATATTCTTACCCCTCAGAGCTATTGTACTACTGATGACAATTACTTTTAATGTTCCCCCCACAGTTGTCCCAAAATTATGATAACATCGTGACTGTCTGACTCCTGCTTCCCTTCTCTTGAAGGAACTACTGTATGTCTTTAGTGCCAGAAACAAACTCCACATTAGTATCCTGGTAACCAGCTCCAGGTGGGGGGAGGTCATCCTGCCAGTGTACAGGTCATTAGTGAGGCCACACCTGGAGTACTGCATGTAGTTCTGGCGCCCATACTTGTAGAAAAATATCAAAGTGCTAGAAACAGTCCAGTGCAGATTGACTGGGATGATCCTTGGACTTGAAGATAAACCCTACAAGAAGAGACCGAGTGTGCTCAACATGTACTTCCTGGAGGAATGGAGGGATAAGGGGGGACATGATAGAGACCTTCAAGTATATGAAGGGCTTAAATAAGGTTGGTATAGAGGGCCTTTTTAGGCAGAAGGGAGGGAGGGACACTAGAGAGCACAGTCTGAGGTTGGAGGGGGCGAGATTCAGGAGCGAAATGAGAAAGCATTACTTTACAGAAAGAGTGGTGACAGGGTGGAAAACACTGCCGGGAGGTGGTATCCTTAACATTGGTAGTCAGTTTTAAGAGGGGTGGGACATAATCAAGAGAAAGGTCACAAACAGGGCTACAGAGGAAGAGAGTCAGCAAGCAGGGGCATGAATTTGAAGGAGCATGGAGGGGAGGGGTAACTTAGTATAATGATCTGCTAGCTGCACACTCGAGCAGACTTGATAGACCATATGGCCTGTATCTGCAGGCAGTTTTCATAAGTTTGTAGCACTGTGTTAATGCCCCACTTCATTATTTCAGTTGGATATGGCACTATCAAGAGGTGAACTAGTTTACACTTCTTGTGCTACCATGAGGTACAACTTGCAATATGTCAATGTGCCATTGAACTAGTCATGATCATCATTTTGTGCTCTGCTATCTCTCTAGCAGCCTGATAGTGGAACCTGTTCTTGTTTAGTTAGCTTTGTACTTACACAGCTTATATGTTTCTTGATTGTTAGAGCTGCAGGTAGTTGGAGCCTGCAGCCTTGTTCATCAGCTCTAAAAATGAGCTACAGGATTCAGACCATGGCACACTTCCTTTGGAGTTTTCAAATGATCCTTCTACCTGTTTGCAGCCCTTCAATTTAACCCTTGCAGTGGTGCAGACTGGACATCTTTCCAGAGCTCAATCAAATAGATTCATTCTAGTTCTTTCGGCAGCCTAGGGATTAAGAAACAAATGCTCTGGAGAATCACCTCACCTCCCCAGCCTTGTAGTGCTTCAGTGAGTACAAGAAACACGTTTTCTTTTGAATCTAACTTAGCATACAGCCATCTTGCCATCTGTAGTTGGAAAATGGAGTACCATGGCACACATTTTTGGAGTTTTCAGTGTATACGTCTACTCTGCCTGCAAGTTATAGCACTGTTTCTAGAGCCCCTTAAATAATTGCACCTCTTAGAAGAGCTTAAGGCAGTATTGGCTGTAATTTCTGTTGAAACACATTCATCATTTCAAGAGCATGTAAGATAAATAGCTATAGAAACATAGAATTTGATGGCGAGATAAGGACCGCTTGGCCCACCCAGTCGGCCCATTTCCTACCTAATGGATAAGCTGCAGATCCTAGTTAACCAATGGCCTGCTTCTTTCTACCCCCACCCCATAGCATTGCTTTATGACTGTCCCATGCATGCTTGAATTCAACCACTGTTTTGACTCCACAACCTCCTCCAGAAGGCCATTCCATGCATCCACAACCCTTTCTTTGAAAAATACTTCCTTACATTACCTCTGAGCTGCCCCATCTTCAAATTGTGCCCCTTGTTCTTGCACATCTCTTTTTTTGAAAGATGCTACCTCTTGGACTTTGTTGATTCCTTGAGGTACTTGAAAGTTTCTATCATGTCCCCCTCTCCCTCCTTTCCTCGAGGCTATACATATTAAGCTCCTTTAGTCTCTCTTCATCGTCTTCGGTGCAGACCCTGCACCATTTTAGTGCCCTCCTCTGGACAGCTTCCATCCTGTCTATGTCCTTGTAGAGATTGGGTCTCCAGAACTGCATGGAGTACTCCATATGGGGTCTCACCAGCTGTCTTTACAGAGGGATAACAACTTCCGGTTTTCTACTGGTGATGCCTCTCCTATGCATCCCTTAGCCCCCAGCCCTCCTTACTGCCTTCTCATTGCTTGCCCACCTTTAAGTCATCTGATATGACTACCCCAGGTCCCTTTCCATTTTTGTTGTTGTTAGTATCTCACCCCCATTGTGCAGTCTTCCCTGGGTTTTTGTTTCCCAGGTGCATTACCTATTGAACAGCTAACTTATATAAACAATGAAAATATTATTTATTTTCAATGGCACTTCTTTTCCTGCACTGCCGCATATTTACCTGATTCTGTAGTATATGTGTTGATTTCCTGCACAGTGTGGGTGGGATATGCAAAAGAGTTGCACCATGCTCAATAGGGTTGCACCTGCACAAGTCTGAAATTGCGCCATTCTGCGATATTCAGCAGGAGGCAGTTGTGCCACTGAAAACATGCTGAGCAACAGCGCAATGCTAATGAATGCATGCTGAACTGGAGGGGGAGGAACCATGCATAAACTGCACAGCCTGATATTCAGCCGGGCTGTGCAGAGTTGTGCAGGTGCAACCCCCAACCTGCGCCTGCACAACTTTGAGACAAAAAAAGGGTAAATGAGGGCCACCCACAGGTGAGCTGCCACATTGCAGGGTGCAACACAGCAGCTGCCACCTGTGGCTGGCCCTCAACCTACTCCTGTGCCCCCCACAGCCTGATCGTGGGCAAAGTATAAAATCCCCCACCCTGACTGGCCCGATCGTGGGCAAAAGCATAAAATCCCCTCCCCAACTGGCCGATCGGGCAGTGCGCATAAATAACCCCCCACCAGCCCGATTGTGGGCAGCAAAGTGTCCTCCCCAGAACATATCCCTGGTGGTCCAGTGGACGCTAAGCCCGATCGCAGGCTGCATTATGTTGAACCCCCAGAACATATCCCTGGTGGTCCAGTGGACCGCTAAGCCTGATTGCGGGCTGCATTATGTTTAAACCCACCCCCAAGACCATATCCCTGGTGATCTGGTGTCCCCACCCACCCACCCATGAAGCCCACCACCCGCTCCCCGGCGGCGGTGGGCGGCAGCATCCACCCGCCTACCACCCCACCACCTGCCGACTGACTGCCCAGTAGGGCTGCATGCCCATTGGTGCAGAGCAAGGCCAATGGGCATGCTGCCCATACATCCTGAGCGGTCAGATGTGTGAATGAATGAATTGTTCACATGCTCTGAACTTACCTTATCGACGTATGGGCAACATGCCGGTCGCTCTTGCCTCTGCACCCAATAAACATGCAACACGAGCAATCAGTCGAGAAAATAATGAGGTGAAGCAGCGGAAGTGAGAATACTACCACCACCCGGCTGCCGGGCGCAATGAGAGCTCATGGTGAGGAAATGAGGACACTGGGCTATCACCAGAATTAATGCTGAGAGATTTAAACATAATGCAGCCTGCGACCCAGTCTGATCCCTGAACACAAATATATTGAAATTGCTGCTGCCCACAATCGGGCTGGTGGGAAAATTTCAACTTTTGCCAGATTGGGCCAATCCCGAGAGAGATTTATGATTTTGCCGCGATCAGCCAGTGAGGGTGGGGATTTTACTCTTTGCCCGCGATCGGGCTGCAGAGGCGTCGGTTCCCGACGGCTGCTGCCTGGCAGGGTGCCAGGCGCAAGTCCTCGGGGATCGGTACACCTGCATGCTAATGGCATGCAAATGGGGCCATAAACAGATGCAAATTGCCCCTCCTGCACCTTGCATGAGTTATGGGCCAATTTGCATGTCACCTTTTCAATATCGGAAATTTGTGCATGGCGCAATGGTACTTGCGCCACCGCAAGTTGAATGCTCCACTCTGACCACTTGCGGTGGTGCAAGTTCCACTGCACCATGCACAGTGGCTGTGGCCGGGGGGTGATATTCAAAGGAGTTGCTCAACAGCGCAGCTCCTTTGAATATCGCCCCGGCCACACCCTTGCACAACTATTTTGTGCAGCGCAAGGGTTTGCGCCACAAAATAGCTCAGTTTGAATATCCGGCCCTGTGTCTTTAAAACTAAGATATTTATAATAATTAGATAGTTAATGAAGCTGTGTGCCTTTTCTGGTATTTTAATGGTTTCAGCTCCCCTTGTTCTCAGATTACCTTGCAATACATTTGAGTTTTAAGCTTTGATTATGCTGGTCATTAATATTCAACTTTCTTGCGTACTTTTATATACATAGATGTTGACATTTTATTTTCTTCTTCAGTACCATAAAGGCATTGTGTTTTTGCAGAGTTTTTTGCTAATTCGTCGCCTCTTTCATTTAATTTTTCTGTCCAATGTCCACCTCCACATTTACATTTTTTATTTCTATTTGATCAAGTTTCACAGCATGTAAGGCTAACAAGTGGCAGCTCCAGCTTCTGTTGGTTACCAGGGCACTGGCTAGGCACTACAGTTGGAAGCCAGGGCAACTATTGAAACTGGAATGGAAAGCATATGTGCATATTCATGCTTGCTTCTTGTAGTATTTGAACTAATCATGAATGTTATTTTTCTGAAAATAAAAATGCAAATTCCATTTTTTTTTTTTACAGGGGATGGCCTTGCTTCTCCTGTCTTGGGGATGGGGGTACGGATGGCCCGGCTTCTCTTGGCTTGGGATAGATGGCTCTGCTTCTCCTGGCTTGGGAAAGGGGGGGGTGACCCTGCCCCCTGCTTTCTCTAGCAGGAGAAGCTGGGCCACATGACCCAGAAGATAAGGCCAGCCCCAAGCCAGGAAAAGCAGGCTACCCCAAGCCAGGAAAACCAGGGAGATGCCCTTCCCCCAAGCCAAAAGAAGCAGGGTCATCATCACCCTCCAAGCCAGGAGGATCAGGCCCCCCACCAGGAAAAGCAAAGCTGTTCTCCCTGGGGCAGGAGAAGTAAAGCCTTACCCATCACCTGAACAAGAAGAAATGGCCATCCCAACCCTTTATAGCAGGTATCCACCTATCAAAATGGTCCTCAATGGATTGGCCACCTGCAGTGGCAGGCCTGGAGATCGAGGACCATGCAGTCTCTCTTTTGAGTCTCTCTCCGCCTCTCCCCACAGTACTGAGACATTTTCAAATAAACCCATCCAATTACCTTAATGAAAAGGCACAAGCAGTCAGAATCCTGTCACTCTGGTTCTGCAGGCAGTTTCTTTCTTGGCTGTTTTTGCTGCTGGCAGGACATTTACTTGAGGGTCTGACTCTGTGCTGCGGCTACTGGCTGGCAGGGTGGCTAGCTGGTGCTGTACTCTCTCATTACCAACCAGACTGTGCTCTAGTATTTTATAAAAAAGCACAGCATAGTACAGCTCTTTTAAGGTTAGCTATACTGCTGGGCTGGGGGGCTTCTGTGCTGCAGCTTGCAAGCAATGGTAATGCAGTTCTGGTTTGCTGGGTATGGTTGGCTGGGTGACTCTTGATTCAAGCAGCTAGGCAGTCACCAGGAGCCAAGCTGCAGTGCCACTTCCTGCCCCCAACACTGGGTGCCCAGTTATGGGGTAGGGTGGTAAACTAAAATGAAAGCAAGTAGCCACTTGCTACTCAACCATGTTGCCACCAGACTTCCCCAGTTCTGAAACCAAATGCCTAAACCTAGAGTCAGATAGTAAATGAAAAAAGTAAGCAAACAATGACAGCCAAACCCCAGTGCTGCCAACCCTCCATTCTAACACTAGGTGCCCAGCCCCCCAGTCCAACAGTCAATGACAAAAGTAAGCAGACAATGGGAGCCCATCTACAGTGATGTTTTTGAAACAATAGTTGTTTTCTGCATTAATCTATTGTAGTATTGCTCCCTGCTATTCGTTGTATTATTGCACATTTGTGTACTTGCCACTTGTACATCAAATAAAAAGCAATTTTATTCAATAGTCAGCAGTAAAACTTTAATCTGCTTAATAGAAAAGCATATAGGAATTCATAGGATGAATACTAAAAACAACTAAAGTGCAGTGGTGCAATGAATATCAGGGAGCAATGCTAAGCCACACTGGGGCAAAAACAACTAATGTTTCACTCCAGAAGCAGAGTTTTATCAGAGTTAGTAACTTAATGCAGAAATGCCCTTATATTCTCTGTCACTAGGTCTGAATAGCATGTGTATGAACAGCGCTGTCAATAACAGCACCTTCCATACAGCACTATGCAGAACAGTGGCAGGAACAAATGCTGCAAGTAAAGGCAATGCCACTGGTAGCGGTCACAAAGCACACTGACAACTGCTACCAGTCCAAACACTTATTTTAGTGGGGGCTCTGCACCCTCCACACTCCCCTTAACTAAAATAATCAACTCTGAGTTGGAACTGGATTACGGGAGAAAAACAACATTTTTAATGCCAGGATTAGAACCCTGATCTCCACCACCATTGTGGCCAAACAGCTGCATGTCTCAGTCCTCTCTGCCACGGGAGCAGCTCATCCACCATTTTTGATTTCCCATCCCTTGTCTTCTTCCTAGTACTACAGACAGCAACCTGGGTAGCGTTTACTGCACAGCACTGTTTAATCCCTGTCTCTGTCTGTGGTGCGCCATTCAGACATTGTTGATGTTCTCTGTGTCAATCTTTGCCATTCATCACTACTTGGGTATTTGGACAGAGACTAATACCTCGTGGGAGCTTTTTGTTTTCCTGGAGGCGGAATTATTGCAGAAGTGGTGCCACCCTCGAGGCCGGCGTATTATGTGGCGATCGCGGGTTGTCCGTTATCTGCCCTTGACTCCGCCTTGGCCCCAGTTCTTTTTCTCCTGCTGTTGAGTGAGGACCTCATGGAAGATTTAGAAAATCACCTGCGTTTGCGGCCTACTCTGTGACCTAGTACATCAGAAGCATTGGTAGTGTTAGTTCGGTCTCATTTCGGTTCACCATGTTTGGTGCCGCTTCAAGTGATCTCCAGTAAGATTGTTCTTTTTTCTTACAAGCGATGCTGAGTACTACATAGAAACATAGAAACTGTTGGCAGATAAAGACCGCTAGGCCCATCCAGTCTGCCCTTAGGCCCTATACGTTGTATGTGGCCACTGACCCTATGTGATCAATGGCTTATCATCACTCCCTCCCCTCTCAGGCTTCCCATGTGCCTGTCCCAAGCATGCTTAAATCCCTCCACTGTGCTTTACCCCACTACCTCCTGTAGCAGATGATTCCATGTGTTGACTACCCTTTCTGTGTAGAAAAACATCCTCACATTACCTCTTAATCTACCTCATTCCAATTTCATATTGTGCCCCCTTGTTCTAGTACTTTTTCTACAATGGAAAAGCTCCCCTGCCTGCACCTTGTTTATGCCTTTGAGGTACTTAAAAGTTTCAATTATATCCCCCACTGTATCCTCTCCTCCAGTGAATATATATTGAGATCCCTTAGTCTCTCTTCATATGTTTTGTGGTGTAAGCCCTGCACTATCTTTGTTGTCTTTCTCTGGATAGTCTCCACCTTATCTATGTCTTTGCGCAGGTGTGGTCTCCAGAACTGCACGCACTACTCCAGGTGAGGTCTTACCAATGTTTTATACAATGGCATCACCACCTCCCGCCTCCTGCTAGTGATATCCCACCTATGCAACTGAGCATACCACTGGCCCTCCATGCCACCTTTGTACACTGCTTTGATACCTTAAGGTCATCAGAGATGATAACTCTTAAGTCCCTTTCCTCTTTGGTGACAGTCAGCTCCCACCCCAACCTGTAGCTCTCCCCAGGGTTCCCTCTACCCAGGTGCATTATTTTGCATTTCTGATCATCTTTCAAGCTTCTCCAGGTCCCTCTTCATTTTCTGCACTCCTTCTGGAGTATCCACCCTGTTGCAGATCTTGGTGTTATCTGCAAAGAGGCAGACCTTTCTTTATAGCCCCTCTGCAATGTCACTAATGAAGACATGGAACAGGACTGGTCCTAGTACTGATCCCTGTTTTACCCCACTGGTCACCCCCCTCTACCCAGATTGTACCCTATTTAGCACCACCCTCTGTCTCCTGTCTGTTAAGCAGTTCCTAACCTAGTTCACCACCTTATCTCCCATGCCCAGACTGCCCATCTTGTTAATCAGCCTTCTATGTGGCACGGTGTCAAAGGCTTTGCTGAAATCCAGGTAGGCGACATCTACTGCCCCTCCCTGATTAAGTTCCCTAGTCACCCAATCAAAAAAACTATTAGATTCATTTGACATGACCTTCCTGCTGTGAATCTGTGTTGCCTCAGATCCTGAGCACCACTGGATTCCAAATGTGCCACTGTAATTTCTTTCAGCAGTGTCTCCATGATCTTCCCACAACTGAGGTGAGGCTCTGGCTTGTAGTTCCTCGTCTCCTCCCTACTGCCGCTTTTGTGCAGTGTGACTACATGTGCCCTCCATGTAGTGTATTTACTTTCTGTTTTTCTAGTTCTGGTACTTACTTTGTGATTATGATGTTAAATAGTTTTCATAGATGTGGTGAAAGTTTTGGTCTTTTTACTTTTGAGAATTTTGGTGTGTTTATTAGGTTTTGCTGTTTTGTTTATTAAGTTTAGTTAGTTTTTCTTATTTTCAGTAGAATTTTGCTATAGCTATTTGTTTGTATGTTATTCTTTCCTACTTTCCTTGGTCTCTTACCTTCCTTTTCTTCTGTGAAGATTGAGGTGAAATGGTTGTTTAATGTTTTCTGTTTTTAAGTCTTCTTCAGTATTGTTCTACTTTTCTCTCTTTATCTTCCAATTCTATGTTGTGCCTTCCTCCTCTTTTCTCTCAACGTATTTAAAGAAGGTGTTTGTCCTCCTCCTTGCCTGCTTCTGCTATCCTCTCTCCTCAGTGGCCTCCTTAGCCCTCCTTATCTTTTGCCCAGCCTCTTTTCTTTTTTCCCTGTAGGTTTCTGTCCTCATCTCTTTGTGTCCTCCTGTACCTCTTTGAATGCTCTAGTCTTCTCCTTGACCTCTAACGCTACCTCTCTAGTGAACCATAGAGGTCTTTTCTGTCTTCTATTCTTTCTTACCTTCTTATACATGAGTCCATGGCTTTAAATACCTCTCTTGATGGCTGCCCATAACTCCACCCCTGCACATCCCCTATCCTCAACATTTCTTCCCCAACTACCTTCCTCATTCCATGAAAGTCAGCCTTTCTGAAGTCCATTACCTTGGTTCTTGTCCTAACCCTCCCTGCCTGCTCTCACCCTGAACCTGACAGCCCTGTGGTCACTGGTGCCAAGCTCTTCCCCACCTCCACCTCCTCCACACTGTCCCCATTTGTGAGGACCACATCCAACAGGTTTACACCTAGTGGCTCACTGACCCTTTGTTGCAGGAATATGCCCTGAAGAGCCTCTAAGATGCTCCCTGCTCCTTGTGGAGATTGCTGTCTGGGCCTCCCAGTTGATGTCCAGAAGGTTTAAGTCCCCAACTAGCACAATTTCCCCTTTCCATGCCATCCTCGCTACTGATTCTACAAAGTGTCTATCCCCTTCCTCCCCTGCATAGGAGGCCTATAGACTACCCCAACACGCAGGTTTTCCCCTGTCCCCTGTCTAGGGTGACCCACATTATCTCTGTTTCCCCCTCCTCATCCTGCCCTTCCATGGCCCCAATCCCTTCCCTGATATATAATGCCACCCCTCCTCCCTCTTCCTCCCGATCTTTCCTAAATAACTGATACCCTGGGATCACTGTCTCCAGGCGTGGTGCTCATTCACCAAGTCTCACTACTGCTACAATGTCTAGGTTCTCCTCCATTATGGTGGCCTCTAGTTCACCCATTTTGTTTCCCAGGCTCCTGGCATTTGCAGCCAAAGCCTTCCAACATGTAGCCCCATCTCTTCCTTCCTTGCTGCTAACTGTTCCCTTGATGCTTGTTGTGAGTCATGGAGTGGAGGCTGATAGCCTTCCTGCTCTGCCTCCCGTAAGGATGACACTGTCCTTTGGCCCCAACAATTTAGTTTAAATTGAACTCCCTTATCATGAAGTCCCCCAGTTTACTCTTTAGTGCAGCTGCCCATGAAGAGCTCAGGTGCAGCCTGTCTTGGGCATACAGCCCCTCCTCCTCCTCCTCCCATGTAGAGCCCCAGTCCCCTATCCAGCCAGATCTTGCCTGTACTTCCATCAGACTTTTCCCCTCCTAGTCATTTGTGCCCAGGTGAAACACCAGAGGAGTCCTTTCTTCTTGCTGCTTACCCCAGGACAGAATATGATGCCTCACCTCCAGCGCCACTATCCCTGGCATGCACTGTACCCATACTGCACTGTTTTTTGCGCCCTTCCTTCCCCATTTTAGCCCTTTAATTATTGAGTCCCCTAAGAGTGCTACCCTACTGCCCCCTGATTCCTGTGTGTCCTTTTGGCCTCTAGCCTTGTGTCGTGTTGTTTGGCTTCCTTTGATCTCCCCCTCATGTTCCATCCTGGCTTGGTTTCCGTCCCCGCTCGTCATTTGTTCCCATCATCTAACCTCTCTGATGTTTATCCACACCCAGCATCTTTCCTTTTCACCCTCTCCTTTAGCCTTTCCTCTGACCCCTCCTGTATCTCTTCATCCCTTGTACTTCCCCTGACTTCCTTCATCCCTGCAAACCCCTCCTGCATCACTGCTTGAACATGAGCCAACTTCACCTTGCCCCCTTTACTTGCTCCTGGCTTCCCCATCTGCCTCACTGTGTGAGACTGTGCCAACTGTGCTTGATCCCTCCAACTGTTCCTGTCCCGCCCATCCTTGCAGAAGGTTTTGAGCACCGTGCCCCACTTGGGAAGTCTTCTTCCTACCACCTGCCCTATCTGCATATTTACCTTCTCCTAATGAAGAAGAATTCCAAAGGCTGGCCAAAGTAGCAAGAAGGAGGAACAGCATGCCAAAGTGCAGAAAGAGCTCCAGATAGCAGAGGGTATAAAGAGGAGAGATAAGGCCTTCTTTAGTTACATAAAAGAAAAGAGGGACAAGAAGGATGGTATAGTCAGATTTAAGCAAGGGGATGAATGAGTCGTAGAAGATGTGAAAAAGCAGAAGTACTAAATGAGTACTTCTGCTCTGTCTTCACTAAGGAAAAGGAGGACAAATGCCACAGGGAGAAATAAGAAAGGAAGGAGTGGGGTAGATCCAAAATGGGCCACTGGGATTGAGAGAGTGAGGGAGGGACTGATGGCACTGAGGGTGGATAAATCCCAGGTACTCAAGCAATTTTCTGAAGAACTAGCAGGCCTGCTGACTATTCTATTCAATGGTTCCCTAGACTCTGGAGTAGTGCCAAATGAATGGAGAACAGCGCATGTAATGCCACTCCACAAAAGTGGACCCACGGAGGATCCGGGCAACTACAGGCCAGTCAGCCTGACCTCAATAGTATGTAAGCTTATGGAGACCATACTGAAGGAAGGGCTATTGAGGTACATGGAGGAGAATGGCCTGCAGGACAGTAAGCAGCATGGGTTTGTGGCAGGCAGATCATGTCAAACAAACTTAGTAGAGTTCTTTGACTGGATCACTAAGGCAGTGGACAAGGGCCAGGCAATAGACGTCATATACCTTGACTTTAGTAAGGCCTTCGATTAAGTGCCGCACAGGACGCTGATAGCAAAACTGAGAGGGCTGGGGGTAGGGTAGAAATTAGCAAGATGGGTAGAAAACTGGTTGAGGGGCAGGATGCAGAGGGTGGTGGTAGGGTAGGAAACCTCCAGTAAAAAGGAGGTCACCAGCAGAGTTCCACAGGGGTCGGTGTTGGGCCTTGTACTGTTTATTTATAAGTGACATTGGGGATGGCAACCAGGGCAAAATGTGTCTGTTCATCTACGACACCAAGCTCTGTGGGAGGCTGGATACCCAGGAGGGGATACAAGAGTTAAAGGAGGACCTAGCCAGACTGGAGAGATGGTCAGAGATATGGCAGCTTGGGTTCAATGCCAGAAAGTGTAAAGTGATGCACAATGGGGCAAAGAACCCAAGAGTGGAGTATTACATAGGAAAAGTTCAGGTAGCAGAGTCTGAAGAGGAGAAGGACCTAGGAGAAGTAATTACTAACGATCTGTCCACCCAATGCAAAAAGGCAGTGGCAAAGGCAAACAGAATGCTGGGATGTATTGCAAGGGGATTCAGTAGTAGGCACAGCGATGTTATTTTGCAATTTTACAGGTCACTAGTAAGACCCCACTTGGAGCACGGAGTGAGGTATTGGCACCCATACCTAAAAAAGACATTCAATTACTGGAAGGGGTTCAAAGGAGGGCAACTAGAATGATCAGGGGACAGCAGGAAAAGTCATATGAGGTGAGATTGGGAGCCCTAAGGATGTACTCCCTGGAAGAGAGGAGGAGAATGGAGGGGCATGATAGAGACATTCAAGTACCTGAAGGGAGTAAACAAAGTAGAATGTGAGAGTCTCTTCAACAAGAGAGAAAACACCATCACCAGAGGACATAGCCTAAAGCTAGTGGGGGAAGATACAGGAGGGAAGTGAGGAAGCACTTCTTAACAGAAAGGGTGGTGTCGGCCTGGAATGAGCTGCTGGAGTAGGTGGTGGAGACTAGAACAGTGGGAGCCTTCAAAAGATTTTGGGTCAGGCACAGAGGAAAGCCATGGGACCAAAGAGGTAGAAAGGGAGGGAGGGGGGATCGGAGAGGGGGAGAGTGAGCCAGGGGCACTGGTGTAAGGGGAAACCAGAACTGTGCAATAAATCAAGCAGACAAGATAGACCATGTGGTCTCCTTCTGCTGGCTATTTTCTTTTGTTCTTATGGGACTGCTTTATGGACAAGAGCGTTCATATGGAATCTCAGATATGTATGAGACACATCTAACTTGGCAAATGTATGACCATCAGTAGGAGCATGGAAAACTGATGTCTTGGCCAAATGCACCAGAAGCGAGGAATACTATAGGCCAGAGTCTGACAAAGGCAGTAAATATTCCAACACAGCATTAATAGGACATGTAAATGGGTCCAAATTCCTGAAACAGCCCACAAAGTGAACCACTTCCATTTCAAATAAGTATGTCCAGTAGAAGGCTTTCTGGCTGCAATCAGTACATCAGCAACCTTAGGGCATACTCCAAAATGTGCAATCACTATGTCTTCAAGAGCCATGCATGCAGATGTAGGGATTTCAGGACCAGATGGAACAGAAATTCCTTGCCCTGTGACGACAGACCCCAACACAGAGGTAGAGGTTCCACTGCCATCCGTTGCAGAAATGGAAACCATATTTGGTGATGCCAGAATTGAGCAATGAGGATGAGAATGGCACACTCCATCCACAGCTTGAGCAGAACTGTCTGCATTAGAGGAACTGGGGGCCATGAATATAGGAATTTCCCTTTCCAAGAGAGGGATGAGACGTCACACCAAAAAATTCCAGGCCCTGGAGCAAGTGACCAGAAATGTGGTAGTTTTGTGCTGTGTGGGGAGACAAAATGATTCAACTCTGAACAACCTCTTCTTGGGAAGAGGTCATTTACCAAAGAGGGCAACAGTTTCCATTAGTGAATCCTGGACTGTGACCTGCTTAGTCTGTTTTCTGCAAAGACATTTTGGAGACCCAAAGGATGCATGGCTGATAGTTGTAGGTTGTGGGACAAAGCCCAGTACCATACTTTAATTGCTTCCTTGCACAAGGGACAGGAGTGAGTGCCCCCTTGTTTGTTGATGTAATGCAACACACTGGCATTGCCCATCTGGATTAACAGAGAACCAGGGCAAAGATACTTCTGAAATGCCTGCTGGCTGTACAGGACAGCCCTCATTTCCAGGACATTTATATGAAGCTGGGCCTCCACCTTGGTCCATGAACCCTGCATTTAGTAAGGGCTAGGATGAGCATCCCAACCAAAGCCTGATGCATCCATGGTGAGGATTTGTATGGCAACTGGTACAATGAATGGAATGCCCTTTAACAACTTCTCGTGATCCATCCACCACAGCAATGTTTGCGGAGCAGAGACGTGACAAGAACCAGTTGGTCCAGCTCATCCGTCAGCTGATCCCACTGGACCCTGAGTGTCTACTGATCAATTGTCATATGAAGGTGGGCCAGTGGCGCAGTCACTATGGCTGTAGACATGAGATCCAGGAGACTTAACACTGTTCTCGCAGAGACATAGTGACTTCTGTATGCCAATTGTGCTTGGGCAATCAGATTGTCTGCTCTGTCTTGTGGCAAGAAAGCACAGCCCTTCTCTGTGTCCAAGACTGCCCCTATGTACTTCAGTCTTTGGCAGGGATTCAACACAGACTTTGGCACATTCACTGTAACCCCCCAAGTTTTTGAACAACTGCCATGTCCAAGACAGAGTATGTTGCAGATCTTCCCTAGAGCAGGCCTTCAGAAACCAGTCATCCAGATACTGGAACGTATACAGGCCATCCCTTCGAAGGGCTATTGCCACCAATGTCAAGCATTTGGAAAGACCCATAATGCAGAAGACAAGCCAAAGAGCAATACTCTGAACTGATAATTTTCTCCATCCAGCACAAAGTGGAGGTACTGCCTTCCATCCAGCACAAAGTGGAGGTACTGCCTGTGGGATTTCCTAATCTTGACATGAAGGTATGTTTGCTTCTATAGCCAGAGAATAAAGGCAGTCCCTGTTTGCAGATGAGGAATCAGAGCCTGCAAGGACACCATTCAAAACTTTTGTATTCTATGTAGAAGATGAGATCCTGAGATCCAACACAGGATACAGACCCCTGTCCATTTTGGGACCAGTAGTATCTGGAATAGAACCCTTTATTTCTCTGTCAAGGAGGAACTTGTTCTATAGCACATTTTTGGAATAGTGACTGAACTTCTTCATTCAGAAGGGACAAATGGCCTCGAAGATAACAGGAAGGAGGCAGAGGATGATCTGGAGGGGCTTCCAAAAGCTCCAGAATATGTCCCCTTGCAATTATCTCCAAGGTCCACTCATCTCCTGTAATCTGTCACCATTGTTTCAGATGCAGGGACAGTCTGCTCCTCACAAGCACCCCTGGAGGTAACAGTTGAAGGTAGGGTGTATCCGGAAGAAAGTCAGGCAGAACCAGTGGGGCAGTTCCACTGGTACCTATTGTTTTGGGTGCTTGTATGTACACCTGGGGGAGGAGACCAAGCAGGGGACCACTTCCCATACCTTGACCTTGCTGATGCTATGCATGGCTACCTCATGCAGCAGGCTGACAAAAGCAGCCCATCCTGTGACCCCTAGCAGGAGTGGGATACAGGGACTTTACAAACCATAGAGTCATTTTTGAGGTCTGAAGACCACCTAGAGCCTCTTCAACATTATAGCCAAACAGTTCTGCCCCTCTTAAAGGGGCAATCAAAACCGCTTGCTGCATACCATTGGGAAAGCCAGCAATTTTATTTATTTATTTATTGGGAATTCAGAATTAACACCTTTGAGCCATAGGCTCTTTTACAAAGGTTCCATGTCAAAAGTTCATAAAAAAAGACAATAAAAAAGATTGGAATTGGTTTACACAGTCCAGGGTTACTTAACACAAGAAACAGTACAGCTAGACATAGTAGCTAGGTTAGATACAATGAAGACACAGGGAGTATCTACAAATAGTAGAGTACATGGACACAATTATACAGAGAATTATAATGCAGCAAAATTAAGCCTTGTCATTGAAGTAGAAGAGTTTGAAAAGTAGCAAGGATTGAAGATACAAACAGATATAGGCATACGAGAAAGGGGATGCATAAGTATAGGGAGGTAGTTTAGGGTGTGGGGGGATGGGAGGTCAGAAGACATTCAGGACCTGGGCTAGTGGACAGGGGAGTGAGGGAGGGGCAGAAGAGTTGGAGAGCTAGTGGAGGGATAGAACAATTGAAGGGAAAGGGGAGTGAAAAAAGGTGTAGGGGGTTATGGGAGGTGGATAGAGGCATAGAAACAGAGAAAATGGAGATGAAGGGAGACAGGGCTGTCAGCCTAGGGTAATTAAGTGAAGCAGTCACATGAGGCCCGAGTTACAAGGGTATGATGAAGATTATGTTTAAACAGGCCTAGAGTGACTGAACTGGTGACTTCGCTGCCCAGTGAGTTGAATAACCTAGCGGCCCTGCCTGCAAATGACCGCTGACCCAGAGAGGTGTGACAGTGGGGGACAAGTACAGTGGAGTTATCAGAGCTTCTGGTGTGGCAAGTGCTGTGGTTGGTCTAAGGAGATTCTGTATCCAGGAGCACAAGACCGAGGGATCCTTTTTACTACTGGTAGGTTTGGTAAGTGATTCTTCCCAGAAGTTGAAGCCAATTTGCCTGCTTATAGAGGTCGCAGGTGCGTGTGGGGACAGCACCAGTCAGTAATCTACAGCACTTGTTCAGAGCAATGGTGACATGCCGTAGGCAGACACAGAGGCAGCTCCATTGATAACAAGCCCGTAGTCAATGATTTATACAGTCGCACTTTGTATTGCAAGCTTAAGTGCTTTGGAAGTCAGGCAGTGCTTATGTCTATACAGAAGACTGATGCGATATTCATGGATTTGGCAACCATATGAATATGACTGGATAAAGATAGAGTACTGTCCAGGGTCACTCCAAGGTACTTGAGAGAATGCATCTGGTCTAAGGCCAAACCAGCGCTATTTCTGTTAGCTATTTACTTTTATGTTTATTATGTGTACTACGGAAAAGCATAATCATTTTCTTGTAGTTGAGCACTAGTTTCTGTGTGACAAACCATACCTCTTCATCCATGAAACTTTCCTGAAGGTGGCCCTCCGAGAGAGGGATCAGAGTTCTTAGAGAAAATTACCGCATCATCTGTGTACAGGAGCATATGTTCATGACAGGAGGCAGGGAGTTTGTTCAGAAAGATGCTGAACAGCAGGGGCCCCAAAACTGACCCTTGGGGGACACCTGACTGAACAGGCTATTTGGAGGAGAGGGCATTACCACCGTTAACCTGTTGAGTGTGGTCGTAGAGATAGCTATTAAACCACCTTAGGGTGTCAAGGGACAGCCCTAGATCAGCAAGCTGTTCGATTAGTAGTGGATGGTTCACCGTATCGAAAGCCTTTGACAGGCCAATGAAGGTGGCACTGCCGAGTTGACCTCAATCAAGTGCCTGATGAATGTACCCCATAAATTTGACGAGTGCGATGGTGGTACTGTGACCTTTCCGAAAGCCATGCTGCTGTGGGCATTGCAAGTTCTATTTTTCAAAATAGTCTGCCAGTTGATCTGCAACAATTTTCTAATGCTTTGGATAAGGAGGGAGGAGGGAGGATGGAGATAGGCCTGTAGTTTCCGTGTTGTGCTCAGTCACTGTTCTTGTGGATCGGGTCACCAGGGCAGACTTCCACTCGAGAGGGAACTGGGAGAGCATGAGGGAACGGTTGGTAATCTTGGTTAGAGGGGTCAAGACAGCATCAAGGGTGAGGGCTATGAGTCAAGTCAAGAGAGTCACCACTAGTTCTGGTTTTTCCAAGTACCTTCAATAGGACGCTTTTGGCTCATACCGGAGATTGCCTTGAAATAGAAATGTGGTTGCTCCAGCTTCTTAACCGTTTACCATGAGGAGCTGTGGAGGAGTTTGGATCAAAGAAATTAGCAGGCAGCACATTACTAAGGTTGGTGAATGCCAGATTAAAGGTATTGGCAATTGAGGTGGGGTCAATGATGATGGAAGCATCTACGTTTAGCATGCTGTGTGCCTCTTTGGAACCTTTCCCCATGACTTCTGATATGTTGCTCCAGAATTTCCTTCCATCCTTCCATGTGTTGGATCGGGCACTCCTATAATAGCTGGCTTTATCCATGTGAATGGCTTTGGTACAGGTGTTCCTGGCTGTTTTATAGGCCTGTATGTCAGCTGGTCTGCCAGTAGCTCTTGTCCGGTCCCAGAGATGGTCCCGTGATTTAATTTTTTCCAGTAGATCACTTGTAATCCAAGGGTTGTCAAGGCCCTTAATTTTTCACTTCTTGAAAGGAGCATGGACATCATACGCTGCATTGAACCAGGAGATGAAGTATTCAAGTGCATCATTTATGTCAGTTGCAGTATCAATTAGGAACCAGTTCTGTTGTTGTAGAAGCAGTTTCAAGGGCTCTAGATGCCCTCTGGTGAGAATCCTACTTGTGACAGTTTTTGCTGGGGGTTTATTGAATTTATTTGACCATAAACACATGACCGACAAGTGGTCACTTATAGAATTGGGAAGGACTTCCGTATGAGAGACATGGTCTAGGCAGTTTGTGAGCACCCAGTTCAATAGGGTGCTTGTCCCAGTTCTGTAGTTGACCCTTATAGGTGAGTTTATAAGCTTGGTGAAATTTGCAGCAGATAAGGTATCCTTATAATTGTTCGCACTGGGGGAAGAGCCAGTTCACACTGAAATCCCCAAGCATTATAACATCAGCATTGTGGTTTAAGCTATTGATACAAGTTAGAAGTGGGTCCAGGCTAGATGATGTCGATTTTGGTGGAATATAAACTGATGCTATTGTCAAGAGTCTTGATAGCTAGGACCTGTAGGTCATCACCAAAGTTGGGCAATGGCACAGCATGCTCCTGTAAATAGTCTTTCAGGTATAGGGCACAGTCTCCCCATTTTTTAGATAATCTATCCTGCCTAAAAAACAGTATATCCTGGAATTGCAACAGCGGCATCAGGGACAGGAATATCTCCTCATGCAAATGTCTGAGGCAGCAGCTCTGGCAGAAGCATCACAGACATCAAAGGTGAGCACAGCAAATGGTTGCCAACCTCAGCACCAAAGGATAATGTTTTAAGTAACTCATTGTTGGTAGAGCCATCAGGCAAAGCCTGGACTGTAGTACTAGCAGCTTTCCACAGGCTGCTCTGATATTTCAACATGTGGGCCTGGTAGTTTGCATTCATAAAGCCCAGTGAAGCAGAGGCATAAGTCCACTTGCCCATCACATCCAGCCTCCTAGATTCTTTATCAAGAGGGAAAGTACTAAAGTGTTTAGGTGCTCTAGACCTATGATGAGCACCCATGATACCTACAGAATCAGTCTCTGACTGGTTAGCAAAATAAGGCTTAGCAGATGGTGCAGCATACTACTTATTAGGAACTACAGTTAGTGAGTTTGGTCTGTAGCCAAGGTAGCATCTTCTACTGCAGAGTATACAAGTAGAATTATAATGGAGGGTGTGCAAGGCACTTCTAAAATTCCATTAAATTTCTTATTTAATTTCCAACAAAAATATAAGATTTTTGTGGAAACTTCCTCTTCTACAGCAAAGCCCATGGCAGACTGCATTTGCTGCTTCATGGCTTGAAAAGTTGCATGCTTAAGAGGAGATTTCTCAGTATAGACCACCGAGGCCTCACTGCAGGATGAGAAGGCAGAACTAGAGCGAGGTGCAACATGATGTTCTCCTCATGCTCCTCCTCTAAATCCTTCGCTAAAACCATGAGATCAGAATTACTGCATATTTCTACTTGTTGTCGACGTCTCTTTTGTTGACAGGAACTGCATGCACCAGTGACACCGGTGGTGGCTGAGAGGGAGGAATCTGCAGTGAAGAGGGCTGAGTAACAGGAGACCCCGTCGGCAGTATAATTACCTGTGTTGGTTGTCCAGGCAGAATGCATCTAATAATTTCTGAGAGCAGCGCCAGCACAGCCTAAGAGTCAACAAAGCTCTTTAACGGGTCTGGGACCACTTGTGTCAATGATCCTTGTTCCAACAATGATGACGTTCCTCTGTCCATAGTAGGTCCTACAGCTTCTAAGCCAAGCCCTGACCTTGGTGCCTCATCAACAACTGGGGGAGGGGGGTTGCTGTAGTCAATGCCGTCGGAGCAGGCAATAACGCAGTAGGTTTATCTGGTCTTAAAGGCGACCAGAACAACGCCGGTGAAGCAGATATTTATTTTTCTCTGTGTTTATGCATGTGGTCACATGATGAGGAGGGCCACGATGATGTCCATTACCGGTCCCGATCTTTTGACTTTAGTGGCCGCTTCTCAGCTAATGGTGAGGGAGAGAGACTTTGGGCCTGTTCCTTCTCCATGGCTTTCGAGGTTTTAAGGAGGAAATGTTCTAGCGCTTTCTTGTGGCATCACCTTGTAGCGTGGTTTAAGCTCTGGCAAATATCACAAGTCCTCACGTTGAGAGACAGTCCCAGACAGCGGACCACATGTTGTCTTCTTTGTAAATGTTATCTTCACACTTAAAAATACTGAAATAAAGGCTCTTTTGACTTTGGCAGCATGCAAAGAAAATAAAACTAACCACTGTAGTAAAATAAAAAACTAAACAGCAATGGCTAGGTTGATAGTGTTTCCTTCAGCAGGTCTGATGAGGATGATCAATGGAAGGAAAAGAACTGAGGAGTGATGGGGCTGACCACGCTTATACAGATACAGACATGGCATGTCATTGTGAACAGCCCCCGGCTAGCAAATGTTTCTGTGTGGTCCTAGCACTGACTGCTTTAGTTCCAAAGGTATCGTCTAACAGAGGAGATACTTTTGAAGAAGATGGGACTCCTAGTGCAAAGGAAGAGGGGGAAGAGATCAAGTAGGGTCTGCAGTTACACTGTACGTAGGGAAAAATGGGCAGGTTGAGTGGGCTAAGTGGTCCTTATCTGCCATCACATTTTATGTTTCTTGTTTTACATTATGCTAGCTACTGCAACCAGTTACGCTAAGTGAAAAGTACAGGATTTGATGTGGTATTTGAAGAGACAAGGAGAATTAGTGAGACAGGAACAGGAGGAAGGGCAGGCTATAGAGGCAGAGTTGCTGAACACTTCTCAGTGACTGAGAGTGAGATATGAAGGACAGGAAGTATTCTAGAACTGGATGAATGCACAGCATGGTTACAAGACTGGAGAACAATCAGCAACGGGTTAGAGAGCATGGGATGGACAAGGCCTTTATGAATTTTGAAAACAAGCAGGGCAGTGTTCCAATACATGTGGTACTGGACGCTAAACAGGTGGAGGTGAATGGAGTGTGCACACAGTTTTTTCTCAGTTAAATTTTACTGAGATAGAAATAATTGCATTTAGCAATTTATATGAGCAATACATATAATGAAAGACAATACAATGAAACTTAAACTATCTTAAAAACACTAACTTTCAAAATTCATTATCACTTTTATCAGTATTTTACTACTGATTATTTTCTTAGTATTGCCTGTCTAATATAATGGATCAATAATTTTGTTCAGTGTTTGCCAGAGAGGACGAAGACAGGGGGCCTAGGATGGAGAGCGGGGGTGGAGGGAGAGGGGATAGATACCTCACCTTCATGGCAGACAGGCTCCTTATGGAGTTAGGAGGTCTATGGGTTAATCAGGCCATTGGTCTAGATGGGATGCATCCCATGATCCTCAAAGAGCTCAGGCTGGAATTAGCAGAACTACTGGTGGAACTGTTCGCCCTGTCACTGGAAACAGGAGAGGTTCTGGAGGACTGGAAGAAGGCAACCGTGGTACCGCTTCATAAGGGAAGTGACAGGAGGAGGAGGAGGAGGTCGGAAATTACAGGCCTGTGAGCCGCCTGACATCAGTGGTGGGGAAGATCATGGAGTCACTCATAAAGGAAAGACTGGTGGACTACTTGGAAAGAAAGGGGCTGGCTGATTACAGGGGGAGATCCTGTCAGACGAACGTAATAGGGCTTTTTTGACTGGGTGACAGGAGTGGTGGACCGGGAGAGGCAGTGGATGTGGGCTATCTGGACTACAGAAAGGCTTTCGACATTATTCCCTAGAAAAGATTATTAAACAAGATGGAGGGTCTATGAGTGGGTCTGGACATAGTAAAGCGGTTGGGAAACTGACTCTCAGTTAGAAGCCAAAGGGTGATGGTGAATGGGGTGCTCTCTGAGGGGAGGAGGGAGGGTCATGAATGTGATCCTCAAGGGTCTGTACTGGTCCCAGTCCCTTTCAACAGGCTTCCGGCTCACCGCTAGGGACCACTGCATCTCCCTCCCTGGCTTGATTCATGCTCCCTTGGGAGCATTCCTAGCTCTGGTTGCACTGATCCTGGCTCCTCTGGCTTGTTTCCAAACCCTTGTCGCAGCATGGACACACAGACACTTCTGCTGAGCCATCGTGTGGCCCAGGTTTCTAATCCTAATAATTCATGTAGCTCATATTTATTCTCTTCTCTTCTTCTATTGTTGGAGCTCTTTCTTCTATCCAGACCTTTAAAATTGTGTTCTTGACCATAGCTCAAATTAATGCTAAAGAGTATTTCTGTTACTTGTCCCAATTCTTCTTTTTTTTATTTTGGTTTTTGTAGGCCACTCCCCCCAAAGGAAGCTCAGCCCCACCCGCGCGCTGTCCCCCCATGCCAAGGCTTGCTGGGTGGGCGCCCCTGCCCCACAGTCCACCAGGCGTGCACTGGCTTACCCCCAGGGTGCGGCCATGGAGCAGGACCTCCTGTGGACACTGGTGGCAGCATGGGCAACAGCGGAACAGGGCATCATGTTGGGGGCTGGAATTTTGTGAGTGTGGTAGCAGTACCAGGGGTGAGGACATGCAATGTTGACCCGCTCCGCCCTGCCTCCCTCAGGTGACAACACTGGCACAAATAGATCCCCAGCCTCTGCCATAGGTCTGTGATGTGCCAGACACCTCCCCTGGAGAAGGACAGCAGTCTCTGGGATGCTCAATCCTTCTTCCCCCAGCTGGCCCTCCATGTCCCGAGTCCATTTCCGAAATCCGGGTCGTCGGTGTCACAGACAGATGCCATGCCTCTGCGTTGGCAGGCCTGCCCTTGTTCCAATTATTACTTTTATCAAAGTGTCTTATTCAAGGCCCCTGGGATTCTGCGGTTGCAGAATTTGCCGCAGAATTTGCATCATGTCGCAGAATATATATATAGTCCTGCAGAATTCATTGCTTTTGGTGAATATTCATATAAATATACCGTTTTTCCATAGTGTCAGGCTTTCTTTCCCACCTCGTTTATCCTGAAGCCCCTTCCCCTATGCTCAGCATATGATGTCGTCGATGACATCACATCACATTTAGCCAATGACAGGACTGCATTCTGCCAGAGAAATGAATAAATCATGCCACAGAAATCAGAAAATGCTGCCGAAGAAGTCAAGGAGCCCCACGCAGAAATCAGAAAATTCTCACAGAACACCAGGGCCCTGGTCTTATTACACAGGTTTTAATACTAATTTTGTCTTTAATAATATCCAAATCTTTTAAAAGTCTTCAACTGTTCCTCAGAATAGACAAATCTGATGACATGACCAAAACATGTTGGTAGTATGACTTTTCTGAACCACAGTTATTACATTTATCATTCTGTCTAATCCTCATTTTAATTAAATGACGTGAGTGCAATATAAACTACATTATGTTTCAAACTAGACAATTTTTTTAATTTATAATGCTAATAGCTTTTAAAGATAAGTTCCAAATCTTTCCCCAATTCCAATTTTCAGTTGTTTCTCCATAAAAATCATGACCATGTTCATATATTCTCCAAGGAACAGTATTCCGTCAAGATATGAAGGGATGCATGTGTGTGTTGAAAATAGTGTAGTCAAAATAGTGTGTGCAGTTTGGAGTTAGTTTATATAATTTTTAGCATGGTTTTCCTGCGTGCTTTTGGGGTCTCTAGTCTGACTGCATGGTTTTCCACCATTATGAAATACGGGTGAACCCTCCTGCCAACGACCGTGACTTTAGGCATGCTCAGAGAAACAGCGGCTAAGTACCACTACTGCTGCTTATTGAGAAATCATTCCATGATTTTACTTTCAAATACCCCCTGTCCAAACGCTAGACAAGACAACTGACTGTACCCATTAGATAAAAAAAAAACAAATACCACAGCTCAGAAACCATACCTTTGGCCACTTTTTTCTCCAGAGAATCAGCTGTTGCATATGTAAGTGACTGGCATCCAAACCATGGAGAGGGGGTTGCATTTTGTACAACAATTAACTTTGGGTATAGATGGGACAGAAGGAGTCTCAGGTTTAAACTTTCACAGGATGCCCCTGATATTTATCCCTTTGCTGGGGAAGGGGGGGCCATGAGGACTTAACCCACAGACATTTCTCAAGTGCTGCTCTCATTCAGGGGAGGGAGGAAACATCAGGACAAAGGGATCAGCTTCTAGTACAACAGTGCCACCTGCCAACCTGAACTCTCAAATAACTATTTGTTATTTAATGTATACAGTGCCCCCTCAACAAAATAATTTATACGTACATTTTAAAAGTTTCTTTTTTATTTTTTATTTATTCAAATTTTAATCCAGTTCATAATAGCAATAATACACTCAGGATGTGATATATCAGGGAATATCATCACTTCTCGGGTGCATGAGACACTCTGCCTGCTGCTTTGTGCCTCACAATGTACCTGGGGCATGAGATTATCCTATGATATACCACACCTTGTCATGTAGTATTGCTTTATTATAAAAGTTGAATGTTTGGTTTGGAGAGAATAGTAGCTGTAAATGTGCTTTGTTACCTCATAGGCAACTTGGATGAATTCTGAAGAACCATATGATATTGGCAGGTTCATAGAAACTTTATGGTGTGGATGCAGAAATGAAAGGATTCCGTTACTGTAGCTCCATAAACTATATTATTTTGTTGCTTTTAACTATATCCTTGACATTTAAGATTCTGTTTGCCTTCCAGTTTTCTTCCTTAAGTTCTGTGTTATTATGTGTTATGTAATATATGGATATTTAAAATAATACTATTGAAAAGCATATAAAAAATTTTCAGTAATACACTGGAGCCAAAGTGATAATGCCATCATTGGCAAGTGATAATACTATCGTCTGGACCTCATAATACTATCGTTTGAGCTCTGATAATAGTACTATCACAAAACTTGAAGGCGCAAACTCAAGATCGTAGAAGCGGCTTCCTGACATCCCCAAAGCTGTGCGTGGTGACATTCCTCATACCGCACCTCCACGATTGGATGTGCTTTCTTGTCGTGAGACAATTATTTAAAAAACATGGCGGGCATCTCTAAGCTTAGCGAGAAGAAAATTTTCCTTCAGTTCACTACTCCGACTTGGAGTCTGACTAAGTGTCCACAGCAACCGCCGCCGAGAAAAGTTGTTTCCGCTTGTTTCGCTTAGCAGTTTAACACTGCACAGTTTAGCTGTTTGAATTTTGAAAAGTTTTCAATGTTGCCGCAATCATTGGCTCCTTCTCACATGAAAATCACCTTAGCTACCCCAGTCGAAGATCCCTCATTCTTTGGCAAAGGTAGGCACTGACAATTTCTCGCATCTATATATTACAAAATAAATATATTTCTGTGTTATAAGGCAGTTCTTCATCTCGAGGATCTGGGGCACTTGAAACCTCTCGAGATTCGCTCTCGAGGTTTACTGTGCCCCCAGATCCTCTCGATGAATTACTGCCTTGTAATACACTAGAATGTATCTATTATTCTGTTTGTTACAGTTTCCCCCAAATGGTTAATGCATAGATTTAGTTAGGTTCATATACATTATACCATTCCATTGAGATACTGGTTTAATTGTGTCTGCTGTATTATTTCTGGGTGTTTCACAGGCTTAGAAAAAATTAGCCTTACGATATTAACATTCCACATTTCCGTTATATCTTTTTTCTATGATCACCCATTCTGGTACGGTTTTATTTATTGTTTCACTGAAACCATTTTGTAAATTGTTGGGATCCACGCACTGAATAGTAAAGGTATAAATCAGGCTGTGTGAGTTCTCCCTTGCCTGTGTTTATTTTTAGTTTATAAAAAGCTACCCTGCCTTTTCTATTGGACAGTAGAAACCTGCCCAGAATTCCTGATACCAAGTCAAACTATTATTTAGTAATACAGCATGGAAGCAGGGAAAACAAAAATATTGCTTTACAGAGACTATTCATCTTAAAGAAGGACTCTGGTCAAAAGTGCTACATTGCAGAATTAGAATATGTATACCCCCAATAAATCTCATACTAAACATTAGGTTTCCGTGTTACTTCATTTTAAAGTTATGGGCTATTTTATAACCCTGATTTCACTACATGTTCAAAAAAGCCAGGTTCAGTGAAGAGGTACTGATGATGTCATCTCCTGAACTCACAGTCTGGCCCTCCCTGTCAGAAAGCTTACAGGATCTGTTTCTCCAAAGTTAAAAGATCATTCTGCAGTGGTTTTCACAAAACAGGCATTCTAAAAACAGTGCTATAGAATCTATGTATTTCAGGTTTTGCAACAAAGTTGACAATTTGTATTTTAATGCCTTTTTGGTGTGGTTCATTTCTCTAGAGTTGCAGGATACTCAGTCACCATGCCTCCAGGCTGCTGATACCATGTGAAGTGTTACTCTGCAGCGCCTGTTTGGAAGTTGTTTTGCTACAAGTGTTGCAGTGTTGATAACTGCATTGCTGTTTGTCAGTGTCTGCTTTACAATAAGTTTTAATAGGGGCCTTATATGTGTTAAATCCTTCTGGGGTGGACGTGTTAGCCCTGGTAAAACAAATGTTATAATGTGGAGTACAACACAGATGAGCCTGACTACAGCTCAAGTAACAGCCTGTCAATGAGAAAACAGAAAATGAGCTCTGCTCAACTGAGTATCCCTTTCATTCATACTTTGATGATGAATAAAATATTGATTGATTGATTGATTGACTGGGTGATTAAGCATTGAGCTGGCCACTGCACATAAACTCTTAGTAAGGTTTCAAAACAGCACTACCTCTCCCACCCCCATTTACAGGGTGATGGAATAATTGATTTAAAGTGCCATCCTGAGAAATCACCTCAATTGAATGATAGGTGTGAATGATCACAGCCTTTCACCACATCAGAGATATCCAGTCTGCAAATCTCACATTAGTGTGCTGTGACTTAGCATCCAGCAACCTTGGAGAAAAGGACCACAACAAAAAAGCACCAAAAACAAAAATATGAATTTGTCAACTTTGTTACAAAACCTGAAACACACATAGGTTTTAAAGCAATGTGTACTGAATGGTGCTACCTGTTTTACAGAAGAAAACCATTTGCACATAGTTTTTAAACTTTGGAGAAGCAGGTCCTGTACGCTTGCTGACAGGGAGGGCTGGACTGTGAGTTTAGGAGATGACATCATCAGCACCTCTTCACTGAAACTGACTTTTTTTGAACTGGCAGAGAATTTAGGGTTGTAAAATGATTTGTAACTTTTAAACGAAGTAACTTAGGGATCTCAGTTCTGGCATGAGGGTGATTGGGGCCATGTTGATCCATATTCTTAATTTATTGATGCCAGTAATTTGTGACCATAGTCCCTCTTTAAGGGCTTCCATCTGGACCCAAAAGTTAAATGGGAGTTTGTTCCATTTTTTTGTATCTGTTAGGAATTTCTTTTTAAGATTTACCAGATTCATAGAAAACGTTTTTATTGACAGATCTGTAAATTCTTTACAACTAAATAGCCTATATTTGTCTTAGTCCAAGTTATTTCCATACTTGATATCACTTTTTGAGTCCATCTGTTGTTTAAGGGAGAGAAAGAATTTTAACTTGTACCCTGAGATTAAACCATAATCTATACTGACTTTTGATATTTTAGGCAGAGTTCGTTCAGGTTTGAAGACAAATAATAGAATGTCATCTGCCTACAGAGAACATAAATATTTCATGCTGGATACAACAACTCCGTAATTATCTCAGTAGCCTCTAATTTTCTTACTAAGGGATCAATTGTTAGGGCAGACAATAAGGGAAATAAGGGGCTGCCTTGTCAAGTACATTTACCAAGATCAAAGTGTGCTGATATAACTCCATTTGTCATCACTGTGGATGTAACAAGTTTATAAAGGATTTTAGCCTATCGATAAAAGTCTTTGGGAAACTATATGCATACAGGGTGTTATTATTATGTAGCCAGGACAAGCCGTTGAATGCCTTTTTGGCATCTAATGCTAGAAAACCCATTGGTTTGTGTGATTTGTCTGCTATGGTCCTCAGATGAAATAGTTTCCTTGAATTATCTGGCACCAGTCTGGATTTAATGAATCCTGTTTGCTGTAGTCCAATTAAATAGGGTATAACTTTCTCCAAACTATTAGCAAGGATTTTAGCTAATATATTTTTGTTTGTATTAATCAGTGACACTGGCCTATAGTTTTTAACATCCATTTGGTCTTAACCAGTTTTATGTATTAAAGTAATCATGCTTTGTGTCATTGTTTTAGGAAGTTGGCCAGTCATCAGAGCTTCACAACAGACATTTTTTATGAAGCTATAAAAAATTACTGGCTAGCAGTCTGGTCATGTTACCTTGTTTTTTGACAAACTATTAATGGCTGATGAAATTTCACCTATAGTTATTTCACTTTCTAACACTTTATTAAATTCACTGGGAACTCTGGGAATGTCATGGTTAGATAAGGATGGACCATATATTCACAAGAGTCATGAACTCATTGCACCACTGTCCATTAAATATTAAATAATGTTGGGGTGACCCAGAAGTGTATCAGTAGTGCTACCGCCTATCACGCCAGCAACCTGGGATTGGAAGTGGTCCCAGGTTCCCGGGGGCGGGCCAGGGGGAATAGGCTGGGGCATCTGATGAACTGCTCTCCTGTCCCTGAGGAGGAGGCTACCAGCTGCACCACATGACTGCCATCCTGTAGAGGCAGAGGTGTGCATAAGGGTCTGACCCTGGCTTTGCCCCTGTTAGATTTTTTCTGTTTATCTTGCATGACCTCAGAGTCCTGAGCTGTTGCAATTAAGGAAGCTTCAGAACTCAACAGTGTTTTGATAACCTTCAAGCTGGAATTTCTTACTCTGGCAGCAGGGAGGAGAGAGAGAGAGAGAATGTGAGCGAGAGAGAGAGTATGTGTGTGTGTGTGTAGGATAGTGAGTGTTGCTTCACGTTTGATATCAACCTAATGGCTATGAACTAGCTTGTCTGTAAGATTATCTGCTCTTGAAAATGTAATTCTATAGCTCTCTGTTAATTCTCTTGATAAAATAGAATCCTTAAAGGAAAGGGGAAATTGTTTAACCAGGAAAGGCACACTAAGCCAGAGCTTGTTTCCAGGTGCAACCTGGGAGCACAAGGAAGTTAAATGACTTGCTCAGGGTCAAATAGTATTTAAGTAGGAGCGGATGGGATTCAAACCCAGGTCTCCAGGTTTGTAGCTCAGTGCCCTTAACCACTATGCTATACTACCTCCTAAGAAGAATGGGCCAGTATTTTCTAATGATGTTCCCCATACCCCCAGATGCCCCGCTGTATTTTGTGATAAGACAGACAGATCTGTTATCACCCTGTTCCTAATTCTTTGCTTCTAACAAGGACTCCCTTTCCATGTTTTTAGCTCTTTCAAGAGCATTGTCAAATGTCAGCCTTTTGTAGCCCCTTTGCATGAATCTGTTGTACAGTTCCTGAGATTGTTTTTCAAATTAATCTTCCCTAGTGCAATTATACCTGATATGTATATGTTTTTCTATATTGATTTGTTCTTTTATTTCTTATGTTCCATTGTGTTGCATTTGTCTATCTTTGTTCGAGTCCTACCATAGCTGCTGAAATCTAAATAATGAATTAACTTGTCTATACTGTATGTATTTAAAACAGCAAGTGGCAGACAATTGGTTTGTTCAGGAAAACTGTAGAAAAGGGATTATTTTGCCACAGTAAAACTGACCTCTCAGGCAAACTTTTTGTTGAAGCGCTTGGGTTTTGTGTGGCGGTGAGCCCACACAACGCGTGTCTGTTAATTACCTGCAATAAAAGTGGATAATTTTTTAACATATTTACTTATTCCTGCATTCTTTATTGTGGAAGACTGGTGAGTGCTCTGCTACCTTGAACTTTTCTCTTGGATTTATGGGCCTATCTATACTCCCCCCACACAGAGCACCAGGCTCCATTCCAATTGTCACACTTGTTTGTGCTTTGTGCTGTAATATATCTTGCCTAACTGTAAAATGCAGGAAAATGCATCATTTACAGTGATTTGTTTCAAACATTTCCTGGGGGAACATGCCCCCAGACCCCCAAGCTTTGTTAGGATTTTGGGCCCCCCTTGTTCATGACTTCTGTGCATGCCTCTGCATGGAGGCCTGGTGGTAGGATGAGTAGCTAGAACCGAAGGGGAGCTGTGGGACTTCTGCAGCACATGTGGGCCAATACATGCATGCATCAACATGCGGATCCCAGCAACAGCAGGGAGGAAACAACTGGAGGAAAATCTAGGGGCCTGAGCTATATGAAGCCCTGCCTGTGTCTAGGTGGTCCACCCTATTACTTTGGTCCTGGAGTTATCTAGATGTGTGTGTTGGGGAGCAAAATGGCCCTCCCCCCTCCTGCTCCACTGCTCGGGGAATCCACAGGGGGAACTAGCTCTTCCACCAGAAGTGAGGTAAGGATGGTCTATGAGTGCAGGGACAGGGTTGATAGCTGCCCAGGTCTGCTAAGAGGGTAAAATCTTTGTGGAAAAAAAAATATTGAATAATGCTCACTACTGTATTCCACTGTTGTGCATATCTTAAAATTTATACAGCTGGGAGGAGATACTCGTAGTAGTAGGAAGTGAGGAAGTGGGGGACCCGGGGGTGCCCCAAAGAGGGAGGAAGAGGCCCCCAGCAGAGGATAAAGCAGTGCTGGCAGAGGTCTCTATTATTAGGGGAACAGACTTGGGAGTAGGGGGAAGATAGAGAGGGAAGCGCCTGAGAGTTGCTTTGGCTTGGAGGGATGAAGAGTGGACCCAGAGGCTCACTAGGGCAGCAGGAGAGGGAATGGAGCTAAATGTCATTGTCCACCTGGGGACAAATTACCTGACAAGGGACAAGGTAGGGGTAGTGCAGGGAAATTTCACGGAGATGTGGAGGAGCTTTGAGTAGGTAGCATGCATGGTGGCCTATACCGAAGTATTACCTGTAAACAGCTGGGGAGAGGCCAGGTCCACCCCACCAGGGCTGTTAATAATAGGGTGAAGGTATGCGTTACGGAGGAGGGCTTCAGCCACACTGGGGACTGGTGGCCAAACCAGAGAGGATATGGGCCTGCAGGGAGAGACAGCATCCTTCAGGAGGGGGGATCACAGTCCCAGTGGAGGTTTAATGATACCTGGATGAGTAATTAAACTAGCCAGGTGGAGGCCAGAAACCAAGGGAGGCAACACTTGCCCCAGATGATGAAGCAGCAGGGAGGGAGATTCAAGGGGAGTAAGCTCCTCCAGGGCAGGGGCACAAAAAGACATGGGTGGGGAAAAGGCAGAGGACATGGCGGTATAAATCAGGAAAGAAAGGAGATAGGTAATGGAGAAGGTAACAAGGGAAGAGGGGGTCAGGGAGCTTTAGAGAACAACACAAGTGGGGGGACAGGGAAGGCAGGGAGGAGTAAGGAACGGTGCCATATGCACCAAATCAAGGAGTCTGAGAAATTAACTTCCAGATCAGGAGGCCATGATGGTGGAATCTGGCCTGGATTTGGTGGCCAAAATGGAGTCTTGATGCAATGACAAGCACAACTGGGACACAGCCATATCAGACTACTCTCTGTTCAGGACAGACAGGAAAGGGAGGAGGGGAGGTACTACATGAGAGGGAGGGAATCAAGGTCACAGAAGTACAGGAGCACCCAGAGTAAAAAGAAGGGCTGGAGGTCCTGGAGGTCATCCTGTAGACAGGTACTTGGGCAGTTATCCATACAGGGGTGGTATACAGACCTCCAGCACAGGTAGAGGACTTGTATATGGCAGTTGGGGGAGGCCACCATCAGGATCATAACTGGGAGGTGCTGCTCGTTGGGGACTTCAATCTGCCAGATGTGGACTGAAGCTTTCCAACGGCAAGGAGCAGGGCCATCCTTGACTCCCTATAAGAGGCTTTTCTCAGGCAGCTAGTCAAAGAACCCACTAAGGATGGGGCAGAGCTGGACCGTGTGCTTACAAACAGAGACAGCATTGCAGACATCACAGTGGGCAGTCCTCTGGGTTCCAGTGATCATCATACAGTGGGGTTTAACATAAAGACAGGAACAGAGGCAAACCACACAAGGACAAGGGTCCTGGAATTACGGAGGGCAAATTTTAAAGAAATGGGAGACTGCCTCAGAAATGGTCTCATGGGGGAGGTGGGATTGCCAGGGAGGGGTATAGGCACAGTGGGGAAAAATAAGGGAGGGCATAATTAAGGCAACCAACCTCTGCATGAAGGAAGTAGCAGGAAAAAGAGATTGTGATGGTTCTCTATGGACTGACCAAGGTGGAGAGGGAAAAAAGAGTGGCATTGAGGAGGTATAAGGAAGCACAGAGGGAAGAAGACAGTGAGGTATAATAAGTAAAACAGAGGAAAGCAGGAAATGTACTGAGGGGAGCAAAGACACAGACAGAGGAAAGGATAGCCAAAGGGGTAGCTAAAGGGGATAAGACTTCCTTCAGGTACATTAGTGAAAAGAGAAAAACAAGGGTGGTAGCCTGGGTAAAACATTGGCTGCACAAAAGGACACAGAAGGTAATAGTAAACGGAGTCCACTCCGAAGAAAGGAGGGTTACTAGTGGGGTACTGCAGGGTTCAGTACTGGGTCTGGTCCTTTTTAATGTCTTTATAAGTGACACTGCAGAAGGACTGGAGGAAAAGTATGCCTCTTTGCAGACGACACAAAGATCTGCAACAGGATTGATACACGGGGTGGGGTTGGGGTGGAAAGGATGAGAAGGGACTTGGCAAAGGCTGGCAGAATGGTCAGAAGTATGGCAGTTTAGATTCAATGCAAAGAAGTACAAAGTAATGCACCTGGGAAACAAAAACCCAGTGGAAGAGTACACAATGGGCGGGGAGGTATTAACAACAAAATTGGAAAGGGACCTGGGGGTAGTCATATCAGATGACCTAAAGGTTAACAAGCAATGTGAGAAAGCAATAGGGATGGCTGGGGGGATACTTGGATGTATAAGGAGAGGCATCACCAGTAGAAAACATACTAACATACTAAAATGCCAGCAGAATAGGCCTAACGGTCTTTCGTGTCTGCTCGTTTGGTCAGCCCCCACCCTGGGTGCTGACCTTGCTGTCCCCCTCGCCTTCTCTGGCTTCTCCCTTCCCAGTTCCGGATATTCTTGCTGCATTGGATTTTGCTTCCTGAACCCTTCCCCTGTACCTGTCCCACCCTCTTGAACCCCTCCACTGTCTCTGCCTCCACCAGCCCCTCAGGTAGTGCATTCCATGGCTCCACCACTCTCCTCAGTGAAGTAGCACCTCCTTTCTCCCTGAATCTTCCCCTCCAGCTTCCACCCATGCCCTAGTGGCCCCTTCCTCCTTCCTTCGAAGCACCCTGACTGTTCCTCCCCTATTTACCCCTCTTCATGTACCTGAAGACCTCTATCATGTCCCCCGGTCCCTTTTCTCTTCCAATGTGTACATATTTAGCTCTTCGAGCCTCTCCTCATATGTCCTGTCCCCCAAGCCCCAAATCATTTTGGTTGCCCTCCTCTGGACCCTCTCCAGGAGGTTAATGTCCCTCTTTAAGTGTGGCCTCCAAAACTGCACGCAGTACTCAAGGTGCGGCCTCACCAAGCAGTTATACAGAGGGAGTATCACTCTCCTTCTGGAGGTGATCCCCTAGTGATGCATCCCAGCATCCTGTTGGCCTTGGCTGCTGCCCTCCTACAAGTCTCAGAGTTGTTCATCTTGACATCCACCACCACCCCCAGGTCCTTCTCAGCCATTGAGACTTAGTATTCCCCCCAGGGTGTACACTTGGCCTGGGTTTCTGGCTCAGGTAGAGTACCTTGCATTTCCTGCATTGAACCTCAGCTTCCACTTTCTAGACCATCTTTCCAGAGCCTCCAGGTCCCTCTGCAGGGCCACCCTCCCTCCTCCCCATCCACCACTGCCCCCAGTTTCGAGTCATCTGCAAAGAGACTCATCTCACCCTGATTCCTGTCCTTATGTCAGATACATGAGGCGTTGAACAGAAGGGCCCAAGGACTGATCCCTGTGGGACCCCACTAATGACCCTCCTTGGGGATGAGACATCCCACCAACTCACGACCCTCTGGGTCCGGTCCTGGAGCCAATTGCCTATCCATCTGATCATCTGGTTTCCACCCATTTCTCCTAGCTTATCCAACAGGCCCACGTGAGGAACAGAGTCAAATGCCTTGCTGAAGTCTAGAAAGAGGACATCCACTGGTTCACCCAGGTCCAAGGCACTTGTCACCCAGTCATAGAACTCATCAGGTTTGTCTGACACGATTTCCTGGGATGAATCCATGCTGTCTATCGTCCAGGCACCCTGACTTATCCAGGTCCCCCTAGCCTCTCCTTGACAATGCCTCCATCACCTTGCCCACCACCGATGTCAGGCTGACAGGCCTGTAGTTCCCTGCCAGCTCCCTTGATCCCCTTGTGGATAGGCACTACATGCGCCACCTTCCAGTCTTGGGGCACCCACCCTGTCCTCAGAGAGATGGTGAAAAGCTCTGCCAGGGGTTTCGCCAGGACATCTGCAAGTTCCTTCAGCACTCTAGGATGTAATTTATCTGGCCCGGTGCTTTCTCCGTCTTAAGGGAGCTGAGGGCTTCCCTCACTCTCTCTGCTGTGATTTCCACTTCTGGTACCTCTTCTCCCTGCTTAGCCCTCCCCCCACCTGCCAGTGATGCCCCTCTCCCCAGACCTGCCGGACTGGTAAGGGTCCCCTCCTCATTATCTCTGTCTCCTCCCATGTATGATGCAGCATCCCCATTTTCCCTGGTGAAACTGAGGTGAAGTACTCATTTAGTACCTCAGCCTGCTCCCTGGGTCTTGTGCCCATCTCTCCCTGATTTAATCCTGCTAATCTGCCTCTTCACCCTTCGTCTTTCCCCAATGTATCTAAAGAACCCTTTTCCCTCTCCTAATTTCCCTGGCCAGGTTCTGCTCCTTCCTTGCCTTAGCCGCCCTCACCACTCTAGTGGCCCTTCTAGCCATCAGCTCGTACTCCCCTCGATCCCTTTCACTCCTTGAGCACTTGAATTTCTTATAGGCTGCTTTCTTTTCCCGCACCACCTCCTGGACCTCCCTGGTCCACCAACAGGGTTTTTGGGCCCTACCGCATTTTCGTCTTACTCTTGCACAGGTGCTGGTAACATCCTGCACCCCTCTCCTGATGATTTCCACCTACTATCAGCTGCCCATGTCTGACCCAATCCCATCCAAATGCTCCTTAAGGATCCTTCCCATTTCCTTAAAATCCGCCCCCCTGAAGTCGGTTACTTCCATCTTTGTGCAGCCTTCTACCCCTCCTAGTTCCAGGCAGAACCAGACCGTGGCATGGTCACTCCCTCAATGGGTCCCTTACCTCCAGGCCCCCAATCTGGTCACTGTCTGCCAGGACCACATCCAGTACCCGTGCCTCCCTGGTCGGTTCCCTCACCTGGAAACAGGAAAACAGGAAGCTGCTATCCCTCTGTACAGACAGATGGTGAGACCCCATCTGGAGTACTGCGTCCAGTTCTGGAGACCCCATTTCCGTAAGGACATAGACAGGATGGAGGCAGTCCAGAGAAGGGGCAACTAAAATGGTCCAGGGTCTGCAAGAGAAGCCATATGAGGAGAGACTAAAGGAGCTTAAGATGTATATCATTGAGGAAAGGAGGGAGAGGGAGGACAGGATAGAAACTTTCAAGTCCCTCAAGGGAATCAACAAAGTCCAAGACGGTGGCATCTTTCAGAAAAAGAGATGTGCAAGAATAAGAGGACATAATTTGAAGATAGAGGGGGGACGGCTCAGGGGAAATGTGAGGACATTTTTTTTCACAGAGAGGGCAGTGGATACATGGAACGGCCTTCCTGAGGAGGCTTGGGCCAAAACAGGGGAATCCAAGAATGCATGGACAGACATAAGGCAATTCTTGAGGGGGGTAGGAAGAAATAGGCTGTTGGGTAACTAGGATCTGCAACTTATCCAGTAGGTAGGAAATGGGCAAACTAGGTGGGCCAAGTGATCCTTATCTGCTGTCAAAGTCTATGTTTCTAAGGGAAGGAATACAGACGATAGGGAGGATGGCAGAGGGAGACTATGAAGAAGAGCAAGGAAAAGCAGACATCCTGAACAGGTACTTCTGCTCAGTTTTGCAGTGGAAGGAGGGAGGACCAACCACCAGGAGCAGCAGGAACAAAGAGGGGCTGAAGGAGGACATTAGTCCATTTTCTAAGGAAAGAGTCCTGAAGGGACTTGCAGTTCTGAAAGGACAAGGCTAAGGGACCAGACTGGGTACACCATGGCACTAAAGGAACTCAGGAGGTGTTAGCCATCTCAGATGGCCTCTTATCTAACAGCACATTGGAAACAGGCGAGTTCCAGAGTACTGGTGGAAAGCACACATGATCCACTCCACAACAGTAGCAGCAGGGAGGAGGCTAGCAACTATAGGTCATTCAGTCTCACATTAATAGTGGGGAATTAATGGAAACCCTGGTAAAGGAAAGATTGGCACAGTATCCTGAATCCAGTGGGCTAAAGGACCAAAGGCAGTATGAATTCATGGAATGAGGTCATGTCAGACGAATCAGATTAATTTATTAGACTGGGTGACCAGGAAATAGACCAGGGGAAGGGCAGTGGATATAGCCAACCTGGACTGTAGCAAGGATTCTACACTGTGCCGCACAGGAGATGGATAAAGAACTTCAGCAGCCTAGAGGTGGGATCCAAAGTGGTGAATTAAGTAATGAACTGGCTGATGGACAGAAAAGAAAGGGTGATGGTTAAAGGCACTCACTCTAATGAGGGAAGAGGGTTTTTTTTTTATTATTCTTTGGTAACTGGGTAAGGTCCACTAGGCACAGGTGCCTGTTCTCAGGGACAACCCGGGAGCACTGGGCAGGTTAAACGACTTGCTCAGAGTCATACAGTATATAAGTGGAGGTCGTGGGAATCAAACCCTGGTCTTTCTGCTAGATGTACCAAGCTCATTCGCAGCTCATTACTCTAACCTCTAGGCTATACTGCCAGAAGAGGAAGTGTAGCCAACAGGGTGCCGTATAGCTCAGTACGGGGACCTGTCCTCTTCAATGTCTTCAGAAGTGACATTGCAGAAGAACTGGAAGGGAAGGTATGCTCTTTTGTAGATGACACAAGTATGTATTAGGATGGACACCAGCAGGGTGTAGAGAGAATATAGAGGGACCTTGGGAAACTTGAGGAGTGGTCAAGAGCATGACAGATGGGGTTCAATGCCAAAAAGTGCAAAATCATACAATTAGGACATAGGAATCCAGGAGCTGAGTATAGCAAGGGGGTTACTGACAGTCACTAAGCACGAAAGGGACATTGGGGTTATTTTATTTATTTCTTTATTTCCTAGAATGATATCTTTGAGCTAGAAGCTTATTTACAATGGTTCTACAGCAACACAAGCATATTTACAGGTAGTAACCGACAAGTTTAATACATAGTAGAATACACAATATATTAAACATCCGTATATACAGTATACTCTACCCTTAGAACAATAAGTCTTCTGACTATGCTCCTGATCTGTGCCCTTCTCCCAACTAGTCCCTTCTATCTTTTCTCTTGTATTGGGTGAGACGCCTCGACTAATCAAATTACACTATTCCTTGTCTTACTCTCCACCCAGTCTGGCCATGGACAACTTTACTACACTGTATATTCATGTGTATATATTTTAATGCTGACTACTAATGTATTTTGATAATTGTACCCGATGTGGACGTGTAAGCAATACGACTTGACAGGATGTGTGTTAAGACACTTTAACACATGGCTAGGAGGCATAGTGAGGCACGAGGCCACAGGCCGAATGCATCCAGCCTCCTAGCCGTGTGTTAAAGTGTCTAACGCACATCCTGGAGTGTCTTACTGTGCTTATGAAATGGCTATCTAAAATACAGATGTGTGTCATAACTAAAATGCATAATATTTAATAGTGGAACACTTACGCTTGTCTTAATTTTTAATAAAATAGTTCCTTCACCTGTTTTTTTTTTTTTTTTATGAGGACTTTTGAGCTGCTAAGGCATGCTTACTTGTATTTGTGTAGTTGTTACGGCACTCCCCTCCAGCAGCAGTCTTACTTCATTTACTTTGAACAGGAAATTATGCTGTCTTTTTTAGAATTTTTCTACCTTATAGTAACAGGTAGCAATACTCAGCCTCGATGAGACGGAGGCGGTCGGAGTGAAGCGAATGAGCAGAGGCGCATGTCAAGTGAGGAATGGCACAGCAGAAGGTGAGGTTTCCAAAGAGAATGTAAACCAGAGTTGTTTTTAAATAATGCAAACATTAGGAGACTTTGTGAGGGAAGTTGTCAGCAGTTGGCAAGTCAGCCTACAATCAGGACAGGAAGTGAGGAATGTGTGGACAGTCAAGAGCAGCATCGGGCGAGGAGAGACAGAGCGTGACAGTTATTTTTTTAATGTGCTGCCTGCATTTATGTAAAAAAACTAGAAAAACTAAGAGCCTAAAGGAGGGAAGTATGGAATGCCTGTAGTTGGCAGCTGATTAGGACAGCGAGCGAGATTTAGGTTGGCAGAATACGATGGCTGCTTTAGCTTTTATGAACATTCGGACTGGGCAGCTTTACAATATCAGTGCCCATTGGGCACTGCTGGACCTTGTTTCTGTGCGTTAGACACTTTATCACACAGGTACTGTCCAAACAAATTCCTTATATTTTGATGCCCATTTCATAAACTGTGACTATCCTAAGCTATAACTCTTGTTAACTTAATTAGTATTTGATGTACTGCATTAATCTACTGTTCTATTATGTGTTACTGTCCTTTCTTTTCCTTGATGTGGAGTTTTGCAAAGGAGTCTCTGACTCAAAGGTTAATTCTGATATGATCAAAAATAAATAAATAAATAAATAAACCAGTGGCCTGTTTTTGGGAGTCTCACAGAGTTCAATCCAGGGGCAGTCCATTCCTCTCCCTCTTTGTTGATCATTTCCTTGTCACCTTGTCAAATAATAAGGTCCTTTTTTATGCAGATAACACCATTGTCTACACAAGTGTTTTCTCCTTAGATATGTTTAGCAACTTCATGCAATAAGGATGTTGTTGAACAGTAAAAAGATTAAATTGGCTCCCAGGAATGCAATAAAATCACATAAAGAGATTACTTGACATTTGACTTGATGGAAGCGTCTTCTTATATGCTTTTCACATGGACTATATTCACAACACAACACAAAGCAACACACCAAAAGCTACTATATGCCTGTACTCCAGGAATCATAACTGCTTTAATCACAATGTGAGAAATCTGCTGTCTACTTTATTCTCTAAATATGCAGATGTTGTGTACAGTGGGCAATGCATCAGTAGAACGGAAGCCCACAGTGACTTGCAAAAGCCTTTGTATGCATGTACTCCTAGATCTGTACCCCTATGGGGGGTTTACCTTTAAGGCTCTCTTACACTCACACAACAAAGGTGCCAGTTGCTGTCTCCTCAGTACTTTTCAGAGGACCGGGATATGCAGACTGCTACATTTTTTCCTTTTCTCCTCTACCTTCCTCCTCTCAATTACCTTCTTCCCCCTCTTCCCCTTGTTGGTCTCTGCCCTACCTCTACTCCCCCCCCAACCTTCTTCTTACAGTCTTCCTCTCATGTGTTAATCGACTACTGTATAGTGTATTTCGAGTTCCTGTATACATTCACCCTGTTGTTATTGCCTGACAAGAACCTTGTGATGGTAGTAATTGTTACTTTTGCTGTCTATTTCCTAATGTGCCCTGGTTACATCCAGGATCTACTTTTATTATGCTTACCTGTTGATGTCAAAGGATTGTAATTCCGATACTCTCAATAAATAAATAAATATATCTCATAGGTATCGCAGGTAAATTTGAGCCAAGCAGGCAAATGCCCATAACAGCTCACTAACTAATACCAGTAACTCCTGCTCATCTTTCTGTTGCAGTAGTCATCTACTCTTTTTTTTTAAATCTCCATGGTCTTACTACCAACCACCTTGCATGACAAAGAATTCCATACACTAATCACCCTCTGACTGAACCATGATGCCCTCCTCTTTGTGTTAGCGGTTTCTCCCTGTAACTGTAATATGTGTGTCCTTGTATTGTGGGGGCATGTGTGATTTTGTATTCTCTTGTATTGTACCTGTTTTCTCTTGCCCTTAAGTTCAAACAATCCCATAAATCTGTATTAGTAAAAGCTTTGTATACCAAACATAGATCACCCTTTAAATGACAACACTCCAGAGTGTACCGCCCAAGTTCATCTAATCGTTCTTCATAGCTCAAATGTTTTACTGTGTTGATCATCTTGGTCACTCTATGCTGCACCCTCTCCAGTGCCTTAACCTCAGTCCTGTTGCACGGGGAACAAAACTGGGCACAGTACTCCAGACTTGGCCTCACCAGGGACGAATACAAAGGCAACAGCACATTCCTCTCTCTGCTCTTTATATTTCTCCTTATATTTCCCAATATGGAGTTTGCCCCTTTAGTTATGGTATGACAATGATTTCCAGTCTCCAATCTGTTTGTTATTTGTATGCTCAGATCCTTCTCTTCCTCTATTACTCTAAGGTCTTCGCCTGCTAACGTATATTTAAAGCATTTGCTGTTTCTCCCTAGATGCAAAACTGCACATTTCTCAATGCTCAGTTCCAGTTTACCACTGTTCCACTTCTCAACTTTAGTTAGTGCTTCTTGAAACTGAACTGCATCAACTGTGTTCTCAACCACCCTCTCCACTTTTATATTGTCAGCAAACTTGATAAGCCATGATCCTTTCGTTATGGGCATAGATGTTACATATATTTTGAATAATCAGGGACCCAGAACTGATCCCTGTGGTACCCCACTAGTAACATCATTCCATCCTAGACATATACCCTCTTATGCCAATGCGCTGTCTCCTTTCAGAGAGACGTGATTTAATCCATGCTACCAAAGTGCTATTCATTATCTGTGTTGTATAAAACCTGCAATAGTTGGCCATGAGGGACCTTATCGAAGGCCTTGCACAAGTCTGAAAAGACCAAGTCCACTGCCTTACCTTCATCCAGTGCCCTACTGACTTTGTTATAGAATTCAAGCATATTGGTCTGAGTAGATCTGCCTTCTCTAAACCCGTGCTGAGTTTTATCCACCAAATTACTATTTGTAAGAAAATTCTCAATATAGTCTTTGATTACCTCCTACAATATTTTCCTCAGCACCAACGTCAAACTCACTGGTTGTAGTTCTTACTATTCTTCCTAGATCCTTTTTCATAAATTAGTGGTATAACAGCATCCTCCAAGAAGATACCACTGTCCCCATGTCCAGAGATTTTGAAAATCATGGTAACAGGCCCTGTCAGTTCATTTGCCAATTCCTCTATAATTCTGTGGTGTAGTCCATCAGACCCTGTGATTTATTAGATTTAATCTGTCAAGTCTATCTCTTACGTCATTGAGGTCCATTTCATATCCTGAACGCCTCATCCCACATGACTAAAACTGGCAAGATCACTTACTGTTTTTTTTACCAAAAACAGAACCAAAATATTCATTGAGCATGTTGGCCATTTCTGTATCATCTGTAACCAAGTTCCCTTTCATGTTCACTAGTGGTCCAACCTGCCCTTTACGACCTCTCATAATGTTAACATATTTGTAGAAGGCATTATAATTGTCTTTATTTCTCATGGCAAGTTTTACCTCGTAATCAACCTTTGCCTTTCTAATACTTGTCGTAACCTCTCTGGCTAGCACCTTATATTGTAACCAGTCGGTCCGGTTACGTTACCCTTTAACTAATATATATGCCACGTTCCTCTTTTTTAACATTCCTATGATAGCGCTAGGTTTCCTATTCCTGGTTTTAATATATTTATTTCTTACGGGGATACGTCTGGTTTCCAGACCATTTATCTTGATTGCTAATCTTTGCCACATTTCCCTTTCAATCCCACTCTCCCATCTCCCAACGCATAGCCTGAAAGTTTGCTTTGGCAAAACATTTCACTTTTGTAAGTCACTGTACTTTCTGAACTTCAGTTAGTATAGAACAAGTGACCTTCTGTGATCGCTGTTCCATACATATATTTTCAGCATGCATTGAGGAACCAGTCAAGGGTTGAGTTTGTCAGAAGGGAGGGGAGGGAGGAGGTAGAGAAAGCAGGTTTTGGAAGTGTGCAGGGTGGGTAAGGAGCGTGGGGCATGGGCAGGTGGTGTGCAAGTAGTTAGAGTTGACAGTCACAACTACTGAACGAGGCAAGGTGTTGGGGGAGTTTTTTTAAATGGTCCCTGTTTAGGAGGGAGATCTCTGAGCCAGCAGGGCGCCTGTAGGCTAAGGAACATTGTCCTTGTTACATGTGGCAGAGGGGAATTGTAGAGAGTTTCTAGTCCTACCTCTTGTCTTGTGAGGGTTGGTTGCTGGGTTGAGGAGATTTTGGATTGCTGCAGGGTTAATCGAGGCAGGTTTCTCTCCTAAGGAGGCAAATCTGGTATTTCACCCTGCCCCGAAGTTTAACCACTTGGTCCGGGGCATATAGGTCACATGTATGGGTTAGTCTGTGCACGCCTGTGACTAGCCTACAAGCTTTTAAGGGTTGTATCAGTGGCTGCGCCATACACCACAAGCCTATAATCAATAATGGAAAGTATGGATTTTTTTTTACAGTGAGGGACAGTGCATCAGAGATCAGATTATGATGGTGTCTGTATAAAGGTCGATTCTAGTACTGATTTACCCTAGCGACATAGTCAGCAATGATGGTGAAGGAAAGTGAGCTAATCGGAGTAATGTCTAGTTATTTACAGGTATTCACCTGTTCTAATGGAGCTTGCTTATTGTTAAATATTGTCATTTGATAGGATTTATGTTTACTTTGGGGGTTCACAAACAATATGGCCTTGGTTTTCTTATAGTTCATGAGGAGCATTTTTCACAGAACCAAGCCTCAATGGTGGCAGCTTTTGGAGATGCATTCGAAAAGGTGAGGATCTGGGTTATTGGAAAAATGACTGCATCATCTATGTAAAGGAGTACTTTTTCAGCACAAACTAGGGAAAGGTGGTTGAGGAACAGACTGAACAAGAGGGGACCCAGAATCAACACTTGTGGTACACCCATGCTCACCTGTCTACTATCGGAAAGGGTGCCATTTATTTTTACCTGTTGCGTTCTGTGACTGAGGCAGCTTTTAAACCACTCAACAGTTTCTGGTGAGAATCCAATGGAGTGGAGTTTGCTGAGCAGTATGCTGTGACTGATGGTATCAAAGGCTTTAGTGACGTCAACGTATATCGCCCCCAAAAGATGGCTACTGTCTAGGGCCTCATGAAGAAAGGTGGAGTACTCAAATAGTGCTGTTATGGTACTATGTACCTTCTGGAATCCATGTTGCTGTGGACATTGGATATTATACTTACTGAGGTAGTCTACCAACTGGTCAGAGACTATGCATTCTAGGGCCTTGGAGAGGGGCAGGAGTAGGCTTGAGATGGGACAGTAATTATGTAGGACACGACCACAACTTTTGTGAACCGGGGCAACCACCGCAGCTTTCCACCTCTGGGGGAACTGTGCTAGTCTGAGAGATAAATTGAGAATTTTTGTGAGTGTCATATCTGCTGACCTCAAAGTGGCAGGGCAGTGTGACCAAGCAGTGGGTAGGGCCAGTGGGATGCTGGGATGCACAGAGAGCAGTATCTTCAGCAGGAGGAGGGATGGTGTTGCCACTATTCGCTCCCTTTATTGAGACCCCACCTGAGTATTGTGTCCATTTCTGGGAGCCACACCTCAGAAAGGACATAGACAGCATAGAGGCAGTCCAGAGGAGGGTGACTAAAATGCTGTAAGGGTTCTGTTACAAGCCCTATGAAGACAGACAGACTGAGGGATCTCAATACATTCACCCTGGAAGAGAGGAGAGGAGAGTGACAGGTGACATGATAGGGACCTACAAGTACCTTGAGGGGTGAACAGGGTGCAGGAGGGAGCCTCTTTCAAATGAGAAAGAGCACCAGGACCAGAGGACATGCAATGAAGCTGGGGGTAATAGGGATCTGAGGAAGTACTACTTCACTTAAACAGTGATGGATGCCTGGAACAGACTGCCAGCAAAAGTGCTGGAGTCTAAAACAGTAGGGGGCTTTAAGCATGCATGGAGAATATTAGTAAATAGGCAGGGAGGAGGGCAGGTCAGCAGAGAACAGTTATGGTCTGTGGAGACAGACTAGGCTGGGACCATTTGGGCAGACTGAGTGGGCTAAGTGGTCCATTTGTGCTGCCAAATTCTGTTTCTGTTTCTATACCTTTTTTAATTAAAATCAGTACCCCTTTTTTTAGCTGGTTCCTGCCTTCACTACCTGTCCTACTCATTCCTTTCTCATAAGGTCAGTGTCATATTTTTTAAGATAAATTTCTTATGAAAAATTAATTGTGGCATTCAATGTCTTTAAGTGCCTCCGTACTGAGTTTCTCTTACGTTTGTGGTTCAGGCCTATCATAGTACATGTAGTAAGTGTAAACACTTTAGAGCCCACCATTAGAATTTCAAACTTTAAAAGTAATTACCTTTTTCCATTTTTTTCAGAACTAGCTGCAAACCACTGTACTACTACATTGTGAAAAAGACAGAAGAATATAGAGAAGAGGTAAGGAAGAAACAGAATCAGAGAACACTTGTACAGAACACTTTCCATCTTGATCACTGGGAAAACCTTGCAAAGCTCTATATTTTTGCATTAAAAATCTCCTCCGGTACCTTCCCATTCACTTCCAAGGATCACCAAACACATCAAATAAACCTTTTCTCTAGATCACTACTATCACCCCTCTTCATCTATTCGCAAATGGCTTGAGGAAGTGTCCCCCGCCATTCGGGAAAACTCAACATGTTACAGTATATTTCATTGCGTATTCTCCTGTTACATATATTTTATGTTTTTCTATGCCATACTATCATTTCCAAAAGCACAATAAAAAATAACAAAATTGTCTAAATTATTAACTCTTAGTGTGATCACTATCATCTTGTTAAATTATGATAAGCTTTATCAATATTATAACACTGTGCTATATTTAATATTAAAAGTGTGCAACAAAACTGCAACATTTCATTGAAAAGGGAGTAAACAGGAGTAATATGAGCAGCTAACTGATTTTACTTTTAGATCTTAGATTAGTTTGTAAATGAGAAAACATGTAAGTTCAAAGAAATATGAACTAAGCACAAACCTTCTAGACAGCATCTTAAGTTTACAACATAAAGATATTAAACTTAGATAATTTCAAGCTCAATATGGTTGGTATATGCTCAGTAAAAAGCTAGCATAGCTGTTTTCACTGTCTCTTGTGAAGTATACTTTAAGATTATGTATTATTCACCACCTTCCAGTAATAGTGCGTCCTTTAAATCAATATTTTATAAACCAGAATGGAGTAACTTGCAGGAAACTGGTAGCATTAAGAGAAACGCTTTGCAGTGTTTGTCTTTCCAAGGATAATCAGAAACTATATGAACATTAATGTTTACATTTCTCTCATCAGCTTCTTCCTTTAGTATGTGCATTTCATCTGATCCCTGTAGTGAATAATTGAAAGTTAAGGACCATTCTGTACACTGAAGGAATTAGACAAGAATCAAGAACCCCCTACCACCGAAAGTTCAGTATGTATGGGAAGCTGGGCAGACAGGCCCCAAACCACGTCAATTCTCTCTGTTGTACACGTAATTCACTCTCCAGATGGGAGTGGGGGGAAGGGGGGATACCTACAACTTTCTCCTAAACAACAAGACAATATATGCGCTTAGCGCTCATAAACCCCTGCCTCCCGTCATGGAGGAATTCTAATCTTAGATTGTGGTTCGCTTTTTCCTCACACCCACACAGTCTCAAGGCATTTCTCACAGGCCAACACGGATTTACAGTATGTTGGAGACTGTGCAGAGAGGTAGGAATCACCCTATCACATATACTGAATTTGTACCAAGTAGAATCACTTCTGGACCTCCTCTAACAAGATGATTCAGGAGATACTAGGGCTCACCTCCCCACTCAAATTCTGAAATCTGGTCCTAGGATAAAAATACTTATTCCCTTTTCTCTCAGCAGCAGTGATGAAGGTTATCACTAAGACCACTGTTTTACCGTAATTCCGTGATCACGGACGGAATCACGGAATTCCCATTGGCTGCTGGAATTTGAAACTTCCTGCCAGTGCTCATGGAACTCACGCTGCATTCGGGAGTTTGCCCCTTTAAGAGTAGCATCAGAAGAAGCTTCTCCCTATTTTCAGGAAAACCAACCGAAGAAGGAGGAGAGAACGATTACAAATGCTGAAAACCATGCGGTTTGGACGCCAGAGAACCTCGCTGCTGCTAGCTTTTATTTTAGTCGTTCTCGATCGTGACAGACAACGAAATTTAAAAGTATTTATTGCTGCCGCGACTACCGAACAACCTCACACCACCTCAGCTGTGGAGAAGAGAAAAACACTGAAATTTATACACAGGTAGGCAAGGGAGAGGGGCACGGAAAGAGAGCATGCGTTGTAATAGTTCCTCTGGTTCTGCATGCCTCAAGGATTTTTGTGAGCAGAGATCAAATTTACTCATTTAAGGCAACCGGGGACTAGGGTAGCTTAAACTAGTTAATTTAGGTCTTAAAATGCTGCTGTTAAACAAAGTTTAAGGCTCCAGAGGCTACCAGTGACTGTAGAGGCTTAGAGGAACAATTGCAAGCTATAGTAGGTTACTGACTAAGAACTTTTAGGCACCTAATGGCAACGGAGTCTGTACTAACTTATTTAAACAGTAGTATGCAGTAGTTATTTGTTAGCTAAGGACATTTAAGGTATCAGATGGCAACAGAATTTGTACTAGCTTGTTTAAACAGTAGCAGGCTGTGATTATTGCTGAGTTCATTCAGGCACATAATGGCAAACAGAGTCTGTACTAGCTTGTTTAAATAGTAGCAGGGTGCCTCAGAGAGCTGTTATTTAATTTATAATTTTAGCCCACTCACTTTATCAGTCACCCTCACACTTTAGCCATCCAATTGCCCTTTCCACACAGATCGGTGACCGTTTTCAGACGGACTATTAAAGCCATCCGAAGTTAGCCATGTACTGCAGCAGTAGCAGTTAGGGGCAGAATACAATATGCTGCCTTTCCAGTGGTCTCGATGGAGGATGGTTGGTGAGTTTGGTGGTGGGGAGCTGCTGCTTCTGCTGCTGCCTATTCCCACTGAGAATCCCTCCATTCGGTACCCAGTTCCCTCTGGCAGAGTCAAGTGCAGCTGTGTACTGATGCCTCTCGTGCCTTGGGGCTTTCACTGCAGACTGCTTGGGCAAGCGTCCAATAAAGGCAACCCACACAAGGGGGCACAGAAATACCAAAAGATTGTCTTTTGCAAGAGTGCAGTAGGGCAGCAGCAGCATCACGATCTAGTTGCCCATTTTAAATGTTTGTCGTTTTTACTCTAAACCATTAATTTTAACTTCCAGTGTAGATATTTGCCAGTATACACTATGCACCGATGTCCTTAGAGCCAGTAGTACCCCACCTGCCTTAAACTTTGTTTCTGCTAACTTAGAGAGAGATAAGGAAATTCTGTAATTTGTGCAGCTATTTTAGCAGATTTCTGAATTCAATCTGAGCCACCTAGCCACAGAGGGAGGATTATGCCTGGCAATGCTGTGTGAGCATTTGTGGTGTTCTGAAGGGAAAGGGTAAATGGAACTGGCAGTCGGGAGGATATGGTGGGTAGATATTTGCCAGTATACACTATGCACTGACATCCTCAGAGTCAGTAATACATGGCTAAAGTACCCAAAAGAGAGCCGAATATTATTGAATACAAAGCACTTCTCCTTCCCCGTCAATATAGCATTTCACATCCAAACATGCTTTATTACATCTTTGGTGTGAAACATAATGCTGGGGGGTGCTTTTGTATTGTTTTAAACGTGTTTCAGCATTGGGCTTTCTTGTGGTAGATTTGTAGCCAAAGGTTTCTATTTATGGAGAAGCTGTGAAATAACATAGAAACATAGATTTTGATGGACCACTTGCCCGCCTAATCTACCCATTCCCCTACCCACAGGATGTGCTGCAGATCCTAGTTAACCAACGGCTTACTTCTTCCTACCCCTCTACAAGACTTGCCTTATGTCTGGCCCATGCATTCTTGAATTCTCCCACAGTTTTAGACCCCACAACCTCCTCAGAATGGCTGTTCCATGTGTCCACCACCCTCTCTCTGAAAAAAATACTTCCTCACATTGCCCCTGAGCTGTCCCCTCTCTATCTTCAAATTGTGTCCCCTTGTTCTTGCACATCGCTTTCTCTGAAAGATGCTACCCTCTTGGACTTTGTTGATTCCACTGAGGTACTTGATCTCAGAAATGTAAAGGCTAGCCCTTCCCTGTTAAGTAATACAACAGCTCCTACAGCTACCTGAGCAGAAAGCAGCTAACTAAAAGAAGCTACATTTTCTTCTTAATTTAAAATGTATATCTCAGCAGGAGTCAGTGTCTGTTAAGATTAAGTAGATAGATAACTTTATTAGAAGTAGAAGGGGACTTATTTAGGGTTAAAAAAAAAAGAAAGAAAGAAAAGAAAGAAGGTCAGTGTGTATTCTGTGCAGTGAAGGGTACTGTATCGGCTGACTTTGCTAAACCAGTAGGAGGAAAGAGAGCTTACCTGGGGGTGTGGTTTAGATACTATAAAAGCAGGTGAGTCAAATTACAACTTCCTGTTGCTAGCCTTTTTTTTTACTAATTGCCCTCCATCCCACCCACCCAAAGCCAGTTCTACTTTTATAGCCACTGGATTTGACTGTCAACAGGAACTTCCTGTTTGGCAGTAGGAAGGAAAGGATCATAGAGAAACATTGGTTTTGTCAACCCTAAAGTAGAAAAGTAGCTCACTCTCCCCTAGCTGCTGGTGGTCTGATATTGAGCAAGGAAGAAGGAGGCTACTGAAGAAGATAGGAAGTTGCTGTCCCAGAACAGGAAGGATGAGAGTTGTAAGGAGAGAGAGAGTAAGCATCCAGAGAAACAGTAGAGGGACACAAAATAAGACATGATAGGAGTGGTGCAGTGCAATGGCTGTGGGGCGGCAGTGTCCTGGAGACATTCTGGAGGCTGCTTATGCTGCCCCTATTTGCATGCACCTCTCTGGTCTGAGAGAGGAGGTTGCCCTCCAGGCTGACCTGGCTAGGATTGGAAACCTCCTCCCCACCCAGGGACCACCAGGCCAATGCCACTACCTCCAGAGGTTGCCAAGAAAGAGGAGAGGCTGGACCAGGGTGGCTCAAGGAAGGACAGGGTGAAAGAGTTGCATCCTCCAGCTGTACCTCTCACAATTCATTCACTGTTCTGGTGGATAGTGGTTCCTCTATGGAGGCACCTGCAGGAGACCAAGGAGGATGCTGGGAACCTTCACAAAGGAGACCCAAAGGAGGGTGATATGGGACCCCACAGGGATGGAAACAACTCCTGGTGGGGACTCAATCATTAGGGGGTAGAAATAGGGGAGGAAGGGAGAGGAAGGTGGTCTCTTCTCTGCGCCACTGCTTGAGGGACAGGAAAGCACATCCTCAGGATCGGGGGAGGAGCTGCACAAGGGAGGGAGTTGGATGTCATTGTCCACCTAGGGACAAATGACCTGGCTAGAATGGGATCAGAGCAGTGCAAGAGGAGTTTGTAGAGTTGGGAAGGGGCCTTAAACAAGTAGCGACACGGTAACCTTCTGAGGTGCTGCCTGTCTATGGCAAGGGAGATGCTAGGGTACTTCACTCAGGAATTCAATGAGTGGTTGAAAACTGGTGGAGCCCAGGGTTTTGGCTTCATTGGGGACTGGGAGACACCTGAGGATGCAGACCTATACTGGTGCGATGGTCTGCACCTGTCCAGGGGGGGAACCAGGATCCTAGAGTGAGAGGTTTAAAGTTTCATTGGCAAGCATTTAAACCAGCCAAGGGGAGGCACTGAAAGATGCAGGAAATTGAGCCTCCCCACAGAACATGGTGATTAGTGAGGTAAAGCTCCAAGGTACAGAAGTTAGTGGAGCAGAACAGATTTAAATGTGTAAGGCAAAGAGTAAGGACAGAAATGGGGCTCAAAGGGGTAAGGCTATCAAAAGTGGAGGGTGATGAGTACCAATGCCCATAGTCCTGTGCAACAAGCTCCCTGAACTAGTGGCCTTGATGGAGGAGGGTTGCCTGGATATTGTGGCAGTCACAGAAACATGGTACACAGAGAACCATGACTGGGATGTCAACATACCAGGATACACATCTACAGAAGGGACAGGGAGGGAAAAGAGGAGGAGGAGTAGCTCTCATGTAAAGGAAGGGATCAAAGCAACAGAACTAAAGAGTAAACAGGGAACAGATGAGGCACTTTGGGTCACCCTGGAGACAGGAAATGGCACCACAATCCTGATGGGGTTTGTATACAGACCCCATCTCAGGGGAGGGAACGGACAAGGAAATGATAGAAGCTTTCTTTAGAATGGCAGAAAAAGGAGAGATATTGTTGATGGGGACTGAATATGCCAGATGTTAACTGAAGGTACCTTTGTTGCAGGCACATCCAAGAGCAGGGTTTGTTCTTGATGCCCTCACAGGGGGCATGCCTCAGACAGTCTGGGGTATCGGAACCAACTCAGGAAGGAGCAATCTTAGACCTGGTACTTTCAAATGGGATGAAGAAAGAATCTCAGATTTAGAAGTGGGTAGCTATCTGGGAACAAGCGACCACCAAACAGTGTGGTTGCGGATAAACACAGCCCATAATCAAGCCACAAAAGCAAGAGTACTAGACTTTAGGGGGCTGACTTTAGAAAATGAGAGTGCCTCAGAAAGCACTAGCAAACAGGCAAGAAGGAGGGGTGGAGGAACAATGGGAGTGATCAAACAGCCATCACAGAGGAGTCACGGATGAGCTGATTCTGGAAGAGACGCCTCGCAAGCCTCCGAGGCCCTATAGTACAAAAATATAAGATTATTTCATCCGAGACTGGCCATAAATATTTTAAAATAGCTATCAAGAGCCCACATGAAATATGCGGTGTGTTTCCTCGCAATCGTTATAGAGCCATTTATGGTTTCAAGAGCTATAGTTAACAAACAGCAAGGGCGCATTGGCAAGCTTAGGCCGCACATTGCCTGAAGATGGAAGTTTAACTTGCAGAACTCCTGGCGGGCTAGCGCCCTGCTAAGAGGCCCAAATCCCAGTCGCCACCATACCCGAGCAGGACGAGGAACCAGGGAGGAGGGGGCTCCGCTCAAACGCAGAGGACATTCGGGAAATTAAGGCAATGCTGCAAGGGCTGGTGATCGATTTGCTGCTGTAAAGCTGGCATTACATTCCCTGGCACAAAGAATGGGCGATGCTGAGGCCCGGATCTCTCGCAGAGAGGAAGGTTTCCTGTATTGATCAGGAGGTGGGATGATTCGAAAAGCTAAAAACTAGAGGAGAGGTGGAGGACCAGGAATCAAGAAACCGGAGAAACAACTTGATTCTGGCGGGCTACCAGAGCGGGCTGGAAGGCTGACAGGTTCTCTTTTCTGCAGGAGCTCTGCTGAAGTTGTTGGGCCCTACACCATTCGGGAAGGTTACAACCTGAAAGAGCTCATCGGGCACTACGGAGATGCCACTCACGCAAGCGAGGCCCCAGTGATAATTATGCGCTTAATTATAAAGAAAAGTCCTATGCTGGCTTACTGCCAGACCAAAAGAAGTTCTGCAATGGAATGGTGCCTCCCTATGGTTCTTTCAAGATCAAACGCCAGTGATTCAGGAAAAGCAAAAGGAGTATGCTGAAATAAATTAGAAGCTATATCTTGCAGGAATAAATTTCCACTACAGTTTTCTGCAACTTGGTGGTACGCCTTAGCTGGAGAGAAGAGGTTCCTCACAGCGAAAGACGCGTTGAGGCTAATGGCTGAGCTCCCAGATTTATTCAAACCCCAACATGACTGCTTTTCTGAGAAGAAGAAGGCTGGCTTACCTGATGGCCGTGATGGAAGAAAAGGCGGATTTTAAAGTTTTCATGGCCTGTTTGTTCTATTGTTCTCAGTTAAAGTTGGAGGTTTAAGGGATTAACTAAGGATCGGTTTATAGGATCATAGAAGGGCCACTGAGGTGACAAATCACAAGATATCAGCACATCAAGTAGTAGTCATGGGGAAGGGAGATCACGAAACCTACTATTTGTGCTATTAGACTCAAGAATATCCTCGTGACCTTTGGAGTGCTGAGGGAGTTGATGGGGTGGTGAGGAAATCTTATTACAATCAGGGATAAACAGTCAGTGCTATACCTGCTAGTGGGCACTGTCACATATATATCTGGCCTCATGTCAGTTTTGGGGAAAGACGGAGAGGGAGAATGGCCAAAGGGACTTAGATCCAAGTAGCAATAGTAACTGGAGGGATACCACCCCGGGATGCAAGGGAATTTAAAGAGGAGCAGTGTGGGCTCGATATATAATTTATCAATGAGAGCTTTGAGAGGGGTTCCTCCTTTCTTTTTTGTTTATTTTTCTCCTATGGAAAACAACAGGGGGTGATCGACTGAAGGGAAGATGGGGCCTTCACGTTTAGGACTCTATGGGGCTGGATGGGCCAGATCCTGGCCCAGTGTCAGGGGCTGGGGCTGAGGGGCATGGGAACGGTTCATCCATGACTCAACATCAGGTAGGTGGTTGATCCAAGGATCGGGGACAAAAGGGGAGGGATGAGGGGGTTGGAAAGAGAGAGAGAGTCCAAGTATGGGAACAGCAAGAATGCAGACCCTAAAGAAGCAATATCTGGGCTTTTCGAAAAAATTCTGATGTTTAATGATGTCATGTTTTAAAATAATCTCTTGGCATGTAAAAGGGCTCAGGGTAGACGTAAAGAATGGTCATTCTGATACATTGAACAACGAGGGGTACACATTGCAGCATTACAAGAGACACATCTACTGACAGAAGAGCTGGAGTGGTCTCAGGAAGCGGGAGGGATAAGTGACACTGAGTGGGAAAGGACAGGGTTCTCCGGGGTGAGGTATTCTAATAAAGAAATCCTGCCTATATGGAAGTGGCTAAGTGCTAACAAGGCAAGATAGTAGGGGATTATTTTGTCAGGCACTTTGCTTGGTAAAGCAGTCTCGTTGCATCCATATATGGGCCAACCCTCTGATCCCAAATTTTCGCCTCAATAGAAAGGGATATAGCTAATCTTCCTCACACTCACTTATCCTAGCGGGTGACTGGAACACCTATCTTGATAACCAGGAGGACAGGATACCTCCATCTAAGCGGGCCAAGACCAAGGCCCAGCTAGCCCAGGTAGGTTTTAGAGTGTAGCAGCACTGGTTGACCCAATTAAGAATCTTTCAAATAGGCAGCGACATGACATTTTATTCGGCAGCCCACAAGAGTCACTCTCGAATTGACTTTTTTTGGTTAATAGAGGCACTTCAGAGATTAGGAAGTGCTGATAGAGGTGGAACCCCTGTATCACTTTCTATTCAGATGCAGTGAGGAACCAGACCACACCGCCTCGACCTACAGATGGAGGCTTCATGATTCGGCTGACAGAGGCCACAAGAAGGGATGAATTAGAGGGCCTGAAGGTAGAGATCATTAGATTCCAGCTCCCACATTGCAGGATAAAAGATTAGCTTGGCCTACCTGTAAGTTTTATAGCCGGGGCAGCTAGGTGTCTAGCTGCAAGGGATAAGAGGCTCAGAAGCGCCAAAGAGGAATTTTGATTGGGGCGATTAATTCTTTGTCACAGCTGGAGGGAACCTCAGGGGAAGTTAGATGCGAACTCAAAAGCTTGAGAGGGAATTGTCAGATATTGTCTATGGGAAAACAGAGTTCTGGCTGAATAAGATTAACGCCAAATTCCTACTGCAGGGTGACGTCCCCGGGCGTCTCTTGGCGGCTAAAATTAAAGAGTGGGAGGCAAGTAGGACAATCATATCTGTTCAGTATGAAGGGAAGCTTGTTACAGACCCACAAGAAATGGCTGAGGCCTTTGCGTCATACTTCACAGAAATTTACCAAGCTAAAGACTTGGTGGGAGAAGGATAAGTGTTTTCTAGAAGGAATCCAGTTACCAATCCTGGATCCTGCTCAAGCTAAGGAATTAGAAGCTCCAATAAGAGCATCTGAAATTATTGAAGTGGTGCAGTCTCTTCCTTTGGGTAAATCACCAGGCCTGATGGCCTTACTGCAAATTTTATCAGACCCATATTCAGACTATATACCCCTATACTCCAAGAGTTTTTCTCACTATAATGAGGGAGGGAATCTGTCATCCTCCACTGTATCAGGCTTATGTTACTTTAATTCCCAAGCCGACAAGCCTAGGGACGACTAGGTAGCTATAGGCCTATAGCGTTAATAAACCAAGATATTAAGATTCTCACCAGAATCTTGCAAATAGGATTTGAGTATTGCCCCAGTTTAATCAGCCAGGAACAAGTAGGATTTATGCCGAGGAGAGGGTAAAGACGCTCAGAAAATCCATCATATCCTAAATTTTGCCCCGATTCTCAACTACCTTTAGCCCTGATTTCCTAGATGCTGAAAAGCGTTTGATTGGGTCTCACATTCCTTCTCTTGCTACAATGAGAAATGGATTCCTCGGGGTCTCCTTAGAGGTATCAAGAATTTATATACTGCCCCATCGTGCTAGAATATTATGTAATGGTTATATCCTGGAATTCCAACTAAATAATGGGACTCACAAGGGTGTCCTCTTTCACTGATACTGTTCAACATCTATTTAGAACCCCTTCGGGATCTATCAATAGGGATGCAAAGGTCCAGGGGATCAGGATTGGGGAATGGAGCTAAAACTTCAGTTTTCGTGAGATGACATACTCCTTCATCTACAAGACCCTGTATCCAGCTTTGAGAGAGTAAGAGAATTAATAGACCGCCTTCTAAGGTCTCTAACTACAAGTTGAATCTTACAAAGACACAAATCCTACCTTTGACACCACGGTATTTAGGGCAGATTTTTCATCCCTGGGAGTGCAATGGAGTACTGATAAAATGAAGTATCTGGGCGCCTGATTACAGCAAATCAGGAGTCGGAGTTGATGCTAATCTGGGGGATCATATCTGCGGTCAAGGGGATATTCTAAGATGGAACAAGCTACCTTTGAACTTTACGGTACGATTGGGCCTCATTAAGATGAATTACCGAGACTGCTATATTCGTACATCTAGCCCATATAGTATCCCTACTAAATGGTTTAGTATAATCAGGAGGCTAATTTCAGGATTTCTGTGAACAACAAACCGCCTAGGATAAAGCATAATGTCTTGCGCCTTCCAACGTGGAGGGGGGGGCATCAGGTTGCACTGACCTCCATGTTTTTATCTATGTGGCAGGCCAGTTAGGCCTTATGGGTCAATGGGCGGAAAACGATAGGGGGAAATTACATACCAGCCTGGTTGCTAATAGTGAGAAGCAATTGTTAACGAGCTCTGCCTCACCTCGAATCGCTGCTATATGCTAAACTTAGAAAAAGGTTTTTTAGGATGGGGTATGGGAACCCAACCAAAACCGCGGAGGCCTGGTGGTCCTTTCTCACTCCGCACAAAGTGGTATCAAATGAAGTCTAGAGACCAGCCCTATTGGGTAATCCTATCTTGGTTATAGGGGTCGGGTAATTGGACACCGTGGTCTAACCATTTGTGGGACCTAAGATTGAGGGACGGATGCAGGAGACAAAATAGTCCTTCCATCACAATGCTAGGGATTGTCTTTTTCCAAAAGATACAGCTTAAACAAATGTTAGCAGGGTTTTGAAAGGGATGGGGACTCTATAGATAATCTTTTCTCGTGGGGGGAGTTTAAGGAAACCATCCAGAGCCAACCCACTCTCACAAATTTATAAAATTTTCTTGGACTCTTCTGGGCCCGAATACTCCTACACGAATCCCTTTACTGGGACAAGGTGATGGCCCCCAGAAATCTTAGGTGGGAAAGTATTTGAAGAGCACTAAATACAATGTGATACCTGAGTATAGAAATATGCAAATCTTTGTGGTTTTCAACATATACTATACCCTGTAAAGCTATATGGCAGAGGGTTGAGACAGACGGACCTGTGCTTCAGGTGCTAGAGAAGGACATGGGTGACCTGTTTCATGTAATGTGGGATGTAGCAAAATTCACCTTATGGAGGAGATTAAATGGGCATGGATCCAATGCTTGACTACAGATTTTATAACGCCAGAAATATGTGTTTTGGGTGACTTTTCAAATTGTAGGGATCGCACCCAAATACCACCTTCTTTAATGGTGTCGGGTAGTTAAGGCGCTCTTAGTAAAGCATTGAAGGACGATCAGGCCTATGCCTATGAACAGTGGGTGAGAGAACTTTTGGGGTACTGGCCAAGATAAAGAGACATTTATTCTCTGAGGGAGAAAAGAGCTATACGTAAAGATGGGCAATATTAGATGTGGATCTACTCCAGCAAGTTATTAATACTGAACACAGGTCTGTCTGTCAGACAGTGATTAGCAAAGGAAACATGCTTGAGTGTTTAATGCTTATTCTTTGTGCCTACTTTTACTTTGCTTTTCCCTTCACTATCCCTAATATTTTTGGTAATGCTTGGACTTTAATAATTTTTTGGATGGTAAAATTTGGGTTATAATGGGTCCATTACTAAGACAAAAGGGGATTGGTTATGTTCTGCAGGGGCTTAAGGGGTTGGGGACTCTCTCTCTCTCTTTCCAGGGGACACATTAGAAACCGTCCTGCAAGAGTCAGGCTCTTAGGGGCCACAGGGTAAAATATCTCGCAAGTGGGTAAACTAAGGAAGATTTTTGGTCAATGAAGGAAGGGTGATTCTAACATCGGTCAACGTACTATATCAAGGCACTATTGACTTTGGAACTTGACCACAAAGTGGGCGATTTCTAGTGTGCTTGTACATAAGGGATGTGCTATAGTTTGCACAGCCAGTTTTGTTGTGTTCCTGGCTTGGCCAGGTATGTATGTTTGTCTGTCTGTTCTCACTGAAAATGAATAAAGGTGTTTTAAAAAAAAACAGCCATCACAGAGGCAACAAGCCTTTTGTGTAGCAAATCAATAAAACACAACGAAGGAAAAAACCGCCATGGTTCACAAAAGAGGTGCAGGAAGGTTAAGGAGAAAAGGACAGCATTCAGAAATATAAGAAACACAGAAGGAGCAGGACAGAGAACTTATTGAGTTAAAGCAGAAAGAGGCTGGGAAGGCAGTCAGAATAGCAAAGGCCCAAACTGAGGAAAGGATAGCCAATTTGTTAAGAAGGGGGATAAGACCTTTGTAGGTACATTAGGAGCACAAGAAAGACCAAAGGAGGGATACTGAAGTTTAATAAAGGGAAGGAAATGTGGGTAGAGGGTGACAGTGAAAAGCAGGGATACTGAAATGAATATTTCTACCAGTATTCACAAAGGAAGAGGAGGGGAGTTACCTAAACGAAACAAGAGAAACACTTGAAGATGGGGGGTCGATACCAGTCCATTTACAGAAGAAAGGGTTCTGAAAGAACTAATAAAATGAAGGTGGACAAAGCAATGGGCCTGATGATTCACCCAAGAATTTAAAAGAACTAAAGGTAGAACTAGTGACATCGCTGACTACTCTCTTTAACAAATCATGGGAGGATGGGTGGTACCTGAGGACTGGAGGAGGGCAGATGTGATCTCTCACAAAAGTGGGAGCAGGACAGAGGCAGGAAACTACAGACCAGTTAATTTGACCTCAGTGGTAGGGAAAATGATGGAATCATTTCTGAAGGAAAGAACTGCTGAGCACCTAGAGGCCAGTGGGGCACAGGACCCAAGGCAGCATGGGAAGGTCATGTCAGACGAATCTAATAGATTTCTTTGACTGGGTGACCAAAGTAGTAGACCAGGGAGGGGCTGTGGACATGGCCTACCTAGATTTTAGCAAGGCATTTGATACAGTCCCACACAAAAGATTAATACACAAGACAGCCAACCTTGGAATGGGTCCCAAGGTGGTAGCCTGGATAAAAGATTGGCTAGACAACAGGACGCAAAGGGTAGTAGTAATGGAGTACACAGTGAAGAAAGGAGGGTTACTAGTGGGTACCTGAGGGTTCAGTACTGGGACCGTCCTTTTAATGTCTTTATAAGTGACATTGCAGAGGAACTGAAGGAAAAGTAGTCTCTTTGCAGATGAACAAAGATCTGCAACAGGGTTGATACACAAGATGGAGTGGAAAGGATGAGAAGGGACTTGGCAAGGTTGGAGGAATGGTCAAATGTATGGCAGCTCAGATTCAATGCAAAGAAGTGCAAGGTAATGCACGGGAAACAAAACCCAGGGGAAGCGTATACAGTGGGGGTGAGGTACGACACAGTTAAAATAGAAAGGGACCTGGGGTAATTATATCAGATGACCCAAAGGTGGGGCAAGCAAATGAGAAGGCAGTGAGGAAGGCTGGGGATACTGGGATGCATAGGAAGAGGCATCAATAGTAGAAAACAGGAAGTTGTTATCCCTCTATACAGACAGTTGGTGAGACCCCATCTGGAGTACTGTATGCAGTTCTGGAGACCCCATCTCAAAGACATAGACAGAGTGGAGGCTGTCCAGAGGAGGAACTAAAATGGTGCAGGGTCTGCACCAGAAGACATACGAAGAAAGACTAAAGGAGCTTAATATGTATACTCTTGAGGAAAGAAGGGAGAGGGGACATGATAGAAACTTTCAAGTACCTCAAGGGAATTAACAAAGTCCAAGAGGATAGCATCTTCCAGAAAAAGAGATGTGCAAGAACAAGGGGCACAATTTGAAGATAGAGGGGGATGGCTCAGGGATAATGTGAGGAAGTATTTTTTCACAGAGAGGGTTGTGGATGCATGGAACAGCCTCCCTGAGGAGGTCGTGGAGTCAAGAACAGTGGGGGGCTTCAAGAATGCATGGAACAGGCATAAGTCAGTCCTAGGGGTGGGTAAGAGGAAGTAAGCTGTTGGTTAACTAGGATCTGCAGCTTATCTGTTAGGTAGGAAAATGGGCAGACTAGGTGGGCCAAGCGGTCCTTATCTGCCGTCAAATTCTATGTTTCTATGTTTCTCTGTTTACCTATGTGTGGGTGTCATCAATTCCCAGTACATTCTGAACTGCCTATATAATGTGCTTTACTGGGTGCTGAGAGTGGGTCACTGTCCATTTTTGCATATTGCTACAGTGAGAGTGTTCTGGTGTAGAAGTGAGGGTTTTTTAACTGGAAGAAATCAGTGCTGTACCAAGAAAGGGTATACAGCTATTGTAGTACCTCAGTGCAGTGCACCAGGAGCTGTACACTCTTTCGGGTACTTGGGCATATTGGCCTTTTGGGGGGTCTGAAGATTCCCAAGCAGCTACCTGTGTTCCCAGAGCATATGTGTGTGTGTGGGGGGGAGAATCCCCTAGCTTGCTATGTGCACTACAGCAGGGGGAATGGCATATATGCTAATATAGGCATGGTTGGAGTAAGAGTTGGTGCATCTGTAACATCAGAGGGCCTGTGTGCCCTTGAACAAGTGTTGAGAGGGGTTTAGTGTCCTTGTCTGCCTGCTGTGTGCCTCAGAGAAGGTGGGGTGAGGTGACGGAATGATGCTGCATGCTAACATGGGCACACTTGATGGGTGAGAGTTAGTAGTGCTGTGCCTTGGGGCACGTCTGAAGGGGCAGTGTTGGTTGCTGTGCACCTAGAGCAAGTTTGGTGAGAGGTGTTGGGGTTAAACAAACTGTCCACCATCCAGCACTGACCCAAACTCCCAGGGCTTGTCCCCACTGGTGGGGCCAGTGGGGGTTCCCCAGCCCCCACTGGGGACCGTATTCATTGGGCTAGTGCTGTGGCTAACTGGGAGCGGAGCCTGTGAGGCACCCTCCACCAGTGTGCTCTTCCTTTTCCTGTTTTTGTCCTAGGCTGGCACCAATGAGTTTTTTTTTACCTTAGAGGTGTGTGTGTGGAGGGGCGAAGTTTCAAAACTCAAAGAGCGATCCAGAATAAGCTGATAAATAGGGCTTATATCCCCTGTAAAATCCCACCTCACCCCCTCTGTATTGAGAAAGTCAGACATGCTCCCACACTAGTGCCTCCACCATGGCTACTACCAGTACTGGTTTAAAGGGCAATGCCAATGTTTGTCCATCAAGAACTGTCAGCTGTTTTGCAAAATTTATTTTTTTTCCTGACAAATCAACTCATTCTATCTTGTGTGGCCATTTTGGGTTGAGTAAGTAAATGTTGATGGTTTGTCACCATATGGCACTAGCAGTAAGAATGGGTTAAGTATCCCTCATATCTGGTTGATCCTGCCTGTGTCCTGTCATTTTTTCATGAGTTTATGCGGCATGCCCACAGCCACCCATGGCTATCTTAAGTGTGCGCATTTCATACAGTGAGCAGGCGGGGGTAGTGCCTATAGACTGTCTCACGTGAAGGCAGCCATTAAAAGCTCCAGCTTTAAGCTACATGTCCCAGCTGTATACAAAGATGAGGTACAGACTGGCACTTGAGTGGCTGTGGGCGTGTCGTGCAATCATGAAAAGCTGACGGGGGGGGTGTGGATCAACCAGATATGAGGGATATATATTTACTGAGATTTGCAAGGTAAAAAAAGATTGTTGCAGCTAATTAGGGCACCATGTGTCCATGCCTTACACCCAGACATGGCCCAACTTTTGGTGGACCAACTGTGTTGCCTTTTGTGTGGCTCAGACAATATGTATGTGGTGGTGGGAAGAGTCTGAACAGATAGGGGGTCTAGGTATTCTGTTGTCCTTTGTTTGCCCCAGAGAATGTGTGTTTGGGGGGGTGCCTCAGAGAGGTGCAGGTTTATCTTGTTTGTGTCTCAGTTTATACACTTTGCTCAGAGGAGGGGGTTCTAAAATATTGTACTGGTTTCTATGCTGCTGTGAAGTTTAAAGCAAATAAGGGTTCACATTTCCCAAGTTATGAAAAGGGTGTACAGCTCTGTTATGTGGGCATACATTCAAAGCCCTCAGTGCAAGAATTGATGTGTTTAATAAAAAAAAGGGGGTCCATGTCTGTGGTGCTGTTGGGGCTGAGTTGGAAAAGGATCTAAGCATGTCTGAAGGGGCTCTGTTGGTTGCTTGTGTCCTCAGAGCAAGTCTGAGGACAAAATGTTTTCTAGATCTTCGGGATATCTCTTGTAGGATGTCTCTCAAAAGGAACATGGTAGACTGACATGGCAAGACAGAGTTGCCCTGGGGATTGTGTGTGTGGGGGTCTCAGCCTCACCAGCAGAAAAAACTGCACCTGCCACAGCAAAGTGCAATAAATCCTTACACCTAGGTTGACCTCAGAAGCATAGCAGGCAGGTGTGAGACAGGGCCAAACCAGGCATCAAAACAAAAACACTCGTGAGAACTCACTGTGACCATAGATATTCAAGAGTCTCTTACAGCTGGCCAAACCCCAGGAACCACAACCATCAGGCACCAGGACCACACATAAACCCCCCTGCCAGCAGTCCATCTGGGGCCACGCACAGCACTGTCATGAGGTTGACATCCTCCCTATGTAGCTGTGGGTGGTCCCAGATAGACCACTAGCAAAAATGTCTCCATGTGGTCCCGGTGCCCAGTGGTTGCAGTCCCAAACTGTGACCCACTGCAAGAGACTGTCCTGAAGATCCACTGCTAATGGTAAGTTCTTACATAAGTGTTCCCTTTTTCGGGGAAGGGGGATGGAAAGCCCCCTTGATCCCCACAGTAACCTTGCGCTCCACACCTGCCTGCCACACCTCAGAGACCACTGGTTTTTCCATACCACCTATGCAGGCACAAGCCATCCCCACCAGGGACGATATGGTAATACCCCCTACTTCCCACTGCAACAATGCCTTGCCATACCTGCCCACAGTGTCTCGTTTTGAGAGGACCAGGTAATCTGAGCACAAACCCATTTTCAGACTGCAGAAAATCATGTAAAAGTGCAGCATGTTAAAAGTTCTGCACCTTTACATGATTTTCTACACTGCACCTGGAGAATGGTGGCTATATGCTGCTCCCCCCACTGCCATCACATGAGGATGGGAGTCGTAGATTGCTGTTGCTGCCTTCACACCCGGAGAATGGGAGTCATAGATTGCTGCTGCTGCCTTCACACCCGGAGGATGGGAGTCGTAGTATGCTACTGCTGTTGTACCTGGAGGATGGGAGTTGTAGACGGTTGCTGCCATCTCACCTAGTGAATGGTGGTCACTGGCTACTACTGCCATCCCAGGAGAATGGGAGTCGTAGGCTGCTGCTGCCATCATACCTGGAGGATGGGAGTCGTAGATTGCTGCTGCTGCCTTCACACCCGGAGGATGGGAGTTGTAGATTGCTGCTGCTGCCTTCACACCCAGAGGATGGGAGTTGTAGATTGCTGCTGCTGCCTTCACACCCAGAGGATGGGAGTTGTAGATTGCTGCTGCCTTCACACCCGGAGGATGAGAGTCGTAGATTGCTGCCACTTCCTTCACACCTGGAAGATGGGAGTTGTAGAATGCTACTGCTGTTGTACCTGGAGGATGGGAGTTGTAGACGGTTGCTGCCATCTCACCTAGTGAATGGTGGTCACTGGCTACTACTGCCATCCCAGGAGGATGGGAGTCGAGGCTGCTGCTGCCATTATACCTGGAGGATGGGGCTGCAGAATGCTGCTGCTGTCATATCTGGATGATGGGAGTCGAGATTGCTGCTGCTGCTGCCTTCACACCCGATGATGGGAGTCGAGATTGCTGCTGCTGCCTTCACACCCGGAGGATGAGAGTCATAGATTGCTGCTGCTGCCTTCACACCCGGAGGATGGGAGTTGTAGATTGCTGCTGCTGCCTTCACACCCGGAGGATGGGAGTCATAGATTGCTGCTGCTGCCTTCACACCCAGAGGATGGGAGTTGTAGATTGCTGCTGCTGCTGCCTTCACACCTGGGAAGATGGGAGTCGTAGAATGCTACTGCTGTTGTACCTGGAGGATGGGAGTTGTAGACAGTTGCTGCCATCTCACGTAGTGAATGGTGGTCACTGGCTGCTACTACTGCCATTCCAGGAGGATGGAAGTCGTAGGCTGCTGCTGCCATAGTATCTGGAGGATGGAAGTCATAGCACAGGCTGTTGCTGCCATCGTACCTGGAGGATGAGTGCTTTATGCAGTGGTTGCGCCATAATAGCCAGAGGATAAAAGTCATGGACTGCCCTATCCAGGGGATCTGAGACTCCCATTCTGTTGAATTTTATCTTATCAAGCAGATTAATGGACACACTACTAATAATTTTTTGGTTGTGATTTCAGTATTCATACTTCCTGCATGATGTCTGCTGCTAATCGATGAATAAGAAAGCCAAGCTCTGCTACACTTTAAGGAGCGAGCTCTTCAGTTTAAATCTGAAGGCCTCTATGAGGATGGAGGAAAACTTTTCTGTCCATAATGCAACCATGTCCTGGACCATACCAGATAAGACACAGTCAAAGATTATCTGCTCAGCAAGAAACATGCTAGGAATAAGGAACAAGCTGCTAGCTAAGGAAGACCAGCAAGGCAGGTGACCCTGACCAGCAGTTTCAGAGCTGCAACAGAATCATCCATAGTAAGAAATGAGATGGTCATGGACACAGTTAAGGCATGGGGGCTGCAAATATCCCATTGGAGAAGCTGGACCATCCACAGCTGAGGGACTGGATGTGCAAGTATGTGAAGGGAGTGGAGCGTGCCAAAGCAGACACCCTGAGGCAGCTCTATCTACCCAAGGTAAGAGAGCAAATTGATGACGACCTTAAAGCAGCTGTGACTGGGAAATCATTGTCTGTGATATGTGATGAGCACAGATGCACAGTCACGCTTGCATTCTTAATGTCGCCTTTGTGTTGAAGGGGGCAAGACATATCTTGAAACAGCATAGAACTAGACTCTGTCAACCATTCCACAGTGGCTTAAGCTGTCTTGAAGACTCTCCAGAGTTGTAACATTGACTTTATGAATGTAGTTTTGTCAGCATAGTGCTTGTTACATGATTAAATGTTTTAATGATGTATTCTGGGGTTATTGGGACCATGTTGTGCATGTGTGTTGCTGGGCACATGTCTTGTCCCTTGTTGGGGATACATGGCTGCACCATTTCAAAAAAGTTAATGAACTGGTTTCATTGGTAAAATATGCCTTTCAGCAGTCACCAAAACGCAAACGAGAATTCATCACGTTTTTGGAGGATCTGGAAGCCGGGGGAAATGATTGCTTTGCCACCGGTTCCTGTTTTAACTAGATGGAACACATGGTTTGCAGCTGTGGCATACCATTCAACACACCTGCAATACCTGAGGGACTTTTTCAGGGTGGGTTCAAGTGATGCCACCTCAATAAACAATCTACGGGCATTACTGGACGAATGGTATGATGAGCTACAAGCACAACTGGCATTTATTACAGATAATTCAGGTGACATTATTGCTGTGATAGAACTTTTGCAGTCAAAGGAGAAACCTCTTGCGACATCCACGTATGACAAGCTAATGTCAATCAAAAGCCGCTTTGAGGCTGGCACAACTAAAAATGATGGCTTTGGTGAGAAAATGCTTTCAAGGTCAGTTTGGAGAAACTGACAAAACACCTGCAGTCAAACCCATCTGTACAGTTTCTCATGGCCTGTCGAATTCTAAACCCACACAACCTACCCAAACTCAATAAGGACTTCCAACTGTACTTGCCCTATATCCCAGTGTTCACTTTACACAATAAGAATGCACTGATAAGGGACTGGGAGATCTACGTACGGCAGGATGTGCGGGAACTACCAGAGATCAAATCATTTGATCTTCACCAGTACTGGATCTCTATGTCCTCACAGGTACCAACTCTGGCAAAGGCAGCTCTTCAGGCCATCTGGGTCCCTGTTTCTAGTGCAGAAGTGGAGCAGTCATTTTCTGCACATGGACAAATCCTGACTGACCAACGGAGAAGCCTGACTGTGGACAATTTAAAATTATTTTCAATGCTGCTATTCAATAAGTAGACCCAGAATCTCCCACCCTCATTTGTGTAATTGCAGATCTGATGCACTATTGCAGAAAAATGGTGCTCTCAGTACATAAAGTTGCAGACATACAGTTCTAGTACAATGTTGTAGAAAACAGTGGTGCTTCACTATGCAATGACGTAAGATGTGTTCTGGTGCAGTATTGTAGGGAAAAATGGTGCTCCACTGTGCAATAAAGTGTCGATGTGCAATATGTAGTATCTCTGCATTATATGTAGCTATGGATTAGATTCTACTGTCCTTCACATAGTATGCTTTATTTCATGTTGTCTGGTAGCGATTTGTCTGGTAGCGATTTGTCGACCCATGTTCAGTAGTCAATACTTGAATTGTGTGTTTTATACATGTTTATCTTTGTAAATCTTTTAAAATAAAACACATGAATTGCATTTTAGCTTTGAGAAGTTTTTATTATACATGTCACAGAACACATTGTCAACATTAAAACAAAGACTAGCTTTTATTGTCTTTAGTATTGAACAGTCTTCAGAATTGGTTACTCCCTGTGAGAAAAATGTTACTGTTACATGAGACCTTTTATTTTCACCGGCTGCACTGATCTGAGGGGAATATTTATGCCAGTTTGGCCAATGGAGTTCCACGGTCAACTCATTAGCCATGATGATAGTTGATAGATGCAAAACTTGGATAGCTAATATAACAGGCAACATGAGAGTAAATGTTCTTGTTTTCTGCTGATGTGACTTAAATCTGCATAAAAACATAAAACACTGATAGACAAATTTATTACTTAAAATGAGTGAATAATATAAAGTTTTGTATTACTGGAAAAATCCCGGAAATTGGATTCCCAAACACCGGTAAAATCCCGGAATCCAGGATGGTCAAAACGGAATTTGCTTTTTCCAAGCACCGAAAAACAATGGCCTTGGTTATCGCTACATGATGGCTATTGCCAGATCCCCCAAACACTCCAGGTATTTGCACCCTATGTGAACAAATTAAAGAAATGAAACAGAAACATAAAATCTGATGGCAGATAAGGGCTGCTTGACCCACCTAGTCTGTCCATTTTTGTTTTATTTTTGCTGCAGACTCAGCTTGATCTACAGAGCTATCTCTTGCCCGCTTCCTTATCCGTATGATGCCCATGTGCCTGTCCCAGGCATTTTGAACCACCGCTTTCACCCCACCACCTCTGCTGGAAAGCTGTTCCAGGAATCTATCACATGTTCTGTGAAGAAGTACTTCCTCACATCTCTCCTGAATCTACACCCCTGCAGCTTCATCACACGCCCCACTTGTTCTAGAGCACCTTTTTTCCTTTTTTTTTTCTGAAAAAAAAAACTTCCCTCTTGTACCTTATTAACCCTGTGAGGTATTTAAAGGTCACTCTCATACTCCCCCCCTTCCCTCCTCTCCTCCGGGGTGCACATATGAAAAAATTACTTACCACAGTAATATTGTTTCTTCCAGGGGATCTCTCAGTATGCTTGACTATAGCAGTATTGCCAGCTGGGTTCAGCTGCCCCAGATGTGGATCTTATGCTAATGATGACTGATTATTAGCAAATCAGATTGCAGTTGAAGACTGATGCCTGTTGGTGCTGCAGCTAGTGAGTCAGATTCATGTTGATGCCCGTGGGCAAAAGGCTCCAATCTTAACCCTATTTTAGAACTATTGAAAAAGGAGAAAAAACACTAAAAAAACGATATAGGTGAACTATATATAATATGCTTAACTATGACACATCACACAGATCATGCCCCTAAATTATAAATTTGGCCTGTGATTAGGCCTGCAGAACTGTTAGCAGTAAGGTTATGTGAGGAAGGACATAGGAGGTCACATACTGAGGGTTCCCCTGGAAGAAACAGTATAACTACTGTAAGTACTTTTTTTCTTCCTCAACCCAGGAATCCTCAGTATGCTTGACTATAGCAAACTACAAAACAGTGTAGTTTGGAGGAGGAACAGAACCTACTTAGAGATCAGGTTTTGCAGGACTGCAGTGCCAAATCTGATCTGATCTGGACTGTACATCTAAGCAGCACTGTTTTGTGACAGTATGTACAGTCTTCCATGCAGCTGCTTGCAGATGTCGAGCAAAGGTATGTGCCTTTGTGCTGCCACTGAGGTTGTAGTGCCGCTGGTGGAATGGGCCTGAGGTTATGAGGCTGCCAGCCTTACTGTAACAGAACTGGATGCAGAGACTATCCAGCAAGAGATAGTTCTGTCAGAGGCTGGCCTTCCCTTGTCAGGTGAGACAGAGCTGGCATGAGAGGACCTGAGCTGCTTGGTATGCTCTAAGCAGTAGGTCAGTGCCACAGTTCTCTTTCAAGTAAAAGCCCTTGACTGGGCATTCAGCCTTGCAGTGGCTGCGGTTCGGGACTCCCCCAGCCGCCCACTCTCCATCCCCACCAGAACAAAGCAGCACCTCCCAGCCAGGTAAAAGCCCTTGATTGGGCATCCAACCATGCAGCGGCTGTGTTTTGGGACTCTCCCAGCTGCTCACTCTTCATCCCTACTAGAATGAAGCAGCATCTCCCAGCCAGGTAAAAGACCTTGATCAGGCATCCAGCCATGCAGCGGCTGCAGTTCGGGACTCCCCCAGCCACCCGCTCTCCATCTCTGCTGGAACGAAGCAGCACCTCCCAGCTAGGTATGGTCTCCTACAAAGCTGAAACCTGTGTCTCCATTTGGCTGGCTCAGCTTCAGCACCAAAGATCATTGGTGGCTCCTCAAGTCTCTCTTCCTGCCATTGGCTCAAAAATCCTGTGCTTAAGCTAGCTCCAAATTCAACTGCTAAAATTACTGTACTGGCAAAATTATTGTAGTGGTATTATTTATATTGTACTGTAATACTTTTTGCTAACAATTGTTCAGGAATTGCTTTTCGTTGGGTATCAGAGCGAAATGTATCTCCAGGCAGTTTAGGGCTTAGTATGTAAAGCACTGAAGCTCTAAGTCTCTGGTAGTTAGAATCTAAATTGCTTTTTTGGCCCGAGGCTTCAGGTTGCTAATCTTGTGGTATCCTTCTCTATATTACTGCTGAATTCTCTCTCTATCTACTGTCTGCTTCTATCCCACTAACCCTAGCCTGTCCTTCCTTTTCTTATCTGATCCCACATTTGCAATCCCGATGTAATGGCCCATCAGGACTCGGTGGCAGAGGCCTCCTCCTCCTCCTTTTAGCTGTGTAGTTTTTGCTCAGCTTTTCCATTGCTGTGTGTTGTTGGGCACGCAGTGCAAGGATCAGACCCCCTTCCCCCTGCTAGCTGTGTAATTCTTTCTTTTCCCCTTGTTACTTTCACTGAGAACAGCCCTTCTTCTTACTTCTCCTCTATTGTACTGCGCTCTTCCCACAGATTATCCTGTGGCGCCAGTGCCACGGAGCTCCTCTATAATTGTTCTAATTCTTCATCTCTCTTTCCTTTCAGGTAAAAGCCCTCAATCGGGCATCCAGCCATTCAGTGGTTGTTGTTTGGGACTCCCCCAGCCACCCATTCTCCATCCCTGCTGGAACAAAGCAGCATCTCCCAGCAAGGTACGGTTTCTACAAAGCTGAAAGCTGTGTCTCCTATTGGCTGACATAGTTTCAGCGATGAAGACCACTGGTGGCTTCTCGAGTCCCTCTTCCTGCCACCGGCTCAAAAACCCTGTGCTGAAGCCAGCTCCAAATTCAATTGCTAAAATTATTGTACTAGCAAAATTATTGTAGTGGTATTATTATTTCCCACCTCCCTCCCCAAACCCGCCTTTATTAAATACTCATTGACTTCTCCCATAATCTCTTTCCTCCTTATTGGTCCTTCCTGTTAGCCATTCCCTTCAGACAGGCAACTCCTTCTCTGCATAAGAGTAACACGATCTCCTGTCACCACAGATTCTGACTCTCCTACTTACTCAATCTGTTCACCAGCTGTTATAGTGTTAACATACTGGCCACATTAGAGCTACTTCTATCATATACTAGAGACCCAGCCAAAACCACCTCCAAATGTCATCTCAGCACTGCATTGATAAACAAGTGACCGCCCACCCCATTGCTACCTATTTGCCTCCACAGTTATATATAGTGCCCTTGTTTTGTGATCCTGTAGTGGCACTACTCAAATACCACCCTGCTGCTACTACTTACTTACCTCTGCAATTTTATTTAGTGCCCTCCTTCTTCGTGATCCAGTAGTAGAACAATGACTGCACGCTTACTCCTTCTTAGCTACAATGGGTGCATTTTTACAATGCTGAGGTACAATCTCCATATGGCTATATTTCCACTCACTGGCGTTCTACTTCTCTGCACCTTATTTACCCCAGCCTACAACCCTCCCCACCCTGCCTCAACATTTAGCATAACCCCCCCCCCACCAGCCCTGAGCTTTAACCTCCCAAAGTCCACCCCTATCCTTCCTCTTCACTTCTCTACCATTACCTAATCTCCATGTGGGATTCCCACACCTCTGTACTGGCGGTGTTCCTCGCTACCCCCCACCCCAAAACATTTCATGCATAAATGTTACTCTACACCTTATGCCCCTACAACCTTCTTTACAGTGGCACAAACGTACCACTTACCTATCCCACATGCAGACACCCCAAATCCTATAGACTTAAACTGCTCTGTAGGTGGATCAGTAATATAATCTTCCTGCTACTAATCTGTGCAGGAAATGTTGAATTCCACTCTGGTCCACCCCAAACCATAACTTCGCCCACCACCCTCGCAGACATTAAGGGCTTGAAGTGCCTGCACCTTAATGTGTGCAGTTTATTGAAAAAGGCTGATCTTGTCCAGGTCTGGATCTCCCACACGGACCCATACGTCCTAGTTCTAACCAAAAGTTGGTTGAAACAATCCACCCCTGACTCTGCTACATGACTGGCAGTATACCCTAGAGCTTAAGAATAATGAGCTGTGAATGAGCTTGGTACATCCAACAGACCAGACCTTGGTTTGATTCTCACAACCTCCGCTTGTATACTGTGTGACTCTGAGCAAGTCACTTAACTGCCTAGTGCTCCCAGGTCACCCTGAAAACAGGCAGTTGTGCCTAGTGGCATTACCCAGTTACCAAAGACTAAAATAAAAAAATACATATCACTCCCTTCATATAACATCTATCATAGTGATAGACCAACCAGAGGAGGGGGTATAGCCATCTATGTCAAAGATAAATATTCTGTTTCTGACTTTGCTCCTACTACCATCCCAAAGGAATTCAAATCTGTTCTGATAAATCTCTCTCTGTATCCCCCATGGAAACTTTAACGGCAATCTGTTGCTACTGCCCACCCTCTGGGGGCCTAGAACTCATAAACCACCAGCACAATATATCTGACTCTAGACAGAATGAAATCATCATCCTTGGTGATTTAAATATTGACTGGCATAAGACCTACAACAAATGTTTGCAACTTAAAAATTTCTGTGGAGAAGCTGGTCTCACCCAATTGGTATCAGAGTACACCCATCTAAACCTCAAAACATCCTCAAATGGCTCACTGATTGACCTCATACTTATGAATAGACCCCCTAAAGTTACATACCTAGCAGTTTTTCACAAAATATCAGCGATTATTGTGCCGTAGCGTGTGATAGAGGACAGCAATAGTCAAACTGATTTACGTGGAAAAAGGGCTTCCGCAAGTTCAATCTATTTCTTTATTTAGCTGACCTCAGAGACATAGACTGGACTAACTTTTATCTAGCCTCTAACATTAATGTTGCAACCTCCCTCTTCAACAATACCCAAGGTGCAATCAACATACATGCCCCTATGCTAAAATGAAGAATCTGAAAACTCTTCTGCCCATGGCTCACAGCTGAGCTAAGGGCTGCACTTACAGCAAGAGATCGACTTTGGGCTACTGCCAGAAGGACCAAACTCCCAGTGGACTGGACAGCCTTCAGAGCCTGCCGAAATGAGTGCACCAAACAGGTTCGGGGTGCAAAACCTCCTGCTTCCTAGCAGCCTTCCATTCAGCAAAGGGGAATACAAGCAATTTCTGGCATATCATCAAATCGGTAAAAGGCAATAAACCGTCATTCTCTCTACCCAATAAGATCTCTTTCATAAATCTGACATTCTATATTGTTTTAATGACCACTTCTCCACTGCTGGTCTAGCTTTTGATACATCAAAAACAGCCACGCTAATAACTGACCTACCCTGCCACTCCCCATCGCCAACAAACACCTTCTCCTTCACCCCCTTTCAATTCAAAGAAGTAGGTTTTACCTGCCTATAGGGGGAAAAAGTTTGGTCATTTGAAAGGGGACTAGCCATTCTCATTGATACTAGTTTGGAGTTTAGAACAATCAAGTAAGTGCATATAATGATTTTTACTTATATTTTTACTTATATATTTTATAGTGAACAATGAGAATGCATGAGCCATTTTCAATATCTATATTCCTGGTTTGAGGTTAAATGACTGCCAAAAAGCTACCAAAATGATTGGTGATAGTATTGAGTCTATTAAGTTTAAATTTACAGGGAGTAAATTGTTAATGGCAGGGGATTTTAATGCCTATCTTGGTAATCTGTTAGAAGAGACAACAACAGACTGATGCACTGAATATTCCTATAAGACATTTAAAGAATAAGTTAGTAACAAAGAATGGTAAAATTGTCCTACATTTTCTTGATAGGTTTGGCCTAAGGTTCTTAAATGGTCAGATGAGAAGAGATTGGGTGGGTGAATATACCTTTACAACAGAAAATGGTGGTGGTGTGTTAGGCCTCTGTATTCTGGAGGGTAGTGACTACATCAGTTGTCAGTGGCTCAGTAGGTAGCACACTCGCCTCTGAGGCCAGGAGATCAGAGGGCTGTGGGTTCAGTTCCCACATCTGGCACTTGGGTTAATATCCCAGTACTGACACTGCAGTGCAGCATGAGAGGGGTGCTGCACTTCTGAGGTGCCATCTTTCGGATGAGACGTTAAACCGAGGTCCCATCTGCCTGGATTGGTGGTAGTTCAGATGGATGCTAAAGATCCCATGGCACTTATCGAAAAGAGTAGTGGAATTTCCCCGGTGTCCTGGCCAATTTCCCTCATTCACTAAAAAGACCACCGACAGCTTAATCTGGTTCAAGGTCAGTTGGCATTCATCTGTATCCCCCTTCCCCAGGTCGTGCCTGAAAATAGGCAGGATTTGTCTAGTGCACTTACCCGGTCAACAAAAGCTAAATAAATAAATAAATAAAACATGCTGGTTAAAGAATTCCTGATTCTGAAAATGTGGGGCAGTGACCATTTTCTGATTTTGTGTATTTTGATAACTAACTTTGATAGAAATGAAATTAATAAAGATGCTGAAAATATTGCTAATCAACATATGCGCATCAAGTATGGGAAAAAAATACAATGGAACAAATATGCAAAGGAAGTGGTGGATAATATAATTAAGAAAGAACAAATACAGCTTAAAACGTCTAGCATCCTAGGAGCTGATTCAGGATGTGGTAAAAGTATAATAAGGAAATTTGATTGTTTGTTAATACTTTTATGAGTAAATTAAATACCCAGGAAAGACCTAACAGGAATAATGTTATCAGAAAAGAGAAACAGTGGTTTGATCTAGACTGCTATAAGCTTAAGAAAGAAGTTAACAAGGTTGGCAAACTTAGATCAAAGTTGCCACCTTGTACAGTTTTGGGGGCATTAAAACATCTTCAAAGTGAATATAAAATGTTGCTAGATTATAAAAAAAGATTATAAAAAGAAACTATGGGAAGATCTACAGGACTGTATTTTAAAGAAAGATTACAAGTCTTTTCAGTCTATGGTAACGCATGGATGTAATAAGAGTGATTTTCATTATAGACGATTAGGTTAATTAGTGAAGATAAATGGATTGAGCATTTTAGTAAAATATATAAAGCTAGAGTAGAAAGGAAGGGTGAGATCCGGGATAGAAATGAGTAACTGGATGTATTCCAGACAGACAAACCCGCTGGAAGTCGCATTTAATGAAGTAAAGTCGGTAATTCTCGCTCAGAAAAGAAACAAGGCAGCTGGAGCAAATGGCCTTTCTGCTAAGGTCCTTTTGCACAATCCATATTTCTGGGCAGATCTACTCACCCCAGTATTTATTGCAATTAGTTCCTGCTTAGTGCTACCAGCTGGCTGGCATATAGGAATTATTGTACCCTTGCTAGGGGACACACAGGATCTGAAAAATTATAGGCCCATCACTTTATTATCCATTGTGCAAAAGGTATGTTCAAGGTTAATCTTAACAAGACTACAGATCTGGGTGGATGGAAATAGACTGCTATCCAAATTTCAGTGCGGTTTCAGGAAAGGTTTTAGCACTTTAGATCTGCTTTTTGTCCTGAATTTTCTGGTGGAGAAGTATGTACCATATAAAAAAGGTACCCTTTACATTGTATTTTTGGATACAAGGGCAGCCTTTGACTCCATGACTAGAGGCAAGTTGTGGGACATCTTAGTAAATTTAAAGATTGACCCCCCCCTCCCCCCAGACTCTGGCTATCAGGATACTGTAGTTGAAGTTAGGTGTAGAAGGGATGGTGTGCTGTCCAAAGAATCAGCAATAAATAGTGGAGTTAAGCAGGGGTGTTTGTTGGCTCCAATTCTATTTAATTTATACATAGAAAAATTAATCACTAACATTGCTAAAATCGATACGTTTGCCCCAGTAATAAATAATGAGAGAATCCAAATGTTATTCTATGCAGATGACGCAATTATTGTCTCCCAGACACCTTTGGGTCTTAAAAGAGGGGCATGCCTTAGACAACTAGTATTGGAACCCACTCAAGAGGGAGCAATCTTAGACCTGGTCCTCTCAAATGGAGATGGAGAGAGGATCACAGATGTAGAAGTGGGTAGCCATCTGGGAACTAGCAACCATCAAACAGTATGGTTCACAATAAACACAGCAATAGAGTCAAGCCATACAAAGGCAAAAGTACTGGACTTCAGGAGGGCTCACTTTGCCAAAATGGGTGAGTACCTAAGGAATGCACTAGCAAATGGGCAGGAAGGAGGTGGAAGAACAATGGAGAATAATAAAACTGCTATCACAGAGGTAACAAGCCTTGTGTGAAGCAATAAACAAAACAAACGATGTAAGAAACCACTATGGTTCTCAAAGGAGGTGGCAGTGAAGGTTCAAGAGAAAAGAAAGCATCTCAGAAAGTACAAGGAATCACAGAAAGAGCAGGATGGAGAATTGTATCAAGTTAAAGCAAAAGAAGCTGGGAAGGCAGTCAGAACAGCAAAGGCCCAAACTGAGGAAAAGATAGCCAACTCAATTAAGAAGGGGATAAAACTTTTTGAGGTACATCAGGAGTGAAGGAAGACTAGGGAGGGATAGTGAGGCTTAATAAAGGGAGGGGTGGGCAGAGGGTGACTGAAAAGGCAGAGATACTAAACAAATATTTTTGCTCAGTATTTAAAATGAAGAGGGGAGGTACCTAAAGCAAACAATAGAAACACTCTGGATACAGAAGTTGATATCAGCCCATTTACAGAAGAAAGGGTTCTGAAAGAACTCTTAAAATTGAAGGTGTACAAAGCAATGGGGCCTGATGGCATTCATCCCTGAGAATTCTAAAAGAACTAAGGGTAGAACTAGTGACACCACTGACTACCCTCTTTAACAAATCATGGAAGATGGGGTGGTACCTGAGGACTGGAGGAGGGCAGATGGATTCCCTTCACAAAAGTGGGAGCAGGGCAGAAGCAGAAAACTACAGACCTGTTAGTTTAACCTCAGTGATAGGGAAAATTATGGAATCACTTCTGAAGGAAAGAACTGTCGAGTACCTAGAGGCCAGAGGGCACAGGACCCAAGGCAGCATGGATTCACAGTAGGACGGTCATGCCAGACGAATCTGATAGATTTCTTTAACTGGTGACCAAAATAGTAGATCAGGAGGGGCTGTGGACATGGCCTACCTAGACTTTAGCAAGGCATCTGACCCAGTTCCACACCAAAGATTAATATACAAGTTAGCCAGCCTGGGAGTGGGTCCCAAGATGATAGCCTGGATAAAGAATTGGCTGGAGAATAGGACACAGAGAGTAATAGTAAATGGGGTCCACTCTGAAGAAAGGGGTTACTAGTGGGTGCGCGGGTTCAGCATTAGATTGGTCCTCTTCAATGTCATTATAAGCTTATACTCAGAGGGACTGGAAGGAAAAGTATGTCTCTTTGCAGATGACACAAAGATCTGCAACAGAGTTGATACACAAGGTGGGGTGGAAAGGATGAGAAGGACTTGGCAAGGTTAGAGGAATGGTCAAATGTATGGCAGCTTAGATTTAATGCTAAGAAGTGCAAGGTAATGCACCTGGGAAACAAAAACCCAGGGAAGAGGACACAATGGGGGTGAGATACTAACAACAACAAAAATGGAAAGGGACCTGGGGGTAGTCATATCCAGATGACTTAAAGGTGGGCAAGCAATGTGAGAGGGCAGTAAGGAGGGCTAGGGGAAACTGGGATGCATGAGGAGGCATTACCAATGGAAAACAGGAAGTTGTTCTGCCTCTGTACAGATAGCTGGTGAGACCCCATCTGGAGTACTGTGTGCAGTTCTGGAGACCCAATCTCCACAAGGCATAGACAAGATGGAAGCTGTCCAGAGGAGGGCAACTAAAATGGTGCAGGGTCTGCAACAGAAGACATACAGTATGAAGAGAGACCAAAGGAGCTTAATATGTATAGCCTGAGGAAAGGGGGGGAGATGGTAGAAACTTTCAAGTACCCTCAAGGGAATCAACAAAGTCCAAGAGGGTAGCATCTTCAAAAAGAGGCGGTAAGAACAAGAGGGCACAATTTGAAGACAGAGGGGAGGCGGCTCACAGGTAATGTAAGGAAGTATTTTTTCACAGAGAGGGTTGTGGATGCATGGAATGGCCTTCCGGAGGAGGCTGTCGAGTCAAAAACAGTGGCTGAATTCAAGCATGCATGGGACAGCCATAAGGCAATTCTAGGGGGTAGGGGTAGAAAGAAGTAGGCTGCTGGTTAACTAGGATCTGCAGCTTTTCCATTAGGTAGGGAAATGGGCAGACTGGGTGGGTCAAGTGGTCCTTATCTCCCATCAAATTCTATGTTTCTGTGTTTCTATGTCTAGTATTCTAAATTCATCAACAGAGTTGGACCTGGAGTTGAATATTGAAAAATCTACAGTAAAATATTAGTCCTAGGGAAGGAAAAGAGAAATGTTGGAATATTGAGAATAATTTTGAAGTAATATGAGAGATTAAGTATCTTGGGTTAACAATGGATAGAAACTGGTAATGGAATGCTCATCTACTGGAACTTAAAAATAATTAATATAAAACTATGGGAGCAATAAGAAATTTTGCTAATAAATTTGCAAATAACTCTTTCATAGCCCTAAAAAAACTTTTGATGCAAAATTGATAAATCAAGTCCTGTATGGTAGCAAAATATGGGGTTTATTCATAGAAAAATTAAATGTAGAATGCATTCAAAGTCAATTTTTAAGATTATTCTTGAATTTACCTCGGGATACAACATCATGTTTTCTTAGACTGGAGTCGGGTATGCTCTCTGTGGACACTAACATTTTGATAAGGGTCCTGAATTATTGGGATAGAGTTATGCAAATGAATAATGACAGGTTACCCAAGATGTTCTGGGTTGAGTTTATTAACAACATGCCAAGTTTAGATGCAAGGAAATACTGTTTTTTTAAGTTAAATTCAATCCTAAAAAAAGTAGGGCGAAAGAAGCTATGGTCTACAGTGTCATTAGATAACCATCAACTTTATATAAATCTGGCAACAGAGAGAGAGAGAGAGACTAAAGGACATACTGTAGCTATGCAAAAAGACTTTGGTAGCATCCATGATTTGGATTCTGTAGGACTATACTCATATATTAAATCTAGCTGGGGCAAGAGAAATACCTTTCTGAGAGTGAGAACGGTGCACACAGAAATATTTTGTGTGAAGTAAGGTTAGCCTGCCTGGGAAACATGTATTGTAATTTGAATAATGGTTATTTTAAAAAATGAAATGAGAACTGTAACTGTCAGAATATAGTAGACCCAGACATTTTGCATATTCAGTTCAATTGTGAAAACTGGTCAGAACAACGGAAAAAGTACATTTTCCCTTGGTTCCGCAGTACTCGGTTAGGCAAGAGGAGCTTTATAGGAAATACATACTGAAAATGGATTCCTTAAAATTGATGTTGGGCATGGCAAAGTTTTTTGTTTTTTTTTTGGATAAGAGTATTACACATACTTTTAACTATATGTAACATTTTTATATACTCGTATGTCTAAGGGACCTGAAGCTTTGAAATGCAAATGGTGTGGAAATGTGTAATTAATTATAAAATGTAACAAACTGTTGTGTTTTATACATTTTTATTTGAATAAACTGAAACTGAAAACTGAAACTGAAGTGGAAGTCCTTCTACTCCATCTACACGTCAACAAAGGTGTTGGTGCAGATGGTATAGGACCCTTCTTTATTAAAGCTGGTGTCAGGTATCTAACGGCCCCCCTGTTGAACCTGTTTAACCTGTCCATATGCTCCAGCACAGTACCTGACCAATGGAAAATTGCCCAGGTACTCCCTCTATTTAAATCGGGCGATCCCATGAACCTGAATAATTACCGGCCCATATCCATCCTCCCCTTGCCTCTCTAAACTACCTGAGAAGCTGGTAAATGACCAAATAAGAAACTACCTCAACAAAAACAATCTAACAAATCCAATGCAGTCCGGCTTCAGACCAGCTCATAGCACCACTTCAGCCTTGGCCTCAGTTACTAATGACGGCTCATGGACATGAACAAGAAACAAGTTACAGGAGCTGTTTTTTGGACCTCAGCAAAGCATTCGACACTGTTGACCATGCTCTACCCTGGACATGCTTGCTGGCATGGCATCTCTGGGCTGGCACTGTCATGGTTTAGCAGCTATCTGTCTAATAGATTGGAACAGGTGAAAGTAGCTGATTCCCTCTCCCCCCTCCTTCCTCTGCTGAGAGGAGTGCCAAAAGGCTCGATCCTCGGCCCCCTCCTGTTTACGCTCTGTATCAATCCAATTGGTAGCAACATCAACAAAGCCAAACTTCACCTCTTTGCAGATGACACAGTAATATACAGACGCATCCAAACCCATGGCAGCCAATATACACAAGGAGCTCCAGTCAGAATTCGATCTCCTATAGCTCAGTCTTACACAGTCTAAAATTCTCCTTAATGCCAAAAAAAACCCCAAGGGTCATGTATTTCCATTCTAACCTCCAAACAGCCACTCAAAACGAAATGAAGTCACTATTCCCCATTAATACCCTACTTGATGACAACCTGGAGGTAGTTACCAAATTTAAATACTTAGGCTGCCATTTAGACAATCATCTAACATTCTCTGTCCATACTGCCTCCCTTGCATCAAAGTTATGACAAAGGCTAGGTTGCTTTTATGGGAATAAATCCCTGTTCACCTATGATGCCAAACTCTGATTGGTACGAACAACCTTCATATTGCTCCTTGACTATGCGGATATCCTTTACGACTATTACTCAGAATCCATACCATGCCAGTTGGATACTTTATACCATATGGCAATATGGTTCATTTCAGACGCCCACCGTCAAACTCACCACTGTGACCTATATGCCTCCCTGGGCTGGTCATCCTTAGCCACCAGATGACTCACTCACTCCCTCCCTAATCTGGTTATACAACGCCCTCTTGCTAAAGCTCCCCCATTCATAAATAACCTATTCCAGCACACCACCCCATATACACATTATGTAGCACCACCTACATCATGCTGGATGTCCCCTGCACCTGCTTCTATTTTGGGAGATTGGCTCTTTGCCATGCTCTTGCAACCACATGGAACAAAGCCCATTCCATTCTCAAACTGCAATAACTAATCCTGCTAGGCCGTTTCAGATATCTACTTGCTAGTAAGCTACATGACTCCTGTGCATGCCACTGACCTCTATCACACCTCAAATGGACTGCGGAAGCACTCTTTTATCCCAGTATGAGTATATCTCACCCCTCAAGGTTCCCAGAAAGAGTATACCTCACTCCCCAAGGTTCCCTCCTGCACTCACTCTGTTACCATCGACCATCTCCACCTTCTTCCCTACTTTCCCTACATGAACCGTTCCATGCCTTACCCTTATCTTGTTCCGGCACCACTCTCCTCGATGCACCAACCCCAATCTCCCCGTCACTCTACACTGCCAGCTATCCCTCCCCCAGCTATCTGCCTTCTCCTACCCTGCCCTCTGCTCTCCTGCTGATCTTTCATGCCCTGCAACCATGGTCCTCATCTCTGCAGTTCTTCAGTACTGCCTTCTGTAAAGTGCATCACCAGCTCATTGAAGTATGTTCCTTGACTCACCATGTTAATCTCATTAATGAGGTATCTCAATGTATTACAACCTTGTAAAATTATGCAATGTAAACCTTGCATTCCATTTAAATATGTTTACTTTTTGTGTTGTGGGTCATTGCCTTGTATATTTATTGCATTATTGTATCTTTCTGCACCAGGACTGCCTTGTAAATGAGCTTGCTCAATGGAGTTTTTCCTGCCAATAAGCTTTGACTTTTGATGTCCAGGCTGTGGAGCCTGTGCTTATCAGGAGTGGATTTGTCTGTGAAAAACACAGGAAGAGTTATGGATTGGTTGAGGTCAAATTCAGATGCTACCTTGGGAAGTAATCTGTAGTTTCTCTTCCTATTTTCAAAAAAATATTTAAAGGGCTGCTACACCTTCAGCACCCACTTAGGGAACCTGTTTCCACTGGGACTTGAACCTGTGTACAGCCAAGCTGATAGAGTCTCTGTTCAAACCGATGACTACAGCAGACCTAAAGCACGTCACTTGGAAAATAGTATTCCTAGTGGCCATCACTTCTGCCAGGAGAATATCAGGGCTCCAAGCTCTCTGCACCACACCTAACTACAGTACATAATCTCCCACAGGGATAAAGTAGTTCTCAAGACTAAGAAGAAATTTCTCCTTGCCCGCTGAAATGCAGGCTGAAACGGCTGCCAGGTGAACTTTCAGGGATGAGGCTCTAAGGCCGGAGGCCTGTAGGTGAACTAGGTTATCTAGTATGAGTGGCAGGCAAGGTTGCAGGGGATAAATCTGCCTGCCATTACACCAGAAAGAGAATCTCTGCCATTCAAAAGCATAAGTCTTTTTGGTACTTGTTTTTTTAGCTAGTCTAATGATTCTCAGAACTTGCTTTGAACATTGGGAGTCAGGGAATTCTAGCTCTTGAAGAACCAGGCTTTAAGGCAAAAAGACTCTGCTACTGGGGTATGTTATTCCTGTCTGGAGCAAAGTCAGGAGACTGTGGCTCAGAGGCAGACGAAAGGGTCATTTGATTGACAGGGCAAGGAGCAGGGAGTATCAAGACTGCCTTGCCCAGCCACCAGAAGCATTGTTGCCGGCTGTCTCCTGAGCTTGAGGAGCACTCTGAGAATCAGGGGGAAAGCTGGAAAAGCATACAGGAACCTTCCTGTCCAGTTGAAGGACAGAGCATCCACTGGCACTATGCCCATTGCTGGAGGTTTGCAGCAGTACAGGGGAATCTGGTGATTGCATTTGGAGGCAAAAAGGTCTATCTCTGGAGTGCCCCACCTCCTGGAGACTGTAGCCAGAACTTGTCTGTTTTGTTTAAGGTCCATTGTGGTGGCCCTGACTGATGCAGCTCATAGGATCGTGTGCCCCCTTGCATGTTGATGTAAAATACGGTGGTGGTGTTGTCTGTTCTAATTTGCACAGAATGGCCCTTGATCTGGGGTGGGGCAGTGAAGGCTTTTATGGCCAGGTACACAGCTCTGAGTTCAAGAAGGTGTATATGACATTTGAACTCCCTGGGAGACCTACCCCAGTTATGGACTGGTCTGCTAGTTGTGTGCTCCCCACCCCAGAAGGGAGGTATCTATAGTGAGCACTCTGGAGGATTCCATCTGTTGGAATGGAATTCGTTTCCTATGATTGTGCCTGTCTTTCCGCCAGTCCAAGACTTGTAGGAGAGTCCTTGTTACTGGAACAAGCTTTGACAGGGAGTCTCTTTTTTGAGACCCATGAGCCCTCAGATGGTTCTGAATGTCCCTCAACTGAAAGCTGGCATCTGGAACTACTGCTGCTGTAATAGAGGCCATGTGGCCTATGAGCCTGAGAAAGTGCCTGGCTGGCCGAGAACAAACAAAGTTTGCCAGGGTCTGGAGGTTCTCTACCTTGTCTAGGGGAAGCAGAGCTTTCCTTGCTCGATGTCCAGCTCTGGTCCAATGAACTCCAGGAGTTGGACTGGCTCCAACTGAAACTTTTCTGTATTGATCAAGAAACCCAGTGACTCCAGAGTGAGCTGAGTTGAGCCAAAGAGAGTCACTGAGCTTTTGAGGAGACTTGTCTACTACGAGCCAGTCGTCTAGATAAGGAAAGGCAGAGACCTCCTGTCTTCTTAGATGGGCTGCAACTATCACCAGGCACTTTATTTATTTATTTAAAAGTTTTACCAGGAAAAGCCAACTGAGCAGACAAGTACTCATTTCCAGATGCGTCCTGGGGGGAAGGGAACATTGGGAAATTGCTTAACTTTGTGAAGACCCTGAGGGCTGAGGATAGACCGAATGGTAGTACTACAAACAGGTAGTGGCCAGACAGCAGTCTGAATCTGAGATACTTTCTGGTAGAGGGCCTGATTGGGATGTGAAAGTAGGCATCTCTGAGGTCTAGGGAAGCTAGCCAGTATTCCTATTGCAAGGAGGGGATCCCTACTGACAGGATGATCATTTTGAACTTGGGATTGAGCAGGTGCTTGCTTAAGTACCTGAGGTCAAGAATGGGTCACCAGTCCCCATTTTTTTCTTGGGTGAGAAAGTATCTTGAATAGATGCTCTTTTCCCACTGGGATGGGGGCACTCTTTCTACTGCATTTGTTAGCAGGAGAGATCTGATCTCTGACTCCAACAGAATATTTTCTTTGGTGGGGTCAGAGACCTGAAAATCCTGTTTCCCTGCTGTGTGGGGAATTTCTTGAACTGCAGGGTGAGACCTTGACCCACCACCTCCAGTACTCACTTGTCTGTGGTGATGAGCTGCCCTTGATGGAGGTAGTGGGTCAGCTTTCCTCCTACTGGGAGAGGGGAGGTGACCTGGACATTCCCGTCAGGGGTTTTGTTTGGACTGGGCTTTAGGAAAAGGGGCTGGGTCAGTAGACTTCTGAGCCCTCCCACCTCTTCCTCTAAAGTACCCTCTCATTTGAAAGCAATCCATGGGCATGCGATAGAAGGCTCTGATGTAGTAACCCCTGCCTCTGCCTCCTCTTCCCTGGGGCCAATAAGAAGTGGAGGCTTTTTCTTTAGCTGCGTTGCTCTTGTAGGTGGTTTTGTATTCCTCCATCTTTTTCATATATGCCTCTGTTTTGTCCCCAGTAGAGAATTGTTCTCACAGGGGAAATCCATAGCTTTAGTTTTGGTATCCTGAGAGAGGCTGGTGGTTCTTAACCGTGCAAACCTCCTGAGAGAGATGGCTTGGGCCACAGACCTGGAGGCAGTGTCACTGGCAATTACAGCCATATGAAACTGTGACTTTGTGGCATCTAAGACATTTTTTTTTTAACATGTTGCTGTTTTCACTGCTGACATGCCCCATTCAGCCTGACCCCCCAGCTCCGACACCCGGAATTACCGGGGCTTATCTTATGGCCGGCCTGGGAGCGGTGCCTGCGGAGGGTCGGGCGTCATTCTGCCTGCCGGGTGTTTTTCTCCCCATTACCCGGGGCCCCAGGAGTACAGACACATGCCCCGGCAACAGCCCCTTCCATCCACCCACTGGCCTAGTGCCGTTGCATCCCTCTGGCTTCCACTGCAGCTTGGCCTCCACCAGGAGGCAGACCATGGCAGAGGGATGCAACCTCACCACCCCGGAGAGGAGAGCTACCTTTTGGCCATCCTACCAGCTCCACACACCCCCACTGGCCTCTGGCGGCCTGTGCTCGTACCCGAACATGGGTCGCCGGTGTGGCAGAAGGTAAGGCGTCTAGCACCTCAACCCTCAGCACCACCAGCTGGCTGATCTGAGACGGTTTTGGCAGTTTCCATCAGGTCCTAAGCAATGTTATCAGGAACCTTCTTGCTAAAAGCCAGGACTGAGTTCCACAAAGTCTTCTGGTACTGTGCTGTGTATGCCATATACGTGGAAAAGCATAGTAGCAGAAATGCTGTGGTGGAAGATTTCTTGCCCATAGTGGCTGCAGCTTGTACCATGCCCTCATTTTCAGGATAGGTGTAAAGGTACCCAGCATTTGTTTTATCCAGCTGGCACTTTTTCTCTACTTTCTTATCCACCTGTGGGAAGAAGGTGGTATTCCGGAGCAGTTTGAAATTTGCCCTGCGAAGGGACTTGTGGACTGGAAGTACCAGTTTCTTGGGATGAGGGAGACCCATCATATCCATAAAGTCTGCCTCCTCATCCTCCTTAGTAGTCTCCTGTAAGGAGAGATCAAGTGTGTCCAGCATCTGCTGGACAAATGTGTAATGGGAGGAAAAATCCTCCTGACCATATGAAGGGAAGCCAAATTCCTGATTATCAGGTTGTATGCCCTCCTCCTCCTCATCACTGCCTTCCTCATAAGAAAATCCCTGGCCTGGGTCAGGTCTGTGAAAATAGGCATGGAAGGACCGACTGGGGCACCAAATAGATTGCCCATAGCTTGAAAGGTTTTATAAAGTTGCCAAGCCTTTGCCATTTCCTCAGGAGAGGGCATATTTTGTTGTGACATTGCCGTGTCACTTTGCTCTTCAGTGGGATGGGCAGCGATATGTTTCTCTTGTTATTTCTTTTTGGCAGGAACTGAATCAGAAAACTACTCAGAATGTCTCTTTTGTTTGGCCTGGTCTGAATTGTTTTTGCCGGACTTATTTTTTAGGGGGTCCTTAGAGGACCTATCTTTAGACTTATGATGGGAGGCGAACCCCTCTTCAGCAGGCTTATTAGAGGTGGAGGTAGACTGAGAAGCCATCATTTCTAGTCTTTTGGCCCTTTTCTTAACTGTTTTAAAGCAAAATTGTGTGCAAAGTTCATAGTTATAATTTTGACTCAAACAGCTTAAACAAAGATCATGGCTGTCTGCCTTAGCCACGATTTTAAAACACCTAATGCAATTTTTTAAAACCTGTAGGTCCAGTTCTCTTCTTAGGTCTATATGACATGCCAATATTGTCAGAAGACTTAAAATTTGGTTTCCAAAAGGGAAAACATAAAACTCTGCAGTCAGTTTCCAGTCGCGATGGAACCGTGTGAATATTGGTTCCAAACTAGCCAAATATAAAAGAAAAGTTAATGTTAAATGCAGTTCCCTAAAAAATAAGGGAACCGATAAGAAACTGAAGTTAAAATATCAAAACTAGAACATTTTTACTACAGAAAGTAGTTTCCCAGCCACGAATAAAGTGCAGGAACCGCAACGAAAACCCCTGTAAGGGAAAGTTTCCTCGGCTCCTGGGAACTGAGGAAAAAACACAAAAATAGTGAAAAAACACAAAAAGAAATTCCTAAAGGCAGCAGAAACTACTGAAATACAAGCATTTGTCAATGTTGAACATTCACTTGCAGGTATTTGCAGTGGTGTTTGGTACTGGTTTCAGAGGAGCGAGGAGGCAGCAGTAAGAGCGGTGGGTGCCGCATGGTGGAAGCTGCACCATAAATGCAGGAAGGAGCTTCTAGTCAGAGAAGACACTCCTGCTGGCCTTAGTGGACTGGGGAGAGAGAGTGCAGTGGGTGGCAGGAGCTGCAAATAAGTAAAAGCACACTGTGGCTAATGTAGAACCTAGGGGTGTCATTGTAGTGAGGACCGAGAGAGAGAGTGTGGAAGCAGCAGTAGCTGCCAAAAGTAAACCGTATCGCGGCAATGTAGAAGCCTGGGGGGCACAGGAGTGAGGACTGGGGAAAGAGAGTCGGCAGGCATTAACTAGCCAAAAACAGAGTTTAATTAGGACTTACACCAACTGCTGCCAGTCCTGCACATAAACTCCTTTTTCTCTGAATTACAGATAAATGTCTTCCATCCTCCATTGTTGCCCTTGACTTTGTCTCTTGCAATTTCTTCTGGCTAGTGTGAATTTATGTGTTGATTCAGTTTTTAATCCACCTCCTGTATAAACTGAGTGAAGTCTGGGGGATGACCTGGTTGCTCCTTTATTTCTTTTACCCCCCCCCCCCTGATGTTGAAACAAAAAGAAGCGAGAGTGCCTGAGGTTAAAGATGAGGAAATGGCACAGGGACTGGTGGCAGAGCTGGCTCCTATGTACTTCCCACAGTGTGTATGGTATTTACTTGATAAGAGCGACTCCTAATGAGCGCCGACCACAAAGAGCAAGACAAAAACTGCCCAACAGACAAAGGGCAATGGACAGTAGAGCGACTGTCACAAGCAGCGATGGTCACTTACTGCATCTGAAAAAAGAAAATATATGTTTTTTTATGCAGAGGGCTATGCTCCCCACACTACCCTCTGCAGAGGGCAAGCCCTCCGCACCCCCCAAATAAAAGATAATCAACTCCACGGGGGCGTGGGCTTAGGGCAAAACAACAATTTACAAAACAAAGATATTTCCTTTCTGCCACTAGACCCAACCCCGGGTCGCTCACTTCAGGGATGGTAGAGTATACCACCATGCTACACACCCAGCTTGGCGGTGCTAGCCCAACCATCATGTTATATCCTGCTCTAGTGAGTCTAGCTCCCTGCTACACTCACTCTACAGGATATAGCGACTTCTTTCACAACCCACTCTACTTCCAAATGCTATTATTGAGTCACTCATATTGAGTCACTCAATAATAGGCGCTCATATAGGTTGTTAACCTATGTATATATGACATATTGCAAAAAATGTTGTTAATGCATCAATCCTAACTTCTCATTTCCCTCCTTTTGCTGCTATAGTACTCATAGAAACATAGAAATCGTCCACAGATAAGGACCGCTAGGCCCATCCAGTCTGCCCATAGGCCCTAGACATTGTATGTGGCTACTGACCCTATGTGATCAATGGCTTTTCATCACTCCCTCACTTACTCACCCTAACTGATGCCTCAACAAAGTTTTTTTTGCAATGACTTCCTTACTTTTTGAGGTAGTGTAATAGTATTGGACCCTGCACTGCAATCCCTCTGTAGATGTGCATATGTAGACAGGTGTGGAAGCACACAGAAATATAGAAATTGTCAGCAGATAAGGAGTGGTAGGCCCATCCAGTCTGCCCGTAAGCCCTGTACTTGATTACGGCTTCTGATCCTCCTTCTACTTTACCTCTATGATTCTCCTATGCCTGTCCCATGCATGTTTAAATCCACCTGTAACACCTAGGTGGTGCTACTCCGAGGGTTACTACCCCTACCTGAACAGTAGCCTGCAGGTTGAGGGGCCTGGGCTCTTGAAACAGGTGCTTCCACACGGAGGACAGGGTTGTTGGCAATGTGACTGCCCTGAGTCCAGCCCTCCTGGACACTGATATCCCCCTTTTTACCCCTAGTGACCTGGCTGAGCTTGCAGCTACCCCACACCAACACATTTTTGCAACACACAGTGAATCCCTCCTTGTAACCACTTACCACCAGGGCTATGATCAGCTGGAACACCCTGGATGGCCCCCTGGAAAACAAGACCTGTAACAATTAAACAACGCTGATGCAGTACTTTTTGTACAGAGGTACACCACACCCAGTTTAACTGCAAAAAAATCCAGATCTGATTTATTGAGGGATGTGAACAAGGGAGGGGCAGTAATCTGGTGGTTGATTTTACATCTGATTGATTCAGGCTATAAGGCATGAACTCAATGGTCCCTGGAACACAATCACACACACACACGCCAGGTACCCAGTTGGAACTACAAGTAAGCCTGAAGGGTTGCCGGGGTAGGCCGGCATTGCAGCTGGTTGGCGCCCTGTGTTGGAAAGAAACATGCATGCACTGTAACCCACAATTTGTAATCTGGAGCCAGAGGGCTCAGTCCACAAAAGCTTAACAACAATTAAATCAGATGACACACTGTGATTGTTAACTGGGTTGCAGGGAGCTACTCTGATTTTACTCGTGATACCCAAATTTGGATGCAGGATGGATGAAATGGAGACCTCAAGATGAAGAGCTGGATGGCCAGGAGAAGCACAGCCCACATGATGTGATGTGGCGCTCGATCCTGTTCGGTGTTGTTGATCAAGGAGCCAAATCTTCAGGCAGGTCTCTCATTGGATCTTTCTCTGCAGTGCGAGCGGGTGTCTGGGCTAGGATGGTAGGGTCCAGACTGGGAGAACAGTTCGGATGCAGTCCGGTAAGGTTGCTGGATGTAGCTTCCAGCAAGCATGACACATTCAGCAAAGTGGGGAACCAAATCGCAATCCACTGTCCACATTCAGCATACTTGTAATAAAGGCAGACAAATACCGCAGTTCGGATGACAATCCGGTTGCAATTCACAGTGTCCCTGTGCAAACCATATGCTCTGTGGTCGTGGTGAAAGTTCTGATAGGCTGATCGCACAAAAGCATGTTTTTGGTTCTCTTCAGGTGAAATTAGTCACAATTCAGAAAGGTCACAAGTTCAGAAGAAGTCCGATGGTCGGATTAAGTCTCTTCACTTTAGGAAGATAGTAGCAAGCAGGCCAGACACAGCCTTCCCGTCGATTTTCCCTGTGCATTAAGCAGGAGCAGCTGCTTGAATTCCTCGAGCTCCTCACTCTCTCAGCTCTTACTCCACACTGACTTCTGCTGCAGGCAGCACCAGGGCTTCCTAGTGATCCAAAAAGATTTGGTTCATTGATCCATCTGTCTGTCGCAGCTTGAGCTCCCCCTCCAGGTCTATTTAGGTGCTAAAGGGTGAAAACTACAATTCCTACAGAAATCTACTCCCACAAGACCCCTGAGGGCAGGCTCCATTTTAGAGCCCCAAAAGGTACTGATTGGTGCAGATTGGCAATCCAGAACCAAGATGGTGGTACATAACAGAAATGTCCGTGTTGCAAAGGAAGGCAGGTTAGACAAACTACATTATCGTTATTACTAAAACACATAATCAGCAAACAATCCCAGAGACTAGTAGGGCTCCCTTTGCGTAATTGGCAATGGCAGAATGAAGCAACTGTACTGCAGCCCGGGCGGGACTCGAGCCTAGAAACACTTGGCCCCCACCCAGATTAATTATAAACTATGAGATAGGCAGCTCTTAAAGAGACAGGCATGGAGGCTAACTGGGTGCTTACATGCAAACACTTTTAAACCTGCTAGGACACAGGATACCAGCCTGGCAGTGGGCATTTAGGCACACCCAAGGAAGACTTTTGGGAACCCCCATTTGTTGGGGGGTTACACCCCCACAGAGCTCACTCCCAATACCTCCTGTGGCAGACCACTCCATGTGTCCACTACCCTCTCCATGAAGAAAAACGTCCTCACATTCCTTCTTAAACTGCCTCCTTCCAATCTCATGTTATGCCCCCTATTGTTCTTGTACTCCTCCTATATTGGAAGATGTCTCCCCCCTGCACCTTGTTTATCTCTTGAAGTACTTGAATGTTTTTATATCATGTCCCCTCTCTCCCTGCTCTACTCCAGTAAGTATGGTACATATTGAGGTGCCTTAATCTCTCCTCGTACGTTCTGTGATGCAAGCCATGTACCATCTTAGTCGCCCTTCTCTGGACCATGTGCAACCTGTTTATGTCCTTTCAACAGTGCGGCCCCCAGAACTGCACACAGTCCTCTGTGTGAGGCCTGACCATGGTTTTCTATGAAGGCATCACTACCTCTCCTCCTTGAGCTGGTGATACCCCTGCCTATGCACCCCAGCATGCCACTGGCCATCCCCACTGCCTCTGCACTCTGCTTTGACATTTTCAGGTCATGTGAAATAATAACCCCCAAGTCCCTTTGTCCTCGGTGACTGCCAGCAAATCCCCTCCCATCCTGTAACCCTCCCCAGGGTTTCTATGGCCCAGGTGCATTGTTTTACTCTTCTCTGAATTAAACCCTGTTTGCCACTCCTCACACCATTTGTCAAGCCTCCCTAGGTCCTTTCTCATTCTTTCCACCCCTTCTGGAGTATCCACCCTGTTACAGATCTTGGTGTCATCTGCAAATAGGCACACCTTTCATTCTTGCCCCTGTACAATGTCACTAATGAAGACGTTGAACAGGATGGCCCAAGGACTGATCCCTGTGGTACCCCACTGGTCACCCCCCTCTCCCCAGATTGTACCCTATTTACCCCTACCCTCTGTCTCCTGTCTGTTAGCCACTTCCTAACCCATTTCACCACCTTGTATCCCATGCTCAGACTACCAATCTTGTTAACAAGTCTCTTATGTGGGACAGTGTCGAAGCCCTTGCTGAAATCGAGGAAGGCGACGTCTATGCCCCCCCCAATTTACTTCCTTTGTCACCCAGTCAAAGAAATCTATCAGATTCATCTGACATAACCTACCTGCTGTGAATCCATGCTACCTTGGGTTATGGGCACCAAAGGCTTCTAAATGTTCCACTATCCTTTCTTTAAGCAGTGGCTCCATGATCTTCCCCACTACTGATGTGAGGCTGAGTGGCCTATATTTCCCTGTCTCCTCCCTACTGCTGAATTTGTGTAGAGGGACCACGTGTGCCCTCCTCCAATCCTCTGGCACCACTGATGTGTTAAGTAACTCTGTAAACACGGCTGCTAGAGGTTCAAACATAGAAACAGTTGGCAGATAAGGACCGCTAGGCTCATCCAGTCTGCCTGTAAGCCGTGTATTTGATTAAGACTTCAGACCCTCCTTTAACTTTACCTCTATGGTTCTCCTATGCCTGTCCCACGCAAGTTTAAATCTAACCACAGTGCTTGCTTCCATGACCTCCTGTGGCAGACCATTCCATGTAAATTCCAATACCACACATGCCCTGAAGTGCATTATTGCAATTATAAAATGAATCTGTTATTAAAAATAAAAATAAAAATTAATTAGGTTCAAAGAAAGTTAACATTTGATTCCCGGTGGAATTTTTAGCAGTCTTTTGTTGCAGAATTTATACTTGGTCCTGTGCCATGTTTTGACCAATGAGGTTAAAGGTTTTTGAAGATTAATTTTATAACGAGGAACGGTAACACCAGTACTGTTTTCATATTTAACAGGACTTAATCCACAGAGTAAATCTGAGTTGCATTTAATACTACTTCCCAGCGAAATAGCCTTATGAGGTACTACAGGTCAAGGGGTGTCAAGTGATGCTCTAATAACTGCAGTTTTATTTTTGTTTCGGCATGAGGTACTCCTATTTTGATAAATGCACCTCATTGGCAGCACCAAGGCAATGGACAATTGCCTGATGGACAAGTTGGTCTGTTTTTTGTTGTATTTGCAATTAAACCCAATAACAAAAATTAAAAAAAGCTGTTTTTAAAAATAAAAATAAATCCAGTAACAATCACACAGGAGGGGGAGTTCTTGTTGTGATTGACAGACAGATCAGCCAACCGAACCTTTTGGATTTTGGGGACGTCCCAAACTGCTTACAATTTCAGTTAGATCTAAATTGGGAAGTGAAGAAGTAACAGCTCAAGGTAGCTCGAGCAGCAATCCATAGTGGATTCGAGCGAGAGAACTGTGGAAAGGCCTGAGTTTTGGCCTGCATGCCTGTCTGCTGTCCCTGAGAGGAAACTTGTGCCTTTTTCGGACTGAATCCGAACTTGGAGAGCAAAGTAAGCTACTGAATTGTGACCAGGCTCCTACCTGAAGAAGACCGAAGATTTGCTGAATGCGATCAGCCTGTCTGGACCTCCAGACACCTCTGATTTCCCAGATTGTGCAGAGACTCTGTAATTGAGATCAGAGAGCCTTTTGCCTGGTACAGTGGAATTTCCTTACATGTGAATGTGTTGTGTGCTTATAGTGGGTCGTGATTTGGTTCCCCACTGTGGTTTGAATTGTGTTCTGCTTGCTGGAAGCTGCATTAGAATTTCCTTAAGTGTAAATGTGCTGTGTGCTGCGAGTGGGTCATAATTTGGTTCCCCACTGTGGTTTGAACTGTGTTCTGCTTGCTGGAAGCAGCATCCAGCCCCACGGACTAAATCCAAAATCATCTCCATTGGGCCTGGGCCTGCCACACTGGCCCAGCCCGACTAACCGCTGCACAGAGAAAGCCATCGACGACAGACCCGCTTGGGGATCAGCCCCTGCTCAACATTTGAACAGGAACAACGCCTCGGTGATTCGTGTGGGCCCCGCTTCTCCGGGCACACCAGCTCAACAACCTGCAGTCTCGATTTCATCCTGCCTGTGTCCAGTATTGGGTAGCGTGAGTAAACATCAGGGTAGCTCCCAGCAACAACAGCTAAATCTAAAGTGTTGTCATCTGATTGTCTGGTTGCTTTTTCTTTCACGAACTGAGCCCTCTGGCTCCGGATTACAAATAGTGTTTGTTGTGCATGTTGCTTTCTTCCATCACAGGGCCCCAACCAGCTGCAACATTCCTAGCTAGCCCATCGTCTCCCTACCTAGGTACCCAGAGGTCTGACTATGTGGGGACTTAAAGCACATGCATACAGTAACTGTTTGATTAATACAGCCTTTAAGCCAATCAACCTAATTATGCCACTTCCTTGTTCAAGTTCCCTGAATAAATCAGATCGGACTTTTTCTCATTTAACCTGACTATAGTTTGTGCCAAGAGTACTGTACTGTTGCTACTTGCTGTGCATAACCTTGTTTTACAGGGGTCCCCAGGGTCGAGCCAGAGGAACCAGCCTGGTGGTAAGTGCAAACTGTGTGGGTGCTTGTATGGTGTACAAGGAGCACTGTGAAAGTGATTATCGTATATTGCTCAGGCCACTAGAAGGGAAAGGGGGAGGAGTTACAGTGTCCCGGAGGGCTGTGCCCAGGTTAGTTTGACCACTACCAACCCTGTCCTCCGGGTGGAGGCACCCGTTGCAGAACCTGGGCCCCTTGACCTGCTACTAGCCAAGCAGGCAGGGGTAGTAGCCTGTGGATAGCGTCACCTAGGGGTTACACAAGTGAAACCACTCCTATCCTGCAATAAGTGGCAAAAAAAAACATATATTAACACCCAGCATTGCTAATGCAGCTGAGATTTGCACTCACTACCCAAGTGTACTCCTGTATATGACTAATCCTGTACTGAGTGAAACTTCAAAGTGCAATTACTGCATTTTAAAAAGGAAAAACTTGCCCATGTGAAAACTGCATGGCTGAGGAAGTGGCCAATATACCTGATTTTGTTTGAAGCAACACCTTCTAAAGAAGGATTACAGCATAATAATAAACTTTTGTGTTTTTAGACCCCCTACTCTCCAGTGATGGAGGAACAGAGGAAATTCAAATCTCTAGAAATCACAAACAACTGAGTGGTTCCAGCTTCTTTTGTTCACTGTCCGGATTCACAAGCAACAGATTTAAAGATGACTGCACCAAAAACATAACTTGCTACTTACTGATACACTCCAGCCTTAACTCTGACCACTTTAGTCTTCCACTTCCTTTTTCACACTTGATGAGGTTGGAAGTTCCAGCTTTCCTTTTAAAACCTTCCTGACATTTGTAACGTATTTTGTCCCCCTCGTAAAATACGGTGTTAGTAAAACTCTCTGTATATGGAAGATGCTCAGGACTGCTGCACTGCTCTGAAATGGATAAACAAAAGTACTTACTGACAGCCAAAGGGTGATGGGAAGAAACTTGATTAATACAATTTTGAACAAGCATGTATTTATAAAAATGTAAACAACCTTAATATGTTAATGGTTCTTCACAAAAACACATTACAAAGGTCCATCAGAAGAGATGCCTATAGGTAACAGACTGGCAATTCCATTATATCCTATCCTCAGAGACAATTGGGCTTTGCCTGTGGTTTCGAGGGGGACAGGAAGCAGGAACTGACTGCACTCCTCGAAATAAATCCAATGAAGCAACAACACTGAAGAAATTTTAAAGCGTTTATTGCCAAAGGGTCCAAACAGTGTTGTGCCTAATGCAGCGGCACTACCACTCACCCCAGTGCTTCAGGAACAAACTCTTCAAGCGGGAACAGTGGGCAACTCTCTCTGCTCCCCATCCGCGCAATATAAGGGTGCGAACCTGAAGGTTGGCACTCAACAGATCGTCACTTGTGGCTGCCAAACTTGAGAACTGCTTGTTGTTTATTTGGAGGAGTTATTAATTGCCTAGTCCTGCCCACTGACTTTGCCTACCTCCATCCAATTCTTGCTTGAATGATGTGTTTGTTCCATGCTAACCTTCCTGATATCAACGGCCTGGCTGCCAGCTGCATTCTGCTTGTGGTCCTTTGCAAGTGGCCCTCCCTTTTGACTGACCTAGATTGTGCTGAGTCACTGCTCATTTTGCCTTATTGACCTGTCCCCTTGTTTGCGTCTTCCTCACAGCCACTACCAGCATATTCCTGACTTGGAATCCACCTCCAATTCCACAGCCACAAAACTGCTACGTGGAAGCAAAAATCTCTTTCTTTCATACATTCAGCCACTGCAGTACTTTTGCTTCACTATTACAACTCCATATCTGCCTTCACCTGCAACTTCCACCACCCACCTTCCTAAGCTTCATCCCAGGACTCCATGGTGAGCATCCACGTCTTCATCACCTGAAAAGGACAACTAGACTACCAGGGAAATCTCTTTATTACAACCGGATGGTGATCAAAGCACAGGCGGTGGGGGAGGGACCAGCAGACTACCAGGGAAGTTTTTTTTTTATTATAAATGGATGGTGATCAGAGTACAGGGGTGGGGGAGGGATGATTAGACAACCAAGGACATTTTTCTTATTATAACCAGATGGCAATCAGAGCACAGGGGTGGGGGAAGGAACCACTAGACTGCCAGGACAGTTTTTTTTTATTACACCTGGACAGCGATCAGAGCATGGGGGAAGGGGAGAGGGACCACTAGGCTACCAGGAAATTTTTTTGCATTATAACAGGGCGGAGATCAGAGCACGAGGGCTGCGGGAGGGACCACTAGACTACAAGGGCAGTTTTTTTATATCATAACCAGACAGTGATCAGAGCACGGGGGGTGGGGGAAGGGACCACTAGACTACCAGGAAAGTTTCTCTATTACAACCAGACGGTGATCAGAGCATGTGGGTGTGGGGGAGGGACCAGTAGAGTACCAGGGCAGTTTTTTTATTATAACTGGACAGCGATCAGAGCACAGGGGTGGGTGGAGGGACCATCAGACTACCAGGGAAGTGTTTATTTTATAATGAGATGGCGATCGGACAATGGGTGAGGGAAGAAGGTACATTAGACTACCAGGGAATTTTTTTTTTTATTCTAACTGGATGGCAATCAGTGATTGACGGGGGGGAGGGCACTAGCCACCATGGACTGTGGCTGCGTGTTGGCCATGGGCTTGCGGGGGGATCACATTAAGGCACCAGCAGCCTATGCAGATGGGACCATAATGGGCATGCAAATTGCTACCTAGTGCCTTGCATGCCCAATGGGCTCATTTGCATGGCTAGCTTTGTGAACTGTAAATAGCGCAGCAGCGCTATACACTGAGTGGGGTATTCCTGGATCCTGGTTGGGGCAGCACTTCAGGGGTTACTGCTGGCTCCACCTGGCCCGTATTTACAGTTGGATACCTTGGTTCACTATCTGATTGTGAATGCCAATATTTGGACCTTGTGCAGTCGTAAGGCACAGTGCAATCTTTTGAGCTGCGCTTTGTGATTATGAGTGAATCTAGCCCCTGGTCTTGTATACTTACCTGGTAAACAAATACAGTACATTTAATTTAATTTAATTGAACTGATGGGTATCTTCATGACAGCCAGGAGCAGCAATCCTATAATTCTGCTGTAGGACTTATCTTCAGGTGTAAAAGTAGTCCAACAATATTTTACGTGTTATTGGAAGCTCTATGCTGTATTTTATTAACATTTACAGCAGATAATTCTGTCAACTTCCTAGATGATTTTCTCACTAACTATTTTTCTATGTCACCTCCTGCTGCCAGTAATACTTGCCTAACTTCTTTATTCAGTCATTTAGCCCCACGTCTTCTTCCTGAGAAAACCATGGATCCAGCTATAGAACTTGGAATTTTTTGGGTCTCACTAAATTTCAAGAACATGAAAGATTGCTTCCCTGAGGAGAAATCACTCTGTATTACCAACTTAGGTATTTCATTCTCCACCAAGCCTACATGTAGAAAAAGACAGCTTCCCTCTCCATTGGGCAATCTGAACTACTGTATGTTTCTATGCAAATCATATCACAAGGAAGCTCGTTCCCATCACATCTCCTCCAACTGACCTCCTCCAGCTCAGATCTGGATCAGACCACAGCATTAAATTAGTCACACAGATTCACCTCTCTATGTTGTTATGGTTCCTGTCCTACAGGATGGAATAGTTCTATTTTATCATGGCCAACTAAATTAAACACCTACCATGTAGGTGTTCACTGACCATCTTCCCCTTCCCATGGTTTTGCTGCTTTTCACCACAACTATTGGTTCACGGAGTCATTGCCTAACAAATGTCTGATTTGCTCGAAACAGAAAACTTGTCTCCACTCTTTGAAATTTACGTAATCATAGTTGTCGCGTATGTTTCTGGGAATGTCTGCATTCAAAAATGATAACCTCTGCTGTGATAAGTCCAGTCAAAATAATTAATAAGAAGATCATCTTCTCCATCCATTGTGAACTTCATACATAAACCCACCTGGTTATCCCTCCAATAAAAAATTACCTAATCAAAGCTTTCCCTATGATTGTCTTTAATATTGTTGCTGACAGCCTTTCCCATTTGAAAGCAGCAGTACTAGATAACAAAAACAGGATATTTTGCAACAGTTTGTTCCGCTGTGGTCTGGTGAGTACTCACCTGGTAATCGTTCCTGTTTCACTGTACTATCGCCCCATAATTTGCTCAAGTTTTTCTTTGTTTTGTTTACATCTCTTACATGTACCATGTTGAGCTGGAACCCTCTGCTGCCAACCCTTCATGTGCATGACTCACAGTACTACACAGGGATAGTAGGAATGAGCAGCCCAGGGTCCCACAGAAGTAAACACAAGATGTGGTACAAAGTGAGGGGGGCACTCGACTGAAAATTAGGCAGCAGCTATATTTACTGTGGCTCCACAAAAATGAAAATACATTTTAAATATCTAAAAAACTACAGACTGCTAGAAACAATATTTACAGATATGGAAACCAGAAGTATGGCTGCATGCTACCTGCTAAAAAAGCAGAATTTTGATAATCACTTCCTGATTATCCAGTACTGCGGATTTAACTTACAGAAATGTCAGCTCTTAGCTCCTTCAGCATATCAGTTCAATATTTCAATTCCTCCCTTCCAAGACTCTATAAATATGTGAACTTACTCCTGCACAAGGCTCAAACTTGAGTCTGGTAATCACTAGCTCCAACAACCTTGAATGCATACCATACAACCTGATCTACTTGGAATACCCTAAACCTGTTCACTATGCCCTACATAGGACCATCTTGGTCACCCGGTGGCTACAGAACCTGTACTTATGAATTCTGAAAGCCATTTAAAGTTATCTGCCCCTATGTATTGCAAATCTGTTTAGGAATGTGGCTCTGCATATGTTTTTTGAAGCACCTTCCTACTGCTTTCAAAACTCCAAGAGACCACTCCCAGTTTTGAAAAATAACATTTGACTGTAATGCATCCACACCTTGCAATAAATGATAAAGTAGATTAAAGGTTATGAGATCATTTCGGAAAGATAGTTTATTTAAAAAGCCTTACCAAAGCTCAAGGTGCTGTACAATTATGCTATGGCATTTTAAAAGCCCTGATTTAGACTCATCATATGAAAACTGTAGCTGTTAGCTGTAAACAGTATATAATTACTGGCGGGCGCTTTTTTCCCTAAGGAAAACATGGTTGATATTTGCAGTAATAACCGGCTGGTTATTACGGCAAACATGTGCCGGGTTTCCTGGACTCTGCGCATGTGCCAGCTGCTCTCTCCCTTTACTCGTGCTGGACACCTGCCATTACCGCTGCTCGGTGGTAAAACCAACAATCATTTTTTAAATTATTTTATATAACTGCTATGGCGAAAATCGCCCACAAGCAGTATATAAAATAAATGATAAGTGAGTGTGTAAAACTGATTTACACAACCTGCATGAGATGCTTCTCATAAACCCTTGGGCTTCACCCTCAGGGTTTATGTAGCATCCCACACCTCAGGTGTGTGTAAAATCTCGTAATACACACCACCCCATCCTTTATTCTCTATATCTTGAGATGTAATTCCAACAATGCTCATCACTATCCATCAATATCAATTGACAGTTTTTTTATATCATTTGCATTGTATATACATTCTGTTCATTATCATTTCTGCTGAACAATTTTGTCAATTTTGCTGTTATTGTTTGCTTGTACCCTGGACCTCCTTAAGAATTTGCTATGCTCAGTGGCGTTTGTCCAGGCAAAACAAATAAAAACAAATACAAAGAATACCTTTTGTGCTCCCTATAAACTGAACATCTTCAGCATGAACCTGAATCAGTTTTTGGCTTTGATTCATATTATAAGGAAGTGAAATTCCTCAAACACCCCCCCTTTAATCAATACGTATGTGGAGTTCAATATTTGCTTCAACTGCAAGGACTAAATTGCACATTCATTTTACCTTATCCATCAGTCAAACTGTGCCTGCACAGCAGCCATCAATCCATGCCAAAAGCATTTTCCAACCACCGCTCGATAACTTTCAGCTCAGCTGCAACACGCAACTGGCAGGCCGAAGTGACACCACGTAACTGTTTGGTGGTGTTCCCTTTGCATACCAAGGACATGATACCCTGCTTGCTGGAGGACAGTTTTAAACAAAAAAGGCTTTTTTAAAGCCTATAACCAATTGAAGGGCACTAGGAGGACCAAGAGAGGCAGTCACTTGACCAGAGGAGATCTTCCGGCAGCTGCCTACAAAAGCTCTCTGTGTTTGTGAGCAGGTGCTGGAACACGCAATTGGTAGGCATAAGGGACACCATGTAACTGTTTGGTGGTGTTCAATTTGCACACCAAGGATGTTCAGCTCCATAAACTGCTTTTGGGAGTGAGTAGCTGTGTTGCATAGCACGAGTGGATTTCTGGGAGGTGTAGTTCCCTGAGCAATCGGGACTACACTCTGGGCGAGAACCCTTTCTTTTAAACTTAAATTGTTCTGCATCAGGGGCAAGCTAGGGTATGATACCCTGCTTTCTGGAGGGGATTTCTATACTAAAAAGGCTTTTTAAAAGCTTATAACTAATTTTAGGGTACTAAGAGGACAGAGAGGGGTAGTCACGTGATCAGAAGAGATCTTCCAGCTGCTGCCTACAAAAGCTCACTGTGTTTGTGAGCAGGTGCTGGAACATGCAATTGGCAAGCAGAAGAGACACCACACAACTTTTGGTGGTGTTCCCTTTGCACACCAAGGACGTTCAGCTCCATAAACTTCTTTTGGGAGTGAGTAGCTGCGGTGCATAGCACGAGTGGATTTTTGGGAGGTGTAGTGCCCTGAGCAATCGGGACTACACTCTGGACAAGAACCCTTTCTTTTAAACTTAAATTATTCCTGTGTCAAGGGCAAGCTAGGGTACAATACCATGCTTGCAGGAGGGGATTTTCATACTAAAAAGGCTTTTTTAAAGCCTATAACCAATTTTAGAGCACTAAGAGGACTGAAAGGGGCAGTCACGTAACTGGAAGAGATCTTCCGGCTGCTGCCTAAAAAAGCTCGCTGTGTTTGCAAGTGGGTGCTGGAACATGCAACTGGCAGGCCGAAGTGACACCACGTAACTGTTTGGTGGTGTTCCCTTTGCACACCAAGGACATGATACCCTGCTTGCTGGAGGGGAGTTTTATACTAAAAAGGCTTTTTTAAAGCCTATAACCAATTTTAGGGCACTAAGAGGACCAAGAGGGGCAGTCACATGACCAGAGGAGATCTTCCGGCTGCTGCCTACAAAAGCTCTCTGTGTTTGTGAGCAGGTGCTGGAACACACAATTGGTAGGCAGAAGGGACACCACGTAACTGTTTGGTGGTGTTCTCTTTTCACACCAAGGATGTTCAGCTCCATAAACTGCTTTTGGGAGTGAGTAGCTGTGGTGCATAGCACGAGTGGATTTCTGGGAGGTGTAGTTCCCTGGGCAAAGGGGTACTACACTCTGGGCAAGAATCCTTTCTTTTAAACTTAAATTGTTCTTTTGTCAGGGGCAAGCTAGGGTATGATACCCTGCTTGCTGTAGGGGATTTTTATACTAAAAAAGGCTTTTGTAAAGCCTATAACCAATTTTAGGGCACTAAGAGGACTGAGAGGTGCGATCATGTAACCGGAAGAGATCTTCTGGCTGCTGCCTACAAAAGCTTGCTGTGTTTGAGATTGGGTGAGCACACAGTGACTCACAGAGACGAGTGTGCATCTACCGTGTCAGCTGGGAAAGTTGGGGAAGATAAGGCAGAACACTAACATCTTCAAGATCTACAATAACGCAATTGTTATATAATCTTCCAGATACAGGTTCAATTTAGAAAACGGTCCTCAAAGTAGTCACTCTCACAACTGGAAAGATGGGGTTTATGTGTGTGAGTTTTGAAATGTTTTGCACCAAACACGAATCTCTCTTTGAAAGTTATACATGCAAAAATTGTTTGGAGATTAGAAGAACTAAGCAATAAGTTAACCCAACAGGCTGAGGAGATTCAGCTGTTAGAGTCACAGCTAGAAACACTTAAAAAAGACAAAATCAAGAAAGCAGTAAATAGTGAGGGAATGAGCACTAAAAGACAAAGAACACATGATGAGGAGGATGATATAGATGACTGGAGTCAGGCTGGAAATAATAAAAGAATGAAAAAAGGTAGAGAGCTAGTGGACCAATATTTTACTAGAAAATCAGTTTGCACCTTTAATGAACTTAATGGAGTAAGTAGAAGTACAAACACAAGAACTTGTAGATATATCCAGTAATGAAGTATCAAATAACAAAGGCTCTAAAGAAAAACATATGAGAATGTAGAAACAAGCCAGGCTGAACAAAGAATTGAGGCCATGAATCAACAGGTACCTACAAATGAGCATCAAGGAACAGATCAATAACATCTTTATTTTAGGTGATTCTGTGGTTACATATACAGATAGGTACTCAACATGGAATAATAAAGACAATACTATCAACTGTAGCTATAGAGGAGCCAAAACTTAGTGATATCGCATAAATGCTACCTGGCATACTAAATAATATACTTAGCCCAAAATCTGTACTAATACATGCTGGTACAAATGATTTAGGCAATAAAAGCATTACTGATACTATCAAGGCAACTGAAAATATTTATAGCATTCTGAAACAAAACAATTCTGAAATTATTTTCTCAGAGATGCTACCAGTACCTAGAGCATGTTGGGAAAGAACAAAGAAAATAAAAATGTATAATAATTGGCTTAGGAGATGGTGCATGGAAAATCATATAAAGTATATTGCAACTTGGGAGCTCTTTGTAGATAGGCACAATTTATATAGCTATAATGTATGGTACGTGCCTATTAACCACCATAATCAGCAGTCACACAGCTTTGTTATGCACTGTTTAGAATTTTTAAAGTTGTTAACCACACTTCAGAACTTCCAAACAGTGGCATAAGAAAAGGAATGCACCAGAGTTCCATAATTCTCGCATAGAATGCAAATAGTGTTTTTGGCCATACACTATAAAGATGATGGCTTGGGATCGGTGACAACCACTGAAATCACTTCGCTGTTGCTAGCTAGTAACCCCCGAGCCGCGCCTCGAGGTTTACCATGTTGCCCAGCAACCACTTGAGGTGATTACAGTGTGGTTATCACCCATCCCAGCCATTATCCTCTATACTGACTGCAGACTGCATCTAAATAAGAAAGGAGCAAGAATGCTAGGACTAATGTTTCATAACATCGTGAACAACAAACGGTATCAGTCAAAAAGCTAGACATATGGGGGAGTCAGGATAAAGGAACAGGAACATTATTAAGTATGCCACTGGCCATGAACCCGACCGACAAAAGGGTCTACGACCTCAATGTGCTTCTAACTAATGCTAGAAGCTTAAACGTCATAAAGAGAACAGAATTAGAACTATTAATGGTAAAAGACCACATAGGTGTAGCTGCAGTTACTGAGACCTGGTGGAGTGAGACTACCAACTGGAGCTGAGACATACCTGGCAATAGAGTTTTCTATAAAAACAGAGCAGATAAAAGAGGAGGAGGCATTGCACTGTATGTTAAGGAGGATATACAGTGCAAACAGGTTAACCCAGAATAGTATAATAACACCATAGAATTGATTTGGGTGGAGATATTAAGAGCTAACAACAGAAACCTGTTGATAGGAGTATGCTATAGACCTCCAGATATAACACTGGAGGAGCACTCTCTTTTACTTGTTTTATTTACTACTGTATCTGTTCAGTTGTATATTTCAAATGTGTATATTGTTTTTTGTATGATGGGTTCTTGTATGTCACCCATGTCCTTCTTGAAAATGAGTACTCCTCGATGGTGTTCGCCTTGATAAATAGAGATTTGATTGAGTGATTGATTGATTGCGAATAGGAGCAGAAATACAAAATAAGGAGGTAGTAATGTGGGGGGGGGACGGGGACTTTAATGTCCGAGGTATAAACTGGGAAACAAATATAGCATCAAATAGGCAACAAAAATTGCTAATAGATATGTGTATAGAAAATGGGTTATACAAGATGGTAAATTACCAAACAAGAAATCATAATATACATGATCTGGTACTTACAGAGTATACCGAGACAGTGGACAAACTAAGAACAATAGCACCGTTAATGTCCAGTGATCATAATATTGTTTTGATAAACATTAAAGGGCAAACCAAAAAACTATCAGGAAAAACAGTTGTAAAGAATTATAATAAGGGTGACATTAACAGCATTAGAGTAGAGTTGTAGGTTGGGACTGGGCATCAAGTACTCTGAATACTTAACAGTTCTGGATGAGGCTTAAGGAAAAATACTAACTCTGGAAGATAGATTTGTACCAAACAAGGCCCTCTACAACAGAAAGGGTAAAATACCAACATGGCTAACAGCAAAGGTCAAAAAATCATTTGAAAAAGAAGAAGGCATATTGGGCAATGAAGAGGGACAATACATATAAATAAATACAAACAACAGTTGTAAATTACTAAACAGTGTATTAAGACAAAAAAAAGGTTAGAATTCAGACTAGCACACATAAATGACAATGGAAAATCATTTTGTGCTTATGTTAACAACAAATCTTTAGATAGGATGATAGGTCCTTTTAAGACTGGAGTTACTGAATGTGTTGAGCCAGAAGCACAGGCACAGCTATTTAATATTTTTTTCTGTTTGGTGTACGAGAAGTGAAAGGATAGTCAATTGATAAACCCACCCTGGCCAGCCAAAACAGTACAAAAAGAAATCACAAAATCAGAGACAAGGGATAAACTTAAAGGTATAAAAACGGATAAATCGTCAGGACCGGATGGATTGCATCCTAGGTGATTAAGGGAAATAAGTGAGCGATTGGTTGACCCATTGAAAAGATTATATAATATGTCACTTAGTTCTGGGGATGTACCAGCAGATTGGAGACTTGCCACCGTTGTTCCCATTTTTAAGAAAGGAGATAAGGGAGATGTAGGGAATTACAGGCCCATTAGTCTTATGGCTATTTTGGGAAAAATATTAGAGGCAATTATAAAAGATAGGTTGGGATGAGGGAATACATGTTGGTAATTTATAAGACAATACACAACACATATTCAAAAAAGATAGATCATGTTTGACCACCACTCTTGAATTCTATGAGCATGTTAGCAGAGAACTGAACAACAAGATACCTATGGATGTTGTGTACCTAGACTTTCAAAAGGTATTCAATAAGGTACCCGCATGTCACGTTAATAAATAAAATGCTGTCACTTGGTATCAGCACAACTATTATTAGATGGGTTGAAACGTGGCTTAGTGATACGTCTCAGAAAGTTAGAATCAGGGGGCATGAGTCCAATATGGGACTTGTGACTAGTGGTGTCCCCCAGGGATCAGTACTTGGCCTGGTATTATTTGCACTATTTACTGCAGATATGAATAACAATAAAAAGGAGTCTTTGTACAACATTTGCTGATGATACAAAGTTGGGAGCAGAGGTTAGTAATGAAGAGATGGTAGATATTCTAAGAAAAGATCTTACTTTGTTGGAAAAATGGGCAGCAGATAATGGCATGAGTTTCAATACCAGTTATTGTCTGGTAATGTATTGAAACTGGACGTCTGTGAAAATGGGCTCTGCCCACAGACCTTTTCAGTATAAAATCAAATCAAATGCACCTAAGAGCCAATAATAAACAAACAGCATACACATTAAATGGAGTTACACTAAAAACAGCCAATAAGGAAAAAATCTGAGACTATTGATCAATAGTGACCACAGTTTCAGTACGCAGTGCAATGAGGTTAAGAAAGCAAATAGAATACTGGACTGTATCAAAAAGGCTTTCTCATCTAGAACTAGAACTTGTTATGCCACTTTATAGACCCTATGTTAGGCTGCACATGGACTACTGTGCACCACTATGGAGTTCACACCTGAGGAGGGACATAAATAACTTGAAGAAAATAGAGAAAGGTGACCAAAATGATAGATGGATTGGAGAATATGGACTACTGATCTAGACTATATAGCTTAAAATTGTTCCCTTTAAAGCTTAGAAGAATAAGAGGAGATCTGCTACATATGTGCAAGGTATCCAGGGATGGAAGCTTAATGAAAAACTTAGGTTTAGAATTATGTGATGGAAACTAACTTAAGCCACAAGTTACAATTGCATTTAGCATTTCCTAAAAACACCTGGGGATATTTTTATACACAAATACTTATTCCTATTTGGAATGGTCTACCTAAAGTTGTGGTAGATGTAAATAGCTTCCAAGCTTTCAAATTAAGGCTGGATGACTATTTGATAATTAATAAGGTTAACTACTTGACCCACTAGAGTGTGAGATGGACGATATGGGTTACCACCTTCTATCTTATAGTTCCAGTATTGAATCCAGTATTCTGCCAAGACTGTAACTTTCCTGCATGAGGGGATACTTTCTCTGTCCTTAAGTCTTTAACTGTGTGCTGCCATAGTCCTCACTTTTTTGGATTTCTCTGACTGGGTATATCTACAAAACAAATAACCTAATTCAATCCTTTATTGTATCTTTGCCAAATGGACACACAGCAAGATTCTCTAGATAGCTCCATTCTCCACTTAAAGCAATAAAAAAAAACTGACTGCCTTCAAAAAGTTATCACTATTTGATATTTCTGTACTGACTCAGAAGTCTGTCTCATAAATACAGGTTACTCACCTGTAACAGGAGTTCTGGGAATGGTATATGTTGTTCATCCACACTGTCTGACAGGTTCCTTTCCACTTTAAATCTTGCCGGAAGGTCTTCAAGCTGGCTCCTCCCACCCACCCGGGTGGTAAAACTCTTGGCTCCACCCCACAATGCCAGATCTAGCCCGCTGGAAGCCAGGTTGTGCGTCGAATCCGGGGAGGTCAGGTGGGTTGTGTGGATGAACAACATATACCATTCCTAGAACTCCTGTTACAGGTGAGTAACCTGTATTTCTAGGGACATGGATATGTTGTTCATCCACACTGTCTGGCAGACTCCTAGCAGTTCTCTGGGAGGAGGGAGGCAAGGCACACACCCCCTACTTAGGGAATAATGACTGGAGAACCAAGGCCCCAAAACCAGAATCCCGGCGTGACTCAAGGTCGATGTGGTAATGGGTGATGAAGGTGTGTGCTGACTTCCAGGTAGCAGCCCTGCAGATTTCCTGGATAGGGACGTCCCTGGAAGCAGCCACCGATGCAGCGGTATGGCGGGTAGAATGAGCTTTTATCCCTCTGGGAGGCTCCATGCCCACCAACCTATAGCACAGATCTATGCAGGAGGTGACCCACCTTCCTATCATCCGCTTGGCTGCAGGTCTGCCAGGTGCGGCTTCAGCGTAGGTGACAAACAGCTGGCAAATCTCTCCCAGAACTTCAGCCATCCACTACTTGTAATAAGCGAGCGTTCTTCTAGGGTCCAAAGTATGGAGCCTATATTCGGCCTCCGAGGTGTGACTGGGGTAGAACACCAGCAGAGTTAACACCTGGTTAAGGTGAAACTCCGACATCACCTTCGGAAGGAATTTCAGGTGGGGGCACAGGACAACCTTGTCCCTGTGGAAGACCAGATAGGGAGACTCGATGGAAAGTGCCTGGAGCTCTCCCATCCTTCTGGCTGACGTGATAGCCACCAAGAAGGCGGTCTTCCACAACAGGTGAGAGATGTCACACCTGTGCATTGGTTTGAATGGCTTGCTCATCAGCTTAGCCAATACCAGTAGTAGATCCCACGGAAGTGGAGGTTCTCGCACCAGAGGGGATACGTGATCAAGGCCTCTGAAAAAGCGCCCGACCACCTTCTACTGCACCACCGACTGCTTCCCGGCCTGTGCCCGGTAAGCAGAGATGGCTGCCAGGTGCACCTTAAGGGTCGACAACCGAAGCCCTTGCTAAGAAAGGGACCACTGGTAGTCCAGAATGCTTGCCAAGGAACAGGAGGAAGGGTCCAGGCCCTTGCCCTGACACCAAATGGAGAATCTCTTCCATTTGAAGACGTAGCATTTTCTGGTCGACTCCTTATGGGATGCCTCAACGATGTTGAGGACCTCGTCGGAAAGACCCAAGGCCTGGAACTCTAGCTGCTCAGGAAACACGCTGTCAGGTGCAAGGATTGAAGGTCCGGATGGAATACCTTCCCCTGATTGACTGAGATCAGGTCCGGGTGGGTTGGAAGCCGCCTCAGGAGCCTGCAGCTGAGACTGAGGAGGTCTGGATACCAGAACTGGCAGGGCCAGTCTGGGGCTACCAGAATCACCTGTGCCTTGTCCCTCTTCACCTTGAGAAGCACCTGGTGGATCAAGGAAAATGGGGGGAAAGTGGTAGAAGAGACCCGGGTCCACTGCCTCGAGAAGGCATCCCCCTGCAGCGAACCCTGCTGAGGGGGGGGGGCGGGCATAAAACAGTCTCAGCTTCGCATTCTTCCTGGAGGCAAACAGGTCCGCTGAGGCGTGCCCCAATGGGAGAAGAGATCTTGTACTACCTCCGGCAGGAGGAACCACTCATGAGACACAGTCCTTAACCGGCTTATGGCATCAGCCAGGGAGTTGGAGGCTCCTGCCACATGAATGGCGAGGAGATCTGCCTCCAGGCTGCGCACGAGTGACCAAATGCAGAAAACTTCCCTGCACAGAGGCATGCAGCGCATCCCGCCCTGGTGGTTTAGGTAGTACATGGTCGTGGTATTGTCCATCTGGACCTGAACCACTTGACCCTGTAGAAACGGAGTGAAGGCAGTGAGGGCTAGACAAACCACTTGAAGCTCCAGCAGGTTGATGTGGCATCGGGACTCCCGAGGGGACCAGAGGCCATGCGCTCTGTGCTCCCCCAGATGGGCACCCCAACCCATCAGAGAGGCATTGGTCAATAGAGAGACCGTCGGCTCCCGGCAGACAAATGGGATGCCCTCCTGCAGATGTGCTGAAATGGTCTACCACTGGAGAGCGCTCCACATCCCAGGGGTCACTGTCACTAACTGATCCAGCAGATCGAAATGCTGTGACCATTGGCTGCCCAGCCCCCACTGAAGGGGGCGCATGTACCAGCAGGCCCAACGGACCATGCTGGTGCAGGCCGCCATGAGGCCAGGTGGCACAGGAAGTCCCGGGCAGGGCATGATTGTCCAACCTGAAATGATTGGCCAAAGGAGGAAAGAACCTCGGCCCTGTCCACCGGGAGCCATGCTCTGGCTTGTAGAGAGTTGAGCTCTGCCCCGATGAATTGTATCACCAGCTTTGGCATGAGTTCCAACTTGGCCTTGTTGACGAGGAGGCCAACCTGAGAGCAAACCTGGGGGCCAGATCCCTGGACCGCTCCACCTCCACTCTGAAGGGGGCTGCAATCAGTCAGTCATCCAGGTAGGGGTACACCCGGATCCTAAGGCGCTGGAAGGAATGCTGTCACCACTGCCATGCATTTGGTGAAGACTCTGGGAGCTAGGAAAAGGCCGAAGGGCATGGCCCGGAACTCGTAAAGGGATCCCTCTCTGGTGGGACGGACGGATTGGGATGTGAAAGAACGCGCCCTGAAGGTCCAGAGAACAGAACCACACGCCTCGTTCCAAGGATGGGATTATCTGAGCCAGAGTGACCATCCTGAAGGTCCGAGACCTTAGGAACCTGTTCAGGTCATGCAGGTCGAGAATGGGATGCCAGCCCCCATCCATTTTGGGACCAGGAAGTACCTGGACACAAACCCCAGGTCTGGAGGAGGACCCACCACCTTCCAGATCACCTCTTTTATGAGGAGCAGGGCAATATCGGCTCGGTGAGCCGACAAAGACGCTGCGGACCCCGTAGCCCTCCCCGAGGGCCGACGGCTCGGAAGGGCGGGGCCTGCTCAAACTCCAGGGGCAGGTCCTTTCCTACCACCTCCAAAACCCAATGGTTCGTGGTGATCACGGACCAAGTGGAAAGGAAGTGGTGAAGCCATCCCCCACGGGGGGAACCCAGGGGGGAGTGATGAGGCTGGGGGCGACATCCTGCAACCCGTCACTGGGCAGGCTTGGAGGAGGGACCAACTGAGGGACCTCCTGGGCCTTTACCTCCCTGCTTCCTGTTGGAGGGAGCCGTGGGCTTGGGTTTGGGATGCCAAGCACGAGACTGCTGGCCCTAATGCTGGTGCTGTTGGGCCAGACATGCCACAGGCACAGAAGGACGAAAGGACTTGTGCTGCTGCTGTCAGTGGCCTTTGTCCTTCTGGGCAGAGGTGACAGAGTCCAGAGTGGCATTGGACTTTTTGATCCACTGGAGGTGACCTTCCACTCCAGGGCCAAAGAAGTCAGTCCCCAAGAAGGGGACATCCGCCAGTCTGTGCAGGGTATCCGCCGTGAAGGTGGATATCCTCAGCCATGCTCTGCGGTGCATGGCCACCGCAGCCGCAACAGATCTGGCACAGGAGTCTCCAATGTCCAGAGCCATTTGGAGATGCTGCTAGCCACTGCCCTACCCTGGTCCCGTATCTGCTGGACCATGGTCTGCAGGTTGACTGGAAGATGAGGGACCACCTCATCCAGGGAGCCCATGAGGGCGTGGGAGAAGTGTGCCATCAGCACGGCCGAGCTGGCCTGGTGGAGGCCAAGGGAGAATGCAGCGTACACCTTGTGCCCGGCATAGTCCAGCTTTTTGGACTCCTTGTTGGGGGGCTTGTCTACATCCCTAGCATTCCCGGAATGCCGGAAAATGCTGTCAGTGACCAACCCCTCAGCAGAGGGGTGTTCCGAAATACCGGGCAAAGAGCCGGTAGGTACCACATACTTCCTGACCATCCTGGACGAAGGCACAGGACAGGAAGCAGGCTGCTGCCAGAGCTCCAAGGCTGGGCCAACAATGGCTTCAGCCACCGGAAAGACCTCTGTGGGTGAATCCCCTCAGTCCAGTATCTCCGTCAGGGGATACTTGGCCCACTTGGATACGGGCTCGAGCTGCATCCCGGTGGACTCCTAGATGAGCCAAAGCAAACCCATGAAGGACGATAGGCTTTCATCTATCGACTGACCCCCCGGAGGACTCCAAGTCAATGGGCCTGGAGAACAGGGAAGAGTCTTAGTTGGACTCCGAGGAGTCCACGAAGAGCTGCCTGAGGCCTGAGCCACCCTCCACCTGCCAAGGACAGTCAAGAGTGAGGGTGACCGACAACCTGTGGGGCAGGCCCTGACCCAACCGAGAGTCCTTGGTCGGCGCCCCCGATTTCAGTTGTGGAGGCAGAGGTTCCACCACAATCGGTAAGAAGGTTTCACGTAACAACCGCCCAGGGTTGGGCACCCCGCTACAGCGAGGGGTTGTTTCCAGCTGCTCGGGTGACAGCCATTTGATGGCCGGGAAGGCGACGGTGTTGGCTTGTTCCCAGACAGAAGTAACTGCTGCCACATCAGGTCCTCGTAGCGTCGATGCAACTTGCGCCGAGGCCTCTCCTCTTCCGAGGAGGAAGACGAGAGCGAGGGGCGGCGCCACTTACTTCGGTGCCAAGACCGAGACTGCCGATGTTGGCAGAATTGGCTGGACCAAGACTATGTCCGAGACCGAGATTCTCTGTTTCCGAGGACGGGTCTGGGAAGGGGCGGGGGACACCCGCTCTTCCCTCGGCTCGGAAGCCTTAACCAGGGACTGCGGCACCGGAGGCATGGGCAAGTTCTCGGTCTCCACCGGGGGAACCGGTGAAGAAGGGTTGTCGGCTTCACCAGTCGACAGCCCGTCCGGGTCGAGAAAGATCTCGACCATGTCGATGGGTGTCTCGGCCGGCTGGCCTGATGGGGACACCGTGAAGCCAGCGGCCTTAGCCACAACCTCGACTGAAGTCAAGTGTCGATTGTCCGGGGAAGGGGACCTCTCCCGCTCCCACGAATGCTGACAATGGGACTTACCTTTTGGATCCTTCTTTCTGGACTGAGAGGAATGTCCCGATGACCCCTCTCCCTTCATGGAAAGGGATTGGCAAAGGTCTTTAAAAGAAGCTGAATACGAGGTACCCAGAGAGAGAGCAGGATAAATGCCACAACTGAGGAAGAGGACGATGCGGTCTGTGCTGCCTCCTCCTCGAGGGCGATCATCTGCTCAAGTTGCTCAGCCAAGCCCGTCGCCACGGTAACCACCCAATGGGCCTCCTTCGACTTAACCGGCGGGTAGTGCTACTTGGGGAGCCCAAGCTGTAACCGGGCAGCGTGGTCTTCCAGGATGTTGGCCGAAAACTAACGGCATAATTCACAGGCCTGCAGGTCATGTTCTAGGCCAAGGCAGAAGACGCACGTGGAGTGTGGGCCAGTCCTGGACATTTTCTGTCCACAATGGCACCGCCGAAATCCAGGAGTCTATTTGTCCATCGCAGCTGCGAGGGAGAAACTTGACCGAAGTCCTGAAAATTTTAAAATAAGTTTCGGGCAAACCAAAGAATTGGGATCCAGTCTAGACGCAGAGCGTTAAGGAGGGAACCTGAGCTTCCAAGCGGTAAGGAAGATCTGATGTCATGGGGCGGAGCTGAGAGTTCTACCACCCAGGTGGGTGGGAGAAGACAGCTTGAAGACCTTCCAGCAAGATTTAAAGCGGCAAGGAACCTGCCAGACAGTGTGGATGAACATATCAATGTCCCTAGAACAATACTAACAATATACAAACATCCCATGTTGTTGTCCTTATGATCCTGCCTTCTATTTTTAAATAAAAGACAATGTTATAACCACCACTAATTAGTTTATGGGTTATGCTGACCTTTCCAAATTAAATCTTGACCCATTTTCATTCCCAAGTCATCTCTTCAGACTCTGTGCTGCGACAACGACATCCCCAAAATGGACACAAGTGCATATTATAAAACACCTTGGCTACCAAATTTCAATGGACAGAAAAACAACTTGGTACCTAGTGCCTTCAAAGGAAAGCGCTTCATGACCTTGAGTCTCGAAAGTTTTACTCCACAAAGAGTGCTTTATTTTATTCCATGCCATAGGTCTCATGAAATGGATAATCAGTGCTCTTTAACAGAAACACAGAACTTCACAGCAGAAAAAGACCAATAGTCCATTAAATTGGTCCATATTTATGACTGCCTTATCCAATGATCTAATGACATGTTTGGTTATTTCCCCCTACTCCTCCTGACCTCTGCATCCATTCCCTCCCTTGAACATCCTGTTGGGTCTTTGAGTCCTTTGGCCCTGTCCCAACTATGTTTGAACTCATTTAGGGTCCTTGCTTCTATAACTTCTGTTGACAAACTGTTCCAAGACTCCACCAGCCCTTCTGTGAAAAACAACTTTCTCACATCCTTTTTGCCTTTACCCCCCAACAGTTTCCAGCTGTTTCTCCTTGTAACTGCCTCCCTGTTTCTAACCAACAGGCCCTCACAATTTATTCTATTTATACCCCTTAGGAACTTGTTTAGTCTCTGTCATGAGCCACTTTCCCATACGGCCTCTAGCCAGTACATGTTCAGGGCTTCTAACTGATTTTTATATGATCTCCCTGCTGACCCTGAATCATTTTTGTGATCTTTTGTTGCACTGACTCTAACTGATGTCCTTTCTCAGAAGAGTGCGCCAGAGCTAGGCACAATATTCTATATGAGTCTGTACCTGTGCTCCCTATTGGACCAATATCACCTCCTCCCTCTTTCTATTCAAACCTTTTCATATACAACCCAGCATCCATAATGCCTTGAATAAACTTTTTTTGGTTCAGATAAAGTGAAATATCTAATTTTCATCTGATTTACAATCAGTGCATATGGTTATTTTCCACATCATTACATTACCTTGGAGTCCAGGAACTGTTCCTTTCCTTGTTATGTTTGCTTGCGTGCATGCGCAAGAAACGATATGTGGCAACTTAGGAGAGTAGCGTGTTGTGGAGATGTGACACTGTGACAATAGCGGGCATTGCATTTGAGGCTTGGCACAGTGTGCTGATGACACTGGCTTCCAGAAGTGCCACCAACTTGTAACATTTTCGCCACACCAATCAGGGGCTGCCTCATCATTGCAGCGTCAGCCATTTCGCTGCAATGAGGGATCGACCTGTCATTGCAGGGCGGAACATTACCTAGTGTAATATTGTTTGTGAACGTGGCGGCAAGCCGCTGCCATGTTCACAAATATTATACAGCCCCCATTGCCGAGGGGGTGCCCAATCCCCCTCAGCAGCATGTCCCTCAAAACAGTCTTTGTCTGCCAATGGGGCCCCAATCCCCATCGGCTTCAGTCCCCTGTCCCAGTTTATCTGCTGATGGGGAGCCCACTCCCATCAGCATAATGCCCCCATCCCAGTTTAATTTGCTGGACGGGAAGCCCACCCCATCTGCATAATGTCCCCAAAAGTTGGTTTGTGCCGAGGGTGCCCAATCCCCTCGGCTCTTGCGCTCCCCATGTGCCTATGGGGTGCCCAATCCCACTGCTGCAGCCACTCCCCCCAAAAAATCTCTGTGGCACATTGGGAGCCCATCCCAGTGTGCCAAATGTGCCCTTTAAACCGTCCCATGATTTTTTTTACCCTGTAAATCAGAAAATGGTCCCTCGTTGAGTCCGGTGGCTCTGCCCCAACCTGCACCACTCTCTGCACACCCTGCCTCTCCACCCCCTCACTCTATACTAACCTCCAGAGCCCAACACGACTATCTTCGGTGGACTGGAGAACACGTCTGAACTCTTCACAGCTGACAGCAAACTGAAGAAATGCCGATAAGCTATATAATGGCATAAATAGGGTTTTCAACTTTGGTGCATATCTCAGGCATTTTTGGGAATTTTGGCACCAAATGTTTAACATTGGGTTATTTGGTCCCGAAAGGTGATTTCATGGTCACTGCGCGGAATTACCTTTCAGGACCAATTAATGAAACAGTGCCAGTGTTCATGAGGTGGCCTCTCAAAAGTCTATGCTGCAAATTTGGTGGAAAAAGTCCAAGAAATGACTGTTTTACGAGCGTGCGTTACGCAGTTGCTACGCACGCTTGTAACTTTGTGAATTTGCAATATTTTCACTCTACATTTTCAACATGGCCATTTTTCTGCACATCCTTATGAACAGTACAGCTGTAATTTTTCATATCCTGGCCGACATGTGTTTTTGCACTTCTGGCACAAAATAGTGCAGTCGCTGTTGGAAATCAGTGTTCAGGACACATTAAGAAAATTACAGTGGCACTGTTCATGAGCAGACATCCTAAAGCGCCTATGTTGAAAACTTTGTGATGAAAGTCCATAAAATGACTTTACGGTGATTATGCGTTGCACAGTTTCACCTGCGATAACCAGCACATTTGTAATATTTTCACTCCAGATTTTCAACATTGCTATTTTTTCACACCTCCGTATGAACAGTACAGCTGTTGTTTTTCACATCCTGGCCGATGTGTGTTTTTGCACTTCCAGTGCAGAATTGCGTGGTCGCTGTGGGAATTCAGTGTTGGGGACACAAAGAAAATCACAGTGACACTGTTCACGAGCAGAGGTCCTAAAATGCCTCTGTTGAAAATTTGGTGACGAAAGTTCATAAAATTACTGTGTTACACGCATGCATTGCGCAGTTTCCACATATGCTCAAAAGTGCGAGCATTTTTAATATTCCCACTAAAGATTTTCAACATTGCCATCTCTTCACACCTCCCTATGGATGGCACAGCTGTCATTCTTCACATCCTGCCTGATCTGTGTTTTCATACATGTGGCGCAGAATGGTATGGTCACTGCTGGAACTCAAAGTTTGGGATACATTGACAAAATCACACTGCCACTCTTCATGAGAAGAGGTCCCAAATGCTTTCATGAGGTGGGGTCACAAAAAGGCCATGTTGAAAATCTGTAGTGCAAATACCAACAAACGCCCATGGTACTAGGGTTTCTAACCATAACATCCCACCCTGTACAGACTGACAGGCATCGGGGTGTGCCTTTGGATTGATGACTGTATTGCTCATGCCATACCACCCCACCCCCCAGCCACTCACAGGCATTGTGGTGTACCTTGGAATCTTCGGCCCCAGACTTCACCCCATTCTCCTATGCTGCACTCATTTCAGCGTGTGTCATTATGGAATGGGGTGACTGTAAAGCCAAACACCCCAAGGCACACCTCAACACATGTCGGTATCTACAGAATAGGGTGAGATGACATGGCATTACCGTCATGGGCGACGACCCAAACACTTACCCCAATGCCTGTCCATCTCTACAGGATGGAGCTGGGGTTGGCATGAAGTTCAATACTTCACTGCCATTCCTATTCTGCATCTGTCTAACTCCTGCATTTCCAATGCTAATACCAGCAAGTAAACATTCAGCATTGACAAATGCATCTTATATTATTACGCTATATTATTTATTTAAACTTTTGTTAACCAGGTAAGTGTTACAAGCCAATGCCCTTTTTTCAAACACAAACCAGGGACCATAAAAAAAAAATAGTCAAGATGTTACAAAAACACATAGATTACAAACAGTACAAATACAACTATTACAATACAAATATATACTAGCAGTTACATACAAGAGAACATTTTCATATTATACCTTGCAATATTATGTTGGGGACTGGTGCTCATATTTTATTAAGTTTAATTCTGTCAATTTTTATATAATGTATTTTTTTATAGTTTCATGATGTCAATCATTTGGTTAGTCCTGGTTTTATAAACTGGAGGATTGGGATCCTTTCACCTCATCAGAATACATCTTTTTGTAGTAACTGATGCCATTGCTAGGAATTTCTGTTAATACTCATCTAATGCATTGGAGACATGCATTTATTAAATGTATTAATGTACCTGTGGTATGGGCACATGTAAGGCATTTGTTTGATATGTTGTTAAACTGGTGTAGTTTAGAAGGGGGTGCAGTAAAGTTCTATGTATTGTGTAAAATTGAATTTGTTGTAGTTTAGTAGATTTTAATTTTGTACTAAATATATTAATCATTTATATCCAACGTTCCTCATTAATATTTAAGCCTAAATCTTTTCCCCATTTGTTTTTTAATGTAGTCAAGTCTGTATTTATATGATTCCTTATTGCTTCATAAAGCAAAGGTATAGTTTTTTTGTCTGATTTATCTATCATAATTTGGGCTAATGTGGATTTATCATTTACAGACAGAGTTGCATTTGTACATTTAATATAGTTTTTGATTTGTAAATATTGAAATCATTGAGACTGTGGTATTTAGAATTGTATTTGTTCAAAAGTTTTTATTATTGATCATTTTATCTATTTCTGTCACTACTTTGTCATGCCATATTTTACACTGATTTTGCTGTACAGATGTTGGGTAACAGTAACTATTGTATACTGGTGAGTATTGGTGACATTTGTTGTTTAATTATTTGACGGGACTTTAGCCAACAATCTCTTGTATTTTTGGTTGTAATTCATTTAATATTATTTTTATTTATGTTATGTATATGATATCCTGAGAACAGCACATGTCTTAATTTTTGATACAGTTCTATACTTTGTTCCATTTTCATTGAAACCAAGTCCTGATCTTTTTCTTTTAACCAATACCATATACTTGTCATCTGTGCAGCAATATAATATACAATATAGGAAAATCTGGCAGAACTAACCCTCCTTTTGTTTTTGGTAATGTCGAAGTAGAATAAGCAAGTCTAAGTTATTATGTTTCCACAAAAATTTAGTAATTGTTTTCTAAAGTTTGTTAAAATATGTATAAGGTATTTGAATTGGTAAAGACTGGAAGAAAAAAATCAGCTTTGGTAGTATTTTCATTTTAATTATATTAGTTCTACCTATAAAGTCTCACATCTATAATTCTATTTGTATCTGTAAAAGTGTCTTCGTAATAGGCCTGTAGTTCAATTGGCTCATTCACTTCCTCCCTCAAGGACCACCTCCTCCAATCCACCACCTGTGTCTGCCCTGGTAGGTAACCCCCCCGAATGTCCACCAACCCTTGAGTTACCTAACAGTTTATATGTATCTGTATATTCTCTCTGTGTGCTCTGTATTTTATTTTATTTTCTAGATGATCATGTCATATACACTGTTCCTACTGTAAATACCATCAGATTTTGCAAATATTGTTTTTACCTTTTTCTCTGTATTATTGGATTTTTGTACCACAGGACGTTTGTGAAAATGGGCATTTTTGCTCACATACCTTTCAGTATGAAAACAAAACTGAATTGAATTGATTGTAAATAACTGATTTGAATTGGCTGCTATCTTTATACCTAAATATTGCTTGCATCTGACTATTAGTTTGTTGAATTCTGTATTTTTGCGGTATGTCTAATCTATGTCACACATCTATTTTGAGTATTGTTGATTTTGACCAATTTATTTTGCATCCAGATATTGTTCCAAACCTGTCAGAATATAAAATTCTTTAAAAGAACTTTCTGGTTTCACTAAGTATAATAGAGTCATCTGCATATAGACTTATTTTATGAACCTGATTTTTGTTTTTGCTCCTTCCTCCCCCTGGCTGGTCACTCCTTTGGACCCCCTAGGCCTTCCAACTGCATGGTCTCTCCCAGCGCCGGATCTCTGGACCTCACATTGTGGCCCCCCGGGGTAATCCAGTGTATCCCTTTGCCGGATGGGTTCCCCTCCTCCGAGATGGAAGGCACCAGTGAGGCAGCCAGTGCACTAGGCAATTGGCCTGGGTGCCATTGAGGTCAAGTCAGTCATCAGGGCCTGGTGGCAGTGGAGGATTGTCATCTGACCAGCCAGAGAGCAGTTTCCTGGTTTACTCCCTCACAGCATGGCGTTCCACAGATGTCGGGGTGTACGCCAATGTCCGCCACTCCCCCTAGTCATCAGGCCTTGACACTTTGCTATATTCCCTGCCTCTGCCAGGGGTCAGCAGGTGCCAGGCCTCATCCCTCCCTCTCCTCCCCCAGAGAAGGGGCGAGCTGTCACTGGGATGCTCCAACCTTCCTCCCAGCCGGCCCTCCAGTGACCAGAGTCCATTCCTGAGCCCAGGTCGCAAACGGAAATCCAACCACTGCACCGACTCCAATGAACATGATTTTTTATTGTAATCCCTTGAATTTTAGAATGATTTCTTATTGCAGTGGCAAATGGATCCATGGCTAATATGAAAATGAATGGTGACAGGGGGCACTCTTGTCTGGTTCCCCTTTGTAAGCTGAATGTTTTTGATATATTGTTAGTCCTTTTTCTGGCTATTGGTTTATCATAAATTAGTTTTAACCATCCACTTAACTGTGCACCCAGACCCATATGGTGTATTGTCTTTTTGTTCCTTCTTAGTTTGCCAAGCCAATAATCTGAGTGGCTAATCGGTCATAACATAGTAATTTTATCTTGTTTTTAGCATTTACTTGTCTGTATTTTGTGTTAGAATATGGTTCTGATGCCCTGCAATAAATGTTTTGCACTGGTAGGCTTGATTGCTTGAGTGAGTCACTCATGAAGACTCCTAAATTCCTCTCCTCTGAAGTGGCCAGCTGAACTCCACCCATCTCGTACCGTGTGTGTGGGTTCTTATTTCTTAAATGCATCACCTTACATTTCTTGGTATTAAATCCCAACTTCCGTATCTTTGACCGTCTCAAGTTTCTTCAGATTCTTTTCAAGTTCCCTCGCTCCTTCATCCCTGACACACAGATTTGTGCCATCAGCAAAAAGACACATTGCCCTGGAGATCGTCCCTTATATCATGCGTAAACATGTTAAATATGACAGTCCCGGGACCAACCCCCATGGGAACCCCCCCATCCTAAGTCCCTCAGTATTTATAGCAGCCTCCTTTGTAGCACTGAATCAAACAAGTTACGGAAGTCAAAACAGAGCCAATTTACTGCCTGCCCTCTATCTCTGTCAGTGTCACTGGCCCGGTATGTAGCACATTGGCTTATGGGGCCACAAGATTGGGTTTTAGCCCCACACTAGGCACTACGGGTTATACCCTTAATGGACACTGTAGTACAGTTTATTAGGAGTGCTGCACTTATGAGGTGCCATCCTCTGAATGAGATGTTAAACCAAGGTCCCTTCTGCCCATCTCTGGTCACTGTCCAGGTAGAAGTAAAATATCCCATGGCACTTACTGAAGAAGAGCAGGGGATTTTCCTCAGTGTCATGGCCAACATTCCCCCTGTCAATAAAAAAGGCTCACTCTCTCTCTCTCTCTTTAGTGTACCAGTTGAAAAACACAATCAAGCTGGTCTGACTTAAACTTCCTGACACAAAACTGTGTTGCTTGATGTCCTGCAATCTTATCTTCTAAGTAGGCAATCAAGCTTTCCTTAAAGTCTCTCCATCAGCTTGCACATGATGGCGGTAGGGCTGACCAGTCTGGTAGTTATCTCCTTGTCCCTACCCTTATGTAGTCAGACTACATCTGCTGTTCTCCAGTCCCCCACTACTACCCCAGATTCCAGTGAGCCATTAAACCACTTGGCCAAGGGCTCAGCTAGCTATGAGGTCCATTCCCTAAGAACCCTTGAGTGCAGGCCATCTGGGCCCAGTGCAAAAAATGACAACAGAAGGCTTAAACCAAATCAAGATACCATTAAAAACAGGTAAATAGATTTTTAAGTGAACTTTTCCTGACGTTTCTCAATACTCGCCTTCCATTCAGGTACAATGCACTTTCAGGCTTCCCCCAGGTCCACCCGATTGTCCCTGCTACAGCAGCTGGTCCCACCAATGGCCACTTTTGCCCACAAGCAGCCCCTGATTGGTGGGATCTCTCCACTCTGCTTGATAACCCTGAAGTTTGAATTTACCAAGATCAGGTACGGGCTTCAGAAGCTGAATTTTCTCTCTCCTACCCCCGGTCTTAAATACCTCATAATTCCACCCACCACCCGTTTCCCTACTGGCACTGGATCAGACTGCAATTTCTGTCCATCCCCCCCCAAATTACATCACACTTCTCCCTTCCCCTGAAGTCCCAACCCCCAAACCTATGTCAACTACAATTTCTCTCGTAAAGTGTGTGCGTGAACAAGCCCATCCTACATGATCATCTCCTTTCTACCCAGCAATCCATGGTTGATTCCTTTCCCTTCCAGCTGCAAGCTAACAGGGCTACAAACAATTTGTAACAATTTCTATTCCTACTGACCTAACAGAACTAAACTCTATTGCAGCAAATTGATCTAGAAACAGCTAGCCACACAGTTACGTTTTGATCTTGTGAACAGACACACCTCCTGCCAAACTGCATATTGACACTACACGCTGTCCCGTCATAATAATCACTCTCAATGGCGTATTACACCATGCTGGCCCTCCTACTTACACTGCTTGCCTGCCATGGGGTTGATGACAGGAGAGAGAGGGAAGGGCCTGCTCGGAGACCTACAGGCCCCACTGTCAATCCAGGGTTTGTGGAGCACGATAGAAGGGGTACATCTACTAAGCACTTTTGGTCTCGAACCTTCCACAGACCCCCCTGCAAAGTAACAGGGAGCAGGATCCCTATGCAATCCCCATCGCAGCTCTGCTATGCGGCTGCCAGTTCATAGAAAATACTATGGACTACAAGCAAATAGAGACAAAGACTAGTCATTCATTCAAGATTATTTGGTCCCACTTCCTTCATAAACTGATACTTCTGATCCTACTTCTATCAGGTGATTTTCATCCTAACCTGGGTCCTCCCCTCCCAAGGACCTCTGAAGGGAATGGACTCCTCAAGATCATGTCCCTTAACATGTATTTATTTTAGTCTTTGGTAACTGGATAAGGCCCACTGCGCACAACTGCCTGTTTTCAGGGGTGACCTGGGAGCACTGGGTGGTTAAGTGACTTGCTCAGAGTCACACAGTATGCAAGGGAAAGTTGTGAGAATCAAACCAAGGTCTGGTCTGCTGGATGCATCAAGCTCGTTCACAGCTTGCTACTCTAATCTCTAGACTATACTGCCAGCCAGTTAACATCCTTAGCCTCCTTCCCAGCTCCCCCCCCAATTCCAGGTATGGGTGGAGATGATCAAACCTGACATTACAGCTCTCACCGAGACCTGGCTCTCTGCAAAAAACTCAGATGCCTCCATCTCAATAGATGGCTATAACACTTTCAGACAGGACAGGCTAACCTAGTGGGGGGTGAGGGGGTTGCCTTGTCTATGTAAAAAATGACATTAAGGTACAGACACTGGACAACAGCCTTTACTCTAATGAGTCCCAAATCCCTTAATCTAAAACTCTCCATAGGGCAACAAACTAAGGTCCTACTGTTCACCACTGTGTATGTGTCACCAGATAAACATGCCGCTGACCTAAAACTATTTGTAAACAATCGGCAACAGCTGGGCACAAATTGGGAACAGGTCATTGTTGATGACTGACACCAAATGGCACTCTCAGAAGGAAACCCAGACAAGAAACCTTATCTCCAGCTTTTACCTTACCCAGCTGGTCACTGGTCTTAACTACAAAACTGGAACCAGTACACTCATTGACTGGCTCCTCTCATCCTACCCTGAACATATATCTGAAGTATCTGTCCTGCCAGACAGCTTCAGTGACCATTCCCCAGTCCTGTTCATCTGGGCCAACAAGTTCTCCAAACGCCACCCAAGGCCTCCAGAAATAGGGCCCTGGGGCCTGGGCTACTGGACACCTTCAAGCACTATCTTATACAGATCGACTGGACACTGACAGAGCCACTGACAGCAACCAAGCCCTGAACTACCTTGTCAGAACCTTCAATCAAGCCTGTGACATCTTTGCACCTTTCAAAACTAAAAAAGTGAAAGGAACCCATAATCTGTGGCTCTCCAGCTCACTAATCGATCTAATACATAACCGCAACAACTTGTGGCATAAGGCCAAGTTGTTCAGGAAATAAGCTGAAGTTGCTGCCCACAGGAGAGCTAGAAACTACTGCAAGCTCATCCACTCGGCCAAAGCCATGCACTATAAAGACCTTCTTACTAAGAGCTTGGACCCAGGCAAGGAATTCTGGAACTCCATGAAACCCCTTATGGGCAGGGCTCCCAGATCTCTTCCAGACCTGATTACAACCACTGCATGGATACTCCAAGAACCCACTGACACAGCCAATGAGTTCAACACTGCCTTTACAGATCTCACAGGTGTGCTAACGACCAATGATCTCAAACTGACAACACAGCCATCCTGCAATCAGGCCTCCCCCCTCAACATCAAGAACTGAGCCACTGCCATTCTACCTTAAACAAGTCACTAGGGCTGAGACTATCAAGTACGTCAAGTGCATCCTCGGCAAGACAAGGATGGGGAGTGACCAAGTCGATATGACGCTGGTCACTCTTGTCCTGAATGAGCTAGCCGACCCACTCACGAAGATTTTTAATGCCTCACTCAGGTCGGGTGTGTTCCTCCACATCTAGAAGATGGCCTTGGTCACACCTGCCTTCAAAACAAGAGACAGAAGCAACACCTCCAACCACAGGCCAATATCTATCCCTCCCCCAAGCCCTTGGGAGGGTGCTCTCTGACCAACTCAGAGTTCTTTAAGGAGCACAACCTTATGTGCCCCCAACAGCACAGCTTCCAGAAACACCACTCCACCCTTACAGCCCTAGTAGAATGCACGTCCCAACTATATAACACCTTAGATAAAGGGATGGTGGTGGGATCAATATTCATAGATCTCATGAAGGCTTTTGACTCTGTTAACCACCATCTCCTTCTTAACAGCCTGCTCGCTACAGGCCTGTCCCAGGACACAGTGGCATGATTTGGCAGTTACCTCGCCCACTGGACTCAGCATGTCAGAATTAGTGATTCACTCTCAGCTCCCAGGGAGCTAAGCCTAGGAGTCCCCCAAGGGTCAATCCTCAGACCACTCCTTCAGTCTCTACGTCAACACCCTACCCTCAGCTTGTTTGGCACACATTATACTTTATGCTGATGATGCTGTAATTTCTGCCCCAGCCAGGGATCAGCCGACCATCACTTCTCAACTCCTCAACAGCTTCCACAAGCTTGAATCCAGGTTCTGCAATAAAAAATTGTTGCTTAACCGCAAAAAAACAAAGAGCATGCTGTTCACTGTCCCCTAGAACAAAGAAGTTCCACCCCATGCTTATGAGGAACATCAAAGGAGACACTTTGGAACAAGCATATTCCTTTAAATATCTAGGAATTCTCCATGATGACACTCTCAACTTCTCCAGTCTTATTAATATCAAACTGGTAATGCGATACTGCCACAGGTACTCCATAATGCCAGATGCACCAAAACTTGCCAGCAGGAAATATCATCCAAGCTTACCAGAAGTGCTGAGAAAGCTGAGTTCCAAGTGCCATTTAAGTGCACCACTCTGGCTCAGAAATCCATCTCGTATCAGGAGCTAAAATGGTACAATGGGCTACCAGCATCCCTTATTGAAAGCAACAAGATTAGCCTCCTCAAAACAGGTCTCCGGTCTCTCTTGCAATGTGAAATGGCCTGTAGATGCTTCAGCTAGCCTATTACTGGACTTTATAGCCTAAATACCCACACTTCCCCCCCACTACCCCTCCACCATCTCCCCCCTTTTTCTTCTGCTGCTACCATCACACCTGCAACCTCACCACCAGCTCCCCTCTGTCTCCTCACACCTGTCCCTTCCCTCCCCCACCTGCGTGCCCCTGTCTCCTTGTTGCCCACTCTCCTGCCTAACTCTTATAACTGTGCCACCTCCCTGCAGCTCCACCCCCCAACCCTCCCCTCTCTACCATCACCCTTCTACAGAAGAGCTCCCATTGAGGTAAGGAAGCTCCCTTGTTGAAAGCACCAACAAAGGTACTCTTTAGCCTGGCCTGGTGGTGCTGAGGGCTGAGGCACTGGACGTCTTACCTTGCACCACGCCTGCGACCCATGTTCAGGAACAAGCACAGGCCGCCGGGGGTCAGCAGGGAGGGAGAAGGACTGAGCGCCCAACAGTTGCTCTCCTTCTACGTGGAGGGGATCCTGCAAGCTCCTGCCGCAATACCGCCACCTGAGGGAGGCCTGTGCAGGTGCAAAAGGGAGGAAGCAGCACTGGGAGGGGTCAGACATCGCAGAGGGTGGGAGCAGGGAGGCACGCCCTCAGCACGCCTCCTGCCCTTGGCCCCTCACTGCATGCCGAATATAGAGGTAGAAAAGAGTTGAAAACTCCTACACTGACACCGGTCTGAGGCATTAGGTGCACAATCTAATCAATGTTGGTAGGAATTGGGGGTGTGGCTCCTCCACCCCACCAGAGGGCAATCTGGAGATATAGGTTCCATGGAGTGGGGCACCCATCTGCAACTACGGCATCAGAGGTACCTCAGAGGGTGCAGTTTACCATTGAGATCCTGAAGAGTCAGGTCAGTGTGGGCAGGAGAAGAGACAGAAAAATAACAAAAGTAAAAAAAAAAAAAAAGGTATTCTTTAATTATGCATATGTAGCACTGCTCTAAGGTGCTGATGAGTATCCAAATTTTCGAAAGCTGGTGGCAGCAAATTTCAGAACCATGGAGCAAAGTATATGATTTCCAACCAACCCATCTTCGAGGAGCACATGGATTTCAGTAATAACAGTTTGCAAGCAGACCTATGATTATAGGTTTTAGATGGGATGTTAAAGAAGGTAAACCAGGCAGCTGAAACTGGCTACAGGATCTTATCAAATTGTTGGTGAAGCAAACGATGATAACTGGGTGCCTGGCAGTGGGAAACATCCTCCCAAGACCAGAATATAGGAGGCAGTGGTGGGTGAAACGAGTAGTGCTGTTGACACAGTGTAGATCATCATGTCTCATTTTGCTAGGTTACTGTTAAAGGTATTAAAGTAGGCAAGAAGACCATACTGCTAGACTGGGCAGACAGACTCCCTTGACAATAACAAGGTAGGCTTTGGGATTAAGACAATTTCTGATTCTAAACTGCAGGCCAGGACCACTCTGGAGTTAAATGCAGACAAAGGTGACATGGGGGGAAGGCTTGGGAGGGATCCAGAGTACCTCACAGGTATTTAAAGTTATGAACCTCCTCAAGTGGGGGCAGTATCTAGACAGGTGACAGCTAGATGAAGGATCCCAAAACAAAGTCTGGATTGTTTTGTGACAATTTAATACAGTTTAATACCTTACTATCACTGTGGGTCCAGTTTGGGAGGAACAAGGCCTGTAGTAAGGCTAATAGGATGCTGGGGTGTATCAAAAGGGGTACTGACAGCAAAAGAGCAGAGGTATTACTACCTTTATAAAGGTCACTGGTGAGGCCACACCTGGAATACTGTGCTCAGTTCTGGAGTCCCCACCCAAGGAAGGATGGGGGCAAGAGGGAATAGCATGGCTCTGGCTCATGTCATGATGCCTGACCCACGCTGCCACCCAGGACTACCTCTATTGGACTCTGCTCTAGGGGGATGTCCCTTCCTCTCCTGGCCCTACTGTGGGGGAAAATCCATGAAAGTACTTGGGCTCTAGGTGAGGCACTGGCTGGTGGGGGTGGGAGTAGGAGCTGACAGCCTTGCCAGGGCTAGGGCCATAAGCAAAAATGTAAATGAAAAACAAAGGTTGGGGCTAAAGTTTAACAATCAAAGAATACTTGAAAATCAAATATTGAGGTAAGGTTAATGCGCACTTGTTTGACGCCGTAATGGTGACTAGTGCATTGTAAATCTAACTACCGATCTTACGGCATACAAAACAGCTAACAACTACTGCACCTGGCTCATCCAATCAGCTAAAGTCACGTACTATAAAGACCTTTTTACCACATGCTGGGGCACAGGTAAGGACTTCTGGAACTCCATGAAAACCCTCACACGCAGGGCCCCCAGAGCCCCACCAGACCTGATTACAACCTCCACAGAGACACTCCAGGAACCTGTAGATATAGCCAATGAGTTCAACTCAGCCTTTACTGATCTCTCAGGTGTACTATCGGCCAATTATCTCAATCCGACTACTACTCTGTCACAAAATCATGCCCACCCCACAACATCAAGAACTGGGACTCCGCTGTTCTACTTTAAACAAATCACCAGGGCTGAGACAATCAAGTACATCAACCGCATCCTTGGAAAAACTAGGCTGGGAAGTGTCCAAGTCGATATGAAGCTGGTTGCCCTTGTCCTAAACGAGCTTGTTGACCCACTCACAAAGGTTTTCAATGTCTCACTCAGATCGGGTGTATTCCATGATGCCTGGATGATGGCCTTAGTCACCCATCCTTAAAACTGGAGATAGAACCAACACCTCCAACTACAGGCCGATATCCATCCTCCCCCCCAAAAAAGCCCTAGAGAGGGTGATCTCTGACCAGCTCACAGGGTACCTGGAGAAGTACAACAAATTGTGCCCCCAACAGCACGGTTTCCAGAAACACCACTCCACCCTAACGGCCCTAGTAGAATACATCTTCCAAGTAAACAACACCTTAGACAAAGGGATGGCAGTGGGGTCAATATTCATAGACCTCATGAAGGTGCTTGACTCTGTTGACCATCACCTTCTTCTTAACAGCCTGCTCTTAACAGGACTATCCCCAGACACAGAGGCATGGTTTAGCAGTTACCTCGCTCACCTCACTCAGTACGTCAGAATTGGAGACTCACTATCATCCCCCAAGGAAATAATCATTGGAGTCCCCCAAGGATCAATCCTAGGGCCTCTCCTCTTCAGTCTCTACATCAATACCCTACCGTCAGCCTGCCCAGCTCACACTGTACTCTATGCAGATGATGCCGTAATTTCTGCCTCTGGCAGGGACCAGTCGACCATCACCTCCAAACTCCTTGACAGCTTCCACAAGCTAGAATCCTGGTTCAGCACTAAAAAAATGCTGCTAAACCACAAACAAGCATTTGTCAATGTCAAATGTTGTAGTGCAGTGCGGGAAAACATTTTGGGCAGGATGTAAAAAAATGACAGCTGTACAGTTCATGAGGAGGTGTAAAATAAATGCCAGTGTTGAAAATGTGGCATGTAAATATAGCAAATTTGCAAAGTTACAAGGGTCCGTGGGAAATGTGTAACACACACTTGGAGCACAGTCATTGTATGGGCGTTCGGCAACAAATTTTCAACATAGGCATTTTAGCACCTCTGCTCATGTATAGTGTTACTGTTATTTCCTCAAACTGTCCCAAAAAGTGATTTCATACAGCAACCTGCTATTCTGTGCCAGAAGTGTGAAAACACATTTTGGGCAGGATATCTGAAATGACAGCTGTACTGTTCATCAAGAGGTGTGTCAAAATGACAATGGTGAAATCCAGGTAGAAAATATTACAAATATGCAATGATGCAGGCGTAAATTACAAATCTGCCAATGTATACTCGTAACAGTCATTTTATGGAGTATCGTCACCAAATTTTCAACATAGGCATTTTAGGACCTCTGCTCATGAACTGTGTCACTATCATTTTCATAACCTGGCCCGAACACTGATTTCCCACAGTGACCGCGCTATTGTGCGCCAGAAGTGCGGAAACGCATTTTGAGCAGGATGTGGAAACTGACAGCTGTACTGTTCATAAGGAGGTGTACAAAATGACAAAATTGGTGTAAAAATGTTACCATTCGCAAAGTTACCAGCTGCATAGCAACTGCATGACCTGCGCCCATAAAGTCATTTTGGTTTATTCCACCAAATTTGCAACGTGGGCTTTTTGAGAGGCCACCATGAATACTGGCACTGTCGTTTCGTTACCTCGTCCTAAAAGGAGATTCTACGCGAGGACAGCAAATCACCTTTGAGGCCGATTAACGCAACGACAGTGATAGAATTCATGAGGAGGGTCCAAAAACCCCATGTTGAAAATTTGGTGCCAAAATTCCAAAAAATGCCTGAGATATACAGCAAAGTTAAAAAAAACCCTGTTCATTCCATTATACAGCTTACCAGCATTTCCTCAGTTCGCGGTCAGCTTTGAAGAGTGCAGACATGTTCCTGGTCCACGAAGATCATCGCTGGACTCTGGAGGTAAGTATGGGGTGAGGGGATCTGGGGAGGCAGGGTGCGCAGTGGGTGGGTGCGGGGTGTGGGAGGGCCTGGGAGAGCTCGAGGACAGTTTCCTTTTTACAAGGGGAAAAAAATAAGACATCAGGGACTGTTTTCATTTTTAATAGGTGCTCTGGCATGCTGGGGTGGGATCCCAGCATGCCACCTGTGTGTGGGTGGTGGTGCTTTAGCCAACGGGGGATTTGGCACCCCATTGGCAAACAAGGAAAACAAGGAAAGCGGGGAGCTGCAGGAGACGAAGGGGATTGGGCACCCCCTTGGCTATCAAAACGGAAAGGGGACCACATTATGCTGACAGAGAGTGAGCTCCCTCGCTGATAAAGAGAAACTGTTGGGGGGGCACATGATGCCGATGGGGATTGGGCACCCTCATCGGCACACAATAAAGGAAGAGGGGGTTGACAGGCAACAGTGGCAGTCACTGCCGCCACGCTGCCTGCACGTAGGGAGAGGCATTCGCTCTCATTGCAGTGGATCTTTTGATAGATCTCTTCGCCACATTAGCCAGGCAGGGTGTTGGCCCCTGCTGCTGGCTGATTGGGGAATGCGGGACGCACCTACTGGTGCATGCCCTGCATTTGCCCAACGGCCGCCCGCGCCCAAATCTCCACTCGTCATGAAGATGCCGGAGCCGCGCAAGCGCCGCCAACATAAAAACTAGGGAGCATGCTGTTTACTGTCCCACTGAACTAAAAGAAGTTCCATCCTATGCTGATACGGAATCTTAACGGAGATGCTCTAGAGCAAGTCTACTCATTTAAATACCTAGGCGTTCAGATTGATGACACTCAATTTCTCTGGTCATATTGACCATGTTGTCAAAACAGCCAGTATGAAACTTGGGAGTGCTATACCGCCACAGGCACTCTGACACCTGACACACTAAAACTAGCCACAATCAGTTCGGTCCTTGTATCTATTGACTACGGCCTACCAATATATGGGGTGGGCACTGAAACTGCCCTCAATCGAATAAAAACCCTATTAAACAAGGCTTGCCAGCTGATCCTAGGAGACGATTCTTCAACCCACACCTGTGCCCTGTGCTCAGGTACTGGATGGCTTCCTCTCCATCTCAGAGCCCCATACCAGACCTGCCTACTTGTCAAGAAAGCCCAGTTAAGACTAGCACCTCCATCTCTATGTGGACTGTTCCAGCAGGCTAGATCATCTAAGCCAACCAGGAGTGCAGAGAAAGGCGGGCTCCTGGTACAATTAAAATGCACCACCCTGGCAGAGAAATCCATCTCGTACCAATGACCAAAATGGTATAATGGGCTACCTGCATCACTCATTGAAAGCAATAAGATTAGACTCTTCAAAACAGGACTTAGAATTCTACTGCATCATGAACTGGCCTGTGCGTGCTTTGATTAGCCAACTACAGGACTCTTTAGCCCAAATAACCCACCCCCTCCTTCCCACCCCATCCCCTCCTACACCACCATCCCCTCCACCTCCTAACCCCCACCCTCTTCTGCCCCTAATATTCCCACTCCAGTTCCTCTCCTGCACAACCTCTTCTATTGCCACACCACCTACCTCCCTTGCTGTTTATATCCCAACTTCCTTTACACCTCCCCCATTCCAGTACCCCTCCCTTTAGTTTTCTCCCCACAACTGTCGGGCGGCCAGGCGCAAGTCCTGGGGATGGTGCACCCACATGCTAATGGCATGCAAATAGGCCATAATCAGATGCAAATGGCCCCCTGTGCCTTGCATGAATTATGGCCCCATTTGCATGTCACCTTTTGAATATCGGAAATTTGTGCATGGCGCAATGGTACTTGCGCCACCTCAAGTTTAATGCTCAACTCTGACAACTTGCGGTGGCGCAAGTTCCACTGCGCCATGCACAGTGGCTGTGGCTGGGGGGTGATATTCAAAGGAGTTGCTCAATAGCGCAACTCCTTTGAATATCGCCCCGGCCACACCCCTGTGCAACTATTTTGAGCAGCGCAAGGGCTTGCGCCTCAGAATGGCGCAGTTTGAATATCCGGGCCATTGTAAATCATGCCAGCCAGGCAATCAGGAACCAGCATTTTCTTGCCCATTGTATAACAAATGCACAGAACTAAGGAACTCAAGCACCGTCTCCCAATTCCCAAACATCAAAGAACTATTTTTCTCTGGTGAAACAATATAATCATTAAATATCATTTAAAAACAAAAAATATATAGTTTTCTTTGTTTGTTTTTTTACTTAGCAAAAAAAGATGGACATTGCATAACAGTAATATACCCCTTCAAGAAGTGGGCATATGGGTGGATTTACCACTTCTGGTGTGGTTAAGTCACTCAGCTGTGCACCGTGACCAAACCACACCAAGCGTGGTAAATCCACCCATATACTCACTCCCTGTCATGGTATATTGCTTACATTTCTGATAGGAGTAGTTTGGACACATGCATGGCACAGATATTGATTAAGCAATATAACCCTCCAGGGAGTGGGTATACTGGTGGATTTACCATGGCTGGTGTGGCTCGTTCACGATGCGCAGCCGAGTGGTAAATCCACTAGTATACTCACTCACTGGAGGGGTATATTGTTATTATACAGGGTCTCCCTGTTTTTTTGTTGACTAAAAATAAATAGAAATAAAGTATTTTGTGGCATTTTAATTTATTTTTAATTGAGTTGTTGTCGCACCATAAAAAAATAGTCCTGGGTGGCTAGTGCATAGTTGTACTTGCGTGTGCTCGGTAAGGGTTTAGCATGACTGCTGCCGCCGCTGCCCCCCCCCCCACATATTTCCTCCTGGGGCTGGGAAACACTTATTTGTGTTTCCTGAAGTGACAGTTACAGTGTCCTGGTTACATGAAAAAAAAAAACACTGGGTCTGTTTTTTTTTTCTTTCCTGTCTCTGTGTCTCTCAGGTTATGTGCACGTGTGGTAGGCGGGCTTCCGTAACACTCGTTTCCTGGCCAGTCCAATTTGACTTGGCTGGGGGAAAAAAATATGCGTTTTTATGGGGCTTTTTGCATTCATCCTCTGCCTCGGTCGTGGAAAACAGTGGGTGGGGAGGGGCAACAGTCGCACATTTTAACTTTGTAACATTTCTGGGACTGCCATACCACTTCCACCTTTGTCTCTCCTGGGACTGGAGGGTTAAGAATTATAGGATCGCAATACAGGTGATGAGGAGGTACAGATTTAAAAATAAAAAATAGAATATAGAGATAATGTTTTTTTTTACATGTTACTTTGGAGCAGAATTTTAATGGTGTTCAAGAGCGAAGTCGGTATGGCATAATATAGGGTTGCCACCTGTCAGGTTTTTTACCTGGTGATCAGGTTTTCAGGGTCCCTATCAGGTAATTCGGTCTTGCTCTGTGCTGGTCAGATGTTTGAGCCATTTTGAGTGTTCACATACTTTTGAAACAAATTCTGCCACATCATTCATTGTTTCAGCTACAAGTCCAGGTTACAAACAAGTTCTGTTGTCATGTAGCCTTTTGTTTGTGAATGCAGTCACCCTGGGAGGTGAAAAGTATGGCAATTAACCCCTTTAGCACTTAACCTAATCTTTCCACTGCATCTTAAAGGCCCTGGACACATTACAGAACTGTTTTTGAAAACCGTTTTTAAAACCAGTTTAGCGAAACCATTTCAGTGCAGCCACACTACTCAGTAACCATTTTTGAAAACAGTTTAGTGTGGCGACACTGCTAGTGTTAAACCTGTTCTCCTTGTAACTATTTTGTGTTAAGTCCAACACACAAAACTGTGCTTGCCTGGACACACTGCAACTAGAACTGTTTTAGTTAAATCATTACAATTTAAAACACTTTTACTCCTGGACAGACCGGTGAGTTAAACCATGCTAGCTCCAAAACTTTTTTAAAAATGGTTTTAAGGCTAGGTGTCTAGCAGGGTTTAAAAACACTTTTGTTCAACCATTTTAAGGGGCTTGTAGTCTGTCTGCAAACAGTGCTAGGGGGGATTTAAACAATTTTAAGGCACTTAAACCGTTTTAAGTTCCCCAATGTGTCCAGGGCCAAAGTGGCATAGCAGCACAGCTGCCCTCACCTTCTGTAACAGTAACAGAGCCAGTTGTCCTCTATTTTCATTTGCTGGTAAACATTTTCATCTCTAATAGAATTTAGGTATTTTTAAATGTTTTAAATTATTTTTTTCCCTCAAGAAAAAAAGTATGGTCACTTCTTTGGCTTTGAAATAGTACTGTGGACAAGAACAGGAAATAGAGCCAGAAAAAGATATAAAGTATGTATACTGTTGTATGCTACTTACAGTATTTTCCTTGCCTCCCCCCAGATCATATCTGTAAATGAGATTTATTTTATCTATGTATGTTTATCTGCTTAACCAATGTCAATAAATAAATACGTAAGTAAATAAATAATTAGGAAGAACCTAGGAAATTAACTTTAACAGGCACAGTATAGTATCTTAACATTTTTATTTAACTGCTGCTTTAAGTGTTGTTTTTTTATACAGTACAAGCCACTTAGATGGGACACAGATAGCGGCACGCCAGCTTAAGTGGGATGTTTTCCATAAAACCGATTCCATTCAGCGCCCCCAAGTCCTACCAGGGGCACAGCCTCTTTGCTTACTCAGCAAACCACCAGAGTCTCTCAAGTCCCCCCATGGCTCTCCACTAAAGGGCTTAAATAGCTCACCTGAGCGTGTGCAGCCTCCTCGCAACCTTGACCAGCTCACTGCACTGGGTCGCCTCCACAAGCCGGATATCTTGGGTCTCACGGAAACCTGGCTTAAGCCTCAGATTTCTGATGCTATGTGCACCCTCCCAGGCTACAACCTCATAAGACGTGACAGAGAGGGGATTAAGAGGGGAGGTGGGGTGTTCCTCTATTATAAGGTGCACCTAAACGTGTCTCCCATCATTCACTCTGCATACCCTTCCTCTGCTTGATCACACAAAGAAAATCCACCTAATCTGTGCCTACAAACCCCCTAAGGCTGGTCTGCTCGGACTCTCCGTCCTGCTTAACTGCATTGGTGATAAACCGGGCCCCAATGAGATCCTAGTTATAGGTGACTTCAACCTTAACTGGATGGGCTCCAATTGTAAACAATATGAGCCCCTGCTCTCGGGCCTTGCCCTAAGCCAACTAATAACTGAACCCACAAGGCTCTCCGCTGCGGGGGGGGCAAAGGTCCCTTATTGACTGGGTCCTGTCCAACAGACCTGACAGAATCACATCATCAGGGATTCTCCCAGATGTTATCTCCGGCCACTCTCCCATCTATTGCATATGGGGCATCTCTCAGCCTAAAATTCCCAGTAAGGTTATTGAGCTGAGGGATTATTCCAAATTTAACACTCACGACTTCCTTTCCGACCTCCTATTAATTGACTGGTCAGGGGTCACTGCCACCAGAGACCCAGCACTTGCCCTGGACTCATTCTTAGCAGAGTTTATCCCCCTGCAGAATAAACACCCCCCCCCCATTAGCAGGAGGGTGAGGGGTACCGTCATCAAATGGCTTCAAGGTGGCCTATTCTCCCTCATGAAGGTCAGGGACAGATACTGGGAAACCTACAAGGCCACCCAAAAGCACAATGACCTGCTTGCATACAGACACTCCAGAAACTCCTGCAAAAGGGTAATCCGCTCAGCAAAAAGCGAATTCTGCCAATCCACCCTTCTTGCCTCTGCCAACAACCTGAGGAGCTTCTGGCATAATATCAAGAATGCGGTTGGTGGGTCCGCTAGAGTGCAGGTCACTGACCTACTCATTGGTGGGGTCAGTTGTATTAACCCCCATACCATTGCAAATGCCTTTAACTCCATGTTTTCTGAACTATCTGCCCCCCCCAATCCTCAGCCCCTAAGTCCCCGGCACCTCCCCGTATTGTCTCTACCCCTGGCCCCCCTTCTATCTTTAGCAAATCTCAGTAATTGAGACCCAGAAGCTGCTCGCTGGCCTCTTCTCCCACAGTGGGGCAGGTCATGACAGTCTCGAGCCCAAACTGCTCAGACTAGGAGCCTACCTTCTTGCCAGGCCTGTCACGCACATCTTCAACACCTCCCTCGAGACCGGGATAATCCCTGAATTATGGAAAGTGGCTAAGGTTGTCCCCGTCTTAAAACAGGGTAACCCCAAAGACCCCACTAACTACCATCCCATCGCCATTCTGTCTGCCACTAGCAAACTTCTGGAGAAAGCTGTCGCCTCTCAGCTGTCCCATTATATCCAGAACTACAACATCCTCTCTCCCGCACAACACAGTTTCAGGAAAGGACACAGCACGTCCACTGCCCTTGCTGTAGTCACTTTACATATTAGGACTGCTGCTGACCAAGGCAAACTTACCGGAGCTATTTTCGTAGACCTCTCCAAAGCCTTTGATAGGGTCGATCACTCCCTCCTCTGCTCCATGCTCCTATCCCTTGGATTCTCCCCCCCCGCCCATGCCTAGTTCCTTAGCTACCTCTCCAGTAGGCAGGAGTATACTTGCTTCAATTGGACCCTCTTCAACCCCTCACCAGTCCTCCATGGCGTCCCCCAGGGATCCGTACTGGGCCCCACACTATTCTCACTCTTCATCAATGAACTGCCGTTCGTCACTGCCCATGGTCTCACCACCCTGTATGCGGATGACCTCGTCTTCCTGGCCAGCTCCCACAACATCTCCACAATAAACTCCCAATTAAACTCTGACTTCATGTGCATCCAAACCTGGATAGGTGACCATAGGCTTACCCTGAACGTCAAGAAAACTCAAGCCATGTTTTTTTGGTTCCTCGAACAGAATACAATCCTGCCCTGCTTCTCTGCAAATCTATGGGGCCGATGGCTCTCCCCTACAGACAGTAGCCGCCACCAAGTACCTGGGCATCATGCTGGACCCACAGTTGGATTACCCTCCACATCCGGAATGTTTGTAAGGCTACAAATGGTAAGCTTGGCCTAGCCTATCGAGCCAAAAACTGCCTCACTCCGGCTGCTCGTACGGCCATAGCCAAGGGAGTCCTCCTCCCTACATTCTGCTACGGGCTTGTCACCTTTGCCCCAGTACCCAAATCCAGCCTCTCGAAAGGGGACACGGCCTATAACAATATAGGTCGGTTTGCGCTCTCCGCCCCTCCACTCACACACCGCTGCAATCTCTACATGCGTTTGGAGTGGCTCCCCCAGGAGAAGCACCATACCTTCCTACTCAGAAACCTCATTGACAACATTATCTGATCGGGCACCCCTTCTGCCCTCACCTTTCCCCTCAAACCTGGCACCCCTTCCTATCTCCTAAGATCTAGGGTGTTGCTGGATCGCCTGGTCCCAAGAACCTGTACCCTTGCGGCAGATCATGCCTTTCACACCTATGCCCCAAAAATGTGGAACTCACTCCCTGCACTAACATGGTCCTCCCCCTCCCATCCCAGCTTTAAGGCATCCCTTTGGAACTTTTTAAAACCTTCTTCAGCGTGTCCCTGCACCTCGTAGCCTACCAGCGTAGCCCACTTCCCCCCCAGGCTAACTAGGGTAGGGGCATTAGCGCTAACTGCACTTATCCTCATGCACTTCATTGAGTAGCTAGTACTTGACTACCCCCTGTGCACCCTCCTCCCGCTAGCACCTATTCTTAGTCCCTTTTTACCCTGATCGAACCTGTTATGCATACTCAAACCCACCCTGTATGTACCTTTACTGCATTGATCATGTCCCATATAGTTCTTAAATGCTGTTTGGCTACCTAATGTTATCCCTATGAAGCCTGTTTATTCTGTGTAAGCTTTCCTTGAATTCTTTACTGTTCAAATCCTCCCTGTATGTACCATTACTGTATTATAATGTATGGTAAGTGCCTATTAACCACCATAATCAGTAGTCACACAGCTTTGTTATGCACTGTTTAGAATTTAAAAAGTTGTTAACCACACTTCAGAACTTCCAAACTGTGGCATAACAAAAAAAGAATGCACCAGAGTTCCATAATTCTCACACATAGAATGCAAACAGTGTTTTTTTGACCATACACTATAAAAGATGATGGCTGGGGATTGGGTGACAGCCACGCTGAAATCACCTCTCGTGGTTGCTAGGGCTACAGTAAACCTCTCGAGCTGCGCTCTCGAGGTTTATCATGTTGCCCTAGCAACCACTCAAAGTGATTACAGCATGGTTATCACCCGATCCCCAGCCATTATCCTCTATGTTCTTGTGCCATTTAGTTCTCAAATACTGTTAACAACCTAATGTAATCCCCGTGATGCCTATTATTCTCTGTATGCTACACTGATTTCCTTACTGTACTTGTACTCACTTGCCCTGTAACTCTCCCGGGGCGCACCTGAAAATAGGCACTTGGCTGTCAAGTGAGCTTACCCGGTTAACAAAGGCAAATAAATAAATAAATAAATAAGTGCATTAGACTTCTAATGCTTAAGTGGGACACTAGATTACCATAAATCTGTTTTAGTGGGATGGTTCTTCAATGACTCTGGCCTTTTCCTTGCCTTGTAAGCACCTGTTAATTGCTCCTGCAATTACAGAACTCCTTTAGCAATCACCTGAGCTGTCTGTTTCACGTCGCTTGAAGGTGTTTGTGCTCAGTTCTTTTGGATCTGTTAACCTGCCCGACTGCAACTGCATCACTCTCTGTCATGTCTTTTCCAAGAAACGAACTCACCTTGGCTGACAGAGTGCATGTTCTGGAGGCGTCGAACAGCCCAAGCCACTCGCTGTCCTCTGTAGCGGCAGAATTCAAAATTTCAAAAAGCTAAGCAGGAAGGATAAGCAAGACTAGAGAGTATATCCTTGCTGAATGGCGGTCGAACAGTAATTCCACCAGAGAGTGCAAGCGGGGGGGAAAAGACCGTGATGTAGAAGATGCCCTGATGTTGTGGCTGACACAAGCCCTGGATAAGGAAGCAAGACTGTCTGACCCAATGCTGAAAGCAAAGGCAGTAGAGTTGGCTTCACAAATGGGACATGCTGAATTTGAAGCGACAGACGGCTGGCTGTCTCAATGGAAACTGAGACACCAGGTTGTCTTCAAGCGTGAACATGGTGAAAAGCAGGATGCAGATGCATCGGCTGCCCAGGCTTGGCTTACAGATATCCTCCCAGGCATTTTGGCAGGGTACCCACCACCATATGTTTTCAGTGCTGACAAAACAGGTCTATTTTACCATGGGTACTCTGACTGAGGGCATGCACTGAAACATCAAGAACTCACCGGCAGCAAGAAAGCCAAAGACCGCATATCAGTCCTGTGCTGTGCAAAACAGACCGGGACTGAAAAAAGGAAATTGCTAGTGACTGGTAAAAGCAAACGCTCCCCCGTTGCTTTCCCAGGCATGTTCATGTGCTGTCAGTGATTTACACGTCCTCCTGCAATGCCTGGATGACCAGTGCTACCTTCAATGAATGGCTGATGAGCTGTGACTTTGAACTCCGAAGGAGCAAAGGAAAAATGCTATTGTTTGTCGACAACTGTTCTACTCACCCCCATGATCTTAGCAAATGGCTTAAGGTCATTAAGTTAGTGTTTTTCCCTCCAAACACTACATCGATCCTGCAGCCAATGGACATGGGAGTTTTAAAAAACTTAAAGGGCCATTATCGCTGCTATGTTGCTGGGGAAATTGTGGCAAGCATTGATGAGGGTGAGACAGCACACGCTGCTGAAATTGCCCGCAAGGTAAATTTACTGGACGCTGTCTACATGTTACATCGAGCATGGCAGGCAATGAAGCAGAGCACAATCACTAACTGTTTTAACAAAGCTGGATTTGACTGCTGCTCTGAAACTGCCACTGTCACCAACAATGCACCAACAGCCGCTGCTGCACTGGAAGATGTAGTCATGCCATCATTTATGGCTGCAAATGTGTTTGCAGAGTTTGTAGGCATGGATGACGAGGAACCTACAGTCAGCGAACTAACAGATGGGAAGCTAGTGACTGCAGTTTTTAAAAATGCAGAAACTCAGAATGACAGTGCAGATGGCAATGCTGATGATGAGGATGATGGAGCAAAATCAGTCACCACCATCGATGCGCTAGCTGGGCTCAGAACCACTATGGAGAGGTGCCAACAATGCAGTCAGACTGGAGCCTGGGAGCAGCTGTTTAAGACTGAACACTCCCTACAGGCTCAAGCTGTCAAAGAATGCAAGCAGAGAAGCATCACAGACCTCTTCCACCCGTCAACTGCTGGACCGTACCAATCATCTGTACTTACAAGTGAAGAACCAGCAGACCCATCAGCACTTGCATTCACATACGTTACTGAAGCTATGTCGGTACTGCTGGATGATATAGGAGCACAGAAAATTCTGCTGCTAAAATGTACATTGTACTTTGAATTTACAACATTGTTTAAAGCCAAAACAAAAAAATATATATCATGAGTGTGTTACACAAGCATAACAAAACAAAAAAATATATAACACGAGTGTGTTACACAAGCATAACAAAACAAACAAAAAAATTCACGAGTGTGTTACACAAGCATAAAAAAAATATAAAGCCACAAACACACAAACGAGATAGTGTACATACATTTATGTACATGTATGGAGATGGGGGTAATGTTGTTTCTATTCCCAAAGCTCAAAATCACTAACTTCGTTTGTGCGGGACACCCACTTAAGTGCGTCAATCGACTTTCCACCCAGCCGTCCCACTTAAGCAGCTTCTACTGTATAGCAAATGAACTTCTAGAAGGAACAATCCATGATGAGTCATGAAAAGGGGTGGGGCTAGGGGTGGAGCTTAGGATCCGGGTTTTGCCTCATCCAAAGGTGGGAACCCTATAGCGAGGAGATAACATGGCATAATTTTAATAAAATTAATGGCTTTGCTTTTTTCCCATAGGGAAACCATAGTGCAATCTGCCATTATAAAGGAGTGTTTATAACAGCAAACATGTACATGGTTTCCCTCGCTCTGCACATGCCACACTGCACCTTTTCCCAATGGCATCACAAGGCACGAGTAACAGACCGGATGCTGAAAATGAACTAGGCAGGTGGCGCAGCAACCTCCATTCATTTTATATAACTGCTGAGGCGAAAAAGGCAAACCCAGCAATTATATAAAGTAATATATGGGTCAGTGTGTGTAAACTCAAAGTTTACACATACCCTCAGGGTTAGATGCTTTCAATAAACCCCTCGAGCTTTGCTCTCGGGGTTTATGTAGCATCTAACCCCTCGGGTGTGTGTAAACATCTTGTTACACACACCGACCCATACTTTATTCTATATATAATGTATGAGGAGCCCTTATTATTTACTGAAATCAAGCAGATAACATTGATCATAATGTATGGTCCAGTATCGGTAACTGGTCTGTTAACCGTTGAGAGGTCACCAGGGTGACTGTGTAAACCTCGAGAGCAAAGTTTGAGAGGTTTATGTTGACATGGCAACCTCGAGACGGTTAACAGTAACCAGTTACCGAAGGAAGGACCATACATTATTTTTTATAGTGTATAGTCCCAAGAAAAAATTAAAACGGTTCCTTACTTTTCAAAATATAGTCACCGCCGTGGCCATTCAGTCATTCCCTTACTGCTGCATGCATCCATAGGTTCCCGAGTGAAAAAAAGGTGCGCACATTCGTAGACCGTTCCCAGTTGTTAACCCATCAATGTGACGTAGCATTGATAGGTTAACAACATTGAAATGGATAGACGATGGGTTAACAACCTTAGGAAATGATAATTTCCTAAGATTAACAGCATTCCACCATACATTATAACCTTATAATGTATGTTGAAACATGTTAACCTTAATCATCATTTCCTAAAAGGTGTGTTAACTCATCGATGTGACGATATGTTGTTAACCATCGATCCTACGTCACATCGATAGGTTAACAACAGCGAAGTGGTCTGGCGAATGCGCGCTTTTTCGACACGAAACCGACTGAAGGAAACCGGCGGGAAGGACTGAAGGGTCGCGGTGGTGACTTTTTAAAAACATAAGCCCTTTTTATAGGTGGGACCATACACTAAAAAATAATTATAGTCCCTATATCAACCGGTCAATTTTAACCGTCTCGAGGTTGCCATGGCGACGTAAACCTCTCGAGCTTCGCTCTCGAGGTTTACATGGTCACCCTGGCAACCTCTCGACTGTTAACTGACCGGTTAACGATAGAGGACCATACATTATCCTCTATGTTATGGCATTGTCATGACATCACTCTGTTGTTAACCTTTGTTGAGTATGTCGTCATATCAATGGTATAACAAAATGGAATGCTCACAACAATAAATGTTCTGTAAAGTAATTCAGTAAAGTAATTCAATCCATGATTACACAATCTTGGTAGCCCATTCACTATAAAATATAATGCATGGTTTTTTGGTAACCATGCTGAAAACACTTTTCAAGGTTGCCATGACATCTTACAATCTCTAGAGCTAGGCTCTCAAGGTTTACAATGATGTCATGGCAACCCCTCCAAGTGTTTACTGTGTGGTTATTAACCAAAGACAGTACATTATCCTCTATACAATAACTGACTTCCTCTTTTTCCCATAGGGAAACTGTGGCGTAATTTGCCGTTATAAACGAGTGTTTATAACAGCAATCACATGCACGGTTTCCCTTGCTGTGTGCATGCTCACGCAGCAGCACCACCACTCAAGAGCGCTAACCGCTTCCATCGCTCCCGAAACAGCACCGCGACCGCCAGAAGAACTTGGCGGTATGTTCTTTTTTTTCTCCCTACACAGTGAAAACCTCACAAACCAGGGCAAAAAAAGTTTTAAAATATGCCGATTCAAATCGGCACCTGAGAAGCCACACCGCTAATGCATCGTAAACTTTTTATTTTATATAATTGCTGAGGTGAAAAAGGGAAACCCAGCAATTATATAAAATAAAATATGGGTTGAGATGTGTGTCAAACTCGATTTTACACACACCCTCATTGTGGGATGCTTTTCACAAACCCCTCGGGCGAGGCATTAAGCCACGACGGAGGTGTGCTCTAATGCTGGATTGATGCATGGGGGGGGGGCGGTGCGTGCCCGAGGCCCATGGCTGAGGGCTACCACCCGACCCCCCATACATCAATCGCATTACAGCACACTGACGGAGTGGCTTAATGCGCTTGTAACATGGCACGCACGTTGTTGGAGGGATGTGGAAGGGGTCCACTGTGACAGGTAAACAATAAGAGGAGGAGCCGGTGAGAAGTTTTGAAAATTTTACTGCACTTTCACAGAACGCTATAACACATTATATACATACTGATGTGGTGAACACCGACTGTCCATACAGTTGCACGGAGGCGGCCAGCCAACAGTCCTCTGCCTCTTCTGGAGAGTTTTGTGTGGGTATTCCTCCAGCACCGCGTGGGAGGTCTGCCGCGTGCAAGGTTCCGCCGCTCTGAGCAGCGCTGGAGTCGCGCTGTGCATCTCGATCCCTGTCACTTCCTGCTCCCTCCGGGATAGTCATCCGGCAGCGTCGTCCTCCAGGTGCTCTCTGGATGATGCTGCCCGGTCTGCCCTGCGGTGTGTTGCTGTGACCGGGCGCTTCTACCAAACAACAGTAAACCGGGCTGTGTTGCGCCGCCTCTCACCGTTCACAGGTCCACAGTGATCCGACTGTGCAGTGTGATTCTTCGCCCCCGGCTCTCTTTCCATCTCGCGGAGTGCTAGCGGGCTCCAGGACCGCCCTTTCGTCTTGCTCCTGTTCCTCGGTTCCCCAGAGCACCCAGTGCTGCTAGGCTGGGGACTGGCTACCGACTGCATAAGCTGAGGCGTGGGCACGACACATATGCTGGGTTAATACCTTGCTATGCCGTCCCGTGACAGCCGCCAGCCTATCGACTTCGTCCCTCACACCTAGGCAACATATGCCATGTTACAAGTAGCATTCCACAACTTGGGTGTATGTAAAATCTCGTTACACACCCTGATCCATACTTTATTCTCTATATAATAACTGGCTTTGGCCAATATCAACTCGTTTTCTGACTTCTTAAAAAGTCATATCAACTCGCAGGTTGATACGAAAAAAGTCATATCAACCTGCGAGTTGATACGACTTCCACATCCTTGCGGCGAGAATCATTAAAATAATCAGCTGACAAGTAGCACGAGACAGTCCCATAAGGGAAAAAAAATAAACACACAGGCAGTTCCTTTACTGTAAAAGCAGCAGGCAGCTAAGTATATAAAACAAAATAAATTCAGTTAAAGGTAGTAACTTTTTTCTGCTAATCTTGTAAGTTTATAAATGTTTAGCAGTGTAACGACTGTGTCCTGAAGTAATAAACGCTGTATTTCAAGTAATGTGGAGGCAGTGTGTGTTTTGTTGTAACAATGCTTTTTAAAACCATAGCCTGTTATTATATAAAATAAAACATATGCAGGGTGCGTAATATGGAGTTTTTTTACACACCCTCGATGTATGATAATAAAAAAAAAACCTCTGGAGCTATGCTCTCGAGGTTTTTTTATTATCACACATCATGGGTGTGTAAAAAAACTCCATATCAACCACCTGCATATGCATTATTCTATATGTTAATATCGATAAGAAGTAGCGGGGATAGCTAGGAATAATTTTGTTTAGGTTTGTGCCAAATTATTACTAGCTGTTTGGGGAAAGAGTCACGGTCTAAGGTTCAGCCACATTGTGAATCTCCCCATCTGAGTTTTGCCATCTTTGCCACTTTTGAATTTGGGTTGGACGGAGTGATTTCAAGGGGGGGGTCTACCCCACTGTATTTCTGATTTAAGTATCCCCCCCCCCCCCGTGTTTGCGCTGCAACGATGTTTGGAAAGTTTTGAATGGTTGACTACAGGTTTTTGCATTGAGTCGTGGGCCAAGGGGCTCCGCCCCTCCATAGCTTCACCGTTTTTGTGGTACTAAGATGACTGGAATACTTTACATGCTTTCGATATGATCAATGCTTGAAGTTGCAAACCAAAGTGCTACAAGCGAATGTAGAATCTGATACATTTGGCACCATATATCATATTTGTAGGAAAAGAAGTAGATATTTAGCTTAAGAGTGTGCAGCTTTCCAATCCCCCTTTACACCGCCAAGAGCACAGAAGCATAACCACATACCTCAAGTATCGTATATTTCCTAACAGTCGCGCAAAGAGGGGTCCGGAGTGCTACAGTATCTCCCAGGACCAGTACCCTTTTAAATAAAAAAAAAAACTTCAGCGTGTTCCCCAGCCAAACATTTTTAGCTGACAAAAACCGAAAGTGAAAGGTTTTTTTTTTTCATTGTGTATCTCTGTCACTTGCGTAGGGAAGCTAGAAACGTGATCACATACGTTTGCATGCGGTTCAGTGGGTCACTTCTTTTTTATCACTTTTTTTTTAAATAATGTGCTGCGAAGTTCCGAAACGGGGTCGCTCAACAGTTACTTTCCTTTGAAGGATAAACCGGCCGCGCCGTGCTTGTATGATAATTTACCTTCCCTCCCCCCACATGGCTCCGACTGTCTTGCTCATAGAGCTGATCCTGTGGCTTCCTTATTCCCAGACAGACCCTAAAGGTAAGCTCAGATTCCTTGTTTCTTTCACCTTCCACGTCTACTGAGCACGAAATAACGTGGAACACGGACCCTAGCTCTGCACGATTCCATGGCCTCCACGTCTCCAGCATTCTGCAGGAGTCGACAACAATTTACTGCATCATTCGGACCTCCAGCAAGCAATAATAACCTCAGCATACTGAGCTGGAGGTCAACTACCTTCTGCCAGCTTTTACTATTTTCTGGTCAGGAATTCAAATTTGGCAAGCTAAGGCACTTGTTAAGTGCTCATGTCATTGGTGATTGCTGATAGCTTCTAAATAAAGATTATTGGGTGATAGTGTTGACTATTGGGTATGCCTAGGACCAGGGAGCAGACGGGGACAACTGTCCAGGGCCCAGTGGCTCGGGGGCAGTAACAGGAGATGTGAGACTGGGGTGGGGGTGCAGTCCTAAAGGTGTGTCCTGGGTCTAGGAATTTTTATTGGCACCCTTGCCGAACACCTACGCTATTAGCGTAGCACTCAAGTTACACTATTTGGTACAGTTGCCTTTATATTAGTTTATTTGGGTTCAGATTCATCCCCACACTAACCTGTAAAGAAAAAAAAAAAAAGGGTCTGGAGGGGGGCAAAGCCCCCCGGTTAAACTGACAACCAAATAAGGAAGATCACCAAAGCAGCGCTGTATTCAGTAAACTTTTACTGCAAGCTTCCTGTGTGTACCTGATATTCTACATTATCGCTGATTATTGATTGAAAAGAATCCTGGCGATAGTAGAGAACACCGGAGGAAGCAGAATAGTGCAGTGGTTTAAGGCTCTGAGCTGGAAGCCTGGGTTTGAATCCTACAGCCCCCACTTGCATACTGTGTGACCCTAAGCAAATAACTTAACTTCCTTGTGCTCCCAGGTCGCACTGTAAACAAGCTTCCAGCTTAGTGGCGTCTCCTGGTTAAAAAAAACAAAAAAACTTGTGCAACTGTGTTTCAAAATCAGACACCAGTATGCAAATAGGGTACCCTATGGTAGTTATGTGATGCGTGCTCTGTCAGTTATTTTTTAGTTTGTTAGAGTTGGGGGGGTTGCCGCCCCCGCCCATGTATTTTTCAACATTTGGTGCAGGGGCAAACCCCTCAATTGAACATAGAGGATAATGTATGGTCCTCTATCGTTAACCGGTCAGTTAACAGTTGAGAGGTTGCCAGGGCGACCATGTAAACCTCGAGAGCGAAGCTCGAGAGGTTTACGTCGCCATGGCAACCTCGAGACGGTTAAAATTGACCGGTTGCCGATAGAGGGACCATACATTATTTTTTATAATGTATGGTCTCACTATCAAAAATTAAGCGGCTTACGTTTTTTAAAAAGTCACCGCCGTGGCCCTTCAGTCCTTCCCTGTCGGTTTCCCCTTCAGTTGGTTCCCCGTCGAAAAAAAAAAGCGCGCACATGCGCAGACCACTCGCTGTTGTTAACCTGTCGATGTGACGTAGGATTGATAGGTTAACAACATATCTACGTCACATCGATAGGTTAACTACCTTAGGAAATGATGATTTCCTAAGGTTAACAGCGTTCTAACATACATTATAAACTAAAAAAGTAACTGAGCTTTACTTTGTCAGAGTACACAAGTGGAGAGGTGTGCCTCCACACCCTCTGTGTCTTTTTTAACATAGGGGGTGTGGTGGGGGAGTGCCACAACTCAAACAAACTAAAAAACAACCAGCAGAGCACGAATCCTGAAGTGGACATTTAAAAATATGGATACTATCACTGATGGTGTCATGCAGTCATGTACACTGGTGCAATCAGTCAGATGTGACCTATGCTAATTCCTTACAGAGATGCCAGTGGTCCGGTGTTCTCCACTTCTGCCAAAAATTCCTGGTAGAGTAGCTCATGCAGCGTTAACGGAGCTGAGTGTTAATTGGGTAATTTAAGGTTATAGCTGCCAGGATCCACCCATTTACAGTAGTGGCAGTTTTAGACTGCGTGTGTGGTGTCATGCTGGCAGTTTGTCCACAACACAGTCATTAGCTGACTGCAACAAAGTTTCCACTTATCTAAACGTTTTTACTGTAAGTGCTACTGAGGAGGAATTAGCCAGCAGAGGTAAAACTGACACCTTGTATAGAATCAATCTAATGTCTTATTGATGCCTTTACAGCTGCAGTCTGATGTTGAGAGATACAGAGCTCTTACTGATAGAAGTTATGTTTTAAGGGTTGCAGTAGCTATCAATAGTATCCTCCCGTATGGGGAGGATGAATGTTTTGTGCAAATGCTAGGTATTGGCTGGAAAGAAAGCTGATACGGTATGATCACTACTACACATGGGTGGTGGTTGATAATTTGTATCTGGACAATGCTGGTTGTGCACTGTGATGTGTGTTATGTGTTTGTTCATGCCGGTTGTGCACTGTGATGTGTGTTATGTGTTTGTTCATGCAGGGAGAGTCTGCTTTGTTGATATGTAACAGTGGACATTGAATGTTTTATTTTTGGTGTTCGATGGTAGAATCGCACTTGATGTTCCAAAACAGGGCCCCATCTATTAAATGAAAGCATGTGGCTTTTTAGTGCCCTATTCTAAATAATATTTATTTATTTATTTAGTTTTTGTTAGCCGGGTAGGTACACTAGACAGCATAGCTGCCTATTTTCAGGTACGACCTGGGAGATTACAACAAGGGGTATGTAGACAATAGTAAATACAAGAAAACATCATGGGAACAAGTTGAAGTCAGACATAGTACACTTATACAAAATTTTCTAGCAATGACAGTACATTTGCAGGAATCTATATGTAGTAATAAAACAGAAATGTAAGTGCAAATAACTAACAGTCATAAGTCATTTAACTAGTAAGTGTTAGAAGAGAGGAAACAGCAAGATTTCCAGGCAGGTTTGAGAGTGGTAGAGGTTGGAGCCGGTAGTCCACTAGGAGGAACCAGTACAGGAGTGGGTGGATAGAGAACAGGAGCAGGGTTCAGAGCTTAGAAGAGCCATACAAAGCTCCTGTTTGAAGCTACATGGAGAAGGAGAGATTCTTAGACTCAGTGGAAAGGAGTTCCATAGCTTAGGGGCCCAATTAGAGAAAGCATTCTCCCCCATTTTGGTTTTACGTCTCAGTTGGACAAGAAGGAATTTGTCAGGTGATCTCAGTGGGTAGGAAGAGGTAACAGGTTTGAGCAGTAGAGCCAATTCGTCAGGTATCTGGGAGGGGATTATATTGTTTGTAAAACAGTAGGAAGTAAACTGACAGAAGGCTGAGGGGGTAAACCATCCCAGAATGGAGTATAGTGTGCATCGGTGAGTAAGTTTGGGTAAAGACACAGCAAAACAGCAAATGCTGTTGTAGCAGACATCCCACTTTCGGAGGAGCCCTCCAATAGTTGCCGGTAAGGCTATTAATCCATGTCAGTGGCTCAGCAGGTAGCACACTTGCCTCTAAGGCCGGGAGATCAGAAGGCTGTGGGTTCTATCCCCACACCAGGCACTTGGGTTAATATCCCAATACTGATACTGTAGTGCAGCATGAGGGGGGTGCTGCACTCCAGAGGAGCCGTCTTTCAGATGAGATATTAAACCAAGGTCCCATCTGCCTGTTCAGGTGGATGTTAAAGATCCCATGGCACTTCTTGAAAAGAGTAGGGGAATTTCCCCAGTGCCCTGGCCAAATTTCCCCCAATTCACTAAAAATACCACCAACAGCTTAATCTGGTTCAAGATCGGTTGATATTCATCTGTATCCCCCTCCCCAGGGTCGTGCCTCAAAATAGGCAGAATTTGTCTAGTGCATTTAACCGGTAAAAAACAAAATGCCCCGCCAACCCGGTGGTGCTGAGAGTTGAGGTGCTGGATGCCACACCTCACACCATGGGGTGGGTTACGAAGCTTTCCCAACTGCAATAACGCCACCCACTGGGGAACTCGGGGGGATGACAGTGCAGCAGAGGAGATGCTACGGCATTGGGTCGATGCTGGCAGAGGACTGGAGCGGATGCACGTCTCGTTGTGCACTCGGCTCCTTGTGCCTCATTGCATGCCAACGTCAGGGGGATGTAACTTGGAGGAAGAACATCTTCAGTCCTCCTAGATGACGACCGCCAATGCCTACTACGTCACCCGCCAACTGGAAAGGGCAAACTCCGCTGTGCAGCTTGCTCTTCTGGGGATGAAGGAAGGTAAGGGGGTTTCCTCCTTGCCTCGCCCGGGGGGTAATCTGGGCCATCAAAGGGCCCCAGGGGATTAGCAAGTGTGGCATTCTAGGAGAAGACCCTGGGACAGTTGGTAGGGTCGGGGAGCAGAGCACCTTGGAGGCCTGAAGGAGTGGAGGTTAGGAGACAGTAGAGGCGCAGAAAAATAGGAAGTTAAAAAAAAATGCAATTTAGGTCTCAGGGTCCCCTGTGTAATGGCCATCCTCGCCGTGGATGTTAGGCTATGTCTCAACTTATATGCCAGCCCAAGTTGAATATTGACGGGCTTAATGACTGAGGCTGGGTGCAGGTCAAAATCCAAGGTGGGATCAAGGGTTACTCCTAGGCATTTAAAAGAGGTAACTGTGTTAAGGGGAGTGCTGTCAAGCGCTCTGATACTTAATGGCTGGGTGCAGGACCGAATTTTTGAACCTGAACTGAAGAGCATGGTCATCATTTTGTTTTTAAGACAAGCTTGTTTTACAATAGCCAGCTCTGAAAGGTACTGAAGTTACTATTGAGATTCAGGTTGATATCTGAGAGGTTTGAGGAGGAGGAGTAAAGAACAAGATCGCTGGCATATTATTTCCTAGTCAAGTGCCTCGGTGCAACTTTCAGTGATGCAGCACTCAGGCACTTGACAATCCTGCTGTTTACTTTTGAATTCCTGAAATAAGACTACCACAATGTTATATTAAATTTGTATTCAGGGTATTTGTGCATCTGCTACAAGATCATCGTCATGAAACTCACTATTTCTTATTCAAAGAAATAATTGAAGATTGCATTAGCAGTTGGTTACTTGTGAGTCTGATAACAGCTCGTGTTGGATCATGTTGGTTTTGACCTGAAGAAACCTTTTCCTTCCAGCTTTGTTTCTAAGGCAGTCATGTACCAATCTCAGTACATTAAAATAAATAAAAAAATAATTCTGACACTTGTATGTTATTACATTTTTAAGGGATTTCCCACAAGTTTACCCAATTCCATAGATGGCAACTTTAAGGACTATAAGTCAGTCTTGTCATTAAAACTTCTCTCATTACGCATTTGAGAATACAGTACTTACTGTACCATCTCTAGAGTTTGACAAATGATGTATGCCTCCTTTACATTTAAAAGACTGTAGAACGTTACTAGTTTTGAAGTTCAACTGATTTATTTTCTCATTTGCTGCGATATAGTCTTTATTATGCATTTAAAGTAAGAGTATGATTCAAATTTTTCCAGTTTTGTACTTTAATGCCCATTTCCCTGTGGAGGCATAGTCAATCTGTACCAGAATTACAAATGTTACTAGTGTACAGCAAGGGAGGGAAGGGATCATAACTGGGGCTGAACTACTGACCAGCTGATCTGTTTTCATGTTCCTGTCTGCCTGTTCTGCAGTGGCTTTCATTTTTTATCAAAGGTTGCTTAATGTGCCGTAAAAACATTTAGAAAATGGGTTGGAGAAATCCTGGAGCCTGATTGGCTCAGGTCACCAAATAGCCAGTCTGGTATCAGGCAGCAGAGACCGGGAAATAATTAGTCCCCATCTCTGCTGCCTGATTACGTTCCAAATTCTTGGGCAAACAGAACGTTCAGTTTGAAATTGGCACCATGTTGTTCTCTCGCTGACAGATAACCCCAACCCCACACCTCCTTGTCAGGGCATTTGGCACACGGATGGTACAATTTTGGGACTGTAACTTGTTACCACATCTTGCCCTCACTTTTAAACTTAGCTGTCAAACAAATGAATGTAAACATCAGCCCCATCACCTTTTACAACACTGCTGAACTGTCCGCTGCGCTGCAAGTCTCCTGTCATCCCGATCCCTAATGCTGCCAGCCAAGAAAAAAAAGGATACCACTTATCAGCTTTAAAAAAACACACTCTTAACAGAAATCTTGTTTAATATTCTTTCGTGACCGACAGCGCTATCCCTCTGTCTCCTTGCACTCGCAGCCTTCTGCTGATGATGACCAGGCACACACAACTGCAGTTTGTAAACTCCTTATCAACCGGTATACAGATCGCGCTAACTGCATTCCCCGACTCCCGGTACATTCTCGATGTAAGAAGCATTTTTGCTTTATTATTGTAACTAGTTTTGCACTTGCTGTAACAAGTGAATCCAAATAATGGAACTGCACTTGTAACTTTTGGATGTTATGCCACAGCTCTCGCTGTATCATTAACTCTCTCCTCTTTGGCGCTGGCACAGCTCTCTGCCATTGCTATTTCTCTTTATGTGGTTGAAAAAAACTCGCACAAAAAAATGACAACTACTGTTGGGTTGGGTACTGTGTGGGAACTGAAAAACTCTGACCTCATCACTCAGTTTTACAACAGGACTGTCCTCAGTCTTGATAATTAAAGCCATGGGGGGGGGTTAGCAGATAGGTCAGACACTGCAAACACGTGAGTGGCAAGTGCAGAGGGACTACTTTGCATTTAAATGTATTATTAATCTATTTTAACAGTTATTTGATTTATTTTTAACCTTTGCTTTTATTGTATTAAAAATGTAACCTATATCCTATTTTCTAAGCGCAATAATACCCTTCAGGGTGGGTGGTATTGGGCTATACCAGACCTTCCAGTGGCTGCGGCGTCGGGCCTCATTTCACCCCTGGGCGGTCCGGTATAGCCAATACCGCCCACCCTGTTGGGTATTATTGCTTACTTTGAAAATGATCCCTATAGACTTGTACTCGCGCTCTCCCTGGATAAAAGTCACAAAATGTGGGAGTGCTGGGGCAGAGCAGGCAGACAGGGAAGTGGAAAGGGATCGGTTGTCCAGTGGCTCAGCCACAGTTACAATCCCTTCCCTCCCTTACTGGACACTATACAGAAACATAGAATTTGACAGCAGATAAGGACCACTTGGACCATCTAGTCTGCCCAATTCCCTACCTAAGTGATAAGCTGCAGATCCTAGTTAACCAACAGCCTACTTCCTCCTACCCCTGCTAGACTTGCTCTGTATCTGTCCCATGCATTCTTGAATTCCCCCACTGTTTTTGACTCCATTACCTCCTCAGAAAGGCTGTCCCATGCATCCACAATCCTCTCCATGAAAAAAAACTTCCTCACATTACCTTTGAGCCATCCCCCCTCTATTTTCAAATTGTGCCCCCTTGTTCTTGCACGTCTCTTTTTCTGAAAGATGTTACCCTCTTAGATTTTGTTGATTCCCTTGAGGTACTTGAAAGTTTCTGTCATGTCCCACTCTCCCTCCTTTCTTCGAGGGTCGTATTAAGCTCCTTTAGTCTCTCTTTGTATGTCTTCTGGTGCAGACCCTGCACCATTTTGGTTGCCCTCCTGTGGACAGTCTCCACCCTGTCTATATCTTTGCGGAGATGGTATCTCCAGAACTGCATGCAGTGCTCCAGATGGGGTCTCACGAACTGTCTGTACAGAGGGATGACAACTTCCTGTGTTCTACTGATGCTGCCTCTCCCTATGCATCCCAGTATCCCCCCATCCCTCCTTACTGCCTTCTCACATTGCTTGCCCACCTTTAGGTCATCTGTTATAACTACTCCAGGTCCCTTTCCATTTTTGTTGTTGTTAGTATTTCACCCCCATTGTGTACTCTTCCCCTGGGTTTTTGCTTCCCAGGTGCATTATTTTGCATTTCTTTGCATTGATTCTGAGCTGCCATACATTTGACCATTCCTCCAACCATGCCAAGTTCCTTCTCATCCTTTCCACCCCACCTTGTGCATCAACCCTGTTGCAGACCTTTGTATCATCTGCAAAGTGACATACTTTTCCTTCCAGATCCTCTGCAGTGTCACTTATAAAGATATTAAAGAGGACCAGTCCCAGTACTGCACCTGCTGTACCCCACTAGTAACTTCACTGTAGACTCTGTTTACTATTACCCTCCGTGTCCTGTTTTCTAGCCAATTGTTTACCCAGGCAACCACTTTGGGACCCACTCCCAGGCTAGCTAACTTGTATATTAGTCTTGTGTGTGGGACTGTGTCAAATGACTTGCTAAAATTTAGGTAGGCTGTGTCCCGAGCCCATCCCTGGTCACCCAGTCAAAGAAATCTATTAGATCCGACTGACACGACCTTCCCACTGTGAATCCATGCTGCCTTGGGTCCTGTGTCCCACTGGCCTCTAGGTACGCAGCAATGCTTTTCTTCAGAAGCGATTCCATCATTTTCACTACCACTGAGGTCAAACTAACTGGTCTGTAGTTTTCTGCCTCTGTCCTGCTCCCACTTTTGTGAAGTGGAATCACATCTGCCTTCCTCCAGTCCTCAGGTACCACCCCATCCTCTCCCATGATTTGTTGAAGAGAGTAGTCAGTGGTGTCACTGATTCTACCCTTAGTTCTTTCAGAATTCTGGGATGAATCCGTCCGGCCCCATTGCTTTGTCCACTTTCAGTTTGAAAAGTTCTTTCAGAACCCTTTTTTCTGTGAATGGACTGGTATCACCCCCCCCCCCCATCTAGAGTGTTTCTCTTGTTTGGTTTAGGTACCCTCCCCTCTTCTTTTGTGAATATTAAGCAGAAATATTCATTCCGTATCCCTGCTTTTTTCCCCACTGTCACCCTCTGCCCACATTCCCTTCTCTTTAATAAGCCTCATATCCCTCTCTTGGTCTTTCTTCGCTCTCTACTGTACCTAAAAAAGGTTTTATCCCCGCTTCTTAACAGAGTTGGTTATCTTTTCCTCAGTTTGGGCCTTTGCTATTTTGACTGCCTTCCTTGCCTCCTTCTGCTTTAACTGATATAGTTCTCTGTCCTGCTCCTTCTGTGTTTCCTTATATTTCCTGAATGCTATCCTTTTTCTCCTTAACCTTCCCTTCCACCTCTTTTGAGAACCATAGTGGCTTTTTCTTTCATTTTGTTTTGTTGATTTGCTTTACACAAAGGTTGTTGCCTCTGATGGCAGTTTCAATTTTTCCCTATTGTTTCTCCACCCTTCCTTATTGCCTGTTTGCTAGTACTTTTCTGAGGCACTCTCCCATTTTGCCATAGTCAGCCCTCCTAAAGTCCAACACTCTTGCTTTTGTAAGACTTGACTTCACAGTTGTGTTTATTGTGAACCACACTGTTTGGTGGTCACTTGTTCCCTGATGGCTACCTACTTCTAAATCTGAGATCCTCTCTCTATCCCCATGTGAGAGTACCAGGTCTAAGATTCCTCCCTCCTGAGTGGGTTCTAACACTAACTGTCTGAGGAATGCCCCCCTGCAGGGCACCGAGAATGATCCTGCTCTTGGGTGTGGCTGCAGTAACTATTACTAACTTTGTAATTCTGGCACAGATTGACTATCACCCCCACAGGAAAATGGGCTCTGAAGACCAACAAGGTATGTTACATTTCCTTTGAGGCTTTTGCTCACCATGCTTGCTTCTTTTTGGTGCATCTCCATTTAAGAGGGTCTTGGAGGACTCAAGCAGCTGAGTTGTTACGTAGTGTAGTGCCCTAAAGTGATGCCACAAAAAGATTGCCCTCTCCCTTGGCAATCATGGATGTGTGATGGTAAAAGGGGTTCCAGGATATAGAGTGGCAGAGCCAGTGGCTCCCTCTAGGTGCCCCCCCCCCCACACACGCATTTTCCCTTGGCAAGGTAGTAGTGCAGGGCAGAAAAATACATATATACTCTCTATTAATTTTGTCAACAAAGAGAATGGAGGAATGGTTTGCTGGTTTAAGAGCTGTTATGGAGTGTGTGTGTGTGTGTGTGTGTGTGTGTGTGTGAAGACGGAATGATTGGCTCTGCTCTGGGAAACCAGCGTACGATAGAATACCTCATAACGTAGGATTTGTTATAAAGAAATAAACAGTAATGTATGTGAACTGGGTAATAAAATGGGTCTTCAGAGATCCCCAAAAATATTACATGAAGAACAGATTATTTCCATGGAGCCAGGTGTGATGTGATTCTTAGCAGAAGTGTGTAGTGCCTTTTCTTTTCTTTTATTTTATCTTTTGTTTTACCAGGTGAGACACACTAAGCTGAAAGCTTGTTTACAGGTGCAATCTAGGGAGCACAAGGAAGCTAAGTGACTTGCTCAGTCACACAGTATGCAAGTGGAGGCTATGGGATTCAAACCCAAGTCTCCAGCTCAGAGCCTTAAACCACTGTGCTATACTGCCTCCAAATAGTATGTTCAAAACAAGCTTTAAAATACATCACAGAGCACCTAACACCCCAGAGCTTTAGGGGGCCTGGCAGCCCCCAGACCCCCGGCCTTCATATATACTATTTGCTTTAGCAAAATCAGCAAATCTCCAGAAAAATTACTAAAATAATCCAGCAAAATTTCAGAGCTCCCTTGGAAGGTATTATGTACCCCCCAAGTAGATCATGAGATTACTAACTGAAGTGCCTGCGTGACTTTGAGTCATTCTAAAGCTACCAACTTTATGAGGCCTAAAACTGGGACAGGGTCCATCCTGACCGTGTCTAGCCCCCACCGTGTCACTACCACAGGCACCGCCGCAGACAACGCTGCACACAATCAATTAAATGTTGCTGCCTGCATTGGCCATGCTGCCCCACAGTAACACCGATAGCAAACATCCGGATTAAAACAATACATCATTCTGCCGTAGCAAGTTCCAAATCATGATGTACAGAAAGTTCATTAGAAGCAAACCTGCATTAAATTGTGTTCAGACATTTGAGCTACATGTATTGCTCCTCCTGACAGTCCCATCCCAACCCACTTACACTCACCTCATTTTGCTGAGCAAACTTCACTTCAGTGTAAAGCTACCAACAGTCCCCAGTCCCTATTTTAGGCAGCATGTCCCGGTGTCCCCACAAGTTTTGCAAAATGTCACTTTTGTCCTGGTTTTTGCTTACTTGTCCCAGTTTTGTCCCTTTTTTTTGCTGACTACTAATTCATGAGTGACATTTATTTCAGCACCTCTGCAGCACTGCTCAGGCTGGACAGCAGTCTGCAACTTCAACCCCTGTGCCTGTGTAGCACCGTAAGCATATCAGTGGGAGAACAGTAAAGCATGTTCCTTCCTGTTAGATTAGACTGGGTAGTAGTGCAAACAAGCATATGTGGATGTCTGCTTGCCAGCAGCTGAGAGGGGCTCCAGACAGAGAAGAGACCAGCAGCAGCGAACTAAGGTACCCAAACCTGATCAGCTGTAAGGAAGTGTATGAAAACAATCTGGTGTGGTGGTGGGAGTCACTGAAGTGAAGTTTTGCTCAGCACACTCTTGAGTTGGGGCAAGATGGCGGCGGTGCTGTGCCGCGATCTCCGAGTGTAGAAACGCTGCCCCGGGGAAAACCCATTACATTCTTTTAGTTTTATTTAGTTTATAATTCTATTAGTTTATTCTATCAGTTTATAAGTTAGTTTTCGTTTATTTTGTTCGGGGTTTCGTGTCTTACTTAATTTGTTTAGTTGCGGTTTTTTGCGCCCCCCATCAGTGCAGTTGCGGAAAGTCTTTCGGCATCATCTGTAAGACTGTTCGAGTTCCTGCTTGTGGGACTGAGGATTCGACTTCTTGGACTGCTGAGGGAAGTGTATGTACTGGTGTCAAGGACTTGGACTAATCCCTATTGGCGTCTGAGTGGAGGAGATCGCGGTATTTTCATGCCACTGGAGCTGTAAAGGGGTCTGTTTGCTGTTGTGGTGCCGTTTTTTCCCTGTGCTATCTAGAGGTAAGGGGAGAATCTAGGTGGCGAGTCATTGGCCCCTGAGAGGCTCTTTGTCAGATTTGGTGGGTTGCTGTGTTGAATATCCGCCTCGAGAAGGTGGTGGGCTGGATGGTTGCTGCTATTTGGCGGCAGCATTTCTGGCTCTTCTGACCCGCTCCAGTTCAGCTGGAGAGCCGACCAGGGAACGGTAAGGTCCGTTTTGTTGGCGGTGTTCACATGGTGATTACCTGAATCTGCCTGTGGCTTGTTATCTCCCCTTCCTATGATGCGAATGTTGGAATGCCTTAGACTTATTTCCCGACCCTGAATTTGATCCAGAGGAGGAAGTATTGTGAAGTGTCTCCTACAGCAGGAACAGTTGGATCCGTTGTTTCATACTGGTGGTGAGAGCCCATGTGGGACTATGGATTTTACTGCTTGAACTATTCTTTCTGAGATTTGCTGACTTTGTCATATATTTGGAACCTTTTCTGCCTGCACTGACCCTTCCAGAGTGGTGAGAGCTCCTTGGAGGGGTTTGAACTGGGGGTGGGGTTTTTCTTTTTGTATTTTGGTTTTATTTTTTGGACGCATGGAGTGAGAGTTCTTGCTCCCATCTTTGGTTATCCCCACGGTGGGTGGTGGAGCTCCACTGTGTTAAAGACTGATTTTATATATTTAATTGAATTATTATTGTATGCCTTTTGGATAAGTTGACTGTTTAATTTATTTAGTTAAGTTATGTGTTTTTAAGTTTACAGTTTTATTTTTAGTGGGATTTCTCAGGAGTAGTGAGATCCCTGGCCCTGGCCCGCTGCTTATGGACGACGATATTTATTTTTGTCGTATTCCCCCCGTCATGCACTATTCATCTGCCGCTCTTCATGCCCTCCGCCCTTTTTTTGCCCCCCCTTTGTTCTTTCCTATATACCAATGTTGTAGGGCATTGGGGATTGTGCGTGGTAGGATTCGGAGGTTGGGGAGATGTGAACAGCGGGGGATGAAGGAGGGAGTTGTGCGTATTCGGCCGGTTAAGTCCAGAAGATGCCCTGGGGCGAAATAGAGTGACGACCGGGGTCCTTCCTGGTTGGTCCCCATACCCAAGGGCACCACCCTCTCTGTTAACGGTGGGCAGATGGTTGGGGTTTCCCAGGAATCCTATCCAACTTGGGCGGTGTTGTGCAATGCCAGGTCCGTTGTGAACAAGACTGCCATCATAGTGGACTTGGTAGGTACAGCGGACCTGACTTGCATTACCAAAACCTGGCTGGATAGTAATGCAGGCCCAGTCTTTGAGGCTGCTATTCCGGCCGGGTATTTGGTGATTCACCGCCCGAGATTGGATCACAGGGGTAGGGGGGTTGCGGTCTGTTTTAAGACCGAATTGGACCTCTCAAGTGTTTCAGTGGAGGAGACCAGATCTTTTGAGAGTATCGTGGTGGCACGTGGAGGTTATAGAATGGTTCTCTTCTATCGTCCACCCCTGATGAGAAAGCTTTCTTAAAGGAAGTGGCGGACTTCGTCGTCGACCAGGTATTTGAGTCGCCCAGGTTGATGGTGCTGGGTGATTTCAATGCCTGGATCGATGATGAACTCGCCGTTGGTCAGCACTTCCTCCAATTGATGTGTTCATTGGGCCTCTCACTGGTAGTTACCTCTGCCACTCATAAATCTGACCACTCACTCGATCTGGTCTTCCTGCTGGGGTTGGAGGCCTCCGGTGAGGGGTGGAACCAGTCGGTTGGTCTGACCACTACGGTGAGATTCAATTTGGCACCCCTCGTGAGACCTACCCAGTGGAGATGGTCAAGTACCGCCCTTTACGGGATGTTACGCCCACTGGTCTAACTGCGGTTCTTGACCTATCAGAGTTTCCTGGGTTGAGCATGAATCCGGAAGAAATGGTGCAGGCCTATAATAAGGCTGTCACCTCTGCTCTGGATTTAATTGCCCCCACCCATGTGCGACCTCTCTCCCTTCGCCCTTGATCCCCATGGTTTGACCAGGATCTGAGGGAGTTGCAGAGACTTGGTCACAGGTTGGAGAGAGGTTGGCGGAAGTCCGACTCTGATGCCGACCATATTAGACTTCTAGAGCATTATAAACTCTACCAGTCAGCAATTACTCATAAGAAGGCAGTGTTCCTGTCCGGAGAAATTGCTGCCGCTCAGAATCAACCAGCCCAACTCTTCCGAACAGTGGATCTGCAGATCCGTCAAGCTTTTTCACAGTTACAGTGTGAGGAGCTTGCTCGATTCTTTGCTGAAAAGGTGGCCGACATCAGGGCCGAGATTTGCGCCGCCACCTCTGTGAGAGTTGCAGTGGTCCAGCCTATGGTTGCAAGCACCTTGTCCACCTGGAGTTCCTTTACAAGGCCAGAAATCGAGGATATTATGAGGATTGTTCTAGGTATATGTACCACTAGCTGTAGTTTAGATCCAGGTCCTACTGGCCTGATTGTGGGCTGTAGGGATGTTATCATCCCGGTCCTTACCAGGATAGTTGGGTGTTCCCTGGACACTGGTGAATATCCCCGCTCCCTGAAGGAGGCGGTAGTGACACCAGTGCTGAAAAAGACATCTTTGGACCCCGACTCCCTGGTAAACTACAGACCCATCTCGAACCTCCCCTTTGTTGGGAAGGTTATCGAGAAAGTGGTGGCTGCCCAGTTAGACAACCATCTTACCATCCATAATATCTACGATCCTCTTCAATCAGGTTTTCATAAGAGACACAGCATGGAGACTGCGTTAGTTCGGGTCCTCAATGATCTATTGATGGCGAGAGACCAGAAAAAACAGTCTATTTTGGTCCTTTTGGACCTGTCAGCAGCTTTTGACACCGTAGACCATGGGGTATTGCTTGAGCGCCTGAGATACATCTGCGGGCTGTCGGGTTTGGTCCTCAGATGGTTTACTTCCTTCCTAATAGGTAGGACTCAGAGGGTGGTATTGGGGATGTTTTCCTCTGAGCCTACTGCTCTGACCTGTGGGGTGCCTCATGGCTCTGTGCTTTCTCCCATGTTGTTTGCGGTGTACATGCCTCCCCTCGGAGACATTGTAAGAAGATATGGGCTGCAGTTTCATTGTTATGCCGATGACACCCAGCTCTATCTTTCTTTTGTACCTGACCAGAATAGAGCTCTCTCAGTGTTTAACAGCTGTCTCAGGAGATCCAGGATTGGATGAGGTCCAGCTGGCTGAAGTTGAACTCTGGGAAGACTGAGGTGTTGGTTGTGGATCCCGATCGCGGATTAAGGGGTTGGGTGGTTGTTTAGCCTCCGGTTTATTCTTGGGAGGTGTGGAGCTCCCAACCTCTGAAAGGATGCGAGTTCTGGGGGTGATTCTGGACAATCAGCTGACTCTGCGTGCCCAGATGTCAGCAGTCATTAAGACATCCTTTTACCATCTTAGGAACATCGCCAGGATCAAGCACCTTATTCCATCCAGCGACCTACCTACGCTGATCCAAGCCTTTGTGACCCCTCATCTGGACTACTGCAATTCCCTGTACTTTGGGCTTTCTGGGGTAGATATCCACCGCCTCCAGCTAGTGCAGAACTCGGCAGCCCGGTTGTTAACGGGAACTTCTCGTTCCTCGCATATCACACCGGTGCTTCGAGATCTGCACTGGCTGCTGATTCAGTAGCGGATCACCTTTAAAGTAGGTCTTCTGACTTACAAAGCCCTTCACGGGTTGGGCCCTGACTATCTGAAAGAGCTTCTGGTGCCTTACTGACTGACACATCCACTCCGCTCCACCAACGAGGGGTTGCTAGAGATCCCGAGGGTTAGTTTAAAATCTTCTGGTGCCCGAGCTTTTATGTTTGCGGCACCCACCCTCTGGAATTCTCTACCACGTTGGATTCGAGAGTGCATGACGGTAGAGGGTTTTAAAAAGGGCTTAAAGTCCTTTCTATGGAATAAAGCATTTTCAGATAAGGTTGATGTATTTTAATTGCCCCGCTGTTAATTTTAGTTTATGAAGTATTGTATAGTTTTAGAATGTTTTTATTTGTAATTTATTGTAATGCGCCTTGGTTTTAAGAAAGGCGCAGATAAATAAAGTTTATTATTATATTATTTTATTAAATGAGGTGAGTGTAAGCGGGTTGGATGGGACTGTCAGGAGGAGCAATACATGCAGTTCAAATGTCTGATCACAATTTAACACAGGTTTGCTTCTAACGAACTTTCTGTACATCATGATTTGGAACTTGCTGCAGCAGAATGATGTATTGTTTTACTCTGGATGTTTGCTACTGGTATTACTGTGGGTCGGCATGGCCAAAGCAAGCAGTACAATTTAATTGTGTGCAGCATTGTCTGCCACGGTGCCCGTGGGAGTGACATGGTGGTGGTGGGGGGGGGTCATGGTCAGGATGGACCGTCCCAGTTTTAGGCCTCAGAAAGTTGGTAGCTTTACTTCAGTGACTCCCACCACCACACCAGACTGTTTTCACACACTTCCCTGCAGCTGATCAGGTTCTGGTATCTTAGTTCACTGCTGCCGGTCTCTTCTGTTTGCAGTCCCTCCCAGATGCTGGCAGGCAGACGTCCACATGCGCTTGTTTGCACTACTACCCAGTCTAACCTAACAGGAAGGAACATGCTTTACCGTGTTCCCACTGACATGCTTGTTGGAGCAACACAGGCACAGGGGTTAATGTTACAAACTGTTGTCCAGCTCGAGCAGTACCACAGTGGTGCTGAAATAACTGTCACTCATGGATTAGCAGTCAGCAAAAAAAAAAGGGGAAAAAACTGGGACAAGTAAGCAAAAAACAGGACAAAAGTGACATTTTGCAAAACTTGTGGGGACACCGGGACATGCTGCCTAAAATAGGGACTGTCCTGGGAAAATAGGGACTGTTGGTAGCTTTAGTCATTACGATGTTTCTGCTTGAGTGTCATTCATCATGGTATTTAGTGAAAATAGATTATCGTATTTAAGGGTATTAAAAGGTATCTATCTCAGATTCGCGCGACTTGCCCATAACCATACCTCTCGCCTGTTCCTGTTTAGGAGGAACCCCGGGGCAAGGACCTCCCATATTTCACCACACAGAATTGCATTGCCCCTCATGGATCGGGGCTGTACTGTAAACAAAGGAAGTTTTGGACATTCAGGCTCTCAAGGACAATTATAATGATATTCTAGATGCTAAAAAAGTTTTTGTTCACTTACAAGCAGTGGTTTCCGCAGTGTTCTGAGCATCTGTCTCCATGTTTAAATATGTGTATCCTCATTTATGAGGGTCATTGTTCATCCCTCATTGTCCCTAATGTTGAGTGTCTCTGTTCCTCAATTCAGTGACAAAAGGTTGAGAGGTAAGAGGGAAGTGCATATCTAGGGTAGATTGCCCTGTGGTGGTAGCTGCCTGCACACCTGGTGGCACCCACAGCCCCTGCCACCTGTAGTTCCCTGATATGGAGTCCTGAGTTGTGGCAGGAGTGACAGGCAGGATGGGTCCAGACCACAGGCATCTACATGGATGCCTGTACTAGGTCCAGGACTGGATACTTGCCTGCACAAGGGGTGCAGGGCATGTGGGAATACACAGTCCTCCTGGACTGCCGTATCTCATTGAGAAGTGTAACTTTATTGAAAAGGAGCAAGCACAAGGCATGTGCACACAGCACGATCAGCATGGGTTGCTAGCCAAAATAAAACCATGCAAACCACAAAATACGCAAGGGCTGCACTCCAAATATTAATGAAAGACCAAAATGCAAATCTGATGCAAAAACTAAGTTTAATAGATCAGTTCAGGCAAATACATCCAGGAGAGCAGCATTGCATGAAAACTCTGGTACTTCAGGTCGACATGTGACCCAAATCCCTGGGGTTTGTGTGCCACGCTTTCCTCCAGGATGTATTTGCCTGAACTGATCTATTAAATCATGAGTATTTGCATAAAAAATGCATTTTGGTCTTTCATTTAAGCAATAATGACCAAAGAGCTGGTCAATTCCTGGAGATTAATGACTGGCTGGGGTTGAGGGTGGCCTGAGGCGCAGCTGAGGGCCAACCCCGCCCATCAGGTCGTTAATCCACAGGAAATGACCGGCCTTAAGGTCGTTCTTGAGATTATAAGTCTAATCACAGTAATGACCTTTTGGGGGCTTTTTTTATTGTTTTTGTTTCTTTGTGGCTGCTGACAGTGCTGCGTGTCTTCTGTGTGTTTACGGCTGATACTGCTTTTTTGCTGTTTGGGGTATCCTGCGAGTGTATTTAGCATGTGTTTTGCTAACTATTTCGTGGTACAAATGCTGACAAATTGGTCACTGCTGTTTTTTTTTATGTTTTATTAGACTTATCGCTTGGTGGTAACAGAAATGCCACTGCGATCGCTGCGTCTGCTACCACATGGAATGTCTCTCACTGGTAGCTGTGGTGACAACACAGAGAGCAGCGTGTAAACAGATGTGTGGCCACTGTGTCAGGCACTTCCAGGGGATTTCAGACCGGCACAGCAGCCAATCGCTGACCTTGTTTAGTTCATGAATAATTTTTTTTTTCCAATTGTTTAACCAGGTAAGACACACTAAGCTGAAAGCTTGTTCACAGGTGCAACCTGGGAGCACAGGGAAGTTAAGAGACTTGCTCAGGGTCATGCAGTATAAAAGTGAGGGCTGTGGGATTCAAACCCAGGTCTCCAGATTTGCAGCTCAGAGCCTTAAAACACTGCGCTATACTGCCTTCTAAAATTAATTAATTAGACATATACTTACAGTGCAGCCCCTTGTGTGTTTTGTGGTTACAATTATTGAAACACTGGTCAGTACCAAGGATGCCCCTGTCCTGTTGGTGAGGATCTTAAGGTTGGGGACTGGAGATGGGAGAGTCAATCAAGCTCATTGCTCGATATTTTCGGCAAGGCAGAGGGGAGTGCATAGCCACTATTGCTGCCCTTAGACAGGAGTAGCTGCCACCTTCCCTGCCCATTTTCAGCAATGCAGAAGTCTTTCGGAGGATCAGACGGAGCGCAGCTCCCACCCCTGGTACACAGCAGTTCCTCCTGCATAGCAAGGCACGCGGGCAGGATTGGGTTTGGAGGGCGCACGCATCCCCCTTTGTGGATACTGGGGGTGGCCCGATGATGCGTGTCCTGCACATAAGGGGCATTCCAAAGTATTTTCCTACCCTCCGCACTTGTGGAACACTGTGAGGGGTTTAAGCAGGCCTGAGACAGGCACAGGGGAACCTTGAGAGGGGAGTGGGGTGATCAGAAATCATTGATCACATAGGGTCAGTGGTCACATACACAGTATAGGGCCTACAGGTAGACTTGATGGGCCTAGCAGTTCTTATCTGCTGGCAATTTTTGTGTTTCTATGTTTCTATCTGACCGTAAATTACAACCAGTGTTTCTGCTGTTAGCAATGAGGTCTACAGCTTAGAGCACCTCTAGGGAACCATGAATATTCCTACTAGGTTCAAATCCCACTGGAGTTAAACATTCACTGGCTGGCCCTGAACAAAATTCACTTTAACCACTCAGTATGCTTGTACTCTTGTTAACTCAACTGGGTATATGGGAGTAGAAAACAGTACCTCACTGAAAATGAGATGTTTCTTCTCTGCTGGGCTTATAATGTTTTTAAATACACTGAAAAAATATTTTCAGACAAAACCTAAGAGGATGTATGGATAGTCTCTTCTTCTCATAGGGAAAGAGTCACATTATAATGCCTTGTACCATCACTGTAGCATCAGAAATTGATAATACTGTGCCATCTTTCTGACATCAGATCAGTGGTGTTTTATAAGAAGGAATGTTTAGAGAGTTCCACATATTACAAAAAAAACTAGATAAAAATAGCAAAAATGGGGTTGGATAGTCGCACTGTCATATGGATTGAGAACTGGTTGGGTAATAGAATCCAAAGCGTAAGAACAACTGGAGCACTATCTGAAACTATCAAGGTGGAAAGTGGTGTCCCGCAGGGATCTGTACTTGGACCAGTTCTGTTTCCCTTGAACATCAAGCAACTTGCGTTATAGCATTTCCAACCAGATAGCCAAATTTGCTGATGCTATTAAGTTGGGGGACCAGTCGGGTTATTAGAACAACAAAAATAACTGGAAACGGATTAAGGAAAATTGAAACTTGGGCAAAGCTTAATAAGATGAAATATAGCATGAACAAATCGGGGTAATGCATTTAGGAAAATCAAATAACAAAAATAAGTATGTGATAAATGGCAAAAAATTACAGGAAGCAGAGGACAAGAAAGATTGTGAGGTACTAATAGACAATAGGCTGAGTTTTGTTAAACAGCATACTCAAACTGTGCAAAAGGCTGACCATATGATAAACATAAAACGTAGCTTTATGAACAAGTCAATAGGATGTGTATTACCAATATATAAGTCCTATGTAAGGCTGTGTCTGGACTTTGGGTCATAGCTTTGGAGCCCATATACTAAGGCTGAGATTATAAGGGTGGACGCAGTGCAGAGAAGACATACTAAAATAATGGGTACTTTGGGTAACTATGAGTATAATGAAAGACTAAAAAGGACTGGTCTGTTCTCCTTGGAACAAAAAATAATGAGAGGGGACTTAATGACATTCTTCAGGATCATAAATGATAAAGAATTAATAAATTAGATAGTTCTGAGTCTACAGGGTAAACCAAAAGGACTGAGAGGACGTGAGATGCAGGTCAAGCTGGATGTAGTAAAAAGAAATACAGTCTAGAGAATACTATTCATTTTTGAATAGAACAGGGAGAGTCTGGAACACCTTACCAGTGGAAATGGTTAATAGTAAGACGCTGACAGAATTTAAAAGAAGGATAGAGCAGTTGATAATGGGGAATAGATTGAAATGTACCCACTGAGGTGGGGAATGGTTTATAGTGACCAACGGTCTTCTATCGTTCTAGTCCCAGTATAAGAACCCAGTATAAGAATAAGAATATTTCTGTACTACTGTATCTTCTGAACATTTGAAAAATAAAGCATGCATAATGTGTTGCAGTAGAATAGTACATTTATAGTATCTCCAGTAGTGAGTAGTAAGACCCACTACTCACACTTGGCAAAGCCACAGGTTAGTTATGAATGCCTTACTACTCATGTCTGGAGATAACTGTTATTTTACTACAGTGTCACACCAAGACGGGTATAGGCTCACCCAGTCTGCAACTACACAAAGACTGTGAGGGATCTGCTCCACAAACTCAGAGTCAGTTAAACCACACAGTGGGGAAATGACCCACTCACTGGTCAGAAATGTAATATCTTATGTTTATGAAATGGGCTCCATTTTTCAAAGATTTTGATTGGTTGCTATCCATGCGCTTAATGTGTCCAACGCATGGCTAGCAATGAGTCCAGGCAAGCCTAGTTCTAGACTGGCACCAATATCAGTGCCCACATGGAACACAAGCACTGCCATCTGCCGCCATTAATGCCAGCCACTACACAAACAGATGCCACGTAGCAGACAGTTTTATTTGATCTGTCGGCCGCTTGCTAGTTCCTTCTCTTAGCCCTCTCAAGTGTTTTTCTCATTTTTTTACTTAATAAATCAGCTGGCATCACCACATAAAAAAGAAAAAAAAAAGAAATTCACAATTCCCTGATTCCACCCCACCCGTTTTCGAGTCTCGCTTCCCTAGCAGGACAGCAGCCTAAACATTTCTTCATTTTCCCTTGGAGAACAGCCAACAACAACCTGCAAATCATTATACCTTTAAAAAAATTAATCCCAGGACAAGTTACCGGTACAGGTTCCAAATCAGTCTCAGTCAGTTATGTCTCCACTTTTTCCCACTGCCTGTATGCACACCCACTTGCTCCCACTGTCACTCACCTACCCTTTTCTGCTGCCTGATACCACTTAAGCTACTAATTCCTCGCCCCAGAGTCACTTGGTTCCACTCAAATCAGCTCTCCTTAAATGCTAAAAGAAAAAAAAAAACTATCTCTGTGACTCTCTGACTTTTGGTACTAGACAAGAACTCTCTAAACTTCCACATTCTGGACAGCACTAGCCTTGAAAAAGTCACAACTTTTAAGTACCTAGGAGTGTGGCTTGACAGTCACCTTGACTTCTCTGCTCATGTGGACTTATTACATAAAAAGCTTCACCCTAAACTTGGCGGGCTGTATAGGAACTATGAGTGCATCCCTCTGCCGGCCCACAGAGCCATTGTGCAGAGAATGATTCTTCCCCTCTTTGACTATGGTGACACTAACTATGCTAGTGCTCCCAAGTCTACCCTGGCCAGACTGGATCCACTCTTCCACTCCTTCTGTAGGTTTGCCCTGGATTGCCCCCCCCCCGACCCACCACTGCCAACTCTGCACCTCTCTCCTTTCCCTCTCTTGATGCCAGATGGCTTGTTCTTTGCTGTTCCTTTTTGCTAAGTACTGGCTGGACTCCCTCCCATCTTACCTTATGTCTCTTCTCTCCTACCCTTCAGACCCCTGCTACTCTCTCCATAGCTCTAATCTCTGCTCTGTAACTCTCCTGTCCAGGCAGATCTCGGCTGGGCAAGCTGCTTTCTCTTTCTGCCTTCCCAAACTCTGTAACTCCCTCCCTGTTCCTATTCACTCTGCTACCTCAGTCTGCTCCTTCTGCAGTCTTATACATGAATACTTTGCCCCCTCCTGTAACTGCCACTGACTCCTCCATTACTGCCCCTTCCTTCCTCTTCACCCTTTCTCTGCCCCCCCGTTTCTCATACAGTTCTCTCCCTCCCCTCTTTCTCCCCTCTTCATTCCTCTACCCTCTCTACCTACTCACCCTAATTTCTGGACTTACCTTCTCTCCTTCCTGTGCTCTACCTTTTCCTTTCTCCCCTTCTCTACTCCTTGGCCTTTGCTAGACTACCCTTAGCCATTTGCACTAATTTGGTCCATCCCCTTTTCTTCTAGGAAAATGTTATTTACTGCTGAGGCTGTATTTTCTGTAAATAATTCCTATATATATGCTCTTGTACGTTCAATATATATTACCCGATGTTTAATTTATAGTATATTGTGCAATAGTGTGCCTTGAAATGAGTGTAGATTCTCTGTCAATATTTTTATGCTGTATGGATATGTATTTCTCCCTCTACCCCCCCCCCCCCGGATGCTTCTGGAAATGAGTTGTTAATGGCTCAGTATGTCTCTCTTGGTGAAAGTTTTGAAATAAAATAAATACATTTTAAACAAAATCAGCTTAACAAATAACAGCATCAAGAGATCTCCGTATAATTTATTTGTAGCCTCCGTTCTTGCACCTGCCACGTTCACTCCTCCACGCTGGTCCACACACTCAGTCACTCACAAGCTGCTCCAGTTTAAAAGAACAACAATGATAACAGAAATACTAATAATAGAAATGCAGGGCCATATATTTAGAAATGCGCCAAAGGCCAGCGCAAGTCTGGCACAGCGCAAAACTGATGCGTCTTGGTGCGAGTGCCATATTCAGAGATTGCGCATATCAAACTGTGCCAGTGCAACAGGGCTGAATATGGCACAGTTGTGCCATGGCACAACCGTGGATGCGCTATGGTGCAACCGTGGATTCACCATGGTGCAGCCGTGGATGCGCCATGGCACAACCACAGGTGCACCATGGTGCAACCACAGGTGCACCATGGCACAACCACAGGTGCGCCATGGGGCAACCACAAGTGCGCCATGGGCAGACACAGAAGTCCCAGGGCAACCATGGGAGCAGAGCACCAGAGCAACCGAGGGGGGGGGGCACGGCACAGAGTGGAGACCCAGGGACAGAGCCAGGGCAGTGGAGCGACAGGCCACAGGAGGCCACCGCCAGCAGCGCATAGTAGGGTGCACACAGACAGCCAGACCCCCACCCCAGAACACAACAGTGGCACAGACAGGAGGCAACTGAGGGATGCCAATAGGGGATGGAGGGCCACCAAGGGGGCCCCCCGCAGGCAGCAGGCCATACCCCCCCCACACAACCAGGCCAGGCCACATCCAGGACCACGCAGCCAAGCAGACACACCCACCACACAACCCTGACAGCCACCCCAAGGGCACCCCAAGGCATAGCCAGAAACCGAGGGGAGGGACACCACCACCTTGAGACATACAGCAGCACTCAGCAGTGATCCACAGAAGCACAACACGCACCCCAACACATGCACATCACATGGACAGGCACTGGGCCACTGCAGCATGGCTCCTCATGCCACTTGCAAAGCAGACACAGACACAGGCAGGTAAGGCAAAATAGAAATGTATTCAAAAGAACTATATAGAGTAACAAGGGTGTGTGAAAGGGTAGGATAGCGAGGGAAGGGGACAGGGAACTGGGACTGTACAGTGGGAAGGGGGACTGATGGGGGAGGAACAGCAAGGGAAATCGGGGATTACTGGAGCTAAATCTACTGGTGGTCACACCCTGCCGCTCCGTGGCACCCTCTCTGTTGTCAGTCAGCCAACATCATGCGGCACATCTGAAGGACTGCCTCCGCAGTTGTGGATGTCACCCGAATCAACTACCGGAGCAGCCGGTAGTACAAAAGTAGCTGCCCCATCTGCTGGACATCTATGACAAGGGATAGGACAGGTGATCAGTGCAATGTCTCAAGGTACCATGCCCACCAATGTGCAATGGGCAGCAGGAACACACACCCCTGGAGTGCCTGCTATGGCCACCCACAGGGGGATGGGCCAACGCCTGCCAGCAACTCGGCACACCAGTACAATGCACAGAGGTGGTCCCAGCCGCACATTGGCCACCCGACTGCGGAATGACAGTCACATGGCACAGTGCACCAGCAGCACCACAGCAACAACAGTGTCAGCCGGGCGCATACCCATCCCAACAGCTGGCACACGTGTGCAATGGCCGCCCCACAGTGGCATGCATCATGCACTGTGCGACACACACAGCTGCCACGGCACGTGGCACAGGTGGCCATGCCCGCGCCCACTCCCCCGCCGCCCTACCAAGTAAAGTGTGCAGGACCAAGACAGTGCTTACCTGACCTCTGCAGCCCTGCTGGTGCTGGTCCTGCTCCTGCACCACCACCATGGCCTGCCGTGGCCTGCTGTGCTGCTCCTGCCACTCTCGCAGCCCTCGCACGGCATTGATTCACAGGGCCTGGGAATGGAACAAAGACAGGTACACATCAGGACACATCCACAGCAGCTTCCCACCCCCCAACCCTGTGTACAGGGTGTGCCCGTGCCTGACATGGCCCACACGGCTGTATCGCAACGCAGGCTGCAGCTGGCAGTTGCCACTCCGCAATGTGCACGATGACAGTGAACCCAACTGCAGGGCATGCTGGGTAGCCTAGCCAACAGTACAGTACAGCACTAGGGCATACATGCAGTATTGGCTGACTTACCTGGTCGTGGCACAGCCCCTTGCCGTTCGCATGCCTGCAGCCGTCGCAGGTGCTCTGGGTCCCACTGCACAAGGTCCCCATACCTATGACGTCATTGCTCCCCTGTCCAGGCCACCCCAGTCACTTGCTGCAGACTGGCAGCAATTCCCTGCCACACCGCCACCCTTGGCTGCTGCAGCAGCACCTGTCCGAAGAAGAGCTATGGGGCGTGTGGCAGGACGCACGCCACCAGGTTCACCAGTTCAACCTGGGGCCAGTTCCTTGCCCACCGAACACCACGCTGCACCATAGTGCCAACCGCAATGTGGGGAAGGAAAATGGTGGCCGGAGGCACAGGTGTGCACAACATGCACCAGATACGTGATGCGAGGGTACATGCGCTGTGTCCACCCATTGTGCAGTGACAGAGATGCACAACATGGGCATGGCCAGACTGGCATGTGGCAGGGGAGTAACAAGGGGTCAGGGGTCACACCAGGGGTCAGCCGCCGCACAGTGCGCCTGTGTGCAATAGGAGGCATGGCGCACCGTGCACCAGGGATCGACAAATTTTAAAATTCACTAGTAGTCCAGGACAAGTGGCTTGTCTGAAAGTAGTAGTCCTTGTGTAGAAGCTGGTAGTCCGGTTAAAAAAAGGGCATATTTTAAAGAAAAATCAATAAAAGTAAAGAACAAGGTGCTTGTATGTTTTTTTTTTTGTGTGTGTGGGGGGGTTAAATACTAATATGTTAACACTGACAGTCTGAAAATGTTTAATTTCTGTTATAGAGCACACAGAACCAGTGTCAGGAAAGGCGAGACTAGATCAAGACAAGAGGACAGAGAAATCAGCAGTACAGGCCAGGGTGCAACACACAGTTAGGCAAATCAAATCACAACCCATCAGTCAGAACACACAGCCCACACACAGTGATAGGCTCCTCTTATTTTATTTAAATAACTTTCTCTCTCTTTTTTTTTTTTTTTTGGTATGAACAGTGTTTTTCCCAAGCCAGCCAGACACAGGATACTAGACTAGAAGCACCAGGGTCAGTCACCCCTCATTCGTTCACTCCTTTCCATACGATACCTTTCACAACCCACAAACAGTTATGCTCCTCTTATTTTATTTTCCTTACACTCTTTTCTTTCAGCTTATTTTTTGCTTTTGTCTTTCACAAGCGAGCCAACCACAAAACACTAGCAGGTCACCCATCCGTCCCCTTCACTCCTTTCCACATGAGTGTCAGACACCTCTCCTCCAACAACACAGCCCAAACATAGTTAGAATCCTCCTCGTCTTTCCTTTTTTTTTTTTTTTTTTTTGTAATAACTTTGTGTTTCTTTTTTTTTTTTATGTGTCTTTCCCAAGACAGCCGGCCACAGGACAGGACAGGACAGTAGAGGCAGGATCCTCTCTCTTCAGTTCACTCCTTAGTATCCACACGATATCTCTGCCACACACTCAGTTTGTTGTTAGGCTTATTTATTTGAGCAATTAATTAATTACACTTTTTTGCTTTAGTTAGGCTGGGTAGTTAGTGCAGAATCTGCAGGTATATTATAGACAGAGTCTCTTATGTATTATTTTAGCTGCAGTCAGTGCCTAACATAGTTTCTTTATGTGTGGCTTACTTTGCAATGCAATCACACAAAAATAATGACCTGTATGCCAGCAACTCTCACCTAACTGCAGTGCCTTTACTTTAAACAAGGCTAGTCCTTAAAAATTTCCTGCTCATTCAAATAGGGGCCATTGCTTTTTGGGGGGGATATTAACTAACTCCATACTGCCTTTAGCCCCTGGCTGACTGTACAATCACACACAATGGCGCCAAGTTAACTGCCAACTCCCAACCCCCTCGTCTATTGCAGTGTTCCGGAGCATCAATGTACAAGCAGTAGACAGCACTACAGTTAAGTAATAAGTAAAGTAAGCACAGTCTCTTCTCAACAGGAGTCAGTCAAGACTTTCACTTTTTTTGTGTAGCCTGTCCCTAACTACAGTGCAAGTGCTGCAGTACTTTGCGACTTCTCTGATCGTCGGTCTGACTAACCGAGTTAACAACCCCCCCCTCCAAGCTGCAAATAGACAAATCTGACCCCCGCAGTAGTATTTATTTAACTTTCTGCCAGTCCTGATAATAGCTGGCCTATGGTGGAAATACAGAGTTCTACTAGGGTACATCACTGGCGATCACAGACAGCAAGAAAATCACTGTCTGTAGTCACCTGTTTGGAAATGGCATTTTCAGTGCCAGTCTCCCGCTTTAATGCACGAAACCTCCCACCCCACATTACCACCGCGCCAGTGTCCTGGGCTGACATGTACTTGCCCACATTGAATTTGTTGGCTCACCTGTCTGTCCTAGATATATTTTCTCTTCTGCTGCTGCGATGGGTCGAGGTGGATCAGGGAGGGTCCTGGAGTCCGCACGCTACCATGCTTGCTCTGTAGCTCTGTTTCAGCTTGGCAACCCACCTGATCAAATCTTAAGCAAAACATGTGAGAGTGGCTGAGCTGGCATGATTGATGGGTGGCACTGGCGGCACCTAGTGGTCGGTTGGAAAATGGCACAGTAGGTTTATAAAACGAATAAAAAAAAGGTTTTGAATTGGTTGTCCAGGGACAACCCGCAACCTAATTAATGTTAGTCTGACTGAAAAATCTTGTAGTCCGGGACGTCGGGCTATGGGATTTGTCGACCCCTGCCGTGCACCATGGTCTCTGTTGTGCAGTGGGCACACAGTATGCAAAAGGCAGGAGCACACCGACCGGAGCATGCGCACTGCGATCCTGCGCAGTTCACATGCCTGGGCATTGCGCCGCGACTTGCTCTAAGGCAGTCTCATTGCGCATGGAGCACATTCACGATATTCAGCCACCACATGCAAATGAGCTCATCAGCCAATGCGTGGCACACTGGGGAAATTAGCATGTTATTGCCGTTGCCCCAAAGCTCATTTGCATGCGTTGCACTATGAAGGTGCCACAGACCAGCACAGGCCATGGACTGATATTGCAGCCATCTGAGGTAAGTTGCGCATGCTGCTGGGGCACACTGAGCCCAGCCATCACAACAGGGTGTACGGATTAGGGTGCTGCTGACACTGACACACTGTACTGTCCATGTCCACAGGTAGCAACGTGTCAGAACGTGAAAAGAGTGAAGAACATAGGCCTGCTCGCAAACACAGGCCCAATTTCACAAAGGCAGAGGCCCTGTTCGAGGCCTGCCTCAACAGGGAGTCACTGTTGAGTGGTGCCACAGGCACACCACAGTCCAGGGCTGGGGCTAGGGAGGAGGTGGCGGCATGCGTCAACCAGCAGGGCTGCCACTAGCGGTCAGTGCAAGAGTGCCGCAAGAAGGTGGGCACCGATAAGCGGCGCATCAGAGAGAAGGTGGCAGCCATCCGTACAGCCCGGAAAGCTACTGGAGGGGGGGCCTGCTGATGCACCACAGCTCACAGCGCAGGAGGAGTTGGTGGCAGCCACCATGCACCGCAGCGCTGTTGAGGGTGTGCCAGGTGGAGCTTTCCAGATGGGTGGCAGCCCATCACTGCATGGTACGTATGTTGGGCACGCACAGCATGCAGTGGCTGTGTTGGGGTGGGTAGGGGGCTTTGCATCACTGACGCATCTTTTTTCTGTTTCAGCACCAGCACCTGCATGCAGAGGATGGGGCACCAGCAGCAGCCGTTTGGGCAGGCCCAGCCCCGGAGGACCAGCTATCCACCTCCACAGGCATCCGGGGGCCTGATCGGCTGCAGCTCACCACCACTGTCCAGCCGGATGTCCTGGGCATGGGGTTGGACGAGGCCCTGGATGTGTTTCTACAGGATGCCAGCTGCAGCATCCTCTGCGTGGAGACACAGATGGGGGTGGGGTCCAGCACAGCTGACAACCTGACCATAATCCTGAACAGCATGGGTGGTGGTGTGGGGGAGACGCCCATACCAGATACCATCACAGGCAGCATGCCCAGTGGCTTGACAGTGGTGGGACAGCTGCCCACCGCCACAGCAGTGCCATGTGGTGGTGGTGCTGCCGTGCAGGTGCTGGACAGCGTTCAGCAGCCGGATGGGCAACAGCAGCAGGGGCCACAGGGCAGCTGGATGCGGGGTCCACTGCTGGTGGTGCCTGATAGGGACTTACCCCATGGGGACCCCACTGTGCAGCGTCCACCTGAGCAGGGGGCTGTGCAGCATGGTCATTCACCGCAGGAGGGTAGGTGCCCCACACAGGTTCCCTTGGGTGCTGATCCTTTGGCAGAGCACACCTGTTTACTGCGGTCCTCAATGGATCGACAGGTGCTGCTTGCCACTGGGGTGTGTGCACTGTTCGCGGAAGTGCGCCAGGCGGCCAAGCAACACGAGAGGGGCACTGCGCAGCTCCTGGCAGCTATACAGCACTTGCAGGAGGACATGATTACATCCCAGGATCGCATAGCCAATGCAATCATGGACGGCTGTGCGCTGCTGGCTGCCACAGGGCATGGCCGGCCACCATGGACACCACATAGTGCACTGTCCACCCCACAATCCTGGTGTCAGGCGACACCCTCCCTGTTGGCACTGGGCTCTGCTGTTGGCATCCCAGGCATGTCTTGGGCGGGCCTATTTGGGCACCTACACACCCCTGCGCGGACCTGGTCGCGGTCCCGCAGTGCAACCCCTGGGGGGCTGTTGCAAACACCCCCTGTGGCCGATGAGCAGCCTGTGCCTGCCAAGCAACCCTGGTGCTGCCCCCCCCCCATGGTCACAGTGGCCATGGTTCCACACAGCGACCCTGATGTGCATGCCGCCCTAACTGCAGTGTGCAGTCGCTGTCCTGTGTGCACATGGATGGCATACGTGTGTGTGTGTGCGTACCACTGGTGTGGCACCTGTGTGTTGCACCGCACGCTGCCTGTGTGTGTGCCTGCCCGGCCACTGGCCCATGTGGCGTGGGCATGATGAGGGCAGGTCTGCATTGGTTATGCCTGTGCACCGGTGCAATGCATCTGATCCCTGTCACTTGCCAGCACCTGGGTGTGGGTGTGTGTGTGTGTTGCTTTGTGATGCTGTGTGCAGTTGTGTGTGGTTCTGTGCCACTGCCACCCCTACCCCTGCACCACGCCTCTGTGTGTGCATGCCCATTGCCATGCATGCCCCTGCCTGTGTGCTGTACCTGTGTGTGTGGCCTTTGCATGGGTTAGGCACCACCTACCTGCGTGCACCGTAGTGCTCCTGTGCGATGGTGTCCCGATGCTGCCACCATCCTTTGTAGCCAGGGATCCCTCCACCCGGGGGGGGGGGCTGTCCACCTCGCTCTGGCCCATTGCCATCATTGTCCCCACTGCTGTCGCCCTCTTCAGCCTCGACAGCTATCACACAGTTAAAGGCCATATTGTGCAGTATGCAGTAGGCCAGGAATAGGCCACCAGCTTCCGAGGGGCTGTACGGTAGGGCACCGCCAGACTTGTCTAGGCAACGGAACCGTGCCTTCAGCATCCCAAATACACGCTCAGTGATGTTTCGTGTGCTGGCATGTGTTCATTGTAGCATTTCTGTGCTGGGGATGATGGGCACAGATAGGGGGTGAGCAGCCAGGGCCTCAGTGGATAGGCACCATCTCCTGTGTGGATAGTGACATGGTTAGCCCTGTGTCTTCCTTTGCTGTGCCCCTTGCCTGTCCCTGGCACCCTCATCAGCACACCCACGCTGCCCCCCCATCCCATGGCCTACCCTGCTGGCACCCCTTGCCCATCCCATACTCACCCACTAGGTGGCCTGTGGAGATGTTCCCACACTCGAATCTGTGGCACAGCGCAGAGCTATGCCAAATGAACGCATCATGTGCACTCCCAGGGTGTGTGGCACAGACATTGGTGATGCGCCCCTTGGCATCGCACACCACCTGGCAGTTCACACTAGGGAACCCCTTCCTATTCATATATACCACACCCTCAGGGCCAGGTGGCGTGTGGATGCCGACGTGGGTGCAGTCAATGGCCTCAAGCACACCAGGCATGCATAGTTGCTGTATGCTCCACCTGTGTGCTGGGGAAATGGATGTATTCTGAAGCATGTGGCAGCAGAGCATTGAGGAACTGTGTGAGGAGGCGTGACATGGCCAACTGGATTATGCTTGTGGTGTCCCCTGTTGGTCTCTGGAAGGTGCCCATGGCGAGCAGGCACATAACAGCTGTCACTTTTGTCTCCACAGACATTGCGTGGCTCTGTCTTGTGGGTGCCTGCATCTCCTCACTGCACAGCTCACAGAGCTGCCTCAGAATGGCCCTGTTCAGGTGGTACCATCCCACAATCTCCATGTCTGTGTAGTTCTCAAAGGTGGTGTGGGCATGGTACCACCTGTTACAGACTTACCACCGACGGGCCCTTCCTTGGCCCTGTTGCTATTCCTCCTGCCCCCTCACGACCTTCATTACGGCCTCCATTAGGAAGGGCACACTATCCGTAGGCCCCCGGTGACCTGTCTCCCCCGGGTGGTCGGCTCCTGAAGGCTGTGTGCCACCCTGGTGCACTGCATGGCACTGTGCCTGCCTGTCCCTCTCGTTCTCTCGGCCCCAGGTTCACTCTCCACTGTGTCCTCTGTCCCCCTGCCCCTGTGGCTGCCTGTGACAGTCTCTCTGTCTCTCACTGGCGCTGTCTCCCTTGCTCTGTCTGTCCATCTGTCCAATGTCTCTTGCCACTCTCTCTGTCTCCCTGTCACCTGGCGCAAGTGCTGTCTGTGTGCTTGCGCCCTGTATTTATAGGCTCAAATCTGCTCGGCACATCCAGGTTTTGCTCTGCATTTGCGCCATGGTTCCACAGTTGAATATCGCACTGCGCCGAATATTCATGGGCACCCCCCCCGCTCCTGTGCATGCATTCATTATTGTTGCACAGTGGCGCAGTGAGAATTGCACTGAACAGTGGCTCCTGATGAATATCGTTCCTTGGCGCAAGTCCGTACTTGCACCGGCGCATCTCCGCTTTGAATATCCCGGCCTGTGTGTGTGTGGGAGGGGTGGGAGCCATTACAATCACTTGGGAAAAAACAAAACAAACTAGAACTACGGTAGCTACAGTTGGCAAAATTCCTTTCCTCAAAAAAAAAAACAAAAAAACAGCAAAGACATGCAGGCGGAGGAACTATTTTATTTAAAATAAAAACAAAGATTTAACCTTTTTATTGCTTAATCCTAATTTTAATTTTGATATGCATGGACAGTTTAGATGCCCATTTCATAAGTGCAATAAGACACCCCGGGGATGTGCACTAGACACTTCTAGTGCACGGCCAGGGACTGAAGGCACTCACATGCCTTACTACACCCCTGGCACATGTGCCAGAAGTGTCTAGTGCACACCTCGTTGTGTCTTATTGCTTACTTAGTTTCCTTTTGATTCATAATGTCTGTGTTGAAATACAACATGTATGAATATCTTAAAACTGCATTGTTAAATTCTGTAGTCTCATATCCTATAGTGTACTGTTTACTCTAATAAAGTCAAATTAATGAACTAAAAGCGTTCATTATTTTTCAAAAAAAATTCCTTGCAAAATAATATTTACTAATGAACACACTTATTCAGATAGTAATTGTCATGGACTACGGTATGACAAATGCCCGTGAGAGGTTTCAATAAAGCCATAAACCAATGGAACTATGTGCTTTCTACAATATTTCCACATGCTTAACCATAGACAATATCACCCTTATTGCATTTACCAATGTTTTAACATGTGCCATCATGCACAGGTGCTAGACGCATCTAGTATATCCCACTGACCTAGACATAAAGTCGACACAGTTCTCATGGTTTTACTTATAACAGAAATGCCAGTTCAGTCTGGCTTGACTTGGAGCAATCAGTTTATATCAAACTATTATCTACTAGCATTGAGTCTTCTCCTCACAACTGGATAACCTTGTATTTCTGCTGTTACCTCTATAATTCTGAGGCCACCCCCCTTTTCGCACTTTGACAAGGTCCCTGGCTACCCCCCGTCCACCTCACCCCCCCGCCTCTACCCCTCCCACAACAGCTTGACAAGGCCTATGGCTGCCACTTCCTACCTCTCTTACCACCCCATCCACCTCACCCCTGCCCCTACCCTCTCACACCAGCCTGACAAGGTCTATCGCTGCTACTTCCTGCCTCTCTTACCATCCCATCCACCTCACCTCCCCTGCCCTACCCCTCCCACACCAGCCTGACAAGGTCTATTGTTGCTACTTCCTGCCATTCTTTCTTTCTCCCATCTTTATCCTCCCCCCCCATCTGTGCTTTCTTCCTGGTAGAACAATAAAACTGTGTATAGATACATATATACCGTATATATATATTTGCTCACTTTATTTTGCTGTTTTGGAAACATAGTACTTTTACCCCTTGGTATGTTTTGTCTCCCTTCCCCACTGATGTGGTACTTTTTTAAATGAGCTGTCTGTGCTCAGAGGTATTGTATTCTGAGAATGAATAAGTAAATACAAATAAATAAATAAATGTCCTACTAGCATACCTTGCTGAATAGTTTGTGCAAGATAATGTTTGAGGGAACCCTCACTTATTACTTTCTGACTACTCCTACACGGTCTGCCATTTTTGCCATCACTTTTCGGGTTAGTGTGCACTATCTATAAGTTGCAAACCGAGCGAACCATTACTGTGTTAGTTATTCCGTACATCTGTTGACATTTATGTAACTTAATGAACTTACACTCAGTGCTACAGCATTGTTCTTGGCACTTGGTGCTTTCTATGGTTTTGGGGGAGGACATAAATCATGTAATCGTTAATACTGTGCTAACTCTATGTAGAGTCTATTCTGGCATCAGGCGTTGTTCAGTCTGCTCTCCCAACTCCTTTGTGATTCACCTAATGTGGAAAGAAATACTGTGACTCACCTAACATTGAAATAAATTATTTATTTTCATTTGGAATGCTTCAGTAGCTAAATAATTTATCTGTAGGGTTTGACTGTCACTTACATTGTATGAATAACATTATACATTTTCTGCATTGTACATCATCCACTGCCTGCATGTCTTTTTTATGGTTGCTTGCACGCATGTGCAAGAAACATAGTGCCGTCACCCGAGTTTTCGGAGGTGTGGCAGCCGTCTTCCAATTCAGTCAGTGTGTTTGCAGGCGCGACCCCAGTTCTCCAATGAATGCCCGGCTGTCTATGACAGCAGTTGAAAATGCAGTGCCATACAGTTGAAAGGGAGAGCTCCACTTCAGTGAGCAGAGCTCCCCTCCACCGCAGCGCTTGCGCACATTGCGTGCTCATCCTCCACACACACACACTGTATGTCTGACGGGGGTTGCCCAATCCCGTCGCTCCAGCCCCCCAAACAGCCTTCCAGCTGCCATGCTGGAGCCCACCCAAGCGTGTGAAGCGTCCTGCGTCGTCAGCCCTTCCAGCTGCCGCTGAGAGCCCCCCTGCGTGGCAATAGATATTATGGCGACAGGGGTACCCAATCCCTCTTGGCTCCACGCCCGCTCCAAACAGCCTTCCAGCTGCCATGCTGGGAGCCCACCCCAGCCAGTAATGTCCGCATCGTCACTTTCAGCTGCCATGCTGGGAGCCCACCCCAGCATGGCAAACGTCCGTGTCATCCAAGAAAAAACAACCTGTAAACAAAAAATTCCCTGGCGGTCTCGCGGTCTCTGCCCACCCGGCCCACCTTTGTGCACTCTGCCTCCCCACACCCCCACCTCACCCCATACTTACCTCTGGAGCTTGGTGCGCTGATCTTCGGTGGACTGGTAACACATCTGCACTCTTCAAAGCCGACCGCGAACTGAGGACATGCCGGTAAGCTGTATAATGCAGTAAAGAGGTTTTTTTCAACTTTAATGCATATCTCGGGCATTTTTTGGAATTTTGGCACCAAATTTTCAACATGGGGTTTATGGGAACCCTCCTCATGAATTATTGAACTGTCATGGCATTAATGGGCCAGTAGGACCAATTACTTGAAACGACAGTGCCAGTATTCATAAGGTGGGCTTTCAAAACCTATGTTGCAAATTTGGTGGAAAAATCTTGAAATGACTGTTTACGAAGGCATTACGCAGTTCCTACGCATGCTCGTATGTTCGCAAATTTTTAATATTTGCACTCTGGATTTTCAATATTGCCATTTTACCATATCTGCTTATGAGCAGTATAGCTGTAATTTTTCACTTCTTGCCCAAAATGTGTTTCTGCGCATGTATCGCACAATAGTGCAGTCAGTGTGCGAAATCAATGTATGGAACACATTAAGAAAATCACAGTGACACTGTTAATGAGCAGAGGTCTTAAAATGGCTATGTTGAAAATTTAGTGAAAAAATTTCTAAAAATGACTGTTTTACGACCATGTGTTGCGCAGTTCCTACGCACGCTCGTAAGTTTGTAAATTTTTAATATTTGCACTCCAGATTTTCAACATTGCTATTTTACCACACCTCCTTATGAGCAGTACAGCTGTCATTTTTCATATGTCGCCCAAAATGGGTTTCCCTGCTTATAGTGCACAATGGTGCAGTCGGCGTGTGCAATCAATGTTTGGGACAGATTAAGAAAATCACAGTGACACTTTTCATGAGCAGAGGTCTTAAAATGGCTATGTTGAAAATTTGGTGAAAAAATTTGCCAAAATAACTGTTTTAGGAGCGCACGTTGTGCAGTTCCTACGCACGCTTGCAAGTTTGCAAATTTGTAATATTTGCACGCCAGATTTTCAACATAGCCATTTTATTACACTTCCTTATGAGCAGTACAGCTGCCATTTTTCACATCTCGCCCAAAATGTGTTTCCGCACATGTAGCGCACAATGGTGCAGTCGGTGTGTGAAAGCAATGTTTGGGACAGATTAAGAAAATCACAGTGACACTGTTCATGATCAGAGGCCTTACAATGGCTATGTTGAAAATTTGGTGACAAAAGCCCATAAAATGACTGTTACGAGTAAGCATTGCGCAGTTTCCACGCACCCTCATAAGTTTATGAATTTGTAATATTTTCAGTCCAGATTTTCACCAGTGGCATTTTCCACGCTTCCTTATGAACAGTACAGCAGCCATTTTTCACAGCATGGCCGAAATATGTTTTCACACTTTCACCGCAGAAATGCGTGGTCGCTGTGGAAAATCTTTGTTCGGGACAGATAAAGAAAATCAGAGTGACTCTGTTCATGATCGGAGGTCCCAAAATGCCTGTGTTGACAATCTGCTGTAAAAAAAAAATCCCCAAACTATTTACATTACGGGTGTGAGTTGCACAGTTTCTACGCACGTTTGTGACTTCACCAGTTTTTTTAATATTTTCACTGCAGATTTTCAACATTGCCATTTTTTACACCTCCCCATGAACAGTACAGCTGTCATTTTTCACATCCTGTTCGGAATGTGTTTTTGCACCTGTGGTGCTAAATGCCGAAGTCGCTGTGCAAAAGCAACTTTTGGCTAACAAACTGATATTGCCACTGTTCATGAGGTGGGGGTCACAAAAAAAACATGTTGACAATTTGGTGTGAAAATACCAATGAATGCCTGAGGTGTTAGGGTTTCCAACCATAACGCCCCACCCTGTGGAGAATGACAGGCATCAGGGGTGCGACTTGGGTTTCCCGCCTGTAATGCTCATACCATTCCACACCCTGCAGCCAGTGAGAGGCATTGAGGTGTGCCTTGGACTCTTCGGCCCAAAAGTTCAGCCCATTCTCTTATATTGCACCCATCTCACCGTATTTCCTGATGGAATGGGGTGCACATAAGGGCCAAGGACTCCAAGACACACCGTGACACTTGTCAGTGTCTGCAGGGTAGGGTGTGGTGAAATGGTGTGGCCATTATGCCTGATGACCCAAAGGCACACCCCAATGCCTGTCAGTCTCTGCGGGTTGGGAGTGGGGTTGGCTTCAGTTCAGTACTTCACTGCCATTCCTATTATGCAGCTCTGTAACTTCTACACTACCAATGCCAATGCCAGCAAGCAAACATTCGGCATTGACAAATGCTTGTTTCTTTATGGTTTTGTAATGTTCTAATTTTTTGGGACATAACTTGGGTTTAAGACCTGAACATGGTGATCTCTTCTGCTGCTGCAGTCAGAGAGGGACTGTTATTTGTAGTGGCTGTGGCATTATTGTTGCCTGGTGGAGAAGGTACTTTTCGCCTCAACCTCAATTATGAGTGTGCCAGCAGAAACAGATCACCCCGTGTATCTAAGTCTGCTTGAGTGTGCAGCTAGCACCCCTAGTTTGCAGCTGCCCCCCCATTCGTCATCCCACTGCCACCCCCACCTCCCCACCCTCACTCTCCCCTGATCCCTGTCCCATGCTTTTTGAAACTGTTCACAGATTTACATGATACCACCCATTCTGGTAGGGTGTTCCATTTTGCTAAAATTACACATTTTATTTTCAATCCAAATGTGAGAAGATTCATGGTGGAGACAGGAATGTGATTGCTGGAACACTTGACTAATCGTTTTATTTACGTTGTCAAAAGTTGTCAATAAGCACAATATATGAAGAAAAGCCACTCAGTGCAGTCTGATTATTTTTTTTTGGGGGGGGGGGTTAGAAGGCTGCTGAGCCATGTGTTAAACTGTTGGTGATTCCTGCTTAAGGAGATGCTGCAGTTATCCTGCCTTGTGGCAGCCTAAGCCCAGCAAGGAAAGGGCTTCCATTTTACTGCCTGCACTGACCCAAGAACAGCATGCTTTGCTTGCCACTTTTAACACACATAACTCTAAAACTAGCAAGTTGGTCATTTATTTGGTAACTGGATAGGTGCAATAGGCCAAGAACTAACATGTTTTCAGGCACGAACCCAGGTCGCAAGGCAGAGAATTGTTGCAGACAATGAACAGACATGAATTATAGAAGGTTACAGTAGCTACGAACAGTGGACTTTACAGACTCAGTTCAAAAAGGTATACAATCCACGATCACAAGTGTTGAGTGTGGGCCAGGAACCAATGTAAGCAGAATTTACCTACATAAAGGTATATCCTATATATATCTTACTGTATATACAGCAATCCATAAATAAATAAATAATGCCAGTTATGGGATGCAATAAATTTGGGAGTTGAAGGGTAATAGTCAGAATTAAGTGCTCCATACCCACATATGGGGCTGGTGCCAATGTACACTTTGTGTGCAAAAAATTATTTTTATGTTGACTTGTGTGTGTGCGTTCACGTGTGCAAGCAACATGTTGCAGTAGTAGCATGGTAGTAGCACTTTCCAGAGGCGTGTCAGTGTTGTGGCAAATCTAGGGGATGCTTTAGTGGGTGTGTCCCTCAGCTGCCAATCAGTGAGCATGCTGCCGATGACAGCAGTTTCAGAGTGTGCCACCAACCTAAAAATGAATCTGCTGCTGCAATGAGAGACAAGCTCGTTATTACAGCGGCAGATCTGACACGCCTCCATTACGTGCCATTCCTGGTGAAACATTGAAATACATATAGCATTGGCTCCTGCCGTCCGCCATACAATCCCAACATCGGGGTGCCCAATCCCCCTGTTGGCATGCCCTTCCCCTTCCATTATGTGGCATACCTAACATGGCGGATTCTGCCACCTGCCACACAGTCCCGAAAAGCCAAAATCGGGGTGCCCAGTCCCCATGTTGGCATCCCCCATTTTAGTGTGTTTTTCCTGGTTAAATAATATCCCCTTTCCGACACTGGGATGCCCACTCCCGGTGTCGGTTGTGGCCCTCCTCCCTGAATTGTGGCACACTGGGAGCCCACCCCAGTGTGCCATTTTTTTTTCTTAACATTTTTAAAAAAGAAAACCTTCCTCACAGTCTGTTTTTACCTGCATGCAGAAAACGGTCCACCATTGTCTCCCTCGTCCCTCATCCCCCCCCCATCCCCACCCTCCTCTGTGCACCCATCTCCCAGCACCCACCTCACCCATACTTACTCTCCGGAGGTCGGGAGCCACACTCATCTCTGAAGTAGGACACGTCTGCACTCTGCAAAGCTGAACTGCGAACTTAAGAAATGATAGTAAGCTTTATAATGGGGGGTTTCAACTTAGGTTGGTATCTCAGCCATTTTTAGGACTTTTGGCCCCAAATTTTCAACATAGGGTTCTTGGGACCCCACCTGGTGAACGTGTAACAGTCATTTCATTTCTCGGCCCCGAAAGATGATTTCGCCGTTGCTGCATGGAATCACCTTTTGGGAACGATTAACAAAACGACAGTGTCAGTGTTCATGAGGAGAGGTCCCAAAAAGCTCTTGTTGCAAATTTTGGTGAAAAAATTCCCAGCATGCATTGTGCTGTTTCTACGTACGCTTGTAACTTCACCAGTTTTTTATATTTTCATTCTAGATTTCAACATTGCCATTTTTGCACACCGCTTTATGAACAGTATAGCTGTCATTTTTGACTTCCTGCACGAAACATGTTTTTGCACCTGTGGTGCACAATGGGTGCGGTCGCTGTGCGAAATTAACATTCGGGACAGAGTAACAAAATCACAGTGCCACTGTTCATGAGGAGAGGTCCCAAAATGGCCATGATGAATATTTGGTGAAAAAATTTCCAAAAATGACCGCATTACTGGCATGCATTGCGCAGTATCTATGCATGCTCGTAACTTTGCAAATTTTTCATATTTTCTCTCCAAGTTTTCAGCATTGCCATTGTTTTACACCTCCTCATGAACAGTATAGCTGTCATTTTTTGCATCGTACTCAAAATGTGTTTCTGCACCCATGGCTCCCAATGGTGTAGTTGCTGTGCGAAATCACCTTCCAGGATTGAGTAACAAAATTATAGTGCCACTGTTCATGAGGTGAGGTCCCAAAAAGCCACTGTTGAAAATTTGGAGTGAAAATACCAACAAACACCTGGGGCATTAAGGTTTCCAACCATATCCCCACCCTGTAGAGACTGACAGGCTCCGGTGACATAACTTGGGTTCATCGGCCATAATGCTCGCAGAATTCTACCCCCCACACTACAACCGCTGACAGGAATTGAGGTGTGCCTTAGGTTCTGTTACCCTAACGTTCACCTCATTCTCTTACATTGCACCCATCTCAGCTTATTTCCTTATGGAATGGGGTGAGCATAAGGGCCAAAAACCCCAATGCACACCCAACACCTGTCGCTCTCTGCAGGGTGGAGTGAGGTTGAATGGCATAAGCATTATGGCCAACCCAATGCCTTTCTGTCTCGGGGGCGGGGTGTTGGTGTTAGTTCAGTACTTCATTGCCATTCCTATTTTGCATTTCTAACTCCTGCATTACCAATGTCAGTGCCAGCTAGCCAAAATTTGACATTGACAAATGCTTGTTTATTTACTGTTTACTGAAGTATAGTAGACTGTATCAGTGGCGGAGTCAAGTCTGGGCATGTGTGTGTGTGGAATCTGACAAACATAGGCTTATGGACAAAAGCAAGTATTAGTTTAAAAAGATGTTCCAAAATTCAGGAAAACTTTTTAATATACTACAGTTGTCCCTCATTATAACAAATACTTCTTGTAACGAATCCCTGTTGTGGATTCCGCTAACAATCAGTAAGCATCACTTTAAAACTGAAAACAACTTTGAGCTATCACTTTAATTTTTTTTTCCATTTTGTGATCTGTGTTCTACACGTACAGATACTGCTGTATTTTATTTAACAATTGGAAGCAAGCCCAGAACAATTTGCTCTAATTTCAGTACTGTGTACCGTACCCCAAGAACTGGTACCATCAGTCAATCAGCACATAGCTATTTACGCCTGTTCACCAAAGCCCTACAATAGCCCCAGACTACACTAATAATTCAGTTCAGTCTCCAATTTCTGTTGAATTAAGCACAATTAATGTAACCACTCTATTAGATCCTGAGTAGCAGCCAGAATTTCACTTGCAACTTGTTCTCTTGTGAAGCAACACCAGTCCGTGTATCTGTGCATCTGTTCCCATTCCCATTATTTTAGCATGGCAGAGAGTAAACAAAGAGAGGCACTCAATGTCCACACAAAACTAGTCATTATTGACAGACTGAAGAATGGCGAAGGTGTAGCTAAACTAGCCTGAGTTTTCACTCGCAAAGTCCACTATCTGTATCTTCTGAAAGCTTGAAGAGTCTCTGTGGGCTTTTGCTGACAACTGCCTGGAAAAGGAGGGGATGCAGCATAAAAACCTGTGACTTGCCGGCGATGCTGCAGTGGACCAAGCTGTCAAAATCTGGTTTGAGAGTCAGCGGGCTTCTGGTGTGCACCACTCAGGAGCAATAGTGAAGGAAAAGGCGAAGTCTTTGGCAAGACAACTGCTGAGAGAGGACTGTAATTTCAAATCTTCCTCAGGCTGGCTCTGACATTTCCAACACTGAAACGGGATGAGGCAGCCTAAGATAGCAGGCGAACAGAGGTCGGCAGATGACACAGCTGCTGCAGAATTTATGCTTAAGCTAATAGACATTCTGGAAGAGGGGGACTATGAGTCTTGTCAGCTTTATAATGCTGATGAAACATCTGTTTTACAAATGCTTACCTGACTGAACCCTGGCTGCCAGAACAGAGACAGATGCATCTAAGAGCTACAACATTTTTAAGGATCGGGTGGCTGTGCTAGTCTGTATGAATAGCACAGGGGAACATAAGTTGAATCCACTGTGCATTGGGTGCTGTGCCAATCCCAGGTGTTTCCACCACATTAACAGAGACTTACTACCTATTCTGTATGATTATAGTGCCAATGCCTAGATGACGAGAGACATTTTTAGGCAATGATTTAACCACCAATTTGTCCCATCCATCCAACGCTTCCTGAGATCAAAAAGAATGGACACTAAAGCAGTTCTATTGCTCAACCAGTTCCCTGCTCACCCTAAAGCAGAAGAACTTAAAAGGAGAGATGGCAGAATCAAAGTGTTGTACCTTCCGAGTAACACTACATCCATGATCCAACCTATGGATAAAGGCATCATTTCTAATTTAAAAAAAGCTTTACAGGAAACAGCTTCTATGAGAAATAATTCTAAGGGACAGTGGTACTGAGTTGGTGAATTTTTTAAAGGGATACAGCATAAAAGATGTGAAGTATGTCACGGGCAGTGCCAGGGATTTCATTTCGGCTGCCAAAGTTACCAACTGCTGGCACGATGCTCTTGGCCTGATCTTCGAAGATGTCAGCACACCTGATCCCCCTGAAATGCCATCTCAAGATGCTGAGATGGAGGATGTTGGCATCGCTGCCAAATTGGGGCTGATAGAGGGGACCGGGCCGAAGCTCAGGATCAGCTGCAGCAGTCTTTTGCGCACAATGACAGCCTGCCTGTTTCGGATGCAATAAGTGATGAAGAAATCATCCAGGAAGATAAAACTGGGTCTTGAGCATTATGTGAATCAGAGGAGGGCAAAACAGAGGGTGCAGAGGGGTCTGAAGGTGTGCCGGAGAATGTCCACTCAGCCGAGGGGACAGCTGGTCTTGAGACCGGGTTGCGGTACTTGGAGCGGCAGCCTTTCGTGTCCGCTCTCCAGCTGTTCCAGTTAAGGCAGCTCATAGTGCAATGTACAAATGAAATGCTTCAAAAGCAGACTACCCTGGACTCATTTTTTATTAAATAAATAAATACAGTACATAATTCATTCAACATTTTTAATGTTTAATGGTTTTTTTGGTTAGTCATTTTTCTCCTACCTGGCTCCCAGTTGGCCACTCCATCCCCACATCCCCTGTTCCGGCCACCATCTGGTTCACTCCAGCTCCTATAGGGCCTTCACCTGTTATCTGCACCGCTTGCCCCCTGCGGCGGGATGGTGGAGTGCCCCCATCTCTCCCACCAAGTCCAAATCCAGTCATCAGCGATGCCCCCAAAACTGGGGTGCTCCATTGGATGGCCATCAACCCGCCGCGACCTGGGAAGCCATTTTTCCTTGTTCTCCCATGCGTGAGAGGGGCATGCAGTGATGCCAATGGGGGGAGCATGCATACATCCACATATGCCTCACCTGGCACCATGCCCCCAGCTCAGCCCCCTAATGCTTAGCATCGGCGCACAGCCCCTAGCCTCTGTTAGGGGCCAGCAATGTGCCGACACCCAGAGTCCCCCCTTCCCAGAGAGGGAGAGGGAGAGTAGTCCATTGGATGCTCAATCCCTCTTCTCCCCTGCTGACCCTCGGTGGCTAGAGTCCATTCCTGAACCCGGGTCTCCAGTGTGGAACGAGGTGTGGCATCTAGGTCGTCAACCCTCAGCGCCACCAGGGAGGCATGTTTAATGTTTTTAAACTATTAAAGGTTACATTATTTATTGTGCACTAAACCTTTTGTTATGATTAAATGAATTATTAATATACATTGTTACATGGTATGTGTATCTTTTTTCCAAATTGACTGCATATCGCTATAGTATATCCTCGTTAAAAGGAACTTCCCAGATGGCTCGAGGGGGTTGTTATAATGAGGGAGGACTATATTTAAATGTAATACAGCCTATATTTTAACTGCCAAATTTTACAAAAACAATATTTTTTCAGATTTCTTTGTGATTGCCTGCTGCTCAATTCCAAACCAAGTGACCAGACATTAGTCAATTTCAGATCTGTGCATAAATACCCAACCCCACAGATGTAGATAGGATTGCCACCGGATACATAGAAACATAGAAACATAGAATTTGATGGCAGATAAGGACCGCTTGGCCCACCCAGTCTGCCCATTTCCCTACCTACTGGATAAGCTGCAGATCCTAGTTAACCAGCAGCCTACTTGTTCTTACCCCAACCCCCTAGAATTGCCTTATGACTGTCCCATGCATGCTTGAATTCCACCACTGATTTTGACTCCACAACCTCCTCTGGAAGGCCGTTCCATGCATCCACAACCCTCTCTGTGAAAAAATACTTCCTTAAATTACCTCTGAGCCGCCTCTATCTTCAAATTGTGCCCTCTTGTTCTTGCACACCTCTTTTTGAAAGATGCTACCCTCTTGGACTTTGTTGATTCCTTGAGGTACTTGAAAGTTTCTATTATGTCCCCCTCTCCCTTCTTTCCTCGAGGTATACATATTAAGCTCCTTAAGTCTCTTCATATGTCTTCCGGTGCAGACCCTGCACCATTTTAGTTGCCCTCCTCTGGACAGCTTCCATCCTGTCTGTGTCTTTGCGATTGGGTCTCCAGAACTGCACACAGTACTCCAGATGGGGTCTCACCAGCTGTCTGTACAGAGGGATAATAACTTCCTGTTTTCTACTGGTGATGCCTCTCCTATGCATCCCAGTATCCCCCAGCCCTCCTTGCTGCCCTCTCACATTGCTTGCCCACCTTTAGGTCATCTGATATGACTACCCCCAGGTCCCTTTCCATTTTTGTTCTTGTTAGTATCTCACCCCCACTGTGTACTCTTCCCCTGGGTTTTTGTTTCCCAGGTGCATTACCTTGCACTTCTTAGCATTGAATCTAAGCTGCCATACATTTGACCATTCCTCTAACCTTGCCAAGTCCCTTCTCATCCTTTCCACCCCCCCTGTGCATCAACTCTGTTGCAGATCCTAGTGTCATCTGCAAAGAGACATACTTTTCCTTCCAGTCCTTCCCAATGTCGCTTATAAAACATTGAAGAGGACCGGTCCTAATACTGAACCCTGATACCCACTAGTAACCCTCCTTTCTCTCTGAGTGACTCCATTTACTATTACCTTCTGTGTCCTATTCTCCAGCCAATTCTTACCCAGGCTGTCATCTTGGGACCCACTCCAGGCAGGCTAACTTGTATATTAATCTTTGTGTGGGACTGTGTCAAATGCCTTGCTAAAGTCTAGGTAGGCCATGTCCACAGCCCTCCCTGATCTACTACTTTGGTCACCCAGTCAAAGAAATCTATCAGATTTGTCTGGCATGACCTTCCTGCTGTGAATCCATGCTGCCTAGGGTCCTGTGCCCCTCTGGCCTCTAGATACTTGACAATTCTTTCTTTCAGAAGTGATTCCATCATTTTCCCTATCACTGAGGTTAAACTAACAGGTCTGTAGTTTCCTGCTTCTGCCTTGCTCCCACTTTTGTGAAGGGGAATCACATCTGCCCTCCTTCCAGTCCTCGGTACCACCCCATCCTCCCATGATTTGTTAAAAGAGTAGTCAGTGGTGTACTAGTTCTACCTTAGCTCTTTAGAATTTGGGATGAATCCCATCAGGCCCCATTGCTTTGTCCACCTTCAGTTTTAAGAGTTCTTTCAGAACCCTTTCTTCTGTAAATGGGCTGGTATCAACTTCTGTATCCAGAGTGTTACTACTGTTTGTTTTATGTACCTCCCCTCTTCATTTGTAAATACTGAGCAAAAATATTTGTTTAGTATCTCTGCCTTTTCACAGTCTCTCTCTGCCCACCCTCCCTCCCTTTATTAAGCCTCACTATCCCTCCTTGGTTTCCTTTGCTCCCTGATGTACCTATAAAAGGTTTTATCCCCCTTCTTAACTGAGTTGGCTATCTTTTCCTCGGTTTGGGCCTTTGCTGTTCTGACTGCCTTCCCAGCCTCCTTTTGCTTTAACTGATACAGTTCTCTGTCCTGCTCCTTCTGCGATTCCTTGTACTTCCTGAATGCTTTCTTTTTCTCTTGAACCTTCACTGCCACTTCCTTTGAGAACCATAGTGGTTTCTTACATCGTCTTGTTTTGTTTATTTGCTTCACACAAAGACTCGTTACCTCTGTGATGGCAGTTTTATATTCCCCATTGTTCTTCCACCCCCCCCTCCTGCCCATTTGCTAGTGCATTCCTTAGGCACTCACCCATTTTGGCAAAGTCAGTCCTCCTAAAGTCCAGTACTTTTGTCTTTGTATGGCTTGACTCTGTTGCTGTGTTTATGGTGAACCATACTGTTCGATGGTCGCTAGTTCCCAGATGGCTACCCACTTCTACATCTGTGATCCTCTCTCCAACTCCATTTGAGAGAATCAAGTCTAATATTGCTCCCTCTCGAGTGGGCTCCAGTACTAGTTGTCTAAGGCATGCCCCCTGTAGGGCATCTAGAATAACTGCACTCTTCGAAGTGGCAGCTGCAACTGCACTCCAGTTAACATCTGGCATATTCAGATCACCCATCAGCAATATCTCCCCTTTTTCTGCCATTCTAAGTATACTTTCTATCATTTCCCTGTCCATTTCCTCCCCTAGGAAAGTCTGTATAACCTGTGCGTATTGTGGTGCCATTGCCTGTCTCCAAATTTACCCACAGAGCTTCTTCTCCTCCCTGTTTACCCTTTTGTTCTGTTGCTTTTATTCCTTCCCTTATGTAAAGAACTCCTCCTCCTCCTCTTTTACCCTCCCTGTCCCTCCTGTAGACAGTGTATCCTGGTATGTTTATGTCCCAGTCATGATTTTGTGTGTACCATGTTTCTGTGACTGCCACGATATCCAGATGTTCCTCCTCCATCAAGGCCACTAATTCAGGAAGCTTGTTACCCAGACTACGGGCATTAGTACTCATTGCTCTCCATTTTTTGATGGCTTTACCTTCTGTTGCAGCATCCCCCACTGACCGTTCTACCTCAGTCTTTTTCTCATTTAGTACCCTGTTTTGTAGGGAGAGGCTGGGATTTTCCTGCTGCTTGTCAGTGCCTCCCCCTTTGACTAGTTTAAAAGCTTGCCAATGAAGCATTTAAACCGATTGCTCAAAAGACTTGTTCCCTTCCTGGATAGATGCAGACCATCCTGCCAGTATAGGCTGGTGTCCCTCCAGGTGGAACCCCAGTCCTCAATGAAGCCAAACCCCTGTATTCCACACCATTTTTTCAACCATTCATTAAACTGCATGGTGCCAATTACCCTCGCCTCCCCCATGCTTTTGACAGGCAGCACCTCTGAGAAGGATACTGTGTGTGCTACTTGTCTTAGGTCCTTCCCCAACTCTGCAATGTCCTCCTGCACTGCTCTAATCTCATGATGAACCAAGTCATTTGTCCCTAGGTGGACAATTACGTCCAGATATGGTAAAGGTACTTAAATCTGATTGCAGAGCAGCACCCAGCTGGAATTACTGTTCTTCAGTATCTGAGCTCACATAAGGTAAATGTTACTGAACCCATGCAAAGTGCTACCAGTTTCTTAGAAAGTAACCTTGACTTAAAAAAAAACAAACTTACTTCTCTCAGCCTTCTTCACTCTCAAGCTGTGCTCAGCTAATAACTAAATGGACTGGTTGGGACAGAAATGGAATGTAGGACATGAAAGGTATTCATTTATGAAAAGCCAAATTCTCTGCATGTTTCTTCCTGTTAACAATGGTAATGCTACTTTACTTTAAAATAGCTGATGTTTAAATTTCAAAGCCGACCCATGCAGGTACCTTATAAACTTTCTAACAGCACTTGGGATGTGCACTGTAGCATTCTGTTTGTTAAACAAGCATTTGTCAATGCCAAATGTTGTTGCACTGGCATTGGCAGTGGCGGAGGAGAGGCATAGTGCTGTGAGTTTGTTAATGTGTCCCAAAAGGTGATTTTGTACAGCGAGCACGCCACGTGCGGCAGAGCTGCGGAAACATGTTTTGGGCAGGATGTGGAAAATGGCAGCTGGACTGTTGATAATGAGGTGTGCACAAATGCCATTGGTGAAAAATGTGGCATGAAAATATTGCAGATTGATGAAGTTACAAGGGTGCGTGGAAACTGCGCAATACACGCTTGCAACACAGTCATTGTCTGGACTTTCGCCACCAAATTTCAACATAGGCATTTTAAGACCTCTGCTGATGAATAGTGTCACCATCATTTCCTCAAAGTGTCCTGAAAAGTGATTTTGCACAGTGACCGTGCAATTTTGCACCGGATGTACGAAAACACATTTCAGCCAGCTGTACTGTTCATAAGGAGGTATGGAAAAATGCCAATGATGAACAGCTGGAGTGAAAGTATTACAAATTCACGAGCATGTGTGCAAACTGCGCAATGCACACTCGTCAAACACTCATTTTATTGACTTTCGTCCCTAAATTTTCAACGTAGGGATTTTAGGACATCTGCTAATGAACAGTGTCACTGCCATTTTCATAATGTGTCTCGAACACAGGCTTTCCACAGCAGCCGCGCTATTGTGTGCCGGAACTGCTAAAGCAGATTTTGGTCAGGATGTGAAAAATGACAGCTGTAATGTTCATTAGGAGGCATAGAACAATGGCACTGTTGAAAATGTGGAGTGAAAATATTATAAGTTTGCAAACTTACGAGCGTGCGTGCAAACTGTGCAATGCACGCTCGTAACACAGTCATTTTATGGAGTATTGTCACCAAATTTTCAACACAGGCATTTTAGGACCCCTGCTCATGAACAGTGCCACTGTCCCAAACACTGATTTCGCACAGCGACCGTGCTATTCTGCGTCGGAAGGCGAAAACACATTTCAGCCAGGATGTGAAGTATGACAGCTGTACGGTTCACAAGAAGGTGTGGTAAAATGCCAGTGTTGAGAATCTGGCTTAAAATTAGTGCAGATGTGCTAACTTATAAGCGTGCATTGCGCAGTTGCTACGCATGCTTGTAAAACAGTCATTTTTTGGGATTTATCCGACCAAACTTGCAACATAGGCTTTTTGAGAGCCCCTCTCATGAGCAGTGGCACTTTCATTTCGTTACTTGGTCCCGAAAGGTGATTCCACACAGTGATTGCTAAATCACCTTTTGGGACCGAATAACGCCATGACAGTGCAAGAATTCATGAGAAGGGGTCCCAAAAACCCTATGTTGAAAATTTAGACCAAGATTCACCAAAATTCCCAAGATATGCATTAAAGCTGAAAACCCCTATTCATTCAATTATACAGCTTACCAGCATTTCTTCAGTTCAGGTCGGCTTTGAAGAGTGCAGGCGTGTTCCGGTCCACGAAAATGGTTGTGCTGGACTCTGCAGGTAAGTATAGGGTGGGAGGGTTGGGGAGGCAGGAGTGCGCGGGTGGGTGCAGGTGGGGGTCACTGAGACTACGAGGACCGTTTCATTTTACAGGAAAAAACCCATCGTGGGACAGTTTTGTTTGTGCAGTGGATTTGGCACGCTGGGGTGGGCTCCAGCTTGCCACCCAACTGTTTTGGGGGTCTATAGCCGATGGGGATTGGGCACCCTGTCGCACACAGCACGGTGGGGATGAGAAGTAATGCTGACGGGATTGGGCACCGCTGGCACACAAGAAAGTGGGGGAAGCTGAGGATTGGGCACCCGCATTCAACAATTGGGGGTTTATGCTGACGGGGAGTTGGCTCCCCATCGGCACACAAAGAAAGCGGGGTTAACTGACAGGGGGATTGGACCCCCCCCAAAGTTGGCAGTATTTCGGCAGCTGCCCGCTCGCCGACCATGCTCATAATGTGGGCGAGCACGTAGGAAGGGTCCGCTGTGTATGACAAGCTTTGCTTGGATTGCAGCACACCTTTTCTTAGATGTGCTCACCACATTATGTGTGCATGGTGTGGCGCCATCGGGCAGGCTGATTGTGGAATGAGGGACGCACCTACTGGTGCGTGCCCTGCATTCGCCCAGCAGCAACCCCACTTCCAAAGTTGCACTGTCCCACGATGTTGGCTGTGCAAGCACGCCAACATAAAAAAAAACACTAGCCTTCCCATTATGTTTGCTTGTGGCACTGAATGATTTGATGAGGCTCTACGATGCCAGTTCGACAACCCTTTTGTCAACCAGCATCCCGCCGACAGGAATCATGTTGACTGCAAGTTGCGGTTAACATGATTGCTGTGTGTCTCCTGATTAATTTTTTATTTATTTTATTTATTTATTTAAGATCACATGGGAATTACTACCCTTTGAGTCATAGACTCGTTTCCAAAGGCTCCATGTCAACTACAACGTAAATACAGTATCAACAACAGGCTATTATAGGACAGTTTATTACAGGAGGATGTCATACAAATAGGTATACAGAAAACCAATAAGGATAATTGTTCAATACAGGCGGTAGCTAAGTATAGTGGATGAAGCACATAGTTACAGTCCTATAACAGGGTGCTGCCTCAGGGGAGGCATTGTCAAAAAACAGTCCTAACACAGGTATGAGCTAGGAAACTACTTGGTCACATCTGGGCCAGTAGGCTTCAGAGGTGGTACAGTGGGTGCTGCCTTGGGAGAGACATTGTCAGTAACAAGCCTGGTACAACCTCTAATGCAAATGCAGGGTCTTGGCCTAAGCTTAGTGAGCACACTGACAGTTGCGAGAGGATAAAATATGATTCTTTAGAGCTTCCTTAAAGGGTCTTATTTTGATTTTGGAGTTGATAGCAAGGGGGAGGGCATTGTACCAAGAGGGGGCTCTGAAGGGGAAAGATCTTTGTGCTAATGTGGTCCTGACCCTGGGTACCTTCCAAATGTTCTTGGTGGCAGTGCGACTGGCAACAGAGGAGGTGGCTGAGAGAAGGGATGCGGGAACCCCAGTGGGGGTCATACCCACGTGGATTTCTTTGGCAAGGAGGCATGACTGGTATTGGAGTCTTTCCTCTAGCGTGAGAACATTGGTTAAGGAGTAGAGAGTGCAGGTATGCGTTCATTTGTCTGCACCGGAAAGGAGCCAACAATCATTGTTAATTGCAAGTTGGATTTTATTTAGCGCAGTGAGGTCAGAGGTTGCATATATTGTGAGCCCGTAGTCCACAAGTGACAAGACTGAGAATGTGACTGCCAGATGGAGGGCTTCTGGTGGCAGGCAGTCCTTATGTCGGTATAAGAGGCCGATGCGGGCATTTGTGGTGGAGGAGAGTATGTTGATGTGTGCATGGACTGAGAGGGTGGTATCAAAATGATGCCCAGTTATTTGTAGGGATGGACTTGGTCCAGAGGGAGGAGTGAGCTGGAGAGGATCTTTAGGTGGGTGTCCTTGGCCTTGTTTTGGCGATGTCCGAAGAGTATGGTCTTTGTTTTTTTGACGTTTACAACTAGTCTGTGGTCAGTAAACCAGTTTTCAATTTGGTTGAACGAATCTTGGAGGGAAGACTGGAGTGCAGAGGGGTCAGGTTGAGAGGCGTAGAGAACTGAGTCGTCTGCATAAAAAAGTACACTACCAGAGCAGAAGTTGGGCAGGACATTGAGATAAATGCTGAAGAGCAATGGACCCAGAATGGAGCCCTGTGGTACCCCAGAGTGAACCAGTAGGGTGGTAGAGAGGGTGTTGTTAATTTTAACACATTGGGATCTAGAGGTGAGATAGCTGGAGAACCAGGAGAGGGGATCTTGCAATACATCAATGTGCTGGAGTGTGTTTAAAAGGAGAGGTTGGGAGACCGTGTCAAAGGCCTTAGAGAGGTCAATGAATACGGCTCCGGCAAGGTGCCTTTATCCAGGGCAAAGTGTAGGAAATTAGAAAATTCTCTTAGAGGCGGTGGTTGTGCTGTGACCAGATCTGGATCCGTGTTGCTCCCTGCATAATAGGTTGTGTGTGAGCAGGTACTCACTGAGTTGATCTGACAGATTTTTCAAAGGGCTCTGGGAAGTGGGAGGAGGATGGAGATGGGATATAGAAACATAGAAGCATAGAATTTGACGGTAGATAAGGACCACTTGATCCACCTAGTCTGCCCAATTCCCTACCTGATGGATAAGCTGCAGATTCTAGTTAACCAACAGCTTACTTCCTCCTACACCCCACTAGAATTGCCTTATGCCTGTCCCATGCATTCTTGAATTATTCCACTGTTCCTGACTCCACAACCTCCTCGGGAAGGCTGTTCCATGCATCCACAACCCTCTCTGTGAAAAAATACTTTCTAACATTACGTCTGAGCCGTCCCCCCATCTTCAAATTGTACCCCTTGTTCTTGCACATCTCTTCTTCTGAAAGATACTACCCTCTTGTACTTTGTTAATTCCCTTGAGATACTTGAAACTTTCTGTCATGTCCCCACCCTTTCCTCAAGGGTATACATATTAAGCTGCTTTAGTCTCTCCTCGCATGTCTTCTGGTGCAGACCCTGCACCATTTTGGTTGCCCTCCTCTGAATAGCCTGCACTCTGTCTATGTCTTTGCGGAGGTGGGATCTCTGGAATTACACGCAGTACTCAAGATGGGGTGTCACTAACTGTCTGTACAGAGGGATAGCAACTTCCTGTTTTTTACTTTTGATGCCTCTCCCTATGCATCCCAGTATCCCTCCAGCCCTCCTTACTGCCTTCTCACATTGCTTGCCCACTTTTAGGTCGTCTGATATAATTACTCCTAGGTCTCTTTCGATTTTTGTTGTTGTTATTAACTCACCCCCCATTGTGTACTCTTCCCCTGGGTTTTTGTTTCCCAGATGCATTACCTTGCACTTCTTTGCATGGAATCTGAGCTGTCACATATTTGACCATTCCTCCAACCTTGCCAAGTGCCTTTTCATTCTTTCCACCCTACCTTGTATATCAACTCTGTTGCAGATCTTTGTGTCATCTGCAAAGAGACATACCTTTCCTTCCAGGTGCTGTCCAATGTCACTTATAAAGACATTAAAGAGGACCGGTCCCAGTACCGAACCCTGCTGTACCCCTCTAGTTACCCTCCTTTCTTCACTGCGGACTTCGTTTACTATTACCCTTTGCATCCTGTCGTCCAGCCTACCACCTTGGGACTCACTCCAAGGCATGCTAACTTGTATATTAATCTATTGTGTGGGACTGTGTCAAATGCCTTGCTAAAATCTAGGTAGGCCATATCCACAACCCCTCCCTGGTCTACTACTTTGGTCACCCAGTCAAAGAAATCTATCAGATTTGTCTGGCATGACCTTCCCGCTGTGAATCCATGCTGCCTAGGGTCCTGTGCCCCTCTGGCCTCTAGATACTTGACAATTCTTTCTTCAGAAGTGATTCCATCATTTCCCTATCACTGAGGTTAAACTAACAGGTCTGTAGTTTCCTGCTTCTGCCTTGCTCCCACTTTTGTGAAGGAATCACATCTGCCCTCCTCCAGTCCTCGGTACCACCCCATCCTCCCATGATTTGTTAAAAGGGTAGTCAGTGGTGTTACTAGTTCTACCTTTAGCTCTTTTAGAATTCTGGGATGAATCCCATCAGGCCCCATTGCTTTGTCCACCTTCAGTTTTAAGAGTTCTTTCAGAACCCTTTCTTCTGTAAATGGGCTGGTATCAACTTCTGTATCCAGAGTGTTACTACTGTTTGTTTTATGTACCTCCCCCTCTTCATTTGTAAATACTGAGCAAAAATATTTGTTTAGTATCTCTGCCTTTTCACAGTCTCTCTCTGCCCACCCTCCCTCCCTTTATTAAGCCTCACTATCCCTCCTTGGTCTTCCTTTGCTCCTGATGTACCTATAAAGGTTTTATCCCCTTCTTAACTGAGTTGGCTGTCTTTTCCTCGGTTTGGGCCTTTGCTGTTCTGACTGCCTTCCCAGCCTCCTTTTGCTTTAACTGATACAGTTCTCTGTCCTGCTCCTTCTGCGATTCCTTGTACTTCCTGAATGCTTTCTTTTTCTCTTGAACCTTCACTGCCACTTCCTTTGAGAACCATAGTGGTTTCTTACATCGTCTTGTTTTGTTTATTTGCTTCACACAAAGACTCGTTACCTCTGTGATGGCAGTTTTAGTATTCCCCATTGTTCTTCCACCCCCTCCCTGCCCATTTGCTAGTGCATTCCTAGGCACTCACCCATTTAGCAAAGTCAGTCCTCCTAAAGTCCAGTACTTTTGTCTTTGTATGCTTGACTCTATTGCTGTGTTTATTGGTGAACCATACTGTTCGATGGTCGCTAGTTCCCAGATGGCTACCCACTTCTACATCTGTGATCTCTCTCCAACTCCATTTGAGAGAATCTAGTCTAATATTGCTCCCTCTCGAGTGGGCTCAGTACTAGTTGTCTAAGGCATGCCCCTGTAGGCATCTAGAATAACTGCACTCTTCAAAGTGGCAGCTGCAGCTGCACTCCAGTTAACATCTGGCATATTCAGATCACCCATCAGCAATATCTCCCCTTTTTCTGCCATTCTAAGTATACTTTCTATCATTTCCCTGTCCCATTTCCTCCCCCTGAGAAGGGGGTCTGTATACAACCCCTGTGCGTATTGTGGTGCCATTGCCTGTCTCCAAATTTACCCACAGTGCTTCTTCTCCTCCCTGTTTACCCTTTTGTTCTGTTGCTTTTATTCCTTCCCTTATGTAAAGAACTCCTCCTCCTCCTCTTTTAACCTCCCTGTCCCTCCTGTAGACAGTGTATCCTGGTATGTTTATGTCCCAGTCATGATTTTGTGTGTACCATGTTTCTGTGACTGCCACGATATCCAGATGTTCCTCCTCCATCAAGGCCACTAATTCAGGAAGCTTGTTACCCAGACTACGGGCATTAGTACTCATTGCTCTCCATTTTTTGATGGCTTTACCTTCTGTTGCAGCATCCCCCACTGACCGTTCTACCTCAGTCTTTTTCTCATTTAGTACCCTGTTTTGTAGGGAGAGGCTGGGATTTTCCTGCTGCTTGTCAGTGCCTCCCCTTTGACTAGTTTAAAAGCTTGCCAATGAAGCATTTAAACCGATTGCTCAAAAGACTTGTTCCTTCCTGGATAGATGCAGACCATCCTGCCAGTATAGGCTGGTGTCCTCCAGGTGGAACCCAGTCTCAATGAAGCCAAACCCCTGTATTCCGCACCATTTTTTCAACCATTCATTAAACTGCATGGTGCCAGTTACCCTCGCCTCCCCCATGCTTTTGACAGGCAGCACCTCTGAGAAGGATACTGTGTGTGCTACTTGTCTTGGGTCCCTCCCCAACTCTGCAATGTCCTCCTGCACTGCTCTAATCTCATGATGAACAAAGTCATTAATCCCTAGGTGGACAATTACGTCCAGATATGGTAAAGGTACTTAAATCTGATTGCAGAGCAGCACCCAGCTGGAATTACTGTTCTTCAATATCTGAGCTCACATAAGGTAAATGTTACTGAACCCATGCAAAGTGCTACCAGTTTCATAGAAAGTAACCTTGACTTAAAAAAAACAAACGTACTTCTCTCAGCCTTCTTCACTCTCAAGCTGTGCTCAGCTAATAACTAAATGGACTGGTTGGGACAGAAATGGAATGTAGGACATGAAAGGTATTCATTTATGAAAAGCCAAATTCTCTGCATGTTTCTTCCTGTTAACAATGGTAATGCTACTTTACTTTAAAATAACTGATGTTTAAATTTCAAAGCCGACCGCAGCAGGTACCTTATAAACTTTCTAACAGCACTTGGGATGTGCACTGTAGCATTCTGTTTGTTAAACAAGCATTTGTCAATGCCAAATGTTGTTGCACTGGCATTGGCAGTGGCGGAGGTGGAGAGGCATAGTGCTGTGAGTTTGTTAATGTGTCCCAAAAGGTGATTTTGTACAGCGAGCACGCCACTGTGCGGCAGAGCTGCGGAAACATGTTTTGGGCAGGATGTGGAAAATGGCAGCTGGACTGTTGATAATGAGGTGTGCACAAATGCCATTGGTGAAAAATGTGGCATGAAAATATTGCAGATTGATGAAGTTACAAGGGTGCGTGGAAACTGCGCAATACACGCTTGCAACACAGTCATTGTCTGGACTTTCGCCACCAAATTTCAACATAGGCATTTTAAGACCTCTGCTGATGAATAGTGTCACCATCATTTCCTCAAAGTGTCCTGAAAAGTGATTTCGCACAGTGACCGTGCAATTTTGCACCGGATGTACGAAAACACATTTCAGCCAGCTGTACTGTTCATAAGGAGGTATGGAAAAATGCCAATGATGAACAGCTGGAGTGAAAGTATTACAAATTCACAAAGTCACGAGCATGTGTGCAAACTGCTCAATGCACGCTCGTCAAACACTCATTTTATTGACTTTCGCCCCTAAATTTTCAACGTAGGGATTTTAGGACATCTGCTAATGAACAGTGTCACTGCCATTTTCATAATGTGTCTCGAACACGGGCTTTCCACAGCAGCCGCGCTATAGTGCGCCGGAACTGCGAAAGCAGATTTTGGTCAGGATGTGAAAAATGACAGCTGTAATGTTCATTAGGAGGCATAGAACAATGGCACTGTTGAAAATGTGGAGTGAAAATATTATAAATTTGCGAACTTACGAGCGTGCGTGCAAACTGTGCAATACACGCTCGTAACACAGTCATTTTATGGAGTATTGTCACCAAATTTTCAACACAGGCATTTTAGGACCCCTGCTCATGAACAGTGCCAGTGTAATTTTTGTAATTTGTCCCAAACACTGATTTCGGACAGCGACCGTGCTATTCTGCGTCGGAAGGCGAAAACACATTTCAGCCAGGATGTGAAGTATGACAGCTGTACGGTTCACAAGAAGGTGTGGTAAAATGCCAGTGTTGAGAATCTGGCTTAAAAATAGTGCAGATGTGCTAACTTACAAGCGTGCATTGCGCAGTTGCTACGCATGCTTGTAAAACAGTCATTTTTTTTTATCCAACCAAACTTGCAACATAGGCTTTTTGAGAGCCCCTCTCATGAGCAGTGGCACTTTCATTTCGTTACTTGGTCCTGAAAGGTGATTCCACACAGTGTCTGCGAAATCACCTTTTGGGACCGAATAACGCCATGACAGTGCAAGAATTCATGAGAAGGGGTCCCAAAAACCCTATGTTGAAAATTTGGAGCCAAGATTCACCAAAAATTCCCAAGATATGCATTAAAGCTGAAAACCCCTATTCATTCAATTATACAGCTTACCAGCATTTCTTCAGTTCGCGGTCGGCTTTGAAGAGTGCAGACGTGTTCCCGGTCCACCGAAAATGGTTGTGCTGGACTCTGCAGGTAAGTATAGGGTGGGAGGGTTGGGAGGCAGGGTGCGCTGGGGTGGGTGCAGGTGGGGGTCATTGAGACTACGAGGACCGTTTTCATTTACAGGAAAAAAACCCCATCGTGGGACAGTTTTGTTTTGCAGTGGATTTGTGCGCTGGGTGGGCTCCCAGCCTGCCACCTAACTGTTTTGGGGTGTAGCCGATGGGGATTGGGCACCCTGTCGGCACACAGCACCGGTGGGGATGAGAAGTAATGCTGACGGGATTGGGCCCCGTCGGCACACAAGAGAAGCGGGGAAGCTGAGGATTGGGCACCTCGCATTCAACAATTGGGGGTTTATGCTGACGGGAGTTGGCTCCCCATCGGCACACAAAGAAAGCAGGGGGTAAGAACTGACAGGGGGATTGGACCCCCAGTTGGCAGAGCTGGGCAGCTGCCGTCACGACCATGCTCATAATGTGGGCGAGCACGAGGGAAGGGTCCGCTGTGTATGACAAGCTTTGCGGATTGCAGCACACCTTTTCTTAGATGTGCTCACCACATTATGTATGCATGGTGTGGCGCCATCGGGCAGGCTGATTGTGGAATGAGGGACGCACCTACTGGTGCGTGCCCTGCATTCGCCCAACAGCAACCCCGCTTCCAAAGTTGCACTGTCCCACGATGTTGGCTGTGCAAGCACGCCAACATAAAAAAACACTAGCCTTCCCGTTATGTTTGCTTGTGGCACTGAATGATTTGATGAGGCTCTACGATGCCAGTTCGACAACCCTTTTGTCAACCAGCATCCCGCCGACAGGAATCATGTTGACTGCAAGTTGCAGTTAACATGATTGCTGTGTGTCTCCTGATTCATTTTTTATGTATTTTTTTTATTTATTTAAGATCACATGGGAATTACTACCCTTTGAGTCATAGACTCGTTTCCAAAGGCTCCATGTCAACTACAACGTAAATACAGTATCAACAACAGGCTATTATAGGACAGTTTATTATAGGAGAATGTCATACAAATATGTATACAGAAAACCAATAAGGATAATTGTTTAATACAGGCGGTAGCTAATTATAGTGGATGAAGCACATAGTTACAGTCCTATAACAGGGTGCTGCCTCAGGGGAGGCATTGTCAAAAAACAGTCCTAACACAGGCATGAGCTAGGAAACTACTTGGTCACATCTGGGCCAGTAGGCTTCAGAGGTGGTACAGTGGGTGCTGCCTTGGGAGAGACATTGTCAGTAACAAGCCTGGTACAACCTCTAATGCAAAAGCAGGGTCATGGCCTAAGCTTAGTGAGCACACTGACAGTTGCGAGAGGATAAAATATGATTCTTTAGAGCTGCCCTAAAGGGTCTTATTTTGGTTTTGGAGTTGATAGCAAGGGGGAGGGCATTGTACCAAGAGGGGGCTCTGAAGGGGAAAGATCTTTGTGCTAATGTGGTCCTGACCCTGGGTACCTTCCAAATGTTCTTGGTGGCAGTGCGACTGGCAGCAGAGGAGGTGGCTGAGAGAAGGGATGCGGCAACCCCAGTGAGGGTCATACCAATGTGGATTTTTTTGGCAAGGAGGCATGACTGGTATTGGAGTCTTTCTCAGCGTGAGAACATTGGTTAAGGAGTAGAGAGTGCAGGTATCGTTCATTTGTCTGCACGGAAAGAGCCAACAATCATTGTTAATTGCAAGTTGGATTTTATTTAAGCGCAGTGAGGTCAGAGGTTGCATATATTGTGAGCCTGTAGTCCACAAGTGACAAGACTGAGAATGTGACTGCCAGATGGAGGGCTTCTGGTGGCAGGCAGTCCTTATGTCGGTATAAGAGGCCGATGCGGGCATTTGTGGCGGAGGAGAGTATGTTGATGTGTGCATGGACTGAGAGGGTGGTGTCAAAGTGATGCCCAGTTATTTGTTGGTATGGACTTGGTCCAGAGGGAGGAGTGAGCTGGAGAGGATCTTTAGGTGGGTGTCCATGGCCTTGTTTTTGCGATGTGCAAAGAGTATGGTCTTTGTTTTTTGGACGTTTACAACTAGTCTGTGGTCAGTAAACCAGTTTTCAATTTGGTTGAACGAATCTTGGAGGGAAGACTGGAGTGCAGAGGGGTCAGGTTAAGAGGCGTAGAGAACTGAGTCGTCTGCATAAAGAAGTACACTACCAGAGCAGAAGTTGGGCAGGACATTGCGATAAATGCTGAAGAGCAGTGGACCCAGAATGGAGCCCTTTGGTACCCCAGAGTGAACCAGTAGGGTGGTAGAGAGGGTGTTGTTAATTTTAACACATTGGGATCTAGAGGTGAGATAGCTGGAGAACCAGGAGAGGGGATCTTGCAATACATCAATGTGCTGGAGTGTGTTTAAAAGGAGAGGGTGGGAGACCGTGTCAAAGGCCTTAAAGAGGTCAATGAATACGGCTCCGGCAAGGTGCCTTTTATCCAGGGCAAAGTGTAGGAAATTAGAAAATTCTCTTAGGGCGGTGGTTGTGCTGTGACCAGATCTGAATCCGTGTTGCTCCCTGCATAATAGGTTGTGTGTGAGCAGGTACTCATTGAGTTGATCTGACAGGATTTTTTCAAGGGCTCTGGGAAGTGGGAGGAGGATGGAGATGGGATATAGAAACATAGAAGCATAGAATTTGACGGTTGATAAGGACCGCTTGACCCACCTAGTGTGCCCATTTCCCTACCTGATGGATAAGCTGCAGATTCTAGTTAACCAACAGCTTACTTCCTCCTACACCCCACTAGAATTGCCTTATGCCTGTCCCATGCATTCTTGAATTATTCCACTGTTCCTGACTCCACAACCTCCTCGGGAAGGCTGTTCCATGCATCCACAACCCTCTCTGTGAAAAAATACTTTCTAACATTACGTCTGAGCCGTCCCCCATCTTCAAATTGTACCCCCTTGTTCTTGCACATCTCTTCTTCTGAAAGATACTACCCTCTTGTACTTTGTTAATTCCCTTGAGATACTTGAAACTTTCTGTCATGTCCCCCACCCTTTCCTCAAGGGTATACATATTAAGCTGCTTTAGTCTCTCCTCGCATGTCTTCTGGTGCAGACCCTGCACCATTTTGGTTGCCCTCCTCTGAATAGCCTGCACTCTGTCTAAGTCTTTGCGGAGGTGGGATCTCTGGAATTACACGCAGTACTCAAGATGGGGTGTCACTAACTGTCTGTACAGAGGGATAGCAACTTCCTGTTTTTACTTTTGATGCCTCTCCTATGCATCCCAGTATCCCTCAGCCCTCCTTACTGCCTTCTCACATTGCTTCCCACCTTTAGGTCATCTGATATAATTACTCCTAGGTCTGTTTCGATTTTTGTTGTTATTAACTCACCCCCATTGTGTACTCTTCCCCTGGGTTTTTGTTTCCCAGATGCATTACCTTGCACTTCTTTGCATGGAATCTGAGCTGTCACATATTTGACCATTCCTCCAACCTTGCCAAGTCCCTTTTCATTCTTTCCACCCTACCTTGTATATCAACTCTGTTGCAGATCTTTGTGTCATCTGCAGAGAGACATACCTTTCCTTCCAGGTGCTGTCCAATGTCACTTATAAAGACATTAAAGAGGACCGGTCCCAGTACCGAACCCTGCTGTACCCCGCTAGTTACCCTCCTTTCTTCACTGCGGACTTCGTTTACTATTACCCTTTGCATCCTGTCGTCCAGCCTACCACCTTGGGACTCACTCCAAGGCATGCTAACTTGTATATTAATCTATTGTGTGGGACTGTGTCAAATGCCTTGCTAAAATCTAGGTAGGCCATATCCACAACCCCTCCCTGGTCTACTACTTTGGTCACCCAGTCAAAGAAATCTATTAGGTTTGTCTGACATGACCTTCCTGCTGTGAAACCATGCTGCCTTGGGTCCTGTGCCGCACTGGCCTCTAGGTACTCAACAGTTCTTTCCTTCAGAAGTGATTCCATCATTTTCCCTACCACTGAAGTCAAACTAACTGGTCTGTAGTTTCCTGCCTCTGCCCTGCTCCCACTTTTGTGAAGTGGAATCACGTTTACCCTCCTCCAGTCCTCAGGTACCACCCCATCCTCCCATAATGATAGTTGTCTGGGGCAGAGCAGTCCCCACTTTTCAGGATTGGGGTTATGACCATTGTTTTCCAAGTGGTTGAGAACTGTTCCTAACACAGGGAGTGACTGAGGAGGTCTGTGAGTGGGGGGAGGATGTGTCAAGCACCAGGTGAAGGATTCTAATGTCAAAAGTCTTTACAGTAATTGGAGCCACTGAGGGCTTTCGACAGGTAAATTTTAGCTTCCTGCGGGGTAATGACCCTTAGGTAGAAAGGAGGGAATTGGAGAGTAGATGCTGGGATAGGTGGTACGGGGTCGAAAAGGTTACTTGGGAGAACTGCACTAAGGTCGGAGAAGGTGGAATTGAGGCAGTCAGTAATGCATTGAGGATCAGTGGAGGTGATGTTACTTGATGTTGAGTTGGGATGGGGAGGAGAGTGGGATTTCCCATTAAGTTCTTTAATGTTGTCCCAGAATTGCTGTGCACTCCCCCAGGAGGTAGCCAGGGAGGTTCTATAGAATTATGCCTCTGTTTTGCATATGGCCCATGTGCACTTGTTTTGTGAGGTATTGTACATCTGCCTGTCCGCCTGTGAGCCAGAGTCAATGGCTCTGTGCCAGAGGTAATCTCTTTGTTTAAGCTTCTGCAGCAGCACAGGGGTGACCCAAGGTGCATTGCGCTTCTTGATAAGCGTTTTGGTAAGTGGGTCAGAGATATCACAAGCTCTGTTGAAGGAGCAGGCAAAATAGTTTAGGGCATCATCCATGTTCTGGGCCTGTGTTATGGGAGACCAGTCCCAGTGTGCCAGGTATTGTTTGAGTTTGGTGAGGCCACCAGGCTGTAAACGGTGATGGGAGATGAAGTTGGGCTGAGGTTTGGGTAGCTGACAAGACCAGGAGCAGAGGATCGGGGAGTGGTTACTCAAGGAGTCAGGAAGGACCACAAGATCCGAGATTCTGTGAGGTTGGTTACTGGAATGTCTACTAGGGTGTGTGAGCCATTAGAGGGGTTTGTCCTAGTGGTTTGGGATTCCAGTTGGGTTAGGTCAAGTGCCGTAAAGGTGACCTTGACATGGGCTGCTGAGCTGGCTAGCCAGTTTACGTTGAGGTCCCCGACTAGTACCGGTTCTATTTTGTGGGGAAGGCTGGAGAGATAGTCTGAGAGTGATAGAATAGCAGCTGCTTGGTTTCTTGAAGGGACATAGGCAACGGTGATAATCAGTGGGGCTTTGGTGGGGTCAGGGGTGAGTTTTAGTGAGAGGACTTGGGCCCCATGGTCCAGAGTAGGAGCAGGTAGGGTTTGACACAGCAATCCATCACATACATAGAAGGCACACCCACCACCTTGTTTTCCCACTCTATCTTCCCTGTGAAGAGAGAAACCAGGGAAAGAGACGAAAGAGTCAGGGGTCTTTTTGGAAAGCCAGGTTTCCATTAGTGCCAGGACAGCAGGTTGGTGCTGTACTAGCCAGCATTGGAGGAATGCAGTTCTTTTATGTAAACTACAGATATTCATTGAGGCTGTGCGTGGCCCTGAGGGTGATTTTAGCTGGTTGTGTGTTACAGGGCCTCGGCTGGGGTGGATGTTGCCTGACAGTAATAGTAACAGGGAGATTATCCTAAGGAGGGTGATAAGATGCTGACTATTGGCTGGGTGAGGGAGATAGGAGGATTTGATGGGGAGTGAGTAGGGGATGGGCATGGGGAGGAGGGCTGGGATGGCTAGGTGGAGGAAAGGGCAGGGTGGCTGAAGGAAGTGCAGGGCAAAGGGGAGACTAGCAGGGGGTGGGGAGTAGAAGGAGTTGACATAGTGTATGAGAGATGGTGGGGGCTTTGCCCTTGAACCACCATGCAGGGGTTCTGCCCCCATCTTTAGGATTATCAGCTGCAGTCGGAGTTGATTCGGGGCATGGGTGCAGGACTGGGAGACCGTGTGCTCCTGTCTCGGGCACACCAACACAGTATCTTGTCGGCAGAGTGTTAATTTTGCCAACAGGGTTGTAGTTTGCTGTGTTGATGTTGCCATATGTGGGGCATACCACTGGATGAGCCAAAGACAAGTGTCCTTAATTCCCTAGGTGGATCATTTTCTCAACCAAACACCCTGGAATTCTTTGATGACAATATGAACCCATTGTCAAAAGTTTGGTTTTTATACATTTTATGTATTTTATTTCACACGTGTGCAGTTATAACTAACCCAAGATGCAGGGGGCAAATCATTATTTAACCAACAAGAATTAAGCAACAGTAGCAACTATTTTATGACTTATTTTGTTATCTGGTTTATTTCCGTTTTGTTTGGCTTCTGAAAATTTATTTCAAAAGATATTAAAATCTTTAAAATATTTTATTGTGTGAAACATAAAGACAAATTTGCATCTAATTCTGCCATTTGGAATGGATAGAATAGTTTCACAAACTTAGTTTACAATACTTTACTTGGATAGTTGTGGAACATTTTCATAATATCCTGTAATTTTGTCAAGTTGCAGAATATTTTTCATAATATCTTGTAATTTTTTCAAGTTGCAGAACATTTTACATAATATTCTGTAATTTTAACAGACATCAAAACAGTGAGAATATTTAACATAGTTTGTCAAGGACAAGTTGAAACCACAGTTCTGCACTCAGCAGCCACTCCGTTCGAGTTGGACTGTAGTGGGGCCTTTCTCACAGGAATTATACCCTTAATTGAACTAGTTAACTGGACACATAACTATCGCTTTCGGACTTGGACTAGAGTTACTGCACTTGGGCTGGTTTTCACACTACAGTCCTCTAACTTAACAAAACAATGCTGAGAGACTGTGCTCCCTCCCTGAGGGAGTTTCATTACTCCTACTCCCACCAATCTTAAGCTTCTAACACGGGTTGCCTTACACAGTGTTGGAGTTTCATGGGGGCTTGCCAGTTCTTTGCCCCACCCCAGCTCTGAATTAGCCCCAAATGAGCCCAAGTAGCTCACAGATCACTGCCATTGACTTTTAATAGTGTAACCCCCCCCCCCCACAGGTGGGGCTTACCTGGTTGCCCCCCACCTGCCTTGACCTGCTAGTCCGATCCTTGGCTGCCTCCTTTATGCTTCTGCTGGTTCCTGGTGTCAGAATCCTGAATAGGGGACCAGAGGAGCGAAGTGAAAATGAACCACCCACTCAGCTGTCCACTGATCAGCATGTCGTTCAGTGTGTGCAGATATCTGGAACTCCCTCCTGGCAGAAATTTGCTCTGCACAATCTTGCCACTCACTTTCATTCCTCCTCTGTGAGCACACTACTCGCACCTGTAACTGTGCCTAATCTCCCCCTCTCTCCCAGTCAACTCCCATGGCCTCCCCTCGCCAACCTCTCCTCCCACTCCTTTCAGCTCCCCTCCTCCCTCCCTGATTCCTACATCTAGCTGCTACCTCCTGTACCCCTTTTCCCACCTACCCCCTATCTACCCACCCCCACCTGTCCCCTACCCTTACCCTTTTCTACCAGGTCCAGTCCCTCACGGGATTCTTGGCATCATCAAGGAATAGTTCTTGGCTTGCACTCCATTTTCCCCACCTGCTTCCCTCACACCTCCTTTGCCCCCATTGTTCCCCCGTCCCCTCTACTCACCCACTCTTTCTTCCTGATTCCCCTTCCCCTTCTCTGCCTGGTCTTGGCTCCTTGCAGGGTTCTCAGCATCCTGAAGGGGATTCAGTTCCTGGCTTGCCCCTCCCTCTCCCCTATCCTTTTCTGCTGGGTCCAATACCCTTGCAGGATTTTTAACATCCTGTGGGGGCTTAGCGCTAGGCTTGTCCCTCCTCCCCCTTCCCCCCTCTCTTTCTTCCCACCCCTCTGCCTCCTTCCTCGCCCCATTACTTCTTGGCACAACTCCCAATTTTTCTTTCCTAAGCCCTTATTAACACTTGTGCCTTGCTGGAGTTAACTTGCACTTAGTAACCCATTTGCTCAGTCTGTTACTCCTTCTCCACCTGGCCTGTAGCTTCAGGTTACCTATTCCTGGATTGGATTATACATGTAAATACTGTATCTTCATAATGTACTTTTTACCCTATCATGTCATACTGTGTGCTTTGTCTCTTTACTGTGTTATACAGCATCTTCCTCTTTACGATACTGTCTGTAGCCTAGGATTAGAATGTATTGTATTAGTATCTTATTAGTACCTCGCTGTATGTTTTGAATTTACACTCTGTGTAATTTATCTTCTTCTGCATTTGTGTATTATCCTCAGTATGATGTCCCCCCCCCCCGATGCTTCTGGAAAGCAGCTGTTTACAGCTCATGTTGTATTTCCTGGTGAAACCTTTTCAAATAAATAAATAAAATAATAAATTCAACAGGATCCTGCTTGAAAGTGCGAACCGGTGGGTTGGCTCGCATTTTGCAATAGCACTGCGGTGCTTAGTATTTATAGCCACATGGTAGCCCTCTGCAAATGTCCTTTTGTGTGCTCTGAACCCCGGGACCCCAAAGAACTAAGTGGGGGATCCAGAAATACATTAGGGTGGAAAAAAATAAAACTTTGCTTAAGAGCTTATAGTGCTACAACTTTTTTTTTTTGTGTTATCTTTTGGCCCCCTACGTGCTACTGCTCTCAGCTGCTCCTTCAGGATGTGCCAAGGCACCACCTATCTGTCCTGTTCCCGTGCCCCATCCCTCACATTTGCAGTCATCCCCAGGGTAACCTGGACGTAACCCTTCTCCAGGTGGGCCCCCCTCCTCTGAGGGGAGAGGCATCTGTGGGGCAGGCAAGTGCACTACTTGACCCTGGGGTATTGCTGAGGGACGGATGGCTCCCGGGACATTGACGGCATCAGACTGCCAGGCGGCTGTCATCTGGTTGAGTGCGGAGCCAGTTTCCATTTTTCTGGTGATGTTCCTCTCTTGCGTTGCTTCTGCATTACCCCCAGTCTCCACTGGAGGTCACTGCAGAGCAACACACTCCCACAGCCCACCCTAGGAGAGGAGAGCAGTCCTCTGGATGCTCAATCCTCTCCTCCCCTGCCGACCCCCGGCACCCTGAGTCCATTAACAAACCCAGGTCGCCAGCATGGGTCGAGGTAAGGCGCCGACACCTCAACCCTCTGCACCACTGGGCTGGCTGTGCTGCAACCTTAATAGCAGCTAAGGCTGCCATGAATATTAATGACCCTGCCTGCCGCCTGGGAGAGAGAGCACTATGGTGCTTGCGACGGGCAGGAGAAGCCCTTATTTGTGTCCACTCTGCCACCAGATGCCAGAGCAGAGGGGCAGGTAACTAAACCCCAGAACAATTATTTCTTCAAACTATACAGAAGTCCTGAAAAACAGACATTTAAAGTTGGGAGTCTGGACTGTTTGTTTTTTAGAAGCCATATTTGTCACCCTTGAATTCTGTCTCCACCAATCAGCATTTGAGGAGCCTTGGAGGACATAGCAATAGCTTCTGCAAAGGGGGTAAGGACTGTGTTCTTGGTGCCATTACAGACAACCAGTCAGGTGTCGAGTGGACATAATGCATATTCTGCAGATGGACAGCTGTGTTCAAGAAATCAGATGCTGCCCTGACTTCTTCAGATGTTGAGGGCAGATTCAGCTCAGGGCAGTCCACCTTAAGCTCTCCTCGAGTGAGGAGGGCTTAGACTGTGCCTGAGAAAAGTTTAAAGGTCGGCCTAAGGCTTGCACAACTACCTCCTAGGAAACTTACCTAACGCATTCTACAGTCTGGAAAGCCAAAGTGTAAGTGTGAAAAGTTGCCTCGTGGTTTGAACCTGAAGTCTGAAAATATCTGAGAGACTGATTTTAACCCTCAGCTCTAGGAGGTGATCCAGACCTGCTCCAGGAGATATCCTCATCTGCTAGCATGCATAAGGAAGAAAAGACTGTGCATTTCCTGAGTTTCAGGAGAAGGACCACTGCCAGCAAAGGACAGTCTGGAGAATTGGCCAGGTAGTGTCATAGCCAGGCATTGTCCATTGTCTTCCCCCTGAGGGCTGGATGTGTGAGGTGAGGCGTGCGACCCTGGTCCTAAGTACTGGTCTGGTAAAGCTCCTGTGATGCCACAGAAGAGAATGTGACAAGTTACAAGAGAAGCTGGGAGGTTTCAGTCAGTTAAAGCTGCAAGAGACGCAGAGGGGTCCAAGCTGCAGAGCCTGTTGTTCATTCTAGCCAGTCAGGTTTCTACTGGTTCAAAGCACCTCAGAGTCACCATCTGGAAACCATCAGCCAGTCAAGCCCAGAGACTGTTCTCCAGAACCATGAGTAAATATCCAGGGCTTGTCTGGTGCCTTGGGGAGAATATACATAGTTGCCATCAAGCTACCGTGTTTGGGTTGACAGGGCCAAAAGCTGCCAAGTTTCCCCCAACAAGCTGTTGCCACAATCAGAAGGGTTTTAAAGCCAACCAGCTGCACCGCATTGGGCCGACACCGCATCGGGCCCACACCACACCTCCACCTGGATACCCAGAACTCATAGTGGGTGCTCCCAAATGGACTGACTGGGGGGGGGAAGCTGGTACAAGCATGTGTGGCATATTACTGTATTGTGTATGCTGGTGGGGGTGGGCGCCTTGTTTTATGTTAATTGTTACCACAATTGCTACTGCTACAGTCAGTACTTTACTGGTTTGTCCAATCATTTGCTTTGAGTGTTTTCCCCGGCCCATGTTCCCTACCCTGTGTCTATCCCCTTTTGTAAATAAATTATTGGTTAACATTTTTATCATTGTGAGCATATTATTAGCTGTAGCCTTTAACTGCATGTGTATTGGAAGGTTGATTTGGTTTATGGTAATCCATCCGTGGGGGTGACTATGAGGGGAGGTGGGTAGGTACAGCATCCCATGGGATTGTACCCATTTACCATCAGGCCCACTTATCTAATACTCTGGGTGGAGGCACCATACTAATTAATTTTACTTGTGGAAGGAACACCCCCTTTTCCATCTGAAAAGCCTAGGCTCCTCAACCTTTTTTTTTTTTTTTTTTTTACTTTTTATTTATAAAGTTTTATGAAATACGGCAGACACCATACCCACACCCTCTCTCTCCCCACCCCCCTTCTAAATCTCATCCCTATTCTTCTATCGTTGCTCTGGTCCTTTCCACATCAAACCACAAACATATTTGCTCACCCATGTACCATTATCCAAGCCTTATCCCCACCAGACTGTTTGTTTCTCACCTTTAATAGGTTTTTGGTTTACTGTCCTTTGCCTTGTATATATGTAAATAATTGTATATCTATCTCACTCATAAATGTTTGTATTTGTGCTATTTCAATATCATGTTTTTTGTATACACTCTGTAACCTTTTTTGTTATGACCACTCAGGTCCATCTTGTAAATGAGCTATGCTCAATGATGTTCGCCTGAATAAATAAAGATTTTGATTGATTGATTGATTGATTTGCATAAGCTTGTACAATTTTCTATGAACATGCACTTCATCGTAAAAAAAAAATGTGCAGGTTCTGTGACAGAGGTTACATAAAGATTATTGTCCATTGTCCACATCTGAACTGCCAGGTAATATCAAGGAGTCAATGTCCAACTAGATAATAATGCAGGAGAGTACACTCAGGCTCCTCAACCTTGTGGAGTCCGTAAGGCCGGGGTAGTAACCATTGTATACCGTGCAACCCAGTTACAATAAGAAGGGAGGCTCGATTTAAAGATGTCACCCTTATGGTCCCCCCTAGATCCCAAAGCTCATAAAGGGCAATTCCAACACTGGGCCCTTACCACCCATAAGCAAGCTCACGTCTGTGCATTTTGTCATGCAGCAAAGTTAATCTGACTGCAGGAGCTGAGATTTACATTAACAGTGATTGAGTCTGATATGTACTGGACCTTGTCAGGACCACTGACTGGTTCTGGAGATATCTCTCTGGTTGCTCTCAGTCCATGTGCTCCATCCTGGGCCCCCTGCTCTTGTCCCTGCTTGTCAACTCCTTCCCCACCAACAGCTTTACTTGTAACTCCCTTCTATACACAGATGACCTTGTCATCTTTCTTAGTGACAGGTCCCTCTCGTGTATCTCCTCCGTCCTCGTCCAGAACTGCTATACTGCTTATAATTTGTTCTCCTCCAATCTGTTGTTGGTCAAGTCCAAGAAAACCTAGGCTATGCTGTTTGGGTCAAAACTGTTCCTAGATAAAACTGACTGGTTCTGGAGTTATCGCTCTGGTTGCTCTCAGTCCATGTGCATTGGTACTGCCACTTCTCTGCTCTTGTCGGTCTCCATGAGAGTTTCTCAGGGCTCCAGGCTGTTGTTGGTCAATTCCAAGAAAACCAAGGCTATGCTGTTTGGGTCGAAACTGTTCCTAAATAAAAACCCTCCACTCCAACTCATCTCTCCTAATCAGCCCCCCTGATGGCTCTGCCCTTGAAAACGTCTCTTCCTTTAAATAGCTAGGGGTTACGCTTGACTCTTCTGTCTCTTTCAAAGACCACGTAAACCACTGAGTCTGCAGGGTTAATATAAAGCTCAGTGTGGCCTACTGTCTCAAGCCCTACCTAACTAAGGAGGCTCGCCTAGCCATTGTCACAGGTAATCTCCTCCCTGTCTTTGTTTATTGCTGTCCAATCTACTCTCGAGTCTCAGCCATCCTAATGACTAGACTGTTGATAGGCTATAACAGCACCTGATGCTTTGCCTTGTCAGACCCTTATTCCACACACCATTGTGACTTCTATGACACCTTGGTTGGCTCTCCATACAGGGTCACTTAGACTATACACTTGGCTGTTTCTTAGACACCACTCAGGTGTGACAACAATTCCCCACTCTGAACCCTTTTCAGCATTAGAACCCTGACTAGATACCTTCACTCAACTGCCACCCCCACTCTGGAGGTGCCTAGGACCACCACCAACATGGGAGGGAAAACTCTCTCGGTGGCAGCCCCCTCTCTGTGGAATGGGCTACCCCCTGCTCTGCGTATCTCCAACTCTCATCAAAATTTCAAACTAAACCTAAAATCCTGGCTTCTGGACAAGGGTCGATGCAGCTGCTTCACTCGCTAATACCCCACCCACTCGCCTGTCTTTTCCCTCTTTCCATTTTCTGCTTCCTTCTTCCTATCCCTAACTTACTCTACATTTCTTTGAACATTGGCATTCCTGCACTAAGCTTCCTGAAATGCCTCTTGTAGATACTGTACATATTATCTTATTTGCCTTTACCCAACTATTGTGCAATTGTTATTGTATTTTCCTTCTTTCAACATAACTTTGTAAATTGATTTACCATGCTTTTACTTGTACCTACTCGTGCCTGTTGGCCTGGGTCATGCCTGTAAATGGTTCACTGGACCAGTGCACCTACCCAGTTATCAAAGTCATAAATAAATAAATAAATACGACTGTAGAAGTATTCTTGTAACCTAAGACAGGGTACTGAAGGACTGTTATTCGGTTCCCTCAGTAATCCTGGCATTTCTTGAAATAATACATCTGTGATCTCTAGTGGCTGCAATCAGATATCTCAACTCCTGCAGTTATATTTTGTTTATTGATCAGCAGGGGTGAGGTCAGAGTGAGAGGGATCTGACCCCAGCATGCAACTCCTGCATTTCCTGGCCTCATAGATTAGTCACACAAAAATCACATTCCTGCCAACTCAGAAAGACATGGCTGAGGGGCAGCAAGGCTTTCCATCCTGACCCAGTTCCAGTCCTGACTAAGCAGCGTACCTGGGGGAGTTGTACCCACCAACCCAACTGTCTTCTTTACCCAAACCCAAGGGTTGGCCTTACCCCTGCTTCACCAGAAAGTGAACATCTGAATCATTGGAGATCTCTTATTCTCTGGATTAACCGATTTGTACTTTCGCATGTGCAACTCCGGCTCTACCCAGCATTCTGGTCTTACACAGCACTTCTTGAGTCCTTTGACTGTCCTTCCTAGATACCAGCGGACTCTTTAAGTTTTACTGTCTAAACCATACACAAGCAAGCTCAGCCCAAGAAACTCGAGAGGACAGACCTACAACAAACAGCAGCAGTAGACCCAGGAGGAAACAGTTTCTAAAAAGTAAGTTTCAACGCCGGAGACCCTGGTTTGGGAACAACCTTGGGTCGCCGTGGTGCTGGCTCGTTGGGGGGGGAGGGCAAGAGAGGGACTGAGCCGCGATTCTCCCCTACAAAGGGGTGGATGCCCACCTGTCTGTAGTCCCGCTCCCACCGAGTGGAGGTCTGGTCAGTGCGTAGGCGGTATGGGCGGTGACAAAAGTCAGGGATGGGGCAGAAGGGACCACCGGATCCTGGTGTGTGCGTGTGGCCTCGGGGAATAGGGAGAAAAATAGAAACTAACAAAAAAAAATAAAGTTTCCAAAGAAATAACAAATGACAGCAGTGCCATGCAGGCTAGTCCTCCTTCCTTCCCTCTCCCCCCCCCCCAGTCAAACCAGGCCAACCAGTAGTTTATTTCAAGTAGCAGTAAACAACACAGCAAACACAAATAATTGGGCTACTGGTGTTCTTGTTTTCTTTGATATGCAAGAGGCTCAGGCTGCAGAGCAGACAGTGTTCATTCATGTGCCACAGGTCACGGGACATGAAAGGCAACCAGACAAGCAATGCACAGTATTTACATTAGCAAAAGGCTGTTAAATCTAAGTGTTAACTCTGGTGCTAGCTGGGAGGATGCTGCCTATTGTTTTTTACAGTCACATTCTGGAGAGTAAAAAAAGTGCTGATTGCTGAAGTTTAACTTGAGCAGGTGGATAGGGCTTTACATAGTTTGTGTTCGTGAGCAGGGGTGCTCAAATCAAAATTTTTAGGACTTGCCCAGGCATGACTGTAGCTGAATTTTCACTTGCCTCTCTATTCGTTACAATGAAATTAGCTCTCTTTTTGTACTTGCCCTTCAAGGGGCAATGGGATTTGCACATCCCTGTTTGTGAGTGCTCTGTGGTGGGAGGAGAGCTTTTTCGTACCAGCCGGCTTCAAAGTGGTATCAGGTGCTTCAAGAGGCACTTGTTTGTGCCCTACAAAGGTGAGGGAGGAACAATGGTAAGTGCTCAGAGAAGGAGCCACTCCACAGCATATAGAGTTGGTGGGGAGTGACTGTTCCCCCTGCCCCCATAGTTCCACATTTGGATTGTATCAGATTAAGTTTATGTACTTCCAGCAGTGCGTGTTAGAGTTCATATAAGCACTGATCTCTTGTTCGATGGCCTACTGTCCTTCCAAAGCTAGGTACAGTCACAGCCCTGGGAGACAAGCAGGACTGGAAAACATCTAGTTTGGAGCTGATAACATGCACTGCAGGCTATTGAACTTCCCACTTCTGTAGTCCTGCTCTGATGTCACCTGCAGTTGATTCTGGGGTTTGTAATTACAGAAGATGTCAGCCTGGAAGTAAGCAAACTAAGTCTGATACAATCATTTATACTACAGTAAACAGTAAGTGAAAAAAGATGTTTCTTAACATAAAATGTAGTTTAAGACCAGGCCCACACTTATATAGGGAGCTCTTCGTACTGACTCTTCTCCTTTAAGAGAGGGGACAATATTTATTTTATTTATTTATTTAGTTGTTTAACCAGGTATAGCACACTAAGCTAAAAGCTTTTTTACAGGAGCGACCTGGGAGCACAAGGAGGTTAAGTGACTTGCTCAGGGTCACACAGTATGCAGGTGGAAGCTGTGGGATTCAAACCCAGGTCTGGCCTGCTGGATGTCACCAAATTTGCAGCTCAGAGCCTTAGACCACTGCGCTATACTGCCTCAATAAGGAGGGGACTGAGTGCAAACAGTTGGGAAGCAGCAGCACACAGTGTGGGATGTTAAGAAATTCTTTAGCTCTTTTTGGAAAGTTAGAAGTTTGTTGGCATGTCAGTTTGTAGGGAAGGTTACTCAATAGTTTGAGGCCAGACACTGTGAAAACATTCTGACTCATGGTGCTGGATATCTGGGGTTCAGAGTGCAGGAGTTTTGGAGTAAGGTTTCATGTCTCTTCCATTTCTCTTGGACTCACTTCAGCAGCTCCAGTAAGTGGTGATGCTTGGTATCACCTGAAAGCTTAGCAGTGAAACAGCCTTGAAAATAGATTCAGTATACTTGGGGTGTCAGTCATCCAAGGTCCTCATAAAGCACAAATGGAGAACACACCAGCCCAATCCATTAAAAAGGAGATAAGACATTCTTTAGGTACATTAGTGAAAGAAGGAAGGCAAAGGGGGGGAAGTAGCAAAGCTTAGAGGGGCAGGGGGAGATAGTGGAGGGAGACGGGGGAAAAGCAGAAATCCTGAATAAATATTTCTGTTCACTCTTTACTGTGGAAGGGGATGGGCAGGGCCCACAGCTGGACTTCAAAGGAGGTAAACACCAGTCCATTCACGTAGGAGAGGGTATTAGAGGAACTGGTGAAGCTAAAGGGAGAAAAAGACATGGGTCCAGATGATATACAATCCAGGGTCCTAAAGGAACCAAAGATTGAACTTGCAGCCCATCTGGCAGCCCTGTTTAGTAAGTCCTTAGACACTGGAGTGTTCCCAGAGGACTAGAGGACAAACATCCCTCTTCACAAGAGCAGTAATAAAGAAGAAGTGGGAAACTACAGGCCAGTTAGTATAATTTCTGTAGTGGGAAAGATAATGGAGGCACTGATTAAGGAAAGAATAGTGGAACACCTGGAAGCAAATGGACTGGTGGATCCCAGACAACATGTGTTCTCTGTAGGATGATCCTGACAAATTAATCTGTTATATTTCTTTGAGTGGGTGACAAAGGCAGTAGACTGGGGGTGAGGGGGGAGTAGATATTGCCAACCTCAATTTCAGCAAAGCCTTTGGTCTGGTCCCACATAAGAGAATGGTCAACGAGCTAGGCAGCCTGGGATTGGGATGCAAGTTGGTGAACTGGATTGAAAAACTGGTTAAAGGACAGAAATCAGAGAGTAGTGGTGAATGGAACCTAACTGGATGAAAGGGAAGTGACAAGTGGGGTACCTCAAGGGTCAGTTCTGGGGCCAGTCCTCTTCAGTGTCTTCATCAGTGACATTGCAGATGGGCTGGAGAGAAAGGTTTGCCTGTTTGCGGATGACACTAAGATCTGCAACAGGGTGCATATTCCAGAGGGGGGTGGAAAGGATGAGAAAAAAGCTGGAACTGCTGGAGAGATGGTCAGTGGCATGGCAGCTAAGGTTTAATGCAAAGAAGTGCAAAATCATGCATGTGGGGAGCAGGAACCCAGGGGCAAGCTGCAGGCTTGGAGGGAGCTGCTGACAGTAACTAAGGTGGAGAGGGACTTGGGGATCATAATCATAGATGTCTTGAAGGCCACTAGACAGATGGCAAAGGCAGTGGGACAGGACAGTAGGATGTTGGGGTGTATTGGAAGGGGAATCACAAGCCAAATGAGGGAGGTAAAAGTTCAGCTGCACAAGACCCTGGTGAGATCTTACCTTGACTAGACCTCACCTTGAATACTGTGTACAGTTCTGGAGACCATACCTTCGAAAAGACATTGACAGAATAGACTAGAGACAGTGCAGAGGAGGATGACCAAAATGGTAAAGGGATTACATTACAAGCTTTACGAGGAGAGAGTGAGGGACCTCAATTTATACATGCTGGAACATAGGAGGGAGAGAGGTGACATGATAGAAACATTCAAGTATCTCAAAGACATTAACAAGGAGGAAGGGGACAACATATTCCATATTAATAGTAGTGCCAGAACAAGAGGATATGGCATGAGACTGAGGGGTGGCCACAGAAAGGGAAATGTCAGGAAGTTTGTTTTTAAGGAAATGAAGGTGGATGCTGTCACATGATAGGCCGATATCCATTTATGTGGGTTCAAATTGTATATGCTGGAATGTACTTTAGAATTAAGACACTGTCTTTTTAAAATGCCTTAGAAAGGAAATTATAAAAATAGCCTTAATTGTTCTAATGGCTAGAGTGGATCTGGTACATCTCAAGATAAGGAGACAGGTATGTAGTCCAGGAAGGCATAAAATATCTCACTGTGGCTTTCCATCACAGGGAAAGGTAATGTAGTGACCTAGGGTTTAGGGGTCAAGCCAGATGCATTGATCTAGATGTCACTGGGATTGACAAGAAACCTGACATGGAACCACAGTAACACCTACAGGGAAAGGTAAACTATTACACTCCATCACACAGGGGGTGTGGCTTGAAGATAACCAGCCTGTATGTATAGGACATAGCACATTTTGAACTCAGGGCAGTTGAGAAACAGTTTAGCTGGAAGTCAGATCGCCTGTCCAGCTGACATATACTTGAAGACCAGGGCCCAGATATTCAAACTGTGCCATTGTGAGGCGCAAGCCCTTGCGCTGCTCAAAAAAGTTGCGCAGGGGTGTGGCCAGGGTGATGTTCAACGGAGTTGCGCTATTGAGCAACTTCTTTGAATATTGCCCCTGGCCACACCCACTGTGCATGGCACAGTGGAACTGCACTACCGCAAGTGGTCAGAGTGGAGCATTGAGATGCGGTGGCACAAGTTCCATTGCACCATGCGCAGCACCTGCGCTATCCAAAGGGTGACATGCAAATGGGGCCATAATCTGTGCAAGGCGCGGAGGGACCATTTGCATCTGATTATGGCCCCATTTGCATGCCATTAGCATGCAGGTGTACCGATCCCCTACGATTTGTGCCTGGCACCCTGCCAGGAAGCAGCCGTCGGGAACCGTCGCTCCCTGCAGCCTGATCGCGGGCATAACAGTATTCCCCCCCCCCGTAGCCTGATCGCTGGCGGAACAGTAGTTTTTCCCACCCTCCCCAGCAGTCCGAACACGGGCATAACGTTATCCCTCCCTCATTAGCCCGATCGCGGGCATAAGCAAAGCGATCCTCCCACCCCGGTAGCCCGATCGCGGGCATACTGTCACATCCCCCCTCCCTCCCGATTAGCCCGATCACAGGCATGATTTTAAACTCCCCCGTGTAGCCCGATTGCGGGCATGAATTTAAACTCCCCCTGAGTAGCCCGATCACGGGCATGAATTTAAACTGCCCCTTCCCTCTGAGTAGCCCGATTGAGGGCATGAAGTCATCCCCCCCCACAGTCCAAGATCCCGTTTGGTCCGGTGGACCGCAAGAAGCCAGATCGCTGGCGGCATCCACACCCCCCCCACGTCCAGACTCCCTGGTGATCTGGTGCCCCCACCTCTCCGCCCTCGGAGCCCCACCACCCGCTCCCTCCGTCAGCGGTGGGCAGCAGCACCACCCGCCTGCCGCCCCGCCACCCGCCTGACTGACAGCTCGGTGAACTGCATGCCCATTGTTTCAGAGCATATGAGCCAATGGGTGCGCACTATACCGTTAGCAGTCGTATATGTGAATGAATTAATTCATTCACATATCTGGACTGCCTTGTACGGTATGGGCTGCACAGAGTGAAGCAACCTCATTTATATTTAAATTAGGATGCAGTTATAGGGATGCAAGAGAGGGAATCCTTGTTCATGCCTACAGATGACTACATAGGTAAATAGAAAACAGGTTGAGGGGACTTTCCATTTAAGTTTTGGAGGAGGTGGTGGTGGTGTTGCAGAAGGCGAGCAAACTATAGTCCAAGGTGTGCAGCAGGGTGCCTCTAGCAAGGGCCAGCCTTACCTCAGATCCAGGGGTGTAAGGATATATACAGTATGTAAGCCGTGGTCTACAAATTCCATTTTGAGGGGCAACATTTTTCCCTACCACAGGGACAAGGTTTGCCTCACCAGATGTGATTTTTTTCTTATGTAAATGCAAACATCTGGTTGCAGCTTTCGTATTCTTTCATGCGTTAGTCAGCATTGGGAATACAACAGTAGAGCAACAGACAGGGTTATGTATGTAACTGTGGCATCAAACAGTGTAGTAGTATCTAAAAATAATGTATGGACTTATTTTCCTGGATGTATCCCTGCTAGAGTTTGCTGCTGCCTCAGATAAAATGGTTCTTAAAAGGAGTTACTGCAGCCTTATAGCCCCCCGAAGGGCTTATTTCGGAAATTATTTTCCTTTTTTTGTTTACGCTCATCTCACAGCCACCATTTTTTTGCCATTAAAAGGGATTTTGAATAGTTGGATCTTTAGATTTGCTGTTCCCACCAAGTTCTTAAGTGGACCCACTGATCTGCCCCACCTTGCCTCATCTGTATGCACACTCCACACCTCAGCTCTTGAAAGAACTGAAATATTCAAAAGCTATCTGCTCTGCTGCCCCTACCTGTGCTTTAAAAGGACACTGATTTGTCCCTTCCTTAACCCTTAAAAGAGCTTTTGAATATTTTGAGTGTCTGCTTTGCTGCCCACCAAATTCTTAAACGGACTGCTCTTTCTGAAACTTTGCCCTACAAGATTCTGCTTTTTTTTGGCTCTTGGCCCTGTCTCAGCAATTAAGTTAAAATACTCCAACCAAACTCTTAAAAGGGCTTTGATATTGAATAGTGTGCCTCTGCTGCAAATAAAAGTCCTTAAAAGGACTGTACTATGAAAAAAAGGCCATAGAAGGACTGTTCACCACCACCCCACAGCTGCTTAAGAACCAGTCAGTACTAAGAGACACACACCCAGTCATGGTTCTGGTCCCAGTTTGCACCATATCGCTTTACTGCTATGAATTGTGCATAGCACTATGATTTTCACACTCAAATTTTCCCTTGCTCCGCATAGGTTTACTGATGCAGTTAATAATGTTACAGCTATTTCTGGACAAGCAAGCTCTTAAGTCATTGAACTAACTTGATAGAAACGTTCCTTATCACTGACTATGTGGGCTTATTTTTGTAGACATATTGGTGTTTAAAATATGATTTTTGAAGGCCAGTGCTATGATTTTCAATGCTGAGAAGCTGAGAAGTCTGATTTGCACTTTGTGTGCATAACATTTTTTTCTTACTGTTCATTTTCTGACTTGCAAACTGACCCGTGGCTTGGACTAGGGAGGATGGTCAGGACCTCCAAGCTGGAGTACCAGAAAAGGGGGGCAAGGGACCCCGGAAGAGGGGGAAGCTTTTGCTAGTGGGGGACTCTATTGTCCAGGGTGTGAAATTAGGGACACCTAACTTGGGGGAGAGGAAAGTCAAGTGCCTCCCAGGAAGTGCTACATGGAGGGATGGAAAGTGAATCTATAGAATTGCTAGGGCGATAGCCTGCAGGGAGCAGCTGGATGTCATTTTCCACCTGGGGACCAATGACTTGGCAAGGAGAAGGGTAGAGTTAGCCAGAGTCCAGGAGGATTTCAGGAAGCTGGGGTGGGGGAACCTGAAACAGGTAGCACATTCTGACTCATTCTCGGAGGTGCTTCCTGTCCAAGGCATGGGGAGGCCAAGGAATGCCACATCTGAACCTTCAACTCCTGGTTGAAGGATAGGTGTGGAACAGAAGGATTTGGCATCATAGGGGACTGGGGCCCAACCTGGGCAGATGTGAGCTTGTATCAGGAGGATGGCCTGCATCTGTCTGGAAAGGGGACCTCAGTCCTTAGTGAGAAGTGGGAATGCTTCAGCAGAGAGCATTTAAATGGGCTAAGGGAGGAGAGCCAGGAGAGACAGATGGCTTTAGAACCCCCCCATGTGGCAACATACAAAAGTACAAGTTGACAACAGGAACAACTGAAGTGAGCAGTGAGGGGCAGGCAGGCGAAATGTGTATAAGAGGGGATAAGGAAGGGGACAAGAACACACAAGCATGAATACTGGGGCGGGGGTAAGAGACAGAGTAGAGAAAATAGGAACAGAGGGGGGCAGGGTGTAAAACATGGAAGGTCATGTTCACAAATGCCTGCAGTCTGGGAAATAAGGGCCCAGACCTGGAAGCCTTGATGGCGGATGCAGACCTTGACACAACAGCAATAACAGAAGCATGGTATTCTGCTAATCACAACTGGGACATCAATGTACCAGGCTATACACTGTTCAGAAGAGACAGGGAAGGTAAAAAGGGAGTGGGGGTGGCCCTGTATGTCAGAAAGCACATAAAGGCTACAGAAGTACAGGGGAGGCCGGGGCAATGTAGGTCACTCTTGAACCAGGAAATGGCACACAATATCTACAGATCTCTGACACTGAGGGAGGAAATGGACAGGGTACTAGTGGAGGAAATTCTTGACATGGCAGCTAAAGTTGAAATCCTGTTGAGAGATTTCAATATGCTGGATGTGGATTGGACCACCCAGGCAGCTGCTTCAGCCAGAAGCACAGTCATCCTGAAATCCCTGCAGGGGGTTGGACTCCTACAGCTTGCAAGAGCCAACCAGGAACAAATCGATTCTAGACCTGGTATAGACCAATAGGAACAGTCGAAGGAATCCAGGTGGAAGGGCAGCTGGGATCAAGTGACCACCACATGGTATGGTTTGGCATGGAGGCAGAGACTTGATTAAGCCACACAAGGACACAAGTATTAGATTTCAGGTGGGTGGATTTCAGTGAAATGGGTAGATGTTTAAGAGCAGCCCTAGAGGAGGTAAAGGTAATGGAGGGGTAAAGGAACAGTGGGGGAGATTAAAAGGAGCCATTATGGAGATGACTGACCAAAGCATTAGGATAGTGGCCAAAGGGAAAAGAAGAAAGAAACCACTGTGGTTCTCTAAAGAGGTGGGAGACTAAGGGCTAAAAGAGCAAGTTTCAGGAAGTGCAAGGGGACACAAAGGGAGGGGGACACGGAGGTGTACCTTGAATGTCTAAGAGAAGCAGGGAAGGCTGTTAGGAAAGTCAAGGCACAGATAGAGGAGGGTTTAGCACGGACTATGAAAAAAGGAGACAAGACATGCTATAGGTACATCAACGATAGAAGAAAAACTGGGGGGGGGATTTTGAGGCTGAAAGGGGAGGAGGGAGAGTGTAAGGAGATGGGATCTAGACAAGGTAGAAATACTGAACAAATACTTCTGTTCAGTATTCACTGAGGAAGAACAGGATCAAGGACTACAGTTGGGAAGCAGAAGCAATTGGGGGGAGAAGTGGACACCAGTCCATTCACAGTGGACAGAGTTCTGGAGGAATTCACAAAACTGAAAGGGGATAAAGCCATGGGGCCAGATGACGTACACCCAAGGATATTAAGGGAGATGCAGAGGCCACCCTGTTCACAGAGTCACCAACACAATCGTGGTTCCAGAGGACTGGAGGAGGGCACATGTAGTCCCACTACACAAAAGTGACAGTAGGGTGGAATCGGGGAACTACAGGCCATTCAGCCTCACCTCAGTGGTGGGGAAGATCATGGAGACACTGCTGAAAGAAAGGATAGTGGCACACCTGGAATCCGTTGCTGCCCAGGTTCTGAGGCAGCACAGATTCACATCAAGAAGGTTTTGTCAGACAAATCTGATAGATTTTTTTGATTGGGTGACTAGGGAAATAAATCAGAGGGACCATAGACATTGCCTACCTAGACTTCATCAAAGCCTTTGATACTGTCCCACACAGAACGCTGGTTAACAAGATGAGTAGTCTGGGCATGGGGCATAAGGTGATAAATTGGATTAGAAACTGGCTGACGGACAGAAGGCAGAGGATGGTGGTAAATGGGGTCCAATCTGGGGAGAAATGGGTGACCAGCAGAGTGCCACAAGGATCAGAACTGGGATCAGTCCTGTTCGATGTCTTTATTAGTGACATTGCAGAGGGGCTGGAAGGAAATATCTGCCTATTTGCAGGTGCCTTTTGATCATAAGAGACTGTGATTCAGGGAGTTGATATCTACCTCCAGCCAGGGGTTATGGTCAGATGTATTCCAGGTACATCAGCGTGGAGAGACACTGACTGTATTGCTAAAATCATACAGGAAGCAGGAGAAAACATCGACATCCTGGCATACATAGGGACTGCAGATCTCGCCCGACGGTCAGTTGTGGAGACCAGGGTACACTTGACCAGGCTGGGAGACAAACTGTCATCCATTTCATCCGGCATCTCCTTCTCTGAGATCCTGATGGTCTGGGACAGGGGGGCAGACAGACATAAGTTAGAGAAGAGGGGACAGGAGAGCTAAACATGTGGTTCAAGGGCTGGTGCCAGGAAAAAGGGCACACATTTGTAGGTAACTGGCAACAGTTTTGGAAGTGAAAGTTCTTTAAATTCAATGGACTTCATCTGACTATGGAGGTATTCAGTGTATTGAGACAGAAGTTTGATGTCTTTGCAGAATATTTAAACTAGCAAATGGGAAGAGGGGTGCAGCACTTGATACATTGAATGGGAAGAACACCCCTATCCCCTCAGCTAGTAATTGAACAGGAGTTCAACATGTTTGTAGTTCATTTGCATCACCAGGTAAGGAAAAAGGTCCAGCTCCCCATACGGCATGCAGGGGAAATGACGGACCTCGCCTAACAACTAACACACCGAAATCTGGCCAATAGAAAATCATGTATACAAATGCCTGCAGTCTGGGAAACAAGATCCCAGACCTGCAGACAACAATGACAGAGGCTAAACTGGACATATTAGCCATTATTGAGACATGGTTTACCAGTAACCACGCTTGGGAGATTTCAGTACCTGTCTGTGTACTGTTCAGAGGAGATCAAGGTGCAAAAAGGGTGTGTGTGTGTTGGGGGGGGGGGGAATGGCCCTTTATGTCAATGAAAATATCAAAGTTGACGAAATTCAGAATATACATAAGGAGCCAGAAGAACTGTGGGTCTCCTTGGAAACAGGAAATGGGACAGCCATATGAACTGGGGTCACTTACAGGCCTCCAGACCAGGGGGAGGACATAGACACATTACTGTTAGAAGATATACAAAATATGACAGTAAAAAGTGAGGTTCTGATAATGGGAGACTTCAACATGCCAGGTACAGATTGGTCTATACCAGCAGGAACATCCACCAGAACTAGAACTAGACACATAGTGAATTCCCTGCAGGGGGAGGGCCTCAAACAATTGATACAACAACCCACAAGAGACAGGGCTATCCTAGATCTAGTATTGACTAATGGGGAAAGGATCACAGATCTCCAGGTAGAAAGTCACCTGGGGGCCAGTGACCATCACATGGTATGGTTCAATTTGGCCACTAGAACTAAATCATCCCATTCTTAAGCAAAAATATTGGACTTCAGAGGAGCTGACTTTGATAAGATGGCCAACAGAGTTAAGCTAACCCTGGCAAGAAGAAATACAGCTGAGGGGGTGCAGGCAAAGTGGGCAAGTATTAAGGATGCAATACTAGAAGTCATATACCATTGTGTTAGGGAGAAAAGCAAGAGCAAAAGAAGAATGAAACCACTTTGGTTCTCAAAAACAGTAGCAGAAAAGGTAAAAGTCAAAAAGCTGGTCTTCAGGAAGTATAAGGGAACGCAGCAGGACGAAGATAGGGAGGCATACCAACATCTCTAAGGGAAGCAAGGAAGGCAGTAATGCAGGCAAAGGCCCAAACAGAGGAAACACTAGGAAACACTAGCACGAACAGTAAAAGAAAGGGACAAGACTTTCTATAGATGCATTAGTGAAAAGAGAAAGTCCGGAGGAGATATTGCTAAGATCAAAGGGGATAAGGGGGAGTATGTGGAGGATGACCAAGGAAAAGCATCTGTCCTAAATAGATACTTCTTCTCAGTATTTACTGAAGAGAAGACAGGGCAGGGCCACAGCTCAGCACCATGGACACAGGGCGGAGGGAGGTGTGCACAAGTCCTTTCACAAAAGAAAGGGTCCTACAAGAGCTCACTAAGCTCAGGGTGGACAAGGCAATAGGACCTGATGGCATACATCCCAGGGTACTAAAGGTGCTAAGGATGGAATTAACAGAGCCATTATCAGAACTGTTTAGTGAGTCTCAGCACAGGAGAGGTCTCAGAAGACTGGAGAAAGGCTCATGTGATCCCACGCTACAAAAGTGGTAACAGGGAGGAGGCAGGGAACTACAGACCAGTCAGTCTTGCCTCAGTAGTGGACAAGATTATGGAGGCACTCTTTAAGGAAAGGATAGTGCAACACCTGGTAATCCATAGGCACACAGCATCCAAGACAGCATGGGTTTACAACAGGAAGATCCTGTCAAACTAATCTCATAGATTTCTTTGACTGGGTAACGAGAGTAGTGGACCAAGGGGGTGCAGCTTGATTTCAGCAAAGTTTTCGATACTGTTCCACATGGAAGATTGATTAATAAGCTGGGTAGGCTCGGGTGGGTCAAAAGTTGGTCAGCTGGGTGGCAAATTGGTTGGTGGGCAGAAAACTAAGGTTGGTGGTAAATGGTATACAGTCAGAAGAGATGCAAGTCATGAGTGGGGTAACTCAGGGATCAGTCCTGGGGTCAGTCCTCTTCATTATCTTCATCAGTGACATTGCAGATGGACTGGAGGTAAGGTTTGTCTGTTTGCAGATGACACCAAGATCTGCAACAGATTAGATGATCCAGATGGGGTGGGTAGAATGAGAAGAGATCTGGATAAACTGGCAAAATGGTCGGAAGAGTGGCAACTGGGGTTTAATGCAAGAAGTGCAAGATCATGCACATAGAGAAGAGAAACCTTGAAGTCACCTGTAGGTTGGGAGGGGAGTTGCTAACAATCACAAGGGAAGAAAGAGACGTGGGCATCATCATCATCACAGATGACCTGAAATCATCCAAGCAGACCACTGAAGCAGTAGGTAAGGGTAGAGAGATGTTAGAGTGTATTAGTAGGGGTATCATAAGTCCTAAGAGGGAGGTAATAATCTCTCTTTACAAGACACTGGTTAGGCTCCATCTGGAGTACTGCTTGCAGTACTGGAGGCTGCACCTGCAGAAGGACATGAACAAAATGGAGGCAGTCCAGAGAAGGGCAACCAAAATGGTGCAAGGACTGCATCAGAAAACATATGAGGACAATTTAATGGAGCTCAATATGTATACCATAGAGCAAAGGAGGGAGAGAGGTGATATGATCGAAACATTCAAACATCTTAAGGGCATTAACAAGGTGAAAGAGTCTAACATGTTTAAATATAAGAAAAATAACAGGACAAGAGGACACAGCATGAGATTAGAGGGAGGTCGATTAAGGGGTAATATGAGGAAGTTCTTTTTCACAGAAAGGATGGTGGATGCATGGAACGACCTACCTCAAGAAGTGATGGATATGAATATGGTGCAGGGCTTCAAATAGGCATGGGGTAGGCATAAGGGAGCAATACAGATGAGTATGAATAGATAGGCCATTGACAGAGTACAGGCCTATGGCACATTCATAAGGTAGAAAAAAATGAGCAGACTGGATGTGCCTTGCAGTCCTTATCTGCCATCAACGTGTATGTTTCTGTGTTACTCCAAGATCTGCAACAGGTTGGATGCTCCAGAAGGGGTGCAGAAAATGAAGAAGAACCTGGAGAAGCTTGAAAGATGGTTAGAGGTGTGGCAACTGAGAGTCAGTGCAAAAATGTGCAAGATAGTGCACTTGGGTAGGGGGAATGCCTATCCGTGGCACTTAAAAAAATAAAAATTTTATACCCTGGTGTAAGGAGTAAAAAGATAGCTGCATTGTGTGTTTCTAGCTCCAAAAAACTCATGCCACACCAAATGAATGTTTCCCTCTGGTTTATTTTCGGTTTTCGAGTCTTCAACATCAATACAAGTATTCTGGTTAACTTCTCGAATACATGTATATCTGGCTTTTGTTTGGTGCTAACTTATTAAATTTTATACAAGGTTTACATAATATTTTTTTATCTTAAAAACTACTAACTCCCTAATATAGGCCAATCATATAACAAAATAACCTATTAATCTTAGGGTGTGGTGAATAACAGTCAAAGCACAGAGATAACTATTGCTCATAATATCACGAGGTGTTTATCATATTTTCTTGCACAATATTGACTTCATTTAGAAGGTTCTCTGTGTGCACACCATTCATAAACAGGTAATGCCATCCTAATAAGGTCATACTATCCTGCCCATTGAACATCAAATGCTGACCATTATAAAATCGTATGGTAAAGTGTTGTGTAATCATCACAAAACAAACATCACAAGACTTTTAACTAGGTCTTGTAAGAAACTGTCATAACTAACTATTTGAGTAAACACATTTGGTTATATAGTATAAAAAATTACACTGAAGCATTCTGTAAAAGGCTATACTTTAATACTCAGTCTAACTATTATAAAAGGTTATACTGAAATAAGTGTTACAATATGAAATGTTACTACAATCCCGCCTTTTTGTGACTCTCTATGATTAGAGATCACACAAGATGAGGTTGCCATTGTAACATTTGTATTTGTCGAATCATGTGTTTCATTTTACGATACAATAACACTTGTATAATAATGAGAACACATATTGCTGCAATACCGCAACCCACTACTACTAGGGTTGGACTAGTACCCAAAGCAGTTGATCCCCAATTCCACCAGGATATAATAGGGATATATGATGGCTATCTTTTACCTCTTTAGCAGAGGCCTTTTGTGTCAAAATAAGTCCTTTTGTTTGTTGATGATACAACAAGGCACCAAGTGTCATTTTATCAATTTTGGGTAGGTCGAAATGAGGTGGAGTTGCCAAATCAGTGAGTAAATTTAAGGCCATACTGGAACCATTGATATGGGTAACATTTGTTCAGCTATAGGCAGGATGTTCTCTGAGGTTCCAGTTTGCAACTCACCAGGTTTTGTCACTATACCCCCATACATTCCAAGACTAACCTGCAATTACGCACCATGATTGGTTCCATATCATAGCTTGGCGGTATTGATTTGCAGACATTAGGGTAAATTTACGTTGTTTAGGAAACCGTGGGGCGGTTGATGTCTCTTCCCCACATATTAAGGTTTCATGTTCTTGTATGCATTGTTGCTTAGGTAGGACAACTTATTTATTGTGTACCATAATAATAGTGTCACCTGGTATTTAGAGTTTCATGATCTGGTCATGTGTTAATGCTCCCAAATTACTGATTTGCCATGATATTTTGGTGGTTCAAAACATACAGGTATTATCAGTAGTATGGGAATCAGACGTCACAGCACGTGTACATATTGATTTAGTGAGTTTCATGCTTTTATCATAGCCAAGGGTGGTAGGAACACAGTGGGATGATCCAGTAATCTAGTTATATTGGTTTCACCTATTCCTAAGGGTAACCTATTGGTCTCAATTTTATTTAACTCATTAACTAGAAAAGCATGTGCTTCAGCAACTAATTGTGAGCAAGCCAGTTCTATATAACTTTCTCTAGACATATTAGAAAGTTAGTTATAAAAATGGACTGATATGTGTGCAATAATTTTAAAGTTCTGTAAGGTTTCTCTAAATGCAAACCAATCAATGTCTTCATTATTAGCTGCTAATTTTACAGTAGTCGATAATGGTCCAGTAGCCATATCTTTTAGAGTTGTTTCTAAAGAACGAATATGACCTTTTAAAACCATAGAATCAATACCATTAGCAGTTGCTAATCCTGAGCCTAACCAGCCCCACACGTCTCTTTTACGCCAGAGTAAGCCTGGTGTTGCTTCTGCGGGAATTTGAAATGACCACATCTTGTGTCTATCATGGTATTGATTTAAAGTATTATTATAATATTGTTGCCGTTCTATTACCGAAGCCAGATCTCGACATTGAAGCTGTAATCTTGGAAAAAGCAAATGTAGCAATACATTATAATATTCCAATTTACTGTAAATTTAACCCTACTGTATAATTTTACACAATAGATGCATTACATAAAAAATGCCACATATTATGCTGTGATGCATTTGCACCCCAACAAGATGTAGTTAACAGTGTAAGATTAGATGGATAATGCAACCTGTCCTTTAGTTTTATTTGAAATAAATATTGTTCTTTTCTTGTTAAATCTGTAGTATCCCCCAAAGTAGAGCAGATATAGATTCTTTTCTGGGCTGTTGTGTTCATCACACACATCACCATGCCAGGCCAGGCGTCTGGCGAGTATCCCCATGTCACATTTTGACATTGTCCATAAAGTACCATTTGACGAGAAGATATCCAGTGTGTTCATGTCATTCTCCTAATAGTACTGGGAGATCCCACACTGTATAATTAGCTTAGTTCTTGTTGTATAAACTGTTCCATATGTGTCCTGGGCATTCATTGAATCATTTGGAAGTGGCCAGGACCAGTAAGGTACTGCTCAGCATAAGTGCAGGATACATCATTGTACTTTACCTATTGGGAGAAACAGAGCAGTATCAGTTGTCATCAATTAAAGGCTGATACTATTTACGTTGGTCCACATAGACCCATTTGGTCTCTGTAGATCCTTGTCGAATTCGTCAGACCTGAATGACCCATGGTCCCATAACATCATTGACATCATAGGGTCCCATCCAGTTAGCATCCCATGGTCCCTTCTGACCAAAATTTTTCACCATGACGTGATGGCCCCTTTTAATGGGTGGTATCACTTTTTTGTCATGTCTCTGTTGGTTTTTCTAATGCGTCTGTGCCATTTTTTATTGGCAGTGTGGGGTAAATAAACAGTTAACTGTTTTTGTAGTTGTTGCAAAAATACATCAGTTTTGATGCGATTTAACACTGGTGTTGATAAATCTGGATCTGAAGGATAATACAGCTGCATCTCTCATCCAGTCATCAATTGATATGGGCTATAGCCAGTACTCTTGTTTTCCATACCTCTAATACCCTTTAGGATTCCTGGTAAGTGCATCACCTGCCCTTTACCAGTATCCAACACTACCTTTTTCAGAGTGCAATTTAACCTTTCCTCCATCCCTGATGATTGTGGATGATAGTGTAAATGCAAACGTTGAGTGATACCCAAAATATCACACAAAGCTGTCATTATTTCACTGTAAAATAAGTTTTTTTTATCACTTTTTCGTATTCTAGGAAAACCCCATTGTGAGAGCACCTGTTCCCACAGTGCTTTTGCAGTAGCTGTATCACTATCATTATGTATGGACAACACTTCTACCCATTTGGAAAATATGTCAACAATGACTAATAAATATCGGAACCCCCCTTTTGCAGTAAAATTAAAGTGGCTGAGTGCTTCTGAGTGAATGCCATTCATATAGGTGCCATAGTGCAGTGCTGCTGGCTGTGTAGGGTAGGCCCAGGGAGGGAAAAGCAGTGCAGCAGTTATTAAAAAATAATTAAGGAGAACAAGAACAAATATTACAGTTCTATAACAATAAAACAAATTAATAAAACACCAAAGAAAATGCAAGTTTCCACTGATTAGTTGGTGCAGTGCTGCTGGCTGTGTAGCGGTAGGCCCACCAGAAAAGGGCAAAGCAGCAGTTATTAAAAAAATAACTGAAGAGAAGAAGTGAACAAATTATGTTCAGCAATGGAAAAAAAATCTCCAACGAAAATTTGTTGACACTGATTTGGGTGGTGTAGTGCTGCTGGCTGTGTAGGAGTAGGCCCAAGGAGAGCAAAGCAGTAGTTATCCAAAAAAGTAAAGAGAACAAGAACAGGTACTGTTCTACAAAAAAACAAGCATTTGTCAATGCTGAATGTTTGCTTGCTGATATTGGTACTGCATGAGTTAGAGAGATGCGTAATAGAAATGACAGTGAAGTACTGAATTAATGCCAACCCCCACCCCTACCCTGCAGAGACTGACAGGCATTGGGGTGTGTCTTTGGGTCGTCAGCCATAATGCTCACGCCATTCCACCTCACCCCACCCTGCAGACACTGACAGATGTCATGGTGTGCCTGGAGTCTTCAGCCATTACGCTCACCCCATCCATAAGGAAATAAGCCCAGAAAGTAGTAATGAAATGGGAAGGTTGTTGGTTGAATCCTACTGTACTGCTGTTTGCATTTTGAAATTGCTTCTTTTGCTACTTCCACGGAATGTGTATTTAAGTCCACTTATAATGCAATAAAAAAAGCTGTACGTTTTTTGAGCTCGTATAATTAGACCTCTAATCTCTTAAGGTACCAGTAATGCAAACTGTTTGCCTTCACTTGTTTGCATTTATTTAGAAAAACATATTGTGCTATTCTCAAAAAACCTTGGCCAAACCTGTTGGCTCTAGCCATATAATTCTATTCTTTTGACTCTCCAATACAATTACAACTTTTATCTGAAATATAATGTAGTGTGCTTCATTTACACATGTGGATGAATAAGACTCTTGAGTTCTGTTACACTTCATTGACATGTAAAAATGTTGAAAGGGCACATTAACTTTTCTTGAGTGCTTTTCAGTGATGTATAATTCTTAGTTTTTCAGGAACCAGCTCAGCTGTCTTGGTAAATTGTGGCCATGGTAAGGTAATCAACTTCCTAGCCAGACACAAATACTGTAACTTTATCTGTTATAATTAGACACCTAAACTGTTGGGACAACTTCAATAAACAATACATTGGGACATAATGCAGCTTACATTTTATATTAACCACACCCAACACCCAGACTGCCTGCTGTCGACCACACACTTGAACAGTATTAAATCCCTGTTCTGTATCAGCTCAAACAAGTTGACATGCATGTTGTTCCTACCTGTTGATTTTTGAGACATGTCAGCTTATATTTCATACACTAGTTGCAGAGGCTAGTGGTGATTTTATTAGGACACTCCCTCATAATCCTTAGGGTAAAGTCATACAATGTTGTAAATGGCTGACGACCCAAAGACACACCCCAGTGCCTGTCAGTCTCTGCAGGGTAGGGGTAGGGGTTGGCATTAATTCAGTACTTCACTGTCATTTCTATTATGCATCTCTCTAACTCATGCAGTACCAATATCAGCAAGCAATGTAATGGCTGTGGGGCAGCAGTCTTCCGGGAGTCTTTCTGGAGGCTGAGATACTGCCCTATTTGCAGACAACTCTCTGCCCTGAGGGAGGAAGTTGCCTGTCTTCAGGCCACACTGGACAGTAGTACGGGGACCTTCCCCCAGGCCACACTGGACAGTAGGAAGGGAACCTCCCCCATCCAAGGAGCACCAGAGCCACCACCACTACCTCAGAGGTTGCAAAGAAAGCACAGCAGTTGGACCACAGTGGGCTCAGGAGGGTGAGGATAGTGGAACAGAGCACACCAGTCAGTTGTTCCACACCACAATCCGTACACCATTCTGGGGAGCATAGCTCCCTATGGATACACCCAGAGGAGACTAAGGAGGCTGAGGACAACTGTCACAAGGGAGGCCCACAGGAAGGAGGCAGAGGACACCACAAGGAAAGGAAGCAACTCCTGGTGGGGGACTCAATTTTTAGGGGGATAGAACTGGGAGGAGCTGGGAAAACTGAAGTAAGGTGCCTGCCTGGTGCCATGGCTTGGAGGGACAGGAAGCGCATCCTCAGGATCACGAGAACAGCTGCAAGAGATTCTGAGCTGGACGTAATTGTCCACCTAGGGACAAATGACTTGGCTCATCATGAGGTTAGAGCAGTGCAGGAGGACATTGCAGAGTTGGGGAGGGGTCTAAGACAAGTAGCACACACAGTATCCTTCTCAGAGGTGCTGCCTGTCAAAGGCATGGGGAGGCGAGGGTAATTGGCACCATGCAGTTTAATAAATGGTTGAAAAAATGGTGCGGAGCACAGGGGTTTGGCTTCATTGGGGACTGGGGTTCCACCTGGAGGGACACCAGCCTATACTGGCAGGATGGTCTGCATCTGTCCAGGAAGGGAACAAGTCTTTTGAGCAATCGGTTTAAATGCTTCATTGGCAAGCTTTTAAACTAGTCAAAAGGGGAGGCACTGACAAGCAGCAGAAAAATCCCAGCCTCTCCCTACAAAACAGGGTACTAAATGAGAAAAAGACCGAGGTAGAACGGTCAGTGGGGGATGCTGCAACAGAAGGTAAAGCCATCAAAAAATGGAGAGCAATGAGTACCAATGCCCGTAGTCTAGGTAACAAGCTTCCTGAATTAGTGGCCTTGATGGAGGAGGAACATCTGGATATCGTGGCAGTCACAGAAACATGGTACACACAAAACCATGACTGGGACACAAAAATACCAGGATACACTATCTACAGGAGGGACAGGGAGGGTAAAAGAGGAGGAGGAGTAGTTTTTTACATAAGGGAAGGAATAAAAGCAACAGAACAAAAGGGTAAACAGGGAGGAGAAGAAGCACTGTGGGTAAATTTGGAGACAGGCAATGGCACCACAATCCACACAGGGGTTGTATACAGACCCCCTTCTCAGGGGGAGGAAATGGACAAGGAAATGATAGAAAGTATACTTAGAATGGCAGAAAAAGGGGAGATATTGCTGATGGGTGATCTGAATATGCCAGATGTTAACTGGAGTGCAGTTGCAGCTGCCACTTTGAAGAGTGCAGTTATTCTAGATGCCCTACAGGGGGCATGCCTTAGACAACTAGTACTGGAGCACACTCAAGAGGGAGCAATATTAGACTTGATACTCTCAAATGGAGATGGAGAGAAGATGTAGAAGTGGGTAGCCATCTGGGAACTAGCAACCATCGAACAGTATGGTTCACAATAAACACAGCAATAGAGTCAAGCCATACAAAGACAAAAGTACTGGACTTTAGGAGGGCTGACTTTGCCAAAATGGGTGAGTGCCTAAGGAATGCACTAGCAAATGGGCAGGAAGGAGGGGTGGAAGAACAATGGGGAATAATAAAAACTGCCATCACAGAGGTAATGAGCCTTTGTGTGAAGCAAATAAACAAAACAAGACGATGTAAGAAACCACTATGGTTCTCAAGGAAGTGGCAGTGAAGGTTCAGAGAAAAGAAAGCATTCAGGAAGTACAAGGAATCACAGAAGGAGCAGGACAGAGAACTGTATCAGTTAAAGCAAAAGGAGGCTGGGAAGGCAGTCAGAACAGTAAAGGCCCAAACCGAGGAAAAGATAGCCAACTCAGTTAAGAAGGGGAGTAAAACCTTTTATAGGTACATCAGGGAGCAAAGGAAGACCAAGGGAGGGATAGTGAGGCTTAATAAAGGGGAGGGAGGGTGGCCAGAGCGAGACTGTGAAAAGGCAGAGATACTAAACAAATATTTTTGCTCAGTATTTACAAATGAAGAGGGGAAGGTACATAAAACAAACAGTAGTAACACTCTGGATACAGAAGTTGATACCAGTCCATTTACAGAAGAAAGGGTTCTGAAAGAACTCTTAAAACTGAAGGTGGACAAAGCAATGGGGCCTGATGGGATTCATCCCAGAATTCTAAAAGAACTAAGGGTAGAACTAGTGACACCACTGACTACCCTTTTTAACAAATCATGGGAGGAAAGGGTGGTACCTGAGGATTGGAGGAGGGCAGATGTGATTCCCCTTCACAAAAGCGGGAGCAAGGCAGAAGCAGGAAACTACAGACCTGTTAGTTTAACCTCAGTGATAGGGAAAATGATGGAATCACTTCTAAAGGAAAGAATTGTCGAGTATCTAGAGGCTAGAGGGGCACAGGACCCAAGGCAGCATGGATTCACAGCGGGAAGGTCATGCCAGACGAATCTGATAGATTTCTTTGACTGGGTGACCAAAGTAGTAGATCAGGAAGGGGCTGTGGACATGGCCTACCTAGACTTTAGCAAGGCATTTGACACAGTCCCATACAAAAGATTAATATACAAGTTAGCCAGCCTGGGAGTGGGTCCCAAGATGACAGCCTGGGTAAAGAATTGGCTGGAGAATAGGACACAGAGAGTAATAGTAAATGGAGTCCACTCAGAAGAAAGGAGGGTTACTAGTGGGGTACGGCAGGGTTCAGTATTAGGACCGGTCCTCTTCAATGTCTTTATAAGCGACATTGCAGAAGGACTGGAAGGAAAAGTATGTCTCTTTGCAGATCTAAGATCTGCAACAGAGTTGATGCACAGGGTGGGGTGGAAAGGATGAGAAGGGACTTGGCAAGGTTAGAGGAATGGTCAAATGTATGGCAGCTTAGATTCAATGCTAAGAAGTGCAAGGTAATGCACCTGGGAAACAAAAACCCAGGGGAAGAGTACACAGTGGGGGGTGAGATACTAACAATGACAAAAATGGAAAGGGACCTGGGGGTAGTCATATCAGATGACCTAAAGATGGGCAAGCAATGTGAGAGGGCAGCAAGGAGGGCTGGGGGGATACTGGGATGCATAGGGAGAGGCATCACCAGTAGAAAACAGGAAGTTATTATCCCTCTGTACAGACAGCTGGTGAGACCCCATCTGGAGTACTGTGTGCAGTTCTGGAGACCCAATCTCCTCAAAGACACAGACAGGATGGATGCTGTCCAGAGGAGGGCAACTAAAATGGTGCAGGGTCTGCACCGGAAGACATATGAAGAGAGACTTAAGGAGCTTAATATGTATAGCCTCGAGGAAAGGAGGGAGAGGAGGGACATGAATCAAGGGAATCAACAAAGTCCAAGAGGGTAGCATCTTTCAAAAAAAGGTGTGTGTAAGAACAAGAGGGCACAATTTGAAGATAGAGAGGGGGCGGCTCAGAGGTAATTTAAGGAAGTATTTTTTCACAGAGAGGGTTGTGGATGCATGGAACGGCCTTCTGGAGGAGGTTGTGGAGTCAAAATCAGTGGCGGAATTCAAGCATGCATGGGATAGTCATAAGGCAATTCTGGGGGTTGGGGGTAGGAAGAAGTAGGCTGCTGGTTAACTAGGATCTGCAGCTTATCCAGTAGGTAGGGAAATGGGCAGACTGGGTGGGCCAAGCGGTCCTTATCTGCCGTCAAATTCTATGTTTCTATGTTTCTAATCACCTGTGCATTTGGGGAGAACAGAGCTCAAGCCGGATGGAGGAGGCATGGTAACTGCAGCGGGACGGAGGAGGCAGTGTGCAGAAAAGGGAAATTATCTCTGTCATTTCAAGGCAGGTCTGTTAAAAAAAAAAAACACAAATTGTTAAAATAAATAATGAGATACTATCACAGTATTTATTATGGCAATTAGTGATTTTTTTTACCAGACCTGGCTTGAGAGGAGAAATAATAACTAATTGCCTCTGTAAATAATGTGCACTGTTGTAGGGTGGAGTTGCAGGCCGTCAGCGAGTGTGCGTGTGTGTATGGGGTGGGGAGGCTGGTGGAGGTAAGGTTTCAATCAGTTTACAGCTCTCAGCTTTTTGGCTTTCTTTACATTAATAAAAAATTAAACATGACGCGATTAGTTGAATTTCATCTTTGACCCAATTAACTGTAATAGTGGTTCAATTAAATCATCATGATCTTGACACTGTAACTGCTGAATACATAACATTTAATTAAGGACCCATTTAAAGTGTACCCCGATAATCACTGTGGATTTCAAGAGTCTAAGGTGGGAGGAGCAAGTAACTTGTAAGATTTGTAAGAAAGAAATGCAAAAATGAATTAGGGGATGGGACACATTTAGTGAATGACTCCTGCTACTAAACCCACTTGTTTGGTGTCCAGTTTAGGTTCTAAGCACTTTTTTTTTCAAGTCCATGTGTTATAACCTGAGTATCTTTGCTAATTATGAGTACTGTAATCCCCCCTCCCGCCGATAGATCACAATAAACTCCATGCAGGGTTTGGGGAAGGAAATTCAGAAATATCTCAGAAACTGGGGAATAGAAGTCAAACATGATCAGATTATGCTTGGAACCTGTAACCCTAGCAACAAAGTGTCCATTTAAGGTATTCCTGCCCAAAGCATCTTGAGCACTGGACTGTAAATCCAGAGTTTGGACAGGTGGACAGCGTTCAGCACATTGCTCCATCATTTGAGATCACTTGTACCTACCAGTCCAACAGTTTCTGCAGAACTTTGATAAACATGAGTTTCTACTTGATCTTCCCCATCCACAAAGAACTTTCTTCACTCCCCTTTATCTCCTCTATTTTTCTACACACAGGCAAGTAAAAACAGGAGGGAGCACATTTAAAACTTTAAGCTCTGGCACATATATATCAGTTTAATTAAAAAAATGTATACAGAAAATCAGTATAACATGCTTGTCCACTTTTCTTTGTAAAATTACTTGTGTGTTTGCATTTAAATTATTAAAAGGATTGGGAATTATTCATAATCACACCACTTTCTATAAGTGACATCAATATAACTTACGTACTAATATGCCAGCAGAATAGGCCTAACAGTCTTTCGTGTCTGCTTGTTTGGTCAGCCCCATCCTGGGAGCTGAGCTTACTGCCCCCCTCGCCCTCTCTGGCTTCTCCCTTCCCAATCCCGGATATTCCCGCTGCACAGGACTTTGCTTCCGGAACCCTTGCCCTGTACCTGTCCCACCCCCCTCTTGAACCCCTCCACTGTCTCTGCCTCCACTATTTAGTTGTTTCTGTCATATGTAATATATTCTGATGGGAGGTTTGGTTTGAGTGCACTAAAATGTGTTGAATCTTTTGTTTGTCACAAAATGCATTCTGAGGGCGAAAAACATGAATATCTGTTAACTTATCTCTACATGTGCGATTTACAATTAAGTACAAAGGGTGTCACATTAGCACTGGGCAGTCCATGCTCCTTTTCCTGATATCATCCAAACTGATGCAGTTTATTCTAATAGAAACCATTTGTTTAAACAGAAATCGCATTTTACATTGCTCTCATTTTAAAAGCGAAAGGGTTTCAATTTTACATGTTATTTCCCATCAATGAAATTCTATCCCAGTTATTCTAAAGGTAAAGGCATTTTCCATTTCTCCCAAAGCTTCTTTCCTTTATGTGCGAGTAGATGGTGTCTATTGAGAGTTTCTGATCCAGAGCGAAAATGGGAACAGATGAAAGGTGATTTAAGTGACCTCCTTTTCCCTTTCACACTAACCTGAGCCCTAGAATAGCCAAGGATCGACTCGGACAAAAGCCCCCTCCTCTTTCTCTTTGAGCTTCAAGAGAGCCAAAGTAAAGGGAGCTAACAGCAGAATATCTAACTCTTGTCTGCCATAGAATTTACAGTGCTACACATCTAATGAACTCATACAGTATCTCTGATTTGCTGGAATGTATAGGAAATGTGACCAACTCAATAAAAAGTTAGAATAGTGTTAGGAGGGCACTTATGATGAAAGCTAAAAGTGTTGCTCTGCCTTTCTTATAAAGTTGTACCTGAATGAAAGAATGCCAAGTATTATATTCTTAATGCCATTTCATTTTTAATTTAGCCAATCCATTTCTTTCCAGTTACATGTTAGACACTAAAATTAAGACATGTTGTTCTGCACTTATTACAGCAGTGTTCCAGTTACCTAAAATGTTGGTTCATGGATTAAAAAGTGATATGTTGTCCTGTGAATTTATAGCTGTAACTGTGCCTCTTGCATAAATTAAATTACACGTAAGGGGGAAATGTGACTTGAATTGGTTAGTATTAAATAATGAGAGTTGCACTGGAACATAAAGTTCTCAATTTTATTGTGAAATACCCTTCCCAGTTCCAGCTAAACTTCACAGTACAATGGAATGCCATGCCAGGCGATGTAATATACTTCAGCTTTTTTTCAGTAAAATGAAAATTTTAAAGCATACACAGCAAAGAAATCATATGGTGTATTACTCTTTTGTAACCTTGCATTTTGCCCCTATTGGTTTCCATGGCAAAGCACTAGGCCCACTGCAGCTTTATCTGGGCAGAAAGTAAATATTTGGTTCTGGATTTACTAAAGGGATCAAAATGATTCCCAGTCCTGTATCACTGTCTTTACTGTGAGTGTCCTTCAGTTCCTCCTGCAGTTTGCACAAAATTGCTTGTGCAGTCTTGAAACGTTTTAGGTTTTAGACAGGCAGACAAACAGAGATAGATAGATAGATAGATAGATAGATAGCAATATGGTGAAGGGAACAAAGTTCCAACACAGACTTAATCTGACAGGTTAGTACTTAGACACAGTATTTAGCTATCAAAGCAACAGTGAACTTAAATTTAAAAAAGTGTATTTGTTCAACACAGTACACATCAAAATGAGAACTTTTAGCATGTTTTCAAAGACGTCTTGTTTTTTCATGACTCAGCATCTCTCAGTCCCATCGGTATGAAGATGGTTGGATTTTCTGCTGTTTTGATGAGCATGTATTTCAGTAAATGATTGACTGTGCAGAATATAACTTGGATACGGTACCTCACGCTGTCAAGATTAGAGTGCATTGTGAAACAATAGTGTCCAAAAAAATCAGTTAATTAATGAAAGTGATTGATCTATTTTCAGCCTATCAAAAGTGTAACTTACCTAAATCAAAAAGTCACGGTTAGATGGCAGAAGTAAAACTTTATGTATGCTGTGATATCAGAAAAGTGTGGCAGGTCATCAAGGAGAGTCTAGAACCAGGGAGAAGATTGGTTTTAAGGGCTCTTCTGTTTTAGTAAGAATTACTAGTGTGGACAAAAGCAGATGATGGGGTAAAAGGGGGCAAAGAAAAAAATTCACTGAACCCAGTGCGATTTGCAATTGATGAGACACTGTTGTTTCAAGCCTATATAGAGAAACTGTTCAGTGATGTTTGAATGAATGATATGGCATACTTGAAAAACCATGTTCCAGACTCATGACACTTAGTAGTATACCACTCCCCCACCATTTGAAATGTCATTTGAAATTACCAGAAAAAACAATGTGATTCATTTGACTATAGGCACATATGTAAGAAAGCTTATTAGCAGGATTAAAACAGCGGAGGGATGGGCACAAGATCCAGGGGAGTAGGCTGAGGTACTAAATGAGTGCTTTGCCTCAGTTTTCACCAGGGAAAATGGGGGGGGGGCTGCATCATACGTGGGAGGAGATGGTAAGACTGAGGGGAGGGGGACCCTTGCCGATCGTCGGGTCTGGGGAGAGGATGGGCCATCATTGGCAGGAGGGGAGAAGGCAAGGCAGGGGGACAAGGTAGCAGAGATAGAAATCTCAGCAGAGAGAGTGAGCGAAGCCCTTAGGTCCCTTAAGACGGAGAAAGCACCCGGGGCCAGATAAATTACATCCCAGAGTGCTGAAGGAACTGGCAGATGTTCTGTCGAAACCCCTGGCAGAGCTTTTCAGCATCTCTGTGAGGACAGGGCGGGTACCCCAGGACTGGAGGGTGGCACATATAGTGCCTATCCACAAGGGGGGATCAAGGGAGGTGGCAGGGAACTACAGGCCCATCAGCCTGACATCAGTGGTGGGCAAGGCGATGGAGGGCATTGTCAAGGAGAGGCTAGGAGGGGACCTGTAAAAGTCGGGGTGCCTGGACGATAGACAGCATGGATTCATCCCAGGGAAACCTTGTGGAGTTCTATGACTGGGTGATAAGAGCCTTGGACCTGGGTAGACTGGTGTATGTCCTCTATCTTGACTTCAGCAAGGCATTTGACTCTGTTCCTCATGTGGGCCTGTTGAATAAAATGGGAGTGGGGAACCAGATGATCAGATGGATAGGTAATTGGCTCCAGGACTGGACCCAGAGGGTCATGGTTGGCGGGATAGTCTCATCCCCAAGGAGGGTCATTAGTAGGGTCCCTCAGGGATCAGTCCTTGGGCCCCTCCTGTTCAATGCCTTTGTCTCTGACATAAGGAAGGGTACCAGGAGTGAGAAGAGTCCCTTTGCAGATGACTCAAAACTAGAGGCGGTGGATGGGGAGGAGGGGAGAGTAGCCATACAGGGGGACCTGGAGGCTCTGGAAAGGTGGTCTAGAAAGTGGAGCTGAGGTTTAATGCAGGGAAATGCAAGGTACTGCATCTAGGCCCAGAAACCCAGGCCAAGAGTACACCCTGGGAGGGAGAAATGCTACAAGTTTCAATGGCTAAGAGGGACCTGGGGGTGGTGGTGGATGTCAACTCTGAGACTTGTAGGAGGGCAGCGGCCAAGGCCAACAGGATGCTGGAATGCATCGCTAGGGGGATCACCTCCAGAAGGAGAGAAGAGATACTCCCCTGTATAACTGCTTGGTGAGACCGCACCTCGAGTACTGTGTGCAGTTTTGAAGGCCACACTTAAAGAGGGACATTGAACTCCTGGAGAGGGTCCAGAGGACGGCAACCAAATGATCTGGGGCTTGGGGGACAGGACCTATGACAAGAGGCTCGAAGACCTAAATATGTACACATTGAAAGAGAAGGGACCAGGGGGACATGATAGAGGTCTTCAAGTATAAGAAGGGGTTAGATAGGGGAGAAGCAGTCAAGGTGCCGGGAAGGAAGGGGGGGGCAACTAGAGGGCATGGGTGGAAGATGAAGGGGGTAAGATTCAGGAGAGAAAGGAGGAGGTGCTACTTCACTGAGAGGGTGGTGGAGCCATGGAATGCGCTGGCCAGAGGGCTGGTGGAGGCAGAGACAGAGGAGGGGTTCAAGAGGGGGTGGGGCAGGTACAGGGGATGAGGTCTGGATGCAAAGTCCTGTGCAGTGGGACTATCCGGGACTGGGAATGGAGAAGCCAGAGAGGACGAGGGGGTAGCAAGATCAGGTCCCAGGGTGGGGGCTGACCAAACGAGCAGACATGAAAGACCCGTTTGGCTTATTCTGCTGGCATTTTAGTATGTTAGTATGTTACAAAGAGAGGCAGGGTTCCAAAGTGTGTTCGATCTGAGGTCATAATATGGTACAGTACAGTATAGTATCAATGTAAAATATATTTCCTATACAGAATGATGTTCACTTTTTCTTAGAGCAATTACAGTTACTACTGATGGATTTAGGGGCAGATGTATGCCTAAACTTTTATGTGAGCCAACCTTTTTTTGTTGTTGTTTATTTGTTAGCTTTTTCTATCTGGCAGATGGTATATTCATTGCTATATTTATGTCCATCAAAAACCACGACTCATGTGTGGAAAACTGTTATTTAGTACTTAAATCTCCTTAATTACATATACAATCGTGGTCAAAAATATTGGCGCCCTTGCAGTTTTTTCTAATAATGCACCATTCCTTCCAGAAAATTGTTGAAATTAAAAAATATTTTGGTATCCACATATGTATTTCTTTGGTTTGTAGTGGGATAAAACACAAAAAGCAGAAACATTTACTAAGTCTTAGCTTATTCCACACAGAAATCCTTAAATGGCCCAGACAAAATTATTGGCACCTTTTAGAAGTAGTTAGAAATAATTAGATTTCAAGTAGGTGCTTCTCCTTCACTTTGGAATTGAACTCACCTGTGGTGAGTTGCTGGTGCCTGCAATATAAAAATCACTCATTCAACTAGTTTGAATAGAGAAAATGACTCACTCTCCTGTTTTGTGTCACTGTGTGTACCGCAATGAGCATGGAGAAAAGAAAGACAGCCAGAGAATTGTCTGAGGAGGTCAGACAGAAGATTGTAGCAAAGCATGGACAATATCAAGGCTACAAATCAATCTCCAGAGATCTTGATGTTCCTGTTTCCACTGTACATAATGTTATCAGGATGTTTAAGGCCCATGGCACTGTAGACAACCTCCCTGGACGTGGCCACAAGAGAAAACTTGATCGAAGATTGCAACGCAGGATTGTTCGAATGGTGGAGAAAGCACCTTGATCAACTGCCAAACAGATTCAAGCTGACCTTCAGACACGAGGTATGACAGTTTCAACCCCCACCATCCATCGCCAACTCAATGAAAGGGGGTTATATGGTAGGAGGCCCAGGAGGACCCCACTGCTGAGAGAGAGACATAAGAAAGCCCGACTGGGGTTTGCCAAAACACACCTGAACAAGCCAAAATCCTTCTGGGAGAATGTACTGTGGACAGATGAGACCAAATTAGAGCTTTCTGGTAAAGCACATCATCTCTATGTTTACAGAAAACAAAATGAAGCCTTCAAAGAAAAGAATACCTTACCTACAGTCAAACATGGAGGAGGTTCAGTGATGTTTTGGGGTTGCTGTGCTGCCTCTGGCACTGGGTGCCTTGAATGTGTGCATGGCATCATGAAATCTGGAGATTACCAGGCCATTTTGGAGTGCAATGTTGAACCCAGTGTCAGAAAGCTGGGTCTCCGTCGAAGGTCATGGGTCTTCCAGCAGGACAGTGACCCCAAACACACTTCAAAGAGCACCTAGGAATGGTTCAAGACAAGACGCTGGACTGTTCTGAAGTGGCCAGCAATGAGTCCAGATCTAAATCCCATTGAAAACCTGTGGAGAGATCTGAAAACAGCAGTTGGGAGAAGGCACCCTTCAAATCTGGGAGAACTGGAGCAGTTTGCACAAGACGAGTGGGCCAAACTGCCAGTAGAGAGGTGCAGGAAGCTCATCCATGGTTCTAGGAAGCGGTTGATTGCAGTTATTTTGACCAAAGGCTGTGCTACCAAATATTAAATCTAGGGTGTCAATAATTTTGTCAATGCATTTCTTTTCATTTTCTGATTTAAAAGGATATATTAAATTCTGAATCAAAAACAGATTCTGTAATATTAACAGAGAAATAAAGAATTGGGGAGACCAAATACTGTACTGTTGTTAATTTCAACTTATGTTTAAAGAAAATTGTGAATTATTTGAAAAAGTGCAAGGGCGACAGTATTTTTGGCCATAACTGTATATGTGTGTGTATATACAGTATATATATATTTTTTTTCTTTAACAGTGTTTTGCCTCACTAGTTGCAAAAGTGCTGTTCTAATAAATTGCACACGGGATCATAAGGTAATTAAAAAGTCTCTCTAGTCATTTTTAAGAGCCAGTATAAAGCATCAAGTTGCAACTTCACCCATTACATATAATACTGTATGTAAAGATTTCATTAAAACAAAATACAACCTAAATCCATAATCCTAGTTTGAGTTTGCATCTAAAAACAAACATTAAGTCTTAACTGAATTTAAAATCCATGCTGGACTTGTTAGGTCTAGATTAATAGTAATATAACAATGCAAACAAAATGTTTAGTTTATGTATATATATATATATATTTTTTCAGTAGTGCTATGTGGTTCTTTTCCTCCCTCCTCTCTAACTAAGGAGAAAGCAAAACTAGTCAACATCAAGTGTTATTTCAAGCTCCCAAAACAGAGCAGCTGCTGCTTCTCTCTGCAGCTTGGACAGGCACACTGATACAAACAGGGTTAACAGTCTAACTCCTGTGGCAATCCCTGCTTATGGTTTTACAGCCTGAATAGCAAATGCTGAATGCCACAACTTTTTTTTTCAAAGGGGCATGTTAGATTTCTGAAACAGCAGCTGTTTGATTTCCCACCATGTTCATTTCAAAGCAGCTCCTTTCCAGAAGTCTTGTTTTTATTTAAAGAACCAGCTGGCTCATTTCAATGTGCATAACATTTAAACAATGTGCAGCAAGTTGTTTTCTTTAAAGAAGGAGAACAATTTTTTTGTAGATTATAATGATCTGTACTATGGGATCTGCTGTACCATTTTGTTTATACTAGACAGTGAGATTTCAATTGCTTCAAAAGAACTTTATCTGTTTTTTCCCCTACCTTCCTCATTGCAGATTGAATTTATTTAAATAATATTGTTACTCGAACAGTGAGGCCAAACTGTTCTGATGCTTTTACTTGCCGTGGCCATCTGCTTGCTCCCATAGATGTGCTGGTGGCCCAGTGGATCTGCCACCGGGATTGGAGTGGTGGTGGTGAGGGGGCTCTTGCAACGTGCCTGTTCATTCCCTTTTCCCAACCTATATTGTAACCAGCTGTCTATGACAGCAGTTCAGATGCAGTGCTGACGTGCATGCAGTTTGCATACTGCCAATTGCAGAATGCAAATTGCCTACACGTTACCACTGCTGATTGTAGCAGTCCTTTACTTTCAAGTGTATGCCACTGCATCTGGACTGCTGTCATAGACAACTCGGACATTCATTAGTGAGCTGCTGCGGCGCCTGCAAAAAGGAGCAGGGCATTGGACGCGGGGTGGCACATCTACAAAAACTAGTATGGTGACACTATGTTTCTTGCACATGTGTGCAAGCAAACATAAAAACACCAAAGAAAATGACTGATTTAGGTGGCACAGTGCTGCTGGCTTTGTAGAGGTAGGCCCAGGGGAGGGCAAAGCAGGCAAGCATCAGGCAATCTACTATTCTGCTGCTAAAAATAAAGAACAAAGGAAAAAGAAGAGGAGAAATGGAGTGTGAGAGGGAAAAAGAGATCAGATAGTGAGGCTGTGCCTGGCTGTCATCATAAACAAAAAAAAAACCTTAACATAAAAAAGTTACCCCACTGATTTTACAAACAAATGCCCCGTAACATAAAAATAGCATCTTGCTGCTGAGGAGTCAGACTGATAGTCAAAGAGAGACCAAGAAGATTGTGCTGGGGAAGCCTAGGGGCCAAAAAAAAAAAAAAGGCGAGCAAGCATCTACAAAACGAGCCTAAGTCCATCGTCCCACAAAGCAGAAAAGCACAGTGAATCTGATTCCTGACTATGCATGTCAACAGGCTGCAAAACAAAAATATAGATATGTCAGCAGAAGGAGGAAACAAAAGACATACTGACATTAATTTATTGAGACAACTGCAACAGAAGACAACATACTGCCTAATAAAAATATAAGACACTTCATCATCAGTCATCAGCATTGACTAGGGGGATCACCTGTAGGAGGGAGGCAGTAATCCTTCCGCTGTACAAATCATGAGGCCTCACTTTAGGTACTGTTTTCAATTCTGGTGCTCCTACTTTATGAAGGACATCAGGCTTTTGGGGGGGTCCAGAGGTGGGTGACCAAGATGATCACAGGGATGGGAGAGAAACCCTGTAAGGACAGGTTGAGGGAGCTCAGCATGTACTCCCCGGAGGATAGAAGAGGCAGAGGTGATATGATTGAGACCTTTCAAGTACTTGAAGGGCATAAATAGAGTTAGTACTGAGGGTGTGTTTAGGTTGAAGAGGGAGAGGATCATGAAAAGGCAAAGTCTGAAACTAGAGGGGGGTAGGTTCAGGAGGGAGATGAGGAGGCACTTCTTCATGGAGAGGGTGATGGCAGCATGGCATGCACTGCCGGAGGAGGTGATCTCTCTGAAATCGGTGGGGAGTTTTGAAAGAAGGCGGGATAGGGTCCAACACAGAATGCAGGTGAGGGGGGAATTGACCAGAGTGGGGAACTCAGTTTGGTGTAACAATGAGGTGGAGGAGCAAGGGGGGGGCAGCAGCAGTTGTCTGAACTGTGCGCTGCACGACTGAGCAGACGTAATAGACCCAGAGGCCTGCATCTGCTGGCATTCTCATATGTTCATGTTATTCCTTATTTGTATTACCATCCATACCAGTGTGCTCCAGACATCTGCATCACCAATTTATAGTCCAGGGCTGTTGCATAACACTGTTGAGTTGCTGAATATAGTCAGTCACTGAACAGTAACACTAGGGGCTGATTTTCAAAGAGCCATTACAGCAACGCAAGTTGTGTCGCTCTAAGAGATGTGGCAAACTTCGGGTGCACCAGGAACCATGTGCCTCATTTTATAAAAATTAGGGTCCTGGTGCCAAACTCCCTGCGTTTGCCACAAGTCAACTGCTCCACCAAACAGTTGATGTACTTGCAGAAGTTCCCACAGGGATCCGCCCCCCCCCCAGAGCAATACTAGAGGGTCCGGGATGGTGGTGGTGGATACTGTGTAACTCTGAGCAAGTCAGTTAACCGCCCAGTGCTTCCAGGTTGCTCTTGAAAACAGGCACTTGTACCTAGTGGGCCTTACCCAGTTACCAAAGACTAAAATAAAAAAATAAAAATAAAATGAAGCTGTTGGACAGGAGGGTGCCGGATGCAGTAGGGGCATGGGAGGTGGCATAGGGGTGTTGGGGGAACAGCTTGCTATCAGGGACAGTGATGTGGCACCCAGCTGGGTGTGTTTGCATTGTGCTGTAACTATATGTACTGTAAAAATATATTCCCTGGTGGTCTAGTGGACCCCCCATCCCCGATGTTTATATATGGGGAGTGAGTGCTTGGGTGGTGGGCGATGCTGTGGGAGTTGGGGACCGGAAGGAGTGTGGTAGGAGCCACTTGAGTCAAGGCAGTGCAGAGCAGAGTGCAGCAGGAGCCGCTCAAGTAGAATCGGGGCAGCACGAAGCAGAGTGCGGCAGGAGCTGCTCGAGTAGAGTTGGGGCAGCGTGGAGCAAAGTGCGGCAGAGTCGGGGGACCAGCGCTGCCTAACAGAGGAGTAGAGGCAGCACAGAAGCTGGCGTGAGAGCAGAGGAATTATTCTGAACCGGGGGAGATTTTTGTCCTGCCCACCCTCCATGGCCCCAACATCTATTAAAAGGTCAAGGTGGGAGGAGTCAAAGTCACAGAGCAGCAAGGAGCCAAGGGCTGGAGAGCAACAGAAGGTACCGCCTTCTAGAGGACGGAGATTAATGCTACCTGAACTTGGGGATGCTGGTTGAATGTAGATGGTGAATCAAACTATTACTATTTTGGTTATAGGTGGTGGTAGAGAGAGTGTGGCATCTTGAGCTGTATCTTAAAGTAGGACTGCATTCTTGTCTTTGTCACTGTCCTGTAAGTTTATTTTATTTTTTGTGGGGCAGGGATAGTAAGATAGCACAACTAGTACTAGTAATTTTATTTTCATTGATAATACTGTATCTGTTGGTATTGCCCTTTCCTGTTAGTTAAAACTGTGTAAGCATGGGTAGAATAATGGGCTATAATGGATGTGGGGCAACAATTTGGATGAACATTTTGTGGAAGCTTGTAGAAATGTCCAATCTGTCACAGGCTGAGAAGGCTCGAGGAGGAGGTGAGGTGGCTTGGGAGGGAGTTGGAGAAGATGTGAGGGGGGAGGGGGCTGCTGGAGTAAGTGGGCCACCCCCAGAGGGTACCAGGAGGGCACCACAGAGGAGGAGTTTCGGGTCGAGGGAGGAGATGGGGAGGGGGTGCAGGAGCAAACTGAACAGGAGTCCAGGCTCTGTAGGGAGGACCGTGGTAGGGAGGAAAGAGCCGATGCACAGCAAAGCAGTGGGGGTAGGTAATAGGTTTGCAGTCCTGGTGTCATTAGCGGAGGGGGGGGGTATTGCCAGGAGATGGCAGGAGAGGGATTGGGGAGAAGGAACAAGGGATGGAACTAAGTCGGAGGAGGGATACAAGGGTAAAGGGATGAGAGAAACAGCTGGAAGGAAGGACGAAGGGAGTAGAGAGGAAGGAGAAAAGAACAGAGAAAGGAGGGAGGATGGGATAGGCAGGGTGTCCAGGGAGGTTGGGAGGGTAGTGGAGGATAGGGATGGGGTGGAGGTGGGTGGACAGCTCATGGGTGGGGAGGTAGCAACAAGGGGAAGGGTAGAGAAACAAGGTGGCAGACTTCAGAGATAGGTACCATGGCAGTAAGGTGGGGGTGGGAGCGAGGAAAGACAAGGGGGGATACTAGTGCTGGGGGATTCTATACTAAAAGGGATAAGACAGGGCAGTAAGGGGGAAAGGTACAATTATATATGGGTGCAGTGCATACCTGGGTTAAAAGCGGGCAGGTTGGGGGAGTCAATTCTGAAGTGTGCAAGAAGGGTTAAAAGGAAAACACATCTTGTGGTGCATGTTGGTACAAATGACCTGGTGGGGGAAACAGTAGAAGTGGTGAGGGAGAGGCTCGAGGAACTAGGTAGAGTGTGTGAGGAACTAGGGGAATCGGTGGCCTTCTTGGAGGTGTTCCCAGTGCCGTGCACGTGTACGGTGAGAAAAGGGAGGATTGGAGAGTTCAACACATGGCTGTGGGAATGGTGTCACTCCAAGGGGTAAGGGTTAGTGGGGGGCTGGGGATGAACCTGGGACAACAACGATCTTTACACAGGAGATAGGTTGTACTTGAGCAGGGAGGGGATTATTAAAATAGGATAGAGGGGTACATAGCAGCAAAGGTGAGTTTAAACTAGGTGGGGGGGTGGCAAGTGGACATCTGGTAGTTAGGGTACCCACAGAGGGTAGCCTGACAAGTTTACCCCCCCAGGACAACAAGGTAGAAGTCAGGGTAGAGGCACGAGGGCGATGGGGGAAACCTAGGGTAAGGCAAAGAAGGATACAGGCTGTAGGATGGTCACTTTGCATGCTAGGAGCATAGGTAATAAATTACCTGAGATGCATGCTCTCTTGGCAGTGAGGAGGGTGGACATTGTGGGCATCACAGAAACGTGGGCTACCCAGTACCAAGACTGGGATATGATGATCCCAGGGTACAAAATATTCAGAAAGGATAGGGCTAAAGGGAAAAGGGGGCATGGCAATCTGTGTATGGGAAGGGCTAATGTGTACAAGGGAGGAGGGGGAGGAAAGTAGAACATAGGCACTATGGATGCAGCTTCAGGACCCACGAGGTAGGACACTGAGGATGGGGACAGAATACAGACCTCCAGTGCAAGAGGAGGACCTGGACAAAGAGCTAGCTGAGCAAATCAGAAGGGTCTGTAGGATGTGGTGGTGGGGGACTTCAATCTACCTGGTGTGGAGTGGAGTACTCCAGCCACCACGAGTGCGAGGGAGCAGGTCTTAATAGAGGCATTTCAAGACAGCTTCCTAGAGCAGTTGGTACTGGAGCTGACTAGACTGGATAGGACTCTGGACCTGGTACTTTCAAATGTGGAGGCTGTAAGGGATCTGAGGGCAGAGGACCCACTGGCTGGGAGTGACCACCACTCAGTGTGGTTTATGCTTAATATGAGTAGGGAAACAAAGTATGGAAACCAGGGTGATTGATTTTAAAGGGTCAGACTTTAGTAGTATGGGGGGAAATTTTGAATAAGTATCTGACAGGCATTCGTCGGGACATGAATGCTAGTCAAAAGTGGGAGATTATTAAAAGGGGTCTGATAGTGGCCACTGGGTCAGGTACAAAGGCAAAGAGTAAGAAGGGAAGGGCAAAGAAGCCCCGTTGGTTGACTCAGGAGGTTGTGAAGGTGGTAAGGGCCAAGAGAAATATATTTCGTAAACTCAGTAAATTGGGGGGGGGGGTTGAGAAGCAAAACTATTTGAAGAAGTCCAGGGAAGTTACTAGGCTAGTCAGAGTGGCCAAGGCCTCATGAGAACTTAAACTGGCACAGGGTATTAGGGATGGGGAAAATGACTTCTTCAGATACATTAGAAAAAGAAGGAAGAACAAAGACTAGATTGTGAGGATTAGGAAGGATGGAGGGTGGGTGGAGAAGGTGGGGGAACAGAAAGAGGCATTAAATGAATACTTCTGTTCTGTGTTTATGGAGGAGGAAGGGTGCAGATACCCCAAGGGGGACAGGGTGGGTAGTGGGGGGAAGGGGGTGACTGACATAGGGATTATGGAGGAAAGGGTTCTGGAAGGATTGAGGGCATTAAGGGTGGACAAGGCACCGGCACCAGATAGCATCCACCCTTGTGTTCTCAGGGAGCTAGCAGAGATCCGGGCAGGGCCACTGACTGACCTGTTCAATAATCCCCTGGACACAGGAAGCATGCCACAAGACTAGAGGATGGCCCATGTGGTGCCCATCTACAAAAGTGGCCCCGGGGATGAGCCAGACAACTACAGGCCAGTGAGCCTCACATCAGTTGTTGGGAAGCTCATGGAGACAGTCCTAAAAGAACGGCTGGTGATCTTCTTGGAGGTCAGTGGTCTCCAGGACGTTCATCAACATGGGTTTGCCTCTGGCAGATCCTGCCACACAAATCTAATTGAGTATTATGACTGGGTGACCAAGGAACTGGATAAGGGTCACGCAGTGGATGTCCTGTATCTGGACTTCAGCAAGGCCTTGGAGTCTGTGCCACATGGGAGGTTGGGGGGGGGAACTGGAATACATAGGGGTGGGTCTGAAGATGGTAAATTGGATCAACAACTGGCTGAATGGAAGGCAGCAGAGTGTGGTGGTGGTGGTGGTGGGGAGCTCTGATTTCCAAAGAAAGTGACAAGCAGGGTGCCACAGGGATCGGTGCTAGGACCAGTGCTGTTTGGGATATTCATAGCTGATCTCTCACAAGGGGCCCAGAGTAGGATCAGTGTGTTCACGGAGCTGTGGTAAATGACATCAGAGGCTGGAGGGGGTTGCAGGAGGACCTGAACAAAGTACAGGAGTGGTCAGTAACTTGGCAGCTGGGGTTCAGTGCCAAGAAGTGCAAGATACTGCACTTCGGAGCTAGGAACTAGGGGAGGAGCTATCAGCTGGGAGGGGCACAGCTGGAAACTAGTGTAGAAGAAAAGGATCTGGAGGTTATTACAAAGGGCAATGTGAACAACTCTGCTCAGTGCAGGAAGGTGTCAACAAAGGCCAGTAGAATGCTGGTGTATATAGCGAGGGGAATCTCTTCCAGGCATAGAGAGGTGATCCTTCCCCTGTACAGATCTCTGGTCAAGCCTCAACTGGAGTACTACATGTAGTACTGGCACCTGTTCATGGAGAAGGACATTAAGTTGCACGAGGGGTGCAGTATAGGGCAATAAAGATGATCCAGGGATTTGAGGGGAAGTCCTATAAGGAGAGATTAGCAGAGCTGATCATGTACTCCCTGGAGAAAAGGAGGGCTAGGGGAATATGATCAAAACATTTAAATACCTCAAGGGGATAAATAAGGTTATCATGGAAGGGATTTTCCAGCTTAGAAGAGGGAGGAATATGAGAGGGCATCAGTTGAGGTCAGAGGGTGAAAGATTCAGGAGGGAAATCAGGAGGCATTGCTTCATGGACAGGCAGAATGCTTTGTCCCAAGGGGGTGGAGTCCTGTAGAATGGTGGGTGGCTTTAAGAGGGGTTGTGATAGGGTGAGGGGGGGTTACAGTGAAGAGGGGTGGGGAAGGTGGGGCAGCTGCAAGTTGAGGGCCTAGCTGCACAATCAAGCAAACTCGATAGACCTTAAGGTCTGCTTCTACTGGCATTTTCATATGTTCATGTCTTCTCTGGTGGTCTAGCAGACCCCTTCCTGTAAAAGCACAAGATTCTTGGCAAGTGGTCCCTGGTAATCCAATAAAGTCACCTGACACCAAATGTTGTTTTAAATTAGTCGCAATTTATTAATACCAAATAAGCCCTAACAATTTTACCTCTAACATGATTAAATCTAAATAGCTGATGGCCTTTTACCACTAGGGCTACAGGTACAGAAAAAAGTACAGCAGACTGGCTCCCTCTTTCTGGGTGTACAGCATCCATAGCAGCCCATAGGGCTAGTCTTCTAGAACACAAGAGACAGAATATTTAGGTCCTGCATTTATACACACACACAAAAAAAAATGCATAGTGGAAATTTGCCAACCTTGTATCAGCAACCAAATGAGGTATCTCGTTATTTCTTATCAGTTTTCTGTTAAACATATTTTTTTAACACAAAAGAATTATATGATGAGAAACTTTTAACAGTCAAGGCTAAACACAGTTATTAACAGCTGTGCGCATATCTCGGCCACAACCTTGCCTTATGCTTTCAGCAATTTTTCTTCATTTTATAGAATCTTAACAATTAACCCTTTTAAAGTCTTACACACACATACATATTAAGTGACATAGTGGCATTTAGCCACTTGCAGCCTTTTGCTACTGTAACCCCTAGATGGTGCTATCCCAGGGGCTACTACCCCTGCCTGATTTGCCACTAACAGGTTGAGGGGCCTGGATCCAATGGCGGGTGCCTCCACCCAGAGGTCAGGGTTTGCAATAGTTAAACTAACTTGGTCACAGCCCTCTGGGACACTGCAACCCCCCTTTCTTCCCACTAGTGGCCCACACAATATATCAGAATTACCTTCACAGTATACACTTACCCCAGGTCTGGTTCGGCACTGGGACCTCCTGTGAAATGAGATACAGTGCAACAATCACACTACAGTACTTAACATAGACAAATACCTCAGGCAGTATAACTTGCTGAAACAAGCAGCTCTGATTTATTTAGGGGATATAACAAGGACAGGGAAATCAGGTTAATCAGCTTATCACTCTAATAATCTACCTATGGCTCTGTGCACAGGCCTATCCCTATCAGTTACTGTCCCTGGGTACCCAAGCCTAGTGGCTAGTCAAACCGTGGCAGCTGGTAGGGGCCCCTTCACACAGAGAAAAGGAGAATTAAACAGTCAGCAGTACAGTAATTCCATTTGGATTTAATGTGGCAATTCAACAGGGAGCGACCCTGAATTAGTACTCACGACCTCCAAATAAGATAGGGTCCTTCAATGTCAGCAGGGCTCACTTGAGGTACACAAACCTCTTCACACATCCATATAAAAGAAAGCACTATACCAGGCAGGCTGCATCTGTATCGATCGCAGTTACTGCACAATCCGCGGAGAACACACAGCAGATTCAGTTCCTGACAGGCGGAGTGCAATTTTCAGCAATTCCTCCAGTCTTCTACAGGGTGAGCCTGGTTTCTACTCTTCAGAGATCCTTTGATTCTTTTCACAGGGCAGATTCAGTCCTAACAAGCTGTTACACAAGCTGCAGACGAACTCTGGGCCTTACACACGTTTTTGACTAAAACTGCACACTGAAAAAGCACAGGGCTCCTTCCTTCTTCACTGCCAAAGCTCAACTGAAACTCCAACTGACAAAACCGGGCACTTCCTTTGAGTTCCTCCCAGTTCTTGACTGGATTGGCTGTCACGCACAATAGACTGCTGCTGTTGGTCCAAAAAGGTGCTGAAGTCTAAACTACATCTCCCAGAGTCACTGCCCATACAATCCTCTTGTGGCTGGCTCAGATTATGAGTCCAAGTTCTGATTCGTCCAAGGCACCATTTTAGAGCTAGCTTACCCCACACTGATTGGTCCAGTTTAGCAGTTCAAAACTAGAATGGGGAACTAGCAGACACAGTTCTGACTGCAAAGAGCAGAGTTAGACAAACTGTAATTTCATTATTACTCTAAATAATTTCTGGCAAACAGTTAATCTGTCAGATAGGTTCCCTTTGCACTCCTAGTGACTGCAAAAATGAAGTGAATTGGCAGCAGCTTGAGTGGTACTCAATCAAAGAAACACACAGTCCCCCATACAAACTAATTATGTCTGCAAGCAGACAGCTCTTAAAGAGACAGTACCAGAGGTTCTAAAAACACTCACTGATAAATGGCTTAAATGCCAAACACCATTCAGGCTTGGAGCATTCAAGCAAGCTCCTGGAAGTCTTTTGGGAACCCCCATTTGCAGGGGGGTTACACTACTAGATATACCAATTCACATGTTGGCATCATTTAGTCATCTACTAGCCATCTTCATCTTTTACTAGCCCTTTATCAATCTACACTAGCCATTTTACACCTTTCTATCTGCTCAACCTTTTGGTTAGCCAGCTAATATTGTTGATAAAAGTTTGGTCACTGGTTACTAAAACCTTGGCCACTGGTCACTAAACTTTGGCCACTGGCCACTTTCAACATTCTGATCCCAAGGATACCCCAGGTATATTGTTATAACATCCCCAGTGGTCTAGTGGACCCCTGTCCGATCCCAGATCTCCCCCAGGTATATTTATATAACGTCCCAGGTGGAATAGCGGACCCCCTCGATCCCCGATCTACCCAAAACCATTTAAATAACATTCCCTGGTTGGCTAGTGGGCCCCCACACCCTGGCAGGCAGTGTCCCACCATCACGCTTCCCTCCTGTCCATTCCACGAGGCTGCGACTGGCACAGCCCTCTGCTCACCACCACAGCTGGCTGCAGACTGATCTGTCAAGGAATGTGTGCTGTATATTATGTGTTTCTTGACAGATCCCAGTCTATGGCAGGCCATGGAGGTAAGTGGAAGCTGTACCAGTCACAGCCTCGTGAAAGGAATGGGGGGCAGGGTGGTCAGGCACTGCCTGCCGGGTGGGCAGGTGGGGAGTCCAGTAGCCCACAAGGGACTGTTATCTAAGTGAGGAGATTGGGGATTGGGATGGGGTCCTCTAGACCACCAGGGATATTTTATCATACTGGGCGATCGGGGATCTGGGGTTCTGATAGACCACCGTGGATGTTATATTAATATACATGGGGAGATCAGGATCGGAAGGGGTCCGCTAGACCACCAAGAAAGATATATAAACGTTGGGGATTGGGGGGGTGGGTTTGCTAAACCACCAAGGAAGATATGTTTACTGTACATATAATTACAGCACAATGCAAACACACCCCACAGGATGCCAAGCTGTCCCCCCGTCACCCACTGTGCCACCTTCTGTGCCCCTACTGCACCTAGCAGCCCACAGTCCACCCTGACCCACTGGCACAAGCCACTTGGACTACCTCCTGGCTGATCTAAGTGGTGCCTCTTGCTGTGTCCACAGCGGGACTCGCAAAATACCAAAAAAGGGGATGTTGCAGCTCTGCTGTGGCACAAGCCTCCTTATGACTTGGCGCACTGGGTTGTTTAACACATCCCTGGTGCAAGGGGGTTTTGGCACAGCTGCATCCGTATTTGATGCAGGCTATGATAGAAAATCGTGTTTGATGCATATTGTGATGCAAGTCATCTCTTGCATCAAACTCTTTTGACGCAAATCCCTTGCATTGTTCCAAGCCCTTTGAAAATCGAGCACCAGGACTTAGAGTCACTGTTCTGCACTGAGATTAGAAGGAAGTGGTGGTGGTCATGGTTGAGTGCTGTGTACATTACAGCACTAATTCTGGGCCTGTAGATGTGGCATTCTGGATGCTAGGGATTCAGGAGGCATACTTTTACAGTAGAAAATTAATTAAAAATACAGAAAGAAAAAATGAACCAAAATGTTCAGGTGACTTCTAAGTCTCTGGTAGACACTGCAGCTTTAGGTAACCAAAAGGGAAGGCCAAATAACAGACTAAGCAATCATCCTTCACAGGGCCAAAAAAATCAAATGCAAAAAAGGGTTTTTGGTAAATCTGTAGTTTTATCTTCCAAGCAAATGCTTGAATCCAATGACGCTGTATCTGTCAGATCAGTCCCAATGAAAAAAAAGGTTAATTTGTTAAAACTAAAGGGTTTGTGGGCACTGTCACTAACTCGCTCAGCCAGTCAACCCTCCACTCTCAAAGTGCCAACCTCTGAGTGTATGATTTGTGTACAGTGAACAGACAAGGTAACCCTCTTGTCTGTTTTGTGGGTTCAAGTCACTTTAGTCTCAAGCTCTGAAGGGATTCAAACTAATAACTTCTGGTACCCAGTTATCAGGCTCAGATAATTCTGTCTTCTGGTTGCCAGATATCTTTGCCTACGAGCACCCAACCAGGTCTTTCAAATGAACCCTTAGAACTCTATGCAAGACTTTAGAGAACTCTATCTATTTTCCAGTTTGGTATACAATAAGCCCATACACAGTGTTACTTATAACCTTTAAAAGCTCCACTTAAAATAAAAAGAAATATCAAGGCACTCCAGCAGTTTTGTTTGTAAAAAAAAATATATCTTTACTTTAAAAATATCAAAACAGAACAAATATATATATCCCTACACATACAGCCTTAAAACAAACAGGTAAAAAAGTACAGTTCCTACAATTCATACATTCAGACTGGTTTAATCTACCGCTTACTTTCTTTCAGTGCTTTGAGGATCTCCCTTCTCTCAGTCGGAAATAATTTCTTGTGTGTCTCTGTCAGGTTCTTTCAGCAGTTGAACACACTTCTGAGACGTCCTTCTCATGAGGTCACTAACTCTGCCTTGGTGTATCAAACTGTATATTTTACAATACAGGGTCTCCAAATAAAATATTTTAAAAAACATATGAGATGACCTCACTGACTTTCCTGTCCACAGGTTAACTGGTCAGAAAACTGGTTTGTGCTCTGCTGCACATACATCTCAAAAAGTTTCTTTAATGTAAGTAATTCAAAGCAAAAGTGTATTGGCCTCTTTAATCTTATCTGGACCTTGGAATCTATACCTTAGGTCTTTCTGATGTAAATCAAGCATTTCCCGGGAAATGTATTTTGAACCTTCCAAATTCGTCGGAGTCCTCCCTGGCTCAGACATCAGACCTCTTCAATGTCCATTCTGGCCTCTCTCCAACGTTCTTCCCCTCAAGTCCTTCCTGGTAATCATGCAAGTCAAAGAATCTCCCTGAGGGCATTATGAATGGCTAATCTTATTTCCTGGGATGAAAGCAAATTGACAAGGTAATTGCACCCCAGATCTCTGTAGTTTAAAATACCTCCTGTCCTTTGAACTTATCCCTGGGGGGGGGTCTTGATGTGTCAGTTCCAGTAAGACAGCTTTTTCCTTGAACTGACCTTCCCTTCACATATATTTTATATGTAATAACAAAAATTAATGCAGCACTCGAGCACTCAGAGCTGGCTGTCTACATCACAGGTACCACCCACAGAGGCATGCCCAGGTATGGAAGAGTTGCATGCTGTTCTACTGTTAATCCTTCACAGCCAACATCTGACTCCTGTGAGGTGAAGCCTGATGAGGATAAGGAAGATAAAGATGCCGAAGGCAGTGATTGGGCACAAGGTTTACTGAAGGGGATGGAAACTGCAAATCAGGAAAAGGTAGATACAAATATTTTCATGGTTGAAGAACAGACAGTGGCTTACGGGAAGGGAATAAAGCACAAAAGGAAGAGGCCCAAGAAAAATCTGGACCACTCCCCCCCCCCCAAAAAAAAGTGCCTACCTCCGGCAGAAAAAAACCTAAAAGATATCAGCTTTTGCGTGGTCATACTTCTCTGTTGGTGCTTTTAATGAGTTGGTGGTAACATGCGGTATTTGTACATGAGCAGTCATCATGTGTTAAAAAGAAAGGAGCACTGGGAACTTCAGCACTGACAAGGCACCTAGACAAATGCTGTAGCACTGTTGAGAAATCCATTTTTGAGAACAGACGAGAAAGTGGCCGTGATGATAGCTCACTATACGCAGAGGTAACTCTGATAGATGAGAGCAGTGGCAACCCCTGCAGCAACAGAGAAATACCTCCAACACTTCCTTACATTCAAATGTCTCCAAAGTCATAATGTTACTGATAGTGGCCAAGTGTTCAACAGCCCTCTCCTTCAAGGAAATGGCTTACCATCTCAGAGATATGCGAATGTGAAGCCAAATATCACTCTTCCCACCCTGTTGCTGTTACAATAACAACATTTCAAAGATGATAGCTGTTGACTTGCTACCATATCACTCTGCAGTGTCAGTGGCTCAGTAGGTAGTACACTCGCCTCTGAGGCCGGGAGATCAGAGGGTTGTGGGTTCAGTTCCCACACCTGGCACTTGGGTTAATGTCCCAGTACTGACACTGTAGTGCAGCATGAGAGGGGTGCTGCACTTCTGAGGTGCCGTCTTTCGGATGAGACGTTAAACCGATGTCCCATCTGCCTGGATTGGTGGTAGTTCAGGTGGATGTTAAAGATCCCATGGCACTTATCAAAAAGAGTAGGGGAATTTCCTCGGTGTCCTGGCCAAATTTCCCTCATTCACTAAAAATATCACCAACAGCTTCATCTGGTTCAAGGTCAGTTGGCATTCATCTGTATCCCCCTCCCCCGGGTCATGCCTGAAAATAGGCAGGATTTGTCTAGTGCACTTACCCGGTCAACAAAAACGAAATAAATATAACGTAGTTGAACATGTAGAATTCAGGCAGCTATTTGAGTATCTCAGACTTCAAAATACTATACCATCCAGAAAATACTTCTCCTCAACAGGGATCCAGATCTCTACAATGTCTTACATGAAAAACTTAGACGAGTTTTGGCCAGTGCTGTTGGGAGGGTAGTGCATCTTACAACAGATAGTCAGGACAAGCTGTCAACCTAAACCCTTCATGTCTGTCAATGCATATTGGGCATGCTTTGATAATTCTTGTGGTGACAGTGAAATGCAGTTTGCTGTTCTAAGAATGTTTTATTTTCCATCTGATCATAACTCATGCAACATCAGTGAGGAGCTCAAACAACCAGTACAGGAATGGCTCACATCACAGGGACTGTCAGCTGGCTTTATATTTGCAGATAATGGGCTTTGTTCACATCTGCTGTACTGTGCATTGCTTTAATGGTTTCGTTTTCTTGATGGGGACAGGGACTTTAAGGCTCTTGTTAGGACTGCTAAAAGAATCTGAACGCATTTCAATCACTCAAGCAAAGCCCCTCACTTGTTTTAAAAATACAGCAAGAACACAAATTACCTTTTCACAGACTGATCTAAGACATTTCTGCCAGGTGGATTTTGAACTTTCTCAAGTTCCAAAGGCTGTTGGAACAAAAGAAAGCTGTCAGACAGTACACCCTGGAAAATAAAATTGGTGATACAGACGTCTGTATTACTCCACCATAGTGGGCCAAGTTGGAGTTTGTACTTTCACTCTTCCAGCCATTTGAGGAAATCACCAGAGAGGTCAGTGCAAACACAGCAACTTTGAGCTAACTGATAACGCTTAATAAACGTTTTAAAATTCAGATTGAATCTAATTAGGGAACATTTAGAGAACACAGACAATTCTATCACACATACTACCACTGGTGCTGACACAGTTTGCCCACCAGAATACAAAAAGATGTAACCAGATGTATGATCAAAAAGTTGATGAAGATGGAAAACTGTGTGACATGCTTCAGTCTCAGCACTACATGAATGTAACAATCTTGGACCCACAATATAAATCAAAGCAACTATTGAATAATGACACTTCTTTTGGGATAAACAAGGAATCATTGATGAAGTGCATGCTATCATGGAATGGGGTACAACACCAGATTCAGATTCTTCACAACACAGCATAGTATCAGGTGGCCCCTCTTCTGGTGTTCCAGCATTTTTCCCTTTTCTTCTTTGGCCACTCCGGCAGGATTTTCTTCTTCACCACATCAAAAAATAGCACTGTCAAAACAACAATAACATGGTTCATCTTCAGGTCTCTGGAGACACTTGCAAGACATCGTTGCAGCATCTTCATCCACTTCTTCTAACATATCCTCAGCACAGACAGTTGTTGAGATGTACGTGGCAGAGCCCAATGTTAATTGGAATGCTGATCCTTTAAAATACTGGAAATTGAAGCAAAATATGTGGCCTACTTTCGTAAAAATTACAGTGAAGTACATGATTTGCTCTCCGACTAATGTTTATTAAGAGTGATTGTTTAATTCAGCTAGTAATATTATTACTGAGACAACATCCCGTATGACACCAGAAAATGCTGAGCATTTAACATTTCTGAATGTTAGCCTTCCTCACTTTAATGTCAGATAGGATATGTGAATGAAGCATTAGCATACTGACTCTGAGCTGCCCCTATCCACAACACAATTCCTTCCTTTGTGCCTGTAGTTAGAACATTTTTGTGAATAGGGTCTGTGACGCTTTGCCATCTGCTTATGGTCATTATATAATATTTGTATTATAAATCAGTGGTCTGTGTATGAAATTGTCTCGCACAAGTTAGCAGTTTGGCTTTTATCCTTCAAAGTGTCAGTGAGGACGTCATTGAACTGACCAGGGAAAAACTTAATGCTTTCCTTCCAGAGGGATAGTTTATGGTCCCTTATCAACTGCTGCTGCTTTGATATTGGTTCCTGAATATGAATTTTATGACACCAGGAAAGGACGTAATTTGGTTGATTTCCCTTGGCTTTCTCACACCGTAGTGACAGCTTGTGGGGTTGTAAAACTTCAAAGAGAAATGTTTGAGTAAAGACTGTCATATGTAGGAAATGGCTTTTTTCTGATGTTCACATTAATTAAAATACCTCCTTAAGTTAGAATGAACTCTAAGGGAGGAGCTAGCTGACTCAACAAAATGCGGTGGGGAAAGATAGAGTTAAAGTGAAACGCTGTATCTGGGAAATGTGTGGCATATGATTCTAGACTCCGAGAGAGATAGTTCTTTGACTTGGAAAGCACTTAGAAAGCTAACACTTAGAGCATAATTAAGTGTTTGTGATAGGAGTTTGTATTCTGTAACATTCCATTTTATTTGTAGATGACTGTGAGATTTGTGATATAATTTGTTCTGTATTTTATTTTACTTGTTTTAAAACTTTTTAGTAACAACATTTTCCTTAAAATACTGCCTGTGCTCTTTTCTGTTATTTACATGTGCTTGCTGAACCTGTATTTAAGGCTGACAGCTGTTAAAAGCTTGATTGTGTTACTCAGTTTGCTTAAAAGGTAAAAAATACCTAGGTCTCTTATAGAGTTGTAAAGGTTCATTTTAGATACCTGGCTGGATGCCCTTGGGCAAAATATGATATTACATCCCAGCGAAGAGAGTATTATCTGAGCTTGTTAATTGGGTATGCTAGCATAAGGGTCACAGTTTAAATCCTTCCAGAACTCGAGGCTAGAAGGGGATTCGGACCCAAAGCAGACAGCAGGGTTACCCTGTCTGTTGCCTGTTTACACTATTGTACTCTGAGGTTGGCACTGTGGGAGAAGAGGGCCTGACCTGCGGAGTGTGTTTGTGGCAAGGTCTACTTATTATATCAATACATGAAGCACACATGGCATAGTGGAAACATATCAGGTCAGGCCAGGATTACTTGAATGAACACAATAAGCATGGATACTTAAAAGCATAATAACATCAGTGGGTCCAAATTTCATATAATACAGCAAGTAACTGTATTGCTTGTCCCAAACTTACTTGATAGTACTACATATCTAATCTAGAAGGTAGATACTGCTGCCTGCTACAACTACTTCTTGTCAGCAACTGCTTAAAAATATTATTTTACCACCTGACTGCACTGTAGTATGATGTTAATACTATTGGTACTGTTTTCATTTTCTTACAGGGGATGGCTTAGTTGAAGCCTGAATACTCTTCTTTGTATATTTTTTTTCACATCCCTCCATAACCATATTTGGCTGTAATTACTTTACAGGAAAAATGGTACTAAATATATTAATACACGGTTTGTAGTATGATGTAATACTACATCTTGGTTACAATAACTGTCTAGATTAAGATTATGTTTTATATTATATATTTAACCTACTTGGCACTGGCAGCAGTTGTTTCTGGGAACTAGGAAGGATGTATTATCATTGTGTGTCGTCAGGTGCACACAGCTGTGGCAAACTATTTTATTACTGATTGTGCTGCACTTGATTGATGTGATTGCCTAGGTGGTGGTCAATAAGAAGATATCATTCATTCCTTGTTTAAAAGATGCTGCTGAGTAGAAGAAATAGTATAAAACATTACCACCTGTTGGACCAGGCAGTGTACTGTACTATAGAACACTGGGATGTGCAATGCAGCTGCATCACAAGGGTAGGTGGTGGGATCTTACTTCTGATTATTTGATCATTCATTACATTAGCTTTTTTGGCCTGGTCTGCTCTGGAACATCCATCATAATATTCCCACACAATATTAATGAAAAATAGTTGCTTGATATTGGACTGTGTTAGGTACAGTATTAGGTACTTGCATGTCTCTCTCTCTCTCTCTCTCTCTCTCTATCTATCTATCTCTCTCTCTCTTTCTTTCTCTCACCATCTCTCTCTCTCTCTCTCTCCCAGCAAAGTTACAGGCCTAGCAGGTATGCCACCAAGGGAGGCCAGCCAATGAGGGGCTACTGATTGCTTTGTTCTAACAGTTTTATTTTGGTTTTCATACAAATAATAAATTAAATTGTAGTGTATGGTGAGGGCTTGTTCTGGATGGAAATCCATACCTGAAATGTTGTTGTACCAAAGTTCAAAGGTTGTGGAATGCAGTAATACCATACTGTGGTACAACAACATTTCAGCATGTTTTGAAAGCGCATGAGTCACACTGTTCAATAGAATAGCTGTGGCAACAGAAACGGCAGGATCAACCAGCTAGTAAGTCGGAGTGGTGGTGGCACAATCTATTAATCAAAGTGCCCGACAAGCAAACAAAACACACACACATGTATGATCAACCAGATAAAAAAAAATGCAGGATCAACCAAATATTTTAAATACTTACGACAGAGGAAACATGATCACTCACAGTAAATCCTCTCACTTAGCGAGAAATACACGACCATGTTTTTATTAAAAATCCCTCCCATAGGTAGTTAACAACCAATAGAAAGCCACACTATAGAGGTAGGGACCTCTTATCCCTAATGATCACACCAAAGACCCTAGCAGCCAGCCTCAAATTAGGGAATAAAATACAGCAGCAGAAATGACTCTCTTTAAAAAAAAAAAAAGATCAAACTCTTGTTTATTTTACTTTTAGGAGCACCATACACTATAAAAAATAGTGGATGGGTAACTCTGTGTCCAACCAGTGTGCTGTGCCACCTTAGGGTTCTGATTCCTATGTATCTCTCGAGCTTCGCTGTCGAGGTCACAGGGAATCAAAACCCCTCGGTGGTACAACACATTGGTTTTGCATAGTTGCTCATCCACTATTCTCTATATTCTGTATAGGCATGTGTGTTATTACAGAATTTGGCCCCTTTATGCAATTTATAACACTTGTTCAAATATCTATAAATAATTAGAACTAATCAGCAGTAACCCCCACCCATGTTCATTTTCTTATTTACTAAGGGTCAGAATGGGATCCATCCTAAATCCTGCTCCAAATAATCCTGCATGACAAAATCTTGAAATATCCCATGATTTATTTACTCAATTTAAATTTATTCACCACTAGTGTGGTATATATAACAATGAAATGGATAATGTGAAATAATATTTCTAGGGACATGGATATGTTGTTCATCCACACTTATTGGCAGGTATCCTTGCCGCTTTAAATCTTGCCGGAAGGTCTTCAAGCTGGCTCCTCCCACCCACCCGGGTGGTATAACTCTCGGCTCCGCCCCATGACGCCAGATCTTCCTTACCGCTTGGAAGCTCAGGTTCCCTCCTTAACGCTCTGCGTTTGAGACTAGTTCCTATTTCTTCCTTTTTGCCGAATTTAAAAGTTTTGCTAAAAAGACTTCAGTCTTGATCTCATGACTGCGCGATGGACCGTCGATTCGGTTTTTCGGAGATGCCCTAAATCGGAAGATGTTCGGACGGATCCACACTCCACGCAGGTGTCACTTTGTTTAGGCCTTGAGCACGACCCACAGGACTGCGACTTGTGCTCTTCCTTTTCGCCTATGTCCTCGAAGACCATGCTGCCGATTGCATCTGGGCCGTCCCGAGAAGCGTTTCCCTCCGGTGAAGTCTAAAGGAGGCCCGGTTGGCGGTGTCAGCGGTGATGAGCTTAGGCGGATCAGCTCGGGCAGATGATCGCCTCGAAGAGGAGGCGGCGCTGGCCGGAGCCTCCTCGGCCGCTGCATTTATCCCGCCTTCTGGGTTCCTCCTATACAGCTTCCTTTAAGGAGCTTTTGTCTGTCCCTCTCCACTAAGGGAGAAGGGGCTAGCGTCTGCTGGACCTTTTCTCGGTCCAAAAGAGGGACAAAGGTAAATCCCTCCGTCGCGCTCTTGGGGCCTGAGTGACGTGTCCCTCCCAGCTGGACGCTTGATCGACCGGCACAGCGACCGGCCACGGTCTCACGGTGTCCCGTCAGGTCAGTTGACTGAGACTCCCGCCGCCCAGTCGAGATTTTTTCGATCCGCTGGACGGGTTTGTCGCCTATAGGCCGAGACTCTCTCCCGGTTCCCCGGGAGTTGAGGATCCATGGGCTTGCCTGTGCCTCCGGTTCCGAGCCCTCGGATGAACCCTCCGGCTGAGGGAGTGCCGGTTCCTGCCGACACTTCTCGCTGCGACCACTCGGAAAAGCCGAGGTTCTCAGTCTCGTCTGGACCTCTTTACGTCCAGCCGATCCCGCCGTCTTAGGGCGGTCTCGTCCGGCGTGATAAAGCGGCGTCGCGCTCGTCCTCGTCCTCCTCCTCGGACGAGGGGAGGCTTCGTCGTAAGTTACATCGACGGTACGAGGACCTCATGTGGCAACAGTTCCTCCTGACTGGGAATAAGCCGACGCAGTCGCCTTCCCCGGCCATTAAGTGGTTGTCACCGGAGGGCCGGACACAACCCCCTCGACTACCCGAGGAGCCTGTACCCAGGCCGGTTGTTCGGCCAAAACCAGTTGCTCCACCCATTTCGTGGAACCTCCGCTCCACAGCCATTATTTGGGGCTCCAACCAGGGATTCTCGGTTGGCTAAGGGTCTACCCCATAGGCTGTCTGTTACCCTCACTCCCGACCGACCTCCGGCAGGTGGAGGGTGGCTCAGGCCAGAGGCAGCTCTTGAGGATTCGTCCTGAGTCCAGGATAATTCCTCCTTTTCTCCAAGCGAATAGACTTGGAGTCCCTCAGGAGGACAGTCAATGGACGAGCAGCCGGCGTCCTTCCTAGGACTGTTTCTGCTCATCTCGAGTCCACCGGGATGAAGCTCGAACTCGCTCTCAAACGGGCCAGTATCCCTCACGGAGATTCTGGACCGAGGGATTCTCCAACGGAGGCCTTTCCGTGGCCGAGGCCATAGTGGGTCCGGCCTTGAGCTTTGGCTAGCGCTCTGCTTCCTGTCCTGCGCCGGCCAGGATGGCCAGGAAGTATGCGGTCCCTACCGGTTCCCTGTCCGGTTTCTGGGGCACCCTCTGCTGAGGGTTGGTTACCGACAGCGTTTTCCGGAGCGCCGGGCAACGCATAGGGATGTGGACAAACCTCCCGACAAGGAATCCAAGAAATTGGATTATGTCAGGCAAAAGTCTATGCTGCATCCTCTCTCGGCAGGCCAGTTCGGCCGCCCTCATGGCACATTTTTTCATGCCCTGTTGGGCTCCCTGGATGAGGTCATCCTCATCTTCCTGCCGGATCTGCAGACTACGGTCAAGCAGGTGCGGGACCAGGGCAGGGCAGTGGCCAAACAGCAGCTCCAGACTGCTTTAGATATTGGGGACTCATGTGCCAGGTCGGTGGCGGCCGCAGTGGCTATGCGTCGACGGGCTTGGCTGAGGATATCCACCTTTACTTCGGATACCCAGCACAAGTTGGCGGATGTTCCCTTTTTGGGACTGACCTTCGCCCTGGGTGGAAGGTCACCTGCAGAGGATCGAAGTTCAATGCTACCTTGGACTCGGTCTCTTCCGCCAGAAGGACAAAGGCCGCAAACCACAGCCTAAGCCCTTTCGTCCTTCATGCCTCGGCTGCTGCCCAGCAATCGCTCAGGCCAGCAGGCCTGGGCCTTGGCATCCCAAACCCAAGCCGGCTTCCTCTAACAGGAGGCAGGGAGGAAGGGCCCAGGAGGTCCCTCGGCCGGTCCCTCCTCCAAGCCTGCCCAGTGATGGGCTGAGGGTGTCGCCCCCATCCCCGGGCCACCTACTCCCTGGTTCTCCGGGGACGGGCTCCGACACTTCCTTTCCGCCTGGTCCACTGTTACCATGGACAGGTGGGTACTGGAGGTGGTGGGAAAGGCCTGCCTCTGGAATTAGCAGGCCCCACCCTTCAGAGCCGCCGCCTCGGGGCCTCGGGTCCGAGGCTCACTGTCGGCTCGTCGAGCCGACATCGCTCTCCTCCTCCGAAAGGAGGTGATCAGGGTGGTAGCGGACCCCCCTCAGACCCAGGGTTTGTGTCCAGGTACTTCCTGGTTCCGAACGGACGGGGTGGTGCCCCATTCTCGACACTCCACTCTACCTAAACAAGTTCCTAGGTCTCGAACCTTCAGGATGGTCACTCTGGCTCAGATACTACCATCCTTGGAACGGCGTGTGGTTCTGCTCTCTGGACTTGCAGGACGCTGCTTTCCACGCCCCTATCCGTCCGCCTCACCAGAGATTCTTCGCTTCGAACGGAAGGATCCATTTTCAGTTCGAGCCATGCCCTTCGGCTTGTCTCCAGCTCCAGGGTCTTCACCAAATGCATGGCAGTGGTGACAGCATTCCCTCTGGCGCCGAGGGGTCCGGGTGTACCCTTACCTGGATGACTGGCTGATAGCAGCTCCCTCCAGGCAGAAGGTGGAGTGGTCCAGAGATCTGGCCCTCCGGGTCTGCTCTCAACTGGGCTTCCTTATCAACGAGGCCAAGTCGGAACTCGAGCCGAAGCAGGTGATTCTGTTCATCGGGGCGCAGCTCGACTCTCTTCGAGCCAGAGCGCGGCTCCCGGCGGACAGGGCCGAGGTTCTTTCCTCCTTTGCCCAATCATTTCTGGTTGGACAATTGCGCCCTGCCCGGGACTTCCTGCGCCTCCTGGGTCTCATGGCGGCCTGCACCAGCGTGGTCCGTTGGGCCCGCTGGAACATGCGTTCCCTTCAATGGGGACTGGCCAGTCAGTGGTCACAACGCTGCGATCCTTTGGACCAGCTTGTGTCGGTGACACAGGAGATGTGGAACGCTCTCCAGTGGTGGATCGCTCCAGGTCATTTGCAGGAGGGCATCCTGCTCGTCGCCCGAGCCGGCGGTCTCTCTATCGACCGATGCCTCTCTGATGGGTTGGGGTGCCCATCTGGGGAACACCGGCTCACGGCCTCTGGTCCCCACGGGAGTCCCGATGCCACATCAACCTGCTGGAGCTCCGAGCGGTCCGCCTAGCTCTCACCGCCTTTGCTCCGTTTCTGTGGGGTCAAGTGGTCCGAGTCCAGACGGACAATACCACAACCATGTACTGTCTAAACCGCCAGGGCGGGACGCGCTCCATGCTCCTATGCAAGGAAGCTCTCCGCATTTGGTCACTCGTGCGCAGCCTGGAGGCGGATCTCCCAGCCATTCATGTGGCAGGAGCCTCCAACACCCTGGCCGATGCCCTAAGCCAGATAGGGGCTGCATCCCACGAGTGGTCTCTCCTGCCGGAGGTAGTACAGCATCTGTTCTCCCATTGGGGCACACCTCAGGTGGACCTGTTTGCCTCCAGGGAGAACGCGGAGCTGAGGCTGTTCCATGCCCGCCCCCCTCAGCAGGGCTCGCTGCAGGGGGATGCCTTCTCGAGGCAATGGACCCCGGGCCTCTTCTACGCCTTTCCCCCATTTCCTTGATCCACAAGGTGCTTCTCAAGGCGAGGAGGGACAAGGCGCAGGTGATTCTGATAGCCCCAGACTGGCCTCGCCAGTTCTGGTACCCAGATCTCCTCAGTCTCAGCTCCAGGACTCCCCGGCAGCTTCCAGCTCGACCTGGACCTGCTCTCAGTCAATCAGGGAAGGTGTTCCATCCGGACCTTCAATCCCTGCACCTGAGCAGGCCTGGTTCCTGAGCTGCTAGAGTTTCAGGCCTTGGGTCTTTCCGACGAGGTCCTCAATGTAGTTGAGGCGCCCGTAGGAGTCGACCAGAAAATGCTATGCCTTCAAATGGAAAAGGTTTTCCATTTGGTGTCAGGGCAAGGGCTTGGACCCTTCCTCCTGTTCCTTGGCAAGCATCTTGGACTATTTATGGTCCCTTTCTAATCAAGGGCTTAGGTCGGCGACCTAAGGGTGCACCTGGCAGCCATCTCTGCTTACAGGCGCGGGCAGGCAGTCGGTGGCGCTGGAGAGAGGTGGTCTGGCGGCTCACAAAGGCCTTGATCACATTTCCCTCCGGTCGAGAACCTCCACCTCCGTGGGATCTACTGCTGGTACTGGCAAAGCTCATGGGCAAGCCATTCGAACCTATGCACAGGTGTGCTCTCTCACCTGTCGGGAAGACCGCCTTCTTGGTGGCTATCCGCCAGCCAGGAGGATGGGAGAGCTCCAGGGCTTCCATCGAGTCTCCTTACCTGGTCTTCCACAGGGACAAGGTTGTCCTGCTCCCACCCAAATTCTTCCAAGGTGGTGTCGGAGTTTCACCTTAACCAGGTGTTGACTCTGCCGGTGTTCTACCCCAGTCACACCTCGAGGTCAATATAGGCTCCATACTCTGACCCTAGAAGGGCGCTTATTACAAAGAGCGCATCGCTGAAATTCGGGAGAGGTTCGCCAGCTGTTTGTCACCTACGCTGAAGCCGCGATCTGGCAGACCTGCAGCCAAGCTGACGATAAGCAGGTGGGTCACCTCCTGCATAGATCTCTGCTATAAGTTGGCAGGCATGGAGCCTCCCAGAGGGATAAGAGCTCATTCTACCCGCCATACTGCTGCAGCAGTGGCTGCTTCAGGGGCGTCCCTATCCAGGAAATCTGCAGGGCTGCTACCTGGAAGTCAGCACACACTTCATTACCCATTACCACATCGGCCTTGAGTCACGCCAGGATGCTGGTTTGGGGCCTCGGTTCTCCAGTCTCTCTTTCCCAAGTAAGTATTGGGGTGTCGTCTTGCCTCCCTCCTCCGGAGAACTGCTAGGAGTCTGCCAATAAGTGTGGATGAACAACATATCCATGTCCCTAGAAATACAGGTTACTCACCTGTAACAGGAGTTCTAGGAATGGTATATGTTGTTCATCTACGATACCCGACCTCCCGGCTCGACGCTGGCGTGAGCTTCTGGGCCAGATCTGGCGTCATGGGCGGAGCGAGAGTTATACCACCGGGTGGGTGGGAGGAGCCAGCTTGAAGACCTTCCGGCAAGATTTAAAGCGGCAAGGATACCTGCCAATAAGTGTGGATGAACAACATATACCATTCCTAGAACTCCTGTTACAGGTGAGTAACCTGTATTTTGAGTACCACAGAACAATGAAGCCAATGCATAAAAGTGTGGCCTGCCTACGCGTCACATATCTGAGGTGCATATGAAACCCTAAGTCCAAATGAGGTGAAGCAGGGATACAGCAGACCGTTGGTGGCATTCACAGCTGGTGCGTGAGCCCAGTGTGCACTCCATCCCTATGCCACCCACACAGCTATGTGCCACAGGCAGTCTGGGGCATGAAAAGTGGCCTGCTTGCACTCCGCACCATTCACCAAGGTGCAGAGCTGGTGCGGAGTGCCTGGTAAGGGGGGGGCACAAGTTACACAAGTGTAGATCCAGCTATAACTGCTACATGCCCCCCAATGGAAACCTGCTGGCAGCGACAGACCAGGAACCCCCTCCACATTGCTGCCCCAGCCCACTGGGCTGACGGGGAGGGCTGGGGCAGCCAGTCAGACACATGCTTGTAGTGTCTGCAAAGTTGGGTTCTGCATCTTCCCAGGATCCCCTGCATGGCCACAGCAGGGGATCAACTGTGGGACCCAGGACAGGCATCCAATTGGATGCCCGCCTGTGCCTCGTGATCCACCCCTGTGCAGCTGCAGTCCACCCCACCGCAGCGGTGGTTGGGGCTGTGAACAGGTGCCCTACAGGTGCTCGAGGTTGTGAATACTGCGCATCGTGTGCCTGTCCAGGGCCACATAGCTATGCGGGCTGGGTATGTGCATATTGTGTGTATTCTGCACCCCTTTGTGCATAGGTCCCAGTATGAGAACTTGTTTGGTGTCTGTATAGCTCTCCAAACTACACACATGCTGCACTCAAAAACCTCAAGCCCAGCAAAAAACACCATATGTATGTAACTCATTGTGTGAGTGGTAGACTGAGAGGGGGTTGCCAAAACCAAAGTCAACATCCATAAAGGCATTTACATCTGTTTTAGCTAAGGCAGAGAGCAACATCCTGCAGTTGCATGTTTCAGGCTGTCAGGAAAATTCACGTCTGGTTTGTTGGTTGGTTTCAGCCTTAAAGTGCTAGTTAATTGTAGGTTTCTTTTTAGGTATGGAACAATCTGTTTCTTTAGTTGAGAATACACAGTTTGCCTTTTTTTTTTTTTGTTAAAGTGTATGTGTTATGCTAGTAATGGATTTTGTGTCTTACTTGCCGTAGTCCTCTCACAGATACTGTGTTAGACAGGGAGCACGTGCAGTTGGAAGTATCAGGCAGACATGATGCTGTGGGGGGGGAGGGTAAGTTGTTCATTAAAGGGTAATGTTCAGCAGTGATTAGGCCATGCCTGGGTGTAAGGCATGGCCAGATTAAGGTTTTTGCAAAGTGTTTTTTTTTTAACTTACGGTTGTTGAAATATTTAGCTTGTATCTGATTGATCCTGCCTCCCCCACTGGCATTTTTTTTTTGATGATTTCTTTCTGTTCCCTCCTCGGCCGGGGTGTTGGTGTTGCCTATGGTCCCCCCCCCTTTCGATCTAGGTCCATGGCCTCCACACCACTCCCAGTACCTGAGCTCAACCCCTTTCTCCTTTCCTCTCTCTGGTTACATCACAGTGGGCACTTACCCCACCACCGCGGAGGGCCGAGGGTCCAGAGTTAGGAGGAGCTGAACTTGAGTTAGAGTGGAACGGCACCAAAGGACCAGATGTCATCGAGCACACCACAGAATTTTCTCTTGTATTTTCCCTACCCCACGGCATGGACATGCAGGGCATCAATGACAGTGCCATGCATGTTTCCGCATGCTGCTTGTCCGACGCCATCCATGCCATTCCCACAGCGAGCCACCTGCTATCACTGACCTCTAGACACCATTAGGAGTCAGCACTGCTGCGGTAATCCCACCCCACCCTTCCCAGAGGAGAGCAGTCCCTGGGACGCTCCAACCTCCTCCCCCCGACCGACCCTCCGACACTTGAGGTTGCTCCCGAACCGGGTCATCGGTGTGGCGCGAGGTGTGGCGTCCAGTGCCTCAACCCTCAGTGCCAGTGGGCTGGCTCCCCTGCCAGCATGTTGAAGCATGTGGTGCCCCCCACAAACACCCATGGCTGTCCCAGTATGACGTATGACACGGGGAGCAGCTGGGGGCATGCCCATAGACAACCTGTGTAAATGAAGCTATTAACAGCTCCAGTTTCCAAAGTACATGTCCCAGTGGTATACCAAGAGCAGGTACAGACTGGCAGTGGGGTTGTCAAGGGGAAGAAGGGGGGAATCTTGGAGGGGGGTCAAGTAGAGGAGGGGAATGGGCAGACTTAATGGGCCAGGAAGGTCCTTTTCTGCCATCACATGTCTATGAATCTATGAATCAATTCACAACAGTACCGGTCACTTTCTCTTGCAACCTCCCTATTGGACCAGCCCTCCCCACCACCACCACTACCACTGCCTCTAGACTGTCAAGAAAATCAAGCTTAACATATCAGTTGTGTGAAGGGTCAGATTTTTTCCCAAACATAGTTTACACACACTCCTACACATAAACACATTAACTAGACATTTGGCACCAGCTCAGCACTTAACAATATGGAGATACACAGTACTGTGCTGTCAGAGAACTACTTTACAAACTTTGGACCCTATGCATGAAGCAGGCAAGGGTATGGGAAAAGTCACGTACCCTGCCTGCGACCCTGCACTCTGCAGGCAGGTGCATCCATACCAGTATTCACCAATGCTGCCACCTGTCTAGGCCTCGCACACAGGACTTTGCAGGGGTGGCTGGGAGGAGTCATCATCCTGGGCGGGCATCCACTAGGATGCCCCCTTGGGATGCACAGTGGATCCCATGTGTAGGGTGGCATGGTTCTGGGGCTGTGTATGCCGATTGTAGGCACCCAAACCCACACGGCACCATCCAGTCCTGGTGCTGCCACTCCTGAAATTTCTGGGTGCTTGCCCATCCAGCTGCCCCTGCCAATCCTGCTGCCCAGCGGTCAGGGGCAGCACGGTGTGCCCTGTCCCGGTCCCCTGGTGACTGCAGGCCTGTGCCCATGGGAGTGTGCAGTGGATTATGGCAGGGTCTCCCTGGCATACCCAGCGCCAACCTCCACAACCATGCAGCCAGCGCTACAGGGGTTACTGAATACCACATAGTTCTGGCACGCCCCCAGTGCACAGCTGTCCATGGATCTGGGGGATCAGGTGCAGTGGGTCTGTGTGCACCTCCTCCATGCATGCCACGCGGGGGATGCAGTGGGTGCAGAGTGGCTACGTGCCCCAGATACACGCATGTAGCCACTCCGCACCAGTAGTGCATAGGGCCCCATATGTTTGCTGCATTTTTCTACTTTATTTTAGGGGATTAGTATGAATGGGATACAATGTCATTTATAAAGAGGCAGCAGTAAGCATTGTGTCATCACATTGCGATATGCTGGCATAACTTTATCAACAACCTCTCCAAAGTTAAAGTGCTCCTTGATGTACTAAGTGACCACTCGCCTGTCTCCTGCTGCTGGTCAGATAAAATCACTATCAGCCAACCTAGAATTTCCATCCAGAGGCACTTCAAAAAAGGAGCCCTCTCTCGCCTCAAATTCTGTCTCTCCTCCTGCGACTGGTCACCTATTCACACTGCCAAGTCCGTTGACACTGTCCTCACCTCCTTTATTAACATTTTTAACACTGTCTGTGACGTATTTGCCCCTTTCAAAAAACAGGTCATATAAAATAGAGAAACTCCACGGATCTCGCAGACCCTCCTTGAACAGATGTGGCTCAGAGATAACCTCTGGCAAAGGGCACTGAACTCCCAATTTCCCCATGACAGGCAACTCTATAGAGAGGCAAGAAACAAGTGCACCTGGGCTATTCGGCTAGTTAAGTCTACCTACTATAAGCAAGCACTCACCTCCTCATGGGGCTCTGGAATAAATTCTTGAGCAGTGTCAAGGAACTCTGTGGGAAAACCATTTCCCCTACCCCTTCACAAATTCTTTACCATGAAGCCCTCTCCCAGGTCCCAACCACCATAGCTAATGTCCTGAACAATTCCTTCTCCGATCTTAGCCACATCCTACCCCAAAACCTCTTTGACTCTATCCCAAATGACCACTCTATCACCTCCCCTACTAGTACACTCCCTCCCTTCTGGCTAAGAATCATCTCCTGCAACGAGGCTAAACACTACCTATCCAAAGCCTTGCGCAACTCATGGTTCAGTAGCGATTCCCTAGACCTTAAAATTCTCAGACTAACTCTTGACGAGACCCTGCCTCACCTTACCAAAATCCTAAACTGCTCCTTGTGCTTTGGACAATTTCCATCGCTCTGGAAAAGGGGAATTATCACACCTATCCTAAAAAAGGGTAATCCAACTGACCCTGATAACTATAGGCCCATCACACTCCCTCCACCCAAAGTACTCGAAAGAATTGTCTCAGACCAGTTCACCAAATACCTGAAAAAACACACTCTGCTGTGGCAAGAACAGCACGGGTTCAGAGCAGGACACAGCACTACCACTGCCCTTCTCCAATTCACCTCTTACATACATGAAGCATTGGAACAGGGATCTTTAGCAGGAGCAATCTTTGTTGATCTGACCAAAGTGTTTGACACCGTCAGCCATGCACTACTTGTCCACTCTCTCCCCTCCCTCCATCTCACCCAAGAATCAAACTCCTGGTTCAAAAACTATCTCACTGACCGGACACAGCAAGTCAAAATCAACATAGGGTTGCCACCTTTGGATGAGATGAAAACCGAATACTAAACCACATCCCCAAACTCTACCCCTAACCCCGCCCCTTTTATGACTTATGAGGGCATTGCTTGGACTCTGATTCGCTTGATTTATTCAGAATTGCTGCTGATATTGCATTGTGTAAAACTTCTTTAAAGAACATCATGATTATAATTTTTGGTTTGTTTGATTTAGATTTAAATATGTTAAATTTCAGTGTGTGTTAACATTTGGCGTGGTTAGAGATGGGGTTCGGGGGACTTTCCATCCTGTGTACACAGCTTAGCTGACACATCGAGTGACTACAAGGACACTTCTGACAACCGGCTATTTTGGAACAGGTAGCCTTTTCTGGTAAAATTCTTTAAATAAATAAACTACACCAGTAATGGTAGACGAACTGTAATTACAAATATCATCTGCCATTTTAAGATGTGCTACTGTCCTTCCCACTGCTCCTACTCTAAAGCTATTTGTAATGTCACAGAAGTTTTTAAAAGTGGTAGGAACAATTCTATGCTGTTAAATACCCTATTTTATTTCCATATCAGTCATACATACCAGATAGCATGATATGTGATATGTCGCGTGGAGGCAGTATAGTGCAGTGGTTTAAGGTTCTGAGCTGCAATTCTGGAGACCAGGGTTTGAATCCCACAGCCCAGACTTGCATACTGTGTGACACTGCACAAATCATTTCACTCCCTTGTGCTCCCAGGTTGTACCTGTAAACAAGCTTCAGCTTAATGTGTCTCTTCTGGTAAAAAAAAAAATAATAATGTTTAATAAATTACCTAAATTTGCAGTGCCATCAAATCTAGATTGTGTTCCTTTCTCCTCACCAGCTAATGCTCTCTCTCTCTCTCTCTCTCTCTCTCTTCCTTTTCTCATTTCTGTGGCTTAGCATGACATTAGCCACACTATTCTCTGCTGTTCATCTGAGAGCAGTGTTCTGTTGAATCTCTTGGGCTGAGGATCACCTCATGGGCAGGATGGGGTAGTATGAGACCTCTCAGTGCCCAAAATACTTGTGAGTTCTTTGATAAAACGATTTTCAAAGGCTCTCGCTTGGTCAGATTGAAGGTGTTTGGGGAGTCCATAATGTATAAAATACTTTTCACGCAAAACTTCAGCTACAGTGTTTTTTTTTTGGCTTTTGTGGGGAAAGCCTGTGCATAGCGGATGTTATGATCATTTACTACTAGGATGTTACCGACCCCCCTTTGGTCTGATTCATGGGAAAGAAAGTCCATGTAGACCAGTACTGGTGATGTTTACAAGTGGAGCAGCCCTTTTGTGTAGAGTCTTAGGGGGATGCATCCGTTATAGCGTTTACAATGTCATTCCACCTCTATGGCCATACGTGGACAGAAGAAGCAGTCTTATACAAGGCCCAAAGTCTTTCAATTTGCAAGTGTCCCATGTCCTCATGAAATGATTGCAACACCATTTTATGATACTTGTTGGAAAGAACTAGTTGCTCTTTGGGAAAATGTGTTTGTGTTTTGGTGATTCGATACAAAAGTCTATTCTTTAACAAAAACTTGTCCCAATCCCTCAGGAGAGGCAGTACATCAGGCAGATTTAATTTCACTTGAGAGGGTGACAAGCCTTTTGTTTGGTTAGGATGATGTCTTGCAAACTGGGATCCACTCGCTGTGCTTGTCTTAAATCTGCAGGACATAAGTGAGGCAAGGAGGTATTTTGCAGTGTGATGAAATGTACATACACTTCCGGTATAGCATCAGGATGCACTCCAAGCGGGTCCACGACCCAGTCTGGGTTGACGATAGCAGACCAGTCATCAGGCACCATCATCTGGCAGATTGCTTTCACTCTATCTTCATCTTTGGCCACATAGGTCCATGGCCCCTCTGTGGGGGAAATATGATATGGGTGTCTGGACAGAGTATCTGCATCAACGTTGTTCCATCCAGGACTGTATTGCAAGCGGAAGGTGCAGAGATCCATCTATGCCCAGTGGTGTCCATCTTGGCAGTCATTAGCACATGGGTCAGTGTTTTTTTGTTATTCAGTACAATTAGCCTGGCTCCATAAAGATACTCATGGAACTGATCAGTCACTGCACACCTTTGTGCAATGAATTCCAAATTATGGACTGTGTAGTTCTTTTCAGAGGGACTTGGCATAGGCGACTGGTCTCATACCATTTTCATGGTCTTAGTAAAGAAAGGTGCGGAATCCTTCCATGCTGGCATCAATGTGAAGGGTGTATGGCTTAGTATAGTCAGCAAAGGCCAATATAGGGGCTTCTGTTAAGCGTCAGATAATTTCTTGAAAAGCATTTTATTTCTTTATCTATTCTTTGTTAATCGGGTGAGGCCAACTAGGCACAAGTGCCTGTTTTCAGGGGCAGCCAGGGAGCTTTGGACTCGTTAAGTGACTTACTTAGAGGCACACAGTATGCAAGTGGAGACTGTGGGAATCAAATCCAGGTCTGGCAGTACCAAGATCATTCACAGCTCATTACTCTAACCTCTGAGCTATACTGCCAGCCATCTCACAGTCGGCAGTCCAACAGTCTCCAAAAAGTTAATTGGTTTTTAAATATTCAATGGGGGAGGGTCTTTTTAGTCCCCTGATAGCCGGTCTTCTGGGTTGGAGGATATCCTTGAGTTAATCTGTACAATGGCCTCACCACCAAGGAGTAATTTTTCGCAAATCTTCTGTAGTAGCCACAAAAATCTAGGAAGGTATTGAAGTGTTTTCAAGTTGGAAGGTCTCCGCCATATTGTACACAATGCATTCTGGATCAGTGCTGATACTTTGTACTGAAACATATGTCCAACATACTTCACAGAAGTCTCACAGAACTGACAGTTGTCCAGGGAGAGTTTTAGGCCATGTTCCTTCAGTTGGTTCAGTACCTTTAGGGCTTCATGTTCTTCCAAACACTATTTTTTTATTTTTTATTTTAGTCTTTGGTAACCGGGTAGGCCCACTAGGAACAAGTGCCTGTTTTCAGGGGCGACCTGGGAGCACTGGGGGGTTAAGTGACTTGCTCAGAGTCACACAGCATGCAAGTGGAGGTTGTGAGAATCAAACTCGGGTCTGGTCTGCTGGATGTATCAAGCTTGTTCACATCTCATTTCTCTAACCTCTAGGCTATACTGCCAGCTCCTATAAGGTCATCCAAATAAACAAAGACCTCTAGGAGATTCATATTACCTGCCATCTTCTCCATCAGATGCTGGAAAGTTGCTGGGGCCCTAGATATCCCCTGCAACATACACTCAAATTGGTAAAATCCAAATGGACAGATAGTGACAGTCTTTTTCTTGTCTTCCTCAACCATCAGTATTTGGTAGTAAACACTGTGCAAGTCCAGAACAGAGAACTCCCTACTTCCTGTGAGGTTGTCTAAGGCGTCTTGCACGTGAGGCATGGTATACTAGTCTGCCACTGTCCTTTGGTTAAGGGTTCAACAGTCAGTACACATTCTTATGGCACCATTCTTCTTTTGGGTCACCACTATAGGTGAAGCATAGGGGCTTCGAAACTCTGTTATGATTCGTGCTGCCAAAAGCTCTTGCAGATGTCACCTAACATCTTCAGTGTCAGCAGGCATCAATCTCCTCGATCTTTCTCTGAAAGGGCAGTCATCATGTAGACGTATATATGATGCTTCGCCCCCTTGGGGGTTCCATGTCATAACAGTGATTGCAAAACTGCGATCTCTATTATGGTGAATGTATAGTGTCAAAAAGCACATCAGTGATATACACTTGCCAGTGACCCGACATCCAGCAATAAAAAAAAATGTTTTTGTGGGGGCCCCCTTGGATCCCCTTATGGGGGCCTTTGCCCCCTGCACCCCCACCCCCCAATTTTAGATTCTCAGCTCCAGGGTTGTGCATGTTGGGAAGGGGGCACAGTCCAGATTTTAAAAAAAATTAAGTCCCGTAGCCGCAGGGAGCAGCAAAATTCCTAACCCCCCCCCGGTCCCTAGCCCTGAACCCAGTACCTGCTCAGCCAGAGCTAGTCACCCACACCACCACGCCACATGGCTAGCTTGGCAGCAGCAGGTATACCACTCCCCTAGAAACCCCTTCCCTATCCCTCCCCTTCCCCTCGCTCTCCTCCCCTTCAGTAACCATTCCCGACACTCACCTGTGTGTAGGGTCGATACCTTTGCAGGGTAGCCCATGAGGATGGTGCGGAATATGAGTTGCCATTTTGATGGTTGCCCATATTCACTCACTATACTCATTTGGAACACCCCCCCCCCCCTTTGGGGACATCCCACTTATAGCATGAGAAGACATCTGACCGTTTGGCCAGTTCCTGTGGTAATCGTTCCTTTCAGCTGGGAAGAATGGGAGATGAACCAAAATTGAAAACCCCTTTATCCAATCAAGAGTGGTCTTCTTCTGACAGGATGGTGGCGCTACCACATCAGCAGTGTAAAGGTTGGCTAGTACTGTACCATCAGATCCGTGTGGATCTCATTCTTTAACTTTAAGTTGATCTTTTTAACCATCACTTTGATTCCAGGTAGCACTTCTTATTTCATCACTTCGGTTCCAGGTAGCACTCCTTGTTGAACCATCAGACCACTAGGCAGATCTCTTCCTGAGGACTTCACAATGATGATCTGGTCTGAAAGACATTTATGGCAATCCATAGCTCCTTCCACCAGGCACTCAACTCCAGGGGGCACAATCAGTGGTTCTTTTCCATCTTTCTTTATGACTCCAACAATCCTCTCAGGGCAGTTGCAGACCATGGCTTCCTTCTCCAGGTGAGCCGTATTCACACTGGCATGGATTGGTAAAGTCTGGTAGTTTACTTCCCTGCCTTCTGCAGACACAAGTGAGCCAGGTGTCCAAACATATTGGCATTGGTTCCAGTCAACACAGGTGTCTTGTCCAATATCTGGCATCAGGACAAATGAGAGCTAAGGTGTTGCTCTTTCGAGGGACTCCAGCAAAGGTCTCTGGAAATTCAATTTGCACAGCAATGTAACTGTCATGGGGTAGCTAGTACTGCTCAATTCCCATAAAGAAAGTCCCTCTGAAGGTAGCAAAAAGATCGGTAGATAATGGTGACCTGTGACCCACTGTCCAGTATGGTTTCCCATGGGTATCCCTCAATGGAAATCTTTATGGTGGGAGTAGGACCCATCAGTCCTGATGGCAGCTTGTTTCTAACAGATGCAGTGGGATTTGTCCATCTTACAGAGCTGTTCACTATCAGAGTCCCAGGTTGCTCTCTCACTGGGCTCTTCTGTCATTTCCCTGTGGCTGTTGCTGTCTTTCCTATTTCTGGTCCACGAGCTGCTGGCTCTCAGGCTTGACACACCCTCGTGCCTAATGTACATCTTCTCCACAGTGAAAGCAGAATAATCCATCCCCGGGTAATGTTGAAGGTTAAGGTCTGGCCCTTGGAGCAGATGAACTATTCAGTGGGCATCCACAACCAGGTGGCAGGAGTTGGCTCATGGGCGAGATGTCTGTGCCATCTATAATGCCTTCACACATTCCGTGAGTTCCTTCAATTGTGTTCTCATGTATGGGGCATCATTTTGTTTTTTGGTGACTGTTACCTTGAGGCTGCAGGGGGTTGGCTTTTCCGGTAGGCAGTCTTAGTGAATTTGCAATGACTTCTTGTGATTCTTCTTCCTTCACTTTATCCAACAGCTTTCAGAAGTTCAGGGGATCTGCTTTGCATTCTTTCAACCTGAGAGTTGTCAGAGTCCAATGGAAATATACAACTTGTTGTAAGATCTGATCTAGTCTCATTTGGGTAACTTGTACAGGGGTAAGTCCTCTAGCTTCAACTACTTTACGAATCACTGTCTCCACACTCGGGTCATGTAGTGGGACAACTTTTCTCCCTCTTTTTGCATGGTGGCTCCCAGCTGGAAGGTGAGGTCCTCCTTCTGCTCAGCTGCTCCAGATGTACTCCTTAACATGGCAAGGTGGTTACTAGCAGTGCAGTCTTGGTGGCCGGCTCATAGTGAGTGGAGGATGTCCAGTGCCATACCTCTCAAGCTTTCTACTATGCATTTATATTGTTCATCATCTGAACATTTTCATACTTTCTTCATCTAGGTGGCTTGGTTCATTCAGTTTTCATGATCATCCTGCCCTGAAGGAGTGGGAGTGGCACCAGAGAAAGTACACAGTCTCCTGTACTGTTCATACAGCATGGCCAAGTAAGGGGGCTAGTCCTTCCCTGCAATCTGGAGTTTGCCAGGTGGCATTGTCTGTGCCAGATCATTTTCTTGGAAGAATGTTCTCGCATCTTGAACAGTCTTTCCCTCAGCTGCAAAAAATTATTGCAATTTCTGTTCAAATTCACTTTGCTCTCCAGGGACCTCAGAGGGAGGATCCAGGCTTGCATGGGTTGTTGTTATGAACCAGGGGGTGGCATCTCCATCAGCAGTAAGCTGATCGAGCACCCTGGAAGGATCAACATCCTCTCGGCACTCCATCAGAACACATAATGCCTGCTGAGCAGAATTGTAAATCCTCCCATGTATACTTTTCCCAAACATTTTATGCTGCCTGTGACACTTTCAGGATGATCTCTTGCGGTTCCTGCGGGGATCTCATGCACCAAAACAGCTTTTTTGGATCAGTGTCCTCACCCATGCATCAGACTGGCAGTGAGTTGCTATCCATCATGAATTTGAAAATGGGGGAGCCAAACTGTTCCCGTCAAAAACGGGTGCTGCAGAAATATCCAGAAATCTCAGCAGTGCCTCCAAATTTGTAACCACCCCTACTTCTGTATGCACACCCACCTGCAAGTGGTGCTGACTTGTAGATGTAGGTTGGTACCTGGGTTCATGGTAAACATGGACTTTTAAGTGGCGTGGTGCCTCCACCTGTGGGGTTCCTTGTAGCACGGTGCAGCTAGAGTGCTTTGCCACAGGAAATGAATATACCCACCTCCCTTGCTGACAGCTATATTGGTAAACATAATCCCGTTCCACTTATCACACTAGCACAATAATGGCTAAATACTTCAGCAGTTGCAAACAAATAACCAGAGGGGTTTATTTCGGGGTTGGAAAGTAAGGTTGGGGACAAGAGAACTAAAAGGTTTTAAAAAAAAACAGCACAGTCAGCTGTAAACAAATACTGTAACACAACCACTGTATGACATCCGTTTCAGTCCCTCTCCTCCCACTGGTGCACCAGTTAACCCCACAGTCTCTGTGGAAGCTCTCAAACAGTCCAGATGTGCACATAATGAGGAGTTGCAGGCCTGTAAAGGATGGACACTTAGTGCTGTATTTGCAGTTAGGTGGAGCTGCAGCTGCTATATACAAACTACACAGGTAGATAGACACGCACAGTTGGTTCTGGCAGTAACTGTTGCTGTGGGCTTGGATTATGGTCATGCAGGAAGCCCAGAGATAAATTAACTAGTTAGCTAGCTGTATAGTTAGTCTGGCAGTATGTTAAATAACACCTAGTACTCACAAACTTTAGATGACCAGATGGTGCAGGTGTTGGGTATGTCTCTTCTGGTAGTCTTGCTTCTCTGCCATGGGGGGTGAGGGCTATATTCCTCTGTGGTCATACTGCATGTACCACTGATGTGTCAGGTTGCTGGGCTGGGGTTGTATTCCTTTGTGGTCATACTGCATGTGACGCTGTTCTGTTAGGTTGCTGTTAGCCCCCCTTTACCATCCCCTCTCACAGAGATGTGGTCAGCAAATGTGAACTGTAGTAAGTAAAGGTCGTGCTAGTTGTAATGTTGCCTCTTTTATTGGCTGAAATAAACTGTAACATTTGGCCCATAAAAAATTAAAAAAAAATGACAAGATATTTCCAGTCTCGGGGAAAACTGGATGTGTGTTTCAGTGCAGTAGTTATCCCTGTGCATAAAAGTGTCTCAACAAACCTAGTCGAGAACTATAGACCCATCTCTGTACTATGTCCCCTAGCAAATATTCAAGAAATAATCCTCTACAACCAGTTCTACTCTTACCTAGAGCAGACAAATGCCATAACTATCCATTAGCACAGCTTTCAAAACCTACATGACACTGAATGTGCTCTAGTGCGCGTAACTGCCGACGTCTTTCAGGCCAGACTGGATGGGCCTTGCGGTCCTTATCTGCCATCAGCTTCTATGTTTCTATGTTATAAAATCAACTCATCAGAAGTTAGGTCTGTTATACCATACTGCCCCCTACCTCACACCACACTCCAGAAGGACTATTGCCTCTGCAGCTCTACTCCCAGGCCTCTTTTACGAAGCTCCACTAATAATCATGGCTAAGCCCTCAATCCTAAACAGAGTTCGACAAACATATCACAGGATAGCTTGATTTGCTGCTAATGCCCTAGCTCGAACCCACCACTGTGATGTGCTCAACACCCTAGGCTGGCCATCCTTATAAGCTAAAATGGATTTTCCCTTACAATGTACCACATATAAACTCAGTCACCTCCCCTCCCACCCCAGCCTTTCCAGTCTGCTCACTCTGAAACCCTTCACCAGGTCACTTCAATCCTCCCACTATCCGATGCTAAGTCTACCTAAGACTCACTTAGGCATTGGTAAATTATCCCTCTCATTTACAGCTTCTATCCGTACCTTACCCTTCCATCCTCTTGACCTAACAGCTGCCAGTCGTCAACCATTTCTTATGCTTCATCTTATTGTCTTCATTCCACACAATCACTTTGTAAACATGTATATACATAAGGTCTACTCTAGATACTTTAATAATCCTCTGTTTTATTGCTTTCTTTTTGTAAACTTTATTTAAATTAGGACACATTCAGACATACCTTACCTCCTAAAATTTGGGAGGATACTTCCATCTTCATAAGATACAGGTACATAACATAGTTAATTTTTTGCCATACATTTAGTAGAAGTTTAGCAGATAATGATACAGGAAGACCATGAATATTAACTAAAAAGAAAGGAAAATCGGAATCATACATCTCTTAAGGTATTAGGCTACTCAAACTGGTATCACAATAAGGTTTGGGCACATAGTAAAAAAGAGAAGTTAGAGAACATCAATAGATCTTCCACTCTGTCAAAAGATAGGGAACCATTCTCTGAGAAGGGCCTCTTCCAGAGGGAGCCAAATATCCTTGTATTTGCCGAGTTGCCCTCTGACTAGGTACTGCACCTTTTCTAGCTTCATTACTTGCATAAGGGACATTATCCAAGAGACTGTCATAGGGACCTGTTTGAGTCTCCAGTACATCGCCAACTCTCGCATTCCTACTGCTATACCAATTTCTATAATGAATGGCCTCCCCTAGTGTTTTATTGCTTGATGATGAATGTGCTTGTGATGCTACAACTTCCACTGCACCACTTACTCCTGAAGTATAGTCTTTGTATGTTTCATTGGTGCATGGATGCATTACCACCATACAATATTATTAATTCAGATATGCGTGCCAATCCTACCTTCTTATAAACTAGGCTTATATGCTTTAATCTGTCATTACCTATGTTATTGCAATGTATTAATTATGGAATGCTTTTGTTCTCTGGGTGGCCCCTGATAAAGGGACTGTTTTGTCTCAGCCTACCCAATCATCAAAATTCAAATAAATAAATAAGACAGTAAGGTAGTTTTAATCTTTGGGACAATAAGTAGCATGCCAGGTCACTGTTAACCCTACTTCACTGCCCCCAACCCCAAGAGATTCAGTAAGTTAATTTGAACCTCAGAAACTAAGGGCCATGCTGGCTGTAATGTTGTCCCTTTTACTGGCTAAAAAAACCTTAACATCTGCCACAGTACTAAAAAAAAAGAAAAAAAAAACAAATTGACAATGTGTTTACAATCTTCGGGAAAGCTGGATGTCTGTTTCAAGAAAATAAAGATGTTTTAATCTTCAGGACAGTAAACAACCTCACATTTATTAACCATTCTCTTTGAAGCATGATTTTATTATCGGTGCCCTTTTCCTGGTAACCTTTGCTTTTGTGCTGACTGAGGTTCTTTGTCTTCCAAATTTTAGCACTTCCAGATTGACCAGGCATTTTCTCTGTAACACCACAGCAATGTTCCTGTGTTTCCTGTAGGTAACATTATTTCCTATGGAAGCCAAATGGCTGTTTTCTCACAACAACACAAATGGAAAGGGACCTGGGGGTAGTTGTATTAGATGACCTAAAGGTAAGCAAGCAATGTGAGAAGGCAGTAAGGAGGGCTGGGGGGAAACTGGGATGTATAGGGAGAGGCATCACCAGTAGAAAACAGGAAGTTGTTACTCCTCTGTACAGACAGTTGGTGAGACCCCATCTGGAGTGCTGCATGCAGTTCTGGAGACCCGATCTCCACAAGGATATAGACAGGATGGAGGCAATCCAGAGGAGGGCAATTAAAAATGGTGCAGGGTCTGCAACAGAAGCCATACGAAGAGAGACTAAAGGAACTTAATATGTATACCCTTGAGGAAAGGAGGGAGAGGGGGTGCATGATAGAAACTTTCAAGTACCTCAAGGAAATCAACAAAATCCAAGAGGGAAGCATCTTTCAGAAAAAGAGATGTGCAATAACAAGGGGACACAATTTGAAGACAGAGGGTGGAGGGCTCAGGGGCAATGTATTTTTTCACTGAGAGGGAGGTGGACACATGGAATGGCCTTCCTGAGGAGGCTGTGCAGTCAAAAACTGGGGGAAATTCAAGAATGCGTGGGACAGACATAAGGCAGTTCTTGTGGGGGGTAGGAAGAAGTAGGCTGTTGGTTAACTAGGATCTGCAGCTTATCCAATAGGTAAGGAAATAGGCAGACTAGGTGGGCTAAGCGGTCCTTATCTGCCATCAAAGTCTGTGTTTCTATGTTTCTATATAACCGGTGCAAGTCTGTAGGAACTATTTTTGTGTAAATGGCTCCATTTTTCATTTCCCTGTAAAATACAGGAATCACAATGGATCTGGCAGCCCTAAGATTTTAATCTATTAACTGGTCATATCATGTTTGGAACAAATAGAATTATCTCAGTTTACTGGGAGTGTAGGTAGGATTCTTTTAGTTTAATCTTTTATTTTTTAACGAGAGAGAGAGAATGAGGATGAATCTGGTGTCACCGGCCCAGTGGTGCAGAGGGTTGAGACGCGGGCACCTTACCTGTCACCACGCCACTGACCCGAGTTCAGGAATGGACTCAAGTGCCGGGGGTCAGCAGGGGAAGGACTGAGCATCTGTAGGACTGCCCTCCTCTCCTGGGGTGGGTTGGGGATGCATGGTCACTCTGCAGAGGCCCCCTGGTGGAGACCGGAAGCACTGCAGAGGGATTGCATCAAGGGGGAACACCACAGAAAACGGAAATACTGCTCTAGGGTCTGTCCGGATAACGGCTACCAGCCCGGGACACCTCTGAAGACTCCCAGGAAGCCATGAAAGCCTCAGCAGCACCCAAGACCGAAGGTAAAATAGTGTGCTGGTCTCCTCCTGCCGGCACCTTCCCTCTCAGAAGAGAGGGACCTACCCGGTAAAGGGTTATGCTGGGCTGTCCCGAGGATGGCTGCAGATCTGAGGTAAGGTGGCTTAGGGGAGATAGTAGGAGGAATGTATGTGAGTCAAGGCGGCCAGAAGGAGTGGCAGCTCCAGAGCACGATGGGGGTATAAATAGATAACACAAAAAAAAAGTGTGTGGTGTCAAAACAAGATTTTCCATTGGGGTGGTTCCTCTGATCAAATAAATATCATATTCAATAATCGAAAATTGTGAATATTCCACTATCATAAAATTAGGTTTTATAGTTATTGGGATCTACATTGTGTTAGTCTAGTTGTACAAGTCAGTGCATTAAAGAAGCACATTTACAATTAATTAAAATCACCTCTGTATCTAGTTTATTTTCAAGCACACCACACTGGCTCAGAGATCCATCTCATATCAAGGACCCAAATGGTTCAATGACCTGCCTTTTTCGCTCTGTGACTGTGAAAAGCTCAGGCAATTCTAATCAGGGCTCCGCTCACACCTTGCACTTGAAAATGCTTGTTCCTGCAATACATAACATTAGCTAGCCTAAAGACTCGCTATTAACATGTCACCAGCTACCTTTGGCCAACTCCCACTCTATCTTTACCACCCCTCCCACACCTGGCCTACCCGCCTTCTTACCTCCTTCCCCCCTTTCCTACCCCCTTCCCTGTCCCTCCCACCCACACTTCTCTGCCCTGCCCATTTGACTGTACCATGACAGTGCTTTCTCTGGCTGCTCCTGCTCGTGCTTCTCCTCCCGCTTCTCCTGGAGGCCTTTCCTACCTTAATACCTGGCACTTACACAAGGGCTGTACCACACTGATTAAGTGTTTGTTGCTGCATCCTTCAAGTGGTAACTCTGCTTTCATTTGAAATCGTGTAATATGCTCATTCTTTGTCAACAACTGTAGCCCAGCAAACATTCTTATTTGATGATTATTCCTCCTACTTGATCTGTAACTCATGTATTATATTGTATTGTATTGCATTGCACTGCACTGCATTGTATTGTACTGTCTCTCTCTGACTTGGAACCTTGGTAAACGAACCCGGGCTCAAAGGTATTAATCCGAATCTGAAATAAATAAAATATTTTCTTATCATTTCCTTTCAGTGTTAAACATTTAAAGCACACAATACCGATGGCAGTATATTCTGAGCTTGCATTGTGTACCTTGTATATTTTGATGTTTTTGGCAGTAGTGTTCTCCTGTGACTCTTATTTTGGGATACCATCCATGCACTGTCTTTACACAAACTATACAGATGTACTGTATTAGGGATATGAAACCCTCCTAATCTGTTGCTAGCTACGTCTGGGAATGCCAGATGTACTGAAAACCAAACATGGATGCTGTGCCCTCAAGACAACAATTAAGATCTGCAGTTACACGTAGAAGAAACTTTCTTTAACAATATGCCCCTCACAGAAACAAAAAAAAATTCTGGTCTTTGCAGCCATTGTTCAACCAGCATGACATTCCTGTGTTTTAAATATACAATTACACCTGGACTGGTCTGAGTAAATGGACATGACTAGGCTGGGGTTCAGGAAGCATAAGTTCTTCTTTCTTGATTTGCTGGGTTGCTCCTGGCTGCTATGAAGCATTCTTTCAAATCCTCCTCAATGCTGCTGCCCCTGGAGGATGATTGCTTCAGTGAACCTGAGGAGAGAGAGAGAGCTATCATAAGTCAGAGACTGGAGCAAAGCGGAGAGAGACCGAGAGAGAGGAAGAGAGAGGAAGGAAACACAGGAGAAAGTGAAAAGCAGAGAAGGGGTAATGCAGGCAGACAGGTTCATAGAGAGATAAAAGTGAGCAAACTGAGACTGCCATTCAAAGCACTCTGGTGCATCCCTCAACGTAGAATTTTTGCAATCTGCTGTTGATCACGATATAGAGAAGAAAAGAGAAAGGCGTTACAAATAAGGAAGGGTATCCCACGTTCCCACTTGGACTATCTCCAAAGAAGTCTCTTGTAAGGAAATATGATATATATACAGTATATATGTATTATATATACATGCCTCCGTGGTGACTGCACAGCTGCAGAGCGACTTCATCCATTCTCCATTGGTTCCAAGCTAACCAACTTAAAGTCAATTCAAAGAAATCAGTATCTGTGACTATCGGCACAGCTCAAAAACTCTCCAAGCTTTCCCCCTCAGTTCCTTCTCCACCTTTGTTGGCACCACCCTGAACACGGTCTCTACCTGTAAGTACCTAGGCATCAGGTTCGACAACTGACTCGACTGTTTGACTCACGTCAACTATATCCACTCTTGGCTGTACCCAAAGCTTGGTGCATGTATAGAAACAAAGATGCCCTCCCTCTCCCACTCCGCCACGAACTGTTCACAAGAATTATCCTACCTATTTTTGGCTACGCAGATGTCATCTATGGGTTCACCTACTCCACCTCCCTTTCCAGGCTGCACTCTTTTCAATGCCTTCTGCCATTTTCCCACTAATGTTCCCCTCCATATACTCACCATTGCACTCTTTACTCCTCCATCTCTCACTCCTCCCTGTCCTCTCACCGCCAACTCCATGCTTCCACGCTAATAACCTAATATTGGTTTGGACCCCCTCACATCATACCTCTTCTCTGTCCTTTCCCCCACCTCCCACCCTTCCTACCATCTTCATTCCAGAGACCTTTGCACCTTCGCCATCCCTACTCTAACTGTGGGTAGTCTGCTTTCTCTTATCAGCTTTCCCATATCTGGAACTCACTCCCCCCCCCCCCGTCTGCTACCCTCTCTTCACTCCTTTAAACATGCCCTCTGCCTCCCTTTCTCCGGTACATGCCTTCCACCAGTCTAAGTCCCCACCACAGTACAATCCCCTTCCCCTGTCTCCCCTCTCCCCTGTCCCCACTTTCCTAGCCATCCCTGCTTTCTGTCTTTTCCTCCACCCAACTTCATCTCCTACTCCTGCCCTAACCTCCATCCCAGAGTCCCTCTCTTCCCCGTTCTGTTCACCCTATCCCCCTTCCCCTGTCCACCCTTGTCCAGCTATTGAAAAAGCCAGTTCATGCTTAGCTAATGCCTGATTACACATTCTTGTTGACTGCTGTGTCCCACCGCATTGTACCACCCATGCTCTCATGTACATGTTCGCTGTGTATTATTTATTTAGTGAACATGTCCTCTATGCTTCTACCCAGATGACTGTACCTTGCCTGAGTTGTAATTTGCCTCCCTTCCCCAGGTCGCACCTGGAAATTAGCCTCGACTCAGTGTGCCTATCCTGGTCACCAAACTTTAAATAAAATAAATAAATATATGTTCTTTGCAAAATACTTCTTTAATGCACCAGTTACGGTTCAACTTAATGCCATAAAAGTAGGGAAAGGTGTTAGGATTTCCAGTCCTAACTTCCACCCTCACCCCAAGCAGGAAAAGGAAAAAACATTAGGGTTCTGCCAGAGTGTTGGTAAATCAGTGGTGGGGTTTTCCTTGGGGTTATCAACCCTAATGCTCATCAGTCTTCCCCAGCTGATAGCCATCTGTCCAGAGCACAAGGTATGGCTCCAAAACAGCACCTCATAGGGATACACTCTTCAAAGGCTAGGCTGAACAGAAGCTCCAGTAGTCAAATCTTTAGTGAACCTAGATGATGGACTGCATTGGCACAACATGGGTTCTCCTACCGTGCACTCCACTAGATCAACGCTCTACCACCTGCAGTCTCCAGAGTAGCAACTATTGGTGCCTTCAAGCGTAAGCTTCGTCAGCACCTCATTGCCGAGGACAACTATGACTGGTTCACCTAACTTTTGGTGCATACAAGCAAAGTCTTAGTCAGCACCTCATCAAGGATACCTGTGACTGCATCCACTTACCCCCCAGTAGTAATCACCTGTTGCACTTAGACACACCTCTTGACCCAGGGGGCACCTCCCAACCTCAGCACTTCACTGATCCCTACCCCGCCCCTGCCTACCCCCCCAACATCTCATGGCACACCCCTTCCTCCCCTTCTCTCCCTCCATTCCTCCACTGTGTCACCTTTGTCTGTTACCTTCTCTGTGTCTATCTTCTCCAGGGTGTTTGAACTCATGGACGCAGGCATACGTCGTACAATGCCTCAGCAGTGTCTGCTTGTATGAACTTTTCTGTAACTTACTGTACCATCTCTGTAAATGTATAAATTGTTGTTCTCTGCTATTTTCTGTTCAACTGACATGGAACCTACAAAAGAGCATCCGCTCCTAGGTGTTATCCAAGAACTCAGTAAATAAATAAATAAATAAAAGGTATAGAAGTATTTCTCACCATGTTGCCAACAGAATCTGTTGTAGCTTTCTTCATGCAGGGCTGAAGAAAGGAGATCATGTCTGAAATTCTTTTCTCAGAAAATGGGGTGGTATTAGGGCTGACAGCCCCAAGGAAGACCCCACCACTTATTCACCAAGATACTGGAGACCCCAAGTCCTGTTTTTTCCTTTTGCTGCTTGGGGGTGGGGAGTTAGGGTTGGAAACCCTGATGTCACATTTCCTTACTTTTGTGGCATTAAGTTAAACCCTAAATGGTGCACTAATTAAGCTTTTTTAAAGAGTTTCCTTTCTTTCTGAGATAGTGGAATCATATCCTCATTCACGCAGGTCCCTTGCTACACATATAAACAGATGTAGATGCACAGGACCCTTTGGGCCCTGCACCATCTGAAGACTTCATCCATCTATGGATGTGCAGGGCCCGCACTTCCAGGCAGTGGTGGATGTCAGAAATTCATGGGGCTGTGTGGAGGGCTGTGGAAGTGCAGGGCCCTCTGGTCCCTGCACCTCCATGTGGCTGCAGATACAGACGCACAGGGCAAAGAGTCCATCTGTCAGCCAATGTACAGGGCCTTCTGCCACCCAGGAGTGCAGAGGTGCAGGGCCGTATGCCATGAGGACAGTTGTCTTCACAATATGGTATCCTGCCCATGTGGACAACACTGCTGCTTTCATTCCCTGGCTAGGGGAGTATTGCATAAAAGCACCATCCCCCACCCTCACCCTATCCAGCTGGGCCACTGAGCTTGCCCCCAAACTCATCTCACCAGCATGGGATCACAGAGCATACCCACTGGGGTCAAGACTGGCACAAAGATCTTAATACTTATATTTACTTTTTTAATTTTGACCCCACATTTTCAAGATAGTCATTTCATGACTCCCCTTATAAACAGGACATGTAACATTTATAGTACATTGTCTGAAACATAATTTCACACTATAAGTGCGAAAACATGTCTTATCCAGGATTTAAAAAGTGACACCTGTCACATTTAAAAAGTGGTGTGAAAAACTTCTATGTTGAAAATTTGGAGTGAAAATACTGAAAATTAGTGAAGTTATGAGTGAACATTGAAATACTGTAATATCCACACATAACCTGGGCATTTTACTGTATTTGTACACCAAATCTGTATCCCACCTCATGAACCTGGTAGGTGAAAATGTTTGAATCCCCACTGAAACATCATTCCGCACCACAGGTGTGAAAACACATTTTGGCCAGAATTTGAAACAGCTTTCATGTTCATGAGGTGGTGAGAAAAAATGCTATGCTGAAAATTTGGGGTCAAAATATTTAAAATTACCCAAGTTTTGAGTGAGTGTAGAAAATTTTCAATGTATGGTCATAACTTTGCCATTTTTAAATATTTTGACCCCAAATTTTAAACATAGCCTTCTTATGACCCCACATCTTGAACAAGGGCAGTACAAATTTGAATCACTTTTCTTGTCTGGTTTGCATAATTCAACTGCCATTGGTCATGGGGGGATGTGGGGGTCCCAAAAAGGCAATGTTGAAAATTTGGGGTCAAAATATGTAAAAATGACAAAGTTATGAATCAAAATTCAAACTCCATTGAAATACATTGAACTGCACTTACCTAATTTTACCTCATATTGCAGTCACTGGTTCTAGCAGCAAGGCATGTCTTCAGTCAGAGAGAGGATCCATGCCATGGGACTTGTTCAGGTGAGTTAAGGTGGGCGTATGGGGGGGGGTGCTTGCTGAGTGGAAGATAGGGGTGGGTCAGATCGGCAAAGGACCATTTTCTTTTTTACAAGGTAAAAAAAAAAATTGAGGTATGGTTTTCTTTTTTTTTTTTTGAAGGGACTTGGCCAACACTAGGGATTGGACACCCCACTATCAGGTTACTGTTCGGTGGTACTGGGGTGGGCACCTTGGTGCTGCCATGTACAAAATGGGAACAGGGACGGTCGACGTGGAGGGAAGGGGGGTCATAAGAATAGGTACCGGGGTGATTGGTTCGCTTATATAATATATAAGGGATGCCACATACAAAATAGGAAGGGTGGGTGACCTGGAGAGGAAGGGGGGAGAAAAAAAGCAGTGCCAGGGTTGAGCACCTCGGTCTGCTTAAGAAATAAATAAGCAGAGAGAGAGAGAGAGATACATAGCTAGATAGACAGACCAACAGACGCAGAGAGAAAATGGGATTGGTTACTCATTGATTGAAGTGAAGCTGGGAATATGACTCCAGTTGCAGCTTCAGCATTCAGGAAAGTCCTGCTGTTCTCCTACAGTGAACACAGGTGAACAAACAGCTCCTCTCACTAAGCTAGGCACCCTGGATTTTGAGGTGCCCAGAAAAGGCAAGTTTTTTTAAAAAAAAAAAACAGCAGAATCTAGCTAAACAAGTCCTGTTTAGCTAGGTTCAGGTGTTTGTTTTTAAAAATATATCATGTCTATGTATTTTCAATGTTTGTGAATTTAAAAAGAAAAAAATGGCAACTGTCACAACTGGCATTTTTTTCCACACAAGTAAATCATAAAAATAAGCATTTATGACTGGTTTTCTGTTTACTATTCACAGTTCTCTGTTATCCAAAAATTCCTTATACTGTAGGTCTGTAACCATATAATATTTTTTCATGAAACCTTCAAAAATCACACCCTTGGTGTAGGCCCCTTTAACCCTGAAAAGTACATGAAAAAATTACACACTGTCTAGGCTGTAGGTGATAGCAAAAATACGCAACATTAAATATAGGGAAACCAAACATGGTTTTCTTCTTTCTTTTTGTCACTCTGTATCTCAAAAACTAATGAAGATATGGTCATGAAACTTTTTATATCTTGAGACACTGACAGCCTGAATGTGCATGCCGACTTTTTTATTTCGTCAAACGACGCCAAAGTTATTAAGGTGCAAATCATTTAACATTAAACAGCCTACTCAACCCTAACTATATAGTGGCGCTACTATGCCCCTATAATATATATTTCTCGATATATATATATATATATATATATGCGCATTCATTGTGTTATATATCAATATGTATGTATGTACAGTATATTCTCGTTTTGTCTCTCTACCTGCCGCTATGTAGTCAGAAAGTTTTGCCGAACGGCACATGGTATTATTTTCAGTAGGCATGATATTCTATAAAAATTATACAAAACTGTTATATGAGAACATCAGATGGGTTTTGAATTTTATTAATAGGGACAAAACCTTTAGGCATAAGTGCCTATTTTCAAAGGTGACTCAGTCAAATTACAATAAGACAAACACATTACAAATAATGCAGAAACAATTATGCAGTATATAAATACCTTGTCACAATATAAAAACCATATCACAATGAAATAATAACTATCCAAGGCACGTATGCATCTTGTAGTCATTTAGGTGCATTCTCAATCCATTTTTAAATCGCCCTAAGCGATCATTGTAAAATATATTCATTGAAAGAGCATTCCAGGTTTTCACAAATCTATGTTTAAAGAGCCCCTGACAGCATTAGTAAAACACTGAAAAAAGTGAAATTTATATTCAACGCCTTCCCATTTTCATTATTACTTCAAATATTTTGAGTAATTCTCCATTTTCTTTATTACTGAAAACAGTCGTATAAAACAAGATCCCTTTCCCCTAGACAACATCTACTCTGGCTGCTTCTCTACACATGACATCACAATCCCCTGTTTATGACATCATAATTATACCCACAGCAACATATTTTAATGTCATAAACAGAATTATGATGTCAGGTGTAGGTAGGCAGCCAGAGCTAAAAGGGCCGATATACTGTATTCATGCAAATAGCCTTTATAATAAGGCAATAAGTATGAGAATTATAGAATAAAATACAAAATATAAACTACATTAATGCCTGAATATTAATTTTTTTTCAAAGCTGTCTCAACTATGTCAGGAGCTCTTTAAAGGATCTTTGTTTCAGGGAAGTTTTATGTTTCAGTACCTCTAATTGCAGATGTTTTGTTGTTCTAGTTTTATACACGTTAAAACATTCAGGCAGCAGCTTATACAGAGTACTAGTACTCTGGCCATTAACAGTTTTCCAACTCCAAACACTGTCAAAGTAGGCAGTTCTATCATTCAGTGGAAGCCAGTCCAATCACAATTACAAGTCACAGTGATGACAATATCTATTGGTGTATAATGCAAGTCAACAAGTTCTATTATATACAACTCACATCCAAAATAAAATTATTTTTACTTCTGTATAACAGTCCCAATCTAATAATAATTTTCTTTATGGTCTGCTTAGTGTGCTTGGCATAGGAGATTGTATTGTCCAAGTAAACACCTAGATACTTAAAAATCCTCAGTGGTAACATTTGTTATTTTCAGAGGACCATAATTTTGCACCTTCTTGTTACTATGATACACCATTGTTTTGTTTTTTTCTTACATTCGTAACTAGTTTACTTCTTATAAGCCACTCCTGAACTCTTCAAAAATCATTCTGAAGAAATGTAGATAAATCAGAAACAGATTTGCCTCTGATTACCAGGACTGCATTGTCAGCATAAAGACTAATTTTGCAGTCCCGGCAAACAGCAGGCAGATCATTCAAAAAAAAAAAGAAAGGCTAAAAAGCTGGGTTTCTGAAAATGGACCCCTGTGGTACTCCTATATTTAACTAACTTCTGTAATGATACAACATTACACAATTTTACTTTTGAGACCAGTTAAACAGGTAGTTTTGAAACCACTGATATACTGTACATTCCTCGCCAATCTAAATTCATACAGCCTTTCCACAACCAGTTGATGATTCACTAAATTAAATGCTTTTGATAAATCAATATAGACAGATACTGCCATGTCACCACTGTCCAAGGCACTGGTCAGAAAATCTGCATACTCCCAGCAGTGCAGTCAAAGTACTATAATTTTTCTAAAATTCATGTTATGCACTTGTTCAGATACCACAGCCCCCTAATACATACCATTAGTTGGCCATACGCAGTTCTCTCCAATACCTTGGACAGTGGGGACAGGACTGAGATTGGCGTATAATTTTCTGTCACTGAGGCATCTCACCCTTTGTTTACTGGGACCACCATTGCTTGTTTCCAAATGTCCAGCACCTCCTGAGTACATAATGATAAATGAAATATTTTCCTAATTGGTACTGCCACTTCATTAATAGCAATGTTTAATAGCTTGATGTCCAACTCATCACTTTCTACCCTTGTTTGTTTGTTCATTTTAAGTATTTAATTACCTCCCTCTCAGAACCTGACTGAAATAAAATTCCTGATGAATTTTGGATTTCAACCTTACGTTACCATTTAAATCAGTTGATGGATTAGCTGTATTAACAATGAGATATAAAAAGTATTAAATTAATTGGCAATATCAAAAATATTAACCAGTTTACCACCTTCACTTTGCACAACTTTGGAGTGTACACTGTTTATTCCTCCCATAACTTATTTTAGGATTGTTAGCGTCCTCTCTTTGCTTATGCTGAAAATAGCCTCCCTTAGCTTTCTGAACCATCAATTTGCAGTTACTATGTAACTGTTTTTATATTATTTTATCCCTGTCTAGCCCACTACCTCTGAATCACAGATATGCTTTATCTCTTTCTCTCTTAAGTTGCTTAAATTCCTCATTTAACCAAATAAAGCTCCCTCCCCCTTTTTCCTTTCAATTTATACTGGTGCAGACCTATTACATACTTGTGTAACTTCAGTAATAAAATCATCTAAGACCAAATTGACTGAAGGAAAATAGTCAATAAAGGATCAATCAACATTATGTATTGCCTGTTTAAAAGCTGGTATTTTATTATCTAAAATTAAAACTAATCATGTCTGGTTTTAGCCTGGTCATCCTCACAGCCCGTATTCATAATATTGGAGAATGATAATTAAGATCATCTGGAAGTATTAACATTTTTTTAGCATTTTTACAGTTTGACACTAGGATCCAATCCAATAAAGTATCTCCATTTGTTTTATCATTCAGCCTGGTGGTCTCATGCATCAAACTGAAGGCAGCTAGTTTATCTCTAATTCCATTATTAGCCTATTTCGACCAATTATTATTAAAATCACCAAATATTGGTTTTCCATTATCCCCATTTAGTTGTACTACATATTCACAAAAATTATTGATACAGATGTTACTAAACTTCAGAGGAATGTAGAGGTTTCATCCCTTTTTGCATATTTTACCATTCTGATTTCATACTTATGAAATATATAATTTCGATCTGGACATGAAGCTTTTTAGAATGAAGTGCAGGAGATCTGAAAAATTAAAATGATGTTCTTTGAAAATGTTAAAAGCAGCAACACAAAGCAAATGAGGAATCTGAATGCGAACACAACAACAAGTGAGGATTTCATCAGGTGCTATAAGCAAGCACACACATCTGTTAGAGACTTTTTTTTTTAAGTAAAATGCATAGGAAAAGTGTACCTTTGTCATTTTAGAAGTTCTAAGTTAGAACACAGGCATCAGCGTCTGTAGCAAATGTACAAATATAAATTCTTAGAAGGAAATTTGTTTTTCTTAGTGTTTTATTGGATTGTTGTGCAGTTGTAGTCTGCCCCTACTGAAAAAAGTTTCCAATTTCTTCTGGTTTCCTATCACTTGGAATGAATTATTTTACTGTCTTTGTTAGCAGATGTTAAATATTTCAAGCTAAATCATTTCGCCAACCAGCAAAAAGAAAGAATGTTGCACAAATGGTTTTAATTGCCTTCAAGTGATTGTAAATATTTGTTTTTTCTTTATAAATAACCCCTTTTCTTGGAATGATCACCTAAGATCAAGTACCTAAGATCGAAAATAATGTTTTAGCATCAGTAGTGGAGCTAAGGGGTGGCAGGCATCCCGCTTGGTACCAGTGGCAGTGGTACCATTCTGAGGGGTGGGTAACAAACAGGGGCAGAAGCATCCACTGAGATCAGCTGTTAGAGAGACAGAGACAGTGAGCTACAAGTAAGTTCCAAATTCCTTTACTTCTTTGAGGCCATCAGAACTATAGGGTGGAAGATTATATACAAACCAACAGCCAGTGACAAAGGGGTGAGATATAAAAAGAACATAAAGGCAGTCCCCCATCAACATTCTCCTCCTTTCACCCTCCCAAAAGCTTCCTTTTTTACAGAGCTCTCAGGCAAGCAGGAAGGAGGGTGGAGGCGTGAGCTCAGGACCCTGTTAAGATGTGGTTTTACTAAGTCTTGGACTGTTAACATCTTTAACAAACATCATTAGACCACACTTGTGTAAAAAAAATTCTGCTATGTGTAATTTACATTTTACTACTGAACCCGTTATTCTTTGATAATTACAAGTTGAAATAACTTTATATGCAATAACTTGCACAATCTGTGCTGAGGATATAACTACAAACATATTTGTCTTTCGTACATGCTAATGCAAAACAGTACATTTTGAAAATACTGATTCCTTTCAACTTTATGGTTTGTAGTCAAGTTAGGCCCTTATTCCAAAAGGATTTCACTAATTTTGTGCTTATGATAAAATCTTTGGAAAAGGTCCCAGTGTGTTTTGCCTGGGGTCGAAACAGTAAGCAGACAGTACTAAATAAAAGAAAAAAAAAAACAATTGTTATTTATCAGGTAAGAAATGTTTAGTGCTTTCACACCAGGCAAAACACCTTCAATGCAAACTGTAATTTGTGGTGTCGCTATATCCCTCTGGAATTCCCTGATTTTAGTGTGTGTATGATTTTGGCATGAGACTGGGAACTTTTGAAACCTTCGAAGAAATGAAAATACATATATAGGTGATATCCTTCATGAGGGAAGACTCCAGAGTGCAGGATCTACAAGGTGATCCCCACCCACTGGTGACTTATTTGGAGAATGCAAGTATAAGGCTAGTCACCAAAAAAAAAACATTTGCAGTTTAATTAAGATGTTATAGATATCGATCAGAGGTGTCTTTGGTTTACAGTCAATGAACCTGGGAAACAGAGGCACAGCTACAGTTCAAGGATAAGGAGTGGAAGGGAATATGGGAAGGGGTGTTGAGGATCTCAGCCTGTAATTTTTTTTATTTATTTCAAAAGTTTCACCAGGAGAGACATTTTGAGCCATAAACAACTCGTTTCCAGAAACATACTGCGGGAGAGAGAAGAGGGAGAAATACATATCCATACAGCTTAAAAATATTTACAGAGAATGTACGCTCATATCAAGGCACACTTTTATACAATATATCATGAATTAACATCGAGTAATATACACTGAATATACAAAAGCATATACATAGGGATTATTTTACAGAAAAAAACAGCAACAGCAGTAAGTACCATTTACTTACATGAATAGGGGATAAACCAGGTTAGTTTAAGTGGCTATGGGTAGTCTAGAAAGTGCAAAGAGTAGAGGAGGGAGAAAAAAGAAGGTATATCATAGGAAGGAGTCAAGGGAGATCCAGAATTAGGGTGGGTAGGTAGATGAGGTAAAGGAATGGGGGAGGGAGGAGGTGGAGGGAGATGTGGTATGAATGTGGGAGAGAAGGATGGACAGCCAGGAAAAGGAAGGTATGGGGGCAATAACGGGGGGGTGGAGTCAGGGGCAGTTACAGGACGGGGCAGAGTAATCACGTGTAAGACTGGAGAAGGGGACGATGGAGGTAGCAGAATGACTAGGGCCAGGGAGGGAGTTCCAGAGTTTTGGAAAGTGGAAAGAGAAAGCAGCTTGCCCAGCCAAGGTCTGCATGGTTGGGAGAGTTAGAGAGCGGAGGTTAGGGCTATGGAGAGAGTAGGAGGGGTTTGATGGGGAGGAGAGAAGAGACACAAGGTAGGATGGGAGGGAGCACAGTCAGTACTTAGCAATAAAGGAGGAGCAATGAACAAGCCATCTGGTTTCAAGGGAGGGAAAGGAGAGAGAGAGAGGTGTAGAGATGGCAGTGGTCGGTCCAGGGGGAAGGGGGCAATCCAGGGCAAACCTACAGAAGGAGGGGAAGAGTGGATCCAGTCTGGCCAGGGAAGACTTGGGAGCACTAGCATAGTTAGTGTCACCATAGTCAAAGAGGGGAAGAATCATTCTCTGCACAAAGGCTCTGCGGGCCTGCAGAGGGATGCACCCTCAGTTCCTATACAGTGCTCCAAGTTTAGGGTGAAGCTTTTTATGTAAGTAGTCCACATGAGCAGAGAAGTCTAGGTGACTGTTGAGCCAAACACATAGGTACTTGAAAGTTGTAATGTTTTCAAGGCTAGTCCCATCCAGAATGTGGTATGTCAGTGGAAGGTGGTGGGTAGGTTTGTCTTAACACCATCACATACAAAACATTACAGCAGGGACTGTTTGGATAGATGTTGGAGAAATTATGGAGTCTTCGGGACACCCTATCACATTTTTGGGGAGTGCTTTCCAATAAATACATTTTGGCAGAAAAATTGCCCTGAGATATAAACAAATGGTGGTACACACTTCGGAAATGGATTTCTGATGTTTGGTACTGGAGAGATGGCTTCAGGACAAGAGCTCAAATCAACAAAAAATGTTTGCACGAATCCTAGTGACTGCAGCTTGCAAGGCAATCATATGAAAATAGTTAACCCTGGTGTGCCTTACTTTGATATAATGATGACTGTTATTAAATCCGTATCAAACTGAACAGTCGACAGCAGAATTATGCCTACAGACTGCAAGGTTTTGTGGGAGGGGTGGTTAAACTCAGTGCTGGGCTCTTCCCTACTTGACATCACTGTGCACCGATATCTGCCTCCCACCGCACTGAAACACTGTACTGAAGCATGGTGATGACGCAGTTATATTTTTATAAAATATAATGTATGGAAACACAAGTGAGTCCCCTGTCACTGATGTGGAGCCAGTCTTCATCCTGCTCCAGCTTGGGATATTTGTCTTGGTGTCATGGAGTAAGCTTCTGCCAGGAGTGCAGGCTCCCCTGTCAACAGCAGTAGCTGCTGTGGCACCAGAGCCAGCCACCTCCCTCCCCCTGACTGGGACACGCTACCTTCAAGTTCGAGCACTGACTCCCAGATTCGCTCCAGAACATGAGTCCTTGACACAGAAGTGTGGCATGCTTTCGTTGGCCCATTAGGCTTCCCTTGCTGCTGCTTACTTGACATATCTTTTCTGCATTTTTTGTGTTTATTGTTTTGATGTCCTCTTTGTACAGTTCTCTGAATCTTTCTGTGCAAATGTTTGAATTATTTGCAACATTTAAAGATAATGGGAAATTATTTCTGACAAGACAGGTGTTTATTATGTTCCTATATTCAGAAATGATTAATATTTTTTTCCATATTCAGAAATTATATTCATACTTCTAAACTAGTCACATTTAACTGTACATGAATGAAAATGGTGTGAAAAGACTGTGTAAGACTGTATTAGCATTGTTTTATTTGTATGGGCAGCATTCTGTTGCAGTTGCCTTCATGAAACCAGTGGTCTGGATCTTTTACTCCGTCACGGTTTGTGTACAGAACTCCGAGTGTGCTGCTGATAGATTAACAGTTTATGAAAGCATTCTGTACACAAACCATGACATGGTAAAAAAGCCCATTGGTTCCATGAAGAGAATTATAACAGAGTGCTGCCCATCAAAACAAATCAATGCAAAATACAGTTTGTCACATTAGTGTTTATTCAGGTGCAATTAACTATGGACCTTTTTTGAAGTATAGATTTAATTTCTCTTAATAGTAACATTGCTAACTAATGCTAGGTACAGTAGAAAACATTTCCTATCCTCTTTAATATTGTCCATACTGTGCGCTAGTAATGTTAACACTGTACTCAGCTGTTCCTGTACCAGGTTTTTTTTCTGCGACTCTGTTTACCCTTCTCCCCCAGGTCACAGCTGGAAACAAGATTATGTAATTTTTCTCTGCTTGTCCATCTGGATTAAATGAATTTAAACAAATGCAGAAAAACAGATGTTTATACAGTATCAGTTGGTCATTCTGGTCACATCTGTAATTACTATTTCAACATCATTGTTTTCATCTTTTTAGCACCTTACATGCTGTCTGTCCTGGAACATCGGAGTAACTATAGTAGCCGATCCAAGCACTGATCATGTGACCCCTAATTACAAGGTCATTTTCAGCTGTAGTAAAGACTCGATGCCCCAGACTTTGCTCTGCTTAAAATCCTTGGTTTCATGAGTAAAATGTTGTGCAGTTGGACTTGCATTTTGTTATGATGTCTGTTTTGGGGCAATTGTTGATGTTTTTGGTTCCTGGGAACTGATCGCAGTCAAGTTCATGTTGTTAATTTCAGTTTCACTTTTAAAAGGGAATTGATGGTTTTCTCTGTTGTGGTTTGAATTTCTTTGGGTGTGAATTGCAATTGAGGATAAAAGGGTATATTTTTTAAACTGTTCCTGTCTATAACACTTTATGTCGCAAAACCTCAAAAATGCACAGGCTAACCAGGTTTTAAAAACTGTGTAAATACTGGAGAGAGGCTGCACTCACTCTTTCATGCGGTGCAAACCAAGGGGTCGGCTACCTGTCCTAATGAGGCTCACACACAATCGACGGCACACGAAAAAAACAGGAAACAGACATTTGCGTGTATAAGTTTGAATACATAAAATTTTGCAGTGAGCATTGAAATAGCAAATAACTCTTGTGCATGCTAATAGCTGCCCTGGCACTTGGCTCCAGAATGGAGCGTCATCAAAATGCATGGCAAGTACAAGACTCACCAATTTAAATAATCTACTAGTCATATGATGGCTAAAACAAAGGGGTCCTAAGGGGTAAAGGATCTGTTCATAGACTGGATGTGTAACAATTGCATTATGCATATCAAAAATAAGTAAAAATTATTTTTAGTATTTTCTTTTTTTTTTTTATTTATTTTATTGGATTTTTGGTAACTGGGTAGGCTGACTGAGACAGTGAGACAAAAGAGTCTCTTTTTCAGGAGCAACCAGGAATTAATTACGTAAAATAGGCAAGAAGGAAAGATAAATTAACCAAGAGAGTTACGGAAAATATATAGACATAATAGTATAACAAACTCTGGTCAGAGCTGATATGGCTGTGGAGAGGTGTTTGGAGTGGCAAGAGCATGGAAAAGAATATGTGGTGCTTTCACTGCACTGGAGTCCTCTGTAAGTAATACTCAGCAATTACGGTACTGCGCATGCATGATACTCGCACATGTGAAGTTTGCCCTGTAGTCAGCCTTGCACAACATGGCGATGCTGACATAATTATCTATGCACGATAGCCATGCATGCACAGTTTAAGTCAACATCACCATGTTGCACACAATGTTTGTCAATACTGCAGTTGCAGAACAGAAAAGTAGTGCACCAGGAAGTGGGTATGTTTATGCGGTCCGTGGAGGGGAAGAGCTGCATAAACAAAATCACTGGAAACTATGTTGGAGCACTGTGACAGCATATCAGACAGTGGTCTGGTTACGTGCTTCCACAGTGCTGTTATACAAATCTGATGATGGCATAATATCTGTGGAACTTGGCCCGTGTAGCCGTACAAATCAGACTCAGGAGGAGTCTATTAACGAACTAGAGATCTGGTCTGGGACTTGCTTGACATCACAGTCATTTTCTCATTCTTTTCTAAGCAGTAATTTCTGGCAAATGTGCCTTAACCATATTGATCTCAGTGCTGGTAGACAACTTCTGGTTTTCCCTTGATTATATTAGGCGGGGGTAGTAGCAGTCTTGAAATGGTAGCTGCCAGTGGTGGCATGCTGTGGAAAAAAGTGGCCCCCATGCTCATCTGCACATTTTAGAAATGATGCCTTTCCTGGTTTTTGCTGTAAAGAAACTGACCCCTTTAACACAAAAACAAGGAGTCAGTTATGTCCTCCACCCCCCCCCCCTTTTTTTGCTTCAAGTGAGGAACGGCATAATGGTTTGCATCAGATGTACAGTGGCAGCCATAGATGCTAAATATTGTTAAACAGTAATCAACTGTATGTAAAACCTCTTTTTTTTTTTTGAAAATGTGCTTTCTTAATGTTGTCAATATCAACTCCACCCATATGCACTCTGTCCCTGGATTTTTGTACTCCAAGTGCATTATTTTACATTTTTCTTTTCAGGACAAAAATGCCTTTCAAATTAGGGCAGTCACTAATCTAAATTCTTTATAGTTTTTTATGTTTCCTTGTGCTTGTGCAAGAAACATCTTGTGGTAGAACGACATTTCAGAGGTGTGTCAGGGATGAGTCCAATGCACAGCAATCTACAGCGGGCTTGTCCCTGGCAGTCCAATGAGCATGCAACCAGACTGTGACACCAGTCATAGTTTCACAGCTAGAAGCCGTTCTCTAGTTAAAAGAAATAAAGTGCTCGAATGAGAGCGCTTCCTTCCTTTCATTCATGCCCTTACTGATCTTACTGCTTGTCTCCTCACCCATCCTGCAGATGTCTGGGTACCCAGCCATGCACTGCATCCCCATTCTCTGTGCCACAAGCAGTAAACAGTCCTAGCAGTAAAGAACAAATACATATTATGTATCCTTCCCCGGACAGACATCCGCGTTGATCTTGTTTGTGTCTCTGTGTGAATGACAGTGTGTTCTTGTCCTTGAGCTCCTCTCTCTCCAGTGCTTCATGTCTGCCACAATATCCAGCCTGAGCATTGCTCTCTGTGATGGTACCCACTGACCAGCCCTGTGGATCTCCTGGTGTCCATGCTGCCTCAGTGTGTCCCCCACCCAGCTGCACAATACAAGGAGCAAGAGTGCTGAGAAGTGAGGCAGCATTGCCTGCAGAGCTGTAGCTTAACCCTGCATGGCAGGGGGAGAGAGAGAGAGAGAGACACAGGCTGCAGGGACAGACACTGAGAAGGAGAGGCAGCAGTGCCCCCTGCCCCTGAAAGAGAGCACAGGATAGAAAGAGGTGGTGAGTGGTACCAGTGTCAGGGACAGAGCTGAGAGAGAGCCTCCAAACAGTGACTGCAACATGCTGAGATGTGGCGAGTAAGTGGAATGAGAGTGATCACCAGGTGACAGGCTGTCACTATTGCAGCACCACCTTAGCAGTGTGAAATTGGGGGCAGTGCAATGTATTGACCGTAACCACAATGACCTGTGGTTCCCAGACCTGCCCCTGAACAAACATACATTTAATGAGTGGCTTGTCCCCTAGCAGAGTCTACGCCCCCCCACCCCAAACAAGACACAGCAACAGCGAGAGCCACTTCCAGTGCAGCATATAAGTGCAGATTCAATCTTTTCCAGTCAGAGATGGTGTCAACCCCCCTCCCCCAAAAAAAGAAGTGGAGTACAGTGCGCACCCGAGTTCATTTGCCATCCATTTTATTTCCACTCACTCTTCTGGCACCTTGCTGTCAGTCTGACTCTCTGTTTGTCTTTCTGAAGCTCAGTGGAAGCAGACAGCACAAACAGAGAGGCAGAGAAAGTGGCAGCTAGAGTGCCATGACCAGGACAGAGAGCAGTGCTGCAGAATTTTCTTTTCACTGTGGGGGAGTGGACATTAGCTGTACAGTGAGAGACCAAGAGAGAGACAGCGTAAAACAAACTTGGTGCATCTGTTCCACCACTGCACAAAAGGAGCACCCAGCCAGAGACAAATATATGGGTCACATATCTGTACCTTCACATTGACTAGCACAGTGTAGGGTGGGCACTGGATGGGCACCCCTGGTAGTTGCTGCCCCCTACACCTCCAGCTCACATCAGCACATATGGAACAATCTGCAGTAGCCAGACACTGATGTAAGTTACTCATCTTCCCCTGTGCACCCATCCCACTCCATACAGGTTTGGCACAGTGACAAGATGACCTCCAGGTGGGCAGACCAAGGTAAATAGTGGACTGTGGCCTGGCAGAAGTTGGTGATTGGTGCCCTCTCTAAAACCGTCACATCACTGCACATTGGCTGCCCCAGCCAGAGACAGAAATGCGAGTTGCACATTTGCCACGCCATACCTGTTTCTATCTAGCCTGGTGGGTGCCAGGTGTGTGGAAATGGGGTTGTGGTCCCGATCCACTGGGTGGCCTGAGACCATTGGCACCCAACACATCTTTCCACATTTCTGCACATGTGAAGCATTTTCTCCTTCCATTCCACCTCTTGTATGTTAGGAGCGCTCTGCCGGAGCCCCTATCCATCTTCACCCATCTGAGTTCCATGAAAACTGGCACTGGTATTGGGTGGGCTCCAGGTAGGTGGCTCTGTGAAAATGATGCCCCCATGCCCCCATCCCACCTCCACACAAGAGTAGCACCCTGCAGTAGCCAGAGATAGAGATGCAAGTTGCACATCTGCCCCTTCATACCCGTCCCTTCTCCACAAGAGCTAGCATGAAGGTTGGAGTGGGCTTTGGGTGACTGGCACTTCCTCATGCTATGCCACACTTATATACTTGCAGAACACTCTGCTTCAGCCAGAGGCTGTCCCACCTAACATGCTATACCCATGGAGAGCATTCTGATGTACTGAGATATAAAAATGTGGATCTTGTATCTGCCCTCTATAACTGTTCCCACTCTGCTGGGTGGGTGGGGGAGTAGGATACAGTGGGTGCTCATGAGTTACTGGTGCCCCCTCTTGCACCCCCACCTATCAACCCAATGCTTTCCAGCAGTCAGAGAAGAGATATGGATTGCACATCTACCCCATCATAAACTGTGCCCATTCCAAAATGTTTCACACACAGGCTGGAGTGGAGTCTAAGATGGTGGCCATTAAGTGACTGCCCCCGCTCCCCATCCCACTTCCATACATGAGGAGCACTCCTCCCCTCCATGCCTCCTTTGCATATGGGGAATAATTCTCATTCTCCAGCCTTCTTCCACATGGTGGACACAGTGTCTTATGTAATGATATTTGGTCTCAATCCTTGTTGAATGCAACATTTTACATATTGTATATCCTAATGCAAAGAAAATTGCTTTGTTTTAATTTATATTATGTGTCCCTACATTTTGTATCTCACACCATGTATTGTCTTTATCATTCCTTGCAATGAGCTTGCTCAATGGATTTTATCCTTTCACAGTAAACTTGAACTTGTAATGTGGAAAGCACTCTTCCCTCCATTCCATCTCCACACATAGATATCATTGTTCCACCTCCATCCCACCTCCATACATTGTGAACACTCATCCTCTGACCCCTACAGCGCTTCTCCCACTACATTTCACCTCCCCCACATGGAGAGCACTTCTCCCACTGCATTCCACCTCCTGCACAAAGGGAGCACCCCCCCCATTCAACTGCCACACATGGGGAGCTTTCCTCCCACTTTGTATCAGCTCTGTACATGGGGAGCACTCCACCCCTTCATCCCACTGCCCCTACATGGGGAGCATTGCTTCCCATCCATCCCAGTCCTACACATGAGGCCTCCTCCACACATTTGCATCACTCCTCCTCTACCACCATCCCACCTCTGCATATAGAGAGTACTCCTAACCCCATTCCACCTTTGCACATGGGAGCACTCTGCAACAACCAGAGACAAAGATGTCAGTCAGGCATCTGCCTTTCTACACCTATTCCCGCTCAACATAAGCTCCCAGTTGGGCAGAACACCGATGAGGTTGAGATGTAATGAGTGGGTTGCCTTGGGAAACTGTACCAATACCCCTCATCACTTCTTGGAATGAGAGAAGTCCCCCCCAAATCAGTCTTTACTCTTTTCTCCACTCACCACTTTTCTGCTGATTATCCTCCTATTTGCTTGCCTTACCATTCACTTCCCTCCCAAGACAGGACTACAGGCCACTAGGCCAGGACAGATTTTTCCTCAACCTTTCCTGTCTTCTCTTCGGACCACACCACCAGCCCAGCCAGCATCCAGCACAGTCAAGAAGATGCGCTGCGTATTACTTGCATCTCGGCACTGGATGGGTCATTTCTTTCTCTAGTAGACCATGCTTCAGGTTCTCTCATAGTTCAAGTGAGGTTAAAGAAGAGTAGCATGCAGTCCCACTCTACCACCACGACAGTCAACAGGACACCACAACTTCCTCAGCACTGTACAAAAGATGCAGAACAGCAGCACGTTCACTAGTCTGTCTCATCAGGCTTCTCCTGTTCTCTCTTTGTTGATGATGTCTCCATCTCCCCTAGACAGCAACGGTCCCATGCATGCACATTGAGTTGCAGCAAGCTCCAACCGCTGTGGAGACTGCTGGGGCACTGGGTTTTTCAGCGGCTGAGCCTGAGCCAACCTGAAAATAAAATACAAGAATTTGAAATTTTCTGAGGAAATTTGTTTTGGGGGGTTGAACACCCTGAACATCCCCCTCCCTATGCCCATGTAATTCACAACAGTTCAGTCACATGCAATGCTTATACTTAAAGGCACTCCTCTCAGCCAAGCCAGCCCCCCTGCCTACCCCAGCGCACAAATGAACACCAACCACACACCCTCCCACTTCCTCTGCAAGCAGTGAGGATCCCTCACTCTCAAGCGATCAGTCCTGTACAAGTAGCAGAGTTGGAGGTCCAGGGCTCCAGTCGGACCTGCTACTGTAATGGAGCGCGAACCTGCCCGAATACAACAGGACAGCTAAACTGAGTCCCCTTAATCCCTACAGATGGAGGGCTGCTACGCAGATGATTACTACAGCCACTCGGGCACCACCGAGAATTTAAAACAAGAGCTGGACTATGGCAGGCAGCCTACCATCTGCCTCCTCCTACACTGACTGCTTGCAGCACTTGCCCAGCTCCTGCTTTGCTACCAGTGCCCACCAACAGTCAGTAGTGTCGGTGGGTGGCCCCCATTGGAGTGGTCAAGCGAGCTCCTCGACTTGTCATTAGTCCCCACAACCAATAGTCTTTTGACTTCCTTCTGTGTCTGGCTGGATTTGCCTGTTTTCAAATACCCAATAAACTTGTTTTCTAGTGTCTATTTAGATACAAAATATTAAATGTATCAAAATAAAATATAATTGCTTTGAAGAAGATAAGCTTCCATGTATGGTTGGAAAACGCTGAAATTTCATCTTGATTGTTTTACTTCCTTATTACTATTTTGTATTTTCAGGTTAAATCAAATATAATAAAATATAATTATTTTTTGAGAAGATAGAAGCTTTTATTATGGCTCTTTTGGTTTGATCCACGCACACTGAAGTGTTGAAGCAGTGAGATCACCACAATTTTGGCAGCCTTGCACCAGTCCTCTGATCCTAAAAGTATGTATCACAATGGTTGTATAATTGTAGGTCTATATTCAAATGACTTTAATTCATTATAATTACACACTAAGAAGAAGAATGGTCTTAATTAGTTCATTTAAGGTTTCATAATTTGAAATTTTGCAATGTTAATGACCTCCCAATTCTGGAGTCTTCAATTTGTTTTATCTAAACATTTCTTTGCTCAGTTCATCAACAGTCCAATAAGATTCAGAATAAAATTTACTTTAGAACAAAAACTGTATAAACTTTGGGTTTGATTTTGTGCAAATATTGACTTCTCTCAGAGTCGAAAATGCATAGGAGATTAATTCTACATACTTTTGTATTTCTCCACACTTTTACTGTGGAAATTTGTGAAAACAAATATGAAAAATAACACTTGACCTTTTGCACAGGTCTTGACCTCCCATAAAGGGAATGGCTTAAAATGTATTTAGGAGTCATTCAAGAGTTATCCCAAGGTCGATTTAGTAAACTATACATTTAATGCGTTTTAAAAATAGAAGTTGCCAAAGAGGACATAATAAATGTAAACTGAACTTCAATGTGTTCACTGATATAAACAAACAGTTTCTTTATTGTTTTATAACATATTAGACTGCAGTATTTATTTTGAATGTTGTAACCATGAGGATGGTGTGTGTGTGTGTGTGTGTGTGTGTGTGTGTGTGTTTTTGCTGTAGCTCAATATATTTTTTCCCCAGAAAGCATAGTAAAAGATGCCAGCTGATTGCTATATATTTCACCTGGACACTTCACAGAGGATCTGGCCAAGCTGAAAATGCATGGGGAAGGGCGCTAATGAGTAGCTAATGTAAACGGTCGCAACTCTCCGGAGCTCCGCATCTCAGTGCAATAAAACATTCTTTTCCTTCTGTAAAAGTTGCCGTTTTTGATCCACTCACTACTTCTGCTCATCTGCAATGGACAAGTACCTGTCCCAGGGGGAATCATCATAGCAAGGTGGCAAAAATTTGAGGAAAACGAATGGGCACGACTGTGCGACCGGTGGCGGGATAGGCCCGATCTCGTTCTCGGCATCGGAGCGCACGCTGATGAATAAATCTGTCTTGGAGCAAATCTTGGCAGGCTTATCGCCAAGATGGGAAAAAGTAGAGAAAACCATTGAGGGTCTGACTTTTGAAATGGTGCAGCAATCTGGGCGATTACAGGAGGAAGAACAAAGAATTTCAGACTTAGAAGACGCAGCATGGGAGGTTCCTGACAAAATGGCCAAGATGGAGTGGGAAATTGAAGAGCTAAAGATGCATTAGACTGTCAGGAAAACTATAGTCGAAGGAACAATTTGAGAATCCGAGGCCTCCCGGAGGGCGCTGAGAGACGGAACTTGATGGAATTTTGTTCTGCTGTGCTGCCTAAGCTATTCAATATGACACCTAAAGCCAGCAAATTGAAGGTGGAGAGAGCGGATCGAGTGCTTGCACCAAGGCTGCCAGGAGACCAGCCGCCAAGGCAGGTGATCTTCCACCTGCACCATTCCCCAGACAGGCAGGCCATAATGTAAACATACCGGAACCAGAAGGAACTTGTCTTTTGAGGGCCACAAGCTAACATTGCACAAAGACTTTTCACTCAGAATTTAAAAGAAAAGGCAGCAATTTAATGCTTCAGTGAATCAGCTGAGAGAGAGGGGCTTGGAGTTCTTCATGGTGTAATAATAATAATAATCAGCATTTACATAGCGCTTTTCATACACAGTATCTCAAAGCGCTTTACAAGCAATGCTAGACTGGTAGTGAAGTGACTGAATGTGTGGTGGCGGCCATATCGCACATCATCACCCACACACAGCCTGGATAATTGCATGAACCGGTTTATGGGAAGGGGAATGTTGGCCAGGACACCAGGAATCTTCCCTGCTCTTTGCGAAGAGTGCCCTGGGTTCTTTTACTTCCACCTGGACACCCACCAGGATGGGCAGAAGGGACCTCGGTTTAACGTCTCATCCGAAGGATGGCACACCCCAGCAGTACAGCACCCCCCAATACTGCACTCGGATGCCAGTGATTTTTAGGTGCAAGTCCAATCCTGGTGTGGGACGAGAACCCACGACCTTCTGGTCCAGAGGTGGATGTGCTGCCAACTGAGCCACGCTGACACTACGATGGTGAAAGTGTGTTGGGAAGGAGTGTCGTATTCATTCTGGGAGCTGGCTAAGCTGCAAAGCTATATTACAGAATGGGATAAGAAAAATAACAAGAAGGACTGAACCGTTCTGTGAGTACTTTGGGGCATAATACCTATTTACCATCCCGTGACTGTCGTGGCTTGTTTGGGACTCGGGGTGGGGGGTGATGGTCGCTAACTGGGCTGGGCTGCTAAAGTATCGAAGGCTCCTGAGGACCTTATTCTGTCTTTCTGGCCACGCTGATTTGAAAAGAGCCTGCGTGTGCTTGGGTCTGAATGAAACAACACAAGATTATGCCTCCTTTGCAGGGCAGTATTGAACCAGAGCCTGGACGTTTGCGCAGGTATCCCAAGCTTGGAGCTACTTGAGCAGGAAAACACATGGTGCTTTAACGGATGGACAGAACTCTAGAGCCCCAATTAGTGTATGCGTCATTTGGGCCTAAGTGATGCCAGTTCAGATGTTTTACTAATGTGGGGGGGGGGAAGGAATACAAGTGCAAGCAGGGTTCTTATTGTTTACAGATTGGAGTGGGAGGGAAGAAGAGAGATGGAATGGTTACCAGGGGCATGGGAGAGATGGGGATGGTGAGTCAATACCAGGGTGGGCTGGGGATGGGAAATGATGTGAGAAGAAGGGGCAACAAGGAGGATGGTGCCTAGAGGCTGGGGGGGGATTTCTCGGGGGACAGAGACTGTGGATACAAAACGGAGCCTCAGGACACAGGATTTGGGGCCCATGGCAACGCGGACATTTGTCTGTCTCCTTCCACGGGGTCTAGTACCATGAGACAGGGGCTGGGGTGAGGTCAACTACCAAATGTAGGGGTGAAGGGAATGTTTTGGGGAGATATAATTATGTGAAAATTTGGTGACCTCAGGGGCAATTTGAGGAAGTTGTACAGATAAGGGTGGCATTAAAGCTGGATTCAAAGGTATAATGCAGGGGAAGTAAAGCATATAAATTAGATTTAGAAAGAGGATGTGGGGGAAGAGGGCATAGGGTTCAAGCAAGAGAGATATGAAGAGGCGAATAGGAGAAGATATGGGGAGTAAAATTTACAGGGAATTGAAGTGGAATGTGAAAGAATGGGAGTGGGCATGGGGTGGGGGGGTTACTGTTTTACTGTTAATATGATTGTTCAGTTTGTTTATGTTCACCAATATTGTTCAGTGCGTAGTTTTAAGTGCACTGTTGTTCTGTGTAATATATGCTTTGCCAAAGGGCATTACATACTAGGAGGTATATGCAAAAAAGTGAGCTGAGAAATACAATGTGCTGAAAATGGGAGAGACGTGAAGGGTGATGGATAGGGGTCGATGCAGCACTTTCGTGTCATGGAATGTTAAGAGTTTCTCCTCTCCGACTAAAAGGGCTAAGGTACTGGCTGCCTTAAAGAATAAGGGATAGACGTGGCCATGCTACAGGAGACTCACTTGACTCTGAAGGAGCACGTTAAACTAGTCGGGGATGGGTAGAAGCTTGACATGCCTCTTCCTTCAACTCACATAAAAATGGAGTGGCAATGTTAACCCATAAAAATGTCCCATTTACCCCACATCGCACGGTTAAGGATCCTATCGAGGGGAGGTGTATTTTTGTGGTAGGGGAGGTATATGATAAGACCATAACCTTGGAGAATGTTTACGCCCCTTCAGTGCAGGATCCAGCATTCTACCAGCAAATACTGGATATTACTGTAAAAGAGCAGTTCCCTCATCTAATAATGGGGACTTCAATTGTGTGGCAGACCCCAGATTGGACTGTTCTGGAATGAGGGTTAGAGAGGTGGCAGCGGTCAAGTAGTGGCAATTAAAGCTAACGAAGTTGTACCTGATAGACACCTGGAGATTGTCCAACCCGGGAGCCCGAGAATACACTTTTTATTCTCACTCGCATTCCATGTGGTCCAGGTTAGATTACATATATACCCCAAGAGAGGGTTACCCTAATGTTATCAAAGTGGAACACAGTCCTATCTTCCTCTTGGATCATGCCATGGTCAGGCTTGAGGTAAATTTGGGGCAGGGGGTGGGCTTTAAGGGAGAGGGTGGAGATTCCCAAGCTATCTTTTAGCTAAGAAGGAATTTAAGAAATTCCTAAAGGAGCAGTGTCAAGAATATAAAAGAACTAACAAGGGTACAGTTGAAGCGGAAGGGACATACTGGGAAGCTGGCAAGGCTTATATGAGGGGCATAATAATAGGGTACACAGCCAAATTAATAAAATAGAAGTGGCAAAAGAGGGAAGAACTACAACTCCCCCCATCCCCCCATACAGCCCCTCCTTTTGCAGTGTACCAGTATTTAACCTCGTACTGTTCTTTCCTTCCTTAGAATCACCGACGGAATCTCTTGTAAGGAGGCAGCCCCCCGAGGGTCTGTGAGGGCTTAGGACGCCCTCCCCCACCCCCCGAAACCGCAGGTACGACGGAATTTCGACCGCACAGAGCTGTGCTCACCCTCAGTGCTCAGAAAGGACTCTGGAATTTTGGCACCTTTTTCCAAAAATGCAGTACCTTTAAATAACTAACTAATATTCCCCACACGAATGAAGATAGTTTTTTTAGCCTTGTATTTGCCTGTTTGTATGCCTGCTAGTTTTATTTAACCATATTGAGACCGATAAGCTGCACCTTTAATCCGGGAGCTGCAGTACAAGTCATAAACATTTCTTAAGCCCTGTATTTTCAGCTCTAGTCAGAAATTAGCCCTGTATTTTACAGTGTCTTAACGCAAATCAGTTCTTAGCAACTGTATTTCAGCAAAAATTGGAAATTAGCCCTGTATATTACAGTGTCCTAAAGCAAGTCAGTTCTCAGCAGTGTATTTCAGCCAAAGTTGCCCTGTATTTTCAGCTCAAGCCTGAAATTAGCTCTGCATTTTACAACTCCCCCCATCCCCCCATGCAGCCCCTCCTTTGCAACGTACCAGTATTTAACCTCGTACTGTTCTTTCCTTCCTTAGAATCACCGACAGAATCTCTTGCAAGGAGGCAGCCCCCCGAGGGTCCGTGAGGGCTTAGGACGCCCTCCCCAAACCCCCGAAACCACAGGTACGATGGAATTTCGACTGCACAGAGCTGTGCTCACCCTCAGTGCTCAGAAAGGACTCGGCCCCGCTGTCGCTGCGCTCCGGCTTCCCACCGCCCCACCACCACCCTTGGTCATCACTCCATTTTATAGCTAGTGACACACGACCATCGAAAACCAATCAGTCCACTTCTCCATCTGCAAGCTATCAAATCCTACCACTAGTGGCCACTACAATTAATTTATCCTCCAAACTTGTAAGCTACCCAGCTCCACCACCAGAGGCCACTGTAAATTTTCCAAAAAAAAAAATAAATATTGACCATGACACCCTCAGCCTTATTCGTTCTTGCTCTACACTCTTGCATGCAGTTTCACTCCTTCCCCTTGCTCTCCGACTTCACACCCCCCACCTCATTCTCCTTACACCTACCCTCACCTCTGCCCTGAACCTACCCCCTGCGAACCCCCCCATCTCGCCCCCGCACGTCACCTCAACTCAAATCCTTGATCCTTCTTTCACATCACTTGCATCAAATACACCCTTTCCTCACCCCCAACCTCCCCAACCTTACACCCATCCCTGCTCCACTCACAATGCTAAACCTAGAGGCCCTCCTCCGGTGCCTAAACTTACGAGCTCCACCCACAAGGCACTCAAACAGCAGACGCAAGATGCACACCCACCTCTCCCTACCCCTGCTACTCCTACTCCTGGCAGGTGATATTCATCCTAACCCAGGCCCCACGTCAACAAAAGTTCCCCTAGCATCATCTGCCCCCCAACTCAGTTTCTCACCAAATTCGCTCCCAAAGGGCCTCCGCATATTCCACATTAATGTCAGGAGTCTTCTCCCCAAACTAGACACCCTCTCTGTCTGGTCAGTACAGTACAAACCGGACATACTCTGTATCACAGAGACTTGGCTCTCAGGCAAAATCTCTAACCTCTCACTCGCCATACCAAACTACATCTTGTTCCACCAGGACCATGGCAAGAGAGGCGGAGGGGTAGCGCTGTATATCAGACACTCCATTAAGTGCACGGTTATTTTCAAAGAATCGCGCCCATCCTCCCACGAATCCTTAGTCGCTCACCTATCCTCCCCCTCATCCACCCCTCTTTACATAGGTGTTCTATATACCCCTCCTAAGCCTTCACCCGACTCCCTCATCTCAGCCATCTCCTCCATCTCTTCAGCCACCTCAAAAGGCAAACTCATTCTTTTAGGCGACTTCAACCTAAACTGGCTCTCCCCCTCCACAAAACTAGCAGCCATGAGGATCGAAGCCCTAAATCTCACCCAGCTAATCCAGAAACCCACCCTTCTAAATCACCGTTCACAAAAACACACCCTACTCGACTGGATTCTAACCTCCCACCCCCATAGGATCACCGCCTCAGGTACCCTTTCTGATGCCCTTAGCAACCACTGCATAACCTATTGTATCCGTAAAATTAATTCACTCCACTCCGGCCCCAAGTTCATCATAACCCGCCCCTTACACCTCCTTAATGAATCTGTCCTTAAAAATGACCTGTCAAACACAGACTGGCTCCCTGTCCTTAGAAACATAGAAACATAGACTTTGATGGCAGATTAGGACCGCTAGGCCCATCTAGTCTGCCCATTTCCCTACCTACAGGATAAGCCGCAGATCCTAGTTAACCAACAGCCTATTTCTTCCTACCCCCCACAAGAATTGCCTTATGTCTGTCTCATGCATTCTTGAATTCTCCCACAGTTTTAGACCCCACAACCTCCTCAGGAAGGCTGTTCCATGCATCCACTACCCTCTCTGTGAAATAATACTTCCTCACATTGCCCCTGAACGCCCTCCTTCTATCTTTAAATTGTGTCCCCTTGTTCTTGCAAGTCTCTTTTTCTGAAAGATGCTACCCTCTTGGACTTTGTTGATTCCACTGAGGTACTTAAAACATTTCTATCATGTCCCCCCTCTCCCTTCTTTCCTCAAGGGTATACATATTAAGCTCCTTTAGTCTCTCCTCATATGGCTTCTCTTGCAGACCCTGCACCATTTTAGTTGCTCTCCTCTGGACTGCCTGCATCCTGTCTATGCCCTTGCGGAGATGGGGTCTCCAGAACTGGACACAGTATTCCAGATGGGGTCTCACCAACTGTCTGTACAGAGGATAACAACTTCCTGTTTTCTGATGATGATCCTCTCCCTGTACATCCCAGTATACCCCAGCCTCCCTACTGCCTTCTCACATTGTTTGCTAACCTTAAGGTCATCTGATATGATTACCCCCAGGTCCCTTTCCTTTTTTGTTGTTGTTACTACCTCCCACCCATTGTGTATTCTTCCCCTGGGTTCTTGTTTCCCAGGTGCACTATTTTGTACTTCTTTGCATTGAATCCTAGCTGCCATACTTCTGACCATTCCTCCAACCTTGCCAAGTCCCTTTTCATCCTTTCCACACCTCCTTGTGTATCAACCCTGTTGCAGATCTTTGTGTCATCTGCAAAAGGCATACTTTTCCTTCCAGTCCCTCTGCAGTGTCACTGATGAAGACATTAAAAAGGACTGGACCCAATACTGAACCCTGCGGTACCCCACTAGTAACCCCCCTTTCTTCAGAGTGGACTCCATTTACAATTACCTTCTCTGTCCTGTTGTCCAGCCAATGTTTTACCCAGGCTACTACCCTGGGTCCCACTCCCAGGCTGATTAATTTGACTATTAATCTTTTGTGTGGGACTGTGTCATAAGCCTTGCTAAAGTCTAGGTAGGCCATGTCCACAGCCCCTCCCTGGTCTACTACTTTGGTCACCTAGTCAAAGAAATCTATTAGATTCGTCTGACATGACCTTCCCGCTGTGAACCCATGCTGCCTTGGGTCCTGTGCTCCACTGGCCTCTAGGTATTCAACTGTTCTTTCCTTCAGAAGTGACTCCATCACTTTCCTACCACAGAGGTCAGACTGACAGGTCTGTAGTTTCCTGCCTCTGTCTTGGACCCACTTTTGTGAAGGGAAATCACATCCGCCTTCCTCCAGTCCTCGGGTCCACACCATCCTCCCATGATTTATTAAAAGAGTAGCCAGTGGTTTCACTAGTTCCTCCCTTAATTCTTTTTAGAATTCTGGGTGAATTCCATCAGGACCCATTGCTTTGTCCACCTTCAGTTTTAGGAGTTCTTGTAGAACCCTTTCTTCTGTGAAAGGACTGGGATCGACCCACCTATCAAGAGTGCTTCTGTTAACTGGATTAGGCACTTCCCGTCTCTTTTGTGAATACTGAGCAGAAATATTCGTTCAGTATTCCTGCTTTCACTGTCCCCTCCCCACCCACCGTTCATTCTATTCAGCCTCACTATCCCTCCCTTGTCTTTCACGCTCGCTGATGTACCTATAAAAGGTTTTATCCCCTTCATAACCAAGTTGGCTATCTTTTCCTCAGTTTGGGCCTTTGATATTCTGACTTTCCTCCCTGCTTCCTTCTGCTTTAACTGGTACAGCTCTCTGTCCTGCGCCTTCTGTGTTTCCTTATACTTCCGGAATGCTATCTTTTTCTTCCTGACTTTCACAGCCACCTCTTTTGAGAACCATAGTGGCTTTTTCTTTCATTTTGATTTATTTGCTTCACACAAAGGCTTGTTACCTCTGTGATGGCAGTTTTGATAATTCCCCCATTGTTGCTCCACACCTCCATCTAGTCTGTTTGCTAGTGCTTTTCTGAGGCACTCTCCCATCTTGCCAAAGTCAGCCCTTCTAAAATCCAGTACCCTCACTTTTGTATGGCTTGACTCTGTAGCTGAGTTTAACATGAACCACACTGTTTGATGGTCACTTGTCCCAGATGGCAACCCACTTCTAGATCTGAGATCCTCTCACTGCCCCCGTTTGAGAGTACGAGGTCTAAGATTGCTCCCTCACGAGTGGGTTCTGAAACTAGCTGTCTAATGCCTGCCAGCTGTAGGGCATCAAGAATGGCCCTGCTCTTGGATGTGGCTGCAGCAAATGTGCTCCAGTTAACATCTGGCATATTCAGGTCTCCCATCAACAGTATCTCCCCCCTTTCTCTGCCATTCTAAGAATGCCTTCTATCATATCCTTGTCCATTCCTTCCACCTGACATGGGGGTCTGTATACAACCCCTGTGCGATTGTGGTGCCCTTTCCAGTCTCCAAGGTGACCCACAGTGCCTCCTCTCCTCCCTGTTTACTCTTTTGTTCAGTTGCTTTTATCCCTTCCTTTACATAGAGAGCTACTCCTCCTCCTCTTCTCCCCTGCCTGTCTCTCCTGTAGGTTATGTACCTGGTATGTTAACATCCCAGTCATGGTTCTCTGTGTACAGTGTTTCTGTGACTGCTACGATATCCAGGCATCCCTCTTCCATTAAGGCCATCAACTCAGGGAGCTTGTTGCCCAGACTACGGGCATTGGTACTCATTACCCTCCATTTCCTGATGGCCTTACTCCCTTTTGCCCCATCCCTGTCCTTCTTGCCTTTGTCACTTTCTCCATTTACCCCTGCCCTTCTCCCTATCGACACCTCTATGTTGGTGTTTGCCGCACTTACTACCGTGATTATTTGGGGGGGGGGGGGCTAGGATTTTCCTGCTCCTTTCCAGTGCCTCCCCGCTTGGCTAGTTTAAAGCTTGCCAATGAAGCATTTAAACCTATCACCTAGGATCCTGGTTTCTCTCCCGGACAGATGCAGCCCATCATGCCAGTATAGGCTTGCATCACTCCAGGTGGACCCCCAGTCCCCAATGAAGCCAAATCCCTGAGCTCCACACCAGTTTTTCAACCACTGATTGAATCCCATGGTGCGGAACACCCTAGCCTCTCCTATGCCATAGATGGGTTGCACCTCCGAGAAGGTTACCGTGTGTGCTACTTGACTAAGGCCCCTCCCCAATTCCACAAACTCTTCCTGCACTTCTCTAATCCCTTTCTTAGCCAGGTCATTTGTCCCTAGGTGGACAATGACATCCAGCTCCTTCCCCTGTGCAGCTGCTCCGGCAATCCTGAGGATTCGCTCCCTGTCCCTCCAAGCCATGGCACCAGGCAGGCACCTTACCTCCCTCTCCCCTTCTTCCCCCAGTTCTACCTTCCTAACAATGGAGTCCCCCACCAGAAGTTGTTTCCTTCCCCTGCAGGGTCCCCTGCCACCCTCCTGTGGGTCTCCTTTGTGGAGGTTCCCAGCATCCTCCTTGGTCTCCACTGTGGGTGCCTCCATAGAGGAACCACACTTTGCCAGAATGGCATAGGGATGTGGAGAGTACAGCTGGAGGGATGCACCTCTGTTCCACCACCTCACCCTCCCTGAGCCCACTGTGGTCCAACCGCTCCTTTTTCTTGGCAACCTCTGAGGCAACGGCAGTGGCACTGGTGGTCCCTGGATGGAAGAGGAGGTCCCACAAATCCTGGCCAACTCAGCCTGGAGATGAGCAACCTCCTCCCTCAGCCCAGAGAGGTGCCTGCAGATGGGACAACACCGCATCCTCCAGAACATCTCCCGGAAGACTGCTGCTCCACAGCCACTGCACTGCACCACTCCAATCATGTCTTATTTCTGGCCCCTGAACTGTTTGCAATTCTTACTCTTTCCTCTGTTTTTTCCCTCTCTCTCCTTACTTTCTGCCTGTGTGCCCTTTAAGCTCCTGATTATCCTGTTCTGAGACAAGAATATCCTATATTTCTCAGTAGACCACTTACTTGCTCAGAGGCAGACCTCCAGCAGCTAGAGGGGGCCGGAGAGCTACTCTTGCCCTTCTAGGATGGTGGGTCCTTGGTGGTTCTGTGATCAGTCACTTCCTGCCCCTAAACAGGAAGTTCCTGTTGTCAGTCAAATCCTGTGCCTATAAAAATAGAACTAGCTTTGGGTTGAGGGGAGGGAAGGAGGGCAATATAGTCCCAGCAGAGAAGTTCAGTCACACAGCAGTCCTTTCTCCTGGTGTCTTCTGCCAAGCTATTAGCAGAATCGTTCTAAGGCAGTCTTTAAATGTAGCTTCCTTCTAGCTAAGCCACTCCCCCTACTTACCAGATCTTTCTACAAGTAATTTAAACCTCACAACAGTTAAGTCCTTTCAGTCACCTGAGATTTACACCTAGATAACTCTTCAGATACCCATTCAGTTCAGTTAACCCAAACACACACTTTTTTTTTTGTATGTTAGTTTTTTTAACCCTAAATTAAAGGTCCAAGTACAAAAGTTCTGCTACTTTAGTCCCAGCAGAGAAGTTCAGTCACACAGCAGTCCTTTCTCCTGGTGTCTTCTGCCAAGCCTCACTTGACGTCGACACGGCCCTCTCCCTCTTCTGCAAAATCTTCTTAGGCATATGGGACCGCCACGCTCCACTCAGGAAAGCCAGAGTTAGGAAAAATCACCACCCCTGGATCACTGCCGACCTCATCTCCCTGGGTCGCGTCAGAGATAAGTCCTGGAGGCGTTACAAAACCTCTTTAGCATCCAGTGACCTCCTATCCTACAAAACTCTTAGAAACAACTGCACAAAAGCTATTCAACAATCAAAGGCCCAGTATTTCAAGGCCCAACTTACCGCTCACCAAGCCTCCCCGGCACCCTTCTGGAAGGTGATAAACTCTCTCTTCACCCCATGCTCCAAGCAAGCCTGCCCTAGCCTAAACATCGATGGCAAAATAGCCTCTGATCCTGCCATAGTCTCCAAACTCTTCACTCTTTCTTCTCTCCTCCTGCCAAGCCTGACTCACTCCTCCCACCTTCCTACACTAACCCCCCATCCTCTCACCACAGCTTCCACTTTCCCCCTTTCACACCCCTGGAAGTTTACACTTCTCTCACCTCTCTAAACCAGTCAAAACCCAGTCCAGACGGCTTGAATCCCAGCCTGCTCTGCATCTCCGCAGCAGCCATAGTCGCACCTATAACCCACATACTAAACCTCTCGATTGACACAGCCACTGTCCCCTCTGCCTGGAAATTTGCCAAAATTCTACCTCTCCATAAAGGTGGCGACCCCTCCCTCCCAGGAAATTATAGACCCATCTCTCTCCTCCCTTCCCTTGCCAAAATCCAAGAATCCCTCATGCTATCAAAACTGTCCCCTTTCCTCTCTACAAACAGCTCCCTCTCCCCTTTTCAATCAGGGTTCAGAAAGTCTCATTCTACCACCACCACCTTACTACGAGTAACCGACACCATTTTCTCCGCCATGGACGCAGGGCAAACCACTACGGCCATTTTCCTTGACCTAGCTAAAGCCTTTGATTCGGTCTCCCATCCTCTATTGCTAGGCAAATTGAGCTCTTTCGGCCTTGCTAAACAGGCCATAAACTGGTTCCATTCCTACCTCCAAAACAGGATGCAGCAAGTACAAATAGGAGACACCCTCTCCAACCCTCGACCCATCCTCACGGGCATCCCCCAAGGCTCCATCCTTGGCCCAGTCCTCTTCTCCCTTTTCTTAAATGACCTCCCCTCAGCCTGTCTCACCTCTAACATGCACCTGTACGCTGATGACACCATTATCTACGCCTCAGGCCCCTCCCATGTCAGTGTTCACCCAAACCTACAAAGCGATTTCAACCGAGTACAAGCCTGGCTCCAGAAAAATCAGTTAAAACTCAATGCAAAAAAAACTGTCTCCATGGTATTCGACACAAGACAAAAACTCGCCTCCCTGCCTGCCCCCCTTCTGATCTCCACCTTTGAAGATATACTCCTTGAGTCTGTACCCACTTTTAAGTACCTGGGAGTCTGGTTGGACACAAACCTCAACTTCTCCACCCACATTGATGCTGTCTGCACCAAACTCCGGCCCAGACTTGCCATCCTATACTGCCACAAATACTGCCTCTCCCTCCCTACTCGGAGTGAACTCATACAAAAAAAACATCCTTCCGGTACTGGACTACGCTGATGTCATTTATGGCACAGTTCCTTCCTCCTCCCTTGCAAAACTCGACATCCTGCTAAACTCCTTCGTGTACTTCGCCACTGCCTCCCCCCCACTCACTCATCACTGCCAACTACTCTCAACTCTATCTTTGATGCCACTCTCACATAGGCGGACCACCCACAGTGCCTCACTCATAGCGAAATACTGGTTCAGCTCCTTTCCCCTCTGTCTTGCCTCCGGCCTCTCTCAAGCCAACCCCTCTGGCTACTCACTTCGCCACAGACATGCACATAGCTTTCTCCTCTCATGCCCCCTCTCAGCCTCTGGGCAAGCTGCCTTTTCCTACCGGCTCCCTCTCCTATGGAATAACCTCCCTCCCAACCTCCAGCAGGCCCCCTCCCTATCAGCCATCAAACAGCTCCTCAGGCTTCTCCCTCCCACTCCTTGCCGCAGCTGTACACCCAATCCCTCCTTACCTGGTCCTAGTACCACCCTAAATAGCCTCGACAGGTAAAAAAATGAATCTCCTCATGCCAGCTCTTACTGCTAATATGTAAATACACGCACTTGAAATTTAAGTTAATAATTGGTCTAGAAATGAAATGAAAAATGTCTTTTTTCAACCCTGCTATTCAGTCAAAGATGTGACCTCACCACCAAACTCCATGAAATTGTACTATACTGTATTACTTGTCTGTTACTTGATATTTGCTGTATTTGTATTTCTCTGCCTACCACCTTGTACTACTTGTACCCGGGTCGCACCTGGAAACGAGCCTCGGCTCAACGTGCTTTTCCCGGTCACCAATTTTAAATAAATAAATAAATAAAAACCAGAAAAGAAAAGACAGACACTGGAAAAGAGGGTGTTGGTAAAGAGAGAAGGCCAGGCTATGAAAGAATTACAAGCAGCCAGAGAGGGCCTAAACTGGAATCTTACAGAGGAGGTCAGAAATAAGCAAATGTATGCCCATCAAAGAATCTATGAATGAGGCAATAAGCTGGGCCCATTGTTGATTAATTTACTAAAAGAGGGCAAAACGACCAAAAGAATAATAGCCATTACGGAGAAGGATGGGGTGATAACTAGAGTGGAGGCACAAATCAGGAAAAGATTCAAAGAATTTTATGAAACACTATATACAGCAGAATGTAAGGGAACATGGCAATTAGCTGACAGGTTTTTGGAGGGCCTCCCGATACTGACTCTAACGGAGGACCAGAGAGACTCACTGGGTGGCAGAGTTACCACAGGGGAGGTTCTGAAAGCTACAGGCACATTCAAGAGGGGCAAGGCTGCAGGCCCGGATGGCTTTAGGGCTGAATACTACAAAGAGCTTAGGCAGGAATTGGCAGGCCCTATCAGAAATGTTTTGGAAGAGGGGGAGAGGGCTTGCCAGGTCCACATGTGAAGCCAGCATTTGTGTTCTCCCCAAGCTGGGCAAGGATCCCTGGAATGTTCCTCATATAGACCCATATCGCAATTGAATTATGACTGCAAAATAAGGACGACAGTATTGGCAATGATGTTGGAAAAGATACTACCCCTGATAATAAACCCTGACCAGATGGGCTTTGTGCAAGTCAGAATGTCCTGTCATATTATGAGGAGGCTATTGAATGTAGTGTGGTGGGGGACGGGAAACTGGGGCAGGCATGCGTCCTCTCTATGAATGCTGAAAAAGCATTTGACTGAATTGAGTGAGAATACATGATAAAAATACTGGGGAAATTTGGCCTTGGGAAAAATACATACAACTGGTAGAGACATTCTACAGGACCCCAGCAGCAAGGATATTAGTAAATGGCACACATTCTGGAGAATTCCAGCTTGGGAGGGGCACCAGGCAGGGCTGCCCCCCCCCCCCGCTGTTTGCAATTGCCATAGAGTCCCTGGTGATTAAAATCCGTAAAGAGCCATGGATACAGGGAATCATGGGGGCACAGGGAAAATAACACACCATCACCCTTTATGCGGATGACATCCTGCTCTGCCTAACACAACACAACCGGTCAATTCCTTCCCTCATAGCGATAGTAGACTCCTTCACAGAATTCTCTGGATGTAAGTTAAACTTGAACAAATCAGAAATTATGTATTTGGGAAAAGGAGGCGAGGGGGGGGTAAAGAATGCATGGGGCCTTAAACTGGTCCAAAGCGCAGTTACATACCTGGGAGTGAAGGACGGCAGTGACTTAAGGGAGATATATGACTTAAACTACACACCCCTAGTGGATACAAAAACAAAGGATCTGGAACAACGGAGAGCCCTCCCACTGTCCTGGATATGCTGATTGTCCTCCCCAAAATTTTATACGTGCTACAAATGATGCCGATGGGGTTGAAAAATAAAGAAATTAAAAAGCTAGAAAGGGGATTCGGACAATTTATTTGGCAGGGTAAAAAGCTATGAATTAACTTGAAGAAGTTGAAGGCAGCTAATGAAGAAGGAGGACTAAACTTCCTTGATCTAAAAGGCTATTATTTGGCTACTCAGTACCATTTTATCCACCACTGGGTTAACAGAGGGGAGGCCGCTAATTGGTTGGATTTGGAGGAAAATGGTTGTAAGGGACACTTGTCAGCCTATTTAGGTCAGAATGGCCTGAAAGCATAAAAACGCCTTGGGAACGCTAACCCATTGGTTATAAGTACTGTGGAGGCCTGGGGACATATCAGGGACAGGAGAGGATGTAGCAGGGAGAATACCATCTTGGTACCAGTAGCTCACAACCCAAGAGTTCTTGCCAGGACTCGAGGATGAAGGGTTCCATGTATGGCAAGAGAAGGGGTAAGGTGTATGGGTCACCTAGTCACCAGGAATGGATTTTGCACATTCCAGGAAATCCAAGGGGGGGATGGGTCTCCCAGCATCACACTTTTTTAGATTCCTACAAGTCAGAAACTATTGGAGAAGCCTAAATAAGGAAGGGAATTATCATTTCACACTGATAGAGGTGGAGAGAGAAGCATTGGGGGGTGAAAATGCAAGAGAAAGGACTAATAGGTAGAGCAGCAAAGCTCGACCGAGTCCATTTCCAGGGGGAAACATAGAAAGTCAAAATGTGGTGGGAAAAGGACCTTGGTATAAAAATAGAGGAATCAAACTGGGAACTGATGTGAAAATCCCATAAGGGCTTATTGCTCTGCCATAGATTCAAAGAAATGCAGTACATGTTTTTGCATAGACTGTGCACTCTCCCAGTGCGGTGCACAAATTTTACCCAGCGATATCACCAACATGCAGAAATGTGGAGGGGCAAAGGGTACTTTGTTTCACTATTACTGGGAATGCCCTGGGATACAAAAATTCTGGAGAGAGGTTGTTTCAGAAATTAGTAAAATGGGGAGGCCCAGGTGGAATTCTCCTCAATCTCATTATTGCTTGAGGCGGTGGCTCAAGAAAGTGGGAATGGGATCTTCACCCTAGAATAATTAGGGTCCTGTTGGTAGTGGCCCGACAGAGTATACAAAATCTCTGGATAACCAGGATGGTCCCCACGGTGTAGCAGTGGAAGACCCTTGCCCTAAGAGCGCTTGCAATAGATTGATTAATATATGTACTCAAGGGAGCAGAGGAAAGGTTTACGACAGCATGGGGGACATTTTTGAGTATCATGTTACCTGGGGAGGCAGGAATTCTGAGGGATGGAAGGCTAGCATAGGGTATGGAGGCTAGGGGGTAAAGGTGGTTGTCACCTAGGGGCCAGGGAAACCCAAGAACTGGAATCATTGGGGAAGCAACTACATCAACCTGGTGTCTACGTACAAATGGAAGGGAACAATAAAATCCAAGACTGGATGTAAAACCAAGGCAAAGCTTGTAATATAGATTAGCACATAAGGCAGATTAGTTTACACTTTTTATTTTGTGCATTGGTTACCCCTAAGGGGGTCTACAGTTGTTTTTATTATCTCTGTTGCAGTGGATTGGCACATTTCTTGAATAGGACAATTGGACGTATTCCCTGTATTGTGAACTGATATATAAACTAATAAGGGGCTAAGGGGGGGAAATGACCATAATGAAATGTAGTATGTTTATGTGGAGGTATGTAACTGAAGGTTAAGATGTCATCTATTGTATGCTTGTATTTTTCTTTGAAAAATAATAATAAAAAAATATAATACAAAAAAAAGAAAATGCATAGGAGATTAGTTGTACATACATTCGTATTTCTCCACACTTTTACTGTGGAAATTTGTAAAAAAAAATATGAAAAATAACACTTGACCTTTTGCACAGGTCTTGACCTTCCATAAAGGGAATGGCTTAAACCATATTTAGGAGTCATTCAAGAGTTATCCCAACGTCAAGATTTAGTAAACTATACATTTAATACATTTCAATAATAGAAGTTGCCAAAGAGGACATAATAAATGTAAACTGAACTTCACTGTGTTCACTGATATAAACAAACAGTTTCTTTATTGTTTTATAACATATTAGACTGCAGTATTTATTTTGAATGTTGTGGTCATGAGGCTGGTGTGTACAGTAAGTGTGTGTGTGTGTGTGTGTGTGTGTGTGTGTGTGTGTGTGTGCTGTAGCTCAATACATTTTTTTCCCAAAAAGCATTGTTAAAAATGGCAGCTGATTGCTATATATTTCACCTGGGTACTTCACAGAAGACATGGCATATGTCTGAGACAGTGCTTATCAGATAGTGTCGTAAGAGGTTAAAAAACTGTAAATCTTTTTAGATTTGCTATGAAAGGGTGACATTCCTGAAGTATGAATCTTTCCTGAAAGACAATACCTGCCCAACTGAAGCTTGTAGCAAGAACATGTTTAAATGTCAAGTATTTAAATGTGCAAGTTGTTGCATTTGGAAGGAGGTAAAAAAATCTTCAGTTCAATAGGCAACCAGTATTTAACAAGCTGTTTCAGTTTCCTAATGGCCATCTGATAAGCAGCTTGGAGTTATGTCTCCAACATTCTAAACAGAAAGAAGGGAGTATGTTATTTCAGTTGGCATAGTGATTTGTAGATGTGGAAGGATACACTGAAAACTCCAAAATGTGTGTTCCACAATACTCCAGTTTTCCAGATACAGATATCAAGATGGCTGTAGGCTCCGCCCACAGCCATAAAAAGTACAGTATCTGGATTAGCTGACGTTTATCAACTTGTGCAGGACAATAAAGTGCAAGACAAGGCATGAAAAAAATACAGTGACCCAGGGTATGAGTTTTAGTGATAACAGTTACATTGTTTACATGCAAGAAAATGCCCCTTAAGTAAGCATTTAGGGCCGGCCCGGTGGCACGGAGGGTTGAGGCGCTGGATGCCACACCTCATGCCACGCCGATGACCCAGGTTCAGGAACAGACTCAGATTGTCGGGGGTTGGCAGGGGAGGATTGAGCATTCACAGACTGCTCTCCCCTCCTGGGAGGGGGGAGGTATCGTCAGCCACTGTAGGAGTGATCTCTAGCAGTGATTGGAGGTCCCAGGCAGTGGAGACAGCATAAGGGGCATGGGAGATGCAGCGGACGTCCTGTGGGCGGGTGTGGGAGCATGCCTGTCTCACGCTGGACATCATTGCACATCTGATCTCCCGGGGCAACCAAGAAAAGGGAACAGAGCTGGCACCCGGGTAGGCGAAGGCCTGCTCTCTACTCCTAGCTACGTTCAACACCAGACTCGCCTGGGCACATCTCCTACCTTCTGACCTCCGGACTGCCAGTGGAGTTGGTGGCCCTTACCCTGGGGGGGGGGCTCAGATCCAGAGTGGATTGTAGCCTGGAGGTGACGGAGAAGGATTCAAAGATAGTGCACCGGAGGGCCTAAGGCAGAGTGGGACAGTGGGGTGAGTAAGCAGAGCTGGAGAGTAGACCTAAGGGACCAGTGTGGGAGATAAAGAAATATAAAAAAAAAAAAAGTAAGCAGGAAGACACGATGGGGTGCTGGTTGTGGTGTCACAGCAGCATGCCCAGGAGCATAGTAAGGCTTGAGGTTGCAGGCCGAGTGCCTTCAGCCCCTGGAAGGGCAGTTGTGACACCACAGTTAACACCCTGGAATGTCTGTTTGCACTTCTAAAATGGGTATTTTGGTAAACATATTGAAAGAAGATGTTTAAAACTGAAAACAATTGCAAAAAAAAAAAAAGAATATGGTAAAAATTATTTGGCAGCATGTTAAATGTGGCAGTGTTAGCAAGCTGCCAGTAGAGAGTACTACAAGCATAGCTGATGAGCAGGAGCTTTTAAGAAGGTTCTGAGAGTGCACATTGATAATTTTGGCACTGAGGTAGACTAGATCCGGGACTTGTTCATACCCATTGCTTATGGCCTCCCAGTCCAGTGGTTATGAACAAGTTTCAGTCAATCAGGAGTTCCCTTACCCATTTTTTTAAGTCATTAAGGTAGTGCAGTCCTGTATGCTGGTGGGATTCTCATTCCACAAGTTTGGAACTTTGAATGCAAAAGATCTTCGACCAGAAGCTGTTGAGGTCCTTGGAACAGTCTGAAGCAGCTGCAAGGACAGATGGCGGATCTTTCTCTGCAGTTCACATACAAGGATATTTGCAAGGGTAGTGAGAGGAGTGGTCATTATTTCATAGGCCATGCACAGCAAAGGAAGTTGAGCCTTCCTTCCAGTGATGGCCAGTTTAATGTGAGGAGTACCAAACGGTGATGCCTCTTACTAGGTACACTAGCAGTGAATTAACATACATAGTGATACCATGCCTTGAGCTTAGTGAACTCCGTTTCCCTGAGGGAAGAGAGGACAGGTGTCCCAAACAGAAGGACTGGAAGCAGGATTCTATTAGCTATCGACAGACATGCATCTGTAGTGAGATAGGCCCTGAGCCTGTATAGCAAGCCCAGCCTCTAGTCAAGATGTTGAGTCATTCGATCAGTATGAGGTCTGAGGGAGAGCTTCTGGTCAAGTAGTACACCCAGATACATTATTAAATTCACAACTTCAAGAGGAACACCTGTAGTGGTACTGTATAGCAGGTATATTTTGTGTCACGTTATATTTTGCTATATTTGCTATTGTACGCCAGAATGCGAAATCTAGCGGAACACGATATTTACCGGACCAATACATTCACTTCAAAGCACAGAAGCCACAGTCAGCAAGTAGAACAATAAAAAGTTGTAACTTTATTCAAAAGCCCAGCACTTCAAAAGCCCCAAAACAAAAACAGAAATGTTCTCCTTGCTCACCCGGTTCAGTCACCATCTCCTGCTGTGGTAGCACATGCTGAGAAGTTTAAACTTTATTTAAAATCCCAGCACTTCAAAAGCCCCAAAACAAAAACAGAAATGCCTCTCACATTTCTTCTCCTCAGTCACCATCTTCAAATCTCCTGCTGTGGTAGCACATGCTGAAAAAAAGAGAATGGCTAGTCTTAGCTACTGTACTATGCTTAAACGAGACAAAACAAATCACAGTACCTGCAGTATGGAATAATGGTGGGACTTACCATATTTAGGCAATCACTGTGTGTTCTTAATATCTCCGATTGCTTAAATCCTCTCGCAGTGTCCTCATGCTGTAGCTTTAAGGCATTAACACTTGACTCCATCCATCTGGCATGCTTTTCTTTTAGTGTTAACTGCTTGAGATCCACTGTCAGCTCTGTACCACCAGAAGTAGTCTGTGCTGAAGTCAAACCGGCATACCAGTCCATGAAACAGTTTTTGAGTAAGTCCTTAGAGTGTTTGTTGATGGAGACATTGAGGGGTTGTAAGGCATCAGTGCACAATGCCGCTACATACACCGGTAGTATGCTACCTTCCTCCAGTTTTTTAAGTACAGTCTCTGTGCTGTGGGGATGGTACAGGTCCATTATGAGGAGGCACTTTTGTTCATCTGCCAGTCCCAATTCGGCTTTGGTTGCTTGGAGATACGGTTCAACCACGCGCTCAATGAATTCCACAGTAGTATGCTCGTTTGCCCAGCGGTTGATTGATTGGGTGATGTACCACGTCATAGGGAATTTGTAAGAGGGGGTGCATACAGAGGTCTTCCCCTGATAAATGACCTGCAGAGGGCGCATATGACCGGCCAAGGTGCATGCTAGGACAACAGACACCTGGTGCTTGTCACCGAGTCCTGTAAGGGAGACTTGCTTTGATCCCGTCTCCTCCATTATCTACTGGGACACCAGCATGGATGACTTGAGCGTTTACAACCAGTTCGCATGGTCCAGACAGTTTTTTTGAGTTGCTCTTCAAAATCGTCCAGCAGGTGTGTTGATCATCCTCGAGGTTTACGAGGCAGCAAGGGGGACATTGTTGTGGGGTCCCCAACCATGTTAACTGCAGCCAGGTAATCACTTTTGAACTTGTGGACCATGCTTTCGTTAACTAACACACAATGCTTTGATTTATGAAAGCGAATGGCGGCCATTATCCCGTTTTAAGCCACGTACTTCATAAGTTGGTAATGGAGGTCAGGGGTTTATGTGGCATATGTTAAGGACGTGGGTTTCTTAGTTGGTGGGGTTGACAGTTCTCTTGCAACAGATCAACAGATGCCACAACATGAAGCTCCACACCTGAGTTCCCAGAAAGTTCAATGGCATCTACAGCACTCGGCTCCATTGGATACTTGCACTTGCATTGGGAGGACTTTATCCACTTCAGTAGGGACATACTATAGCTTAGCTTAGCAATGACAACAGAGATTCGGTATAGGGCAGTAAGTGCAGTACTGGTAAGTGAAACACAGACTAGCTAAATACTGTCACCAGTTACAACCAGCAATCAGCCTATCAGGCATTGTAGTTACTTGTACTGCCACAGCACGATTTTTGCAAGACACGAATACGTGTAACACTTAGCTTCCACGAAAACTGCAGGGAGCGACTTCAACCTTCTATACAGTATGTGTTTTCAGTAGCTCTTTCCTGTTGAGACCTAATTTTCTGCATCCAAATAACACAGAATTAGTTGTTAGTATCTTTAGAGCCTTTCCATTACATACTTCATCTGTTTCTCTAGAGTAACAATATACCGTATTTCATCGTTTTGTAGTTGCCCTCGTTTACTAACCACACTCAAATTAAAGCCAGACTGATTTTCCAATTTCATTTTTAAAGCCGCCCTCGTTTATAAGCCTATTACTATACTTTTACAACACTCACTCCCTCAACCTCCCCCCACCCTGATGGGAACCTGACAGGAACAAAGTGACCAAGTCTAACCACACTAACCACACTACTTGTACAGCTCTTCATTCTTCTTCCAGCGATTTCTTTATCTATTCACCCGTGCTGGCTTGGCTGATTGATTTACCTCCTCGTAAAGAGTCTGGTCCAGAGATGAAACCCAGCTAGCTTTGCATACTGAAATAAATACTTAGGGGACCTTTACCTCAGCCATCCTTTCTCCAGGTCACCAGGGAAATTGTAACGGCAATCAGCGGGTGCCATCAGACACCAGTGAAATCTGGATGGCGATTGGCGGGTGGGGGTGCCACTAGACACCAGGGAATCTATGTATTTATGGGGGACGATGAGAAACATATGAATAAGGGGACAGCTATTTCTGTAAGTTTGTATTTAAAGCCGCCCCCGTTTACTAGGCGCCCTCAAATTAAAACCGCATACTAAAACCAAATATTGTAATTGTAGCCGTGGCTACAAAATGATGAAATACGGTAATTGTACTGAGACCTCACAAAAGTTGATATAAAGTGCTTTAGTATCAAATCAGATGGTCACCAACAGGGACAAACAAAAACAGAAAAAGAAAAGTATAACAAAAAGAAAGAGAAAAGGGGGTATTAAGAGGTTAAAAAAGTGGGGGTTGGGGGGAGGTTTTTGCAGGAGGAAGAAAATCATGTTAGAGCTCATGATTAACTGAAATACTTTCAATAACATTTATCTTTATCATTTCATAAGCTAAAGAAAGGGGGGCCAATCTAGTACTTGCTACACCCCTTGATTTTATTTGCTGTTCCAATGTTCACTGCAGGCTTTTACATATTAAAACGTGTATGGCAAACTTCAGTTTCCTGTTTTTTTTGCGAGCCGACAATTGTATGTGAGCCTGGTTAATATGGAGGTGGCGCCGCCACCTCTGTGTTAACCAGGCCTGTCTCCATTATTTACATTTCCGAGTTGCCCCATAACTGCATCTACTGGCATCATTGCTCATGCTGAGAAATGGTGTTCCTGGGACCAAGTAAAAACAATGTTCTTTGAAAGTATTGAAGATTTCTATGTGCAAGTTTTAGAGAAAGTGTTCTGTTGTATCCTGCTTGCCAAAGAAACATTCACTTACTCAGTAGAAGCTTGGGAAGTTTAAATAATGCAGACAATGCAGCAGCTGTGGATCACTTTTGCCTCAAGGAGGCTATGTCCTTACAGCAAAGAAAGAAGAGAGCAAAAGGATGCTTATTAGGGGTAGACACAGATTCCTCAGACACTGAGGATTTAACGTGACTTGAAAAACTTTTGATACAGCTGTATTCTTTACTGAATCTCTGCCAGGTTATCACAGGGGGTTATCTGTCATCTGGCCAATTCTCCAGATAGTATTCCGCTCCTGAGTCTCCACTGAGTTCTCTTTCACCACCTGGAAGCAAAACTGGGTTAACGTTGACAAATGAGGCTTGAGGCGTAGCTGAGGTGCATCAAACTTAGTTTGTAATTGAACTTGCTGACATTACACCAGGGCCACCCAGAGGGTGGGGGCAGTTGGAGTAGTTTGCTCCTGGTCCCCTGCTTGAGAGGGCCTCCAGTATCCCTATGCCTGACTTCGAAAAGCAGTGGGAGAACATGGGGGGAATGCATTGCATATGCACATGCACCACCTGCTGCTACTGACAGTCAGTCTGATTGGTGCAGTGCACTCACTGTCACATCTTCTGATACACAGTGACAGCAAGAACAAGAAGTAAAGTCAAGCTGCCTGCCTTCCCTTAAAAAAAAAAAATAACGTGCACCTGCACATGGGTCACGGGCTTGTAACTGAGCCTTTTTGTCCTCTCGGCTCCTCCTCCTGGCTGCAGCTGCTTCCCAACTCTCTCCTTTAATGGCTCAAGTTGGGAGGGGGGCAGTCGGTGAGCCTGCACTTGTACCAAAGCTGACAGTCACCACCTGCTATTTGATCAGGTGGAAAAAGAAATGGGTAAGCCTCCCTGTCTGGTCGGATCAGTCAGTAGGTGCCTGGCCGGATGGACGTGCTGGGCTGCTCTGCTTCTCAAGTTAGACGTTGTCTTGGGTGTTGTTTTTTGAATTACTAGTCTGACTCTAAAGAATAAGTGGCTTACTGCTGGCTTCATTGAGGCTAAACAAAACAGAAAACTAAAAAAACAAAAAGGGGGTAAATGGCAGATGCAAGCTGCCACACCCCAGATATCGGAATTCTCAGAACTCTCCAGAAGGTTACATTTCAAAGTACCCTTAGACCAGCCAGTGCTGGTCTAAAGGTACTTACAAAAATCATCTTTTTGAGAGATGCCTGTTTGCGGCAACATGCAGCTGGATCCCCGATGGTGCCAAAGCCATAAATGGTACATATAACTATACCTAAATAAAAGTAAACCCATGCCCTTTTCCTGATCCCCGTTGCCGACAGTATCAAACTAATTTACATGCCCTGATCCCTGATGCAGACATTTGTCAAGTCAGTAATGTACATGCCCCAATCCCTGATGCTGGCATGTTTAAATAACGTAATGTTAATGGCCCGATCCCCAATGCTGTTAATTTGACTTAATGTAATACTCGCACACCCTCTCCCCGATCCCTGACATTGGAGGCATTAATGAGAAGCACCTCCCTGATCCAAGGGTGCCAGCACTATTATTAATCAGAGCCAGAGACCAGCACAGCCCACCTCACACCTCCGCAGCTAGCCACTGACTGAACTGTCACTCAGCCTACTGTAATGTGTACTTGCCTACACATTAAAAGGCTCACTGACAGTTCAGTTGGTGGCCAGCTGCGGAGGTGTGAGATTAGCTGTGCTGGTCACTGGCTCTGATTATTAATATTAATGCTGGCACCCTTGGGTCATGGGGGGTGCATGGGAGGTACTTCATATTAACTCTGGCAACGTCAGGGATCGGGGAGAGGGGATGTGAGTATTACTTTATTTAAAAATATCAGCACTGGGGATCAGGCCATAAACATTACTTTATTTAAACATGCCAGAATCAGGGATCGGGGCATGTACATTACAATATTCATTACTGCCATCATGGGAATCGGGGGGGGGGTGCACTAGATCACCAGGAGGGGATACTTATTCAGTTCATTCCTGGGCAGGAGCGGGGATGGGGTGAAGAACCACATTCCTTTGCCACAGCAGCTTGCGGCATACCCCTCCCACACGCCAGGTGTGTGTCACATGGGAGTGGTTGCTGCAGGTGTGGGGATGTAGGTGCCGGGACCCCTCCTGTACCAGAATCTGAAGCAGGGTCCTTGGTGCATGGGGCATTGGCGCAAGCTGCTGTTTGCCACAGCGTACACTGATTGCAGCCCCCTTTGGGAATCGGGCCCTAAGGCTATAAGTCGCTCACTGGCTTAATTAAAAACAAAATAAAAAACAAACAAAGAAAAAAAAAGGTACAAAAGGGGAAAGAAAGGAAGTCTTAGATCACCTGGCTGGGAGTGGGTCTGATTCTAAAGCTTAAGTGGTTTACTGCTGGCTTGAGGCTTCTATTTAAAAACAAAACAAAAAAGAACAAAAGGGCAAAGGGAAAGAAAGGGCGATCACCCTGGCTGGGAGAGGGAGAAGGGATAGCCAGGGTATAATGCATCATCTCGTGTGTGCTGTGTTGGCAGTGTTTTCCTTCTTGAATTAAAGTCTGAGTGGCCTTGATGGAAGAGGGATGCCTGGATATCGTAGCAGTCAAAGAAACATGGTACACAGAGAACCATGACTGGGATGTTAACATACCAGGGTATACAACCTACAGGAGAGACAGGAAGGGGAGAAGAGGGGGACGAGTAGCTATCTATGTAAGGGAAGGGATAAAAGCAGCTGAATAAAAGTAAACAGGGAGGAGAGGAGACACTGTGGGTCACCTTAGAGACTGAAAATGGCACCGCAATCTGCACAGGGGTTGTATACAGACCCCAATGTCCAGGGAAGGGAATGGACAAGGATATGATAAAAGGCATTCTTAGGATGGCAGAGAAAGGGGAAATACTATTGATGGAGACCTGAATATGCCAGATGTTAACTGGAACACATTTGCTGCAGCCACGTCCAAGAGCAGGGCCATTCTCGATGCCTTACAGGTGGCATGCCTCAGACAGCTAGTTTTGGAACCCACTCATGAGGGAGAAATCTTAGACTTCATACTCTCAAATGGGGACAGTGTGAGGATCTCAGATCTAGAAATGGTAGCCATCTGAGAACAAGTGACCATCAAACAGTATGGTTCATGATAAACTCAGCTACAGAGTCAAGCCATACAAACGTGAGGGCACTGGTCTTCAAGAGGACTGACTTTGGGAAGATGGGAGAGTGCCTTAGAAAGGCACTAGCAAACAGGCTAGAAGGAGGGGTGGAACAACAATGGGGAAACATCAAATCTGCCATCACAGAGGCAACAAGCCTTTGTGTGAAGCAAATAAACAAATCAAAATGAAAGAAAAAGCCACTATGGTTCTCAAAATAGGTGGCAGGGAAAATCAGGGAGAAAAAGATAGCATTCAGGAAGTATAAGGAAACACAGAAGGAGCAGGACAGAGAGCTGTACCAGTTAAGGCAGAAGGAAGCAGGAAGGGAAGTCAGAATAGCAAAGGCCCAAACTGAGGAAAAGATAGCCAACTCGGTTAAGAAGGGTGATAAAAGCTTTTATACGTATATCAGGGAGCATTGAAAGACAAAGGGAGGGATAGTGAGGCTGAATAGAATGGACAATGGGTGGGCAGAAAGGGCCAATGAAAAAGCAGGGATACTGAACAAATATTTCTGCTCAGTATTCACAAAAGTGGAGGAGGGGGAGGCACCTAATTCAATTAACAGAAGCACTCTGGATAGGGGTGTTGATTACCAGTCCTTTCACAGAAGAAAGGGTTCTGAAAGAACTCCTAAAACTGAAGGTGTACAAAGCAACAGGGCCTGATGGAATTCACCCCAGAATTCTAAAAGAATTAAGGGGAGAACTAGAGAAACCACTGACTACTCTTTTTAACAAATCATGGGAGGATGGTGTAGTACCCGAGGACTGGAGGAAGGCGGATGTGATTCCCCTTTACAAAAGTAGGACCAAGACAGAGGCAGGAAACTACAGACCTGTCAGTTTGACCTCTGTGGTAGGAAAAGTGATGGAAACACTTCTGAAGGAAAGATTTGTTGAGTACCTAGAGGCCAGTGGGGCACAGGACCTCAAGGCAGCATGGGTTCACAGCAGGAAAGTAATGTCAGATGAGTCTAATTGATTTCTTTGACTGGGTGACCAAAGTAGTAGACCAGGGAGGGACTGTGGACGTGGCCTTCCTAGACTTTAGCAAGGCATTTGACACAGTCCTATACAAAAGATTAATAGTCAAATTAACTGTCCTGGGAGTGGGTCCCAGGGTGGTAGCCTGGGTAAAACATTAGCTGGACAACAGGACACAGAAGATAATTACAAATGGAGTCCACTCTGAAGAAAGAGGGGTTACTAGTGGGGTACTGCAAGGTTCAGTACTGGGTTCAGTCCTTTTTAATGTCTTTATAAGTGACATTGCAGAGGGACTGGAAGGAAAAGTATGCCTCTTTGCAAATGACACAAAGATCTACAACAGGGTTGATACACAAAGAGGCGTGGAAAGGATGAGAAGGGACTTGGCAAGGTTGGAGGAATGGTCAGAAGTATGGCAGCTTGGATTCAGTGCAAAGAAGTGCAAAATAATGCACATAGGAAACAAAAACCATGGGGAAGATTACACATTGGGGGGAGGTAGTAACAACAACAAAAATAGAAAGGGACCTGGGGGTAATCATATCAGATGACCTTAAGGTTAGCAAGCAATGTGAGAAGGCAGTAGGGAGGACGGGGGGATACTGAGATGTATAGGGAGAGGCATCACCAGCAGAAAACAGGAAGTTGTTGTCCCTCTGTATAGACAGTTGGTGAGACCACATCTGGAGTACTGTGTCCAGTTCTGGAGACCCCATCTCCACAAGGACATAGACAGAATAGAGGCAGTCCAGAGGAGGGCAGCTAAAATGGTGCAGGGTCTGCAAGACAAGCCATACGAGGAGAGACTAAAGGAGCTTAATATGTGTACCCTTGAGGAAAGGAAGGAGAGGGGGGGACATGATAGAAACTTTTAAATACCTCAGTGGAATCAGCAAAGTCCAAGAGGGTAGCATCTTTCAGAAAAAGAGATGTGCAGGAACAAGGGGACACAATTTGAAAATGAGGGGGGGAGCGGTTCAGGGGCAATGTGAGGAAGTATTTTGTTCACAGAGTGTGGTGGATGCATGGAACAGCCTTTCTGAGGAGGTCGTGGGGTCTAAAACTGTGGGAGAATTCAAGAATACGTGGGACAGACATAAGGCAATTTTTGTTGGGGGTAGGAAGAAATAGGCTGTTGGTTAACTAGGATCTGCAGCTTATCCTGTAGGTAGGGAAATGGGCAGACTAGATGGGCCAAGCAGTCCTTATCTGCCATCAAAGTCTATGTTTCTATGTTTCTGTGGCTTAAACCAAGATTCCTCTGTCCATCTATGGCATTTCTTGTAGACGAGTAGTAGATTTTTTAATTTAAAAATAAAACAAAAACCAATATACATAAACCATAAAAAATAGAAAAGCAAACACAGAATATACGGTACCATTCACCCATGGGATAGTGATTTACAAGTGAAAAAAAAATAATTTGTAAGAAAATTAAATCCTGGGGGAACAAGAGTAACAATTCATACAGGGAGACTTAAAAACAAAATACATGCACAATGCGCAAAATTAAAATAATTGTTGTTTATATTTATTATATGTCTCCCTAATTAAGACAGGGTAGTAAAATGAATATTAATGAAAAACATAAAACTAAGGTGGAACTGAGTGTCATTCCAGGCAAATAAAAAGAGTAGGGGTGCATCCTTGGTGTCATGGCCAGTATTCCCCCCGTAAATAAAACAGGTCATGTAACCCACTCCCTAGGGTGTACCTGGAAACAAGCTATCATCAGCCATGCTGGGCTAGCCTTCAGGAGCGGGAGCTTATAGTTTGTTTTAAGTTTTATTCTGTCGTTAATTTGATGCTATTTGGTCCGTTTTAGTCTGTTAGTTCGTTCGTTCGTTTAATTCGTCTTTATTTGATCTGGAATTGCATTTTACAATTGCGTTTTTGGACTGAGGAAACTAATCAGGAACTGAATCGGGAGTCGGGGCAGAGTGGAGTGAGTGGAGCCTGGAGTGAGGAGACGATCGGTATATTGGGGAGCAGTGTGTTTTATCAGCATTGCCTGGAGTGTTGCGAGTGCTGGAATAGAGTGCTGCAAGGAAGTAACGAGTGGTTGGTGAGCCATGCTACCTTTACCGCAACAAGGATTTTATGGATTTTGGAGCATTTTCTGTTACTGGTAAATTGGGGGAGATCCTCTCCCTAGCCCTAATCTCGAGCCAGTGGTGAGCCTTGGTGTAGCTGCTGTAGGGCGGCTGTACTCTCAGCTCTTCTGCATTTGCAACTCGGTAGCTGGTGGGCAGTCGGGGTGGTGAGCAGGTTTGGGGAGAGGGACTGGGTTGTGGGTGGAGATCTCCCTGTGGCCAGTTAAGACAATGCTAAAAGGATATTGAATTACTGAAATATCTGGCGTCGAAGGCGATTTCCTCGATAACTCAGCGGATTATATGAAGAACCTAATCTTCTGTCTCCTGACTGTGTAAGGAGGTGTATTTCTGTCCTCTGGATGTTCTGATCCTTCTCTCTGCTCCATTCTCCCTTTCTGGTTTTAGTTATGAATTAAAGTTTGGTCAGACATTTGATTTCTGGATTCTCCCTGCTCTGTGGGTTTGCTGTGCACTTTGATTTAGACTGCTCTTATTTACTTGAAGACGAGACTTTGTCTAAGGTTTTAAGTGAAAGTGGGAGCTCACTCTGAAACCTGAACCATTATATAGAGAAACAAATATTTGACTTATTTTGAGAGTGGTCTGTCTTCACCAGCGAGAGGGGTGAATTGGTCACTGGCCAGCCTAGAGCATGGACTCTGCGGACATCTGACCTCAGACTTTAATTTTTTATTTTAAGTTATAGATACTTCATTTGGTTTGAAGGAATTGATTTATAATATTTTATTTTATCTGGATAGTTGAGTGGTGAGAGGACTCTATATCCAGTTATTTAGTTATTTAGTCATTTTGTTTATTTAGATTTTTAGTTATATTATTGTTTGATATTGGTATTGTTTTCTCTCTTCCCAGTGGTGTGAGGACTGGGTGGGGAGGGAGCTAAATTGAAAGGGGAATTCAGTTAATGTTTTGTATCTGTTTTTTGTTTGAGGGTAAGAGTTTTCAAGTTAATAGTCTGAGGTGTGGTTAAACTGTATTTTGTTTTATTGTAGAGCTTTGTATTTATTTAAGTTTTAGAGGTGAGTTAATTTTTAGATTGTTTATTTGGTGTGATAATTATGTGTTGGGATAATATTAGGACAGTCGGGTATTATTCCCCCTCCAGGCTCAGGGATCTTCACCCCTTTTCTTGTCCCCACTTATCGCCAGAGGTCTATAGACATTGTAGGGCCTTGGGGATTGTGGGGAGGAGGAGGAGGAGGATGGGGGCGGGGTCTGGAGGGGGAATGGAAATGAGTGAGCGGATTGGGACAGTGAGGACAAGGAGATGCCCGGGGGCGAAATGGGCCCAGGAAAGGGGACCTCCCTGTCTAGTGCCCATACCCAAGGGTTTTGATTATAGTCAGCAGGTAGCACGGCCATCCTCGGAGGCTCATCATACTTGGGTGGTGTTATGTAATGCCAGGTCTACTAAAAACAAGATGGCTATTATAGCTGATTTTGTTGGGTCTTCTGACCTGGCGTGCATCACTGAGACCTGGCTTGATGAAAATGCTGGACCAGTTTTGGCGGCAACAATTCCGTCCGGGTACTTGGTGATACACCGCCCGAGGATAGATCGTAGGGGCGGGGGTGTTGCTGTTTGTTTTAGAACAGAACTGGGCCTAGTGGAGGTGCCAGTGGGAGTTACCAAATCCTTTGAATGTATTCTAGGCGAGGGTGTGGGGCGCAGGATACTTCTCATATACCGTCCATCAGGTGATAGGAATGTTTTCCTGCGGGAAGTCGCAGACTTCATTGTCGACCTGACATTGGGATCCCCCAGATGGTTGGTTCAGGGGGACTTCAATGGTTGATGATGAACTCTCGCACTTTGGTCAAGACTTCCTCCAGTTAATGACTTCACTGGGCTTCACACAGGTTATTTTCTCCTCGACCCATGTTGGTGGTCATTCACTGGATTTGGTGTTCCTTCTGGGGATGGAGATATCTGACTTGGTGGTGGAGCCGATTGGATGGTCGGACCATCACTCCATTGGGTTCAGTTTTGAGGCCACCCCTAGTAGGTTAGCCCCTATGGAAATGGTCCGGTACCGCCCATTAAGGGGTGTTTCCCCGGATGACCTGATGGCGGTGCTGGATCTATCGGGCTTGCTGAGAGATTGCATGGATCCAGGAGAGCTGGTACGTGCCTATAATGAGGCAGTGGCAGGGGCCCTGGATTCCATTGCTCCTGTTCATGTTTGTCCTCTCACTCTTTGCCCCAGGTCTCCTTGGTTTGATGAGACCTTGAGGGAGTTGAGGAGAGTTGGACGAAGGTTGGAGAGGTGTTGGCGGAGATCGGGTCTGGATGGTGACAAACTTATTTTGATGGACCATTATCTGGTCTATCAATCCGCAATCTCACGTAAGAAGGCAGAATTCCTGTCCAGAGAGATTGCAGCTGCACACAATAGACCAGCTTAGCTCTTCTGGACTGTGGACAGATTGTGCAATCCAGTCTGTCTTCTGCCCGGAAGAGCCTTTTCTCAAGAATGATGTGAGGAGTTTGCTCTGTTCTTTGCAGATAAGATTGCCAAAATCAGATCCGAGATCTGTTTGACCCTCTCAAGTGGGAGTTGTGATGGTCAGCAGGAGATGTCGGACACCCAGTTTGTGTGGTCTGACTTCAGCCTCTCCACAATCAGTGACATTGTGATGGTTATCCAATCACTGCGTCCGACCAACTGTAATTTGGACCCGGGCCCCACACTTCTCTTAGTGGATTGTGTGGATGAAATCAGCCCACTTCTTGCTGAGATAGTCTGGAGGTCCTTGGAGAGGGGGATTTTTCCAGATCCTCTTAAGGAGGCTGTAGTTAAGCCCCTTCTTAAGAAGTCCTCCTTGGACCCGGACTGTCTGGACAATTACAGGCCTGTCTCTAACTTACCCTTTGTGGGTAAAGTTATTGAGAAGGTGGTTGCATCGCAGTTGGATGATCATCTGACCAACAACAATGTCTATGATTCCCTCCAGTCTGGATTTAGGAAAAGGCATAGTACCGAGACAGCACTTGTACGGCTACTAAATGACCTCCTAATAGCGAGAGATCGAAGGACCTGTTCCATCTTGGTCCTTCTTGATCTTTCTGCAGCGTTTAACACTGTGGACCATGGTGTGCTACTGGAATGTTTGCGATCTATCTGTGGACTGTCTGGTACAGTCCTAGGGTGGTTTCGATCGTACCTCGAGGGTAGGACTCAGAGGGTGGTGTCTGGAATTTTTTCCTCAACATCAGTCTCCCTATCCTGCAGGGTACCACAGGGTTCCATTTTGGCACCAATGTTGTTTGCAGTGTATATGCTGTCATTAGGAGTGATTATTAGATGGTACGGCTTGGGTTTTCATTGCTATGCAGATGATACCCAGCTGTACATGTCCTTTATGCCCGGCCAGGATACTGCCTTTTCGGTCTTTAACAGCTGTCTTGCCGAAATCCAAGACTGGATGAATGTGAGTTGGCTGCGGTTGAACCCTGAAAAAACTGAGGTGTTGGTTGTGGACCAGGGTCACTCTGAGGCGGGTCTGCTAGCTGGATCACCCTCGGGCTTATGGCTTGGGGGTGTCCAGCTGACTATCTCAGACCAGGTGCGGAACTTGGGCGTTGTATTTGGTGATTGTCTGACTTTTAAATCTCAGGTGTCAGCGGTTGTCAAAACCTCTTTTTATCATCGGAGGAACATCGCCCAGGTGAAGCACTTTGTTCCTCCAGAGGATCTTCCAACTTTGGTCCATGCGTTCGTTACCTCCCGCCTGGACTATTGCAATGCCCTATACCTAGGGCTTGCGGGGGTTGAACTTCGCTGCTTGCAGCTAGTGCAGAATGCAGCAGCCAGGCTTCTGACTGGTTCTTCTAGGTCCAGTCATATAACGCCTGTGCTCTGCGGACTGCACTGGCTGCCAGTTTGTTGGTGAATCACCTTCAAGGTTGGTTTGCTGACCTATAAGGCCCTACACGATCAGGGACCTGCTTACCTGAAAGATCTCCTTCGTCCCTACTGTCCCCCCCGCTCTCTCCGATCCACTGATGAGGGATTGCTAGAGATTCCCAGGGTTCGCTTAAAAACTTCAGGGGCAAGATCTTTTAGTTTTATAGCCTCGACCCTGTGGAATTCTCTAGCTCGTCAGGTACGAAATTGCCCGACTGTCCAAAGCTTTAAAGGAGCTTTGAAAACCTACCTTTTTAACAAAGCTTTTAATGATTGTTAATTATTTTAATCTTGTTTTAAATTTTTATTGTTTTATGTAATTTGTAAAGGCGCCTTGGCTTAAGAAAGGCGCCTTAAATAAATAAAGATTGATTGATTGATAGTTTAATGTGCCTTTCCAGGTCAAAAATGACAAGTCAATAAATAATTAAATACATTCTGAAGATGGAAGAGCCAGGGGGAATTGACAGCAGACGGGTGGTCTTAATGATCTCCTCTCGAGTTGCCAAAACAGATGTTGTTCCACATAACTGAGCCACATACTCCATATTTAGTTTACTCCGAAATAACGAATAACATTAGGCATGCGGACGTCATGTGGGCAATGGAATGCTTCTTGTAAATAGTGTGCGTATGTGTGTGTATACATGTTTTTAATTTGTACTGTTGCTTTTATGAGACTACAGTAACTGATTTGTAGTTGTGCTATTCCCCAAGGTATTGACTCTATCTTCAAGCTCTGAGATATTTGTGTTATGAACAGGGTTTAAAGAGGGGCAGGTCTTTGGGGGGCCTCAGACACAGCAAATAAATGTTGAGGGATTTGGGGGGGTCTCAATGTCTTCAAGCAGGAAACTTTACTCCATGTTTGTTTCCTGTTACCATGGCTTCAAGAGGGCTGTATGACCCTTGGTTCGTTCCACAATTTCCTGCAGTATGTTCATGTTTTGCGCCTGTGTTTTGTCTTATTATTGAAAAACTGAATAATAATGGAAAGACAAATTCCACACTTTGAAAGGAAAAAGGACTTCCACAGTAGTAGTCCATGCATCTTTACAGTTATAATCCTCAGTTTTTTGTGCACACTTTTTGCGCTGGCTATGAGTGGTTTAGAGCCTTTAGGGATATTGTATGGTGTACAATTCTGCAGCTTCTGTCTCATAGGAAATCCCCCATTCTCCACTCACACTTTCATTGTGACATGCTGCATGGCATTGACGGGAAGAACAGACTAAATGACTTACTCCCCTGAATTTTTGTTCCAAGAAACAATGTGGCTTCAGTATTCCAGTTTGATTTTCATAGCAGATTTGTGCTAAGCCTACACCCTTATCAGCAGTGCTGCAGCTGGTCTTTCTCCTGTAAAGGGCACAAAATCGTACTGTCCAACGTTACATACAGTATGTAAGACAAATAACTAGCTGCATTTGCTTTCTCTTGCAAACATTTATGTTCAGACTGACTCAGTGGCAAGTCAGAAACAATTATAGCAATGAATAAACAGAACAGAAGGTTTAAAAGATGATTTAGGTAGGAAATTAGGTAAAACGGCATATCCCATATATGCAATACGAAGCACCAGGGTATGTAATATGGCTCAATAACTGCACACCTCAAGTGTGTTAGGCATGAGGTGCGTGTGCTGAATGCTTTAAAATACACAAGAGGAAAGAGCGATTACTGACCATAACTGCATATCCATGAAGTGTATTATTGTACTCATAATAATGGTGCTACTTGAAAAGTTTTAAAGGATACATAAACCATGGCCCAGATATTCAAACTGCGCCATAAAAGTGCGCAACACGAGGAGCAAGCGCAAGTCCACTGCACCCATGCGCAATACACGTGATATTCAAACATTGCGCAAAGTCAAAATGTACCTGCGGCACACAACTGAATATCGTACCAACTGCGCCATAGCTCAATCAGGGATGTGCAGTGGCACAGGTCAGATGCACAATAGCACAATCAGGGATGCTCAGTGGAGCAGGGCAGCAGCGCAACAGCACAACCAGGGATGCACAGGGACAGGATGCATGGGCCCACCACCCATGCTAAAGATGGGCAGAGGAGTACACAGCAGAACAGACATCGCCCCCACACCCCATGCACTGCACAACTGGGGGAGAGCTGGAATAACCACCGGCCCATGAATACCAACTACAAACCCACAGCAGGGGCATGGTGCCCCAGCACACCCCCTGGCAAGCTGTGACCAGCACACAAGGAGGTCCGGCCACCCTATGCCACACCATCCCACCAATGCAGAGCACACCCTGCACCGTGATCCCCAGACACCCTGCCCAGGAGCAGCGCCCACCAGTGCAGGACACCCCATGCATGCCACCACCCCCACTGTGACAATGCAACCCTGTGCACCACAGAACCATGCAAGACAGCCCCACCACGAGCACCATTCAGCAGGTGGCAGCAGGCAGCGATGCAATGACTGCATACACAGTGCCACCATGCACGTCCCCCCGAGGTACAGCTGAGAGACCGACCATGTGTCGGCACACAAGGTACCACAAACGTGATGGGGCATGCCCCGGACCCCACCACCAGTGGTACAGCACCCTGCACACCCTCCCAAGGACACACCCTGACCCAGCACTGGCCACAACAGCCAGCGCAGACACTCACAGTAGTACATGGAAGCATGTGCCACACATGATGCAACACAGTGCATGGACAAACAACCATCCATACCCAAGGGCACACCAACACAGGGACACAGTAGCAGGTCGACCAAGCCCCTGGCGTGTGGCTACGGAAACCGTGTACATACGGCCAGCACCCCTCCATGGCACAGGAGTGCCAGCCACCCTGCGCAGCACCATGAAACTGTACGCCACCAGCATGCGCCTGGAGCACAAGTGATAGACAGTGGAGCACAGCCCCTGCTACAGACACAAGCGACAGCATGGAGGTGGGACAACAACAGCGGAGGCTACAGTGACACCTGAGGCAGACATGCACCACACCAGTGATGGGAGGCAACCCGGCATTGTGCTGGGTACAGTGGCTGTCCAGCATGGACACCCACCACTGACATGCCAGCGGACCGTGCAGGTCACAGACATGCAAGGGTGTCAGCTGCACAGGCCATGGACGGTCTGATAGGTGCGCCATGGACACAGTGCATGCACTGTGGACCACTGCACACAGTCATCCAGTGCACAGGGAACAACACACAAACCACAGACAGTGACTGATAGCTACGCCCACACCATAGTCGCTTCCACTACGGACTCACACACACACCCATGACTGCACCACCCCTGACGCCATGCATACCACTGCAGCTGAGCACCTGCAGCCCGCTGCAGATCAGAGACCACCACAGTAGGCATAACAAAACAAATGTATATTAAAAGGTAGAAAACAACTAGTTACAAATATGTACACAAGTGTTGGGGGTGAGGGTCACAAACCAGGTGGGGTGGGTAAGGGGCAGGGTGAACAAATGGTAGAGGGAAGGAGGGGTGTGAGGGTGGGTCTGGGGGGGTAGGTGAAATCCTGGGGTGCATGAAATTCAGCGGGAGCCCCACTCCCTGCTCCAATGGGTCCTCCTGCCATGCCTCTTGCGGACTCCTAGCTGCTCCACCCTCTGTAGAATTTCCAGGGAGGCCTTTGCCACCTGCAGAAGCTCCTGCAGTACCCTCTCGATTTGCATCATCCACTGTCCACCTAGGACAAGGGAGCAGAGTCAATAGGCGTGAATGCACAGCCCCCTGCAGCCCACCCACTGTGCATGGCATACGGCCGTGGGACATGCCCCTGTGATGGTGTGCGACCACCAACAGTGATCATGTCCACAAGACCTGCCCACCCAGGTGCACACAGCCATGCGGACCGCTGCACACACCCACTGCCCAAGTCCCGCACAGCACCACCGTGGCTGTACAGTGACATGGCTATACGGTGCGAAGGCGGTGGCATAGCCATGTACCCAGTGCACACATGGACCACTAGCGATGCACACCCACACATGCAGTGCCACTGGACAGTGCTGACTGTACTGTGTGGCATGCACGGCAGTGGTGTCAATGGATGGTGGCCATGCCCCACCGCCTGCCCTGCAACACAGCATGCACAGAATGTACTGGAAGAAAGGCACTCACCCTCATGGACCTGATCCGGGCACTGTACTCCGATGTGACCGGCTGCCTGTGGCTGTTGACCAGCTCCCCTACCCATGCCTCGGTGTCGGTTCTCTCCGGCTCGGCGCCACTCTTCAGGGCCTAGGGTGCAAACATGGAGAGGGGAATATCAGTACAATCCAGTATCAAAGGCCCCCCACCCCCCGGTGTGTGCGATCCCACACAGCCCAGCCATGCCGCAACCCCCCCAATGCCACCTCCACCATCAACACCACTGCTCACATTGGATGGCCCCCCCCCCGTGTGGTGGACACATGCCCACCGTGATACTCGTATGGACGCAACCAGTGCATGGATGAGGCACCTACCTAGTCATGGCACTGCGCCTCTCCTGGCACGTGCCCGCAGGCGGGCAAGCCCATCCGGGTCCCTGTGCTGGAGATCCCCGTATCTGTGATGACACTGCTCAGCTGTATGCTTCATTCCTGCGGCCTCCTCCAGCGCCACTGCCACCTCCTCCCATACAGCACTCCTGGCCCTGTCCAGGGGTGCATTTCCAAAAAGTGCCCCAGCATGGGGCTCCACTATGGCCACCAAATTGGCCAGCTCCACCTGGCTCCAAACAGTAGCCCTCCGTCTTGCCATCGCTGAAGCTGGTCGGAGTCAAATAGGTGCTCGGTAGCGCGGTCCACCACGTGCAGATGCTGTGTGGTACAGCGCTGCCATTCCCCATCGCGCTGTCACCGAACAGCACGATAGTGGTGCACCCATGTGGACGCATGGCACCTAGGGGGCAAAGGTCGAGCACAGAGTCAAGGGTCTCTCATGCATGGACCACCACAGTGTGATTGGTACTCCCTGCGTGTAGCACGATTGGGTGCCTGTGTGAGACGTCCTGTAGTGGCCTACTGTGCTGTGGCTCCACGGCGCCTACGGCACCCCAGTGCAAGAGCGCCATACATGTGAACAGCGCAGTAGCGCCACTGGCAAAATGGTGGCCATGCCCTGCACTGCCTCCCGTGCACAGCACGTCAGCAGCGCGGCAGGCATCGTGTAAGTACCCCGGGCATGCGCCGTTCGGTATCCACTGCGCACGTCACAGAACTGCGCCCTTGCCTGAGCACATTCAAAACAATTGCACAAGGCGCAAAAGTGTGATATTCAGCTGGCATATGCAAATTAGCACATCAGTGATTCAGTGGCGCAGATACTGCATTAGCGTCCACTTAAAATTGAGCCTCGCCTCATTTGCATGCGTTGCACTATATAAATGCGACATTGGGCTGCAGAGGCCATAGTCTGATATTGCAGTCTATTGTGATGAGTTGCATGCTGTTTGGGAGTGTGGACTGTGGTGTGTGGGAGATGCATGGGACTGCACAGTCAGAGGTAACACCTGTCATTCCCACAGGATCAATGATGAGTGAACGTGAGGTGGAGGAGGAGGAACAGAGACGTGGGAGAAGGAGAAGGCCAAACTTTACCAAGGCAGAAACAGATGCCCTGTTTGAGGCCTACCTTGACCAGGAACCACTGCTCAGCGGACAGCGGGGAACACCACAGGCCCGTGCTGCTGCATGGGGTGAGGTGGTGCGTGCCATCAACCAGCATGGCAGCCACCAGCAGTCCATGCAGGAGTGCAAGAAGAAGGTGGGCATGGATAGGAGGAGGATTAAGGATAAGGTGGCTGCCTTCAGGGCAGCACGGGCTGCGACTGGTGGGGGATAGCTGGCCTTGCAACGCCTGACGCCACAGGAAGAGCAGGTTGCTTGCAGCATGTGGCATTGTGCCATCGAGGGTGTTCCAGGTAGTGGCTTCCAGATGGGTGGTAACCTGTCACTGCATGGTAGGTCCTGATCTGTCACTGTGGGGGATGCCACAGGGTAGGGCAGATACATTAATGCTACTGTGTTCCCTTACAGCTCCTGAGCATCTACATGGGTCAGCGGCGGTGGGCTCGTCTACTGAGGGCAATACCCTGCACACAGAGGAGGGCCCATCCACCTCCACAGGTGTCCGAGGGTAAGGACAACAGTGGGCCCGCCTGGCTGTCTGGACTGATGTTGGTGGAGCAGGTGCGGAGGAGGCCCTGCCTGTGTCCCAGCATGACAGCGTCCATGGATGCCAGCATGCTGAGACTCGGACTGGTGCCGGATCCGTCACTGATGATGATGGAGCTCACATCATGGACAGTGATATGTGTGGGCCGCAGGATGGCCACACAGCAGTTTACAGCATGGGCATAGCCATGGGTGGTGCCGCTATGGAGGCCTTCGTGACATCACAGTCCCAGCCTGTGCCTGTCTGCACCAGTGAGGCAGCACTGGTGTGTGTCCAGGACAGTGGGGCTGTTGCGGCCGTAGCGGTGGCACCGTTGAGCCCTGGAGAACAACGGCCGTAGGGGAGTGTCAGCAGTCTGCCAATGGCAATGGGGGGTAGTGTCGTGGGGCGGCATCAGTGCACCACCTGTGGACATGCCCAGGCATGGCCCTAGTGTGCAGTGTCCAGCCTCAAGGGGTGCTGCCCATCACGAACACCATGAGGGACAGCATGCTGATCAGGCGGATGACCTCTTAGATGAGCACACCCACAAACTCCATGATTCAGTGGATCAGCAGTTGCTGCTTGTGACGGCGGTTGATGCACTCAGTGTGGTCCTGCGCCAGGTAGAGGAGCGGCGCAGCAGGGACACCGGTCTGCTCCTGGCTGGGATGGACCGGCTGCGGGAGGATGTGACTGCCACCATTGACAGGCAGACACAGGCATTCACAGCTGTCGTGGCCACAATGGGCACATAGTTATTTGCCCACGCATCGCAGATACCGTGCAGTGCAATGTCCACCCCCTTTTCCCAGCGTTGTGCGACACCCTTCTTGTTGACACCGGGTTCAGCTGTGGGCATCCCGAGCATGCCTGGCACTGACATGTTCAGTGAGCTGCAGACCCCTGCTCGAGAACGGTCGCGTTCCTGCAGCAGAACCCTTGGGGGACCGTCGGTGCCACCCCATGAGGCCATTGGTCAGCCTGTCACTGCTGGCGGGTCTTGGCGGGACCACCCACGCATCCGTGGTGGCCATGGCACTGTGCCACGTGACTGATCTGTCTCCCACCATGGCTACTGTCTGATGCTGCCCTGTGTGCAGTGTGTTGTTCAATGTGCAATGCATGGGTGGGGTACCTGGCCCTGCATACACACACACACACACACGTTCTATGTGCACACCCTTCCGGCTGCTGGCCACTGCGGCATGTGCATGATGATGCCTGCGTTGCGATCTCCGCCACTGTGCAATGGTGCCCGGCATCTGAGACACGCACAATGACAGGCACTGGGCGTGGTGGTCTGTGGACATGTGTATGGCTAGGGGTGGCAGTTGGGGTCGGTGTGCCTCCTACCCTTTGTGCATGTCTTGTGGGGGGTGTGTGTGTGTGTGACCGCGTGCCATGTTAGGCCTTGCCCATCCCTGATGGCATGTGCGGTTCCATGCTCAGCCAATTCCCTTTACGACATGCACCCCTGAGGTTTGTCCATGTGTGTTTGTGGGTTGTGTACTTGCCATTGGTGGTTGCACATGGCCCCATGACTTACCTGGGTTGGTTGAAGTGCTCCTCTGTGATGGTGTCCTGGTACAGCTGCACCATCTGGATCAGTCAGGGGTCCCTTCGACCAAGGGGGGGCTGCCCATCACCATCTGCACCAGCGTCCTCATCGTCCCCATCGCTGTCCCCCACTTCGACCTGTACAGCTATCCCACAGTCGTTGACCATGTTGTGCAGGATGGAACAGGCCAGGAATAACCCACAGGCCTTTGAGGGGCTGTTCTGTAGGGCACCGCCAGATGTGTCCAGGCAACGGAAACATGCCTTCAGCATCCCGAACACCCGCTCTATGACATTGCGTGTGGTAGCATGTGCCTCATTGTACCATTGCTGCGATGGGGTCACGGGCCACCGGTATGGTGTGAGCTGCCAGGGACGGAGTGGGTATCCACTGTCACCTGTGTGTAGAGGGTGGACATTAGTTTGGTGATCAGCGTCGCCCTGCCATGGGCCATCTAGGCCAGTACCCATGTCACCTCTGACTGTGCCCCTAGCAAGATCCATGTCTTTCTGCGTGATTTGCATACTCACCCACTAGGTGGCCAGTGGAGATGTCCCCACTCTCGAACCTGTGGCACAGTGGAGGCTGGTGCCAGATGAAGGCATCATGTGCTTCCTCAGGGTGCGCGTGGCACAGACATTGGTTATGTGCCTCCTAGCATTGCACACCACCTGGCAGTTGATGCTTGCATAGCCCTTCCGATTGATGTATGCTGCACCTTCCGGGCCAGGTGGCGTGCGGATGGCCACATGGGTGCAGTCAATGGCCCCGAGCACGCCAGACATACGTGCTACCCTGTGGAACTCTTGTATGTGTGCTGTGCGCTCTGCCTGTGTGCTGAGGAAACAGATGTACTCCTCATGGCAGCAGTGCGCTGAGGAATTGTGTGAGTAGGCGTGACGTGGCCGACTGGGTTATGCCTGTTGTGTCCCCTGTTGGTCTCTGGAAGGTACCCGTGGTGAGCAGGCACATGACAGCTGTCACCTTTTGTCTCCACTGACAGAGCATGGCTCCATCATGTGGCTGCCTGCATCTCATCACTGCACAGCTCACAGAGCCGCCTCAGGATCACCCAGTTCAGGCGGTACCGGCCCACTATCTCAGTGTCACTGTACTGCTCGAAGCTGGTGCAGGCTCGGTACTGCCTGTTGGGGGCATACCGCTGGCAGGCCCTTCCATGGCCGCGCCCCCACTGCTGCCCGCCTTCTCACAACCCTCACTGCTGCCTCCATGTGAGTGGTGGCACTGGCCGTGTCCCTGGCTTGTACCCCCCCCCCGGCAGCTGTATTCCCGTTTCCCCGCCATCCTTTGTGCTACTTCCCCCAGGAACACCTCCCAGATTTGGATGTCCTGCCCATTGTCACTGCCCTCAGTCCACTGTGGCATTTCACTTTTCCTCCTTCACAGTGGCACAGGCTTTCCACTCCTTTCCTGTTCCTGGTGGTTTCCAAGTGTGCTCTGTCCTGCTCCTGCCCTGTCCTGCTCACTGCTACTGTCTGCCTGGTTGCTGTCACTTCGCTCCCACCTCTGGCTTCCCTGTAGCGTTCTTGCGCCTCTCTCTTGTTCCTTTTTATTTTGGATAATTTCTGCTATGGCGCAACTTCCATTTGCTCTCCTATTGCGCATGACGCATACTGTTGAATATCGCACTGCACCATTTATTCATGGTTCCTCCCCCTTCAGTTGCACATGCATTCATTACCATTGCGCTCCTGCGCATTGCGATTTGGGGGTGCAGCTGCCTCCTGCTGAATATCGCACAATGGCACATTTTTGGACTTGCGCTGGTGCATCCCTTTTGCGCATGGCGCAACCCTTTTAAATATCTGGGCCCATGTGTTTTTAGGGATTAATGTTACTAAAACTGGATCCCATTGGGTTTGAGCCCAATATCTGCACATTTCAGTAATGAGGTTGCTTACCCTGAAAGCTGTGATTCAATACTGTTTCATTATGATATTAAAAAAAAACAGGATATAAAAAGTAAACAACAAGCTCCCCTGTTGAGAAACTCATGCCATGACCTATTCCATAAGATGGTGCCATTGAAGTGAGACAGCTAGGTGTAACACATAGAAGTCCTAGGTGTAGTCCCTTTTTGTGGCAGTATTTATTTGTTTAGTTTTTGTTGACCAAAAAAGGGAGGGCTAGGCAATTCTGTCTATTTTCAGCCTCCATCGGGTGGGGTGGGGAGGATACAGATGGAAACCATCTGAAACCGAACCAGATTAAGCTGTTGGTGATATTTTGAGTGACATTAGGTAAGCAATAAACCACAATAGGGTGTGGGTTGTTGTTTAGTAAATACACTACCCAAGGGTCGTAATGAGGCACAAGGCATTTGCGTCAAGTGCCTTTAGCACCTGGGCATTGCATTTATCAGATACACAGCCCACACCGTGAAGTGGCTTACTGCACTTATGAAATGGCCTCCAATTTAAACAAAAATCAGCAAGATACAACAATTCCAGAAATTTGAATAAAAAAGAATTCAAAGCTTTTAAAAAATGTCTGTTTCTATAGTATGGCTGGCAGTATAGCCTAGAGCAGGGGTGTCCAGCCTTTTTGGGGTCGGGAACAGCATTTTAATTTCACAGTCAGGCAAGAGCAACAACATGTGACCCATGCCGCTCTGCTCGCGTACCACTTACCATGCCCACATTTACTATATTTGTACATATTTAGAATGATTTATAGTTAAAATAATGACAGCAGTAGACACTATTGAATGATCAGATTTTATTAAGTTTTCATTTTTAAATCTTTATTTAAGCCACACTAAACATATAAACATATGTAAAACAAATGTTAAAAGCTCAGCAGCAGTACTTTAAAACAACAGCCACACGAAACTTAAGTGAGCACAGCAGCTGAAATAATTTATAACAGCCAGCCAAACAAGTTTTAAAAACGGGCAAGTCAGAAATATAAAAGCTCAGCAACAGTACTTGTAGTTTTAAACAGCCACACTAACATATGTGAGCTCAGCAGCAGTACAGTTTAGCAGCAGAAATGACGGTGAGAAAGAATGACAATACTCACTTACTGAGACTTCGGCATTCAGTAAAGTCGGGAGCTGTGTGAATATATGAAGCTGCACAGTAGGTCAAGTAATACAGCCAGCTGTAGATGTGTAGCTCAGACAATTTGGCAAAGCAGCATCTCAGCATGTGTTGCCAGCTTGTGAGCTAGTAAGCTACTTTGTGGGTTTATCTGTAGCAGAAACCCTGATTTTACACAGTTGAAATGAATATGATTAGCAACCTACCTTTCCAGCACATCAGCGGTAGCATGAATCCAATTTAATTATGTCAGCAGATGAGACAGCAAACAGCCGCATTGCAGCTGACAATATTTTAGTTATCTCTTATTGTTTTACCAGAAATTCAGTGGGAGAGATTGGCAGAACATCAATGGGAGTGCTAGTCAGCAAATCAGACCGCAAAATTCAAAGCGCAGCTTTAGATGTTAACGGACCGCAAATCGATGAGGATCAGCAACTGAGCAGCTTAAATTAACGCCTGGTTACTGCCATTACTACATTCCTGATAATGCAGTACATCTAAAGCATAGTCAGGGAGCCGCAGAAATTCAGCATTGATATAGTAATAATAAGATCTGACCGAAAATGCAAATGAAAAACTGTAGACACAAATGCTGTGATTTTTACCAAGACCTTCGCAAGCAACATAAAATGGCTTGGCGAGTCACATGTTGCTCATTAACCACAGGTTGGACAGCCGTGGCCTAGAGCATTAGTTTGCAGACTTTGTCACAGGGAGCCTCACCAAAGCAATGGGAAAGACCCTGAGCCTCCCCCCAATATAAAAATAATTTTGGGCCTTCCCACTGAAAAATCGCATACTTTGAGCAGTATGTCAGGAATAAAATGAAACTCCTTTGAGTGGCTGGCTCTGATTTTATTCAGCTTATTTTAACCCCTCACCCATAATGCCCTCCCCAGGCCAGCCTACTTGTTCCATTATTTTGACTCTTGTACCATTGTTACCTCTTGCTGCAATATCTTCATGGGTTAGATTGCATTCTCTGTTTTCCCTCTATCTGGTATAAACTTCCTACCCATCTCTGCCCCTCTTACTCTGCTCTTAAGCATCTTCTCAGAGATCCTTTTGCTCTCTCCAGCTTTTGCTCCTAGTACAGTATCTCTCTGCTTGATGCTTGATGCTTGTATTTGGGCTGTTCCATCACCAGCCTAATTGGTCTAATGTTAGCTCTCATTATTTGCTCCTTGTTCATATTTGTTTGCACTGTTGTTCATTTTGTATTGCTTGACTGTTTTGCAGTTACCTTATTTATTTATTGAAGTTTCGGATTAATACCTTTGAGCTAAAAGCTCATTTACAAAGGTTCCACGTCCAGTTTACAGACAAAAGTACAAAAACATTGAACAATGCACGCCAAGCACGTGACAATTATACAATAGTGATTATAAAAATAAATCAGAATAATTAAGGTCTTAACATGGGATTTTTTAGACATTGACTTAAGCTGTATTGTCGATAGGACTGCTTATCCCTCACAGTCTGCCCAAATGGCTACCAGCTGTGTAAGAAAACTGACCAGCCTGCTTCATCTTGAACAGGATGATAGGGACGACAAGTGCCACTGAGGAGATTACGAGTCGAGGGGCAGGGTTGTGGGGGGTTGTTGGTGGTGGAAAGAGAGACTGTGTGGGAAATGGGCAGGATAAGCAGAAGAGGGGACAGGAGGGGGAGAAAGGGAGGAGTGGTGTAGAATTTCATAGAGGGGTAATGAGGAGATGTTGAGCAGCAGAGAGTGGATCCCAGGGGTTGATTAGAGGAAAGAGAGTGTGGTTGGTAAGGGGGTAGAGAGGTGTACTACAAAGGAGGGACCAGTTGGAATGGATGACGAGACATGATGTTTACAGCGAAGTTGGTCCACTGAGGGAAAGGTGATGGAGCAATATTAGACCAGAGAATAAGGGGGTGCGGGGTGCAGGTGGGAGGAGGAGGAGATGAGCTACAGGGGGTGAATTCCAGGGGAGGTGCTGGTATCAGGGTTAAGGTCAGTTATGGGGGAAGAAGGAGGTTGAATGAGGAGTGTAGGGAGGGGGAAAGTAGCATCAAGGGGTGAAAGCCAAGATGGCTCTAGTCATTTGAGTTGCAGTCACAAATACTGCAAGCTGTCAGGTGCATTAGCAGTTTGAATTTAAAGGGGCCGAGTCTGGGTTCCTCGATCAATTCAGTGCTAAGGGAATTTAGCCAGCAGGGACCCTGTATTCGTAGGACCTTTGTCCTTGAGCGGTACAGTGAAATGGGATCTGGAAGCATGCTTTGCTGGATCCCCTGGTTAATCTAGGGTTGGAGGAATATTTGAAGATATTCTGGACACCAGGGGGAGCAAGGCCAAGCGTGGCTTTTTTAGCTAGCAAGCAGACCTGGTACTGGATTCTGTTGTCCAAGGAGAGCCAACCAGTACTTTTTTTTTGTCTTTGTTAACTGGGTAAGGCCCACTAGGCACAAGTACCTGTTTTCAGGGGCGACCTGGGAGCACTGGGCATTTCAGTGACTTGCTCAGAGTCAAACAGTATGCAAATGGAGGTTGTGAGAATCAAACCCAGGTCTGGTCTGCTGGATGTACCAAGCTCGTTCACAGCTCATTACTCCAACCTCTAGGCTGTACTGGCCAGCCCACTGGAATATAGCTTACATGTGTGAGTAAGGCGATCCACGCCCAGGACAAGCCTACATGCTTTGTTTTTTTTTTTGTTTTTATTTTAGTGTTTGGTAACTGGTTAAGGCCCACTAGGCACAAGTGCCTGTTTTCAGGGGCGACCTGGGTGCACTGGGCAGTTAAGTGACTTGCTCAGAGTCGTACAGTATGCAAGTGGAGGTTGTGAGAATCAAACTCAGGTCTGGTCTGCTCGATGTATCAAGCTCCTTCACGCCTCGTTCCTCTAACCTCTAGGCTATACTGCCAGCTCAAGATAGTCTTAATCCTCTTGAGGGCAGTGTTGGTGCCTGCACCATAGACTACCAAGCCGTAATCTATAATAGACAGCACTGAGCTGTTAACCGCTAGTTTGATAGCATTCTCCGTAAGGCAGTTCCTGTGCCGATAGAGTTGGCCTATTCTGGCATTGCCAGCCTTAACGATATGATCAATATGTTGGCTATATGAGAGAGAACCATCAAGGATGACTCCATGGTACTTGAAGCTGTTAACCATTTCAAGTAGTTCAAATTTATTGTTATGTATCTTAAGCCCCCACTTGCATACCCTGAGCAAGTCACTTAACTTCCCTGTGCTCCCAGGTCACACCTGTAAAAAGCTTTCAGCTTAGTGTGCCACTCCTGGGTAAACAATTAAAAAAAAAAAAATTAAGAGAATAGGACTTATGATAATTTTGATGGGAGGCGAACAGCATAGTTTTAGTTTTTTTGTAATTAAGCAAGAGCCTGGAGTAGTGGAACCAGGTTTCCACGGCTCTGAAGTCTGCTTGCATGTTTGTTTCAAGAGCTACAGGATCAGAGTGGCATGTGTAGAGCACAGCATCATCTGCATATAGAAAGACCCTGTTTTGGCATATTCCTGGAAGTTCATTCAGAAACTGGCTGAAAAGTGGGGGCCTATTATGGAGCCTTGTGGTACTCCTGTGGTGACAGGTACGCTGTCAGATAAGGCTTTGTAGATCTTGACCTGCTGTGTTCTGTTGAATAGGTAACTCCGGAACCAGCCCTGGGACTGAGTAGATAGCCCAATTCTAGCCAGTTGATTGAGTAACAAGCTGTGATTGACCGCATTAAAGGCTTTGGTGAGGTCGATGAATGAAGCCCCTACCACGAGACCCCGATCAAGTGCATCGTGGATATAGCCAGTAAATTCAACCAAGGCCGTGAAAGTACTATGTGCCTTCCTAAAACCATGCTGCTGTGGACATTGAAGGTTGTGCTTATCGAGGTATTCTACTAACTGGTCGTAGATTATTCTCTCTAGGGCTTTAGAGAGAAGGGGGAGAATAGAGATTGGCTGATAGGGCAGTTGGCGAGGCAAGTTCTATCACCAGATTTGAAGATTGGGGTGCCCACTTTCGCTTTCCAGTGTTAGGGGAATTTGCCTGTGGTAAGTGAGAGTTTAAGATCCTGGTGAGGGGAGGGAAGAAAATGTCCAGGGTGAGAGTTCAGATCCTAAGATCAAGTGAGTCACCACTGGAGTTGTTTTTTTCTGAGTACCTTACCTAGGTACTTTTTGGTCTCAGGAGCCATAAGAATCTTAAGGTAGAAGGGATGTGTTGCACCAGCCTATGGGATGACATTGTGGCATGGGTTATATCGCAGGGCTTGGGAAGGAGAAAGTCCGGGGGGGAGAACTCCACTGAGATCTGAGAATGGCTTGTTGAAGGATCGGCAGTATTTTTAGGGTCTTGGGTAATTACTCCATTGATATTAAGTAGCGTGGGAGGGATTTTGCTGTGACAACCTGTTAGGGATTTGATGTTCTCCCAGAACTTTATTACCCCAGGAGTAGTTTAGTTCTCTTTTGAAGTGTGACATTTTAGTTAGGCAGATAGTGCTGGAGCACTTATTCCTAGCTGTTTTGTAGTTTTGGATGTCTATAGGATACCTCGTGCTTTTGGCTATGTTCCACAGATTATCCCTAGCCCTCATGAGTTCGAGGAGCTGGAGTGTGAACCATGTCTTACGGGAACCTTTAATTTTCCCTGTTTTTTAGTGGGGCAAATATGTTGCAGGCTGTATTGAACGTGTTAATAAAGCACTGTAGTGCAGAATCCACATCAGCAGCAGAAAAGACCCCGACCCCATCTTGCATCCTGAGGTAGGCTATGAGGGAGGTAAGATGCTCCTTTTTAGTACTCTCGTAGTTATTGTTCTGGGAGGGGTTTTGGAGACTTGTTCCTCCAGGTGCATAGAACAGGTGAGTGATTGCTGATAGTGTCTGCTAGTACGGTGGTGCTAGATATTCTTTGTGGCTGATTAGTTAGTATCCAGTCTATAAGTGTACTGGTGCCAGTGTGGTAGTTTACCCTAGTAGGGGACTGGACAAATTGGACCATATCAATGGCTGCGATGGCATCCTTGTAAGGAACTGCTTCAGGGGATAACCAATTTACATTGAAATCCCCAAGTATTAGTACTTCGGAGGAAGCCAGAGGTCAGTCATGTAGTCAAGTGCTAGTTTAAAACCAGCCGCCTGATTTATGGGGGGAATGTACACGGATATTACAGTGAGACACTTTCCTTGGGCCCCAGTTTGTAGCTGGATTGCAAGCAGCTGTGAGCTGCCCCTGTGGATAGGACTGGGAGTACTCTGCCTTGGAGGGTATCCTTAACATGTATAACACAGCCTCCACCTCTTTTCCCTAGTCTGTCAACCCTGAAGGTTGTGTAGCCCTCGAGTTGAATTGCTGAGTCTGAGGTTTTAGGGGTAAACCATGTTTCTACAATTGAGAGGATATCCGGTTTATGCTGGAGTGTCCATGCCTGCAGAATATCAGATTTTGCCAGGAGGCTACATACGTAGCAATAGGAGCAGCCAGGCAAGTATTACTGCTTGCAGTTTTAAGCATTTTAACTCCTGGGATCTGCTTTGTGAATTGGACTTTTCTAGGGACATGGATATGTTGTTCATCCACACTGTCTGGCAGGTTCCTTGCCGCTTTAAATCTTGCCGGAAGGTCTTCAAGCTGGCTCCTCCCACCCACCCGGGTGGTAAAACTCTCGGCTCCGCCCCATGACGCCAGATCTTCCTTACCGCTTGGAAGCTCAGGTTCCCTCCTTAACGCTCTGCGTATAAGACTGGTTCCTAATTCTTCGAGTTTGAAATTAAAAAGTTTTGCTAAAAACTGGTCTTCTCTCCCTCAGCAGCTCACGATGGACAAATCGACTCGGTTCCGGAGATGCCCTTGTGGGCAGAAAATGTCTCGGACGGATCCGCACTCCGCGTCGTCTACTGCTTGGGCCTTGAGCACGACCCTCAGGCCTGCGACCTGTGCTTTCCTTTTTCGCCCACGTCCTCAAAGACGCGCTGCCGCTTACAACTGGGGCGTCCCAGAAGAGATTTCTCGGTAAAGTCAAAAGAGGCCCGTTGGCGGTGTTCATGGGCGGGCGGGTTCGGCGGATCAGCTCGAGCAGATGATCGCCTCGAAGAGGAGGCGGCGCTGCGCTTTCTCCTCGGCTGCTGCATTTGTTCCGCTTTTCTCGGTGCCTCTTATTCAGCTTCTTTTAAGGAGCTTTGTCTGACCCTTTCGACAAAAGGTGAGGGTCCAACTTCTTCTGGACCGTTTTCTCGGTCCAAAACGAGAGACAAGAGTAAGTCTTACCGTCGACGCTCTTGGGAGCGGGAAAGATCCCTCTCCCCGAGTTGTCGGCCATCGACTTTGGTCGACCTCTCGGCTTCGGCCACTGGTTTCATGGTGTCCCCGTCAGGCCAGTTGACTGAGACTCCCGTCGACTCGGTCGAGATTTTTCTCGACCCGTTGGATGGGTTGTCGGCTGGAGAAGCCGAGAATCCCCTCTCCCCGGTTCCCCCGGTGGGAGTTGAGGATCCCGTCGGCTCGGCTGTGCCTCCGGTTCCGGAGCCTTCGGTTGAATCGTCCGAACCGAGGGGAGTGCCGCTTCCCCGCGACACCTCCCCGCACTGTCCTCGGCCTAGCCGAGGTTCTCGGTCTCGGTCTCAGACGTCTTCGCGGTCCAGCCGATCCCGTCGTCATAGGCGCCTCGGCTCTGCGACTAAGCGGCAGCCGGGCGTCATCGCCATCCTTCCTCCTCCTCGGACGGTGAGGAAGCCGGGCGAAGTTGTGTCGGAGGTATGAGGAACTCGGGCAACAGTTCCTTCTGACCGGAATAAGTCGACGCCGTCGTCTTCCCCGGCCATTAAGTGGCTGTCACCGGAGCGGCCGAAACAACCCCTCGTTCTAGCCGAGGAGCCTGTTCCCAGGCCGGTTGTTCGGCCAAATCCAGCTGCCCCACCGATTCTGGTGGAACCTCCGCCTCCACAGCCGTTAGTTGGGGCTCCAACCGAAAATTCTCGGTCGGCTCGGGGTCTGCCCCATAGGCTGTCTGTCACCCTCACTCCCGATAGACCTCGGCAGGTGGAGGGTGGCTCAGGCCCGAGGCAGCTTTTTGAGGACTCTTCCGGTCTCGAGGATGATTCTCCTTTTCCAAGCGAATGGACTTGGAGTCCCAGGAGGACAGTTGGTGGATGATAGCCTTCGTCCTTCCTAGGATTGCTTCGCTCATCTCGAGTCCACCGGGATGAAGCTCGAACCTGCTTTTAAACAGGCCAGGTATCTCACGGAGATTCTGGACTGAGGGATTCCTCACGGAGGCCTTTCCGTGGCCGAGGCCATATTGGGTCCGCCTGAGCTCTGGTACGCCCTGCTTCCTGTCCTGCGCTCGCCAGGATGGCCAGGAAGTATGCGGTCCCTACCGTTCCCTGTCCGTTTTGAACACCGGCGGAGGGGTTGGTTACCGACAGCGTCGCCGCGGCTGGAACGCTAGGGATGGGACAAACCTTCCCGACAAGGAGTCCAAGAAATTGGACTATGCCGCGAAGTTTATGCTGGCGTCTTCCTTGGTTTTCGCCAGGCCAGTTCGGCCGCCCTCATGGCACATTTTTCATGCCCTGTTGGGCTTCCTGGATGAGGTCGCCTCATCTTCCCGCTGATCTGCAGACCACGGTCAGGCAGGTGCGGGACCAGGGCAGGGCAGTGGCCAAGCAGCAGCTCCAGACTGCTTTTAGACATTGGGGACTCATGTGTGCCAGGTCTGTGGCGGCTGCAGTGGCTATGCGTGCCGTCGGGCTTGGCTGAGGATATCCACCTTACTTGGATACCCAGCACAAGTTGGCGGATGTTCCCTTTTGGGACTGACCTTCGCCCTGGGGTGGAAGGTCACCTGCAGAGGATCGAGAAGTCCAATGCTACCTTGACCTCGGTCTCTTCCGGCCAGAAGGACAAAGGCTGCAGACCACAGCCTAAGCCTTTTTCGTCCTTCTGCGCCTCATGTACGCCCAGCCCAGCAACGGCCAGGGGCAGCAGGCTCGGGCTTGGCATCCCAAACCTAAGCTGCCGGCTTCTCCAGCAGGAAGCAGGGAGGTAAGGCCCAGGAGGTCCCTCGGCCGTTCCTCTTCCAAGCCTGCCCAGTGACGGGCTGAGGGTGTCGCCTCAACCCCGGCCACCACCCCAGGTTCCCTCTGGGGGGACGGCTCCGCACTTCCTTTCCGCCTGGTCCGTTATTACCACAGCAGGTGGTACTGGAGGTGGTGGGAAAAGGCCTGCCCATCTAGAATTGAGCAGGCCCCGCCCCTTCAGAGCCGCCGCACCTGGGGCCTCGGGTCCGTAGCCTCACTGTCGTCTGTCGGGCCGACATCGCCTCCTCCTCCAAAAGGAGGTGATCAGGAGGTGGCGACCTCCCTCAGACCCTGGGTTTGTGTCCAGGTACTTCCTGGTTCTGAATGGATGGGGGCTGGCGCCCATTCTCGTCCTCCACGACCTGAACAAGTTCTAAGGTTTCGAACCTTCAGGATGGTCACTCTGGCTCGATAATACCATCCCTGGAACACGCGTGGTTCTGCTCTCTGGACCTGCAGGACGCGTTCTTTCACGTCCCTATCCATCCGTCACATCGGAGATCTTCGCTTTGAGCAGAGGGGTCCCTTCGAGTTCCGAGCCATGCCCTTCGGCCTGTCTCCAGCTCCCAGGATCTTCACCAAATGCATTGCAGTGGTGACAGCTTTCATGGCCGTGGGGTCAGGTGTACCCTTACCTGGACGATTGGCTGATAGCAGCCCCCTCCAGACAGGAGGTGGAGGCGGGTCCAGAGATCCTGGCCCTCAGGTTTGCTCTCAGAGTCGGCCTTCTCATCAATGAGGCCAAGTCAGAACTCGAGCCAAGCAGGTGATTCTATTTATCGGGGCAGAGCTCAAACTCTTCTCGAGCCAGAGCACGACTCCTGTGGACAGGGCCGAGGTTCTTACCTCCTTGCCCAATCATTTCTGGTTGGGCACCGCGCCCTGCCCGGGACTTCCTGCGCCTCCTGGGTCTCATGGCGGCCTGTACCAGCGTGGTCCGTTGGGCACGCTGGCACATGCGCCCCCTTCAGTGGGGACTGGCCAGCCAGTGGTCACAACGCTGCGATCCATTGGACCAGCTAGTGATGGTGACCCAGGAGATGTGGAACACTCTCCGGTGGTGGACCGTTCCATCTCATCTGCAGGAGGGCATCCCATTTGTCCACCCCGAGCCGACGGTCTCTCTATCGACCGATGCCTCTCTGATGGGTTGGGGTGCCCATCTGGGGGAACACTGAGCGCACGGCCTCTGGTCCCCGCGGGAGTCCCGATGCCACATCAACCTGCTGGAGCTCCGAACGGTCCGCCTCGCTCTCACCGCCTTTGCTCCGTTTCTCCGGGGTCAAGTGGTCCGAGTCCAGACGGACAATACCACGACCATATACTACCTAAACCACCAGGGCGGGATGCGTTCCATGCCTCTATGCAGGGAAGCTCTCCGCATTTGGTCACTCGTGTGCAGCCTGGAGGCGGATCTCCTAGCCATTCATGTGGCAGGAGCCTCCAACACCTTGGCCGATGCCCTGAGCCGGATAGGGGCTGCTTCTCACGAGTGGTCTCTCCTGCCGGAGGTAGTACAAGATCTGTTCTCCCATTGGGGCACACCTCAGGTGGACTTGTTTGCCTCCAGGGAGAACACGAAGCTGAGGCTGTTTCATGCCCCCCCCCCAGCAGGGCTCGCTGCAGGGGGATGCCTTCTCGAGGCCGTGGACCCCGGGCCTCTTCTACGCCTTCCCCGCTTCCCTTGATTCACAAGGTGCCTCAAAGCAAGGAGGGACAAGGCGCAGGTGATTCTGATAGCCCCAGACTGGCCCCGCCAGTTCTGGTACCCAGATCTCCTCAGCCTCAGCTCCAGGTTCCCGAGGCAGCTTCAGCTCACCCGGACCTGCTCTCAGTCAATCAGGGGAAGGTGTTCCATCCGGACCTTCAATCCCTGCACCTGACGGCCTGGTTCCTGAGCGGCTAGAGTTCCAGGCCTTGGGTCTTTCCGACGAGGTCCTCAATGTTGTTGAGGCGTCCCATAAGGAGTTGACCAGAAAATGTTACGCCTTCAAATGGAAAAGATTTTCCATTTGGTGTCAGGGCAAGGGCTTGGACCCTTCCTCCTGTCCTTTGGCAAGCATCTTGGACTATTTATGGTCCCTTTCTAGTCAAGGGTTTAGGTCGACAACCCTAAGGGTGCACCTGGCAGCCATCTCTGCTTACCGGGCGCGGGCTGGGGAGCAGTCGGTGGCGCAGGAGAAGGTGGTCTGGCGCTTCTTCAAAGGCCTTGATCACATTTCCTCCGTGCAGAGAACCTCCCACCTCCATGAGATCTACTGCTGGTACTGGCAAAGCTCCATGGGCAAGCCATTCGAACCTCAATGCACAGGTGTGAACTCTCTCACCTGTCGTGGAAGGACGCCTTGGTGGCTATCACGCAGCCAGAAGGATGGGAGAACTCCAGGCGCCTGCATTGAGTCTCCTTACCTGGTCTTCCACAGGGACAAGGTTGTCCCTCGCCCCACCCGAAATTCCTTCCGAAGGTGGTGTCGGAGTTTCACCTTAACCAGGTGTTGACTTGCGGTGTTCTACCCCAGTCACACCTTGAGGCTGAATACAGGCTCCATCTTTGACTTCCTAGAAAGGCGCCGCTTATTATAAGGGAGCGATTATTGAAATGGGAGAGGTTCGCCAGCTGTTTGTCACCTACGCTTGAAGCCGCATCTGGCAGACCTGCAGCCAAGCGGACGATAAGCAGGTGGGTCACCTCCTGCATAGATCTCTGCTACAAGTTGGTGGGCATGGAGCCTCCCAGGAGGGATAAGAGCTCATTCTACCCGTCATACTGCTGCATCGGTGGCTGCTTCCAGGGACGTCCCTATCCATTACATCTGCAGGGCTGCTACCTGGAAGTCAGCACACGCCTTTATTACCGATTACCACATCGACCTTGAGTCACGCCGGGATGCTGGTTTTGGGGCCTCAGTTCTCCAATCTTTATTCCCTAAGTAGGGGGTGTGCGCCTTGCCTCCTTCCTCCCGGAGAACTGCTAAGAGTCTGCCAGACAGTGTGGATGAACAACATATCCATGTCCCTAGAAATACAGGTTACTCACCTGTAACAGGAGTTCTAGGAATGGTATATGTTGTTCATCCACACGACCCACCCGACCTCCCCGGCTTCGACGCACAACCTGAGCTTTCTCCAGCGGGCTGTAGATCTGGCGCCATGGGGCGGAGCCGAGTTTTAACACCGGTGGGTGGGAGGAGCCAGCTGAAGACCTTCCAGCAAGATTTAAAGCGGCAAGGAACCTGACAGACAGTGTGGATGAACAACATATACCATTCCTAGAACTCCTGTTACAGGTGAGTAACCTGTATTTTTTTGCTCTGATCCAAGGAGACTAGGTAAAAGTTCAGCTGTGTCGGAGGGATTAGGTAGTTGCACTTGTCTGGGTACTCTGGCATCAGGGTTTTTTTTAAAGGCAAAGTCTCTGCACTTTGTTCCAGGAGTAGGGAGGTAGAAAGGATCACAGGCTAGTTTGGGGATGGAATTGTCCGGATACAGTTCCTGTCATTTGCAGCTAGGGAGTGACAGCTTAAGCAAAAATAGAAGACAGCAGCATAGTACTAAGGATTGCATTTTTATTGGAAAGGAATAGGCTGCAATGGAGTGACAGATCACTGTTCTGAACAAGGAGGAGGGACAGGAGTGGGGCTACAAGGGGAGAAAGAGTATTTAAAAGGTGGCCTGGGTGGGTAAGTGAGGGGGACAAAAATCAGTACCAGGAGTTCAGCAGACAGAGACAGGGAGAGCTCGAGTGTAGAGAGCCCAGTATCCTGGGGCGGCCAATGGGAAAGGAGCAGGTTAACAGAGGCAGCCAATCGGGGAGAAAGAGCGAGGAAGGCATCAAGAATCAAATAATTCGGTGCAGCTGAGAACCGTACCTGGGGAGCTATTCTTGAGGTAATGGAAGCTGGACAGTGGAGGTCTGCAGGCGCTGCACTGCAGCTGGGGCTGAAAGCACCAGATAAAGAGCAAGTGGATCTGTTGCAAGTACTCAGCCCCTGCGCCCAGACAATCAGAAGGCTGTTACTGCTGCATCATCCAACCTCTGCTAGATGGTGACCAAGCCGCTACTTGTGCTGTCCTCACTCCCCAAAGAAGGAGAGCCGTCAGTGGATGTTCGGTCCTCCTTCATGCAGCCAGCCCTCATGCAACTCAGGTCTATTCCTGAACCTTGTTTACCAGCATGGTGACAGGAGAGGTGCCCAGACCCTGAAAACTCCATGCCACAGAGCCAGCACTGTATTTCTGATTTTAAGGAAAAATAGTAAAAATATGGTAGGAGAAAGGTGGGGAATCAGGAATTTTGGTTGCACCTGGAAAGGGATGTGCAACCAGAGAAGCAAGCTGAGGTTCTTTATCACTGTATATTGTGGTATATCATGCTGCATGATAATCGCGATATTGTTTTTTTTACAATGTTAAATTATCGTCAGTGGTGTTTATCATGATATATCCTCATATCGAGTTATTGTGACATCCCTAGTACACAGTGCCACTGCTGGCCCAAAGCCTTCATTGTGTTGTGCAGCCTCACTTTGTCAGGGACCTGACATAGCACGGCTTCATTAAATTTTGGGAGCTGTTTGTTTTATTTATTTGTTTTTTTTATTTTATTTAAAAGTTTCACCAGGAAGGCATGCTGAGCAGGTTTCCTCATTTCCAGATGCATCCCGTGGGAAGCGGGGTAATTGGTAACATTTCACATTGATAGCAAGAACTTATTATGTACAGTTAGCAAACTGTCTCAATATGGGGCAGCAACTTAATAGTGATATGTTTGTTTTGGGCCAGCTGCTGCAGCTTGTGCTGCGTATTTAATAACGCATTTCACGTTAACTTTATTTCTACTTCTGCCATGGTGTGTGAATGGGAGGCATTTATTTTTGTAATTGTACTGGCTGCTTGCCATCGCACCCTTCAACTCTTGAGCCACTTTCTCTTGTGCCAGCTTGTGTTCGTTTTTAATACATAATTGCCAAGTTCTTTTTCTGTGACTTAAAAATGGCTGTTCTCAACAAATCAGGGAGAACAACTTTTTCAGAACATTTAGGGAAACATGACATAGCTGCTGCAATCATAGCCTGTACTCAGTACAACACTGCAGCTAACTAGAGCGTAAGCTGAGCAGCAGTCTCAGCTGTTCCAATTAGGGTTTCTTTTTAAAATTTAAAAAACATTCTAACTCTAATATTATAAAAAATAAAAATCACAAAAGTGTTAAGAACTGGCAGTATATAGCCTAGTGGTTAGAGTTAGAGTAACAAGCTGTGAATGAGTGTGGTGCATCCAGCAGACCTGGGTTTGATTCCACTTACATACTGGGTGACCTTGAGCAAGTCACTTAACTGCCCAATGCTAACATACTAAAATGCCAGCAGAATAGGCCTAACGGTCTTTCGTGTCTGCTCGTTTGGTCAGCCCCCACCCTGGGAGCTGACCTTGCTGCCCCCCTCGCTCTCTCTGGCTTCTCCCTTCCCAGTCCCGGATATTCCCATTGCACTGGATTTTGCTTCCAGAACCCTTCCCCTATACCTGTCCCACCCCCTCTTGAACCCCTCCACTGTCTCTGCCTCCACCAGCCCCCTGGGCAGCACATTCCATGGCTCCACCACCCTCTCAGTGAAGTAGCACCTCCTCCTTTCTTCCCTGAATCTCTCCCCCCCTCCAGCTTCCATCCGTGCCCTCTAGTTGCCCCCCCTTCCTTCCTTCCTTCGGAGCACCCTGACTGCTCCTCCCCTATTTACCCCCTTCAAGTACCTGAAGACCTCTATGCTCCCATGACACACCTAGAAATGACCTATTGGAAACCTCTGTAAATGAGTCACTGACTCAATGATGTATCTGTTTCTCATTTACTTTGATTTGCTTTGAATTTTAGAAGAAGAAGCAGGCAAGAGCCCACAAAAGCTGTCCAATGTTAATAATAGTAATCTAGTAGATCTCTTTCTGCTAGGTATCCAGTCTTTCTTTAAAGGTATTACAGTTTCCATTATTTACTACTTCTAATAGCAACTTGTTCCAAATATTTACAACTCTTTGTGTAAAGTAATTCTTATGTTTTTTCAGTTTTTAAAATTATTAGGCTGAATTTGTTTGTTGTGTCTTCTTAAGTTATGTAGAGTTCTGTATTTGAAATTCATACCCTCCGTAAGTTCTTAATCATTAACAGTTTTATACATTAACAATAAATCCCCTCTAATACATCTTTTATCGAAAGTGTGTAATCTGAGGATATATAGACGGTCATCATAAGTTTTGTCCTGTAATACCCTCATCAAACTCATCGTCTTTCTTTGTATATGCTCCAGTGTAAGTCTATCAGCATTATTTAGTGCACTCCAGAATTGTAAACAGTAACCTAGATGTGGTTTCACATATGCACTATAAAGGGGAAGTCTCAGTTCCTTGGATTTGCTTAGAGTGTCTGTTGCATTTATCAAATAATTAACTTTTTTGAACACTTCTGAACACTGACATTGTCATTTATGGTCATTAGTTTTTTTTTTAAATTCAACTTTCTATTGTTTTATAAGGTATACATAACATCAGGTATAAGCTTTGTGTATAACAGTCAGTACACATAAAATACATTACACAACATTTAAACACCTCTTACCCCCAGAGCGTGCCCACTTAAGTGAAAAATTTAAAGGAAAGATTTAAGTGTTCTATCAGTGTTAACAAAGAGGAGAGTTGAAATCTGTTTACAAGGCTAATGTAAATACAATGCATAAAGTTTTCCCCATTTTCTTCTCAAAGGACGCCAACCTGTTATTTGAACCAGCAATTAAATGCTCAGTTCTAAAGCTTATTGAGAGCTTCATCGACCACTCATTGTAGGATATAACCAGTTGGTCCATCCAGTGCTTAAGCACCAGCCTTTTAACAATGATGGATATTAAGGCCATATGGAATTTGCGTTCTTTAACCCTGACATTGGAATACACCCCAAGAATGCATATTTCAGCTGTGAAAAGGTCCTCCAGCCCCAGTAAGGGGTCCAAATTAGATAGGATATGTTGCCATAATGGAGCAATCTTTTCGTATTCCCAAAAAATGTGTAATAGGTTCCCTTCTTGTTTGCCACACCTGGAGCATGTGGGGTCTGGAAGTCTGCCAATTTTAGCCAGTTTGATCGGGGTATAGTACATATTATGTAAGATTTGGTATTGGGTGAGTCTAAATATGTCCTGGGAATGATGATATATAGATCCTGCCATATTTGTACCCAGTTAAAGGGTAGGTAAGGCAAAAGAGAGTTCCAAACTGGGGAGCCTGGAATGGGGTCTGAAAATTTAATAGTTAGCAATTGGGTACAGAGCAAGGAAATGCAGTGTGGTTTGGAGGACAGATCCTGCAAATGGTGTAAAATGTGGCTTATCTTAGTGGGTTGGGGTTTGACACCAAATTGCCTGCCTACCAGATGTCGCAGTTGGAAAATCTTGAATATGTGCCATTGCTTTATATTGAATTCCATGAGGAGTTCGGAAGAATATAAGTCTGCCAGTAAGATGCCTTGTAATTGAGGTAACCAATTGGGAGTAAGACTGGTCCCATTGATCCTAATGTTGGGGTAATGGAAAATTGGTTGTGCCATATCAAACTGTGGAGACATCTTATAATGTGAGCAACACTGAAGGAAAACCCTGAATGTGATATCAATCATTGAGTGTCTGAGCGGAACAGGGAGAGACTGTCTGGAAGAGTAGAAGATGGTTGTAAGATGCAGGCTATGTGAGTTCAGAAGGCATCTTTCTAGTTGTAGCCAAATAGGGGTATATTCATTGTTAGCAATAGAAAACCGTCTACCAGCCCATGAAAGATGACTAGCCCAGTAGTATGTGAGGAAGTTTGGAAGGCATAAACCCTCCATTCCTTTGGGGAGTCTTAGTTTGAGAAGGGATTGCCTGAGACGTTTATGTAACCAGATGAAGCCTGTGGTGAGAGCATGTATATGTTGGAAGAAGGAGAGAGGAAGCCAGATATTAAGCATGTTAAGAGGGTAGAAAAGGTGGGGAAGAATGTTCATTTTAATAATGTTTATCCTGCCCCATAAAGATGGGGAAGAGATTCTCACCTCCGCAGATTCTGTTGAATAGTAGTTACCAGGTCATCTAGATCTGACTTCTTTTCTTACGCGAGGTCAGAGGTTAACTATATACCCAGATACTGAATTGGGAGACCATTTCATCCCAAAGTGGCTGAAGTCAGTTCTCTGCATGAAACAGTTTAAAGGGAAGATCTCCATTTTAGTGAGGTTCAGTTTATAATTTGAAATTCTGCTATATTGAGTTATGACCTCAAGGGTATGTGCTAGGGAGGACACTGGTTGTTCTAGGTGGAGCAAAATGTCATCTGCATATACTGATAAAGTGAGAGAATGGTTAAGTATTGAGATACCTTGAATCTGAGGAAATCTTTTAATGTGATAGAGAGAAGGTTCCAGATAAAGGTTAAACAAGAAGGGTGAGAGAGGGCAACCTTGTCTGGTGCCAGTGAAAGAGGAAAAGAAGAGGAAAACTCCCCATTACAGTATATTTTTACAGAGGGAGAGGAGTACGCCATTTGGATCCACTTAAGAAAATTGAGGGGAAAGCCCATTTTTCCCAAAGTCATCCAGAAGAATGTCCAGTCCACCCTATCGAATGCTTTTTCAGTGTCTAAAGAAATCAAGCGCCATAGGATTTTGAGAGGATTGGGCGAAGTGGAATATGTGTTTAATTGTCCTAAGGTGGTCAGCTGAAGAATGGCCTGGGACAAAACCTACCTGTTCTGAGCTTAATAGGGGATTCCAGATTTATAAAATACGCTGAGAATTTCGCAGTTAAGGAGAGAGATGGGGCGGTAACTGGCAGAGTTGGTCAGGGTTTTATCTGGTTTAAGTAAAAGAATTATCGTGGCTTCTAGTAAGGTCGGGTCTAAACAGGTAGCGTTAAACATGTATTGATAGAGAGTTAATAAGAGAGAGGCTAATTCTTTAGAGAAGGTCTTGTAGAAATTGGAAGAAAAACTATTCGGGCCTGGCGCCTTATCCAGAGCTAAAATAGAGATCACCTCCTCTATCTCTTTTAAGGTGATTGGGGAAGATAAGGAGTTTTAAATAGAGGTTGGTAGACAGGGAAGGTCGAGAGCATCCAAGTAGTCTTGGATTTCCTTGGGGGGGCGATGGAGAATTATTTTTGCTGTAAAGAGTACGATAGAAGGATACAAAGACCTGAGCAACGTCCTGCGGTAAAGTTTTGATAGAGCCATCTTGGGCAGCAATAGAGGGTATTAGTCTGGAGCTCTCCAGTTTACATAACTGTAAAGCCAGAAGCCAACCTGCTTTCTCCTCCTGCTCAATATATTTAGTTTTTGTTTTGAAAATAGTAAATTCTGCCTTTTCCCGCAGCAATTCAGCGTATTCATTTCTTACATCTAGTAATTTTTTCAGGGTGTCAGAGGACGATGAGGAAGATAAAGAGGATTCTAGGACTTTAATTTGAGATAGAAGAGATAGGGCTTTGGCTTCCCAATGTCTTTTCTTTTGTGAGGCTAGTTTAATGAATTTGCCTCGAGGATAACATTTAAGCGCACACCATAACAGATCTTCTCTTTGGATGGTGCCTTTGTTCAGATCTATGAAGGAGTGAATAAGAGATTGGATGTGAGTAACCGTGGATTTATCCTTAAGTAATTGCGTGTTTAATTTTCAAACCAAGTCTTTCTGGTGGTCAGGATTAGGAGAAAGGGTCACCCAAGTAGCAGAATGGTCTGATAATACATTTGGTTCCATACCAGCATGACAAATACCAGTGAGAAGGGGAAGACTGACTAGAATGTAATCCTGTCTGGACCAGGATTGATGGACAGCTGAATAAAAAGAGAAGAGGCGATGGGAAGGGTTGAGGATACACCATGGATCGCATAGACCCAGAAGTTCCATAAAATCCTTTAGGGCGGTTTGAGAGTGAGATGGGGGTTTCAAAGGTAAATACGATCTGTCAAAATCCTGTGTCGGAGGAATGTTCCAATCCCCCCAGGTATTAGGATAGTCGGTAAAAAATGTGCGATTTTATTGGCTAGCTTCATGAGGAATGTAGCATCCCCTCCCACTAGTCCATATATAGATCCCAGGACCACAGCTGTATTGTTGAGGGATCCCTTAACTAAGATGAACCTTCCAGCTGGATCTACAATTGATGATTCAGCCTGGAAGGATACCTTCCCCATAATTAAAATGGCCACTCCTCTACTAGAGGAAGAGTCACCAGCGGCATAAAACTGAGTGACACCTTGCCGTCGTAACCAGCTGGCTTCAGTCATTAAAGGTGGGTTTCCTGTAGGAGGATTATGTCAGCATTGAGCAGAGAACAATGTTTAAGAACTTGGTGTTGTTTCAAGGAATCTCTAACTCCCCTAACATGCCACGTTGCAATTTTAATAGGACTATTTTATTTATTTATTTTATTTATTGAATTTTGATGACTGGGTTGGCCCACTGGGTCCTGAAGTTCCCTTTTTCAGGGGCGACCCGGTGGGACTATTCTTAGACTATTAGAGAAGTGCAGGAAGAGTTTGTGGAATTGGGGAGGGGCCTTAGTCAAGTAGCACGCACGGTAACCTTCTTGGAGGTGCTACCCATCTATGGCATAGGAGAGACTAGGGTGTTCCGCACCATGGGATTCAATCAGTGGTTGAAAAACTGGTGTGGAGCTCAGGGATTTGGCTTCATTGGGGACTGGGGGTCCACCTGGAGTGATGCAAGCCTATACTGGCATGATGGGCTGTATCTGTCCGGGAGGGGAACCAGGATCCTAGGTGATAGGTTTAAATGCTTCATTGGCAAGCTTTTAAACTAGCCAAGGGGGGAGGCACTGGAAAGGAGCAGGAAAATCCTAGCCCCCCCAAATAATCATGGTAGTAAGTGGCAAACACCAACATACAGGTGTCGATAGGGAGAAGAGCAGGGGTAAATGGAGAAAGTGACAAAGGCAAGAAGGACAGGGATGGGGCAAAAGGGAGTAAGGCCATCAGGAAATGGAGGGTAATGAGTACCAATGCCCGTAGTCTGGGCAACAAGCTCCTGAGCTGGTGGCCTTAATGGAAGAGGGATGCCTGGATATTGTAGCAGTCACAGAAACATGGTACACAGAGAACCATGACTGGGATGTTAACATACCAGGGTACATAACCTACAGGAGAGACAGGCAGGGGAGAAGAGGGGAGGAGTAGCTCTCTATGTAAAGGAAGAGATAAAAGCAACTGAACAAAACAGTAAACAGGGAGAGAGGAGGCACTGTGGGTCACCTTGAGACTGAAAGGGCACCACAATCCGCACAGGGTTAGGTACAGACCCCATGTCAGGGAAGGAATGGACAAGGATATGATAGAAGGCATTCTTAGAATGGCTGAGAAAGGGGAGATACTGTTGATGGGAGACCTGAATATGCCAGATGTTAACTGAGCACATTTGCTGCAGCCACATCCAAGAGCAGGGCCATTCTTGATGCCCTACAGGTGGCAGGCATTAGAAGCTAGTTTCGAACCCACTGTGAGGGAGCAATCTTAGACCTCATACTCTCAAACGGGGCAGTGAGAGGATCTCAGATCTAGAAGTGGGTTGCCATCTGGGGATAAGTGACCATCAAACAGTGTGGTTCACATTAAACTCAGCTACAGAGTCAAGCTTCATACAAAGTGAGGGTACTGGACTTTAGGAGGGCTGACTTTGGCAAGATGGGAGAGTGCCTCAGAAAAGCACCAGCAAACAGGCTAGAAGGAGTGGAGCAACAATGGGAATTATCAAACTGCCATCACAGAGGCAACAAGCCTTGTGGAAGCAAATAAATCAAATGAAAGAAAAGCCACTATGGTTCTCAAAAGAGGTGGCTGTGAAAGTCAGGAAGAAAAAGATAGCATTCCGGAAGTATAAGGAAACACAGAAGGAGCAGGACAGAGAGCTGTACCAGTTAAGGCAGAAGGAAGCAGGGAGGGAAGTCAGAATAGCAAAGGCCCAAACTGAGGAAAAGATAGCCAACTCAGTTAAGAAGGGGGATAAAACCTTTTATAGGTACATCAGTGAGCGTAGAAAGACAAAGGGAGGGATAGTGAGGCTGAATAGAATGAACAGTGGGTGGGCAGAGGAGAACAGTGAAAAAGCAGGAATACTGAACGAATATTTCTGCTCAGTATTCACAAAAGAGGAGGGGGAAGTGCCTAATCCAGTTAACAGAAGCACTCTTGATAGGGGGGTCGATCCTAGTGCTTTCACAGAAGAAAGGGTTCTGCAAGAACTCCTAAAACTGAAGGTGGACAAAGCAATGGGTCCTGATGGAATTCACCCCAGAATTCTAAAACAATTAAGGGAGGAACTAGTGAAACCACTGGCTACTCTTTTTAATAAATGATGGGAGGATGGTGTGGTACCGAGGACTGGAGGAAGGCGGATGTGATTCCCTTCACAAAGTGGGTCCAAGACAGGTAGGAAACACAGACCTGTCAGTCTGACCTCTGTGGTAGGGAAAGTGATGGAGTCACTTCTGAAGGAAAGAATAGTCGAGTACCTAGAGGTCAGTGGAGCACAGGACCCAAGGCAGCATGGGTTCACAGCGGGAAGGTCATGTCAGACGACCTAATAGATTTCTTGACTGGGTGACCAAAGTAGTAGACCAGGAGGGGCTGTGGACATGGCTCACCTAGACTTTAGTAAGGCATTTGACACAGTCCCACACAAAGATTAATAGTCAAATTAACCAGCCTGGGAGTGGGACCCAGGTGGTAGCCTGGTAAAACATTGGCTGGACAACAGGACACAGAAGGTAAATACAAATGGAGTCCACTCTGAAGAAAGGGGGTTACTAGTGGGCACCGTGAGGTTCCTCAGATTGGGTCCAGTCCTTTAATGTCTTCATCAGTGACATTGCAGAGGACTGGAAGGAAAAGTGTGCCTTTTGCAGGTGACACAAAGATCTGCAACAGGGTTGATACACAAGGAGGCGTGGAAAGGATGAAAAGGGACTTGGCAAGGTTGGAGAATGGTCAAGTATGGCAGCTTGGATTCAATGCAAAGAAGTGCAAAGTAATGCACCTGGGAAACAAGAACCTAGGGAAGAATACACAATGGGTTGGGAGGTAGTAACAACAACAAAAAAGGAAAGGGACCTGGGGGTAATCATATCAGATGACCTTAAGGTTAGCAAGCAATGTGAGAAGGCAGTGGGGAGGGCTGGGGTATACTGGGATGTATAGGGAGAGGCATCATCAGCAGAAAACAGGAAGTTGTTATCCCTCTGTACAGACAGTTGGTGAGACCCCATCTGGAGTACTGTGTCCAGTTCTGGAGACCCCATCTCCGCAAGGACATAGACAGCATAGAGGCAGTCCAGAGGAGGGCAACTAAAATGGTGCAGGGTCTGCAAGAGAAGCCGTATGAGGAGAGACTAAAGGAGCTTAATATGTATACCCTTGAGGAAAGAAGGGAGAGGGGGACATGATAGAAACTTTTAAGTACCTCAGTGGAATCAACAAAGTCCAAGAGGGTAGCATCTTTCAGAAAAAGAGACGTGCAAGAACAAGAGGACACAATTTAAAGATAGAAGGAGGGCGGTCTGGGGCAATGTGAGGAAGTATTATTTCACAGAGAGGGTAGTGGATGCATGGAACAGCCTTCCTGAGGAGGTTGTGGGGTCTAAAACTGTGGGAGAATTCAAGAATGCATGAGACAGACATAAGGCAATTCTTGTGAGGGGGGTAGGAAGAAATAGGCTGTTGGTTAACTAGGATCTGCAGCCTATCCTGTAGGTAGGGAAATGGGCAGACTAGATGGGTCTAGCGGTCCTTATCTGCCATCAAAGTCTATGTTTCTATGTTTCTTCATTTGTTACAGATTTACAAGGTAACCAGCATATCATAGTAAACATACAGTCATAAGCCATTGTACCATTGGACACGCTTCTCTCCTCCCCCCTTCTTTTTGTCCCCCCGTCCACAAAATGTCAGAGGAAGGAGAGACCAATCAGTTAGTCCCAACAACAGTAGGACAATATTGAAATAAGCTAATTCTAACATGGTTCTATCTATCCCTGCCTCTTTAACTTGATCTATCCTAATACCTAGAGGTGATAGACATTAACTATTTCCTAGAAACCCCCCTAATCCTCCCTCTTCCCCAGTTCCCCAGCAACTATTTACATAGGACCTCTGACTAAATTCTGAAATAATTTGTATTCTGTCAGGAAAAGTGTCAAGAGGCCTGCCCCCTATGGTTAGTCCATTCACTACAATTGAATGTAGCAATGTTGATATGATGCCAGAGTCCTCCTTGTTTAACCCCTGCTTTGCCACCGACGTGTATACACATCCTAAAAACCTATATGTTCTAGATCTTCTGGCAGCCTAAGGGTTAATAAGGTATTAAAACCTGATGGCAATTGCCATAGTCAGAAAAAAATTGGGAGGAGGTAGCTGAGTGTCCAACCAACCCCCATGCTCAGGTAAGTGGTGCAGCTTACCTTGAGTCTGCTCCTCTAGTAGCTCCTTCCCCCATTCCCTCCGTCCCACTTTCACTCCCCCACTCTAAAGGAAAGAAAAGTCATGATCTCTGAGGAGAATACTCAGGTCAAAAAATAAACACAACAAAACCTTTGTAAACGTGGGGGAGCCCTCTATTTCTAGGGACATGGATATGTTGTTCATCCACACTTATTGGCAGGTTCCTTGCCACTTTAAATCTTGCTGGAAAGTCTTCAAGCTGGCTCCTCCCACCCACCCGGGTGTTAAAACTCTCGGCTCCGCCTCATGACACCAGATCTTCCTTACCGCTTGGAAGCTCAGGTTCCCTGCTTAGCGCTCTGCTTTTTCGACTGGTTCCTGATTTTTTCGGTCTCTCTGAATTTAGTTGGAAGTTTTCTAAACTTCGATCTTCTTCCCCCGCTGCTGCGATGGATAATTCGTTTTCTGGCTCCTGGAGGCACCCCGTTAATTCCTCCAGAAAAGACCCGCACTCCACGTGCGTTTACTGCCTCGACTTGGACCATGATCCACAAGTTTGCGATTTTTGCTGTGCCCTTTCGACCAGCGCCCTGGAGGATCATACGGCCCGTCTGGGGCTCGGGCGACCTGAAACTTTTTCTGCGCCGGAAAAATCCTTGGAGACTCGTCGGGCAGTATCCATGTCAGCTGTCTCGGCTGAGCAGCTCGATCTCCTTTCCCCCTTGAAGGGGGCGTCGACCAAGTCTGTTTCTCCCCTCCTCCTCGGTCGCGGCGCTTATCCCGCTCTCCTTGAGTTCTCCTCATTCAGCTTCGTTCAAGGAGCTTCACCAGTCCCTTTCCTCGAAGGGAGAGGGACCTTCGGGACCTGCCTCTTGGCCCAGGTCAAAGGAGTCGCAGGCTAAGTCTCATCGTCGGCGCTGTCGGGTGCGGGAGAGCTCCCCTTCCCCTGTCGGCCAACTTTCAACTTCGGCCAAGGGTGTGGCTCAGGCTGCTGGCTTCACGGTGTCCCCGTCAGGTCAGTCAGCCAGGACTCCCATCGACGTTGTCGAGTCTCTCAACCTGTCATCTGGGCTGTCTTCTTCTGGAGCCGCCATTCCTTCGCCGGTTCCCCCAGCGGAGGCCGAGGTTCTGCCTGTACCTTCGGGGCGACAGGCCTCGGTCCTTTTGTCCGAGCCGAGGGAAGAGCGGGCGCTCCCCGCTTCTTCCCAGGCCCACCCTTGGTTCCCCCGAGGATTTGGGTCTCGGTCCTCTTCTCGGTTAAGCTGCTCCCGCCGACTTCGGCGATCTCGGTCGGGGCACCGAGTTAAGTGGCATTCCCGTTCTTCCTCGTCTTCCTCCTCGGATGAGGGGTGGCTTCGATGCAGATGGCGTCGACGTTACGAGGAGTTCATGTGGCAGCAGTTGTTATTGTCTGGGAATCAATCGACACCGTTCATTCCCCTTCCAGCAAGCAGCTGCCACCTGATCGGCCGACACAACTGCTCGCAGCAGTCGAGGTGCCCACTCCAGGGCCGGTTGTTCATCCGAACCTTGCTGCCCCACCTTCTTCGGTGGAACCTCGGTTGGGTCACGACCTGTCCCGCAGGTTGTCTGTTCCCCTCACTCCCGCCCACCCTCAGCGGGCGAAGAGTGACTCAGGTCTGAGGCAGCTCTTTGCAGACCCTTCGGAGTCCGACGTCGACTCCTCCATGTTCCCTAGTCGGGAGGACCCGGGGTCCTCTCTGGAACGCTCTGTGGACAACAGCCCATCGTCCTTTATGGGTCTGCTTCAGCTCATCTCGGAGTTCACCGGGATGCAGCTTGAACCCGTGTCCAAATAGGTCTCTTATCCCCTGACGGAGATTCTAGACTTCCCGGTGGCTGAGGCCATTGTCGGTCCGGCCTTGGAGCTCTGGCGGCGGCCTACTTCCTGTCCTACACCCTCGGCCAGGATGGCCAGGAAGTACTCTGTCCCTGTCGGTTCTTTGACCGGTTTCTCGGAGCACCCCTCGGCTGAGGGGGTAGTTACCGATAATGTTTTCCAGTGTTCTGGGAACGCTCGGGATGTGGATAGGCCCCCCGACAAAGAGTCCAAAAGGATGGACAATGTTGGGCGTAAGGTTTACGCTGCATCCTTCCTAGGCCTCCGACAGGCCAGTTGAGCTGCACTGATGGCACATTTCTTCCACACTCTTTTGTGCTCCCTGGACAAGGTGCTCCCTCATCTCCTGGCCAACCTGCAGATCACGGTCCGCCGGGTGCGGGACCAGGGTAGGGTGGTGGCGAAGCAGCAGCTTCAGACTGCTGTGGACTTAGGCGATTCCTGTGCCAGGCCGGTGGCAGCTGCAGTGGCCATGCACCGCAGGGCGTGGCTGAGGTTATCCTCTTTCTCAACGGAAACCCAGCACAAGTTGGCGGATATCCCCTTCTTGGGGACTGACTTCTTCGGCCCTGGAGTGGAGGGACACCACCAGGGGTCTGAAAAGTCCGATGCCACTCCGGACTCGGTCACCCCTGCCCAGAGGGACAAGGGCCACCGGCAGCCTTTGCATAAGCCCCTTGGCCCCTCGGCCCCTGCGGCTCAATCGGCCCATCAACTCCAGCATGAGGGCCAGCAGGCTTGCGCTGGGCGTCCTGACCCCTAACCAGTGGCTTCTCCTAAAGGGAAGCAGGGAGGTAAAGGCCCAGGAGCTCCCTTGGCCAATCCCTCCTCCAAGCCTGCTCAGTGACAGACTGCGGGGCGCTGTCCCCGGCCCCATCACCCCTACCCGGGTTCCCTCGTGGGGAGACGGCTCCGCCCCTCCTCCGCCTGGTCCGCTTTCCCGGACCTCTGGGTGTCGGAGGTGCTAGGGCAAGGTCCTGCCTCGGGATTGCGAGCAGGCCCCACCCTTTCGAGCCGTTGCCCCACGGGGGTCTTGGGGTCCGCAGCCTCATTGTCGGCCTGCCGAGCTGACTTGCCTGGCCCCTCGAAATAGAGGTGTTCAGGAAGGTTGCAGATCCTCCTCCAGACCCTGGGTTCGTGTCCAGGTATTCCTGGTCCCTAACAGACGGGGGGCTTGTGCCCCATTCTTGATCCACACGTCGGGATGGTCTCTCTGTCTCAGATATCCCATCCTCAGAACGAGGTGTGTGGCTCTTTCCTTGGACCTCCAGGACGTACTTACACTTCGCTCCGTCCGTTTCTTGGGAGACTCCTCCATTTCTTAAGCGAGGGATCTCTTACGAGTTCCAGGCCAGGCCATTCGGTCTCTGCTCAGCAGCATTCCTGCATCACTGAGGGGTCCGGGCGTAACCCCACCCAGATGGTGGCCTGACTGCAACCCCTCCAGGGGGATGGTTCAGAGTTCTGGCCCTCTAGGTTGCTCTCAGACTGGTCTCCTTTTATTGGAGCCACATTGGAACTCGTGTCTTAGCGGGTGATCCTTCTTCAGGACGAGGCTCGACTCTTGAGTCTGAGCTCGGCTCCTGGTGGACAGGGCCGAGGTTCTTCCTCCCTTACCTAGTCAGGTCTGACTAGGCAATTGCGCCCTGCCTGGGACTTCCTGCACCTCCTGGGCCTTGCGGCGGCCTGCACCAGCCTGGTCTGTTTGGATCCACCGGTTCATGTGTCCCCCTAATGGGGGCTGGCCAGCCAGCGATCACAGTGCTGCGTTCCTTTGGACCAGTCCGTGACAACAGCCCTGGGGTTAGGGAACACTCTCCTTCAGACCGTTCCAGCTCATTTGCAGAACATCCCGTTCATCCGCCCCAAGTCGACGGTCTTCTCCGACCGATGCATCTCGGATGGGTGGGGGTGCCCATCAAAGAGAATACAGAGTGCACCGCCTCTGGTCCCCTCGGGAGTCCTGATGTCTTTTCTACCTGCTGGAGCTCCAGGCGGTCTGCTTAGCTTGCACTGCTCGCTCCGTCTGTATGGGGTCTAGTGGTTTAGGTCCAGGCCGACAACACTACGACCATGTGCTACCTATCCCGCCAGGATCAGATGAGCCCCTTGCCTCTGCGTAAGGAGGTTCTCCGCATTGGGTGTTTCGCGCAGCTGGGAGGCGGTTCCTAACCATTTCAATGGCAGTAGCCTCCATCACTCTGGCCGATGCCATAAGCCGGATAAGGGCTATGCCTCATGAGTGGTTTCCCTGCTGGAGGTAGCACAAGATCTTCTCCCTCTAGGTCACACCTCGGGTGGACCTTTGTTTTTCCCTCCAGGGAGAACTCGAGGCAGAGACTGTCTCATGCCCACCCCCTCAGCACGGCTCGCTGTAGGGGATGCCTTTGAGGCCGTGGACCCCGGGCCTCTTCTACGCCTCTCCCTCATTTCCCTTGACCCTCAGGCAAGGCGAGGAGGGACTAGGGGCAGGTGATTCTGGTAGCCCCAGACTGGTTTTGCCAGCTCTGGTATCCCGCTCTCCTCAGTCTCAGCCCCAGGCTCCCGAGGCGGCTTCCAGCCCGCCCGGTCTTGTTCTCTGTTTTTAGGGGAAGGTACTCCATCTGGACCTTCAATCCCTACACCTGACGGCCTGGTCCCTGTGCGGCTAGTGGCCAGGCCTTGGGTCTTCCGGCAAGGTCCTCGACATTTTTGAGGCATCCTGCCAGGAGTCGACCAGATAAGCTCGCCTTCAAATGGAAGAGTCCTCCATTTGGTGTTGGGATAGGGCCTGGTCCCCTCTCCCGTTCCTCAGCGAGCATTCCGGACTATCTGCGATCCGTTCTTCTTGAACAAGGGCTTCGGTCGACGACCCTCTAGGTGCTTCTGTTAGTCACTCCTGTCTTCTAGGCGCGGGCTGGAAGGTAGTCAGTGGCGCAGGAAAGGTGATCTGGCACTTTCCAAGGCTTTGATCACACCTCCCCTCTGGGGAGAGTATCCCCATTTTGGTGGGATCTTACACTGGTATGGGCTTAGCTCACGGGCAAGCCATTCGAACCTTTGCACAGGTGTGAGTTTCCCCACCTGTTGTGGAAGAACACCTTCTTGGGGCTTCCATGCCAACCAGAAGGACGGGAGAGTTCCAGGCGCCCCTTTGAATCTCCCTATCTGGTCTTCCACAGGGACAAGGTTGTCCTGTGCCCAACCCGAAGTTCCTTCCGTAGGCGGTGGCGGAGTCCTTTTTCCCTAACCGAGTATTATCTCTGCTGGGGTTCAACCCCATTCATGCCTCGGAGGTCGTATATATGATCCATTGGGACTCTATTTAACGCTCACCTTCCCAGGGAGCGTAGGGCGGAGGTTCGGGAGAGGTTCGCCAGCTGTTTGTTATCTACGCCGAAGCCGCACCTGGCAGACCTGCAGCCAAGCGGATGACGAGTGGGTGGGTCACCTCCTGCATTGATCACTGCTATAGGTGGGCGGGCATGGAGCCTCTCAGAGGGATAAGTGCTCATTTTACCTGCCCTTTCGCTGCATTGGTGGCTGCCTCCGAGGATACCCCTGTCCAGGATATCCGCAGGGCTCCTACCTGGAAGCAGGCATATACCGATTCCCCCTTCCACATCGACCTTGGGTCACGCCGGGATGTTGGTCGGGGCCTTGCCCTCCAGTCTTATACCCAAGTAGGGGGTGTGTGCCTTGCCTCCCTCCTCCTCCGAGAACTGCTAGGAGTCTGCCAATAAGTGTGTATGAACAACATATCCATGTCCCTAGAAATACAGGTTACTCACCTGTAACAGGAGTTCTAGGAATGGTATATGTTGTTCATCCACACAACCCACCCGACCTCCCCGGCTTTGACGCACAGCCTGGCTTCCAGCGGGCTAGATCTGGCGTCATGGGGCGGAGCTGAGAGTTTTACCACCCGGGTGGGTGGGAGGAGCCAGCTTGAAGACCTTCCAGCAAGATTTAAAGTGGCAAGGAACCTGCCAATAAATGTGGATGAACAACATATACCATTCCTAGAACTCCTGTTACAGGTGAGTAACCTGTATATCCTGACCAGTCAATATTATTAGCTGCGGCACATCTTAAACCATTTTCGTCAGCAATTTAACCCACAATTGTGAAACATGAGGAATATTGTAACTAAGTACTTGCAAATAAAATTGGCAGTCCATAGTCCTTGTAACAGTAAGTCTAGGGAAGTGTCGGGGGGGGGGGGAGATGAAGGCAGAAGGTACTACACCAAATGAGTCCTCCAGAACCCTTGCCCGAACCATGGTTCCTCCTGAAGCAGAATCCACCGACTGCCCATGACAAGCAAAACAAGGGCCTAGTTACTGCGAATTAGGCTTAAGGTCTCTCCTCATCAAGGCTCAGTCTCTCCCGGCTGGCAAAAATTACCAGATAACCCTGAAAGTGAACTATTAGAACTGTAAAGAAAGGGAAAAACTGTTCCAATCACTAGGCGAGGGGCAGTGTAATTGGCAAGACAGTATATTTCCTGGTGGAACTCAGCCAGTTTTAAAGAGGTTAGGTAACTTGTTGGCTAGGTCCATAGCCGCTTGACTTGGTGATTCAAAAGAAACCCAGGAGCCCTCAAGAGAAACTTGTAGTTTGGCCGGATAGAGCATCTTGAAGGGGATTCTAGCCGCTATCAGTGTTGTGACTGTGTCATGAAACGCTGAGCGTTTCTGGCACATTTCATAAGGCAGGTCTTGTGAGATTTCCTTATTTTGTTCCCCTCCCACATGATTGCTTGTTTTATTTTATTTATTTAGTTTTTGTCAACCGGGTAAGTGTACTAGCCAAAATTTACTATTTTCAGGCACGACGCGGGAGAGTACAATGGGTAAATACAAACAGATAGCAATTCTAGAGAGCAATTACAATACATACAGATGTAGGGTTACATTCCATGCCATCAGAAAATACTGAGGAAAAAATAATACCTTTTACATTAAGTGCTGTACAAATCAACAGTAGTATAAGAGGTGAAAGGAGTAAAACGTCAAGGAGCTAGAGGTAGAAGGAATGGGGTAGGTAAAAGGAAGACAGCAGGTCAGGGGTAGAGAAACATGTAAAGAAAAGTAATTGAAGGGGAGGGAGAGGGGATAGGGGTAATCAAGTGTGGCTAAAGCAAGTGCAGGTGTCAGCCAGAGATAACTAAAGCCTCAGCTCCCTTTTGAAGCGGAGGTGAAACATAGAAACATAGAATTTGACGGCAGATAAGGACCGCTTGGCCCACCCAGTCTGCCCATTTCCCTACCTAATGGATAAGCTGCAGATCCTAGTTAACCAGCAGCCTACTTCTTTCTACCCCCACCCCCTAGAATTGCCTTATGGCTGTCCCATGCATGCTTGAATTCAACCACTATTTTTGACTCCACAACCTCTCTGAAAGCTGCTCCATGCATCCACAACCTCTCTGTGAAAAAACTTCCTTACATTACCTTTGAGCCACCCTCTATCTTCAAATTGTGCCTTTGTTCTTGCACACCTCTTTTTTTTGAAAGATGCTACCCTCTTGGACTTTGTTGATTCCCTTGAGGTACTTGAAAGTTTCTATCATGTCCTCCCTCTCCCTCCTTTCCTTGAGCCTATACATTATTAAGCTTCTTAGTCAGCTGCAAGTCTGGGGGAAGAGAGTTCCAAATTCGAGGGGCAGAGTGCTGGAAGGCTGTAGTACCTTTGGAGGTGCGACACCTAGGTATGTAGAGTAAGGATTGATCAGTTGAGCACAGGCCATGGTTGGAGTTTTGGGGAACAAGCAATCTAGCAAGTGAGGATGGAATGTTCAGATGAAGAACAGAATCAACGAGTGAGCACAGAGCATATTTCCTATGAATTGAAGGGGAGAGCCATTTTAAGTCTTTGTAAAGCTGGCAGTGGTGCATAAGGCGAGGAGATGAGTAGGCATAACTACAAATGTTGTTATACGTTACATCCAGCTTATGAAGGGAAGTCTTATGTGCTGAAACAAAATTGGGGGAACCATAAGTAAGGACAGGGAGCAAGATACCTCTAGCAATGGCCAACTTAGCAGAAGGTGTAATCATATAGCTACTCTTATAGGCTACACCCAGTTTTGAATTAGTTACTTTGCAGGCAGATTGAATATGCAAGTTGAAATCAAGGGATTGGTCAAGAAGGACCCCCAAGTAATTAAAGGATATAACACATTCGATAGATGAGCCTCCTAAAACACTGATGAGCATGTCCGTAGAGTTAGCCTTAATCTTTTTGACCAAGCCTAGAAGCATGGCCTTAGTCTTCCTTGAGTTCAGTACCAGCTTATGGTCAGATAGCCAGTTTTGCACATTATTGAGCTCAGTGGACAAGGAACAGTTTATAGACTCAACATTCATGGAGCTGTAGTGCTCTTACTTTGGCCAGGATGTGTTGTTTATCAACAAAGCTGAAATTTTGGGATAATTGGCAGGGGGCACCCGATTTGTAACTGAAGAGATCAGTGTGCTCTCTATCTGAGTGCGTGGGACGTAGTGGGGATGGGCCCACCACTTTTTGCAAGAATTTCTGTACAAAGAGAATGGTGTTAGATCCCTCTTCGATTTTGGGTATCCCCGTAATAAGAATATTATTCCTTCTGCTTCTCCCTTCCAAGTCTTTGGTTTTAAGTTGGAGCTTGTGGATTTGTTGGTGAAGACGAGTTATTTCAGGTTCTGTTTTTCCTTTCCAGGCTTCCAAAGATGTAGAGCAGGCCTCCGTGTCGCCGACTCTCCTAGTAAGACTAGTCAGGTCTCCTCTGATGGTTTTTAGCTCCGTGGAGATATTGGAGAGGGTTTCTCAAAAAGGCAGGAGCTATTGCAGGAACCGATCCTCCATGAGGGGGATCGCTGGTGGAGTCGTAGATCCCACTTTGCTAGTCCCCGTGTCCTGTGCTCTTGGCTTTTTGGGTGTTTTCTCTGGGGTAGGAGGCAGCGTGTGCTTCATCTGGGACTGCCTCATATCAGCGTCCTTCGCGGCGATGAGCCAATTATGATGTAAATAAATAATTGTGACAAATTGCTAAAGGCAGGAGTGAGCTGATGAGTAGATTTTGTAGAGAAAGCACCTAAATTCAAGTTTTGATGGTGGATATAGAGGTCGAGAGGAAGGAGCTCCAGGCAAGCGCTGCTGTTAGGTCACCTGCATCACGTGATTTCTATGGTCATTAGTTACAATGACCCCCAGATCCCTCTCTCTACATGTTACCTCTAATAAGTGATTTTGTAAATAATATTTGTATCTTGGGTTGGAATTACCAAAATGCCTGACCTTGCATTTCTCAATGTTAAATGACATGCCTCACTTTGGTGCCTATATTGCCAGCCAGTCCAGATCTTCCTGTAAGACCTCATAATTGATTACATTATCTACCTTACCTCCCAACTTAGTATCGTCTGCAGAGATACTGTACCATGACTTCACGTTACTCCCAATGTCAGATATATATAGCTTGAATAAGACTGGACCCAATACTGACCCCTACAGTACTTTACTAGTCACTTTAATTGGTGTGGATACACATCCATTTATTTTAACCCTTTTAACCCTGTTGGAAAGCCAGTTCTTAATTTTTTTGTCACGTTTTGGTTGATTTTAAATTTTATAATTTATTTATTAACTTTTCATGGGGTACCACATCAAAGGCTGTCCTGAAGTCAAGGTGTATAACATCTGATAGTATCCCATTATCCAGGCTTTTGCTTACCTTTTCATAAATGCACAATGGATTTATAATTAATGGTTTCCCTGTTTTCCCATATGGAAACTGTGGTGTAATTTGCCATAATGAAGGAGTGTTCATTACGACAAACACGCGCACGGTTTCCCCTCACTGCGCGCATGCGCCTGCCGCACCCCTTTGCTTCACCACCATTTCTGCTTAAGGAACCGCTAATGGAACAGCAAATCACCGCCTGGACTAGGCGGTAAGTAGAAAACAACCCCGAAACATTTTAAATTAACCCTCAGGGCTGCGCACAAAATGAACAAAATTTAAATTCCTAATCAAACTGCCACGCACTTCGACCTAACCGGACCACGGCTGCACAGCAACAGTTTACTTTATACAATTGCTGAGGTGAAAAAGAAAACCTAGCACTATATAAATAAAATATGGTCAAGTGTAAACTGTTTACATCGAGGGGTTAGATGCTAGTCATAAACCCTCGAGCTTCGCCACGGTTTTATGTAGCATCTAACCCTCGGTGTATGTAAACTTCTCGTTACACACCCTGACCCATACTTTATTCTATTTGTTATGTATGACTTCCCTTTAGTAAATCCATGCTGTTGTTTATCTTTTAAATTTAGCCGCTGTATCTGTATGTTCAACATATCTGTAATGCAACTTTCCATAACCTTCCCCAAAATGCTGGTCAAAATAATAGGTCTATAATTCTGTGGTCTGCTCTTTAGAAATTTTTTGTATATTGGGACCACAACTGCACTTTTCCAGTCCTGAGGTACTTCACACTTCCTCAGTGACATATTACCAGGCCAGTATAGTTAGGGTTGTGCAGGCACTTCTATGTTAAACCCATAATTTTGCATTTTAATAAGTTTGAAACTGTTTGCCCGATTTACATGAAATTGTACACATGAGATGTGGTATCATAGATCTCTGGATCTGAAAAGTGTTGTTCTATTATTCAGATTTTCGGTTGCGGAGCTGCAGAGCATGAAAAAGTGTGAAAAATCCTTAAACTTTTGCAAATTCTTTGCTCATCTCCACAGCCCGAATGGTTTGTCTGTCTGCTCTGAAAATGTGATGGTTTATGGGGACTGGATCAAGGAAGTGCCTTTTGAAAGTTTGGTGAAAAAATATTAATCCATTCAAAAGTTATTAAACTTTTTCATGCCCTATTGTATCCTTTGAAAAAAATACATCCGCACCTTGAAAGCTTTTGCGAGAGCTCTAGTATGTTTCGAGCTTTGGATTTTTACTTTTGTGTTAGTACCATTTTGTTTTCCGTTAGCTAGGCGGAACAAAATATGTAGTTAAAAAAACACTGTCCCTTGGTAAAAACCAACACTTGGGTTTACCTAATCAGGGCCATAGGAACATGACCCTGGCATCAGGTTTTCTAAATGACACCTAGAAATATGTTTTTTTAATTTTGTCCTCCATTTTACAGGGGGATCTTTCACAGAACGTGCAGGAAACTTTCACAAAAGTCTACGGATCTTGCGCACAACAATCCCATGTTAACCAATGGGACTTTCGTGAAAGTAATGGAATTTTCGTGAAAATAATGTGGCAGTACAGCCCCCAAAAATCTGTTTCTTTGCTACTTTATAGCAAAATAAAACGGTTAGGGTTTTTGGGCTGAAAATTGCAGAGTGGCAAGCCCTGACCCTACAGATGTGCCTTGTGGTAGTTTGGTGGAAAACTATACAATGGTTCTATAGTTATGGCATTCCAAAGTTTAGAAGTTTCCCATAGGATAACATTGCAGCATCCACTGTGGCTTTCGGCGCTTGTATCTCGAAAATGATTCAAGATATGGATTTTTTGTTTTGGGTGGCTTAGGTGGACTAAACCTGCATGGATGTTTTGAAGTCATGATTACAACTGAAGTGGAATTTTTTAAATAGTTGCTACGGTTACTGAGATATAGCCAAATTAGCATTACAGGGTTTACTTTTCAGGACTCTAGGGCTGCGGTATGTCTCCATACTTATGTGTAAGTGGTAGCGCAGGGCCCAGTGGGCCTGCACTCCTACATACACATACCATTATGCAAAAATGGTCAGCGTGAAGGGAGTGCAGGGCACGTAGGGCCTGCGCTTCCACAACTAAATACCACTTATCAGTTACATTACACTTTCTCAAAAATAAGGGAAATTCATTGCAAAAAACTGCGTTAATGCACCAGTTAGGGTTCACAGCACAGTGACAAAAGTTTGGAAATTCGATGTTAGGGTTACAACCCCTACCACCCCACCCACCCTCTGCACACCGACAGGCATCGGGGTGTGACATGGGGTCATCAGGCCTAACTCTCCCCCAATTCTCCTGTACGGTACCATGTCAGCCTGTTTACATGCAGTGGGGAGAGTTGGGCCTGATGACCCCATGTCACACCCGATGCCTTTTGGTGTGTGGGGGATGGGGGGTGGTGACATTAGGTTGAATTTCAAACTTTTATCACTGTGCTAGACAACTTGTCGATTAACGCTGTTTTTTGCAATGAATTGGATATATAAGTTAAGGGGGCTGCTAGTCTGGATGCAGTTTCCTTGAGTAATCTTGGTCCTATATCATCTAGTCCAGGTGACATCGCTGTGTCTATTGTGAGGAGCTCGTCCAAAATCTCCTTTTTGTCAATTGCCCTTAACACATCATCCACTTCCTTGTCTCTGTACGTCCTATCTGGAGCTGCTGAATTTTGGAAAAACACTTCCAAAATAGTTATTGAAAACCTCAGCCATTTCATTATTATCATTTATTTTTCTGCCATCATGCTTAAGGGGCTCCACTGCCAATGGCTTGTTATTGAAGGAATTTATGTAATTATACAAAAACTTTGGATTTGATTTATTACTAGCTACTTTCTCCTCAGGCAGTTTTTAGATTTCCGTATTTCCTTTTTGCACAATCTTATTGATTCCCTATATCTATTTATATTTGCTACTGTACAGTTTGCCCTCATTAATTTATAGAAAAAAATAGGACTTGCCGAATTACACACCTTGTTAGCGTTGTGACATCACTGAGGCACTTGTACCTTGTTTTCATGATAAATGACGTGACAGCACTAATAAGGTGTGTGAGACAGCTTGTTCTTAACACTTTACTGTTGATTATTCTGTAATGGTGTTAGATTTAATCTGTTGAGGAGTCAGGTGGAAACAATCAGCCATGTTCCACACCCTTAAGCATGACATCGCCCTTCCTCTCCTAAATCAAACTGACTTGGTTGAATGCTCTTCCTTTACACATAGCAGAATCAACACCATCTCATACCCTACCTTTTTCCCCTTCTGCAATAAAGCACATCAAGGACCCCTCCCTCCTGGCATATCTACCGATATGCTAGCATACACATACGGTAGCGTACACATTGCAGTTTCAGGCTTTGACCCACTCACATCCTTTGCATCTCCTTTTTATTTTCACTGTTAAGTGTCCTTCTTCTCAGCCCCCACCTGATCTTCTCTGTGTTTCCTGCCCTGCAACGCAACAATGCCTTTTCCAAGGCAGTCGAACATAATGTCCCTACTTGCCATACTGCTTGTGGGACTGCTACTGGGGCACTGATCTATGTAACAGTGTACTGGGCATCGACTAGGAAGCTTTGGCAAATTTGAAAGACTCCCAAAGGTTAAATGCCCCTCAACTCAGTAAAGATCGGTGGGCACACACCCATCTCCGCTCACGCCTCCTAATCCTCCTCTCTAGGATAGAATGCCTCCAGCTTGGGTCGTACAGTTATACACTAACCATGCTGTACCCTCACAATATTTTTACATTTACCACTTGCCTCTTAAAATTTGCACTTTTACTCCTGCATCCATCCAAATATGAACCCCCATCTTCTGTACACCGCTCTCAAAATTAGTACTTTAGCCCACACCGCTATATATGTGTGATCTATCCCTGCATGCTCCTAAATGTACACCACATGCAACCATCTCCAAATTAGTAACTACATCACTCCCAAAATTTGCACTTGCACCCCTGCAACCCTTTTGAAATTGAACTTGCACACCCAAAATCTGCACTCATACCCCTGCAGCCATCCTGAAATTTGGGATTTATACCACTGAATCACTCCCAGAATTGTACTTGTATCCCTGCACACCTCCTAAAATGTTTATTTGTACCCCTACACCCCTTTCAAAACTTGTACCCCTGCACCCCTTTCAAAACTTGTACCCCTGCACCCTCCAAACATTTGTGCTTGTACCCCTCCCAAAACATGTACTTCTACCCCTGCACCCTTTCCAAAATGTGTACTTGTTCTCCTGCACTCCCTGAGAATGTTTTTATTTTTTTTAATTTAGTTGTTTAACCAGGTGTAGCACACTAAGCTGAAAGCTTTTTTACAGGTGCAACCTGGGAGCACAGGGAAGTTAAGTGACTTGCTCAGGGTCACACAGTATGCAAGTGGAAGCTGTGGGATTCAAACCCAGGTCTCGTCTGCTGGATGTCAACAGATTTGCAGCTCAGAGCCTTAAACCTCTGCACTATACTGTCTCCCAAATTTATATTTGCACCCCTCCCACAATGTGTACTTGTTTCCCTGCACCCTCCCAAAATTTGTGCTTGCACCGCTGTCAGAATGTGTACCTGCACCCCTCCCAAAATTTGTACTTGTACCTCTCTCAAAATGTGTACCTGCACCTCTCCCAAAATTTGTACTTGTATCCCTGCGTCCCTCACAAAACTTGTACTTGCATCCCTCCCAAAATTTTTACCTGCACCCCTCCCAAAAACTGTACTTGCACTCTTGCACCCTGCCCAACATTTTTACTTGTACCCCACTGGAAATCAATACTTCTACCCCTGCATCTCTCCCAAAATGTATATGTGTACCCCTGCATCCCTCCAGCAATTTTTACTTCTACCCCTGCATCCCTCCCAAAATGTGTACTTGCATCTCTGCACATACCCCACATTTGTAATTGTACCCCTGTACACCAGCCAAGATTTATAACTGTACCCATCCCAAAATCTGTACATGCACCCTTGCACCCCTCCAAACATTTGTACTTGTACCCCTGCACACTCCTGAAATCTGTACTTATACCCATGCATCCCTCCCAAAATGTATACATGTACCCCTGGATCCTTCCTGCAATTTGTACTTCTACCCCTGCATACCTCCCAAAATTTGTAGTTACACCCCTCCCAAAATCTGTATTTGCATCTCTGCACATACCCCAGATTTGTAATTGTACCCCTGCACACCTGCCCAAATTTGTAACTGACCCCTCCCAAAATTTGTACTTGCATCTCTGCACATACCCAAAATTTGTAATTGTACCCCTGTACACCAGCCAACATTTGTAACTGTACACCTGCACCCCTCATAAAATGTGTACTTGCATCTCTGCACATACCCCAAATTTGTAATTGTACCCCTGTACACCAGCTAAAATGTGTAACTGTACACCTCCCAAAATGTGTACTTACATCTCTGCATATACCCCAAATTTGTAATTGTACCCCTGTATACCAGCCAAAATCCGTAACTGTACTCCTCCCAAAATGTGCACTTGCATCTCTGCATATACCCCAAATTTGTAATTGTACCCCGTACACCAGCCAAAATTCATAACTGTACCCCCAAGATTTGTACTTGCTTCTCTGCACATACCCCAAATTTGTAACTGTACCCATGTACACCAGCCAAAATTTGTAACTGTACCCCTGCACCTCTCCTAAAATTTGTACTTGCATCTCTGCACATACCCAACATTTGTAATTGTACCCCTGTACACCAGCCACAATTTGTAAACTGTACCCCTACACCTCTCCCAAAAGTAGTACTTGTACCCTCCCAAAATTTGTACTTGTACCCCTGAACCCATCCTGAAATTTGTACTTGTAGCCTTCCCAAAATCTGTACTTGCACCCCTACTGAAATAAGCATCCTTCCCAAACTTTACCATCTCACACCTCTTAAACTATACAAAGACCTGGGGTTTAGACTTTGGGAGTAGTGCATGAGAGATAAAGTGCTTATCTTTGGAGTAGTGTGTGGTAAAGGGTACTCATTTTTGGAAGGGTGTAGTGGTAGGTGTGTAACTTGTATAGGGGTTGCAAGAGAAGGGATGTGGATTTTTGGCAGCATTGCAAATTTTGCGATTTGTGCATGGAATGGTGTAAAACATTTGGGTAAGTGTGTGCATTACAAAATCAATTTTGGGAGGGGGACAGGAGAAGGGGTTGAAATCTTGGGAAGAATGGAAGTAGAGGTAAATACTTTTCAGAGTGTAAGGAAGGGGCAGAACTTCAGAAGGGTACAGGTGCAGGGGTACAGGTTTGGGAAAGGGAGTGAGGAGGAGGTATAGATTTAGTGTTTGGTTGGGGGCAGAGTTGTGAAGGGTTGTAGGTTTGGGGGAGCTGTGCAAGGTGTGCAGGCTTCAGGAGGCATGTAGTAGGGGTACATATGGTTGGAGGAGAATGCTCAGTATAAATCTAGGACATGCACAGATGGTCACACATCTTGGATGAGTGGTAATGGGATACAAATATTGTGGTAGGGTAGGAGTACAACTTCTGGGTGGGGTGAGAGGGATGAGTATGCAACTACTGGAATGGGTGCAGTGTAGAAGTATGGATATCAAGGGAGAGGGAACAGATTTAGGGATGCATGCAACATTTTTTTAAAGGTGCAGAGGTACACATTTTAGGAGGGGTGTAGTGGTAAGTATACATTTTAGAAGGTGTGTGGGAGAAGTATAAATCACAAGAGTGGTACAAGGTAGAGTTAGAAACGGTGTGGAAATCTTTTGGAATAATTACAAGGGACAGGCAGGATGGAGGTGTATATTTTTGTGGGCTTATACGGTTGGGGAGAGTTACTAGGGTAGTAATAGTAATACCCTTTGTGTGAGTGCTGTGGAACCTCAGCAAAGGGAGTGACTGAAAAGAATAAATAAGGATAGAGTTGTAGTGACTGCATTCAGGGTTGGAATGGGAAAACAGGAAACCAAAATTTACATTTTAAGAGCACTGTATGAGAGGTTTTTTTTGGGTGGGGCAGGGGGTGGCATACAGTGTTCAAATAGCTGGTGATCAACTTTGGGAACTTGCCAGATATTTACCATTTTGTTTTACTGTTACAAGTCTATTAATAAAAGCACCATCAGAAAATTGCTAGCAAAGACTGATTTTTGACAGCTTGATATACCGTGTGTGCTAAGCTCACAGGACGTGGAGAAAAATGATGTCATTGTTTGCTTCAGTGACATCAGCAATAACCCAAAGTTTCGCTGGCCGGTTTGAAAAAGTCTGGGAATTTTTTTTTTGCAAAACCATCAGACAAGACCGGCAACATATTATCATTCTTCCATGAATAATTGCCATTCCTGAATTTTATTTGTAACAAATGACACCTTGTTGTCCTGATGATAGGCAAATAGTACATTTTTAAAGCTTTGCATTAGATATTTAAAGCACGACCCAAACTCCACCCTTGCATTCTGCAGGTTTCCCCTTCCATGGAAGTTCAACATGATTTTAGATTCTATGATGGGTCCCCCATTTGAACCCCTTTCAGAGGTTTCCCAATGGCTTCTGTCCCTAAAGGGACTCTTCCCTCTGGCCATTCATATGGTGAGGGGGATTGGGACAGTCTATGATCTTTCCCACAAAGAACTGTACCGGATGTGCCATAAGAACATGGTGGTTCTCCACAGAGTCCCCTCTTTTGCACCTAAAATGGCTCCCACTTTTCATATGCAGCAGGAGAGTGCCTTACCTTCTCTTTGCCCAGATATCAAGAATGCGAGAAGTGTGTGAATTCTGTTGACCTTAAGAAGGTCCTCTGGAAACATAATAACATAGAATTTGATGGCAGATAAGGACCGCTTGGCCCACCTCGTCTGCCCATTTCTCTACCTAACGGATAAGCTGCAGAACCCTAGTTAACCAACAGCCTACTTCCTCCTACCCCCCACTAGAATTGCCTTAGGTCTGTCCCATGCATTCTTGAATTCCCCCACTGTTTTTGACTCTATGACCTCCTCAGGAAGGCTGTTCCATGCATCTACAACCCTCTCTTTGAAGAAATACTTCCTCATATTACCTCTGAGCCGTCCCCCCCTCTATCTTCAAATTGGGCCCCCTTGTTCTTGCACATCTCTTTTTCTGAAAGATGCTACCCTCTTGGACTTTGTTGATTCCCTTGAGGTATTTAAAAGTTTCTATCATGTCCCCACTCTCCTTCCTTTCCTCGAGGCTATACATCTTAAGCTCCTTTAGTCTTTCTTCATATGTTGTCTGGAGTAGACCCAGCACCATTTTGGTTGCCCTCCTCTGGACAGCCTCCACCCTGTCTATGTCTTTGCGGAGATGGGGTCTTGAGAACTGTACACAGTACTCCAGATGTGGTCTTACCAATTGTCTGTACAGAGGGCCAACAACTTCCTGTTTTCTACTGGTGATGCCTCTCCTTATGCATCCTAGTACCCCCCCCCAGCCCTCCTTACTGCCTTGTCACATTACTGGCCCACCTTTAGGCCGTCTGATATGACTACCCCCAGGTCCCTTTCCATTTTTGTTGTCGTCAATATCCCCCCCTCCCATTGTGTACTGTTCCCCTGGGTTTTTGTTTCCCAGGTGCACTACTTTGCGCTTCTTTGCATTGAATCTAAGCTGCCATACATTTGACCATTCCTCCAACCTTGCCAAGTCCCTCTTCATCCTTTCCACCCCACTTTGTGTATCAACCCTGTTGTAGATCTTTGTGTCATCTGCAAAGAGACATACTTTTCCTTCCAGTCCCTCTGCAATGTCACTTATAAAGACATTAAAAAGGACTGGCCCCAGTACCGAACCTTGCAGTACCCCATTAGTAACCCCCCTTTCTTCACTGTGGACTCCATGTACTATTACCCTCTGTGTCCTGTTGTCCAGCTAGTGTTTTACCCAGGCTACCACACTGGGACCCACTCCCAGGCAGGCTAATTTGTTTATTAATGTTTTGTGTGGGACTATGTCAAATGCCTTGCTAAAGTCTAGGTAGGCCATGTCCACAGCCCCTCCTTGGTCTATTACTTTGGTCACCCAGTCAAGGAAATCAATTAGATTTGTCTGACATGACCTTCCTGCTGTGAATCCATGCTGTCTTGGGTCCTGTGCCCCACTGGTTTCTAGGTACTCAACAACTAGGTACTCAACAATTCTTTCTTTCAGAAGTGATTCCATCATTTTCCCTACCACTGAGGTCAAACTGACAGGTCTGTAGTTCCTGCCTCTGTCTTGCTCCCACTTTTGTGAAAGGGAATCACCTCTGCCCTCCTCCAGTCTTGAAGTGCACAAAATCTTTTCATAACACCAACAGATTGTTCTTGCTACTGGGGCCAGGAAAAAGAGGGTTTGGGCCAGCCAGATGCACCCTCACAAAATGCCTCTGTGCAGTCATTAGACTGATTTACACATCTTGGGGCCTTTCGGCTTCACCTGGTCTAAAAGCTAACTCTACTATAGCTATGGCTGCACCTTATGCTGAGTGTGCCTTAGCATCCCTGGAAGACATTTGCAAGGCCACTACTTGAGCCTCTGTCCATACCTTCAGTAGGCATTACCTTCTGGATATGCTCCGCTCCATTGTTGCTGTCCCTGTAGCTATTATGCCTCTAGCTGTTTTGACCGTGCTGTTCATCACACGTGGTTCTTGCAACGAAAAATTGACCTGATACCATACCACCTACTGCCTTCCTATAGGAGCCAACACACAATAATTATAGTTTCTGTAATGGCAATACTAGTTATGTGTAGGCTCTGTCTGTAGGCAGGCAGGCCCTCCCTGCTTTTCAGTGCTGTTAGCCTTATGGCTTATGTCTTCTGTCCAGTATTGTATATAGCTCCCTAGTTGAAGGCAGTATAGTGCTGTGGTTTAGGACACTAAACTGCTAACCTGGAGACCTGGGTTTGAATCCCACAGCCCCCTCTTGTATATTGTGTGACCCTGAGTAAGTCACTGAACTTCCTTGTGCCCCAGGTGACACCTGGAAACAAGCTTTAGCTTAGTAATTTCTCCTTCCCTTTAGTTTAAGGGTTAGCAGAGTTGTAGGCTAACGTTACTAAAGTTATGTACTGTTACGAATATGCAGAGTTCAGCTTACAGACTTGGACAGAAGGGTTGACAGAGGGTGTATGGGTAAAGGGGCATGTCCAAATACTTACAGATTTTTCAGTCTATCCCAGTAGACAAGTGAGGATGGCCCATACCACTTACTGCTTACCTATAGATGGAGCCTGCACACAACCGGATTACCATTAAGGAAATTATTTTTTATTCATTTTTTTTTTATTTCACGATTTTTGGCTATGAAAGACACACTTAAGTTGAAGCTTTTTTCCAGGTGTGTCCTGGGAGCACAGGGAAGATAAGTGACTTGCTCATGGTCAGACAGTATGCAAGTGGTAGTTGTATTCAAACCTAGTTCTCCAGCTTTGCAGCTCAGTGCTCGTAGCCACTACACCATATATAAATCCCCCTTTACAGCTGAGATATATTGATATTGTAGCAAACCAGGTGCACTGGTTAAACAAATGCAGGAGTGTAATTATGGCCAGACAATCACACCCTTAAACTGTAGCCAATCAGGTGGGATAACAAAACACCTTGGGTATGGCTTTTTATACAGATTTTTCTTAAGATTAGTTTCAGACCTTGATGCTGTACTGAAATAACATTATGGCTGGAACTGCCTCTAGATTAGTCAGCTTTTAGCATTTTTTGTATCCATTTCATAATTGCTAATTGATAGATTTTGAGCAATTGATAAAACTCAGTCAAGGAATCTTTTGCATACTTTTCTATCCTTTCAATAGCAACTTTAATTTGTTCTGATTTTCTGACTACAAAATTATTTGGTACTGTTGGTAAGCTGAGTTTAGTTTAGTTTTATTTTGATAACGAGATAAGTGCATTGAAACACATTTCTAGGGACGTGGATATGAATGGGCAGACTGGATGGGCCTTGCGGTCCTTATCTGCCATCAACTTCTATGTTTCTATGTTTCTATGATGTACTATCCACATTTCTGGCAGTGTTCCTTTCCCCTTTAAATCCTGACAAAATGTCTTCAAGCTGGCTCCTCCCACCCACCTGGGTGGTAACTCTCCCAGCACCGCCCTGTGACATCAGATCTTCCTTTCTGCTGGAAGAAGAAGGATCCTTCCTTATCCCTCTCATGCTGAGTAGGCCCTTTGCATATTATAACTTACAGTTTCTGAACAATCTTGTCTCAAGCGACTCCTTCTCATCATCCGTTATGGATGAAACAAAGTCAGTGCCGGGATTCAAGAAGTACGCCACTGGGTGGAAAATGTCTCTGATGGATCCACACACCATGTGCTTCTACTGCCTGGGCAATGAGCATGATCCCCAGACTTGTGGCCTGTGCCTTACCTTGCATACATCAACCTTAGAAGACTGGCATGCTCGCCTTCTGTCTGGACAACCGGACGTTTGGAATCTTCCCAAGTCCAAGGACACCTGTTAGGTGGTCTTCATGGTTGTGGGGTCTGCCAAACAGCTCACAGCATTTGAAGATGAGGCCCAGACTGCAGCACAGTCTTCCTCGGCTACAGCCTTTTGCCACTCCCCTCGGGTGTTTCTTTTTCAGGAGTGTTCAGGGTTTTGTGCCAGTTCTTTCCCACCTGTGGGCAGGGTCCCTCCTTGGGCACCAAGTCTAAATCTAAATAGAAGAAAGAGACCAAGAAAAGGTCTCTTCATCGATTGTGGGATCGGGAGTGCTCTAGGGAATCGGATTCCATCACTTCCTCAGATGTTCTGACTTTGGTTGATCCTTCGGCCCAGATGGCCGGCTCCACAGTCTCCCTGTCAGGTCAGTTCAAACAAACAATTAAGTGCTGTGCTAATGACCAGGGTGGGGTGCGAGTGTTGAGCAATGACCTAAAGTTCACAGTAGACAACAAAGTTAACTCACACTCCAGAGCCAGGAGTCTTACCCTCCAGTGAAGCTTATATAGAAGATACACATGCTTTGTGCCTCCTGACAAAGCCTTAATTGGTGAAGCGCTGAGGCACCTGGATCAATGGACCACATCTCTGGTTTGTCTTACTTATGTGAATGGCATAGAAACATAGAATTTGACAGCAGATAAGGACCACTTGGCCCACCCAGTCTGCCCATTTCCCTACCTGATGGCTAAGCTGCAGATTCTAGTTAATCAACAGCTTACTTCTTCCTGCCCCCCACTAGAATTGCCTTATGCCTGTCCCATGCATTCTTGAATTCTCCCACTGTTCCTGACTCCACAACCTCCTCAGGAAGGCTGTTCCATGCATTCACAACTCTCTCTGTGAAAAAATACTTTCTAACATTACCTCTGAGCCGTCCCCCTCTATCTTCAAATTGTGCCCCCTTGTTCTTGCACATCTCTTCTTCTGAAAAATACTACCCTCTTGTACCTTGTTAATTCCCTTGAGATACTTGAAAGTTTATCATGTCCCCCCTCTCCCTCCTTTCCTCAAGGGTACACATATTAAACTCTTTAGTCTCTCCTACGTGTATCTTCTGGTGCAGACCTTGCACCATTTTAGTTCACCTTCCTCTGGACAACCTCCACTCTATCTATGTCTTTGTGGAGATGGGGTCTCAGAACTGCACACAGTACTCAGATGGGGTCTCACTAACTGTCTGTAGAGGATAACAACATCCATGTTTTCTGCTATTGGCGCCTCTCCTCCTGCATCCAATATCCCCAGCCTTCTCCCACTGCCTTCTCATTTAGCATCCCACCTTTGGGTCATCTGATATAATTACTCCTAGGTCTCTTCCGATTTTGTTGTTGTTATTAACTCAGCCCCATTGTGTACTCTTCCCTGGTTTTGTTTCCCAGATGCATTACCTTGCACTTCTTTGCATTGAATCTGAGCTGCCAAGTATTTGACCATTCCTCCACCCTCCAAGTCCCTTTTCATTCTTTTCACCCCACCTTGTGTATCAACCCTGTTGCAGATCTTTGTGTCATCTGCAAGGAGGCATGCCTTTCAGCCAGGTGCTCTCCAATGTCACTTATAAAGATATTAAGAGGACAGGTCCCAGTACCGAACCCTGTAGTACCCACTAGTTACCCTCCTTTCTTCACTGTGGACTCCAGTTTTACTATTACGTTTTAAGTCTGTTGCATCTAGCGATTTTTATCAGGCTACCACCTTGGGACCCACTCAGAGGCTGGCTAACATATATTGATCTTTTAATGAGACTGTGTCAAGTGCCTTGCTAAAAATATAGGTAGGCATATCTACAGCCCCGGTCCACAATTCTTTGGTCACCCAGTCAAAGAAATCTATTAGGTTCATCTGAATAATATTTCCTGCTGTGAAACCATGCTGCCTTAGGTTGTGCTTGCCATGGCCTCTAGGTACTCAACAATTCTTTCCTTCAGAGTGATTCAATCATTTCCCTACCACTGAAGTCAAACTAACTGGTCTGTAGTTTCCTGCCTCTGCCCTGCTCCCACTTTTTGAGAGTGGAATCACATTGCCCTCCTCCAGTCCTCAGGTACCACTCCATCCTCCCAAGATTTGTTGAAAGTAGTCAGTGGTGTTACTAGTTCTACCCTTAGTTCTTTTAGTATTCTTGGGTGAATCCCATCAGAGCCCCATTGCTTTGTCACCCTCAGTTTCAGGTCATACCAAAACCCTTTCTTCTGTGAATGGACTGGTATAAGCTCCCCCATTCAAGAGTTACTCCTTGTTTGGTTTAGGCACCTCCCCCTCCTTATCTGTTGAATACTGAGCAGAAATATTCATTCAGTATCCCTGTTTCACTGTCAGCTTCGCTGCCCGTTCCTCCCTTTATTGAGTCTCTGTATCCCTCCTTGGTCTTTCTTAGCTCCCTAATATACCTATAAAAGGTTTATCCCCTTCTTAACAGAGTTGGCTATCTTTTCCTGAGTTTGTGCCTTTGCTATTCTTTGCCTTCCCTTCCTCCTTCTGCTTTAACTAATAAAGTTCTCTGTCCTGCTCCTTCTGTGTTTCCTTATATTTCCTGAATACTATCCTTTTCTCTTAACACGTCCTGCCACCTCTTATGAGAACCATAGTGGTTTTTTCTTCATTTGTTTTATTGATTTGCTTCACAAAAAGGCTTGTTGCCTCTCACGATGGCTGTTTTGATTATTCCCCATTGTTCCTCCATCCCTCCTTCTTGCCCATTTGCTAGTGCTTTTCTAAGGCACTCTCTCATTTCCCAAAGTCAGCCCCCGTAAAGTCCAATACTCTTGTTTTTGTATGGCTGGACTCTATGGATGTGTTTATTGCAGTACCACACTGTTTGGTGGTCACTTCTTCCCAGATGGCTACCCACTTCTAAATCTGAGATCCTTCTCCTTCCCATTTGAGAGTAACCAGGGTCTAAGATTGCTCCTCCCGAGTGGGTTCCAACACTAACTGTCTGAGGCATGCCCCTGTAGGACAGCAAGAATGACCCTGCTCTTGGATGTGCCTGCAGCAAAGGTACTTCAGTTAACATCTGGCATGTTCAGGTCCCCCATCAACAATATCTCCCCCTTTTCTGCCATTTTAAGGATGCCTCTCTCATTTCCTTGTCCATTTTCCTCCCCTGAGATGGGGGTCTGTACACAACCCCATGCAGATTATGGTGCCATTTCTATCTCCAGGGTGACCCACAGTGACTCATCAACTTCCTGTTTACTCTTTAGTTCTGTTGCTTTAATCCTTCCCTTATATGAGAAGCTACTCCTCCTCCTCTTTTACCCACCCTGTCCCTCCTGCAGACTATGTGTATCCTGGTATGGTGACTTCCACTCATGGTTCTCTGTACCATGTTTCAGTGGACTGCCACAATATCCAGCCATCCCTCTTCCATCAAGGCCACTAGTTCAGGGAGCTTGTTGCACAGACTGTGGGCATTGGTACTTATCACCTTCCATTTATTTTTTGTGGCCTTATCCCTTTTAGCCCCATCCCTGTCCTTAACATCCTTCTCATTTATCCTGTCCTACTACCTGACTTCTCTGCCTTGGTATTTACCTCTCTAACTACTGTGTACTTTGTGGGGAGGACTGCTGATTTCCTGCTTCCTTTCAGTACGCTTCCCCTTGGCTAGTTTAAATGCTTACCAGTGAAGCATTTAAACCTATCCACCTAGAGATCATGATCCCCCACAGACAGATGCAGACCATCACGCCAGTATAAGCCTGCATCCCTCTCCAGGTAGCTCTCCAGTCCCCAGTGAAGCCAAAACCCTGAGCTCCACACCAGTTTTCAACCGATCATTACAGATCCCTTGGTGCCGGACCACCCTAGCATCGTCCTTGCCACTTAGACAGGCAGTACCTCCAAAGAAGGTTACCATACATGCTACTTGTCTAAGGCCTCTTCCCAACTCCACAAACTCCTCTTGCACCGCTCTGATCCCATTTACAGCCAGGTCATTTGTCCCTAAGTGGACAATTACATCCAGCTCCCTCCCTCATGCAGCTGCTCCCGCGATCCTAAGGATTCGCTTCCTGTCCCTCTAAGCCATGGCACCAGGCAGGCACCTTACCTCCCTATCCCCTTCCTCCCCATGTCTACCCCCCTAATGACTGAGTCCCCCACTAGGAGTTGTTTCCTTCCCCTGTGGGGCCTTAAATAAAGCAGAAATTGAACATCAACTTTGTACAAAGCATGTGTATCTTCTATGTAATATTCACTGGAGGGTAAGAACTTTGCTCTCCGTCAGGCCAGTTGGTCGATATGCAGGTCAATCTACCGGCCAAGATTTTTCTCGAGCCGGTTGACCCATTGTCACAAGTGGAGGCTGATAACCACCTTATCTAGGACTCTGACCCTGCCTCTCACCTTCCAAGGAGGGACAGACCAGTCTGCTGATCCCTCACCTCTCACACAGGATCTTCTGGACCAGGAGTACACTTGACACTTGGCTCTCTGTGCCCCCGCTAAGACCCTCCAGCGGCCCCGATGGTGAAGGTCATGGTCCCAATCCCTTGGAACCTCCGAGTGAAGCAGCCTGCGTCGGCACCATCATGCACACTCTCGGCATTTGGGCAAGCGGCATCACCACTATTCCTCTTCCTTTTCTTCTTCCTAGGGCAAGGAGTGGTTCCGATGTAACTTGTATCGGCACTATGAAGACTTTATGTGACATCAGCTCATGTTTACCAGGGTGAAACCCATTCTGGCCTCAACCCTGGCCATTACATGGCTTTCACCACAGATGCCGCAGCCTTCCTCACCTCAGCAGGAGCTGACTCAATGGAAACCGGCTCGGCCTCCCACTGCCTCTTCACCGATTTTGGTAGAGCCGCCATTGAAACAGCCGAAGTCTGGCCCTCTGTCTAAGGAGGCCTGCCCAGCATTGGGACTTCCTCATCAGCTGTTGGTCACCGTTACTTCTGACCGAATCCATAGGGTCGGCGGGGACTCAACCGGTCTACCTTTATTTAATGAATCCTTGGAGTCGGAGGGCTCCTCCTTGCACTGTCTTCTAGTGGACGTGGAGTCAGCTGAGGATTTTTCGATGGAGCAAGGCGCCACTTCCTTCATGGATCTTCTCTGCCTGATCTTAGAGTCCACGGGTCTCCTGATGGAGCCTGTCCAGAAGTGGGCTTGGTACCTGCTCATCGAAATTCTCGACGAGGGTGACTGCCCTGGGGAAGCCTTCCCGGTTGCTAAGGCCGTTCTTGGCCCTGCACTAGAGCTCTGGCAACATCCAGCCTCTTGTCCCATGCCATCGGCCTGGATGGCCTGCAAGTATGCGGTCCCTACCAGTTCCCCTTTGGGATTCACAGAGCACACCTCCGCTGAGTGCCTGGTGGCCGACTCTGTATTCTGGCACTCACGCAACATGGGAGATGTTGATAAGCCTTCTGACAAGGGCAAAATTTGGACCACATGGCCAAAAAGATCTATGCTGCCTCCTCTCTCAGCCTTTGGCCAGCGAGTTCGGTCGTCTTAATGGCCCACTTTGCCCATGCTCTTTTGGGCAGGCTTGATAAGGTGCTTCCTCATCTCCTGGCAGACCTACAGACCACGGTCAAGCAGGTCCGGGATCAAGGCTGAGCAGTGGCTAAACAGCAGCCCCAGATTACCATGGACATTGGCAAATCTTGTGCTCTTTACAGCAGATACCCAGCACAAGCTGGCAGATGTTCCCTTCTTGGGTACTGACTTGTTCTAGGGACATGGATATGTTGTTCATCCACACTCATTGGCAGTATCCTTGCCGCTTTAAATCTTGCCGGAAGGTCTTCAAGCTTGCTCCTCCCACCCACCCGGGTGGTATAACTCTCGGCTCCGCCCCATGACGCCAGATCTTCCTTACCGCTTGGAAGCTCAGGTTCCCTCCTTAACGCTCTGCGTTTGCGGTTGGTTCCTATTTCTCCGTTTGCGGATTTAAAATAATATTTGCAAAAGACTTTTGATCTTCGATCTCCGCTGACTGCGATGGATACGTCGACTCCCGGATTTCGGAGATGCCCATGCGGGTCAGAAGATGTCTCGGACGGATCCACACTCCGTGTGTGTCTACTGCTTAGGCGAGCACGACCCGCGGGCTTGCGACCTGTGCTCATCTTTCTCGGCCTCGTCCTCGAAGCCGTGCTGCCCGATTGCAACTGGGCCGTCGAGCGTTCCCTCGGTGAAGTCAAGAGGCCCGGTTGGCGGTGTCAGGCGGTTCGGCGGATCAGCTCGGCGGATGGTCGCCCTCGAAGGAGGCGGCGCGACGTATCTTCTCGGCGCGGCATTTATCCCGCCTCTCTGGGTTCTTCCTACGGCTTCGCTTTAAGAGCTTTGTCTGTCCCTCTCCACTAAAGGGAGAGGGCCTGCGTCTGCTGGACCTTTTTCCGGTCAAAAGAGGGACAAAGTACAGAATCCCTCATAAACGCTCTTGGGGCGGGAAGGTCCCTCTCCAGACCGTCGACCGTCGGCCGGTCGACCGCTCGGCGGCCACTGGCCTCCACGGTGTCCGTCAGGTCAGTTGACGAGACTCCACTGATAAGTCGAATTTTTCGACCCATTAGACAGGCTAACGCCTTTAGCAACCGAATTCCCTCCCGGTTCCCCAGGAGGAGTTGAGATCAGTAGGCTGCGTGCCTCGGTTCCGGGCCCTGGATGGACCTTCGAGCGAGTGTCGGTTCGGCCGAACCTCCTGCACCGACCCAATTCGGGACTCGGTCCACGGTCTGGACCTGCCAGCGGTCAACCCGTTCCCACGTCATAAGCGGTCTCGGTCTCGGCACCTTGTGATGCATGGCGTCGCCGCTAAATCCTCGTCCTCCTCCTCGGCGGATGAGGGAGGCCAGCGTCAAGTGCGTCGGCCAGTGCGAGGACCTTGGCATTTCACAACTCCTCTGGCGGGGAATAAGCCGACTCAGGCGCCAGCGGCCATTAAGTGGCTGTCACGGGCAACGGCCAACCCTCGACTTCGAGCCTATGCAGGCAGTTGTTCGGAAAACCAGCTACTCCACCGATTGCGGTGACCTCGCCTCCACAGCCCGGTGGGCTCCGACCAAAGTTCTCGATCGACTGGGGTTCCCACGCCGCTGTCAGTTACCCTCACTCCCGACCGACCTCGGCAGGTGAAGGGTGGCTCAGGCCAGAGGCAGCTCTTCGAGGACTCTTCCGAGTCGAAGATGATTCCTCCTTCTTCTCCAAGCGACTGGACTTGGAGTCTTCAGGAGGTCAGCCAATGGACCGATAGCCCGTCGCCCTTCCTAGGACTGCTTGACTCATCTCGGAGTCTACAGGATGGAGCTCGAACCCGTTTCCAACAGGGCCAGGTATCCCCTCACGGAGATTCTGGACCGAGGGATTCTCCGACGTGAGGCCTTTCCGGTGGCCGAGGCCATAGTGGGTCCAGCACTGGAACTTTGGCAGCGCCTGCTTCCTGCCCTCGCCCTCGCCAGGATGGCCAGGAAGTATGCACGTCCCTACCGGTTCCTTGTCCGGTTTGAACACTCCTCTGCTGAGGGTTGGTTACCGACAGCGTTTTCAGACAGCGCCCGTAGCGCCAGGATGTGGACAAACCTCTGACAAGGAGTCCAAGAAATTGGACTATGTCGGGCGAAAAGTCTCGCTACGTCCTCTCTCGGCTTCCGTCAGGCCAGTTCGGCCGTCCTCATGGCATTATTACTTTCTCATGCCCTGTTGGGCTCCTGGATGAGGACATCCCTCATCTTCCGCACCGATCTGCAGACTACGGGTTAAGCAGGTGCGGGACCAGGGCAGGGCAGTGGCCAAACAACAGCTCAGACTGCACTTTGGATGTAGAGACTCATGTGCCAGATGGGTGGCCTCGGCCCAGTGGCTATCGTCGTGAGCTTGGCTGAGGATATCCACCTTTACTTGGATACCCAGCACAAGCTGGCTGGATGTTCCTTGGGACTGACCTCTTCGACCCTGGGGTGGAAGGTCACCTGCAGAGGATCGAGAAGTCAATGCCACCTTGGACTCGGTCTCTTCCATCAGAAGGACAAGGCAAACCACAGCCTAAGCCCTTTCGTCTCTTGTGCCTCAAGCGCGCCTGCCCAGCACCGCCAGGCCAGCAGGCTCGGCCTTGGGTATCCCAAACCTGCCGCCGGCTTCTCTAACAGGAGGCAGGGAGAAAGAGGCCCAGGAGGTCCCTCGGCCGGTCCCTCCTCCAAGCCTGCCCAGTGACGGGCTGAGGGGTGTCGCCCCCATCCCCGTCACCTTACCCCTGGGTCCCCCTGTGGGGGGACGGCTCCGGCACTTCCGTTCCGCCTGGTCCGCTGTTACCACGGACAGGTGGGTCTTGGAGGTGGTGGGAAGAGGCCTGCCTCTGGAATTCGAGCAGGCACCACCCTTCAGAGCCGTCGCCCCTCGGGGGGCTTCGGGATCCCCAGCCTCACGGGCGGCTCGTCGAGCCGACATCGCTCTCCTCCTCCAGAAGGAGGTGGTAAGAGAGGTGGTGGACCCTCCTTCCAGACCCAGGGTTTGTGTCCAGGTACTTCCTAGGTTCGAAACGGACGGGGGCTGGCGCCACATTCTCAACTCACGACCTAAACAAGTTCTCTAAGGTCTCGAACCTTCAGGATGGTCACTCTGGCTCAGATAATACCATCCTTGGAGCAGCGTGGTTCTGCTCTCTGGACTTGCAGGACGTTTTTCCGTCCCTATCCGTCCGTCTCACCAGAGATTCCTTAGCTTCAGCGGAAGGATCTCTCTTCGAGTTCAAGCCATGCCCTTCGGCTTGTCTCCAGCTCCCAGGGTCTTCACCAAATGCATGGCAGTGGTGACAGCATTCCTCGCGGCGCCGAGGGGGTCCGGGTGTACCCTTACCTGGACGACTGGCTGATAGCAGCTCCCCTCAGGAAGGAGGCCCGAGTGGTCCAGAGATCTGGCCCTCCAGGTCTGCTCTCAACTGGGCCTCCCTTGTCCAACGAGCCCAAGTCAGACTCGAGCCAAGCAGGTGATTTTATTTCATCAGGCGCGGCTCGACTCCTCTTCGAGCCAGGCGGCTCCCAGCGGACAGGGCCGAGGTTCTTTCCTCCTTTGCCCGATCATTTCTGGTTGGGCAATTAGCCCTGCCGGGACTTCCTGCGCCTCCTGGGTCTCATGGCGGCCTGTACCAGCGTGGTCCGTTGGGCCGCTGGAACATCGTCCCCTTCAGTGAGACTGGCCAGCCAGTGGTCTGGCCTTCCACGATCATGGACCAGCTTGTGTCGGTGACACAGGGGATGTGGAATGCTCTCTCCAGTGGTGGACACGTTCCAGATCAATTGCAGGAGGGCATCCCATGTTCGTCGCCCGAGACGCGGTCTCTCTGTCGACCGATGCCTCTCTGATGGGTTGGGGTGCCCATCTGGGGAACACCGGGCTCATGGCCTCTGGTCCCCAGCAGGGAGTCGATGCCACATCAACCTGCTGGAGCTCCGGCGGTCCGCCTAGCTCTCACCGCCTTTGCTCCGTTCTCCGGGGGTCAAGTGGTCCCGAGTCCAGGCGGACAATACCCACGACTATGTACTATCTAAACCGCCAGGCGGGGACGCTCCATGCTTCTATGCAAGGAAGCTCTCCGCATTTGGTCACTTTCGTCAGCAGCCTGGAGGCGGATCTCCTAGCCATTCACGTGGCAGGAGCCTCCAACACCCTGGCCGATGCCCTGAGCCGGATAGGGCTGCATCCCACGAGTGGTCTCTCTGCCGGAGGTAGTACAGCATCTGTTCTCCCTTGGGGCACACCTCAGGTGGACCTGTTTGCCTCACGGAGGCGAGGCTGAGTCTGTTCCATGCCCGCCCCCCTCAGCAGGGCTCGCTGCAGGGATGCCTTCCGAGGCAATGGACTCGGGCCTCTTTTACGCCTTTCCCCATTTCCCTTGATCCACAAGGTGCTTCTCAAGGCGAGGAGGGACAAGGGCGCAGGGTGATTCTGATAGCCCCCAGACTGGCCTCGCCAGTTCATGGTACCCAGATCTCCTCAGTCTCAGCTCCAGGACTCGACGGCAGCTTCCAGCTCGCCCGGACCTGCTCTCAGTCAATCAGGGAAGGTGTTCCATCCGGACCTTCAATCCCTGCACCTGACGGCCTGGTTCCTGGAGCGGCTAGAGTTCCAGGCTTTGGGTCTTTCCGACGAGGTCCTCAATGTAGTTGAGGCGTCCCGTATGAGTCGACCAGAAAATGCTATGCCTTCAAATGGAAAAGGTTTTCCATTTGGTGTCAGAACAAAGGCTTGGACCCTTCCTCCTGTTCCTTGGCAAGCATCTTGGACTATTTTGGTCCCTTTCTAGTCAAGGGGGCTTAGGTCGTCGACCCTAAGGGGTGCACCTGGCAGCCATCTCTGCTTACAGGCGCGGGCGGGGAAGCAGTCGGATGGCGCAGGAGAAGGTGGTCTGGCGCTTTTTCAAAGGCCTTGATCACATTTCCTCCAGTGCGGGAACCCCCACCTCCGGGATCTTACTGCTGGTGGCTGGCAAAGCCTGCGGGCAGCTATTCGAACCTATGCACAGGTGTGCTCTCTCACCTGTCGTGGAAGACCGCCTTCTTGGTGGCTATCCGTCAGCCAGAAGGATGGGAGAGCTCCAGGCGCTTTCCATCGAGTCTCCTTACCTGGTCTTCCACAGGGACAAGGTTGTCCTGCGCCCCCACCCGAAATTCCTTCCGAAGGTGGTGTCGGAGTTTCACCTTAACCAGGTGTTGACTCTGCCGGTGTTCTACCCCAATCACACCTCGGAGGCCGAATATAGGCTCCATACTCTGGATCCTAGAAGGGCGCTCGCTTATTATAAGGCGCGGCTGAAATCGGGAGAGGTTCGCCAGCTGTTTGTCACCTCACGCTGAAGCCGCATCTGGCAGACCTGCAGCCAAGGTGACGATAAGCAGGTGGGTAACCTCCTGCATAGATCTCTGCTATAAGTTAGCGGGCATGGAGCCTCCCAGAGGGATAAGAGCTCATTCTACCCGCCATACTGCTGTAACGGTGGCTGCTTCCAGGGACGTCCCTATCCAGGAAATCTGCAGGGCTGCTACCTGAAGTCAGCAAACACCTTCATTACCCACTACCACATCGACCTTGAGTCACGCCGGGATGCTGGTTTGGGGCCTCGGTTCTCACACTCTCTTTCCCAAGTAAGTATATGGGGTGTCTTGCCTCCCTCCTCCCGGAGAACTGCTAGGAGTCTGCCAATGAGTGTGGATGAACAACATATCCATGTCCCTAAATACAGGTTACTCACCTGTAACAGGAGTTCTAGGAATGGTATATGTTGTTCATCCTACAATCTCGACCTCTCCGGCTTCGACGCACAACCTGAGCTTCCAGCGGGCCAGATCTGGCGTCATGGGGCGGAGCCGAGAGTTATACCACCCGGGTGGGTGGGAGGAGCAAGCTTGAAGACCTTCCGGCAAGATTTAAAGCGGCAAGGATACTGCCAATGAGTGTGGATGAACAACATATACCATTCCTAGAACTCCTGTTACAGGTGAGTAACCTGTATTTCTGGCCCTGGGTCGATGGGCACCTCACCTGCATTGAAAAGTGCAGTGCCACTTTGGACTTGGTGACTTCCACCCAGAGGGATCCCAAGGACTCTAAATTGCAGAAGAAGAAACCCTTTCAGCCCCTCTCTGCCCTTGCGGCCAAATCAGCCCAGCCTCAGGCTGGACAACAGGCTCAGGCTTGATGTCCCTGACCAAAGTCAGTGGCCACGGATGTCCGGAAGCCAGGAGGTTGGGGTCCCAGTGGCTCCTCAGCCAGTTGTTCCTCCACCTTCAAGCCTGCCCAGTGATGGGATGAGAGTGCCTTCCCCATGCTTGTTCTGTCTCCCCTGGGTCCTCCCGTGGGGGCCAGCTCTTCCACTTCCTGTCCACCTGGTCTGCTGTCACCATGACAGGTGGGTTGTTCAAGGGGTCGGTCAGAGTCTGGTTCTGGAATTTGAGGCTTACCTGCCTTGCTGAGCCCATGCCCCATGGGAAACCATAGTGTCCATCGACATCCTGTCGGTCCTTCAGGATGGCATCACCCAGCTCCTCCACAAGGAGGTTATGGCTTTTGTCTTTGACCCTCCAGTACAATCAGGGTTTGTCACCAGGTACTTCCTGGTGCCAAAACGGATGGGGAGCTGGTGCCTCATCTTAGATCTGCATGACCAGAAGAGGCTTCTCACACCGTGCACCTTCAGGATGGTCACTCTGTCTCAGATTATACTGTCTCTTAGGCAGAACATGTGGTTTTACTCTCTAGATCTTAAGGAAATGTTCTGTTACATCCCAATCTGTCCGTCCCACTGTTGGTTCCTTTGGTTCCACATAGAGGGGATCCTTTATAAGTTCCAAGCCATGCCATTCGGCCTGTCCTCAGGTCCCAGGGTTTTTACCAAATTTATAGCAGTGGTGCAGCTTACCTGAGGCACCAAGGAGTCCAGGTATACCACTACCTGGATGACAGGCTAATCACAGGTTACTCCAGGAAATAGGTGAAGAGGTCCAGGGACCTGGACCTCCAGACCTGCATCTCTTTTGGTCTCCAGGTCAACAAGATCAAGTCAGAACTCGTACCCTCACAGGTGATTCATTTCATCGGGCAGCGCTTGACTCTTGCAGAGCCAGGGCTTGGCTTCCAGCAGACAGAGCAGAGGCTCTCTCCTCCTTTGCCTGATTATTTCGGGTTGGGCAGTTGTGCCCTGCTCGGGACTTCCTGCACCCTGTAATACATGGTGGCATGCACCACATGGTTCGTTGGGCCCACTGGAGAATGCCTTCCCTCTCTGCAGTGGGAGCTGGCCTGCCAATGGTCTCAGTGCAAGGGCCACTTTGACCATCTGGTCACTGTGACCCAGCTGATGTGGAATGCCCTCCAGTGGTGGTTAGTCCCGACACATTTTCAGGAATGTATCCTGTTTGTCTACCCAGAGCCAATGGTCATCCTGGCCAATGATGCTTCCCTCATGGGCTGGGATGCCCACCTAGGGGAACACAGAGTCCATGGTCTTTGGACCCATGAGGAATCCCAGGTGACACAACAACCTGCTGGAGCTCCAGGTAGTTTGTCTGGCACTGACTGCTTTTGCTCCACACATCTGGGGGTCAGGTCATTTAGGCCCAGATGGACAACACCACAACCATGTACTACCTCAATAAACAGGGCGGGATGCACTCCCTTCCACTGTAAAGTGAAGCTCTCCATGTTTGGATCCTCGTGCACAGCCTGGAAACTGATCTTCTAGCTATCCATATGGCTGGGGTCTCCAACCAGCTGGCAGATACTCTCAGCCACATGGCTGAGGTGTCTCATGAGTGGTCTCTCCACCCAGAGGTAGCACACAGTTTGTTCTCCCAGTGAGGCACTCCTCTGGTGGATCTGTTTGCCTCAAGGGAGAATGCAAAGTTGAGGCTGTACTTTGCCTGCTCCCCTCAGCAGGAATGCTTCAGGGGGATGCCTTCTCAAGGCCCTGGACCCTGGGCCTTCTCTCTGCCATCCCTCTGTTTCCCTTGATCCACAAGGTGTTGCTCAAGGCGAGGAGAGACAAAGCATGGATGATCCTGGTAGCTCTGGACTGGCCTCACCAGTTCTGGTACCCCAATTTCCTCAGCCACAGCTGCAGGTTCCCGAGGCGTCTTCCTCTCCACCCGGACCTGCTCTCTTGCAATCAAGGGAAGGTACTCCATAATCGCTGCACCTGACAGTCTGGTTCCTGAGCTAGAGTTCCAGGCTATGAGCTTCTCTGATGATGTCCTCACTGTGGTCAAGGCATATTGGAAGGAGACGACCTGAAAATGCTATGCCTTCAAATGGAAGATGTTCTCCATTTGGTGCCAGGGCAAGGGGCTTGACCCTTTAGCTTGTCTGGTGGCTAGTATTCTCAATTACCTTTGGTCCTTCTCTCAGGCAGGCCTTCGGTTGACGACCCTCAAGGTGCACCTGGCTGCCAACTCTATATACTGGGTGTGGGCTAGTATGCCATCAGTGGTGCAGGAAAAGGTAGTTTGGCACTTTTTCAAAGGCCTTGACCACATTTCCCCTCTGGTGCGTGAACCACCACCACCTTGGGACTTGTTGCTGGTGTTGGCAAGGCTCATAGGCAAGCCATTTGAACTGATGCATAAGTGTGAAATTTCTCACCGGTCGTGGAACATCACCTTCCTGGTGGCCATCATGTCAGCCAGAAGGATCAGTGAGCACCAGGTGCTTTTGGTGGTGTCTCCTTATCTGTTCTTCCACAGGGGCAAAGTTGTCCTTCGTCCCAACCTGAAGTTCCTCCCGAGGGTTGTTTTGGATTTTTAACTTAAGCAGGTGATCAATCTCTTGGTGTATGTCATCAACCACATCTCGGATGCCAAGCACTATCTCCACATAGTGGACCTGTGGTGAACACTAGCCTACTATAAAGAGCAAATGGCTGGAGTTCGGGAAGCGATTCACCAGCTATTTGTCACCTGTGCTGAAGCCGCACCTGGCAGATGGGCAGCGAAGCAGATGATTGGCAGGCAGATTGTATCCTGCATCAACCTTTGCTATAGATTGGTGGCTGGGGAGCCTCCCATAGGGCTAAGAGCTCATTCCACCCGCTATACCACTGCCTTGGTGGCTGTTTCCAGGGATGTCCCTATCCAGGAAATCTGCAGGGCTGCTATCTGGAGGTCAGCACACACCTTCATTTCCCACGACCACATCGACCTTGATTTACGCTGGGATGCTGGTTTTGGGGTCTCAGTTCTCCAGTATCTCTTCCCTAAATAGGAAGTGTGTGCCTTGCCCCCTTCTCCCAGAGAGCTGCAAGGAGTCTTTCAGTTTTTGGTGTGAGGCCCCACACCCACCCCACATATACGCAAAAAGTTTTGAGACACAGCTTGGACAGTGCTGCAGAGCATTCCTTAGACGTGAAAGGGTGTATCTCCGTGCATAGATTTTACAATATATTTTTTCATCCTTTGTTTATGTTCCCTAGTCAGCCTCCCTCCTTCCCCAACACCCACTTTCTCCAAGACTTGCCTCACCACTTGCTTAGAACCATCTATTGGTGAGAGAATCCTGCAGTCAGTGATGCAGGGCCTGTGAGGCTGTGGGTATCATCCTGCTCACTTGTTTATTTATTTATTGGTAGCTGGGTAAGGCCCACTAAGCACAAGTGCCTATTTTCAGGGGCAACACAGGAACTTTGGGCTGTTTAAGTTACTTGCTCAGAGTCACACAGTATGCAAGTGGAGGCTGTAGGAATCAGACCCAGGTCTACCGGATGTACCAAGCTCATTCACAGATCATTACTCTAACCACTAGGCTATACTGCCAGCCAGTTTCTTCCTCCAGGCTAAATACCTACTAGTATAACTACATTATTGAACCTAGTGGACAAGGATGTAGAGATACTACAGAGAAATAGACAAGACAGAAGATTCAGATTTAAACTCATAGAAACATAGAATCTGTTGGCAGATAAGGACCATACAGCCCACCTAGTCTGCCCATTTCCCTACTTAGTTTGGCAATCCCTACTCTTATCTGGACTGCCTTCCCCAACTCTGCTGTACAGCAGGGCACCTTATGCTTATCCCGTGCACTTTTGAATCCCTGTACTATTTTTGCTTCCACCACCTCCACTGGTAGGCTGTTCCATGGATCCACCACCCTCTCTGTGAAAAAATACTTCCTAGCATTCCCCCAAGCTTCCTTCCCTCTAGCCTCATGTTATGGCCCCCTGTCCTTGTGCACTTTCTTCTCTGAAATTTGCTCCCCTCCTGTACCCTGTTTATTCTTCTAAGGAATTTGAAATTCTCTATCATATCTCCTGTCTCCCTCCTCTTGTCCGGTATACCATTACTGCAGCGACTCTGGCATGGCAAAGACCACCACAGCGACAGGAATTGGGCAAAACCTGCCCCTTGCTGTGGTAGTCTGTGTGACGATCGGGACTGCCTCGCTAGGTGTTTGCCCCCCGGTCCAACTACAACTCAGAGTTAAAATCCTAGAGACCGGGGGGTGTGAGGAGTGGAGCCCCCATAAGGGGGGAGTTCGGGGTATGCCGCCCCCTGATTGTGTGCGCCGATATCCCCATGTCTACAACGCTGACAGTTACCATTGCAGCCGTTGCTGTGGGGATGTCGGTGCTAGCGCTGTCGAAGCGCTATAGGTAAACCCTCTTGTCCATTGAATAGATATTTAGTTCCTTGAGTCTTTCCTCATAAGGCTTATGGTGCAGTCCATGTATCATTTTTGTTGCTCCTCTCTGGAGTGCATTCATTCTGTCTGTGTCCTTCCTGAGATGCGGTCTCCAGAACTGGACACAGTATTCCAGATGAGGCCTCACCAGTGATCTGTACAGTGTTATCACCACTTCACTCCTCCTACTGTTCATGCTCCTTCCTATGCACCCCTATGCACCCCAGCATTCTGTTTGCCTTCCCCACTTCTTTTTTGCATTGTTTGACTGACTTCAGGTCATCAGATATGACAACCCACAGGTCTCTCTTCTGACCTCTGCCCCCCATCCTGTATTCCTGTCTTGGGTTTCTGTGTCCCAGGTGCATTATCTTGCACTTCTTAGCATTGAAACCCAACTGCCAAACCCTTGACCATTCCACAAGTAGTCTCAGGTCATTTCTCCTTTTATCTAGCCCCTCCTGTGTGTCGACTCTGTCGCAGATCTTGGTGTCATCTGCGAACTGGCATACTTTGCCCTCCAGTCCCTCTGCAATGTCCTTTATGAAGACATTGAATAGAACTGGACCCAGCTCTGATCCCTGTGGAACCCCACTGGTCATATCCCCCCTTCTTCTGATTTTATGTTATTTACTACCACCCTCTGGGACCTGCCTTTTAGCCAGTTTCCAACCTATTTTACCACTTTAGAGCCCCAATTTGTTAATGAGGAACGGTGTTAAAGGCCTTACTGAAATCCAGGTAGGCCACATCCACCACCTCTTCCGGATCCACCACCCTGTCACCCAGTCAAAGAAATTGATAAGATTAGTCTGACAGAACCTACTCTTAGTGAATCCATGCTGCCTTGGCTCTTTTGCACCATTTGACTCCAGGAACTTCACTACTCTCTCCTTAAACAGGGACTCCATCAGTTTTCCCCACCACTAAGGTCAGGCTTACAGGTCTGTAATTTGCAGCCATCATCCACCGAATAGAAGAAACACTGTAAAGCAGGTAAATAAAAACATTCTGTAGTTAATGTAAAGGGAGAGAATCACTGGTTCCAACCCATAGGCGTAAGGTTAAAAGGAGTAAAAGAATTAAAGGAGTAGAAGAGTATAACAGTAACACAAATAATGAGAACAACATCACAGTAGCAATTTCTGTATGGTAGAAATGTACTATTTAAAAAACAGCCATTATCAGGTCTGAGCAATCTGAGTGTATGCTTATTTTCTTTACAGAACAGATATATAGAATAGTGTACGAGTGCCCATTCGCAACACTATTCTTCCACCGAGTGGTTATCATGACGACAAGGACCTCGCAAGCAAAGTTCGAGAGGTTCCTCTATTGTCATGGAAACCACAAGGATTAAGAATAGCGATGTTGTGTATTGGGACTGTCATACACTATTTTATATAGTGTATGGTTAAAAAAACCAAAATTGCTTACTTTTTATGTTGACTGCAGTCTGTCTCTACGGTTCTACGTCATTATAGCGAGTGTACTCAATTTTGGCGATGTACACCCCCAGTGCAAAACAAAACTGCGCAACCCCCCCCCACTTTAGGATTCTCAACTCCAGGGGGTGCATGTCAGTGTGTGCAAATTTATAAAAAATAAAATTACAACTCAGGCCAGGTGCAACAAAATACACCTGTACCTGGACCCCAGCCCAGCATCCTGGCCACCCCAGCCCAGCACCCACCCACCACACCACTGAGTCAGCTTGGCTGCTCACTGCAGCACCACTCCTGACAAACTCTCCTTCCGCCCCTCTCCCATGCTCAGCATGCTAGCTCCCCACGCCCTGCATGCGTGTATATCCAGTGACATCCCATCGCCATTCGCGTACCCCCTCATCTGGTCACCTTCCCTACACCGTCACCCTGTCAAGATTCACCGAAAGTGGGTCGCCGTTTCAGTAGGTGCCAACTTCCCAATAGCGCATGTCACTACCCTCCACAGCTTGCACTTCACCACCATCTGCCCACCAGCCAGATTGTGCGTGCAATGCTTCAACTGCCTCTGTCCAAGGAAACAGCAATGATGGGGACGCTTGTATTGCGATGTACTAACATACTAAAATGGCAGCAGAATAGGCCTAACAGTCTTTCGTGTCTGCTCGTTTGGTCAGCCCCCACCCTGGGAGCTGACCTTGCTGCCCCCCCTCTGGCTTTTCCCTTCCCAGTCACAGATATTCTCGCTGCCCTGGTTTTTGCTTCCAGAACCCTTCCCCTGTACCTGTCCCACCCCATCTTGAACCCCTCCACCGTCTCTGCCTCCACCAGCCCCCTGGGCAGTGCATTCCATGGCTCCACCACCCTCTCAGTGAAGTAGCACCTCCTTTCTCCCTGAACCTCAGCTTCCACCCATGTCCTCTAGTTGCCCCCCTTCTTCCTTCAAGCACCCTGACTGCTCCTCCCCTATTTACCCCTTCATGTACCTGAAGACCTCTATCACGTCCCCCTGGTCCCTTCTGTCTTCCAATGTAGCTATGAAAAGTCATTCTGCTGTAGTAGCTATGTCACTACGGCAGCTGAATGACTTTTTCAGGTGTATGGATCTCCATACACAACAAAGTTCCACCATACACTGTAAAGGTTTAGAAAAAAACAGCAGTTCTGTTATGCTAATGTTGTTATGTTACATTTAATTGAGAGTGACATAAAAAAAGCAGATTAGCGTTTCATGGAATTCGAAATTGGTGGCATTCTGTAAATTATTTTCAAAATTGCTCTGAAAGGGTTATAAAGTGCATGGGACAGACATAAGGCAATTTTTGTGGGGGGGTTGGAAGAAATAGGCTGTTGGTTAAATAGGATCTGCAGCTTATCTTCTAGGTAGGGAAATGGCAGACTAGGTGGGCCACACAGTCCTTTCTGCCATCAAAGTCTATGTTTCTATGGAAGTGACTAGAAGTTTGTTTACTAATATTTTTGTATACATTTTTAATGGTTTACAATTGAGTTTGGAATCCCTGGCTTGAGGTAGAATGGTGGCTACCACGAGGTACTGCTAAGAGGAGCTCCTGCAGTTACTTTTTGATGCTGAATTTTTATTTACACAAGGTATGCCATCATTGCCTACTTAGTTTTCATGTATTAAATTAATACTTGTCCTGTATTGATGGCCTCTCTTCTGTTTCTGTGATTGCTCCTAGTTGTGGCTGATGTTGAGGGAGGATGAAGACTCAGTGGGGACCCTGTGGAAAGTATCAGACCAGCTCAGACTTGTGGGAGCCATGGAGTCGTGGTACATACGGAGAGGTGAGGAGAACGTGTACGGTGGGTAGGCAGTGGAGGGATGGATGGAATGGAATTCATGACCATCAGTTGAAAACCATAATGGTTAAGTGAAAAAGATACAGGGGCAGCAAGTAGTATGACTCTGGTGTTTTATATACCTCTTGTTGTTTTTCATATCCCATTTTACTAGAACTTTGTCAAGGCCAATAAAGAGAGACTAACTCTGGGTTTGTCTTTCTGTAAGGAGACCCCTTTTTGGGACCTCTTTTTATTGTAGTGATCTTTTATTGATCCTTTGTTGATGTGCTTAAGTATTTAGTTTCTTTGGCTTATTGAATTACAGTATTTTAACATGTGCTTTTTTTTTTTTTAACACAAGTAGTAGTACAGCTAGGTGGAGGATCTCCAAGACTGCCTTGTGATCATGGGCTGTTGGTGTTTGGCGTGGTGCCTGGGTAGTTGGAGCCCATGTTGCAGCTTGATTTTCATGGCATTTAAACAAAGCTATACTGAGCTAAACTAAGTTTGTACAAAGTAAGATTTTAAACCTAATAAGTCTGAGAAAGTATGTTAGAGTACCAAATTAATTTCTGCTTCTGTGGATGCTTACTTTTTAACTTAAGAAGGAATGGTAAGCAATCCTTGTGTATAGCTTGCTTTGCCTTGCTGTAAGACACTGGTGATTATAACATTTCAAAATTGGTTTCCTTTTTTTTGTTAGGAGTCCTTTTTTGTGATTGTGAGAGAAGGTGCTTTGGCAGGTTACTATATGGAGGCCTGGTGGGTTGCTGGTTAAAGACAAGCCCTGGTGTGCTTTTTATGTTTGCTTGCACGCATGTGCAAGAAACATAGTGCCATCATCCGAGTTTTCGGAGGTGCGGCAGCCCTCTTCCAATTCAGGCAGTGTGTATGCAGGCACGGCCGCAATTCTTCAGTGCCTGCTCGAGCTGTGTATGACAGCTCCAAAATGCAGTGGAGTACAGTTGAAAGGGGGAGCTACGCTTCAGTGAACAGCGATAAGATATCGCCTGCTCATGCGCGCTCCCCCTACACACACACACACATATGCATGCATACTGCGTGCTGCCCCCCCCACGCACACACTGTATAGCCAACGGGGGTGCCCAATCCTCCGTCCGGTTCCCTGTCTCTCCCCACCGATGCTGTCGCCGACAGGGTTTCCCAATCCCCGTCGGCTCCACTGTCTCTCTCCCCAAGCATCCAGGTGGCAAAATGTGTTATAGCCGACGGGGGTGCCCAATCCCCCATTGGCTCCAGCCCCCCCAAACAGCCTTTCAGCTGCCACGCTGGGAGCCCACCATAGCGTGGCAAACGTCCCTCGTCGTGTCAGTAAATACACCTGCAAATAAAAAACTGTCCCTCTGCACTTTTCCCTGCCTGCCTCCCACAACCCGCACCCACCCACTGCGCACCCTGCCTCCCCACACACCCCCACCCCATACTTACCTCCGGACCTCGGCGCGACGATCTTCGGTGGACCGGGAACACGTCTGCACTCTTCAAAGCCGACCGCGAACTGAGGAAATGCCGGTAAGCTGTATAATGGGATAGATAGGGTTTTTTCAACTTTGCTGCATATCTCAGGCATTGTTTGGAATTTTTACACCAAATTTTCAACATGGGGTTTTTGGGACCCCCTCTCATGAATGCTGTCACTGTCATGGCATTATTGGAGCCTGAAGGGTGATTTCGCATTCACTGTGCAAAATCACCTTTTGGGACTGACTAATGAAACGACACTGCCAGTGTTCATAAGGTGGGCTCTCAAGAAGCCTATTTTGAAAATTTGGTGGAAAAATTCCAAAAAATGACTGTTTTATGAGCGTGCGTTGCGCAGTTCCTACGTAAGTTCGCAAATTTTCAATATTTTCACTTCTGATTTTCAACATTGCCATTTTACCACACCTTCTTATGAGTAGCACAGCTGTCATTTTTCACATCTCACCCAAAACGTGTTTCCGCCCCCATGTAGCGCGCAATGGCGCAGTCGATGTGCGAAATCAATGTACGGGATAAATTAAGAAAAATACAGTGACACTGCTCATGAGCAGAGGTCTTAAAATGTCTATGTTGAAAATTTGGTGAAAAAATTCCTAAAAATGACTGTTTTACGAGCGTGCGTTGCGCAGTTCCTATGCACGCTCGTAAGTTCGTGAATTTTCAATATTTTCACTCCAGATTTTCAACATTGCCATTTTACCACACCTCCTTATAAGCAGTACAGCTGTCATTATTCACATAGTGTCCAATATGTGTTTCCGCCATGTAGCACACAATGGCGCAGTCGGTGTTGCAAAATCAATGTATTGGGACAGATTAAGAAAATCACAGTGACACTGTTTATGAGCAGAGGTCTTAAAATGGCTATGTTGAAAATTTGGTGAAAAAATTCCTAAAATGACTGTTTTATGAGCGTGCGTTCGCAGTTCCTCATACGCTTTCGTAAGTTCAATTTTCTATATTTTTCCTCCAGATTTTCAACATTGCCATTTTATTATACTTCCTTATGAGCAGTACAGCTGTCATTTGTTACATCTTGCCCAAAACATGTTTCCGCCCATATAGCGCTCAATGGCGCAGTCGGCGTGCGAAATCAATGTATGGGACACATTAAGAAAATCACAGTGATGCTGTTCATGAGCAGAGATCTTAAAATGGCTATGTTGAAAATTTGGTGAAAAAATTACTAAAAATGACTGTTTTACGAGCGTGCGTTGCGCAGTTCCTATGCACGCTGGTAAGTTTGCGAATTTTCAATATTTTCACTCCAGATTTTCAACATTACCATTTTATTACACTTCCTTATGAACAGTATAGCTGCCATTTTTCACATGTTGCCCAAAATGTGTTTTCGCACATGTAGCACACAATGGTGCAGTCGGTGTGCGAAAGCAATGTTTGGGACAGATTAAGAAAATCACAGTTACACTGTTCATGAGCAGAGGTCTTAAACTGACTAGGTTGAAAATTTGGTGACAAAAGTCCATAAAATGACTGTGTTACGAGTGAGCATTGCGCAGTTTCCACGCACCCTCGTAAGTTCATGACTTTGTAATATTTTCAGTCCAGATTTTCACTAGTGGCATTTTTCCACACTTCCTTATGAACAGTGCAGCTGTCATTTTTCTCAACGTGGTCGAAATGTGTTTTCACACTTTCAGCGCAGAGATGCATAGTCGCTGTGGGAAATCATTGTTCGGGACAGATAAAGAAAATCACAATGACACTGTTCATGATCGGAGGTCCCAAAATGCCTATGTTGACAATCTGCTGTAAAAATTCCCCAAACTAATTACATTACAGGTGTGCGTTGCACAGTTTCTATGCACACTTGTGACTTCACCAGTTTTTTAAATATTTTTGCTACAGATTTGCAACATTGCCATTTTTTACACCTCCTCATGAACAGTACAGCTGTCATTTTTTACATCCTGTCCGGGAATGTTTTTGCACCTGTGGTGCTAAATGCCGTAGTCGCTGTGCATAAGCAGCTTTCGGCTAACAAACTGATATTGCCACTGTTCATGAGGTGGGGTCACAAAAAAACCATGTTGAAAATTTGGAGTGAAAATACCAACGAATGCCTGCGGTATTAGGGTTTTCAACCATAACACCCAACCCTGCAGAAAATGACAGGCATCAGGGGTGTGACTTGGGATTCTTGCCTGTAATGCTCATACCCCATTTCCACCCTGCAGCCAGTGAGAGGCATCGGTAATACCTTGGACTCTTCGCCCCAGAGTTCCTCATTCTCTATACCGCACCCATCTCACTATATTTCCTGATGGAATGGGTGCGCATAAGGGCCAAAGACTCCAAGGCACACCGTGACACTTGTCAGTGTTTGCAGGGTGGGGTGTGGTGAGATGGCGTGGCCGTTATGCCTGACGACCCAAATGCACACCCCAATGCCTGTCACTCTCTGCAGGGTGGTGGTGGGGTTGGCTTCAGTTCAGTACTTCTCTGCCATTCCTATTACGCAGCACTGTAACTTCTACACTACCACTGCCAACGCCAGCAAGCAAACATTCGGCATTGACAAATGCTTGTTATTTCTGGCAGGTTCTGACAGTGTTTACTTAACACCAGCTTGTTTCTTTTAAAAAAAAAAAGTTTTGCGTCACAGAAAGCCAAACCCATCAAGTGTTTTTTAGTAAGTTTTTTATCTGCTTATTTTCAGTGTGAATTCTTTCAAGTGGGTATATCTAGATTTATACAGAAGAAGGCTCAGTGGACTGCTGTGTATTTTGTGGAAGTTTAAATTGTCAAGCTGTAGGCCGGCTTGCCAGTACAGTGGAGCCAGTAACAGTGAGGGCGGGGTCATTGCTCTGATGCTGCGACATCCGATTAATTTTCTCCACAACACTCGAAGGAGGGGAGAAACAATGGCAGTCCTCCAACTGCGCAGGATGCCATGTGCCATTCTTCTGCGGGCCCCACACTGCTGACAATGGCTCTCACTGTCCAACTGAAGCTCAACTCTGTCCTAGGGTAAGGGTTTGGCCATGTGCAGCCCTTTTTGTGGGCAGTCATCCATGGTGGACCAAAGAGTGAGGCAGGTCCGGGGAAAGGAGGATAACAGTGCTGGACAAGGCAGAGGACCGAGGGGGACAGGTCAGAAGCCAGGGGAGCAAGGAATACAGTGATTAAAAAAGATGAATAAAAAATGGTCAAGCTCTTTGAGGAGCAAATGCAAGCAAAGTTGGCTGCAAAGGCCTAAGGCTCTTTAAGGCTGTAAATTGTAAATCATAAGCCATAAGATCAGCAAAGTGCTTACTGATATCCGGACTATTTCTTTTTTTAGACTTTGTTTATGCTCCCACCTATTGGGGCATCTCTCAGGAATCCACACTCAGTACAGGGTACCTAACCACCAGTCTGAACTGCTTCCACCGGACTACTTATCGGGTTCAGGACTCCAGTCTCTCCAGACGCTGCGAGAGAGACCCAGGGTCCCCAAGGACACTGTCAGGGTTCTGCAGCCGACACTGGGCGTGTGGACCCAGACCACTGGTGGTTTTATCACCTCCCCAAAGGTGGGGGATTTTTTCTTTTTTGTGCCCCCTCGACCCGTCCCCCCAGAAGCTCAGCCTTGCAATGACGTCTGGAGACATCCGCTGAGCTCTGTCCCTCTACATTGTACCCAACTTGTGCACGTCCCACCAGCTACTGCCAGGGGTCACTGTTGCACCGGGCAGCCCCCTGGATCCCTCCCAGAGAGAGGAGAGCAGTCTACAGATGCTCACCCTGTCTCTCTCCTCTACCGATCCCCAACGACCTGGGCTCATTTCCGAACCCGGGTCACTGGCATGGTGCGAGGTGTGTGTCCAGCGCCTCAGCGCCACCAGGCCGGCCGATAGCTGGACTGTTGACTTACTGTTTTTTTTGTTTGTATTATTCATATGGTATCATCTAAATAATAACTTTGCCTTTGTTATTTCAAAATCTAACAGCTGTACTGTTTTAAGGAGTGCTTGTTACTACAAAAGGCTCTATTGTGAGTAATGAATAAAAATCCTTAGAGAAGAAAAACTAAGAATATCAGTAAAGAGCCAAAGGATACCAAAATTAAAAACTAAAAAAGGAAAGAACAAAAAAAAATGCTGGAATTAGGGTATTTGGCTAAAATAATTCCATGTTTAATATCAAGTAAAGCAAGTCTCATGGCAGGTTTTCATGCCCTACCCCATCAGTTGAACTGGAAAAGGGGGGGGACCCACTCCAGAGTTAAAATAGGGGTCAGGCATAGACATAAGAATAAGTTAAGTGAATGCCTGGAGTATAGTCCGTTATTACACACTTTAGTTAAATCTTATGGGGGAAATGGAAGTGTTCATGAGAAAGTCGATTCCCCTTTTGATTTTCACAGTTTGAGTTTTGCAAAACTCCCAGAAAAAGCCTCTGATAAGAATCAGGAATGTAATCATCTTCCAGTATCAGTTTCTCAGTTTGTTAAAACTAGCAAAGGTGAGGAGGGTACAAAATTGTAGAGACAGCCTTGATATTATAAAGGAGGACTTATGCACTACTATTTTTGGACTTAAAAGTTTACTGCAGACTTCAGCCTTGTATAATAATGAGGTAGAAGCTGAGGAGGATAGTGGAACAGTGCAGTACTTTCCTTTTTTAGATAAAAAAATATTTTTAAACTGTTGAAAGGTTCCTATGCAGCCAGTGTACTGCTAATGGAACAACTGGTGACACTTAAGAATGAGATTTCCTCTCTAAGGGAGGATACTACAGCAAATGGGGCTAGTCTGGGTGTTGTGTTAACCAAACTAGATAAACTACATGTAAGAAACATTGAATGGTCCGAAAGTGAAAGTGTAGTTCTGGAAGAAGTTCTAGAAAAAGAAGAAATGAAGAGGGAAATGTGGTAGGACAAGAATGTAGTCCTGTTACCATTAAGGAAAAGGAGGTGCCAAGAGATAAAGTAATTAACAACAATTAATAAAAGAAGAAAGGGAGAAATAAGAACTTGGGAGACAGTTGATAGAATTAAAGAAAGGGAGAGAAGGCTTTGGTGTTATACCATTAGGGAGTACACACTCGGGGAATTTGTGATAAATTACACCAATCAATCAAGAACTCTTAGGGTGAAATAGTAAAATCATCATTTAGTGCTAATATTGTGGCAAGGAAAATCATACTCTGATAATATTATGAGCCTACCCCCTTTTACTTAAGAGGCCTTGGGCTGGATTCACAAAGCTTTGTGAAGGTGCAAAACCGTCCCTAAGTCCACAAAATTGCCGTAGCTATGGAAAAAAAGGTGAGGTTGTTCTGAGTGCTATTCACAAAAAAACCTCCGCAGCTGTGGAAAAAAACACTATGGACTGTGGAGAAAAGTGCAGCTGAGGAAGTGCCTGAGGAAAAAAAGGTGTTGGATAAGTAAGGCACAACCCCTCAAAAGGCTTTTCTCAACCAGGTTTTTTCCGAAGTTGCGGAAAAAATGTTATACATATTGGAGTGAGGTGTAACTCTCCCTCAGCAAACTTTAGTAGTGCCCCAACAATTGAAATCAATTATGGTGGAGGTGAGGCACAGGTAATAGCATCCCAGTGGGTATAGCAGTGGCTGCTGTTACAGCAACAATAATACACAGTGCCATGAAATGGCAACAGGCAACAACCACCAGACACAGTGCAGCCCATGACTGAGCCCCACAGGCAGTAGAGCCTGACCAGACTGCAGCAACTGCTGCTCCTGTAGGCAACAGGAACACCCCAGGAAGGGACAACCAGCAGTGAAAGTTGATGCCATGGTAGTGCTGGTACCTGTGCTGCTGCAGTGGTCCCAGTTCTAGGACTGGTTGCTGGTGTCTTTATGGGTCCTTTTAGTTTCTCGCTATGGCAGCAATGTTAAAGTCAGCTGCCCCAGCTAATTGTTCACTGTTGCTGTGCCTCCTAAGCCATTTTCCACAGCTATGGATTCGCAGTTGCAGATTCGCAGCACTTGCACAATTTCCGCGGCTGCTGAAGTACCGCATCTGTGACAGTTTTTGTGGAAATACACAGCTGCGGTGGTTTTCTTTGTGAATACCCCACAATTGCATTTCCGCAGTGCTGCAGGCCTTTTTCCTGCAGCTGGGGGAGTTTTGGCTTTCTTTGAGAATCCTGCCTCTTGCCTTTAGTTTCTTCCAGTGCTCATACTGGAGTAGTTAAGGGGAAAGCTGATTAAAAAGAGTGATATTAGATGGAGCTATTTTAAGGTGTACAGGTGTCTCAAAATTGGATACTGAGAGCCCTGAAATGCTGAAGATTAAAGTAACGATTTTATTAAATAAGGAAATGAATTTTGAGACTGAGCTTGATGAGGTGCTTGGTATTACCAGATATACATATATATATACAGTATACATACTGTATATATATATATATATATATAATGGGTAGGAAAAACTATCTCTGCTGGTTGGTTGAAACACATACATCACATGACTGTGCGTATATCAGAGCGTGGCCGCATACCTGCACTTTCACCCCTCTCTAAAACAATTTTGCCATTTTATAAGATAGATAACGCACTCTAGCATGTGCATTCGCACTCCAGTATACACATGCCTTGGGTGGTTGACGCATACCAAGGCGTGCGTATATCAGTACAACTGCATACCTTAGAGTGGGTTATCTATTATATATATATCTATGTTAAAGACAACACTCCAATCTCTGGTAAATCTGAGACTGGACTACTGTATATGGAGGAATTCAGTGGTCCTGGGAAAACTGCATCTGGGCCTTTCATAAACCCATATCCCTGAACCATATCAGCAAAGAGAACTGCAATGTGTCATGAATTGATCAGATGATTTACATATTAACTAATAATCCAAATCTGGGGTGATTGCAGGATTAAAGAATGCATCCATGTCTTAGAGACCCTCCCACCCAAAGCTAGTTCTACTTTTATAGGCACAGAATTTGACTGACAACAGGAACTTCCTGTTTGGGAGCTGGAAGTGAGTGATCACAGAGACACCAAAGACCCACCATCCTAGAAGGGCAAAAGTAGCATTCTGGCCCCCTCTAGCTGCTGGAGGTCTGCCTCTGAGCAAGTAAGGGGTCTACTGAGAAATATAGGATATTCTTGTCTCAGAACAGGATACTCAGGAGTGTAAAGGGCACACAGGCAGAAAGTAAGGAGAGAGAAAAAAAAAACAGAGGAAAGAGTAAGGATTGCAAACAGTTAAGGGGCCAGAAATAAGACATGATGAGAGTGGTGCAGTGCAGTAGCTGTGGAGCAGCAGTCTTCCGGGAGATGTTCTGGAGGACGCAGTGTTGTCCCATCTGCAGGCACCTCTCTGGGCTGAGGGAAGAGGTTGCTGATCTCCAGACTGAGTTGGCCAGGATTTGTGGGACCTCCTCTTCCATCCAGGGACCACCAGTGCCACTGCCACTGCCTCAGAGGTTGCCAAGAAAGAGGAGCGGTTGGACCACAGTGGGCTCAGGGAGGGTGAGAGTGGTGGAACAGAGGCACATCCCTCCAGTTGGACCTCTCCACAATTCCTATGCCATTCTGGCAAAGTGTGGTTCCTCTATGGAGGCACCCGCAGTGGAGACCAAAGAGGATGCTGGGAACCTCCACAAAGGAGACCCATAGGAGGCTGGCAAGGGACCCTGCAGGGGAACGAAACAACTACTGGTGGGGACTCCATTGTTAGGAAGGTAGTATTGGGGGAGGAAGGGGAGAGGGAGGTAAGGTGCCTGCCTGGCGCCATGGCTTGGAGGGACAGGGAGCGAATCCTCAGGATTGCCATAGCAGCTGCACAGGGGAGGGAGCTGGATGTCATTGTCCACCTAGGGACAAATGACCTGGCTAAGAAAGGGATTAGAGAAGTGCAGGAAGAGTTTGTGGAATTGGGGAGGGGCCTTAGTCAAGTAGCACGCACGATAACCTTCTCGGAGGTGCTGCCCATCTATGGCGTAGGAGAGGCTAGGGTGTTCCGCACCATGGAATTCGATCAGTGGTTGAAAAACTGGTGTGGAGCTCAGGGATTTGGCTTCACTGGGGACTGGGATCCACCTGGAGTGATGCAAGCCTATACTGACATGATGGGCTGCGTCTGTCCAGGAGGGGAACCAGGATCCTAGGTGATAGGCTTAAATGCTTCATTGGCAAGCATTTAAACCAGCCAAGGGAGGAGGCACTGGAAAGGAGCAGGGAAATCCTAGCCCCACCCCAAAAAAAATCACGGTAGTAAGTGCAGTAAACACCAACATAGAGGTGTCGATAGGGAGAAGGGCAGGGGTAAATGGAGAAAGTGACAAAGGCAAGAAGGACAGAGGTGGGGCAAAAAGGAGTAAGGCCATCAGGAAATGGAGGGGAATGAGTACCAGTGCCCATAGTCTGGGCAACAAGCTCCCTGAGCTGGTGGCCTTGGTGGAAGAGGGATGCCTGGATATTGTAGCAGTCACAGAAACATGGTACACAGAGAACCATGACTGGGATGTTAACATACCAGGGTACATAACCTACAGGAGAGACAGGCAGGGGAGAAGAGGGGGAGGAGTAGCTCTCTATGTAAAGGAAGGGATAAAAGCAACTGAACAAAAGAGTAAACAGGGAGGAGAGGAGGCATTGTGGGTTACCTTGGAGACTGGAAAGGGCACCACAATCCGCACAGGGGTTGTGTACAGACCCCCATGTCAGGAGGAGGGAATGGACAAGGATATGATAGAAGGCATTCTTAGAATGGCAGAGAAAGGGGAGATACTGTTAATGGGAGACCTTAATATGCCAGATGTTAACTGGAGCACATTTGCTGCAGCCACATCAAAGAGCAGGGCCGTTCTTGATGCCCTACAGGTGGCAGGCCTCAGACAGCTAGTTTGGAACCCACTCATGAGGTGCAATCTTAGACCTCGTACTGTCAAACGGGGCAGTGAGAGGATCTCAGATCTAGAAGTGGGTTGCCATCTGGGAACAAGTGACCATCAAACAGTGTGGTTCACGTTAAACTCAGCTACAGAGTCAAGCCATACAAAAGTGAGGGTACTGGACTTCAGGAGGGCTGACTTTGGCAAGATGGGAGAGTGCCTCAGAAAAGCACTAGCAAACAGGCTAGAAGGAGGTGTGGAGCAACAATGGGGAATCATCAAAACTGCCATCACAGAGGCAACAAGCCTTTGTGAGAAGCAAATAAACAAATCAAAATGAAAGAAAAAGCCACTGTGGTTCTCAAAAGAGGTGGCTATGAAAGTCAGGAAGAAAAAGATAGCATTCCGGAAGTATAAGGAAACACAGAAGGAGCAGGACAGAAGCTGTACCAGTTAAGGCAGAAGGAAGCAGGGAGGAAGTCAGAATAGCAAAGGCCCAAACTGAGAAAAGATAGCCAACTCGGTTAGAAGGGGATAAAACCTTTTATAGGTACATCAGCAAGCGTGAAAGACAAAGGAGGACAGTGAGGCTGAATAGAATGAGCAGTGGGTGGGCAGGGGACAGTTAAAAGCAGGGATACTGAACAAATATTTCTGCTCAGTATTCACAAAGAGGAGGAAGTGCCTAATCCAGTTAACAGAAAGCACTCTTGATGGAGGTCGATCAGTCCTTCACAGAAGAAAGAGTTCTGCAAGAACTCTAAAACTGAAGGTGGACAAAGCAATGGGGCCTGATGGAATTCACCCCAGAATTCTAAAAGAATTAAGGAGAGAACTAGTGAAACCACTGGCTACTCTTTTTAATAAATCATGGGAAGATGATGTGTTACCCGAAGACTGGAGGAAGGCGGATGTGATTCCCCTTCACAAAAGTGGGACCACGACAGAGGCAGGAAACTACAGACCTGTTAGTCTGACCTCTGTGGTAAGGAAAGTGATGGAGTCACTTCTGAAGGAAAAAATAGTCGAGTACCTAGAGGTCAGTGGGGCACAGGACCCAAGGCAGCATGGGTTCACAGCGGGAAGGTCATGTCAGATGAATCTAATATATTTCTTTGACTGGGTGACCAAAGTAGTAGACCAGGGAGGGGCTGTGGACATGGCCTACCTAGACTTTAGCAAGGCATTTGACACAGTCCCACACAAAAGATTAATAGTCAAATTAACCAGCCTGGGAGTGGGTCCCAGGGTGGTAGCCTGGGTAAAACACTGGCTGGACAACAGGACACAGAAGGTAATTGTAAATGGAGTCCACTCTGAAGAAAGAGGGGTTACTAGTGGGGTACCGGAGGGTTCAGTATTGGGTCCAGTCCTTTTTAATGTCTTCATAAGTGACATTGCAGAGGGACTGGAAGGAAAAGTATGCCTCTTTGCAGATGACACAAAGATCTGCAACAGGGTTGATACACAGGGAGGCGTGGAAAGGATGAGAAGGGACTTGGCAAGGTTGGAGGAATGGTCAGAAGTATGGCAGTTAGGATTCAGTGCAAAGAAGTGCAAAATAATGCACCTGGGAAACAAGAACCCAGGGGAAGAATACACAATGAGGGAGGTAGTAACAACAACAAAAAAGGAAAGGGACCTGGGGGTAATTATATCAGATTACCTTAAGGTTAGCAAGCAATGTGAGAAGGCAATAGGGAGGACTGGGGTATACTGGGATGCATAGGGAGAGGCATCATCAGCAGAAAACAGGAGTTGTCATCCCTCTGTACAGACAGTTGGTGAGACCCCTTCTGGAGTACTGTGTCCAGTTCTGGAGACCCCATCTCCGCAAGGACATAGGCAGGATAGAGGCAGTCCAGAGGAGGGCAACTAAAATGGTGCAGGGTCTGCAAGAGAAGCCATATGAGGAGAGACTAAAGGAGCTTAATATGTATACCCTTGAGGAAAGAATGGAGGGGGACATGATAGAAACTTTAAGTACCTCAGTGGAATCAACAAAGTCCAAGAGGTAGCATCTTTCAGAAAAAGAGACGTGCAAGAACAAGGGACACAATTTAAAGCTAGAGGGGGCGGTTCAGGGGCAATGTGAGGAAGTATTATTTCACAGAGAGGGTAGTGGATGCATGGAGCAGCCTTCCTGAGGAGGTTGTGGGGTCTAAAACTGTGGGAGAATTTAAGAATGCATGGGACAGACATAAGGCAATTCTTGTGGGGGGTAGAAGAAATAGGCTGTTGGTTAACTAGGATCTGCGGCCTATCCTGTAGGTAGGGAAATTGGCAGACTAGATGGGCCAAGCGGTCCTTATCTGCTGTCTGAGTCTTTGTTTCTAATATTGCCTCAATTACTGGTATTAAACAGAATGGCTGTGAACCTGGTTTCAAGTTAAAGAGCATGATTCGAAATCTCAAAGTTTTATGGGCATAGACCTACAATATAATAACATATTTGTTGTTAAATGGATTGATAGCGTGGATGCAGCAGTACATCTGAATGTAGCTTTGAGGACACAGTGTCTGGTATCCTAGGTTTTAGACTTGCAACAGAAATTGCAACTGCTTGGAATTACAATAAAAAATAGCAAAAGTGAAGGTGGTGAAAGGGGTGTATTGGCCATAAGTAGACAAGAAGTCCAGAACAAGTGGGCTAAGAGATTCACTTTCTGGTGGAAATACATCTGAGATTTGTTTAAGGTACCAACCAGTAGTTGTTTTACTTAGGATAAGAGAATAATAAAACCAGTTGATGCCATTCCATTCATGTGGAAAATATAACTGAGGATGCAATTTATATAAAGGAGGCTAGAACAGTAGAAAATATGGAAGATGGCATACTCTTTCTTAGAATGCTGCAGGACATTTAGTGAATTGTGTAAACCCTGAATGTAAGGATTTTATTTTAAAATATGTTATTGCTTTGCAAGAATCCTGGAATTCGTCTACTGCTAGTATAGTGACGAATGGATTTCACGAATTTAAGAGATACAACAATGGGAATACTGAGTGGTGGTCTCACCTTTTATGTGAAGGTTGATGAGTTATTTCAAGACCCTATATTATTATCTAACTTACATAATTGATCGATGGCGAGAGTATGCATTGAAAAGACTCTACAACTGTTTGTCAGTATTTACAATCATCTGAAAAATTCCAAATTTCGTGATCTTGATTTCTGGAGAGTATTGTTAGATATCGTATTTCACCATTTTTAAAACTGCCCCTGTTTAGTAGCCACCCCTGTTTTGAAGCTACGGGTAAAAAAGAAAATTGTTAATAAAAACCACCCCCATTTAAAGCCACAGCTACTAAACCATTTTTGTAGCTGCCATTACAATTCAAGAGAAGGAATATCTGTTTGCAATTTCAAAACAGAAAAAATTCAACTTTACACCCCGTGATAAAGATTTGGTAGTTCTGATTAAAGAACAAGCACACTGTTTTTGTTTTTTTTTTACTTTCTTTTTATCCCTCCTATCCACCCCCTGTGTCCACTCCTTCGGGCCATCCAACCACTTCAGACCACCTAATCTTCCCTCAGGATCTGCCCCACTAGAGTGCCTTCTCCTTCCTACCTTGCACATTGGGGTCTGTCCTGAGAAATTGGTGGTGGTCTGAATGGCTCAGGGTGGCCGCCATCTAGGACCGCTGAGAGTTTGTTTCCATTTTCTGTGTCCCTTGTTGCCCACTTCGGCACAAGGGCGTAGTCAGAAGAGGCGGCCGTGCTAGCATGCGTCTCTCTCAAGCGCCTAACAAGCGCCCCCTCCCGACTCTGAGAGCGGAGCTGCCAGCCTTTGAGGAGCCGGTGCAACCCACCGTTCCTCAGGACATCAGGCGCACACTAGCGCGTAACCCCTCCCAGGGAGAGAGCATCCATTGGGATGCTCAATCCTCCTCCCACAAACAACCCCTGCCGACCAAAGTCCATTCTCGAACCCAGGTCGCCGGCGCAGCGCAAGGTGTGGCATCCAGCACCTCAACCCTCAACGCCAGTGGGCCAGCTAACAAGCACACAGTTCTGATTATCCAGCCCCTCCCGACATATATGATAGCTCACCTGCTCCTGAAGCCATGTGTAGCAATATATCCATTTTATTCTGTGATTTTAAAAAGTTATATCACTCGTAAATTTACCACTTCATAAACAGAGCTACTTTCTGAACCTACGACCATGCCCCGATGCCAGCACATGCAGTCCCATTTTGTGATGTCATAAAACAAAGGCTGCATATGTGTGCTCCATTGACTTGAATGGGGGTGATTTTTCTGTAGATTTTGCTACTAATTAGAGTTACGATTTTAATAAATCAAAGCGACCGCTCAAATAACAGGGACCCTTCCCTAATCCCTTCATTCTTTACAGGATGCTACATTGAAGAGATCCACGAAGTGGGATCTTCCTCAATACCCTCTTTTGGTATACCAGTTTTGCAAAATGATTTTTGACCACCCTCCATCTGGGGAAATAGCCCTTCCCCTTCAAAGAAAAATAAAAAGAACATAGTTTAGTCCAAGAGGCCCTTCCTCCTTTTATCTTATGTGAAACTTTCATTTGCTTTCTCCTGTCCTGTATAGTTCTGTTCTTTTTCTCTTCTTTGTTCGTGATCTTCTTGTTGTTACATTGCTTCACTTTTATCAGTTTGCTTCAGAGATGTTCCTTCTTCTGAGTCCTGTTCACTGTAATTATCTTCTTAAAGTTGTATCCTTCTTTGATTCATTTCCTTCTTTTTTAGAGAGTGATGTTTTGTTTTCCTTTTGTTGAGAGTTTCTTTTAGTTGATATTCCAAATGTTTCTTTTACAAAAATGTCAGCTTCCTCTATTGTCTCAAAGCTGTTATATTTTTCCTGATAGTAAATCCTAGGGTATTTGGAAATGTGTGTTGAATCTAACATGTTTTTCACACAGAAGTGCTTTTAAGGGATTAACCATTTTCCTTTTTTTGTATAAGTTTGGACCTAGATGTGGAAAAGTCAATATTTGTTTCCCATTAATTACAAGGCCATTTTTTGTTGTAAAAGACAACACTTTTTCTCTGTCCTGAAATCTGAGAAATCTCACATAAACTACCCTAGGGTAATTATATGGTAAATGAAAGATGTGCCCCAGTGTCCTATGGGCCTTATCTATTTCTGTTATCCGTCCTTGTAATTCCTGCTTTACATTTTCACTCATCCAGTCTCCAACAAATTTTTGAATGTTTTGATTTTCACGCCTTCTGCGATATTCAGATATTTTAGATTATTTCTTCTCGATCTCCATTCCATATCCTCTATCTATTGTTGCATTTCTTGTATATCTTTTGTGTGTTCTGTTATCTTTTGTTCTGTCTGAGGTAAAAGATCTTCAACATCTGATATCCTATTTTCTAGTTCATTCAATTTATTGTACATTTTTTAATTTCACTTTTCACATCTCCAATCTTCCCCATAATTTTACCTATTTTAAGGTTTATGCCAGAGAGCCCATATCTTATTTCTGACATGAGTTGTTTATATTCATTTGGTTTTTTATCTTCTTTTTCATTATCATACTGTTTGTCGGTCTGTTCACATACATCATGGGTTTGAATTTTAGTTTTATTTTTTGGAATTGCCCCAAGATCTACAGATTGAGTATATGTAAACTCAAAACCCTCTGGAATTGACAAAATCGATGTGTTTAATTGCTCATGCATATTGATTATACAGTCCTTTTTGATTTTGTTTCTCTTTTTTTTGCTCAGTTTCTTCTTCTAGATATGTTCTGTCCTTTTCTCTTTCATTTTTCCTTTTGTGGTCTTAAGTTTGTTTCCATTAGATTTATTATGTCTTCCTCCTGATTTACCATATTGTCTTCTAAATCTTGCTCTTCTTCAGGCAGATTTCTTTTCTTGGCCCAGTTTTCTACAGACCTTGGGCCTTGTAATTTCTTTGTAACGGATCTTTTATTTTTTCCTATTTTTTCTACTTTTGTTTTCTTATCTGGTACTTTCTTAAAAAACTCCTTTAAATTTGTAAGTTCTTTTTTACTCATCCTGTGACTGTTAGTATTTAGAGTGTTAAGCTCTTTAAATACAGCTATAACTTCCTTCACAAATGCATACAGAATTTTCACAGCATTGTCGTCATTTTTTTTTTGGTCTGTAAATGCTGAATATTTTTTCCTTCCTCTTCTCTGACTAAACACACTTATCGCCAGCAGATTAAACACTTTTCTTGACCTCCTTTCTTGCCAGGAGGTTATTTGACTTCTCCTGCCGTCTTGCCCAAATCTGCCCCACTGGCCCCAGTCATAGACCGCATGCACCTCACAGCATTCCTTTCCTCTGCACTGATGAATCTTACAACTGCCGCAGGACACCAATCTGTTCAACTGGAAAGAAAGAAGAGCACCTTGTCCAACTCAGAGAAACAAGAACAAAGACCTCCAAATACAGGTTAGTTTAGACTGTGAGAGAGTATATTTTGCAGGGGTTGGTAGCACTTTCCCCAGCTCTCACTCTTTACACAACAGAAATAGAAACTCAGCTGAAAAGGTTGTTTCTAATTATGGTGTGGGGCAAGGCTGTGTTCTGGCTCCCACTTTCTTTAGTATTTATTTGAATGGCATTCTAATACAGATTAGTCAAGGAAATGTACATTTTCCTAAGATTTTACAGTTGCATTTCCCAGTATTGGCTTATGCTGATAATCTTTTGCTTTTTTCCTCTTTTCCAAGATGGCATGCGAAAGAAAAACTGGATAAATTAGTGGAATTATATGACCTCTTAGAATTTACATTAATTATAGAGAGTAATAAAACTAATATGAAATGGTACATTAAATGGAAACTGCTTGAGACTATTAAGTCATATTGATACTTAGGAGTCACATTCATGAATAACTTTTCATAGAACTTGCATATTAAGATCCTGACACAGGATAGTGAGCAATTAGTGAATAATGTTTTCTGTTTAATACCAAGTATGGTGGAAAGATTGTGTGTCCAGTGCTGAAAGCATTCATGGGAAAAGTTAATAGCAAAATGTTGTATGCTAGTGAGATATGGGGTGATGGGAATATAGACAGAACTAAGAGTGTCCTAAATAGCATTTATAAAAGGACACTTGATCTTCCTTTATCTGCTCCATCTTGCTTAGTTAGGGCAGAGCTGGGAGTTCTGCCCATCAAAGTTTATATCATGTGTGCTAGAATTGCTTAATGGATAAATTCATGGATCTTTCCACAGAAGGATTGGCATGATTGCCATTGAATTAAAAATAGCTTTTTATGCTAAAAATAGTTTTTCCTCATAGCTTCAATGGGTTAAGAATGAGTTGGCTATAAATGGATATTTATGTCTTCGGAATTATGTGAGTAGATACAAATTAGTTATAGATATACAAAGATTATTGAGCAAACACTTTTAGACTCTGTCCGTCAACTTGATATGGAAAAAATAAATTAAAATATTCCAGCTGGTAAGTCAACAATGCAAAACAACATTCCTTAAAACTGTATCACAACTTGATGAAAGACCCTGCTAATAGGAGAACTGTGATAATATATTGTTTAGAGTTACAATCTAGTAAAATCCTGGAAAAGAGGTTTTACAATAAACAAGAAAAATGTTTATCAGAACTATGCAGATGTCATCTTTGTTTTATTAAAATTTATTTCACATTGATCTTATTTACCCTTGGTACAATAATGTCAGGGAAATTATCTTGGATTTTGTTTTTGCAAAATGCCAGTTTCCAACCAGTTTCTTCTCCAAAAAATCATGACCCACACCATCTAGAAGTAAAACTCCAAAGAGACTTCTCCACTATCGAGAACTGGTTCACTAAAACAAACTACTATTGAATTACAAAAAAACAAAGGTCATGCAATTCACAAACACTCACAGCAAACACAAGGCATATCAATTGGCAATACTAAACAATGCACAAACTCCCCTGGAACAAGTATCTGCCTTCAAATACCTTGATGTAACCCTGGATAGTTCCCTGTCCTACTCGTAGCACACTGACATCACAGTCAAAGCCATCAATATGAGAATAGGCCTCCTCTATAGGCATCACCATAACATGACACCCGAGGCAGTACTAATGGCAGTCAAAAGCTCTATCCCTTCCATCATAGACTATGGCCTTGTGGTACATGGGCTGCCTCTGACACTGCCCTAAAAAGAATTATGCCTGTACATAAAGCCTGTAGGCTCACGCTAGGGTTGCATAGACTTACTCACACCTGTGACCTCTATGTGCAGACCAACTGGCTTACCCTCCAGGGTTGAATCCACAACCAAATATGCCTACTTGGGGGGAAAAACAGCCGTGGGTCTAACCACACTTGCACTCCAGAACCTCCTAACTCCAGTGGCCAACCACCATTGAACTAGAGGTATGCCTAGCAATCACTGAAAGTTCTTTATTTCTGTACTTCCCAGGCACAGTGGTGCTTTGTTTACCAGGCCACCCAATGGCTTAACAATCTCCCTCCTAATATAGCCAATGAAGCCAAACTCGGGCCATTTAAGAGACAGCTTCTCCAACACCTGACGACTCTGAGCAGCTGTGGCTGCCAGCCCTAACAGCTGACCATTGGTCTTGCCCCTCTTCTCCCCTCAGTCTACCTCCCTCCTCACATAGCTTCCCAAGTCTCTATCCACCCTACCTCCCCTACTTGTCTCTAACCTTTCCTCACCTCCTGCCTGCCTCTAAGCCTTTCCTCACCTCCCCCACACTGTCACCTTCCTCCCCCCCACCCTTCTCCCATCTTACTGCAGTCTCCCCCTCCCCTGTCTCCCCCCTATACCCCTCCTGACAGAACCTGTCTCCTGGCTGCTTCCTTTTTGTTGACAACTGTGATACCTGAATGTGATAAGCTGAACTCTGTATCACTGCCACCTTCTTGTTGACATCAATGTTACCTGAATTGTGTCAGTTGAACCATTTATCAGTTGCCTCCCTATTGTTGACAGTTACGGTATTTGAATGTTATAATGTTGAACTATGTATCATTCCACTTATACTGTGCCCTTTGTTTCTGTGTTCTGGAACTTGCACTTAACTTGTATACACTGTCCTCACACTAAATGTAACCATTGTTTGTCTTTGCATTCCTGACTTGGAACCTTTGTAAATGAACTTCCAGCTCAAAGGTTATACGGAGATGTTAATAAATAAATGAATAAACCAAATATTTTGGATCAGTTGCTGCATTCTGAAGATGTTCAGATCTTGGAGTCTCTGGCTAAATTACTATTGGCTGCTTTTAGAGTTAGAGAACATAGATGAGCTGTTCTTCATCCACATTACCAATCCTATATCAACTGCCTGGATTTAATCCACCATGTGAGAGACTGTTTTGTGACATGCTGATTTTGAAGTGTCCTGTATGGTAATTATTCCAACTAGTTAGATCTAGGTGACACTGCCAGTGACTTATGTGAGTCAGATAGGATATCAGTATAAGAATTTTGGACTCCCAGACTGGTATCTGGATTACTGTATGTGCTGAATTTCAGCATCAGCTAATGCACTACTTCAGCTGGGTTGATACTAGGGGTTTGATACCTACTGTACCCAAACTACTGACATTTTATGTCCTTACTGACTTCTAGTGACTAGGATTTGGGATTACCAAGTTATTTTCCCCTTTATTTATATGTTGGTTAGAAAGCATTATTTGAGCAATATTTCCTAGATTAGGCTTGTTAGAGCTGAGGTAGCATATAAATACATGCAATATCACTGGCTCTATAGGTTTGATCCTTTTTATACCAAGTTTCAGTTGTATTTTATTCTTGCACAATGTTACATATTGTGTATAACTATTTGTAACATGGCAAGAAAATTGAGACCAAAATAACGGAATCACAATGGAGGAATCACATCATGTGGTACAGCGCTAACCATGGTCTAATACCACAGTAGATCATGGTAGCGAGCGGGGGCGTGCTGAAATAATGAGACAACGGCTTGCATGGTGTGGACGCTGCAGACACTCAGGCAACATAGAGCAGTGTGTAGAAAGCAGTGACATGCATTATGTCTCAGTGACCGGAGAGCAAGTAACATCACACATGTCAGTGACTGGAAGAGGTAGTGAAACAAAAACGAAGTAGAACACAAAGTGTAACATACAAAGAGATGAGAGTGGGTGAAAAACAAGAATATCAGGAGGGGCAAGTGCAAACAGAGGAAGCACGGTCAGCAGAGCATGGAGGGGAACAGCACAGAATGAGTGGAGCACCGGAATGAAGCATAGAAGGAGGGAGCTGGAGTAGGAGAAATGGAATGACGTGCCACACAAGTGTCCGTAAGTGGTAGTTATAGCGCGGTCTGTATGGCAGCATGCAAATCTAGACAAGTACCCATAGTCCAACAGCAAAGACACGCAGAAGGATAGTACAACGGATCCGAAACCAATGAAAAAACAGACAGAGAAAAGAAACCGTGAACAGTCAGCAGCCTGCATGTGGAGTGGTTCATATTATAGCCAGGTCATCTAAATATAGCAAAAGGCACATCAGCATATTAATGGAGTAGAAATTTACAACGTGCATGCACACGTTTGGAAGTGGATAGAACGTTAGGCAGACAGTAGTGAGACACAGTGAAGTGATATTTTCAGTGGACCTACTTATTCATAATGCTGTTGTGTGATAATAATAAAACACAGTAACCTCCTACATAGGTAGCCATGTTACAAGCAGATTAAGCCACTTGAAAGGATGGGTCTACTGTGGAATTAATCCATGGTTGGTTGGTTGGACCCTCTCGGCCTTCGGCCTTGTGGTCCAACCCCCTCAACCATGGCTTAATTCCACAGTAGACCCATCCTTTCTCGTGGCTTAATTCTTACGTATTGAACCTGATGCACTTTATCTATTATAACTCTGTAAATGTTTGCATTTTATAGATGTTTTTTGTGCTGGTGTATAAACTGTATAGTCATACATCTTTCATGATTGTAAAAGCTGTTTAGCAGAACAATAAATATCATTCATTCACATTGAGTTTGGTGCCATAGGCAATGGCAGTATGGTGATTGTTCATGTTGGGTTGTAAGGCTGCTGTAAATATTGAATGTAATATGTTTTGTGTAAAACTGCATGACATATTGTGTTAGACAGCATTATACAGTAATCATTTAAGGAGAAATAATAATGATTTTAATATTTGTCTCCATTTGTTTTATATATACAGTAGTATCCTGAAGAAGTAGTTGGGTTAGATTGTACCACAAAATGTTGATTGAGTGATGGTATCAAATAATGTCAGACTAATGGGTTAAGGAGTATTTATATCGAGTACTGACATCGAACCTTTGGAGAAGAGCACTTGTGCTCAAACATGTTATCTGATTCTCAAATAAATAAATATTGGAATAAAGTATTAACTGGTGAGTGTGTTGTTTCTGCGCTTTGTATGGTACTGTTTACTGGATTTACTGGATGAAATAGGACAAAAGAAGGCACAAGACCCGTCAAGACTGTCTTCCCACAACAGTGGGATATTATACAAATTATTGAGCAAATAGCCAGGAATCAAGTCTAGATTTAAAGGAATCGAAGCTAGCTGCTTCTACAAGTGTCTGTGGCAAAGAGTTCCAGCATTTTGCTGCTCTTATGTTGAAGTAATTATCATATATATATATATATATATTTTTTTTTTCATATTTTATCATATCATATAACACGCATCACTCACTAGAAAGTCTATTGGCCCTCCAGTCCTAGACTGCTCTCCACCCATGGGGTTTTAATTTTCAAGCATTACTTTATTTAAGTGCACCACCCCGGCCAGTCTCATGCAACATCATCAGGGCTACACCACTTCCATGTACCAAGAGCTACCAAACAATAACTAAGGGATTTACACTGGTACCAGTGGGAAGAGAGTAATGACCTCAGTACAAGTGGGCAACAGCAGCTGCCATACTATGCAGTATGTGGTGTGGGTGGTGGTCCTGTGTTGGCACTCTGTGGGCACTGAAGTATGCACACATGCCTGCCAAACCGTGGAAAACAGGGTTTAGCAGTGTTCAAATCACAATGGGTGCCTTCGTGGTTTTCTTATTAGGGCAGAGTTTGTTTCATTTTTTGTGTATTTGCAGTCCTTGGTTTGGATTGATAAGGGGTGGTGGTGCTGTGAACTGACAGTAAATATCCTGATTTCCAACCCCCTGTTCACCACCATTTTTTTTGATGGCGACTAGAATGTCAATCACCCCAATTCACCTGCACACTATTAAAACAGTGGCACCAGCTCACCAACTGCAGCATGCAGCGTCCAGAAGCAGCACTTGTGGCAGTGACCCAGAGGAGAAACTGTGTCAGAATCAGTCCTGGGAAAGTGATTACAACTGGGTCTGGGAATTACAACACCCTTTTATTTGGCCAGAATTCACTGCCCAGGTTGAGATCTAACTAACGGACCAAGAAGCAGGCTAAGAAGAACATGTGGTGAGCAGGCAGTGAGAAAACGACAGCCAGTATGATGGCCCAATCAACAGATGTCTGGCAGCAGTTCCTCTGGCTGTCCCTGGGCAGGTGTGTGTGTGTGTGTGTGTGAGAGAGAGAGAGAGATGAGCTACCAGGTGAAATGCTGAAATACATTAAAAGGCATTAAGGAGTAAACCAATAGTTCATTATGAGATAAAAAACTTGAAATATCAATATTTGTCTGGGGAAGGACCGCTCGAGACCTAGGCATTGGAGAGATGAGGCATAGTCTTAGATATGGAAAGGAAAGAACAAGTAAAACTGATGAAATAGTAGGAGGTAGATATGGGGGGTAGGGTGGGGTTTGAGGCATTTTTTCAAGGTGCCAGAACAGGATGAGTGCCTTGGAGTACTGCAACAAAATATCATGTCTATCAATTGAAAGCGTATAATCTGGTTCCTCACTTTCAGGTTTAAGGGGTTGGTTATGACATAAGTATCTCCTTGGCTTAGTATTTTTTTTTTGGGGGGGGGGTAATATTCTGTGGCAAAAACAAGGAAGGAGTTTATTTCTGAAAAGTGCATATGAGCATGGGTACCACTTTTTTACAGAGCGTGCCCCCAGTGGGGGAGGGCACTGTGAGAGGGCTTAGCCTGGAGTGGTATTTGAAGTATAAAAGCAGTCCCTTGTGTTTCATTTGAGCTTAGCCTAGACAGGCACTAAAGAGCCATCCAGGGTGTACACTGCTATCATTGCTAATTAACCTGTTTCCCATTCAGGGTCTTGTAATCCCTAAAAATAAAGTTCCTTGTCCTTTTATTTAAATTCCATACTGGAGTGATCATTTTTTTTTTAACTCTGTTTATATCTGTGGTTCATGTAGTTGCATATACCCCTTGTTCAGTCCTTGGGCTAGCCCACCTGGCATCCTCCCCAAGCCATCCAGACTGGGTGGCCCACAGCTGGCCCCCTGCAGTGGGGCCCCCACAGAGGGAGGGAGGGAGAGAGATCTAAATAAACCAGAGGTCCCAGCTGAGGCTTACATCTGGAACATCATTCTGGAGGGTACCCAGGGAGCATTGTCCTGCTGCTGTCCCCAAGGGTTTTCACTTGTGGTTCCCCTGGAGGAGTGGACCTGCAATAATGTCAGCTTGTGGGCGTGCATGGTCCCACACACATCCCACAGACATGCTCCGCCCTTACTGTGCTCAGTCCCAGCTGTTGTACACCCAGTCTCCACTGGGTGTCACTTGTATGCTGGGAACTTGTGGGCCTCCAACCCTAGAGGTGAAAGGGCTGTTCATAGGACACTCATGATCTAATCTCCTCCCAACCAGCTCTCTGGGCTCGTCCTGAACCCTGGTTGGCAGCATTGCAAGTAGTAGTGCTTTCACTGTGCTAGTGGGCCGGTGTACGATTATTGTTTAAAGTGATAATTGGCATGCTCACTGGGGTAACTGTTATTACACTCTACTGTTTGACAGGTGACGTGATTCCTGTGAGGAAGCACTGCTTCCCATGGGGTTACAATATACTTACACCAGACCCACTTTAACTCTCTATGAGTGCAAACTCCACTGAAATAACTAAATCCTTGGATACAACCCCTTCCCCCAATTGAGAGTTTAATATGCCCCGCAAGCTTGTTTGAGCCCACAAGGCAGAAGTAGTAACTGCAACATCCTTGGCGGTCCAGTTACACACATGTCTGAATTTACAATTACCGATATATTAAAAGATATATACAGCAAGGTTTATGTTCCCTTTTAAAGGCAACATACAAGGGTCTAGATGGATGGATCTCAGCAATGCTTTCAGAGCCTTCCTGTAACAGTTACCATAAATGTTTAGTCCCATGGCACTAATGGAAACCAACGGAAGGAATTGTTCAACAGCCACCGACTACTGGAATGCAAATTTCTCCCTTCTACACGATTATTCTTTTCAAAATAACTAACAGCTCATGGATGTAATGAGGGGTCCAGCCTATTCAGGGCCTTGGAAAACATTAACAGTGCTTGACAGATCACCTCCTTTTTGGTAACCAGTGTAGTTTGCAGAGCACACAATGTATCATATATGAATCAGAAAACTGGACTTTCATCTTCAGTTTCAAAATGAACTGTGACCGGACATCTGTCTTTATCTTGTATATTTACAGCAATGTCATTTTCTAGTTCATTTCTTGTAGATTTGTGTTGTTGCACAGTAAACACTTGAACAGTTGAATCACAATTGACTCCTGCTACTGCCTTTTCATCTCCTGGTGTTTGAAATGCAGAATAATGTGCTTTTGGAAGGTGAGCTGCTTGTTGCACTAGAATACCTGGAGGATATCGCTAGTTTAAGAGCCTTATCTTGTAGTTCAGCTGCTGGATTAAAGGTGGAACGTGAGAGGTTTGATATGGAAGGAGAAGGAAGAAATGCTGCAGAGAGAGATGGGGAGGGGAAAAGAAGATAGTAAGAGATAATAAGACATACCTGTACTGTAGGTATAGGGAAAAGGGAGTCATCAGATCTGTAGTGTCTGCTGTAACTCATGGGGGACACGGTCTGTGAATTGCAGTACAGGTAAATAGTATTATATTATTCTGTCTATTCTATATTTATGATGATTTAATGTATAGTGTTCCGAGGAATTTTAGGTGCCTAAGTCTCCAGGGAAAGGCATCATATTAAATACACTCTACTACTACTACTATTACTATTATTAAATGCTGGACCCTAGGATTGATTTTTGCATCTCCCTGGTCTCAGTCACATAACTCTAATTATGAACTACCGATCGTAAATGGAGGAAGCTGATTGGCCGAGAGGTCTTCGAAGCCGTGATGATATCGAGCTACATCATCCCGGCTTCAGAAAACTTCCGGTCACCAGCCTCCTCACTTACCACGCGGTGTGCCTCATCTTGAATGGTGAGAGCCAGACCTCCAGTTCGCCGCTATTAAAAAAAAAAAAACTCAGCTGTGCCCATAACAACAGCAAGGAACAGAGCTGCCAGAAAGACCCGACGATGCGGTACCCATCTCCCCTTACGTTCCCTACACAAATGTTAGCCAACAGCCAGCACTCGCAGACCGCTCAGCATATGTAACCACAACACAAACTGGCGCGAGACACGCTTTGAGCGAGTATTTAAAAATAAAAAAATAAAAAGTAAAGGATCCCAAACTGGCCCCCGACTTATTTTTCAAACACTACTAATGTCCAGCCAAGCAGTACTTTCAGATTTCAGGTGACTTACTGGGAGATGTTCTTCCTATTTACAGTGCTGCTTCCTGCTTGCCACACATGACGTTTAAATAAAATGCACACATCTTCACTGACCCTGTGACCCAGAAGCACCAAGTCAAGGGCAAGAAAAACAGAGTTCACTTCCTGGTGCTAAGAGAGACACATAGAACACCCCTCTTCCAATAAACTCGACTTACAACAGTGCCACCTGCAGTCCAGAGCTCTCCAAGGACTATTTTATTATAAAGTACTCCTCCACCACCTCAGAAAATACCTTTTCAGAAGGATTTAAACATTTTTTTTTTTTTACTGCTAAAAATTGTATTCCTGTTCATAATAGCAATAATGAACTCCAGAGTGTGGTATATCGTGGGATATTGTCACTTCTCGGGTCATTGGACACATTCGGCCTGCGGCCTCATGCCCAACCACCCGAGGCGTGACGATATCCCACGATATACCACACCCTGTTGTGTATTATTGCTTAATTATACAATGGCAAGTAAGAATCCTGGATTCTGATTGGTCAGTGTATGCCTGAGACAGTGATGATATTACAGCATAACATCACTGTCATTGATTAGCATTAGCTTTGCTGCCTGTATTCATAGAGCCTTTTTTTCCTTTTCTCCAAGAAACTCACTAAAAACTACTAAAAACATTTTTTAAATGTTTTTTTAATTTTGTATAACATCGAGCCATTGTATAATAACAATAAGGCACTCCAGGGTGTGTTATCATGTAATAACATCACTCCTGGGGTGGTGGAAGCACTCTGCTTTGCCTCGTGCTTCAACCCACCCCCAGGAGTGATGTTATTACATGATAACAGACACCCTGTCGTGCCTTATTGCTTAATCATTCAACTAATAAGAAACTTCTTGTTAAAGCAGCAGTGCAACAAAATTAGGCAAATGAAATTGACCCTACATTTTTTCACTATAAAAGATTCCAGGCATCTTCCAGTTTTATTTGGTGGTACAATTTTCTAATTCCATCAAAATTTTAGTATTGTATTAACATTTTAATTTAATTTTTTCTCAAGAAAAAAAGATGACCACAATGTTTTGCATATAAATAGCATTGAAGAAATGGCAAGGGTTAGTATCAAAAAAATAGAAAAAGACTCATAGTGCGTAGCATTGGAGGTACCTAGATAAGTAAATTTGACAGGTAAGCTAATTTTTTTATTGACTGTAGCTGAAACAAGCTTTTTTGGGAAAACATTTTTCATTGCACTGCTGCTTTAACCAAGGAGTTAGACTGAGGTCTTATTTTTTACATGTTTCAATCACAACTTTGTCCAGCAAGTGGCAATCTGCATCTGGTTACAGAATGTGTATTCACAGCTTTAAAGCAGCAGTGCACCAAAATTGGACAAAATAATGACCCTACCCTTTTTCACTGTAAAAGGTTACAGGCATCTTCCAGTTTTATTTGGTGGTAAAATGTTCTAGTTCCTTCAGAATCTGAGTATTTTGGTTATACTTTAGGTGTCAGTTAGCTAGAGTGAAGTTACAATGTAACTACGCTGTAACTGCATTGCAGTTGCAATGTAGTTGCATGTAACTAACATGTAACTACAGTTTAAAAATGTTTTCATTTAGTTTTTCCTCAAGAAGAAAAGATGGCCAGCATATTTGGCATAGAAATTACACAATAAACCTGGCAATAGTTAGGATCGAGAAAATAAAATCATGGTGTGCAGCGCAGGAGGTACCTGGAAAAGTAGATTCGACAGGTATGTTAATATTTTTATTAATTGTACCTGAAACTTGCTTTTTGGGAAAAAAATTTCATTGCACTGATTCTTTAAGTTAGAAAAAACATTCAGATAAAGCAACGCTCATGAAATTTTGCTTCCAGGTGGTTGAGGCCGGTTATGTAAATGGGAGAAAGGAAACAAACTTCTCTCCTAACTGGTTATTACCAAGTAGTGATCAGTGAGACAACAGCTTGTAGTGCTGTCTTTATCGGAATAGATACTGGAATAGCATTATCATTAGCTGTGTTGGACACTGCTGAATAGTAGGGTAGCATATAAAGACAGTCTCAGAAACTGTTAGAGATGTTTTTCTTGACATACGTGCATGTAAAACATCTCTTGCAATTTGTCTAAATTATATACTGTAATGCTGTACAGTTTTCTATGTCTGGATGTTGCCTATTCCTGTACGTTATTCCAATAAAGTAAATTTAAAAAAAGTTGCGTACCTACCGGAGTGGCTGGCTGATTTAAGGCATTTTAGAGACAGAGACACAAGAGGCCCCCCACCTAACAATTGAGACAATCTCTAATCTGGGCTTCATCTTAAACTTGAAGGAAATGGAGTTCTTTCTTTGCCAGTGGTTATAATTCATCAAGGCTGAGTTGGACTCTGGAGAGGCTGTGCTACCTTACCACATGGTTCTAAATCTGATGGCATATGTCTGTATCTATGAACTAGCCACAGACACCCACTCAGGAGTTCAACAACTCCTGGGTCTGAAGGCAGTGACTGCCTACTTGGTGCCTTGAGCTTGTCTACAAATGCAACTTCTTCAATGAGAACTGAAGGTGTAGTAGTCTCGGTGGTAAGTACCCTTAGGCAGTAACAGTCTTTCCACAGATGACTCATACTTTGCCCTTGTGACTGAACATACAGTACATCAGCTAAGACAGAGGGTAAATTTTTTTCAGCCTCACCATAACACTTTCTGTGAGCACTGACACATCCCTTCTGGGCTGGGAAACTCACCTGGCAGAGCTGCCAGCACACTGAAGGTGGACTCCACGGAAGCAACAACTACACATCTCTATGCTAGAACTGAGAGCAAATATATAAACATGCTAAACAGAACCGCCATGTTCTCATTGAACAAGTGGAGTGATTCTGTTCTGACAAGTTGTGTAAGAAAGCCCTGGAAAAGTAGAATCCAGCAACTAGTCTCTGTTTATTCATTAGTTTATTTACTGGTCTGGGAGGGTAAATTCAGATGGCAGTTTTTTTTTTTTATTTTGTACCTGGACAAAAAAGACAAGCAGCACATAGATAAGGCAATATATAGTATAACAGATAGACATTATCAGATAGGCAACTGCATTGATTAAGAATAATAACATTGTTATCCATTAAGGAATAATCCTTTATTATCCCTTTTAAAAAGTCCTTATGGGGCGTGGCCTGACCAGGCAGAAGATGGAACCATAGTTCAGAATCTCTGCAGGAATGACTGCAATCTAACCTCATCCAGCCTTCACCAGACCTTTCTTTGGTACCAACTCCTGTGACCATCCTGTAATCTTATTGCCTGACAGTTTGTAAGTCATTTTTGATCCATCATCTACTTATATTCAATTATGCTACACTGTACTGCAGTATACTAGGCCTCATCCTTCAGCATTATGGCAGATCTCCAAGTACAGCAAAGCTCACTTGCTAGAGTGGAAGTAATGTTTTCTAAACTGATGGCTGAGATTAATGATCTAAAAACCTCCACCCAACAGAATGCGACCACTCTCGAAACATTTAGCCAGAAAATTGCATTTAATGAGAAAGCAAAGGCTTATAACACCACTACTATTCATGACATCCAGGCTATTGTCCTCAATCAAGATCGAACTATTAAGTCCCTACAAGCCAAAACTGAAATATTGAAAACCGTAATCGTCGCAACAATTTACGATTGTTTTGGCTTCCCTGAAGGTGTAGAATTAGGAGACACTACTGCACTTTTATTACATGTGCTGCCTGCAATGCTTAAACTGCCTCCTGACCTAACGTTAATCATTGAACGGTCTCACCACACTCTGGGTCCCAGGCCAACATCAGACCAGCGACCAAGGCCTGTCATTGCTCGCTTCTTCAACTATTCCCACACGGAATTAATATTGAAATGAGACAGAGAAATGGGGAAACTTCAGTGGCAAGAGTTTAATATTTCCATCTACAGAGACTTTTCAAAAGATTTAACCATCAGAAAGAAGGCCTACAATCCACTTAAATCCTCCACCAAAGAAGCATTAAATTTGCTCTACGTTACCCCGTGACACTATGCCTTTAATCAGGCTCTTCCTTCAAGGATTTTGAAACCCTGACACCTTAGCAAAATATCTGGAGGTCTGTCTCTGCAGTCTTACCCTGGGAGGTTCAGCAGCAATTGGCAACCCGAACACAGATTTGGTATCCGCACGGAGGGTGGACGACAAGATACAGGGATGTGGGGAAAGTGTTGCAGAACTTGCAGCCACAAGCAGCAATGCCACAACTGATTTGACCACAAGGCAATCAACACGGCTGCAAGAGAAGCTTCTGTCGGGGCATTATTCTTCAAGACTTTCATGCTGTTCTAGCAAGGTTTTACCCCAAACACCCCAAGCTGCAGCCTCTCACCTTCAAATCAACCTCTCTATTCCCCTGAACAATAAGTTTGCCCTCTTGGAGGATGACATGCACTCCTCACAGGAGGATCTTTCCCAGCAAATTTCAGATGAACATCGTCTGATTTGGGCCCTGTGCCTCAGGGATGTATTTCTGCTGATACTTCATGGGCAGAAGTCGTTGGAGGTTCCCCACTCAAATCTTTTGAGCTGCCCAATAAGAAACATATGGCAAAGACCAAGAGCAAGAACATCAATAGTCACAATCCTGCTAATAAATCTAAGGTGTCATGAGCTTATATGGTCAGTAATATGGTCACAGTTGCTATATCTTGGTAGGTTTTGCTTCCAGGATACTTAAAGGGAGTACCAGTACACTTTTTCTGCCTAGCTGCCTGCTCTACAGTCTATGTTACCCGGATGCTCCCAGCAGGTGCAGAAAGCAAAGGCTATACATCGTGGCATGATCAATTTACTTTTTGTTGCAGTGTTTAAACAAGCAGCTTAAAGGTCTTCAAGAGAACTTTGGTATATCAGCAATGTTTTTCTAACCCATTATTTTAGTGTTAGATCTTATACATTACCTCACTAAACAGGCTCTCTGTATCTAGCCTTTTACTCTCCAATTTAGCAGTGCATCAGGTTTATAGTGTCTTGGCTGTTCAGTTGCATATCTTCAATTGGTATGCATCCTGATTATTGCCTTTTTTTTCACATGTGAATTATTATATATTACAAGGCAACTTACTCCTTCCCTCTCCTGATGACAGGTTCTTAAGTATTATTGGCAACTACATTTAATCTATCTCCTTCCCTTCGCTCCATTATTCTTACTACCTTCCGTTTACAATATGGAACTATCATTAGCACTCAAAGAGGTGGGCTATGTTTGGTGTACATTTTCCTTATGCTCCTTATTTTACTCAAAGCCTACAGATATTATAGAAATCCACTGCTGTGTGGTCCCTCCTGTTTTGGGGCTCACTGGGCCTAGTCTTCTAGACCTAATCACCCCATATAACACCTGAAAACAAGCTTCAGCTTAGTGTGCCTTTCCTGGTTAAACAATTTCCCCTTCCCCCACCATTGTATTAGATGTGTGCTTTCTTATATACTCGAATTTCAATAAAAAGATAAAGTGAAAAGAAAAAGTCCTTACATTAGACAGAGTTCATAAGCATGCTCCCAATGTATAGCAAAGGTATGTGTATAGAAAATATTCTATGGCACAGAATCCAGTCTTTACAGTCACTAGTACAGTATGTGCAAAGTCTGGATAGTTTGAATTCTAGGAAACCATAAAGTGTTTAATGAGACAGCAAATTAGCTAAAGGCACATTTGCATGGCCTGATCTGCATCATTGTGAGTGGTGGTGTTGAGCTGCACCAATACAGATCAGGCCATGTAAACGGCCTGAGGAACATTGTAGTTCACTCCATTGCAGAGCAGTTCAGTCTGTGTTTTTGTGGGGATGCGTACTGGTGCCCGGTGCTTTATGTTCACATGTAAACAAGTTGCTTCGCTTGCACCTGTGCAACACCCCAAATCATGCTGCAGTCATGCTAACCTACAAGCTGTTTTATCATTCAGGAAATTGTGGAAAAGAACACTGCTTATCAGAAACAAGGCAGTCTATTTGGAAGTGTCTGAATCTGGTGGGGCCAGCAGTGCGGGGTGCAAGGTGGATTCTTCCATTTGTTAAACATTTAGGCTGAAACATATCACAAAAAAAAAAAATTATTATTGAGAACTGTGTTCCTTCTGAAATAGTTTCAACACAATAGATGTTATTCATGTCTGCCAGCAACAACCCCTTACTGCCAAGCTTGGTCCTGTTTTCCAGAAGGTGACTTATGGAGATGCATTCTTGACTGTGATATCAATCTGGGGGCATTCTGTAATGCAAGGCCCCCATATTCAAAGAAGATGTGTGGCGCAACCTGGCGGCACAGGGTGATGCGCCGCGCAACCCCAGCATTGTGCGGCAGCGCGATGTTCAGAAGGGTGGGATGTGCCAGCCACAAGGGAATGGGCCAGGGTGCAACAGTAATGTATGTTTCAGTGAATGAAAGCTTACAGTACACACTACAAGCCCACTGGTTGACAGTGTGGTATTGTAGTGCATACTATAAGCTGTCATTCTGTGATGGCTCAGTTGGCGGGCAGCCATGGCAGTGTGCGGGTGGGTTTTGCTGCCCACTGGCTTCATTGGCCATGCTGGGATAGGGGGAGTGGGTGGAGTGTGGATGCCTTAGTGAGTGGGGGCTGGAAGGTCCACTGGACTATCAGGGAAATACTAGGATTAATATTTCTGTTATGATCAGGGGTGGGAGGGGGGTACCCCACTAGATTACCAGGGAAATACTGGGATTAATATTTCTGTTATGATCTGTTTCTGTTATGATCGGGGCTGGGAGGGGGTACCACTAGACTACCAAGGGAGGTCATAATGGCATGTTATACTATGGATAGGGTTTGGGACTGGGGGGGCCACTAGACTACCAGGGTGTTGTGGAGTTTTATTCATTGCACACAGTGATTTGCACACGTGGTGATAGCAGGGTGCCAGGCACATTCAGCCGGGCACAGCCTTGCTGATGGGCTCCTAATGAGCATGCATGGTGCCCCTTTGCGCCACGCATGCCCAGTGAGCTCATTTTCATTTCCCGACTGAATATCGTGTTTGAGGTCATGGCACATCCACTGGTGGAGTGCAGCACAGACAGGACTCAGTGGTCACCTGCTATGGGTTGCACATCCAAAATGGATATTCAGACAGTGTGCGTGAGCAGTACTGATCACATATACTGTTTGAATATACCCTGAGAGCCGACTGGAGCATCTATTCTGCATGCTGCAGCTTTGCATGTGCGCAACCGGCCAGCTCTGAATATGACCCCCCCCAAGGGTTTATATCAATCCACCTTATCCCATCCTTTCCAATCTCCCCTCCCCCACGACCCTGGCCCTGGAGGAAATGCTGCTAAAATGCAGGAAGTCTTCCTGCAGTGATGCACACCCTGGGTTTGTAAATGTGGTCCAGCAGCACTGATTATGGAGCAGTGGTCGAGCATTACAGATGGCAGCACACCAATGAGGTATGTATAAAAATACTTCAAGACTCCAGGAAAGCCCTTGGCAATTCTGTTAAATAACTGCATACAGTAGTAATGCATCTCTAAGTGTCTCTCTCTTAGCCTGGTGAAATGATGTTCATCCTACTGTGAAGGTCACTGTTGTTGCGGTTCCATGGCTGGGGTAAATGAAGTTTACTGTTACACATTATTAAAAAAAATTGTTTAGCCATTCAGAAGTCCTGAAAGAATGTTTTGTTTTCTCGGTACATATTTACCAAGGATAGCCCAGCTGAGATGTTATACCTCAAAATATGTTTCCATATTCCATAATGAAGAAGAGTACATGCTTGTTGATCATTCTTCTGGTGGTTAGTTCATTAAGAGTACATTTGATAAAGTGCACTTAATGTACAATTTGTAATTCTGGTGATGAGTTCTGTGCACACAGCAAATTTTACTCTTGCTTCCGTGTGCATATCCAAGTATTTGGTATTATGAACCGGCGATCGTAAATGGACGATTCTGATTGGCCGAGAGGTTTTCGAAGCCGTGATGATATCGGGCTACATCATCACGGCTTCAGAAAACCTCCGGTCACCAGCCTCCTCACTGACCGCGCAGTGTTCTCAATTTCCCGCAGTCCACAGCAAGTCATACTCGTAGTCGGCCGCCATTTAAAAAAAAAAAAAAAAACGAACTCTCGTTACGCTAAACGAACGATACTGCCTGCTCTCTCCAGGACCCACAACAATAAAACGAACATTAAAGACATTCTGGAACAGATAAAACAAACCTGCTGCCGCTCGCAGGCTACACTGACCAGACAGCGGTTCTCTCAACTCTACACGAGCACCACCAGATTCAAAGCGGCATCGCCAGACACAATTGTCCTGTCAAACCCACTGCTTCCTAATCCAGTAATATTGCTCGTTGCCTTCATTTTCTCTATACAATCTTGTTACCACGATCATCTACTGGGGGGGACAGACAAAGACACTGTTGTAGAGTTCAAAGGTCACACCATCACAATACTGTTACCTCTTATGTCAGCTCCAACTACAACAGCGCCACCTGCTGTCCTCTAGAACTATTTTTTTTAAATGTATTCCTACACTACCAAAAAAGCTTTTTTTAACAGGTTTAAAGGGTTTTTTTTTTTAACTCTTTTATTTATAAAATCATTACTCCTGTTCATAATAGCAATAAGGCACTCCAGGGTGTGATATATCGTGGGATATCGTCACTTCTGAGATCGTTTGACGCACTCAGCCTACGACCGTGCCTAACCACCAGCGTGACGATATCCCTGATATATCACACCCTGTCGTGCCTTATTGCTTAATTATACAATGGCAAGAAAATTTCCTGGACTCTGATTGGTCAATGTGTGCCTGAGACAGTGATGTTATTACACAATAACATCACTGTATTGCTTTTGGATCCTATTGATCCTGACCATCTTGCTATGGATCATGACCATTTGGATTCCTTAAAATAATTTTTTTATTTTAATTTTTTTTTTTGTTTTGTATAACAACGAGCCATTGTATAATAGTAATAAGGCACTCCAGGGATGTGTGTTATCGTGTAATAACGTCACTCCTGGGGTGGTGGAAGCACTCGGCTTCGCCACATGCTTCAACCCACCCCAGGAGTGACGTTATTACACGATAACACACACACCCTGTAGTGCCTTATTGCTTAATTATCCAGGGTGTCAGGATATCAGTACATCAAGGCCAGGATGTTTGAACACCCGGCAGCATGATTTACTGTAGCTGTGAGCATAGTACATATGCTGCTAGACCACATAACAGGTGATCCAATGGCATCTGATGTTGGGTCATGGTTGCACAAAGTCGTGGCACAATTCTCAGCATGCATGAAAAGCATTATGCATGTATGGTGGTGGAACAGCATCTGATTTATTTTAAAGTGCTCAGTGCTATTACGGTCCCAAATTGTTTGATAAAGCACTATTCTGTGTGAAACGCATTAGGAAGCAGCAGCGCCGTTTGGGTTTGGTTTTTTTACAACAGTTTTGTCTGCAATATTTGGGACAGTATTGGCACTGAGCACTTTGTTTGCATTATGCCAATATATTTGTGGAATTGCTTCAGAAGTTTTTAACTACATATGAATAAAGCCTGTGACTTTTTAGCTCATCCACTTTGTGCGAGTTTCCATGTCTCCAGTGAGCTATGTTGATCTCCAGCGTCCCTGCAACTAGGTGCCAGTCTCTTCTGATTGTCATTCTCAACATTTTTTGACTTGGGCACTACAAATCTCTGGATATAGTCTGACTCTGTCTATGTGTACAACAGAATATATATCCTTATTGGTCTAGCAGACTCCCCCCACCTGACCCCTGTTTAGTACAAAAAAAATCTTGTCCCTGGTGGTCTGGCGGACCCCCTATCCCTGTTTGTTGAATAATAAATCATTTCCTTGGTGGTCCAGCAGCCCCCCCCTCCCCGCCAAGATCCCCTTTAGTACAAAAATCATATCCCTGGTGGTCTAGCGGACCCCTCCACCCTGATCATCGTTCAGTTTTAAAAAATCATGTCCTTGGTGGTCTAGCGGACCCCTATCCCCATTTATTGAACAATAAATCACATCTTTGGTGGTCTAGCAGACCCCCGCCCCAATCCCCGTTTAGTATAAAAAGAAAATCACGTCCCTCATCCCCGTTTATTGAATAATAAATCATGTCCCTGGTGGTCAGGGAGCCCCCCCAGCCTGCCCATAGAATAAAATATGTTTCCCTGGTGGTCTAGCAGACCCCCCCACCATGGTAGGCAGTGCCCCACCAACGTCCCTTCTCCACATCCCATCCCCATGCCAACGGTTAAAGGCCCTCCACTCACCACCATGGATGGGCATTGACTCAGATTTCAGTGAGCATGTACTGTGTACAGTATGCACTTATTGATTGACAGCTGAGTTGAGCTGTCAGTTAGTGGCATATACATATACTGTATACAGTACATGCTCGATGAAAGCTCAGTTGCTGACCAGCCATGGTGGTGAGTGGAGGGTTGTCCTAGTCATCAGCTCAGGAATGGAATGGGGGCATAGGTGGCAGAGCTGGGGGGTCAGAGGGTCCGGCGACCCCTCACTTTTGTAGCTGAATGGCCAGGCATTGAATTGAACAGTGCCCTGGGCTAAGGGTGTTCTATGCAGTTCTGACCCCCCACTTTTTGGTACACTTCCTCCACCACTGAATGGGGGGGACAGGGTAGTAGGGCACTGCCTGCTGGGGTGGGGTCTGCTAGACCACCAGGGAAATATCTTTTATTCTATGGGCAGACCGGGGCTGGAGGGAGGGTCTGCTAGACCAATAGGGAAATATATTGTAATCTATGGGCAGATCAGGGCAGGGGGGTCTGTTAGACCACCAGGGACGTGAATTATTATTCTGTAAATGGGGATGGGGGTCTGCTAGACCACCAGGGACATGACTTTTGGACTACATGGGGATTGGGGCGGGGGGGGGGAGTCCGCTAGACCACCAGGGACTACTATCCATGGTGCTAGTGTCACACAGCCACCCCACAGCTTGCGGCACACATTCCAGATGCACTGTTTGTGTGGCGCAGGATCACGGTTGCTGCAAGCAACAGGACTTGGCCATCAGGACCCTACCCAATAGTGAAACGGGTGCAGGGACCCTGGTGCACTAGTGATCGACGCAAGTTGCCTTCAGCACAGCTTGCACCAACCTTTGTGAATCAAGTCCACTGTTTCCAGTTTTAAAGGGGAACAGTCAGTACTAAGAACACTACACCGAAATGTGATGCTGATCCCAGTTTGCACTTTGAGCACAAAATATAGAATAGTGGATGGGTGAACATCCACAACAAGGCTGTGTTTCCATCGAGGAAGTTGATGACATCACAGAGACCTCGAGAGCGAAGCTCGAGAGGTCTAGATATGTCATCAACTGCCGAGATGGAAACGCAACCATTAACGGGATGTTCACCCATCCTATTCTCTCTATATATGGGTTTTTTTTTTACATTGTTTTTTTCGTTACTTGCTGTACGCACGTGTTGCTCCTGTTCCGTCTGGTCTCCTGCTCGCTCATGTTCCCGCTCTGTCCGACTTGTCAGTTTCTCCTCTGCACAGTTTTAAAATCATGGAGAAAAAGAGTGTGTTCAGAAAGGGAGCCATGTATGGCTCTCCGTGTCGTGACTCCCAACTTCAAAGTCGATGACTTGGCTGCTCAGCGCACGCTAAATCGCGCCGCCATGTTTTTTTTTTTTTTCTCTTGAGAGCCATGTCTGAGCCAATCAGGCGGAAGGTCAAGGGTAAAAAGTTGTTGTACTATCGATGTGATGTCACATCGATAGTACAACAACTTTTTTGACCTTTGAACTGTACCACAACAAGATTTCAGCAGTTGCTGAAATCCATGGACAATAGGCAGTACCCATATACTATAATACATTTTTACTTTTCTGTTTGCTGCAGTATGGTAGACTATATCACGCTAATTCTGCTGACTCCCAAGCTGACATTTGCTTTAACTAGAAATCTCAGAATCTCCTGCAGCTAATGTCAGAGCTGGGCTGCAGCAGTAGGACATTCATGTAGCCTGCAGTGCATGTTAGAGTTTTTATAAGCTCAGTTGAGATGTTAACCGGTGCTTCTGGGGCCAAGTACAGTCCTCTGTGACTGTACATAACCCCTGGAGGACAGCAGGACCAGCACACAAAAGATCATAGCCTATCAAACCTAATATGCACTTCAAGCTAGTGAATCGCCGATTGCTGCAGAATAGCTCTGACATCAGTTGCAGGGGATGCTGGGATTTTTGGTTACAGTAAATGTCAGCTTGAGAGTCAACAGAACCAGCAGAATAAAATGTACTATACTGCAGTAAACAGTAAGTAAAACATGTTTTTGCTCACAAACTTCAAATTGTGACCATTCCCCCACTTGGAGGTGGGGCTCTTAGTCCTGACTGTTCCTCTTTCACCATTTGGTTTCTGGTGGAGAAATAACTTTGAAACCAGCACACAGTGTCATACTTGAGGTCCAGGGCAGACAGACTCTTGATTGTTTTCAGTAACTGACAAGGCGAAAGGCTTTGGTGAAATCAGCAAACATGGCTCCCAGTATGTGACTTTATCAATGGCAGATGGAATGTTGTCAGTAAATTTTGCTAGTGCAGGCGATGTACTGTACCCTTATCTAAATCCACATTGACTGTCTGTAGGGGGTTTATGTTTGTTAAAGTAATCTAATCGCTGTTGCAGTGCTATCTTTACTTGTGTTTTTGCTTGGGCTGGGAGTATAGAGATAATATGAAGTTAGCAACCATTTTTTGGCTTCACTTTTATAGATATGTGTTACTATGGACTCCTTCCATGCATCTGGTGGCACATCTGTTTCCAAAGATACATTGCAAATGATTAACAAGGCGTAAGAGATTATTACTGCAGGTGATTTTTAATAGCTTTGAGCAGGGCTACACAAATGTAAACTTTTTTGACTTGTCCGACCACGACTGCAGCTAAATTCGCATTTACCTTTTCCTTCTTCAGTGAAATCAGCTACAGTTTTGTGCTTGCCCATTAAGGAAATTTACTTGTTCTGAGTAGAGGGCAACAGGATTCGTGCAGGCCTGACTTTGAGTCAAGACCTTCGCTATCAGCTTTTTTTCTGGCAGTTCCTGTACTTGTACCACTCAGCCACCACAACTATCCCTTAAAGTTCTGAGTATTAAGTACTGAATAAGTCTGGTTTTAGGAAGTACCACTTCACCGTCACCTCCCTTCTTTGGGTCACTGACTCCATCCTCTCTGGAACTGATCAATGGCACATCACAGCAACCATTTTCATCGATCTGGCTAAAGCCTTTGACTATGTCCTATTCACTCCTCCTGGACAAGCTGAGCTCTGCCGGTCTCTCAGCCAGTGCTGTTGACTGGTTCCATTCCTATCTCTTACACCTTCTTCGGTACAGATAGGAAACACCCTGTTCCCACCCCCCCATCCATGCCGGGGTCTCACAGGGTTAATATCTGGGTCTAGTCCTATTTTCCATCTTACTAAACAACCTCCCCTCTGCCAGTGCCAACTCACATATTCACTTGAATGCAGATAATGTAATTCTGTATTCTTCCAGTCCTTCAACTGCATCTGTGGAAGTCTCACTCAATCAAGTCTTTCACAAAGTTCGGCGTTGGTTCCAGTCCAACCCTCTTTGGGATAACACTAAAAAACAGTGTCAGTGACCTTTGGTACCAGCCTGAAGATGGCTAGGGTCTCCCCTCTCCCTGTTTTCTCTACACTGGCTGCCACCCTCCTTGAAGTAGTCCAACTTTGAAGTACCTTGGTGTGTGGTTAGATAGCAGGCTTGACTTCTCTGCCCACATTGACGCCATCCATGCCAAACTCCAACCCAAACTCAGTGTCCTGTATTGTAGTAAGGACTGCCTTTCTCCTGGGTCCTTTGGGAGCTGGTCACCAAAATAGTCCTTCAGGTTTTCGACAGTGTGAATGTGGTCTATGGCACCCACCCTCCACTTCCGTTTGCCAGACTGGACACCCTTTGCATCACCTTCTGCCACTTTGCTACCAACTTACCATCTTGTACCCAGTCCACTGTTCCCTTTAATCCTTATCCATCCCCCCTCCCCCTCACATCGCCAGCCCACTGTACTTCCATCATCTCTAAATCAGGGTTGTTAGTGAGGTAAACACCAAGATAGAGCAGTCGAAAGGGAGAAGGGCAGGGGTAAATGGAGAAAAAGACAAAGGCAGTATGGACAGGGATGGGGCAAAAAGAAATAAATCCATAAACAAATGGAGGGTAATGAGTACCAATGAACATAGTCTAGGTAAAAAGCTCCCTGAAATGGTGGCCTTGATGGAAGAGGGATGCATGGAAATCGTGGCAGTCACAGAAACATGGTACACAGAGAACCATGACTGGGATGTCAACATACCAGGGTACACAATCTACAGGAGGGACAGGGGAAGAAGAAGAGGAGGAGGAGGAGGAGGAGTAGCTCTCTATGTAAGGGAAGGGATCAAAGCAACAGAACTAAAGGTTAAACAGGGAGGAGAGGAGGCACTGTGGGTCACCCTGGAGACTGGAAATGCACTACAATCCGCACAGGGGTTGTATACAGACCCCCGTCTCAGGGGGAGAAAATGGGCAAGGAATTGATAGAAGGCATCCTTAGGATGGCAGAGACAGGGGAGATACTGCTGATGGGGGAGATGAATATGCCAGATGTTAACTGGAGCACCTTTGCTGCAGCCACATCCAAGAGCAGGGCCATTCTCAATGCCCTACAGGGGGCATGCCTCAGACAGCTAGTGTTGAAACCCACTCGGGAGGGAGCAATCTTAGCTCTGGTACTCTCAAACGGGGACAGAGAGAGGATCTCCAGTCTTGAAGTGGATAGCCATCTGGGAACAAGCGACCACCAAACAGTTTGGTTCTCGATAAACTTAGCTGTAGAGTCAAGACATATAAAAGTGAAGGTACTGGACTTCAGGAGGGCTGATTTTGTCAAAATGGGGGAGTGCCTCAGAAAAGCATTAGCAAACAGGCAAGAAGGTGGGGTAGAGCAACAGTGGGGAAACATCAAAACCGACATCACAGAGGCAACAAACATTTGTGTGAAGCAAATCAAAACAAAAGAAAAAAACACTATGGTTCTCAAAAGAAGTGGCGGGGAAGCTTAGGGAGAAAAAGATAGCATTCAGGAAGTATAAGGAAACATAGAAGGAGCAGGACAGAGAATGGTACCAGTTAAAGCAGAAGGAAGAGGGAAGGCAGTCAGAATAGCAAAGGCCCAAACCAAGAAAAAAGATAGCCAACTCAGTTAAAAAGGGGGATAAAACCTTTTATAGGTACATTAGGGAGCAAAGAAAGACTAAGGCAGGGATACTGAGGCTGAATAAAGAGGAAGGTGGTTGAGCAGAGAGCAACAGTGAAAAAGCCGGGATACTGAACAAATACTTCTGCTCAGCATTCATAATGGAAGAGCAGGGGAGATACCTAATCAAGTCAATAGAAGCACTCTGTATAGGGGAGGTTGATATTAGTCCTTTCACGGAAGAAAGGGTTCTGAAAGAACTCTTAAAACTGAAGGTGGATAAAGCAGTGGGGTATGATGGGATTCACCCCAGAATTCTAAAAGAACTAAGGGAAGAACTAGTAACACCCCTGACTACCCTTTTTAATAAATCATGGGAGGATGGTGTGGTATCTGAGGACTGGAGGAGGGAGGATGTGATTCCCCTTCATAAAAGAGGGAGCAAGACAGAGGCAGGAAACTACAGATCTGTCAGTTTGGCCTCAGTGGTAGGGAAAATGATGGAATCACTTCTGAAGGAAAGAATTGTTGAGTACCTAGAAGCCATTGGGGCACAGGACCCAAGGCAGCATGGATTCACAGCAAGAAGGTCATGTCAGATAAATCTAATTGACTGGGTGACCAAAGTAGTAGACTATGGAGGGGCTACGGACATGGCCTACCTAGACTTTAGTATGGCATTTGCCACTGTCCCATACAAAAGATTAATAAACAAATTAGTCAGCCTGGGAGTGGGTCCCAGGGTGGTAGCCTGGGTAAAACACTGGCTGGACAACAGAACACAGAGGGTAATAGTAAATGGAGTTCACAGTGAAGAAAGGGGAGTTACTAGTGGGGTACCGCAAGGTTCAGTACTGGGGCCGGTCCTTTTTAATGTCTTTATAAGTGACATTGCAGAGGATTGGAAGGAAAAGTATGTCTCTTTGCAGATGACACAAAGATCTGCATCAGGGTTGATACACAAGGTGGGGTGGAAAGGATGAAAAGGGTCTTGGCAAGGTTGGAGGAATGGTCAAATGATATAGCAGCTTAAATTCAATGCAAAGAAATGCAAAGTAATGCACCTGGGAAACAAAAACCCAGGGGAAGAGTACACAATGGGGGGTGAGATACTGACTACAACAAAAATGAAAAGGGACCTGGGGGTAGTCATATCAGATGACCTAAAGGTGGGCCGCAATGTGGAGACGGCAGTAAGGAGGGCTGGGGGGGCACTGGGATGCATAGGGAGAGGCATCACCAGTAGAAAACAGGAAGTTGTTGGCCCTCTGTACAGACAGTTGGTAAGACCACATCCGGAATACTGTATACAATTCTCGAGGCCCTATCTCTGCAAGGACATAGACAGGGTGGAGGCTGTCCAGAGGAGGGCAACCAAAATGGTGCAGGGTCTGCACCAGAAGACATATGAAGAAAGACTAAAGGAGCTTAAGATATATAGCTTCGAGGAAAGGAGGGAGAGGGGGGACATGATAGAAACTTTCAAGTACCTCAAGGGAATCAACAAAGTCCAAGAGGGTAGCATCTTTCAGAAAAAGAGATGTGCAAGAACAAGGGCACAATTTGAAGATAGAGGGGGACAGCTCAGAGGTAATGTGAGGAAGTATTTCTTCACAGAGAGGGTTGTAGATGCATGGAACAGCCTTCCTGAGGAGGTTGTAGAGTCAAAAACAGCGGGAGAATTCAAGAAAGCATGGGACAGACATAAGGCAATTCTAGTGGGGGGGGGGTAGGAGGAAGTAGGCTGTTGGTTACCTAGGATCTGCAGCTTATCCATTACCGGGGTTAACATAGTGGCCGAATGCGTACATTTCCACTGGAAGTGTGGATGGTTTGCCGTACATTTCCTGTCCAAATTGTGCATTTCCACATTGAAAATAGAATATTTTAAAAAATTAACTGCCAAAATACAGCTGTCCAGGGAACATAATTTACGTCTCCCTTCACTGTCTGCCTCTGGAACTAGCAACCTTCCTCCATCTGTCTCTTCACCTCCCTTCCATCAGGCAGCAGCTATGTTTTTTAAAGGTATACTTATAGTTATTCTCTTCAAACTGAAAGCAGCAGGGTAAGAAGGGAGACAAATACATATGTAGGCAGTGTTTGGGGCACTTTGGAACTTGTCTTTAAAACTGTAACAGGTGATGTGGGGAGAAATAAGCTCAAGGGATTAATCTTGGGGCTGAATAGATTCAGGAAGCCCTGTGAATCAGGTGTGTAATTGGGGTTGGAGCTGATAAAGGCTTAGTGCCTTCTAACAAAAGACAACAAATTTAAAAGGTCAAGTTAGCTGGGGTCCTGAACTGGAAGAAGAGACTTTGCGGACAGACAGGAACACGGTGAAATGTGTCTTTACATTTAACAGGTTGTGTGGGGGAAATTAGCTCAGGAGATTAATCTTAGGGCTGAGTAGATTCAGGAAGTACTGTGAATCAGATGTGTAATGGGGGGGAAGCTGGCAGTGGCTTAGTGCCTTACAAGAGAAAAACACTTCCACTCTAATGTGTCTAACATGTCCCTGTCCCAGTGAGTGAGTGGAACAGTGAAGGACTGGAACAGGTAACTGGTGTCTTAGGTGTCGTCAGACATCAACAAGAGGAAGCAGGGAAGCAGAAGACTCTGCCAGTCGACTAAGGTAAGGCACCTGTTCACTACTGCGTAACAGTCACTGCTGGGAAGGCCGGAAGGTAAAAGGAGACCAATGCTGGGAACAGGAGCAACACCCTATCTATGGTAGGAGTATAAGTAAGCATTAATCACTGAGAAAGGAGGGCATTTCCCAGGAATTAATACATAGTTGGGGTGCACGAGGCCGAAGGCTGAGTGCTTCCCACCACCCAACCATGCATTTATTCCTGGGAAATGCCCTCCTGTCAAGGGGCTTAATGCACTTGTAACATGGAAGGTGCAATGTGGGAATTCCTCAGATCGGTGATGCGACTACTGGAACTAGTGAGATTGTTATCAACGGTTTCGCCGACTGTGAAAAATAGAACAGTACTGCCGCCCACATGCAGCCACTTTTTCTAATACTGCTTGTTGGTTTTGTTACCTTTCAAACGTAGCTGTGCTATTCTAGGGAATTAATTCACGGCTGCGTTCGGGTCATGTTACCTGTTTCCTCCAATCGATGTGTAGTATTTACATACTACTATTAATACCATGTTACAAAGAGATTTAAACAAGGCATGAGGAACACAAACAGAAGCAAAAAAGGGAAAAGCTAAAAACACCTTATCAGAGGTAAGGGTGCAAAAGTATTTCCAGGTAGCAGAGGGAGAGTAGAAGTTGAGATGTCTGGGAGTGTTGCAGTGGCTGTGGGGTGGCAGTTTTCAGATACCTTCTGGAGATTGCAGTGCTGCTCCATCTGCACACACCTCTCTGGGTTGAGAGAGGCAGTCACTAGACTCCAGGCTGAGTAGGCCAAGATTTGGGGGACTGCTTCCTCAACCCAGGGGCCACTAAGTCTGCCACTTTTACCTCAGAGGATGCAGTGGAGGAGGAATGGCTGGACTGTGGTGGGTTCTGGAAGCATGGTGGTAGAACAGAGGCACATTCTTTAATCTGTACCACTACAGAATTCCTATGTTACTGTGGTGTTACTGTGGTGGGCCGGGACTGCCAGGAGGAGGCACCTGTGGTAATGACCAGGGAGGATATGGGGGTCCTCCATAGTGGAGACCCCAAGCAGGATGGTAGAGGACCCCAGAGGATGAGGAAGCAACTTCAGGTAGGGGCTCAACTGCGAAGGGGTTAGATTTGGAAATACAAAAGGAGGGAGAGGAAGGATAGGTGCCTACACAGTGCCATGACCCAGAGGTATGGGTAGCAGATCTCGAGGATCACTAGGGTCACTGGACAGGAGGGAGAGCTGGATATCATTGTCCAGCTGGGGTCTGATGACTTTACTAGAGACAGAGCTGACATAGTGCAGGGGGAGTTTAGGGAGTTTGGGGGGGGTCTTAGATGAGTAGTATGCTCAGTGCTTTCACCAAGATGCTGCTGTACGCAATGGGGGGGGAAGGAGAGGGATGTCTGCACCAGGAGCTTCAAATCATGGCTGAAAGGATGGTGTGGAGAAAGAGGAGTTATGCCACACTGGAGACTGGGAACCCAGCTGGGAGGATAAGGGTGTATGCAGGGGTGATGGCCTGCATCCATTTGGGAGGGGAACCGCAGTCCTCAGTGGATGGCTTAAATATTACATTGAACATTTAAACCAACTGAGAGGGGTGGCAGAAAGAATCGGGGAATCAGAAACAGCGCCCCCCCCCCACAGGCTGAAGAAGAGAATAAGGAGAACCAAGGGAAGAGCAGTCCCTCGGGGTACAAATTCATAAAGGAAGGAAGATTGTAGAGACAAAGGAGGAAAGGAACAAGAGCATCAAAGAGAGGGAGAGAGCCAGCCCAGTGGAGCTGAGATTTGAAGTGCCAGATGCCACACCTCTTGCCACGCCGGTGACCTGTGTTCAGCAGCAAGCTTGGGCCACCGGGCTGGCTGGGGGGAGGGAGGGAGGAGCTGAATAAGCAGCTGACAGGCAGCTGTCCTCTCCGGTGGAGGGAGACGGCATATTCTCGGCTCTTGGCTGCCACCGAGTGAAGGCTTAGTGGCAGCACCAAGCCATACAGGAGAAGTGGCGCTAGGCTGGGTGGGAGGGAAGATGTCACCAGGTTCTTGGCAGGTGTGCGCACCTCCACGCATGTGCACACTCACAGTTTCTAGGGGTCCCAGGGTAGGAAGGGGAGAAAAAAAAACAAGAAATAGGTGGAGGTCACCGAAAGGCTAGATGAAGCCCAGAGGGGCCAAGTTGAGCTCTCCACAGAGAGCTGTAGTGGCCTTTGGAACCCCAAAGGAAGGAGCATAAAGAAATGTTTTTTTTTTTTTAAAGAAATGGGTGGGGAGGGAGGAGGCTAAAAGGAAAAAAGAGGGAGTAGTAAGTAGAGAGTGAAACAAAATCAAAGAAGGCCATGTGTGCAAATGCTAGAAGTCTAGAAAATAAGATTCCAGATCTAGCCAGCCTGGTGGCACTGAGGGTTGAGGTGCTGGACGCCACACCTCGTGCCACGTCGGTGACTCAGGTTTGGGAATGAGCCAGGGCCGCCGGCGGTCGGCAGGGTAGGAAGAGATCGAGCATCCATAGGACTGCTCTCTCTTACCAGGGGTGGGTTTGGGATGCGCTCGCTCTTGGAGCGACCTCTGGCGGTGGCTGGAGGATCGCCGATTGTAGCGGCGTGGCGTATGCCTGGGGGCAGAGCTATGGCATTTCGTTGCCTTGCTGGCCGGGCTCTGCGGGGAGAGGGGGGAACTAAAAGTACAAAATCCCGGCTCACCAAGGAGATGACGAGGGCCCCAGGGATCTCCACCTCATTCCCAATGCCGGGCCAGGCCACACGGGGATCCACAGCTGTCCTCCCAGAGGATGGACCCTCAATTTCAGAAAAGAGGCACTGAGGGTGGGCAGGCTCTGTTCGGGGGGGGGGTTAATCCGGAGCACTGGGAAGTTCCTCTGGGAGGGGCCTTTGCCTGCCTTACTGCCTTCCCTGCTTCCCATAGGGAAGTTTGGTATACCTCCCTATCTTCATCCTGCTGCGTTCCCTTATATTTCCTGAAGGTCAGCCTTTTGGCTCTGACCTTTTCTGCTACTGTTTTTGAGAATCAAAGTGGTTTCCGTCTTCTTTTTCATTTCATTTTCTCTCTAACACAATGGGATGTTGCTTCAGTTATTGCATCCTTAATGCTTGCCCACTTTGCCTGTACCCTGTCACCTGTATTTCATTTTTCCAGGGCTAACTTAACTCTGTTGGCCAATTTATCAAAGTCAGCTCCTCTGAAGTCCCATATTTTTGCCTTGGAATGAGATGATTTAGTTCTAGTGGCCAAATTGAACCATGCCATGTGATGGTCACTGGCACCCAGGTGACCTTCTACCTGGAGATCTGAGATCCTTTCCCTGTTAGTCAGTACTAGATCTAGGATAGCCCTGTCTCTTGTGGGTTGTTGTACCAGTTGTTTGAGGACCTCCCCCTGCAGTGAATCCACCATGTGTTTAGTTCTGGTAGATGTTCCTGCTGGTATTGACCAGTCTGCATCTGGCATGTTGAAGTCCCCCATTATCAGAACCTCACCTTTAGCTGTCATGTTTTGTATATCTTCTAACAGTAATGTGTCTGTGTCCTCCCCCTGGTCTGGAGGCCTGTACACAACCCCAGTTTGTATGGCTGTCCCATTTCCTGTTTCCAGGGTGACCCACAGTCCTCCTTATGTGTATTCTGAATTTCTGTATCTTTGATATTTTTATTGACATAAAGGGCCACTCCACCCCCACCCCCATTTTGCACCTTGGTCTCTTCTGAACAGTACATAGCCAGGTACTGAAGTCTCCCAAGTGTGGTTACTGGTAAACAGACAGAAGAAGAGAGAAAGTGAGATATTTCCTAGGCTGCAAAATGATGACACCCAAACATTTATCTATAATATGAAAGACATGTAGAGATTGAGGAACCGGGAGAGGGAACAACATATTCAGAAGAAATCCAGATGCCTTTCTGCTGTTCCCAGCAAGGCACCCAAGGGGACAAAATCAGCTGCAATAGTCACACAGTAACAAGATGGATGTAATGTAGCCCATTTGTCATAAAAAAAAACCTTATACTGTTGGAAACAATAAGTATTTTTTTCCTATTTGATAGATTTCTATCAGGATATTATACCACTGTTTCACCATCAGAAAAGCCAATGTTAACCAATTCTTAACTACTTTATTTGCAGCCATTAATAAAATATTACATAAATAACTTTGTTGTTGTGACAGAACCCCTGTTGGACATATAATAAAAGAACCCACTGGAAAAAATGCACTTTCACTAATAACCAGAATACCAATATTTCAAATGAATAGCCTGTATGGCTGGTATTTGGAAGAATCTGTGATAGACCTTCCATGCAAGACTCCAGGTTTTTTAAATTATTTTCTGCGCTTGTAATCTGGACTACAGGGGTGACTACTCTCAACAGGCAGAGACAGAGATGGTTGAAAGATGCAGCTTGGGACCTCTTCCATATTATAATCCTTTGCCTTTCTCTGTCTCCTAGCAAAGGAACAACCACTGCTGAAGCTCTACTCCTTTATCAGTTTTTTGGATCCAACAATTCTGGGAATCTGGTAGCAAATTTGTTCAGTTCTACAACAGAAAATTCTGGTATTACAGTATGAGCAGCCTATGGGATACAGGCAATGGCTGGATGCTTCTGTATTCTGGGCCAACTCCATGTTGCCCTGCATACCCAAATGAAACGTGGCCCAAAGACAACACTGGGGACTCACATATATCTTGTCTACTGTACCAGTATATCACTGGTGATGATGGCAGTCTTTTGCAAGTGTAGTCAGTCACCCACAGCATAGCCCAAAGGGAACACTGGGACCTGTCTGAAATCCATTTATGCTCAATCATTTGGCAGTGATAGTGTTCTAGTACTGCTCAATCATTTGGCAGTGATGGTGTTCTAGTACTGCTCAATCATTTGGCAGTGATGGTGTTCTAGTACTGCTCAATCATTTGGCAGTGATGGTGCTCTAGTACTGCTCAATCATTTGGCAGTGATGGTGTTATAGTACTGCTCAATCACTTGGCAGTGATGGTGTTATAGTACTACCATGTTTTTGGCTGATCTTGTTTTTTTCTCCTTAAAAAGGTAGCTGTGGGAACTGCAAGAAATCAATCACTTTGCAGTGGTCGTGGTCTGTTAGCACTACAAATTTATTAAGTGCCAACCACATGCTGCTTTGCAGGTCCACAAAAGTGGACAACTATGTACTTGAGAACAGCTGGTATGCCACTGGAAGTGAGTGTGAAAACCACACAAAATATGCAGTTCAAAAACACCATGCTTCAGCTTACGTGTTTTACAAAAAAAAAAAAAATTCACCCTTGGTAGTTTCAACTCGCCCTCAGCAGTGTTTTTGCAGGAGATCTTAGGCTTGTGAATACAGTCATGTTGAAGGAGTTTCCTACTCATATATAGGACTGGGTGTTCCACACCCTTTGATTGTTTTTGACAAAATTATCCCAAGAACAACCTTAAAAAAGGACAGGTATTCTCAGCACATGTTGGCTAGAGAGAATATTTTTTTGTAAAAGGCCAAAGCATTGCCACATGTACTGGTGCAGTCTTCAGTAAAGCTTGCCAAGGGATTGTTGAGGTGTTTAAAAGTTTGGAATAACCCACCTATAATATCTAAAAAGTCTCTAGATAGCCTCACTGTTGTCTTTATAGTGGAGATTTAGCATTTTTGGAGGCCCTCTACTTTATAGATCAAGGGTTGTACTCTACCATCCACAACAAAGAAACCCAGATATTTTCATTGCATTTTTATTTAGCATAAGATCCTTTAGACAGAAGCCCATTGTCAAAGGGTTCAGAGTCATGTAATACAAACAAGGAGCATATAATTACCAGTATAAGAATATCATGCAACTAAAAAGTGAACTATAAACAATATTGAAAACATTTGCACCTTAAGATTAAGTTACTTCTGCATTCAGCTTCTCCTTATAAAACAGAATCACAGCATAACAACTAATCAGAGGAATCATTCAAATATTGGATTAATCTAATTAAAAATGAGTGAAGCCCTCCTAAATGGTGGTTCTGATGTTGTACAATTCATGTTCCTAGTGCTATATTATTCTTGGTAAGCTGAAAATTTGACTGAAGATCTGAGGAAAGAACACTTGCAGTGGTCTTGTTACCCATCAAGTATGATATTGTTCAAGTAGTGCAAAAACCAATACCTACCAGTATTGGTATGTGATAAGCAAGCATGACTGTCCTGTCTTAAATTTAATGCATAACTACAAGCCTCATTTGAGATTTTTTTAACCCTTGAGAACACATTGTCATTTGCTGATGTGTAGACCACAGTACTGTAGTCAACGATAGAGAGAGGAAATTTTGAACTAAGAATATTAATTCAGGCAAGAATTGTAATATGTGTGTTTTATTGTTTATTTATTTATTTCATTTTTGTTAACCAGGTAAGTGCACTAGCCAAAAATTGGCTATTTACAGGCATGACCCGGGAGAGTACAAATATGACAAGTATAAATTCAAGAGAGCAATTCAAATACATACAGAGGAAGGTCAACTCAATATAGGCTAGTATTAAAAGTTGTCAAGAAGCATATTGGTAAACATTACATAAGTGCAGAAAAGTTGCAGCATAAATGACCAGTAACACAGGTAGTCAAAAACAGGAAAACACTTAAATTATAGAAGAAATACAGATTTATGCCAGGATAACAATTCAGCAAGGAGTAGCAAAATATGAATGTAGATTATGAGATGAGGTAGAGTAGAAATAACCTATAATGGCAAGTACTGTACAATAGTACAAAACCAAGGGACATAAATGGGTGTAACCAGAGAAGGATGGGTCTATACTGGAGGGAGAAAATGGGATGGGCCAAAGAGTAGGGGAAAAGATGAATGGGGAAGGAGGGGAAGAGATAAGACAGATGTAGAATAATTAGTAGAGGGAGTACAGAGGAGCATAGCAGGATATAGGAAAGGGCTGGGGGAAAGGGCAGGGATAAAAGCCATCAAGTAGGGTCAAAGCAAGTGCATGTGTCAGACAGAGATAGACATTGTCTATCTATATATAACAATCCAATTCTGATATTAACAGATTTTGCCAGATAATTCACATGATTGGCAAATGACAGTGGCTGTCAAAGAAGACCTCCTAATACTTAGACACCAGCTTCAAAGAACCCCCTAAGCAAGTTTTAATATTCATCCTTTGCTCAGTTGCAGATGGAGTTTTCCTTGCTGCAGAGGGACTTCTTCAGATATTTACAAATACGTCATTATTTGAATACCACAGTGGGTCTTGGCATATCTACCAGGGTGCTCCCAACATTATTCCTATTACTTACCCAGATACAACAAGAGCCCTCCCCAAAACACTTAGGGCAGAATTCACAAAGATGATGCTTTCAGTGCATCTCAGCTGCCCCAGTGCAGGGGAGATGCACTGAGTGCAAATTGGGCGATTCACGGAGGAGGCGCAGGGAGATGCCCCCAGCGCATCCCCTCTGTGAACAGCAAAGGTGTGCCCAGCCCAGGATGCCCCAGAGCATCCCAGGCTGTGCCAGTACATCCCCCATGTCAGGCTGTGAACCGATGCCCTGCACCCAAAAACGTGATTCACAGCCAGGGGCATGGAGATGAGGCCATTAGGCATGCATGGCACAATGGGGCCATTAGCATACCATTATAGGCAAGGCAAGGCAAATTTTATTTAAAAAGATGCCCATCCCGGAGGCTCTGGGCGCCGTACATTAATCAAATAAATACAACACAACACAACACAATGCAATCAATAAAATATACAACTCCAAACAATTAAAACCTTATTTTACTACACAATTTGTTTCATTATTAAGAATTAAACAATATAAACTATAAAACATAGTCAGGGAATGCTTGATCAAATAAAAATGTCTTTAGTTGGGCCTTAAAAACCTCAACAGACGGGGCCTCCCTAACAACTATAAGAAGCGAATTCCACAGGTCGGGAGCGGCGACAATAAATGCTCTGTCACCTACAGTTCTTAACCCCGTCCTGGGAATCACAAGGAGGCCCCGAGAAGAGGAACGCAGGGAACGTGGCAGTAAAAGAAAAGATAACCCCCCAAGCCCCCATACAGTGCCACTCCCATCGGCAGTAAAAGAAAAGATGACCCCCCAAGCCCCCGTATAATGCCACTCCCTGTGGCAGTGAAAGAAACAGATGACCCCCAAGCCCCCATACAGTGCCGCCCCGCAGCAGTAAAAGAAAAGATGACCCCTCCCAAGCCCCTTACAATGCCACTCCTGCAGCGGTGAAAGAACAATGACCTCAAGCCCCCATAAAATGCACGCTCCTGGCGACAATGCAAAAAAGTAAAAGAAAGATAACCCCCAAGCCCCTGTACAATGCCGCCCCGGCAGCAGTAAAAGAAAAGATGACCCTCACAACCCCCATACAATGCTACTCCCGTAGCGGTGAAAGAACAGAGACCCCCAGCCCTTGTACAGTGCCGCCCCGCGCAGTAGAAAGATTACCCCCTCTCTAAGCTCCTTGCACAATGCCACTCCCTATGCACTTGAAAGAAAAGATGAACCCCACTCTCAAGCCCCCATACAATGACGACGTTGAAAGAAAAGATGAAACCACCCCCCTCCCATCCCCAAGCCCTTGGTAAAGCCACCTTCCGCGGCAGTTGGCGGTGCAGACAGCCCCTCAGACAGTTCTGTCAGCGGGCAGTCATGGCGGTATGTGGGTGGGGTTGAGCTGCCTGCTGACAGTGGGACCCTGCTGGGGTGGGGGAGAGGTGGGTTGGGGTACTGGAGGGGGCTGTCTGCACTGGCCGACTGCCGTGAAGGCGGCTTTACCAAGGCTTGGGGCTGGGGTCATCTTTCTTTCACCGAAAAGAGCGGCATATGTATGACGAGAGTTGGTGCTTCATCTTTTCACCCCAGGAAGTGGTACTGTACAGGGAACTTGGGAGGGGGTCATCTTTCTTTTATTGCCGGCAGGAGTGGCATTGTATGGGGGCTTGGGGGTCATCTGTTCTTCACCACTGCCGGAGCAGCATTGTACCGGGGCTTGGGGGGTCATCTGTTCTTTCCACCGCTGCCAGGAGGGCATTGTATGGGGGGCTTGTGGAGTGTCATCATTTCCTTTACTGCCGCTTGGAGTGGCATTGTACAGGGGCTTGGGGCGTGGGGGCACACTGGACTGCCAGGGTGGGCGAGCTGTCGTGCTGCTGCCTGCAGTATGGCAGTCTGCCTGTAGGTGGCCACCCACTTAAGTCTAGTTTTCTAGACTTATCTTTCTGTGTGCATCCCTGGACGCGTGCCCGGGATATTGCGCAGATAGGGCTGTGAATGGGGTTGCACACGGTATGCATGGGCACACCCCCATCACAGCCCCTGCAAATGCTCCACATAGCATTACTGGTGGTATGCGGTGCATCTGGGATGCGCTGGTGCATCAGGGTTGCACTGGCGCATTGGCATCCTGCCAGAACTGCCCTTGAGCACATGTTGGGGATGCCTCGGTGCATCTCGGATGCGCTGGGCGTATCCCTTCTGTGAATCCTGCCCTTAGTATCTTGCCTTTACAAGGCCCTGCCCAGTCTCCTACAAAGGAGATAGAGAGTGTTCAGACAAACAGGGAGGCAGATCTAATATTAGATTTTTCACAAGAAGATGCTGCGGATTTGGTGTAAACAGCATCAAACAACAAACTCCTACAGCTGGCAAGAGTTTTCTTGGAAAGTAGTGGTAAGGCTTTTCTGAACCCCACAAATTATGGCTAAATACACAGAAACTGGAGACTCCTTTTGTTGGAGGGGTTGTGGATGTGAGGTGGCAACACATGCCCATGTCTTCTGGTTTTGTCCTGTCTTGTCTGATTTCTGGGGGAGGTGGGGAGGACTTTGGTTAATCTCTTTTCGGCACTAGACTGTCTCACCCTGGAGGCTGCTTTATTACTTCATTTATCTAGACAGATCAAGCTGACACACCAGATACATTTAGTCAGTATTCTCCAAGTAGCAGCTAAAAAAGTCATTACCAGATTATGGCTTCAGCCGACCCCTCCATCAGTCTTAAATTAGGAAAACACCATATATGATATATATAAAATGGAGAATTTAACAGCGAAATTGTAAGGTAAAATGTTAACTCTTATGAACTGATGGACCTCCTGGTTTATGTTTGTCAGACCACCGGTCTGAGCTGATCCCCTAGACTCCAGGGATGCAGGCATTTTTTAATGTGTTCAGACAGCCCATCACAAACTCCTTACTCAGACTGTTATTTAAGATTAGACTTTATGTGGGAGCAATAACAGGGAAAAATATAAGCCTTTAATCCTCTGACATCTGATAATGTTGGCTCCCCTAACTCCTTTTCCCAGAGGCAAACTATCCTTCCTCCTCTATGTGTATATGAATAACTGTACAAAGATCTTCTGTATTTATTAATATATATATTATTCCTGTACAAATGTATGAATGTATTATTGTGATACTCCATGTGCTATCAGAAAACAATAAATAAAAAGTAAAAAAAAAAAAAAAAATTCAGGGCTGGTATCTTGTCCAGTTTATTTTGCATGGAAAGAATCAAACTTTTTTTTTTTAATTATGAGCAGTACATTTTGTACATATCAGGACTGTACTAAATCAAAATCAAGCTGTAAAGCTTGCCTCTATAAAAAAAAAGGATCTTTATTACTGGTAAAAACTACAGCATCATTTGTATATAAAATTATTCTCATCATTCACCAAATTGAGAAGAATTGATTCATAAAAAGAGTCAAAGAGCAGGGGTTCTAAAATAGACCCCTGTGGCACTCGCAACAATCACTGCCTCTTCATCAGAATAAAAAATTCCATGTTTAAAACTGTGCCCTGTAACTTAAACAAACCAAAAGTGTCAAAACACATACAATACCCAATTACATTTTTACATAAAGCCCTTGATCCACAATGTTGAATGCCTTTGTTAAGTATATATAGAGTAAAGGATGGGGAAGTGTGTGAAATGAGAATTGAATGCACACCCATGGTGTGGGATGCTACATAAACCCAGAGGAGAAAGCCCAAGGGATTTATTAAATCATTTCATACTGAGGGTGTACATCAAATTATCGTATGCCCACTCCCCAGTCTATGTCTTATATAAATACCAATGAGCATTTTTTTCCATCCTCGGACCTGTGAGAGTCACACACATACACATTCAAATTATTACACCAAGATTTCTGGGAAACTTCTGGCTAATGAATAGATATAGATAGATCTGCCATAGAAATCAAACAGGCACTAAAAAGTCTGAATGTTAAGATTGCTGCTCCTCAGGTCCTTGGCTCAAGAGTTTTAATTTGAGGGTTGGGTGGAAACAAACAGCATGCTTTCATTAAAAATAAAAAATGGGGAAAACATGGATTGTAGTGGATCTGGAATTGAATACCAACCCAATAAAAAGAAGTAATAAAACACAGTGGCCCAGATATTCAAACTGCGCTCAAAAGTAGCGCAACAGCAGGAGCAAGCACAAACCAGTTGCGCAAATGCGCAACAGGTGCGATATTCAAACATGGAGCAGAGCAAATTGCGCAAGCAACCAACGTCTGAATATCGCACATACTGCGCCATCGCGCAACCAGGAAGGAGAAGCTGAGCCAAAATGTTGCGCTATGGCGCAACCAGGGAAGCTCAGCTGAGCAGTCCAGAGCTGCCATAGCGCAAGCACAGCCCCCCCAGAGCAATGGAACTGCACATCCAGGGAGGCAGGCTGGGGCCCACCACCAGCCATGCCACACATGGGCACAGGAACACACTGCAGAACCCACACCACACCGGCACACCCCAAGCACAGCATCACTGAGGGGTGGGACGGATGATCCACGTGCCCATGGGGACAAGCCAACAAAGCATAGCAGAGCCCTGACACCCCAGCACAACCACTGGCAGGCGGAGAGTGCCACACACAGGGGGTCGACAACCACAGTGCACATCAGCCCCCCGTATGCACAGCACACCCTGCACTGTGACCCCAAGACACCACCCATATGCAGTGACTGGCACTGCAGGAAACCATGCAGTCCCCCCAGCACACGTCAGCCCCGTGCAGCACAGAAGCATACAAGCCAGACACACCCTGTGCACCCAGCAGTGGGTGGCAGCAGACGGCAAGACCAACAGAAAGTCACTGCCATGCCGGAGATACCTCTCCAAGCACACGCACACACACACACACACACACACCCAGGACCATACCACCCCAGATGGCATGTACACCACTGCAACTGAGCACCCATAGCCAGCTGCAAATCAGAGACCAACACAGTATTCATATCAAAATATAAATGTATTTGTAAAATGTCAAATAGTAAATAAAACAATAAACAACAACTATTAACAAGGGGGACGGGTACAAGGTAGGGGTGTTCAAGGGGTAGGGATGAACAACTTGGAGAGGGAAGGCAGGGTGGTAGGGATGGGAGAAGTGGGAAAGGTATCGTGTCCTAAGGCCCAGCTGGCTGGTCATCCTGCGCCTGGTTCTGCTCTCTCCTGTGACGCCTCCTCCACAGGCCATGTCGCCGAATGGACTCCAGGATGGCCTGGGTGTCAAGGGACACCCGTGTCAGGCCCTGAATGTCTCGAGCTATCCTCCGGAGAACTTCGAGGCCTAGGAAAATGGGAACACAGTCAATGGCTGTGACTGACCACAACCCTGAACACCACCCAACCTGCAAGCCACATAACCCAATGTCCCGCACCTGTGATGGCATGCACCCACCCACAGTGAACATGCACATGGCCATCACAAACAGGCGGCACCAGCTATGTGCACCACTGCACACACACAATGCCCATGTCCATCACAGCACAAACATGGCTGGCAAGTGATGTGGCAACGTGGTGCGATGCCAGTTACACAGCTATGTGCCCAGTGCATGCCTGGACCACCAGTGACGCATACACAGATGTGCTGCGATACTGCACAGTGATGCATGTCACCTGTGTCGTGCCTACATACATGGATACATAGACAGTGTCGGCAGATAAGGGCCTATGTGCCACCCAGTCTGGCCATTTGACCGTGTAAGTTCACTCTGTTTTCCTATAAGTCTGTTGCACCTTACCCCTGACCTCCAGAATTCCTTTATGGCTATCCCGTGCATTCTTAAATCCCGTGACCAAGTCAGCCCCCACCACTGCCTCTGGCAGAGTGTTCCACTTGTCCACCACCCGTTCTGTGAAGAAAGTCCTTCTCATGTTCCCTCTGAATTGTCCCCCCTCCAACTTCCTCCCATGCCCTCTAGTCCTGGAACATCTTTTACGCTTAAAAATAGTGTTGTCCTGCACTCTGTTCCCCCCTGTAAGATACTTGTATGTCCCCATCATATCCCCCTCTCCCTCCTCTCCTCCAGGGAGTACATGTTCAGTTCCTTCAACCTGTCTTCATAGGACTTGTGATGCAATCCATGCACCATCCGTGTTGCCCTCCTCTGAACCTTCTCTACCCAGTCCATGTCCATACGTAGGTATGGTCTCCAGAACTGTACACTGTACTCCAGGTGGGCCTCACCAGTGTCTTGTATAGTGGAATTATGACCTCCCTTTTCCTGCATGGTTGTGTTGTGCATGGCTGGTGGTCTTGCCCCCAGCATGCAATAGCATCCATGAAGTAATGATACTCACACTCCTCCAGCAGCTGGCTCTGCCGCTGCTGCTGCTGCTGCTGCTGGGGCACAATACCCCCCAGCACCGGGGCCCTGGCACGGCCCACGTCACCCTCGCCCTGCGTCCTCAGATTCCGGCCTGTGGGAGACATATGTTGAGACAAACATCAATGTGACTCAAAAGCAGAGTGCCCCCTGCCCCAGTGAGAGTGCCTGCCCACACAGCCATAACTATCCATCGCACAGCTGCACACACTGACACAGCCAACCGTGTCCGAGCCGGCACCTATGCACAGCCACCCAAGCACACACACACCCCTAGAGAATATAGGTGCATAGATGGTACACTCACCTGGCCTAGGCACTCACGCCCGCCTGGCACGCGACCGCAGCCGCGACAAAGTTCTGGCTCCCTCCTCGCGGAGGTCACTGTACCGGTGCTGGCACTGCTCAGCAGACCGGCCCGTCCAGTGACCTCCACCAGGTCAGTGGCCACTTGCCCCACAGCTGAGTCCTGGCACTGGTGAGGCGCCTCACCACCAGGCCATCATAGTGTGGCTCAACTAGGGCCACCAGGTTGGCCACTTCAATCTGGCTCCAGGACACCACCCCCCTCCCTAGCCATGGCACCAACTTTACAGCAGGCAATATGGTGCCCCGCTGCGCCGTAACCCCACGTGGAGTTGTTGCGCAATAGACCACCACAGGCTCCAATTGTGCTGTTCGAACAGCGCCGTCACTTCACATGGCGCTGTCACCAGACAGCGCAATAGGGACGTACACATGGCATGCCAACAGCGCCAGGGGTCAGAGGGCATACACAAGGTCACGGCAGTGATGCAAGGCTACGCACAGCGCCATCAGACGTATAGGCATCCTGCGCGACTGCCAAGCTGAGCACCAGTGCCACAGTGGACTATCGCGCAGTAGTGCCACAGCGCCATATAGTGCCCAGTGCTGTAGCGCCACTGGCACAATGGTGGCCATGGCCTGAATCGTCTATCGCGCTCAGCAGGTCTGCAGCGCGATAGACACATGCGTGAGCTGTCCAGGCATCTTAATGCGGTGTAACCACGCAGCCGCAAACCTGCGCCATTGGCTCAGCCGGACCTTCCGTATTGCGCAAGGCGCAAATACGCGATATTCAGCCGACATATGCAAATCATTCGATCAGCCATTCAAGGGCGCAGTGGCGCGATTAGCATGTCATTAAAGTTGCGCCACACCTCATTTGCATGTGTTGCGCTATAAAAATGCGACAGTGGGTTGTGCTGGCCAGATTTGGTTACTGCAGGTGAGAGGTGAGTTACATGCTGTGTGATGCTCAGGACTATGCTCATGGGCGGAGGATGATAAAGGTTGAGGGGGCTGAGCATGAAAAGGGCGCTTAGAAAGGGACAAAGGGCACCCTTTCCATCAGTATCTGCCATGCGGAGAGGAAACGTGTTGGGCTTCCGCCCCCCCCCCGGGCCGGCAGCTATGCTCATGGGGAAATGCTGTCGACTGCACAGTGACAGGTGTCCACTTCCACCCATACAGATCACCATGACTGACCAGAGCCAAGCTGAGGGTGTGGACGGCGGGCGAGGAGGAGGCTGAACTTCACCGCGGCAGAGACGGAGGCCCTCTTCCAGGCCTACCTGGAGGATGAGCCACTATTGAGTGGACGGAGGGCACCCTCAGGAACCATGCAGCTGCATGGAGGGGTAGCTCGGGCCGTCAACCTGCACGGAAGCCACCAGCGCTCCGTGCAGGAATGCAGGAAGAAGATGGGGACTGACCGCGGGAGGCTGAAGGAGAAGGTGGCAGCCTTCAGGAGGCGACCGATGCTGGCACTGGTGGGGGCCCACCAGTGGTGTTGCAGCTGACCCCTACAGAGGAGACACTGGTCGCGGCCATGCAGCCGAGTGCCATTGCGGGTGTACCAGGCGGAGGATTCCAGACAGGTGGAAGCCCATCACTGCACGGTATGACGTGGTGTTGTTGGGGGGGCTGTTGTTCACATGCACTCACATGTGCTCTCTTTCTGTTACAGATCCTGTTCGTCTTCAGGAGACGGTGGTGCTGGTGGGTCCAGACAGTGATGCAGACCTGCTGGACGTGGAGGAGGGACCATCCACCTCCGCCACCAGCCTGCAGGCACTGCAGCAGCATGCACGCTGGGCCGACAACTCCAGTGTCAGTGATACGGGTGCAGGGGGTGCACAGCCTGTGTCTCAGCAGTCTGGCATGCAGGTATGCCAGCATGCTGTGCCTATGGCAGTGGCACGCACCTGCACCATTGATGATAGCAGGCCTGCAATGGGCAGTGATAGGTGTGTGTCCCCAGCGGACACATGGCAGGCCAGCACGTGCCCCTGGGCCTTCCTGGTTCACACCTGTGTACCAGCATGCTGGCACAGTCCCAGGCTGTGCCTGTCAGCACCGGTGGGGCAGCACCGGTGGCTGTGCAGGTGTCTGGCACTGTTGTCAGCATGGAGGTGGAACAGGTGGACCTGGGGGCTCAGCAGTTGGAGGGGCGGCAGCAACAGTCGCACACCAGGTCTGGGGGTACAGTGTCAAGCAGTGGCACATGTCCACCGCCCTTTGATCCGCCCATACCTGGTCCTGGCAAACAGCGCCCACCCTCAAGGGGTGCTGTGCACCAGGACCGTCCACACCCTGGGGGTCACGATGCCATTGGGGCACAGTACCCATTGGACGTGCACACCTGCCTGCTGCAGGACTCGGTACAGCTGCAGGGGCGGGTTGCAAGGTCCGTGGAGGCACTGTCTGTGTCCGTGGAGCGGCATAGCAGGGAGTGTGCTCAGGACCGAGCCGAGCTGGTCCTTATGCGGACGGATGTGACCGCTGCCATTGACAGGCTGACCCAGGCAGTGGTCTCTGTCGCGGACGCATTGGCCACACTGTCAGGTGCCCCTGTACCACACACCCCACACAGTGCACTCTCCACTCCCTGTTCCCGGTGTTGTGCGACACCAGGCCTGTCGATGCCGGGTTCTGCTGTGGGCATCCCGAGCACCCCTGGTGCAAGTTTGTTTGGCAGGATGCAGACCCCTGTGCGGGCAAGGTCGTGTTCGCGCAGTGGGACCCCTGGTGGTGCACCAGCGCCACCCGATGTGGCCCCTGCTCAGCCTGCCAGTGCTGCTGGGCCACGGCGGGGCCGCCCACGCATCCGTGGTGGCCGTGGGACAGTGCTACCTGACTGAGCTGTCTCCCAGTGCAGGCCCTGTCTGGTGCTGCCCTGTGTGCAATGTGTGTCATGGTGGGCAGTGCACTGCTGGGTGCTCTGCTCCCCACGCTGACACACGGACCACCTGCACACTCTCCCAACTGCTGTCCACAGGTGCGTGTGCATGATGATGCCTGCATTGCACTGTACACCAAGGTGCAAGGGTGCCCAGGTCCTGACACCACGTCGACAGTCCAGGTGGTGGGGGTGGTCGGTGGTGCTGTGTGTTGGCAATGGCGTTTCCGCAGTGCTGTGCTGCTGCCCATGTACGCTGCCTGGTGTGTGTGTGTGTCCATGTGAGTGCTCACCCCTCTCTGATGGTGTGTTGGTATGCCTGGACCCTTCAACTCCCCTGAACTTCATGCACGGTGTGTTCCCCTGTGTGCCTGTGGTTTGCGCATGGACATTGTTGCCTGCACATGTCCCCTTGACTTACCTGTGTTGGGCGTAGTGCTCTTCTGCAATGGTGTCCCAGTGCAGCTGGGCCTGCAGGGTCAGTCGGGGTCTCTCCGTCCTGGGGGCTGCTCATCACCAACACCACCGCGCCACTGGCCCCCCATCGCTGTCCCCTCTTGGACCTGTCACGGCTATCCCATGGTCTTTGGCCATGTTGTGCAGGATGCAACAGGCCAGGAATATCCCACAGGCCTTTGGGGCTGTACTATAGGCTCCGCCGAGGTGTCCAGGCATCGAAGCGTGCCTGAGCATCCCAAACACCCGCTCTATGATGTTACATGTTGCGGCATGTGCCTCATTAAGCATAGCTGCGCTGGGGTCGTGGGCGCCGATGCGGTGTGAGCAGCCAGGGGACGGAGTGGGTATCCGAGTCACCTGTGTGGAGATAGTGGAGATCAGTGTCATGTCAGGTCCATATTGCCCACATCCTTGTGTGCCACTACCATAGCACCTGTGTCATTCCCACCCTTGCCCAGAGTTTGCATTCCATACATGTGTACTCACCCACTAGATGACCCGTGGGGATGTCCCACTCTCGAATCGATGGCACAGTGCAGACTGGTGCCATATGAAGGCATCATGTGCTCCGCCAGGGTGTGGCACAGACATTGATAATGCCCAGTGGCATCACACACCACCTGGCAGTTGACACTGGAAAACCCTTCGGTTCCGATATGCCTGGCCGTCGGGGCCAGGTGGCGTGCGAATGGCCACATGGGTGCAGTCTATGGCCCCTAGCACGCCAGGCATACGTACTATCCTGTGGAACTCCTGCATGTTTGTTGTACGCTCTGCCACGGTGCTGGGGAAATGGATGTACTCCGCAGCATGAGGCAGCAGTGCGCTGAGGAATTGGGTGAGGATGCGTGACGTGGCCGACTGTGTATTGCCTGTGATGTCCCCTGTTGGCCTCTGGAAGGTGCCCGTGGCGAGCAGGCACATGCAGGCAGTCACCTTGGTCTCCACGGACAGAGCGTGACTCCGTCGTGAGGGTGCCTGCATCACATCACTGCACAGCTCGCAGAGCTGTCTCAATATTGCCCTGTTCAGGCGGTGCCGCCCACACTCGACGCCTGTGTACAGCTCAAGCTGATGCGGCACGACACAGCATGTCGGGGGATCACTGATAGCCCCCTCCGCTGCCACGCTCTGCAGCATGGTGTCTCAACCTCATTACAGCTTCCATGTGGAAGCTGGCACTGTCCATCTCCCTGGCTTCTGCCCCCGGCTGCTGTTCCTGTGTTACCCCGCTGCCCCACTGCTGCTTCCACTGCACTGGGCACCCCCACTGGCCTCTCTGTCCTCCTGGACCCACTGTCCCTCTCTGCCCTTCCAGCTCCTGTCTCTCTCTCTCTCTCTCTCTCTGTCTCTCTCCCCAGTTTGCGGTCAGCTAGGGTTCTTGCGCTTCCTTGAGCCTTTTTATTTTGGCTCAATTCCGCTGCTAACGCAGCTTCCAGTCTGAGCTACACTCTTGCGCATTGCGCAGAGTGTTCGAAATCGCATTGCGCACTTTATGCATGGACCCGCCTCCGGCTGGCGCGATGCCTTCATTTCCATTGCGCTGTTGCTCAGCATGTTTTTGGTGGCGCAACTGGCCCCTTCTGAATATCGCAGTATGGCGCATTTTTGGAGTTGCGCATGCGCAACCCTTTTGAATATCTGGGCCAGTGTGTTCTGTGCCTTCTTCTGCAGGAGAATTTTGTTGTTTTCCTTTTTAGTGGTGATCATGATTTCTATCACGCTTCAGTAGCGCTGCTGGCTGTGCGCTACAGTGCTGTTCCTGCTCGCAGTATTTCCCGAAGGTGACAAATAGCAGGATTAACCAGATAAAGCTCTTTTTTTTTTGGTTTAAAAAACTATTTAAGGCAGGATCCACCAGGTATTATAAGGAGCAGTCTTGTTGTGGTGGCTCCTCAGTAACATAGAAACGTAAAAAAATAGAATTTGATGGCAGATAAGGACCACTTGGCCCACCTAGTCTGCCCATTTCCCTACCTAACGGATAAGCTGCAGATCCTAGTTAACCAACAACCTACTTCCTCCTACCCCCCACTAGAATAGCCTTATGTCTGTCCCATGCATTCTTGAATTCCCCCACTGTTTTTGACTCTATGACCTCCTCAGGAAGGCTGTTCCAAGTACCCACAACCCTCTCTGTGAAGGAATACTTCCTCACATTACCTCTGAGCCATCCCCCCTCTATCTTCAAATTGTGCCCCCTTGTTTTTGCACATCTCTTTTTCTGAAAGATGCTACCCTCTTGGACTTTGTTGATTCCCTTGAGGTATTTGAAAGTTTCTATCATGTCCCCCCTCTCCCTCCTTTCCTTGAGGCTATACATCTTTAGTTCCTTTTGTCTTTCTTCATATGTCTTCTGATGCAGACCCTGCACCATTTTGGTTGCCCTCCTCTGGACAGCATCCACCCTGTCTGTGTCTTTGCGGAGATGGGTTCTCCAGAACTGTAGACAGTACTCCAGATGTGGTCTTGCCAACTGTCCATCTGGACTCAACCACCAATACCTCCATCTTATCAGGGTTCAGTCGCAACCAGCTGGAGGTCATCCAGTCATTGATCTCTGCAAAGCAGCTGTTCAGCATGTCCACCACACTGGATGTTCCTGTGGCAAAGGAAAGGTATAGCTGGGTAAACCCAAACCATACTTCCTAATGATCCCTCCCAGGGGTAGCATGTACACTGCGAACAACATTGGGGCTAGTACCGATCCCTGAGGAACTCCACAAGATAGGAGGCTAGGGGTGGAGGAGAAATTCCCCATCACAACCCATTGCCTCCTGTTGGTAAGAAAGGACTCAAACCAGTTGATGGCAGTACCGGTGAGTACACAGAGCACCTTAAGGAGGTCAAGCAACACACAATGGTCCACAGTGTCAAATGGTGAAGAGAGATCCAGGAGAACATTAATTGTCTTATCCCTTTGATCTCTCGCCCAGAGGACATCATTCAGCACCTGAACAAGTGCAGTTTCTGTGCTGTGCCTAGCTCAAAACCCCGACTGGAAAGGTTCATACAACTCGTGAGTCACGAGGTGCTCTTCCAACTGAAGCTCCACTACCTTCTCTGCTACCTTTGCCAAAAAAGGAAGGTTAGAGATAGGTCGATAATTTGCCCTGACCTCCGGGTCCAAAGATGGTTTCTTTAAGAGGGGTCTTACCAATGCCTCCTTTAGGGCATCAGGGAAGACCCCCTCAGATAAGGAACACCGGACAATCAGAGCAAACACCGGGCCAGCGGTGTCAATGCATCTCATCAAGAAATGTATCGGCACCGGGTCCAGTTCACAAAAAGTGTGCTTCAGATTGGGTGCCACCTCCATAACCTCACTTACCTCCACTGGTCTAAACTCCCCCCAACCAGGCGGAGTGCACTCAGAACACTTCAGGTGACCACTGCCAGCTATGACATTGCTGACTGAAGAAACCACTTGCTGGATACTGGACACTCTGTCCGAGAAGAACTGAGCAAACTCTTCGCATTCAGCATTAGTAAAAATTTTCTTTGGCTGTAGACAAGCAGGATGAAGTAGCCTGCCCACAGTCTGAAAAAGTATAGCTGGTCAGTTCTTCCCAACAGCAATCTCCCTGGACAGGAACACTGTCTTCTTATGGTTGATTGCCCCCTGGTATGCATTATAATGTACACGTAGGGTCAGTTTGTCCCCCTCCAGGCCAGATTTTCTCCAGCAGTGATCTAACCTCCGACCCTTCCTCTTCATCTCCCTGAGAGCCCCATCATACCACGGGGACCTCCGGTAGGAAGATTTGGGACGTACACGGACAGGTGCGAGGGAGTCAGTGGTGTCAGATAACACCTTATTATAGGTGTCAACCCCAGCACCAATGCCTCTGATGCATGCATCACCCACCCTAGATAGATCAGCTGCCACAAAAAAGCCCTCGGGGGTCAGTCCCCATAAAGGGCAACAGCTCATCATCTCAGTAGGGAGAGGGCATCCAGTGGGAGCCCCGAACATGAACTGCACCGTGCAATGATCAGACCAAACCACCCGATCAATCTTGAGATTGTCTATTTCAAGCCCCAGTGAGAACACCAGGTCCGACATGTGGCCGTCCTGATGTGTTGCGGCAGCAACAACTTGTATCAGGCCCAGAGAAGACATAATCTGGAGGAAGTTACGACCATGCCAAGAAGATTCTTCGTCAGCCCAAACATTGACATCACCCAGAATAATACATCTGAGGGCTTCCAATGTTTCACTGACAATGAATTCGGCAACCCCCTGCAGGAAATTCCCCACCATCCCAGGAGGATGGTAAATAAGGAAATCCTGCAGCCTGCACCCAGACCCCCACAAACAGCCACACATTCAAAAGAATCTGGAGTTCCCACTAGGTGCACAGTGAAGGCCAAGTTGGATCTAAAGCAGATGGCTACACCACCGCCCCTACATTCCTCTCTGAGGCAGTGCACCACGATATACCCAGGTGGAATAGCAGCCTCAAAAACTGGGCCCGCATCATCCCCAGCCCAAGTCTCCATAATGCAAGCCAGATCGACCGAGGAAATCAAGTCGACAATAATTGCAGTCTTGTTCCTGATCAATCTGGCATTGCATAGCACTGCCCTCAGGGTATTGGTGGAGGATGCAGCCCCTCGGGTTACCTGACCACTCTGTCTGGTGGATTCCCTGGGGACAGGCACCAAACACGTCTGGCTTCTCCCTTGTGCCTGTTGTAACCCAGTGCACCTCCTATATCTGACAACCCGTATCCTACCACCCTCCACTGTGCATGGGGGACCCCACTGCCCATGATCACCCCGGTCCCTCCAAATCCCCACCTCCTGGCAACGTCTAACCATAGTATCTGAAACCAGGAGGGAAATGAAGTGCCGTAAACTACGCAAAAGGGATCCCCCATACATTATCCTGGCCCTCCCAAGCCCCTCCAAATAACCCTGGCACATCACTAAATATAAAACCTAAATTACTAAAACAATAAATAACTAATCCAAAACAATTTACACCCAAAACAATTCAACCTTAGTACAAAAAATAAAATAAACACAGACAATTTACATTGTTAAACAGAAACAAATTAAATAAATCTAAGAACATACCTAGCCTAATTACACAAAATATAAAATAATTAACTATATCCAACTAACACTATACTCTCTACATTGGATATAGCAATTTACACAATAGGCAATTCCCACTTAAGCTGCAATTATATACAATAAACTAATATATTAGAGCTACCTTATATTATAAATTAATGCTCAAACAGCCCAATCCCCCCCCTCCGGGGAATATAAACTTAGACAATAAGCCTAAGCCAGGTATAATTCCCCGGAGCTTCTTATATTACTTAACCTATTGTTGAAAACAACTTCATATCAAATGCTTTTTCCTATACAGAGTGGCACTCACGCTTGCGAGTGGTGCTGAGATATAAAGCCCACAGTCCCTGCCTCTTCAGCTGTATTCAGTCAGCTCCCCCGAGCCCCCTACACACTGCTAATAAACATAAGGGAAAGATCATACTCAGTCTCTCACATTGGCAGTCCTTACTGAATGTAGGAGAATCCTCTCAGTATAGGGAAATAGCAAGCAACAAGCAGCAAAATGAACAAAATACATCCAGCCGCTTGCAAGCAGCACTGAGATATAAAGCCCCACAGTCCCCACCTCTTCAGCTGTATTCAGTCAGCTACCCCCGAGCCCCCTACACACTGCTAATAAGTATAAGGGAAAGATCAATACTCAGTCTCTCACATTGGCAGTCCTTACTGCATGTAGGAGAATCCTCTCAGTACAGGGAACTTATTCAAACAGATGAAGGGGAAAGGCAAGGATGTATCATAGTATCGCCCTTCATTTGTATATTAAGAACATTATAGAAGAGTTACATGATCCTGAATTCCAGTCACCAAAAATAGTGAAAAAGACAATTTCACTGTTGGCTTATACTGCTGGTGTTAATTTCTGCATCCATGCTTGGACTCCAGAGCAAGCTAGATAAATTTGCAAAGTTATGTAAAAGTAAGTACTGTACTTGAAAATGAATTACAGTAAAACTCAAATAGTTATCGCTGGAGCCACAAATAATCAAAAACATCAACTATCAATGGAGAAAAATTAGAAACAGTAATTAATTAAAGAGCTAGTGTACTGCTTGGAATTAATAGTAATTTTCAGATTTGTTTGCTGATTAGAAGATTTTCCACTTGGCAGTACTGGGGTGATGTGCGAAGCAGCACTCTGGAGAGAAAGAAAATCAGTTCTGTTCTTTCCACTACATTGTCAGAAATTAGACCAAACACCTTGAGGCACCACAGTCTTTGCAGCCTGAGCAGTGGCTTTCACAAGCTACCAATCAAAATGCAATAGATTGTGACATCACTAGTTACTAGGGAAAGCCAGTCCCTGCTGCTTCATGTGAAAGTGAAACCTGGCAGTGAGAAATGGTTCTCATTGGTTACTAGTGATGTCATATTTAGTGTGGTTTCAGTGTTGATGTAGTGGGACAAATAGAACTGACTTTTTTTTCCCTTCCAGACAGAGTGCTGTTTCATACATCACCCCAGTACTGCCAGGTGGAAAATCTTCTAATTAGCAAACAGAAAAGAATAAATATATGCGATATAAGAAGTGATAGCTGACTACATCTGAAAGTTACTGTTAATTGCAGTCAGTTTCCAGGCAGTACACTAGCTCTTTAAGATTATCTCAATTTGCTAAAACTCTACAATGGAATGCCCATGCGGATTACAAAAAACATAAATTACAGTCACCTATTTATAGTGCAAAGTGGCTCATAAGAAATTACAGATGAAATTATGTCTGTGATTGTTTCTCAGTAGTCAGTGCAAAAATATCCTTTTCTATATTACATGCATTAAAGATTTGGGGACTGGGCAATTTTTCATCATTACAGTCTATTTAAAACAAATGGTATAGATACTTCTAGGCCTCCTGAATGGTATTCAGTTTAAATATTACATAGAAAATTGGGACAACATTCTTCGGACTCTTTAGTAGTTGCACAGATTGATATATTCATCATGGATATGCAAATAAATTACAGAAAAAAGGTTGCCACAGATTTGTGTTGAAGAACAGATATTACATTCAACAAAAAGGTTTTCATTTCCATATATAGACGTCATACATCCTCACCCCAGGCAACTACCATAGAAACATAGAATTTGACGGCAGATAAGGATCGCTTGGCCCACCCAGTCTGCCCGTTTCCCTACTTAATGGATAAGCTGCAGATCCTAGTTAACCAGCAGCCTACTTCTTCCTACCTCCACCCCCTAGAATTGCCTTATGACTGTCCCACACATGCTTGAATTCCACCACTGTTTTTGACTCCACAATCTCCTCTGGAAGGCCATTTCATGCATCCACAACCCTCTCTGTGAAAAAATACTTCCTTAAATTACCTCTGAGATGCCCCCCCCATCTTCAAATTGTGCCCTCTTGTTCTTGCACACCTCTTTTTTTGAAAGATGCTACCCTTCCTTAGATGCCGAGAAGGCTTTCGATCGGGTCTCCTGGGACTTTCTTTTGAAACCCTACATAGTTTGGTCTCTGACGGTATATTAAGTGGATCCGCTGGAGTAGTACACTGCCCCACGGCCAGAATCTTTGAGCAACGCATCCTCCAACCCATTTCCCCTAGGCGGGTACTAGGCAGGGTTGCCCTTTGTCTCTACTTATTTTTAACCTTTATTTAGAACCTCTAATCCGGCACCTCCTCAATGCCCAAGAAATACCAGGTATTTTAGTTGGGGAAAAGAGATTCTCACTCTCGGCCTATGTGGACGATATACTCATGCATATCGAAGGCCCACAGCAAACTATCCCCAATTTGCTAAAAGAAATTAATGCCCTCTCAAAGGTGTCATATTATAAACTAAATTGCTCTAAAACTAAGATTCTTCCATTGAATAACGGGCGCACACGAGCCATGGTAGCACCCTACAATCTGTCCTGAGAGTCAGGATCACTCCTGTATTTGGGTATCAAAATAACAAGAGATATTAACTATCTGGCAAGAGAGAACTTACGTTCCCTGCTTCAAATCCTGAAGGCTGACCTTGACCGGTGGGAGTCCTTACCACTTTCCTTATGGGGTAGAGTCAGCATGGTAAAATGAATATTCTCCCCCATCTGCTATACCCCTTGGGAATGATAGGATGCTATCTCCCCAAGATTTGGTTCACTAAAGTGCAGAAAATGCTAAATACGTTCATATGGAAGGGAAAACAAACCCGGAGAGCATACCATAAACTAACGGTTCCTAAAGCACAGGAAGGGTTAGCATCCCCTTCTTTTTTCACCTGTTACTGTGCTCAACACCTGAGTAAGATAGCATTTTGGTTACATGCCGATTTCCCCCCAAGTGTTGACAGATACATGCGTCTGTGGGTGGAGATAGAGAAACATTTAGTAGCCGGACACCAATACTCACTACCCGCCTTCATGTTTATTATGCCCTCCCATATTCCCAAACAGCTCCGAAATACCCCAATAGGGTGGTCACTTAGAGCAACTCATCAGATGCAACAACACTTTTCTCTAAACTGGCATCGGTCGCTCACGCAGCTGATTACAGGGAACCCTCATTTTAAAATAGGAAGAAGGCCTATCCCGTCCTCTTTTTGGGCACCGTTAATAGAGCTCCGAGCAGCAGACCTCTTCCACCAAGGGGAAGTAGTTTCATTCTCCCACCTCCAGTCTCGTTACAAAATACCGGATTTGCACAAATTCAAATTCATCCAAATTAAACAAGCAATTTTTGCTTTTACAGGACATACAGCAGGTCAAATGGTAGATGATCCAAAGGTGAAATTGTTAATTCAGGCAGCATCCAAATCCCACCCTGTTTCTGGGGTGTATAAAAAACTGCAAACATTAGATCCACACTTACCTAAGGGGGTATGTTACCATTGGGCGCATGAAGTAGAATTGACACAAGATACAGACGTGTGGAAGAGAATATGGCAAAATTGCTATAGATTTATCAAAACAGGATAGACTTTGCATGGTTCAGTTTAACATAATGTATAACTTATGTTATATGCCAGCAAGGTTATATAATTGTGGGTTTATCCCCACACCTCTCTGTACAAGATGTCAAGAAGAAAAGGGCACACTGTTCCATATGTTGTGGACCTGCCCGAAAATCAGGCCCCTTTGGCACGCCGTGATGAAGGGGATAGATCCCCTCCTTGGTTTGCAACCATTGCTTACACCAGAAGTCTGCTTAATATACCTGTTTCCCCCAAGAACTCCATTACGGCAAAAGGCCCACATTGCCCTAGTGGCAGTGAACGTCAAACTGATAATTCTGAGACACTGGAAGGATAATGAAACACCCCTCGGTGACAGAATGGTATAGAGAAATGCTATTGGCATTACAGTTAGAAAAACACATTGCTTATATGAGGCACAGGAGAAATGCTTATCTATCCTTGTGGGGCCCACTTGGTGCCGCACTGACAATATGGAAACCCTAAGAGTCACTACTCTCCTCTCATCCACATTTGCATCTTCCTTCTGTACTCTGAACAAAAGAAGACAGAAATCGGCTAATATCATTGGATATTGCACTTGGCAGGGGGGGTAGGAAGGTCAGTAAGGGAGGATTCGGGTGGGTGGGAAAGATGTGTTTTATGCAACTTTTTGGGGGGGAACTATGAGAACGGATTTCAAAATAATGAGCTGATGACAACTACTTATGTACTACTGTAACTTGCTGAAAATGTATGTAAACACTACTTTGGCCAAAGCTCAAATAAAATATACTTAATTCAAAAAAAAAAAAAGATGCTACCTTCTTGGACTTTGTTGATTCCCTTGAGGTACTTGAAAGTTTCTATCATGTCCACCCTCCCCCTCCCCCTCCTTTCCTCAAGGCTATATGTATTAAGCTCCTTAAGTCTCTCTTCATATGTCTTCCGGTGCAGACCCTGCACCATTTTAGTTGCACTCCTCTGGACAGCTTCCATCCTGTCTGTGTCTTTGCGGAGATTGGGTCTCCAGAACTGCATGCAGTACTCCAGATGGGGTCTCACCAGCTGTCTGTACAGAGGGATAATAATTTCCTATTTTCTACTGGTGATGCCTCTCCCTAGGCATCCCAGTATCCCTCTAGCCCTCCTTGCTGCCCTCTCACATTGCTTGCCCACCTTTTGGTCATCTGATATGACTTCCCCCAGGTCCCTTTCCATTTTTGTGGTTGTTAGTATCTCACCCCCCATTGTGTACTCTTTCCCTGGGTTTTTGTTTCCCAGGTGCATTACCTTGCACTTCTTAGCATTGAATCTAAGCTGCCATACATTTGACCATTCCTGTAATCTTGCCAAGTCCCTTCTCCTCCTTTCCACCCCACCATTTGCATCAACTCTGTTGCAGATCTTTGTGTTATCTGCAAAGAGACATACTTTTCCTTCCAGTCCCTCTACAATGTCGCTTATAAAGACTTATAAGGACACTGAAGAGGACCGGTCCTAATACTGAACCCTGCGGTACCCCAATAGTAACCCCCCTTTCTTCAGAGTGGACTCCATTTACTATTACTCTCTGTGTCCTATTCTCCAGCCAATTCTTTACCCAGGCTGTCATCTTGGGACCCACTCCTAGGCTGGCTAACTTTTATATTAATCTTTTGTGTGGGACTGTGTTAAATGCCTTGCTAAAGTCTAGGTAGGCAATGTCCACAACCGCTCCCTGATCTACTACTTTGGTCACCCAGTCAAAGAAATCTATCAGATTTGTCTGGCATTACCTTCTCACTGTGAATCCATGTTGCCTTGGGTCCTGTGCCCCTCTGGCCTCTAGATACTCGACAGTTCTTTCTTTCAGAAGTGATTCCATCATTTTCCCTACCACTGAGGTTAAACTAACAGGTCTGTAGTTTCCTGCTTGTGCCTTGCTCCCACTTTTGTGAAGGGGAATCACATCTGCCCTCCTCCAGTCCTCGGGTACCATCCCATCCTCCCATGATTTGTTAAAGAGGGTAGTCAGTGGTGTCATTAGTTCTACCCTTAGTTCTTTTAGAATTCTGGGATGAATCCCATCAGGCCCCATTGCTTTGTCCACCTTCAGTTTTAAGAGTTCTTTCAGAACCCTTTCTTCTGTAAATGGGCTGGTATCAACTTCTGTATCCAGAGTGTTTCTACTGTTTGTTTTAGGTACCTCCCCTCTTCATTTGTAAATACTGAGCAAAATATTTGTTTAATATCTCTGCCTTTTCACAGTCACCCTCTGCCCACCCTCCCTCCCTTTATTAAGCCTCACTATCCCTCCCTTGGTCTTCCTTTGCTCCTGATGTACCTATAAAGGTTTTATCCCCTTCTTAACTGAGTTGGCTATCTTTTCCTTGGTTTGGGCCTTTGCTGTTCTGACTGCCTTCCCAGCTTCCTTCTGCTTTAACTGATACAGTTCTCTGTCCTGCTCCTTCTGTGATTCCTTGTACTTCCTGAATGCTTTCTTTTTCTCTTGAACCTTCACTGCCACTTCCTTGGAGAACCATAGTGGTTTCTTACATCATTTCATTTTTTTTATTTGCTTCACACAAAGGCTTGCTACCTCTGTGATGGCAGTTTTTATTATTCCCCATTGTTCTTCCACCCCTCCTTCCTGCCCATTTGCTAGTGCATTCCTTAGGCACTCACCCATTTTGCCAAAGTCAGCCCTCCTAAAGTCCAGTACTTTTGCCTTTGTATGGCTTTACTCTGTTGCTGTGTTTATTGTGAACCATACTGTTCGATGGTCACTAGTTCCCAGATGGCTACCCACTTCTACATCTGTGATCCTCTCTTCATCTCCATTTGAGAGAACCAGGTCTAAGATTGCTCCCTCTCGAGTGGGCTCCAATACTAGTTGTCTAAGGCATGCCCCTGTAGGGCATCTAGAATAACCCACTCTTGAAGTGGCTGCTGCAACTGCACTCCAGTTAACATCTGGCATATTCAGATCACCCATCAGCAATATCTCCCCTTTTTCTGCCATTCTAAGTATACTTTCTATCATTTCCTTGTCCATTTCCTCCCCCTGAGAAGGGGGTCTGTATACAACCCCAGTGCGGATTGTTGTTCCATTGCCGGTCTCCAAATTTACCCACAGTGCTTCTTCTCCTCCCTGTTTTCCCTTTTGTTCTTTTGCTTTGATTCCTTCCCTTATGTAAAGAGCTACTCCTCCTCCTCTTTTACCCTCCCTGTCCCTCCTGTAGATAGTGTATCCTGGTGTGTTTACTTCCCAGTCATGGTTTTGTGTGAACCATATTTCTGTGACTGCCACGATGTCCAGATGTTCCTCCTCCATCAAGGCCACTAATTCAGGAAGCTTGTTACTCAGACTACGGGCATTGGTACTCATTGCTTTCCATTTTTTGATGGCTTTACCTTCTGTTGCAGCAAACCCCACTGACCTTTCTACCTCTGTCTTTTTCCCATTTAGTACCCTGTTTTGTAGGGAGAGGCTGGGATTTTCTTGCTGCTTATCAGTGCCTCCCTCCTTGACTAGTTTAAAAGCTTGCTAATGAAGCCTTTAAACCGATTGCTCAAAAGACTTGTTCCCTTCCTGGACAGATGCAGACCATCCTGCCAGTATAGGCTGGTGTCTCTCCAGGTGGAACCCCAGTCCCCAATGAAGCCAAACCCCTGTGCTCCACACCATTTTTTCAACCATTCATTAAACTGCATGGTGCAAAGTACCCTCGCCTCACTCATGCCATTGACAGGCAGCACCTCTGAGAAGGATACCGTGTGTGCTACTTGTCTTAGGCCCTTCCCCAATTCTACAAAGTCCTTCTGCACTGCTCTAATCTCATGTTGAGCTGAGTCATTTGTCCCTAGGTGGACAATGACGTCCAGCTCAGACTCCCATGCATCTGTTCTCGTGATCCTGAGGATGCGCTTCCTGTCCCTCCAAGCCATGGCACCAGGCAGGCACCTTACTTCAGTTTTCCCTCCTCCCCCTAGTTCTATCTCCCTAATAATTGAGTCCCCCACCAGGAGCTGCTTCCTTTCCTTGTGGTGTCCTCTGCCTCTTTCCTGTGGGCCTCCCTTGTGACAGTTGTCCTCAGCCTCCTTAGTCTTCTGTGCGGGTGCATCCATAGGGGAGCTATGCTCCCCCAGAATGGTATATAGATTGTGGAGTGGAACAACTGACTGGGTGTGCCTCTGTTCCACCATCCTCACCCTCCCTGAGCCCACTGTGCTCCAACTGCTGTGCTTTCTTCACAACCTCTGAGGTAGTGGTGGTGGCTCTGGTGCTCCCTGGATGGGGGAGGTTCCCTTCCTACCATCCAGTGTGGCCTGGGAGAAGGTTCCCTTACTACTGCCCAGTGTGGCCTGAAGACGGGCAACTTCCTCCCTCAGGGCAGAGAGTTGTCTGAAAATAGGGCAGCATCTCAGCCTCGAGAAAGACTCCCAGAAGACTGCTGCCCCACAGCCATTACATTGCACTACTCCCCACATGTTTATGTACTTTTTTTGTGTGTGTGTGTTTGTGTGTGTGATTGGTTTGTTATACAGAAATATATATATTATACAATGTGTATGCTTATATTGTCAGTGCAGTGTGCTAGAGAGGATATGACAGTGATATGCACTGTGCACTCTTGAGGAAATGATGTCAGAACCCGGGTATAAAGGAACTATTTCAGGGGTGGGTAGGTGAGGGGTGGGAAGGGGTTGGGCCTAAACTGTGCCCTCACAAAACAATCAGCTAAGAGCTCTGACCCACCACTGTGATGAGTGCCTTCCTGTCAGCAAGATACCCTACACAACAGTTTGACAGAGAAAATACCCTGCTAATCAAACAGAGAAAAATCCAGACATCCAAGTCAGACACAGGTAAACCTCCCCAGCCCCAAAACGGCCATCTAATATCCTTGCTCCCTGCTCTGGCCAAAATTCAAGAATCCTTTGTCCTTACACGTCTCATTGAGTATCTAAATGCCATGGACTTCCTCTCTACTTTATAATCAGGCTTCAGGGCTGACCATCCTACTACCACCTCCCTATTGTGTGTTACTAACTCCATCGTCTCTGCCATGGACTATGGCCATTTAACTGCAGCCATTTTTATTGACCATGCCAAGGCCTTCAACTCCATCTCCCATACATTCCTTCTGAACAAACTTTCCTCCTCTGGCCTCTTCCCAGAATCTGTACATAGGTTTAACTCATATCTCTCTGGCAGAACCCAACAAATCCATGTTGGTAGAGCCTTCTTCTCCCTCCTCCCTTCTGATCCATGCAAGTGTTCCCTGAGGCTCCATTTTGAACCCTATATTAGTCTCTATTTTTCTAAACGATCTACTATCAGCATACTGTGGCAAATGTACAGATGTATGCCGACAACACTGTTCTTTTCACTACTGGTCCCTCTACTGTAGTGCTCAAATTCCAGCTCCAAGATGATTTCCAGTCAGTCCTTCATTGTTTGACTAAAGGTAAAAAAAAAAAATGATGTCAATGACATTTGGTACACCCCCAAAACTAGCTACCCTTCCACCCCCCCCTCACTTTCACCACACTGGATGGCTCCTTACTTCACATAGTCCCCCATTACAAATATCATGGGGTCTGGCTTGACTCCCTTCTTGACTTCACAAAACATGTTGAGCATATCCATGCAAAGCTTCATCTGAAATTGGGTATGCTATATAGAAAGAAAGAAGCCCTGTCTCTATTTACTCAGCCTCAGATCCTGACCAAAATGATTATCCCCTCATTTGACTATGCCAATGTAGTTGTCATTGAGGCACAGTTCAGGAAGCATAGGAAAACCAGGAGCAGTTGCAGAATTCACCAACTATTATTTATTTACACTAGCAGCATCATAAAATAAACTTGTTCAGTATAACTATTTACAAAGACAAAATAAAGTTTTCTTTCAGTCTTTGTGTCCCTTGTTCTCCTAATCTTTCTTACAGTTGCAGTTTAGCTCTTTTATAAGTCTTTTCAACCCCCAACCTTAGCAAGCATCCTGTTTTTGTAAATATCAGGCAGGGCTGCTAGAACACAGTGTGCTTGAGCAGAGAGGCCCCCTTTTGCAGCTTTTTCAAAAGGCTGGAAGATTTGCACTCGGGTAACCTCTAAAGTTTACAATAGCTTTCTTCAATCATTTCAAAATATAATTATATACAGTTCAACAGTAACATAATATATTTTCTAAACAAAAGGGATCCCCATATCAGTTACAACTCCATACAATGGCTTGCACATATTTTCATATCAGCAGTTATGCAAGGGAGAAAAAGACCAACAGCAAGGGAAAACTGAGAGACAGTGAGAGGCAAAGAACTGCAAGCCTGTCGGGTTGATCATGTCCGAAGTCTTACAGGACAATTTGGTTCCGCAACCAGACAGAGAAGAGACAGAAAAGGAAAAGATCCTTACATTTAAACACTTTCTCCATAACAAATGGGACAGGGTCCTATTCCACCCTGTCACATTAATGTATGGTACTGCCTCAGCCTCCCTTTTAACCAGGCTGGACTCTCTCTACAATGTCTTTTGTCACTTTGCACTAAATGCCCCCTACACATACATGATCCCCTGCTACCTCCACATGCCCCTTTCCCTTACCCCTTTCCACAGCCATTGCCTGCTACATTCCTCACTCTTCATCTCTAAATATTGGTTTGGTTCCTTACCCTCCTAACTTTCCATAGTTTTGTCGCCCTCCTCTAAGGCTGCCTACCCTCTTCGGTCAAGGGACACCCACACTTTCTCCCTACCATGGCTCTCCTCCTCTTCTGGTGCAGCGGGATTCGCTCACAGATTGCCCTCACACTGGAACACCCTCTCCTCCCATGTCAGACACTCCCTTGTGCCGCTTTCCTAAACTGTGCTTTGTCACACAAAACTAATTTATCCATTGCCTGCCGCTGTAATAGCTAATTTCTAAATTGCTACCCCTCCAAACAAGCTTCCCTCTGGCAAACCCTCAAGTTCATAGCCCTCTGTTTCCAGGTACATTCCTAGCTCTTAGTCACTGTTGCCCCCCACTCCTATGCTACCTCTTCTCACCTACTATCCTCCTTCTCTCCCCATCCCCGTGTGCGCAAACCCATATCCAACTTTATGACACTTCCCTTTCACTAGGTCTTTCTACTACTACTTCTTACCTTCTGCCCCCTTCTCCTCTCACCTCCCATCTCCCTTCCCACCCCATGAGTAAACTCGTGCTCAAAGTTATGGTGCTTCCTGCCCCCCTCCTTACTATGGTAGCACCTCTCCTACTCGCAGACTCAAACTCCATTCCACTACTCACTGTTTCCTCATCATTTCTGTAGCACTACATTTACCATCTATTTTGTGACATGAATTGTAATATATACTGTAACTTCCTACACTTATTATTGATGTTCTGTATAACTGTCACTGCACGCCAGCTCTATTACCGTGTTGCATATCAGTTTTAACCCACCCTGTATAAACTACTCCATCACTGTACTGTAATGAGTTTAAACTTCTATTATATTACAAATTGTGTAACAGGAGGGGGGCAGATTTGGAGGAAATGCAAGGGAGAAGTTTTTCACTGAGAGAGTGGTGGGTCCTTGGAATAGACTGCCAGAAAGTGTGGTGGGGGTAGGTTCAGTGGACAAATTCAAGAGGGAATAGGACAACTACATGTGGCTAAATAAAAGTAAAAATGCAATGGAAGGGAGGAATGTAATATGATCAGACGGGGGAAACACATGGGCAGACAAGATGGGCTGATGGGTCCTTTTCTGCCTACACATTTCTATGTTTCTAGCTTGACTGAAACTTCTTAACTCCCTCTCCCCTTGGTTGCACCTGGAAATGAGGTCCGGCTCATTGTGCCTCTCCCGATCAATAACTTTATAATAAATAGATATATAAATAATACAACATAAAATTTATTCAGTGGGTCTAAGTCATGTTTTGACAGACATTTTCAGAATTTTAAGAGAACAGTTAGTAATTAAAATAAAACAAAAATATAGAGATATAGCAGCTCAACAGGATTCAGCTTAAATATAATATTCAAAACTTCCTATATCATATACAGTTATAAAAACAAACATATCCAAGAGAAATTTACTTATCTAAAGTAGAGGATATCTTTTTTTAAGAAAGAAGACAGTTCGGGCTGCACCAGGGTTGCTGTGCAAAGCCAAAAAAACAAGTGAACAATAGAAAATGGGGTTTGCCAGCACTAGCCACTCAACATAATATCACATGTACAGTCCTGTATCAGGTTGATGCTGTTTCTGGAGAAAAGACTGCTTGAAGATATGTTTTCATGAAAAAGGTGCTTGTTGTGTTTAAAGTGCACTCATGCAAAAAACACCAAAATCTTCTCCAGCATAACCCCCCTCCTCACTCTCACACAAATGTAACTCTCCTACTGTGACCCCATTTTCTACTATCTTTTTTTTAACTACATCTACAGTAGATTGAAATTATATAAAAGCAACTCTCTGTATTACAAGCAAGATAGTGAAAATGCACAATCTCCTTTCTGCAGTTGTAGAAGTGGAGACCTGGATGATTTAGAGCATATTATATAGTTTTGTCCAATATTCAAAGTACCCAGGAAAACTTGGTTGTATAACATCCTTAAGGAAATGAATGGAACACTATCTCAAATACCGATCCATTTATTTTCTTTCAATGTCATGATATTCTACAAAACTTGTTATACATGTGATGCATAAAGATATTCTGAAGAATTACATCTTGAATACCTTATATAACATATTGTATGTTCTAGCATGTGTTCTGTATTATTGTAATACCTTCATCTTTAAGTCAAAGCATAACATTTTCTGGTTCTGTTAAGAGCTAGTGGTGAGCTGGTAGTGTTACTTTTTATGGCTAAAATGAGCTATTAGTTCCAAACACTTTGAAGTCCAGCTTACATTGTAATTTAATTTAGAATTAACTGAAGTTACTACTGTCTCATACCCAATGATAACATCTGTTTTCAAAATGTTTAGATAGGAAAGCAATGTTACACAGGAAATTTAATACTGAGAAACAGTGTAATTCTACTGTACAGAAACATTCTGAGGTCATATTTTGGCTTAACATAAAACCTTAGCTTCTACTGTGACTCTACAGTTGTAAAATCTGTAAGAATAACATGTCAAATAGCACTGTGAACATATACTTTTGCAACATGAAGTATTTATATGTACGCTTATAAACTTTTTGTAATGACTAAAGTTCTATAAGAAAACTGAACTTGAACTTACAAGCATTTTTCAGATGACTGTAGATAAGAAGCTGTCGAAACAAATGACTACTGCTTATAATATAGCGGTGCCGAAGTGCTTTGAAGTGTGGCTCTGGTTATGTTAGTGTACCACAGTCATTGTTTTTTTTTTTCTGCCAAATGGAATGCAGTAAATGTCCAATATATTTTGGGTGAAAAGTAGCAGCTGCTGTTGTGATTTCCTCAAATTCTGCTTTAGCTGGATTTTTTTTTTTTTATGAGTGACTACAGGCTAGCGTGGTGGTGCAGGGGCCGCAGGTCAAATTGAAATTTATTTAACCAGGGAGAACTCATGGCACAAATGCTTATTTTTGGCCCTGGGGAAAGTCAAGTAAGGTACAAATGTTTACAATTAAAACTATATAGTAAATAACATAAACATAATAAAAAGTGGGCAATACAGATTACAACAGTGACTTTGTACAACACAATATGTAGTTTAGAGAAGAATGAACGTTTTTTCAGATTTGGATTTTTGAATCTAAATGAATATATAATCCGCAGTTCAGACGTATACCCTTGAAGCACTTTTACTGATCTAATCTTATATTCCACAGATGCTGTCATTCAGTCCAGAGGGCTCAGAACTAAATTGAAGTCCCCTCCAATGATATAGGGTGCATCTGATGATGTAGGTTGCATTATATGCTGCCAGTTTGAGGAAGAACTCCAGGAAAAACTGAGAGTGTTTTTCATTTGAAGCATACATTGCTCACTAGAGTGAGCTCTGACTGGTACAGTAACATTCTCAGTAAGGTAAAGCAGACCCCTGAATCTGCACAGGAGTCTAGTATTTCAGGTTTTAGATCTTCTTTTATAAAAATGCTTGTGCCTCTGACATTACCTGCATAGGAAGTACTTACCCCCACCACCTGGAAAAGATTGGCGAATAGGTACCATCTTTATGGTCAAAGTGAGTTTCCCGAATCGGTAAACAATTCATTTTGCAGAATTCCATTGGTGGAATTAGTGTGGAATTATTATTCTGCCAACGGAATTTCCATTGGAATTTTACTGGTCCTTCTGCTGAATTCCACCTGCTGTGATCCATGGGATAATATTCCATGGAACACAACCATTTCCACAGGAAATATTGAGATCTACAGAATTTAATTCCGTGGAAATGTAAAGGAAAACCCATTTCACATTATTCCACTGTAGAATTCTGCCATTCCACTTCTGGCAGAATTTTGGCAGAATGTCTAGAATTCCGTGAAATTCTGTTCCATGGAACAATTTAGGGGCGCTAGCTGTGCACTCGAGCAGGCTCAATAGACCATAAGGCCTGTTTCTGCTGGCATATTTGTACGTATGGCATGTAAAAATTATGGACATCACTGGTGCTGGCATTGCAGTTTTGTAAAGATCAAAGAAGATGTTTCTTTATTTGGAAAAAAGAGGAAAGAGTAGACTTTTTTGTTTAGTAAACCATTGCACTCCCATAGTTCTGTCACCTTGTTGGGAAGAATTTTCTTGAACACCCACTTTTGTTTTTTGAGCAGTTATTAAATTCTGATTCATCTTGAACTAATTTCCTCCATTCTAATTTCCCTTTTGCCCTCCAAATGGACTTGTAGGTAACCCCCCCCCATTTCTTCTTTTCTAAAAATGGTTGAACTGTGTATGGTCTCACTAGAGACAAGTAAGTTATTCTGAGCAGACCCCTAATTTTTACTTATACATATATAAAATGGTGTGTCTCCCCCCTCCCAATTTTAGAAACATAGACACATAGAAGTTGACAGCAGATAAGGACTGCAAGGCCCATCCAGTCTTCCCATTTCTTTTTCTACCTTAGGAATGTGCCATTGGCCTTTGCTCTGTCAATGGCCTATCTATTCCTACTCATCTGTATTGCTCCCTTATGCCTATCCCATGCCTGTTTGAAGCCCTGCACTGTATTCATATCCGCCACTTCCTGAGGTAGGCCGTTCCATGCATCCACCACCCTTTCTGTGAAAAAGAACTTCCTCATATTACCTCTTAATCGGCCTCCCTCTAATCTCATGCTGTGTCCTCTTGTCCTGCTATTTTTCTTATATCGAAACATGTTAGACTCTTTCACCTTGTTAGTGCCCTTAAGGTGTTTGAATGTTTCGATCATATCACCTCTCTCCTTCCTTTGCTCTAGGGTATACATATTGAGCTCTGTTAATCTGTCCTCATATGTTTTCTGATGCAGTCCCTGCACCATTTTGGTTGCCCTTCTTTGGACTGCCTCAATTTGGTTAATGTCCTTGTGAAGGTGTGGCCTCCAGTACTGCCTGCAGTACTCCAGATGGGGCCTAACCAGTGTCTTGTAAAGAGGGATTACTTCCCTCCTCTGACTTGTGATACCCCTACTAATACACCCCAACATCCCCCTAGCCTTACCTACTGCTTTGGTGATCTGCTTGGATGATTTCAGGTCACTGGTGATGATGATGCCCAAGTCTCTTCCTTCCCTTGTGACTGCCAGCAGCTCCCCTCCCAGCCTATAAGTGGCTTCAGGATTTCTCTTCCCTATGTGCATGATCTTGCAATTTATTGCATTAAACCTCAGTTGCCACTCTTCTGACCATTTTGCTAGTTTATCCAGATCTCTTCTCATTCTGCCTACCCCATCTGGATCATCTACTCTGTTGCGGATCTTGATGTCATCTGCAAACAGACAAACCTTACCCTCCAGTCCATCTGCAATGTCACTGATGAAGATATTGAAGAGGACTGGCCCCAGGACTGATCCCTGAGGTACCCCACTTGTGACTTGCATCTCTTTTGATGGTATACCATTTACCACCACTCTTTGTTTTCTGCCCGTCAACCAGTTTGCCACCCAGTTGACCAACTTCTGACCCCCCCCTGAGCCTACCAAGCTTATTAATCAATCTTCTATGTGGAACAGTATCGAAAGCTTTGCTGAAGTCAAGGTAGGTGACATCAACTGCTCCCCCTTGGCCCACCATTCTGGTTACCCAGTCAAAAAAATCTATGAGATTAGTTTAACAGGACCTTCCTTTTGTATCCCCATGCTCTCTTGGATGCTGTGCATCTATGGATTCCAGGTGTTGCACTGTCCTTTCCTTAAAGAGTGCCTCCATAATCTTGCCCACTACTGAGGTAAAACTGACTGGTCTGTAGTTCCCTGCCTCCTCCCTGCTACCACTCTTGTGGAGCGGGATCACATTAGCCCTTCTCCAGTCTTCTAGGACATCTCCTGTGCTTAGAGACTCACTAAACAGTTCTGATAACGGCTGTACTAGTTCCACCCTTAGCTCCTTTAGTACACTGGGATGTATGCCATCAGGTCCCATTGCCTTGTCCACCCTGAGCTTATCTAGCTCTTGTAGAACCCTTTCTTTTGTGAAGGGACCAGTGCACACCTTCTCCCCCGTGTCCATGGTGCTGAGCTGTGGGCCCTGCCCTACCTTCTCTTCAGTAAATACTGAGCAGAAGTATCTATTTAGGATAGATGCTTTTACATGGTCCTCCTCCTCACATGCCCTCTTATCACCTTTGATCTTAGCAGTACTCCCTCTGGACTTTCTCCTTTCACTAATGTATCTATAGAAAGTTTTGTCACTTTCTTTTACTGTTTGTGCTAGTGTTTCCTCAGTTTGGGCCTTTGCCTGCCTTATTGCCTTCCCTTAGGGAAGTTTAGTATGCATCCGTATCTTCATCTTGCTGTGTTCCCTTATATTTCCTGAAGGCCAGCCTTTTGGCTTTGACCTTTTCTGCTACTGTTTTTGAGAACCAAAGTGGTTTCCTTCTTCTTTTGCACTTCCTTTTCTCTCTAACACAATGGGATGTTGCTTCAAGCATTGCATCCTTAATGCTTGCCCACTTTGCCTGTACCCTCTCACCTGTATTTATTTTTGCCAAGGCTAGTTTAACTCTGTTGGCCCTCTTATCAAAGTCAGCTCCTCCAATATTTTTGCCTTGGAATGGGATGATTTGGTTCTAGTGGCCAAATCGAACCATACCATGTGACGGGCACTGGCCCAAAGGTGACCTTCTACCTGGAGATCTGTGATCCTTTCCCTGTTAGTCAGTACTAGATCTAGGATAGCCCTGTCTCTTGTGGGTTGTGGTACCAGTTGTTTGAGGCACTCCCTCTGCAGGGAATCCACCATGTGTCTAGTTCTGGCAGATGTTCCTGCTGGTATTGACCAATCTGTATCTGGCATGTTGAAGTCTCCCATTACCAGAACCTCCCCTTTAGTTGTCATGTTTTGTATATCTTCTAACAGTAATGTCTATGTCCTCCCCCTGGTCTGGAGGCCTGTACACAACCACAGTTCATATGGCTGTCCCATTTCCTGTTTCCAGGGTGACCCACAGTTCTTCTGGCTCCTAATGTGTATTCTGAATTTCTGTAGCTTTGATATTTTCATTGACATGAAGGGCCACTCCAGCACCCCCCTTTTTGCACCTCGATCTTTTCTGAACAGTGCATAGCCAGGTACTGAAGTCTCCCAAGTGTGGTTACTGGTAAACCGTGTCTCGCTAATGGCTACTATGTCCTGTTTAGCCTCTGTCATTATTTCCATGAGTCTGGGATCTTGTTTCCTAGACTGTGAGCATTTGTACATGGTTTCATTGGTCAGATTTGATTGTGTTATTTATTGGCTAAGTCTGGCATTTCCCCTGTGCGTTGTATAGGGAGTCAGACCTTTTTCCTTATCTGGTGATGCAAATGAACTACAGACATGCTGAACTCCTGTTTGACCACTAGCTGAGGGGGGAGGGGTGTTCTTCCCATTTGACGTATGGGGTGCTGCACCCCTCTCCCCATTGGCTAGTTTAAATATTCTGCAAAGCCGTCAAACTTCTGCCCCAATGCACTGACTCCCTCCTTAGTCAGATGCAGTCCATCAAATTTAAAGAACTTTTGCTCCCCAAACTGTTGCCAGTTCTTTACTAATTTGTGTCCTTTTTCCTGGCACCAGCCCTTGAGCCACATGTTTAGCTCCCCTATCTCCTCTTCTCTGACCTTCCGTCCTTCTGCCTGCCTCTCCCAGACTGGCAGGTTCTCAGAGAAGGAGATGTCTGACAAAATGGATGATAGTTTGTCACCCATCTTGGTCAGGTGTTCCTTGGTCTCCGCAACTGACCGGCTAGCGAGATCGTTAGTCCCTGTGTGTACCAGGACATCAATGTTTTCTCCTGCTTCCTGAAAAATGTTAGCAATGCGGTCAGTGTCTCTCCACGCTGATGTACCTGGGAGACATCTGACCATTACCCCTGACTGGAGATACGTATCAACTCCCCGAATCATGGAGTCTCCTATGATCAGAAGTTTCTTGGATTTCCTTTTTGCTTTTTTTGTTTTGGTTCCTGTTTTGGGTGAGTTTTGTTGTGCTAGCTCCTGTGCTGCAGTGCCCTGCTCTGCTGTATCCTCTGCCCCTTTGTTTGATTTCGGAGATAGAGGCAGACACCTGTTTGTAGTTCTTATGTGGTTTGTGGAGGTGATATGTTGGAGAGCACTGAGTGATGGGGCACCCGATTTGCCCCTCCTAACTACCTGCCAACCTCCTGGACCAACTACCCTCTGCGGTCGAGGTGCTTCTGTTGGATGGTGGGGAAATGATGGGTGATTCTTATAATGTATTTCCTCTTGAATATGCAATTTGAGGCATGCAATCTCTGTCCATTCTGCTTGGAGCTTAGCCCTTAGATGTTCTATGACCCAGCATGTAGGACAGTGTCCTAAATCCTGTAAAACTGCCCTTCTGAAAAGTGTTCAGCAGTACCTATAGTTAATGATATCCATTCCAGATAAGTTGCTGGGTTTATATCCTGGTCAGAGTAATTAGAAGGAAGAAAATGAAAGCAAAAGTTTGATTTTGTGTTTTGTTTGTTTGTTTTTGTATAACTTGTTATAACAAGTTAAATTACTACTGCCCCTGTAAATGAGATCACTGTGTTGATATCCCTCTGATCCGCCCCTTCCTGCTTTGCTACAGGAAATGCCACGACTGTGCTACCCTATAAAAGGAGTGTAGTGTGGGGTGGTTGGGGATGGGGGTGGGTAGGTGGCTGGGTCCTTCCCCTTCCAAAAAAGAAGAACCACTGATGTAAGAGCAGAAACAATCAGCCAGCAACAAATGCAGTAGCCCTGAAAGCTTATCCTAACGACAGATAAAACTGTAAAACCTGTAAAGCACCACCTGTAATAATTTCACAAAAGATATACCCTGTAAGAAGCACTTTACTACAGAGAAAAATAAAGCAGTAACAGAAGACATACCTTGCAAAAGACAATTTGAATCAGAAGATTACATCAGTAATCTGTAAGCACACCCTGTAATAATACAGCAGAAGGTATACCCAGCAACAACAATTTGAATCAGAGAAAAATAAAGCAATAAAATGTTAGCAACAAACAGTAACAAACCCTGTGAGTACAAAATAAAAACAATAACACGCAGTAAATCTGCCTAGCCAAAAGAAGCCTTAATCCTTTTCCTTGCTCTGGTAAGGTTATTTGCTCTGTCCTTTCAAGCAACCTAGAAGAAAAGAACTCAGGTGAAGCTAGGTGCCTTGGCCAGCAAACCTAGTCTTCCACCTCCAAGATATCAACTAACCTGACCTTTTAACCCTTCTGTTGGAAGGGACTGACAGTTTGTCAGCTCCACCCCCAGATACACACCTAATACACTGGAAGAGCTGTGGGAGTAAAGCAGTTAGCTCCTTCAATGTGAGAAGGAGACTGCAACACCTCTGAGACAAACAAAAAAAGTTCAGCAAAATAAAATAGTGGCAAACAGTAATTTTGCTTAGCCTAATGATAAAAAGTCACAAAAATGTAAGCACCACCTGTAATAATTTCACAGAAGATATATCCTGTAAGAAACACTTTGCTACAGAGAAAAATAAAGCAGTAACAGAAATTATACCTTGCAAAAGATAATTTGAATCAGAAGATTACAGCAGTAATCTGTAAGCACACACAGCTGTAGGCACATCTTGTAATAATGCAGCAGAAGGTATACCCAGCAACAACAATTTGAATCAGAGAAAAATAAAGCAACAAAATGTTAGCAACAAACAGTAACAAACCCTGTGAGTACAAAATAAAAATAACAACTCATGGTAAATCTGCCTAGCCAAAAGAGGCCTTAATCCTTGTCCTTGCTCTGGTAAGGTTGTTTGCTCTGTCCTTTCAAGCCACCTAGAAGAAAAGAGCTCAGGTGAAGCTAGGTGCCTTGACAAGCAAACCTAGTCTTCTACCTTAGCACTTTTCTGTTGCTTATTTTTATTTCTAAGTCATTTCCCAGTAACAAGTATTACATTATTCTTTTTTTTTTGTATAATGGCATATCTGTCTGTATATAGAGCAAATACTTGTTTTCCATTTTAAAATATATAAAGTTATGGGAATGCATTTTAGATCACTGTTAGTGAATAGCTGGTCTGGATATAGTCCAGTACTTTAAAGGACAACACTTATCTTCCCAGCACGTCACTCACCAAACCACAACCCCCCCATTAGACTTTTCAGAATAAAGAATAGTTTCTCCATTATCTCTGTGTAATAATATTTCTTCCACTGTATCTGCCATAATGTAAACACAGCCAGAGCATGGTGACATCATTTCACATGCTCAGCGCGGCTCCACATTATCACTTGTACAGTGGAACAGCACGGCACCATGATGAACGTGTGAAATGGCATTGCTCTACTCCAGCCATGTTTACATTACAGTGAATACATTGGAATAAATATTATTACACAGAAGTAATGGAAAAAAATATTTGTTAAGCCGAAAAGCCTAACTGTGGGGTTGTGGTTTAGTGGCTGGAGTGCTGGGAGGATAAGTGTTGTCCTTTATGAATGCCAAAATAACATGAGTGAAGGGGGCTACTTAGCATTTATTCTACTTCATTTCTTCAATCTGGATGCTTTTCTGCATATGTGATTATCTCTGAAGCTAGTTGGGATCCAGTAACCCTATTTGTCTTGCTTTTATTTGTCTCATCTTCACACTTTGCTTCTTGTTCTTTATCGCTAGTATTCTTGTTCTAGTTTTTTTGCCGATCCTTGTTGCGAGTGGTCCAAGTTGGAATCTGCATTACTTTCTGATCATAATGCTCTGGGTACATTGAAGGATGTAGTATTAAGCCCATACTTATTTCTGTGTTTCAAAGCTTCATTGACTCACTGTGGGGAATGATAAAATTCTTCCATCCTGATTCATTTGCAGTTTGGCAGGATGTAACAATGAAAAAGGAATCCCTAGTTTGCGTAACTGGTCCTAATTGGATCAAAGGCCTTTCTTTTCGAGAAAGAAGACAGAGGGAGGTCTGGGAAACCTGTAATCATAGACCCTTAAAATATGAGCCTTTTATCACCCTGGCTTCACATAGTATTTTCTCACTGTCTCGATAATACAAATGACAGACATACATAAATATAGGCCTCTTCTTGAAATGTTGAGATGTAAATGCTCTATGAGCTTGATCCAGTTCTGTTTTTGTTCAGAGTATTTAAACCCATCATTTCTGTTAGCATTCCCTCACATAGCACTACTGGGCCATTGCCTGCAATCCCCTTTTAGTGGTTGCCTAGTTTTAAGTTATTCCTTTGAGACCTTGTCTCTAGGTCCTCAACCTTTAGTTTTCGCTCCATTGGTTCTTTGTCTTAGTAGTCTCCATACCCCTTCCTGTGAAGAATACACACATATGCACACATACACACATCTTGGAGAAAATGGCCACAGACGCATGTTTATTCACTGTAATTGCACTGTTGGCGTGGCATGCACAGTTGAGAGATCTCAGCAGACTCCACAGAACACCGCACCCCTCCAGTGAAGGTCCAGTCCACTTGAGCAGGCCAAGAGAATAATGTACCTCCTGAGCTGGTAGCAGCTGCTGACTTCAGCTCTTTTTAACCCTTTAATCTCCGCCCCTTCCATGTGCCCAATGCCCTGTGGGTGTCCCCAATGTTTCCTCCCCTGGATGTGGAGCCAGGGCTAAGCCCTCCCCAGGGCAGAACCCTACCTGCCTGTCTGTAGGTTGTGGGGGAGGGGACACAGACAAGGAGATGTCTACTGCAGTGCTTTGGCAGATTTTTTACACACACACACATATCTTTGGAGAAAATAGCTGCAGCCATATGTTTATTCACTGTAATTACAAAAACCACAAAGGAGCTCGCACTAGGACGGGGTGCCATGGAAAACTAAAAGTCAAAAACACAAATCCAGGCACTCACCACCACAAAAGAACTTGGCCCAGAAGGGAAACATTTTAAAAGGATTTATTGAATTGCCAATTCAATAAATCCTTTAAAATGTTTCCTCTGGGCCAAGTTCTTTTGTGGTGGTGAGTGCCTGGATTCACTGTAATTACACTACTGGAGTAGTATGCACAGCTGGGAGATTTGGGCAGACACCTCCTGACACCCCACCTCTTCCAGTGAAGGCCAAATCCTTTGTGCGGACAAGTGAGTAATGTACCTCTTGAGTTGGTACCCAAGCCCCAAGAGTGGGGAGGTCATTTAGCCAGGTGGCAAGCGACTGCCTGTGTCTGACTTTGCTGCACCCACAGGCATACCCCAGTGAGGTTGGACTGCAACCCTCCCAACCGTTATCCAGGTCTTCCAGACCCACAGACCTAATACAGACCAGGCAAGTTGAGTCCTTTGTGTGACAGAGTTAGTCCCTGCCACTTCCTAAATGTACCAATTCTTTATCTTGTCTTTGGTTGCAACCACTATCTTTCCCTCTTCTGAGGCTATCCCTGTGACTTTCTGTATTTAGACTGGCCACCTCCTTACACATACCACCCCCCCCCCCCAAACTTGTTCCCCTTTTCTTATTTTTCTCTATTTTTTCCAGCTTGGTACATTGGAATAAGGTAATTTGATGGTGGTATGGGCAAAAGCCTTGCAGACAAACAGAAGTACAACAAGAATGTCTGCTATGATATTTTTAATTTTTGCATCTAATCTGTTTAAGAATAGTGCAAGGTTTGTGTGAGGTAAATAAATACCTCTGAACAAAGGATAACAAAATGGAGGGCTTCTGAAATAAAGAGAGAGACATTTTGCAGTAGAGTTAGCCAGTATATAAATGGCACCTATATTACAGATTGGGTTACCTGTTCTTAAGTATTTTTGTTCATATTCCATTCAAGTAATCCAGCCCCCCCCCCTAAGCAGCAAGCAACACCCTGAACAAACATTGAAGTAGCTCTTGTTGTTTGGCAGAAATGTTTGTTCCTTGTTGATAACACTTATTTGTTTTTAAAGTAAAGGACTTGAGCCACATTTAGGTTCTTCTTGGAAATGTTTCCCCAAGAAAATTGCAATGCCATTTTGCTTAAAGAGAGAGCTACAGCTCTCTGAGTTTGCTCTGCTACTGGGGAGAAAGCTCAGCTAACAGCTTAATTTTGCAAACTGACAGTTGTTCCCTGCCAGTAGCTTTGAGCTAATTCAAATTGTCCAAAAGCTGGAAAACCTGAAGCCCTTTTACCAAACCTTTATTAAGAGGGTTCCTTTTGTTTCCTGCAGTCTGAGTGTACTATAATTAAGGTTGTTTTTAGCCAAGTACATTTAGGTAGGTCCAAGTAAGGCTTTAGCTGTTTGTACCCTCCACAACTGCAGGACACGAAAACACACCTTAATAACAAGCATTTGTCAATGCCGAACGTTCGCTTGCAGGTATTTGCAGTGGTATTTGGCACTTGGACATGGCTTAAAAAAAATCAGTGACAAAGAAGTACAAGCATTTGTCAATGCCAAATGTTGCTTGCTTCTATGTGCTGTTTAGGTATTTGGAAGTCATTGGAGTGCAAATATTGAAAATTCGCGAACTTACGAGCGTGCGTAGGAACTAAGCAACGATGCTCAGATAAAACAGGAATTTAGGAATTTTTTTTCATTAATTTTCAACATAGCCATTTTAAGCACTTGCCTGCGAACAGTGTCACTGCGATTTTTTAATGTGTCCATACATTGAGTTCGCATTACACCGACTGCGCCATTGTATGCTACACGGGCGGGAAACACGCTTTGGGCAGGATGTGAAAATGACAGCTGTACTGCTCATAAGGAAGTGTGGTAAAATGGCAATGTTGAAAATCTGGAGTGGAAATATTGAAAATTGGTAAACCTACGAGCGCAGGAGGAACTGCGAACGCACACCGTGAAACAGTCCTTTTAGGAATACTATCAATTTCAACATAGCCATTTTATGACCTTCTGCTAATGAGCAGTGTCACTGTGTTTTTCTTAATGTGTCCCATACATTGATTTCAAGATACCAACTGCGCCTTACTAGCGCTACATGGGCGGAAATATGTTTTGGGTGAGATGTAAAAAATGACAGCTGTACTACTCATAAGAAGGTGTGGTAAAATGGCAATGTTGAAAATCTGGAATGGAAATATTGAAAATCCACAAACCTACGATGTGTGTAGGAACTGCGCAACGCACGCTCGTAAAACAGTCATTTTAAGGAAGTTTTTCACCAAATTTTCAATACAGCCATTTTAAGACCTCTGTTCATGAACAGTGTCACTATGATTTTCTTAATGTGTCCCATACATTGAGTTTGCACACCGACTGCGCCATTGTGCGCTACATGGGCAGAAACACGTTTTGGGCAGGATGTGAAAAATGACAGTTGTACTGCTCATGAGGAGGTGTGGTAAAATGGCAATGTTGAAAATCTGGAGTGAAAATATTGAAAATTCGCAAACTTACGAGCCTGCGTAGGAACTGCGCACGTACTCGTGAACTTTAGATGCTGACCAAATTTTCAAATAGGCTTTGAGAGCCCACCTTATGAATGTGCTGGCACTGTCGCTTCATTAATTGGGCCGAAGGTGATTTCGCAGTAACTGTGAAATCACCCTTCAGGCTCGAATAATGCCATGACAGTGGCAGAATTCATGAGAAGGGTCCCAAAACCCCATGTTGAAAATTTGGTAAAATTCCAAAATGCCTAAGATATGCAACAAAGTTGAAAACCCATCTAGCCCATTATACAGCTTACCGGCATTTCCTCGGTTCGCGGTCGGCTTTGAAGAGTGCAGACGGTTCAGAGTCCAGCGATGATCGTCGCCGAGCCCGCAGGTAAGTATGGGGTGAGGGTGTGGGAGGCAGGGCGCGCAGTGGGTGGGTGCGGGTTAGGGAGGCGGAGACTGCGGGACCATTTTTAATTTACAGGGGGTTTTTTTGATAATTGACGACGCGAGACGCTGGTTACGCTGGGGTGGGCTCCCAGCATGGTAGAAGGATGGCTGGGGGCCGTGGAGCCGACGGGGATTGGGCACCCCTGCTGGCAGACCGACGTGTGCCGCTAGCCGCTGGGGTGGGCTCCTCAGCGTGGCAGCAGGAAAGCTGTTTGGGGGGGAGGTGGAGCTGACAGGGTATTGGGCACCCTCGTCGGCAGACGACGCAGAACGTTTGTCATGCTGGGGTGGGTTCCCAGTGTGGCACCAAAGATTTGGGGGGGGCGTGACGCGCTGTAAGCACACAGTGGTGGTTTTCTTTGAAGAGAAGACCACCGCTGTCATACAAAGCACCACATCGATTGGTGCAGGACCGCCACGCCTGCTCAGTGGAGCAGGGGATTGCAGAGGGCAGGCACACCTCCAAAGTGTCCCATTCTCCCAAGACGTTCCTTGCGCATGCGCTCAAGCGAATGTAAAAAGGGTCTGCATAACTGGGAGTTGGTGTTCTACACTAACCTAAGTAATGTTAATTTACTGCATGTGGTTTTCTCCACAGGTTAAAAAGTTAATATGGTTTGAAGGAAATAAAATAAACAGTCATTTAAAACAAATACCTTTGGTTAGTAGCTATAGTTGAAGCAGTGCTCTTCTCAACCCCCAGAAGTCTATTTGCGGTGAGAGTCTGCTGCATTCTGGCTTGGACTATAGTGAATCAGCGGCTCCTTGTGGGCTATTTTTATAATTAAGGATCTGTCACTCAAACACAGGGGAAAGTGCTATGGGATAGAAAAACCTTAGCACAATACATTATTTTGAGAGAAATATTGCAGTAGATCGCTTAATGTGAATATAGCAATCTAAAATGTGTACAATATTGTTTTTAAAGCTATTAAAAGAGTTATCTTTCTGTTGAAGATACAGCGTCACCTGATCAGGTGAGAGGGAATAAAAGCTTTACCTGAACAGGTTTCAAGGGATAGTAGGTCAGTTGTTGCTGATCAGTGGTGGAGGAAGGTTCCACCATTTTTGAGCATAGACCATCTATGTATTTTTCTTTTGTTTTATCTTTTGAAAAACTGTGATTTTGTTAACAAGCTGGTTCAAGATGAAGTGAAGTGAATACTGACGAAGGTGCCAGACATAAGACTGAGTTATATATTTTTTTCCTTATAATAAAATTCCCACGTAACTAGGTGGGTTGCACCTTACTGGAGTTTTTTCCATCTTTTAATATTTCCACACCGTTACATTTGGTGTCAGAAGTGGGAAATTTTTGCCGAATTACCATCCAGGGTAAGGAAGAGAGACGGAGCGGCGGGTATTTGTCTGGACACCCAAGGTGGACATGGTGGCTGGTGGACAACCACAAGGCACCCTTATGAGACAGATGGCGGCCCAGACTGGGGCCCAGTTACTGACTGGATTACCTAATGTGCGTCCCAAAGTTAAAAGACAACCATCTGAGAAGTCTGAGGAGGAGCATAGTGAACCTGGATATATATTTCCAGCTGAGGAACTATTGGAACCGGAAGATGTCGAGAATGATGTCGATGCCTCGTATTTGGAACAGGCACTGATGGAGGATGTTGGTGAGTTGTTGACGTGGCTATGTGTCCGACAGGTCCAACTGGATAAAGAAAGAGAACTTGATACAAGGCATCAGGATGCCATATGGGCGGACACTATGCGAGTGTTGCAGGCCATCAGGATGGAGCATGCAGAACGACCCCAAGGCCCACGAGATACTAAACTAGCTCTTTTGCAAGACACAGAGCGATATTGAGGCCTAACTGACATTCGAGATGGTAGCTCAAACATGGATGGCCAAAAGAGCAGTGGGTTAAAGGACTCTGTCCTACAATTAACTGGAAAGAGCACAGGGTCGTGGGTATAGCCGCTTAGCTATTCAAGTGGCCAATGATTACGATCATGTGAAGAAGGAGATACTCAGGAGATAAGACATTAACACTGTGATATACCATCAGCGTTTTCGTTCCTTGAGGATGCAGTCAACCGATACCCCCAGGGAGGTATATGCACGCCTAAAAGACCTTAGTGACAAATGGCTCCAGCCAGGGAGCAAGACCATCCAGCAGATAATGGAGACCATTACCATTGAAGAATTTATTAGAATTCTTCCCCAGGACATACAACTTTGGGTCAGGGAACACAAGCCTGAAGGAGCCGAAAAAACAATTGAATTGGCTGAGGACTTCCTGGCAGCAAGACCATCAAGGGGAAGATATACAGGGGGATCTACACACACACACCTGTTACAAATCTGGTAAGAAATACTTTTCCTTCTGATAATTATAGAAATAAGCCAGATATAAGAAAAGAGAAGAGGAGAGGAGAGAATACCCCTGCCTCAGGTAGTGTGTCACGGCTGCAAAAAGAAGGGACATGTAATTAGAAATTGCCCAACAGTTAAAAAGGATTTTGGACATTTGGCCTTGGCCAACTGAGCCCCATACATCACAAAAGTTAAAATGGGACCCCATAAGATCATAGGACTGTTGGATTCTGGGAGTCGACAAACCTTGGTGAGAGCGGACCTAGTGGAAGGGTGGATAAAATGGAAGGTGGGACTATGGTCACTTGCATCCATGGAGACACCCATTATTACTCAACTGCCCCAATGAAAGTCACTATTAATGGTAGCACTAATGAAATGGCAGTTGGAAGGGTACCTCATTTGCCTGTCCTGATGATCATTGGTCAGGACCATCCTGAGTTTTCCAAATTGATGGAAACAAATGAACTAGCACCTGTGGTAGCAGTAACCACACGATCACAAACAAAACAGGTTAATGAACAGATAGAGACTGTATTCCCCTTTTCTGATGAACTGTTTGAAGCCCTGGGGAAGTCACGAAAAGGGAAGGCAGAAAAAAGAAAGAATAAAAAGGACTGGCAGGATCAAAGGATTAATGGACTTATGAGTTATGGGTCAGAGACTATATCTCAAGCACAAAAACAGGTTGAATTACTTAACTAATTTTTCTTACAGGTTGGAAAAGATAATGATGATGGGACCCCCAAATATTTACTGTTGAATAATATTTTATATAGAGAATGGACAAATCCCAAAGATGGGAATAAGGTATTACAATTGGTTGTACCACAAAAATTCCAGAGAGGGATAATACACCTAGCCCATGACATTCCTCTAGCAGGGGATTCTGGGAGGGATGCCACATTAAAAAGGATTCTAGATTGTTTCTATTGGCCTAGAATACATGAAATGGTAGCAGAGTATGCACAGAGTTGCCCTGAATGTCAGAAGGTTGCAAGAATAGGCAAAAAGCATATGATACTCCTCCAAAACATCTCTTTAGTTATCCAGCCCTTTGAAAGGATTACCATGGAACTGGCAGGACCCCTGGAGACCAGCTCTAAAGGTAACCGGTTTATATTGGTCATTTGTGACTGTGCTACCCGCTACCCAGAGGCGATACCTATGAGAACAGTTACAGCTCAGAGAGTGACCGAAGAGCTGGCAAAGGTATTTAGTAGGATGGGCATCCCAAAAGAGATATTAACAGATAGGGGAATGAACTTTACTTCGGAAATGTTGTCGGAGTTATATAGGTTACTGGGCATCCAAGCAATACGAATCTCCCCCTACCACCCTCAAACTAACAGTTTGACAGAGAGGTTTATTCAGACCTTGAAGAAAATGTTACAGAAATATGTTAATGAAGAAGGTAGGAATTGGGATCTATTCTTACCATATCTTCTATTTTCATATAGAGAAGTGCCACAGGCCTCTACAGGTTACTCCCCTTTTACCTTTCTTTGTGGCCATAACCCCAGGGGACCATTAGACATTATTAAAGAATATTGGGAAGAAAACACAAAGATAGGAAAAAGGGGGGCTCCTAGAATATATGATGGCTCTAAGACAACGCCTAAAAAGATATGTTACACTAGCACATCAAACACTGAGTGACAAACAGGCCCAACAGAAGCGGTATTATGATACTGGAGTGGGACATAAACAGTTTGTCACAGGGGACCAAGTGTTACTTCTCCTACCTGCCAGTGAACATAAATTATTAATGAAGTGGCAGGGGCTCTTCAGTGTGATTAGTCAGGTAGGACCAGTAACCTATGAAATACATATGCCACACAGACAGAATAATAAGCAGATATATCATGCCAACTTACTAAAACTGTGGCATGAGAGACCCAAAGAAGTTAATCTGAGTGGTTATCTACAAACCGAACCCCAACAATCTGAGCTAGACATAGCATATGAGAGGCTGGAACACAGGGGCCAAAATCAGGAGGTACAAATGAATCCTACACTGACTACAACACAACGCATACAGTTACAACAGTTGTTAAAGAAATATGCTGACACATTTACCAGTGTACCTGGTCGAGTGGTAGGCATATAGCATGAGATTAGATTAACCCAGAGTATTTCCATTCATCAGAAACCTTATCGGTTACTGGTACAAGTAAGAAAGGAAGTAATACAGGAGGTGAGTGCCATGGAAAAATTGGGAATAATACAACCCTCACATAGTGCCTGGTCCTCACCTATGGTAATGGTCAATAAAAAGGAGGGAGGGATTCGGATTTGTTTAGACTTCCGCAAGGTGAATGCCGTTTCCCTTTTTGATAGATATCCCATGCCCTGGGGGCAGGGGTTACCATTAATCCCAACAAATGTAGTCTGGGACAGAACCGGAAACAAAGTACCTGGGGTACATAATTGGAAATGGGGTCATCCGGCCTGAAGTTAGTAAGGTGGAGGCAGTATAACACTGTGCAATTCCCCGGACTAAGAAACAAGTCCATGCCTTCCTAGGACTAGCCAGATATTACCATCACTTTATACCTGGATTTTCAGCTGTAGCGGGACTCTTAACAGAATTAGCCAAAAAGAAATACACAAATAAAGTGTAGTGGACAAAAGAATGTGATGAAGCCTTCAGACAAATCAAAGCCGCTCTATGTGCTTATCCAGTGTCAGTGGCTCAGCAGGTAGCACACTGGCCTCTGAGGCCAGGAGATCACAGGGCTGTGGGTTCAGTTCCCACATCTGGCACTTGGGTTAATATCCCAGTACTGACACCGTAGTGCAGCATGAGAGGGGTGCTGCACTTCTGAGGTGCCGTCTTTCGGATGAGACGTAAAACCGAGGTTCCATCTGCCTGGATTGGTGGTAGTTCAGGTGGATGTTAAAGATCCCATGGCACTTCTCGAAAAGAGTAGGGGAATTTTTTATTGATATCACATCATCACAAATCATAATACATTGTACAAAAAATGAAGAGGAAAGAAAAAACAAACATAAAGAAAGAACAACAGGTATTCACTTCACACACTTGATGCAGTATGTTAAAGACCACACAATAATCACTCCTTAACTCCAAAGAAACCTTCCCCCCTCCCCCTTATTATCTTTCCCCATACCACTGTGGCAGAGGAATTTTGCTAGTTGTAGCTCTCAAACCTAATTACTTCTGAGTGTGGTAAGTCACATGAAAGAATACAATTTTAATCCCAAATAAACAAGTATTTCATTCATACTCTGATTAAAAGTGATTGTTCAAAAATAATTTTCCAACTACTGAGTAACCAATAAACTATTAGGGCAAAAATCAGTAGTACTTTTTAAACACGTCTTGTTTAGAAATAGGTTTTTAGTCTACCTCCTTACTTGTATTTGATAAATCCAAACAACCCTTTCCATTTCCTTAAAACATAGCTCTTAGGATTTGCCTGCAGATCTTTCTTAAACACTGCCCCCATAGCTTGTTCTAGCAGTGTCTTATAGGTGGTATATGACATCAGTCTCTGTTGGAGTGTCCATTGACAGCGAGCCTGCCAAAGGTAAAACTTTAAACAGCAAAACAACACCATTAAAGTATCATAATCATACATTATCTTGAGGTTGGGACAATGCCCAAGGACCAAAGACTCATAGGTTAAACTGTCTAACCACCTTAGATTCCATTCTGTCTTTAAATATCCCCATAGGACTTTTGCATAGGAACAGGTAAAAAGGAAATGATCCATTGTCTCTTCAATATTTATACAACCGTTATATGGACAATTCTTTCTTCTTGGGCCTTGTGTTTTGCATTGCTCTCTCATTCAGTCTCCCGTAAGCTGAAAGCCATAATACCTCCACATGTGCATTGGAATTCTGTTGTTATTTAATTGTTTTAACACCTCCCTTTAGATCTGGTGGCAATTTTAAATTCAGGTTGTTCGGATGGATTTGACTCACCATGTGTGAGTACAATTGTCGCCCTGAGAGTCTGAGATATCCGCTTAGTGATCTCCCATTTGCAAAGCTTTTTGAGTGCTGGTTTAATGTATTCTGGTATTTTGATACGGGTGGGCAATTTTGGGGGAAGGTTTCCAGTCCAAATTTCCAAATATGCACTACAAGTTTTACAAAACAAATGGTATATCACATCGGTTGGTTCCCCTAGCCCAATTTTAAGATTGTGAGACAGGAAAAGGCTATGGAAAAAGATTATAGGGTCCACCATACCCAGACCCCCTTGTTGTTTAGACAAGTATGTAAAACACCTTTTTATTAGGTTCAATCTGGATCCCCAAACCATCTGAAAAAAGCATGCATATAACCTGGTTTCTAAGATCACTGGGGGTGGGAAAATCATGGCTGTATACAACAAAGTGGGTATAATGAACCTTTTAATTATGTGTACCCTTTTTATTTTAGACAACCTCCATGACTTCCATCTCTGGACTTTATTTTCAGCCCCCTGAAGAGCCCTTTCCCAATTCTCAAGCGGGAGATTATGTTGTCCAAACGTTATTCCCAAGATTTTTAGTGGCTCTGAAGAGAAATAAATATGGTTTACTGTTACAGGTGCCCTCTCTGTATTTCCTAAGTACAACCCTTTACATTTATTTAAATTGAGGGTGGCATTAGATACTCTAGAATATTCCTTCAGTTGTTTTATTACTGTTGGTAATTGCCCCAAGTTTGCTATAAACAGGCATATATCGTCCGCATAGGCTTGGATTTTCAGTTCCATTTGTCCTGGGATCCCCCCCAAACCTTCCCATTCTTGAGTATTGCTCAGAACTCTAATCAGAGGATCCAGGGAAAAGTTATAAAGGAGTGGGCTGAGGGGACAGCCCTGTCGAACCCCTGTATTTATGGTGATACCTTTCATTACCAACCCTCTAATAATAGGTTGCACATGGACTCTAGAATATAGAAGTTGGATTTTATGCACAAATTCCTTTGGAATACCGTAATGTAATAAGGTCTGAAAGAGAAAGGAAGGCATACTCTATCAAAAGCCTTGCTTTGATCTCAAAGTAATGATACAACCGGATGTTTCAGAGCTCCACACATCTCTATTACATCTCTGATAATCATTAAGGCATGTTGTAGCTCCTTTCAGGGATCCCACAAAACTGGACTGCATGTATTAATAAAGGAGCTATTTGCCTTAGTCTATTGTTAAGAACCTGAGACAATATTTTAAAATCAGCATTCAGGAGAGTTATAGGTCTCCAGTTTGAGATGTCTACCTTCGCCTCTCCTTATATAAAAAATTAAAAGACCTGCTGTGAATTGAGGGGGCCACCCTTTGTCAAAAAATACTGAAAACAGTTCTACTAAACACCTTGCCATTATTTTGGAAAATGATCTGTAAAATCATAAGGCAGTCCGCTAGTCCGGCTAAGATCCATTTTTAGTTTCATAATTACATCTTCTATTTCTTGTAATTTCAAAGGAGAGGTTAAAATTCCTGATCCTCCCGGCCAAGGTTACCTGGCTTTTCTCCAAATAAGAATTAATCAAATTTGTAGAAGGAGGAGGGAACTCTCATGTGATGCCAAAAGCCCACAGATTATTTCATGGATCCCCATCTCATCTTCCACTATGTTTCCTTATCATCTACTAATTGAAACATATCTAAAGTATCTTTCTTCTTTTACAGGCTTCAAAGGGTCTCCAATTGGTTTTTGTGTTCCAAATTGCAATTCTGTATTTAAAGTTTTGCCCTGTCATATTGAAATTTCCTCATTTCATCCGGGATCTGTTCAATGTCAGGGCCATAATCTTGTCTAGACATAGCAGACTGTGAAAGCATGTTCTGAAGTTTTGATCTTAGTTTTAAATAGCTAAAACAATTGTTTTGTGCCCTATGCTTACCATAGTTTTGGAACCATATTGCTATCTCTTTTTTTGTGTCCATCCACCATACCCCCAAATCTTTGTAGAGATCACTCACTGAGGTCCTAGCCCAGAGTAAAGAAGAAATTTTCTCTTTAACAAAAGGGTCTGTGAGCATTGAAACATTTAATCTCCATCTTTTCTCCTCCTTTATTTTCGGGGCTGTTTGAAACGTTATTTGTAAAAGAAGGTGGTCTGAAAATTTTTAGGGATAGTATGAAAGTTTGGGTCAGGAGATTCCTAGAAACAAAAATATGGTCTATATTTGATGTCAGGTGTCCCCTTTTGTATGTATATTTGGGCCCTTGGATTGGTAGATGCGCACAATTCTTCAACTCGCCAGTATCAACACACTTTTGCAAGGCATTTGAATACGCAGTATGTTTTCCTCTTTCCCCTTAGTCCCCTTTGGTAAGTCGAATTAAAATCCTCCAGGATTACATAAGTGGACGTGTGTAAGTAAGGTTGAAGTTTGGAAATTAGAGCTACTCTATCTGCTTTTGTTTGTGGGCTGTATACATTTATTAATCTATATGGGACCTTATCCCAATATCCATCTAGGATGAACAGCCTCCCTGGAATCAAATCCACCATCTTGGTTATTTGGAAGGAAAAGGTACTAAATATGATACCTATTCCATCGGCCCTGTCTGGCCCAAAGGACCAATAGGATGGCCCCCATCTCCATTCGGCCAGGAACAGCCTAAGTTGGTCCGATGTAAGCATCCATGTTTCTTGCAAAAAACAGATATCCAGTTTTAGATCTATCAATAGGTGAAACAACGCTGTTCTCCTAAGAGAATGTAAGAGGCTACGACAGTTACATGACTCCAGGGATAACTTAACCATTTAATTTAAGAGTTCAAGGCCCTTTCTTCCTCCTTTTCTTTTTCTTCCCTTTGTACTCAAGCATATCATTCTTCCCTCCTTCAGCTTGTGTGGGTGTAAGAGCTACATCCATCTGTTCTGTGTCTGATTCTACCTCGGTGGGAGCCAAAACCTCAAAGGGATTAGGTTCTGCTAGGCCTGCTTGCTCACTTGTGGGGGTGGGGAGGGTTTGGTTTTGTATTCCTAGTTGTCCTTCTTGGAGGGTGGGTTTTTTTGGGGGGTGGAAGAGGGATCACCTGCACATCAGTGGATTGCTTATCTGTGTAGCAAACCGACAATAGGTCCCCCCACTGGATGGGCTTATCAGGATTGGGACAGAGTGGATGATTCTCCTCATCTATTCTTATCTCTTCAGTCTCGACTTCCTCCTTTCTGCCTGGAATAGGGTCAGGAGCCTTATCTGGGGGTTGTGTTCCACAGGAGGGGGCTTCAGCCTCTACCACTTTTGGCTGCTTCCTCTTGAGCTTGTTGGATAAGAAGCTCAGGGCTAATGACTATTGCCTTATTTCTTGCAGCCCACGGACACTCTGGAAATGTGTGACCTGTGTCCTCACATAACTCACATCGTGTCAGGTTTATGTGATTGCATACTTAAGTGCCCCACCTCCCCAGCTGTGTCACAGCGGGGCGATCACATACACTAGAGAGGTGGGTCCTAGCCCCACACTTGTAGCATGCCTGGCTGCCCTGAATAAAAACACACCCTCTATCTCTACCCAGCATGAAGGAGTTTGGATATGCGCTATATCACTCTCCAGTTGCCTCAATTAACCTTATATTTCCATCCCCAGTCCAAAACATCTTAGAATCCAGTTGTGCTTCTGGTGCACTCAATACTTCACGCTTTTGTTGAAGCCAGTATGTAATGTCATCAACGTGTACCCTTCATTCAAACATCACTGTCCACATATTTAATGAGGGGTTTTGTCAAGGGATCACCATAAAGGGGACCACAGAGGTGAAAATTTAACTTGATTGAAGCTGCCAGAACAAATCCAGGGTGTATGCAGATCTGAAACTAATGTCGTAGTTGTCCTCTCCTGAGATGTTTATAAAAGCATAAACATCTTTTGGTGAAAAGTGTAGTGAGTCCTTCAGGAGCTTTCTCCCCACATATTGCCGATCTGGCCTGATTTCCAGACCCCCTTTGTACCGAATCCTAACTGCATTCCTTCTAGGAGCAGCCTCTTTTTTTGATTTAGCAAAGAGTTCTGACAATAGTGGGCGCTGGGCAGGGTGGTCAGTTTGTTTTTCTTCACCTTCAGGTGCCGCTCCTCTTCTGAGATCTGGGGTCCTGCAAAGGTTGTTTCATTCTTCCTGTCCTGTGTCGGATCCTCCGGGTTCCTGTGATGTTTTTCTCTAAAGGCTCTTTTGTTCAGTATAATCAGTTCAGTTATATTCTGAAGCTGTCCCATATTTTCATCCCCCATATCTTGGGCAGAGTCTGGATTTGTACTCCCCTTTTCCCCAGCAGAGATTTGAGGCAAACCCCTGGGACACCATTCTGGGGTGTTTGCAGGCCACGGAGGGTCTGGCAACCACTGGCTTGAAGGCAATTTCTTCCATCCTGCCTCCTGTAGGGCTTTTCCCGGTGACCAACTGCAGAAGGGTTCAAGTCCCTGATTACTGTGTAGGAAAATGCTTTGCCAATTGCCTCTGTTGTTGTTGTTGGACAGGATTGCATAGATATATTTTGTCCCTTGTGTTCTACAGGCCCTTTATGAGTATTAGGCCCAACTAGATTGCGTTTTGCCAACATAATAGCCTCTCTCCTGTTTTTCCCTTCCTTTGATCCTGGTTTAGCAGATCGTGCTAAGAAAGAAAAATGGTAGCATCAGTCTGTTCAAAGGGATTAATTTGGAAAATGACTTCCCCAGTTTTTTTTCCCTCTGTATTTGGGGCTTTGAATCTCTGTGTTGAACCGGGGGACTGTATTACCAGACTTAGGATTGTTTTCCAGTCCTGAAACTACATTAGGCATTTCTTTATCTTGTACAGCAGTGTTTAAACCTTCACCCTTTGCTCAGTTTTAGAGCTAGTTTCAGTAGGAACTTCTGCCTTAATATCACTGCCCTCTACCTCCCGCAGGTTATTCAAAACATTCACCTCTTGGGGCTCTAGGCACCCGAATCCCTCGGTTTTCCTGCCAGCCCTGTTCACATTTGCATCAGTGGTTGAAATCATAGGGTGAAGATGTACCTGCGGGAGTGTCTGTCGGCTTGCTCTTTCCTCGTCCTTTGATGTTGAAGCATCATATTCAGAGCTGTCAGCTGGGCCATACCCATTGTCAATTTCTTCACTGTGATCCAGTAACTTTAATTCAGCTTGTTTTCTTGCTATAAAGCTGCATATTTCTCCTTGGCTTTCTAATGCCTGCAGAAGTTCTTCTTTACTTTTGCCTTTAATTCCTTCCATTGGAGTTCTCTCACAGTCCTTATTTCCATCAATATTACCAAGTCCTCGATCGAGAAAACATCTCTTCTTGTTTATTTTGAGCTAATTCTTGGTTTATTTCAGTAAAGTAGCCTCTTGCAATATGAGGTCATGGGAGGAGGCCATCTCCTGCCACATCAGCACTTCCTCCTCCTCCTTGGTCCGGCTCCAACTGGGCTCCTCCATCCTGCTCACAGGAAGTCAAGCCCCTGCTGGCAAAGAGTAGGGGAATTTCCCCAGTGTCCTGGCCAAATTTCACTAAAAATACCACCAACAGCTTAATCTGGTTCAAGGTCAGTTGGCATTCATCTGTATCCCCCTCCCCCGGGTCGTGCCTGAAAATAGGCAGGATTTGTCTAGTGCACTTACCTGGTCAACAAAAACTAAATAAATAAATAAAATAAAAGAAGTCCAGACTTTGAAAAACCCTTTTTAGTGCAGACTGATGCATCAGGGGTAGGTTTAGGGGCTGTTCTCACACAGGTTATAGATGGGGAGGAACATCCTATCATTTATATGAGTAGGAAGTTACATGTAAGAGAGCGTAAATACGCAACAGTAGAGAAAGAGTGTCTGGCCCTCAAATGGGCCATAGAAGCCCTTAAATATTATATTTGGGGATCAGAATTCACTGTTGTTACAGACCACAACCCTCTTTGCTGGTTACATCAAATGCAGAAGAAAAATCCCCACATAATGAGGTGGTATTTAGCATTACAACCATACTGATTTAAAGTTGTGCATAGGAGAGGAAGTGAACACAAGAATGCTGATTATTTATCCCGATATGGGGCAGAGGTTGAAATTACACCAAGCAAAGAGGAATGAATGAATAAATGCATAGAGAGTAGATGGATCTCAGGGTGCTAGTAATATGTTAAGCATCTTAGTTATTCTTTTTCTTCTTAATTATTAGCACATTTGTGTTCTAAGTAAAAAGGGACCGTGAGATGGAGCTTTTGGAAGTGGGAGGGCCAGAGCTCCTCCAACCCTCGGAAAATAGAGGGCTGGGCCATATTACTCTTACTGTAAAGTCCTTATGTTGGTAGTAGGAATATTTCCAGTTATGGTTTTGTTATCCCAGGGCAGGGTTTGAAACTGACCTGAATGATGTCGGTATGATTTATGAAAAAAAAATGAAGGGTGCCCTGGGATGGAACTCCTGACAGTGGGTGGGCGGGAGTTCCAACCCCTCCAGGGTATTTCAAGGAGGAACCTGTTAAAACATGTTTCCTCTTTTCAAGGGGTGGTAAATGTGACAGGGTTAGTCCCTGCCGCTTCCTAAATGTACCAATTCTTAATCTTGCCTTTGGTTGCAACCACTATCTTTTTCCTCTCTGAGGCTATCCTCGTAGACTTTCTGTATGGAGACTGGCCACTTCCTTACACATACCCCCCCCCCCAAACTTGTTCCCTTTTTCTTATTTTTCTCTATTTTTTCCAACTTGGTACATTGGAATAAGGTAATTTGATGGTGGTATGGGCAAAAGCCTTGCAGGCAAACAGGAAGGACAACAGGAATGTCTGCTACGATATTTTTTATTTTTGCATCTAATCTGTTTAAGAATAGAGCAAGGTTTGTGTGAGGTAAATAAATACCTCTGAATAAAGGATAACAAATTGGAGGGCTTCTGAAATAGAGAGGCATTTTGCAGTACAGTTAGCCAGTATATAAATGGCACCTATATTACAGATTGGGTCACCTGTTGTTAAGTATTTTTGTTCATATTCCATTCAAGTAACCCAGCACCCCCAACCCCCCACCCCCGCCTAAGTAGCAAGCAACACCCTGAACAAACATTGAAGTAGGATCTTGTTGTTTGGCAGAAATGTTTGTTCCTTGTTGATAGCACTTATTTGTTTTTGAAGTAAAGGATTTGAGCCACATTTAGGCTCTTCTTGGAAATGTTTCCCCAAGAAAATTGCAATGCCATTTTGCTTAAAGAGAGAGCTACAGCTCTCTGAGTTTGCTCTGCTACTGGGGAGAAAGCTCAGCTAACAGTTTAATTTTGCAAACTGACAGTTGTTCCCTGCCAGTAGCTTTGAGCTAATTCAAATTGTCCAAAAGCTGGAAAACCTGAAGCCCTTTTACCAAACCTTTATTAAGAGGGTTCCTTTTGTTGTCCTGCAGTTTGAGTGTAATATAATTAAGTCTTTAGCCAAGTACATTTAGCTAGGTGCAAGTAAGGTTTTAGCTGTTTGTATCCTCTACAACTGCAAGACAAGAAGACGCACCTTAATAAAAAGGGTCTGCATAACTGGGAGTTGGTGTTCTACACCAACCTAAGTAATGTTAATTTACTGCATGTGGTTTTCTCAACAGGTTTAAAAGTTAATATGGTTTAAAGGAAATAAAATAAGCAGTCATTTAAAACAAATATCTTTAGTTAGTAGCAATAGTTGAAGCAGAGCTCTTCTCAACCCCTAGAAGTCTGTTTGTGGTGAGAGTCTGCTGCATTCTGGCTTGGACTATAGTGAATCAGCGGCCTCTTGTGGGTTATTTTTATAATTAAGGATCTGTCACTCAAACACAGGGGAATGTGCTGTGGGATAGAAAAACCTTAGCACAATACATTATTTAGAGAGAACTATTGCAGTAGATCACTTAGTGTGAATATAGCAATCTAAAAGTGTACAATATTGTTTTTAAAGCTATTAAAAGAGTTATCTTTCTGTTGAAGATACAACGTCACCTGATCAGGTGGGAGGGAATAAAAGCTTTACCTGACCAGATCTCAAGGGATAGTGGGTCAATTGTTGCTGATCAGTGGTGGAGGAAGGTTCCAGCATTTTTGAGTATAGACCATCTATGTATTTTTCTTTTGTTTTACCTTTTGAAATACTGTAATTTTGTTCACAAGCTGGTTCAAGATGAAGTGAATACTGAAGAAGGTGCCAGACATAAGACTGAGTTATATATTTTTTTCTTTATAATAAAATTCCCTCATAACTAGGTGGGTTGCACCTTACTGGAGTTTTGTCTGTCTTTAATATTCCCACACCGTTACACTTTGGAAGAATTCAGTTTATCACACATTTTTCTCCCTGTACCATTGGTGCAGGAGACTCCCAAGCCACCACAGGATATATGCAGTCCGCCCCCTCCCGGCAGCTCACTCCAAGTGTTGATCCAAGAGCCAATAGAAAGACTCCAACAACAAGTCCCATCTAACATCCTGCCAATTCACACTATCCTTGGCATATTGTCTTTAGCTGGAGATGTTAAATGTCGAGTGCTGAACTGCAGCTCCCCCAGTGATCTGCATAAATGGCCACAGTTTTCTTTTGGCACATATGCATGCTTTGTCCATAGCTCTTGAGTTAATTGAATGCCACCAGTGACGTTACTGAATCATCTTCTCTGGAGATATCTCTGTCATTAGGTCACACCTATGCAACTTAGCCATCATGAACTACGATCACACAGAAGCTTTTCTGCAGCTGTCTAGTAGGGGCTGCCCATGCCGACATCAGGCTGTGATGTCACAACCCTGTATAAATATAGGCGGCCCCACTGCCTCCTCAATTCTTTTCCCTCATCGACTATTCGAGCACAGACTCTGTGGAAGCGTTGTCACTCAGCTCAACCACCAAAATTCTATCTTTTCTTTTGTTACAGCCATTGAATCACTTTATTTTAAAGTGAATCTTGTTTTTGTATGTTGAGAGCTAATCCTTCCTCGACTGTTCCATCGCTGCTGCTGCGGAAAGAAGATTTCTTTAACCAGTGACCACAAACTGTGTCTGCTGTCTCGAGCCTGGTCACAATGCTCTTGCCTGCGAGCTTTGCCTGAAGTTCAACCTCACCACCTGGCGATGGCACAAGAAAGCCATGCAGAAATTTTTTATGGAGCAACAGGCAGCCAACAGTGAGCAGGAGTCTTCCAGGCCTCCCCCTTCTCAGTTGCCAGCATCCTCTTTGGGCTCTCAGGCTGCCAAGGCCCAGGATAAATTCTTGGGGAAGCACTCTCATTGTGATAAGGACCGGCCTAAGGACCATTCCCAGCCACCTCCCCCCAACAATGATCCTGGTCCCAGTGGATTCTTCCTCCTGTTCTCCTGGGATCACACTGTTGAACACTTTGGATTCAATGAGGAGAGCTCTTTCAGCCTTCTTAGGGCTGCAGAGGGGCCATTGGCCTCTGGGTCATCGTCCCTAGCCCTGCCGCTGAAGCCTATTAAATAGCAAGGTCCGTATACAACAGTGTGTTCCACAGCCTGGGCCTTAGTCATCCTCACCATTGAGTGCTGCTTCAGCATCAGTGCCAGTTCGATTTTTCCTCTCTGCTGTAGAACAGGCCAACATAGAGGAGGAATATTACCCTGATCTCATCCTCCCCGAGGAAGAGGATAAAGAGGAAGACGCTGAGGTTGACTCCTCTGACAGGTCTGCTGTCTCCTCCAGGAGTGAGGAATCAGTCAGGCATACCCCAAGGTCCCCCCTGGAGAAACCCTCCTTCTTTTACATTATGAAATATGCCAGCGCCGCCTGACATAGGCCTAACCTGATGCCTGCCATGCCCAGAAAGGCTGATAAGTTTACCAGGCACCTTTGGGTCTGCTTTTTTATGCAGCCCAGCTGAACACTGACTCAGTGGTAATTAATGCCACTCATGGCTTCTCAGAAGGAACTAGAAGGGGGACAAGATCAGATCTACAGTACAGTAGCTTCTTGTTGTTTTGCATTGTTTCTTGTGGATTTTACTTGGTAGAAGGTTATTTCTTTTCTTTCTTACTACTAAGGGGCTAGCAGGGTATTGTTTGGGGCTGTTGGAATTTTGAAACCTGTTTTGGTAGCTATAAGTGGACTCATTTGTTTGATTCACTGTGTGGCAGGCTGCATTTATAGAGACCTATTTCTTCTGTTTTAAAACATAATTGGTGTGATTTAACTGGGTCTGTTTCTTTGAATTAGAGACATGTATCTTCTAATTCTAAGCCTATTTTGATGTGTTGTTGGTGAAGATATTTGAATTGGAGTCCTGTTTCTTTGGGTAGCAAACCTATTTTGGGGGTTTTGAGTAGAATTGTGATTCATTGTTGCTGGCTTCACTAGCTGCAAAGTTTGAGTGCAGAGTGGGGGAAGGGTGCTAATGGTCTGACCAGAGGCCTCAACTACCTGATTGTTTCTGGAAGACTTGGGCTGGTCCCACCTTTGGTCCATTATTTCTATACCAGGGGTTCTGACATCACTTCCTCAAACAGGCAAAGGATATGCACCTGTCATAGCAAAAGCAGACATCCAGGAAAGGGACAGCAGCAAGTGAAGAGGTGACTGCTCTCTCAGTGGAAGAGAAGTAAATGCAAATCTAGGAGCTTTCATTATTACTTCTTTGCATTCATATTGCATTGGGGAAAGGAGGAGTAGGAGTTTGAAGAAGGTTGTGCAATGGCTACTTAAAGTCTGTTTTTGAGTGTGGATAGGAAGGATAGGAATATAAAAAGCAGTTGCTCAATATATCTAAATGTGTGCAACAAAGGAGGTAAGGGAAATAAAGAAAATGTTTTGCACTGCTAGAGGAGGGAGAGGGGAGACTTGGGGGAGTGTTTGGTATCCTGCATCTGGAAGGGTGGGGGGGTCGCTGGTGGGCAATGACAGCAATGGGTAGGGTGGTAGGCTGCAACAACTGCGGTGCACCAATCTTTCTAAAAATTGCCTGGAGTGTGGGAGGATGTTTAGTGTGCAACTACATAGAAAAACTTAGAAAGGAGATTGAGGGTCTGCAGGAGGAACTAAGACAGGCAAGGCAGATTGGTGGTGGGTTTAGCCCAATACTGGAGGGAGGAAGAAGGGGAGATGAGGGAGGCCGATTTAAGCCAACAGTGGTGAGGAGAGGGTCAGAAGAAGGGAAGCAGAGACAAAGGGGCCCAGGCCAGGAAGAACAATTGCCAGGGAAACCAGGTCAGGAGACAAAAGACAAATGGAAGGAGGAGATAGGGCCTTGTGAGGGGAGGTGAAGAAGTGGCAAAAGTCATGGAGTGGAAAGGAGAGAACAGGTTACTATGAAGAGAAAGGGAGCAGGCATTTGTGAAGGGCCTTCAGAAAATAGTTGTGCACTGCTAGAGAGGAAGAAGGTGGAGGAGGGAAATTATGAAATTAGAGGAGTAATTGATAAATGCCTGGACCAAACTGAAGCGGGGGGATGTTCTGCTGGGAGAATTGCAACAGGGGTAAAAGGGAGAAATAATGTGCAGGAGGAAGAAGAGGAGCTGGAAATGAGAGAGGGAGATGAATGGAAGCAAGCAGGAGTAAGAGGGTGGAATCTTAGTGCTGGGGAGACTCAGTACTAAGAGGAGTTAGGTGGGGTAGCAAGGGGGAGATGCATAGTCGCATTTGGGTGGAGGCCATGCCAGGAATGACAGCGGAAAGGGTGGGACAGTCTGTTCTGAAATATGCTAGAAGGGGTAGGGACAAGCCTCATTTATTTATACATCTTGGGACAAACGACCTGGCTGACAAGACAGTAGATGTGGTCCAGAGGAGGTTTGAGGAACTAGCACAATTATGTGAGGGGTCAGGAAGATCAGTAACTTTTTCAGAGATACTTCCGGTGCCAAAGGCAAGCACAACAAGAAAGCTGAGAATAGAGGAATTTAACGGATTGCTAAGAACCTGGTGTTGTGCTAAAGGGTATGGGCTGTTGGGGGTGGGAGGGACCTGGGAGGACAGTAGTCTCTATGCCAAGGACAGACTACACTTGAGTGAGGAGGGAAAGAAAGTGTTGAAACAGAGGATGGAGGAGTACATAGAGGAAGTTGGGAATTTAAACTAGGAGTGGGGGTGGCAGTTGGAAGAGATATGCAGAGACCACAGGTTGAAAAACCATATGAGCTTACCCCCCATAACAGTGACAAAGGACAAATGGCAAGTACTATTGGTGATGCTAGGAAAGGAGGGCAGGATGGGAGTGGGGGAAGGGTGGAAGGTGGTTACCCTTAATGCGAGGAGCCTTGGGAGGAAAACTGCAGAGTTACAGGTTCTCATGGCAGAGGGAGAGGTGGACTTTGTAGTCATCACGAAAACATGGGCCACTCAATACAGTGACTGGGACCTGTCTGTACCAGGGTACAGATTATTTCGTAGGGACAGGGTGATTGGGAAGGGGGGGTGGCACTATATGTGAAGGAAGGACTGAAGTGTGTAAGGGAGGAAGGGGAGGGTAGTACGGAGTCACTTTGAATGAAACCAGGATTCCAAGAATAGGATTCTTAGAATGGGAGTGGTGTACAGGCCACCATCTCAGACGGAGGAGTTAGACAGGGAACCAGCGGACAGATCAGGAGGACCTGCGAGAAGGGTAGTGTGGTGATTATGGGGCTTCAACATGCCAGGGAGTGGACTAGAGCACCCCAACAACCAGGAACAGAAGGGGAGCAGGTACTGCTGGATGCCTTCCAGGACAGCTTCCTGCTGCAATGGTCAGTGAACCAACCAGGTTAGGAAATACCCTTGACCTTGTGCATGGCAAATGGGACTTTGTGAGAGAACTTACAGTGGAGGAACCGCTGTCAGGGAGTGACCACCGCCTGTATGGCTCACATTGAATATGGGCAAGGAAGGGTGGAATCTGGCACAATAGTGCTTGACTTCAGGAGGGCAGAGACTTGGGAGGATGGGGGAAGTGGTAAAAGGGCACCCACAGAATTCAATCTAGTATGGACACTAACCAGAGGTGGAGCCTCATAAAGCTGGGGATAGTGGAGGCAACCAAAACCTGCTGCAAAGCCCAGAGCAAGAAGGCTAGGGCTAAGAAACCAATCTGGTTGAGCAAGGAGGTCATGGAAAGGTAAGAGGAAAGAGCTGCTCTTAGGAAGTACAAGAAACAGGGAGGGGGAGGACAGGGAGAAGTACTTGACAGAATCAAGGAGGTGACAAGGGCAGTAAGGGAGCCAAAGATCTATGGAACTCAGGCTGGCACAAGGCAATAAGAAGGGGAGAAAGAATTCTTTAAGTACATCAGGAGAAAAGGAGCCAAGGACCAAGAAAAGGATTAGAAGGAGGGGGGAGTTGGGTGGATGCAGGGTGCGATAAGGCGGAAGCACCAAATGAGTACTTCTGCTCAGTATTTACTAAAGAGAAAAGGGGTGACACCCAAGGTGGGAGAAATTGCAGAGCGGGGGAGTGGTGACAGATGGGAAATCATGGAGAGCAGAGTTCGAGAGGGTTTGAAGGCACTGAGGGTGGACAAGGTGCCAGGCCAGATGGCATCCACCCCAGGGTACTGAAGAGGAGCTGGCAGAGGTCCTTGCAGGACCTTTGCAGACTATTTAATGCCTCACTACATTGGTGTATACCTCAGGACTGGAGGATGGCTCTGTATGTGCCCCTCCACAAGAGTGGCCCCAAGGATGAACCTGGAAACTACAGACCAGTGAGCCTCACATCCATTGTGGGTAAGCTAATGGAGACTATCCTGAAGGAGAGGCTGGTGGCCCTCCTAGAGGTCAAAGGACTACAGGACAGCAGACAGCATGGCTTCATACATGGCAGATCCTGTCAAACCAACCTGGTCGAGTTCTATGACTGGATAACTAGGCAACTGGACAGGGGCCATGCAGTGGATGTCCTGTATCTGGACTTCAGCAAGGCATTTGACTCAGTGCCACATGGAAGGCTGGGAAGGAAGTTAGTAGACACGGGGCGGGTGCAAAGCTGGTGAGATGGGTAGGAAACTGGCTTGCGGTAAGGCAACAGAGGATGGTTTTGGGTGGGGAGCTCTCACACAAAAGGGCAGTGACGAGCGGTGTTCCACAGGGCTCAGTGTTGGGACCAGTGTTGTTTGAGGTATTCATTGCAGACATATCATGGGACATCAAGAGCAAGATCAGTCTGTTTGCTGATGATACCAAGGTAGGCGCGGTGGTGGATGACCTAGGGGGATGGCAGGGGTTGCAAGATGATCTGGCAAAGCTTGAAACCTAGTCAGACACCTGGCAATTGGGCTTTAATGCCAAAAAGTGCAAGGTGCTGCATTTTGGGATGAAGAATCCAAGGAGGAGTTACCAGCTAGGGGGAGTGCAGCTAGCCCAGACAGAGGAGGAGAAGGATCTGGGTGTGCTCATTACAGGGTCAATGAACAACTCGGCACAATGTAGGAAGGCAGCTGCAAAGGCCTACAAAATGCTGGGTTGTATTGCAAGGGGTATATCCTCGAGGAGGGAGGAGGTGATTCTTCCACTGTATAGGTCATTAGTTAGACCACACCTGGAGTACTAGCGTGCAGTACTGGCGTCTTTATCTGAAGAGACGTTAGGGTTACTGGAGGGGTGCAGCAGAGCAACAAAGATGATCAAGGGGCTGGGGACTTATCATATGAGAGGAGGTTGAAGGAGTTGAACATGTACTCACTGGAGGAGAGGAGAGACGGTGACATGATTGAAACCTTAAATACATGAAAGGAATAAAACAAGACAGGTACAGAGGGGCTGTCAACGTAAGGGAGGGAGGGCCACCCAGGGGCCATGATATGAGACTGGAGTGAGGAAGGTTCAGGAGGAGGAGATGAGGAGACACTTTTGTACAGAGAGGGTGGTGGCTGGGTGAATCGTTACCTGCTGAAGTGGTATGCAGTAGAACAGTGGACTGCTTCAAACGAGGATGGGACAGGACAAGGGGGAGGGTTAATGAAGGGGAAGGATGGAAGGAAGGGGCAGCTGCAGAATAAGGGGTGCTAGCTGCATATTCGAGCAGGCTTGATAGACCTCTAGGCCTTTATCTGCTGGCAAATTTCGTATGTTCGTATGACAGATCTAAGGCACGCTAGCACTTTAGTTCCTTCCCTGCTGACCAGGAATCTCAGAGGTTTGACCTCTGGAGCAAGAGGACTTTTGCCTTAGCCACTTTGGACCTTAGAATTGCCAGCTACTTGGCTCATATGATTAAGTACCAGGATACCCTCTGGGAGAAGGTCAAGGATGCTGCTCAGGCCCTTCCTGAGGGTTCCCAGAGATAAGAACTTCTCAAAATTCTCTAGGCCTTGGAAGATTTTAGTAAGCGTCTCCTCAGAGGCACCTATGATACAGTTGATACTATAGCCAGGGCAGCTGCCACTGGCATTTCCTTTAGGTGACACTCCTGGCTAAGAGTCTCTAGCTTTGCAGCTAACATCCAGCAAAAAGTGTTGAATGCCCCTTTTGTGGGTTGCAAACCTTTTGGTCCTGGTGTGCAGGCTATTATTAATGACCTGCAGGCATCTGGCAGGGCTATTCGGTCTGTCCACTTTCATTATTATACCCAGTCCAGGAGCAGACCGAGGCCCTTCTTTCATAAGGTCTCTCACAAGTCTGGCTCAGGAACCAAGCTCCAGGCAAACACAGGGCCAGTTTTTCTTTGCCTGCCCCCTCCTCCACCACTGGTCCCTGTGATAAGCACTCAAGGGGAGGAAGAGTGGCCCCGGCTGCCAGTTCTGCCTCAGCCTGACTCCTCGCCAGACCCTGCCTCCTCTTGTTACAAGCCAGGAGGTGGAGGTCCTAGGTCAGTTCTCTCTCTCTCTTTCTTCATCTGTCCCAGGGGTGAACCATTACCACAGATGCTTGGATCCTGCAGATAATCAAACAGGGACATGCTCTAGAACTTCTGAAACAGCCTCCAGATATTCCACCAGTTCCCACCTCTTATCTCCTTGACCATACAGCAGTGCTGTGGGAGGAGGTCTTCACCTTACTGTGCAAAAGGGGCATAGAACTAGTACCCAGGTGGAAAAGGAACAAAGGGTTCTACTCTTGGTTCATATGAACATACAAAATTGCCAGCAGATAAATGCCGTATGGTCTATCAAGTCTGCTTGATTGTGCAGCTTGCAACCATTATACTGCAGCTATCCTTCCCTCCCCCCCTCCAGTGACCTTTTCCTTTACCCTGTCACATCTCCTTTTGAAGCAGCCTACTGTTCTACAAGATACCACTTCCTCTGGCAAGGTGTTCCACCCAGATACCACCCACTCCGTAAAAAAGTGTCTCCTCATTTCCCTCCTGAACTTCCCCCTTCCAATCTCAAATTGTGCCCTCGAATGTCCCTCCCCTTCCTTAATTTGAAAGGCCCCTCCATGCCGGTCTTATTTATTCCCTTCATGTACTTGAAGGTTTCAGTCATGTCCTCTCATCCCTCCTCTCCTCCAGGGAGTACATGCTCTACTCCCTCAGCCTGGTCTCATAGGGCAAGTCCCCTAGCCCCTAGATCATTGTTTTGCCCTGCACTGCACCCCCTCCAGTAATCTAATGTTCTTCCTCAGGTACGGCCACCAAAACTGCACACAATACCCCAAGTGTGGTCAAACCAGTGACCTGTATAGCGGCAGGATCACCTCCCCCCTCCTGGCGGATATGCCTCTGGCAGTACAACCCAGCATCCTGTTGACCTTTGTAGATATCTTTCTACACTGTGCTGAGTTGTTCATTGCTCCCTTTTGTTGTTGAGGCACAGGGCAGGAAGCATAGGAAAAACCAGGAGCAGTTGTAGAATTTGTAAAAAGTTTTTATTAGTACTAGCAGTAACATAAAAAAAATAAAATTGTTCAGAATAACTATTTACAATGGCATAATAAACAGAGAAGATTCATCTGAGCTTTCCTTCAGTCTATGTGTGTCTCAAAACATTGCAGCTGTCTCTCTTATATGTCCTTGCACCCCCCCCCCAAACAAACATGTTTTTTTCTAAAATGTTCTTATATGTTTCAGACAGGACCAGGAAGAACACAGTGTCCCAGAACTGAGGCCCCTTCTCCACAGCTGTTCTGAAAAAGGGCTTAAAAACTGCTCTCAGGTTAACCCTTAAGTTCCCAATAGCTATTTGCAATCATCTCAAACTATAAATTATATACATTTTAACAGTAACACTATATAAATTTCTAAACAAAGGAATCCCAATATCAGTTACATTTCCACATATGACTTACATATATTTTTATACGAGCAGATATGCAAGGGAGGAAAAGACAGAAACAACAAGGGAAAACTGAGAGAAAATGAGAGCCAGAGAATTACGAGACTGTCAGAGTGATCAAATCCTAGGTCTCACAGGAAAATTTGATTGCACAACCAGACAGACAGAAGACAGGAAAGGAAAGAAGAGAACGGATCCCTGCATTCGGACTCTCCATGACAACTGGGACATGGTCCTATTCAACTCTGTCACATACACCCTCTCCTTAAGCGGGAACCTGTTTTATTAAACAGGTTTCCAAAACTTTCTACTAATTCTGTACTAGCATTAGCTTCTAACTTTCAGAAATTAAGCACATGTGCAGTATCCTTTTTTTCTATAACAGTAGAGCAAACAGTAACGTTTAAACTCATTCATTTGTTTTTTTAACCTTCAGAACCCTCGATTCCTCATCCATATTTTGACAGAAAATCAGCATTGCTATTCTCTTTACCAGATATGTATCACCTTGAATTTAAATGGCTGTAGTGCTAGATACCACCTTGTGATTCTTGAATTTTTATCTTTCATTTGGTTAAGCTAACAGAGAGGATTATGATCTATTACAGGTGCATAGTCCGTTCCTAACAAACACAACTTAATGGACTCCATGGCCCACTTTGCTGCTAAACATTCCTTTTCAATGGTGGAGTACCTTTTCTCTCTGTTATGCAACTTCCTACTTATGTACAGAATATAATGTTCCATCCCATCTATATTTTGACTCAGGATTGCACCTAGGCCTACCTCTGATGGATCTGTTTGTAACAAAAATGGTTTCTCAGAGTCTGGGCTTCTTAAAACAGGGGCTGAACTTAATGCAGCCTTATTGGTTTGAAAAACTTCATCACACTCTGGGGTCCCTTTCATATTATTTGAGTACTGTTTTTTCGTGAGTTCTGTGAGGAGGGTAGCTAACTCTGCAAAGGTGGGAACAAATCTCTGATAATAACTAGCCAGCCCTAAAAATTACCTGACTTGTTTCTTGGTTTTAGGAACAGGACTGTTAGCTACAGCTTCTATCTTAGAAACCTCAGGCTTGACTTCTCCATTTCCCAAAATATAGGCCAAATATCTGGTTTCCTGCATGCCTGATGCACACTTTGTAGGATTAATTGTCAGACTTGCCTTTCTGGTAGCTTGGATAACTGCTCATAAATGTTCCAGGTGGCTTTTCCAGTCTGGATTGTACACCATGGCATCATCCAGGTACGCAGTACAATAACCAGTGTGAGGGGATAAAATTACATCCATGTATTACTAGAATATAGCAGGTGTGCCATGTAAACCAAATGACATGGTAGTGAACTGATAGAATCCAACAGGAGTGGCAAAAGCAGTTTTGCCTCTGGATTCTTTAGCTAAAGGGATTTGCCAGTAACCCTTGGTGAGATCAAGTGTACTGATATACTTTGCACTCCCCAGTCTGTCCACCAAATCATCTATTATGGGCTTAGGATAACTTAAATTCGGACACTTGATTAAGTTTCCTAAAATCAAGGCAGATTCTAACACCCTCTTCTTTTTTCACAATTACTGTTGGAGAGGACCAAGCACTCCTCGACTCTTCTATGATACCCAGTTCTTTCATTTTTCATATTTCCTTAAGCACGTCAGCTCTTAACCGCTCTGGTAACCTGTATGTCTTTTGACTAATAGGAAAAGCATTCCTTGGCACTTTTACGTGCTCAACCCCTTTTGCTTGGCCTGGTACTGTGGTAAAAGTACTATTAAATGTATTTAGCAAGTTATGAATTTCTGTGGTTTGTTTGGGGGTTAAGGAAACATTCACCCCTACAGTATTAGCAGTTATAGTTTGTTAGTCTATCATAAGCTACATCAGTATCTTCTTTATCAGTTTCTGGTAAAACTAACAAAGTAGTTTTTGACATTTTTTCAACCCATTTCTTGAGGAGATTAGCAATGTATATCTTAGTAGGATTTTCCTGTCAGGGTCTTAATGTCGTAGTTAACGGTGCTAGTACATCTAAGCACTCTATAAGGCCCTTGCCACTTCATGAACAGTCTATTTTCTGTTGTGAGTAACGGTAGCAAAACCTTTTCACCTTGCCCAAAAACTTTTTCTTTTACCCCATGGTCATAATATACCTTCTGCTGGTTTTGGGCCTCTTCCTGATTACTATGGGCAATTTCAACATATTTTGCCAGCTCCTTTCTTAGGGCACACATATAAAATGTTATAGATTGTTTCTGAGTGGGGTTATCTTCCCACATTTCTTTTATCATGTCCAGTGGCCCTCTTGGCTGCCTACCATATAGCATTTCAGATAGTGAAAACCCTGTTGATACCTGTGGCACTTCTCTGTAAGCAAAAATTAGGTAAGGTAAGTATTGATCCCAATCTTTCCCTTCTCCTTTTACAAGGAGGGATTAACCCATGACAGGGTATGGGTTTACTAAATATTAATCAAAGCTGGGGGGGGCTGGAATAATGAGGCAAAGTCGAGTGATTTCAGCCACCCAGGTGTGGATTAATGTTCAGTAAACCCATACTCTGGAGTGGGTTAATCCTCTTATAACATGGGCAATGTTTTGTTTGAGTTTTACCTAAAAAAACAGTGAAATAAAGCCATGTGACCATGAAACTGTGGGCATATCAGACATTAATCCACAGTCAGGTGACCTGTGTGGACCAATCAGAAGACAGTATTTTAGGAACCCATGTTATAAACATTTTTAACATGCGTTTTAGGGTTTGGTTAAAACGTTCAACAGGACCATCTGTCTGAGGGTGATGGGGGAGGTTCATATGGCAGTGATACCTAGTAGTCTGTACAGTTGCTTAAGTAATGTAGAACTAAAATTACTACCCTGATCAATAATAATTTCTTTAGGTATGCCCACTTTGCTGAAAGTTTTGCAAGCTCTGCTACCACTTTTGAAGCTGTGACAGTACGCATTGGAACTGCTTCTGGGTATTAAGTAGCATAGTCGCATACTAACAGAATAAATCTATTACCCTTTTTGCTTTTGTCTAAAGGGCCAATCACACCCTTTGCAATTGTCTCAAAAGATGCATCTGTCAAGGGCATAGGCAACAGGGGCACTTTGTCTTTTCTAGTGACTGGGACTACTTTCTGACACTCAGCACAGGAATTACAATAGGTACCAACATCTTCGTGAATTCCAGGCCAGTATAATCTATACAGCAATCTGGAAAGGGTGTGATCCCTCCCTGAGTGACCAGCCATAGAACTATCATGTGCTATCTGTAACAACTCTGTTCTATACTTCTGTGGTATAACCAATTGTTCTGTCTGTTCCTGAGTTTGAGGTTTAACCCACATCCTGTACAGTAACCCATTACATTTTTAAACATTGGTTCGCCTTCTTTTGGTGTCACCCCCAGCTGCCTAAAATAACCCTGGAGAGAAACATCGTTAGCTTGCTCTGAAAGAAAATCACAATCAAGTTATCTGCTTAGTTTCAGCATTTTCATATGTTAGCCTCTTATGTCCATCAGTCATTTGTTGCCACCGTTTCTTCAGGCATTGTCTTTCTTTCTTGGATTTCGGGATCTTGGAGCTGTGCTCAAACACGTCTGAATCAGAAGTCACCAAAAGGAAAAGTGTCCCCACTGTTTGAGATTTTCTTTTCCTGAACTGTTGTTACCACTGCTGCTAAAACTGCAGGGTTTGATCCTCTGAGATTAACTCAGTAAATCCTGGACAGTCATTTCCAATAATCATGGGTACAGGTAACTTAGGTACCACCCCAGCTTTCATTTTGTGCGACACACCCTTAATGGTCAGAGTCACTTGGGTAGTGGGATAGTATTTAGTGTCCTCGTGAATGCAGATGACACTAGTACCTGGTCCTTTTGGTCACTGTTTTTCTAGTACTTCAACATGCACCAGAGTCTGTCTGCTTCCTGAATCAATGAGCCGCTTTACAGTCTTATCCCACACCTCCATATCTGTTAAGTACTTGCCTCAATTTGCCAAGGACAAATCTGCTCCAGTGTCACTCTTCTTATGGCAATTTCTTGCAATTTGACCTGGCTTATTACAGTTATAGCAAATAACATCTTTGGGCACAGATTTTTTTCCCCCACCAGAGTTCTTATCAGACTTGGAGTTTAAATGGGAAAAAGAGTGTCTTACTGAAACTTGGCTGTTACCTTGCTGCTGTGGCATCTGTCTGGCCATTTGGTAGTCTTCGGCCAAAGAAACAGCCTTTTCCCCACTTTCTGGTTGGTGTTCCTTTACCCAAAGCTGCACAGCTGTAGGCAGGATGCTGATGAATTGCTCCATTGCAAATGTGTCGGTGACCTGTGGAACTGCTTTTCCCTCTGGTTGGACCCATTTTATCTGGAGTTCTGTGAGTCAGGTGATGGCTTTTCGAGGAATGTGTACTGAGTTGTACTTTAGAGATCGAAATCTCTGCCTGTATGTCTCCCCTGAGATGTCATACCTTTTCAGGATTTCGCTTTTCACTATGTCATAGTTTTCTGACTGTGCAGTGTCCATATTGCTGTAGGCAAGTTGGGCTTTCCCTGTCAGATAGGGTACCAATCTGATTGTCCATTGCTGCTTTGGCCATTGGCAGGCTGTGGCAGCTCTTTCAAAAGTTGTCGGGTATGCCTCGATATCATCTGAAGGACACAACTTTGTAAGTATAATGGCTTTTAAGTTGCTCGTGTTTTGTTGCTTATCTGGATCTATGCCAGAACCTCTGCCTTTGATAGCTTGCAAGGCATCCAGCCATCGCTGCATCTCTTCTCTCCTCTGCTACATCTAAACGTTGAATCTCTTTTTCCCTCTGCTTCTTCGTCTCTTTTTGTTGCGTAACCCACCATTTGAAAAAATCTATCAGGCTTTCGGGTTCTGTCACTGCCTGTCCTTTTTCCATACCTTATGCTGGCTGTACAATCTCAGACTGGATTTCTGTCTCTGCTAGTTTGGCTGCCATTCTCCTGGTAACCACTCCTGGACTTACTGCTATAGAATCCATACCCTTCTCTATGCTTTCCTAGTATTAGGTCCAGTACCCATACACAAAGCTCCTGGCTTAGAGTATGCATGGCGTAATCCCACTTAGGCTGACACATCTGTCATCAAGGCACAGGTCATTAAGCATTGGGAAAACCAGGAGTAGTTGTAGAATTCGTAAAAAGTGTTTATTAGTACTAGCAGTAACATAAAAACAATAAAATTGTTCAGAATAACTATTTACAAAGGCAGCATAAACAGAGAAGATCCATCTGAGTTTTCCTTCAATCTGTGTGTGTCTCAAAACATTGCAGTTCTCTCTCTTATAAGTCCTCGCACCCCCCTCCTTAACAAGAATCCTGTTTTTTTTCTAAAATGTTCTTGTATATTTCAAGCAGGTACAGCAAGAGCACAGTGTCCCAGAACTGAGGCCCCTTCCCCACAGCTCTACTGAAAAAGGGCTTAAAAATGTCTCTCAGGTTAACCCTTTAAGTTCCCAATAGCTTTTTGCAATCATCTCAAACTATAATTATATACATTTCAACAGTAACACTAAATAATTTCTAAACAAAGGGATCTCAATATCAGTTACATTTCCACATAATGATTTGCATATATTTTTATACCAGCAGATATGCAAGGGAGGAAAAGACAAACAGCAAGGGAAAACTGAAAGACAGTGAGTGGCAGAGAAGTACGAGACTGCCGGAGTGATCAAATCCTAGGTCTCACAGGAAAATCTGACTGTGCAACCAGACAGACAAGAGACACGAAAGGAAAGAAGAGAACAGTTCTAGGGACATGGATATATTGTTCATCCACACTTTCTGGCAGGTATCCTTGCCGTTTTAAATCTTGCCGGAAGGTCTTCAAGCTGGCTCGTCCCACCCACCCGGGTGGTAAAACTCGGCTCCGCCCCATAGCGCCAGATCTTCCTTACCGCTTGAAGCTTGTTTCTCCTTAACGCCTCGTGATAAGACTGGTTCCTATTTCTTCGTTTATCCAAATTACTTTTAAGGTTTTCAAGACTCGGTCATTTATTTCCCCGCGCTGCGGTGGACTAATCAACTCCCGGTTTGGAGGTGCCCATGCGGGCAGAAGATGTCTGACTTGATCCGCACTCCACGTGCGCTCACTGCTTGAGCCTTGAGCTCGACCCGCAGGCTTCGCGACCTGTGCTCTTCCCTTTTCTCGCCCACGCCCTGGAAGATCGCACCGCCTGCTTGCAACTCTGGGCGCCTGAAACGAATCCTCCGTAAAGTCAAGGAGGCCTGCTGGCAGTTTCCGGCGCGGGCTCAGCAGATCAGCTTGAGCAGATGATCCTCGAGGAGGAGGCGCGCAGTCGCATCTTGCCTTCTTCCTCGGCTGCGTATTTATCCCGCCTCCTCCTTGGGATGCTCCTATTCAGCTTCTCTCAAGGAGCTCTGTCTGTCTCTTCCAAGGGAGAGGGACCATCATCTTCAGGGCCTTCCTCCGTCCAAGAAGAAGGACCACAAAGTAAGTCCTCCGTTGACGCCTTGGGAGCGAGAGGTCCCTCTCACCGAGTAGTCGACCATCGACTTCGGTCGATCCTTCGGCTTCGGCCACTGGCCTCATGGCATCCCCGTCAGGTCAGTTGACCAAGACTCCTGTCGACGCAGTCAAGATTTTTCTCGACCCATCGGATGGGTTGTCAACCGGTGAAGCCGAAAACCCTCACTCCCCGGTTCCCCCGGCGCAGATTGAGGTTTCCGTGGACTTGCCCGTGCCTCCAGTTCCGGAGTCCATGGTTGCACCCTCCGAGCCGAGGGGAGAGTGGGTTTCCCCCGCCCTGCCCCAGAACCCTCCTCGGAAAAGCAGAGGTTCGCGGTCTTGGTCTCGATTTCTTCTCGGTCCAGCCGATCCCCGCCATATGCGATCTCAGTCTTGGTACGCGGCAAACGGCATTGCCGCCGTGGTCCTCAGATTTGGGGAGGCTTCACGCAAGTGCCGCGGCGGGCGCTTTCGAGGACCCTATGTGGCAACAGCTTTCTGGTCCTGGAGAAGCCGATGTCGCCGCTTCCCCGCTATCAATGGCTGTCACTGGAGCGCCTAAGCAACCCCGCCTAGCCAAGGCGCCTGCTCCTGGCATGTTGCTCGACCAAAACCAGCTGCCCCACCGATTCTGGTGGAACCTCTGCCTCCACAGCCGTTGTTTGGGGCCCTGACCAAGAGTTCTCGGTCGGCCCAGGGTCTGCCCCATAGGCTGTCTGTCACCCTCACTCCCGATCGCCCTCGGCAGGTGGAGGGTGGCTCAGGCCCAAGGCAGCTCTTTGTGGACTCCTCTGAGTCCGACAATGATTTCTCCCTGTTCTCCAGGCGGGTTGACTTGAGTCCCCAGGAGGTCAGTCGCTGGACAATAGCCAATCGCCCTTCAGGGTTTGCTTAGGCTCATCTCGGAGTCCACGGATGCAGCTCAAGCCCATATCAAGTGGGCTGCAATCCCCTCACGGAGATTTTGGACCGAGGATTCTCCTATGGAGGTTCTTTCCGGTGGTCGAGGCCATTGTGGGCCTGGCCTTGGAGCTCTGGTAGCGCCCTGCTTCCCGCCCTGCGCCTGGGCCAGGATGGCCAGGAAGTATGCGGCCCAACCGCTCCCCTGTCCGTTTCGGAACACCCCTCAGCCGGTGGGATTGGTTAACACAGCATCTTCGTCCGCCGGAAGTGCCAGGGATGTGGACAAACCTCCCGACAAGGAGTCCAAGAAGTTGACTACGCCGGTGCAGAGCGCTACGCCCTCCCTTGGCCTTCGCCAGGCCAGCTCGGCCGTGCTGATGCGCGACTTCTCTCATGCCCTGTTGGGCTCCCCTGGACCAGGTAGTCCCTCATCTCTGGCTGACCTGCATACCACGGTTAAGCAGGTGCGGACCAGGCAGGGCAGTGGCCAAACAGCAACTTCAGACTGCTTTGGACATCGTGACTCATGTGCCAGGTCAGTAGCGGCCGTAGTGGCTATGTGTCACGGGCATGGCTGAGGATATCCACCTTCACAGCAGATACCCAGCACAAGTTGGCGGATGTCCCCTTCCTGGGGACCAACCTCTCCGGCCCTGGAGTGGAAGATCACCTCCAGAGGATCGAAAAGTCTAATGCCACTCTGGAATCCGTCTCATCCACCCAGAGGGACAAGGGCTGGAGACCGCAACCCAAGCCCTTTCATCTGTCTGCGCCCGCGGCACATCCGGCCCAGCAGCATCAGGGCCAGCAGGCTCGCGCTTGGCATCCCAAACCCAAGCCATGGCTTCCTCTTCCAGGAAGCAGGGATGTAAAGGCCCAGGTGGTCCCTCGGCCGGTTCCTCCTCCAAGCTTGCTCAGTGACGGGTTGAGGGTGTCGCCCCAACCTCGTCACCCCACCCCAGGTTCCCCCCATGGGGGGACGGCTTTGCCACTTCCTTTCTGCCTGGTCTGCTATAACCACAGACCGGTGGGTGTTGGAAGTGGTAGGAAAGGTCCTGCCTCTGGAGTTCGAGCAGGCCCCGCCCTTACGAGCCGTCGCCCCCAGGATGGCCTCGGGGTCCGCAGCCTCGCTGTTAGCTCGCTGAGCCGACATCACTCTGCTCCTTGAGAAAGAGGTGATCAGAGAGGTGGTGGACCCTCCCTCAGACCCGGGGTTTGTGTCCAGGTACTTCTTGGTCACAAAACGGACGGGGGGCTGGTGCCCCATTCTCGACCTGCATGACCTAAACAAGTTCCTAAGGTCCCGGACCTTCAGGATGGTCACTCTGGCTCAGATAATACCATCCCTGGAACGCGGCGTGTGGTTCTGCTCTCTGGATCTACAGGACGTGTTTTTTCACGTGCCTATCCGTCCGTCTCACCAGAGATTCCTCCGCTTCCGAGCGGAAGGATCCCTTTACGAGTTCCGAGCCATGCCCTTCTGCCTTTCTCTTGCCCCCAGGGTCTTCACCAAATGCATGGCAGTGGTGACAGCTTTCCTGCGGCGCCGAGGGATCCGTGTAAAACTCTTACCTGGACGATTATTGATAGCAGCCCCTCCTGACAGGAGGTGGAGTGGTCCAGAGATCTGGCCTCCGGTTTGCTCTCAAATCGCCTCCTCATCAACGAGGCCAAGTCAGAACTCTGACCAAAGCAGGTGATTCTTTTCATCGGGGCAGAGCTCGACTCTCTTCGAGCCAGAGCACGGCTCCCGGCAGACAGGGCCGAGGTTCTTTCCTCCTTTGCCCAATCCTTTCTGGTTGGGTAATCACGCCCTGCCCGGGACTTCCTGCGCCTCCTGGTCTCATGGCGGCCTGCACTAGCGTGGTCCATTGGGCCCGCTGGCACATGCGTCCCCTTCAGTGGGGATTGGCCAGCCAGTGGTCACAACGCCATGCATCCATTGGACCAGCTAGTGATGGTGACCCAAAGGATGTGGAACGCCTCCAGTGGTGGACCATTCCATCTCATCTGCAGGAGGGCATCCCATTTGTCCGCCCGAGCCGACGGTTCTCTATCGACCGGCTGCCTCTGATGGGTTGGGGTGGCCATCTGGGGAGCACAGAGCGACGGCCTCTGGTCCCTCGGGAGTCCTGATGCCATATCAACCTGCTGGAGCTTCGGGTGGTTCGCCTAGCCCTCACCGCCTTTGCTCCGTTCCTATGGGGTCAAGTGGTTCAGGTCCAGACGGACAGTACCACGACCATGTACTACCTAAACCGCCTGGGTGGGACGCACTCCATGCCTGTGTGCAAGGAAGATCTCTGCATTTGGTCACTCATGCGCAGCCTGAAGGTGGATCTCCTAGCCATTCATGTGGCAGGAGTCTCCAACACCCTGGCCAATGCCCTAAGCCGGATAGAGGCTATGTCCCACGAGTGGTCTCTCCTGCCGGAGGTAGTACAAGATCTGTTCTCCCATTGGGGCACACCTCAGGTGGACCTGTTTGCCTCCAGGGAGAATGCAAAGCTGAGGCTGTTCCGTGCCTGCCCCCCCCCCCAGCAGGGCTCGCTGCAGGGGGATGCCTTCTCGAGGCCGTGGACCCCGGGCCTCTTCTACGCCTTTCCCATTTCCTTGATCCACAAGGTGCTTCTCAAAGCAAGGAGGGACAAGGTGCAGGTGATTCTGGTAGCCCCAGACTGGCCCCGCCAATGGTGGTAGCCAGATCTCCTCAGCCTCAGCTCCAGGCTCCCGAGGCTGCTTCCAGCTCGCCTGGACCTACTCTCAGTCAGTCAGGGGAAGGTGTTCCATCCGGACCTTCAGTCCCTGCACCTGATGGCCTTTTTCCTGAGCGGCTAGAGTTCCAGGCCTTGGGTCTTTCCGACGAGGTCCTCAATGTAGTTGAGGCATCCCGTAAGGAGTCGACCAGGAAATGCTATGTCTTTAAATGGAAGAGATTTTCCATTTGGTGTCAGGGTAAGGGCCTGGACCCTTCCTCCTGTTCCTTGGCAAGCATCTTGGACTATCTATGGTCCCTTTCTCAGCAAGGGCTTAGGTCGTCGACCCTTAAGGTACACCTGGCAGCCATCTCTGCTTACCGGGCGCGGGCTGGGAAGCAGTCGGTGGCGCAGGAGAAGGTGGTCTGGCGCTTTTTCAAAGGCCTTGATCACATTTCCCCTCCAGTGTGAGAACCTCCACCTCCGTGGGATCTACTGCTTGTACTGGCAAAGCTCATGGGCAAGCCATTCGAACCGATGCACAGGTGTGATCTGTCTCACCTGTCGTGGAAGACCACCTTCTTGGTGGCTATCACGTCAGCCAGAAGGATGGGAGAGCTCAAGGTGCTTTCCATCGAGTCTCCTTACCTGGTCTTCCACAGGGACAAGGTCGTCCTGCGCCCCTACCCGAAATTCCTTCCGAAGGTGGTGTCGGAGTTTCACCTTAACCAGGTATTGACTCTGCCGGTGTTCTACTCCAATCACACCTCGGAGGCCGAATATAGGCTTCATACTCTGGACCCTGGAGAGCTCGCTACTATAAGGGCGCGGACAGCTGAAATTGGAGAGGTTTGCTAGCTGTTTGTCACCCACGCCTGAAGCCGTACCTGGCAGACCTGCAGCCAAGCGGGACGATAAGCAGGTGGGTCACCTCCTGCATAAATCTCTGCTATAGGTTGGCGGGCATGGAGCCTCCTAGAGGGATAAGAGCTCATTCTACCCACCACACCGCTGCATCGGTAGCTGCTTCCAGGGACATCCCTATCCAGCATATTTGCAGGGCTGCTACCTGGAAGTCGGCACATACCTTTATTACCCACTACCACATCGACCTTGAGTCATGCCGGGATGCTGGTTTTGGGGCCTCGGTTCTCCAGTCTCTATTCCCTAAGTAGGGGGCGTGCACCTTGCCTCCCTCCTCCCGGAGAACTGCTAGGAGTCTGCCAGAAAGTGTGGATGAACAACATATCCATGTCCCTAGAAATACAGGTTACTCACCTGTAACAGGAGTTCTAGGAATGGTATATGTTGTTCATCCACACGACCCACCCGACCTCCCCGGCTTTGACGCACTACCTGAGCTTCCAGTGGGCCAGATCTGGCATCATAGGGCGGAGCCGAGAGTTTTACCACCCGGGTGGGTGGGAGGAGCCAGCTTGAAGACCTTCCGGCAAGATTTAAAGCGGCAAGGATACCTGCCAGAAAGTGTGGATGAACAACATATACCATTCCTAGAACTCCTGTTACAGGTGAGTAACCTGTATATCCCTGCATTCAAACTCTCCATAACAACTGGGACAGGGTCCTATTCAATCCTGTTACACCATTATGACCACCCCCAGATCCTTCTCCTCTTCCATCTTGGCTACTTGAATCCCTCCTAGCCGGTAGCTCCTGGTTGGGTTTCTTGCATCGAATTGTAGCACCTTGCATTTCTTGACAGTAAACCCCAGTTGCCAAGTGTCCAACCAGGCCTCCAGTTTTGTCAGATCATCTTGCAACCCCTGCCACCCTTCTAATTAATCCACTACTGCTCCCATCTTGGTGTCATCTGCAAACTAACTGGTCTTGCTCTTGATGCCTATTGAGATGTCTGTTATGGAGATCCCATACAACACCAGCCCCAGTACAGAGCCCTGTGGCACCCCACTTGTCACCACCCTGGGAGATGAGAGTTCCCCTCCTACTACCACCCTCTGCTGTCTCCCTTGCAGTCAGTTCAGTACCCATACCATCATTTTCATTTTCACCCCCACCCCTTCCAGCTTACTTCCTAGCCTCCCATGTGGCACCAAATCGAATGTCGTACCGAAGTCCAGGTTCAGGACATCCACTGCATGGCCCCTAATTGCCTGGTTACCCAGTCATAGTACTCCACCAGGTTGGTCTGACATTATCTGCCTGAGACAAACCCATGTTGTCTGCTGTCCTGTAGCCCATTAGGCTCTAGGAGGGAAACCAGCCTCTCCTTCAGGATTGTCTCTGTCAACTTTCCCACAATGGATGTGAGGCTTACCAGTCTGTAGTTCCCTGGCTCATCCTTGGGGCTGCTCTTGTGGAGGGGTACCATGTGCACCATCCTCCAGTCCTGAAGTATGCTCCCCAAGTCCAGGGAGGCATTAAACAGGTCTGCCAAGGGTTCTGTCAGGACTTCTGACAGTTCCTTTAGCACCCTGTGGTGTATGCCATCAGGCCCAGGTGCCTCATCCACCCTCAGTGCCCTCAAGCCCTCCAGCACTCTGCTCAGTGGGATTTTCCCATTTGTCTCCTCCCCCCCCCCCGTTCCCACTGTCCAACCCCACTTGGGTACAGCTCTCCCTTTCTCTTTAGTAAATACTGAGCAGAAGTGCTCGTTTAATGCATGTGCCTGTTCTGCCCATTTCCACCCACCCCCATCCCTCTTTATCCTTACTATTTGGTCCTTACAACTCATTTTCCTCCCTGATGTACCTGAAGAAGTCATTCTCTCTTCTTTGATTCCCTGTGCTACCCTGAATTCCCTGGACGCCTTGGCTGACCTGATTACCCTTGTCACCTCCCTTGACTCCTTCAGATATTCCTCTCTGTCATTCACCTCCCTTTTTGTACTTTCTAAATGCGGCTCTTTTCTTCCTTACTTTTTCCATGACCCCCACTGCCCCCTCTCACCCAGCTAGGCTTCTTGGCCCTAGCTGTCTTACTCTGGACTCTTGTACATGTTATGGTTGCCTCCTCAGTTCCCAGTTTAATGACCTCCCACTTCTGATTAGTGTCCATATTTGGATGGATCCTGGTCAGATAATGCTGTGCTATTTCCCTCATTCTCCCAAAGTCAGCCCTCCTGAAGTCTAACACTTTTATGCCTGTTCCTACTCCCCTTTCACCATGTTTATCGTGAGCCGTACCGAGTGGTGGTCACTCCCTGCCAGCGGTTCCTCCACCCCCAGCTCCCTCACAAACTCACCATTCGCCAGCACGAGGTCTAGGGTGTTCCCTAACCTGGTTGGCTCATTGATCATCTGCACTAGGAAGCTGTCCTGAAAGATGCCCAGAAGTACCTGCTTCCTCCTGTTCATGGTGGCTGGGGTACCCCAATCCACTCCTGGCAGGTTGAAGTCCCCCACAATCACCATGCTTCCCCTCCTGCAGGTCCTTCTGATCTGTCCCGCTAGTTCCCTGTCTAACTCCTCAGTCTGGGAGGGTGACCTGTACCCACTCCCATCCTGAGGGTCCTATTTTTGGAGTCCTGGAGCTGCATCTCAAAAGAACTCGGGACTTGAGGCCCATTCTAGATCTCAAGAAGCTGAATCTTTTCATCCAGTACAGAAAGTTCCGAATGGTAACCCTGCATGGTCTTCTTCCTCTGCTCAAGCAGGGCAACTTGCAATGCTGTTTTAACAGATTGAGGGCCTGGAGGTAAGGGACCCATTGGTGGGGAGCGACCATGCCACGGTATGGTTCTGCCTGGACCTAGGAGGGGTAGAAGGCTGCTTAAAGACGGAGGTAACTGACTTCAGGGGGGCGGATTTCAAGGAAATGGGAAGGATTCTTAAGAAGCATTTGGATGGGATTGGGCCAGACATGGATGCTGACAGTAGATGGGAAATCATCAGGAGGGGGGTGCAGGATGCTACCAGCACAAGTGCAAGAGTAAGATGAAAATATGGTAGTGCCCGTAAACCCTGCTGGTGGACCAGGGAGGTTCAGGAGGTGGTGAGGGGAAAGAAGGCAGCCTAAAGGCATTTCAGGTGCTCAAGGAGTGAAAGGGATTGAGGGAAGTACGAGCTGATGGCCAGAAGGGCCAGTAGGGTGGTGAGGGCAGCTAAAGCAAGGAAGGAGCAGAACCTGGCCAGGGAAATTAGGAGAGGGAACAAGGGGTTCTTTAGATACATTGGGGGAAAAACAAAGGGTGAAGGGGCAGATTAGCAAGATTAAAACAGGGGAAGGATGGGCACAAGACCCGGGGAAGCAGGCTGAGGTACTGAGTACTTCGCCTCAGTTTTCACCAAGGAAAATGGGGGGATCTGCATCATACATGGGACGAGACAGTGAAACTGAGGAGGGAGACCCTTACCGATTGGCAGGTCTGGGGAGAGAGAGGGCCATCATTGGCAGGAGGGGGGAAGGCAAAGCAGGGGGATGAGGTAGCAGAGGTAGAAATCATGGCAGAGAGAGAGTGAGGGAAGCCCTCAGGTCCCTTAAGACAGAGAAAGCACCGGGGCTGGATAAAATTACATCTCAGACTGCTGAAGGAACTGGCGGATGTCCTGGCAAAACCCCTGACGGAGCTTTTCAGCATCTCTCTGAGGACAGGGTGGGTGCCCCAGGACTGGAAGGTGGCGCATATAGTACCTATCCAGAAGGGGGGGGGTCAAGGGAGGTGGCAGGGAACTACAGGCCCATCAGCCTGACATCGGTGGTGGGCAAGGTGATGGAGGGCATTGTCAAGGAGAGGCTGGGGGGACCTGGAAAAGTCGGGGTGCCTGGATGATAGGCAGCATGGATTCATCCCAAGGAAATCGTGTCAGACAAACCTTGTGGAGTTCTATGACTGGGTGACAAGTGCCTTGGACCTGGGTAGACCGGTGGACATCCTCTTTCTTGAATTCAGCAAGGTGTTTGACTCTGTTCCTCATGGGGGCCTGTTAGATAAGCTGGGAGAAATGGGGGTGGGGAACCAGCTGATCAGATGGACAGGAAATTGGCTCCAGGACTGGACCTAGAGGGTCATGGTAGGCAGGAAAGTCTCATCCACAAGGAGGGTCATTAGTGGGGTCCCTCAGGGAACGGTCCTTGGGCCCCTCCTGTTCAATGCCTACATCTCTGACACAAGGAAGGGTATCAGGAGTGAGATGAGTCTCTTTGTGGATGACTCAGAACTGGGGGCGGTGGTGGATGTGGAGGAGGGGAGGGTGGCTCTACAGGGGACCTGGAGGCTCTGGAAAGGTGATCTAGAAAGTGGAAGCTGAGGTTCAATGCAGGGAAATGCAAGGTACTACACCTGGGAGCCAGAAACCTGGGCAAAGTGTACACCCTCTGTGGGAAATGCTACAAGTCTTAATGGCTGAGAGGAACCTGGGGTTGGCGGTGGATGTCAAGATGAACAACTCAGAGACTTGTAGAAGAGTAGCGGCCAAGGCCAACAGGATGCTGGGATGCATCACTAGGGGGATCACCTCCAGAAGGAGGGAAGTGATGGTCCCTCTGTAGAGCTGCTTGGTGAGGCCGCATCTCGAGTATTGCATGGAGTTTTGGAGGCCACACTTAAAGAAGGACATCGAACTCCTGGAGAGGGTCCAGAGGAGAGCAACCAAAATGATCTGGGGCTTGGGGGACAGGACCTATGGGGAGAGGCTCAAAGAGCTAAATATATACACATTGGAAGAGAGAAGGGACTAGGGGGGACATGATAGAGGTTTTCAGGTACATGAAGGGGGTAAATAGGGGAGGAGCAGTCAGGGTGCTCTGAAGGAAGGAGGGGGGCAACTAGAGGGCATAGGTGGAAGCTGGAGGGGGGGAGATTCATGGGAGAAAGGAGGCGGTGCTACTTCACTGAGAGGGTGGTGGAGCCATGAAATGTGCTGTTCAGGGGGCTGGTGGAGGCAGAGATGGTGGAGGAGTTCAGGAAGAGGTGGGACAAGTACAGGAGAAGGGTTCTGGAAGCAAAGTCCTGTGCAGCGAGAATATCCAGGACTGGGAAGGGAGAAGCCAGAGAGGGCGAGGGAGGCAGCAAGGTCAGCTCCCAGGGTGGGGGCTGACCAAACGAGCAGAGATGAAAGACTGTTAGGCCTATTCTACTGGCATTTTAGTATGTTAGTAACTTGCAGAATGGCTATCTGCATATCATGGTGTACCCGCCCCCACAGGTGATACCTATGGTTTTGCTTCCAGGGGGAGCATTACCAGTTCAGGGTGTTGTCCTTTGGCTTATCCTATGCACCATGGGTATTTACCAAGTGTTTAGCAGCTGTAGCAGCAGCCCTCTGGAGTGAAAATCTTTACGTGTTTCATAGAGACATAGAATTTGATGGCAGATAAGGACCGCTTGGCCCATCTAGTCTGCCCATTTTTCTACCTAACAGATAAGCTGCAGATCCTAGTTAACCAAACAGCTTACTTCCTCCTACCCCCCACTAGGACTGCCTTATGTCTGTCCCATGCATTCTTGAATTCCCCACTGTTCTTGACTCCACGACCTCCTCAGGGAGGCTGTTCCATGCATCCACAACTCTCTCCATGAAAAAATACTTCCTCACATTACCTCTGAGCCATCCCACCTCTATCTTCAAATTGTGCCCCCTTGTTCTTGCACATCTCTTTTTCTGAAAGATGCTACCCTCTTGGACTTTGTTGATTCCCTTGAGGTACTTGAAAGTTTCTATCATGTCCCCTCTCTCCCTTCTTTCCTCAAATGTATACATATTAAGCTTGTTTAGTCTTTCTTCATATGTCTTCTGGTGCAGACCCTGCACCATTTTGGTTGCCCTCCTCTGGACAGCCTCCACTCTGTCTATGTCTTTGCGGATATGGGGTCTCCAAAACTGCACACAGTATTCCAGATGGGGTCTCATCAACTGTCTGTACAGAGGGATGACAACTTCCTGTTTTCTACTATTGATGCCTCTCCCTATGCATCCCAGTATCCCCCCAGCCTTCCTTACTGCCTTCTCACATTGCTTGCCCACCTTTAGGTCATCTGATACAATTACCCCCAGGTCCCTTTCCAGTTTTACTGTTGTCAGTATCTCACCCCCCATTGTGTGCTTTTCCCTTGGGTTTTCGTTTCCCAGGTGCATTACCTTGCACTTCTTTGCATTGAATCTGAGCTGCCATACATTTGACCATTCCTCCAACCTTGCCAAGTCCCTTCTCATCCTTTCCACTCCATCTTGTGTATCAACCCTGTTGCAGGTCTTTGTGTCATCTGCAAAGAGACATACTTTTCCTTCCAGTTCCTCTGCAATGTCACTTATAAAGACATTAAAAAGGACCGATCCCAGTACTGAACCCTGCGGTTCCCCGCTAGTAACCCTCCTTTCTTCACTGTGGACTCGGTTTACTACTACCCTTTGTGTCCTGTTGTCTAGCCATTTTTTATCCAGGCTACCACCTTGGAACCCACTCCGAGGCTGGCTAACTTGTGTATTAATCTTTTGTGTGGGACTGTATCAAATGCCTTGCTAAAATCTAGGTAGGCCATGTCCACAGCGCCTACCTGGTCTACTATTTTGGTCACCCAGTCAAAGAAATCTATTAGATTCGTCTGATATGACCTTCCCATCGTGAATCCATGCTGCTTTGGGTCTTGTGCCCCATTGGCCTCTAGGTACTCAACAATTCTTTCCTTCAGAATTGATTCCATCATTTTCCCTACCACCGAAGTCAAACTAACTGGTCTGTAGTTTCCTGCCTCTGTCCTGCTTCCACTTTTGTGAAGAGAAATCACATCTGCCCTCCTCCAGTCCTTAGGTACCACCCCATCCGCCCATGATTTGTTAGAGTAGTCAGTGGTGTCACTAGTTCTACCCTTCGTTCTTTTAGAATTCTTGGGTGAATCCCATCAGGCCTCATTGCTTTGTCCACTTTCAATTTTATTAGTTCTTTCAGAATCCTTTCTTCTGTAAATGGACTGGTATCGACCCCCGTCTTCAGAGTGTTTCTCTTGTTTGGTTTAGGTACCTCCCCCTCCTCTTCCTTTGTGAATACTGAGCAGAAGTATTGATTCAGTATCCCTGCTATTTCACTGTCACCCTCTGCCCACATTCCCTCCTCTTTATTAAGCCTTAGTATCCCTCCTTTGGTCTTTCTTCGCTCCCTAATGTACCTATAAAAGGTCTTATCCCCCTTCTTAACAGAGTTGGCTATCCTTTCCTCGGTTTGGGCCTTTGCTATTCTTACTGCCTCCCCTGCCTCTTTCTGCTTTAACTGATAAAGTTCTCTGTCCTGCTCCTTCTGTTTCCTTATATTTCCTGAATGTTATCATTTTCTCCTTGACCTTCCCTGCCACCTCTTTTGATAACCATATCGTTTTTTTCCTTCGTTGTATTTTGTTGATTTGCTTTACTCAAAGGCTTGTTGCCTCTGTGATGGCTGTTCTGATTACTCCCCACTGTTCCTCCACCCCTCCTTCTTTCCTGTTTGCTAGTGCTTTTCTGAGGCACTCTCTCATTTTCTCAAAGTCAGCCCTCCTAAAGTCCAATACTCTTGCTTTTGTATGGCTTGATTGTATGGCTGTGCTTATCGTGAACCACACTGTTTGATGGTCGCTTGTTCCCAGATGGCTACCCACTTCTAAATCTGAGATTCTTTCTCTGTTCCCATTTAAGAGTACCAGGTCTTAGATTGCTCGCTCTCGAGTGGGTTCCAATACTAGCTGTCTGAGGCATGCCCCTTGTAGGGCATCAAGAATGACCCTGCTCTTGGATGTGCCTGCAGCAGAGGTGCTCTAGTTAACATCTGGCATATTCAGGTCCCCCATCAACAATATCGCCCCTTTTTCTGCCATTACATAGATACATAGACAGTGCCGGCAGATAAGGGCTTACGGCCCACCCTGTCTACCCATTTGAGCTTGTAAGTTTACTTTATGTTTTCCTAGAAGTCTGTCATCCCTTAACCCTGACATCCAGAATTCCTTTATGTCTAGCCCATGCATTCTTAAATCCCATGATTGTTTCAGCCCCCACCACTTCCTCTGGCAGGGTGTTCCATTTGTCCACCACCCGTTCTGTGAAGAAATTCTTCCTCACGTTTCCTCTAAATCGTCCTCCTTCCAACTTCATCCCATGCCCTTTAGTCCTGGAACATTCTAAGGATGCCTTCTATCATTTCCTTGTCCATTCCTTCCCCCTGAGATGGGGGTCTGTATACAACCCCCATGCAGATTGTGGAGCCATTTCCTGTCTTCAGGGTGACCCAGAGTGCCTCATCTGCTCCCTGTTTACTCTTTAGTTTAGTTTCCATATTTGGATGACTGGTTACTGAAAGCCCACTCCAGGAACTGCTGTTGCTGACTCTAGAACACAACCTGAAGTTGTTCCAGTCCTTGGGCATCATTGTCAATTTGGCCAAGTCTTTACTGACCCTGTCCCAGTGGTCGCAGTACATATGGGTGGTTCTGGACTCTACTCAGGGCAAGGCCTTCCTACCGCAAGACAGGGTGAACTGCCTCATAGCTCAGGCCCAGACAGTGGCTCAGTGCTAGTATGTCCCAGCCATAGAGATCTTTGGGCTGCTAGATTTAATGGCTGCATGTGAGGATCCCACAGGGGACTCTCAGGATCCAGTGGGATTAACGTTCAGATGATCTGGATCAGCTGGTCCTTGTCTCCTCCCCAGTACGCAAGGTGCTTCAGGAGTGGATGGACCCGGACAGTCTCTTAAAAGGGGTCCCGTTTCTTATCCCCACCCTCACCAAATCCTCACCATGGGTGCCTCGGGTCTGGGTTGGAGAGGGCACCTAAGCAGTTATCAAACCCAGAGAATGTGGTCCCAGTGGGAGACTCTACTCCATATAAACCTTCTAGAGCTGCTGACAGTTCTGTATGCTGTCCAATTCTTCCAGAGCTATCTCTTTCCAGGCCCACAGTTGGTGGGGTCAGACAACCTCAGTGTTGTCTGTTACATCAGCAAGCAAGGGGGGACCCATTCTTACCCCCTGTGTCAGGAGGCAATGAGGGTCTTGTACTGGGTTCTAAATAATGGTCTAGAACTCTCAGCCATACATGTGCCAGGTGCCCAAAATGCCTTGGTGGATAGCCTCAGCCAGACACAGTCCAGAATGCATGAATGGGAACTGCTGACCTTGGTCATAGAAGACCTGTTTGACAGGTAGTGTCATCCAGAGTTGGACCTTTTTGCATTCCCACCCAACGCAGAATTGCTGCGTTTCTGCTCACTAGATCCAAGGCATGGAGTTTTCTGGTGAGACATGTCCCTCTCCTGGAACGGGAGGATTCTTTACACCTTCTCACTCTTTCCTCTGATTCAGAGGGTGCTCATCAAGCTATATATGGAGGGTGCCACCCTAATTCTGGTGGCTTCATTCTGGCCTCATTAGATATGGTTCCCATTACTGGAAAAATTTGCTGTGGAACCTCCAGTTCCTCTGCCTTTTTGCAGGGACCTAGTGACACATGCTCAGGGGACCCTGGTGCATCCATACTTCAAGCCCTTCCATCTGTGTGCATGGCTCCTGAGGACATAGCCATTGCCCGCTTTCTGGTGTCTCAGAAGGTGGCTGATGTCCTGGTGGCTGCCAGGAAACCTTCCACCAGGGCCATTTACTCAATAAAGTGGAAGTGCTTTGCTCTCTGGGCTGCTTCCTATCATTTGGACACTTACCCTTATCCAGTGAACCAGGTTCTGACTTATCTCCTGACCTTGTCTGATGCAGGCCTCCAGTACTCCTCTCTTAAGGTGCGCCTGTCAGCTGTATCAGCCTTTCATATACCCATTGATGGCCGTACTGTGGCTCAGTTGGATGTGGCCTGTACTTTTTGTGACTCATTCTCCACTTGAAGCCTCCTGTCCATAATCTAGTTCCAGTTTGGGACCTAAATTTGTTCTTGAGAAGCTGATCCTGCCTCCTTTTGAGCCAGCCATATCTTGCAAGCTATGCTTTCTGTTGTGGAAAGTGTTTGTAGTTGCTATTACTTCTGCTTGAAGAATTTCAGAGCTACAGGCTCTCATGTGTGAGCAACCTTATCTGATTTTCCCCAAAGATAGGGTCTGTTTGTGTACTAATTCTAAGTTTCTTCCTAAGGTGGTGTCTGAGTTTACTCTGAATCAATCTTTCCACCTACTTGTTTATTTTTCAGAGCATGCCAATCCAGGGGAAGCATTGCTCCATACTTTGGATGTGCATAGAATTCTCAGTTACTATACACACCATACTAAGAACTGTAGGAAGTCCTCCCAGTTGTTTGTTTCTTTTGCCTCTGGCAAAGAGGGTTCTCCAGTATCCAAACAGTGCTTGTCCAAATGGTTGGCCAACTGTATTACTTTTTGTTATAGGAAGTATAGTAAAGATCTTCCTGAGGTGGTTCATGGACATAGCTGTGCCACCCAGACTGTCTTGCAGTTAGCACTGCTTGGGACTTGTTCCATAGGTGTCACCTGGTGATAGCGATATCCCCAAAGAGGACAGAACAGTTACATAAGAACTTACTGAGCAATAGATCTTCAAAGGCATCACTGTCATCTGGTCATGCTGCACTCTCTCCATCCTCTCTCTCTCCCCTCCTCCCCCTCTCCCTCTCTCCCCTCTCTGTTCAGTTGCTCCAGCCTATTTGCTAGCTGGGTACATTCCTTCTCTCCTTGGTTTCCTGGTGGGACTTTTGTCTTCAATGGCTTCCAGATATGGAAAGAACTGAAGAAGGAGCAGGGCCACCCACTCTTATATAGGGCTGTGACATCAGAGCCTGACATCAGTGTGAGCGGCCCCTACTAGACTGCTACAGAAAAGCTTCTGTGTGATCCTAGTGCCTGACAGCTAAGATCCATAGGTGTAACCTGATAACAGAGATTCCCTCAAAGATCTACTGTTAAGGTAAGTTCTTACGTAACTGTTCTATATATGACCAAATGATCTTGGTCCATGGCCATTGTTCACTGACAGACTGCAGGTCCTCCTTCATCTTTAGGAGCAACTCAAAGATTTTTCAGAGTTCCAGGTCACTCCTGCCCAGATGAATCACAAGGATGTCTGCTGAACTCTCTTGCCGGGTCTTCAGTGCTAGTCAAGGGAGAAATTTCTCTCAGCACATGCAGGTCTCTCCCTGAAATTTTGAGACATAAATGCTTTATGAGCTTAATCCAGTTCTGTTTTCTGTTCAGGGTATGTTAAACCCATTATTTCTGTTAGCACTTCCTTACAGTGTTACTGGACCATTGCCTTTTATAACCTTAGGAAGGTTGCCTAGTTTTAAGTCATTCCTTTGAGACCTTGGGCTCAGTTCTTAAACATTAACCCAATGTACACCCAACAGCAGCTTGTGCTGATCACTGGTGCACCAGGGACTCTGCACCCAATTTACAAATGGGTGGGGTCCTGGTGCCAACATCCCACAACTTGCAGCAAATGTTGTTGTGCACCGAAGGCAAGATGCATGAGAGGGGTTAGCTGCAAACGGTGTGGTAATCAGGCGGCATTAGCGCTCAGTAATGGGGACCAGCCTGGAGTCTGGCAGTGTTGGGCAGGATGGCACGGGGGTCATGGAGGGCAGATAGGTTACACTCGTGTGCTGGGGGGCTGGTAACAGGTCCTTGAAGAGGATGCCGCCTTGCCTGAACTGTCAATGGGTGGGAGGGTGGGGCCACCAGCCATATGTCTGGCACCATGGGGAACCTGTGGGCACCACATCATTGGGTGTGAGTGCTCTGGGTGCTGTGGGGTGCAGGATACCACAGGTGGGCAGTAGCACAGGTAGCCTCTCACCCTGCTAAGGCTCCCGGGTTGGTGCAAGGGCTATTAGACCACCTTACGGGTTGTGCAGGTCCCACTGGCTTTTGGAATCCCATTTAAGGGGATGTTGCAGCCAACATCTGCCGCAAGCCCCCTAACACCATGGCACACTCCTAACCTTGGTGCAAGCCTGGTGCATGGCTGATCTGCTGCAGTCACCCTTTCTGAATTAAGGACCTTGCAAGTTGTGACAATTGGCATTTCAAGAATTTAGCCTCTTGTTTCTAGGTCCTCAACCTTTAGTTTTAACTACTAATGCAGAGCTGTGGCTTTCATTTCCCTCTCAGATTGCTTACAGCTTCATCAAATGACTTAAAAACTGCCCCATAGACTTGTATAGGGCTCACCCCCATGCTCTCCCTGCTCTCACATCACAAAAACACTGAGTGTGGGATTGGAGCTGACGACTTCGGAAGCTGGAAGGGATCAACTGGCAGTGGCTATGGAGCCAGCTATGATCCCTTCACATACTTTAAACAGTGAGTAAAACAATTTCATTTTTGCAAAAATGAGCTCACGCTGGCATAAGGTATTGGATAATGAAGCCCAATACCTTATACCTTTTGGTGAGAAATTCACTTTAAAGTATCAGACCATAAGTACATGGTTCCTTAAAGGAAAACTACACCCAAAACCTGAAAAAATATATGTTGTGCAGAGTGTTTTAATTTGTATGTGAAGTTCTAGTGTTTCCTTCTCTCTGATTGGTATTAGGAGTTTTTCACAAATTAGCCTGCTAGCTTTATGCTAGTTTTACGACCCCTGGGGATCTCCATACCTGATAGTGTAATTGTATTTCTGGTTCCTACAGTGCATCTTGTCTCACGTGACTGTGATGTAAGAGAGACTCAACATTCAGCACTGACATGCCAAACAAACTAAATATCTTGAAGTTTTACAAGCTGCACAAAATTACCAGCAGCAAAGTTTTTCAGGACAGTAAAACCTTTAGGATGAGGGTGGTCACCAAGCTGAATTCTACAGATTTTAAAATATAGCCATCTCTGTTGCTGTGAACTGATTGTAATGCAGTGCTTTCTGCTGGATATATGGTCTCTGCTACATCACCATTACATGAAACAAGGTGCATTGTAGGACAAAGAAATGCAATAAAACTATTTGATATGGTGATCTCCAGGGGTCGTAAAACTACCCTAAAGCTAGCAGGCTAATTTAGGAAAAACTCCTAATACCAGTCAGAGGGAAGGAAACACTAGAACTTCATATACAAATTAAAACACTCTGCACAACATGTATTTTTTCAAGTTTTGGGTGTAGTTTTCCTTTAATATACTCGTCAGTATCCCCCAAATGAATAACAGAATTTGAAAATAAGATATAGAGAGTAGTGCTTGGGCAACCATGCGCAGTCAGCCTATAGTGCCACTGAGGGGTTCTGATTACCTCAGCCCTCAAGAGCAAAGCTCGAGAGGTCCAAGGTAATCAGAACCCCGAGGTAGCAAAATAGGCTGGTTGCACGTGAGGTAGCCCATGCGCTATTTTTTACAGTGTATATTCCCCTATTTCAAGTAGGGTTTTCATTTTTAAAATACAAAAAAAAGTTTGTTGCTCCATCGGGCTTTTCAGGTTAGTGCTGCTTGCTAGGTGGTGTGCGTGGTTGCTAGGGAACAGACATGTCCTTGATTAATGAGCAGCCTTCTATTGGCTGTCATTCCGGTGTGGGAGGGATTTTCAAGAAAAATAAAATGGTGGTTGTAGTTCTCGCTAAGCGAGGGGGAGTTCATTTAGGGATCGCTCGTTTTCTTTTTTTAAACTCAAAATATCTGGTTGATCCTGCATTTAAAATATCTGATTGATCCTGCGTATTTTGAGGCTGTGATGTAACTGCTTCTACCGCCATCGCTGGGAGTGTGGAGCCTGCTGTTTCCACCTAGTAAAGGTAAGTGACTGAGCGCGTGGAACCTCTAGAGGTTTTCAAAATGTTGTTCTGCTGCAGTAGGGTACAATCACATTCCATGACCTTTTGAACTACAGCAGAATAATATTTTTAGAAACTCCAGTTTCCATGCACAATAAGGATCTATGATACACTATAATGCATTATGGTGAGATAATAATTTTGTAGAACTTTTAAAACGAGAAATCATGAATTTTCTAAGTCGGAATCTTTTTTCCATATATCTCTTATATCCAAGTATATGGGAAACACTGAAAGTATGTATGTAACCCCCAGGAGACACTATCCCAAGGGCTACTACCCCTGCCTGATTTGCCACTAACAGGTTGAGGGGCCTGGATCCGATGGCAGGTGCCTCCACCCAGAGGTCGGGGTTAAGACAGTCTGATATGACTTGGTCACAGCCCTCTGGTCACTGCAACCCCCTTTCTTCCCACTAGTGGCCCACACAAATCAATCACAGTACCCTTGCAATATCACTTACCCCCAGGACTGGTTCACTCAGCGTGACTCTGGGGCTCCTGTAAAACAAGATGATACAATGCAAAATCACGAATCGTTAACATAAATGAATACCTCAGGCAGTGTAACTTTGCTGAAACAAACAGATCTGATTTATTTAGGGGACATAACAAGGTCAGGGGAAATCAGGTTAATTAGTTTAAACGCATTAATAATCACAGTACTGTGCACATATTTCAGAATCCAAATGTCCCAATGTCACTCTTTACTGGGTACCCAGGCAGTAAGAGGCTAGCCTATTTGGTGCAGCTGGTTTGGGGCCCTAAGATGGAAATGCATGCAAATACCCAAATTGTAATCTGAGCCAGTAGTTTAGTTTTAGCTTATTGGTCTAGAATTAATACCTTGAGCCAGGGTTTTTTACAAAGGTTCCACGTCACAAAGAACATTTAACAAAGCACGATACACATTACAGGTAAAACCAGACAGGAAAGTTACATCATAAATTTGCTATTAACAGTTTAAGGCAGTAACGTTTAAGTTTCATAGAAAACAAGCTATAACAGGTTCAAGCGAGTAGACAATTCGAGGTTAAGGAAACTTCCAGGGAGAGGGTGATCATTAGGCGCCAAAAGGAGGCTAGAGAGGAGGGAAAGGTGGTGAGCGGGAGAGTAAGTGAGAGGGGACAGGAAAAAGGGGGGGGAGTGAGTTTGGGTGGGAGACAGGAAGTAGTAGAGTAGTAGGCTCAGTTTGTGGAGAAAGAAAGGAAAAGTAATCAGATGGAACACTTGCAATTAGATGTCAGGGAGCTACCCTGATTTGTACTCACAAATTCAGTGCTGAAACTGAATGGAAGGCAGATTGTCCTGGATTGCCAGGAGGAGCAGACCATGTGGACAAGGTCCTTGTGACTGGACCCCACAGCAGTTCAGAGCAAATGGATGTAGTCTGGATTAAGCTGGGGTTTATTTTCAGCTTCATGCACTCAATTCACTGTACAGGAGATTTGAAACGCGAGTCCCCACAAGCACTACACACATTTATATGGAAAAAGAAAGTACTATACCAGGCAGGCTGCTTCTCTATCCCGATCTCAATTACTGCACAATACCCAGGAGGACACACAGCAGATTCAGTTCCTGACAGACTGAGCACGATTCAGCAATTTCTCCAGTCTTCTACAGGGTGAGCCTTGTTTCTACTCTTCAGATCTCCTTTGATTCTCTTCAGAGGACGGATTCAGTCTGAACAAGCAGCTGCAGACTGAAACTTGGGGCCTTACAAGCGTTTTCTTACTAAAATGGCGCACTGAAGGAGCACGGGGCTCCTTCCCTCTTCACTGCCAGAGCTAAACTGAAACTCCAGTAGACAAAACCAGACACTTCCTTTGAGTTCCTCCCAGTTCTTGGCTGGATTGGCTGTCACTCAAAGTAGACTTCCCATGTTGGTCCAAAAAGGCGCTGAAGTCCAAACTACATTTCCCAGACTCGCTGCCCATACAATCCTCTTGTGGCTGGCTCAGATTACTATTCCAAGTTCTGATTCGTCCACAGGCACCATTTTAAAGCTCCCTTAACCCACACTGATTGGTCCAGTTCAGCAGTTCAAAACTAGAATGGGGAACTAGGCAAACAGTTCTGATTGCAAAGAAAAGCAGGTTAGACTAACTGTATTTTCATTATTACTCTAAATAATTTCTGGCAAACAGTTACATCTTTCAGATAGGTTCCGTTTGCACTCCTAGTGATTACAAAAACAGAGTGAATTGGCAGCAGCTCGAGTGGGACTCAAGCAGAGAAACACACAGTCCCCCCCATACAAACTAATTATGTCTGCAAGCAGATAGCTCTTAAAAAGACAGTACCAGAGGCTCTAAAAACAATCACAGATAAATGACTTAAATGCCAAACACCATTCAGGCTCGGAGCATTCAAGCAAGCTCCTGGAAGTCTTTTGGGAACCCCCATTTGCAGGGGGGTTACATGTACTGTATAAGGGAATGGATTCTTTTGTACCATAGATACAGGAAGAAAAAGTCATTGCAAGACTTAATAAATCTTGTAAAAACACTTGATTGTAGCTGAATTCCAAAACTCGTACTTTGGTAGTGAAGACGATTTAGCTAAGGTCCTATTATAAGGGGACAAAATTAATACTGTTATGAACATACAGGTTGAAAAAGCCATGTTAAGATCAAGGGCTAGGTGTTATTTTTCCTCATACCTTTCAGATAAACAATTTGCTTTACAGCTGAGATGTTACAGATGCAGGGCAGAACTGATGTTCTGAGAAGAGACGATAGAACAGTAGTTAACACACCTAATTATATTAATTGTGAGCTTAGAGACTTCTGCTTGGATTTATATACAGCAAGGGATGATCCAAGGAAAAATTAGATTTAAATCTTCTTCTTTGGATTAAAAATACCAGCGGTAATAAATACAGATAGAGATTTTCTTAACAGGGAAATCTCCATACAGGAAATTAGAGAGACAAATTCAGATTTTCCTAATGACAAGGCCCCAGGCCCTGATGGATAAAATGGTAGTTATATAAAAGTAAATCGGTACCGTAGTATTTGCCACAACTGCAGTGAAAAAATACTGCTGCTAATATGGTAAAAAGATGCATTGAATAACATGCAGTTTTTCCATGGTAGCGGTAAATCTGTGGTATTTTTTCCGCAGTTGTAGCAACACCGTGGTACCATGATCAACTTTTATATAACTACCACTGTACATGTCTGAGTTTTATAAAAGAAAATTGAAGAGAAGTCCTTATTCTGTTGCTGTGGGAAGTATTCAAGAACATTGATGTGTCTGCTGTACTTCCTCCTTCCTTCACTGAAGCCACAATAAAATTAATACTCAAAAAAGATAAACCATCAGAATGTTGTAAACCATACCTTCCAGTTTCCTTATTAAATACATAAGAGGTGGGATATTCAGAGATGCGCCAGAAGCAGGCACAAGAGTGGTGCAGCGCCGGTACACTGAGCAGGTGCACAGCCAACGCGATATTCAAAGGCTGACCACCAAGGCAAGAGACAGCACAAGACGGCTGAATATTGCAGGGATGCGCCATAGCACAATTAAGGCTGAGCCAGGGAGCAAGGCAGCAGGTGCCATCACACAACTAGGGTTTCGCAATGGAGCAAGGCAGGAAGCACAGGAGCATAGCGTGGGCAGGGTAAGGGACAGAGGCACAGGGTCCCTGGCACAGTGTGGAGCAGGCCACAAGAGCAAGACACTGCCACCATAGTGCAGGGGGACGGCCGGAGGGTGGCAAGGCAGGCGCATGGCCACATGCCCTGACCACGCATCCCACTGCAGTGTATGGAGGTGACATGACACCCATGGCCACCGGCAGGCAGCATTGGGCAACACCCACAGGATGGCAGGGGACATGGCACTAGGACCAAAGCAGGCAACACACAAGCCAACAGCACACACCACACTGGCCACACAGCCCAGCAGGGAACATACACATGCCACAGGACACACACACACACACACAGAGGCCAGTGTGCGCAGACCACCCGACACAAACCTCAAGCAACCGCAAACGTACCACACAGCCACCATGCACACCACTGCAGCATGGCACCAATGCCATCTGCAAAGCAGACACGGACACAGATGGCTACCAAAATATAACTGTATTGAAACAACAAGCAACGAATCCAAACTATGTACAGTTGAACAGGGATGGGGCAGGGAATGCGGAGGACACAGTCAGGAATGTAGGATGGGGAAGGGGGGGAGACAGGGGACATGGTAGGGCTAGAACAATGGAGGAATGGGAGGGATGTCAGTGGAAGGGAGGGTGAAGCAGACCAACGGGCCCCTTGGAAGGCCCTCGACTATCAGCGCCTCTACTGCCTCCTCCTCTGTGGCCGGAACATGGCCTGTCGAATTATATGTGCCACCACAAGGGTGGCCGTGGCGACCCACAGGATCTGCTCCAGCAGCCTTGTATGGGCATCCACCATTTGGGCTCCTAGGACAAAGAAGGGGACATGGATGAGTGCACGCTGACACAACCATAGCCCACCCACCATGCGCAGCAGACAACGTTGGTATGTGCCCTACGGGGGCACACAGCTAACCACAGTGTGTGTGTGCCCACACAAGCCGCCATCCCGACTATTCACAGCCACGCACAGCACTGCACACCACCACCAACCAGGTGCAGCATGCCACAGCCATGACAGCCAAGCAAATGGCCATTGCATGGGGCTGACAACGGCCTAGCTGGGACCCGGATGCACCCACAGCCCACCTGCAGTGGCCACACACACATGCCCTGGGCACAGCATGGTGCAATGGACCATGCCGGCGAGGCACAGAATGTACTGGCCATGTGCACGGGGGTATGTGGCCCACCCCAACCGCACACAACAAAATACACCACTAAGGTGCCTACCTGCAAGCTGTGGCCCAACTGGCGCCTGACCACCTGCACCCACCTGGCTGGCCGGCAACCCTCCGTTTGTGTACCGCCACTGGCCTGCTGCTGTCCTGCAGCGGCAACCGCCATCCGGTCTCTTCGTCGATCTTCAGGGCCTAGTAGGGAGACATTGTGAGACAGACATCAGCACCAGGCAGCAAGACATGGGCCCCTCCCCAGCACAGTAAACCCCATGACCCCGCGCAGCAGCAGTGCCGAGGCACGGCACACCAGCTGTGCACCGCCATGTCCAGCGGCATTCCCAGCCACTGCCCCCCACCCACAGCAGCACGGCGTGACACCCACTGGCAACCCACACAACACCGACATGGCATGAATGGGGATAAATGCACTCACCTGGCCATGGCACAGCGCCCCTCTGGACGCGTGCCTGCAGTGATCTGAGCCAGTCATGATCCCTTCTCCGCAGGTCACCGTACCTGTAGCGGCACTGCTCCCCGCTACGGTGCGACCCTGTCTCCTCCTCAGCTCCTCGGCAACCCCATGCCACGCCTCAGTGCGTGGCTGGTCCAGGGGTACCTGCCCATAGAGGACACCAATATATGGCTCCACCAAAGCCACCAAATTCACAAGCTCCACCTGTGTCCAGTTTAGCGCTTTCAGTGTGCTCCTGCATGGCATGGCTCTATCTTGAACCGCAGCAGCATAATGGCACCGGGGAGTGCACGAGATGCACGTGCGAAGGATACGCAATATGCCTGGCGATGCGCTGGCATCCCCTATTGCACATTGGCAGGGTATGTGTGATATGCTTGGGGCAACGCTGACACATGCCGCAGTCACCAGGGGGTCAAGGGAACTTGCATGGGGTCAAGAGGGTGACACAGGCACCACCCTGCACAGCAGGCTGATAGGGCATGGGTGGCAGTCTTGCAGCTATGGGTCCAGTGTGCCCCATGGGCCATGTGCCAATGGCGCACGTGCATGACTGGGTGTACAGCGCATATGCGCCACATGCCCAATAGCAGCTGAGCGCCTTGCCACCTGTAGCGCATCATGCGTGGGAAGCACCACCAACGTACACGATGTCAGTGCGTGCTTGTGCTGTACCATGCGGACTGCACACATCACACAGATGCGCCATGACATGTGCATGAGCATCCCCACTGCGCAATGTGCAATTCCACAATATTCAACAGGCATATGCAGATGAGCTGATCAGGATATTGGTGGCGGATAGGAGGCATTTGCATCCCATTACAGTTGCGCATTCCCTCATTTGCATGTGATGTGCTATAAAGGCGCCAAGTGGCGGCACAGGCACCAGACCGGTATTACAACCTTCACAGGTAGGACGCCAGGCACTGGGCATGTCAGGTCTAGGGGGGGCCCTCGTGTGTGGCAACCAGCACTGACCTCATGTCAGTAACAGTAACAGCATGTCCGAGCAAGAGGAAGTTGAGGAGCAGGGGCCTGCATGGAATCACAGGCCCAATTTCACAAGGGTGGAGTGCAGTACCCTATATGATGCCTACCTTGACCAGGAGCCCCTCCTGAGTGGCTCCACAGGCACCCAGCAAGCCAGGGCGGAAGCATGAGTGGGTGTAGCCAGGGCCGTGAACCTCCAGGGCATCCATCGGAGGTCTGTGCAGGAATGCAAGAAGAAGGTGGGCACGGACCGCAGGCATATCAAGGAAAAGGTGGCAGCCATCTGGGCCACACGTGCTGCCACGGGCGGTGGACAGCCTGAGGTGCCGCAGCTGACACCGCAGGAGGAGCTTGTGGTGGCGACAATGCAGCACAGTGCTGTTGAGGGCATTCCCGGCAGTGGATTCCAGATGGGGGTAGCCCTTCCCTGCATTGTAGGTACAGCGGTGCAAGGGGATGTGCGTAAGGGGTGCATTGGGGTGGGGGTGCGTCGTGGTGGCACTGATGTGTATATGTTCCCTTACAGATCCAGGGCACCTGCATGCGGATGCAGCAGCGGCGGTGCCCACTGTCTGTGATGTCAGGACCCTGGAGGAGCGCCCATCCACCTCCACCGGGGTCCGTGGCCCAGACCCCTGCCGGAGCCACCACACTGTCCGCACGGATGCCTGTGGCGTGGCCATGGACAAGGCCCAGGCAGTGTTTCAGTGGGGTGCCCACCATGGCATCCAGTATGGTCAGACAATGATCGGGGCAGGATCCGTGTCCAATGATGACATGGCTGCTACCCAGGACAGTGGTGATGCTGTACAAGGGGAGGCACCCCTACAATGCACAGGACATGGCAGCGCCTATGGTGCATGGGTGGCACTGGCAGACTCGCCAGCCGCACCGCACGGTGTTGCAGTGGCCACTGTACCTGCGGTGCAGTCAGGCCCACCTGGTGGTGGGGGTGCAGCCTCCCGGGCGATGTCATGCACAGCGGCCAAAGGGGCACCGGCGGCAGCAGGATGGTGCTGCGGGTGGACCGGGTGCAGTGTGTGCTGCCAGTGCACTGCAATCAGGACAGGCCCAAGAGGGCCCCACTGTGCAGCCCCCACCTGCGTGGGGTGCTGTGACGCAGGGCCACACAACCCTCACGGGTCGGCAGGATGCCCAAGCCCCCCAGGGCACCGACCTGCTTGACGAGCACACCCGTCTGCTCAGGGCATCCGTGGAGCAACAGATGCAGGTTATGGCAGGGGTGCGTGCACTCTGCACTGAGCTGCGCCAGTCTGCAGAGAAGCCTGACCAGGACTTTTAGCAGCTCCTGGCTGAGGCAACACGCATGTGGGAGGACACGACCTCAGGCCTGGATCGACTTACTGCTGCAGTCACGGCCAGGTTAGCACCACTGGCCACCCTGGTGCAGGGCCGTCCGCGGCAGTCACCACAGAGTGCATTCTCCACCCCTCCATCCTGGCATCATGTGACCCCAGCATTGTTGTCGCCGAGATCAGCTGTGGACATCCCGGGCATGCCTGAAGTGGGCCTGTTCTGGGGCCTGCAGATGCCTGCGAGGACCTGGTCATGTTTTTGCAGCAACACGCCTGGTGGTACATCTGTGACACCCCCTGTGGCCGCCACACAGCCTGCGTCTGCTGGGCAGTCTAGGCGGGGCCATCCACATGTCCATGGTGGCCGTGCATCTGTGCGGCGGACATGATCCACTGCCCTCCCTGTCCACTGTCTGCCGCAGCCCTGTATGCACGAAGGTGTGGTATGTGCATGCCCATATCTGGGCCATGACAACTGTGGCCGAACATCATGCCCACCTTGTGCACACCCTCCCGGCCGCTGGCCACCATGGCATGTACATGATGATGCCATCACAGCACCAGCCCCCACAGTGCACTGGTGTTCAGCATCTGACCCATGCCCGCTGGCGGCCTCGGGGTGTGCATGTGTGTGTGCCCATGTGACTGTGCCTCTGTTGGTGTGGGTGCGTGGGGCTGTGTGGGTGGGGTTCACTTTTCTGTCAGGGGTACTTCCACAGTGACCTGTCCCTTGTCTGTCATCGCCCCCCTCCGGCCGTGTCTGTTGTGGGGCCCTGCCAGCCATGCCTGTTTACCGTGCCCCGGTCCCTGTGACCTGTGTGTGGACCTGTTCACCTACCTGCATGTACCATAGTGCTCCTCTGCAATGGTGTCCCTGTGCTGCTGGGCCATCCTGTGCAGCTGGGGCACCCGTCGTCTGGGGGGGGGGGCTGCCCACCACCGTTGGTCCCGGCGTCCACGTCGTCCCCACTGCTGTTCCCCTCTTCGACCTCGACAGCTATCCCACGGTCAGTGGCCATGTTGTGTAGCACACAGCAGGCCAGGAATAGGCCACAGGCCTTCGAGAGGCTGTACTGTAGGGCGCCGCCGGACCTGTGCAGGCAATGGAATCATGCCTTCAGCAGTCCAAACACATGCTTGATGATGTTTTGTGTGCCTCATTGTATCTCTCCTGCACTGGGGTCAACAGGCGTCGGTATGGGCTGAGCAGCCAGGGCCTGAGTCTGTATCCGCTGTCACCTGTGGGGGAACATGTTGGGTTAGCACATTGGTCTGTGTGGCTGCCCCTCCCTCCTACACAGCTGAACCCTCTACACCCCATGCATTGCATCACCCCCCCACGCCCTGCCCTCTTGCGCAGGGCTGCCCTTTCCTGCTGCATACTCACCTACTACGTGGCCGGTGGGGATGTCCCCACTGTCAAACCTGCGGCACAGTGCAGACTGGTGCCAGATGAAGGCATCGTGTGCTCCCCCAGGATGTGTGGCACATACATTGATTATGTGCCCCTTGGCATCACATACCGCCTGGCAGTTGACACTGGGGTAGCCCTTCCTGTTGATGTAGGCCACCCCCACTGGCCCTGGTGGTGTGCGGATGCCTACGCGGGTGCAGTCAATGGCCCCTAACATGTCAGGCATATGTGCAACCCTGTGGAACTCCTGCATGTTTGCTGTATACTCCGCGTGTGTGCTGGGGAAGTGGACGAATTCTGCAGCATGTGGTAGCAGTGCATTGAGGAATTGTGTGAGGAGCCGTAACATGGCCGACTGGGTTATGCCTGTGGTGTCCCCTGTTGGTCTCTGGAAGGTGCCCATGGTGAGCAGACACATCACGGCCATGATCTTGGTCTCCACAGACAGGGCGTGGCTCTGTCTCATGGGTGCCTGCATCTTGTCACTGCACAACTCACAGAACTGAGTCAGAACCACCTGTTCAGGCAGTACCAACCCACGATCTCAATGTTACTGTACTGTTTGAAGGTGGTGTGGGCACAGTACCACCTGTTCCAGGCATACCACCGCCTGGCCCTTCCACGGCCATACCGCTCAGCCAGCTGCCTCCTCACACCCCTCATTACCGCCTCCATCTGGAATACTGCACTGGCCCTGGCCCAGCCTGTCTGACCCCCCCCGCAGCTGTCTCCCTGGGCTTCCCCGGCTTTATGCTGCTGCTTGGGCCCCTGCACTGGGCGCATGTCTGTGTTGGTGACCCACAAGCACTTCTGGCCTGCCCACGGGCTCAGTCTGGGTCCCACACTCTGTCCCACTGCCCATTGCACCTCCTGCCTCTGTGACTGTCCTGCACCCCTGCTGCTGTCCTGCCTGACTAATGGCCCTCACCCTGTCACTGTCTGTCCCTCACTCTGTCTCCTTCTCACACTCTCTCCCTCTCTTGCTACTGCTCCCCTGGGCGCAAGCCACCGTCCCCTGCTTGCTCCACCCTTTGATAGGCTCAACTTTGCTCCGCTCATGTCCCTGTTGCTCTACGCTTGCACCGTCGGCCTGCTGTTGAATATCACACTGCACCATTGGCACACTGCGATTTGTGCAGCACATTGTTGCCCACTGAGTATCGCTCTTTAGTGCATATCCGCCATTGCATTGGCACATCTCACTTGCGCCTTGTGCAACTGCTTTGAATATCCCACCTGAGATCTTTATGAAAATATTAGTAAATCAATATCTAATGTAGTTAAAAAAATTATAAGTAGAGATCAAAGTGGCTTCATTGAGGGAAGGAGAATGCGTGATAAGTTTAGGAGGGCAGTCAATATAGCAGAGACGGTATTGAAGGTAAACTCTGCTATCCTATCATTGGACTCTAAGAAGGCCTTCAGTAGGGTCCATTGGACTTTTTATTTGAGACCCATGAAAGATTTGGCACAGTAGGCAAATTTAAAAACTGGATACAGTACATCTATTTTTCCCAGTAGCAAAAGTGAAAAAAATCAATCAAGAATTCTCAAATGACTTCTCCCTGTACAGGGGAACCAGACAAGGGAGCTCTTTGTACTCCGTTTCGTTTGCCTTTTTCATAGAGCCTTTGGCAATACAAATCAGATCTCATCCATACATTAGGAGCATTGAGATGCACGGTCATACTCATCTTATTTCCCTTGTTATGGATGACTTTCTGTTACTGTTACATTTTGTGTCAAACATGCTTCATATTCGCATCTTTCAGAACTGATTAATAAATTCAGCAAGATTTCAGGGCACAGAATAAAGTGGAACAAAAGTGAACTAAGCTTATTGGATGAAAATCTCATTATTAATTCACACCCTTATATCCTTTACAAAGAAATCAAATACTTGGGACTGTTTAAGCCTTGGGCTGTCTGACAAATATATGATTTAAACTTTTAACCAGTACTTGAAAAGATAGCAAATGATCTTAACAGCTGGAGATAGCTTCCTTTAGCTCAGATTGGGAGAGCCAACACCCTGAAATTAAATATACTACCAACGTTGCCCAAGAATGTCACTGGAAAAATATATCAGGAGAAAAAATGGGGATACAGACTGCCCCAGTTTTTGGTGGTACTGTACTACCTGGTGGCTCAAATAGAACCAGTGCAGTTACAGATAAAGCCAAAAGGTCTGTTTTCAGCTAGAAAAATCTGCCATTCCTTTCTGTACATTAAAACATGCATTTACAGTATCCCTGATAACTCTGGATAAATACAGAAAACCATTTGCATGCAACTAAGGCCACAACAAAAGTGTGGCAAACAATGCAAAGGATTCTGGGAGATGTTAAACACCTCTCTAAATTTTCTATCATAATGAATAATAATCATTTCCCTTGCTCATTAAATAATAACGTTTTTCAGAGTTGTAGCAAAGAAAGGAATTTGGTTCGATTTGGGGATTTCTTTTTCATCTCAGTTCCTTTTATGCTGTGATTCACATACCAGAAGAGCAAAGATTTCCATACTTTCAAGATGAACATTTTATATGTAGGAAAAGCAAGAATCTTCAACTGATACCTTTCTCAAAATTAGAAGAACTATTTATCCAATTAAATACAGGAAATAAGCTAATTTCTAAAATATATTTGATGTTAGAATGAATCAGAACATTCAATTAGTATAAAAAAGACTTGGGAGAATGATTTTAGGCAACAAATTACAGATAACTGTGCAAGAATAACTAGAATTTCAGAAATATGTATTAAAAATAGTAAACTTAGTTAAATACAAATAAATATCATACATAGACCAGATGACACATCCCACAGGCTAAATAAAGTTGATTCCACAATTTCTTCCATACACAAGAGATATAAGGTACATAAAGGATATAGGCATGTGATTTTGGAGCTGAAAGAAGCAGAAGCTACAGTGTGTGTTCCTAGGGATTAAAGGGAAGTATTTATTCTTTTGGCCTGGTTAGTTTGTACTGGGAGAAGGGCTTGTGGCCAGTTTTCTCCCACCATCACCACTACTCCTCACTGCCACCACTATTAAATAGGCAAGTGGACCACACTTAGTAGAGGTTCCACCTATCAGGAAGTGGCAGAAGGTGGAGTATTTTAAAGGGGGTGAAATCTGGTTTAAAGTCTTAAAGAAATTCTGAAGCAAATGTAATGGTTGTGCATTTTCTTTTTTGAGGTAAGGGTTATTCTAGGGACAGTGTTTTGAGAGAAATGTAGATTTATAGTTCTTAAGTAATACGGACACATTTATAAAGATCTGTGAAATATTTAGAGCCTAGGGAATACAGGGAAGATGTGGAGGTCAGGTCAAGGAGGCGGCTGGATGAATGGGAGGGAAGAGTGGAGGGGGAGGAATAACGGGGGTTATGGAGCACTGAGAGGCCAGGAGGGTTGTGAGCTGCAATGGGTGTGGGGCAGCACTGTGTCTGGGAACCTAGTGGAAGGGTATCCAGTGTGCAGGCTGTGCAGACAGCTTACGCTGGAGATAGAGAGCTTGAGATGGGAACTGGGGGGAGGGGACAGGAATGAGAGTGTGAGGAGAAGGGGCAGAGGAGCAGGGAGGGCTGCATCACAGGATACGCCAGACTGCCAAGGGCTAGAAGGGGATGCTTTTTTCAACATTTGGATTGATCTGCAGAAGTTTACTAGAAACTTAAATTTTAAGTACATTTACTCCAAGGACGTGTAACCATAATAGTAATTCTTTGATGGAGGATCAAATGAATGTGTCGGTACCTTTAGATGAACATCAGAGTGAATCTTTTCAGCAGTTCAGACCATGATCTACATATATACCACCCGTGATTACTGTTGTGGGTGTTTGTTTGCTCGTTTTTTGCGTTATCTGCGTTATACCTATTTTATTTTTCCGTGTTTTTATTTGCGTGTTATTTTGTGTTATGTTATCGCTTTTTAATGCCATATTTATCATTTACCATCTCTGCTTAAAATCTGGTGGATTCTTCTATCTTGGCTGTGGTCTGCTGACCTTTCTCCACATTTATTGAACGTTTGCTCAGAGATCGAGCTGAAAACATCGGAAAACTTTTTTTCCCCTGAGGTATTTTTGAGTCGGGCAGCAGATGGGACCGTGGTGACTGGGAATTGGAGTTTGAAGGCGGAGTGAAAGACTGCAGGAGGTGAAGGAGTCAGCAGCCAGTTTTGCTGTGGATTAAAGGAAGTGAAGAGGTGAAATTAGAGAAGATTCTGTCCGGTAGCAGCTGCTAGGAAAACTGCTGGAGAGTATTTTTTCCTGGCCCTGGCCCAAACCTAGTGGTGTATTGTATGTCTGCTACTGTTGGGTGCCTGTTCCTACAGTACTTCCGCTTACTTGCTTGGCAGCTGGTGGGCTACCATGATATTGAATGGGTCTGGGGAGAGGTTTGGGTCTGGGTGAGACTCTTTAGTGTCTGATAGTTTACCTAGAAATTCAAACGTCTGTACTGTGATAGATGCCCGATTTGCCGGGTGAAGAACCTGTCGAAACAGAGTTTTGGCTTCCCAGTTACTCTGTGACTCTGCCCTTTCTCCCCTCAGTTAGTATACTGACAGTCAGTGTGTGTGATTAAGTTTGAAAATCTGAACTGTGAATAAAAGACCTGCTTCCGACATACAAGGTTGTGTAGTTGAGAAGATCACTGACTTTTTCGGATTGGTTACTTGAACCTGAACCTGGGGGTGCCACTGGTGGGATTTGGTGTGAGAACTGGACCCGCTGTTGTCAGAGGATGAGTGGCGGGTACAGGGGCCTTGTGGGTCGGGGGGGAGCTGAAGAGCTTGTCCCTCACCCAGATCTGATTCATTTAGATCCCTGCTGGTGTCCCTCTTGGGGGACAGTTTGGGGTTTGGTATTGGATAGGTTAAGAACTGGAACAAGGAGTGGCATTTTGATGTGTAAGCCCATCGACCTCTGAGTTTGTGGAGAGTAATATCAGAAAGTGAGCTGGCGAGATCTCTACAGCCTAGTAAGAACATTTTTTTTTATTTTCCTGCCTGACGGACTGTTTCTTCTTTAAGACAGTTTAAAGGATTTATTCTACTCCCTGCCTGGGGGACAATATGAATGTTTTCTCTCTCACAGACAGTTTAATGACATATTGGGAATATTGACAAAGAAATGATAGAAAGTATACTTAGAATGGCAGAAAATGGGGAGATATTGCTGATGGGTTATCTGAATATGCCAGATGTTAACTGGAGTGCTGTTGCAGCAGCCACTTCGAAGAGTGGGGTTATTCTAGATGCCCTAAAGGGGGCATGCCTTAGAAAACTAGTATTGGAACCCACTCAAGAGGGAGCAATCTTAGACCTGGTTCTCTCAAATGGAGATGGAGAGAAGATCAGATGTAGAAGTGGGTAGCCATCTGGGAACTAGCAACCATCGAACAGTATGGTTCACAATCAACACAGCAATAGAGTCAAGCGATACAAAGGCAAAAGTACTGGACTTCAGGAGGGCTGACTTTGCCAAAATGGGTGAGTGCCTAAGGAATGCACTAGCAAATAGGCAGGAAGGAGGGGTGGAAGAACAATGGGGAATAATAAAAACTGCCATCACAGAGGTAACGAGCCTTTGTGTGAAGCAAATAAACAAAACAAAACGATGTAAGAAACCACTATGGTTCTCAAAGGAAGTGGCATGAAGGTTCAAGAGAAAAGAAAGCATTCAGAAAGTACAAGGAATCACAGAAGGAGCAGGACAGAGAACTTTATCAGTTAAAGCAAAAGAAGCTGGGAAGGCAGTCAGAACATCAAAGGCCCAAACCGAGGAAAAGATAGCCAACTCAGTTAAGAAGGGGGATAAAACCTTTTATAGGTACATCAGGGAGCGAAGGAAGACCAAGGGAGGGATAGTGAGGCTTAATAAGGGGGAGGGAGAGTGGGCAGAGGGAGACTGTGAAAGGCAGAGATACTAAACAAATAGTTTTGCTCAGTATTTACAAATGAAGTGGGGGAGGTACCTAAACAAACAGTAGAAACACTCTGGATACGGAAGTTGATACTAGCCCATTTACAGAAGAAAAGGTTATGAAAGAACTCTTAAAACTAAAGGTGGACAAAGCAGTGGGGCCTGATGGGATTCATCCCAGAATTCTAAAAGAACTAAGGGTAGAAGTAGTGACACCACTGACTACCCTCTTTAACAAATCATGGAAGGATGGGGTGGTACCGAGGACTGGAGGAGGGCAGATGTGATTCCCTTCACAAAAAGTGGGAGCAAGGCAGAAGCAGTAAACTACAGACCTGTTGGTTTAACCTCAGTGATAGGGAAAATGATGGAATCACTTCTGAAGGAAAGAATTGTCAGGTATCTAGAGGCCAGAGGGCACAGGACCCTAGGCAGCATGGATTCACAGTGGGAAGGTCATGCCAGACAAATCTGATAGATTTCTTTGACTGGGTGACCAAGTAGTAGATCAGGGAGGGCTGTGGACATGGCCTACCTAGACTTTAGCAAGGCATTTGACACAGTCCCACACAAAGATTAGTATACAAGTTAGCCAGCCTGGGAGTGGGTCCCAAGATGACAGCCTGGATAAAGAATTGGCTGGAGAATAGGACACAGAGAGTAATAGTAAATGGAGTCCACTCAGAAGAAAGGGGGTTACTATTGGGGTATCGCAGGGTTCAGTATTAGGACCGGTCCTCTTCAATGTCTTTATAAGCAACATTTTTTTTTTTTTTTTTTACCAGGTATAGCACACTAAGTTGAAAGCTTTTTTACAGGAGCGACCTGGGAGCACATTACAGAAGGACTGGAAGGAAAAGTATGTCTCTCTGCAGATGATTCAAAGATCTGCAACAGAGTTGATGCACAAGGTTGGGTGGAAAGGATGAGAAGGGACTTGGCAAGGTTAGAGAAATGGTCAAATGTATGGCAGCTTAGATTCAATGCTAAGAAGTGCAAGGTAATGCACCTAGGAAACAAAACCAGGAAGAGTACACAATGGGGGTGAGATACTAACAACAACAAAAATGGAAAGGAACCTGGGGTTGTCATATCAGATGACCTAAAGGTGGGCAAGCAATGTGAGAGGGCAGCAAGGAGGGCTGGGGATACTGGGATGCATAGGAGAGGCATTACCAGTAGAAAACAGGAAGTTATTATCCTCTCACAGACAGTTGGTCAGACCCCATCTGAGTATTGCGTGCAGTTCTGGAGACCCAGTCTCCAAAAGACAGACAGGATGGAAGCTGTCCAGAGGAGGGCAACTAAAATGGTGCAGGGTCTGCACCAGAAGACATATGAAGAGAGACTAAAGGAGCTTAATATGTATGGCCTCGAGGAAAGAAGGGAGAGGGGGGACATGATAGAAACTTTCAAGTACCTCAAGGTAATCAACAAAGTCCAAGAGGGTAGCATCTTTCAAAAAAAGAGGTGTGCAAGAACAAGGGGACACAATTTGAAGATAGAGGGGGGGTGGCTCAGAGGTAATTTAAGGAAGTATTTTTTCACAGAGAGGGTTGTGGATACATGGAACGGCCTTCCAGAGGAGGTTGTGGAGTCAAAAACTGTGGTGAAATTCAAGCATGCATGGGACAGTCATAAGGCCATTCTAGGGGGTAGGGGTAGGAAGAAGTAGGCTGCAGGTTAACTAGGATCTGCAGCTTATCCAGTAGGTAGGGAAATGGGCAGACTGGGTGGGCCAAGCGGTCCTTATCTGCCATCAAATTCTATGTTTCTATGTTTCTTTTAAAATATTATGTATATATTATATCCCGAATTGTACTGCTGAAGTGAGAGTTTGGTGGGGGGGATATTTGTTTCTGGTGAGGTGAGAGCTCCCAGAAATTATAAACTGTTTTGGAGAGAATTGTGGTAACTTTTCCCCCATAACTTTGTTGTAATAATTGTTTTGTTTTTATTTTTTATGTTTGTTTTGTGATGTATGATTGAGAGTTGAGTGGTTGGGTGCATGGTGTTGTGTTATTGGTTTGAATTTAGTGTTAATATTTTTGTGTGAAGATGTGTTGGGGAGTTATTCAGATGGTCAGGCATTATTCCCCCTCCCGGCTCAATGACCTCCTCCCTTTTAATTGTACCCCATTATCCCCGGAGATATATAGATACTGTAGGGCTCTGGGGATTGTGAGGAGGAGGAGGAAGGTGGAGGCCGGACCTGGAGGGGGAATGGAAAAGAGCGGACGGACTGGGATAGTGGGGACGAGAAGACACCCTGGGGCGAAATGGGTTCAGGAAAGAGGTTCCCCTTGCCTGATTCCCATACCCAAGGGCTCTGCTGGCAGCAGGCAGGTAGCTCCGTCTTCACTGGCAACTCATCCAACTCAGACGGTGTTATGTAATGCCAGGTCCATTAAAAACAAGACTGCTATAATAGCTGATGTTGTCGGATCATCGAACCTGGCATGCATCACCGAGACCTGGCTGAATGATAATGCTGGCCCTGTTTTGGCTTCAGCAGTACCAGTCAGGTACTTGGTGATACACGTCGAGACTGGATCGTAGAGGTGGGGGGGCATCTGTTTTAGAACAGAACTGAGCCTGATGGAGGTACCATTAGGAATTATCAACTCCTTTGAATGTATCCTGGGTGAGGGTGTGGGGTACAGGATTCTTCTCATTTACCATCCACCAGGTAATGGGAATGTTTTCCTCCGGGAAGTCGCAGACTTCATGGTCAATATGACATTGGGATCCTCTAGATGGCTGATCCTGGGGAATTTCAATGCTTGGGTCGATGATGAACTCCCGCAGTTTGGTCGAGACTTCCTCCAGCTAATGAATTCGCTGGGCTTCACACAGATTATTTCCTCCTCTACCTGGCCAGGGAAATCAGGAGAGGGAACAAGGGGTTCTTTAGATACATTGGGGAAAAATGAAGGGTGAAGGGGCAGATTAGCAGGATTAAATCAGGGGAGAGATGGGCACAAGACCCAGGGGAGCAGGCTGAGGTACTAAATGAGAACTTCACCTCAGTTTCCACCAAGGAAAATGGGGTGCTGCATCATACATGGGAGAGACAGAGATACTGGGGGGACCCTTACCGATCAGTGGGTCTGGGGAGAGGGGAGGCATCACTGGCAGGAGGGGAGGGCTAAGCAGGAGAAGAGGTACTGGAAGTGGAAATCACAGCAGAGAGAGTGAGGGAAGCCCTCAGCTCCTTAAGATGGAGAAAGCACTGGGGCCGGATAAATTACATCCCAGAGTGCTGAAGGAACTGCGGATCTCCTGGCAAAACCCTAGCTGAGCTTTCACCATCTCTCTGAGGACAGGGTGGGTGCCCCAGGACTGGAAGGTGGCGCATATAGTGCCTATCCACAAGGGGGGAATCAAGGGAGGTGGCAGAGAACTACAGGCCTGTCAGCCTGACATCGGTGGTGGGCAAGGTGATGGAGGGCATTGTCAAGGAGAGGCTAGGGGGGGACCTGGAAAAGTCAGGGTGCCTGGACAATAGACAGCATGGATTAGTCTCAGGGAAATCGTGTCAGACAAACCTTGTGGAGTTCTGTGACTGGGTGACAAGTGCCTTGGACCTTGGTAGACCAGTGGACGTCCTCTTTCTAGACTTCAGCAAGGCATTTGACTCTGTTCCTCACATGGGCCTGTTGGATAAGCTGGGAGAAATGGTGGTGAGGAACCAGATGATCAGATGGATAGGCAATTGGCTCCATGACCGGACCCAGAGGGTCGTAGTTGGCGGGATAGTCTCATCCCCAAAGAGGGTCATTAGTGGGGTCCCACAGGGATCAGTCCTTGGTCCCCTCCTGTTCAACACCTACGTCTCTGACATAAGGACAGGAATCAGGAGTGCGATGAGTCTCTTTGCAGATGACTCAAAACTGGGAGCGGTGGTGGATGGGAGGAGGGGGGGAGGGTGGCCCTACAGGGGGACCTGGAGGCTCTGGAAAGATGGTCTAGAAAGTGGAAGCTGAGGTTCAATGCAGGGAAATGCAAGGTACTCCACCTGGGGGCCAGAAACCCGGGCCAAGTGTACACCTGGGGAAATGCTACAAGTCTCGATGGCTGAGAGGGACCTGGGGTGGTGGTGGATGTCAAATGAACAACTCGGAGACTTGTAGGAGGGCAGCAGCCAAGGCCAACAGGATGCTGGGATGCATCGCTAGAGATCACCTCAGAAGGAGGAAGTGATGCTCCTCTGTATAACTGCTTGGTGAGGCCACACCTTGAGTACTGCGGCAGTTTTGGAGGCCACACTTAAAGAGGGACATTAAACTCCTGGAGAGGGTCCAGAGGAGGGCAACCAAAATGATTTGGGGCTTGGGGACAGGACCTATGAGGAGGGGCTCAAAGAGCTAAATATGTACACATTGGAAGAGAAGGGACCGGGGACATGATGAGGTCTTTAAGTACATGAAGAGGGTAAATAGGGAGGAACAGTCAGGGTGCTTGAAGGAAGGATGAGGGGCCACTAGAGGGCATGGGTGGAAGCTGGAGGGGAAGATTCAGGGAGAAAGGAGGAGGTGCTACTTCACTGAGAGGGTGGTGGAGCCATGGAATGCACTGCCGAGGGGCTGGTGGAGGCAGAGACGGTGGAGGGGTTCAAGAGGGGCTGGGACAGATACAGGGGAAGGGTTCTGGAAGCAAAATCCAATGCAGCAAGAATATCCGGAACTGGGAAGGGAGAAGCCAGAGAAGGCGAGGGGGGCAGCAAGGTCAGCACCCAGGGTGGGGGCTGACCAATCGAGCAGACTCGAAAGACCGTTAGGCCTATTCTGCTGGCATTTTAGTATGTTAGTATATAGATGGTCAGTCATTGGACTTGGTATTCCTCCTGGGGATGGAGATATCTGATTTGGCGGTGGAGCCAGTCGGATGGTCTGACCATCACACCATTAGGTTCAGTTTCTTGGTCCCCCCGGTAAGTCGGCCCCTACGAAGATGGTCCGGTACCGCCCTTTGAGGGGTGTTACCCCAGAAGTCCTGATGGCGGTGCTGGATCTATCGAGTTTGTTGAGTGAATGCATGGATCCTGGGGACCTGGTTCTTGCCTATAGTAAGGCGGTAGTAGGGGCCCTAGATTCCATTTCTCCTGTACGTGTTCGACCCCTCACCCTTCGCCCCAAGTCCCCTTGGTTTGATGAGACTTTGAGGGAGTTGAGGAGAGTGGGAAGAAGGCTTGAGAGATGTTGGCGGAAATCGGGTCTGGAATGTGACAGGCTTAGTTTGATGGACCACTATCGTGTTTATCAATCAGCAATTACCCATAAGAAGGCAGAATTCCTATCCAGGGAAATTGCTGCTGCACAGAATCGACCAGCCCAGCTCTTTCAGACCATGAACAGACTGTGCAATCCACTCTGTCTTCAGCCTGAGAGAGCATTTTCACAGGAATGGTGTGAGGAGTTTGCTCGATTCTTTGCAGATAAGGTTGCCGCAATCAGGTCCGATCTCCTTCTAACTCTCTCAAACAGGAGTTGTGGTGGTCGGCAGGAGATGTCGGACACTCAGTCTGTGTGGTTTGACTTTGACCGACCCACAATCAATGACATAGTGATGATCGTCCAATCACTGTGACCGATCAACTGTAGTTTGGATCCGGGCCCCACCCACCTCTTAGTAGGATGTGTGGATAAAATTGGCCCGATCCTTGCCGAGATAGTCTGGTTGTTATTGGAGAAAGGGATCTTTCCTGACCCCTTGAAGGAAGCTGTGATTAGGCCCCTTCTAAAAAAATCCTCCTTAGACCTGGAATGTCTGGCTAACTACAGGCCCGTCTCTAACCTGCCTTTTGTAGGTAAGGTTATTGAGAAGGTGGTTGCGTTGCAGCTGGACGATCATTTGACCAGCCACAATGTCTATGATTCTCTCCAGTCTGGATTTAGAAAAATACATAGTACCGAGACAGCCCTTGTTAGAGTACTAAATGACCTCCTAATAGCGAAAGATCGAAAGACTCGTTCCATCTTGGTCCTTCTTGATCTCTCTGCGGCATTTGATACCGTTGATCATGGGGTGCATTTGGAGTGCCTGTGGTTTATCTGTGGACTATTTGGTTCAGTCCTCAGCTGGTTTCGATCATTCCTCGAGGGTAGGACTCAGAGGGTGGTGTCTGGAATTTTTTTTCTCTGCATCACTCCCCCTATCCTCTGGGGTGCTGCAGGGCTCTATTTTAGCACCCATGTTATTTGCAATGTATATGCTGCCGTTGGGAGCGATCATTAAGCGGTACGGCTTGAATTTTCAATGCTATGCAGATGATACTCAGCTGTACATGTCCTTTGTGCCCGACCAGGGTGATGCTGTCTCAGTCTTTAATAACTGTTTTACCGAGATTCAGGATTGGATGACTGTGAGCTGCTTGTGGTTAAACCCCGAAAAAACTGAGGTGTTGGTTGTGGACCCAGGCCATCAAGGGGCGGGTTTGCTGACTGGGTCACCTACAGGTCTTTGTTTTGGGGGGACCCAGTTGGCGACCTCAGACCGGGTGCGGAACTTGGGTGTTATATTTAATGACTGTCTGACATTTAAACATCAGGTGTCAGCCGCTGTCAAAACATCCTTTTACCATCTGAGGAATAAAGCCCGAGTGAAGCATCTGGTTCCTGTTGATGACCTTCCAACACTGGTCCACACCTTCGTTACCTACCGCTTGGACTACTGCAATGCCCTGTACTTAGGACTACTGGGGGAAGATATTCGCCGTTTGCAGCTAGTGCAGAACGCGGCGGGCAGGCTTTTGACTGGTACATCAAGGACCAGTCATATAACGCCTGTCCTCTGTGGACTGCATTGGCTGCCAAATCAGTGGTGAATCACCTTCAAGGTCGGTCTTCTGACCTATAAGGCCCTACACGATCAGGGACCTAGTTACCTGCAAGATCTTCTTTGTCCCTACTGTCCTTCCCATCGGCTCTGATCCACCGATGAGGGATTGCTAGAGATTCCCAGGGTTCGTTTAAAGACATCGGGGCAAGATCATTTAGTTTTATGGCCCCAATCCTGTGGAATTCTCTACCTCATTGGGTGAGAGAATGCCTGACTGTCCAAAGCTTTAAGTCAGCTCTAAAGACTTATTTGTTTAATTTAGCATATCCAGACTTTTAAAATATATTTATGGATTCATTTTAGGAATTTGTTTTAATTTTATGTATTGCTCTATTGTAAAAGGGCCTTGGTTTTGGAAAGGCGCTTCTTAAAAATAAACTATTCATTCATTCATTCATTGGCCAGGGGGATCAAGCTCACAGGGTCCTGGGAGTGCTGAAAGGAGATGTTGGCAGGTGATAGGGAACATGGGCAGACAGAAATGAAGTAGAAAAGAGGTTCAAGGTAAGCAGAGATAGGGAGGGATTACAGGGGAGGGCTGGGGCAGGAGGTTGGAGACAAGAAACGGGTATGCAGTACTGGCTGATGAAACAGAGTAGGAGGTTGGGAAAGGCACCATAGAACAGGAGTCAGGGGACCAGGAGAGAAGGAAATATACAGGGTACAAGGTGAGAGGAAAACTGGGGGGGTAGAAGTGTGGGTGGCAGGAAGCAGGTCAAGTTGGCACGAACACACTAAATAAAGGGGAGGCCAAAACATGTTGGGGGTCACAATGCAGGGGCAGTGGGAGGAGGTGCATGTAGTGGAGGGGGAGGGGTTGTGGAAGGGAGCAAGCACAGAAGGGACAGAGGAGGAGGTGGAGGAGAGCAGGTGGAGATGCAGTCGAAGGAGAAGGGAGGGGGAAAAAGGAAGTGTATGGAAGGAGAGGACACTGAGGAAAAGGGGCTTGTAGGAGGGCAAACCATGGGGGAAGTACAAGGGATGGGGGAGTGAGTACTTGTATTACAGGATTCTGTACTCAGGGGGGCAAGATGGGGACATAAGGGAGCAAGGAAGAGTCGAACCTGGGTGGAATGTATGCTAGGTATGACAGCAGGAGAGTAGGGCAGTGCATTCAGAAATGTGTTAAGAAGGTGGGAGGGAAACCTCATATCATTGTGCTCCTAGGAATAAATGACCTCAAGGGCAGTACAGTGGAAGAAGTACAGGAGAGGTTCAGAGAAGTGGGGGTATTTGCAGTCGGGTGGGAGGCTCAGTGATGTTCTTCGAGATACTCCCAGTACCTAGGGCAAGCACAGTGAGGAAGCTAAGAATACAGTAGTTTAATGGGTGGCTGAAGGGGTGGTGTGCAGAAATAGGGTATGGGCTAGTAGGGGAGTGGGGAGAGACATGGCACAATAAGGGGCTTTATACCAAGGCTAGGCTGTGTCTCAGCATCGAGGATACAAGAGCATTGGGACAGGCTGGAGAAGTACATTAAAAACAACATAGATTTAAACTGAGAAGGGGAGAGGGCTGAGTCAGATAGTAGGGAAGAGGCATCTTCCTGAGGAGACTAGAAGGCCTGTCCGCTCCAGAGAGGGAGGAGGAGAATAGGGGAAGTTAGCAGGACATAAGTGGAAGGGGGAAAGATGGGAAGAGGAGGGGCAGGGCACAGGGTGGAATGTAGTATCCTTGAATGCAATGAGCTTAGCAAAAAAGTGGCAGAGTTCCAGGCAATGATGGTAGAGGGAGAGGCAGATATTGCCACCATCTCAGAGACCTGGACCATCCACTACGATTACTGGGATCTTACGATCCCAGGTTACAAGGTGTTCTGCAGGGAACAGGAAGGGGGAAGGGCTGGAGGGGTGTCTATGTCAGGGAAGAGATACTGTGTACCAGGGAGGAGGGGGATGGGGGGAGGCCAGAAACCATATGGGTATTGCTCCAAAGCCCTAAAGATAAGAAGCTCAGGATGGGGGTGGTGTACAGGCCACCCTCACAGAGCGAGGAAGTGGATAGGGAGCTGGGGGAGCAAATCAGGAATGTATAGTGGAAGACTTCAGCTTACCTAGGGTTGACTGGCAGACAGTAACTACAGTACATACTAGGGAACAGATGCTGCTGGAGGCTATTCAAGACAGCTACCTAGTGCAAGGGGTGATGGAACCTACTAGAGAGGGGAACATACTGGATTTGGTGCTACCAAATGGTGATCAAGTCCAGGATGTGGGAGTACAGGACCCTCTAGCAGGAAGTGACCACTGCTCAGTGTGGTTCCTCCTCAACACAGGGCGTGAGCCTGCTAAGACAAGGACAAGAATGTTGGACTTAAGGGAGACAGATTTTGCCAGAATGGGCAGCGTCCTAGAGGGGATTAGCTAAACTTAACCCAGTGATGGATGCTGGACAGAAGTGGGCAGTCATTAGGAAGGGGCTGAAGGAGGCCACAGACATGTGTGCCAAATCTCAGAATAAGCAGTCCAGGTCCAAAAAACTTAGCTTGCTCAGCAAGGAAGTGGAGCGGAAGGTGACGGGAAAAGATTGGCCTTCATTAAGTTCAAAAAATTGGCGCATGAGGAGGATAGAGAGGTGTTCAAAAAGGCATCTAGAGAGGTGACCAGGTCAGTCAGGGCAGCCAAGACAGAATAGGGGCTGAAGTTGGCTCAAGGGATCGGAGAGAGGAAAAAGGGGTTCCTTAAATACATAAGGGAGAAAGAGGAGAGGAGTTGTAGAGGTGACATTGTTAGAATCAAGAGGGATGGGGGATGGGTGGAACAAGGAGAAGAACAGGCAGATTCACTCAATGAGTACTTCTGCTCGTCATTCATAAAAGAAAGGGATGGCCCAATACTGCAGGGAAAAGTGGGCAAGAGTGACAGGAGGGCAGGGATAACAGATGGGGTCATCCTAGAAGATAGAGTTCTGAAGGGCCTTAAAGTCTTGCGGGCAGACAAGGCACCAGGACCAGATGGTGTACACCCTAGGGTCCTGAAGGAACTGGCGGAGGTGTTGGCAGGCCCTCTAATGGACCTCTTCAATACTTCCTTGGAAACAGGAAAGGTACCCAGGGGCTGGAGGATGACTCACATGGTGCCCCTTCATGAGAGTGGACCCAAGGACCAACGGGTCAACTACAGACTGGTAAGCTTGACTCCCATAGTGGGGAAGTTGATGGAGACCATTATAAAGTAGAAGTTGATAATCTTTCTCCATAGTAATGATCTACAGGATGAGAAACAGCATGGGATTGTCTTGGGTAAATTGTGCCAAACTAACCTGATCGACTCCTTCGACTGGGTCACTAGAGCAGTTGACGAAGGCCACGTTGTGGATGTCCTGTACCTGGACTTCAGCAAGGCTTTTGGCTTGGTGCCCCATGGGAAGTTAATGAGCAAACTGAGGGACATGGGGTTGGGGGAGAAACTGGTGTGGTAGGTCGAGAGCTGCTTGCAGAGCAGACAACGGAGGGTAGTTGTAAGGGGGGAGACATCCAAGCTAAGGCCAGTAACAAGTGGTATACCGCAGTGTTCAGTGCTGAGCCCTGTTTTGTTAAGTGTCTTCACTGGAGACATTGGGGGAGGGGGTGAAGAGTAAGATCAGCCTGTTCGCAGATGACACCAAGATTTGTGCAAGAGTGGACAACGAGGAAGGGAGGCAGGCACTCAGGGAGGATCTAGCTAAACTTGATCACCTGTCTAGGGGGTGACAGTTGGGTTTAATGCTAAGAAGTGCAAGGTCATGCACCTCGGAGCAAGAAATCCCAGGACCAGCTACTGGCTGGGGGAATGCAGGTAACAGCTTCAAAGGAGGAAAGGGACCTCAGGGTAATAGTCACAGGGGACATGAAGGTATCAGCACAGTGTAGGAGGGCATCAACAAGGGCAAATAGGATGCTGGGGTGCATTGCCAGAGGGATCAGCTCTAGAAAAGAGGAGGTCATTGGCCATGCTTGGAGTACTGTGTGCAATACTGGTGCCCATACCTCAAAAAGGATGTGAGATTACTGGAAGGGGGTGCAGCTCAGGGCTATGAATATGATCATGCAACTGGGGGAGTTGCTGTATGAGGAAAGAATAAGGGAGATCAATATTTATTCACTGTAAGAGAGAAGGGGAAGAGGGGACATGATAAAGACCTTTAAGTACTTGAAAGGCATGAACAAAGTCAGAGAGGGAGGATTGTTCCTCTTGAAGCAGGGAAGGGTTACTAGGGGGCACAGTCTGAAGTTGGAAGGGGGAAGGTTCAGGAGGGAGATGAGGAGGCACTACTTTACAGAGAGAGTGATGGCGAGATGGAACACACTGCCAGTGGAGTTAATCAAACTGAGGACAGCTTTAAGCATGGTTGGGATAGAGTCAAGGGCAGAATTAGTACAGACAACACCACAATGGTGGGAAAGACCAGGAAAGGGGAGGAAGGGAGGGGTTTGGGTGGGGCTGTGGCAGGTGTAGTAATATGAAACTTAAGAGCTGAACAATTGGGCAGATGTGATTGACCTGTGGGCCTTTTTCTGCTGTCAGATTCATAAGTTAATTAAGCAGCAGTGCAATGAAATTGGGCAAATATCTGACCCTAAATTTGTTTCACTATAAAAGATTTTGGTCATCTTCCAGTTATATTTGCTGGTAACATTTTCTAGTGCCACCAAAATTTGAGTATTTTATAAAATTTTCAATTAAGTCCCCCCCCCAAGAAAAAAAGATAACTGCTACATTTTACGTAGAAATAGCATTGTAGTGTACAGTAGAGCCTTATTGTGCATGCAAGGAAACCGCAGGTTCTAAAAATGTTCTGCTGCAGTTCAAAATGTCATGAAATGTGATTGTATCAAAAATGTCATGAAATGTGATTGTATCCTACTGCAGCAGAACAACATTTTGAAAACCTCTAGTGGTTCCACGCGGTCAGTCACGTACCTTTACTCAACAGAAATGGCAGGCTCCACATTCCCGGCAGCGGCAGTAGAAGCAGTCACATCACAGCCTCAAAACACGCAGAATCAACCAGATATTTTGAAATGCAGGATCAACCAGATATTTTGAGTTTAAAAAAAGAAAACGAGCGATCCCCAAATTAACTCCTTCTCGCTTAGCGAGAACTAAGACCACCATTTTATTTTTCTTGAAAATCCTTCCCACACCAGAATGACAGCCAATAGAAGGCTGCTCATTAAACAAGGACACGTCTGTTCCCTAGCAACCACGAACACCACCTAGCAAGCAGCCCTAACATGGAGAGCGTGATGGAGCAACAAACTTTTCTTTTTGTATTTTAAAAATGAAAACTAATTTAAATAGGAGACTATACAATATAAAAAAATAGCGCATGGGCAACCTCATGCGCAACCAACCTATTGTGCCACCTTGGGGTTCTGATTACCTTGGACCTCTCGAGCTTAGCTCTCGGGGTCTGAGGTAATCAGAACTCCTCTGTGGCACAATAGGGTCGTTGCGCATGGTTGCCCATGCACTATTCTCTGTGTAGACCTGGGAAGGGTTAGGATCAAAAAATAAACAAAGGACTCATGGTGCACAGCAGAGGAGGTACCTAGACAAGTACATTTGACAGGTATGCTAATATTTTTCTTAACTGTAGCTGAAACTACCTTTTTTGGAAAAAAACATGTTTTGTTGCACTGTTGCTTTAAGGATGCATTGTCCAGAGTTTTTGGTACTGTATATTTGAAAAAAAAAAAATAGGCCAAGACCTCCCTTTCAGTCCTGGAACTGCACTACAGTATTACGGGTCAAACAGAAACTAAATCTTGTAGAAAAACAAATAGTGTTGATTAATTTAGGTCTTACAATAATGAAGAAAGGACTCCTTCAACACTGGAAAGATCCAGAACCTCCATCATACATGGACTGGATAAATATGATGCTAGACTTCAGCAGCATGGAAGAAACATTTTATATAATGGAGAACCACCATGCTGCTTTTGATAGTATCTGGTCACCATACGAACATACATACATACATACATACATACATACTTATGAACATATGAAGAAGCCAGCAGTAGAAGTCCATTTGGTCTATCAAGTCTGCTCGTATTGTAGGGTCCACAGCTTGAGCTAATGTCCCTGCCCTCCCTTCCCACTCCTGCTGTCTTTCCTACCCATTCTCCTTATCCTCTCCCTATGCCTATCTCAGCCGCTGTTAAAGCTGCCCACTCTCTTCAACAAGATGACCTCTTCCGGCAGCGCTGGAATCAGGTTAACAGTTATGGCATTTCAGACTTTACAGTACAACCATTAATTGAGCACAGCAAATATTAAATAGCTAATATGTAGTGGAAACATAGATAATGTAATATTATGAGGGAAGTAAGGATAGGAGGAGATATCTATAGCTATATAAATGTGTGTGTATATATATATATATATACATATATACATATACACACACACACACACACAGGGGATACATGTTGGGCAGTAGTGTGATATGGAAAATATTTTCACTCCTGCAGAGTGACCTCTGGATACTCACGAATGTTGAAGGCATGAGTAAGAGTATCCAAAGGTCATGATGCAGGGGCGAAAATATTTTCCATAGCACACAACTGCACATCATGTGTCCGATGTATACAATAGGGGTTTCCAGAACTTTTTTTGTTGTTTACTTTGTCTTATGGAATAAATAAAGAAGACACAGGACAAAAAAAAGAAACTTCTGCTAAAACAAGCTGAAACACTAATTTGTCACTTGGGATGAAGCAGGCGGTATTCATTGGTAACTGAGGTATTCGTGGATGTGAAATGCTTTGCTCTTTTTTGGCTTCTTGTCAGTATGAAACTGGGTGCTGTTAGCTTGCTTTGGTTATCTGCAGAAACACAATGTACTTTTCTAGGGCTAGCAGGTGAGTTGCAGGTGGAACTGATATACTGATTAGTTTTCTAGGCTACTGAGGGTTTGGTGGAGTTCCTTCCTGATTGCTTTGTTAGGAAAACCTGCCTAGAGTGATGGTATCTACTTCAGCAGAGTCCAGCTGAGTTTTCTGATTGGTCAGGATGTAATTAAGTGATCAGGATACTGATTGTTTAAGACAGGGTTTTAGCCTGGCATCAGCGCAGTGATACTATCAGCCTGTGAGGTAAGCACAATATGTATAAATGTGAAATTTTGTCACACTGATAATATTCCTGGTAAAAAAAATCTGTGTGATTTTCTACCAGGATTTACATTACTGTGTATAAGATACATGGATTTATCCACTACTCATTTGTCTCACCCCTCTTGTATAAAAAAAAAAATATATATATATATTATATATGTATGTATATATATATGTATTTATAAAATGGGTATGAAATCTATCTCTACTGGGTGGTCGAAACACATCACATGACCGCATGTATATCAGAGCATGACCACATACCTGCACTTTCACCCACTCCTCCAAATCAGTTTTACCATTTTATAAGATAGATAACCCACTCTATGGTGTGCGGTTGCACTCTGATATAGGCACGCCTTGGGTGGTTGATGCACTCGGCCTGCGACCTTATGCGCAACGCACACCAAGGCGTGCTTATATCGAAGCACAACCACACACCCCAGAGGGGTTTATCTATTACATATACACACACACACACATTTTATATATATATATATATATATATATGGGAAAGGAATAACATGGTTATGAAGAAGACATACTGGCATGATTCTGAAGATGAAGAAGTCCTCAGTAACTCTGTAACTTAGTAATGCAAGGTAGAAGAAGGCATTAGGCCCATTGAGTCTACCTTCCCATGCCATGTGGGCTGTTGGGTCCTTAGTCCCATGATGTATTTATCTAATTTGTTTTTAAACTGCAGGGCATTTTTTGACTCTATTATGATTTGGGGTAATTTGTTCCACAGTTTGAGTGCTCTAATAGTGAAGTAGTATTTCCTTTTATTTGTTATGACCCTAGGAACCACCAGTTATTTAGTGTGGCATCTAAGGTTTAATGGTTTGTTTGCATAGGTAATGTTACATGTTACAGTCCTCTACGTTTCTGAACCAAAAAAGATATTTGGCAAACGTAAATATAACAAGATTATCATAATGAATGTGTATAATATATTCATGGTTTGAGACTTGTTTCATAGAACCTTGGCTGGAAACATCAAAAAACCAGCCCCCCTACGCCTCCACAACTACCAGTCTCCCACAAAGAACTAAAGGCCATGCACATCAGAATTAGGAGTCTCCTCCCTAAATGTTATCTTTTAAACTACTGGATAACCCAGAATGCCCCCGACATCCTACACCTATCAGACACCTGGCAATCTGCCAAAACACGTGATTCATTTATCTCCTTCTCAGGCTACCACATCATCCAGCAAGATCGTGGTAAAAAAAGAGGAGGCAGTGTAGCTTTGATCATAAGACATCTATATTTCTCGGTAATGAAAAAAGAATCCTGCCTCGGATCCCATGAGCTGATTCTAACCAAATTCTCCTTTCCCCACATTCTTCCCCACTTTCATTTGGACAGTCTGTGCTTCTCCTTGGCTCGGTCAGGATGCTCTTACAGCATGCATCTCTGCTCTCCCACCACTACTACTGTGTGGGGATTGTAACATCATCTGACTGTCCCCATCATCTAAGTCCACGGCCTCCAGTTTAGAATCCCTAAATCTCACATAGCTAATCATGGAACAAACCCACTACAACTCCCGTTCCTCTAACCATAGATTGGGTTCTCTCTTCCCATCCTCACTGAATATACACAACAGGAGTCCTCAACCCCACCTTAAGTGACCACTGTATCACCTACTGCATTAGAAAAACACACCTACCCAAATCCACAGCAAAGTACATTGAAACACACCCACTAAATTCGCTAGACACTAACTCCCTTCTCTCTGACTTATACAATGCCAAATGGGCTCCAGTTTACTCTGCAGATACTGTTGATACTGCCCTAGCCCAGTTCATAAGTATCTTCAACAGTGTCTGGGATTTCCATGCCCCCCCCTTAAAAAAGTTAGGGTCAGGAAATGCCACCACCCCTTGATTACTGCCCCTATAGTCGCCCTCTGCAAAACCCGTGACAAAATCTGGTCCACCTTCAAAGCCTCCCTAACCCAAAGCTTAAGACAAGCATATAACACCGCGAGAAATGCTTGCACTAAGGCAATTTGTTGTGCAAAGGCTGATTATTTTAAACACCAGCTCAACACTGCACACATCTCCTCCTTCTGGAATTTAGTGTCAGTAGCTCAGTAGGTAGCACATTCGTCTCTGAGGCCGGGAGATCAGAGGGCTCTGGGTTCAGTTCCCACATCTGGCACTTGGGTTAATATCCTGGTACTGACACTGTAGTGCAGCATGAGAGGGGTGCTGCACTTCTGAGGTGCCGTCTTTTGGATGAGACATTAAACCGAGGTCCCATCTGCCTGGATTGGTGGTAGTTCAGGTGGATGTTAAAGATCTCATGGCACTTATCAAAAAGAGTAGGGGAATTTCCTCGGTGTCCTGGCCAAATTGCCCTCATTCACTAAAAATACCACCAACAGCTTAATCTGGTTCAAGGTCAGTTGGCATTCATCTGTAGCCCCCTCCCCCGGGTCGTGCCTGAAAATAGGCAGGATTTGTCTAGTGCACTTACCCGGTCAACAAAAACTAAAAAAATAAAAATAAAAAAATAAAATAAAATATAGTACACTACACTGTCGACCCATCTCCACAATCTAACACCCCAACTCTTAAGCACAACAGCATTGAAATGATGGACCCCATCCAAGTTGCAGATACCCTCAACACCTTCTTAACTTTTCGTGCTTCCCCTGACCCTATCACACCTCCTCCACCTGCCTCCAAACCCACTCCAGAGTGCATGCCAAATAAAAACTTCCTTCTAGCCCCCGCTTCCATGAACAAAGTACTTCTTGCCCTTATATCCCTCAGTATGTCTTAATCTAGCCCAGATGGTTTGCATCCTAGTCTCCTGAACCTCTCTGGCACTGCCATCACTCTCCCCTTCCCCTTTATTATAAATATGTCCTTGTCCTGAGGCACAGTTCCAAAAGTCTGGAAATCAGCGTGTCATCCCTCTCCACAAAGGTGGTGATCCCAATTCACCTAGGAACTACCACCCTATCTCCCTCCTCCCTGCCTTGGCAAAATTTCAGGAACGCCTCATACAATCCAGACTGACTCAGTTCCTCATCACCACCAACAACTTCCTATCCCCCTACCAGTCCAGCTTCAGAAAAAAACACTCCACCATGTCCTCCCTTCTGTGTGTCACTGGTCACATTCAATCAGCTGCCAATAAAGGCCACTTCACTGTCACAGTCTTCGTTGATCTGGCTAAAGCTTTCGACTCAGTATCCCACCCTCTTCTTCTGAACACACTAGAGGATGCAGGGCTCGCCCCTCCCACCATACAGTGGTTCAAATCTTATCTCTCTGAGACATCAGTCAGTTAAAATCACCAACTCTTCCTCTCCCTCCCACCCTATCCTAGTAGGCGTCCCTCAAGGCTCCATACTCGGCCCCATCCTGTTTTCTGTATTCATAAATAACCTCCCATCTTGCCTGTTCCACCTCCCTCATCCATATGTATGTGGATGATACCATACTATTCACCTCCGGTTCTGACCCAGCCACTATTCACTCTGCGCTGTAACATGACTTCCACTCGGTTCAATCCTGGTTCCAATTGAAACAACTCAAACTAAACACATCTAAAACAGTCTATGATTTTCAGAACATCTCAAAGAATTGCCAAAGCTATCAACGCCTCACCCATCACCTCTCTCTTGATGGTACCCAGCTAAAGGTTATCCCTTCCTACAAGCAAAGGCATAGCTACTGATGTGCCTGGCACACCACAGTGTGCTGCAGACCAGTGCAGGGGGTAGCAGGAGCCGGCTGGCATGCATTCACAGATTTCCTTTTTTCATTGTTTTGTTTTTCACAGGCTTTTCCTGGGGCTGTAAATGATATTTGCAAAGTTTGAAGGGGGTGGAAGAACTCTCTCCAATGACGTACATGCCTGCGCCTAGCTGACCTAACTGAGACATATATGCTTCATTCTCAATCAGGTCCGCTGTTGAAGAAAAGAAGGCATGGCTAGTAAGGGGTGGGCCAGGTGGGCTCTTTAAATCCGCCTGGCAGTTAATGGTCATTCTGATTATTCGGAGGAACTTTGGAAGAAAGAACTGAGCTGAAATGAGTCTAGCCGCCGCACCGAGAGATCTTTGAGTGAGCTACTGTCTGGAGTAGTGCCGTAGAAGAAGCTGTACGCTGAAGCCGGAAAGTATTCGAATAACAGATAATCTCATCCTCCACTCCGTTTCTCCACTACTGAGCTGCAGAGAGAGAGAGAGAGAGACTTGTGAGGAGTGAGAGAGCTTTGTCGCCACTGTCCAGGACCGGGGAGAGATTGAAGGAGTCGGAAACTCCAGACAGAGGAGAAGAGACTGCTTTGCTGCTTGGTGCAGTGGGAGAGCATAGAGACCTGCGTGCTTATCCACGGGGAGCCTTCCTTACTTCAGACCCAAGCCAACCAGCACTTTACCACCTGCTGTCTACTACTCCTCTCAGCCTGAACTGTACAGTGTCTTGACTTCAGTCAGTGTTCCGAACTTCCTGTTCAATTCTCTACCCGGACTCACGGAATCCTTAATGAAAGTAACATTTTTGCTGGTTCCGGTGACTTCTGCGTCATGGATTCAGTCATGTATTTCAACCCCCCCCAGTAACGGTGCATCTCGCTGCTGCCTGCCACTGTACTGTTTAGCCTGTCCTGCTCTAGTCAAGAAGAGGAACTTTGGACACCATCACACACCACCAACCCTTTAATCTGTCCTAACCTACCAGTCTGCCAGTGGGTGAAGAGACCAATACCATCATCTGCTCACCAGGTACCTTTTTGGGGGTTAATGTGTGGCACTGTGCCTGTGGTGGGTGGGCAAAGTTGTATCTAGTATCTAAGTAATAGTTTTTATGTACTGTATATAACTGTAAGGCAAACCACAAAAGGAGTAAGCTCAAGGAATGTGGTGCTACAATGCCAAATTAGAAACCTACAATTGCAGCAGGCAGAGCACTCCCAACCAAACATGACAAGAGCATTAGAGCACAGGTCTTGAATAAAAGAAATGTATTTTACATAAAAAAAAAACTAGCCCTCCATTATGTGTTTTTTTTTATGCAAATAAATTTTTTTTATTCAAGATCTGTGTCCTTGTTATGTTTGGTTGTGCGTGCTCTGCTTTTTGCAGTTGTATATAACTGTAAGGCAGCATGGCAAACAACCTTGTGGCTCCATGAGCTGACCAGAGCCTCAGGGTGGTCATGAGCTCAGAGGGCTATAATTAATGTAAGTCATTTGGGCAGTAATGTTTCAAACCAGTTCTGCAGAAATGTGTGCTTTGGGTATTGCTTATAGAGTTAGGAGTTGTCTTTCTGTGCTAGTTTTTATTTTTAGCTTCTAAGAGGGCTGTCATCAGTATGTCATTGGGCAATAATGTTTAAAATGCACTCAGCAGAAATGTGTGCTTTGGGTATCGCTTATAGAGTTAGGAGTTGTCTTTCTGTGCTGGTTTTTATGTTTAGTTTCTAAGAGGGCTGTAATCAATATGTCATCAGGCAATAATATTTAAAATGCACTCAGCAGAAATGTGTGCTTTGGGTGCTGCTTTTAGAGTGAAATATTTTCTTTCTCTGCTGTTTTTTTTCAGCTCTTAAGAGGACTATAATTAATAGAAGTCATTGGGTAGTGTTTAAAATTAACTCGGCAGAAATGTGTGCTTTGGGAAACAGATGTTGACGGCAGATAAGGACTGCGAAGCCCATCCAGTCTGCCCATTTTCCTACCTTATGAATGTGCCATAGACCTTTACTCTGTCAATCGCCTAGCTATTCATGTTCATCTGTATTGCTCCCTTATGCCTACCCCATGCCTGTTTGAAGTCCTGCACTGTATTCATATCGACCATCTCCTGAGGTAAGCCGTTCCATGCATCCACCACCCTTTCTGTGAAAAAGAAACTCCTCACATTACACCTTAATCAGCCTCCTCCTAATCCCATGATGTCCTGCTATTTTTCTTATATTGAAATGTTAGATTCTTTCACCTTGTTAATGCCCTAAAGATGTTTGAATGTTTCGATTATACCACCTCTCCCCCTCCTTTGCTCTAGGGTATACATATAGAGCTCTGTTAATCTGTCCTCATGTTTTTTGATGCAGTCCCTGCACCATTTTGGGTGCCCTTCATTGGACTACCTCCATTTTGTTAATGTCCTTGTGCAGGTTCAGCCTCCAGTACTGCACACAGTACTCCAGATGGGGCCTAACCAATGTCTTGTAAAGAGGGATTATTACCTCCCTCTTATGACTTGCGACACCACTGCTAATACACCCAACATCCTTCTAGCTTTGCCTACTGCTTTAGTGGTCTGCTTGGATGATTTCAGGTCATCAGTGATGATGATGCTAAAGTCTTTCTTCCCTTGTGATTGCCAGCATCTCCCTTGCCAGTCCCGACCTATAGGTGGCTCCAGGGTTTCTGTTCCCTATGTGCATGATCTTGCACTTTGCATTAAACCCCGGTTGCTAGTCTTCTGACCTGCCGCTAAAGCTAAACTCTTTTTGGTGAGAAGTGTGTTCTTTCTCTGCTGTTTTTTTAGCTTCTAAGAGGGCTATAATTGAAGTCATTAGTCAATGCTAAAAATGAACTCAGCAGAAATGTGTGCTTTGGGAACTGCTTTTATAGTGACTGTGAGGTGTTTTCTTTCTCTGCTGTTTTTTTTTTTTAGCTCCTAATAATCAAGGCTTGTCAGTGGTTGCATGTTTTTTTTTTATTTAGTATGACTGTTCCTTGGTCCTGAATGAGCACTTAATGAATAATAATAAAAGTAATACCTAAAGTAGCTGCTGCTGTTAATGCTGTCCATGAAAAACATGTGATGTGCCTAAATGTGCTAAGGTATTGCATTTATTATTCTGAAAAAGAGTTGCACTGAAAATTTTGAGAAAGCAGTATCCAGGTGCTGACAACTGCAAAGTTAGGCAGCCATAATATTGTAACCAAAAGCCAGTCTGTTAGACTGAAACCTTTTGGTGGTGTGGTGGCATGTCTAGTGTGGTGGGGATGGACCTCTGTGGGACTGGCTACCAATGATGAGGTACATAGACTGGACACAGTGCAATGTTGTAACCAAAAGCCAGTCTGTCAAACACCTGTTGGTGGTGTAGCTAGTGGTGTGCTGGTCTATAATACAGAAAATGATGCTTGCGTCAGTTGGGGGGGGGCATGGATGGTGGAGGGGTAGCTCACCCTAACCGGGGGGGGGGGGTAGCAGTGACTCCATTTGGTGTGCAGATCTGAAATTCCTGGCTACACCTCTGCCTACAAGTACCTAGGAGTCTGGCTGGACCCACAATAAAATTTCTCAATTCACATTGATTACATAGCCACTAAACTTCACCCAAAGCTTGGAATCGTCTACCGAAACAGAGCCTCTCTCCCTCTCCCCGTACTTTGGGAACTTCTGACAAAGATGATTATGCCAGTTTTTGACTATGCTGATACTGTGTACTGCACTGCATTATCCACCTCACTCTCGCAACCTGACTCCCTTTACTGTGCTTTCTGCCATTTCACCTCCAACTCTCTATACAAGTCTCACCACTGTTCTCTGCTCTCCTGCCTGAAACTCCCTCTGCTCATGCACAGGCATCTCATCCACTCTATATCCTTCATCTCCAGATTCTGGTTCAGTCTGCTCCCCTCTTACATCTCTTTTCTCCTCTCTCCTAGCCTAGCCTTGACATATTCCCTATGCTCAAGGGATTCTCATTCCTTCTCACTCCCCACTCCATCCTCCAACATGGGCAAATCTGTCTTCAGCTGTCATCTCCCCTCCTCTGAGGAACACTCAATTTCCTCTCCTTCGCAACTCTCCCTCTCTTTTTTCTCTGTCAGATTGCTGCTACGCCTCCTACCCTTCCCTATTTGTACCCATAACATCACATAGTACTTAACATGTTTGTTCCCTATTTGTGTAGCCTGTTTTGCTGTATTGTTAATATGAAATGTTTTGTTATGCTTCCTATTGTGTACAAATGTATAGTATACTTTAATCACTTGCTCCCTTTTCCCCTCCTTGGCTCAATGTGCCTTTCCCGTTCACCAAATCTTTAAATAAAATAAAACCAAGATCTAATTCCACCTAAGTCATCCATCAATCTGGAATTAGATCATAGTGCTATGAAACCACAATTATGTTGTACAAATTCATTGTGATAATCTTGTAATATTCATTCTTACCATTAATTTCATCACTGGTGCCTGATTTTGCAGCCTCAGCCACCAGAAGTGAAAGTAAGCAAGCACTGGAGCAGGCACAGGTAGACAGCAATTGAAAAAAAATGTAACAAACAAAATATACCCTAAGAGTACCAGTAAGGCTGTAATGGTATCTCTGGGTTCTGGTGACAATTATAAAACACTTTTGTTTCAAACTTATGAACATACGAAAAGAGCCAGCAGAAGAAGACCACCCAGTCTATTGAATCTGCTCGGTAAGTGATGCAGGGTCTGGCCTTGCGATTTATGCCAATGCCCCTGCCCCTGCAACAGTCTCTTCCTATCTCCCCCCCTTTCCCCTTCTTTAGTCCCAAGGGTTACCTTTGCGCTTGTCCCAGGTTCTCTTAAGTGTTCCCACCATCTTTGCTGATACCATCTCCTCTGGCAGCTTATTCCAGGCGGACACCACCCTCTTTGTATAGAGATGCTTCCTTACATTCCTTCTGAATCTCTCCTGTAGGAGTAGAAGGCCTTCAGCATCAGGTTCTTGTCAGAGATAAACAAGTGGAAGGAATGACAGACTGTGGCAAGTCATGTAATAAACAAGTTTTACAAAAACACAGACTTACAACCAGCAGTAACAAAAATACTGGGAGAAACACAAGTCTCCCTATGTCTAGACACAGCAATTCTCAGTGAACCTTTCTAGAATAGTGCTTTTTATAGGGAGATAAGGCAAAAGGTGCTACAGTTCTCATTGGCTGAAGCAAGTGGTACCACTAGATTGCTGAATAGGAAATGTAGAGACAGAAGAAAGAAAAGCATTACGTGATAATGAAGACGTACCATTAGAACAAAGGCGATACAGAAGTTCCTCAACAGGTACAAGGTCATTACGGTGCAAAAGCAGTGTCAGCAGAAAAACATGTGAAAAGGAATACTTTGGTAAAAAGATATGGTTAGGCTCAAAGCACGTATGCCTCATATAAGCAAATGCATAACGTTAAAATACAAGCAAAATGAACATTACATATAACAGAAAACTAAGAAATAATGCTGTAAAATGAATGTATACTGTATAGTGTACACAATTAGCAAGCATGATCCCTAGTACCCATGCTTGTACAGTGGATACCCATTACTGCATGTTAGTGCAATACAGCAATATTACAGTGATGATAAAACATCTGTCATTGGCATGTGCATGAGAGTGCAAGGAGTGTGGGACCCAGGGACAACATTCCCCTCCTTGTTGCTCAGAAGGGGCAACACAACCATAGGGAATCGGTTGGACTAATTTACAAGCCCGAGGCATGAGCCTTGTAAAGGAATATGTTGATCATAATATTGCATGAGAGTACATCGCAGACGTTAGTATTAATAATACATGATAAAAGTAAATCAAGGTTACATCTGTGATGGATAATCACAGATTGAAACTGAAATAGAGAAAAATTTATGTAGTTTGTAAAAAGCAAACAGATAGTCAGGGTTACTGTCAGAAATGGGCCTGTTCAGGAGTTGGTACAGGGGTGGTCACAGATGGAGCACAAATGGTGTGTCTGTAAAACAGTGCAGAACTCAGGGATGTCAACACCACAATTGAGATATGTGAAAAGATGTCAAGTAAAACACAGAACATAATGACATAACAGTGTCTGTTGATGAAGAGTTAATTGAATCCACTTTGAGAGTGCATAAGGTAGATGTTACCTGACTGTTGAAGTGTGGCACACCCTTGGAGCATGATTGAAAAATCTGTTAATAATGTCTCTTGACAGATAGGTCCTTATAAAACATATATGACCAGTTTAGAAAGTTCATATGAATAACAGTCCATAAAGTTCATAATTTTGCAGAAAGATGGTAACCCCACAGGGCACATGGGGTTATGTAGATGGTAACAGATGAAACACCATCATAGTAAGAAAGTCAGTGTTCATGTTACTGGCTACTGAATGGCTGGATTGGCAGAGGCCTTGGCATTGGATTGTGCATTGGGTCCTTTAATGAAATATCCACACACACTGGAATAGCGTTTGTGTTATGGAAGTTAATCACACCCAGGCACAAAGACTGACAGTTCATAAGTGATACTCCATAGAAAAAAAAATCAGTTTGTATGAGGTGCCAGCCAGAACCGGGAAGAGCAGCAGTGAAAAAAAATGGATGTATTGCTTGAAGACCAATTCAAGAAGAATCTTCTTGCTGAAGTCAGGGATTACCTCCAGCCCAGGCTTATCTTAACAGTAAGCAGAAACTATAGTCTTGATTGTAGAATCTGAATTAGTTGGACCTTGTTCAGTTGATTTAAAGTTCTACAAATAGGTGTAATTTTGCTGAAAACATTACACCTGCAAAGGTAATGTCCTGTTTCGTGTAGTAGTGCTTATAAGGAGCCAGTAAGACACAAAGATGGTCATGACATTGAAGCTGTGGCAGTTTTCTTTTTAGGAAAAAGATGAATGTTTGTGCAGCTTAGACAAAAGTGTTACTGGTGTTATGTATGGAGATGTTATGTGTGCGGCACCATGGGAACCTGCAAACTTGTAAAGTATGTTAGAAACTGAGTTAAGAACACATAAATAACAATCTTTCATACCAGTGACCTTTTTGTTTTGTAAAGATTGGTGTGACAGAGCCTAAATTTCTGACAGTTGTGGAAAGAGAAAAATAAAAATGGGGCATCGACCACACACCTGGGGGTGCAGGGAGAGGTCCAATAATACCATTTGACCATCTGTGAATCCATGACAATATGTTTACACCCTGCTTTCAGATAGCAGAAGAGGCTATGACTGTGATTAACATGATTTCCCTGTCTGTGTGTTGCTGGCAGGCCTAACTGAGGCCTGTGTTATAAAATAACAGACTTTAAACATGTAGCTTATGGCAATATGCCTGTCACACTATGCAGTAGTGGGACAAATATATATTGTTTGCCTATACCAACTGATGATAGTGCCTATTGCACCTGTGACAAGTGAAAGGGTCTACTTTCTTTACACTATATAGTGAAATACTCCAAAGTACTGAGTGAGGTAGGGTCTACTGTGGAGCCTTGAAGCATAGGTTCTGGAGCAGAATCTAAATTGTGCCATATTATAATTGTTAAGATTTAAAATCACAAGTTGTGCATAGAGTGCACTTTAATTTCAAGGGGTACCTGGGAGTGATGATGAAACAGAGCATTAATTTGTCTGGGATTTTGCTTGGAACATACTGTAGGGGTGGGTCAGCAATGCTGGCCCCAGTATCTAGGTTTGGTTATGGGCATTAAAAACATTCATAAATGTGGAGCACTTATCTGAATACACACTTGATAAAGTGTAGCGAGATGTATATCAAATCATAATAGCAAAAACAGAAAACACAATTTTTTTGTACTAGAACAATGTCAGTATTGAGAATAATGCATCAGATACATTTTAAACAACAGAACAAATGTAGACTGCAAGTTAGTTTAGAGTCCGGGAATCTTAGAGCATTGTGAATCCGCTTGTGTTGAGCACAACCATGGAATAAGTTGCAGAGGGATGAGTATAGTTTAAGTTAGCAAGTTGCAGTCCTTGGTAAAAAATTGCTTAGTTTTGGTTGAAAGAATTATTTCAGCAACCACTCTGTTTTTTTGCTAACCTGTAAGGCTTTTTCTGGATATGCAATGCTTTAGAACTTTGAAATTATAGAAACTTGTTTGTGCTTATAGAAGGCAGATGATTGCATCCATTGCTGTAAGGCTATGGGAAGCTGTTTTGTATTTGGCTGATCAGGATAAGAAAGCTGAAAAGACAATCAAAAGATACAAATATGTGGAAATACATACACAACCCCTTCCCCACTCCAGCTCGGCTGATTACTTGTTGAGGGCAGAACCCCTTGTACCAATGATACGTTTTGTGCAGTTTAGCGGTTTGCACTAGAAAAAGCAGAGGGACTGAGCTGGGTTATACTATCAGGGTGGGATATTCAGACTGCGCCAGGCTGTGGCACAAGCCTGGGCTTAGTTCAACTTGGATGCTCAGGGGCGATGACCTGGTGATATTCAACGGAGCTGCGCCATGGCACAGCATCATTGAATATCACTCCTTGGCCACCCGCAGTGCACATGGCGCAGTGGCACTGTGCTAGTGCAAGTGACCAGAGTGGAGCAGGGAGATGCGTTAACGCAAGTGCCGTTGCGATAGGCACAACTACCACGATATTCAAAAGTGCACATGCAAATGGGGCCATAATGTATGCAAGGTGCAAATGGATCCATTTGCATGTCATTATGACACCATTCGCATGCAGGTGCGCCAATCCCCGGTGACTTGCGCCTATCGCCCTGCCAGGCTGCAGCCGTTGGGGACCGACGCTCCCTGCACAATCGGCAAAGTGCCCCACTGCCCGATCACGGGCATATGTTATTAAGAATAGTCCCATATCCCTGGTTGTCCAGTGGACCGCTCACAGCCCAATCGCGGGCAGATGTACAGTACAACTACCCACCCATATCCCTGGTGGTCCAGTGGACCGCTCGCAGCCTGATCGCGGGCATGTGTTATAAAGATTAGTCCTGTATCCCTGGTGGTCCTGTGGACTGCTCGCAGCCCGATCACAGGTGTCAGTAATATCATATGACAAACCAATCCAACCCTGGTGGTCCAGCGGTACAACTCTACTCACCGCCCACTGGGCCCTACCACCCGCTCCCCCACGGTCAGCAGTGGGCGCTCCACCACTTGCTGCCATGCCGCTACCGACTGACTATGTACAGTAGGGCTGTCGCCATTGGTCCTGAGCGTGAGCCAATGGGCATGCATCGTGCTGTGCTACAGTCAGAAATGAATGGATCCATTCACATAACTGGACTGTGTAGTACAGTACAGGCTGCATGCCCATTGGCTCACGCCAGGACCATTGGATGGCCAGTCCTACCGTATGGAGTTAGTCATCGGGCAGTGGGGCAGCATGCTGGTGGGGAGCTGCCACCCGCCGCTGACTGAGGGGAGGGGCGGTGGGGCTCAGTGGGTGGTGGGGAGGGGGTACTGCTGGACCACCAGGGTTGGATTGGTTTGTCATATGATATTACTGATGCCCGCGATTGAGCTGTGAGCAGTCCACTGGATCACCAGGGATATGGGAGGGTAATTTTACTGTACTTCTGCCTGCGATCGGGCTTCGAGCGGTCCACTGGACCACTAGGGATATGGGACTATTATTTTGCTACATATGCCCGTGATCGGGGTGCGAGTGGTCCACTGGACCACTAAGGATATAGGACTATTATTATTTCTACATATGCCCACGATCGAGCATAGGGGAGCACCACCATGAAGGTGCTGCCAGAGCTCAGGTGGCCACCCACGGGTGGCAGATGCCGTGTTGCGCCCTGCAATACAGCAGCTCACCTGTGGGTGGCCAGCTGTTCCTTTTTTTGGCTCACCTGTGTGCATCGCAGGTAGGGGTTGTGCATGCATGGGCTCAGCACATCCTAGGCTGAATATCAGGATGTGCTGAGTATACATGGGCACACCCATTCCTACCTGCACCACATACATTACGTGCTCCGGTGTACTGGATTTGTGCCAAGCTCAATCTCCCTTTGAATGTCGCGCCAGGGCGCATCAGTGGGTTGCGCGTGGCGCAGCTGTGTTGGGCCATGTGCAACCCTTCTGCATATCCCGCCCACAGAATACACTGAGTTTTTTCCGAGCCTGTAAACAACAAATGGTTATTAGCAAATACTCGTTTTCTTTTATTTACCCCATGAGGAAACAGTGATGTACTTTGCAACCTCTGTGGGCATTGCACTGGAAGGAAGAGTATAGTCCCCCCTCAAGCTCCTACTGTAGTAAAAGAGGCAGTTTGAGCACTGTAGCAATAAAAGGTTTGAGCTGTTGGTGGTGACGTGGATGCTGAAACAGAAATAGTCTGGCAATTGTAGTAGCCAGACAGTCAGCACCTTAAAAAGGTGTGCGCTTGATAAATGGTAATGGGGTGGTCCCATTGCTGTCCCCAATAAATATACTTTTTAAATTATAACAAAATTATATTGCAATTATTTTAGAAAAGGTGGCTTCATACGTTACCAAAAGATGGGGTACTTTCTTTTTCCTAGGAGAAGGAAAAAGAAACACAAACTACACAATCTGAAAATAAAACAGGATTATTTAGATAGAAACATAGACTTTTACGGCAGATAAGGACCGCTTGGCCCACCTAGTCTGCCCATTTCCCTACCTACAGGATAAGCTGCAGATCCTAGTTAACCAACAGCCTATTTCTTCTTACCCCCCACAAGAATTGCCTTATGTCTATCCCATGTTTTCTTGAATTCTCCTACGGTTTTAGACCCCACAGCCTCCTCAGGAAGGCTGTTCCATGCATCCACCACCCTCTATGTGAAAAAATACTTCCTCACATTGCCCCTGAACCACCCCACCCCTATCTTTAAACTGTGTCCACTTGTTCTTGCACATCTCTTGCTACCCTCTTGGACTTGTTGATTCCACTGTGGTATTTAAAAGTTTCTATCATGTCCCCCCTTCTCCCTCCTTTCCTCTAGGGTATGTATATTAAGCTCCTTTAGTCTCTCTCCTCGTATGGCTTCTCTTGCAGACCCTGCACCATTTTAGTTACCCTCCTCTGGACTGCCTCCATCCTGTCTATATCCTTGCGGAGATGGCGTCTCCAGAACTGGATGCAGTACTCCAGATGGAGTCTGTCTGTACAGAGGGATAACAACTTCCTGTTTTCTGCTGGTGATTCCTCTCCCTATACATCCCAGTATACTGCCAACCCTCCCTTCTGCCTTCTCACATTGCTTGCTAACCTTAAGGTCATCTGATATGATTACCCCTAAGTCCCTTTCCATTTTGTTGTTGTTACTACCCCCACTATGTAATCTTCCTGTTTTTTTGTTTACCAGGTGCATTATTTTGTACTTCTTTGCATTGAATCCAAGCTGCCATACTTCTGACGATTCCTCCAACCTTGCCAAGTCCCTTCCCGTTCTTTCCACGCCTTCTTATGTATCAACCCTGTTGCAGATCATTGTGTCATTTGCAAAGAGGCATACTTTTCCTTGCATTCCCTCTGCAGTGTCAGTTATAAAGACATTAAAAAGGACTGAACCCTGCGATATGCCACTAGTAACCCCTCTTTCTTCACAGTGGACTCTATTTACAGTTACCTTGTGTGTCCTGTTGTCCAATGTTTTACCCAGGCTACCACCCTGGGACCCACTCCCAGGCTGGTTAATCTGACTATTAATCTTTTGTGTGGGACTGTGTCAATTGCCTTGCTAAAGTCTAGGTAGGCCATGTCCACAGCCCCTCCCTGGTCTACTACTTTGGTCACCCAGTCAAAGAAATCAATTAGATTCATCTGACATGACCTTCCCACTGAGAAACCCATGCTGCTTTGGGTCCTGTGCCCCACTGGCCTCTAGGTATTCAACAGTTCTTTCCTTCAGAAGTGATTCCATCACTTTCCCTAACACAGAAGTCAAACTGACAGGTCTGTAGTTTCCTGCCTCTGTCTTGGTCCCACTTTGGTGAAGGGGACTCTCATCCACCTTCCTCCAGTCCTTAGGCACAATACCATCCTCTCATGATTTGTTAAAATGGGTAGTCGGTGGTTTCACTAGTTCTCCCCTTAGTTCTTTTAGAATTCTGGGGTGAATTCCATCAGGTCCTGTTGATTTGTCCACCTTCAGTTTTAGGAGTTCTTTCAGAATCCTTTTCTCTGTGAAAGGATTGGGATCGACCCCCATATCAAAAGTGCTTCTGTTACTTGGATTAGGCACCTCCCCCTCCTCCTCTTGTGAATACTGAGCAGAAATATTCGTTCAGTATCCCTGCTTTTTCACTGCCTCTCTCTACCCACCCACTGTCCATTCTGTTCAGCCTCACTATCCCTCCCTTTGTCTTTCTACGCTCCCTGATGTACCTATAAAAGGTTTTATCCCCCTTCTTAACTGAGTTGGCTGTCTTTCTCAGTTTGGGCCTTTGCTATTCTGACTTCCCTCCCTGCTTCCTTCTGCCTTAACTGGTACAGCTCTTTGTCCTGCTCCTTCTGTGTTTCCTTACACTTCCTGAATGCTGTCTTTTTCTCCCAGACTTTCCCCACCACCTCTTTTGAGAACCATAGTGGCTTTTTCTTTCATTTGGTTTATTTATTTGCTTCACACACAGGCTTGTTGCCTTTGTGATGGCAGTTTTGATGTTTCCCCACTGTTGCTCCACCCCTCCTTCTAGCCTGTTAGTGCTTTTCTAAGGCACTCTCACATCTTGCCAAAGTTAGCCCTCCTGAAGTCCAGTACCCTCACTTTTGTATGGCTTGACTCTGTAGCTGAGTTTATTGTGAACCACACTGTTTGATGGTCACTTATTCCCAGATGGCAACCCACTTCTAGATGTGAGATCCTCTCACTGTCCCAATTTGAGAGTACAGGGTCTAAGATTGCTCCCTCATGAGTGGGTTCCAAAACTAGCTGTCTGAGGCCTGCCACCTGTAGGGCATCGAGAGTGGCCCTGCTCTTGGATGTGACTGCAGCAAATGTGCTCCAGTTAACATCTGGCATATTCAGGTCTCCCATCAGTAGTACCTCTCCTTTCTCTGCCATCCTGAGAATGCCTTCTATCATATCCTTGTCCATTCCTTCCCCTGATGTGGGGGTCTGTATACAACCCTGTGTGAATTGTGATGCCATTTCCAGTCTCTAGGGTGACCCACAGTGCCTTCTCCTCCCTGCTTACTCCTTTGTTCAGTTGCTTTTATCCCTTTCTTTACATAGAGCACTACTCCTCCCCCTCTTCTCCCCTCCTCTCCCTGTCTGTCCTGTAGGTTATGTACCCTGGTATGTTAACATCCCAGTCATGGTTCTCTGTGTACTATGTTTTTGTGACTGCTACGATATCCAGGCATCCCTCTTCCATTAAGGCCACCATGATAGGACAAGAGAAGTCCAGCATCCCTGGGTTCCCTTATCCTAAACATTACTAAGTGTCAGCTGAGTTCATAAAAGATTCGGATCGATGGTAAAACCATACATACGTATGTCTTAGAATGCATTCTCAAAAAAAAATTGTTTTTAACCGTAGAGGGTAAACTGTCTCAAAAACAGCTATAATATGTATTTGTAACAGTATATTGTATTGCTGTATATATAAAACACAACGAACTGGGGGTGGTGAGTACCCACCCCTCCCTTGAGTGCCTAGCATAGTATGAGAATCTGATATTGTTAAGGAACAAAGAAGCTGTGTTATAACTAAACCTTCATGAAGGAAGGCATTGGGGCTTGGTGATGTTGGCTGCAAGTCCAGAAGGAAATGTCTGTCCTTTTTGTTCAGACAGAGTGCAAGTACTGTAAACCAAAAAATAAAAATTATAGGGTTTACCCTTGGTGTGTTTCCATGAAAACATGCATTCTGTGTGAAAATGGGTGCGTTAGGTAGGGATACACATCAAGTTTGAACTGGCAGTGACATGGAATTTTGAAACACAAGGTCACGTTACTTGCTAAAGGTCACATAGTATGAAAATGGCTGTTGGGAAATCAAACACAGCCATTTAGGTTTGAAACAGTAGGGCAGTCAAGCACAGAGCTGCACTAAAGTATATACATTTTTTGAGAGTTCAAAAATTAATACATAGGATGTGAATTAACACAGTTATAGTACTGTATCATGGAACAAGTGGCCATTAAAATGCAGTGCATTGTAAAATGGCTCAATATGGAAGTGGGAAATAGAAATTACTTGTTGCATGAAATACAGTGCAATGGTGACATCACAATGGCACTAGGAGCAAAGAAAAATGGATATACATGTGTTTATGGCTCACAAACTGACTGCAGAAGTTTGAATCCAGTCACGAATAGGGTTAAGTAATTTGGCTGTCAGCCCAGAGGAGCTGGCATGAGTGGTTGGACACGTGTGTGTGTGTGTGTGTGTGTGTGTGTGTGTGTGTGTCTGTGTGCAGCAGGGTTCTTTTCAAGGAAAACTTAAATGTGACATTTTATTTTGTTGAAATGAAATTGTCCACTGATTTTAAACTGAAACATTGACCAGTTATAATAAACACACTTGAGACACAGTGCAGTACACATTCTAGTAAGCAATTATTCAGCTTCAATAATCAAAGAATTCCCCATCATGTCTTTCTTAAACACCGTCCATCTTCACCTAAATGAACAATCAACACATATGATATCCAACTTAAAATATGTGCCTTTTGAATCAGCTGAACCAATAGGATTCTAACCATAAGGCAAATCTTGTACAAGAACCCCCTATATCAAAGATAGTGAAAACTTGCTAGCAATGACCCTGAAACATGGATAACCACACCAATAATTAGGCATGGAGCACAAAACAGCCACTGTATATGCCATTGAGTCTGAATGTATCCTAAAGTGAAAAGCAGTAACAATTGAATAAACTCATATATCACACCCAAACTGTTGCAGATGACATTAGAACAGCTTAAAACATTTACCCAAGGTAAGCAGTAGTTCTTAAACCATAAAAAAAGTTGGAGACAAAAGTGGGGAGTGAACTGTAAGAACACTTACCAGATAGCAGGTTGAGAAGAAACAACTGCTCGCCCTCCAGGATCAAATGGGACAGTTTTCCATTCCAAAATCTCCGATTGTTTGGCCACAGATTGAACAACCGGCAGTACGGCTGATGACAATGTGTTGGATGTCCGAATAGCTAGCGTTATGAAGATGCTGCTTGTGCTGCATGCGTGGAGGTCTGTCAGCATTTCACATTCACTGTGAGGCGTCCCGAATGTCTGTCAATCCAGTCTTTTTGTTAGGATCTGTGTAGGGCAAGCAAATCCTGACTTACCGCCAATGCTAGTGGAACAGCATATATACAGCACTGGGCAGAAATGCAGAGTACAAAATTTCCTATTGACCTTGTGTGCACCACAAGTCAGATTACATCTCTGAAGGGAGTAGACATACTGACAAACATAAAAGCAAGCACATGTGGGAAACTTGAAAATTAGCCTGGAGCTGTCATAATGGTAAAATACAAGCCAAATAAACATTACATATAACAGAAAACTAAGAAATAATGCAGTAAAATGAATGTATACTATACAGTGTATACAATTAGCAAGCATGATTCCTACTACCCAAGTTTGTTCAGTGGATACCCATTACTACATGTTAGTGCAATACAGCAATATCACAGTAATGATAAAATAACTGTCATTGGCGTGTGCATGAGGGTGCAAGGGGTGTGGGACCCAGGGAAAACACCCTTCCCCATCAGTTTTAGGCTGTGCTCCCTAGTGGTGCTGCTGTCACTCATTTTAAAGAGACCCTCCCTGTTCACACTGTTAATTCCCTTCATGTATTTGAAGGTCTCTATCATATCACCGCTCTATCTCCTCTCTTCCAGAGAGTACATCCTTAGGGCTCCCAGCCTCTCCTCCTATGATCTATCCTGTAACCCTTAGATCATCTTGGTTGCTCTCCTCTGGACCCCCTCCAGCATGCTGATGTCCTTTTAAGGTAAGGATGCCAGTACCTCACCCCATATTCTAAATGTGGTCTCACCAATGACCTGTACAGTGGTAAAATAACCTCACTCTGCTTACTACTGAATCCCCTTGCAATACACCCCAGCATCCTGTTAGCCCTCACCACCACCTTTCTACACTAAGAGGTGTGTTTGAGGTCACTACCCCTAGATTGTTTTCCTGTTCCAAAGCAGTTACCTGAACCCCTACCATATAATACTCTGCCCTAGGATTCTTGGTCCATGTGTACGTCACATTACACTTTTTGGCACTGAAACTAAGTTGTCAGATTCCTGACCATCTCTGTAATCTGGGGAGGTCCTCCCTCAGGTCCTGTGTCCCTTCCTTGGTGTTGATTCTCCCACTTGTGGTTTATAAATATCACCAGAATCCCTCCATGCCATTATAGTCTTATTACAGTTATTAGCAGCTTCTAATGTGATTATGTAAATTATTATATAAGTTGTAATTGTATCACTTTTCATAATTTACTTTAAATGCCCCGATGTTTAATTGTGTGGGAGAACAGCATTTGTGGGCCTTTTTGAAGTCAGCACAACTTTATGGGTATTGGTACTGTTTGGTGTGAGTCATGTTTAGATGCGATTTAGGGAGGGGTCCTGCTATACTGTACTAAAATTTCCTGTGCCCCTACAGGCCTGTCTTCAACACTGTTTTGAGCAATTTCTCATTAGAGAGCCATATTATAAGGGCACAGCAGAGTCCCTATATTTAGGATTAAAAATGCTGTTCTATATTAAACCTGAGGTTTTGCACCGTAATACTGCCACCATTCCTGAATGGAATAACCTGAAATTGGGCATGAAGGTAGTCTGTCCTAAGATCTCTTCATCCTGTAAATTTGTTAGTAGTCGGTTGGATGCTTTACAGTTCTAGAAATCTGAAAATGTGTGAAAATGTGTTTAAGACTTTTTTTTTTGTCTCACCACTAACTCAAAACTGGCTGACAGTTGAAACCTGTAACTTTTGGATTATGTAGATATAGCGCCAGGATGCTCACTTTTCTGATTAATTTTTTTAATGTGTTAAGTTTGAATTATGTATTACATAAATTTATGTTTACACAAATGCACAGCTCGCTTTTCACACATTTTTCATACAGCGATTTCTGAGTAACTGATTTGTGTCACTTTTATGTCAGAATTCGCTTTCATGAGAAGATATTTTTGTGAGTCTTAGCAGTCCAGAAATTTGGCAAAACAAGAAAACTTTTCAGATTAAAAAGAAAAAAATCTGTCAGTTATGTTTGAAACATTTGTTGTCAGTAGAGTAATGTATAAGGCTGACACTGACTTTTAAAATATTAATTTTCATCACTCTATAAATAATCTCACTGTTGAATATTCCACCACCAGTACACCTTTTCTTGACACCAGTCAGTATCATTAAAAATGGACATATACAAACTGATCTTTACAGAAAACCCACTGACAGACACTGACACCTGCATAATTCCAGCTTCCACCCAAAACATACAAAAACATCTGTAATCTATAGTCAGGCAATTCGATACCATCGAATCTGCTTGGATGAGAGAACAAGAGACAGACAGCTCGCCACACTTCGTAATTCCCTAATTTAGCAGGGCCACCCTCCTAGACAAATTGATAGAGAATTTGAACGGGCCATGCAAATACCACAAGACAATCTGCTGGAATACAGGCAAAAACATCAAACTGACTGCACACCCCTAGTGGGCATCTTCCCTGAGCCACCTGTCATTGCCTGTAAGCAGCCCCCCAGCCTCTCGAACATAATAATTCATAAACTCCCAGTGGACCATAATCATCAAGAAACAAGAGGGACAACACCATGCAACATGGCAAGATGTAAGACCTACACCCACATACGCACACAGACCACCATCAAGACAAGCCAGAAAAACATAATACAAATGAATGGATCCTACACATGACAATCCAGTAATGTTGTGTACCTAATTCTGTGCAAGAAGTGCACTAATGGATGCTATATTGGGGAAACCAGTAAACCACTGAAAACCAGGATGAATCCCTACCGTCACACAATAGTAAACCAGGTTATCATCACTCCAGTAGGAAATCATTTTTTACAAACAGATCACTCTCTCCTGGATTTATCTATCTTGATACTAAGAGGCAACTGTAAAAACACACAGGACAGAAGGACATGGGAATTGAAATATATTAAACAATTTAAATCTAACATTTCTGGACTGAATCGGGACATCGGATTCATGACACACTATGGTAAACTGCAACTCTTGATTGTGGACTAAATCATGACATTTTTTTTCATACATTGGTTCTATATTTCTCTTGTTATTTTTTTTTTAGTTCCTGCCTGGTCTGATTTTTTTCAACTCTTCAGCTCAATTCTGTCAACTCCCTGATTGTTTTCACACCTATTTATACTGCCTCACACTGTTTTATCTGGGCCTTTGTTCTTTTGTTTCCTCTAATGTCTTGACTTCTATGCATTTCTTAGGCATCTCCAGTCTATTTCACCCTTACAAGCCAACCTCTGATCTCAGATCTTTCTTACCTGTGTTCCTGTCTGGTCCTTTGTTCTCCCCTTCTAGTTTCTTTTCATCTCCTACTGACCAGTCACACCCCCCCCCCAATTTTTCTCACTCATTTCTTGACTTTGCATCTTGTATATACTTTTTCATCTCTTGTCCCCTTTTATCTCTTTCCTATTTCACGTCCTACTATTTTTTAAATTGCTTCACAGTAGATATATACTGCTTATGTTGCTCAGTTGTGCTATTCACCTGAAGAAGGGACCAAATAAGGTATCAAACCTCCCATCATTTCCGTTTTAAAATATTAATGAAATTAGATTGAGTGTCATGGAAAACAGGACCTGTTTTCATCACTCATGAACCAGTTTTTGCGAGACTCAAACCCATGTTCCTGAGCTATAGCTTTCACTTTCACGAGTGTCTCAGAATGCCTGTACAGCTTTGTAGGCATACAGTTACCTTGTATGACAAACATTGGATGAAAATGTCAAAGGATACAAACCTGGGGCACTGTGCATGACACTGCTGCTGCTTCGCAAGTAGCCCCGAATCTGCTACAGGTGTGGCGTAATGTGTGTGATGTTGCTGCTGGCCACTCACAAATGCCACCATAGATCTGTGGCAGTGTGTCCGATGATGCAGCTTCTTGGCTTGTTGCACCCCGGGCCATTCACCAAATCCACTACAGATGTGGTGCAGTGTGTGTGTGATAATGTAGCTGATTTGTGAGTGGCAACACACACATTGTGATAGAGGTCCGTATCCTGTGGCCTTGTGTCTCATGATATATGGCAGGAGTGGGCGGTGAACACTTCAAGGGGAACCACCCTGCATTTCAATGTACTGTTCCAAATCAGTGTGGGACAGTGCATATTGGACCTGACTTTCCTGCCTGGACTAGTGCAAGAAAAGGTAAAGTGTAACCCCTGCGTGGCTACAGCATGGAGCACTGCTTCCCATGTCACATGGCCAGCCCTTCAAAAATCTGCATTTCACATGAAATCGCTAATCCCACTGTAAACCAGTTTCTTCTGTGTATAAAGCACAGTGTCCCATTTCTGGTTCAAGACTGCCTAGGATCCAGTAATCAGTGTTCTGCTTGGGAGAGACTGTCAGTTGTCCAAATACCACAGATTAGAACCGCATCCCACAGATGTTTCTACTGTCTGAATAATTGTTTTCAGTGAATCTCAGTAATCTGGCATCCTTGCCAGACTGCTATAGTTTTTTCTTCTCAATTGAAAGAGAGAAGTAATACTTCCAGTATGAAGTCTTTTTTTTTTCACTTTTCTGGGCTCTACCCAAGAATGTAAAAAACTGAATGGTATCCCTTTTGCTTGTGACAGCAAAATACAATAAATCTGCATGTAAAGCACTGAGAATATACATAACAACTGTGGGTACTTTATTGCAGTTTAGGATTAATACCTTTGAATCCTGGGATTCGTTTACAAAGGTTCGAGGTCATACACAAAACAATTAGTCAAACATACAGGTTGCAGACATTACAAAAAAAGTTAGACAAAGCATATCGGTTGCATACATTTGAACGATACGAGTTAGAATACATTGAATGAACAGTTTGTTTTAGTCAGGTTACAAATAAAATAGGAGGAACAGGGTTTCAAGGGGATAAAGCATTTAAGTGAGGGAACATTCAGGATACAGCTCAAACAAAGGAAACAGTTTCAAAGGATGTGCTTTAGTCTATCAATTTAGGGTCATCAGGCCCCTGGGAGTACTGGCCATACAGATGGGGACTAGCTATACAGAGGGGGAGTGGTTGGGGGAGCAGCCTAAGGATGGAGTTGCCGTTTTGCGGGAAGGTGTGTGATTGCAGGGGGTGCAAGCTGGAGCTCAGTAGGAGGCAAGTGGGGGGACAGTTGTGGGGAGAAAACTAAAGGGAGGGGTACTGGAATGGGGGAGGTGTAAAGGAAGTTGGGATATAAACAGCAAGGGAGGTAGGTGGTGTGGCAATAGAAGAGGTTGTGCAGGAGAGGAACTGGAGTGGGAATATTAGGGGCAGAAGAGGGTGGGGGTTAGGAGGTGGAGGATGGTGGTGTAGGAGGGATGGGGTGGGAAGGAGGGTGGGTTATTTGGGCTAAAGAGTCCTGTAGTTGGCTAATCAAAGCACGCACAGGCCAGTTCATGATGCAGTAGAATTCTAAGTCCTGTTTTGAAGAGTCTAATCTTATTGCTTTCAATGAGTGATGCAGGTAGCCCATTATACCATTTTGGTCATTGGTACGAGATGGATTTCTCTGCCAGGGTGGTGCATTTTAATTGTACCAGGAGCCCGCCTTTCTCTGCACTCCTGGTTGGCTTAGATGATCTAGCCTGCTGGAACAGTCCACATAGAGATGGAGGTGCTAGTCTTAACTGGGCTTTCTTGACAAGTAGGCAGGTCTGGTATGGGGCTCTGAGATGGAGAGGAAGCCATCCAGTACCTGAGCACAGGGCACAGGTGTGGGTTGAAGAATCGTCTCCTAGGATCAGCTGGCAAGCCTTGTTTAATAGGGTTTTTATTCGATTGAGGGCAGTTTCAGTGCCCACCCCATATATTGGTAGGCCGTAGTCAATAGATACAAGGACCGAACTGATTGTGGCTAGTTTTAGTGTGTCAGGTGTCAGAGTGCCTGTGGCGGTATAGCACTCCCAAGTTTCATACTGGCTGTTTTGACAACATGGTCAATATGACCAGAGAAATTGAGTGTCATCAATCTGAACGCCTAGGTATTTAAATGAGTAGACTTGCTCTAGAGCATCTCCGTTAAGATTCCGTATCAGCATAGGATGGAACTTCTTTTAGTTCAGTGGGACAGTAAACAGCATGCTCCCTAGTTTTTATGTTGGCGGCGCTTGCGCGGCTCCGGCATCTTCATGACGAGTGGAGATTTGGGCGCGGGCGGCCGTTGGGCAAATGCAGGGCATGCACCAGTAGGTGCGTCCGCATTCCCCAATCAGCCAGCAGCAGGGCCAACACCCTGCCTGGCTAATGTGGCGAAGAATCTATCAAAAGATCCACTGCAATGAGAGCGAATGCCTCTCCCTACGTGCAGGCAGCGTGGCGGCAGTGACTGCCACTGTTGCCTGTCAACCCCCTCTTCCTTTATTGTGTGCCGATGAGGGTGCCCAATCCCCATCGGCATCATGTGCCCCCCCAACAGTTTCTCTTTATCAGCGAGGGAGCTCACTCTCTGTCAGCATAATGTGGTCCCCTTTCCGTTTTGATAGCCAAGGGGGTGCCCAATCCCCTTCGTCTCCTGCAGCTCCCCGCTTTCCTTGTTTTCCTTGTTTGCCAATGGGGTGCCAAATCCCCCGTTGGCTAAAGCACCACCACCCACACACAGGTGGCATGCTGGGATCCCACCCCAGCATGCCAGAGCACCTATTAAAAATGAAAACAGTCCCTGATGTCTTATTTTTTTCCCCTTGTAAAAAGGAAACTGTCCTCGAGCTCTCCCAGGCCCTCCCACACCCCGCACCCACCCACTGCGCACCCTGCCTCCCCAGATCCCCTCACCCCATACTTACCTCCAGAGTCCAGCGATGATCTTCGGTGGACCAGGAACATGTCTGCACTCTTCAAAGCTGACCGCGAACTGAGGAAATGCTGGTAAGCTGTATAATGGAATGAACAGGGTTTTTTTTAACTTTGCTGTATATCTCAGGCATTTTTGGAATTTTGGCACCAAATTTTCAACATGGGGTTTTTGGAACCCCTCCTCATGAATTCTATCACTGTCGTTGCGTTAATCGGCCTCAAAGGTGATTTGCTGTCCTCGCGTAGAATCTCCTTTTAGGACGAGGTAACGAAACGACAGTGCCAGTATTCATGGTGGCCTCTCAAAAAGCCCACGTTGCAAATTTGGTGGAATAAACCAAAATGACTTTATGGGCGCAGGTCATGCAGTTGCTATGCAGCTGGTAACTTTGCGAATGGTAACATTTTTACACCAATTTTGTCATTTTGTACACCTCCTTATGAACAGTACAGCTGTCAGTTTCCACATCCTGCTCAAAATGCGTTTCCGCGCTTCTGGCGCACAATAAGCGCGGTCACTGTGGGAAATCAGTGTTAAGGCCAGAGTTATGAAAATGATAGTGACACAGTTCATGAGCAGAGGTCCTAAAATGCCTATGTTGAAAATTTGGTGGCGATACTCCATAAAATGACTGTTACGAGTATACATTGGCAGATTTGTAATTTACGCCTGCATCATTGCATATTTGTAATATTTTCTACCTGGATTTCACCATTGTCATTTTGACACACCTCTTGATGAACAGTACAGCTGTCATTTCAGATATCCTGCCCAAAATGTGTTTTCACACTTCTGGCACAGAATAGCAGGTTGCTGTATGAAATCACTTTTTGGGACAGTTTGAGGAAATAACAGTAACACTATACATGAGCAGAGGTGCTAAAATGCCTATGTTGAAAATTTGTTGCCGAACGCCCATACAATGACTGTGCTCCAAGTGTGTGTTACACATTTCCCACGGACCCTTGTAACTTTGCAAATTTGCTATATTTACATGCCACATTTTCAACACTGGCATTTATTTTACACCTCCTCATGAACTGTACAGCTGTCATTTTTTTACATCCTGCCCAAAATGTTTTCCCGCACTGCACTACAACATTTGACATTGACAAATGCTTGTTTGTGGTTTAGCAGCATTTTTTTAGTGCTGAACCAGGATTCTAGCTTGTGGAAGCTGTCAAGGAGTTTGGAGGTGATGGTCGACTGGTCCCTGCCAGAGGCAGAAATTACGGCATCATCTGCATAGAGTACAGTGTGAGCTGGGCAGGCTGACGGTAGGGTATTGATGTAGAGACTGAAGAGGAGAGGCCCTAGGATTGATCCTTGGGGGACTCCAATGATTATTTCCTTGGGGGATGATAGTGAGTCTCCAATTCTGACGTACTGAGTGAGGTGAGCGAGGTAACTGCTAAACCATGCCTCTGTGTCTGGGGATAGTCCTGTTAAGAGCAGGCTGTTAAGAAGAAGGTGATGGTCAACAGAGTCAAGCACCTTCATGAGGTCTATGAATATTGACCCCACTGCCATCCCTTTGTCTAAGGTGTTGTTTACTTGGAAGATGTATTCTACTAGGGCCGTTAGGGTGGAGTGGTGTTTCTGGAAACCGTGCTGTTGGGGGCACAATTTGTTGTACTTCTCCAGGTACCCTGTGAGCTGGTCAGAGATCACCCTCTCTAGGGCTTTTTTTTGGGGGGGGGGGGAGGATGGATATCGGCCTGTAGTTGGAGGTGTTGGTTCTATCTCCAGTTTTAAGGATGGGTGACTAAGGCCATCATCCAGGCATCATGGAATACACCCGATCTGAGTGAGACATTGAAAACCTTTGTGAGTGGGTCAACAAGCTCGTTTAGGACAAGGGCAACCAGCTTCATATCGACTTGGACACTTCCCAGCCTAGTTTTTCCAAGGATGCGGTTGATGTACTTGATTGTCTCAGCCCTGGTGATTTGTTTAAAGTAGAACAGCGGAGTCCCAGTTCTTGATGTTGTGGGGTGGGCATGATTTTGTGACAGAGTAGTAGTCGGATTGAGATAATTGGCCGATAGTACACCTGAGAGATCAGTAAAGGCTGAGTTGAACTCATTGGCTATATCTACAGGTTCCTGGAGTGTCTCTGTGGAGGTTGTAATCAGGTCTGGTGGGGCTCTGGGGGCCCTGCGTGTGAGGGTTTTCATGGAGTTCCAGAAGTCCTTACCTGTGCCCCAGCATGTGGTAAAAAGGTCTTTATAGTACGTGACTTTAGCTGATTGGATGAGCCAGGTGCAGTAGTTGTTAGCTGTTTTGTATGCCGTAAGATCGGTAGTTAGATTTACAATGCACTAGTCACCATTACGGCGTCAAACAAGTGCGCATTAACCTTACCTCAATATTTGATTTTCAAGTATTCTTTGATTGTTAAACTTTAGCCCCAACCTTTGTTTTTCATTTACATTTTTGCTTATGGCCCTAGCCCTGGCAAGGCTGTCAGCTCCTACTCCCACCCCCACCAGCCAGTGCCTCACCTAGAGCCCAAGTACTTTCATGGATTTTCCCCCACAGTAGGGCCAGGAGAGGAAGGGACATCCCCCTAGAGCAGAGTCCAATAGAGGTAGTCCTGGGTGGCAGCGTGGGTCAGGCATCATGACATGAGCCAGAGCCATGCTATTCCCTCTTGCCCCCATCCTTCCTTGGGTGGGGACTCCAGAACTGAGCACAGTATTCCAGGTGTGGCCTCACCAGTGACCTTTATAAAGGTAGTAATACCTCTGCTCTTTTGCTGTCAGTACCCCTTTTGATACACCCCAGCATCCTATTAGCCTTACTACAGGCCTTGTTCCTCCCAAACTGGACCCACAGTGATAGTAAGGTATTAAACTGTATTAAATTGTCACAAAACAATCCAGACTTTGTTTTGGGATCCTTCATCTAGCTGTCACCTGTCTAGATACTGCCCCCACTTGAGGAGGTTCATAACTTTAAATACCTGTGAGGTACTCTGGATCCCTCCCAAGCCTTCCCCCCATGTCACCTTTGTCTGCATTTAACTCCAGAGTGGTCCTGGCCTGCAGTTTAGAATCAGAAATTGTCTTAATCCCAAAGCCTACCTTGTTATTGTCAAGGGAGTCTGTCTGCCCAGTCTAGCAGTATGGTCTTCTTGCCTACTTTAATACCTTTAACAGTAACCTAGCAAAATGAGACATGATGATCTACACTGTGTCAACAGCACTACTCGTTTCACCCACCACTGCCTCCTATATTCTGGTCTTGGGAGGATGTTTCCCACTGCCAGGCACCCAGTTATCATCGTTTGCTTCACCAACAATTTGATAAGATCCTGTAGCCAGTTTCAGCTGCCTGGTTTACCTTCTTTAACATCCCATCTAAAACCTATAATCATAGGTCTGCTTGCAAACTGTTATTACTGAAATCCATGTGCTCCTCGAAGATGGGTTGGTTGGAAATCATATACTTTGCTCCATGGTTCTGAAATTTGCTGCCACCAGCTTTCGAAAATTTGGATACTCATCAGCACCTTAGAGCAGTGCTACATATGCATAATTAAAGAATACCTTTTTTTTTTTTTTTACTTTTGTTATTTTTCTGTCTCTTCTCCTGCCCACACTGACCTGACTCTTCAGGATCTCAATGGTAAACTGCACCCTCTGAGGTACCTCTGATGCCGTAGTTGCAGATGGGTGCCCCACTCCATGGAACCTATATCTCCAGATTGCCCTCTGGTGGGGTGGAGGAGCCACACCCCCAATTCCTACCAACATTGATTAGATTGTGCACCTAATGCCTCAGACCGGTGTCAGTGTAGGAGTTTTCAACTCTTTTCTACCTCTATATTCGGCATGCAGTGAGGGGCCAAGGGCAGGAGGCGTGCTGAGGGCGTGCCTCCCTGCTCCCACCCTCTGCGATGTCTGACCCCTCCCAGTGCTGCTTCCTCCCTTTTGCACCTGCACAGGCCTCCCTCAGGTGGCGGTATTATGACGAGGAGCTTGCAGGATCCCTCCACGTAGAAGGAGAGCAACTGTTGGGCGCTCAGTCCTTCTCCCTCCCTGCTGACCCCCGGCGGCCTGTGCTTGTTCCTGAACATGGGTCGCAGGCGTGGTGCAAGGTAAGACGTCCAGTGCCTCAGCCCTCAGCACCACCAGGCCAGGCTAAAGAGTACCTTTGTTGGTGCTTTCAACAAGGGAGCTTCCTTACCTCAATGGGAGCTCTTCTGTAGAAGGGTGATGGTAGAGAGGGAGGGTTGGGGGTGGAGCTGCAGGGAGGTGGCACAGTTATAAGAGTTAGGCAGGAGAGTGGGCAACAAGGAGACAGGGGCACGCAGGTGGGGGAGGGAAGGGACAGGTGTGAGGAGACAGAGGGGAGCTGGTGGTGAGGTTGCAGGTGTGATGGTAGCAGCAGAAGAAAAAGGGGGGAGATGGTGGAGGGGTAGTGGGGGGGAAGTGTGGGTATTTAGGCTATAAAGTCCAGTAATAGGCTAGCTGAAGCATCTACAGGCCATTTCACATTGCAAGAGAGACCGGAGACCTGTTTTGAGGAGGCTAATCTTGTTGCTTTCAATAAGGGATGCTGGTAGCCCATTGTACCATTTTAGCTCCTGATACGAGATGGATTTCTGAGCCAGAGTGGTGCACTTAAATGGCACTTGGAACTCAGCTTTCTCAGCACTTCTGGTAAGCTTGGATGATATTTCCTGCTGGCAAGTTTTGGTGCATCTGGCATTATGGAGTACCTGTGGCAGTATCGCATTACCAGTTTGATATTAATAAGACTGGAGAAGTTGAGAGTGTCATCATGGAGAATTCCTAGATATTTAAAGGAATATGCTTGTTCCAAAGTGTCTCCTTTGATGTTCCTCATAAGCATGGGGTGGAACTTCTTTGTTCTAGGGGACAGTGAACAGCATGCTCTTTGTTTTTTTGCGGTTAAGCAACAATTTTTTATTGCAGAACCTGGATTCAAGCTTGTGGAAGCTGTTGAGGAGTTGAGAAGTGATGGTCGGCTGATCCCTGGCTGGGGCAGAAATTACAGCATCATCAGCATAAAGTATAATGTGTGCCAAACAAGCTGAGGGTAGGGTGTTGACGTAGAGACTGAAGGAGTGGTCTGAGGATTGACCCTTGGGGGACTCCTAGGCTTAGCTCCCTGGGAGCTGAGAGTGAATCACTAATTCTGACATGCTGAGTCCAGTGGGCGAGGTAACTGCCAAATCATGCCACTGTGTCCTGGGACAGGCCTGTAGCGAGCAGGCTGTTAAGAAGGAGATGGTGGTTAACAGAGTCAAAAGCCTTCATGAGATCTATGAATATTGATCCCACCACCATCCCTTTATCTAAGGTGTTATATAGTTGGGACGTGCATTCTACTAGGGCTGTAAGGGTGGAGTGGTGTTTCTGGAAGCTGTGCTGTTGGGGGCACATAAGGTTGTGCTCCTTAAAGAACTCTGAGTTGGTCAGAGAGCACCCTCCCAAGGGCTTGGGGGAGGGATAGATATTGGCCTGTGGTTGGAGGTGTTGCTTCTGTCTCTTGTTTTGAAGGCAGGTGTGACCAAGGCCATCTTCTAGATGTGGAGGAACACACCCGACCTGAGTGAGGCATTAAAAATCTTCGTGAGTGGGTCGGCTAGCTCATTCAGGACAAGAGTGACCAGCGTCATATCGACTTGGTCACTCCCCATCCTTGTCTTGCCGAGGATGCACTTGACGTACTTGATAGTCTCAGCCCTAGTGACTTGTTTAAGGTAGAATGGCAGTGGCTCAGTTCTTGATGTTGAGGGGGGAGGCCTGATTGCAGGATGGCTGTGTTGTCAGTTTGAGATCATTGGTCGTTAGCACACCTGTGAGATCTGTAAAGGCAGTGTTGAACTCATTGGCTGTGTCAGTGGGTTCTTGGAGTATCCATGCAGTGGTTGTAATCAGGTCTGGAAGAGATCTGGGAGCCCTGCCCATAAGGGGTTTCATGGAGTTCCAGAATTCCTTGCCTGGGTCCAAGCTCTTAGTAAGAAGGTCTTTATAGTGCATGGCTTTGGCCGAGTGGATGAGCTTGCAGTAGTTTCTAGCTCTCCTGTGGGCAGCAACTTCAGCTTATTTCCTGAACAACTTGGCCTTATGCCACAAGTTGTTGCGGTTATGTATTAGATCGATTAGTGAGCTGGAGAGCCACAGATTATGGGTTCCTTTCACTTTTTTAGTTTTGAAAGGTGCAAAGATGTCACAGGCTTGATTGAAGGTTCTGACAAGGTAGTTCAGGGCTTGGTTGCTGTCAGTGGCTCTGTCAGTGTCCAGTCGATCTGTATAAGATAGTGCTTGAAGGTGTCCAGTAGCCCAGGCCCCAGGGCCCTATTTCTGGAGGCCTTGGGTGGCGTTTGGAGAACTTGTTGGCCCAGATGAACAGGACTGGGGAATGGTCACTGAAGCTGTCTGGCAGGACAGATACTTCAGATATATGTTCAGGGTAGGATGAGAGGAGCCAGTCAATGAGTGTACTGGTTCCAGTTTTGTAGTTAAGACCAGTGACCAGCTGGGTAAGGTAAAAGCTGGAGATAAGGTTTCTTGTCTGGGTTTCCTTCTGAGAGTGCCATTTGGTGTCAGTCATCAACAATGACCTGTTCCCAATTTGTGCCCAGCTGTTGCCGATTGTTTACAAATAGTTTTAGGTCAGCGGCATGTTTATCTGGTGACACATACACAGTGGTGAACAGTAGGACCTTAGTTTGTTGCCCTATGGAGAGTTTTAGATTAAGGATTTGGGACTCATTAGAGTAAAGGCTGTTGTCCAGTGTCTGTACCTTAATGTCATTTTTTACATAGACAAGGCAACCCCCTCACCCCCCACTAGGTTAGCCTGTCCTGTCTGAAAGTGTTATAGCCATCTATTGAGATGGAGGCATCTGAGTTTTTTGCAGAGAGCCAGGTCTCGGTGAGAGCTGTAATGTCAGGTTTGATCATCTCCACCCATACCTGGAATTGGGGGGAGCTGGGAAGGAGGCTAAGGATGTTAACTGGCTGGCAGTATAGTCTAGAGATTAGAGTAGCAAGCTGTGAACGAGCTTGATGCATCCAGCAGACCAGACCTTGGTTTGATTCTCACAACTTTCCCTTGCATACTGTGTGACTCTGAGCAAGTCACTTAACCACCCAGTGCTCCCAGGTCACCCCTGAAAACAGGCAGTTGTGCGCAGTGGGCCTTATCCAGTTACCAAAGACTAAAATAAATACATGTTAAGGGACATGATCTTGAGGAGTCCATTCCCTTCAGAGGTCCTTGGGAGGGGAGGACCCAGGTTAGGATGAAAATCACCTGATAGAAGTAGGATCAGAAGTATCAGTTTATGAAGGAAGTGGGACCAAATAATCTTGAATGAATGACTAGTCTTTGTCTCTATTTGCTTGTAGTCCATAGTATTTTCTATGAACTGGCAGCCGCATAGCAGAGCTGCGATGGGGATTGCATAGGGATCCTGCTCCCTGTTACTTTGCAGGGGGGTCTGTGGAAGGTTCGAGACCAAAAGTGCTTAGTAGATGTACCCCTTCTATCGTGCTCCACAAACCCTGGATTGACAGTGGGGCCTGTAGGTCTCCGAGCAGGCCCTTCCCTCTCTCTCCTGTCATCAACCCCATGGCAGGCAAGCAGTGTAAGTAGGAGGGCCAGCATGGTGTAATACGCCATTGAGAGTGATTATTATGACGGGACAGCGTGTAGTGTCAATATGCAGTTTGGCAGGAGGTGTGTCTGTTCACAAGATCAAAACGTAACTGTGTGGCTAGCTGTTTCTAGATCAATTTGCTGCAATAGAGTTTAGTTCTGTTAGGTCAGTAGGAATAGAAATTGTTACAAATTGTTTGTAGCCCTGTTAGCTTGCAGCTGGAAGGGAAAGGAATCAACCATGGATTGCTGGGTAGAAAGGAGATGATCATGTAGGATGGGCTTGTTCACGCACACACTTTACGAGAGAAATTGTAGTTGACATAGGTTTGGGGGTTGGGACTTCAGGGGAAGGGAGAAGTGTGATGTAATTTGGGGGGGGATGGACAGAAATTGCAGTCTGATCCAGTGCCAGTAGGGAAACGGGTGGTGGGTGGAATTATGAGGTATTTAAGACCGGGGGTAGGAGAGAGAAAATTCAGCTTCTGAAGCCCGTACCTGATCTTGGTAAATTCAAACTTCAGGGTTATCAAGCAGAGTGGAGAGATCCCACCAATCAGGGGCTGCTTGTGGGCAAAAGTGGCCATTGGTGGGACCAGCTGCTGTAGCAGGGACAATCGGGTGGACCTGGGGGAAGCCTGAAAGTGCATTGTACCTGAATGGAAGGCGAGTATTGAGAAACGTCAGGAAAAGTTCACTTAAAAATCTATTTACCTGTTTTTAATGGTATCTTGATTTGGTTTAAGCCTTCTGTTGTCATTTTTTGCACTGGGCCCAGATGGCCTGCACTCAAGGGTTCTTAGGGAATGGACCTCATAGCTAGCTGAGCCCTTGGCCAAGTGGTTTAATGGCTCACTGGAATCTGGGGTAGTAGTGGGGGACTGGAGAACAGCAGATGTAGTCTGACTACATAAGGGTAGGGACAAGGAGATAACTACCAGACTGGTCAGCCCTACCGCCATCATGTGCAAGCTGATGGAGAGACTTTAAGGAAAGCTTGATTGCCTACTTAGAAGATAAGATTGCAGGACATCAAGCAACACAGTTTTGTGTCAGGAAGTTTAAGTCAGACCAGCTTGATTGTGTTTTTCAACTGGTACACTAAAGAGAGAGAGAGAGAGTGAGCCTTTTTTATTGACAGGGGGAATGTTGGCCATGACACTGAGGAAAATCCCCTGCTCTTCTTCAGTAAGTGCCATGGGATATTTTACTTCTACCTGGACAGTGACCAGAGATGGGCAGAAGGGACCTTGGTTTAACATCTCATTCAGAGGATGGCACCTCATAAGTGCAGCACTCCTAATAAACTGTACTACAGTGTCCATTAAGGGTATAACCCGTAGTGCCTAGTGTGGGGCTAAAACCCAATCTTGTGGCCCCATAAGCCAATGTGCTACATACCGGGCCAGTGACACTGACAGAGATAGAGGGCAGGCAGTAAATTGGCTCTGTTTTGACTTCCGTAACTTGTTTGATTCAGTGCTACAAAGGAGGCTGCTATAAATACTGAGGGACTTAGGATGGGGGGGTTCCCATGGGGGTTGGTCCCGGGACTGTCATATTTAACATGTTTACGCATGATATAAGGGACGATCTCCAGGGCAATGTGTCTTTTTGCTGATGGCACAAATCTGTGTGTCAGGGATGAAGGAGCGAGGGAACTTGAAAAGAATCTGAAGAAACTTGAGACGGTCAAAGATACGGAAGTTGGGATTTAATACCAAGAAATGTAAGGTGATGCATTTAAGAAATAAGAACCCACACACACGGTACGAGATGGGTGGAGTTCAGCTGGCCACTTCAGAGGAGAGGAATTTAGGAGTCTTCATGAGTGACTCACTCAAGCAATCAAGCCTACCAGTGCAAAACATTTATTGCAGGGCATCAGAACCATATTCTAACACAAAATACAGACAAGTAAATGCTAAAAACAAGATAAAATTACTATGTTATGACCGATTAGCCACTCAGATTATTGGCTTGGCAAACTAAGAAGGAACAAAAAGACAATACACCATATGGGTCTGGGTGCACAGTTAAGTGGATGGTTAAAACTAATTTATGATAAACCAATAGCCAGAAAAAGGACTAACAATATATCAAAAACATTCAGCTTACAAAGGGGAACCAGACAAGAGTGCCCCCTGTCACCATTCATTTTCATATTAGCCATGGATCCATTTGCCACTGCAATAAGAAATCATTCTAAAATTCAAGGGATTACAATAAAAAATCATGTTCATTGGAGTCGGTGCAGTGGTTGGATTTCCGTTTGCGACCTGGGCTCAGGAATGGACTCTGGTCACTGGAGGGCCGGCTGGGAGGGAAGGTTGGAGCATCCCAGTGACAGCTCGCCTTCTCTGGGGGAGGAGAGGGAGGGATGAGGCCTGGCACCTGCTGACCCCTGGCAGAGGCAGGGAATATAGCAAAGTGTCAAGGCCTGATGACTAGGGGGAGTGGCGGACATTGGCGTACACCCCGACATCTGTGGAACGCCATGCTGTGAGGGAGTAAACCAGGAAACTGCTCTCTGGCTGGTCAGATGACAATCCTCCACTGCCACCAGGCCCTGATGACTGACTTGACCTCAATGGCACCCAGGCCAATTGCCTAGTGCACTGGCTGCCTCACTGGTGCCTTCCATCTCGGAGGAGGGGAACCCATCCGGCAAAGGGATACACTGGATTACCCCGGGGGGCCACAATGTGAGGTCCAGAGATCCGGCGCTGGGAGAGACCATGCAGTTGGAAGGCCTAGGGGGTCCAAAGGAGTGACCAGCCAGGGGGAGGAAGGAGCAAAAACAAAAATCAGGTTCATAAAATAAGTCTATATGCAGATGACTCTATTATACTTAGTGAAACCAGAAAGTTCTTTTAAAGAATTTTATATTCTGACAGGTTTGGAACAATATCTGGATGCAAAATAAATTGGTCAAAATCAACAATACTCAAAATAGATGTGTGACATAGATTAGACATACCGCAAAAATACAGAATTCAACAAACTAATAGTCAGATGCAAGCAATATTTAGGTATAAAGATAGCAGCCAATTCAAATCAGTTATTTACAATCAATTCAATTCAGTTTTGTTTTCATACTGAAAGGTATGTGAGCAAAAATGCCCATTTTCACAAACGTCCTGTGGTACAAAAATCCAATAATACAGAGAAAAAGGTAAAAACAATATTTGCAAAATCTGATGGTATTTACAGTAGGAACAGTGTATATGACATGATCATCTAGAAAATAAAATAAAATACAGAGCACACAGAGAGAATATACAGATACATATAAACTGTTAGGTAACTCAAGGGTTGGTGGACATTCGGGGGGGTTACCTACCAGGGCAGACACAGGTGGTGGATTGGAGGAGGTGGTCCTTGAGGGAGGAAGTGAATGAGCCAATTGAACTACAGGCCTATTACGAAGACACTTTTACAGATACAAATAGAATTATAGATGTGAGACTTTATAGGTAGAACTAATATAATTAAAATGAAAATACTACCAAAGCTGATTTTTTTCTTCCAGTCTTTACCAATTCAAATACCTTATACATATTTTAACAAACTTTAGAAAACAATTACTAAATTTTTGTGGAAACATAATAACTTAGACTTGCTTATTCTACTTCGACATTACCAAAAACAAAAGGAGGGTTAGTTCTGCCAGATTTTCCTATATTGTATATTATATTGCTGCACAGATGACAAGTATATGGTATTGGTTAAAAGAAAAAGATCAGGACTTGGTTTCAATGAAAATGGAACAAAGTATAGAACTGTATCAAAAATTAAGACATGTGCTGTTCTCAGGATATCATATACATAACATAAATAAAAATAATATTAAATGAATTACAACCAAAAATACAAGAGATTGTTGGCTAAAGTCCCGTCAAATAATTAAACAACAAATGTCACCAATACTCACCAGTATACAATAGTTACTGTTACCCAACATCTGTACAGCAAAATCAGTGTAAAATATGGCATGACAAAGTAGTGACAGAAATAGATAAAATGATCAATAATAAAAACTTTTGAACAAATACAATTCTAAATACCACAGTCTCAATGATTTCAATATTTACAAATCAAAAACTATATTAAATGTACAAATGCAACTCTGTCTGTAAATGATAAATCCACATTAGCCCAAATTATGATAGATAAATCAGACAAAAAAACTATACCTTTGCTTTATGAAGCAATAAGGAATCATATAAATACAGACTTGACTACATTAAAAAACAAATGGGGAAAAGATTTAGGCTTAAATATTAATGAGGAACGTTGGATATAAATGATTAATATATTTAGTACAAAATTAAAATCTACTAAACTACAACAAATTCAATTTTACACAATACATAGAACTTTACTGCACCCCCTTCTAAACTACACCAGTTTAACAACATATCAAACAAATGCCTTACATGTGCCCATACCACAGGTACATTAATACATTTAATAAATGCATGTCTCCAATGCATTAGATGAGTATTAACAGAAATTCCTAGCAATGGCATCAGTTACTACAAAAAGATGTATTCTGATGAGGTGAAAGGATCCCAATCCTCCAGTTTATAAAACCAGGACTAACCAAATGATTGACATCATGAAACTATAAAAAAATACATTATATAAAAAATTGACAGAATTAAACTTAATAAAATATGAGCACCAGTCCCCAACATAATATTGCAAGGTATAATATGAAAATGTTCTCTTGTATGTAACTGCTAGTATATATTTGTATTGTAATAGTTGTATTTGTACTGTTTGTAATCTATGTGTTTTTGTAACATCTTGACTATTTTTTTTTTATGGTCCCTGGTTTGTGTTTGAAAAAAGGGCATTGGCTTGTAACACTTACCTGGTTAACAAAAGTTTAAATAAATAATATAGCGTAATAATATAAGATGCATTTGTCAATGCTGAATGTTTACTTGCTGGTATTAGCATTGGAAATGCAGGAGTTAGACAGATGCAGAATAGGAATGGCAGTGAAGTATTGAACTTCATGCCAACCCCAGCTCCATCCTGTAGAGATGGACAGGCATTGGGGTAAGTGTTTGGGTCGTCGCCCATGACGGTAATGCCATGTCATCTCACCCTATTCTGTAGATACCGACATGTGTTGAGGTGTGCCTTGGGGTGTTTGGCTTTACAGTCACCCCATTCCATAATGACACACGCTGAAATGAGTGCAGCATAGGAGAATGGGGTGAAGTCTGGGGCCGAAGATTCCAAGGTACACCACAATGCCTGTGAGTGGCTGGGGGGTGGGGTGGTATGGCATGAGCAATACAGTCATCAATCCAAAGGCACACCCCGATGCCTGTCAGTCTGTACAGGGTGGGATGTTATGGTTAGAAACCCTAGTACCATGGGCGTTTGTTGGTATTTGCACTACAGATTTTCAACATGGCCTTTTTGTGACCCCACCTCATGAAAGCATTTGGGACCTCTTCTCATGAAGAGTGGCAGTGTGATTTTGTCAATGTATCCCAAACTTTGAGTTCCAGCAGTGACCATACCATTCTGCGCCACATGTATGAAAACACAGATCAGGCAGGATGTGAAGAATGACAGCTGTGCCATCCATAGGGAGGTGTGAAGAGATGGCAATGTTGAAAATCTTTAGTGGGAATATTAAAAATGCTCGCACTTTTGAGCATATGTGGAAACTGCGCAATGCATGCGTGTAACACAGTAATTTTATGAACTTTCGTCACCAAATTTTCAACAGAGGCATTTTAGGACCTCTGCTCATGAACAGTGTCACTGTGATTTTCTTTGTGTCCCCAACACTGAATTCCCACAGCGACCACGCCAATTCTGCACTGAAGTGCAAAACACACATCGGCCAGGATGTGAAAACAACAGCTGTACTGTTCATACGGAGGTGTGAAAAATAGCAATGTTGAAAATCTGGAGTGAAAATATTACAAATGTGCTGGTTATCGCAGGTGAAACTGTGCAACGCATAATCACCGTAAAGTCATTTTATGGACTTTCATCACAAAGTTTTCAACATAGGCGTTTTAGGATGTCTGCTCATGAACAGTGCCACTGTAATTTTCTTAATGTGTCCTGAACACTGATTTCCAACAGCGACTGCACTATTTTGTGCCCGAAGTGCAAAAACACATGTTGGCCAGGATATGAAAAATTACAGCTGTACTGTTCATAAGGATGTGCAGAAAAATGGCCATGTTGAAAATGTAGAGTGAAAATATTGCAAATTCACAAAGTTACAAGCGTGCGTAGCAACTGCGCGTAACGCCGCGCTAAATAAACAGTCATTTCTTGGACTTTTTCCACCAAATTTGCAGCATAGACTTTTTGAGAGGCCACCTCATGAACACTGGCACTGTTTCATTAATTGGTCCTGAAAGGTAATTCCGCGCAGTGACCATGAAATCACCTTTCGGGACCAAATAACCCAATGTTAAACATTTGGTGCCAAAATTCCCAAAAATGCCTGAGATATGCACCAAAGTTGAAAAAACCCTATTTATGCCATTATATAGCTTATCGGCATTTCTTCAGTTTGCTGTCAGCTGTGAAGAGTTCAGACGTGTTCTCCAGTCCACGAAGATAGTCGTGTTGGGCTCTGGAGGTTAGTATGGGGTGAGGGGGGTGTGGAGAGGCAGGGTGTGCAGAGAGTGGTGCAGGTTGGGGCAGAGCCACCGGACTCAACGAGGGACCATTTTCTGATTTACAGGGTAAAAAAAATCATGGGACGGTTTAAAGGGCACATTTGGCACACTGGGATGGGCTCCCAATGTGCCACAGAGATTTTTTGGGGGGAGTGGCTGCAGCAGTGGGATTGGGCACCCCATAGGCACATGGGGAGCGCAAGAGCCGAGGGGATTGGGCACCCTCGGCACAAACCAACTTTTGGGGACATTATGCAGATGGGGTGGGCTTCCCGTCCAGCAAATTAAACTGGGATGGGGGCATTATGCTGATGGGAGTGGGCTCCCCATCAGCAGATAAACTGGGACAGGGGACTGAAGCCGATGGGGATTGGGGCCCCATTGGCAGACAAAGACTGTTTTGAGGGACATGCTGCTGAGGGGGATTGGGCACCCCCTCGGCAATGGGGGCTGTATAATATTTGTGAACATGGCAGCGGCTTGCCGCCACGTTCACAAACAATATTACACTAGGTAATGTTCCGCCCTGCAATGACAGGTCGATCCCTCATTGCAGCGAAATGCATATGACGCTTTGCAATGATGAGGCAAGCCCCTGATTGGTGTGGCTAAATGTTACAAGTTGGTGGTACTTCTGAAGCCAGTGTCATCAGCACACTGTGCCAAGCCTCAAATGCAATGCCCGCTATTGTCACAGTGTCACATCTCCACAACACGCTACTCTCCTAAGCTGCCACATAATGTTTCTTGCGCATGCACGCAAGCAAACATAACAAGGAAAGGAACAGTTCCTGGACTCCAAGGTAATGTAATGATGTGGAAAATAACCATATGCACTGATTGTAAATCAGATGAAAATTAGATATTTCACTTTATCTGAACCAAAAAAAGTTTATTCAAGGCATTATGGATGCTGGGTTGTATATGAAAAGGTTTGAATAGAAAGAGGGAGGAGGTGATATTGGTCCAATAGGGAGCACAGGTACAGACTCATATAGAATATTGTGCCTAGCTCTGGCGCACTCTTCTGAGAAAGGACATCAGTTAGAGTCAGTGCAACAAAAGATCACAAAAATGATTCAGGGTCAGCAGGGAGATCATATAAAAATCAGTTAGAAGCCCTGAACATGTACTGGCTAGAGGCCGTATGGGAAAGTGGCTCATGACAGAGACTAAACAAGTTCCTAAGGGGTATAAATAGAATAAATTGTGAGGGCCTGTTGGTTAGAAACAGGGAGGCAGTTACAAGGAGAAACAGCTGGAAACTGTTGGGGGGTAAAGGCAAAAAGGATGTGAGAAAGTTGTTTTTCACAGAAGGGCTGGTGGAGTCTTGGAACAGTTTGTCAACAGAAGTTATAGAAGCAAGGACCCTAAATGAGTTCAAACATAGTTGGGACAGGGCCAAAGGACTCAAAGACCCAACAGGATGTTCAAGGGAGGGAATGGATGCAGAGGTCAGGAGGAGTAGGGGGAAATAACCAAACATGTCATTAGATCATTGGATAAGGCAGTCATAAATATGGACCAATTTAATGGACTATTGGTCTTTTTCTGCTGTGAAGTTCTGTGTTTCTGTTAAAGAGCACTGATTATCCATTTCATGAGACCTATGGCATGGAATAAAATAAAGCACTCTTTGTGGAGTAAAACTTTCGAGACTCAAGGTCATGAAGCGCTTTCCTTTGAAGGCACTAGGTACCAAGTTGTTTTTCTGTCCATTGAAATTTGGTAGCCAAGGTGTTTTATAATATGCACTTGTGTCCATTTTGGGGATGTCGTTGTCGCAGCACAGAGTCTGAAGAGATGACTTGGGAATGAAAATGGGTCAAGATTTAATTTGGAAAGGTCAGCATAACCCATAAACTAATTAGTGGTGGTTATAACATTGTCTTTTATTTAAAAATAGAAGGCAGGATCATAAGGACAACAACATGGGATGTTTGTATATTGTTAGTATTGTTCTAGGGACATTGATATGTTCATCCACACTGTCTGGCAGGTTCCTTGCCGCTTTAAATCTTGCTGGAAGGTCTTCAAGCTGTCTTCTCCCACCCACCTGGGTGGTAGAACTCTCAGCTCCGCCCCATGACATCAGATCTTCCTTACCGCTTGGAAGCTCAGGTTCCCTCCTTAACGCTCTGCGTCTAGACTGGATCCCAATTCTTTGGTTTGCCCGAAACTTATTTTAAAATTTTCAGGACTTCGGTCAAGTTTCTCCCTCGCAGCTGCGATGGACAAATAGACTCCTGGATTTCGGCGGTGCCATTGTGGACAGAAAATGTCCAGGACTGGCCCACACTCCACGTGCGTCTTCTGCCTTGGCCTAGAACATGACCTGCAGGCCTGTGAATTATGCCGTTAGTTTTCGGCCAACATCCTGGAAGACCACGCTGCCCGGTTACAGCTTGGGCTCCCCAAGTAGCACTACCCGCCGGTTAAGTCGAAGGAGGCCCATTGGGTGGTTACCGTGGCGACGGGCTTGGCTGAGCAACTTGAGCAGATGATCGCCCTCGAGGAGGAGGCAGCACAGACCGCATCGTCCTCTTCCTCAGTTGTGGCATTTATCCTGCTCTCTCTCTGGGTACCTCGTATTCAGCTTCTTTTAAAGACCTTTGCCAATCCCTTTCCATGAAGGGAGAGGGGTCATCGGGACATTCCTCTCAGTCCAGAAAGAAGGATCCAAAAGGTAAGTCCCATTGTCAGCATTCGTGGGAGCGGGAGAGGTCCCCTTCCCCGGACAATCGACACTTGACTTCAGTCGAGGTTGTGGCTAAGGCCGCTGGCTTCACGGTGTCCCCATCAGGCCAGCCGGCCGAGACACCCATCGACATGGTCGAGATCTTTCTCGACCCGGACGACTGTGTCGACTGGTGAAGCCGACAACCCTTCTTCACCAGTTCCCCGGTGGAGACCGAGAACTTGCCCATGCCTCCGGTGCGCAGTCCTGGTTAAGGCTTCCGAGCCGAGGGAAGAGCGGGTGTCCCCCGCCCCTTCCCAGACCCGTCCTCGGAAACAGAGAATCTCGGTCTCGGACATAGTCTTGGTCCAGCCAATTCTGCCAACATCGGCAGTCTCGGTCTTGGCACCGAAGTAAGTGGCGCCGCCCCTCGCTCTCGTCTTCCTCCTCGGAAGAGGAGAGGCCTCGGCGCAAGTTGCATCGACGCTACGAGGACCTGATGTGGCAGCAGTTACTTCTGTCTGGGAACAAGCCAACACCGTCGCCTTCCCCGGCCATCAAATGGCTGTCACCCGAGCGGCTGAAACAACCCCTCGCTGTAGCGGAGGTGCCCAACCCTGGGCCGGTTGTTCGGCGAAACCAGCTTCCCCACCGATTGTGGTGGAACCTCTGCCTCCACAACTGAAATCGGGGGCGCCGACCAAGGACTCTCGGTTGGGTCAGGGCCTGCCCCACAGGTTGTCGGTCACCCTCACTCTTGACTGTCCTTGGCAGGTGGAGGGTGGCTCAGGCCTCAGGCAGCTCTTCGTGGACTCCTCGGAGTCCAACTAAGACTCTTCCCTGTTCTCCAGGCCCATTGACTTGGAGTCCTCCGGGGGGTCAGTCGATAGATGAAAGCCTATCGTCCTTCATGGGTTTGCTTTGGCTCATCTAGGAGTCCACCGGGATGCAGCTCGAGCCCGTATCCAAGTGGGCCAAGTATCCCCTGACGGAGATACTGGACTGAGGGGATTCACCCACAGAGGTCTTTCCGGTGGCTGAAGCCATTGTTGGCCCAGCCTTGGAGCTCTGGCAGCAGCCTGCTTCCTGTCCTGTGCCTTCGTCCAGGATGGTCAGGAAGTATGTGGTACCTACCGGCTCTTTGCCCGGTATTTCGGAACACCCCTCTGCTGAGGGGTTGGTCACTGACAGCATTTTCCGGCATTCCGGGAATGCTAGGGATGTAGACAAGCCCCCCAACAAGGAGTCCAAAAAGCTGGACTATGCCGGGCACAAGGTGTACGCTGCATTCTCCCTTGGCCTCCACCAGGCCAGCTCGGCCGTGCTGATGGCACACTTCTCCCACGCCCTCATGGGCTCCCTGGATGAGGTGGTCCCTCATCTTCCAGTCAACCTGCAGACCATGGTCCAGCAGATACGGGACCAGGGTAGGGCAGTGGCTAAGCAGCATCTCCAAATGGCTCTGGACATTGGAGACTCCTGTGCCAGATCTGTTGCGGCTGCGGTGGCCATGCACCGCAGAGCATGGCTGAGGATATCCACCTTCACGGCGGATACCCTGCACAGACTGGCGGATGTCCCCTTCTTGGGGACTGACTTCTTTGGCCCTGGAGTGGAAGGTCACCTCCAGTGGATCAAAAAGTCCAATGCCACTCTGGACTCTGTCACCTCTGCCCAGAAGGACAAAGGCCACTGACAGCAGCAGCACAAGTCCTTTCGTCCTTCTGTGCCTGTGGCATGTCTGGCCCAACAGCACCAGCATTAGGGCCAGCAGTCTCGTGCTTGGCATCCCAAACCCAAGCCCACGGCTCCCTCCAACAGGAAGCAGGGAGGTAAAGGCCCAGGAGGTCCCTCAGTTGGTCCCTCCTCCAAGCCTGCCCAGTGACGGGTTGCAGGATGTCGCCCCCAGCCTCATCACTCCCCCCTGGGTTCCCCCCGTGGGGGATGGCTTCACCACTTCCTTTCCACTTGGTCCGTGATCACCACGAACCATTGGGTTTTGGAGGTGGTAGGAAAGGACCTGCCCCTGGAGTTTGGCAGGCCCGCCCTTCCGACGTCGGCCTCGGGAGGGCTACGGTCCACAGAGCTTTGTCGGCTCACCGAGCCGATATTGCCCTGCTCCTCATAAAAGAGGTGATCTGGAAGGTGGTGGGTCCTCCTCCAGACCTGGGGTTTGTGTCCAGGTACTTCCTGGTCCCAAAATGGATGGGGGCTGGCATCCCATTCTCGACCTGCATGACCTGAACAGGTTCCTAAGGTCTCGGACCTTCAGGATGGTCACTCTGGCTCAGATAATCCCATCCTTGGAACGAGGCGTGTGGTTCTGTTCTCTGGACCTTCAGGGCGCGTTCTTTCACATCCCAATCCGTCCGTCCCACCAGAGAGGGATCCCTTTACGAGTTCCGGGCCATGCCCTTCGGCCTTTTCCTAGCTCCCAGAGTCTTCACCAAATGCATGGCAGTGGTGACAGCATTCCTTCCAGCGCCTTAGGATCCGGGTGTACCCCTACCTGGATGACTGACTGATTGCAGCCCCCTTCAGAGTGGAGGTGGAGCGGTCCAGGGATCTGGCCCCCCAGGTTTGCTCTCAGGTTGGCCTCCTCGTCAACAAGGCCAAGTTGGAACTCATGCCAAAGCTGGTGATACAATTCATCGGGGCAGAGCTCAACTCTCTACAAGCCAGAGCATGGCTCCCGGTGGACAGGGCCGAGGTTCTTTCCTCCTTTGGCCAATCATTTCAGGTTGGACAATCATGCCCTGCCCGGGACTTCCTGTGCCACCTGGCCTCATGGCGGCCTGCACCAGCATGGTCCGTTGGGCCTGCTGGTACATGCGCCCCCTTCAGTGGGGGCTGGGCAGCCAATGGTCACAGCATTTCGATCTGCTGGATCAGTTAGTGACAGTGACCCCTGGGATGTGGAGCGCTCTCCAGTGGTAGACCATTTCAGCACATCTGCAGGAGGGCATCCCATTTGTCTGCCGGGAGCCGACGGTCTCTCTATTGACCAATGCCTCTCTGATGGGTTGGGGTGCCCATCTGGGGGAGCACAGAGCGCATGGCCTCTGGTCCCCTCGGGAGTCCCGATGCCACATCAACCTGCTGGAGCTTCAAGTGGTTTGTCTAGCCCTCACTGCCTTCACTCCGTTTCTACAGGGTCAAGTGGTTCAGGTCCAGATGGACAATACCACGACCATGTACTACCTAAACCACCAGGGCGGGATGCGCTGCATGCCTCTGTGCAGGGAAGTTTTCTGCATTTGGTCACTCGTGCGCAGCCTGGAGGCAGATCTCCTCGCCATTCATGTGGCAGGAGCCTCCAACTCCCTGGCTGATGCCATAAGCCGGTTAAGGACTGTGTCTCATGAGTGGTTCCTCCTGCCGGAGGTAGTACAAGATCTCTTCTCCCATTGGGGCACGCCTCAGCGGACCTGTTTGCCTCCAGGAAGAATGCGAAGCTGAGACTGTTTTATGCCCGCCCCCCCCCCTCAGCAGGGTTCGCTGCAGGGGGATGCCTTCTCGAGGCAGTGGACCCGGGTCTCTTCTACCACTTTCCCCATTTTCCTTGATCCACCAGGTGCTTCTCAAGGTGAAGAGGGACAAGGCACAGGTGATTCTGGTAGCCCCAGACTGGCCCTGCCAGTTCTGGTATCCAGACCTCCTCAGTCTCAGCTGCAGGCTCCTGAGGCGGCTTCCAACCCACCCGGACCTGATCTCAGTCAATCAGGGGAAGGTATTCCATCCGGACCTTCAATCCTTGCACCTGACAGCGTGTTTCCTGAGCAGCTAGAGTTCCAGGCCTTGGGTCTTTCCGACGAGGTCCTCAACATCGTTGAGGCATCCCATAAGGAGTCGACCAGAAAATGCTACGTCTTCAAATGGAAGAGATTCTCCATTTGGTGTCAGGGCAAGGGCCTGGACCCTTCCTCCTGTTCCTTGGCAAGCATTCTGGACTACCAGTGGTCCCTTTCTTAGCAAGGGCTTCGGTTGTCGACCCTTAAGGTGCACCTGGCAGCCATCTCTGCTTACCGGGCACAGGCCGGGAAGCAGTCGGTGGTGCAGTAGAAGGTGGTCGGGCGCTTTTTCAGAGGCCTTGATCACGTATCCCCTCTGGTGCGAGAACCTCCACTTCCGTGGGATCTACTACTGGTATTGGCTAAGCTGATGAGCAAGCCATTCAAACCAATGCACAGGTGTGACATCTCTCACCTGTTGTGGAAGACCGCCTTCTTGGTGGCTATCACGTCAGCCAGAAGGATGGGAGAGCTCCAGGCACTTTCCATCGAGTCTCCCTATCTGGTCTTCCACAGGGACAAGGTTGTCCTGTGCCCCCACCTGAAATTCCTTCCGAAGGTGATGTCGGAGTTTCACCTTAACCAGGTGTTAACTCTGCTGGTGTTCTACCCCAGTCACACCTCGGAGGCCGAATATAGGCTCCATACTTTGGACCCTAGAAGAACGCTCGCTTATTACAAGTAGTGGATGGCTGAAGTTCTGGGAGAGATTTGCCAGCTGTTTGTCACCTACGCTGAAGCCGCACCTGGCAGACCTGCAGCCAAGCGGATGATAGGAAGGTGGGTCACCTCCTGCATAGATCTGTGCTATAGGTTGGTGGGCATGGAGCCTCCCAGAGGGATAAAAGCTCATTCTACCCGCCATACCGCTGCATCGGTGGCTGCTTCCAGGGACGTCCCTATCCAGGAAATCTGCAGGGCTGCTACCTGGAAGTCAGCACACACCTTCATCACCCATTACCACATCAACCTTGAGTCACGCCGGGATTCTGGTTTTGGGGCCTTGGTTCTCCAGTCATTATTCCCTAAGTAGGGGGTGTGTGCCTTGCCTCCCTCCTCCCAGAGAACTGCTAGGAGTCTGCCAGACAGTGTGGATGAACAACATATCCATGTCCCTAGAAATACAGGTTACTCACCTGTAACAGGAGTTCTAGGAATGGTATATGTTGTTCATCCACACAACCCACCTGACCTCCCCGGATTCGACGCACAACCTGGCTTCCAGCGGGCTAGATCTGGCATTGTGGGGTGGAGCCAAGAGTTTTACCACCCGGGTGGGTGGGAGGAGCCAGCTTGAAGACCTTCCGGCAAGATTTAAAGTGGAAAGGAACCTGTCAGACAGTGTGGATGAACAACATATACCATTCCCAGAACTCCTGTTACAGGTGAGTAACCTGTATTTATGAGACAGACTTCTGAGTCAGTACAGAAATATCAAATAGTGATAACTTTTTGAAGGCAGTCAGTTTTTTTATTGCTTTAAGTGGAGAATGGAGCTATCTAGAGAATCTTGCTGTGTGTCCATTTGGCAAAGATACAATAAAGGATTGAATTAGGTTATTTGTTTTGTAGATATACCCAGTCAGAGAAATCCAAAAAAGTGAGGACTATGGCAGCACACAGTTAAAGACTTAAGGACAGAGAAAGTATCCCTCATGCAGGAAAGTTACAGTCTTGGCAGAATACTGGATTCAATACTGGAACTATAAGATAGAAGGTGGTAACCCATATCGTCCATCTCACACTCTAGTGGGTCAAGTAGTTAACCTTATTAATTATCAAATAGTCATCCAGCCTTAATTTGAAAGCTTGGAAGCTATTTACATCTACCACAACTTTAGGTAGACCATTCCAAATAGGAATAAGTATTTGTGTATAAAAATATCCCCAGGTGTTTTTAGGAAATGCTAAATGCAATTGTAACTTGTGGCTTAAGTTAGTTTCCATCACATAATTCTAAACCTAAGTTTTTCATTAAGCTTCCATCCCTGGATACCTTGCACATATGTAGCAGATCTCCTCTTATTCTTCTAAGCTTTAAAGGGAACAATTTTAAGCTATATAGTCTAGATCAGTAGTCCATATTCTCCAATCCATCTATCATTTTGGTCACCTTTCTCTATTTTCTTCAAGTTATTTATGTCCCTCCTCAGGTGTGAACTCCATAGTGGTGCACAGTAGTCCATGTGCAGCCTAACATAGGGTCTATAAAGTGGCATAACAAGTTCTAGTTCTAGATGAGAAAGCCTTTTTGATACAGTCCAGTATTCTATTTGCTTTCTTAACCTCATTGCACTGCGTACTGAAACTGTGGTCACTATTGATCAATAGTCTCAGATTTTTTCCTTATTGGCTGTTTTTAGTGTAACTCCATTTAATGTGTATGCTGTTTGTTTATTATTGGCTCTTAGGTGCATTTGATTTGATTTTATACTGAAAAGGTCTGTGGGCAGAGCCCATTTTCACAGACGTCCAGTTTCAATACATTACCAGACAATAACTGGTATTGAAACTCATGCCATTATCTGCTGCCCATTTTTCCAACAAAGTAAGATCTTTTCTTAGAATATCTACCATCTCTTCATTACTAACCTCTGCTCCCAACTTTGTATCATCAGCAAATGTTGTACAAAGACTCCTTTTATTGTTATTCATATCTGCAGTAAATAGTGCAAATAATACCAGGCCAAGTACTGATCCTTGGGGGACACCACTAGTCACAAGTCCCATATTGGACTCATGCCCCCTGATTCTAACTTTCTGAGACGTATCACTAAGCCACGTTTCAACCCATCTAATAATAGTTGTGCTGATACCAAGTGACAGCATTTTATTTATTAACGTGACATGCGGGTACCTTATTGAATACCTTTTGAAAGTCTAGGTACACAACATCCATAGGTATCTTGTTGTTCAGTTCTCTGCTAACATGCTCATAGAATTCAAGAGTGGTGGTCAAACATGATCTATCTTTTTTGAATATGTGTTGTGTATTGTCTTATAAATTACCAACATGTATTCCCTCATCCAACCTATCTTTTATAATTGCCTCTAATATTTTTCCCAAAATAGCCATAAGACTAATGGGCCTGTAATTCCCTACATCTCCCTTATCTCCTTTCTTAAAAATGGGAACAACGGTGGCAAGTCTCCAATCTGCTGGTACATCCCCAGAACTAAGTGACATATTATATAATCTTTTCAATGGGTCAACCAATCGCTCACTTATTTCCCTTAATCACCTAGGATGCAATCCATCCGGTCCTGACGATTTATCCGTTTTTATACCTTTAAGTTTATCCCTTGTCTCTGATTTTGTGATTTCTTTTTGTACTGTTTTGGCTGGCCAGGGTGGGTTTATCAATTGACTATCCTTTCACTTCTCGTACACCAAACAGAAAAAAATATTAAATAGCTGTGCCTGTGCTTCTGGCTCAACACATTCAGTAACTCCAGTCTTAAAAGGACCTATCATCCTATCTAAAGATTTGTTGTTAACATAAGCACAAAATGATTTTCCATTGTCATTTATGTGTGCTAGTCTGAATTCTAACCTTTTTTTTGTCTTAATACACTGTTTAGTAATTTACAACTGTTGTTTGTATTTATTTATATGTATTGTCCCTCTTCATTGCCCAATATGCCTTCTTCTTTTTCAAATGATTTTTTGACCTTTGCTGTTAGCCATGTTGGTATTTTACCCTTTCTGTTGTAGAGGGCCTTGTTTGGTACAAATCTATCTTCCAGAGTTAGTATTTTTCCTTAAGCCTCATCCAGAACTGTTAAGTATTCAGAGTACTTGATGCCCAGTCCCAACCTACAACTCTACTCTAATGCTGTTAATGTCACCCTTATTATAATTCTTTACAACTGTTTTTCCTGATAGTTTTTTGGTTTGCCCTTTAATGTTTATCAAAACAATATTATGATCACTGGACATTAACGGTGCTATTGTTCTTAGTTTGTCCACTGTCTCGGTATACTCTGTAAGTACCAGATCATGTATATTATGATTTCTTGTTTGGTAATTTACCATCTTGTATAACCCATTTTCTATACACATATCTATTAGCAATTTTTGTTGCCTATTTGATGCTATATTTGTTTCCCAGTTTATACCTCGGACATTAAAGTCCCCGTCCCCCCCCCACATTACTACCTCCTTATTTTGTATTTCTGCTCCTATTCGCAATCAATCAATCACTCAATCAAATCTCTATTTATCAAGGCGAACACCATCGAGGAGTACTCATTTTCAAGAAGGACATGGGTGACATACAAGAACCCATCATACAAAAAACAATATACACATTTGAAATATACAACTGAACAGATACAGTAGTAAATAAAACAAGTAAAAGAGAGTGCTCCTCCAGTGTTATATCTGGAGGTCTATAGCATACTCCTATCAACAGGTTTCTGTTGTTAGCTCTTAATATCTCCACCCAAATCAATTCTATGGTGTTATTATACTATTCTGGGTTAACCTGTTTGCACTGTATATCCTCCTTAACATACAGTGCAATGCCTCCTCCTCTTTTATCTGCTCTGTTTTTATAGAAAACTCTATTGCCAGGTATGTCTCAGCTCCAGTTGGTAGTCTCACTCCACCAGGTCTCAGTAACTGCAGCTACACCTATGTGGTCTTTTACCATTAATAGTTCTAATTCTGTTCTCTTTATGACGTTTAAGCTTCTAGCATTAGTTAGAAGCACATTGAGGTCGTAGACCCTTTTGTCGGTCGGGTTCATGGCCAGTGGCATACTTAATAATGTTCCTGTTCCTTTATCCTGACTCCCCCATATGTCTAGCTTTTTGACTGATACCGTTTGTTGTTCACGATGTTATGAAACATTAGTCCTAGCATTCTTGCTCCTTTCTTATTTAGATGCAGTCTGCAGTCAGTATAGAGGATAATGGCTGGGATGGGTGATAACCACACTGTAATCACCTCAAGTGGTTGCTGGGCAACATGGTAAACCTCGAGGCGCGGCTCGGGGGTTACTAGCTAGCAACAGCGAAGTGATTTCAGTGGTTGTCACCGATCCCAAGCCATCATCTTTATAGTGTATGGCCAAAAACACTATTTGCATTCTATGCGAGAATTATGGAACTCTGGTGCATTCCTTTTCTTATGCCACTGTTTGGAAGTTCTGAAGTGTGGTTAACAACTTTAAAATTCTAAACAGTGCATAACAAAGCTGTGTGACTGCTGATTATGGTGGTTAATAGGCACGTACCATACATTATAGCTATATAAATTGTGCCTATCTACAAAGAGCTCCCAAGTTGCAATATACTTTATATGATTTTCCATGCACCATCTCCTAAGCCAATTATTATACATTTTTATTTTCTTTGTTCTTTCCCAACATGCTCTAGGTACTGGTAGCATCTCTGAGAAAATAATTTCAGAATTGTTTTGTTTCAGAATGCTATAAATATTTTCAGTTGCCTTGATAGTATCAGTAATGCTTTTATTGCCTAAATCATTTGTACCAGCATGTATTAGTACAGATTTTGGGCTAAGTATATTATTTAGTATGCCAGGTAGCATTTATGCGATATCACTAAGTTTTGGCTCCTCTATAGCTACAGTTGATAGTATTGTCTTTATTATTCCATGTTGAGTACCTATCTGTATATGTAACCACAGAATCACCTAAAATAAAGATGTTATTGATCTGTTCCTTGATGCTCATTTGTAGGTACCTGTTGATTCATGGCCTCAATTCTTTGTTCAGCCTGGCTTGTTTCTACATTCTCATATGTTTTTCTTTAGAGCCTTTGTTATTTGATACTTCATTACTGGATATATCTACAAGTTCTTGTGTTTGTACTTCTACTTACTCCATTAAGTTCATTAAAGGTGCAAACTGATTTTCTAGTAAAATATTGGTCCACTAGCTCTCTACCTTTTTTCATTCTTTTATTATTTCCAGCCTGACTCCAGTCATCTATATCATCCTCCTCATCATGTGTTCTTTGTCTTTTAGTGCTCATTCCCTCACTATTTACTGCTTTCTTGATTTTGTCTTTTTTAAGTGTTTCTAGCTGTGACTCTAACAGCTGAATCTCCTCAGCCTGTTGGGTTAACTTATTGCTTAGTTCTTCTAATCTCCAAACAATTTTTGCATGTATAACTTTCAAAGAGAGATTCGTGTTTGGTGCAAAACATTTCAAAACTCACACACATAAACCCCATCTTTCCAGTTGTGAGAGTGACTACTTTGAGGACCGTTTTCTAAATTGAACCTGTATCTGGAAGATTATATAACAATTGCGTTATTGTAGATCTTGAAGATGTTAGTGTTCTGCCTTATCTTCCCCAACTTTCCCAGCTGACACGGTAGATGCACACTCGTCTCTGTGAGTCACTGTGTGCTCACCCAATCTCAAACACAGCAAGCTTTTGTAGGCAGCAGCCAGAAGATCTCTTCCGGTTACATGATCGCACCTCTCAGTCCTCTTAGTGCCCTAAAATTGGTTATAGGCTTTACAAAAGCCTTTTTTAGTATAAAAATCCCCTACAGCAAGCAGGGTATCATACCCTAGCTTGCCCCTGACAAAAGAACAATTTAAGTTTAAAAGAAAGGATTCTTGCCCAGAGTGTAGTACCCCTTTGCCCAGGGAACTACACCTCCCAGAAATCCACTCGTGCTATGCACCACAGCTACTCACTCCCAAAAGCAGTTTATGGAGCTGAACATCCTTGGTGTGAAAAGAGAACACCACCAAACAGTTACGTGGTGTCCCTTCTGCCTACCAATTGTGTGTTCCAGCACCTGCTCACAAACACAGAGAGCTTTTGTAGGCAGCAGCCGGAAGATCTCCTCTGGTCATGTGACTGCCCCTCTTGGTCCTCTTAGTGCCCTAAAATTGGTTATAGGCTTTAAAAAAGCCTTTTTAGTATAAAACTCCCCTCCAGCAAGCAGGGTATCATGTCCTTGGTGTGCAAAGGGAACACCACCAAACAGTTACGTGGTGTCACTTCGGCCTGCCAGTTGCATGTTCCAGCACCCACTTGCAAACACAGCGAGCTTTTTTAGGCAGCAGCCGGAAGATCTCTTCCAGTTACGTGACTGCCCCTTTCAGTCCTCTTAGTGCTCTAAAATTGGTTATAGGCTTTAAAAAAGCCTTTTTAGTATGAAAATCCCCTCCTGCAAGCATGGTATTGTACCCTAGCTTGCCCTTGACACAGGAATAATTTAAGTTTAAAAGAAAGGGTTCTTGTCCAGAGTGTAGTCCCGATTGCTCAGGGCACTACACCTCCCAAAAATCCACTCGTGCTATGCACCGCAGCTACTCACTCCCAAAAGAAGTTTATGGAGCTGAACGTCCTTGGTGTGCAAAGGGAACACCACCAAAAGTTGTGTGGTGTCTCTTCTGCTTGCCAATTGCATGTTCCAGCACCTGCTCACAAACACAGTGAGCTTTTGTAGGCAGCAGCTGGAAGATCTCTTCTGATCACGTGACTACCCCTCTCTGTCCTCTTAGTACCCTAAAATTAGTTATAAGCTTTTAAAAAGCCTTTTTAGTATAGAAATCCCCTCCAGAAAGCAGGGTATCATACCCTAGCTTGCCCCTGATGCAGAACAATTTAAGTTTAAAAGAAAGGGTTCTCGCCCAGAGTGTAGTCCCGATTGCTCAGGGAACTACACCTCCCAGAAATCCACTCGTGCTATGCAACACAGCTACTCACTCCCAAAAGCAGTTTATGGAGCTGAACATCCTTGGTGTGCAAATTGAACACCACCAAACAGTTACATGGTGTCCCTTATGCCTACCAATTGCGTGTTCCAGCACCTGCTCACAAACACAGAGAGCTTTTGTAGGCAGCTGCCGGAAGATCTCCTCTGGTCAAGTGACTGCCTCTCTTGGTCCTCCTAGTGCCCTTCAATTGGTTATAGGCTTTAAAAAAGCCTTTTTTGTTTAAAACTGTCCTCCAGCAAGCAGGGTATCATGTCCTTGGTATGCAAAGGGAACACCACCAAACAGTTACGTGGTGTCACTTCGGCCTGCCAGTTGCGTGTTGCAGCTGAGCTGAAAGTTATCGAGCGGTGGTTGGAAAATGCTTTTGGCATGGATTGATGGCTGCTGTGCAGGCACAGTTTGACTGATGGATAAGGTAAAATGAATGTGCAATTTAGTCCTTGCAGTTGAAGCAAATATTGAACTCCACATACGTATTGATTAAAGGGGGGGTGTTTGAGGAATTTCACTTCCTTATAATATGAATCAAAGCCAAAAACTGATTCAGGTTCATGCTGAAGATGTTCAGTTTATAGGGAGCACAAAAGGTATTCTTTGTATTTGTTTTTATTTGTTTTGCCTGGACAAACGCCACTGAGCATAGCAAATTCTTAAGGAGGTCCAGGGTACAAGCAAACAATAACAGCAAAATTGACAAAATTGTTCAGCAGAAATGATAATGAACAGAATGTATATACAATGCAAATGATATAAAAAAACTGTCAATTGATATTGATGGATAGTGATGAGCATTGTTGGAATTACATCTCAAGATATAGAGAATAAAGGATGGGGTGGTGTGTATTACGAGATTTTACACACACGAGTCTGGGATGCTACATAAACCCTGAGGGTGAAGCCCAAGGGTTTATGAGAAGCATCTCATGCAGGTTGTGTAAATCAGTTTTACACACTCACTTATCATTTATTTTATATACTGCTTGTGGGCGATTTTCGCCATAGCAGTTATATAAAATAATTTAAAAAATGATTGTTGGTTTTACCACCGAGCAGCGGTAATGGCAGGTGTCCAGCACGAGTAAAGGGAGAGAGCAGCTGGCACATGCGCAGAGTCCAGGAAACCCGGCACATGTTTGCCGTAATAACCAGCCGGTTATTACTGCAAATATCAACCATGTTTTCCTTAGGGAAAAAAGCGCCCGCCAGTAATTATATACTGTTTACAGCTAACAGCTACAGTTTTCATATGATGAGTCTAAATCAGGGCTTTTAAAATGCCATAGCATAATTGTACAGCACCTTGAGCTTTGGTAAGGCTTTTTAAATAAACTATCTTTCCGAAATGATCTCATAACCTTTAATCTACTTTATCATTTATTGCAAGGTGTGGATGCATTACAGTCAAATGTTATTTTTCAAAACTGGGAGTGGTCTCTTGGAGTTTTGAAAGCAGTAGGAAGGTGCTTCAAAAAACATATGCAGAGCCACATTCCTAAACAGATTTGCAATACATAGGGGCAGATAACTTTAAATGGCTTTCAGAATTCATAAGTACAGGTTCTGTAGCCACCGGGTGACCAAGATGGTCCTATGTAGGGCATAGTGAACAGGTTTAGGGTATTCCAAGTAGATCAGGTTGTATGGTATGCATTCAAGGTTGTTGGAGCTAGTGATTACCAGACTCAAGTTTGAGCCTTGTGCAGGAGTAAGTTCACATATTTATAGAGTCTTGGAAGGGAGGAATTGAAATATTGAACTGATATGCTGAAGGAGCTAAGAGCTGACATTTCTGTAAGTTAAATCCGCAGTACTGGATAATCAGGAAGTGATTATCAAAATTCTGCTTTTTAGCAGGTAGCATGCAGCCATACTTCTGGTTTCCATATCTGTAAATATTGTTTCTAGCAGTCTGTAGTTTTTTTAGATATTTAAAATGTATTTTCATTTTTGTGGAGCCACAGTAAATATAGCTGCTGCCTAATTTTCAGTCGAGTGCCCCCCTCACTTTGTACCACATCTTGTGTTTACTTCTGTGGGACCCTGGGCTGCTCATTCCTACTATCCCTGTGTAGTACTGTGAGTCATGCACATGAAGGGTTGGCAGCAGAGGGTTCCAGCTCAACATGGTACATGTAAGAGATGTAAACAAAACAAAGAAAAACTTGAGCAAATTATGGGGCGATAGTACAGTGAAAACAGGAACGATTACCAGGTGAGTACTCACCAGACCACAGCGGAACAAACTGTTGCAAAATATCCTGTTTTTGTTATCTAGTACTGCTGCTTTCAAATGGGAAAGGCTGTCAGCAACAATATTAAAGACAATCATAGGGAAAGCTTTGATTAGGTAATTTTTTTATTGGAGGGATAACCAGGTGGGTTTATGTATGAAGTTCACAATGGATGGAGAAGATGATCTTCTTATTAATTATTTTGACTGGACTTATCACAGCAGAGGTTATCATTTTTGAATGCAGACATTCCCAGAAACATACGCGACAACTATGATTACGTAAATTTCAAAGAGTGGAGACAAGTTTTCTGTTTCGAGCAAATCAGACATTTGTTAGGCAATGACTCCGTGAACCAATAGTTGTGGTGAAAAGCAGCAAAACCATGGGAAGGGGAAGATGGTCAGTGAACACCTACATGGTAGGTGTTTAATTTAGTTGGCCATGATAAAATAGAACTATTCCATCCTGTAGGACAGGAACCATAACAACATAGAGAGGTGAATCTGTGTGACTAATTTAATGCTGTGGTCTGATCCAGATCTGAGCTGGAGGAGGTCAGTTGGAGGAGATGTGATGGGAACGAGCTTCCTTGTGATATGATTTGCATAGAAACATACAGTAGTTCAGATTGCCCAATGGAGAGGGAAGCTGTCTTTTTCTACATGTAGGCTTGGTGGAGAATGAAATACCTAAGTTGGTAATACAGAGTGATTTCTCCTCAGGGAAGCAATCTTTCATGTTCTTGAAATTTAGTGAGACCCAAAAAATTCCAAGTTCTATAGCTGGATCCATGGTTTTCTCAGGAAGAAGACGTGGGGCTAAATGACTGAATAAAGAAGTTAGGCAAGTATTACTGGCAGCAGGAGGTGACATAGAAAAATAGTTAGTGAGAAAATCATCTAGGAAGTTGACAGAATTATCTGCTGTAAATGTTAATAAAATACAGCATAGAGCTTCCAATAACACGTAAAATATTGTTGGACTACTTTTACACCTGAAGATAAGTCCTACAGCAGAATTATAGGATTGCTGCTCCTGGCTGTCATGAAGATACCCATCAGTTCAATTAAATTAAATTAAATGTACTGTATTTGTTTACCAGGTAAGTATACAAGACCAGGGGCTAGATTCACTCATAATCACAAAGCGCAGCTCAAAAGATTGCACTGTGCCTTACGACTGCACAAGGTCCAAATATTGGCATTCACAATCAGATAGTGAACCAAGGTATCCAACTGTAAATACGGGCCAGGTGGAGCCAGCAGTAACCCCTGAAGTGCTGCCCCAACCAGGATCCAGGAATACCCCACTCAGTGTATAGCGCTGCTGCGCTATTTACAGTTCACAAAGCTAGCCATGCAAATGAGCCCATTGGGCATGCAAGGCACTAGGTAGCAATTTGCATGCCCATTATGGTCCCATCTGCATAGGCTGCTGGTGCCTTAATGTGATCCCCCCGCAAGCCCATGGCCAACACGCAGCCACAGTCCATGGTGGCTAGTGCCCTCCCCCCCGTCAATCACTGATTGCCATCCAGTTAGAATAAAAAAAAAAATTCCCTGGTAGTCTAATGTACCTTCTTCCCTCACCCATTGTCCGATCGCCATCTCATTATAAAATAAACACTTCCTTGGTAGTCTGATGGTCCCTCCACCCACCCCTGTGCTCTGATCGCTGTCCAGTTATAATAAAAAAACTGCCCTGGTACTCTACTGGTCCCTCCCCCACACCCACATGCTCTGATCACCGTCTGGTTGTAATAGAGAAACTTTCCTGGTAGTCTAGTGGTCCCTTCCCCCACCCCCCGTGCTCTGATCACTGTCTGGTTATGATATAAAAAAACTGCCCTTGTAGTCTAGTGGTCCCTCCCGCAGCCCTCGTGCTCTGATCTCCGCCCTGTTATAATGCAAAAAAATTTCCTGGTAGCCTAGTGGTCCCTCTCCCCTTCCCCCATGCTCTGATCGCTGTCCAGGTGTAATAAAAAAAAACTGTCCTGGCAGTCTAGTGGTTCCTTCCCCCACCCCTGTGCTCTGATTGCCATCTGGTTATAATAAGAAAAATGTCCTTGGTTGTCTAATCATCCCTCCCCCACCCCTGTACTCTGATCACCATCCATTTATAATAAAAAAAAAACTTCCCTGGTAGTCTGCTGGTCCCTCCCCCACCGCCTGTGCTTTGATCACCATCCGGTTGTAATAAAGAGATTTCCCTGGTAGTCTAGTTGTCCTTTTCAGGTGATGAAGACGTGGATGCTCACCATGGAGTCCTGGGATGAAGCTTAGGAAGGTGGGTGGTGGAAGTTGCAGGTGAAGGCAGATATGGAGTTGTAATAGTGAAGCAAAAGTACTGCAGTGGCTGAATGTATGAAAGAAAGAGATTTTTGCTTCCACGTAGCAGTTTTGTGGCTGTGGAATTGGAGGTGGATTCCAAGTCAGGAATATGCTGGTAGTGGCTGTGAGGAAGACGCAAACAAGGGGACAGGTCAATAAGGCAAAATGAGCAGTGACTCAGCACAATCTAGGTCAGTCAAAAGGGAGGGCCACTTGCAAAGGACCACAAGCAGAATGCAGCTGGCAGCCAGGCCGTTGATATCAGGAAGGTTAGCATGGAACAAACACATCATTCAAGCAAGAATTGGATGGAGGTAGGCAAAGTCAGTGGGCAGGACTAGGCAATTAATAACTCCTCCAAATAAACAACAAGCAGTTCTCAAGTTTGGCAGCCACAAGTGACGATCTGTTGAGTGCCAACCTTCAGGTTCGCACCCTTATATTGCGCGGATGGGGAGCAGAGAGAGTTGCCCACTGTTCCCGCTTGAAGAGTTTGTTCCTGAAGCACTGGGGTGAGTGGTAGTGCCGCTGCATTAGGCACAACACTGTTTGGACCCTTTGGCAATAAACGCTTTAAAATTTCTTCAGTGTTGTTGCTTCATTGGATTTATTTCGAGGAGTGCAGTCAGTTCCTGCTTCCTGTCCCCCTCGAAACCACAGGCAAAGCCCAATTGTCTCTGAGGATAGGATATAATGGAATTGCCAGTCTGTTACCTATAGGCATCTCTTCTGATGGACCTTTGTAATGTGTTTTTGTGAAGAACCATTAACATATTAAGGTTGTTTACATTTTTATAAATACATGCTTGTTCAAAATTGTATTAATCAAGTTTCTTCCCATCACCCTTTGGCTGTCAGTAAGTACTTTTGTTTATCCATTTCAGAGCAGTGCAGCAGTCCTGAGCATCTTCCATATACAGAGAGTTTTACTAACACCGTATTTTACGAGGGGGACAAAATACGTTACAAATGTCAGGAAGGTTTTAAAAGGAAAGCTGGAACTTCCAACCTCATCAAGTGTGAAAAAGGAAGTGGAAGACTAAAGTGGTCAGAGTTAAGGCTGGAGTGTATCAGTAAGTAGCAAGTTATGTTTTTGGTGCAGTCATCTTTAAATCTGTTGCTTGTGAATCCGGACAGTGAACAAAAGAAGCTGGAACCACTCAGTTGTTTGTGATTTCTAGAGATTTGAATTTCCTCTGTTCCTCCATCACTGGAGAGTAGGGGGTCTAAAAACACAAAAGTTTATTATTATGCTGTAATCCTTCTTTAGAAGGTGTTGCTTCAAACAAAATCAGGTATATTGGCCACTTCCTCAGCCATGCAGTTTTCACATGGGCAAGTTTTTCCTTTTTAAAATGCAGTAATTGCACTTTGAAGTTTCACTCAGTACAGGATTAGTCATATACAGGAGTACACTTGGGTAGTGAGTGCAAATCTCAGCTGCATTAGCAATGCTGGGTGTTAATATATGTTTTTTTTTGCCACTTATTGCAGGATAGGAGTGGTTTCACTTGTGTAACCCCTAGGTGACGCTATCCCACAGGCTACTACCCTGCCTGCTTGGCTAGTAGCAGGTCAAGGGCCCAGGTTCTGCAACGGGTGCCTCCACCCGGAGGACAGGGTTGGTAGTGGTCAAACTAACCTGGGCACAGCCCTCCGGGACACTGTAACTCCTCCCCCTTTCCCTTCTAGTGGCCTGAGCAATATACGATAATCACTTTCACAGTGCTCCTTGTACACCATACAAGCACCCACACAGTTTGCACTTACCACCAGGCTGGTTCCTCTGGCTCGACCCTGGGGACCCCTGTAAAACAAGGTTATGCACAGCAAGTAGCAACAGTACAGTACTCTTGGCACAAACTATAGTCAGGTTAAATGAGAAAAAGTCCGATCTGATTTATTCAGGGAACTTGAACAAGGAAGTGGCATAATTAGGTTGATTGGCTTAAAGGCTGTATTAATCAAACAGTTACTGTATGCATGTGCTTTAAGTCCCCACATAGTCAGACCTCTGGGTACCTAGGTAGGGAGACGATGGGCTAGCTAGGAATGTTGCAGCTGGTTGGGGCCCTGTGATGGAAGAAAGCAACATGCACAACAAACACTATTTGTAATCCGGAGCCAGAGGGCTCAGTTCGTGAAAGAAAAAGCAACCAGACAATCAGATGACAACACTTTAGATTTAGCTGTTGTTGCTGGGAGCTACCCTGATGTTTACTCACGCTACCCAATACTGGACACAGGCAGGATGAAATCGAGACTGCAGGTTGTTGAGCTGGTGTGCCCGGAGAAGCGGGGCCCACACGAATCACCGAGGCGTTGTTCCTGTTCAAATGTTGAGCAGGGGCTGATCCCCAAGCGGGTCTGTCGTCGATGGCTTTCTCTGTGCAGCGGTTAGTCGGGCTGGGCCAGTGTGGCAGGCCCAGGCCCAATGGAGATGATTTTGGATTTAGTCCGTGGGGCTGGATGCTGCTTCCAGCAAGCAGAACACAGTTCAAACCACAGTGGGGAACCAAATTATGACCCACTCGCAGCACACAGCACATTTACACTTAAGGAAATTCTAATGCAGCTTCCAGCAAGCAGAACACAATTCAAACCACAGTGGGGAACCAAATCACGACCCACTATAAGCACACAACACATTCACATGTAAGGAAATTCCACTGTACCAGGCAAAAGGCTCTCTGATCTCAATTACAGAGTCTCTGCACAATCTGGGAAATCAGAGGTGTCTGGAGGTCCAGACAGGCTGATCGCATTCAGCAAATCTTCGGTCTTCTTCAGGTAGGAGCCTGGTCACAATTCAGTAGCTTACTTTGCTCTCCAAGTTCGGATTCAGTCCGAAAAAGGCACAAGTTTCCTCTCAGGGACAGCAGACAGGCATGCAGGCCAAAACTCAGGCCTTTCCACAGTTCTCTCGCTCGAATCCACTATGGATTGCTGCTCGAGCTACCTTGAGCTGTTACTTCTTCACTTCCCAATTTAGATCTAACTGAAATTGTAAGCAGTTTGGGACGTCCCCAAAATCCAAAAGGTTCGGTTGGCTGATCTGTCTGTCAATCACAACAAGAACTCCCCCTCCTGTGTGATTGTTACTGGATTTATTTTTATTTTTAAAAACAGCTTTTTTTAATTTTTGTTATTGGGTTTTAATTGCAAATACAACAAAAAAACAGACCAACTTGTCCATCAGGCAATTGTCCATTGCCTTGGTGCTGCCAATGAGGTGCATTTATCAAAATAGGAGTACCTCATGCAGAAACAAAAGTAAAACTGCAGTTGTTGAGAGCATCACTTGACACCCCCTTGACCTGTAGTACCTCATAAGGCTATTTCGCTGGGAAGTAGTATTAAATGCAACTCAGATTTACTCTGTGGATTAAGTCCTGTTAAATATGAAAACAGTACTGGTGTTACCGTTCCTCGTTATAAAATTAATCTTCAAAAACCTTTAACCTCATTGGTCAAAACATGGCACAGGACCAAGTATAAATTCTGCAACAAAAGACTGCTAAAAATTCCACCGGGAATCAAATGTTAACTTTCTTTGAACCTAATTAATTTTTATTTTTATTTTTAATAACAGATTCATTTTATAATTGCAATAATGCACTTCAGGGCATGTGTGGTATTGGAATTTACATGGAATGGTCTGCCACAGGAGGTCATGGAAGCAAGCACTGTGGTTAGATTTAAACTTGCGTGGGACAGGCATAGGAGAACCATAGAGGTAAAGTTAAAGGAGGGTCTGAAGTCTTAATCAAATACACGGCTTACAGGCAGACTGGATGAGCCTAGCGGTCCTTATCTGCCAACTGTTTCTATGTTTGAACCTCTAGCAGCCGTGTTTACAGAGTTACTTAACACATCAGTGGTGCCAGAGGATTGGAGGAGGGCACACGTGGTCCCTCTACACAAATTCAGCAGTAGGGAGGAGACAGGGAAATATAGGCCACTCAGCCTCACATCAGTAGTGGGGAAGATCATGGAGCCACTGCTTAAAGAAAGGATAGTGGAACATTTAGAAGCCTTTGGTGCCCATAACCCAAGGTAGCATGGATTCACAGCAGGTAGGTTATGTCAGATGAATCTGATAGATTTCTTTGACTGGGTGACAAAGGAAGTAAATTGGGGGGGGCATAGACGTCGCCTTCCTCGATTTCAGCAAGGGCTTCGACACTGTCCCACATAAGAGACTTGTTAACAAGATTGGTAGTCTGAGCATGGGATACAAGGTGGTGAAATGGGTTAGGAAGTGGCTAACAGACAGGAGACAGAGGGTAGGGGTAAATAGGGTACAATCTGGGGAGAGGGGGGTGACCAGTGGGGTACCACAGGGATCAGTCCTTGGGCCATCCTGTTCAACGTCTTCATTAGTGACATTGTACAGGGGCAAGAATGAAAGGTGTGCCTATTTGCAGATGACACCAAGATCTGTAACAGGGTGGATACTCCAGAAGGGGTGGAAAGAATGAGAAAGGACCTAGGGAGGCTTGACAAATGGTGTGAGGAGTGGCAAACAGGGTTTAATTCAGAGAAGAGTAAAACAATGCACCTGGGCCATAGAAACCCTGGGGAGGGTTACAGGATGGGAGGGGATTTGCTGGCAGTCACCGAGGACAAAGGGACTTGGGGGTTATTATTTCACATGACCTGAAAATGTCAAAGCAGAGTGCAGAGGCAGTGGGGATGGCCAGTGGCATGCTGGGGTGCATAGGCAGGGGTATCACCAGCTCAAGGAGGAGAGGTAGTGATGCCTTCATAGAAAACCATGGTCAGGCCTCACACAGAGGACTGTGTGCAGTTCTGGGGGCCGCACTGTTGAAAGGACATAAACAGGTTGCACATGGTCCAGAGAAGGGCGACTAAGATGGTACATGGCTTGCATCACAGAACGTACGAGGAGAGATTAAGGCACCTCAATATGTACCATACTTACTGGAGTAGAGCAGGGAGAGAGGGGACATGATATAAAAACATTCAAGTACTTCAAGAGATAAACAAGGTGCAGGGGGGAGACATCTTCCAATATAGGAGGAGTACAAGAACAATAGGGGGCATAACATGAGATTGGAAGGAGGCAGTTTAAGAAGGAATGTGAGGACGTTTTTCTTCATGGAGAGGGTAGTGGACACATGGAGTGGTCTGCCACAGGAGGTATTGGGAGTGAGCTCTGTGGGGGTGTAACCCCCCAACAAATGGGGGTTCCCAAAAGTCTTCCTTGGGTGTGCCTAAATGCCCACTGCCAGGCTGGTATCCTGTGTCCTAGCAGGTTTAAAAGTGTTTGCATGTAAGCACCCAGTTAGCCTCCATGCCTGTCTCTTTAAGAGCTGCCTATCTCATAGTTTATAATTAATCTGGGTGGGGGCCAAGTGTTTCTAGGCTCGAGTCCCGCCCGGGCTGCAGTACAGTTGCTTCATTCTGCCATTGCCAATTACGCAAAGGGAGCCCTACTAGTCTCTGGGATTGTTTGCTGATTATGTGTTTTAGTAATAACGATAATGTAGTTTGTCTAACCTGCCTTCCTTTGCAACACGGACATTTCTGTTATGTACCACCATCTTGGTTCTGGATTGCCAATCTGCACCAATCAGTACCTTTTGGGGCTCTAAAATGGAGCCTGCCCTCAGGGGTCTTGTGGGAGTAGATTTCTGTAGGAATTGTAGTTTTCACCCTTTAGCACCTAAATAGACCTGGAGGGGGAGCTCAAGCTGCGACAGACAGATGGATCAATGAACCAAATCTTTTTTGGATCACTAGGAAGCCCTGGTGCTGCCTGCAGCAGAAGTCAGTGTGGAGTAAGAGCTGAGAGAGTGAGGAGCTCGAGGAATTCAAGCAGCTGCTCCTGCTTAATGCACAGGGAAAATCGACGGGAAGGCTGTGTCTGGCCTGCTTGCTACTATCTTCCTAAAGTGAAGAGACTTAATCCGACCATCGGACTTCTTCTGAACTTGTGACCTTTCTGAATTGTGACTAATTTCACCTGAAGAGAACCAAAAACATGCTTTTGTGCGATCAGCCTATCAGAACTTTCACCACGACCACAGAGCATATGGTTTGCACAGGGACACTGTGAATTGCAACCGGATTGTCATCCGAACTGCGGTATTTGTCTGCCTTTATTACAAGTATGCTGAATGTGGACAGTGGATTGCGATTTGGTTCCCCACTTTGCTGAATGTGTCATGCTTGCTGGAAGCTACATCCAGCAACCTTACCGGACTGCATCCGAACTGTTCTCCCAGTCTGGACCCTACCATCCTAGCCCAGACACCCGCTCGCACTGCAGAGAAAGATCCAATGAGAGACCTGCCTGAAGATTTGGCTCCTTGATCAACAACACCGAACAGGATCGAGCGCCACATCACATCATGTGGGCTGTGCTTCTCCTGGCCATCCAGCTCTTCATCTTGAGGTCTCCATTTCATCCATCCTGCATCCAAATTTGGGTATCACGAGTAAAATCAGAGTAGCTCCCTGCAACCCAGTTAACAATCACAGTGTGTCATCTGATTTAATTGTTGTTAAGCTTTTGTGGACTGAGCCCTCTGGCTCCAGATTACAAATTGTGGGTTACAGTGCATGCATGTTTCTTTCCAACACAGGGCGCCAACCAGCTGCAATGCCGGCCTACCCCGGCAACCCTTCAGGCTTACTTGTAGTTCCAACTGGGTACCTGGCGTGTGTGTGTGTGATTGTGTTCCAGGGACCATTGAGTTCATGCCTTATAGCCTGAATCAATCAGATGTAAAATCAACCACCAGATTACTGCCCCTCCCTTGTTCACATCCCTCAATAAATCAGATCTGGATTTTTTTGCAGTTAAACTGGGTGTGGTGTACCTCTGTACAAAAAGTACTGCATCAGCGTTGTTTAATTGTTACAGGTCTTGTTTTCCAGGGGGCCATCCAGGGTGTTCCAGCTGATCATAGCCCTGGTGGTAAGTGGTTACAAGGAGGGATTCACTGTGTGTTGCAAAAATGTGTTGGTGTGGGGTAGCTGCAAGCTCAGCCAGGTCACTAGGGGTAAAAAGGGGGATATCAGTGTCCAGGAGGGCTGGACTCAGGGCAGTCACATTGCCAACAACCCTGTCCTCCGTGTGGAAGCACCTGTTTCAAGAGCCCAGGCCCCTCAACCTGCAGGCTACTGTTCAGGTAGGGGTAGTAACCCTCGGAGTAGCACCACCTAGGTGTTACAGGTGGATTTAAACATGCATGGGACAGGCATAGGAGAATCATAGAGGTAAAGTAGAAGGAGGATCAGAAGCCGTAATCAAGTACAGGGCTTACGGGCAGACTGGATGGGCCTACCACTCCTTATCTGCTGACAATTTCTATATTTCTGTGTGCTTCCACACCTGTCTACATATGCACATCTACAGAGGGATTGCAGTGCAGGGTCCAATACTATTACACTACCTCAAAAAGTAAGGAAGTCATTGCAAAAAAAACTTTGTTGAGGCATCAGTTAGGGTGAGTAAGTGAGGGAGTGATGAAAAGCCATTGATCACATAGGGTCAGTAGCCACATACAATGTCTAGGGCCTATGGGCAGACTGGATGGGCCTAGCGGTCCTTATCTGTGGACGATTTCTATGTTTCTATGAGTACTATAGCAGCAAAAGGAGGGAAATGAGAAGTTAGGATTGATGCATTAACAACATTTTTTGCAATATGTCATATATACATAGGTTAACAACCTATATGAGCGCCTATTATTGAGTGACTCAATATGAGTGACTCAATAATAGCATTTGGAAGTAGAGTGGGTTGTGAAAGAAGTCGCTATATCCTGTAGAGTGAGTGTAGCAGGGAGCTAGACTCACTAGAGCAGGATATAACATGATGGTTGGGCTAGCACCGCCAAGCTGGGTGTGTAGCATGGTGGTATACTCTACCATCCCTGAAGTGAGCGACCCGGGGTTGGGTCTAGTGGCAGAAAGGAAATATCTTTGTTTTGTAAATTGTTGTTTTGCCCTAAGCCCACGCCCCCGTGGAGTTGATTATCTTTTATTTGGGGGGTGCGGAGGGCTTGCCCTCTGCAGAGGGTAGTGTGGGGAGCATAGCCCTCTGCATAAAAAAACATATATTTTCTTTTTTCAGATGCAGTAAGTGACCATCGCTGCTTGTGACAGTCGCTCTACTGTCCATTGCCCTTTGTCTGTTGGGCAGTTTTTGTCTTGCTCTTTGTGGTCGGCGCTCATTAGGAGTCGCTCTTATCAAGTAAATACCATACACACTGTGGGAAGTACATAGGAGCCAGCTCTGCCACCAGTCCCTGTGCCATTTCCTCATCTTTAACCTCAGGCACTCTCGCTTCTTTTTTGTTTCAACATTCGGGGGTAAAAGAAATAAAGGAGCAACCAGGTCATCCCCCAGACTTCACTCAGTTTATACAGGAGGTGGATTAAAAACTGAATCAACACATAAATTCACACTAGCCAGAAGAAATTGCAAGAGACAAAGTCAAGGGCAACAATGGAGGATGGAAGACATTTATCTGTAATTCAGAGAAAAAGGAGTTTATGTGCAGGACTGGCAGCAGTTGGTGTAAGTCCTAATTAAACTCTGTTTTTGGCTAGTTAATGCCTGCCGACTCTCTTTCCCCAGTCCTCACTCCTGTGCCCCCCAGGCTTCTACATTGCCGCGATACGGTTTACTTTTGGCAGCTACTGCTGCTTCCACACTCTCTCTCTCGGTCCTCACTACAATGACACCCCTAGGTTCTACATTAGCCACAGTGTGCTTTTACTTATTTGCAGCTCCTGCCACCCACTGCACTCTCTCTCCCCAGTCCACTAAGGCCAGCAGGAGTGTCTTCTCTGACTAGAAGCTCCTTCCTGCATTTATGGTGCAGCTTCCACCATGCGGCACCCACCGCTCTTACTGCTGCCTCCTCGCTCCTCTGAAACCAGTACCAAACACCACTGCAAATACCTGCAAGTGAATGTTCAACATTGACAAATGCTTGTATTTCAGTAGTTTCTGCTGCCTTTAGGATTTCTTTTTGTGTTTTTTCACTATTTTTGTGTTTTTTCCTCAGTTCCCAGGAGCCGAGGAAACTTTCCCTTACAGGGGTTTTCGTTGCGGTTCCTGCACTTTATTCGTGGCTGGGAAACTACTTTCTGTAGTAAAAATGTTCTAGTTTTGATATTTTAACTTCAGTTTCTTATCGGTTCCCTTATTTTTTAGGGAACTGCATTTAACATTAACTTTTCTTTTATATTTGGCTAGTTTGGAACCAATATTCACACGGTTCCATCGCGACTGGAAACTGACTGCAGAGTTTTATGTTTTCCCTTTTGGAAACCAAATTTTAAGTCTTCTGACAATATTGGCATGTCATATAGACCTAAGAAGAGAACTGGACCTACAGGTTTTAAAAATTGCATTAGGTGTTTTAAAATCGTGGCTAAGGCAGACAGCCATGATCTTTGTTTAAGCTGTTTGAGTCAAAATTATAACTATGAACTTTGCACACAATTTTGCTTTAAAACAGTTAAGAAAAGGGCCAAAAGACTAGAAATGATGGCTTCTCAGTCTACCTCCACCTCTAATAAGCCTGCTGAAGAGGGGTTCGCCTCCCATCATAAGTCTAAAGATAGGTCCTCTAAGGACCCCCTAAAAAATAAGTCCGGCAAAAACAATTCAGACCAGGCCAAACAAAAGAGACATTCTGAGTAGTTTTCTGATTCAGTTCCTGCCAAAAAGAAATAACAAGAGAAACATATCGCTGCCCATCCCACTGAAGAGCAAAGTGACACGGCAATGTCACAACAAAATATGCCCTCTCCTGAGGAAATGGCAAAGGCTTGGCAACTTTATAAAACCTTTCAAGCTATGGGCAATCTATTTGGTGCCCCAGTCGGTCCTTCCATGCCTATTTTCACAGACCTGACCCAGGCCAGGGATTTTCTTATGAGGAAGGCAGTGATGAGGAGGAGGAGGGCATACAACCTGATAATCAGGAATTTGGCTTCCCTTCATATGGTCAGGAGGATTTTTCCTCCCATTACACATTTGTCCAGCAGATGCTGGACACACTTGATCTCTCCTTACAGGAGACTACTAAGGAGGATGAGGAGGCAGACTTTATGGATATGATGGGTCTCCCTCATCCCAAGAAACTGGTACTTCCAGTCCACAAGTCCCTTCGCAGGGCAAATTTCAAACTGCTCCGGAATACCACCTTCTTCCCACAGGTGGATAAGAAAGTAGAGAAAAAGTGCCAGCTGGATAAAACAAATGCTGGGTACCTTTACACCTATCCTGAAAATGAGGGCATGGTACAAGCTGCAGCCACTATGGGCAAGAAATCTTCCACCACAGCATTTCTGCTACTATGCTTTTCCACGTATATGGCATACACAGCACAGTACCAGAAGACTTTGTGGAACTCAGTCCTGGCTTTTAGCAAGAAGGTTCCTGATAACATTGCTTAGGACCTGATGGAAACTGCCAAAACCGTCTCAGATCAGCCAGCTGGTGGTGCTGAGGGTTGAGGTGCTAGACGCCTTACCTTCTGCCACACCGGCGACCCATGTTCGGGTACGAGCACAGGCCGCCAGAGGCCAGTGGGGGTGTGTGGAGCTGGTAGGATGGCCAAAAGGTAGCTCTCCTCTCCGGGGTGGTGAGGTTGCATCCCTCTGCCATGGTCTGCCTCCTGGTGGAGGCCAAGCTGCAGTGGAAGCCAGAGGGATGCAACGGCACTAGGCCAGTGGGTGGATGGAAGGGGCTGTTGCCGGGGCATGTGTCTGTACTCCTGGGGCCCCGGGTAATGGGGAGAAAAACACCCGGCAGGCAGAATGACGCCCGACCCTCCGCAGGCACCGCTCCCAGGCCGGCCATAAGATAAGCCCCGGTAATTCCGGGTGTCGGAGCTGGGGGGTCAGGCTGAATGGGGCATGTCAGCAGTGAAAACAGCAACATGTTAAAAAAATGTCTTAGATGCCACAAAGTCACAGTTTCATATGGCTGTAATTGCCAGTGACACTGCCTCCAGGTCTGTGGCCCAAGCCATCTCTCTCAGGAGGTTTGCACGGTTAAGAACCACCAGCCTCTCTCAGGATACCAAAACTAAAGCTATGGATTTCCCCTGTGAGAACAATTCTCTACTGGGGACAAAACAGAGGCATATATGAAAAAGATGGAGGAATACAAAACCACCTACAAGAGCAACGCAGCTAAAGAAAAAGCCTCCACTTCTTATTGGCCCCAGGGAAGAGGAGGCAGAGGCAGGGGTTACTACATCAGAGCCTTCTATCGCATGCCCATGGATTGCTTTCAAATGAGAGGGTACTTTAGAGGAAGAGGTGGGAGGGCTCAGAAGTCTACTGACCCAGCCCCTTTTCCTAAAGCCCAGTCCAAACAAAACCCCTGACGGGAATGTCCAGGTCACCTCCCCTCTCCCAGTAGGAGGAAAGCTGACCCACTACCTCCATCAAGGGCAGCTCATCACCACAGACAAGTGAGTACTGGAGGTGGTGGGTCAAGGTCTCACCCTGCAGTTCAAGAAATTCCCCACACAGCAGGGAAACAGGATTTTCAGGTCTCTGACCCCACCAAAGAAAATATTCTGTTGGAGTCAGAGATCAGATCTCTCCTGCTAACAAATGCAGTAGAAAGAGTGCCCCCATCCCAGTGGGAAAAGAGCATCTATTCAAGATACTTTCTCACCCAAGAAAAAAATGGGGACTGGTGACCCATTCTTGACCTCAGGTACTTAAGCAAGCACCTGCTCAATCCCAAGTTCAAAATGATCATCCTGTCAGTAGGGATCCCCTCCTTGCAATAGGAATACTGGCTAGCTTCCCTAGACCTCAGAGATGCCTACTTTCACATCCCAATCAGGCCCTCTACCAGAAAGTATCTCAGATTCAGACTGCTGTCTGGCCACTACCTGTTTGTAGTACTACCATTCGGTCTATCCTCAGCCCTCAGGGTCTTCACAAAGTTAAGCAATTTCCCAATGTTCCCTTCCCCCCAGGACGCATCTGGAAATGAGTACTTGTCTGCTCAGTTGGCTTTTCCTGGTAAAACTTTTAAATAAATAAATAAAGTGCCTGGTGATAGTTGCAGCCCATCTAAGAAGACAGGAGGTCTCTGCCTTTCCTTATCTAGACGACTGGCTCGTAGTAGACAAGTCTCCTCAAAAGCTCAGTGACTCTCTTTGGCTCAACTCAGCTCACTCTGGAGTCACTGGGTTTCTTGATCAATACAGAAAAGTTTCAGTTGGAGCCAGTCCAACTCCTGGAGTTCATTGGACCAGAGCTGGACATCGAGCAAGGAAAGCTCTGCTTCCCCTAGACAAGGTAGAGAACCTCCAGACCCTGGCAAACTTTGTTTGTTCTCGGCCAGCCAGGCACTTTCTCAGGCTCATAGGCCACATGGCCTCTATTACAGCAGCAGTAGTTCCAGATGCCAGCTTTCAGTTGAGGGACATTCAGAACCATCTGAGGGCTCATGGGTCTCAAAAAAGAGACTCCCTGTCAAAGCTTGTTCCAGTAACAAGGACTCTCCTACAAGTCTTGGACTGGCGGAAAGACAGGCACAATCATAGGAAACGAATTCCATTCCAACAGATGGAATCCTCCAGAGTGCTCACTATAGATACCTCCCTTCTGGGGTGGGGAGCACACAACTAGCAGACCAGTCCATAACTGGGGTAGGTCTCCCAGGGAGTTCAAATGTCATATACACCTTCTTGAACTCAGAGCTGTGTACCTGGCCATAAAAGCCTTCACTGCCCCACCCCAGATCAAGGGCCATTCTGTGCAAATTAGAACAGACAACACCACCACCGTATTTTACATCAACATGCAAGGGGGCACACGATCCTATGAGCTGCATCAGTCAGGGCCACCACAATGGACCTTAAACAAAACAGACAAGTTCTGGCTACAGTCTCCAGGAGGTGGGGCACTCCAGAGATAGACCTTTTTGCCTCCAAATGCAATCACCAGATTCCCCTGTACTGCTGCAAACCTCCAGCAATGGGCATAGTGCCAGTGGATGCTCTGTCCTTCAACTGGACAGGAAGGTTCCTGTATGCTTTTCCAGCTTTCCCCCTGATTCTCAGAGTGCTCCTCAAGCTCAGGAGACAGCCGGCAACAATGCTTCTGGTGGCTGGGCAAGGCAGTCTTGATACTCCCTGCTCCTTGCCCTGTCAATCAAATGACCCTTTCGTCTGCCTCTGAGCCACAGTCTCCTGACTTTGCTCCAGACAGGAATAACATACCCCAGTAGCAGAGTCTTTTTGCCTTAAAGCCTGGTTCTTCAAGAGCTAGAATTCCCTGACTCCCAATGTTCAAAGCAAGTTCTGAGAATCATTAGACTAGCTAAAAAAACAAGTACCAAAAAGACTTATGCTTTTGAATGGCAGAGATTCTCTTTCTGGTGTAATGGCAGGCAGATTTATCCCCTGCAACCTTGCCTGCCACTCATACTAGATAACCTAGTTCACCTACAGGCCTCCGGCCTTAGAGCCTCATCCCTGAAAGTTCACCTGGCAGCCGTTTCAGCCTGCATTTCAGCGGGCAAGGAGAAATTTCTTCTTAGTCTTGAGAACTACTTTATCCCTGTGGGAGATTATGTACTGTAGTTAGGTGTGGTGCAGAGAGCTTGGAGCCCTGATATTCTCCTGGCAGAAGTGATGGCCACTAGGAATACTATTTTCCAAGTGACGTGCTTTAGGTCTGCTGTAGTCATCGGTTTGAACAGAGACTCTATCAGCTTGGCTGTACACAGGTTCAAGTCCCAGTGGAAACAGGTTCCCTAAGTGGGTGCTGAAGGTGTAGCAGCCCTTTAAATATTTTTTTGAAAATAGGAAGAGAAACTACAGATTACTTCCCAAGGTAGCATCTGAATTTGACCTCAACCAATCCATAACTCTTCCTGTGTTTTTCACAGACAAATCCACTCCTGATAAGCACAGGCTCCACAGCCTGGACATCAAAAGTCAAAGCTTATTGGCAGGAAAAACTCCATTGAGCAAGCTCATTTACAAGGCAGTCCTGGTGCAGAAAGATACAATAATGCAATAAATATACAAGGCAATGACCCACAACACAAAAAGTAAACATATTTAAATGGAATGCAAGGTTTACATTGCATAATTTTACAAGGTTGTAATACATTGAGATACCTCATTAATGAGATTAACATGGTGAGTCAAGGAACATACTTCAATGAGCTGGTGATGCACTTTACAGAAGGCAGTACTGAAGAACTGCAGAGATGAGGACCATGGTTGCAGGGCATGAAAGATCAGCAGGAGAGCAGAGGGCAGGGTAGGAGAAGGCAGATAGCTGGGGGAGGGATAGCTGGCAGTGTAGAGTGACGGGGAGATTGGGGTTGGTGCATCGAGGAGAGTGGTGCCGGAACAAGATAAGGGTAAGGCATGGAACGGTTCATGTAGGGAAAGTAGGGAAGAAGGTGGAGATGGTCGATGGTAACAGAGTGAGTGCAGGAGGGAACCTTGGGGAGTGAGGTATACTCTTTCTGGGAACCTTGAGGGGTGAGATATACTCATACTGGGATAAAAGAGTGCTTCCGCAGTCCATTTGAGGTGTGATAGAGGTCAGTGGCATGCACAGGAGTCATGTAGCTTACTAGCAAGTAGATATCTGAAACGGCCTAGCAGGATTAGTTATTGCAGTTTGAGAATGGAATGGGCTTTGTTCCATGTGGTTGCAAGAGCATGGCAAAGAGCCAATCTCCCAAAATAGAAGCAGGTGCAGGGGACATCCAGCATGATGTAGGTGGTGCTACATAATGTGTATATGGGGTGGTGTGCTGGAATAGGTTATTTATGAATGGGGGAGCTTTAGCAAGAGGGCGTTGTATAACCAGATTAGGGAGGGAGTGAGTGAGTCATCTGGTGGCTAAGGATGACCAGCCCAGGGAGGCATATAGGTCACAGTGGTGAGTTTGACGGTGGGCGTCTGAAATGAACCATATTGCCATATGGTATAAAGTATCCAACTGGCATGGTATGGATTCTGAGTAATAGTCGTAAAGGATATCCGCATAGTCAAGGAGCAATATGAAGGTTGTTCGTACCAATCAGAGTTTGGCATCATAGGTGAACAGGGATTTATTCCCATAAAAGCAACCTAGCCTTTGTCATAACTTTGATGCAAGGGAGGCAGTATGGACAGAGAATGTTAGATGATTGTCTAAATGGCAGCCTAAGTATTTAAATTTGGTAACTACCTCCAGGTTGTCATCAAGTAGGGTATTAATGGGGAATAGTGACTTCATTTCGTTTTGAGTGGCTGTTTGGAGGTTAGAATGGAAATACATGACCCTTGGGGTTTTTTTTGGCATTAAGGAGAATTTTAGACTGTGTAAGACTGAGCTATAGGAGATCGAATTCTGACTGGAGCTCCTTGTGTATATTGGCTGCCATGGGTTTGGATCGTCTGTATATTACTGTGTCATCTGCAAAGAGGTGAAGTTTGGCTTTGTTGATGTTGCTACCAATTGGATTGATACAGAGCGTAAACAGGAGGGGGCCGAGGATCGAGCCTTTTGGCACTCCTCTCAGCAGAGGAAGGAGGGGGGAGAGGGAATCAGCTACTTTCACCTGTTCCAATCTATTAGACAGATAGCTGCTAAACCATGACAGTGCCAGCCCAGAGATGCCATGCCAGCAAGCATGTCCAGGAGTAGAGCATGGTCAACAGTGTCGAATGCTTTGCTGAGGTCCAAAAAAACAGCTCCTGTAACTTGTTTCTTGTTCATGTCCATGAGCCCGTCATTAGTAACTGAGGCCAAGGCTGAAGTGGTGCTATGAGCTGGTCTGAAGCCGGACTGCATTGGATTTGTTAGATTGTTTTGTTGAGGTAGTTTCTTATTTGGTCATTTACCAGCTTCTCAGGTAGTTTAGAAACAAGGGAGGATGGATATGGGCGGTAATTATTCAGGTTCATGGGATCGCCTGATTTAAATAGAGGAGTACCTGGGCAATTTTCCATTGGTCAGGTACTGTGCTGGAACATATGGACAGGTTAAACAGGTTCAACAGGGGGCCGTTAGATACCTGACACCAGCTTTAATAAAGAAGGGTCCTATACCATCTGCACCAACACCTTTGTTGGCGTGTAGATGGAGTAGAAGGACTTCCACTTCAGTTTCAGTTTTCAGTTTCAGTTTATTCAAATAAAAATGTATAAAACACAACAGTTTGTTACATTTTATAATTAATTACACATTTCCACACCATTTGCATTTCAAAGCTTCAGGTCCCTTAGACATACAGTATATAAAAATGTACATATAGTTAAAAGTATGTGTAATACTCTTATCCAAAAAAAAAACAAAAACTTTGCCATGCCCAACATCAATTTTAAGAATCCATTTCAGTATGTATTTCCTATAAAGCTCCTCTTGCCTAACCGAGTACTGCGGAACCAAGGAAAATGTACTTTTCCGTTGTTCTGACCAGTTTTCACAATTGAACTGAATATGCAAAATGTCTGGGTCTACTATATTCTGACAGTTACAGTTCTCATTTCATTTTTAAAATAACCATTATTCAAATTACAATACATGTTTCCCAGGCAGGCTAACCTTACTTCACACAAAATATTTCTGTGTGCACCGTTCTCACTCTCAGAAAGTATTTCTCTTGCCCCCAGCTAGATTTAATATATAGTATAGTCCTACAGAATCCAAATCATGGATGCTACCAAAGTCTTTTTGCATAGCTACAGTATGTCCTTTAGTCTCTCTCTCTCTCTCTCTTGCCAGATTTATATAAAGTTGATGGTTATCTAATGACACTGTAGACCATAGCTTCTTGCGCCCTACTTTTTTTAGGATTGAATTTAACTTAAAAAAACAGTATTTCCTTGCATCTAAACTTGGCATGTTGTTAATAAACTCAACCCAGAACATCTTGGGTAACCTGTCATTATTCATTTGCATAACTCTATCCCAATAATTCAGGACCCTTATCAAAATGTTAGTGTCCACAGAGAGCATACCCGACTCCAGTCTAAGAAAACATGATGTTGTATCCCGAGGTAAATTCAAGAATAATCTTAAAATTGACTTTGAATGCATTCTACATTTAATTTTTCTATGAATAAACCCCATATTTTGCTACCATACAGGACTTGATTTATCAATTTTGCATCAAAAGTTTTTTTAGGGCTATGAAAGAGTTATTTGCAAATTTATTAGCAAAATTTCTTATTGCTCCCATAGTTTTATATTAATTATTTTTAAGTTCCAGTAGATGAGCATTCCATTACCAGTTTCTATCCATTGTTAACCCAAGATACTTAATCTCTCATATTACTTCAAAATTATTCTCAATATTCCAACATTTCTCTTTTCCTTCCCTAGGACTAATATTTTACTGTAGATTTTTCAATATTCAACTCCAGGTCCAACTCTGTTGATGAATTTAGAATACTAGACATAGAAACACAGAAACATAGAATTTGATGGGAGATAAGGACCACTTGACCCACCCAGTCTGCCCATTTCCCTACCTAATGGAAAGCTGCAGATCCTAGTTAACCAGCAGCCTACTTCTTTCTACCCTACCCCTAGAATTGCCTTATGGCTGTCCATGCATGCTTGAATTCAGCCACTGTTTTGACTCGACAGCCTCCTCCGGAAGGCCATTCCATGCATCCACAACCCTCTCTGTGAAAAAATACTTCCTTACATTACCTGTGAGCCGCCTCCCCTCTGTCTTCAAATTGTGCCCTCTTGTTCTTACCGCCTCTTTTTGAAGATGCTACCCTCTTGGACTTTGTTGATTCCCTTGAGGGTACTTGAAAGTTTCTCCATCTCCCCCCCTTTCCTCAGGCTATACATATTAAGCTCCTTTGGTCTCTCTTCATACTGTATGTCTTCTCCTGCAGACCCTGCACCATTTTAGTTGCCCTCCTCTGGACAGCTTCCATCTTGTCTATGCCCTTGTGGAGATTGGGTCTCCAGAACTGCACACAGTACTCCAGATGGGGTCTCACCAGCTATCTGTACAGAGGCAGAACAACTTCCTGTTTTCCATTGGTAATGCCTCTCCCTATGCATCCCAGTTTCCCCCTAGCCCTCCTTACTGCCCTCTCACATTGCTTGCCCACCTTTAAGTCATCTGATATGACTACCCCCAGGTCCCTTTCCATTTTTGTTGTTGTTAGTATCTCACCCCCCATTGTGTACTCTTCCCCTGGGTTTTTGTTTCCCAGGTGCATTACCTTCCACTTCTTAGCATTAAATCTAAGCTGCCATACATTTGACCATTCCTCTAACCTTGCCAAGTCCCTTCTCATCCTTTCCACCCCACCTTGTGTATCAACTCTGTTGCAGATCTTTGTGTCATCTGCAAAGAGACATACTTTCCTTCCAGTCCCTCTGAAATGTACTTATAATGACATTGAAGAGGACCAATCTAATGCTGAACCCTGCAGCCCACTAGTAACCCCCTTTCTTCAGAGTGGACCCCATTTACTATTACTCTCTGTGTCCTATTCTCCAGCCAATTCTTTATCCAGGCTATCATCTTGGGACCCACTCCCAGGCTGGCTAACTTGTATATTAATCTTTGGTGTGGAACTGAGTCAGATGCCTTGCTAAAGTCTAGGTAGGCCATGTCCACAGCCCCTCCCTGATCTACTATTTTGGTCACCCAGTTAAAGAAATCTATCAGATTCGTCTGGCATGACCGTCCTACTGTGAATCCATGCTGCCTTGGGTCCTGTGCCCCTCTGGCCTCTAGGTACTCGACAGTTCTTTCCTTCAGAAGTGATTCCATAATTTTCCCTATCACTGAGGTTAAACTAACAGGTCTGTAGTTTTCTGCTTCTGCCCTGCTCCCACTTTTGTGAAGGGAATCCATCTGCCCTCCTCCAGTCCTCAGGTACCACCCCATCTTCCATGATTTGTTAAAGAGGGTAGTCAGTGGTGTCACTAGTTCTACCCTTAGTTCTTTTAGAATTCTCAGGATGAATGCCATCAAGCCCCATTGCTTTGTACACCTTCAATTTTAAGAGTTCTTTCAGAACCCTTTCTTCTGTAAATGGGCTGATATCAACTTCTGTATCCAGAGTGTTTCTATTGTTTGCTTTAGGTACCTCCCCCTCTTCATTTTTAAATACTGAGCAAAAATATTTGTTTAGTATCTCTGCCTTTTCACAGTCACCCTCTGCCCACCCCTCCCCTTTATTAAGCCTCACTATCCCTCCCTTAGTCTTCCTTCACTCCCTGATGTACCTCAAAAAAGTTTTATCCCCCTTCTTAATTGAGTTGGCTATCTTTTCCTCAGTTTGGGCCTTTGCTGTTCTGACTGCCTTCCCAGCTTCTTTTTGCTTTAACTGATACAATTCTCCATCCTGCTCTTTCTGTGATTCCTTGTACTTTCTAGATGCTTTCTTTTCTCTTGAACCTTCACTGCCACCTCCTTTGAGAACCATAGTGGTTTCTTACATCGTTTGTTTTGTTTATTGCTTCACACAAAGGCTTGTTACCTCTGATAGCAGTTTTATTATTCCATTGTTCTTCCACCTCCTTCCTGCCCATTTGCTAGTGCATTCCTTAGGTACTCACCCATTTTGGCAAAGTGAGCCTCCTGAAGTCCAGTACTTTTGCCTTTGTATGGCTTGACTCTATTGCTGTGTTTATTGTGAACCATACTGTTTGATGGTTGCTAGTTCCCAGATGGCTACCCACTTTACATCTGTGATCCTCTCTCCATCTCCATTTGAGAGGACCAGGTCTAAGATTGCTCCCTCTTGAGTGGGTTCCAATACTAGTTGTCTAAGGCATGCCCTCTTTTAAAGACCCAAAGGTGTCTGGGAGACAATAATGCGTCATCTGCATAGAATAACATTTGGATTCTCTCATTATTTATTACTGGGGCAAGCGTATCGATTTTGCAATGTTAGTGATTAATTTTTCTATGTATAAATTAAATAGAATTGAGCCAACAAACACCCTGCTTAACTCCACTATTTATTGCTGATTCTTTGGACAGCACACCATCCCTTCTACACCTAACTTCAACTACAGTATCCTGATAGCCAGAGTTCAAGCGGGAGGGGGGGTCAATCTTAAATTTACTAAGATGTCCCACAACTTGCCTCTAGTCATGGAGTCAAAGGCTGCCCTTGTATCCAAAAATACAATGTAAAGGTACCTTTTTATATGGTACATACTTCTCCACCAGAAAATTCAGGACAAAAGCAGATCTAAAGTGCTAAAACCTTTCCTGAAACCGCACTCAAATTTGGATAGCAGTCTATTTCCATCCACCCAGATCTGTAGTCTTGTTAAGATTAACCTTGAACATACCTTTTGCACAATGGATAATAAAGTGATGGGCCTATAATTTTTCAGATCCTGTGTGTCCCCTAGCAAGGTACAATAATTCCTATATGCCAGCCAGCTGGTAGCACTAAGCAGGAACTATTGCAATAAATACTGGGGTGAGTAGATCTGCCCAGAAATATGGATTGTGCAAAGGACCTTGCAGAAAGGCCATTTGCTCCAGCTGCCTTGTTTCTTTTCTGGCGAAATTACCGACTTTACTTCATTAAATGCGACTTCCAGCGGGTTTGTCTGTCTGGAATACATCCAGTTACTCATTTCTATCCGGATCTCACCCTTCCTTTCTACTCTAGCTTTATATATTTTACTAAAATGCTCAATCCATTTATCTTCACTAATTAACCTAATCGTCTATAATGAAAATCACTCTTATTACATCCATGCGTTACCATAGACTGAAAAGACTTGTAATCTTTCTTTAAAATACAGTCCTGTAGATCTTCCCATAGTTTCTTTTTATAATCTTTTTTTATAATCTAGCAACATTTTATATTCACTTTGAAGATGTTTTAATGCCCCCAAAACTGTACAAGGTGGCAACTTTGATCTAAGTTTGCCAACCTTGTTAACTTCTTTCTTAAGCTTATAGCAGTCCAGATCAAACCACTGTTTCTCTTTTCTGATAACATTATTCCTGTTAGGTCTTTCCTGGGTATTTAATTTACTCATAAAAGTATTAACCAAACAATCAAATTTCCTTATTATACTTTTACCACATCCTGAATCAGCTCCTAGGATGCTAGACGTTTTAAGCTGTATTTGTTCTTTCTTAATTATATTATCCACCACTTCCTTTGCATATTTGTTCCATTGTATTTTTTTCCCATACTTGATGTGCATATGTTGATTAGCAATATTTTCAGCATCTTTATTAATTTCATTTCTATCAAAGTTAGTTATCAAAATACACAAAATCAGAATGGTCACTGCCCACATTTTCAGAATCAGAATTCTTTAACCAGCATGTTTTATTTATTTATTTATTTAGCTTTTGTTGACGGGTAAGTGCACTAGACAAATCCTGCCTATTTTCAGGCACGACCTGGGGAAGGGGGATACAGATGAATGCCAACTGACCTTGAACCAGATTAAGCTGTCGGTGGTATTTTTAGTGAATGAGGGAAATTTGGCCAGGACACCGGGGAAATTCCCCTACTCTTTTCGATAAGTGCCATGGGATCTTTAACATCCATCTGAACTACCACCAATCCAGGCAGATGGGACCTCGGTTTAACGTCTCATCCGAAAGATGGCACCTCAGAAGTGCAGCACCCCTCTCATGCTGCACTGCAGTGTCAGTACTGGGATATTAACCCAAGTGCCAGATGTGGGAACTGAACCCACAGCCCTCTGATCTCCTGGCCTCAGAGGCGAGTGTGCTACCTACTGAGCCACTGACAACTGATGTAGTCACTACCCTCCAGAATACAGAGGCCTAACACACCACCACCATTTTCTGTTGTAAAGGTATATTCACCCACCCAATCTCTTCTCATCTGACCATTTAAGAACCTTAGGCCAAACCTATCAAGAAAATGTAGGACAATTTTACCATTCTTTGTTACTAACTTATTCTTTAAATGTCTTATAGGAATATTCAGTGCATCAGTCTGTTGTTGTCTCTTCTAACAGATTACCAAGATAGGCATTAAAATCCCCTGCCATTAACAATTTACTCCCTGTAAATTTAAACTTAATAGACTCAATACTATCACCAATCATTTTGGTAGCTTTTTGGCAGTCATTTAACCTCAAACCAGGGGGAATATAGATATTGAAAATGGCTCATGCATTCTCATTGTTCACTATAAAAATATATAAGTAAAAATATAAGTAAAAATCATTATATGCACTTACTTCGATTGTTCTAAACTCCAAACTAGTATCAATGAGAATGGCTAGTCCCCCTTTCAAATGACCAAACTTTTTCCCCCTATAGGCAGGTAAAACCTACTTCTTTGAATTGAAAGGGGGTGAAGGAGAAGGTGTTTGTTGGCGATGGGGAGTGGCAGGGTAGGTCAGTTATTAGCGTGGCTGTTTTGATGTATCAAAAGCTAGACCAGCAGTGGAGAAATGTCATTAAAACAATATAGAATGTCAGATTTATGAAGAGATCTTATTAGGTAGAGAATGACGGTTTATTGCCTTTACCGGTTTGATGATATGCAGAAATTGCTTGTATTCCCTTTGCTGAATGGAAGGCTGCTAGGAAGCAGGAGGTTTTGCACCCGAACCTGTTTGGTGCACTCATTTCGCGAGCTCTGAAGGCTGTCCAGTCCACTGGGAGTTTGGTCCTTCTGGCAGTAGCCCAAAGTCGATCTCTTGCTGTAAGTGCAGCCCTTAGCTCAGCTGTGAGCCATGGGCAGAAGAGTTTTCAGATTCTTCATTTTAGCATAGGGGCATGTATGTTGATTGCACCTTGGGTATTGTTGAAGAGGGAGGTTGCAACATTAATGTTAGAGGCTAGATAAAAGTTAGTCCAGTCTATGTCTCTGAGGTCAGCTAAATAAAGAAATAGATTGAACTTACGGAAGCCCTTTTTCCACGTAAATCAGTTTGACTATTGCTGTCCTCTATCAGCGCTACTGACACAATAATCGCTGATATTTTGTGAAAACTGCTAGGTATGTAACTTTAGGGGTCTATTCATAAGTATGAGGTCAATCAGTGAGCCATTTGAGGATGTTTTGAGGTTTAGATGGGTGTACTCTGATACCAATTGGTGAGAACCAGCTTCCACAGAAATTTTTAAGTTGCAAACATTTTTTTGTAGGTCTTATGCCAGTCAATATTTAAATCACCAAGGATGATGATTTCATTCTGTCTAGAGTCAGATATATTGTGCTGGTGGTTTATGAGTTCTAGGCCCCAGAGGGTGGGCAGTAGCAACAGATTGCCGTTAAAGTTTCCATGGGGATACAGAGAGAGATTTATCAGAACAGATTTGAATTCCTTTGGGATGGTAGTAGGAGCAAAGTCAGAAACAGAATATTTATCTTTGACATAGATGGCTATACCCCCTCCTCTGGTTGGTCTATCACTATGATAGATGTTATATGAAGGGAGTGATATGTATTTTTTTTATTTTAGTCTTTGGTAACTGGGTAATGCCCACTAGGCACAACTGCCTGTTTTCAGGGGTGACCTGGGAGCACTAGGCAGTTAAGTGACTTGCTCAGAGTCACACAGTATACAAGCGGAGGTTGTGAGAATCAAACCAAGGTCTGGTCTGTTGGATGTACCAAGCTCATTCACAGCTCATTATTCTTAAGCTCTAGGGTATACTGCCAGTCATGTAGCAGAGTCAGGGGTGGATTGTTTCAACCAACTTTTGGTTAGAACTAGGACGTATGGGTCCGTGTGGGAGATCCAGACCTGGACAAGATCAGCCTTTTTCAATAAACTGCACACATTAAGGTGCAGGCACTTCAAGCCCTTAATGTCTCTGAGGGGGGTGGTGGGCGTTATGGTTTGGGGTGGACCAGGTGGAATTCAACATTTCCTGCACAGATTAGTAGCAGGAAGATTATATACTGATCCACCTACAGAGCAGTTTAAGTCTATAGGATTTGGGGTGTCTGCATGTGGGATAGGTAAGTGAGTACGTTTGTGCCACTGTAAAGAAGGTTGTAGGGGCATAAGGTGTAGAGTAACATTTATGCATGAAATGTTTTGGGGTGGGGGGTAGCGGGAACACCGCCAGTACAGAGTGTGGAATCCCACATGGAGATTAGGTAATGGTAGAGAGTGAAGAGGAAGGATAGGGTGGACTTTGGAGGTTAAAGCTCAGGGCTGGTGGGGGGGTTATGCTAAATGTTGAGGCAGGGTGGGAGGGTTGTAGGCTGGGGTAAATAAGGTGCAGAGAAGTAGAAGCACCAGTGAGTGGAAATATCATATGGAGTTGTACCTCAGCATTGTAAAATGCACCCATTGTAGCTAAGAAGGAGTAAGCGTGCAGTCATTGTTCTACTACTGGATCACGAAGAAGGAGGGCACTAAATAAAATTGCAGAGGTAAGTAAGTAGTAGCAGCAGGGTGGTATTTGAGTAGTGCCACTATAGGATCACAAAACAAGGCACTATATATAACTGTGGAGGCAAATAGGTAGCAATGGGGTGGGGTCCTTGTTTATCAATGCAGTGCTGAGATGACATTTGGAGGTGGTTTTGGCTGGGTCTCTAGTATATGATAGAAGTAGCTCTAATGTGGCCAGTATGTTAACACTATAACAGCTGGTGAACAGATTGAGTAAGTAGGAGAGTCAGAATCTGTGGTGACAGGAGATGCGTGTTACTCTTATGCAGAGAAGGAGTTGCCTGTCTGAAGGGAATGGCTAACAGGAAGGACCAATAAGGAGGAAAGAGATTATGGGAGAAGTCAATGAGTATTTAATAAAGGCGGGTTTGGGGAGGGAGGTGGGAAATAATAATACCACTACAATAATTTTGCTAGTACAATAATTTTAGCAATTGAATTTGGAGCTGGCTTCAGCACAGGGTTTTGAGCGGTGGCAGGAAGAGGGACTCGAGAAGCCACCAGTGGTCTTCATCGCTGAAACTATGTCAGCCAATAGGAGACACAGCTTTCAGCTTTGTAGAAACCGATACCTTGCTGGGAGATGCTGCTTTGTCCAGCAGGATGGAGAATGGGTGGCTGGGGAGTCCCAAACAACAACCACTGAATGGCTGGATGCCCGATTGAGGGCTTTTACCTGAAAGGAAAGAGAGATGAAGAATTAGAACAATTATAGAGGAGCTCCGTGGCACTGGCGCCACAGGATAATCTGTGGGAAGAGCGCAGTACAATAGAGGGAGAAGTAAGAGAAGGGGCTGTTCTCAGTGAAAGTAACAAGGGGGAAAAGAAAGAATTACACAGCTAGCAGGGGGAAGGGGGTCTGATCCTTGCCACTGCGTGCCTTACAGCAGCCACACAGCAATGGAAAAGCTGAGCAAAAACTACACAGCTAAAAGGAGGAGGAGGAGGGGAGACCTCTGCCACCGAGTGCCTTATGGGCCATTAACACGGGATTGCAAATGTGGGAGTCAGATAAGAAAAGGAAGGACAGGCTAGGGTTAGTGGGATAGAAGCAGACAGTAGATAGGAGAGAGAATTCAGCAGTAATATAGAGAAGGATACCACAAGATTAGCAACCTGAAGCCTCGGGCCAAAAAAAGCAATTTAGATTCTAACTACCAGAGACTTAGAGCTTCAGTGCTTTACATACTAAGCCCTAAACTGCCTGGAGATACATTTTCTGGCTACGATACCCAGCAGAAAAGCAATTCCTGAACAATTGTTAGCAAAAAAGTATTACAGTACAATATAAATAATACCACTACAATAATTTTGCCAGTACAGTAATTTTAGCAGTTGAATTTGGAGCTAGCTTAAGCACAGGATTTTTGAGCCAATGGCAGGAAGAGAGACTTGAGGAGCCACCAATGATCTTTGGTGCTGAAGCTGAGCCAGCCAAATGGAACACAGGTTTCAGCTTTGAGGAGACCATACCTAGCTGGGAGTGCTGCTCGTTCCAGCAGAGATGGAGGGGGTGGCTGGGGGAGTCCCGAACTGCAGCCGCTGCATGGCTGGATGCCTGATCAAGGTCTTTTACCTGGCTGGGAGATGCTGCTTCATTCTAGTAGGGATGAAGAGTGAGCAGCTGGGAGAGTCCCAAAAACACAGCAGCTGCATGGTTGGATGCCCAATCAAGGGCTTTTACCTGGCTGGGAGGTGCTGCTTTGTTCTGGTGGGGATGGAGAGTGGGCGGCTGGGGAGTCCCGAACCGCAGCCACTGCAAGGCTGAATGCCCAGTCAAGGGCTTTTACTTGAAAGAGAACTGTGGCACTGACCTACTGCTTAGAGCATACCAAGCAGCTCAGGTCCTCTCATACCCAGCTCTGTCTCACCTGACAAGGGAAGGCCAGCCTCTGACAGAACTATCTCTTGCTGGATAGTCTCTTGCATCCAGTTCTGTTACAGTAAGGCTGGCCGCCTCATGGCCTCAGGGCCCATTCCACCAGCGGCACTACAACCTCAGTGGCAGCACAAAGGCACATACCTTTGCTCGACATCTGCAAAGCAGCTGCATGGAAGACTGTACATACTGTCACAAAACAGTGCTGCTTAGATGTACAGTCCAGATCAGATGCCAGATTTGGCACTGCAGTCCTGCAGAACCTGATCTCTAAGTAGGTTCTGTTCCCTCCTCCAAACTACACTGTTTTGTAGTTTGCTATAGTCAAGCATACTGAGGGATTCCTGGGTTGAGAAGAAAAAAGTACTTACAGTAGTTATACTGTTTCTTCCAGGGGAACCCTCAGTATGTTTGACCTCCTGCATGTCCTTCCCTCACATAACCTTACTGCTAACAGTTCTGCAGGCCTAATCACAGGCCAAATTTATAATTTAGGGGCATGATCTGTGTGATGTGTCATAGTTAAGCATATTATATATAGTTCACCTATATGCGTTTTTTTTTTTTAGTGTTTTTTTCTCCTTTTTTTTCAATAGTTCTAAAATAGGGTTAAGGATTGGAGCCTTTTGCCCACGGGCATCAACATGAATCTGACTCACTAGCTGCAGCACCAACAGGCATCAGTCTTCAACTGCAATCTGATTTGCTAATAATCAGTCATCATTAGCATAAGATCCACATCTGGGGCAGCTGAACCCAGCTGGCAATACTGATAGTCAAGCATACTGAGAGATCCCTGGAAGAAACAATATTACTGTGGTAAGTAATTTTTTCATATGTGCACCCGGAGGAGAGGAGGAAGGGGAGTATGAGTGACACTAAATACCTCACAGGGTTAATAAGGTACAAGAGGGAAGTTTTTTTTTTCAGAAAAAAAAAAGGAAAAAAGGTGCTCTAGAACAAGTGGGGCGTGTGATGAAGCTGCAGGGGTGTAGATTCAGGAGAGATGTGAGGAAGTACTTCTTCACAGAACATGTGATAGATTCCTGGAACAGCTTTCCAGCAGAGGTGGTGGGGGTGAAAACGGTGGAGTTCAAAAATGCCTGGGACAGGCACATGGGCATCATACGGATAAGGAAAGCGGGCAAGAGATAGCTCTGTAGATCAAGCTGAGTCTGCAGCAAAAAATAAAACAAAAATGGACAGACTAGGTGGGTCAAGCAGCCCTTATCTGCCATCAGATTTTATGTTTCTGTTTCATTTCTTTAATTTGTTCACATAGGGTGCAAATACCTGGAGTGTTTGGGGGATCTGGCAATAGCCATCATGTAGCGATAACCAAGGCCATTGTTTTTCGGTGCTTGGAAAAAGCAAATTCCGTTTTGACCATCCTGGATTCCGGGATTTTACCGGTGTTTGGGAATCCAATTTCCGGATTTTCCAGTAATACAAAACTTTATATTATTCACTCATTTTAAGTAATAAATTTGTCTATCAGTGTTTTATGTTTTATGCAGATTTAAGTCACATCAGCAGAAAACAAGAACATTTACTCTCATGTTGCCTGTTATATTAGCTATCCAAGTTTTGCATCTATCAACTATCATCATGGCTAATGAGTTGACCGTGGAACTCCATTGGCCAAACTGGCATAAATATTCCCCTCAGATCAGTGCAGCCGGTGAAAATAAAAGGTCTCATGTAACAGTAACATTTTTCTCACAGGGAGTAACCAATTCTGAAGACTGTTCAATACTAAAGACAATAAAAGCTAGTCTTTGTTTTAATGTTGACAATGTGTTCTGTGACATGTATAATAAAAACTTCTCAAAGCTAAAATGCAATTCATGTGTTTTATTTTAAAAAGATTTACAAAGATAAACATGTGTAAAACACACAATTCAAGTATTGACTACTGAACATGGGTCGACAAATACGCTACCCAGACAAATACGCTACCCAGACAACATGAAATAAAGCATACTATGTGAAGGACAGTAGAATCTAATCCATAGCTACATATAATGCAGAGATACTACATATTGCACATCGACACTTTATTGCACAGTGGAGCACCATTTTTTCCCCTACAATACTGCACCAGAACACATCTTCGTCATTGCATAGTGAAGCACCACTGTTTTCTACAACATTGTACTAGAACTGTATGTCTGCAACTTTATTACAGAGAGCACCATTTTTCTGCAATAGTGCATCAGATCTGCAATTACACAAATGAGGGTGGGAGATTCTGGGTCTACTTATTGAATAGCAGCATTGAAAATAATTTTAAATTGTCCACAGTCAGGCTTCTCCGTTGGTCAGTCAGGATTTGTCCATGTGCAGAAAATGACTGCTCCACTTCTGCACTAGAAACAGGGACCCAGATGGCCTGAAGAGCTGCCTTTGCCAGAGTTGGTACCTGTGAGGACATAGAGATCCAGTACTGGTGAAGATCAAATGATTTGATCTCTGGTAGTTCCACACATCCTGCGTCGTAGATCTCCCAGTCCCTTATCAGTGCATTCTTATTGTGTAAAGTGAACACTGGGATATAGGGCAAGTACAGTTGGAAGTCCTTATTGAGTTTGGGTAGGTTGTGTGGGTTTAGAATTCGACAGGCCATGAGAAACTGTACAGATGGGTTTGACTGCAGGTGTTTTGTCAGTTTCTCCAAACTGACCTTGAAAGCATTTTCTCACCAAAGCCATCATTTTTAGTTGTGCCAGCCTCAAAGCGGCTTTTGATTGACATTAGCTTGTCATACGTGGATGTCGCAAGAGGTTTCTCCTTTGACTGCAAAAGTTCTATCACAGCAATAATGTCACCTGAATTATCTGTAATAAATGCCAGTTGTGCTTGTAGCTCATCATACCATTCGTCCAGTAATGCCCGTAGATTGTTTATTGAGGTGGCATCACTTGAACCCACCCTGAAAAAGTCCCTCAGGTATTGCAGGTGTGTTGAATGGTATGCCACAGCTACAAACCATGTGTTCCATCTAGTTAAAACAGGAACGGTGGCAAAGCAATCATTTCCCCAGAGCTTCCAGATCCTCCAAAAACGTGATGAATTCTCGTTTGCGTTTTGGTGACTGCTGAAAGGCATATTTTACCAATGAAACCAGTTCATTAACTTTTTTGAAATGGTGCAGCCATGTATCCCCAACAAGGGACAAGACATGTGCCCAGCAACACATGCACAACATGGTCCCCAATAACCCCAGAATACGTCATTAAAACATTTAATCATGTAACAAGCACTAAGCTGACAAAACTACATTCATAAAGTCAATGTTACAACTCTGGAGAGTCTTCAAGACAGCTTAAGCCACTGTGGAATGGTTGACAGAGTCTAGTTCTATGCTGTTTCCAAGATATGTCTTGCCCTCTTCCAACACAAAGACGACATTAAGAATGCAGCGTGACTGTGCATCTGTGCTCTCATCACATATCACAGACAATGATTTCCCAGTCACAGCTGCTTTAAGGTCGTCATCAATTTGCTCTCTTACCTTGGGTAGATAGAGCTGCCTCAGGGTGTCTGCTTTTGGCACCGCTCCACTCCCCTTCACATACTTGCACATCCAGTCCCTCAGCTGTGGATGGTCCAGCTTCTCCAATGGGATATTTGCAGCCCCCCATGCCTTAACTGTGTCCATGACCATCTCATTTCTTACTATGGATGATTCTGTTGCAGCTCTGAAACTGCTGGTCAGGGTCACCTGCCTTGCTGGTCTTCCTTCGCTAGCAGCTTGTTCCTTATTCCTAGCATGTTTCTTGCTGAGCAGATAATCTTTGACTGTGTCTTATCTGGTATGGTCCAGGACATGGTTGCATTATGGACAGAAAAGTTTTCCTCCATCCTCATAGAGGCCTTCAGATTTAAACTGAAGAGCTCGCTCCTTAGCCAAGGTGTAGCAGAGCTTGGCTTTCTTATTCATCGGTGTAGCAGACATCATGCAGGAAGTATGAATACTGAAATCACAACCAAAAAAAATTATTAGTAGTGTGTTCCATTAATCTGCTTGATAAGATAAAAATTCAACAGAATGGGAGTCTCAGATCCCCTGGATAGGGCAGTCCATGACTTTTATCCTCTGGCTATTATGGCAGCAACCACTGCATAAAGCACTCATCCTCCAGGTACGATGGCAGCAACAGCCTGTGCTATGACTTCCATCCTCCAGATACTATGGCAGCAGCAGCCTACGACTTCCATCCTCCTGGAATGGCAGTAGTAGCAGCCAGTGACCACCATTCACTACGTGAGATGGCAGCAACTTCTACAACTCCCATCCTCCAGGTACAACAGCAGTAGCATTCTCGACTCCCATCTTCCCAGGTGTGAAGGCAGCAGCAGCAATCTACAACTCCCATCCTCTGGGTGTGAAGGCAGCAGCAGCAATCTATGACTCCCATCCTCCGGGTGTGAAGGCAGCAGCAGCAATCTACAACTCCCATCCTCCGGGTGTGAAGGCAGCAGCAGCAATCTATGACTCTCATCCTCCGGGTGTGAAGGCAGCAGCAGCAATCTACGACTCCCATCATCCGGGTGTGAAGGCAGCAGCAGCAGCAATCTACGACTCCCATCATCCAGATATGACAGCAGCAGCATTCTGCAACTCCCATCCTCCAGGTATAATGGCAGCAGCAGCTCCGACTCCCATCCTCCTGGGATGGCAGTAGTAACCAGTGACCACCATTCACTAGGTGAGATGGCAGCAACCGTCTACAACTCCCATCCTCCAGGTACAACAGCAGTAGCATTCACAACTCCCATCTTCCAGGTGTGAAGGAAGTGGCGGCAATCTCGACTCTCATCCTCCGGGTGTGAAGGCAGCAGCAATCTACAACTCCCATCCTCTGGGTGTGAAGGCAGCAGCAGCAATCTACAACTCCCATCCTCTGGGTGTGAAGGCAGCAGCAGCAATCTACAACTCCCATCCTCCGGGTGTGAAGGCAGCAGCAGCAATCTACGACTCCCATCCTCCAGGTATGATGGCAGCAGCAGCCTACGACTCCCATTCTCCTGGGATAGCAGTAGTAGCCAGTGACCACCATTCACTAGGTGAGATGGCAGCAACCGTCTACAACTCCCATCCTCCAGGTACAACAGCAGTAGCATACTACGACTCCCATCCTCCGGGTGTGAAGGCAGCAGCAGCAATCTATGACTCCCATTCTCCGGGTGTGAAGGCAGCAACAGCAATCTACGACTCCCATCCTCATGTGATGGCAGTGGGGGGAGCAGCATATAGCCACCATTCTCCAGGTGCAGTGTAGAAAATCATGTAAAGGTGCAGAACTTTTAACATGCTGCACTTTTACATGATTTTCTGCAGTCTGAAAATGGGTTTGTGCTCAGATTACCTGGTCCTCTCAAACGAGACACTGTGGGCAGGTATGGCAAGGCATTGTTGCAGTGGGAAGTGGGGGTATTACCATATACGTCCCTGGTGGGGATGGCTTGTGCCTGCATAGAGTGGTATGGAAAAACCAGTGGTCTCTGAGGTGTGGCAGGCAGGTGTGGAGCGCAAGGTTACTGTGGGGATCAGGGGCTTTCCATCCCCCCCCCGAAAAGGGAACACTTATGTAAGAACTTACCATTAGCAGTGGATCTTCAGGACAGTCTCTTGCAGTGGGTCACAGTTTGGGACTGCAACCACTGGGCACGGGACCACATGGAGACATTTTTGCTAGTGGTCTATCTGGGACCACCCCAGCTACATAGGGAGGATGTCAACCTCATGACAGTGCTGTGCGTGGCCCCAGATGGACTGCTGGCAGGGGTTTATGTGTGGTCCTGGTGCCTGATGTTTGTGGTTCCTGGGGTTTGGCCAGCTGTAAGAGACTCTTGAATATCTATGGTCACAGTGAGTTCTCACGAGTGTTTTGTTTTGATGCCTGGTTTGGCCCTGTCTCCACACCTGCCTGCTATGCTTCAGAGGTCAACCTAGGTGTAAGGATTTGTTGCACTTTGCTGTGGCAGGTGCAAGTTTTTTCTGCTGGTGAGGGCTGAGACCCCCCACACACACAATCCCCAGGGCAACTCTGTCTTGCCATGTCAGTCTACCATGTTCCTTTTGAGAGACATCCTACAAGAGATATCCCGAAGATCTAGAAAACATTTTGTCCTCAGACTTGCTCTGAGGACACAGCAACCAACAGAGCCTTCAGACATGCTTAGATCCTTTTCCAACTCAGCCCCAACAGCACACAGACATGGACCCCTTTTTTTTATTAAACACATCAACTTCTTGCACTTGAGGGCTTTGAATGTATGCCCACATAACAGAGCTGTACACCCTTTTCATAACTTGGGGAAATGTGAACCCTTATTTGCTTTAAACTTCACAGCAGCATAGAAACCAGTACAATATTTTAGAACCCCCTCCTCTGAGCAAAGTGTATAAACTGAGACACAAACAAGATAAACCTGCACCTCTCTGAGGCACCCCCCCCCCAAACACACATTCTCTGGGGCAAACAAAGGACAACAGAATACCTAGACCCCTATCTGTTCAGACTCTTCCACCACCACATACATATTGTCTGAGCCACACAAAAGCAACACAGTTGGTCCACCAAAAGTTGGGCCATGTCTGGGTGTAAGGCATGGACACATGGTGCCCTAATTAGCTGCAACAATCTTTTTACCTTGCAAATCTCAGTAAATATATCCCTCATATCTGGTTGATCCACCCCGTCCAGCTTTTCATGATTGCACGACACGCCCACAGCCACTCAAGTGCCAGTCTGTACCTCATCTTTGTATACAGCTGGGACATGTAGCTGAAAGCTGGAGCTTTTAATGGCTGCCTTCAGTAGACAGTCTATGAGGCACACCCCCGCCTGCTCACTGTATGAAATGCGCACATTAAGATAGCCATGGGTGGCTGTGGGCATCCGCATAAACTCATGAAAAAATGACAGGACACAGGCAGGATCAACCAGATATGAGGGATACTTAACCCATTCTTACTGCTAGTGCCATATGGTGACAAACCATCAACATTTACTTACCAACCCAAAATGGCCACACAAGATAGAATGAGTTGATTTGTCAGGAAAAAAAATAAATTTTGCAAAACAGCTGACAGTTCTTGATGGACAAACATTGGCATTGCCCTTTAAACCAGTACTGGTAGTAGCCATGGTGGAGGCACTAGTGTGGGAGCATGTCTGACTTTCTCAATACAGAGGGGGTGAGGTGGGATTTTACAGGGGATATAAGCCCTATTTATCAGCTTATTCTGGATCGCTCTTTGAGTTTTGAAACTTCGCCCCTCCACACACACACACCTCTAAGGTAAAAAAAAACTCATTGGTGCCAGCCTAGGACAAAAACAGAAAAGGAAGAGCACACTGGTGGAGGGTGCCTCACAGGCTCCGCTCCCAGTTAGCCACAGCACTAGCCCAATGAATACGGTCCCCAGTGGGGGCTGGGGAACCCCCACTGGCCCCACCAGTGGGGACAAGCCCTGGGAGTTTGGGTCAGTGCTGGATGGTGGACAGTTTGTTTAACCCCAACACCTCTCACCAAACTTGCTCTAGGTGCACAGCAACCAACACTGCCCCTTCAGACGTGCCCCAAGGCACAGCACTACTAACTCTCACCCATCAAGTGTGCCCATGTTAGCATGCAGCATCATTCCGTCACCTCACCCCACCTTCTCTGAGGCACACAGCAGGCAGACAAGGACACTAAACCCCTCTCAACACTTGTTCAAGGGCACACAGGCCCTCTGATGTTACAGATGCACCAACTCTTACTCCAACCATGCCTATATTAGCATATATGCCATTCCCCCTGCTGTAGTGCACATAGCAAGCTAGGGGATTCTCCCCCTCCCACACACACACATATGCTCTGGGGAACACAGTAGCTGCTTGGGAATCTTCAGACCCCCCAAAAGGCCAATATGCCCAAGTACCGAAAGAGTGTACAGCTCCTGGTGCACTGCACTGAGGTACTTTACAATAGCTGTATACCCTTTCTTGGTACAGCACTGATTTCTTCCAGTTAAAAAACCCTCACTTCTACACAGAACACTCTCACTGTAACAATATGCAAAAATGGACAGTACCACTCTCAACACCCAGTAAGAGCACATTATATAGGCAGTTCAGAATGTACTGGGGAATTGATGACACCCACACATAGGTAAACAGAAAACATAGAAACATAGAATTTGACGACAGATAGGACCGCTTGGCCCACCTAGTCTGCCCATTTTCCTACCTAACAGATAAGCTGCAGATCCTAGTTAACCAACAGCTTACTTCCTCTTACCCACCCCTAGGACTGACTTATGCCTGTTCCATGCATTCTTGAAGCCCCCCACTGTTCTTGACTCCACGACCTCCTCAGGGAGGCTGTTCCATGCATCCACAACCCTCTCTGTGAAAAAATACTTCCTCACATTATCCCTGAGCCATCCCCCTCTATCTTCAAATTGTGCCCCTTGTTCTTGCACATCTCTTTTTCTGGAAGATGCTATCCTCTTGGACTTTGTTAATTCCCTTGAGGTACTTGAAAGTTTCTATCATGTCCCCTCTCCCTTCTTTCCTCAAGAGTATACATATTAGCTCCTTTAGTCTTTCTTTGTATGTCTTCTGGTGCAGACCCTGCACCATTTTGTTGCCCTCCTCTGGACAGCCTCCACTCTGTCTATGTCTTTGAGATGGGGTCTCCAGAACTGCATACAGTACTCCAGATGGGGTCTCACCAACTGTCTGTAGAGGGATAACAACTTCCTGTTTTCTACTATTGATGCCTCTTCCTATGCATCCCAGTATCCCCTAGCCTTCCTCACTGCCTTCTCAATTTGCTTGCCCACCTTTGGGTCATCTGATATAATTACCCCCAGGTCCCTTTCTATTTTAACTGTTGTGCCGTACCTCACCCCCACTGTATACGCTTCCCTGGGTTTTGTTTCCCGTGCATTACCTTGCACTTCTTTGCATTGAATCTGAGCTGCCATACATTTGACCATTCCTCCAACCTTGCCAAGTCCCTTCTCATCCTTTCCACTCCATCTTGTGTATCAACCCTGTTGCAGATCTTTGTGTCATCTGCAAAGAGACACTTTTCCTTCCAGTTCCTCTGCAATGTCACTTATAAAGACATTAAAAAGGACCGGTCCCAGTACTGAACCCTGCGGTACCCCACTAGTAACCCTCCTTTCTTCACTGTGTACTCCATTTACTACTACCCTTTGCGTCCTGTTGTCTAGCCAATCTTTTATCCAGGCTACCACCTTGGGACCCATTCCAAGGTTGGCTGTCTTGTGTATTAATCTTTTGTGTGGGACTGTATCAAATGCCTTGCTAAAATCTAGGTAGGCCATGTCCACAGCCCCTCCCTGGTCTACTACTTTGGTCACAGTCAAAGAGAAATCTATTAGATTAGTCTGACACTGACCTTCCCATGCTGCCTTGGGTCCTGTGCCCACTGGCCTCTGGGTGCTCAGCAGTTCTTTCCTTCAGAAATGATTCCATCATTTCCCTACCACTGAGGTCAAATTAACTGGTCTGTAGTTTCCTGCCTCTGTCCTGCTCCCACTTTTGTGAAGAGATCACATCTGCCCTCCTCCAGTCCTCAGGTACCACCCCATCCTCCCATGATTTGTTAAAGAGTAGTCAGCGATGTCACTAGTTCTACCTTAGTTCTTTTAAATTCTTGGGTGAATCATCAGGCCCATTGCTTTGTCCACCTTCATTTTATTAGTTCTTTCAGAACCCTTTCTTCTGTAAATGGACTGGTATCGACCCCCCATCTTCAAGTGTTTCTCTTGTTTCGTTTAGGTAACTCCCCTCCTCTTCCTTTGTGAATACTGGTAGAAATATTCATTCAGTATCCCTGCTTTTCACTGTCACCCTCTACCCACATTCCTTCCCTTTATTAAACTTCAGTATCCCTCCTTTGGTCTTTCTTGCGCTCTAATGTACCTACAAAGGTCTTATCCCCTTCTTAACAAATTGGCTATCCTTTCCTCAGTTTGGGCCTTTGCTATTCTGACTGCCTTCCCAGCCTCTTTCTGCTTTAACTGATTAAGTTCTCTGTCCTGCTCCTTCTGTGTTTCCTTATATTTCTGAATGCTGTCCTTTTCTCCTTAACCTTCCTGCACCTCTTTTGTGAACCATGGCGGTTTTTCCTTCGTTGTGTTTTATTGATTTGCTTTACACAAAGGCTTGTTGCCTCTGTGATGGCTGTTTTTTTTTTTTTTTTTAAAACACCTTTATTCATTTTCAGTAGAACAGACAGACAAACATACACATACCTGGCCAAGCCAGGGAACACAACCCAAAACTGGCTGTGCAAACTATGTACATCCCCTTATGTACAAGCACACTAGAGAATCGCCCCACTTTGTGGTCAAGTTCCAAAGTCAATAGTGCCTTGATATAGTACGTTGACCGATGTTAGAATACACCTTCCTTCATTGACCAAAAATCTTCCTTAGTTTACCCACTTGCGAGATATTTTACCCTGTGGCCCCTAAAGGACCTGACTCTTGCAGGGACGGTTTCTAATGTGTCCCCTGGAAGAGAGAGAGTCCCCAACCCCTTAAGCCCCTGCAGAACATAACCAATCCTTTTGTCTTAGTAATGGACCCATTATAACCCAAATTTTACCATCCAAAAAATTATTAAAGTCCAAGCATTACCAAAATATTAGGGATAGTGAAGGAAAAGCAAAGTAAAAGTAGGCACAAAGGATATAAGCATTAAACACTCAAGCATGTTTTCTTTGCTAATCACTGTCTGACAGACAGACCTGTGTTCCAGTATTAGTAACTTGCTGGGAGTAGATCCACATCTAATATTGCCCATCATCTTTCGTATAGCTCTTTCTCCCCTCAGAATAAATGTCTCTTTATCTTGCCCAGTACCCCAAAAGTTCTCTCACCCACTGTTCATAGGCATAGGCCTGATCGTCCTTCAATGCTTTACTAAGAGCGCCTTAACTACCCGACACCATTAAAAAGGTGGTATTTGGTGCGATCCCTACAATTTGAAAAGAGTCACCCAAAACATATTTCTGGCGTTATAAAATCTGTAGTCAAGCATTGGATCCATGCCCATTTAATCTCCTCCATAAGGTGAGTTTTGCTCCATCCCACATTACATGAAACAGGTCACCCATGTCCTTCTAGCACCTGAAGCACAGGTCCGTCTGTCTCAACCCTCTGCCATATAGCTTTACAGGGTATAGTATATGTTGAAAACCACAAAGATTTGCATATTTCTATACTCAGGTATCACATTGTATTTAGTGCTCTTCAAATACTTTCCACCTAAGATTTCTGGGGGCCATCACCTTGTCCCAGTAAGGGATTGTGTAGAGTATTGGGCCAGAAGAGTCAAAGAAAATTTTATAAATTTGTGAGAGTGGGTTGGCTCTCTGGATGGTTTCCTTAAACTCCCCCACGAGAAAAGTTATCTATAGAGTCCCCATCCTTTCGAAACCCTGCTAACATTTGTTTAAGCTGTATCTTTTGGAAAAAGACAATCCCTCGCATTGTGATGGAAGGACTATATTGTCTCCTGCATCCGTCCCTCAATCTTAGGTCCCACAAATGGTTAGACCACGGTGTCAATTACCCGACCCCTATAACCAATTAGGATTACCCAATATGGACTGGTCTCTAGACTTCATTTGATACCACTTTGTGCGGAGTGAGAAAGGACCACCAGGCCTCCGCGGTTTTCGTTGGGTTCCCATACCCCATCCTAAAAACCTTTTTCTAAGTTTAGCATATAGCAGCGATTGAGGTGAGCCAGAGCTCGTTAACAATTGCTTCTCTCTATTAGCAACCAGGCTGGTATGTAATTTTCCCCTCATCGTTTTCCGCCCATTGAGCCATAAGGCCCTAACTGGCTGCCACATAGGAATAAACATGGAGGTCAGGCAACCTGATGCCCCCCCCTCGTTGGAAGGCGCAAGACATTATGCTTTATCCTAGGCGGTTTGTTGTTCACAGAAATCCTGAAATTAGCCTCCTGATTATACTAAACCATTTAGTAGGGATACTATATGGGGCTAGATGTACGAATATAGCAGTCTCGGTACATTCATCTTAATGAGGCCCAATCGTACCGTGAAGTTCAAAGGTAGCTTGTTCCATCTTAGAATATCCCCTTGACCGCAGGATATGATCCCCCAGATTATGCATCAACTCCGACTCCTGATTTGCTGTAATCCAGGCGCCCAGATACTTCATTTTATCAGTACTCCATTGCACTCCCAGGATGAAAAATCTGCCCTAAATACATGTGTGTCAAGGTAGGATTTGTGTCTTTGTAAGATTCAACTTGTAGTTAGAGACCTTAGAAGGCGGTCTATTAATTCTCTTACTCTCTCAAAGCTGGATACAGGGTCTTGTAGATGAAGGAGTATGTCATCTCACGAAAACTGAAGTTTAGCTCCATTCCCCAATCCTGATCCCTGGACCTTTGCATCCCTATTGATAGATCCAGAAGGGGTTCTAAATAGATGTTGAACAGTATCGGTGAAAGAGGACACCCTTGTGAGTCCCATTATTTAGTTGGAATTCCGAGATATAACCATTACATAATATTCTAGACGTTGGGCAGTATATAAATTCTTGATACCTCTAAGGAGACCCCGGGAATCCCATTTCTCCATTGTAGCAAGAGAAAGGAATGTGAGACCGAATCAAACGCTTTTCAGCATCTAGGAAATCAGGGCTAAAGGTAGTTGAGAATCGGGGCAAAATTTAGGATATGATGGATTTTCCTGAGGCGTCTTTCGCCCCTCCTCGGCATAAATCCTACTTGTTCCTGGCTGATTAAACTGGGGCAATACTCAAATCCCTATTTGCCAAGATTCTGGTGAGAATCTTAATATCTTGGTTTATTAACGCTATAGGCCTATAGCTACCTAGTCGTCCCTAGGCTTGTCGGCTTGGGAATTAAAGTAACATAAGCCTGATACAGTGGAGGATGACAGATTCCTCCCTCATTATAGTGAGAAAAACTCTTGGGTATAGGGAGTATAGTCTGAATATGGGTCTGATAAAATTTGCAGTAATAGCCATCAGGCCCTGGTGATTTACCCAAAGGAAGAGACTGCACCACTTCAATAATTTCAGATGCTCTTATTGGAGCTTCTAATTCCTTAGCTTGGGCAGGATCCAGGATTGGTAACTGGATTCCTTCTAGAAAACACTTGGCATCCTTCTCCCCCACCAAGTCTTTAGCTTGGTAAATTTCTGTGAAGTATGACGCAAAGGCCTCAGCCATTTCTTGTGGGTCTGTAACAAGCTTCCCTTCATACTGAACAGATATGATTGTCCTACTTGCCTCCCACTCTTTAATTTTAGCCTCCAAGAGACACCTGGGGACGTCACCCTGCAGTAGGAATTTGGCGTTAATCTTATTCAGCCAGAACTCTGTTTTCCCATAGACAATATCTGACAATTCCCTCTCAAGCTTTTGAGTTCCGCATCTATTTCCCCTGAGGTTCCCTCCAGCTGTGACAAAGAATTAATCGCCCCAATCAAAAATTCCTCTTTGGCGCTTCTGAGCCTCTTATCCCTTGCAGCTAGACACCTAGCTGCCCCCGCTTATAAAACTTACAGGTAGGCCAAGCTAATCTTTTATCCTGCAATGTGGGGAGCTGGAATCTAATGATCTACCTTCATGGACCTCTAATTCATCCCTTCTTGTGGCCTCTGTCAGACGAATCATGAAGCCTCCATCTGTAGGATCGAGGCGGTGTGGTCTTGTTCACTGCATCTGAATGAAAGTGATCTGAGGGGTTCCTCCTCATCAGCACTTCCTAATCTCTGCAAGTGCCTCTCTATTAACAAAAAAAAGTCAATTCGAGAGTGACTCTTGTGGGCTGCCGAATAAAATGTCATGTCGCTCTATTTGAAAGATTCTTAATTGGGTCAACCAGTGCTGCTACCTCTAAAACCTAGCTAGGCTAGCTGGGCCTTGGTCTTGGCCCGCTTAGATGGAGGTATCCTGTCCTCCTGGTTATCAAGATAGGTGTTCCAGTCACCCGCTAGGATAAGTGAGTGTGAAGGAAGATTAGCTATATCCCTTTCTATTGAGGCGAAAATTTGGGATCAGAGAGTTGGCCCATATATGGATGCAACGAGACTGCTTTACCAAGCAAAGTGCCTGACAAATAATCCCCTACTATCTTGCCTTGTTAGCACTTAGCCACTTCCATATAGGCAGGATTTCTTTATTAGAATCTGCCACACCCGGAGAACCCTGTCCTTTCCACTTAGTGTCACTTATCCCCCCCGCTTCCTGAGACCACTCCAGCTCTTCTGTCAGTAGATGTGTCTCTTGTAATGCTACAATGTGTACCCCTCGTTGTTCAATGTAACATAGAATGACCATTCTTTACGTCTACCCCTGAGCCCTTTTACATGCCAAGAGATTATTTTAAAACATGACATCATTAAACATCAGAATTTTTTCGAATAAGCCCAGATATTGTGCTTCTTTAGGGTCTGCATTCTTGCTGTTCCCATACTTGGACTCTCTCTCTCTCTTTCCAACCCCCCTCATCCCTCCCCCCCCTTTTGTCCCCGATCCTTAGATCAACCACCACCTGAATGTTGAGTCATGGATGAACCGTTCCCATGCCCCTCAGCCCCAGCCCCTGACACTGGGCCAGGATCTGGCCCACCTAGCCCCATAGAGTCCCTAAGCGTGAAGGCCCCATCTTCCCTCAGATCGATCACCCCTGTTGTTTCCCATAGGAGAAAATAAACAAAAAAGAAAGGAGGAACCCCTCTCAAATCTCATTGATAAATATATATCGAGCCCACACTGCTCCTCTTTAAATTCCCTTGCATCCGGGTGGTATCCTCCAGTTACTATTGCTACTTGGATCTAAGTCCCTTTGGCCATTCTCCTCTCCGTCTTTCCCCAAAACTGACATGAGGCCAGATATATGTGACAGTGCCCACTAGCAGGTATAGCACTGACTGTTTATCCCTTTATTGTAATAAGATTTCCTCACCACCCCAATCAACTCCCTCAATACTCCAAAGGTCACGAGGATATTCTTGAGTCTAATAGCACAAATAGTAGGTTTCGTGATCTCCCTTCCCCCAGACTACTACTTGATGTGCTGATATCTTGTGATTTGTCACCTCGTAGGCCCTTCTATGATCCTATAAACCCATCCTTAGTTAATCCCTTAAACCTCCAACTTTAACTGAGAACAATAGAACAAACAGGCCATGAAAACTTTAAAATCCGCCTTTTCTTCCATCCGGCCATCAGGTAAGCCCAGCCTTCTTCTTCTCAGAAAGCAGTCATGTTGGGGTTTGAATAAATCTGGGAGCTCAGCCCGTAGCCCCTCCAACGCGTCTTTCGCTGTGAGGAACCTCTTCTCTCCAGCCTAAGGCGTACCACCAGAGTTGCAGAAAACTGTAGTCGGAAATTTATTCCTGCAAGATATAGCTTCTAATTTATTTCAGCATACTCCTTTTGCTTTTCCTGAATCACTGGCGTTTGATCTTGAAAGAACCATAGGAGGCACCATTCCATTGCAGAACTTCTTTGTGTCTGGCAGTAAGCAGCAATGGGACTTTTCTTTATAATTAAGCGCATAATTATCACTGGGGCCTCGCCTGGCATGATGGCATCTCCGTAGTGCCCGATGAGCTCTTTCAGGTTGTAACCTTCCCGAATGGTGTAGGGCCCAACAACTTCAGCAGGAGCTCCTGCAGAAAAAGAGACCTGTCAGAGCCTTCCAGCCCGCTCTGGTAGCCCGCCAGAATCAAGTTGTTTCTCCGGTTTCTTGATTCCTGGTCCTCCACCCTCTCCTCTAGTTTCTTAGCTTTTCGAATCATCCCACCTCCTGATCAAACACGGAAACCTTCCTCTCCTGCGAGAGATCCGGGCCTCAGCATCGCCCATTCTTTGTGCCAGGGAATGTAATGCCAGCTTTACAGCGGAAAATCGATCACTCAGCCTTGCAGCATGCCTTAATTTCCCGAATGTCCTCTGCGTTTGAGCGGAGCCCCCTCCTTCCCTGGTTCCTCGTCCTGCTCGGGTATGGTGGCGACTGGGATTTGGGCCTCTTAGCAGGGCCTAGCCCGCCAGGAGTTCTGCAAGGGTAAACTTCCATCTTCAGGCAATGTGCGGCCTAAGCTTGCCAATGCGCCCTTGCTGTTTGTTAACTATAGCTCTTGAAACCATAAATGGCTCTATAACGTTGTGAGGAAACACACCGCACATTTCATGAGGCTCTTGATAGCTATTTTAAAATATTTATGGCCAGTCTCGGAGTAAATAATCTTATATTTTGTACTATGGGGCCTCGGACACGCACGGGAGACGTCTCTTCCGAATCAGCTCATCACGTGACTCCTCTGTGATGGCTGTTTTGATCACTCCCCATTGTTCCTCCACCCCTCCTTCTTGCCTGTTTGCTAGTGCTTTTCTGAGGCACTCTCTCATTTTCCCAAAGTCAGCCCCCCTAAAGTCTAGTACTCTTGCTTTTGTATGGCTTGATTATGGGCTGTGTTCTAGCGAACCACACTGTTTGGTGGTCGCTTGTTCCCAGATGGCTACACTTCTAAATCTGAGATTCTTTCTTCATCCCATTTGAAAGTACCAGGTCTAAGATTGCTCCTTCCTGAGTTGGTTCCGATACTAGACTGTCTGAGGCATGCCCCCTGTGAGGGCATCAGGAGCAAACCCTGCTCTTGGATGTGCCTGCAACAAAGGTACTTTGCAGTTAACATCTGGCATATTCAGAGTCCCCATCAACAATATCTCTCCTTTTTCTGCCATTCTAAAGAAAGCTTCTATCATTTCCTTGTCCGTTCCCTCCCCTGAGATAGGGTCTGTATCCTAAACCCCATCGGATTGTGGTGCCATTTCCTGTCTCAGGGTGACCCAAAGTGCCTCATCTGTTCCCTGTTTACTCTTTAGTTCTGTTGCTTTGATCCTTCCTTTACATGAGAGCTACTCCTCCTCCTCTTTTCCCCTCCCTGTCCCTTCTGTAGATTGTGTATCCTGGTATGTTGACATCCCAGTCATGGTTCTCTGTGTACCATGTTTCTGTGACTGCCACAATATCCAGGCAACCCTCCTCCATCAAGGCCACTAGTTCAGGGAGCTTGTTGCACAGACTATGGGCATTGGTACTCATCACCCTCCACTTTTTGATAGCCTTACCCCTTTTAGCCCCATTTCTGTCCTTACTCTTTGCTTTTTACATTTAAATCTGTTCTGCTCTCATAACTTCACACCTTGGGTTTACCTCACTAATCACCATGTTCTGTGGGGGAGGCTCAGATTTCCTGCATCTTTCAGTGCCTCCCCTTGGCTAGTTTAAATGCTTGCCAATGAAACTTTAAACCTCTCACTCTAGGATCCTGGTTCCCCCCCTGGACAGGTGCAGACCATCGCACCAGTATAGGTCTGCATCCTCAGGTGTCTCCCAGTCCCCAATGAAGCCAAAACCCTGGGCTCCCACAGTTTTCAACCACTCATTGAATTCCCTAGTGAGCCCTAGCATCTCCCTTGCCATAGACAGGCAGCACCTCCAGAAGGTTACCGTGTCGCTACTTGTTTAAGGCCCCTTCCCAACTCTACAAACTCCTCTTGCACTGCTCTGATCCCATTCTAGCCAGGTCATTTGTCCCTAGGTGGACAATGACATCCAGCTCCCTCCCTGTGCAGCTCCTCCCACGATCCTGAGATTGTGGCTTCTGTCCCTCAAGCAGTGGCGTCAGGAGAGAGCACCCCTCCTCTCCCTTCCTCCCCTATTTCTACCCCCTAATGATTGGAGTCCCCACCAGGAGTTGTTTCCATCCCTGTGGGGGTCCCATATCACCCTCCTTTGGGTCTCCTTTGTGAAGGTTCCCAGCATCCTCCTTGGTCTCCTGCAGGTGCCTCCATAGAAGACCACTATCCACCAGAACAGTGAATGAATTGTGAGAGGTACAGCTGGAGGATGCAACTCTGTTCTACCACCCTGTCCTTCCTTGAGCCACCCTGGTCCAGCCTCTCTCTTTCTTGGCAACCTCTGAGGTAGTGGCATTGGCCCTGGTGGTCCCTGGGTGGGGAGGAGGTTTCACGAATCCTAGCCAGGTCAGCCTGGAGGCGACAGCCTCCTCTCTCAGACCAGGAGGTGCATGCAAATAGGGGCAGCATAAGCAGCCTCCAGAATGTCTCCAGGACACTGCCGCCCCACAGCCATTGCCACCACTCCTATCATGTCTTATTTTGTGTCCCTCTACTGTTTCTCTGGATGCTTACTCTCTCCTCTCCTTACAACTCTCATCCTTCCTGTTCTGGGACAGCAACTTCCTATCTTCTTCAGTAGCCTCCTTCTTCCTTGCTCAATATCAGACCACCAGCAGCTAGGGGGGGAGAGTGAGCTACTTTTTTACTTTAGGGTTGACAAAACCAATGTTTCTCTATGATCCTTTCCTTCCTACTGCCAAAAGGAAGTTCCTGTTGACAGTCAAATCCAGTGGCTATAAAAGTAGAACTGGCTTTGGGTGGGTGGGATGGAGGGCAATTAGTAAGAAAAAAGGCTAGCAACAGGAAGTTGTAATTTGACTCACCTGCTTTTATAGTGTCTAAACCACACCCCCAGGTAAGCTCTCTTTCCTCCTACTGGTTTAGCAAAGTCAGCCGATACAGTACCCTTCACTGCACAGAATACACACTGACCTTCTTTCTTTTCTTTCTTTCTTTTTTTAACCCTAAATAAGTCCCCTTCTACTTCTAATAAAGTTATCTATCTACTTAATCTTAACAGACACTGACTCCTGCTGAGATATACATTTTAAATTAAGAAGAAAATGTAGCTTCTTTTAGTTAGCTGCTTTCTGCTCAGGTAGCTGTAGGAGCTGTTGTATTACTTAACAGGGAAGGGCTAGCCTTTACATTTCTGAGATCAAGTACCTCAGTGGAATCAACAAAGTCCAAGAGGTAGCATCTTTCAGAAAGCGATGTGCAAGAACAAGGGGACACAATTTGAAGATAGAGAGGGACAGCTCAGGGGCAATGTGAGGGAAGTATTTTTTCAGAGAGAGGTGGTGGACACATGGAACAGCCATTCTGAGGAGGTTGTGGGGTCTAAAACTGTGGGAGAATTCAAGAATGCATGGGCCAGACATAAGGCAAGTCTTGTAGAGGGGTAGGAAGAAGTAAGCCGTTGGTTAACTAGGATCTGCAGCACATCCTGTGGGTAGGGGAATGGGTAGATTAGGCGGGCAAGTGGTCCATCAAAATCTATGTTTCTATGTTATTTCACAGCTTCTCCATAAATAGAAACCTTTGGCTACAAGTCTACCACACAAGAAAGCCCAATGCTAGAGCACGTTTAAAACAATACAAAAGCACCCCCCAGCGTATGTTTCACACCAAGATGCTAATAAAGCATGTTTGGATGTGAAATGCTATATTGACGGGGAAGGAGAAGTGCTTTGTATTCAATAATATTCGGCTCTCTTTTGGGTACTTTAGCCATGTATTACTGACTCTGAGGATGTCAGTGCATAGTGTATACTGGCAAATATCTACCCACCATATCCTCCCGACTGCCAGTTCCATTTACCCTTTCCCTTCAGAACACCACAAATGCTCACACAGCATTGCCAGGCACTTAATCCTCCCTCTCGTGGCTTGAATTGGCTCAGATTAAAGGAATTCAGAGAAATCTGCTTTAAAATAGCTGCACAAATTACAGAATTTCCTTATCTCTCTCTAAGTTAGCAGAAACAAAGTTTAAGGCAGGTGGGGTACTACTGGCTCTAAGGACATCGGTGCATAGTGTATACTGGCAAATATCTACACTGGAAGTTAAAATTAATGGTTTAGAGTAAAAACGACAAACATTTAAAATGGGCAACTAGATCGTGATGCTGCTGCTGCCCTACTGCACTCTTGCAAAAGACAATCTTTTGGTATTTCTGTGCCCCCTTGTGACGGTTGCCTTTATTCGGACGCTTGCCCAAGCAGTCTGCAGTGAAGCCCCAAGGCACGAGAGGCATGCGAGAGTACACAGCTGCACTTGACTCTGCCAGAAGGGAACTGGGTACCGAATGGGAGGGGATTCTCAGTGGGGAATAGGCAGCAGCAGAAGCAGCAGCTCCCCACCACCAAACTCACCAACCATCCTCCATCGAGACCACTGGAAAGGCAGCATATTGTATTCTGCCCCTAACTGCTACTGCTGCAGTACATGGCTAACTCGGGATGGCTTTAATAGTCCGTCTGAAAACGGTCACCGATCTGTGTGGAAAGGGCAATTGGATGGCTAAAGTGTGAGGGGTGACTGATAAAGTGAGTGAGCGCTAAAATTATAAATTAAATAACAGCTCTCTGAGGCACCCTGCTACTATTTAAACAAGCTAGTACAGACTCTGTTTGCCATTATGTGCCTGAATGAACTCAGCAATAATCACAGCCTGCTACTGTTTAAACAAGCTAGTACAAATTCTGTTGCCATCTGATACCTTAAATGTCCTTAGCTAACAAATAACTACTGCATACTACTGTTTAAATAAGTTAGTACAGACTCCGTTGCCATTAGGTGCCTAAAAGTTCTTAGTCAGTAACCTACTATAGCTTGCAATTGTTCCTCTAAGCCTCTACAGTCACTGGTAGCCTCTGGAGCCTTAAACTTTGTTTAACAGCAGCATTTTAAGACCTAAATTAACTAGTTTAAGCTACCCTAGTCCCCGGTTGCCTTAAATGAGTAAATTTGATCTCCTGCTCACAAAAAAATCCTTGGGAACGCCACCCGAACCAGAGGAACTATTACAACGCATGCTCTCTTTCCGTGCCCCTCTCCTTGCCTACCTGTGTATAAATTTCAGTGTTTTTTTCTCTTCTCCACAGCTGAGGTGGTCGTGAGGTTGTTGCGGCGAGTGCGGCAGCAATAAATACTTTTATTAAATTTCAGTTGTCTGTCACGATCGAGAACGACTAAAATAAAAGCTAGCAGCAGCGAGGTTCTCTGGCGTCCAAACCGCATGGTTTTCAGCATTTGTAGTACGTTCTCTCCTCCTTCTTCCGGTTGGTTTTCCTGAAAATAGGGAGAAGCTGCGCTACGTGCCTACTCTTAAAGGGGCAAACTCCCGAATGCAGCGTGAGTTCCATGAGCACTGGCAGGAAGTTTCAAATTCCAGCAGCCAATGGGAATTCCGTGATTCCGTCCGTGATCACGGAATTACGGTAAAACAGTGGTCTTAGTGATAACCTTCATCACTGCTGCTGAGAGAAAAGGGAATAAGTATTTTTATCCTAGGACCAGATTTCAGAATTTGAGTGGGGAGGTGAGCCCTAGTATCTCCTGAATCATCTTGTTAGAGGAGGTCCAGAAGTGATTCTACTTGGTACAAATTCAGTATATGTGATAGGGTGATTCCTACCTCTCTGCACAGTCTCCAACATACTGTAAATCCGTGTTGGCCTGTGAGAAATGCCTTGAGACTGTGGGTGTGAGGAAAAAGCGAACCACAATCTAAGATTAGAATTCCCTCCATGACGGGGAGGCAGAGGTTTTATGAGCGCTAGCGCATATATTGTCTTGTTGTTTAGGAGAAAGTTGTAGGTATCCCCCCTTCCCCCCACTCCCATCTGGAGAGTGAATTACGTGTACAACAGAGAGAATTGACGTGGTTTGGGGCCTGTCTGCCCAGCTTCCCATACATACTGAACTTTCGGTGGTAGGGGTTCTTGATTCTTGTCTAATTCCTTCAGTGTACAGAATGGTCCTTAACTTTCAATTATTCACTACAGGGATCAGATGAAATGCACATACTAAAGGAAGAAGCTGATGAGAAATGTAAACATTAATGTTCATATAGTTTCTGATTATCCTTGGAAAGACAAACACTGCAAAGCGTTTCTCTTAATGCTACCAGTTTCTGCAAGTTACTCCATTCTGGTTTATAAAATATTGATTTAAGGGCCACTATTACTGGAAGGTGGTGAATAATACATAATCTTAAAGTATACTTCACAAGAGACAGTGAAAACAGCTATGCTAGCTTTTTACTGAGCATATACCAACCATATTGAGCTTGAAATTATCTAAGTTTAATATCTTTATGTTGTAAACTTAAGATGCTGTCTAGAAGGTTTGTGCTTAGTTCATATTTCTTTGAACTTACATGTTTTCTCATTTACAAACTAATCTAAGATCTAAAAGTAAAAGTCAGTTAGCTGCTCATATTACTCCCTGTTTACTCCCTTTTTCAATGAAATGTTGCAGTTTTGTTGCACACTTTTAATATTAAATATAGCACAGTGTTATAATATTGATAAAGCTTATCATAATTTAACAAGATGATAGTGATCACACTAAGAGTTAATAATTTAGACAATTTTGTTATTTTTTATTGTGCTTTTGGAAATGATAGTATGGCATAGAAAAACATAAAATATATGTAACAGGAGAATACGCAATGAAATATACTGTAACATGTTGAGTTTTCCCGAATGGCGGGGGACACTTCCTCAAGCCATTTGCGAATAGATGAAGAGGGGTGATAGTAGTGATCTAGAGAAAAGGTTTATTTGATGTGTTTGGTGATCCTTGGAAGTGAATGGGAAGGTACCGGAGGAGATTTTTAATGCAAAAATATAGAGCTTTGCAAGGTTTTCCCAGTGATCAAGATGGAAAGTGTTCTGTACAAGTGTTCTCTGATTCTGTTTCTTCCTTACCTCTTCTCTATATTCTTCTGTCTTTTTCACAATGTAGTAGTACAGTGGTTTGCAGCTAGTTCTGAAAAAAATGGAAAAAGGTAATTACTTTTAAAGTTTGAAATTCTAATGGTGGGCTCTAAAGTGTTTACACTTACTACATGTACTATGATAGGCCTGAACCACAAACGTAAGAGAAACTCAGTACGGAGGCACTTAAAGACATTGAATGCCACAATTAATTTTTCATAAGAAATTTATCTTAAAAAATATGACACTGACCTTATGAGAAAGGAATGAGTAGGACAGGTAGTGAAGGCAGGAACCAGCTAAAAAAAGGGGTACTGATTTTAATTAAAAAAGGTATAGAAACAGAAACAGAATTTGGCAGCACAAATGGACCACTTAGCCCACTCAGTCTGCCCAAATGGTCCCAGCCTAGTCTGTCTCCACAGACCATAACTGTTCTCTGCTGACCTGCCCTCCTCCCTGCCTATTTACTAATATTCTCCATGCATGCTTAAAGCCCCCTACTGTTTTAGACTCCAGCACTTTTGCTGTGCAGTCTATTCAAGCATCCATCACTGTTTAAGTGAAGTAGTACTTCCTCAGATCCTATTACCCCCAGCTTCATTGCATGTCCTCTGGTCCTGGTGCTCTTTCTCATTTGAAAGAGGCTCCCTCCTGCACCCTGTTCACCCCCGCAAGGTACTTGTAGGTCCCTATCATGTCACCTGTCACTCTCCTCTCCTCTCTTCCAGGGTGAATGTATTGAGATCCCTCAGTCTGTCTGTCTTCATAGGGCTTGTAACAGAACCCTTACAGCATTTTAGTCACCCTCCTCTGGACTGCCTCTATGCTGTCTATGTCCTTTCTGAGGTGTGGCTCCCAGAAATGGACACAATACTCCAGGTGGGGTCTCAATAAGGGAACGATATAGTGGCAACACCGCATCCCTCCTCCTGCTGAAGATACTGCTCTCTGTGCATCCCAGCATCCCACTAGCCCTACCCACTGCTTGGTCACACTGCCCTGCCACTTTGAGGTCAGCAGATATGACACTCACAAAAATTCTCAATTTATCTCTCAGACTAGCACAGTTCCCCCAGAGGTGGAAAGCTGCGGTGGTTGCCCCGGTTCACAAAAGCTGTGGTCGTGTCCTACATAATTACTGTCCCATCTCAAGCCTACTCCTGCCCTCTCCAAGGCCCTAGAATGCATAGTCTCTGACCAGTTGGTAGACTACCTCAGTAAGTATAATATCCAATGTCCACAGCAACATGGATTCCAGAAGGTACATAGTACCATAACAGCACTATTTGAGTACTCCACCTTTCTTCATGAGGCCCTAGACAGTAGCCATCTTTTGGGGGCGATATACGTTGACGTCACTAAAGCCTTTGATACCATCAGTCACAGCATACTGCTCAGCAAACTCCACTCCATTGGATTCTCACCAGAAACTGTTGAGTGGTTTAAAAGCTGCCTCAGTCACAGAACTCAACAGGTAAAAATAAATGGCACCCTTTCCGATAGTAGACAGGTGAGCATGGGTGTACCACAAGTGTTGATTCTGGGTCCCCTCTTGTTCAGTCTGTTCCTCAACCACCTTTCCCTAGTTTGTGCTGAAAAAGTACTCCTTTACATAGATGATGCAGTCATTTTTTCCAATAACCCAGATCCTCACGCACTGGAAATGCATCTCCAAAAAAACGCTGCCACCATTGAGGCTTGGTTCTGTGAAAACATGCTCCTCATGAACTATAAGAAAACCAAGGCCATATTGTTTGTGAACCCCCAAAGTAAACATAAATCCTATCAAATGACAATATTTAACAATAAGCAAGCTCCATTAGAACAGGTGAATACCTGTAAATAACTAGGCATTACCTTCGATAGCTCACTTTCCTTCACCATCATGCTGACTATGTCGCTAGGGTCGTCAGTACTAGAATCGGCCTTTTATACAGACACCATCATAATCTGATCTCTGATGCACTGTCCCTCACTGTAAAAAAAAATCCATACTTTCCATTATTGATTATAGGCTTGTGGTGTATGGCGCAGCCACTGATACAACCCTTAAAAGCTTGTAGGCTAGTCACAGGCGTGCACAGACTAACCCATACATGTGACCTATATGCCCGGACCAAGTGGTTAAACTTCCAGGGCAGGGTGAAATACCAGATTTGCCTCCTTAGGAGAGAAACCTGCCTCGTATTAACCCCTGCAGCAATCCAAAATCTCCTCAACCCAGCAACCAACCCTCACAAGACAAGAGGTAGGACTAGAAACTCTCTACAATTCCCCCTCTGCCACATGTAACAAGGACAATGTTCCTTAGCCTACAGGGCGCCCTGCTGGCTCAGAGATCTCCCTCCTAAACAGGAACCATTTAAGAAAAAACTCCCCCAACACCTTGCCTCGTTCAGTAGTTGTGACTGTCAACTCCTAACTAACGCACACCACCTGCCCATGCCCCACGCTCCTTACCCACCCTGCACACTTCCAAAACCTGCTTTTCTCTACCTCCTCACCTCCCCCTCCCTTCTGACAAACTCAACCCTTGACTGGTTCCTCAATGCATGCTGAAAATATATGTATGGAACAAGCGATCACATGAAGGTCACTTGTTCTATACTAACTGAAGTTCAGAAAGTACAGTGACTTACAAAGTGAAATGTTTTGCCAAAGCAAACTTTCAGGCTATGCGTTGGGAGATGGGAGAGTGGGATTGAAAGGAAATGTGGCAAAGATTAGCAATCAAGATAAATGGTCTGAAACCAGACGTATCCCGTAAGAAATAAATATATTAAAACCAGGAATAGGAAACCTAGCGCTATCATAGGAATGTTAAAAAGAGGACGTGGCATATATATTAGTTAAAGGGTAACGTAACCGGACCGACTGGTTACAATATAAGGTGCTAGCCGAGAGGTTAATGACAAGTATTAGAAAGGCAAAGGTTGATTACTAGGTAAAACTTGCCATGAGAAATAAAGACAATTATAATGCCTTCTACAAATATGTTAACATTATGAGAGGTATAAAGGGCAGGTTGGACCACTAGTGAACATGAAAGGGAACTTGGTTACAGATGATACAGAAATGGCCAACATGCTCAATGAATATTTTGGTTCTGTTTTTGGTAAAAAAAACAGTAAGTGATCTTGCCAGTTTTAGTCATGTGGGATGAGACGTTCAGGATATGAAATTGGACCTCAATGACGTAAGAGATAGACTTCGACAGATTAAATCTAATAAATCACAGGGGTCTGATGGACTACACCACAGAATTATAGAGGAATTGGCAAATGAACTGACAGGGCCTGTTACCATGATTTTCCAAAAATCTCTGGACATGGGGACAGTGGTATCTTCTTGGAGGGATGCTGTTATACCACTAATTTATGAAAAAAGGATCTAGGAAGAATAGTAAGAACTACAACCAGTGAGTTTGACGTTGGTGCTGAGGAAAATATTGTAGGAGGTAATCAAAGACTATATTGAGAATTTTCTTACAAATAGTAATTTGGTGGATAAAACTCAGCACGGGTTTAGAGAAGGCAGATCTACTCAGACCAATATGCTTGAATTCTATAACAAAGTCAGTAGGGCACTGGATGAAGGTAAGGCAGTGGACTTGGTCTTTTCAGACTTGTGCAAGGCCTTCGATAAGGTCCCTCATGGCCAACTATTGCAGGTTTTATACAACACAGATAATGAATAGCACTTTGGTAGCATGGATTAAATCACGTCTCTCTGAAAGGAGACAGCGCATTGGCATAAGAGGGTATATGTCTAGGATGGAATGATGTTACTAGTGGGGTACCACAGGGATCAGTTCTGGGTCCCTGATTATTCAAAATATATGTAACATCTATGCCCATAACGAAAGGATCATGGCTTATCAAGTTTGCTGACAATATAAAAGTGGAGAGGGTGGTTGAGAACACAGTTGATGCAGTTCAGTTTCAAGAAGCACTAACTAAAGTTGAGAAGTGGAACAGTGGTAAACTGGAACTGAGCATTGAGAAATGTGCAGTTTGCATCTAGGGAGAAACAGCAAATGCTTTAAATATCGTTAGCAGCGAAGACCTTAGAGTAATAGAGGAAGAGAAGGATCTGAGCATACAAATAACAAACAGATTGGAGACTGGAAATCATTGTCATACCATAACTAAAGGGCAAACTCCATATTGGGAAATATAAGGAGAAATATAAAGAGCAGAGAGAATGTGCTGTTGCCTTTGTTAGCGTCCCTGGTGAGGCCAAGTCTGGAGTACTGTGCCCAGTTTTGTTCCCCGTGCAACAGGACTGAGGTTAAGGCACTGGAGAGGGTGCAGCATAGAGTGACCAAGATGATCAACACAGTAAAACATTTGAGCTATGAAGAACGATTAGATGAACTTGGGCGGTACACTCTGGAGTGTTGTCATTTAAAGGGTGATCTATGTTTGGTATACAAAGCTTTTACTAATACAGATTTATGGGATTGTTTGAACTTAAGGGCAAGAGAAAACAGGTACAATACAAGAGAATACAAAATCACACATGCCCCCACAATACAAGGACACACATATTACAGTTACAGGGAGAAACCGCTAACACAAAGAGGAGGGCATCATGGTTCAGTCAGAGGGTGATTAGTGTATGGAATTCTTTGTCATGCAAGGTGGTTGGTAGTAAGACCATGGAGATTTAAAAAAAAAGAGTAGATGACTACTGCAACAGAAAGATGAGCAGGAGTTACTGGTATTAGTTAGTGAGCTGTTATGGGCATTTGCCTGCTTGGCTCAAATTTACCTCTTGATACCTATGAGATATATTTATTTATTTATTGAAAGTATCGAATTACAATCCTTTGACATCAACAGGTAAGCATAATAAAAGTAGATCCTGGATGTAACCAGGGCACATTAGGAAATAGACAGCAAAAGTAACAATTACTACCATCACAAGGTTCTTGTCAGGCAATAACAACAGGGTGAATGTACAGGAACTCAAAATACACTATACAGTAGTCGATTAACACATGAGAGAAGACTGTAGAAGAAGGTTTGGGGGTAGAGTAGGGCAGAGACCAACAAGGGAAGAGGGAAGAAGGTAATTGAGAGGAGGAAGGTAGAGGAGAAAAGGAAAAATGTAGCAGTCTGCATATCCCGGTCCTCTGAAAAGTACTGAGGAGACAACAACTAGCACCTTTGTTGTGTGAGTGTAGAGCCTTAAGGTAAACCCCCCATAGGGGTACAGATCTAGGAGTACATACATACAAAAGGCTTTTTGCAAGTCACTGTGGGCTTCCGTTCTACTGATGCATTGCCCACTGTACACAACATCTGCATATTTAGAGAATAAAGTAGACAGCAGATTTCTCACATTGTGATTAAAGCAGTTATGATTCCTGGAGTACAGGCATATAGTAGCTTTTGGTGTGTTGCTTTGTGTTGTGTTGTGAATATAGTCCATGTGAAAAGCATATAAGAAGACGCTTCCATCAAGTCAAATGTCAAGTAATCTCTTTATGTGATTTTATTGCATTCCTGGGAGCCAATTTAATCTTTTTACTGTTCAACAACATCCTTATTGCATGAAGTTGCTAAACATATCTAAGGAGAAAACACTTGTGTAGACAATGGTGTTATCTGCATAAAAAAGGACCTTATTATTTGACAAGGTGACAAGGAAATGATCAACAAAGAGGGAGAGGAATGGACTGCCCCTGGATTGAACTCTGTGAGACTCCCAAAAACAGGCCACTGGTTTATTTATTTATTTATTTATTTATTTGATCATATCAGAATTAACCTTTGAGTCAGAGACTCCTTTGCAAAGGCTCCACATCAAGGAAAAGAAAGGACAGTAACACATAATAGAACAGTAGATTAATGCAGTACATCAAATACTAATTAAGTTAACAAGAGTTATAGCTTAGGATAGTCACAGTTTATGAAATGGGCATCAAAATATAAGGAATTTGTTTGGACAGTACCTGTGTGATAAAGTGTCGCACAGAAACAAGGTCAGCAGTGCCCAATGGGCACTGATATTGTAAAGCTGCCCAGTCCGAATGTTCATAAAAGCTAAAGCAGCCATCGTATTCTGCCAACCTAAATCTCGCTCGCTGTCCTAATCAGCTGCCAACTACAGGCATTCCATACTTCCCTCCTTTAGGCTCTTAGTTTTTCTAGTTTTTTTACATAAATGCAGGCAGCACATTAAAAAAAATAACTGTCACGCTCTGTCTCTCTTCGCCCGCTCGCATGCTCGCTTGACTGTCCACACATTTCCTCACTTCCTGTCCTGATTGTAGGCTGACTTGCCAACTGCTGACAACTTCCCTCACAAAGTCTCCTAATGTTTGCATTATTTAAAAACAACTCTGGTTTACATTCTCTCTTTGGAAACCTCACCTTCTGCTGTGCCATTCCTCACTTGACATGCGCTCCCGTTTTCATTCGCTCACCCGACCGCTCCGTCCTCATCGTAGGCTGAGTATTGCTACCTGTTACTATAAGGTAGAAAAAAATTCTAAAAAAAGACAGCATAATTTCCTGTTCAAAGTAAATGAAGTAAGACTGCTGCTGGAGGGGGGAGTGCCGTAACAACTACACAAATACAAGTAAGCATGCCTTAGCAGCTCAAAAGTCCTCATGTCAAAAAAAAAAAAAACAGGTGAAGGAACTATTTTATTAAAAATTAAGACAAACGTAAGTGTTCCACTATTAAATATTATGCATTTTAGTTATGACACACATCTGTATTTTAGATAGCCATTTCATAAGCACAGTAAGACACTCCAGGATGTGCGTTAGACACTTTAACACACGGCTAGGAGGCTGGATGCATTCGGCCTGTGGCCTCGTGCCTCACTATGCCTCCTAGCCATGTGTTAAAGTGTCTTAACACACATCCTGTCAAGTCGCATTGCTTACACGCCCACATCGGGTACAACAATTATCAAAATACATTAGTAGTCAGCATAAAATATATACACATGAATATACAGTGTAGTAAAGTTGTCCATGGCCAGACTGGGTGGAGAGTAAGACAAGGAATAGTGTAATTTGATTTGAGTGGTATCTCACCCAATACAAGAAAGATAAAGAAGGGACTAGTTGGGAGAGGCACAGATCAGGAGCATAGTCAGAAGACTTATTGTTCTAAGGGTAAGTATACTGTATATACGGATGTTTAATATATTGTGTATTCTACTATATATTAAACTTGTCGGTTACTACCTGTAAATATGCTTGTGTTGCTGTAGAACCATTGTAAATAAGCTTCTAGCTCAAAGATATCATTCTAGGAAATAAAAAATAAATAAATAACCCCAATGTCCTTTAGGTGTTAGTGACTGTCAGTAACCCCTTGCTATACTCAGCTCCTGGATTCCTATGTCCTAATTGTATGATTTTGCACTTTTTGGCATTGAACCCCATCTGTCATGCTCTTGACCACTCCTCAAGTTTCCCAAGGTCCCTCTATATTCTCTCTACACCCTGCTGGGTGTCCATCCTATTACATACTTTGTGTCATCTACAAAAAGGCATACCTTCCCTTCCAGTTCTTCTGCAATGTCACTTCTGAAGACATTGAAGAGGACAGGTCCCCGTACTGAGCTATACGGCACCCTGTTGGCTACACTTCCTCTTCTGGCAGTATAGCCTAGAGGTTAGAGTAATGAGCTGCGAATGAGCTTGGTACATCTAGCAGAAAGACCAGGGTTTGATTCCTACCCACCCACTTATATACTGTATGACTCTGAGCAAGTCGTTTAACCTGCCCAGTGCTCCCGGGTTGTCCCTGAGAACAGGCGCACCTGTGCCTAGTGGACCTACCCAGTTACCAAAGAATAATAAAAAAAACCCTCTTCCCTCATTAGAGTGAGTGCCTTTAACCATCACCCTTTCTTTTCTGTCCATCAGCCAGTTCATTACTTAATTCACCACTTTGGATCCCACCTCTAGGCTGCTGAAGTTCTTTATCCATCTCCTGTGCGGCACAGTGTAGAATCCTTGCTACAGTCCAGGTTGGCTATATCCACTGCCCTTCCCCTGGTCTATTTCCTGGTCACCCAGTCTAATAAATTAATCTGATTCGTCTGACATGACCTCATTCCATGAATTCATACTGCCTTTGGTCCTTTAGCCCACTGGATTCAGGATACTGTGCCAATCTTTCCTTTACCAGGGTTTCCATTAATTCCCCCACTATTAATGTGAGACTGAATGACCTATAGTTGCTAGCCTCCTCCCTGCTGCTACTGTTGTGGAGTGGGATCATGTGTGCTTTCCACCAGTACTCTGGAACTGCGCCTGTTTCCAATGTGCTGTTGAATGAGGCCATCTGAGAGATGGCTAACACCTCCCTGAGTTCCTTTAGTACCCATGGGTGTACCCAGTCTGGTCCCTTAGCCTTGTCCACTTTCAGAACTGCAAGTCCCTTCAGGACTCTTTCCTTAGAAAATGGACTAATGTCCTCCTTCAGCCCCTCTTTGTTCCTGCTGCTCCCTGGTGGTTGGTCCTCCCCTCCTTCCACTGCAAAAACTGAGCAGAAGTACCTGTTCAGGATGTCTGCTTTTCCTTGCTCTTCTTCATAGTCTCCCTCTGCCATCCTCCCTATCGTCTGTATTCCTTCCCTTAGAAACATAGACTTTGACAGCAGATAAGGATCACTTGGCCCACCTAGTTTGCCCATTTCCCTACCTACTGGATAAGTTGCAGATCCTAGTTACCCAACAGCCTATTTCTTCCTACCCCCCCCTCAAGAATTGCCTTATGTCTGTCCCATGCATTCTTGGATTCCCCCACTGTTTTTGACCCAACGACCTCCTCAGGAAGGCCGTTCCATGTATCCACTGCCCTCTCTGTGAAAAAAAATGTCCTCACATTTCCCCTGAGCCGTCCCCCCTCTATCTTCAAATTATGTCCTCTTATTCTTGCACATCTCTTTTTCTGAAAGATGCCACCGTCTTGGACTGTTGATTCCCTTGGAGGACTTGAAAGTTTCTATCCTGTCCTCCCTCTCCCTCCTTTCCTCAATGATATCATCTTAAGCTCCTTTAGTCTCTCCTCATATGGCTTCTCTTGCAGACCCTGGACCATTTTAGTTGCCCCTTCTCTGGACTGCCTCCATCCTGTCTATGTCCTTACGGAAATGGGGTCTCCAGAACTGGACATGATACTCCAGATGGGTCTCACCATCTGTCTGTACAGAAGGATAGCAAGCTTCCTGTTTTCCTGTTTCCAGGTGAGGGAACCGACCAGGGAAGCACGGTACTGGATGTGGTCCTGGCAGACAGTGACCAGATTGGGGCCTGGAGGTAGGGACCCATTGGCGAGGAGTGACCATGCCAGTCTGGTTCTGCCTGGAACTAGGAGGGTAGAAGGCTGCACAAAGATGGAAGTAACCGACTTCAGAAGGTTTTAAGGAAATGGGAAGGATCCTTAAGGAGCATTTTGGATGGGATTGGGTCAGACATGGGCGCTGATAGTAGGTGGAAATCATCAGGAGAGGGGTGCAGGATGTTACCAGCACCTGTGCAAGAGTAAAGGCAATGCGGTAGGGCCCAAAAACCCTGTTGGTGGACCAGGGGAGGTCCAGGAGGTGGTGCGGGAAAGAAAGCAGCCTATAAAAATTCATGCTCAAGGAGTGAAAGGGATCTGAGGGGAGTACGAGCTGATGGTTAGAAGGGCCACTGAGAGTGGTGAGGGCGGCTAAGGCAAGGAAGGAGCAGAACCTGGCCAGGAAATTAGGGAGAGGGAAAAGGGTTCTTTAGATACATTGGGGAAAGACGAAGGGTGAAGGGGCAGATTAGCAGGATTAAATCAGGGGAGAGATGGGCACAAGACCCGGGGGAGCAGGCTGAGGTACTAAATGAGTACTTCACCTCAGTTTTCACCAGGGAAAATGGGGATGCTGCATCATACATGGGAGGAGACAGAGATAATGAGGAGGGGGGGACCCTTACCGATCGGCAGGTCTGGGGAGAGGGGGGCATCACTGGCAGGTGGGGGGAGGGCTAAGCAGGGAGAAGAGGTACCAGAAGTGGAAATCACAGCAGAGAGAGTGAGGGAAGCCCTCAGCTCCCTTAAGACGGAGAAAGCACCGGGGCCAGATAAATTACATCCTAGAGTGCTGAAGGAACTTGCAGATGTCCTGGCGAAACCCCTGGCAGAGCTTTTCACCATCTCTCTGAGGACAGGGTGGGTGCCCCAAGACTGGAAGGTGGCGCATGTAGTGCCTATCCACAAGGGGGGATCAAGGGAGCTGGCAGGGAACTACAGGCCTGTCAGCCTGACATCGGTGGTGGGCAAGGTGATGGAGGCATTGTCAAGGAGGAGGCTAGGGGGACCTGGATAAGTCAGGGTGCCTGGACGATAGACAGCATGGATTCATCCCAGGAAATCGTGTCAGACAAACCTGATGAGTTCTATGACTGGGTGACAAGTGCCTTGGACCTGGGTGAACCAGTGGATGTCCTCTTTCTAGACTTCAGCAAGGCATTTGACTCTGTTCCTCACGTGGGCCTGTTGGATAAGCTAGGAGAAATGGGGTGGAAACCAGATGATCAGATGGATAGGCAATTGGCTCAGGACCGGACCCAGAGGGTCGTGAGTTGGTGGGATGTCTCATCCCCAAGGAGGGTCATTAGTGGGGTCCCACAGGGATCAGTCCTTGGGCCCCTTCTGTTCAACGCCTACGTATCTGACATAAGGACAGGAATCAGGAGTGAGATGAGTCTCTTTGCAGATGACTCGAAACTGGGGGCAGTGGTGGATGGGGAGGAGGGGAGGGTGGCCCTGCAGGGGGACCTGGAGGCTCTGGAAAGATGGTCTAGAAAGTGGAAGCTGAGGTTCAATGCAGGAAATGCAAGGTACTCTACCTGAGGCAGAAACCCAGGCCAAGTGTACACCTGGGGGGGAATACAAGTCTCAATGGCTGAGAAGGACCTGGGGGTGGTGGTGGATGTCAAGATGAACAACTCTGAGACTTGTAGGAGGGCAGCAGCCAAGGCCAACAGGATGCTGGGATGCATCACTGGGGATCACCTCCAGAAGGAGGGAAGTGATACTCCCTCTGTATAACTGCTTGGTGAGGCCGCACCTTGAGTACTGCGTGCAGTTTTGGAGGCCACACTTAAAGAGGGACATTAACCTCCTGGAGAGGGTCCAGAGGAGGGCAACCAAAATGATTTGGGGCTTGGGGGACAGGACATATGAGGAGAGGCTCGAAGAGCTAAATATGTACACATTGGAAGAGAGAAGGGACCGGGGGGACATGATAGAGGTCTTCAGGTACATGAAGAGGGGTAAAATAGGGGAGGAACAGTCAGGGTGCTTCGAAGGAAGGAGGAAGGGGCCACTAGAGGGCATGGGTGGAAGCTGGAGGGGGGAAGATTCAGGGGAGAAAGGAGGAGGTGCTACTTCACTGAGAGGGTGGTGGAGCCATGGAATGCACTACCTGGGGGCTGGTGGAGGCAGAGACAGTGGAGGGGTTCAAGAGGGGGTGGGACAGGTACAGGGGAAGGGTTCAGGAAGCAAAATCCAATGCAGCAAGAATATCCGGAACTGGGAAGGGAGAAGCCAGAGAAGGCGAGGGGGACAGCAAAGTCAGCACCCAGGGTGGGGGCTGACCAAACGAGCAGACACGAAAGACCGTTAGGCCTATTCTGCTGGCATTTTAGTATGTTAGTATGTTTTCTACTGGTGATGCCTCTCCTTATACATCCAAGTATCCCCCCAGCCATCCCTATTGCTTTCTCACATTGCTTGTTAACCTTTAGGTCATCTGATATGACTACCCCAGGTCCCTTTCCAATTTTGTTGTTAATACCTCCCTCCATTGTGTACTCTTCCACTGGGTTTTGTTTCCCAGGTGCATTACTTTGTGCTTCTTTGCATTGAATCTAAACTGCCATACTTCTGACCATTCTGCCAGCCTTTGCCAAGTCCCTTCTCATCCTTTCCACCCCAACCCCACCCCCGTGTATCAATCCTGTTGCAGATCTTTGTGTCGTCTGCAAAGAGGCATACTTTTCCTTCCAGTCCTTCTGCAGTGTCACTTATAAAGACATTAAAAAGGACCAGACCCAGTACTGAACCCTGCAGTACCCCACTAGTAACCCTCCTTTCTTCGGAGTGGACTCCGTTTACTATTACCTTCTGTGTCCTTTTGTGCAGCCAATGTTTTACCCAGGCTACCACCCTTGTTTTTCTCTTTTCACTAATGTACCTGAAGGAAGTCTTATCCTTTAGCTACCCCTTTGCTATCCTTTCCTCTGTCTGTGTCTTTGCTCCCCTCAGTACATTTCCTGCTTTCCTCTGTTTTACTTATTATACCTCACTGTCTTCTTCCCTCTGTGCTTCCTTATACCTCCTCAATGCCACTCTTTTTTCCCTCTCCACCTTGGTCAGTCCATAGAGAACCATCACAATCTCTTTTTCCTGCTACTTCCTTCATGCAGAGGTTGGTTGCCTTAATTATGCCCTCCCTTATTTTTCCCCACTGTGCCTATACCCCTCCCTGGCAATCCCACCTCCCCCATGAGACCATTTCTGAGGCAGTCTCCCATTTCTTTAAAATTTGCCCTCCGTAATTCCAGGACCCTTGTCCTTGTGTGTGTTTGCCTCTGTTCCTGTCTTTATATGTTAAACCCCACTGTATGATGATCACTGGAACCCAGAGGACTGCCCACTGTGATGTCTGCAATGCTGTCTCTGTTTTGTAAGCACGGTCCAGCTCTGCCCCATCCTTAGTGGGTTCTTTGACTAGCTGCCTGAGAAAAGCCTCTTATAGGGAGTCAAGGATGGCCCTGCTCCTTGCCGTTGGAAAGCTTCAGTCCACATCTGGCAGATTGAAGTCCCCAACGAGCAGCACCTCCCAGTTATGATCCTGATGGTGGCCTCCCCCAACTGCCATATACAAGTCCTCTACCTGTGCTGGAGGTCTGTATACCACCCCTGTATGGATAACTGCCCAAGTACCTGTCTACAGGATGACCTCCAGGACCTCCAGCCCTTCTTTTTACTCTGGGTGCTCCTGTACTTCTGTGACCTTGATTCCCTCCCTCTCATGTAGTACCTCCCCTCCTCCCTTTCCTGTCTGTCCTGAACAGAGAGTAGTCTGATATGGCTGTGTCCCAGTTGTGCTTGTCATTGCATCAAGACTCCATTTTGGCCACCAAATCCAGGCCAGATTCCACCATCATGGCCTCCTGATCTGGAAGTTAATTTCTCAGACTCCTTGATTTGGTGCATATGGCACTGCATTCCTTACTCCCTCCCTGCCTTTCCCTGTCCCCCCCACTTGTGTTGTTCTCTAAAGGCCCCTGACCCCCTCTTCCCTTGTTACCTTCTCCATTACCTATCTCCTTTCTTTCCTGATTTATACCCGCCATGTCCTCTGCCTTTTCCCCACCCATGTCTTTTTGTGCCCCTGCCCTGGAGGAGCTTACTCCCCTTGAATCTCCCTCCCTGCTGCTTCATCATCTGGGGCAAGTGTTGCCTCCCTTGGTTTTAGAGCCTCCACCTGGCTAGTTTAATTACTCATCCAGGTATCATTTAAACCTCCCACTGAGGACTGTGATCCCCCCTCCTGAAAGGATGCTGTCTCTCCCGTACAGGCCCATATCCTCTCTGGTTGGCCACCAGTCCCCAGTGTAGCTGAAGCCCTCCTCCATGTACCATACCTTCACCCTATTATTAACAGCCCTGGTGGGGAGTGACCTGGCCTCTCCCCAGCTGTTTACAGGTAATACTTCGGTATAGGCCACCATGCATGCTACCTACTCAAAGCTCCTCCACATCTCCGTGAAATTTCCCTGCACTACCCCTACCTTGTCCCTTGTCAGGTAATTTGTCCCCAGGTGGACAATGACATTTAGCTCCATTCCCTCTCCTGCTGCCCTAGTGAGCCTCTGGGTCCACTCTTCATCCCTCCAAGCCAAAGCAACTCTCAGGCGCTTCCCTCTCTATCTTCCCCCTACTCCCAAGTCTGTTCCCCTAATAATAGAGACCTCTGCCAGCACTGCTTTATCCTCTGCTGGGGGCCTCTTCCTCCCTCTTTGGGGCACCCCACGGGGTCCCCCACTTCCTCACTTCCTACTACTACGAGTATCTCCTCCCAGCTGTATAAATTTTAAGATATGCACAACAGTGGAATACAGTAGTGAGCATTATTCAATATTTTTTTTTCCACAAAGATTTTTACCCTCCTTAGCAGACCTGGGCAGCTATCAACCCTGTCCCTGCACTCATAGACCATCCCTTACCTCACTTCTGGTGGAAGAGCTAGTTCCCCCTGTGGATTCCCCGAGCAGTGGAGCAGGAGGGGGGAGGGCCATTTTGCTCCCCAACACACACATCTAGATAACTCCAGGACCAAAGTAATAGGGTGGACCACCTAGACACAGGCAGGGCTTCATATAGCTCAGGCCCCTAGATTTTCCTCCAGTTGTTTCCTCCCTGCTGTTGCTGGGATCCGCATGTTGATGCATGCATGTGTTGCCCATGTGCTGCAGAGTCCCACAGCTCCCCTTGGTTCTAGCTACTCATCCTACCACCAGGCCTCCATGCAGAGCATGCACAGAAGTCATGAACAAGGGGGCCCAAAATCCTAACAAAGCTTGGGGGTCTGGGGCATGTTCCCCAGGAAATGTTTAAAACAAATCACTGTAAATGATGCATTTTCCTGCATTTTACAGTTAGGCAAGATATATTACAGCACAAAGCACAAACAAGTGTGCACAATTGGAATGGAGCCTGGTGCTCTGTGTGGGGGAGTAGTAGATAGGCCCCATAAATCCAAAGAGAAAAAGTTCAAGGTAGCAGAGCACTCACCAGTCTTCCACAATAAAGAATGCAGGAATAAGTAAATATGTTAAAAAAATTATCCACTTTTATTGCAGGTAATTAACAGACACACGTTGTGTGGGCTCACCGCCACACCAAAACCCAAGCGCTTCAACAAAAGTTTGCCTGAGAGGGTCAGTTTTACTGTGGCAAAATAATCCCTTTTCTACAGTTTTCCTGAACAAACCAATTGTCTGCCACTTGCTGTTTTAAATACATACAGTATAGACAAGTTAATTCATTATTTAGATTTCAGCAGCTATGGTAGGACTCGAACAAAGATAGACAAAATGCAACACAATGGAACATAAGAAATAAAAGAACAAATCAATATAGAAAAACATATACATATCAGGTATAATTGCACTAGGGAAGATTAATTTGAAAAACAATCTCAGGAACTGTACAACAGATTCATGCAAAGGGGCTACAAAAGGCTGACATTTGACAATGCTCTTGAAAGAGCTAAAAACATGGAAAGGGAGTCCTTGTTAGAAGCAAAGAATTAGGAACAGGGTGATAACAGATCTGTCTGTCTTATCACAAAATACAGCGGGGCATCTGGGGGTATGGGGAACATCATTAGAAAATACTGGCCCATTCTTCTTAGGAGGTAGTATAGCATAGTGGTTAAGGGCACTGAGCTACAAACCTGGAGACCTGGGTTTGAATCCCATCCGCTCCTACTTAAATACTATTTGACCCTGAGCAAGTCATTTAACTTCCTTGTGCTCCCAGGTTGCACCTGGAAACAAGCTCTGGCTTAGTGTGCCTTTCCTGGTTAAACAATTTCCCCTTTCCTTTAAGGATTCTATTTTATCAAGAGAATTAACAGAGAGCTATAGAATTACATTTTCAAGAGCAGATAATCTTACAGACAAGCTACACTCACTATAGTAGATACACAGCAAATACACCTCACCCACATATCATCTCTCTCTCTCTCCTCCTGCTGCCAGAGTAAAAATTAGCTTGAAGGTTATCAAAACACTGTTGAGTTCTGAAGCTTCCTTAATTGCAACAGCTCAGGACTCTGAGGTCATGCAAGATAAACAGAAAAATCTAACGGGGGCAAAGCCAGGGTCAGACCCTTATGCACACCTCTGCCTCTACAGGATGGCAGTCATGTGGTGCAGCTGGTAGCCTCCCTCTCAGGGACAGGAGAGCAGTTCATCAGATGCCCCAGCCTATTCCCCTGGCCGCCTCGGGAACCTGGGACCACTTCCAACCCCAGGTTGCTACGTGATAGGCGGTAGCACTACTGATACACTTCTGGGTCACCCCAACATTATTTAATATTTAATGGACGTGGTGCAATGAGTTCATGACTCTTGTGAATATATGGTCCATCCTTATCTAACCATGACATTCCCAGAGTTCCCAGTGAATTTAATAAAGTGTTAGAAAGTGAAATAACTATAGGTGAAATTTCATCAGCCATTAATAGTTTGTCAAAAAACAAGGTAACATGACCAGACTGCTAGCCAGTAATTTTTTATAGCTTCATAAAAAATGTCTGTTGTGAAGCTCTGATGACTGGCCAACTTCCTAAAACAATGACACAAAGCATGATTACTTTAATACATAAAACTGGTTAAGACCAAATGGATGTTAAAAACTATAGGCCAGTGTCACTGATTAATACAAACAAAAATATATTAGCTAAAATCCTTGTTAATAGTTTGGAGAAAGTTATACCCTATTTAATTGGACTACAGCAAACAGGATTCATTAAATCCAGACTGGTGCCAGATAATTCAAAACTATTTCATCTGAGGACCATAGCAGACAAATCACACAAACCAATGGGTTTTCTAGCATTAGATGCCAAAAAGGCATTCAACGGCTTGTCCTGGCTACATAATAATAACACCCTGTATGCATATAGTTTCCCAAAGACTTTTATCGATAGGCTAAAATCCTTTATAAACTTGTTACATCCACAGTGATGACAAATGGAGTTATATCAGCACACTTTGATCTTGGTAAATGTACTTGACAAGGCAGCCCCTTATTTCCCTTATTGTCTGCCCTAACAATTGATCCCTTAGTAAGAAAATTAGAGGCTACTGAGATAATTACGGAGTTGTTGTATCCAGCATGAAATATTTATGTTCTCTGTAGGCAGATGACATTCTATTATTTGTCTTCAAACCTGAACGAACTCTGCCTAAAATATCAAAAGTCAGTATAGATTATGGTTTAATCTCAGGGTACAAGTTAAAATTCTTTCTCTCCCTTAAACAACAGATGGACTCAAAAAGTGATATCAAGTATGGAAATAACTTGGACTAAGACAAATATAGGCTATTTAGTTGTAAAGAATTTACAGATCTGTCAATAAAAACGTTTTCTATGAATCTGGTAAATCTTAAAAAGAAATTCCTAACAGATACAAAAAATGGAACAAACTCCATTTAACTTTTGGGTCCAGATGGAAGCCCTTAAAGAGGGACTATGGTCACAAATTACTGGCATCAATAAATTAAGAATATGGATCAACATGGCCCCAATCACCCTCATGCCAGAACTGAGATCCCTAAGTTACTTCGTTTAAAAGTTACAAATCATTTTACAACCCTAAATTCTCTGCCAGTTCAAAAAAAGTCAGTTTCAGTGAAGAGGTGCTGATGATGTCATCTCCTAAACTCACAGTCCAGCCCTCCCTGTCAGCAAGCGTACAGGACCTGCTTCTCCAAAGTTTAAAAACTATGTGCAAATGGTTTTCTTCTGTAAAACAGGTAGCACCATTCAGTACACATTGTTTAAAACCTATATGTGTTTCAGTTTTGCAACAAAGTTGACAAATTCATATTTTTGTTTTGGTGCTTTTTGTTGTGGTCCTTTTCTCCAAGGTTGCTGGATGCTAAGTCACAGCACACTAATGTGAGATTTGCAGACTGGATATCTCTGATGTGGTGAAAGGCTGTGATCATTCACACCTATCATTCAATTGAGGTGATTTCTCAGGATGGCACTTTAAATCAATTATTCCATCACCCTGTAAATGGGGTGGGAGAGAGTAGTGCTGTTTGAAACCTTACTAAGAGTTTATGTGCAGTGGCCAGCTCAATGCTTAATCACCCAGTCAATCAATCAATCAATCAATATTTTATTCATCATCAAAGTATGAATGAAAGGGATACTCAGTTGAGCAGAGCTCATTTTCTGTTTTCTCATTGACAGGCTGTTACTTGAGCTGTAGTCAGGCTCATCTGTGTTGTACTCCACATTATAACATTTGTTTTACCAGGGCTAACACGTCCACCCCAGAAGGATTTAATACATATAAGGCCCCTATTAAAACTTATTGTAAGCAGACACTGACAAACAGCAATGCAGTTATCAACACTGCAACACTTGTAGCAAAACAACTTCCAAACAGGCGCTGCAGAGTAACACTTCACATGGTATCAGCAGCCTGGAGGCATGGTGACTGAGTATCCTGCAACTCTAGAGAAATGAACCACACCAAAAAGGCATTAAAATACAAATTGTCAACTTTGTTGCAAAACCTGAAATACATAGATTCTATAGCACTGTTTTTAGAATGCCTGTTTTACTTGTGAAAACCACTGCAGAATGATCTTTTAACTTTGGAGAAACAGATCCTGTAAGCTTTCTGACAGGGAGGGCCAGACTGTGAGTTCAGGAGATGACATCATCAGTACCTCTTCACTGAACCTGGCTTTTTTGAACATGTAGTGAAATCAGGGTTATAAAATAGCCCATAACTTTAAAATGAAGTAACACGGAAACCTAATGTTTAGTATGAGATTTATTGGGGGTATACATATTCTAATTCTGCAATGTAGCACTTTTGACCAGAGTCCTTCTTTAAGATGAATAGTCTCTGTAAAGCAATATTTTGTTTTCCTGCTTCCATGCTGTATTACTAAATAATAGTTTGACTTGGTATCAGGAATTCTGGGCAGGTTTCTACTGTCCAATAGAAAAGGCAGGGTAGCTTTTTATAAACTAAAAATAAACACAGGCAAGGAGAACTCACACAGCCTGATTTATACCTTTACTATTCAGTGCGTGGATCCCAACAATTTACAAAATGGTTTCAGTGAAACAATAAATAAAACCGTATCAGAATGGGTGATCATAGAAAAGATATAACGGAAATGTGGAATGTTAATATCGTAAGGCTAATTTTTCTAAGCCTGTGAAACACCCAGAAATAATACAGCAGACACAATTAAACCAGTATCTCAATGGAATGGTATAATGTATATGAACCTAACTAAATCTATGCATTAACCATTTGGGGGAAACTGTAACAAACAGAATAATAGATACATTCTAGTGTATTACAAGGCAGTAATTCATCGAGAGGATCTGGGGGCACAGTAAACCTCGAGAGCGAATCTCGAGAGGTTTCAAGTGCCCCCAGATCCTCGAGATGAAGAACTGCCTTGTAACACAAGAATGTATTTATTTTTTGTAATATATGGATGCGAGGAAATTGTCAGTGCCTACCTTTGCCAAAGAATGAGGGATCTTCGACTGGGGTGCTAAGGTGATTTTCATGTGAGAAGGAGCCAATGATTGCGGCAACATTGAAAACTTTTCAAAAATTCAAACAGCTAAACTGTGCAGTGTTAAACTGCTAAACGAAACAGCGGAAACAACTTTTTCTCGAGCGACGGTTGCTGTGGACACTTAGTCAGACTCCAAGTCGGAGTAGTGAACTGAAGGAACAATTTTCTCTCGCTAAGCGAGAGATGCCCGCCATGTTTTTTTAAATAATTGGTCCGCCCACAAAGAAAGCACATCCAATCAGGAGGTGCGGTATGAGGAATGTCACCACGCACAGCTTTGGGGATGTCAGGAAGCCGCCTACGATCTTGAGTTTGCGCTCTTCAAGTTTTGTGATAGTACTATTATCAGAGCTCAAACGATAGTATTATGAGGTCCAGACGATAGTATTATCACTTGCCAATGATGGCATTATCACTTTGGCTCCAGTGTATTACTGAAAATTTTTTTATATGCTTTTCAATAGTATTATTTTAAATATCCATATATTACATAACACATAATAACACAGAACTTAAGGAAGAAAACTGGAAGGCAAACAGAATCTTAAATGTCAAGGATATAGTTAAAAGCAACAAAATAATATAGTTTATGGAGCTACAGTAACGGAATCCTTTCATTTCTGCATCCACACCATAAGTTTCTATGAACCTGCCAATATCATATGGTTCTTCAGAATTCATCCAAGTTGCCTATGAGGTAACAAAGCACATTTTACAGCTACTATTCTCTCCAAACCAAACATTCAACTTTTTATAATAAAGCAATACTACATGACAAGGTGTGGTATATCATAGGATATCGTCATGCCCCAGGTACATTGTGAGGCACAAAGCAGCAGGCAGAGTGTCTCATGCACCCGAGAAGTGATGATATTCCCTGATATATCACATCCAGAGTGTATTATTGCTATTATGAACTGGATTAAAATTTGAATAAATAAAAAATAAAAAAGAAACTTTTAAAATGTGCGTATAAATTATTTTGTTGAGGGGGCACTGTATACATTAAATAACAAATAGTTATTTGAGAGTTCAGGTTGGCAGGTGGCACTGTTGTACTAGAAGCTGATCCCTTTGTCCTGATGTTTCCTCCTTCCCCTGAATGAGAGCAGCACTTGAGAAATGTCTGTGGGTTAAGTCCTCATGGCCCCCCTTCCCCAGCAAAGGGATAAATATCAGGGCATCCTGTGAAAGTTTAAACCTGAGACCTTCTGTCCCATCTATACCCAAAGTTAATTGTTGTACAAAATGCAACCCCCTCTCCATGGTTTGGATGCCAGTCACTTACATATGCAACAGCTGATTCTCTGGAGAAAAAAGTGGCCAAAGGTATGGTTTCTGAGCTGTGGTATTTGTTTTTTTTATCTAATGGTACAGTCAGTTGTCTTGTCTAGCGTTTGGACAGGGGGTATTTGAAAGTAAAATCATGGAATGATTTCTCAATAAGCAGCAGTAGTGGTACTTAGCCGCTGTTTCTCTGAGCATGCCTAAAGTCACGGTCGTTGGCAGGAGGGTTCACCCGTATTTCATAATGGTGGAAAACCATGCAGTCAGACTAGAGACCCCAAAAGCACGCAGTGGAAAACCATGCTAAAATTATATAAACTAACTCCAAACTGCACACACTATTTTGACTACACTATTTTCAACCACACATGCATCCCTTCATAATCTTGACGGAATACTGTTCCTTGGAGAATATATGAACATGGTCATGATTTTTATGGAGAAACAACTGAAAATTGGAATTGGGGAAAGATTTGGAACTTATCTTTAAAAGCTATTAGCATTATAAATTAAAAAAATTGTCTAGTTTGAAACATAATGTAGTTTATATTGCACTACGTCATTTAATTAAAATGAGGATTAGACAGAATGATAAATGTAATAACTGTGGTTCAGAAAAGTCATACTGCCAACATGTTTTGGTCATGTCATCAGATTTGTCTATTCTGGGGAACAGTTGAAGACTTTTTAAAAGATTTGGATATTATTAAAGACAAAATTAGTATTAAAACCTGTGTAATAAGACCAGGGCCCCTGGTGTTCTGTGGCAGAATTTTCTGATTTCTGCGTCAGGGCTCCTTGACTTCTGCGGCAGCATTTTCTGATTTCTGTGGCATGATTTATTCATTTCTCTGGCAGAATGCAGTCCTGTCATTGGCTAAATGTGATGTGATGTCATCGACGACATCATATGCTGAGCATAGGGAAGGGGCTTCAGGATAAACGAGGTGGGAAAAGAAAGCCTGACACTATGGAAAACGGTATATTTATATGAATATTCACCAAAAGCAATGAATTCTGCAGGACTATATATATATTCTATGACATGATGCAATTCTACGGCAAATTCTGCAACCGCAGAATCCTAGGCCTTGAATAAGACACTTTGATAAAAGTAATAATTGGAACAAGGGCAGGCCTGCCAACGCAGAGGCATGGCATCTGTCTGTGACACCGACGACCCGGATTTCGGAAATGGACTCGGGACATGGAGGGCCAGCTGGGGGAAGAAGGATTGAGCATCCCAGAGACTGCTGTCCTTCTCCAGGGGGGAGGGTGTCTGGCACATCACAGACCTATGGCAGAGGCTGGGGGATCTATTTGTGCCAGTGTTGTCACCTGAGGGAGGCAGGGCGGACGCGGGTCAACATTGCATGTCCTCACCCCCTGGTACTGCTACCACACTCACAAAAATTCCAGCCCCCCAGCATGATGCCCTGTTCCGCTGTTGCCCATGCTGCCATCAGTGTCCACAGAGGTGGTCCCGCTCCCATGGCCGCACCCTGGGGGGTAAGCCAGTGCACGCTTCGATGGACTATGGGGCAGGGGCGCCCACCCAGCAAGCCTTGGCATGGGGGACAGCCCCGGGTGGGGCTGAGTTCCTTTGGGGAGTGGCCTACAAAAACCAAAATAAAAAAAAGAAGAATTGGGACAAGTAACAGAAATACTCTTTAGCATTAATTTGAGCTATGGTCAAGAACACAATTTTAAAGGTCTGGATAGAAGAAAGAGCTCCAACAATAGAAGAAGAGAAGAGAATAAATATGAGCTACATGAATTATTAGGATTAGAAACCTGGGCCACACGATGGCTCAGCAGAAGTGTGCTGTGTGTCCATGCTGGCGACAAGGGTTTGGAAACAAGCCAGAGGAGCCAGGATCAGTGCAGCCAGAGCTAGGGAATGCTCCCAAGGGGAGCATGAATCAAGCCAGGGAGGGAGATGCAGTGGTCCCTAGCGGTGAGCCGGAAGCCTGTTGAAAGGGACTGGGACCAGTACAGACCCTTGAGGGATCACATTCATGACCCTCCCCTCCTCCCCTCAGAGAGCACCCCATTCACCATCACCCTTTGGCTTCTAACTGAGAGTCAGTTTCCCAACCGCTTTACTATGTCCAGACCCACTCATAGACCCTCCATCTTGTTTAATAATCTTTTCTAGGGAATAATGTCGAAAGCCTTTCTGTAGTCCAGATAGCCCACATCCACTGCCTCTCCCGGTCCACCACTCCTGTCACCCAGTCAAAAAAGCCCTATTACGTTGGCCTGACAGGATCTCCCCTGTAATCAGCCAGCCCTTTCTTTCCAAGTAGTCCACCAGTCTTTCCTTTATGAGTGACTCCATGATCTTCCCACCACTGATGTCAGTGGCTCACAGGCCTGTAATTTCCGACTCCTCCTCCTCCTCCTGTCACTTCCTTATGAAGCGGTACCACGGGTTGCCTTCTTCCAGTCCTCCAGAACCTCTCCTGTTTCCAGTGACAGGCGAACAGTTCCACCAGTAGTTCTGCTAATTCCAGCCTGAGCTCTTTGAGGATCATGGGATGCATCCCATCTAGACCAATGGCCTGATTAACCCATAGACCTCCTAACTCCATAAGGAGCCTGTCTGCCATGAAGGTGAGGTATCTATCCCTCTCCCTCCACCCCCGCTCTCCATCCTAGGCCCCTGTCTTCGTCCCTCTGGCAAACACTGAACAAAATTATTGATCCATTATATTAGACAGGCAATACTAAGAAAATAATCAGTAGTAAAATACTGATAAAAGTGATAATGAATTTTGAAAGTTAGTGTTTTTAAGATAGTTTAAGTTTCATTGTATTGTCTTTCATTATATGTATTGCTCATATAAATTGCTAAATGCAATTATTTCTATCTCAGTAAAATTTAACTGAGAAAAAAACTGTGTGGCACACTCCATTCACCTCCACCTGTTTAGCGTCCAGTACCACATGTATTGGAACACTGCCCTGCTTGTTTTCAAAATTCATAAAGGCCTTGTCCATCCCATGCTCTCTAACCCCGTTGCTGATTGTTCTCCAGTCTTGTAACCCATGCTGTGCATTCATCCAGTTCTAGAATACTTCCTGTCCTTCATATCTCACTCTCAGTCACTGAGAAGTGTTCAGCAACTCTGCCTCTATAGCCTGCCCTTCCTCCTGTTCCCTGTCTCACTAATTCTCCTTGTCTCTTCAAATACCACATCAAATCCTGTACTTTTCACTTAACGTAACTGGTTGCAGTAGCTAGCATAATGTAAAACAAGAAACATAAAATGTGATGGCAGATAAGGACCACTTAGCCCACTCAACCTGCCCATTTTTCCCTACGTACAGTGTAACTGCAGACCCTACTTGATCTCTTCCCCCTCTTCCTTTGCACTAGGAGTCCCATCTTCTTCAAAAGTATCTCCTCTGTTAGACGATACCTTTGGAACTAAAGCAGTCAGTGCTAGGACCACACAGAAACATTTGCTAGCCGGGGGCTGTTCACAATGACATGCCATGTCTGTATCTGTATAAGCGTGGTCAGCCCCATCACTCCTCAGTTCTTTTCCTTCCATTGATCATCCTCATCAGACCTGCTGAAGGAAACACTATCAACCTAGCCATTGCTGTTTAGTTTTTTATTTTACTACAGTGGTTAGTTTTATTTTCTTTGCATGCTGCCAAAGTCAAAAGAGCCTTTATTTCAGTATTTTAAGTGTGAAGATAACATTTACAAAGAAGACAACATGTGGTCCGCTGTCTGGGACTGTCTCTCAACGTGAGGACTTGTGATATTTGCCAGAGCTTAAACCACGCTACAAGGTGATGCCACAAGAAAAGCTAGAACATTTCCTCCTTAAAACCTCGAAAGCCATGGAGAAGGAACAGGCCAAAGTCTCTCTCCCTCACCATTAGCTGAAAGCGGCCACTAAAGTCAAAGATCGGGACGGTAATGGACATCATTTGGCCCTCCCTCATCATGTGACCACATGCATAAACACAGAGAAAAATAAATATCTGCTTCACCGGCGCTAGTTCTGGTCGCTTTTAAGACCAGATAAACCTACTGCTATTGCCTGCTCCAAGGCATTGACTACAGCAACCCTCCCCAGTTGTTGATGAGGCACCAAGGTCAGGGCTTGGCTTAGAAGCTGTAGGACCTACTATGGACAGAGGAACGTCATCATTGTTGGAACAAGGATCATTGACACAAGTGGTCCCAGACCCGTTAAAGAGCTTTGTTGACTCTTAGGCTGTGCTGGCGCTGCTCTCAGAAATTATTAGATGCATTCTGCCTGGACAACCAACACAGGTAATTATACTGCCGACGGGGTCTCCTGTTACTCAGCCCTCTTCACTGCAGATTCCTCCCTCTCAGCCACCACCGGTGTCACTGGTGCATGCTGCAGTTCCTGTCAACAAAAGAGACGTCGACAACGAAGTAGAAATATGCAGTAATTCTGATCTCATGGTTTTAGCGAAGGATTTAGAGGAGGAGCATGAGGGAGAACATCATGTTGCACCTCGCTCTAGTTCTACCTTCTCATCCTGCAGTGAGGCCTCGGTGGTCTATACTGAGAAATCTCCTCTTAAGCATGCAACTTTTCAAGCCATGAAGCAGCAAATGCAGTCTGCCATGGGCTTTGCTGTAGAAGAGGAAGTTTCCACAAAAATCTTATATTTTTGTTGGAAATTAAATAAGAAATTTAATGGAATTTTAGAAGTGCCTTGCACACCCTCCATTATAATTCTACTTGTATACTCTGCAGTAGAAGATGCTACCTTGGCTACAGACCAAACTCACTAACTGTAGTTCCTAATAAGTAGTATGCTGCACCATCTGCTAAGCCTTATTTTGCTAACCAGTCAGAGACTGATTCTGTAGGTATCATGGGTGCTCATCATAGGTCTAGAGCACCTAAACACTTTTAGTACTTTCCCTCTGATAAAGAATCTAGGAGGCTGGATGATGGGCAAGTGGATCTATGCCTCTGCTTCACTGGGTTTATGAATGCAAACTACCAGGCCCACATGTTGAAATATCAGAGCAGCCTGTGGAAAGCTGCTAGTACTACAGTCCAGGCTTGCCTGATGGCTCTACCAACAATGAGTTACTTAAAACATTATCCTTTGGTGCTGAGGTTGGCAACCATTTGCTGTGCTCACCTTTGATGTCTGTGATGCTTCTGCCAGAGCTGCTGCCTCAGACATTTGCATGAGGAGATATTCCTGTCCCTGATGCCGCTGTTGCAATTCCAGGATATACTGTTTTAGGCAGGATAGATTATCTAAAAATGGGGAGACTGTGCCTATACCTGAAAGACTATTTACAGGAGCATGCTGTGCCATTGCCCAACTTTGGTGATGACCTACAGGTCCTAGCTATCAAGACTCTTGACAATAGCATCAGTTTATATTCCACCAAAATCGACATCATCTAGCCTGGACCCACTTCTAACTTGTATCAATAGCTTAAACCACAATGCTGATGTTATAATGCTTGGGGATTTCAGTGTGAACTGGCTCTCCCCAGTGCGTAACAATTATAAGGATACCTATCTGCTGCAAATTTCACCAAGCTTATAAACTCACCTATAAGGGTCAACTACAGAACTGGGACAAGCACCCTATTGAACTGGGTGCTCCAAACTGCCTAGACCATGTCTCTCATAATGGAAGTCCTTCCCAATTCTATAAGTGACCACTTGTCGGTCATGTGTTTATGGTCAAATAAATTCAATAAACCCCCAGCAAAACTGTCACAAGTAGGATTCTCACCAGAGGGCATCTAGAGCCCTTGAAACTGCTTCTACAACAACAGAACTGGTTCCTAATTGATACTGCAACTGACATAAATGATGCACTTGAATACTTCATCTCCTGGTTCAATGCAGCGTATGATGTCCATGCTCCTTTCAAAGTGAAAATTAAGGGCCTTGACAACCCTTGGATTACAAGTGATCTACTGGAAAAAATTAAATCACGGGACCATCTCTGGGACGGACAAAACTACTGGCAGACCAGCTGACATACAGGCCTATAAAACAGCCAGGAACACCTGTACCAAAGCCATTCACATGGATAAAGCCAGCTATTATAGGAGTGCCCGATCCAACACATGGAAGGATGGAAGGAAATTCTGGAGCAACATATCAGAAGTCATGGGGAAAGGTTCCAAAGAGGCACACAGCATGCTAAACGTAGATGCTTCCATCATCATTGACCCCACCTCAATTGCCAATACCTTTAATCTGGCATTCACCAACCTTAGTAATGTGCTGCCTGCTAATTTCTTTGATCCAAACTCCTCCACAGCTCCTCATGGTAAACCGGTTAAGAAGCTGGAGCAACCACATTTCTATTTCAAGGCAATCTCCGAATGCGAAGCCAAAAACGTCCTATTGAAGGTACTTGGAAAAACCAGAACTAGTGGTGACTCTCTTGACTTGAAGCTCATAGCCCTCACCCTTGATGCTGTCTTGACCCCTCTAACCAAGATTACCAACCGTTCCCTCATGCTCTCCCAGTTCCCTCTCGAGTGGAAGTCTGCCCTGGTGACCCCGATCCACAAGAACAGTGACTGAGCACAACACGGAAACTACAGGCCTATCTCCATCCTCCCTCCCTCCCTCCCTTATCCAAAGCATTAGAGAAAATTGTTGCGAGATCAACTGGCAGACTATTTTGAAAAATAGAACTTGCAATGCCCACAGCAACATGGCTTTCGGAAAAGTCACAGTACCACCATCGCTTTTCGTCAAATTTATAGGGTACATTCATCAGGCACTTGATTGAGTCAACTCGGCAGTGCCACCTTCATTAGCCTGTCAAAGGCTTTCAGACTGATGAACCATCCACTACTAATCGAACAGCTTGCTGATCTAGGGCTGTCCTTGACACCCTAAGGTGGTTTAATAGCTATCTCTACGACCACACTCAACAGGTTAACGGTGGTAATGCCTCTCCTCCAAATAGCCTGTTCAGTCAGGTGTCCCCAAGGTCAGTTTTGGGGCCCCTGCTGTTCAGCATCTTTCTGAACAAACTCCCTGCCTCCTGTCATGAACATATGCTCCTGTACACAGATGATGCGGTAATTTTCTCTAAGAACTCTGATCCCTCTCGGAGGGCCACCTTCAGGAAAGTTTCATGGATGAAGAGTATGGTTTGTCACACAGAAACTAGTGCTCAACTACAAGAAAATGATTATGCTTTTCCGTAGTACACATAATAAACATAAAAGTAAATAGCTAACAGAAATAGCGCTGGTTTGGCCTTAGACCAGATGCATTCTCTCAAGTACCTTGGAGTGACCCTGGACAGTACTCTATCTTTATCCAGTCATATTCATATGGTTGCCAAATCCATGAATATCCGCATCAGTCTTCTGTATAGACATAAGCACTGCCTGACTTCCAAAGCACTTAAGCTTGCAATACAAAGTGCGACTGTATAAATCATTGACTACGGGCTTGTTATCAATGGAGCTGCCTCTGTGTCTGCCTTACGGCATGTCACCATTGCTCTGAACAAGTGCTGTAGATTACTGACTGGTGCTGTCCCCCACACGCACACCTGCGACCTCTATAAGCAGGCAAATTGGCTTCAACTTCTGGGAAGAATCACTTACCAAACCTACCTGGTAGTAAAAAAGGCATCCCTCGGTCTTGTGCTCCTGGGATACAGAATCTCCTTAGACCAACCACAGCACTTGCCACACCAGAAGCTCTGATAACTCCACTGTACTTGTCCCCCACTGTCACACCTCTCTGGGTCAGCGGTCATTTGCAGGCAGGGCCGCTAGGTTATTCAACTCACTGGGCAGCGAAGTCACCAGTTCAGTCACTCTAGGCCTGTTTAAACATAATCTTCATCATACCCTTGTAACTCGGGCCTCATGTGACTGCTTCACTTAATTACCCTAGGCTGACAGCCCTGTCTCCCTTCATCTCCATTTTCTCTGTTTCTATGCCTCTATCCACCTCCCATAACCCCCTACACCTTTTTTCACTCCCCTTTCCCTTCAATTGTTCTATCCCTCCACTAGCTCTCCAACTCTTCTGCCCCTCCCTCACTCCCCTGTCCACTAGCCCAGGTCCTGAATGTCTTCTGACCTCCCATCCCCCCACACCCTAAACTACCTCCCTATACTTATGCATCCCCTTTCTCGTATGCCTATATCTGTTTGTATCTTCAATCCTTGCTACTTTTCAAACTCTTCTACTTCAATGACAAGGCTTAATTTTGCTGCATTATAATTCTCTGTATAATTGTGTCCATGTACTCTACTATTTGTAGATACTCCCTGTGTCTTCATTGTATCTAACCTAGCTACTATGTCTAGCTGTACTGTTTCTTGTGTTAAGTAACCCTGGACTGTGTAAACCAATTCCAATCTTTTTTTATTGTCTTTTTATGAACTTTTGACATGGAACCTTTGTAAAGAGCCTATGGCTCAAAGGTGTTAATTCTGAATTCCCAATAAATAAATAATAAAATTGCTGGCTTTCCCAATGGTATGCAGCAAGCGAGTTTGATTGCCCTTTAAGAGGGGCAGAACTGTTTGGCTATAATGTTGAAGAGGCTCTAGGTGGTCTTCAGACCTCAAAAATGACTCTATGGTTTGTAAAGTCCCTGTATCCCACTCCTGCTAGGGGTCACAGGATGGGCTGCTTTTGTCAGCCTGCTGCATGAGGTAGCCATGCATAGCATCAGCAAGGTCAAGGTATGGGAAGTGGTCCCCTGCTTGGTCTCCTCCCCCAGGTGTACATACAAAAGCACCCAAAACAATAGGTACCAGTGGAACTGCCCCCACTGGTTCTGCCTGACTTTCTTCCGGATACACCCTACCTTCAACTGTTACCTCCAGGGGTGCTTGTGAGGAGCAGACTGTCCCTGCATCTGAAACAATGGTGACAGATTACAGGAGATGAGTGGACCTTGGAGATAATTGCAAGGGGACATATTCTGGAGCTTTTGGAAGCCCCTCCAGATCATCCTCTGCCTCCTTCCTGTTATCTTCGAGGCCATTTGTCCCTTCTGAATGAAGAAGTTCAGTCACTATTCCAAAAATGTGCTATAGAACAAGTTCCTCCTTGACAGAGAAATAAAGGGTTCTATTCCAGATACTTACTGGTCCCAAAATGGACAGGGGGTCTGTATCCTGTGTTGGATCTCAGGGATCTCATCTTCTACATAGAATACAAAAAGTTTTGAATGGTGTCCTTGCAGGCTCTGATTCCTCATCTGCAAACAGGGGACTGCCTTTATTCTCTGGCTATGAAGCAAACATACCTTCATGTCAAGATTAGGAAATCCCACAGGCAGTACCTCCACTTTGTGCTGGATGGAAGGCAGTACCTCCACTTTGTGCTGGATGGAGAAAATTATCAGTTCAGAGTATTGCTCTTTGGCTTGTCTTCTGCATTATGGGTCTTTCCAAATGCTTGACATTGGTGGCAATAGCCCTTCGCAGGGATGGCCTGTATACGTTCCAGTATCTGGATGACTGGTTTCTGAAGGCCTGCTCTAGGGAAGATCTGCAACATACTCTGTCTTGGACATGGCAGTTGTTCAAAAACTTGGGGGGTTACAGTGAATGTGCCAAAGTCTGTGTTGAATCCCTGCCAAAGACTGAAGTACATAGGGGCAGTCTTGGACACAGAGAAGGGCTGTGCTTTCTTGCCACAAGACAGAGCAGACAATCTGATTGCCCAAGCACAATTGGCATACAGAAGTCACTATGTCTCTGCGAGAACAGTGTTAAGTCTCCTGGATCTCATGTCTACAGCCATAGTGACTGCGCCACTGGCCCACCTTCATATGACAATTGATCAGTAGACACTCAGGGTCCAGTGGGATCAGCTGACGGATGAGCTGGACCAACTGGTTCTTGTCACGTCTCTGCTTCGCAGAGCATTGCTGTGGTGGATGGATCACGAGAAGTTGTTAAAGGGCATTCCATTCATTGTACCAGTTGCCATACAAATCCTCACCATGGATGCATCAGGCTTTGGTTGGGATGCTCATCCTAGCCCTTACTAAATGCAGGGTTCATGGACCAAGGTGGAGGCCCAGCTTCATAAATGTTCCTGGAAATGAGGCTGTCCTGTACAGCCAGCAGGCATTCAAGTATCTTTGCCCTGGTTCTCTGTTAATCCAGATGGGCAATGCCAGTGTGTTGCATTACATCAACAAACAAGGGGGCACTCACTCCTGTCCCTTGTGCAAGGAAGCAATTAAAGTATGGTACTGGGCTTTGTCCCACAACCTACAACTATCAGCCATGCATCCTTTGGGTCTCCAAAATGTCTTTGCAGAAAACAGACTAAGCAGGTCACAGTCCAGGATTCACTAATGGAAACTGTTGCCCTCTTTGGTAAATGACCTCTTCCCAAGAAGAGGTTGTTCAGAGTTGAATCATTTTGTCTCCCACACAGCACAAAACTACCACATTTCTGGTCACTTGCTCCAGGGCCTGGAATTTTTGGTGTGACGTCTCATCCCTCTCTTGGAAAGGGAAATTCCTATATTCATGGCCCCCAGTTCCTCTAATGCAGACAGTTCTGCTCAAGCTGTGGATGGAGTGTGCCATTCTCATCCTCATTGCTCAATTCTGGCATCACCAAATATGGTTTCCATTTCTGCAACGGATGGCAGTGGAACCTCTACCTCTGTGTTGGGGTCTGTCGTCACAGGGCAAGGAATTTCTGTTCCATCTGGTCCTGAAATCCCTACATCTGCATGCATGGCTCTTGAAGACATAGTGATTGACATTTTGGAGTATGCCCTAAGGTTGCTGATGTACTGATTGCAGCCAGAAAGCCTTCTACTGGACATACTTATTTGAAATGGAGTGGTTCACTTTGTGGGCTGTTTCAGGAATTTGGACCCATTTACATGTCCTATTAATGCTGTGTTGGAATATTTACTGCCTTTGTCAGACTCTGGCCTATAGTATTCCTCGCTTCTGGTGCATTTGGCCAAGACATCAGTTTTCCATGCTCCTACTGATGGTCATACATTTGCCAAGTTAGATGTGTCTCATACATATCTGAGATTCCATATGAACGCTCTTGTCCATAAAGCAGTCCCATAAGAACAAAAGAAAATAGCCAGCAGAAGGAGACCACATGGTCTATCTTGTCTGCTTGATTTATTGCACAGTTCTGGTTTCCTACACCAGTGCCCTGGCTCCTCTCCCTCTCCGATCCCCCTCCTCCCTTTCTACCTCTTTGGTCCCATGGCTTTCCTCTGTGCCTGACCCAAAATCTTTTGAAGGCTCCCACTGTTCTAGTCTCCACCACCTACTCCAGCAGCTCATTCCAGGCCGACACCACCCTTTCTGTTAAGAAGTGCTTCCTCACTTCCCTCCTGTATCTTCCCCCACTAGCTTTAGGCTATGTCCTCTGGTGATGGTGTTTTCTCTCTTGTTGAAGAGACTCTCACATTCTACTTTGTTTACTCCCTTCAGGTACTTGAATGTCTCTATCATGCCCCTCCATTCTCCTCCTCTCTTCCAGGGAGTACATCCTTAGGGCTCCCAATCTCACCTCATATGACTTTTCCTGCTGTCCCCTGATCATTCTAGTTGCCCTCCTTTGAACCCTTCCAGTAATTGAATGTCTTTTTTAGGTATGGTGCCAATACCTCCTCCGTGCTCAAGTGGGGTCTTACTAGTGACCTGTAAAATTGCAAAATAACATCGCTGTGCCTACTACTGAATCCCTTGCAATACATCCCAGCATTCTGTTTGCCTTTGCCACTGCCTTTTTGCATTGGGTGGACAGATCGTTAGTAATTACTTCTCCTAGGTCCTTCTCCTCTTCAGACTCTGCTACCTGAACTTTTCCTATGTAATACTCCACTCTTGGTTCTTTGCCCCATTGTGCATCACTTTACACTTTCTGGCATTGAACCCAAGCTGCCATATCTCTGACCATCTCTCCAGTCTGGCTAGGTCCTCCTTTAACTCTTGTATCCCTCCTGGGTATCCAGCCTCCCACAGAGCTTGGTGTCGTAGATGAACAGACACATTTGCCCTGGTTGCCATCCCCAATGTCACTTATAAATAAACAGTACAAGGCCCAACCCGACCCTGTGGAACTCTGCTGGTGACCTCCTTTTTACTGGAGGTTTCCTACCTACCACCCTCTGCATCCTGCCCCTCAGCCAGTTTTCTACCCATCTTGCTAATTTCTACCCTACCCCAGCCCTCTCAGTTTTGCTATCAGCGGTCTATGTGCGCACTTAATCGAGGCCTTACTAAAGTCAAGGTATATGACGTCTATTGCCTGGCCCTTGTCCACTGCCTTAGTGATCCAGTCAAAGAACTCTACTAAGTTTGTTTGACATGATCTGCCTGCCACAAACCCATGCTGCTTACTGTCCTGCAGGCCATTCTCCTCCATGTACCTCAATAGCCCTTCCTTCAGTATGGTCTCCATAAGCTTACATACTATTGAGGTCAGGCTGACTGGCCTGTAGTTGCCCGGATCCTCCGTGGGTCCACTTTTGTGGAGTGGCATTACATGCGCTGTTCTCCATTCATTTGGCACTACTCCAGAGTCTAGGGAACCATTGAATAGAATAGTCAGCAGGCCTGCTAGTTCTTCAGAAAATTGCTTGAGTACCTTGGGGATTTATCCACCCTCAGTGCCATCAGTCCCTCCCTCACTCTCTCAATCCCAGTGGCCCATTTTGGATCTACCCCCACTCCTTCCTTTCTTATTCTCCCCTGTGGCATTTGTCCCTCCTTTTCCTTAGTGAAGACAGAGCAGAAGTACTCATTTAGTACTTCTGCTTTTGTCACATCTTCTACGACTCATTCATCCCCTTGCTTAAATCTGACTATACCATCCTTCTTGTCCCTCTTTTCTTTTATGTAACTAAAGAAGGCCTTATCTCTCCTCTTTATACCCTCTGCTATCTGGAGCTCTTTCTGCACTTTGGCATGCTGTTCCTCCCTTCTTGCTACTTTGGCCAGCCTTTGGAATTCTTCTTCATTAGGAGAAGGTAAATATGCAGATAGGGCAGGTGGTAAGGAAGAAGACTTCCCCAAGTGGGGCACGGTGCTCAAAACCTTCTGCAAGGATGGGCGGGACAGGAACAGTTGGAGGGGGATCAAGCACAGTTGGCACAGTCTCACACAGTGAGGCAGATGGGGGAAGCCAGGAGCAAGTAAAGGGGGGGCAAGGTGAAGTTGGCTCATGTTCAAGCAGTGATGCAGGAGGGGTTTGCAGGGATGAAGGAAGTCAGGCGGAAGTACAAGGGATGAAGAGATACAGGAGGGGGGTCAGAGGAAAGGCTAAAGGGAGAGGGTGAAAAAGGAAAGATGCTGGGTGTGGATAAACATCAGGAGAGGTTAGATGATGGGGAACAAATGACAAGCGGGGACGGAAACCAAGCCAGGATGGAACATGAGGGGGAGATCAAAGGAAGCCAAACAACACGACACAAGGCTAGAGGCCAAAAGGACACACAGGAATCAGGGGGCAGTAGGGTAGCACTCTTAGGGGACTCAATAATTAGAGGGCTAAAATGGGGAAGGAAGGGAGCAAAAAACAGTGCAGTATGGGTACAGTGCATGCCAGGGATAGTGGCGCTGGAGGTGAGGCATCATATTCTGTCCTGGGGTAAGCAGCAAGAAGAAAGGACTCCTCTGGTGTTTCACCTGGGCACAAATGACTAGGAGGGAAAAGTCTGATGGAAGTACAGGCAAGATCTGGCTGGATAGGGGACTGGGGCTCTACATGGGAGGAGGAGGGAGGACGGCCCAAGACAGGCTGCACCTGAGCTCTTCATGGGCAGCTGCACTAAAGAGTAAACTGGGGGACTTCATGATAAGGGAGTTCAATTTAAACTAAATTGTTGGGGCCAAAGGACAGTGTCATCCTTACGGGAGGCAGAGCAGGAAGGCTATCAGCCTCCACTCCATGACTCACAACAAGCATCAAGGGAACAGTTAGCAGCAAGGAAGGAAGAGATGGGGCTACATGTTGGAAGGCTTTGGCTGCAAATGCCAGGAGCCTGGGAAACAAAATGGGTGAACTAGAGGCCACCATAATGGAGGAGAACCTAGACATTGTAGCAGTGAGTGAGACTTGGTGGACGAGCACCACGCCTGGGAGACAGTGATCCCAGGGTATCGTTTGTTTAGGAAGGATCGGGAGGGGAGGAGGGGGGATGGGTGGCATTATATGTCAGGGAAGGGATTGGGGCCATGGAGTGGTGGGATGAGGAGGGGGAAACAGAGATAATGTGGGTCACTCTAGACAGGGGGTAAACCTGCGCATTGGGGTGGTCTGTAGGCCTCCTGTGCAAGGGGAGGAAGGGGATAGACACTTTGTAGAATCAGTAGTGAGGATGGCACGGGGAGGGGAAATTGTGCTGGTTGGGGACTTAAACCTTCCGGACATCAACTGGGAGCCCAGACAGCAATCTCCGCAAGGAGCAGGGGCATCTTGGAGACTCTGCAGGGCATATTCCTGCAGCAAAGGGTCAGTGAGCCCACTAGGGGTGCAAACCTGTTGGATGTGGTCCTCACAAATGGGGACAGTGTGGAGGAGGTGGAGGTGGGGAAAGAGCTTGGTACCAGTGACCACAGGGCTGTCAGGTTTAGGGTGAGAGTGGGGAAGGAGAGGGTTAGGATGAGAACCAAGGTAATGGACTTCAGGAAGGCTAACTTTCATGGAATGAGGAAGGTAGTTAGAGAAGAAATGTTGAGGACAGGGGAGGTACAGGGGGTGGAGGAATTATGGGCAGCCATCAGGACTGGGGTATATAAAGCCATGGACTTATGTATAAGAAGGGTAAGGAAGAATAGAAGATGGAAAAGACCTCTATAGTTCACTAGTGAGGTGGCGTTAGGAGTCAAGGAGAAGACTAGAGCATACAAGAGGTATAGGAGGTCACGAAAGGATGAGGACAGGGAAACCTACAGGGAAAAAAGGAAGGAGGCAGGGTTAAAGATAAGGAGGGCTAAGGAGGCCACTGAGGAGAAGACAGTGAAGCAGGCAAGGAGGGGGGACAAAACCTTCTTTAGGTATGTTGGAGAAAGGAGGAGGGCACAGTATGGGACTGGACGGATTGGGGGAAAGTGGAACAATACTGGAAGGGGATTTTTAAAAAGCAGAGGCATTAAATAGCTATTTTGCCTCAATCTTCATGGAGGAAAGAGAGGGCAGGGGACCAGGACAGGGTGGAGAGGGTGACAGCCACAGGCAGGTGGGTGTGGTAGAATTTACAGCTGAAGGAGTAAGGAGAGAGCTGGGTAGACTTAGGGTGGATAAAGCAGTGGGGCCTGATGGAATACACCCAAGGGTTCTCAAGGAGGTGAAGGATGAACTGGCGCTGCATCTGGTGAGGCTGTTCAACTTGTCCTTGGTCACAGGGGTGGTGCCAACAAGACTGGAAGAGGCAGAGGTCGCGACACATAGGGAGGAAGGACGAGGCCAAAAACTACTGTCCCATTAGTCTTACCTCGGTGGTGGGGAAGGTAGTGGAAACACTACTTAAGATCAGGTTGTTAGAATACTTGGAGATAAATGGCATGCAGGATGATAAGCAGCATGGCTTCACCAAGGGAAGGTCCTGTCAGACTAACCTGATAGAGTTTTTTGATGGGGTGACACAGAAAGTGGACCAGGGAGGAGCGGTGGACATGGCCTATCTGGATTTCAGTAAGGCCTTCAACATCTTTCCACATAGTGGAATGGTGCAAAAGCTGGACAGACTAGGGGTGAATCACAGGATCACCAGGTGGGTGGAAAACTGTTTGATGGGAAGGAGTCAGATGGTGTTGGTAAACAGGACACATTCCAGGGAATGGGCGGTGACCAGTGGCATGCCACAGGGGTTAGTGCTAGGACCAATACTCTTTAACATCTATGTTAGTGACCTAGCGGAGGGTCTGGAGGGAAGGGTGTGCCTGTTCACAGACAATACAAAGGTCTGCAATAAGGTGGATTCCCCTAGTGGGGTGCAAGCCATGAGGCAGGACCTGGAGAGGCTGGAGAGGTTGTCTGACACCTGGAAATTGAAATTTAATCCACAGAAGTGCTTGGTGATGCACCTGGGGAGGAGGACTACGAGGGAACCTTACTCCCTTTGGGGGTGGTGATTAAGGAGAAGGAAACAGAAAGGGACCTGGGGATTATGGTATGACGTGACCTCAGGGTGGGCAGCCAGTGTAGTAGGGCGGTGGGAAAGGCAAATGGAATGTTGGCCTGCATAGTGAGGGATTTTAATAGCCGAAAGAGGGAGGTGCTAATGCCATTATACAGAGCCATGGTCAGGCCGCATCTGGAATATGGGGTGCAGTTCTGAAGGCCTCACCTACACAGAGATGTTGAGTTGATGGAGAGGGTACAGAGAAGGGCAACCAAAATGGTAAGAGAGATGCAGGATGTACCCTATGAGGGACGATTGAGAGGGCTTAATGTGTACCCTCTGGAGACTAGGAGGGAGAGGGGGGATATGATTGAGACCTTTAAATATCTGAAGGGAATAAATAAGGTGGAGGGTGATAGTTTGTTCAAATTGAAGAAGGGAGCGAACATGAGGGGACATAGACTCAAACTGGAAGGTGGGCAATGCATTGGTAATGTCAGGGGGCAGTTTTTCATGGAAAGAGTAGTGGAGGCCTGGAACAGACTGCCAGGGGAGGTAGTGGCAGCTGAAACGGTGGAGGGGTTCAAGAGGGCTTGGGATGGATTTAAGGGGTTGGGAAAAGAGGGTGGAAGCATAACAGAAGGGGGATAGGGTATTGGGCAGACTAGGTGGGCCATGGGGCCTTTCTCTGCCATCACATTTCTGTGTATTTGTGTATCTTCTACCCTAGCCATCATTTTGCTCATCCTGTAGGCATCTCTCCTTTCCCTTAGTGTTTTGGCGACCTCCCGGTTGAACCAGCTTGGTGGTCTAGCCCCATGTTACTTTTGAATGGCCCCCTTAATGGTTTCCCATAGACTTTCAACCTCCATTCCCTCCACTATATTCCCCAGGTCTTCCCTAATCATTTCCTTCATTTTAGTAAATTTCACTTTTTTGAAATCCAGCGCCCTAGTTTTTGTTGGGATATCTTCCTTGCCTATGTCTGTCTTAAACCACACTGTGTTGTGATCACTTCCACCTTGGGGTTCCCTCATGTCAATTTCCTGTACGTGCTCCCTATTAGTGAGCACTAGGTCCAGGAGTGCTTCCCCTCTGATTGGACCCATCACATACTGTGTCATGAAGCCGTCCTGTATTGCGTTTAGGATTTCTTGACTTCTGGCACAGGTTGTGATGGTAGTGTCCCCAGTCTATTTTGGGCAGGTTAAAGTCCTCTGTCACCACTACTTCCCCCCCTCCCAACTGCGTTCTTCAATTGTGAACACAGCACTTTGTCTGTCTTTTCACCCTGGTTGGGTGGTCTATATACTACCCCAAAACCTGATCTTCCTGCCCTTATTGTTCTGGAGCTGCAGTCACAATGTTTCACTGTTCCCCTTCTCCATCTCTTCCCTAAGTATGCTGCAACCCCCCGACTCTCTGCCCCTTCTGTATAGCTTATATCCTGGGATCGAGAGATCCCAGTCATGATGTGCTGTGGCCGGGTCTCTGTAATGGCTGCTATGTCCACTTTCCCTTCTGCTAAGAGGGTGTGCAATTCCGCCATCTTATTCCCAAGACTGCGTGCATTCAGTGATACCGCCATCCACCTAGTTACTGCAGTGCCCTTTCTTTCTGGTTTTCTTGGATTGTCGTGGTCTGTCCTCCCTCCTTCCCTCCCTCCTCTCTTCCCCTTTTGCTTAGATGTTTTTCTTTCTCCCCACCCTGTTTTCCATCCCTGCCTTTGTGGGGAGGGGGGAGGTTCTCTAGCCTCCCCATTTCCTTCTCCCCCTTAGCAGTTTGAACCCAGTTCACTTGACATATACTCCCCAAGCCTGTCTTTCAGTGTTCTTTTTCCCTTCCAATTAAGGTGTGGTCTGTCATGGCTGTATAGCCCTTTGTTAGACTGAATATCACCCCCCTCCCTATAAAACCATACCCCTCCTTTGTGCACCATCCCATCAGCCATTCGTTAAATTCAAAGATTCTCCTTTTTCTTGCTGTGCTGGCCCTAGGGACTGGGATTAGTTCAGAAAATGCCAATGAGTTTACAGACTCCCTACATGACCATGCTATTCCTCTAAATCTATCCTGCACCACCTCCATTTCTTCCCCAGCTAAGTCGTTAGTACCAATGTGTAACACCAAGTCGGGTTTCCCCCTTTCTCACCCAACAGCTCTTTGACACTAAGTGGTTGTCTCCCTGCCTCCATTCCTTGCATGCTAGCCACTATTGTCCTATTGTGTGAGTCCTCCCTTCTCCCACATTTTACACTCTTAATAACTGAGTCTCCAAAGACTATTCTTTTCCTGCTCATAGACTGGCCATCTTCCGCTCCCTTTTGAAGCTCTTTTCTCTTGCCTTTATTTCTTCTTGTTCCTGTACTTCAAGTGTTGTGCATGTTTCAGTACCCCCCACCATTCCTGTATCCTTTTCTCCTTGTGGTCCTTCACCATTTGGGTTCCTTTCTTCTACTGTGCCTTCTACCTCCTTGCAGTTAGGTAGTCATTGGTAACTCTTTTCTTCTTCTTCCTGGTTTCTCCTCCCCTTTATTGTCCCTGTGTTCCTTTTTCTCTCCCCTGTATCCACTGTTTCTGACCCTTTGAATGACTCCAGGTACCATCTGCACATTCCCCCCTCCTCCACCATCCCCTTCTTCTCCGTAGCTTCCCGTGGTTCTTCAGTCCCTACTCCTCCTTCTGCCCCTTGACTCCCCTCTGCCAGCACCTCGTACCTTTTAGAAGTATGTACTTGAAAGACCGATCTATCATTTGTTCCCCTTCAGGAGCGCCAGGCCAGCTTTTATAAACCTTTGTGGGTACTCACTGCCAGCAGGTAGTATTTTTCCAAAGGGCAGGTTTCTTAGTTTGCTATTTTGCAGTCTTCCCGCACAATATTGAGGGTGTTTAAGTCAACTTTGTGGGCACCTAAGTACCTCAGCACCCCTGGAGTCAACACCTATGTTCCCCTTATTCCTGTTATGGTAACTCTTCTCAGCCCCATCTTTCCTGTCATCTGCCAGTCCTCCTCCCTAGCTCCTTTGGATTGATAAATACTTTTTTGTCAGTTCTTCCTTGGTTCCTGTTTATTTTCCTTCTGTCCCTCCCTGTGCCACAAGTTGCTTTTTCTTGCTGTCTCACTTCCTTTTCCAGGTGTCCTCTGGTGTTCCTCTTCTCCTGTACCTATCAAGCCCATTAGCTGCCCAGTGAGCCACCCTATCTCATTTCTTAAGTTGTCAAATCTCCTGCACACCAGACATCCTCCTAGATTCCGTAGTGTCTCCATGAACACTGCAGCTCCACATTGGTTACATCCCACAATCCTACCCCAGCTGCCCAGCCTGTTTTGCCATCTCCCTTCCTCTCCACATACTGTTGCCTGCTGCTGTTCTTGAACCCTTCCCTGTTTGCTTTATCCATATTGAAACTTTGTTTAACTACTTAAGTATCCCTGTTACTTCTAATTCACTCCAACACCCTGCAAGCCTAGGAGAGATGCAGTATCCCTGGCCAGCAGTATTACTTTTAGGTGTTTTTTTTGGGGGGGGGGGGCACATTAAATTCTATTCTGTGGCAGCAATTCTGTGAGCTCTCATCCCCTGGCCTACACTCCAACACACTGTAAGCCTAGGAGAGATGCAGTATTCCTGGCCAGCTGTATTACTTGTAGTTTTTTTTTCTCTCAGTAATTTTTATTCTCTGGCAGAAATTCTGTGAGCTCTCACCCCCTGACCTCCAATGCAATATCCTTGGCCAACAGTATTACTTTTAGTTTTTTGCACAGTAAATTCTATTCTCTGCAGTAATTCTGTGAGCTTTCAACTCCTGGCCTTCAGTGTTTAATTTTAATTATAATTGAATACTTTTAACTTGAAATAAATGCTGATTCCTGTCTACCACTTTTTTTACAAAATGAAACAGATGCTTAAATTGCTTCTAGCAGAGTACTTTCTACTTTCAAATGCAACGTGTTGATTGCTAGCAGAGTACTTACTACATTCAAATGCACTATGTGCTACTTAAGAGTGCATGATTTGTCCAGTGGTAACCTTATCCTTTTCCAGTGTTTACTGTGGGATGCTCCACTCCCTCTTCTGCTGCCCAATGGCACTGGTTGCTTTGGTATTTAATAAGGAGTGTAGTGGAAATGCTTTCTCCTCTCTGCAGCTGTTTCCTCGGCAGTGCAGGGAAGAGGGATCCCAGTCAGGGACTAAGCCAGCCTCCTTTCCCCGTCGATGACTTCTGTTCTCATTAAAAAAAGTCTAGTGCCAGCAGGCACTTTTAAAGCCTTGGGAGGCCTGCTGTGCTTTTTAAAGTTCATGCCTTTGCACCTCCGTCCATGATTGGCCGCCGATGAGTTCCTTTTTCTGTTGGCTCCTGACCGCCTCCTGGATTGGAGTGCATTTCTGCTCCAGTGCTTTCCTTGCGGCCTCTGGGCTTCTTCAGGGCACATATCTGCTCAAAAATGCTTTCTCCTCTCTGTGGCTGTTTCCTCAGCAGTGCGGTGGAAGAGGGGGTCCTGATCACGGACTAAGCCAGCCTCCTTCTCCCGTTGACGACTTGGGACATGAATTTTGTTCTTGAGAAACTGACGTATGCTTTTGTTGATCCTGCCGTGAGTTGGGGCTTACGTTTTCTATCATTATTGTTTTTGGCTGCAGTCACTTCTGCATAAAGAATTTCCGAGCTTCAGGCTATAATGTGTGAGTCTCCTATTTTGAATTTTCACAAAAACAGTCTTTCTGCATACTAATCCTAAGTTTCTACCAAAGGTGGTATCAGAATTTGCACTGAATCAAATGATACACCTCCCTGTTTATCACCTTGAGCATGCCAGTCAGGGTGAAGTATTGCTCCATACTTTGCATGTCCATAGAATATTCAGATGCTGTGTTACTCACACCAGGGGCTACAGAAAGCCCTCTCAGCTTTTTGTGTCATTCCCCTCTGGGAAAGAGGGCACCCCTGTCTCTAAACTGCTTATCCAAATGACTGGCACTTTGTATTGCGTTCTAAGAAGTTTGATAAGGAACTTCCTGGTGCTGTTCATGATCACTTCACAAGGGGTATGGCCACTTCTGTTGCCTGTTTCAGAACTGTTTCGGCTGCTGACATTTGTGCTGCAGCAACATGAAGCATTGTCCACACCTTCACTAAACATTTCAGTATGGACATAGTCTCCTGTGGATGTGTTGGCTTCAGGTTTGCTCTACTGCAAGTCCTTCTGTCCTGAATATATATCAGACTGTACCATCCTTCCAGTTTTACTTGGGACTGATTGGGAATCATTCCAAAGCTGTGACCTAATGGAGGAGATATCCTCAAAAAAGATAGAACAGTTACGTAAGAACTTACTGTGACACTCTGCCCCTTGCTTATGATTATGGTATGATATCTGTAAAATAAATAACTGGTGTGTGTATGAAATTTGGCTCACACAAGTTGGCAGATTTAGCCTGTAACTTCATAGTGTCAGTAGTTGAAACCAGGAGGTAATAAAACAGACCAGAAGGAAACAGTTAATTGGAACATCATCTAGAGAGAGTTTATTGCTTGCTGCTGCTGCCTTTGATGTTGGAAACTAAATATGGGTTTTATGACATCAGGGAAAGGACATCATTCGGCTGATTCTTGTTGGCTTTCTCACACCTTAGTGACAAATTGTAGGGTTATAAACCAGCCACCAGTTCAAAGAGAAAATGTTTAATTAAAGGATGCCATATTTAGGAAATGTTTTTTGTCTTCTGATGCTACCAATAATTTTGAAATACCTCCTGGTAGGAAATTATGTTTGTGAGAATTAATTCTAAAAGGAGGAGCTAGATGACTCACCAAGGGGGTGGGGAGATAGAGCTGAAAATGTATCAGTATGTCTGAAATGTTGTGATATCATCTTGGGCTCTGAAAACAGAAACATCTAACTTAAAACGCACTTACAGAGGTAATACATTTGATAGAAAAGCTCTAAGAATATTGTGGTAGGAGTTTTGTTCTGTAACTTTCCCATTTTCTTTTGTGACTGTGAGCTCATGCTATTTGTTTTGTATTTTTTTATTGTACTTATTTTACCATTTCTGGTAAATCACATTTTCTTTTTTTTTTTTTTTTTGGTGGCAGGTCCACTGTGACACATCTGCCCTGGCCACGGCCCCCAGGGCTTCCACCGCCACCCATTGCTGCTTCTATTTCCCCAGGTACCCCCAGCTTACCCACGGAGGGCAGGGCTGCAGCAACGGTCCCCTATCCATGCTGCGGAACTGTATCTGGTCGGGGGATTGCGGCGGTGGTGGCTAATCGAAGCCCCGAGGAGGGCTTCACTCTGACAGTGGACCTAGCCCGCCTGCTGTTTTCCCGTTTTCTGTAGAAGTGGGGATGTGCAATGACGCCTGCGTCTGCCCTGCCTCCCTGAAGCTGAGCACCAGTAGCGTGGGTTTCTCCCGGCCTCTGCCAGGAGTCCTCAGTGCTCCGGACACTTACCCCACCCAGCCCCCGGAGAAGGAGAGCAGTCCCTGGGACGCTCACCCCTGGTGAAATATTGTGCTGCAGTCCCAAAGAGGGTACATATCTGAGCCTGTAATTGGGTATGCTAGCATAAGTTTCTCAGTTTGAATCCCTCCAGAACTTGAGGCTAAAGGTGATTTGGACCCCATTAGGCCATGCCATCCCTCTTTCCTTCCTCCTTCTGCTTCAGTGAGGGGTATATCAGGTGTTGTTCCTAAAACCTACTCCATATATCCTGCATCCAGCCCCATGTCTCTCCTTGTATGCATAGTGCTGGTCTTATCTCCTGGTTTCCCATGGTTAGAGGTGCTCTGAAGCTAATCTTTAGTAGGGAATTAAGGAGCGATGGGGCCATCCATGGTTATATGGATGCAGACATGGTATGTCATCATGGGCAGCCTCCAGCTAGCAAAAGTTTCAATGTGGTCCTAGTGTTAACAGCCATAATTCCAAAGGTGTGGCCAAATGTTGGAGATTCTCTTGAAGATCTACTGATATGGTAAGTTCTTATGTAACTGTTATTTATGCCTATCCCATGCATTCCTGAACCCCACCACTGTTTTTGCCTCCATCACCTCTGCTGGAAGACTTTTCCAGGCATCCACCACTTTTTCTGTGAAGAAATACTTCCTCAGATCTCTCCTAAATCTACCCCCTCCAGCTTCACTGCAAGTCCCCTTGTTCTTGAGCATCTTTTTTTCTGAAAAATACTCTTCTTCTGCACAGTTTTTCTCCCTTGAGGTATTTAAAGGTCTCTGTCATATTCCCATTCCCTCCTCTCTTACAAGGTGTACATTTTGAGGTCCTTTAGTCTCTCCTAGTAGGGCTTCTGATGCAGACCCTACACCATTTCTCTTGCCTTCCTCTGGAACATCTCCACATTGTTTGTGTCCTTCCAAAGATGTAGTCTCCGGAACTGGACATAGTACTCTAGGTGGGGTCCTTCTATCAATCTATACAAAGGCACTACCACCTTCCTCTATCTGCTGGTGATACCCCTCCCTACCTACCCCAGTATCCCACTAGCCATCCTAACTACCTTGTCCCACTGCCTGCCCACCTTTAGATCATCCAGTATGATCACCCCAGGTCTCTTTCCTGCTTGGTGGTCGTCAGTACCACTTCTCCCATTTTGTACTCTGCCCTTGGGTTTCTGTGCCCAGCTGCCATACCCTTGACCACTTTTTGAGTTTTCTCAGGTCTCTGCTCATCCTTTGCACCCCCCCTGTGTCCACCTTTTTACAGATTTTGGTATACTCCACAAAGAGACAGACCTTCCCTTCTAGCTTCTCTGCAATGCCACTTATAAAGACATTAAAGAGGATTGACTCCAGCACTGATCCCCGAGGCACCCCGCTGGTTACCCTCCCTTCCTCTGAGTGAACTCTGTTTACCACCACCTTCTGTCACCTGTCTCCTATCCAGTTTCTTACCCTGTTTAACACCCTTGGACCCACTCCTAAGCTACCTAGCTTGCTTACTAGTCTTCCATTCTGGAACAGTGTTGAAAACCTTACTGAAATCTAGATAGGATAAGTCCACTGCTCCACTCTGATCTAGTTCCTTGGTTACCCAGTCAAAGAAATCTATTGGATTCATTTGACATGACCCACCCCCATGAATCCATGCTGCCTCGGGTCTTGTAACCTATTGTATTCAAGATATTCCACAATCCTTTCTTGCAGCAGTGATTCCATTAACTTTCCCACCACTGAAGTCAAGTTGACTGGCCTATAATTGCCAGCCTCTTTCCTGCTACTACATTTGTAAAGTGGGACTACATCTGCCCTCCTCCAGTCATCTGGAACCACTCCCATTTCCAGTGAGCTGTTAAACAGAACTGTCAGAGGTGCAGTCTGTACCTCCCTGAACTTCCACGATACGCTTGGATGCACCTCATCTGGCTCCATTGCTTTGTCCACTTGACTTTCAGAACAGTGAGTCCCTTCAGGACACTCTCCTCTGAAAACAGACTAGTGTCCCCCTCCCTCCATCCAGTGATCCTGTTACTTTTTTGTGGCATCTCCCCATCTCCATCCTGTGAACACTGAACAAAAGTATTTGTTCAGGATGTCTGCCTTTTCTTGGTCCCCCTCTACACAGTCATCTTCCTTTCCTTTGTAGTCTTTCGATCCCACTCCTGCTCTTTCTCTTTTTGCTTATATAGCTACTAAATGTCCTGCCCCCTTCATCACTGCCTTGGCTTTTTTCTCTTCAGTCTGCACATTCGGGCTCCTTTCTGCTCTCCTTGTTTCTCTTTGTTTCACCTGATACACCTCCGTATCCTCCTCCCTCTGCATCTCCGTATACCTTCTGAACGCTACCCTTTTAGTCCTTACCTTTCTGCCACCTTTTTCCAAATAGCATCTAGTCTAGTGTTCATTCAGTTTGTGGAAAAAAGGGAACACTTGTTGAACCTTAAGAAATAAACTTAGTTACACTGTCAAGTCCAGACCGTAAGTTTATTGTTTTATAAGAAGGTGAGCAAAAAGTGTCTCCTCTGCTCAGTTCATTGTCACGCTCTCTTTCCGTTTTTTCTCCTCATTAAGTGAGAAACAACGAAAAAAAAAAGTACATTATGTTTTCCTGTATTAGCACAGCAGAGCCATATTGAGATCAGATTTGTGATAGTGTTGGGGTGTCCCCAACCTGCCTGCAGCCTGCCACAGTGCTCTCATCTTAGCATTTGTGTTTTTCCCCAGACTGAGTCAATCCACTGCTTTGGCTTGCTCTGAGGAAAATCAGCAATAAAGTTGGGAATACATGACATCAGAAAACTTTGTATTTGTATGTAAACAAAAAAACATACATTTAGTTGCAGAAGCTGGGATTTTCATGGAGCCTGTCGAAGGCACAGGTTTGGAATCCACCTACGACTGCAGCAGCCAAAATGCACCAAGTATTACTACAGCCAGTTTTCATCTGCTGCATGGGATGTATTTAGAACCACAGTCCCCAGTTTCTGGTAGTGTCTCGACATGACTATCAGTTATGGCAGCACATGTCATCTTGTGGGACATGAATACTAAACCACTGATGAGATAATCTAGCACTTACATAGACTATTCAGGACTGCCATCCATAGTGTGCATTTGTGCACCACAGGGACACCATAAGCCATATCCTGTGCAGTTCTGCTTCTCTAGTTATGCCAGCTACTGCTGGAGGAGGGGAACGGGCCATGGAGTGAGTGCCAGTAATGTAGTGTGCCAGACAGCCCAAGAAGAAAAGGAACGGCAGGCTGGTGAATGCAGTGATGGCTCATGGAGGAAGGGTACCAGCACGCATGTCTGGTACATGGCACTATCAGAGATATTACATGACTCCTGAGAGATGTCAGCCTGTAATGTACTGTATTCTGCTCCAGTGCTTCAAACTATTCACAGGGGTCAAAATTAAGTTTTGGTAGTCACTAGCCAGCAGGGCTAGTGACTGGGAAAATCCACTGGCCCCACAAACCTTTCCAGTGGCCCAGCTGGTGTACTTATTGAAATGCTACCTCTCTGATACAAGCCCACAGGGCTAGTTAAAGGAAATTCTTACTAGCCCGATAAAAAAAATCCACCAGCATTTGGCTAGTTGGGCCGGTGCCAGTTTCAGCCCCTGTATTCATGGGATGGAGGCTGCTGTGTACTGCACCTGGTAAATCAGTAAAGTTCTGTGCACACTGGCAGTGGGGAGTTGAGGCCAGGAATATGGGCATGCCATCGGAACTCGGACAAATGCAACACATGTATTGCACCACCATTCAGTGAGTGAACACCACTGCATACGTGCAGTATACAATTTAAAAGGTGGCTCTGCTCTGGACATGTACAGTACTTACCCGCTGTTAGTTGGTTAAATTGTTATAGTCCTGTGAATATACTGCACACTGAGCATGTCCCATTATTGACAGAGCAGTTAATTTTCTCATGACAGATCATGATGGAAATGCTACTTTATTTGTTTAACACATTGTGCATGTTACTTTTGGTAATTACTGTAAGTAGTTTCTTTCTGTACTTTTCCATTTTTTTTTTTTGGTATTGCAAAGTTTACGTCTATCATTGGAATGTGACATTGTGCATATGTATGTGATCGTTACCCTTTCACCCATGTCTGCATCATAATTTGTTGTCAGCCATCAGGGATTGTAGGTGCACATACAATGTATTTTTCTTGATGACAACTCCCTTGTGTGCTGTTGAAGTTGTGTTGTTTGTAAAACAATAAATAAACTAAGTTACAGAGGTTTACTATATGACCTTGTCCATTTATTGGGATCAAACATGTTGATTTTAAAGCTATACATGGTCTCAGTGACAATCATTTCCAGCACATTACATCATACCTTGTCAGGGTGCATGTGTCGTGTCATGGGCAGGGAATGCAACATGCATACATCCTGACAGTGCTGCAAATCGGGCTCAGACACAGGTCACCACAGCATCACCATTTGCTTTCCTATGAAAGTCCAAACCACTGCAGGCAAGATGCAGGGCTTGAAAAATCCAGCCGTGAGACTCCAGACAGTATATGTAATATAATTAAGTTTATTATTTTTTCATAAACAGTAAACATGTATTTTATGCTTGAACAGCCTATCCTGCCTCTCCAGTTTTCTTCCTGGCCTGTAGAAGCAGCAAATACGAAAAATTGTCTTTAATTTTTTTGCACATGCACACATTACCATGTCCATATCTGGACTGTGCATTGGAGGTCCCAGCTGCCTGCCTTCAGCCTACTGCTCACACCTGAGTATTTCTGTTTGTTCCAGTCAGCCTGCTTGGCGCTATGTCTTGCCTCATAGAGTCTGTACAGAGTCATGTTATCGAAGAAAATGAAAAACACCTGTTGCTGTTTGTAACAACAACAAAAAATATTACAGTTAATCCAGAGATTCCAATCTGTTTATTTATTTGTTTTACAGAAGTGAATGGCTTCTTCAAACTCATTAGCAGTGTCAGTGGCTCAGTAGGTAGCACACTTTCCTCTGGGACTGGAAGATCAGAAGGTCATGGGTTCTAGTTCTACACCAGGCACTTGGGGTAATACCCATAACTGCCACTGTAGTACAGTATTGGGGGGGGGGGGGTACTGCACTGTTGCCATGCTGTCTTTTGGGTGTTTAACTGACGTCCCTTTTGCCCAAGTCTGGTCACTGTTCAGGTGGAAGTAAAAGATCCCATGTCACTTATGTAGGGCGCCTGGGATAGTGAGCAAAAGGAGAAGGAGGGTCAGGTGCTATTAACCTTGGGGGAGGAGAGAGCTGGGGGTCGGATTGGGGTAGTTAAGTCCAGGAGATGCCCTGGGGCAAAATGGTTGCCAGATCATGGTTCTCCTTATCTGTTTCACATACACAAGGGCTCCTGTATTTCAGGGCCGGTAGTCTGGCCGGATCTGGAGTCTCATCCATCTCGAGTGGTGGTGTGCAATGCCAGGTCTATAAAGAACAAGACAGCTATTATTGCTGACCTTGTTGGAATAGCAGACCTAGCATGCATCACCAAGACATGGCTGGATGAAAATGCCGGCTTGATTCTGGAGGCGGTTATTTCTGCCAGGTTCTCGGTGATACACCACTCGAGATTGGACTGCAGGAGTGGGGATGTAGCCATTTGTTTTAAAACAGAATTGGGCCTTGCAACAGAAGTTCCAGTTGAGCTTGCCAGATCGTTTGAGTGTACTGCAGTTGCAGGTGTGGGGTGTAGGATCATTCTCATCTACCGTCCACCTGGGGATGCGAAATTGCTCCTGCAGGAAGTCGTGGACTTCATTGCCGACATAGTGTTGGAGTCACCCAGGTTGATGGTGCTGGGCGACTTCAATGCCTGGGTCAAATGCAGAGTATTATAAATCCTCCTTAACCTCCTCCTGGGGCTCAGGGTACAGGTTCTGGAACAATATTAAGGAAATCTGCGGTAAAGACCCTAACCCGGTTCCTTATCAGGTCATGGTTGATGGAGCTTTGATTTCTGACCCTATCCGAATTGCCGCACCCTTCAGTAATGCCTTCACAAACCTCAACCTTGTTCTCTCTCCTAATTTCTTTGACTCACCTACATCCAGCACCCTCATTCCCCCCACAGAAGCCCCTCCCTTTTATCTGCATCAAATTACTCCCAAGTCTGTGGAGCCATACCTTATAAAAGCACTTAGCCACTCCTCCTATAGCAGTGACTCTCTAGACTTGAAGCTCCTTTGGCTCACCCTTCAAGAGGTCCTCTACCCCCTTACCCACATTTTATACTGCTCCCTTTATCTAGGTAAATTCCCCTTTAAGTGGAAACCAGCCTCCATCACTCCCATGTTTAAAAGTGGGGACCGATCCAATACCAATATTTACTGCCCCATCTCTATACTCACAACCCTATCCAAGGCCTTAGAGCAGATTGTATCAGATCAGCTCACTGATCACCTCAACAAATACAACCTACTGTGCAAACAACAACATGGTTTCCGCAAAGGGCATAGTACTACCAATGCCCTTCTCGTGTTTACCACACACATAGACTCTGCTGTAGACAAGGGTCACATCACTGGTGCTGTCTTTATAGACCTCACAAAGGTGTTTGACACCATCAACCACTCCCTCCTACTAACCACCTTGGCCAACTTGGGTTTCTTCTGGGATGCTTTGGGATGGTTCTCTGACTACCTCTTGAACCAGTTCCAGCAGGTCAAAATTGATAATACCTTATCCAATAGTCAGCCTGTCCTCTCTGGTGTACCTCAGGGGTCCATTCTTGGATCACTACTATTCAGCCTCTTCCTCAACTCTATCCCCAAGTCCTGCCCCAACAACCTATTACTATACGCGGATGATGCTGTCCTCTTCTCTTCCAACTCTGACCCTTTTCAACTCCACCGCTCCCACCAGTCCGTCTTTAGCTGTGCTGAAAACTGGTTCTCCGCACAGCTCCTTATTCTCAACTACAAAAAAATAAAGTTATGCTATTCTCCCACCCACAGAACACTGAAAAAGAGCTTCACCCTCAAATACTAACTTCAAATCAGACCCCGTTGGAGCAAGTGGACTCCTTTAAATACCTGGGCATCACCTTGGACCCAGCGCTTATCTTCCACTATCATATTCACCACCTATCTAAGGCCCTCAATGTTAGGTTGGGGCTGTTGCATCGTTTCAAACACTGTCTTACCCCAGATGCCCTCAAGCTTGCTGTCTCCTCCTCCTTGGTCCTGTCTAGGCTTGATTATAGCTTACTGATCTATGGTGCGGCAAACACCTCAGCCCTAGTTAAACTCCGTCACTCCTTAAGTAAAGTGTGCCGCCTTGCCCTGGGATGTGACCGTCTCACCCATACTGTCCCTGCTCACTTTATAACACTACCAACTGGCTTAATCTTGACAACAGAATCAGGTTCCACACCTGCCTCATGCCTAAAAAAATTGCCCTTGACTTCTCCCCCACTGGACTCGCCCATTTAGTCTACCCAGATCTTAAAGTTAAGCACACCCATAGCTCTGACAAGCATCTCCTTTCTGTTCCCTCCTACCGTACCTCCCTATTCCAGAGGTCCTTCAGCTACAAGGCTCCTTTGTGGATGAACAGCCTACCCACCTCCTTGGTAAACAAACTTAAACTTGGCCTATTGAAAACCCACCTTAGGGTCCACTTCCTGACTTTAAGTGCCTGTGATTGCAACTGAACCCTGCCCCTTTCTCTACTCCTTCTCCACTAACAATGGCCACTGACCTGACTCTACCCCCCCCCCACCGCTTTTGAGCCTAACCAGAGTCTGTCAGGCATTGATTCACATCTGCGCTCAACCTGTATTGTGTAGGACCAGTACTAAGTAACCCTAGTATCTGAATGTTAGCCTTTGCTGTTCTTTGTAACAAAACTGAACTTTATCACTGATCAATCGTAGTAATGTCTGTCTGTATCTAGTCTCTATGATGTGGAACCATTGTAAATGAGTCTATGACTCAAAGGTATTTTCCGAATCCAAATAAATAAATAAATAAACAAAAAATAAGTAAGCCACCTTGTGGGGATGTACTTTATTATTTTCATGGGTTCCACATCAACAAACAGGGAAAACTCGTTGAGTAGCTGCTGTCTCTGGGAACTAGACGAAAAGTGGCAATAATGTCTGAAATCATCTCCTCAACAGGTACCTTTAAAGCCAAAATATCAGATTTACTACAGATGTCTGCCAAATGGCAGAGACAACCCATATTTACAACATTTGGGTTCATTTATTTCACTCTGGACAGCACAGAGTTATTTCTCCCAGTCATTAATGTTGCATTGTCTGACGAAAAGGCAACAAGATTGTTAGGGGGGAATACTGAATCTGTTTAAAGACTCCATTAAACAGTTACACATTGCCTCTCCAGTCCCTGATACACATTCTGGCATGTCCAGAAAATAAATAAAGTTCTTTTTTAGGCTCTCATCAAAACATCCCACTAAAATTATCAGCAGTTTAATATCACCAGCATCAGTACTTTGATCCAGATACACAAAAAATTGGACCTCTTGACAGATTTTGGCAACAGCAGTTTGATATTTGGGACCTAGAACGTCTCTGGCAATGCAGCTGGCTTTTGTGGCTCCACAGCTCATCTTCTTTATAACTTCTGGGTTTCCACAATGCTTTTCAATAAATTTTGTAACATGGTCAGCACAAGAAAAAGATAAGTTGTGCTCTGCCAGCGAACTCAAAAAAGCCACCTCTGCCTCTGTCACCTTGGATGCAGTTTGTGTATGGAAGAAATCACTGCCCTTTCTCCCAGCAGCTTGCCTTGTATTCTGCTTATGCTTCTCAGACTATTCATGCTGCAGAACATCATGGCATCCCCCATGGCTTACTGTAAAATTGCATCCACAGGACTTGCAGAAAGCAAATATTGGTCCGCGTCGGCTGTCACTGACCCAGTTGAACTCTTTAACCCAGCTGTTCTGGAACACAGACTATCTCTTTTGCTTCTTCTCTGGCATCTTTGCACCATCTTCTGTTCCTTTTCTCTTCTGTGACGCTGGTGTCGAGGTTGTTGAGACAGCTACTGCTGCAGCACTAGTGCCCACCACTGTGCAGCCTGAGTCCAACTCCTCATTCATGTTTCAAATCTACAAAAAATATCCAAAAATAAATACAATTGCAGGGATGTTGTGGAATCCAGCACCAGCATTCCATTACCAATACCAGCAATCAGGAAAAGGTATAGTCTGCACTCATCTAGTGTGCTGCACCACACAGGGCTGCACCGCTCAGAGTCACACAGTTTACCTACAGGACTGGAACTGGAAGTGGAACCATTAGTTGGGTTTTTGGACCCAGGCAGTCCAAGCAGGATGGGCACCACACCAGAGCCATACAGTCAAACAACCACACAAAAAAATGCCCCTTTATGGGCTCCAGCCGGGGACTCCTCACCTTGTACTCTCTCCTCTCTCAGACTTCAGCCACCCACAACTGGACCGAACGCTGGAGGACCCCAGCCCGGGACCCAGCCCTGGCCCACCATGCCAGTGGCCACCGGCCACCCACTTGCCAGCCAATCACATATTAAACACAAACAGGCTAGGATAGGCACAGCTACTCCAGACCAGTTGTCCACACTGTGACTGCGTTGTTGTTTTGTCATCAATCATCATCATCATCATCGTCATCATCATGGATGGTCACTCTGACTCTGTTCTGCATGCCATGGTCAACAAAACATGTGCATTGCCATTGCCTGGTAATAAGTTATCATGCCCCTACAGATCCTTGTTGGTGAGGCCACACACCTCCATGAGTACTGTGTCCACTAGTTCTGGAGGGCTCACTTAAAAAAAGGACATCATCAACTGTATGGAGACAGTGCAGAGAAGGGGCACAAAGATGGTGCAGGGGTGCAACATGAGCGCCATACGATATGAGACACAAGCCTCAGAGTTGAATTTATTCTCTGTGTGGAACAGAGAAGAAACATGGGATGCATGATACAAACATTTAAGTACATCAAGGCCGGGGAATTAACAAAACTCAGAAGGAAAACCTCTTCCAGGAAAACAGGACAGTGCGGCACAGGTGCATAGGGCACAACTTCCTTGCGGAGGCAAGTTTAACAGAGACTCCTAGTTTTAGAGTGATAAACAACAGACCCGTCATGGTGGAACAACCTGCTACCAGAAGTGGCATCAAAGACAGTAAAGGAATTCAGACTCAAAGCCCAACCCAGATAATACCCTGACTACTAAATCAAGTCCAAAATGCCCTGTGTCGCAGGCTCGTCCAAATAATGACGCACAGCAGCACTAGCACCAGCAGTAGTGCAGCATACTGAAGGCCAGGCATGGCAGGCAGCTTCTGTTGTTCATTCATGACTTTTCTTTTTCTTTATCCTTTTTACCTGTATGGTGCTCTGGTCTGCTGTTCACATCCCGGCATCCGGCCACCTCCGGCTGCCATCCGGTCCTGGCCGGCCCCAGTGAAGCCCCCATCATCATCTACCCCCACGGCTTGCCCCCCATGGTGGGGTGGCAGGGAGTCCCCATTACTCCCTACTGACACAGGATCCAGTATTTGGCAATGGTGCCCCCGAGGCCAGGCAGTTCCCTCAGACAGCCATCAAGCAACTGTGACTGAGAGCCATGTTTTCCATTTTCCTGACTGGTGTGGGCCGCTGCGTGCAATGACGCCAATGGAGGAAGCGTGCATGCGTCTGCACATGCTTCCTCCCAGTGCCGTGCCCCAAGCTCACCCCCTTCCCATGCAGTGCCAGCGCACCCCCCCCAGCCTCCGCCAGAGGTTGGTAGTGCACCAACTGTTGGCCCCCCTCCCGCGGAGAGGGAGAGCAGTCCACGGATGCTCAATCCCTCTCCGCCCCTGCTGACCCCTGGCAACCCGAGTCCGTTCCCGAACCTGGGTCACCAGCATGGAGCGAGGTGTGGTGTCCAGCACCTCAACCCTCAGCACCACTGGGCCAGCCTGTTCATTCATGACTTTGACATGGCTAGTAGTGGCAGCACTGGAGGACAGTTGTTTGACCCTTTTTTATTTGAAAATTTAGGTTTTCTTCCATTTGTTATGCATACATCAAAATAATAATGCTGTAAGAGTGTGATAACACTGCAGAAATAACGCTGTAAGAACACAAGGAAATTGCAGTCACAGTGATTTTAGTGAAGTTCTGCTATATGATAAGACACACTAATAGCAGCTTGTACAGATTTCTTACCAACAATAAAACCCTTTCACATATTCAGATCAGTGTCACTGTCTTGTTGTTGTAGACATATTTCATCTACTTTTTAGTTTTTCTAAAAAAGGGGTACCACTACCAATGGCTATTCAGCTTATCTAACTGTGACAGATGAAATGACTACTACTTTCACTGGTTTGACTCATTATTCCCTAAAGTGGATGCTCTGTCTGACTTCCAGGTTCTTCTTAGCAATAACCTTTTAATACCTAAGATGCCACTAAAGTCTGTATCTCTTGATAGCAATTCTATTTCTATCTCTGTTGTAAAGTAAGAGATCACTTCTGAATAAACAAAGCTAGCATCTTGGGAATCAGAGAATAGAAACTTCACTGCCTTATCATACTTTGTTGTGACTGTGATATGATCCGATGATCCATTCTGAACAGATTGGATATTCATTCCTTTAATCCTTGGCTTCCATCCATCCATACTTACTTTACCTAGGAAGTTCCTTCTCTTCCCTTCCCAATTTCCTGTTATCTGTACACTTATACACTACCATGTTTTCAATTAAATTTCATGCACTTTGGGATAGCACAGTGCCAGCCCCCCCCACCCCCCTTCCTGATCAGTCCAACACTACCTGTTTGCAACTAAATTTCATCACAGATGTTTATAGTTTAGGGCATCTGATAGGACACTGTCTCCAAAATACTGACTCTGAGTTGCTTGTCTCTGTCTCTTTCTACCAAAAATGAATAAATTTGATTAATCAGCAGCATTGATTTGACAAGCCCAAGTTTCTTGGATACCAGTTCCTGCACTTTGGGATAGCACAGGGCAAGGCTCCCCCCCCCCCGAACAGTCCTCCTGCCACAACTTAGACACATTTTTCTGCACTGTCCTCCTTGGCCCTGAGTCCTCTGTCTTTGTTGTCTTTTTTCGATGACTCCCGATGAGTGAGCTCTGCTGGCACTCCTGCAGCAGCAGACCAGTCCAGGCCACAACCCCCACAAGTCTCCTCCCTCCCTCCCTCCAGAGACCTGCCACAAGAAAGTGTACCACGGGGCCCGGTCCGGCAGCGGCACGGCGCCTAAAACAGATCACCCTGTCCGCTCCGAGTTTTTAAGTACACCACTGCCAGCACCGCATGGTTCCTCATTCTCCCCTCTTCTTAAGACTCCTCCAACTCCAACTCCCAGAAGTCCCCGGCTCTCAGTCTCGCAACTCCAACCTGGCATGACCAGCCTGCCAGCACACATGCTGTGCCTTAAACAAAATGCTGCCGGACTTCAAGTGTACCCCCTTTCGACACCGCCTGTGGTGGGTCCGGAGTGACTCGGGTGGTAGGATGCTCTTTGTGTACTCCTCGGAGTCAGACGATTCCTCGCTGCACTCCCATCCACACAACGTGGAGTCAGTGAAAGATCTTTTGATGGAGGAAGGACCTCTGTCCTTCATGGGCATCCTTCATCTCATCTGCCCATCGGTACCCTCTCAGGGTTCACGGAGCTCCCATCGGCCGAATGGTTGGTGACCGACTCTGTGTTTTGGCACTCAGGCAATACTGGTGACATTGACAAACCACTAGATGAGGAGTCTCAAGAAATTGAACTACTCAGCTAAAAAGGTCTATGCTGCCTCCTCGCTTGGTCTCCGCGAGGTGAGCTCAGCCATCGTGATGGCACATTTCCCCCACACACTGTTGGGCTCTCTGGATGACATGATTCCTCATCTTCCGGCAGACCTCCAGACTATGGTCAAACAGGTCTGGGACCAGGGTCAAGCTGTGGCCAACCAACAACTCCAAATGGCTCTGGACATCGAGGACTCCTGCGCCCACTCAGTGGTGGCTGCATTTATCATGCACCATAGGGCTTGGCTGAGGATCTTGACCTACACAACAGACACTCAGCATAAGCTGGTGAACATCCCTTTCCTGGGCACGACCTATTCGGACCCAGGGTGGACGTTCACCTCCAGTGGATTAACAAGTCCAGTACCACCTTGGACTCTGTGACATCCATACAAAAGGACCCCAAGGGCTCTCGGCAGTAGAAGTGCAAGCCCTTTTGTCCCTCCACTCCTGTGGCAAAACCAGCACCAGCAGGTTCAATCATGATGACCTCGGCCCAAGTCGGTGGCCTCAGCAGTCCGTAAGCCTGGAGGAAAGGGACCCGGCGGGTCCTCGACTGCATCATCCTCCTCCTCCTCCAGGCCTGTGCAGTGACAGGATGGGGACTGCCACCCTCATGCCCATCACACCTCTCATGGGCGCCCCTGGGGAGGCTGGCTCCTGAACTTCCTTTCCACCTGGTCCACTGTCACCATGGACAGGTGGGTTCTGGAGGTGGTCGTTCAGAGTCTGCCTCTGGAATTCAAGCAGTACCCTCCCAACTGAGCCCGCGCCCCACGGGAGGACTTGTTGTCTGCAGATACTCAGTCGGCTCTTCGTGATAACATAACTCAGCTCCTCCACAAGGAGGTCATGATCAGAGTAGTGGATCCTCCAGAACACCCAGGGTTGGCCTTCAGGTATTTTCTGGTACCAAAGCGGATGGGGGGCTGGTGCCCCATTCTAGATCTGTATGACCTGAACAAATTCCTCAGGTTCTGCATCTTCAGGATGGCAACTGTCTCAGATCATACTATCTCTCGAGCAGAAGATGTGGTTGTGGTCTCTGCATCTCCAGGATGTGTTCTTTCATGTCCTAGTCCCTCGTCCCACCAATGGTTCCTCCACTTCCAAGTCGAGGGAACCCTCTACGAGTTCCAGGCCATGCCTTTCGGCCTCTCTTCGGCACCCAGGTTCTTCACCAAATGCATAGCAGTGGTAGCAACTTACCTGAAGTGCTGAGG